>CM067844.1:298871952-301565862 GCA_034509565.1 Triticum monococcum | reverse complement strand
CCGGGCGCGCGGCTGCAAGTGACGCAGTAGGAGCAGCGTGCACGGGGCCGCAGGCGGGGCCAGGGAGCCGAGCTCCAGGCGTCGCGGCCTTTCGGGCGGGAGCCGGCGAGCGGCAGGCATGGTAGCAGCGGTGGGCGCCGGTGACTATAGCAGGGGCAGCGAGCAGCACGGGGCTCGGCGAAGCGGGCTGCAGCAGGTGATAGGAAGAGGCGGCAGTGGCGGGGGATGGCGCGACGACGGGCCTGCGGTGACGGCGGTTGGAGGCGGGCGCAGGGCAGGGGCGGCCGGTGGGAGGCAGGGGAGTACAGGAGGACGACATCGGCGCGGCCGAGCGAAGGCAGGCGCGGGCTGGCGGCTAGCAAGAGAGGAGGCGAGCGCGGCCAAGCAGGGGGAGGGGGAGACCACGACGCGGTGCAAGCAGCAATAGCTGTGTGCGGACGGGCGCCAGGCGCGGCGGCTGCGGCTTGGCCAGATGCGAGCACGGGGGCTGGGTCACGGGGCTGCGTCCAGGGGAAGAGCGCGAGCGCGGCGGCGGGTGTCGAGGACTGCAACGGAGGGGAAATAAGGGGAGGGTGTGGCTCGCCGAGAGTCGTAGGGGGGTTGGCAGCGGGCTCGACGGGGGTCGGGGTGGCCGGAGTCGACGACGAGGGCGGTGGCGTCCGAGGAGGGAGGAGATGGTGTAGGTGTCGCTGTGGCGCTTCCGGTCTCGCGTTCGTGGGTGTGGATGAAGTAGCGGACGTCGGTGGATCGCTCCGGCACGGAGACGAGGCGAGGCAGCAATAGCCGCTACGTGGGCGAGCTCGCGACGGCGTCGGTCGAGGCGGCCATGGCGGGAGAGGAAGCAAGTGAGCATGGGGAGGAGGGGATCTGGGGCGAGCCCAGAGGGAAGCGGAGCGACAGAGGATAGAGTGAGGCGCGGGGGAGAGGACCGAGGCATCCCGGGCCTTATGCTCTCGCGAAGACGGCGACGAGGTGGTGCGATGGGAGCACGCCCGACGCGGCTCGGGTCGGGGCTACACGGGGAAGAAGGTCAGGCCGACTTGGATGAGCCAAGGCCCAGGGAATGCAAGGGGGGCGCTCTCTCTCTCACCTCCCCCTTTTTCATTTTTTTAACTTTTATGTTTTCTTTTAATTAAAAAACAAAATAGTTTTATAATAACCATCTAACCAACTCATAAATAAGGAAACTGAACCTAATCGTGTCCTTCACCCCTCTCCTTGCCTTTCCTCGCCAGCCCTGCATGGCGACCTTGATCCCTGCATCGGATTGTCGCCGCCCTGCACTGCATCGACGCCTCCGTGCCGAGCTCCCTCGCCGCCCTGATCAGCATCATCGAGTGGGCGGCCATCCCTCCTTCACCTACAATCAAATATTCACAAATCGACTAGGCTACAACAAGATTATTATGCAGCAATTTGCTCGAGTTTGAAGCTGCAGGCAGTCCCATCAGATCGGCCAGGTATGATTTCCACGGCCAATGGAAACCCACCTAACAAGATACAACCTCACCTTCTTCTTTTTTACCAGCAAAAAAACTCACCTTTTTTTTCTAATATTCGTCCGCGAGATCGCCCGTGCCCAGGAGCCTGCCCCAGCACACGAGCCGTCACGCCCACCCTGAACGTCCCCTGAACCAGCCGGCCGCACGCAGTTGTAATTCGTCCCTGCATTTCTTCAGGTTAGACTTCTTCCTTTGACTTGTTGCAAATTACTCAGGATTAGAATTTTGAGAACAGAGTTTCTAAAAAATAAACAGTTGCACAACAGAATGCTATAAGCCGTTTGTTTTACATCTCTAATTAATGGTTTTCTATGTTGAAAAATGGTGAATGCAGTGCCTAACATCCAAATTTCTAGGGTTAAGATACCCCAACTTGGCAAAATACGCGATCCAGATTGCACAAACGAAGATGCTGGTTAGTTCCTTGAATTAATTATGTTGCAACTGTGTCGACAATGTTTATTTGACCGTACATTCGGGCTCTCTTTCCTTTGTTCTGGTGTAGAGCCTTTAACCGGCTCCAATCAACTTTAAAATACGCCTGAAAATGATAAGAGAGGTCCTGTTCAACCGTCCGCGCATGGTACTCAAGACACTAAAAATCTGCAAATTACTTCTGTTGATCCTACCTCTACTACTATACCTACATTGTTATGCTCTACTGATCTTATGATTTTCCATTCCATAGTGGGCAACGACCAAGATGGGTATTAAAGAGAGCTACAACTTATTTTGAACATGATATATTGAGTCTCACCTCCAAACTATTACTATGAATTCAATCGAGGATGAATGTTTGTATAGATGGGACCTAGACTAAGAAAAGCCTATTTTCAGATATTCGTTCCAGCAAACATTGACGACTTTCATTGTTACCTAGCAATTATAAATACCAAGGTGCGATGTATCCAGGTGCTCGACTCGCTGGGTCCAGGTGCTCGACTCGCCGTAAAGACCTCAACGCTCTGGTTAGTTATTAGTCTCACTCCACCAGCTTTTGATAAGATGATTTCTGTTATTCTTCGCTTGTGATTCTAATACTTTGTCATTTATACATGCAACATCTGGAAGGAGCGGAAAATGTATTCCAATATGCATCACAACACCAAGGGAAGACTGTATTAAGAGCAGATTGCAGACAGATGGGTATACCTCCTAACTCAAAGCAATCGACATCATGTATTTTTTGTATGTCCCCAGTAGTTGCATTACAAAATAAGTTTCTCCACAATTAAGAATAAAGTATGCATATGTGAAAGTATACATGATGACTATATGTGATCCAAGCTGTCAATCTTGACTTTGACCATTAGTACATGTGAAAGTATACATGCTGACTATATGAGGATAATGAAACTGGATTTGTGTTGCAAAATGCCTTTACTATATCAAGTGAAAACAGGAAAGTAACTTTACTATATCAAGTACCATCAAATTACCACCAACACAACCATTCTACAAAGTAATATAGCATCTATCCAGCTCCAGGATGTTACAATGAATAGTATAAATTTGTATAAAGCCACTTTTTGCACGCACGATGCTTGATAATGTGCATAATTATTTAAAACTGAAAACATCTGGACTACACCTAATCCATTCTAATTCTAAAGACTAAAGAAGTTGTACTTCCTACTTCCAGAGTGTAAAATGGTGCATTTCAATGGATGATTGTTGGGACTATGCAATTTTGGCATATCCTTCTTTTCATGTACATATCCTAATAGGTGAGAGCATCAACAAGATTTGGTTGATCTATAATGAACCGGCTTAGAATTATGTTTTTGCAGTATACTGCTTGTCGTAAGACATATAAGAAATATTTAGAGTTGCCGACTAAGGTAATATGAAAGTTTGAATTAGTAAACAAATATACCCGACAATCACATCAAGGAAATGCTCCGTAGACAACTTCATGGATTTCTTAGAACAATAAAAAATACATTGCAATGCATCTCAGAATCAAAACATACTCTTCGATTCAGACTTGTTGCTCTCATCCCCTTTCGGCGGCTCCTTCTCCTTCAGAAAATCTAAACCATGCAGGGTCGCATCATCAACAGAGGCACCAACTAAGAGGATGGAAGGAAATCACAGGCTTGGAAGAAAGCTTAATCTTTTTTGACTTATCGAAAAATAGCCGCCTGCGAGTTGGCATGCCGAGCTCGAGCGCTTCCTCAAGCACTTCGGGTATCGGATGAAGGGCCGGGGCGGGGCAGAGCAGGGGTATGCATGTCCGCCAGTGATGGTGACGAAGGGGAGGGGCAGCCATGAGGGACCGCCAGCTGTGGATTGGGGATCTAGAGTGTGGCAACGAAGGAGGGAGGGAGGGAAGGATGGGGAAGAGGAGAAATGTGAAGGGGCAGTGGAAGTTGAATGAGATCTTTTCCTTTTTGACTGACTGAATTTATTCTACTACTACTTATTACTGATACTTCTTAGGCGATGACCAGCGAGGGATTGTGAGTGAGTGCGGCATTGTCCATACAAAAAAAATTATCTTCTAAAAATTCGATTATTTTTTATAGGGCATGTCCAATTCACCTGCGTGGGTGAGATTTTGTTTTTATCATGACAACTTGTTACAGTCAAGATCATTTAATGTTTTTAAAAGTTTTTTATATAAATATATCTATAAAAGTGATAAAAATATATTGAGTATATTTAAGTTTTGTAATCATGTAGGTCATCTTGTGGTCTGTGGATGGTAAATTTTATGAAATACTTTATAGGTTCGTTGTGCATCATTATATTTATTCTATGTTGTATCGCTATTTAACTCTGATTATTATTTTAGTAGGATATATGACAGATTTTAGAACAAAACTAGCTGTCATTTTAGTGGACTCGAAACTGAAAGATGATAATAGAAGAAATTGAGACATGGAAGATGACCAAAACAACACAAAGTACATGGATTGTATGATTCTTGTATAGGCCCTCTAAGAGACTCAAAACATCAAATACATTATCATAAGTTAAGCTCATCTCGCAATCATTTACCCTTTCAACGTCTCTCGGACCAACAAATAATGACTTAATAGATGAACTTTGTTTATTCATCGTATGGTTGATGATGTCGCTCTACTAAAGTAAGACATATTTTTTTAGTTCATTTTTATTCTAATAAATTACTCTGATGTCATTATAATGGAGAGAATTCTGATTTTACAGGAGCAAATGGGTGAAAAGCTCTAATCCTCTCCCCATTAGTTTAAATTTGAGACAAATAAAAAACATATGAAACAATGATGAATGAATGGATGTAGATTGATTTAATATATCTGTAGTGATACTAGCACGCCACGAAGTTCAACTTTTAAGAAACATTTCATCTCATTGTATGGATCTAAACTTATGTATAACCATTATCACGTAGTACATTTTGCGTCGTATCAGTAATGTTTCCTTTATTCTTATTTTAGTCGATGTGCCACTAGGCACAGATAGTCATCGTGAAAATATGAAAATTGATAAAATAAAAATTAGATTTAGAATATATGTTTTTATTGTAGATTATGACACGTGCCTTCGACCACAAATATGTCACACTTTTGACAATACGATTTGAGTGACATGACAACATTTTATAGTCATATGAATTTTTTAGTAAAATTATTTTAGTATTATATCATATGAACTTATTTTGTTTGAAACGTGCGTTGTACGTACATGCTTACTTACGCCTCCTTTGGTTTGTAGGATTTTTGTAGGAATTCTATAGGATAAGATTTGCAAAAGAATTTTTTTTGAAGCCCTTTGATTTCTAGGAATGAATTCCTATTTCTATGTAGGATAGTATTCAATTCTTCACGTTTTGGAGGGAAAAAACATTAGCCTAGACTCAATGGAAAAAATCCTATCCTATGCACCAAATGACATCTCTTTCTCTATAGAAATTGACATGCATGTCATCTCACTTCCTATGATTTTTCTATTCTTATAAAATTCTTATCTTATGACGTAAGAAGGCTTTAGTAAGGCATTCTTTGGTTCATAGGATAGAAAATTTATAGGAATAGGAGAATCATAAAAAGTGGGATGACATGCGTCTCAATTCCTATAGAGGAAGAGATGTCATTTGGTACATAGGATAGGAATTTTTTCATTGAGTCTAGGCTAATGTTTTTTTCCTCCAAAATGTGAAGAATTGATTCCTATCCTATATAGGAATAGGAATCCATTCATACAAACCAAAAGGCTTCAAAGGAATTTTTTCCTTTGCAAATCCTATCCTATAGAATTTCTATAACATCTTTTTTGGTTTATGGGATATGAATGTTACAGAAATAGGAAAATCATAGGAAGTGAGATGACATGCATCTCAATTCCTATAAAGAAAGAGATGTCATTTGATGCATAAGATATGAATTTTTTCCATTGAGTCTTAGCTAATGTTTTTTTTCCTCCAAAATGTGAAGGATTGATTCCTATCCTACATAGGAATAGGAATCCATTCCTATAAACCAAAGGGCTTCAAAGAAAATTTTCCTTTGCAAATCCTATCCTATAGAAACCATATGAAATTTCTACAAACTAAAGGAGGCCTAGAATTCTTACAAACCAAAGAAGGCCTAAGAGCATTACTAGTAGAACCATCAAACCCTCATTAGCGTTTTAAGGGTCCAAAAATAATCTTTTTGTGCACTTTTACGGGTTGAAAAATAGGGGCAAAGATTAGAACCCTCAAACCCAATCCTTATAACGGAATATTCTCCATAAACGACGCTGTCGTTGCACGTGGAAGGTCGACGGGGCGGCCGCCGGCGATGGAGGCGACTAGCAGCGGCGGTCGCGGGCGTGGGCGCGGGAGTTGGGAGGATTTTCCCCTCCCGCGCGAGGATAAGCGCCAAATGAGGGTTGGGATAGGTTTTGCTCCCCAACCCTTACTTTTGAGGATTGGGAGAAGGTTTGAGGGTTCGATCTTTAATTTTTTTTGAAAGTTTGAGGATTAAGGGTTCTAGTTTACGGCTTTTTTTCGATGAAAATTATAAAATAATAGTTATTTTTAGAGGTTTGAGGGTTTGAGGGCTTTATTTGACTTGCTCTAAGTAGAAAATTTTGACGGGAACGCTGCTCAAGATACTCACGCCCTCCCAGGCAGACCGCTCCGCGCGGGCGCTACCCTTTGACCGCTACGTGGCTCTCCGGTGACTCGCCCGCCCCGCCCTGGGTACCTCCTCAAATCCCCTTCGGCCCATCCCCACCCCCCTCCACCCCGCACCTCCCCACAAACGCGTATTGCCTCCTACGCCCCCGGATCCGCTGCTCCACCCCCCAACTCCGTTGCCACACGCCCTTGCACAAGCGAGCGAGCAACCATGTCGCCGGCGGAGCAGACGCGAGACGAGAGCGTCTACATGGCCAAGCTTGCGGAGCAGGCCGAGCGCTACGAGGAGATGGTGGAGTTCATGGAGCGCGTCGCGAAGGCCACCGGCGGGGCAGGGCCCGGGGAGGAGCTATCCGTCGAGGAGCGCAACCTGCTCTCTGTGGCTTACAAGAATGTCATCGGGGCCCGGCGCGCGTCCTGGAGGATCATCTCCTCCATCGAGCAGAAGGAGGAAGGTCGGGGCAACGACGCGCACGCCGCTACCATCCGCTCCTACCGCAGCAAGATCGAGGCCGAGCTCGCAAAGATCTGCGACGGCATCCTCGCCCTGCTTGATTCCCACCTCGTGCCATCCGCCGGAGCTGCCGAGTCCAAAGTCTTCTATCTCAAGATGAAGGGCGACTACCACAGGTAGCTCTCGCCTCCTTATTTGCGACACAGATATTTCAACAGTTTTGCTAAAGCACATCTAGATATGCCATAAGTATTGCACATCTAAGTCATATGTCATTGATCTTACATTGAGATTCATGTGAATATTTTCTTTTTCTTTTTATGCTTGATTCACTCACTTAGATGTGCAATAACTAGAGCACATCTAGATGTGGCCTAGACATATTTCAAATCCATGACGTCAAGATGTGATACTTATTTTTTATGCCGGTGCCCTTCTTTTGATGGAAGGAAGACGTGATCTGTGTGTATGGAGTAACGGGATGTGATATGATATAGTTCTTTGATTTATTTTCTGCAGTAGTTTAGAAATTTATGAGGGTTTGGTGCTGTGTAGGCCAGGATTTGAGTTGTGGCCTTTCTGTATGATTTATGTATATATAGGTTTACTAAATCTCTTGTATGAGATGATGCGGATGCGAGTTTAATTTCTGGTTGTCTGTTGGTAAGTTAACTTGTGGTATTTGTATATGGATATCATAGTTTATTTTCTCAATGGTGATGGAAAGTAAAAAAAAATGATTGTGATATTTGTTAGTGCTAGCGGAGGTAGTCGTTAGCTTATAATTTTCAAGGTGGCCATTCTATTGGTTTCAGTTTAATATGTGATTTGTATATGATCACCCAATGCGGTGACTGGGAGACATGAGCTTCTGTTGCCCAGCGATCGCCATCTGATTTCTCCTTTGTGATATTTATGCAGGTACCTTGCAGAGTTTAAGTCTGGTGGGGAGAGGAAGGAAGCCGCCGAGAGCACCATGAACGCGTACAAAGCTGCTCAGGTTACTGATAAGGCAATTTTTATGTGTACATATAGATATGACCAGTAGATCCTTCAGGCTGAGTTTTGCGAATTGTTTCCAGGATATCGCCCTAGTAGATTTGGCTCCAACACACCCCATCAGGCTTGGGCTTGCACTCAACTTTTCTGTGTTCTACTATGAGATCTTGAACTCCCCTGACCGTGCCTGCAACCTTGCAAAACAAGTTTGCTGCTTCTCCTTTCTTCTCCATTTGTTTCAGTTATCATGATTGTCAACCCAGTGTTTGATTCCAATCGGTGTCAGTTGTCGTGATTATATCCATGGCCAACTGGGGCAGTGTACTACCTCTTCTCTGATTTACTAGAGGCAGATTGCGAGCTAACATGTTTGTTGATAGGTTCTGCGGCAACCCCCTTAGAAAATGAAGCTGCAGGAAATCAATCAACTTCTAGCATCTATGCTTGTGTGGGGAAAGTTGATAAAGCTTTAGTAAAACTCCCACAATTTTTTCCAATTTGTCATCACCATGGAAGTTACTATGCTAGGATTTTGTTCATTTTTTATTCTAACTTCTGAACTGCTCAATCTTAAGGTACATGATATAAGGAATACATACTAGCATGCTATTATGGAATTATGTTTTGTGATGACCACTAAACTGCACTACCTGCATCCCCTGGCATATCTTGCAAGCACTCTTTAACATTGTCAATATAGTATTTGTGAGGAGTTGTTTGTCTGCTGGCAACATTTCTGTTCATGCTTGTGCTGCATGCATATATGTACTTCAAGTTATTAGTATTAGAAGTATGTCATCTTTAGGAAGTAGTGTTGAAGAACTTTCTTATAATCTCTGGTATTCTATATAGTCGATTATTTGATCATTTAAAAAAAATCTGTGCTGTCTACTTTGCATTAAATATGTGATATGCACTTGTTGTTCCTTTGGTCCCTCATAGTCTGCTGAATTATATCTTGATGTTTTAGGTAAAGTGATTTATCCCTATATCTACCATGATATTGAGTGAACTGTGAAACTTTTAGTGGTTTCTCAGTGTGCATGTAGACTAAGATTCACATGGCCTGTCAGAAACATAGATTTAAAATACATAAATTATACTTGTCCATGTAATTAGTCTCTCATGCTCTGCTGCATTATATTTTGATGTTGTAGGTAAAGTGATTTATCCTAATGTCTACCATGATAGTGTGAACCGCGAAACTTGTAGTGGTTTCTCAATAAGAATGTAGACTAAGAATCACATGGCCTGTCAGAAATATATAGACTTAAAATGCGATAATTATACTTGTCCATGTAATTTAATACTGTTTCAGTTCTGCTTTTGATATGCCTGTGATATGAATTTGCTCAAACGAACTTTCCTGGATATTACAGGCCTTTGACGAGGCTATATCAGAGCTGGACAGTTTAGGCGAGGAATCCTACAAGGACAGCACTTTAATCATGCAGCTCCTGCGTGACAATTTGACTCTATGGACATCCGACACCAATGTGAGTTTCCTTGGATCTGTTTTAACAGCTTTCCTTTCTGTCTTCATATTTCTCATGCCAACCGGTGTTTTTTATCCAACTTTGCAGGAGGATGACGTTGATGAGATTAAGGAAGCCCCAGCTCCAAAAGAATCTGGAGACGGACAGTGAGGTGAATGAAAATAACAGTCTGTGCATTGTTGGGGGCAATGGAAGTCGGTCTTGGTTCTAGTGCTCATACTGTTGTCATCACTACCTCTGTTTAATTATGCACTTGAGAAGTTTCTGGGCTATGTTTTTCTGGTGCTCATAAATGCTGGCTGGATTCGTGTTTTCTTGTTCAAATCTGGCCACAAGCAAAAGACCTGCTCTTTTTCACCATTAGAATGTTTGCTATATCTACCATGTTTGGTGAGACTTGATGCGACTAGACTAATTTGCTGAAATTGCGGTATCCTGTTCATGTTTGGCTGAACTACATTCTGACAAGATGGTTTGCGCAAAGATGTTCATTTGCACGTGCTAGCTGTGGCATGGCCTCAATCGATTGAGAAGAATGTCAAGGTTCACCTGATTGATGCTTTTCTTGGCCCAGTTTTCGTTGCAACTAGAAGCAAAGGTGCGCTTTGCTGCGCTGTTCCTATCATTCTTGGCATTGTCATGGTGATTGATATGGCAAATAATCCGATGCGCTGCAAGAATTTCTATCTAGTCACCTTCCTGAAGAATGTAACGTGAGCTAAATGAGGAATGTTATACAAAGTTAATCTGTAATAAGAGGACACATTCTAATTAAAAGGAACCATTAGCTCACTACCATATTGTCAGTGTTTTCCTTGCAAGCTGTATTATAATAGCACCTTGAGCAACTGGAAGCAATTCTTTTTGGGATGCAACAAATTTGGCTTGCTCTTGGTTATTCCTTGGTTGCTTCAATCAATCCAATGTGAAGACAAGTTGGGATAATTCTTATTCTTGTTGGAACTGAATTTGTACAATCTTGCGACATTCCTGGATCTCAAATGGATGCAACTTATTCGTATCCATTTTTTTTCAATCAGTTTCGGGTCTTTATTTTTTGATTGCTACATTAAATCTCTAGGAAAACTATAGAAAGTAAGATAACATGTATCTCAATTCCTATAGAAAAATAGATGTCATTTTATTCATAGGATAGGAATACCATGGAATAGGAAAACTATAAAAAGTGAGATGACATTTATCTCAATTCGTATAGGAAAATAGATGTCATTTGATTCATAGGCTAGGAACTTTACCTTTCCATTGGGCCTACGCTGATTTTAAGGGCATGTTTGGTTGCCTACATCGTTTTTTGTCATTTTGCATACTTGTCTTAGTTGAGTCGGGTTGAGCAAATGCAACCTAAAAAACCATCATCTACACATCGTTTGATTGCTTGCATATGGTTATGGGCTTGTTTAGGCAGAAATGCAAGTCAGGTTGTTTGGTTAGATGCAATGCATGTTGTCTGGTAGAATATCTTGACTCTGAATAGTTACATGCAAGTCTATATAACATAGAAAAGCAAGCTGTCCATGACGGGTACGTGTGGGGTGAACCAAATTCTCATTGAATTTGATTTTTCCATTCGAAGGGGATCATACAAGGTTGGCAGTACCCCTGTGAATACTTCACCAGTATGAAAAGTTCTTAATGTTAGTTGAGTCCCTGGCTCCCCAATTGATTGACCTGCAATAATACCTACGGCTTCTCCCAATTCGACCAGATCACTTTTAGTAGGACTCCGGCCATAGCATAATTGACAGATCCAAGAAGTGCTTCGGCAAGTAAAGGGGGTTCTAATATATATTGGTTGTGCTCGAAAGGCAGTTATGAATCGATTGACTAATCCAATTCAAGTATCTTAATTGAGATGGTGAGGTTACGAGCACATTGACAAGGATGACGTAAATAGCATAACATGATGACACCAATCGTAACAGCCAATCTTAAACAAGCAACATGACATAAATAAACAATCTTAAACAAATCGCTCGTCGCTAAACAGAAGCAAATCCAGGCAAGAGAGAACTTTCTAGGCATTCATTGCAAAGGCATCATCGTGCTTCTTGCACTCCGTCACCACCATAATGTCGTCATTGTTGAAGACGATCACCTTCAGGGTGCCGGGAGTCAACAATTTGAACGTGACTAGGTAGTCGGTCC
The DNA here is from genome assembly GCA_034509565.1 of Triticum monococcum. Classification (NCBI taxonomy): domain Eukaryota; kingdom Viridiplantae; phylum Streptophyta; class Magnoliopsida; order Poales; family Poaceae; genus Triticum; species Triticum monococcum. The sequence goes on along the minus strand of CM067844.1, from coordinate 301,554,135 downwards.
TGATCCGGTGAACAAAGGCGAAGGGGGCCTAACTCTGATCAAGGGTGACGCTGGCCCGGACCGTCACCCTCCAGGTGTGCAGCCGGTGTTGGTCTTGAGCTTCTGTGAATTCGAGAGAGTTTGATTTTGCTTCCTCTAGAGCCGTCCCAAGTCAGTCATGCACGTGCGAAGTATTTATGGCTTGGTAGATTTGCAACCTTTATTCCACATGTATTCCCTAGCACATAAAGCCACCAGTTGATTTGTTCAAGGAAAAAAAGTTCTTAAGTGCCAATCCTTAAGGACCCAAAGGTACATGCCCGAACTTCAATATCCTCGATGATGATTCCCCACCTGAACTTGGTGGTGTTTTATTATAAGACTACTATGTGATCATGCTTGTCTGAGACAGCGTGTTCACATGTGTGTAGAAGAACCCGCTCATGTTTTAGAGCTTACTACCATAGTCCATTTCCCGAGAATCTCGCAATATCATCTCGTCGATTTGTGTTGCAACCTTTCCTTTTCAGACATGCTGTCTGAAATATCCGGTTACCAACCAGATCTGAATCTCAAACATATATGATGGTTGGAATTCTCCCAAGATCTATGGTGTAGGTTCCGACAAGGTTGATGTCGGCAGACACGTCTAGACGGAAGATCTATTATTGTAGTATCTTGAGTCGGCAATTTGGCCATTTTTCTATGAAGGGTTGGTATGACGTACTCTACAAGTTGTTCCTTATGGGTTCTTTGCGCTCCTGAAGTCCGACCTTCACCTGATGGCAATGTTCATGTTATTAAGCATGACCGTGGTAATTAGAACATCAAGGAGAACATTAGAAGTAGAGTGCTAAATGTCTCTCGGTCGATCATCCAGGTTTTGTTCCTTGGCATATCTAAGGTGAAATCTGAGAAGGTGTTGTCTTCCTTTGCATCTGCATCCTCCACCCTTATTCATCATGGTAGTACGAGGTGTCACCAAGATCTTGGCATATATGTTGGCAAACCCTGATGAATATGGAAATGCTCAAGTTCTTGAGAGCATGCGCAGACACTAGGTTTAACGTCGACATTAATTGGAATGTGCTCTCATTTCCTTCAATTATGCTATAACCATTCAAATAGTGGAATCACTCTCCACATTCCCAGCATTTGCATTTTGTTCTCAGCTTGCACCTGCCATTGTGCCATTTTACCATGGTCTGCTCTTCTTAGTAATTGATGTTCAAGATCATCTTCAAAAGTGGGCTTGCCATGGGTCCCATCCATTTCCGTTGTTAAGCAAAAGAAAAGAAATCATCCATTGTGTTGTTTTCAACAAGATAGCCCACATCATCCATTCAAGTCGGAGTATGCCATTCTTCCCAACTCCTTTAAACGATCGATTGTGATTTGCCTCAGGATGGTATAGAGAGTTTCAATGATCTATGTATCAAAAGTAATTCTTTTTGCAACTTAAGGGAATATTCCTATGAGCTACCTTCCCTAAGGTGCCCTGTTATGGAATCATCGCAGTTAACTCCTCGCTACGTTGAGACCGTGCACCATCTTGCCCAAGCGTGGAGTTGTTGCCTACCAAATTGAACCTTCGTCATCTTCTTCCTTTCCTCGTTCTTGATGTGTGTTTTGTGTCTCAGCTCAGGAGATGTTCTTACGTCTCATTCCATGAGTTGGTCATGAGTTGTTTGATCTTCGAGAAGATCAAATCCTATAGAGTTCCTTCTATCCTCATCGTGTTGGGTAAAGTTTCCGAAGGCAAAGACGTCAAGATCAACACGATGGAATGTATTAACGTCCTCGAGAAATGCAATGGGTCATGAAGACTGTGCCAGTTCCATGCCCCCTCTGTCTTCTTACCTCACGTCTTGAATCTCGGGACGAGATTCTTGTTTAGTGGGGGTGAGTTGTCACAACCCTAGAATATCTGAGTGTAATAGTTGCATCGGTGAGCATGCATCTTGTTAAATTCAAATGAAATTTGAATTGAGGAATTTTGAGAGCCTCAAAATCTTTTTAAAATGACCAAGATAAAACTGCTTCAAATAAGTCCAAGAAAATGTTCCTGTTATCCTCTCAAAATATTGACAAGGGGTAAAATTCAAACCAATATTTTTGGTATCTCAGAAACACTTATTTTGGGCCTTTGAATTAAATCAATAGTTATTTGAATTGGATCTATATCTACTATTAAATAAGTATATGTCCAATAATTCTGAATCATTTTGTGGGGCTTTGGTTTAATTCTTTTAGTTCCCACAATATTTTTTAGAAGCAACAAAATAATTTGGTTAGCAAACCAAGTTCAAAACAGAGGCCAACAATAGAAAACAGAAACTAAATGGAAAAAAAGTAAAAAGAGAGAATGAACTTACCTACAACCCACCTAGCCGGTCCGTTACTATGTAGCCCACCTCCCCTGCCAATCATGTCCTAGCTTCTACCAGGAGGACGACATCGTGTCGACACGCGCACAATCGAGCTCCAACTCCTACTTCTCCCTCGCCCCGTCCTCGCGCCACAGGAACAACCTCGACCCCTCTGCCTCTCCCCTCACTCTGGAGCTCTCTCCCTCTCCTCTAGCTCCCTCCCGCAGCACCACCGAACGCGCCCGTCACCACCATCGTCGCCTGCCGCGGCCACAACCACTAGCTCGTTGCCCCACCATGTTCCCATGGTCCGCCTCGACGCGTTGAAGCTCTCCGCCGACCACACAAGCTGGGATGACTCGAAGACAACGCCGTGACCTTCTTCCCCGCCCACGACCACCGGATGTCGTCGCCCTATTCATCGACTCCCGTGCTTCCCCGACCCCGACTAGCTCTCCGTTTGCCTTGCTGTGAGCCTCCGCATCGAACCCATACCCTTCATCTCTCGTTTGTGCCGCTAGTCCTGACCTCTACCATGGCCGAACTTCGCCGCCGCCCGCAGTGTTGTGCACCGCCATTGAACCCGCAGTGCTGTGCACCGCCGTTGCAGCCCGCGTTCATCGATGCTGGGCACGTAAACGTGCTCCTCGCATTGCCAGGAACTCATTGAGCCCCTTGGCCCGCTAACCCGTGCCCTATAGCCTCGTCCCGCTCAAGCCCATGGCTCCGGCCACCGCCTCGCTTGCCGTCGTTGCCAAGTCCGGTCACCCCAGCACAAGCCAAGGCCACCACCTGGCTCGCCTTGTTGCGGGCGTTCTAACGCACGTGGCCGCGCGCACTCCCGACGCCGGAGTCAGCCGGACGATGAACGCCACTGTGCTCCAGTTATCGCCGGTGTTAACTCCCTGTGTTGCCGATGTGGCGTCGGCTTAATTAGCGCCCAATGAGCTAATTAGTTAACTAGTGACACTGACAAGTGGGCCCATGCGCCCTAATGAACTAGTTTAAAATAAACTTAAGTCACTAATTTGCAAGGTTACACTGACATGTGGGTCCCATGGGCCAGGTTTGACCTGGGCCGACCCTTTGACTTGCTAACGCAGTGCTGAAGTCACTCTGACGTCATAAAGCCTTTTCTGGAATTTAAGTAAATCTAAATGATTTATTTATTTCTAGAAAAATACCCAAAACTTCTAAAAATCATAGAAATTAAACCGTAACTGTGAATGAAATACTTTATATATGAAAACTTATCAGAAAAATCCAAAGAATTCATTTATGGCATTTTCATGCATGTTCGAATAACTTATACTCACCTAATTGTACAACTCTTTAAATGGCATTTTAAATGCTTTAAATGAACCTTGCATTTGAACCTTTGGGTCAAATGAGCTTCTTTCAATCTTGCTATTAGTTGCATTAGCTCAAACCTCAGCATATTGCCATGACATAATCAAGCATCATATTGTTGCATTGCATTGATTGTGTTCCTACTCTGTTGCCAGTGTTTGTTCCCTCTTGGTAGAAGTTGTTCCGACGTTGAGATCGATGACACTGATGAAGAGCTATATCATCTTTAGAAGTGCCAGCTATCGGTGTATGAAAGTGCGTTAAGTCGACTAGAGGGGGGGGGGGGGGGGTGAATAGGTGATTTTTATGAATTCTTCACTAAGGAATTTCAGGGTGAGGAAATTCCTAAGCGAAGAACTACTTGCAGCAGAATAAGTACTCAGATGCAAACATAACATAATAAAAACACAGTCATCATGATGGTATGAAATAAAGCACAGAGTACCGAAAGCGTAACACATGATAAACAGGCTGAAGACAAACTGACTGAAGAAATTAAACTGAGGAAATTGAGAAAATCTTCAGTCAAAGTATTCAAACAGTAACGATCAGGTACACAACATAGTAATGAGTAAATTAAGGGGCTGAGGAAATAGAACCAGTTAGCTCGGTGAAGACAATGATTTGGTAGACCAGTTCCAACTGCTGCGAGAGTTGTACGTCTGGTTGGAGCAGCTAGGTATTTAAACCTGAGGACACATAGTCCCGGACACATAGTCCTCACCGTATTCTCCTTGAGCTAAGTTCACACAAACCTCACCCAATCACTCATGGTAAGTCTTCAGGTAACTTCCAAACCTTCACAAACTCGGTCACCCGGCGATCCACAATTTCCTCTTGGATGCTCTAGACCATGACGCCTAACCGTCTCGAGGATGCACAGTCCTCAAAGGTAACAAGCGTCGGTTCCACACATGAACAATCTCTTCAGTGATGCTCAATCTTTGGGTTTGTAGGTGTTTGGTTTGGGGTTTTGGGTTTTTCCTCACTTGATGATTTTCGCTCAAAGTTCTCGGAGGATGGGATGCTCTCAATGACAAGTGTCGGTTTCTCACGGAGCAGCCAACCATCTAGTGGTTGTAGGGGGCGGCTATTTATAGCCTAGGGAGTAGCTCGACATGATAAGACATAAATGCCCTTCAATGATATGACCGTTAGGTGGGTAGATATTTTAGGACAGCTGATGCATAGCATAACACCGGTAGGAAATTTGAGGTTCAAATTCCTCAGGGCTATCATGTTTCTCACTTGTAGGTAATCTGCATTGGCGAACTCCTAACTCCTCAGTCAGGACAAATTCCTCAGAGACCAGAAGAACTTCATCTCTGTCATTGAAGAAATTGACTAAACTGTATGAGATTTCCAATGGCTTCACTCGAAGGGATTGGTAGGTGTAGGATTTTGAGTTGAGCATCACTTGGAAACTTTTCCTTAGTTTTACCTCGATCCCCTTTAACAGTACGGTGTTTCCTATGACTCAAGAAAGAGAAAATGAAACTACGAAAACAAAAGTCTTCATGCTTCATGTTCCTCGAATGAATATCATGTCTTCATGGTCACACCAATTTCTTCACTTTCAAAGTCTCTAGAAAGTCTTCACAAATCCAAAGTCTTCAGTTGAAGACATTCACTTTTAGGGGTCGACTTTCTCTGTAAATATCAAACTCCTCATAGACTTATAGACCTGTGTACACTCACAAACGCATTAGTCCCTTAACCTATAAGTCTTCAATACACCAAAATCACTAAGGGGCACTAGATGCACTTACAATCTCCCCCTTTTTGGTGATTGATGACAATATAGTTTAAGTTTTCAACGGGGATAAACATATGAAGTGTAAATACTGATAGTGATGAATTTGATTGCAAGATATAGAAGAACTCCCCCTGAAGATGTGCATAGTGAGGAATTTGCTTTTGAAGAAATGCACATTTGAAGAGTAGAATCATGGAGATCTCCCGCTGTATCTTGTAAGTCATACACGCATTTAACATATGATATGAAGAATTTGAAATGCATGATGAAATATGGTGACTGATGTAATTCAGCATGCGTTCATTATCATACATGAGGAAATAGCATGTAGAAGAACATAGCAAAAAGTATCAGACCACCATCAGACTTAAGTTTACAACTCGATCCAATAAATCTTTAGAAGAACGAGAGTTGTAACTTAGCAAAAAACGCCCATATAAACAGAACCGCTTGAAGACTAACTCAAATTTCTCCCCCTTTGTCATCGAATGACCAAAAGGGACAAAAAAATGAGGACTAACACCCCTGAAGAATATCATCACTGAGTTGATGGAGGAGCGCCAACATTGTTGGGGTCAGTTGTTGAAGTAGGGCCTGCCGCAGTGTCGTCCAAATCTTCATTTTCATCAGTGAGAATAAGAGCTGGCCACCAAGTGAGGAACTTTAACCTTCTTGAATTTCTTCGAAGGTGGCTGAGACCAGTCAAAGTCCTGCTTGTAGCCCATCTTCTTGAGGTCATCTTCACCGTAGAGATGAGTCAGAACAGCCCATGTGCGATCAAATACTTCATGGAGGTAGTAATGGTTCTTCTTCACTGAATTCTGAGTGATGGCCATATTCTGAAGAATTGAACCAAACTGACGCTTGACCCATTTATGGTTGCGATAGACCTTCTGATGAAGACTGAGGAGAAGCTCATGATCAGTCAACACCCTTGGAGCCGTGCCTTGAGGATTTTGCTTTGAAGCATTGGCGGCAGAGTCATGAGTGGCAGAGTCATCATTGGTGGAATAAGATGCAGCTTTGCGGAACTGACCATCCAATGGACGAAAGCCTTCATCGATAATAGCAGTTGCCTTGCCCTTCTCATCAGATGAGGAAACAGGTCGTTTGAAGACTTCAATGGGCGACAAGTAACCGAGATGATTCTGAAAGTCAGCCTTGTAATTGATTGAAGACCTTGATCTCGGCCAGCCTGCGTGGGATTCCAGGCATGTCTGAAGGATACCAGGCGAAGATGTCCCAATTCTCGCGCAAGAACTCCCGACGTGCGATGTCTATTGTGGGGTTCAGCTGTGCCTCGATGGATGCTGTTTTTGTAGGGTCCGTTGGGTGGACCTGGAATTTGACTATTTCGTCCGCTGGTTTAAAAGAGGTGGACTTGGGTCTTCTGTCGAGTATCACGTCGTCCATGTCCACTGTGGAGCACATGCAGTTAGTTCTTCGGCCGCCAGGGCTTCGGATAACGCCTCGAGGGCTAGTGCGGCAGTTTTATTTTCGGCGCGGAGTGCTAGGTCTGGATCACTAGCCAGCGTGATTATTCCATTAGGCCCGGGCATTTTGAGCTTCATGTACCCGTAATGGGGTATAGCTTGGAAGATAGCGAATGCCTCCCACCCTAAAAGGGCGTGGTATCCGCTACTAAACGGGGCCACTTGGAATGTGATTTCTTCGGACCTATAGTTCTCCAGCGTGCCGAATACCACATCTAGTGTGATTTTTCCCGCACATTGTGCCTCCCGACTAGGGATGATTCCTATGAAGGTCATGCTGCTTTGCTCAATGCGGCTCTTGTCTATTTCCATCTTGCTAAGAGTTTCCTCGTAGATGAGGTTTAATCCGCTGCCACCGTCCATGAGCACTTTAGTAAGCCAGAAGCTGTCCATAATTGGACTAAGGACCAAAGCGGCTGGTGCTCGGGCTGTTCGGAATTGACGTTCGTCACTGGCACTAAAGGTTATGGATGTGTCTTTCCATGGATTTATTGCTGCAACGTGGTAGACTTCGGCAAGGCTGCGAAGTGTTCGCTTGCGCCTATTATTTGAGGTGAAGGTGTCAAAGACTGTCAATACTGTATTGTTATTTTCCACAGGATGGTGCTCTGTTGTATTGTTGGTGAGGATATCCTCGCCGCTCTTGGCCACCTACCGGAGTATCCAACATGCTCTAAGGCTGTGTGTTGGCATGGTATCCGCTGTACTGTGAATTTTGCATGGCCCATTGAGCCATCCCTCCAATACAGTTCCACGCCCTGTAGTGGGCTTTGGTTTCTTTGTAATTGGATCGGGTGACTTACGAGAGTACACCCTTTTAGTTCGGATGGTGGTTTTAGTGAGAGACAGAGGGTCCCAGAATTTCGCTTGGGTTTTCCAAGCGCTTTCCATTTCACAGTACTTCCGTACTATGGCCGCCAAGTCAGCAAAGTGTGCTATGTCACGGTGACTTATGGCGTTGAGGATTCCCTTGTCCGTGCAACTTTTGCAAAATAATGAAATTGTGTCTTCCTCGTGATAGTCCTTGACCTTGCTCATTACAAGGAGGAATTTGGCCCAATAGTGATGTACTGTCTCTTGGGGCTCTTGTCTAATGTGGGATCGCTTGAGTCTGGGTGGGTGTGTAGATTTTGGTCCAAACCCTAACCCGATCTGAGACCCAGGGGCGGAGGAGTTTCCGAGCTTGGCAGTTCGGACTCCGGAAAGTTTCCCAATAGTTCTGGCCCGCTGTCTGATTCTAAGTTCGGAACTTGGGCCATTTCCTCCTGTGGACGGGTGTTCGGCTCGGAGAGCACGGGAATCCAGACATAGTTTGTCCTCAAAATAGAGGAAGAATTGCTACATTGCTCCTCCACCACCGCTATCTGATGGGTGACCGGCGGGGAGTTAATCTCCCTTTGGTCGGGTTTAAGCCCGATCCGATCATAGTCCATTGCGACTCCCAGGGCCGCGATGCGATCCAAGAGCTCATTCAAAGGAGAGAGCTCCATTGGATCCATCTGCTCGTCAAATCCCGAGCCGACGTTGAGGCTGTTTGTGATGATCCGAGAAGTCATCGTCGGCGCGACGGCCGAACGGGCGGTCATGACGAAGCCGCCTAGTCGGAGTGTTTGGCCTACAGCCAGGGCTCCCCCCGAGGTGATGTTGTCCTTGACAACAAGACGAGCCATCTAGCCTTATCATGACGGCATAGTGGAACTATCATTGAAAGTACCAATGTCGGTGTCAAAACCGACGGATCTCGGGTAGGGAGTCCCGAACTGTGCGTCTAAGGCGGATGGTAACAGGAGGCGGGGAACACAATGTTTACCCAGGTTCGGGCCCTCTCGATGGAGGTAATACCCTATGTCCTGCTTGATTGATCCTGATGATATGAGTATTACAAGAGTTGATCTACCACGAGATTGTAGAGGCTAAACCCTAGAAGCTAGCCTATGTTTCTGATTGTTGTTGTCCTACGGACTAAACCCTCCGGTTTATATAGACACCGGAGGGGGCTAGGGTTACACAGAGTCGGTTACAAGGGAGGAGATCTACATATCCATAGTGCCAAGCTTGCCTTCCATGCAATGGAGAGTCCCACCAGGACATGGGACGAAGTCTTCAATCTTGTATCTTCGTAGTCCAACAGTCCGGTCGAAGGATATAGTCCGGCTGTCCGAGGATCCCCTAATCCAGGACTCCCTTAGTCGGGACCTTCGAATGGGTTGGTGCGGCGGCTGCGGGTGGTACCGGAAGAACCGGGGGAGGCCATGAGTTCGAGAGGGGAACGAGGTTGCGGCGACACGTGGGGAGGCGGCACGGCAAGTGGGTGGCGTCGCAGTGTGATGCAGATGGAAGCGTGGGCGGCTGCGCGGCGACGGAGGGACATGACGGCGGCGGCGCGTGGTGGCGGTAGTGGCGGGTTGCGGCGGCGGCAGCAGCGACGATGAGATCGTGGCGGCGGCGGCGATTAGATCGTGGCGGCGGCAAGGGTTAGGGTTAGGATCGCAGGTATGATACCATGTTCGAAACAAGTGTTTTGGCAATGCTTCACGATATATTGATCGGTGCATAACGCACGTATATATGGAGTAAAGGTGGGCCACAACCTCAACTATACAATGACTATGAGGTGGGCTGGGCTATACAATATACATGCACAAACCATATGTTCAACAGTGACCCAGGGTCATTTCGGACAAATCAGGTTGGGTTTCCTCCTGGCTATAAATAGCCCATCCCTACACCATAAATTGGTGGCTGCTCAGAGTTAGTGCACGACTTTTGTCGTTTGAGAGCAACCCACTTCCGAAGCATTTGAGAGAGAGATCCTTGCGAGGACAAAGCCCAAAACACCCAGAGCCAAAGAGTGTTAGGCATCAATGAAGTCTTTCTGTCTGCGTGACCTGAAGACTTGTTACACTTGAGGACTGTGAATCCTTCAGCCGGTTAGGTGTCGAGTTCTGAGCATCCAAGAGTCATTGTGGATCGCCGGTGAACGATGTATGTGAAGGTTTGGAAGTCTACCTTGAAGACTTACCAGAGTGATTGGGTGAGAACTGGGTGTCCTTAGCTCAAGGGGGATAAGGTGAAGACGCGGTCTGCTGAGTTAAATCTCAGCCTCCCTAACCAGATGTACAGTTGTCACAACAACTGGAACTGGTCTACCAAATCCTTGTCTTCACCAAGAAACTGGTTCTAGCCGTCACTTCCCTTTACTTTACAGTTTGTCTTCGTGAAGTCATTGCTTGCCTTAAGACCTGATTGACTTCACTAAGTGAAGACTGTTTACTGTTTGGTTTCATACTATCTTCCATCCTGATCCATACTACCGAGCTACTGATAGTCTTCGTGCTTTCATTTCATTGCGTACTTGACAATGGCTTGCCTAGTGTAGTCTACCTTCCACTGCATATCAATAGGTTCATTTCTATTGTTTGTATTCAAAGACCTCATGGTTTGAAGACTTCCATAAAAATTGCCTATTCACCCCCTTTAGTCGATAACCAGCACTTTTAATTGGTATCAGAGCAAGGTGCTCCCTTGTTCTGTGTGATTCGGTTTAACCACTTGGAGTTTTAGCTATGTCAACTACAGGGATAATCAAGGTCTCCGCTGCGTGCCCTGTCTTCGATGGCACTGATTACCCCTACTAGAGGAACAAGATGCGCATGCATCTCAAAGCCATTGACGTCGACCTCTGGTATGTCATTAAAAATGGCGTTCCCAAGGTCGGTGAAGGTGTCACCGCTACTGATGTCAAGAGGTTCATTCAACTGGATTTGACTGCCAAGAACATCATCCGTGGTCATCTGACCAAAGGACAGTACGACCGTGTGAGTGCACTAGAAACTATGAAGCTAGTCTGGGACTGGCTCTCCAAGGTCAACGAGGGCGTCTGAACTCAGAGAGATTCAAGGATTGATGTTCTTCTCAACCTCTTCAACCGCTTCAAAGAAACGACAATGTGAATTTCCAACTCACATTGATCGCCTCACTGTTATAAAAAATGAGCTTCATGGACTTGGCGTCACTGAGATCACCAAGCTACTGAGATCACTTGACAGCTCATTCGACACCCTGGCCCTAATGATTCAAGCACGTCCTGACTTCAAGATTCTCGATCCATCTGACATACTTGAGAGGCTCACCCACACGAGTTCCAGTTATTTGAGAAGAGAGATATCTATGGCCCCAACTATGGCCGAACCCGGGCTTTGAAGGCAAAGGTTGTGTCCTCATCGAAAGAATAATCTGACTGTAGTTCTGGGGATCCTGAAGACATTGGAAGGGATCTAGCTATGCTCGTGAATAAGTTCCAGAAGTTCTCCAAGAAGATAGGTTTTAGAAAGTCTTCAAGATCTAGCTAAAGAAATGATGAAGCTTCCTCTCGTGACTAAAATAAGAGAATATGCTACAAATGCAAGAAACCTGGTCACTACATCTCTAGTGTCCTCAATGGGATAATGAGACCAAGAAGAAGAAGAAGAGCAAAGAATATGATTCTGATGACAAGAAGAATAAGAAATCCTCAAAGTCTTCTTCAAAGCCTTCATCAAAGCCTTCATCATACAAGAAGAGCTCATTAAGCAAGGCTCATGCATTTGTTGGAAAGGAGATTTATTCAGAGGAGGAGTCTGCTTTTGAGGAGGCAGAGGTGGAGTCAGAGGAGGAGTCAGATTCAGGCGTGGCAAGCCTAGCTCAAGCTTCATCCTATGTTGCCAAGTCCATCTTCAACACCGCATACAATGACATTGCCGCCAACACTGATGCTGGTGATGAGGATGACTCTGCTCCTACCTACTGCTTCATGGCACGTGGTGCCACGGTAAACTCACGCGATGCTTACTTTCAAACATCCAATGAAGACGACTTTAAATGTGAATCTAAACCTAGCTACAAAACACTTGCTAAAATTGCAACAGAACAACAAAATGCTATGGAACACATTCAAAAGTTGCTACACAAAAGCGATGACCTGTTGGACGCGGAAATGACTCGAACTCAGTCACTACTAGGGAAAAGCCTAGCAGTAGCGCGAGTTTTAGGCCTACCAGTAGTGCAAGTAGTCGCTCTACAAGTACGATGCTACAGCTAATGTTTAGTAGTAGCGTGGGCTTAACCGCAGTACTTCTATATCCACTTAGTAGTAGCGCTTGCTTGAAAGGGCGCTACTGGTAGTTGCTAGTAGCGCCTGTCATAGCCCGTGCTACTACTACTATTCCATATTATATTTCTTTTTTTACTTCATGTTATATTCATACACCTTTATAAAAGTTTTCATACAGCAGCAATTTAGAGATTGTTTTTACATCATAATGTGTTACTACATCACTGGTTGAAAGAACCATGGACTAGTTTCAAGTGGATGGACATCCACTTGAAACTAATCCGCGGTTCTTGCACCCAATGATATAATAAGTATCATCATCATATCAGTAAAAACATATCATCATAATACATCATTGTCATATAACACCTCCTCATGATCATCATTTTCATCAATGATACATCATATAGCAAGTTGGTCACTAGTCATAATCAACAGAGCGTAGCAGTAGCACTGGGTACGGATACGCGCTACTGCTAAGTGGGGCTAGCCATCTGCGCCCAGTACAAACATAGCAGCAACGCGTTTTTCTAGTAAGCGCTACTACTAAAATCGTAGCAGTAGCGCAGTTTATTTACAAACGCTACTACTAAGTAGCGGTAGTGCAGTTTATTTACAAACGCTACTATTAAGTAGCAGTAGCGCATGATTTTGTCCAGCGCTACTGCTAAGATTCTGCATGTAAGGTTTTCCCTAGTAGTGTGTCCTTAATTGAAGACATTAAAATTCTTCATGTTAAGTACGAAGAACTTGAAAGTCGTCATGAAACACTCTCAGCTACTCATGAGAAGCTTTCCTATGATTATCTTCAAAGGAAGCAAGAACTTGAGAACCTGAGAGCGTCTCATGAAGATCTTCAAAAGGAGAATGAGTCACTTCGTGCTCAATAGATCAGTACCGCTCAGGAAGACTTTGAGCCACCAGGTTTAAAATGTTTGAGCATGATAATGCTGTCTCTATTGCTTAATGTTCTGCTGCTGCTACTGTTGCTGTGTCTTCAACTTCTCATGTGGAAACTAACCCGCCTTATGAGGATACCACTACTATTGTTGATGAGAATGCTAGGTTGAAGACATTGCTTGAAATAGGGATGTACAAAAGGCTCAAAGGGCATCAGACTCTTTGTGAAGTCCTCAAGAAACAGATTCTGAACCAAAAACCTAGGAAAGAGGGTGTTGGGTTCGAGAGGAAAATTAACGTTGACGGTTCGTACTGGAAGCCTGAGCAGTACCCCAAAACCACATGGGTTTTTGCAAAGGATCCTTTAGTGGATCCATCTACCTTATCTGGCTTCACTTGTGCTAACCCGATTATCCTTTGATGCAATCTATAAACTGTTTAATAATCAAAATGGTGAAGTGTTTGCCAGGTATATTGGTACTAACTATAGGAATGGGCACCTCTGAAGAAGATCTGGGTGCCCAAAAGTTGTCTTGAGAAGCTTCCTGTGAATGTCATCATGAAACCACCGGGGAAAAAGACAAACCCCAGACCAAAGGCTTTGTACAGACAGTGGACTCACCAGAGTCACCCTAACGCCAATGTTTTGCAGGGAAACCATACTCAGACTTATGAATATGAGCGTGTTTCATCAAACCGCTATGTTCATAAGACCAAGAACTATTCTGCTTATTCTTATGAGTACTATTCACCCCCTACAAGGCTATTTGCTAGGGCTCCAAAGCCTAAATTCTCAGATGCTGCACTTAGACTCATTGCTTCTAAGACACCCCTTAAGATGTGGGTGTTTAAGAATAATTAACTCTCTTTTGCAGGGAATGGTCCCCAGCCGAAAATCAAAAGCTTCTGATGCTTATGCTGGAGACCTAAAACATCTTGTGGGATGCAAGATAAATTGCCAAAATGGTCTAACTATGTATTTTGTCCCAGGATTTCTTGACAAACATCCTATCTACCCTAACCATGATCTAAACTTTGATAATATACTTGGTCGTCAAATATTTATGCTTCACACTTCTCTTGGTGAAGCCTATCCCCCAACTGCACTATAGGGTATGACATCGAAGGCTTCTGAGTGGATCATGGACAGTGGATGCACTAACCACATGACTGGTGATCGAAGTCTTCTTCGCAACAGTGGATGCAATATCTAATATTCCTTCTTCAAAACAAGCCAGAGAGGATTTTGATGATTTGATTTCTGGAATGGTTTCGGAAATTCACATGTGTCGGAATTGCTTAGAAAAGGGACATTTTGCTACTGCTTGCACGTCCAAACTCTGGTGCCTCTCTTGCTCCCGTGTTGTACATGTTAAAAAAGATTGCAACAAATTTGCACGGATCTTGGGTTTGGTGTGGCAACCAAAGCCCGCTAATGTTGCAACTTCCGAGGCCTCCAGCGAGAATATCTCCCCGACGTCGCATTTACCAAACTTGGGCCTCCCTTGCACTTCCACATTTACTCCCTCGTCCAGTCCCATCAGCCCCCGACCCAAGACTCCATCGACTCCACCGCCTGCAACACCTCCTTCGTCGCTGCACTCGCCGTCGGCATCGGCGGACCGCGAGTGCTCCGCTCCCATGGCCAACTTCCATCTGGATCCTCCGCTCTATGTCCCGGCTGGCCACCACATTGTTGATGGTGGAGAAGACCGGTTGTCGAGAACCTTTGTGACACCACAGACCCCAATTGTGCACCGCCATGAAGAGTTTATGCTTGCTGAGGTAATGCCGATCACTCCGCTCGATCAGATAGGTGCTGCTAGAGAGGAGGTCGTTCAGTGGCTGCATGCGCATGATGTCTTTGTCAGGTCTGCATAGCCCTGGATTCGCTCAGTGGGTCTTTTTGAGGTTAGAGATGCTGCAGTTTGGTTTCACTTGCTTCAACTTCCACCGCAGCCGCTGGGCAATGATTGTTCTGTTCACTTTATGAAGCATGATGAGGGGAGTCTTTCAGGGGTGCCCAAGGTTTTCGTCAAGGTTTACTCATGTTTTTGGGCATTCCTTTAGATCTCCACAATACTGATTGCATCAGAGCTGCAGTGAACACATTTGGCAAGTTTCGTCATTGGACTAATGATGATCCATATCTGGTGCAGACTCTCGTTTTTGCATCTTTCCCAGAAGATGTTCTTGTGCCCCGCGATGTCGTCTTCATGGATTATGCTACTTGGGGCGGTGCGCGGGTCTCCTGGACGGCCCCCTATATATTTTTGGGGCGAATTTTGGTGAACAGATGCCACGGGATGAAGACTGGATGCCCATCAATGGCAATCCACATCCAGTTCCTGGGGTATTGTTCCCTGATCTGCCACCGTTCAACTTGCCCCCGTATCCAGCATTGGGATGGAATGATGTCCCCCCTCCTCCGGATCCTGCTGTCAATGAAGTGGAAGATGATAATTGGGGTAATTGGAATGAGCTAGTGGACCAACCTATACCACAAGACCAGGAGTCTATGGTGATTGATGTTTCTGCGCAACCCAGCTCTGATGCTGTTTAGCAGGGTCATGCTATTCCAGTTATTTCATATGATGAAGAGTTTCCTGACACTCATTAGGCTCCTTTGATCGCGGCTCTCAATGTTAATGATGTAAACTACTGGCCAATGGTGGTTTATTAGCCTCCTCTCATTGTGGCTGAAGTTGAGCCACCTGCTGTTGTTCCTTTTGGGCCTCCTTTGCCGCCTGAAATGGTGTGGAGGAGGTCTTTTGAAAATCTCCTGCAAGCTCCCGTTGTCTTCAATGTTCCAAAATCTGTTGCTTTGCAGCCTCTTGAGCCAGTGGTTTCGTCAAAGAGAAGTTGGGACTTTGCCTTCAGAGACATGGAGTTACCTCTGCTAGCGTGGAAGGAACAAGAGCCAGTTAGGCCGGTTGCTAGGGCTTTGTTCTCTGCAGATGTTACAGAAATTCAGATATCTTCCTCACCAACTGCAGCACTCACTAAACCTAGGAGGCCTCACAAGACATTGGCGCCTGCTCCCATTGTGGACACCTCTGTTCGAAGATGTACCAGGAGCTCGGCCCAACGTGGTGGCATCAAGCCCACCTTTCAGGAGCTAACTCTGCAGCCCAAAAGGAAGAAGCCTAGAGCAAAGCCTTTCGCTGCTGAGATGCCAGACGACCCAGCCCAAGAGGAGATCCCACTAGCTACACCTGTCAGTCGTCTGCAAGAAATTGGGAGGGAGCTGGAGATTGATGCTCAGCTCCTATCTGTGGATGCTCTTATGGTGGCTCCACCTCATGCTGATGCCTCTAATGCAAATGCATAGTGTGGTCTTTTATTCCTATGTCTGGCAATCCCATGAATTTCCTCTTCATCTGTCCTTTTGTTGGTTACTCTGTCATGCAAACTCTATTGTAATAATGTTGGTTCAGACTGTTATGTGCTCTTTTGTTCATATGGCATTGTGTGTTGTATGCTTTGTGGACCTTATTATATTATGTTTTAATGAGTAACCTTTGTAGAAATTGGAATGTTATGTGCTGGAATGTCAGAGGTTTAAATTATGAGGCTAGGAAAAGTGCATTCAGGCAAAAAATTGATGAAAGTGAGTGTGCTATTGCATGTTTGCAGGAAACTAAATGCCCATCTTTTGATTCTAGGTCTATTAAAAGTTTCTGCCCTAAGAGATTTGGCAGCTTTGCTTGCTCTCCTTCAATGGGAGCCTCTGGGGGAATTCTTGTGGTCTAGAACTCCTCTGTGTTTATTGGAACTTTAATAGAGGTTCAGGAATTTGTTGTAGTTGTTGAGTTTGTGTACAGATAGAATAATGATAAATGGACTTTGGTTGCTGTTTATGGGCCCTGTCAGGATCAAGCCAGAGATAATTTTGTCACTTGGCTCTATAATTTGTGTATTCCTGTTAATGAGAATTGGTTGCTATTAGGGGACTTTAATTTCATTAGGTCCATAGATAACAGGAATGTACCTAGTGGGGACCTAAATGACATGTTCATTTTTAATGAGATAATTGGGCATTTGGGCCTTCTTGAGTTTCCCATCAAGGGAAGAGCTTTCACTTGGTTCAATATGCAAGACAACCCACTTCTTGAGCAATTAGACTGGTTTTTCACTTCAGTAGACTGGATCTCTGATTATCCTATGACTAAAGTGCTCCCCTTGCTAGGACTGCATCTGATCATGTCCACTGTGTTGTCAAAATCAAAACAACCATCCCTAAGTCAAATCTCTTTAGGTTTGAGAACTATTGGTTGGAGCTGGAAGGTTTTATGGATTGTGTTGCTAGGTCTTGGAGAATACCTTCTAGGAAAGGGCACATAGTTGCTAGAATTGCAGATAAGTTTAAGTCTCTCAGAATTTGTCTGAAAATATGGCAAATGAATGTATCTAAGTTGAAGCTCCAGATTGGTAAATGTAATCATGTTATTTTTCTTCTGGATGAATTAGAGGAGTGGAGGCCTCTATTTATTCAAGAGCTGAATTTCAGAAGAATTGTCAAAGTGCACATGGAGAAATTGTTACATTTACAATTCCTTTATTAGAAGAAAAGGTGTACTATCCGATACATTAAGGTGGGAGGGGAAAATACAAATTTTTTCCATGTCATGGCAACTGAAAGGCATAGGAGGAACTCTATTGCAAGTCTAAAATTACCTGATGGTACTGTAGTCAATGACCATTCTCAAATGGAAGGACTCATTTGGAGTTGTTTTAAAAATAGGATGGGTACCTCAAGAGGCATTGTCATGGGTTTTGACCTCCCTTCTCTCATCACTCCTATAGAAGGGCTTGACAATCTCACCAAACCTTTTGAAAAGGATGAAATGGATAAAGTGGTTAAGCATATGCCTCTGGATATAGCTCCAGGCCCTGATGGTTTTAATGGCCTGTTCTTCAAAAACTGCTAGCATATAATCTCTCAAGATTTTTATGAGTTAGCTCAGGATTTCTTTGATGGTTCTGTTGTCTTGGAAAATATTAATGATTCTTACATTACTCTTGTACCTAAAAAGCCCACACCTGAGGAGGTTGGCGATTATAGGCCTATTTCTCTTACTAGTATGGGTCTGAAGTTTCTTTCTAAAATGACAGCAAATAGGTTTCAAGAGGTGATCTTCCAGTGCATTCACTAGAACCAATATGGTTTTATTAAGAGCAGAACAATTGAGGATTGTTTAGGCTGGACCTTTGAGTACCTGCATCAGTGTCATCAATCTAGGAGGCCAATTGTAATCTTTAAGTTAGATTTTGAAAAGGCTTTTGGCTCATTGGAACATGAAGCTCTTTTTCAGATACTTAGGCACAAAGGTTTTAATGAGAAATGGATTCTCTGGATGAAGCAGCTGCTAGGCACTGGTACCTCTTCAGTTCTTCTTAATGGTGTCCCTGGGAGGAAGTTTGTTTGCAAAAAGGGGGTCAGACAGGGTGATCCTATCTCTCCACTTCTCTTTGTTATTGCTGAAGATCTTTTACAATCAGTCATTAATGACATGTTCAGATGAGGAATTCTGCATTTGGCTAACCCTTGCCATGACCAGGATTACCCTGTGATCCAATATGAAGACGATACCTTAATTATCTTACCTGCTGATAGGGTACAACTTCTGGCTTTGAAAGATATGCTCCAAGTGTTTGCTCAGTCAACTAGCCTTGATGTCAACTATCACAAATCGTTTCTCATCCCCATAAATGTTGATCCTGTGGTGATGAGTGATCCAGCTATTGCTTTTGGTTGCCAGATAGGAAAAATTCCCTTCACTTATCTTGGGCTGCCAGTGGGAATCACAAGGCCCAAAATGGTGGACTTTATGCCTCTTGTGAACTGTATGGAAAGAAGAATGACTGCTAGCTCCTCTTTCCTCAATCAAGGGAGATACTACAATTTTTGAACTCTGCATTGTCTTCCATGCCCATTTTCTTTATGTGCAGTTTGGCTATTCCTGCTGGAATCCTCAAGCAGTTAGAGAGAAGTCAAAGGCAGTGTTTATGGAGAAAGCATAGAGATGAGCCAGCCCCCTCCCTTGCTGCTTGGGAGCTTATTTGCAGGCCAAAAAACAAGGGTGGACTTGTTATTCTAAATTTGGGGGTGCAAAAATTTGCCTTGCTCCTAAAGCATGCTAGTAACTTCCTCAGTAGAAGCAGACTAAGGCATAGCCTAGTGGTGTGAAGGGGCTGATGCCTTCCCACCCACCCAGGTTCAAGGCATGGTACTTGCAATTTGGGTTTCTTGCACCAATTATACTGTAGGGGGGGGGGGGGGGGTTCCCTTACAGTCTTTCTGTCAAAAAAACTTCCTCAATAGAAAGGATATTCCTGGGGTGTCTCTCATTTGGGACTCTTATTACCATGGTAGGGTGCCTCAAGGAACTTCTGCCTATGGCTCTTTCCGGTGGAAGGTAATTTGCATGGTTATGCTGACTTTTAGAGACTGTTCTTGGGTTCAGATTAATCATGGTGACACTGCTCTGTTTTGGTCAGACAACTAGAATATTGGTGATGAGGTTTCTCCTGTCCAATCAAGATATCCTAGGATATTTTCATGTGTTAAAGACCCATGGATTTCAGTCAAGGAGTTTTTCAGTTCTCAGGATATTCTCCAGCATTTTCATCTCCCTTGTATGCTCAGGAATTTCGGGAGTTGGGCATGATCCAATTTATGATGGGTTCTCACAGCAGAAAATCTGGCACCAAGGATGTGTGGTTTGGCAGAACTCCTCCAAGTAGTATAGGTGAGGGAGTCCTGGATTAGGGGGTGTTCGGATAGCCGAACTATACCTTCAGCCGGACTCCTGGGCTATGAAGATACAAGATTGAAGACTTCGTCCCGTGTCCGGAAGGGACTTTCCTTGGCGTGGAAGGCAAGCTTGGCGATACGGATATACAGATCTCCTACCATTGTAACTGACTCTATGTAACCCTAACCCTATTCGGTGTCTATATAAACCGGAGGGTTTTAGTCCTTAGGACAACATACACGTCAACAATCATACTATAGGCTAGCTTCTAGGGTTTAGCCTCTCTGATCTCGTGGTAGATCAACTCTTGTAATACCCATACCATCAATATTAATCAAGCACGACGTAGGGTTTTACCTCCATCGAGAGGGCCCGAACCTGGGTAAAACTTCGTGTCCCCTGCCTCCTGTTACCATCCGGCCTAGACGCATAGTTCGGGACCCCCTACCCGAGATCCGCCGGTTTTGACACCGACATTGGTGCTTACATTGAGAGTTCCTCTGTGTTGTCGCCGTCAGGCTCGATGGCTCCAACGATCATCAATGGCGATGTAGTCCAGGGTGAGACCTTCCTCCCCGGACAGATCTTCGTCTTCGGCGGCTTCGCACTGCGGGCCGATTCACTTGGCCATCTAGAGCAGATCGAAAGCTACGCCCTTGGCCGTCAGGTTAGATTTGGAAGTTTAAACTACACGGCTGACATCCGCGGGGACTTGATCTTCGACGGATTCGACCCACTGCCGAGCGCGCCGCACTGTCCCGACGAGCATGATCTAGCTCTGCTGCCGAACAGTGCCCTGGAGGCCGCACCTCCATCAGCTCCGGTCCTTAATTCGGAGCCAACTGTGCCGATCAAGGATGGGCGGTTGGAAGCCGCCTCAGGGGGTGCGATCCCCACGGTGATTGAGCCGAACACCAGCCCTGCACTCCCGCGAGACTCGTGACTCCAAGGAGCCGGACTCCTCTCCGGACTCCGAACCCTCCGCGCCCCTACCAATCAATCCGATTGGGCGCCGATCATGGAGTTTACTGCCGCGGACATCTTTCAGCACTCGCCTTTTGGCGATATTCTGAAGACACTGAAGTCTCTCTCTTTATCAGGAGAGCCCTGGCCGGACTACGGTCAGCAAGATTGGGATGTGGACGATGATGAAATTCAAAGCCCACCCACCACCCACTTTGTTGCCACTGTCGACGATTTAACCGACATGCTCGACTTCGACTCGGAAAACATCGACGGTATGGACGCCGATGAAGGAGACGAGGAAGAACCAGTGCCTATTGGGCCTTGGAACACCACCTCGTCATATGACGTATACATGGTGGATGCGCCAAAAGATGACGACAAGGAGCGGAAGGACGCACCGAAGGCTTGTTCCCTCGAAAAGCAGTCAAAGCGGCGACACAAGCGCCGCCCCAAACCCCGCCTCAATAGAAATAGCGATCACACAGACCCAGCGCTGGAGCAGGGCGAACCGCTGCCGGACAACGGTAATCCGGATAATCAAACCGAACAAACAAATCCTATCAAGGATAATGGTCCGGACGACATAACGTCGGACAGACACCCGGAGCAGCAGACTGCCCGTAAAAGGCTTGTTGCCACCGCGAGGAGTCTGAAAAAGCAGAAGCAAAGGCTCAAGGCTGCGCAAGACACACTCCACATTAGATGGAGCAAAATACTCAACACAGCAGCGAGGTATGGCGACAATCGCCCCTCCAAGAGCTACCCAAAGCGGAAGCTGCTACCCGAATTCGATGAGGAGGCCTCAGACCCCCCCACAACCAAATATCAAAGCAGCCACCTGGTCGGATAGACAACCCCTCTACCAACACAGAGCGGCATACAACGCCGCTCACAATACAATACGTGACCCATACGAGGGCTCGCACCCAAAGGACGGCGCAACAAGATCCATCTATGGACCACGCAAGCGCGCCCTAGCATACAATGCAACACAACAAACACTCGAACAACGTGGTACACCCAGTTACAGGGGTGCCGCACACCCCCTATGTTTCACCGATGAGGTGCTAGACCATGAATTTCCAGAGCGGCATACTACGGAACAACAGACCCTGGGGTCTGGATTGAGGACTACATCCTTCATATCCATATGGCTCAAGGATATGATCTCCACGCCATCAAGTATCTGCCCCTCAAGCTCAAAGGGCCAGCTCGTCATTGGCTCAAAGGCTTCCCCGAAAGCTCCATTGGAAGTTGGGAAGAGCTCGAAGACGCCTTTCGGGCAAATTTTCAAGGGACTTATGTCCGACCTCTGGATGCGGACGATTTGAGTCATATAACTCAACAGCCCGGAGAGTCAGCCCGAAAGCTTTGGAACAGGTTTCTTACTAAAAAGAACCAGATTGTCAATTGTCCGGACGCCGAAGCCTTGGTAGATTTCAAGCATAGCGTCCATGACGAATGGCTCGCCAGACACCTCGGCCAAAATAAGCCGAGAACGATGGCCGCATTAACAAACCTCATGACCTGCTTTTGTGCAGGTGAGGACAGCTGGCTAGCCAGATGCAGCACCAGCGACCCCAGTACATCTGAAGTTAGAGATGGAAACAGGAAATCACGGCGCAACAGCAATAACAAACGCCGGGTTAAAGAAGATAGCACGAAGGGCACGGCAGTAAATGTCGGATTCAAAAGCTCTCTGCCAGGTCAAAAGCCGCCCCCTAAAGGCACCAGGGGTGAACCGTCCAGCCTCAACAAAATTCTGGACCAAATATGTCAGATTCATAGTACCCCTGGTAAACCTGCTAATCATACCCACAGAGAATGTTGGGTCTTCAAGCAGTCCGGCAAGCTCAACGCCGTAAACAAGGGGGAGGATACACCAAGTGAAGACGAGGACGAGCCCCCCAAGCAAGACATGGGGGAACAAAAGAAATTTCCACCCGAAGTCAAAACAGTAAACGTGTTACACGTGATCAAGGAAAACACAACACGGCACTCCCAGGAAAATATACCCAAGTGCCTGTCACCGCGGAGTCCTGCCACTGGTCGTCTCAACCGATCACTTTCGACCATCACGATTACTCAGCAAGTATCTGGCACGCAGGATGGGCTGCCCTGGTATTAGACCCAGTAATTGGCGGAGATCACTTCACACGAGTCTTGATGGACGGCGGCAGTAGCCTAAACCTAATATATTAGGATACAATCCGCGGGATGGGGTTAGACCCAACACAAATTCGCCGCAGCAATACTACCTTTAAAGGAGTAACGCCAGGCCCAGGGGCTCGTTGTACGGGCTCCCTCTTACTACAAGTTATATTCGGCTCCCCCGATAACTTCCGTCGCGAGCATTTAACTTTCCACATCGCTCCGTTTCAAAGTGGCTATCAAGCACTGCTCGGACGCGAAGCTTTCACTTGCTTTAATGCAATACCACACTACGCCTCCCTTACACTCAAGATGCCCGGCCCACGCGGCGTCATTACAGTGTACGGAAATACCAAGCGATCTCTGCGCGCCGAAGAGAGTGAGGCTGCCTTGGCAGCCGCACATTAAAGGCGCCCGGACTAGCGAAAGCATCCAATAGGTCGTCAATACCTCAGGCGCAACCAATCGAGTCCGGCGCCTCTACTTATACCGAATAAATGGTTACACCCCTATTTGTCAATACAAGGGGCTCAACAGGCGCAGACAAGTGGCAATTTCTTCTCATCTTGAATTATACATGGTTTCTTTAACAAACTATCTTTTTGCATGACAACTTTTTCACCTAAGTTCCTCTCTTTTACAGACGATCACGGTGCTACACCCGTCCAGGATACGGCACAACGGAGACATAGGCGCAGACGTGCAACTGGGACCCGCTCCAAGGATTCTTTTTAGATTAAGACCCTGCGTAAACCTTTTTTACTGTCTCTTGTTGATACATATCCACCGTTGAGAAGGATGCTGACGTCTTGGCATGTGGCCACGCCAAAACAATGCGCGTAACTGGACACAAGGGGCTTCTTACAAAGGCCATTATTTAGGCCTAGTTTATACCACAAAGACCGAATACCTTAGGGAGTGTTCGGCGTCGCGAGTTTGGCCCTATATGCGTCAGCTCCGAAGCATTGTCTTTGGTCAAATGTTGGGTTTGCCCGACTCCTGTGTTTTGGTGCCTTACATTCCGCTTTACCGGCTAAGGTAGCACCAGGAGAACTACTGCGATTGTTCCCTGGTTCATCCGGACGAGCACCTCAGTAGAGAAAGTCGAAAACTGACTGTCATGATGTAGCGTGAGACTGGTCAACCACTCGATGACTTGTGGGAATGTTAGAATTCCTCTGACTTAACGAAGGGCCGTTTTCCAGCCAGGCATGTCCGCACCCCGAGATCGGGAGAGCGCGGAGCCACCAAGGGCTATCTAGTAGCCCCACTGTCAAACTCCTATGGCTAAGTGAAAGTGTTAAAGCATTATAGTCCGGTTGCCTCGCTCGCTCCGCTATCACGTCCTTAATAGGACCAAGACGTTGGGTTAAGTGTGAACCCGTGTTTTTGCGAGCACCTCCGCATTATATGCGTGGGGGTTGAAGCCGACGACTGCAATCTTTCAGGTTATACACATGTATGCAAAAACGGCCGCCCAGGAGGCATCATATTACTTTCAGGCAAAAGTATAAAAATAGCCTTATAAACATTTATAAAAGTATCTTGCTTACAATGAGATTACATATCACTCAAACATAATATTTTTTGAGCACTGGGCCTCTACCATACGGGCACCCTCAAGAACTTCTTCAAAGTAGTGCTCAGCAGCCTTTCGGCCTATGGCCGAATACCGCGCTGCAACATTGGTAGCATCCATCTCCGCCCAGTATGGCTTGACACAGGCAAAGGCCATCCGTGCGCCCTCTATGCACGTCGACCTCTTCATCGCATCAATGGGCGGCACCACATTAAGTAACTGCTGCACCAAGCTGAAATAGCTGTTCGGTTTTGACCCTTCCGGCCATAACTGATCCACAACAGACCTCATGGAGAGTCCGGACAACCTATTTAGTTCGGCCCATTCGGCTAATTGGTCAGTCAATGACAGCGGACGCTCGGGAGAATGGAATTGTCTCCAAAACAGCTGATCTACTTCACGGTCCGTCTGACCCTGGAAGTACTTGGCCGCATCGGCAGCGCTCGCCGCCAAATCCATATACACGTCCTCCGAACTCCACAGCCGATCCAGAGGGGCATGCCGTGGATCTCCGAACCTCCTCTGCAACATAAAGTATTTCCCAGCTACAATATCCCCAGCTTCCCGCAGTTCCTCCTTCTTTGCCCTCATAGCAGAGCGGTGGTCTTTTCTCGTCGCAGCAGCCTTATCAAGGTCCAATGCCTTCGCCTGGTTTTCCTTTTCAAGAACCCGGCAACGGTCGACGGCGGCTTTTAATTCTTTGGCCATCTTGGCCATCTTGTCTCGGCTCTTGCCATGTGCGGCCTTCTCGGCTTGCAACTCTTCGGCCGCCTTCAAAGCAGCCGCATTACCCAACCTCACATGTTCCTTGGCTCGGGCAAGTTCTGCCCGCAAGGCTGCAATAGTGGCAGCTCCATCTGCAGTCACAACATATTACAGATGCTAGCATCATACTGCTCTTCCTATTGTGGCGTTTATCAGATAATGACACTTACCCTGTGCCTCGTCAAGCCTTTTGTTAACAAGCTCGATGTCGGTGTCTGCCGCATCCAACTGCCGTTCTAAATGGGCAAACTCGCTAGGCCGGCTAGCCACCGGAGCTTCGATCACCTGCACATAGAGGCAGTATGGTTATTACCTGGGAATATGATCCTCTGTTCGTCGTTGTTTCCGACGACAACTAGAGTCTCAGGGGCTACTATCTACACAGGGCACACCTAGTATGTGCAGGACTATCATACATTCTTTTACGTACCTCAAAGCCTGTTAGTAGACTCATAAAAGCTTCATGCAATCCGCTTTCGGCGGACGATATTCTCTCCATCACCATATTCATCAGCACACGGTGTTCATCTGAGATGGCCGCTCGCCCCACCAACTCCCTCAGAACACCCGATCGCACACTATACGGTGCCAGACTCTTTTGTCTGCTCTCTTCGGGAGCCGAACACTGGGAGCTTCGGGGGTCAATGGGATTATCTTCTGGCCTCACCGGACTCGGAGAGGCCCTCCGCGACGACACTTCAGGGCCGCCCGCTTCCGGAGCGGAGGAGTCCGGAGGAGGCGTTTCGCTCTCCATCATCTTTGGAAGAAGATCCCCCGAAGACGAGCTCATTTGAGAGGGGCTAAGGTCCAAACTGCAAAAATATATGCGGTGGTTATCTTCTCAGAAGAAAAAGATGGCATATCTGTACTATTAAAGTATTTCGAGTCACTTACGACTCACGGGAGAATTTATCCCCCCGCGGACTTTGTGCGGCAACAACGCCCCCAAGGCAGGACCCTCTGTGGGAGACTCTTTCTCCCGTTTGGAAGCTTCGGCTTTCGAATCCCCGGGCGCAGTCCTTTTCCTCTTCAGGTCGTCTTCCTTCATGGAGACGCTCGCTCCCTCGGTTAGAATGGGCAGCGTTGGGAACCCACGTCCGCCCGCATTATCCTCCACAGTATCTTCCTTCAAGGGCTCCGGGCAAGGTGCGGTCTGGAGCATCTTTTCCAATACCGGGTTTTCCAAACCCTCAGGGAGGGGGGCCGAACACCGAATCAACTTCGCATTTGTTAGCCAGTCCTGGTCAAAAAGCCAACTCTAAAAAAAAATAACTTTGTAACAAGAGAGAGATAGTATCGGCTGGAGGATACCTTACCTGTTCGGCGGCGCAGTTACTACTCAGGCCCACATCCTCGGTGATTTCCGGACACTCCACCTGAGGTCCGAAGAATGACTTGTACATCTCCTCGTGCGTCAGGCCGAGAAAATCTTGAATGACACGCGGTACCTCAGGATAGAACTCCCATAGGCGAAGAGGCCGACGTTTGCAAGGCTGGACTTGACGAACCAGCATAACTTGTATTACCGAACCAAACTGAAATCTCCATTGAAGAGATCTCGAATGCGGCTTTGCAGTATGGGCACGTCCTTGGCTGGCCCCCAGCTCAGACCTCTACTGATCCATGACATCAGTTGTGGTGGAGGGCCCGAGCGGAAAACAGGGGCGGCCGCCCACTTGGCACTTCTAGGAGCCGTGATGTAGAACCACTCCCGTTGCCATGATTCAGACACCTCTGGGATGGAACCTTTGGGCCACGGGGCTCCTGTCATCCTGCGTATTGAGGCACCTCCACACGCTGCATGTTGCCCCTGGATCATCTTCAGCTTCACTTCAAAGGTCTTGAGCCAGAGGCCAAAGTGAGGGGTAACCCGGAGGAAGGCCTCGCACACGACAATAAATGTCGTGATATGAAGAAAGGAGTCCGGAGCTAGATCATGGAAGTCTAGCCCGTAATAAAACATCAAACCCCTGACAAAAGGATCCAGAGCAAGGCCTAGACCTCGGAGGAAGTGGGAGATGAACACGATGTTCTCGTTGGGTTCGGGGGTGGGAACGGCCTGCCCTCGAGGAGGCAGCTGATGCAAAATCTTGGCGGTCAGATATCTGGCCTCCCTCAACTTTTTGATGTCCTCTTCCGTGACGGAGGAAGGCACCCATTGGCCTTGAAAGCTAGATCCGGACATGACTGAAGGTTCGGAGCACCTGACCTGAACTTTGGGCGTTTGAGCTCGAGGTGGGGGAAGGATTGAGCACGGGAGGGAAAAATATAAGCCTTGTCCCCTTTATAAAGAGGGTGAATATCAAGCGTCCTCTCCGTGTCCGTTTGGACTTGCCTATAATCTAGGAGTCCTAGAAGCGGTTGGGTTACCCACGCCCGTATTGATGAGAATCCTAGAATAAGGGGACACGATCTCTGCTTTAACAAGACGTCCATGGAAACCGCCTCGCATGACGCGCTAAGGTGGGGTAATAAAGCGACTCGGATAAAGGTTTGGCCGTGGTGTGACACATTATGGAATACGTCAGCAGATTAGATTTGTGTAAATATTATTCTCTCTATGGAAATATGTGGAAACTTATTTTGCAGAGCCAGACACTATCTTTGTGTTCAAAATCTTCTATGAAGTACTTGGAGGAGGAACCCGCCTTGCAATGCCGAAGACAATCTGCGCGCCGGACTCGTCGTCATTGAAGCCTTGTTCAGGGGCTACTGAGGGAGTCCTGGATTAGGGGGTGTTCGGATAGCCGAACTATACCTTAAGCCGGACTCCTGGGCTATGAAGATACAAGATTGAAGACTTCGTCCCTTGTCCGGAAGGGACTTTCCTTGGCGTAGAAGGCAAGCTTGGCGATACGGATATACAGATCTCCTACCATTGTAACCGACTCTATGTAACCCTAACCCTATTTGGTGTCTATATAAACCGAAGGGTTTTAGTCCGTAGGACAACATACACGTCAACAATCATACTATAGGCTAGCTTCTAGGGTTTAACCTCTCTGATCTCGTGGTAGATCAACTCTTGTAATACCCATACCATCAATATTAATCAAGCAGGACGTAGGGTTTTACCTCCATCGAGAGGGCCCGAACCTGGGTAAAACTTCGTGTCCCCTGCCTCCTGTTACCATCCGGCCTAGACGCACAGTTCGGGACCCCCTACCCGAGATCCGCCGATTTTGACACCGACAATAGGCCCAAGATGTTTTACTCCCACACTTTCCAATATGAAACCTTTAATCCTTTGCTTTGTTGTATATGGAAATCCTCCTGTACTCTCAAGATTAAGGTGTTTGCTTGGATGCTCATCATGGACAGGCTGAATACAAAGGATATGGTGGAAGGAAGACATTGGCACATGGAGGATGGTGTGCATTGTAGACTCTGCCCCTTGCAGGTTCGAGAGACCAGGGATCATCTCTTCTTCAACTGCAATTTCAGTGTTAGAGTCTGGCATTATTTACAGATTGATTGGCCTACTAGAGATTCTATGTCTGATTTGGTTATTCATGCCAGGGATGGTTTTGATAAGCCTTTTTTCTCTGACGTGGTGTTCACTGCATGTTGGAACATCTGGATCATTAGAAATGCCAAGGTTTTCAGAAATGAGAGGGCCAAATTTAGTAAGTGGCTAGGTGCTTTTAGGCATGATATTTCTACAATACATGACTAAATCTTCCTACAAGGATGACCTTCTCAAGAGGATCTCCTTCCTCCCCCCTTAAGGCCTAGTGTAGTTAGGCTTTTCACCCCCCTCTCTTTAGTCTAAGTTTTTCTCTTGGTTACCCCTTGTAATCAGTTTATTGTATTTATTCCTTTGATTAATAAAGTTTACTATGTTGTGGGGTTTGCGCCATAGTCCCTAGTCAAAACAAGTCTTCTTATGGATTCAACCCTACGTCCGTCTCACAACAGTCACATCACATTTGCTAACACTGGTAAAAGCAAGGTATTGGGCCTAGGTAGAGTTGCAATCTCAAGGCATCAACAGATGGATAAAGTTATGCTTGTTGAATCCCTTCGTTTCAACTTAATGTCTGTCTGAATGCTTTGTGACCTGAACATGATTGTGATATTTGGAAAATATCGTTGCCTTGTGCTTATGGAGTCTGAAAAATCTCTAGTCTTCGAACTATAACGAAAGGACGATATGTATATGGTAGATTTCTCCACAGGACCATAGCTGGCCGTATGTCTTCTAGAAAAAGCTTCAGAGTGCTGGCTGTGGAATCCGAGGCTAGGGCATGCTGACATGAGGAACTTGCACACTCTCGCAGAGAAGAAGCATGTCATAGGCATCAAGGGCGTCAAGTTCAAGAAGGATCATCTATGCAGTGCCTGTGAAGCTGGAAAGATGACTAGGGCCAAGCATCCCTCGAAGACAATCATGACGATGACACGTCCCTTCGAGCTGCTTCACATGGACTTATTCGGCCCTACTCACTACTCTACTCTACCCTTACCACTACTACTTGCCTTTATGGTTTCGTCATAGTTGATAATTACTCAAGATATACATGGATGCACATAATTCTCTAGAAGACTGAAGTGCAGGATGTCTTCAGACAATTTGTCAATCGCGCCATGACCAACTATGGAATCAAGATCAAGCACATCAGAAGTGACAACGACACTTAATTCAAGAACACTGGGCTCGACAATTATCTTGATACATTAGGCATCACACATGATTTCTCGGCTCCATACACACCTCAACACAATGGCATCGTGGAGCGCAAGAATAGAACACTCATCGAGATGGCACAGACGATGCTTGATGAGTACAAGACCCCAAGGAAGTTCTAGCCTGAAGCTATTAATACTGCATTCCACGTCATCAACCGTGTTTATCTTCACAAGTTCCTATAGAAGACATCATATGAGGTCCTGACTGGTAAGAAACCAAACATCAGCTATTTCAGAGTATTCGGTGCTAGGTGCTAGATCAAGGATCCACATCACACTTCAAAATTTGCACCGAAAGCACATGAAGGTTTTATGCTTGGCTACGGAAAGGATTCACACTCCTACAGAGTCTTCAACCTCTTTCACTATAAAGTGGTCGAAATTGTGGATGTGCGGTTCGATGAGACTAACGGCTCGCAAAGAGAGCACCTGCCAAATGTGCTAGATGAAGCTGCACCAAGTGAATCTATCAAGTTTATGGGTACTTGAGAAATCATACCGTCAGAGGCATAGGCTGAAGAGGAAATCATCATTTCTGCACCTAATCAGCCTGAAGACACTACTCAGCCTGAATCCAATGCTGAAGATGATGACAATGATCAGCAAGAGCAAAATCTTTGTCCAGTCCATCCACGTGTTGCAAATGAAGTACAAATTGAGAAGATTATTGATAGCATCAATGCACCTGGACCACATCACTTGTTCAAGAGTAACACAGCTTGCAAATTTCTATGGGGACTTTGCATTTGTCTCAATATCTGAACCCAAGAAAGTTGATGAAGCCTTCACGGAAACTAAATGGATTCAAGCTATGCAAGAAGTGCTTCAATAGTTCGAGCTGAACAATGTATGGGAGCTCGTGAAGCGTCCTGATCCTCGCAAGCACAATATCATAAGCACCAAATGAATCTATCGCAACAAACAAGATGAGCATGGTCAAGTTGTGAGAAACAAGGCTCATCTCATTGCTCAAGGTTATACACAAGTTGAAGGGATTGACTTCGATGAAACCTTCACTCCTGTTGCTAGGGTTGAAGCCATTCGCATACTGCTAGCCTATGCCAACCACAACAACATTATTTTGTACCAAAAGGATGTAAAGAGTGCCTTCCTCAATGGCAAAATTGAAGAAGAAGTGTATGTTGCACAACCACCTGGTTTTGAAGACCCAAAGCGTCCTGATATGGTATACAAACTCAATAAGGCACTGTATGGCCTCAAACAAGCACCTCGAGCTTGGTATGTGTCACGACCCTAGATTCATGTCTGCAAATAGTTGCATCAGTGAAACGCCCCCGATGCGGCTATATCTCCTACATGTCAAAGCACGACTTAAAGGCATAACCGCATTGAAAGCAATGTCGCAAGTAAGGTAATCTTCACAACAACCCATGTAAATAGATAATAAGGGGAAAGGTACATAGTTGGCTTACACTCGCCACATCACACAAAGTACATAAATAGCATTACAATCATCCAATACACTCATGGTCCGACTACGGTACCAAAATAAAAGATCAACCCCAACATGCGACACGGTCCCGATTGCCCCAACTGGGCACCACTACTGATCATCAGGGAAAGACACATAGTAACAGCATGAGTCTTCGTCGAACTCCCACTTGAGCTCAAGCGCATCATCTGGAATGGAGTGATCGGGCCCTGCATCTGGTTTGGAAGTAATCTGTCAGCCACGGGGACTCAACAATCTCGCACCCTCGCGATCAAAACTATTTAAGCTTATAGGTAAGGCAAGGTAATATGTGGAGCTGCAGCAAGCGACTAGCATATATGGTGGCTAACCTGTTTGCAAAAGAGAGCGAGAAGAGAAGGCAAAGCACGAACGAAGAACTATAGAACAACCTATGACAAACATTACTCCAACACCGTGTTCACTTCCCGGGCTCCGCCGAGAAGAGACCATCACGGTAACACACGCAGTTAATTCATTTTAATTAAGTTTAGGTTCAAGTTATCTACAACCGGACATTAACAAATGCCCATCTGCCCATAACCGCAGGCACGGCTTTCGAAAGTTCAAATCCCTGCAGGGGAGTCCCAACTTAGCCCATCACAAGCTCTCACGGTCAACGAAGGATAAACCTTCTCCCGAGACATTTCGACCAGACTCGGTATCCCGGTTCTACAAGACAACTTCGACAAAGATAAAACAAGTCCAGTAACACCGCCCGAATGTGCCGACAAATCCCGATAGGAGCTGCACATATCTTGTTCTCAGGGCACACTCAGATGAGCGCTCCATACAACTAAAACCAAACCTCGAGTTTCCCCAAGGGGGCGCTGCACAGGGCTCTAGTTTGGACCAACACTCAGAGGAGCACTGGCCCAGGGGGGGGGGTTTAAATAAGATGACCCTTGGGCTCCGGAAACCCAAGGGAAAAAGAGGCTAGGTGGAAAATGGTAAAACCAAGGTTGGGCATTGCTGGAGGAGTTTTATTCAAGGCGAACTATCAAGGGGTTCCCATTATCACCCAACCGTGTAAGGAACGCAAAATCTGGGAACATAACACCGATATGACGGAAACTAGGGCGGCAAGAGTGGAACAAAACACTAGGCAAAAGGCCGAGCCTAACACCCTTTACCAAGTATATAGATGCATTAATATAACAAGATAATATAGTGATATCCCAACAATAAACAATGTTCCAACAAGGAACGTTCTCCAATCTTCACCTGCAACTAGCAACGCTATAAGAGGGGCTGAGCAAAGCGGTAACATAGCCAATCAACGGTTTGCTAGGACATGGTGGGTTAGAGGTTTGACATGGCAATATGGGAGGCATGATAAGCAAGTGGTAGGTATCGTAGCATAGGCATAGCAAAAGAGCAAGCATCTAGTAAGCAAAGATAGAAGTGATTTCGAGGGTATGATCATCTTGCCTGCAAAGTTGTCAGAGTTGACTTGATCCTCGTAAGAAAACTCAATGGGCTCCTCGTTAGCGAACTCGTCTCTCGGCTCTACCCAAACAGGACAAACAAGCAAAAGGAACACAATCAACCATGTGCAAAGCTCAAACAACATGATGCAAACATGGTATACTATGCGGGATGCGATATGTGATGCATATGCAAGATTTGACAAGGAATGATTGAACCTGTCCTCAACATGGAAATCCAAGAGTGCCACTGAAAAGGTGAGGTGATTTCGGTTGAAATCGATATAAAGATCACCGGAATCGGATGCACGGTTTGGAAATGGCAAGCAAAACAAATATGGCACCGGTGTGCGATAAACAGGAAGTAGCCATCTAAATGCATCAAGACATATATGCTACAGCACTCAAACAAGAAAACAAAATACGTGGCTGGGATCCACTCATGATGCTTGACAAAAGATGAACACTGAGCTACGGCCAATTCATCAATTAACAGGTTTCAGACTTTGTGAAATTAACACAAGTCTGGAATTTCAGATCAGGTAGCACACTTTGGAGCAAGAAAACTATATGCTACAGGAACTTAACATGGCAAAGCAAGGCATGGCATGGAGCTACTCAAAGATCTTAACAAAAGTCCCTTAGTGACCTTGGGCCAAAAGTGATCAGAAAATACAATTGCAAGCATGTGAACATGGCAAAAACATAATCAGGTTACACACTTAGTGAAAAACTGGAGCATGCAAATATGTTAACGAGTAGGCACGTTTACGAGCTCGATGCACTCACTACAGAGCAAGGCATGAAAATATAAGCATACACCCATCAAGAATACATATCATAGAAGCTAGGCAAGGCAAGAACAACAACATAGCATGCACGGATCGACAATAACATCCTCGGCAAAATCGCTAACAAGTAGACAATCTGCCAGGATTCACGAAATAGCAAAAGTTGAGCTCGATTGACTCAAGCTAGGGTGATCCATAAAAGCAAACAAATACATGGATTGATAGAGAACCACAATATTAACAAATCATCCTTACTGATCATCCTCAAAAGAGGCACGGATCGCTAGGAAACAACATGAACATATGGCATATTGATAAAAACAGATGAAGGACTTGGATAAATCAGCATTAACGAATCCACTACTTTGCAAGCTTGTGCTAGCCACCACACTTTTCACAAAAATACATGGCAATCACCTATGTAAAGATGGCAAAGCATATAGCAAAACTCATGTAGAACTCAGGAGCACATCATGCACATAATAATCATGGCAAAAATTACAAATAGCTATTTGATGCAGTAGATCTGACAATTAACTCAAATAGCTCTCTTCGAACAGAATTTCGGGCATCAAGATGAGCTCAAATGAAAATTATGTAATGAGATGAAATGATGTACTCTCTGAGAGGAACATTTCGATATGCTACACACCCAAAAAGGAACTACGGATGCGGAGTTATAGCATGATGAAATACGCAAAATATCTAGGGTTTCGGGAGAAGGTCAACCGAGGAGAAAATCTCAGATCCAGATCTTGCACGGTTCCCGATGTGCTCGCCAGAGTTACTGTAGCTCGGAGGTCGCCAGAGATGGCGGTGGTGGCCGAAGCTCGTGGGAGAGGGACGCGGGGTCGCCGAACTTGGTGCGGTCCACAAGGGGCGACGAGGTGGAGGCGCGCCGGGGCGCGGTGGAGCTTCACGCTCGCCGGCGTGGCGGCACGGCGAGCGACGCCGGCGTCGGGGCGATGATCCTGGAGCGAGGAGGCGGCGGGGAAGACCCGGGCCACGGGGGCCGACCTTGGGCCCGGCGGGCCTCGCGCGGGAGGCGACTGGCGGTGCCACGTGGCGGCGGCTCAGTGGCCACGGGCGGCGGCGGACGCGGTGTCCGGCGCGGCGGACATGTCCGGCTCGCGACGGGGTAGGTGGACTAGTGTTAGGGTGGAAGACGATCCAGGATTTCGGAGGAGGGGCTATTTATAGGCATAGAGGGAGCTAGGAGTGTCCAAATGAGGTGCGGTTTTCGGCCACGTGATCGTGATCGAACGCTCTAGATGATAGAGAGGGTTTTGGTCCGCTTTGGGGTAAATTGGAAGGGTGTTGGGCTGCAACACACACGAGGCCTCCTCGGTCCCTCGGTTAACCGTTGGAGTATCAAACGAAGTCCAAATGGTACGAAACTTGACAGGCGGTCTACCGGTAGTAAACCAAGGCCGCTTGGCAAGTCTCGGTCCAATCCGGAAATATTTAACCCCCACACACCAAAAGAAGGTAGAAAGGACCACCGGAGGAGATAGGAGCGCCGGAATGCAAAACGGACAACGGGGAAAATGCTCGGATGCATGAGACGAACACGTATGCAAATGCAATGCACATGATGACATTATATAAGATGCATGACAACGACAACAACACACAGAGACAAAAACCCGAACCCGAGGAAATAAAATAACTTAGCGCCGGAAACGGCAAGAGTTGGAGTACATATAAGGTAATTTACATCCGGGGTGTTACAACACTCCACCACTATGAAAGGATCTCGTCCCGAGATCTAGGACTGGAAGAACGCCGGGTACTCAGAACGGAGGTGATCCTCGCGTTCCTAGGTGGCTTCACGGTCGAAATGGTGTGACCACTTGACTTTGAGGAATTTAATTGACTTATTGCGAGTCTTGCGTTCAGTCTCTTCAAGAATAGCCACGGGGTGCTCACGGTAAGAAAGGTCTTCTTGCAGATCAATGTCTTCGAAGTTGACGGTGCGGTCAGGAGTCTTGAAGCACTTGCGGAGCTGAGAGACATGGAACACGTCGTGCACATTTGCAAAGTTTGAAGGAAGCTCGAGTTGATAGGCGAGATCGCCTCTCTTGCTGACGATTTTGAAAGGACCCACGTATCTAGGGGCAAGCTTCCCTTTGATACCGAAGCGACGAATACCTTTCATTGGAGAGACGCGGAGGTAAACATGATCTCCGATCTCGAAAGCCAAATCACGGTGCTTGCTATCATAGTAGCTCTTCTGGCGCAATTGGGCTGCTTTGAGGTTATCACAAATGACTTTGCACATCTCCTCTGCCTCTGTGATTAAGTCATTTCCTAGAAGTTGATTTTCACCGGTTTCTGACCAGTTAAGAGGAGTACGGCACTTCCTGCCATACAGAATTTCGAATGGGGCCTTGCCCGAACTTGCTTGAAAACTGTTGTTGTAGGAGAATTCGGCATATGGAAGACAATCTTCCCACTTCATACCGAAGGAGATCACACAAGCCCTGAGCATATCTTCAAGAATCTGATTGACACGCTCGACTTGACCGCTAGTTTGAGGATGGAAAGCTATGCTGAAGCGGATGTTGGTGCCCATGGCCTTCTGAAAAGAATCCCAAAACTTGGAGGTAAAGATGCTGCCACGGTCTGAAGAGATCACCTGAGGAATACCATGTAGAGAGACAATTCGAGAGGTATAAAGCTCCGCCAATTGAGCTGCAGTGATAGACTCTTTGATAGGCAGAAAGTGAGCCACTTTAGTGAGTTTGTCGATGACAACTGTAGGACCTTGAAGTAGATGTGTCTAGAGGGAGGGGGGGGGGGGTGATTAGACACTTAATGCTAAAGTTGCAATTTTTAAGCCATTTTGGTTTAAGTGGAGTTTAGGCATAATTTCAACATTCACAATACATATCAAGCAAGCATGCAAAGAGTGTATAGGCAGCGGAAAGTAAAGCATGCAACTTGGAAGAATATAAAGGGAAGGGTTTGGAGAATTCAAACGCAATTGGAGACATGGATGTTTTTCCCGTGGTTCGGATAGGTGGTGCTATCCTACATCCACGTTGATGGAGACTTCAACCCACGAAGGGTAACGGTTGCGCGAGTCCACGGAGGGCTCCACCCACAAAGGGTCCACGAAGAAGCAACCTTGTCTATCCCACCATGGCCATCGCCCACGAAGGACTTGCCTCACTAGCGGTAGATCTTCACGAAGTAGGCGATCTCCTTGCCCTTACAAACTCCTTGGTTCAACTCCACAATCTTGTCAGAGGCTCCCAAGTGACACCTAGCCAATCTAGGAGACACCACTCTCCAAGAAGTAACAAATGGTGTGTTGATGATGAACTCCTTGCTCTTGTGCTTCAAATGATAGTCTCCCCAACACTCAACTCTCTCTCACAGGATTTGGATTTGGTGGAAAGAAGATTTGAGTGGAAAGCAACTTGGGGAAGGCTAGAGATCAAGATTCATATGGTAGGAATGGAATATCTTGGCCTCAACACATGAGTAGGTAGTTCTCTCTCAGAACATATGAGTTGGAAGTGTAGATGTGTTCTGATGGCTCTCTCCACGAGTGAAGAGGAGGTGGAGGGGTATATATAGCCTCCACACAAAATCCAACCGTTACACACAATTTACCAATCTCGGTGGGACCGAATTAACAAACTCGGTCAGACCGAAATAGTAAACCTAGTGACCGTTAGACATTTTCGGTGGGACCGACTGGATCAACTCGATGGGACCGATGTGCTAGGGTTAGGGTAAATCCAAAACTCGGTTTGACCGATTACTCAAACTCGGTGGGACCGATTTTGGTAATAAGCGAAACAGAGAGTTGGCCAAGCAAACTCGGTGGGGCCGATTGCATATCTCGGTGGGACCGAGGGTATTGCAATAGGTAACAGAGAGTTTGCAAGCCCATCTCGGTGAGACCGAGATCCCATTGGTGAGACCGAACTGATTAGGGTTTCTGGTAGTGGCTATGACAAGTGAAACTCGGTGGCGCCGGATAGAAATGATCGGTAGGTCCGAGTTTGGCTTTGGGTTTAGATCATATGTGGAAGTGGGAAAGTAGCTGAGGATTTTGGAGCATATCATTAAGCACTTGAGCAAGAGGCTCATTAAGCAACACCTCATCCCTCCTTGATAGTATTGGCTTTTCCTATGGACTCAATGTGATCTTGGATCACTAAAATGTAAAATGAAGAGTCTTGAGCTTTAAGCTTTAGCCAATCCTTTGTACTTAGCATCTTGGAGAACTTCCCACAACCTTTAGTCCATGCCACTCCATTGTTGAACTTATCTGAAACATACTAGATAGAAACGTTAGTCCAACAAGAGATATGTTGTCATTAATTACCAAAACCACCTAGGGAGCACTTGTGCTTTCAATCTCCCCCTTTTTGGTAATTGATGGCAACATACATCAAAGCTTTAGATAAAGATATAAAGAACAGCAAGTAAAGCTTTGGAAGGACATGTAACAAGCATAGGCTCCCCCTACATGTATGCACTCATGTAAATGTGAAATATGGAGGCATGTGAGAGCATAACCATGACAGAGTAGTCAATGTGTTACATGTATCTTGGCCATATGCATCAGAGCAAAAGATTATCAAGGAAAATACCTTCATGCTCATGAGTCCTTCTTGCAAACAGTATGTACATAAGCAAGAATTCCTCATACTCATGATTTTGATGCATACACTTACCTTGTAGTCTTTGGCTAGCTTAGGATGGAATGAACCTGCACAAACAAGGTTAGATAA
Source organism: Triticum monococcum (assembly GCA_034509565.1). NCBI lineage: Eukaryota > Viridiplantae > Streptophyta > Magnoliopsida > Poales > Poaceae > Triticum > Triticum monococcum. Next base: position 301,515,848 of record CM067844.1, on the reverse strand, counting down.
CACAGGTACCTCCACTAGCTAGAGCAAACCAAGGAAGCCACAAGAGAACCAAGACTGGGATGACATGTAGAGAGTGAGTACAAGGTACCACATTGGATTCAACATGTCCCCAAGAGTAAAGATATGCAATGAATTTGACTGATTTCTTTCCCTTAGGTGTCTTGCTCCCCCTGAATCTTACATGGGATATTGGGAGAAGATAGGGAACAAAAAATCAGAGCTGAAAGATACAAATGGATAGAACTTAATGCAAATAAGCACATATGAACATGTCTTTCCCCCAAAAAGACATGTGACATCTCTCCTCTTGAACATCAAGCATCTGGGACATCTGGGATCCTTGAGTATTCTCTCCCCTGGAAATCTCTTTCTCCCCCTTAATACTTTCTCTCTTGTAGGTTTGGTCCTTGAGACTTTCTCTCCCCCTTGAGCTTTGATGTGATCTCTCTCTCCCCCTTTGACATCAATTTACAAGAAGGGCTTTCTGGAATCCGTCGTATAGGTTTGGTCCTGGAGACTCAGCACAAAGCAATGGATAAAACTGTGATGCTTGTAGAGGACAAGATTCATTGAGTAGAGCTGGATCAGAAGAAATATAGAACAAGTGGAAAACTGTTTTTCCTGTTGCGAAGTCGGTGGCACCGAGTGGCATGTTTTGGTGGTACCGAGAAAATTTGGTTGGACCGAAAATTACAAGCCGGTGAAACCGAGTTCACACAGAGAAAAACACTTGTCACCTCAGCTCACTAGACATGTAGGATCTCACAAAGATTTGCAATGAATTATCTGAAGGATTTGCAAGGAATTGAATGCAGAAAATGTAGAACAAAAACAAAAAGAAAAGAGAAGAAACTGAAGGATCTAGATGAAGTTTTTTTGTTTTTGAAAAAGAGAAAGAAAATAAACATGCATGAGACAAATGCAATAACACATAAAAGAACATAAGAGAACTTCATCTAGAGTTGGGCGGTGACATAGTCACCTATGTTAGAGTATATTGACTTAGGAGTCGAGTGAGAACACTAGATCATAGGTCATACTCATCGTTTAAGATCAAAATGGGGTTACCATTTTTCGTTTAAGCATCTTGATGTATTCACATCTTGTTGAGTTTCTTTGACTCCTGTCTTGGAGTAAAGCTTCTCTAAGATGGAATAACATACCTTGGGTGGTGGTGTGGTTCTTGCTCATGTAGTTTAACTTGTGTGGGTGCTCAAGGTTGATGTAGCTCATCAAGAGTTGGGAGCACCACTTGGAGTTTGAGTTCATCTACCTACATGGGTTAGTTCTTGCAAGGAAGAGCACTTTTGTATCCAAAAATGACAATCATGAAGCTCAACATAGAATTTGTCAAAGGATATGTTTGAATGGTTTTGTGCTTCCTTGTCTTCAACCACCGCTGTGTAGAGACTTGGTGATGTAGAGATTGCTCAAGATGTGAGTGAGTCGCAATCTCATGGAATTAGATTCAACCAAGCACCTACATGGGTTAGACAACATGCAAGGTACAAATATATCCAAGACATAAGATAGTCATCATAAGAGATATATCATGGATTAGTCATAAGCTCATGTCTTGCATGTATCCAATGGAGTTCCTACTCCAAGTTCGAAGCATCAATAATGTTCAATTCACCTCTCAACCTGCAAAATACTTTCTCATCAAGAGGTTTAGTAAATATATCCGCTAATTGCTTATCGGTACGAACATGCTTAAGATCAATGTCACCCTTAGCAACATGGTCTCGAATGAAATGATGACGAACTTCAATATGCTTAGTTCGAGAATGTTGTACATGATTATGACCAATTTTGCTAGCACTTTCATTGTCACAAAGCAGTGGAACATGTTTCACATAGATCCCATAATCTTTAAGAGTTTGGGTCATCCAAAGTAATTGAGCACAACATGAACCAGCGGCAATGTATTCCGCTTCGGCCGTGGATAAGGATACCGAGTTTTGTTTCTTGGAAGACCAAGACGCAAGAGATCCACCAAGAAATTGACAAGTTCCCGTAGTAGATTTTCTATCAACCTTGTCCCCGGCATAATCCGAGTCGGAATAGCCAACAAGATCAAAAGAAGACCTCTTAGGATACCAAATGCCAAAGTTTGGTGTATGAATTAAGTATCTCACTATCCTTTTCACGGCCTTAAGATGGCATTCTTTAGGAGTAGCTTGATAACGTGCACACATGCACACACTTAGCATAATGTCGGGACGTGAAGCACATAGGTATAATAAAGAACCAATCATAGAGCGATAAACCTTTTGATCAACCGGTTCACCATCTTTGGTCAAATCAAGATGTCCACTAGTAGGCATGGGTGTAGGCATACCTTTGCATTCTTGCATATTGAACTTCTTGAATAAGTCCTTGGTGTACTTCGTTTGAGAGACAAATGTACCTTCCTTAGTTTTCTTGATTTGCAAACCGAGAAAGAATTTGAGTTCACTCATCATAGACATCTCAAACTTCTCTGACATTAGCTTTCCAAACTTTTCACTAAAGAGAGGGTTAGTTGAACCAAATATGATATCATCAACATAAATTTGGCATACAGATAGTTCTGCATGAACCCTTTTAGTAAAAAGAGTAGAATCAATTTTACCAATTTCAAAACCACTTGCAATAAGGAACTTGGTCAAGCATTTATACCATGCTCTAGGAGCTTGTTTAAGACCATAAAGAGCTTTGTGAAGTTTGTAAACATGATTTGGTTTCTTAGGATTGATAAAGCCGGGAGGTTGTTTGACATAAACTTCCTCCTCTATTTCACCATTTAGAAAAGCACTTTTAATGTCCATTTGGTACAAGGTGATATTATGGTGATTAGCATAGGCAAGTAAGATGCGAATGGACTCAAGTCTAGCAACGGGAGCATATGTCTCACCATTGTCCATACCTTTGACTTGTGTGTACCCTTGGGCGACGAGACGTGCTTTGTTGCAAACCACTTGTCCATCTTCATCTTGCTTGTTGCGAAACACCCATTTGGTACCAATGATGTTGTGGTTGTTGTTGGGCTTCTCAACCAATGTCCAAACTTGGTTTCTCTCAAAGTTGTGTAGCTCTTCATGCATAGCGTTTATCCAATCCGGATCTTCCAACGCTTCTTCAACCTTCATAGGTTCAATGCTAGAGATGAATGAATAGTTTTCACAGAAGTTAGCTAAATGAGTCTTTGAGCGAGTGATTCTCCCGGTTTGTATATCATTGAAGATTTGCTCGACGGGATGATCTTTGGCAATTCTTGCTCGAACTCGTGAGAGAATTTGCTTGGGTCTTCGTTTAACATCTTCTTCATCTTGTTCTTCTTCTTGGCCTTCTTCATTGTTGACGTTGTCGTTCTCTTGTCGTGGTGGAGAAGGAGGTTGTTGATGTTCGTCTTGATGCATTTCCTTGTCTTCTTCATCTTGGTGTGTCCCACTTGTGGATGCTTTCGTATCAATTCTTGGTTCACCTTGTCGTGAAGTAGAAGCTTCCACTTGGACGGACGAGGTACTATCCTTCACCTCCGTTGGACGAATTTTGCCAATAGACAAGTGTTGGATTGCTTCTGAAGGGTCTTTGTCTCCTACATCGATTGGCAATTGCTCTACTTGCGAGCCATTAGATTCATCAAACTTCACATCTACCGTCTCTTCAACCTTTCGGGTGAAATTGTTGTAGACACGGTAAGTGTGAGAGTTTGAGCCATAACCAAGTAGAAAACCTTCATGAGATTTAGGAGCAAACTTTGAACGACGATGCTTGTCAAGAATGTAGCACTTTGAGCCGAATACTCGAAAGTATCCAACTTGGGGTTTACCGGTGAGGAGCTCGTATGCCGTCTTGCCGAGTAGCTTGTGAAGATACAAGCGATTTGTTGCATGACAAGCTGTCTCAACCGCTTCTGCCCAAAAGTGCTTCGGCGTCTTGTATTCATCAAGCATCGTTCTTGCCATTTCGATGAGCGTCCGGTTCTTCCTCTCAACAACTCCATTTTGTTGAGGTGTGTACATAGCCGAGAACTCGTGTGAAATCCCTTCTTCGTCAAGAAAGGTGTCCACATTTGCGTTCTTGAACTCCGTTCCGTTGTCACTCCGAACCTTCTTGATCTTCACGTCAAACTGATTTTGGGCCTTCCTAGCGAAGTTTTTGAAGATCTTCTAAACCTGCGACTTGTCATTAAGAAAGAACACCCACGTAAATCTTGAAAAATCATCAACTATAACTAGACCAAAAGAATTTCCACCGAGACTCTTGTAGGCATTGGGACCAAAAAGATCCATTTGAAGTAGCTCGAGTGGCCTCCCTGTGGTCATGATGTTCTTCATGGGATGCCTTCCTCCAACCTGTTTACTCGCTTGACAAGCACTGCAAAGTCTATCCTTATCAAATATGACATCGTTAACTCCAAGGATATGATTTCCTTTAATAAGCTTGTCAAGGTTTCTCATGCCAACGTGACCTAGTCGTCTATGCCACAACCAACCTTTTGAGGATTTAGCAATAAAGCAAGTTTTAGGTTGTGCCTTTTTAGAGAAATCGACAATGTAAAGATCACCTCTACGCATACCGGTAAAGACCATTTTATGATTGTCTCGAGGAAATACTTGGCAATCTACCTCAGTAAATAGGACATTCAAACCGAAATCAGCAAGTCTAGATACTGAAAGTAAGTTGTAGCCGAGAGATTCAACGAGCATGACATTTTGAATGGAACTATCATGTGAGATGGCCACCTTACCAAGGCCAACCACTTTACCCTTTGAATTATCACCAAAGGTGACATATTTTCGAGGACCGTCATTTTCAGCAAGCTCACGGAACATCTCTTCATCTCTGGTCATATGATCAGTACATCCACTATCAAGAACCCATTCCTTTCCTGCTGACGCATATCCCCGAAGATTTGCCGTAAGACCAAAATGTCTCATTGCATCATTAAGATCGAAGTCACTATCATCATCATCATCATCATAGCATCCATGTTCACCATGATCTTGTGACTCATCATTTCCTAGAGAGGGTAATTCATTAGATAAATGATCATCAAAGTAGTCACTTTTATGAATTCTTATAGCTTCGAATAATAATTCCAACATCTCCTTTAGCATGCTTGAGATTGGTAAGCTCAGATAGACAGTCACCAAAACTAGGATCACTAGAGTTCATCTTACTCAAGGCAATAGATTTATGGAGAATTTCATCCAAATTTTTCAAGGAATGATCGGGAAATCATTCCTCGAGAAATTTCCATATAGTACAGGCACAATTAAGAGTAGGCAAACTAGCAATCAATTTTTTGGGCAATCCTCTAATGATGAGCTCAATAGTTCTAAGATTGCGAATCATGTCAATATCTTCATCTAGGGTAGGATGCAAAGGATCAATATGGGGTGCACAAGGACTAGCAATATACTTGTTCAAATGATATTGATTGAAGATTACAAGCATCTCATTTTTCCACTCATGAAAATATTCTCCATCAAGAATAGGCACTCTATGTCTAAGACTCCCTAAAGTAGACGCATCCATCTTCCTCCAATGGTGATTAAACCAAGGCAATGGAGACCAAAGCTCTGATACCACTTGTAGGACCTTGAAGTAGATGTGTCTAGAGGGGGGGGGGATTAGACACTTAATGCTGAATTTGCAATTTTTAAGCCTTTTTGGTTTAAGTGGAGTTTAGGCATAATTTCAACATTCACAATACATATCAAGCAAGCTTGCAAAGAGTGTATAGGCAGCGGAAAGTAAAGCATGCAACTTGCAAGAATGTAAAGGGAAGAGTTTGGAGAATTCAAACGCAATTGGAGACACGGATGTTTTTCCCGTGGTTCGGATAGGTGGTGCTATCCTACATCCACGTTGATGGAGACTTCAACCCACAAAGGGTAACGGTTGCGCGAGTCCACGGAGGGCTCCACCCACGAAGGGTCCACGAAGAAGCAACCTTGTCTATCCCACCATGGCCATCGCCCACGAAGGACTTGCCTCACTAGCGGTAGATCTTCACGAAGTAGGCGATCTCCTTGCCCTTACAAACTCCTTGGTTCAACTCCACAATCTTGTCGGAGGCTCCCAAGTGACACCTAGCCAATCTAGGAGACACCACTCTCCAAGAAGTAACAAATGGTGTGTTGATGATGAACTCCTTGCTCTTGTGCTTCAAATGATAGTCTCCCCAACACTCAACTCTCTCTCATAGGATTTGGATTTGGTGGAAAGAAGATTTGAGTGGAAAGCAACTTGGGGAAGGCTAGAGATCAAGATTCATATGGTAGGAATGGAATATCTTGGCCTCAACACATGAGTAGGTAGTTCTCTCTCAGAACATATGAGTTGGAAGTGTAGATGTGTTTTGATGGCTCTCTCCACGAGTGAAGAGGAGGTGGAGGGGTATATATAGCCTCCACACAAAATCCAACCGTTACACACAATTTACCAATCTCGGTGGGACCGAATTAACAAACTCGGTCAGACCGAAATAGTAAACCTAGTGACCGTTAGAGATTTTCGGTGGGACCGACTGGATCAACTCGGTGGGACCGATGTGCTAGGGTTAGGGTAAATCCAAAACTCGGTTTGACCGATTACTCAAACTCGGTGGGACCGGTTTTGGTAATAAGCGAAACAGAGAGTTGGCCAAGCAAACTCGGTGGGGCCGATTGCATATCTTGGTGGGACCGAGGGTATTGCAATAGGTAACAGAGAGTTTGCAAGCCCATCTCGGTGAGACCGAGATCCCATCGGTGAGACCGAACTGATTAGGGTTTCTGGTAGTGGCTATGACAAGTGAAACTCGGTGGCGCCGGATAGAAATGATCGGTAGGTCCGAGTTTGGCTTTGGGTTTAGATCATATGTGGAAGTGGGAAAGTAGCTGAGGATTTTGGAGCATATCATTAAGCACTTGAGCAAGAGGCTCATTAAGCAACACCTCATCCCTCCTTGATAGTATTGGCTTTTCCTATGGACTCAATGTGATCTTGGATCACTAAAATGTAAAATGAAGAGTCTTGAGCTTTAAGCTTTAGCCAATCCTTTGTACTTAGCATCTTGGAGAACTTCCCACAACCTTTAGTCCATGCCACTCCATTGTTGAACTTATCTGAAACATACTAGATAGAAACGTTAGTCCAACAAGAGATATGTTGTCATTAATTACCAAAACCACCTAGGGAGCACTTGTGCTTTCAACAACGAATATAGCATCATTGCCACGCTTGGACTTTGGAAACCCAGTCACGAAGTCCATCTCAATGTGGTCAGAGTTCCATTCTGGAATGGCAAGAGGTTGGAGGAGTCCAGCTGGCCTTTGGTGTTCTGCCTTCACTCTACTGCAGACATCACACTCATTCACAAACTGAGCAATCTCGTGCTTCATTCGAGTCCACCAATAAGCTTGCTTGAGGTCCTGATACATCTTCGTACTCCCAGGGTGGATGGAGAGGAGTGAATTGTGAGCCTCGTTCATGATAACTTTACGAAGGTCACCTTTAGGCACAACAATACGATCCTCGAAGAAGAGAGTATCCTTGTAATCAAGGCGGTAGCACTTGTACTTGGGTTGACTCTTGGCAATCCCAACCTTCACCTTCTTCACCATAGCATCAAGAAGTTGAGCCTCGCGAATCTGATCTTCCAAAGTAGGAGAGACTTGAAGGTTGGCGAGGAAACCTTGAGGAACAACTTGCAGATTGAGTTTGCGGAAAGCTTCACAAAGCTCGGCTTGATAAGGCTTGATAATCAGACTGTTGCAGTAAGCCTTCCTGCTCAATGCGCCAGCAATCACATTGGCCTTGCCTGGAGTATACTCGATACTCGGATTATATACTTGAATCATTTCGACCCAACGAGTCTGCCTGAGGTTGAGATTAGGCTGAGTGAAGATGTACTTGAGACTCTTGTGGTCAGTGAAAATGTCCACTTTTCTTCCCAATAAGAGATGTCTCCATGTCAAAAGAGCATGCACAACTGCCGCCAACTCGAGGTCATGAGTGGGGTAGTTCTTCTCGTTGGGCTTCAACTGGCGACAGGTATAAGCCACAACTTTCTTCTCTTGCATCAACACTGCAAGAAGACTTTGAAGAGAGGCATCGCAGAAGACCTCGAACGGTTTGGATTCATCTGGAGGAGTCAGAACTAGAGCAGTGACCAATTTCTCTTTCAAAGTGTTGAAACCGATGTCACATTCCGGAGACCAAACGTACTTGACATGCTTCTGGAGAAGGTTTGAAAGAGGCTTCGCGATCTTAGAAAAGTTCTCAACGAACCTTCCACAATAGCTTGCGAGACCGAGGAAGCTACGGAGTTGCTTCACGTTCTGAGGTGGTTCCCAATTCACAATTGCAGACACCTTCTCAGGATTCACCGCAATGCCCTTGGCAGAGATGATATGCCCAAGATATAGAACCTCATCGAGCCAAAACTCACACTTTGAGAACTTGGCGTAGAACTGATGTTCCCTGAGCTTATCGAGCACCAAACGCAAGTGCTTGGCATGATCTTCCTTGTTCGTCGAAAAGACCAGAATGTCGTCAAGATAGACCAAAACAAAGTCATTTGTGTAGGCGTTGAAGATGAAGTTCATCATGCGAGAGAAAGTCGGAGGAGCGTTGACGAGGCCAAAAGACATGACAGTGTATTCATATGAACCATAGCCTGTTCTGAAAGCCGTCTTGGGAATATCTTGCTCGCGGATTCGAATCTGGTGATAACCCATACGGAGATCAAGCTTGGAGAATACTTGGGCACCTTTGAGTTGTTCGAACAGCTCGTTGATGTTGGGAAGTGGGTACTTGTTCTTGATAGTCTTCTTGTTCAATGGATGGTAGTCAACACAGGGTCGGTCCGTTCCATCCTTCTTCTTCACAAAAAGTACTCCACAACCCCACGGAGAAGAACTAGGTCGGATAAGACCCATTCGCTCTTGAATATTGAGTTGCTTCTTCAGCTCCTTCAACTCTTCAGGTCCGAGCTTGTAAGGACGCTTGCAAACCGGTTCCGTGCCAGGCTCAAGATCGATGACGAATTCAACTGGCCGGTGCAGAGGCATTCTTGGAAGCTCTTCTGGAAAGACGTCTTGGTATTCGCGAACGTCTGGAATTTGAGAGATGGCATCCAGTTCACCCTTCTCATTGAGAGAAAATAGACGGATTGTATCATCACGAGCGGCAAAGACAATTACATCCTCAGACGAATGAGTCAATTGAATCTGCCTGGCGGCACAATCAAGCTTAGCCTTGTGCTTAGATAGCCAATTCATTCCGAGAATAAGATCAATATCCGAGTCACCAAGAACATTTGGAGAGGACAAGAACTTATAATCACCCAAAGTGATTGTAACATCCGGAACGCATACTCGAGATGTCATTTGACGGGCCGGAGAGACAATAGCCAACGGTTTCGGCAACACTTGAGTAACAAAATCATGCTTAGATGCAAAAGGTCTCGAGATGAAACAATGTGATGCACCAGTGTCAAAAAGTACTTTTGCAGGAACATCGTTAACAGGAAGGTTACCCATGATGACATCTGACGAGTCCTCTGCTTGAGCTGCATTCACCATGTTGACCTTGGCGTACTTGGGGTTATGCTTGACCATAGCTGTACTAACCGATCTCACAGGAGGAGGAGGAGGGAGACTCCTCTGATTGAAGCATTTGTTGGCATAGTGACCCTTCTGTTGGAACTTGTTGCACGTGACCTCTGAAAGCAGACAGTGATACGGAGCACTCGATCTTGAAGCTTGAGACGAAGCCTTGTTCTGAAAGCCAGGGTTGGGTGGGTGGGAAGATCCACTGCCACCTTTGCTCTTCTGTTGATACGACTGACAGAACGGAGGAGGAGGAAGCCAATACTTCTGCTGCTTGGCCACTTGAGTAGAGGAAGAAGGAGTAGCATCTCTGACTCACTTCTTGGAAGCATCACACTTCAGTTGAGCAGCTTCTTGCTTCAATGCCATGTTGTAAAACTCATCGTACCTCAAGGGCTCAAAGAGAACAAGAGCTAGCTGGATTTCTTCTCTGAGACCAGCCCTGAACTGGTATATCATGCTCTTCTCGTTAGGGACATCCTGCTTAGCAAAGCGGGAGAGCTTCTGAAACAACTTGTTGTAGTCATAGATAGACAAAGAGCCTTGCTTCAGGTTGCGGAATTCCTCATGCTTGCTTTCAACCACGCTCTGAGGAATATGATGAGCTTTGAAGTCTTGACAGAATTCATCCCAGGTAATCACAAGGCCTCCTCTGGAATCTTTGTACTGCTGGAACCATTCTGCAGCTTGGTCTTTGAGTTGGAAGGAAGCGAACTTGACAAAGTCCTCAGGCCTGACGTTACTGCACTCGAAATGCTTGCATAAGTCCACGAGCCAATCGTCAGCATCAGTTGCCTCAACACAATTGCTGAAGGTCTTTGGCTGGTTAGCAAGGAACTGGTTGAGTGTAGCAAAGTGATTCTGATTGTTTCCCTGGTTGCCTTGGTTTCCTTGGTTGCGCTCTTGAAGAATTTGCATGATCAACTGCGTGTTTGCATTGGTAGCAGCCATCGCAGCTTGCCATGCCTCCGGAGGAGGAGGTGGTGGTGGCGGATCAGGATTTGGAGTCGTGCGCGTTGGAGGAGCCATCCTGAAGAGGTTGACAACCATTAGCACATTGATAGACAAAAATTGAAGCTGAATCCAACGGGTAGAAATTGCAACATATAGTCTTCACATCCGAACAAAATGAACGAATGCATTCCAATTGAAATGGTCACATATCCATAAATTGAGAAGCCACTTAGAATTTAGGTAGAGGAATAAAATCAACAAAGTACGGAGCAAGAACGAATACTCGGTAAAGATCACCCAATCTCAAACCAAATATCCGTGGAAGAAGAACTAGAGCTACAAGAATTCCCACCTATGAAACTCCCAAACCTTTTCGGTTATGCAATCAGGTGTTGGGGATACAGGGGAAGCATAATATCTCACCCAAATCTAGCAAATCCTACATCCAGTTGTATCCATCCTTCAACACATAACCGAGAAAAACTTCGGAAATCGTCTACCTCAACCTTCGAAAAGCATCCGTTATACAAGTTATGGCAATACTCCCGAACTCCCGCCCCAGTACTGGGTGGCGTCGAGGTTATCTCACCAACAACTGCATAAAAGAGATTTTCGATGTCGGCGAACTAAACTCAGGTATTCCAGAACTGCAATGATAAAATTGTGCCGACAACACCTCGAAGCTCAACTCCCCGGGACACTGCCACAACCCCTAAATGACAGGAGGCACCAAGAACAATGTCCTCGTCACAAATCGATCAGAACGATTCCAAGATACTCGCGTGATCCTAATTTTTTTAGTGAAATTTGAAAAGAGAAGAGTCAAAACTCTATGTGAGGATGCCTTACCAGAGCGATGAAGAGACTGGGAGTAAAAAGAATTCCTAAACTCTCCGATATATAATTCCTAAATGACTCAAAACATTTTTCTAGACTCAACTCGGGCGCTAATTCGATCAAGCAATGGGGCTCCTAAGGTCGGGGAAGGCTCTGATTACCAACTTGTAACGCCCTCGATGCGGCTATATCTCCTACGTGTCGGAGCATGACTTAGAGGCATAACCGCATTGAAAGCAATGTCGCAAGTAAGGTAATCTTCACAACAACCCATGTAATAGATAATAAAGGGAAAGGTACATAGTTGGCTTACACTCGCCACATCACACAAAGTACATAAATAGCATTACATCATCCAATCACTCATGGTCCGACTACGGTACCAAAACAAAAGATCAACCCAACATGCGACACGGTCCCGATCGCCCCAACTGGGCACCACTAATGATCATCAGGGAAAGACACATAGTAACGGTGTCAGTCTTCTTTGAACTCCCACTTGAGCTCAAGCGCATCATCTAGAACGGAGTCATCGGGCCCTGCATCTGGTTTGGAAGTAATCTGTGAGCCACGGGGACTCAGCAATCTCGCACCCTCGCGATCAAGGCTATTTAAGCTTATAGGAAAGGCAAGGTAATATGTGGAGCTGCAGCAAGCGACTAGCATATATGGTGGCTAACCTGTTCGCAAAAGAGAGCGAGAAGAGAAGGCAAAGCACGAGCGAAGAACTAGAGAACAACCTACGGTAAACATTACTCCAACACCGTGTTCACTTCCCGGACTCCGCCGAGAAGAGACCATCACGGTAACACACACAGTTGATTCATTTTAATTAAGTTAAGGTTTAAGTTATCTACAACCAGACATTAACAAATTCCCATCTGCCCATAACCGCGGGCATGGCTTTCAAAAGTTCAAATCCCTGTAGGGGAGTCCCAACTTAGCCCATCACAAGCTCTCACGGTCAACGAAGGATAAACCTTCTCCCGAGACATTCCGATCAGACTCGGCATCCCGATTCTACAAGACATCCTCGACAAAGACAAAACAAGTCCAGCAACACCGCCCGAATGTGCCGACAAATCCCTATAGGAGCTACACATATCTCGTTCTCAGGGCACACTCGGATAAGCAATCCGTACAACTAATACCAGCCCTCGAGTTTCCCCGAGGTGGCGCTGCAAGGGGCTCTTGTTTGGACCAACACTCAGAGGAGCACTGGCCCGGGGGGGGGGGGGGGTTTAAAATAAGATGACCCTTGGGCTCCGGAAACCCAAGGGAAAAAGAGGCTAAGTGGAAAATGGTAAAACCAAGGTTGGGCATTGCTGGAGGAGTTTTATTCAAGACGAACTGTCAAGGGGTTACCATTATCACCCAACCGCGTAAGGAACATAATATCCGGGAACATAACACCGATATGACGGAAATTAGGGCAGCAAGAGTGGAACAAAACAGTAGGCAAAAGGCCGAGCCTTCCACCCTTTACCAAGTATATTGATGCATTAAGATAACAAGATAATATAGTGATATCCCAACAAGAAAATAATGTTCCAATAAGGAACAATCTCCAATCTTCACCTGCAACTAGCAACGCTATAAGAGGGGCTGAGAAAAGCGGTAACATAGCCAATCAATGGTTTGCTAGGACATGGTGGGTTAGAGGTTTGATATGGCAACTTGGGAGGCATGATAAGCAAGTGGTAGGCATCGTAGCATAGGCATAGCAAAAGAGCGAGCATCTAGCAAAGCAAAGATAGAAGTGATTTCGAGGGTATGATCATCTTGCCTGCAAAGTTTTCAGAGTTGACTGGATCCTCGAAAGCAAACTCAACGGGCTCCTCGTTAGCGAACTCGTCTCCCGGCTCTACCCAAACAAGACGAATAAGCAAAAGGAACACAATCAACCACGTGCAAAGCTCAATCAACATGATGCAAACATGGTATGCTATGCGGGATGCGATATGTGATGCATATGCAAGATTTGGCAAGGAATGATTGAACCTGGCCTCAACTTGGAAAACCAAGTGTGCCACTGGAAAGGTGAGGTGATTTCGGTTGAAATCGATATAAAGAACACCGGAATCGGACGCACGGTTTGGAAATGACAAGAGATTCAAATATGGCACCGGTCCGCGATAAACAGCAAGTGGCCATTTAAATGCAACAAGTTAAACATGCTACAGCACCCAAACATGGCAGAAAAATACACGGAAGGGATCCACTCATAAAGCTTAACAAAAGATGAACACTGAGTTACGGCCAATTCATCCATTAACAGGTTCAAACAAGCATGGCAAAAGTGCAATTGATAAACAGGTTTCAGACTTAGTGAAATTAACACAAGCCTGGAATTTCAGATCAGGTAGCAGACTTTGGAGCAAGAAAACTATATGCTACAAGAACTTAACATGGCAAAGTAAGGCATGCCATGGAGCTACTCAAAGAGCTTAACAAAAGTCCCTTAGTGACCTTGAGCCAAAAGGGATCAGAAAATACAATTGCAAGCATGTGAACATGGCAAAAACATAATCAGGTTACAGAGCAAGGCATGTTTGCAAGCATGTGAACGAGTAGGCATGTTTGCGAGCTCGATGCACTCACTACAGAGCAAGGAATGACAAAATAAGCATATACCCATCAAGAATACACATTATGTAAGCTAGACATGGAAAGAACAACAACATAGCATGCACGGATCAACAACAACATCCTCGGCAAAATCGCTAACATGTAGACAATCTGCCCAGATTCATGAAATAGCAAAAGTAGAGCTCGATTGACTCAAGCTAGGTTGCTCCATAATTGCGAACAAAGACATGTATGGATAGAGCACTACAATATTAACAAATCATCCTTACTAATCATCCTCAAAAGAGGCACGGTTCACTAGGAAACAACATGAACATATGGCATATTGATAAAAACAGATCTAGGACTTAGTGGAATTGCTAAGTCCCTGAAATCAGCATTAACGAATGCACCACTTTGCAAGCTTGTGCTAGTCACCACACACATCACAAAAATACATGGATAGCACCCCTGTAAAGATGGCAAAGCATATAACAAAACACATGTAGAGCTCAGGAGCATATCATGCACACATTAATCATGGCACAAATGACAAATAGCTATTTGGTGCAGCAGATCTGACAATTAACTCAAATAGCACTCTTCCAACAACATTTCAGGCATCAAGATGAACTCAAATGAAAATGATGCAATGAGATTAAATGATGTACTCTCTGAGACGAACATTTTGATATGCTATAGGCCCAAAACGGATCTACGGATGCAAAGTTACGGCACGATGAACATTGCAAAATAAACTGGGACTTAGGGAAAAAAGAAGTCAACCCTAGGGTTTCAGATCTGGATCTGGATCGCACGCAATCCGAGGATGGCCTTGGCTTCGCCGGAGACGGGGCGACGTCGGCCGGAGTAGTTGACGCGGTGGCCGGACTTGGGGATGGACGGATCTGGCCGGGAGGTGGAGGACGGAGAGGCCGGCGAGGTCGGGCGGCGGCAAGGCGATGTGGCGGCGGGCGGTGACGAGGAGGAGCGGGGCGGAGCGGGGCGGCGGTCGTCGACGCCGGCGAGGAGGAGGCAGGCGGCGCGGCGGGGGAGGAAGGTGCGGGCGGCGCGCGGGCTCTCCGGGCCGCGGCGGGTGGCAGCGGCGCTTGACACGTGGCGCTCCCGGAGTGGCCGGCGGGGGAGCGGACAATTTCCGGCCTGCGGGATTTCGTCCGGCGGTGGCGGGTAAGATGGATCTAGGGTTTAGGGGGGGAAAGAACCGTGAATTTCGGAGGAGGACCTATATATAGGCATAGGAGGAGCTAGGAGAGTCCAAATGAGGTGCGGTTTTCGTCCATGCGATCGTGATCGAACGCTATAGATGATGGAGAGGGTTTGGGGCCAAATTGGAAGGGTGTTGGGCTGCAACACACACGAGGCCTTCTCGGTCCCTCGGTTAACCGTTGGAGCATCAAACGAAGTCCAAATGGTACGAAACTTGACAGGCGGTCTACCGGTAGTAAACCAAGGCCGCTTGGCAAGTCTCGGTCCAATATGGAAATGTTTAACCCCCACACACGAAAAGAAGGTAGAAATGACCACCGGAGGAGAAGGAGCGCCGGAATGCAAAACGGACAACGGGGAAAATGCTCGGATGCATGAGACGAACACGTATGCAAATGCAATGCACATGATGACATGATATGAGATGCATGACAACGACGACAACACACGGAGACAAAAACCCGAACCCGAGAAAATAAAATAACTTAACGCCGGAAACGGCAAGAGTTGGAGTAAATATTAGGTAAATTACATCCGGGGTGTTACATCTCTCCCCCTCGAGCACTCTCCCCTCCTCTGCCTCTCTCCCACGCGACCACCGAGCGTGCACGTCGCCGCCGCTCGTCGTTGCCGTAGCAACAGCCACCCCCGCACCCCTTTGACGTGCCCATGGGCTCCCCCTCCGTCATCTATGCCTCCTCGATGACTCACGCGACATCGGACGTGCTGCAACGATGCCCCGCTGCCAACTTCCTCGTTCGGCCGTCGGAGATCCCCTCGCCGCCCTGCTTCGCTCCGGTCCCTCCCCGAGCCCTCCGTCTACGTTGCCGCGACCGCTGCGAGCTACTTATCGTCCTTCCCATCTCCGTTCTCTCTGCCACTCGTCGTAGTCGCTGGACCAAGCACGCCCGCACGCGCCGTCGCCTGAGCTCGCCGCCGACGTGGCTCCGGCCACGCAACGACCTCACCACCCTGCCCAATGCACTTACCGCATTGCGTGGGCTTGGTAGGAGCTAGCCCCGAGCCTCCACGAGCACCGCACCGGCGAGTTCGAGCTCGCCCAAGCTCCGACCACCGTGCAAGTCGCTGCCGCCATCGTTTTAGGCCACTAGAGCTACTGTTGTGAGCACCACTGGACGCGGACGAGTCTCCTCGTCACGTAGAGCATCTCCGCCGCGCAAATGGTCGCCTGTGGGCGATTCCCGATACCCTCCATCGCGTTTGGCCTCGCCGGCGGCTAAACGCTGGCAGGTTGACTGCTTTGACTGCTGATGGTTTAGCCCCGGTTGACCCGGGGATTTGACCTCCCCTGAGTCTATGACATGTGGGCCCCTCCCGGCTAATTAATCTAGTCTAGGTTTAAACTTAATTAGTTTAAACCTAGACTAGATTAATTCAACCGTAACTCCAAACCAAACAAGTTATATATGAAAAATGATCAAAAAAATATGAAGAATCTGTTTATGGTATTCTCATGCATGTTTGAACAACTTACAGCCACTGTATATGACAATTTGAATCAATGGTATTTGAAATGCCTCATGTGGAGTTCAAATTTTAATCTAGTGTTCAAACCAACTCCATTTAAATCGTTGCTAGCTGCATTAGCTCAAATCACAGCATATTGCCATGTCACATTCATGCATCATATTGTTGCATCGCATTGATTGTGTTTCCTCTCTGTTGCCGGTATTCGTCCCCTCTCAGTCGACGATGTTTCCGACGACGTGATCGATGACACCGATGAAGAACTATATTATCTTCAGAAGTGCCGGGCAAGAAAAACCCCCTTGTTCATTCCGATATAATCCCACTCTCTCGCTCCTGCTCTCTTTTACTGCATTAGGACAACAACGATTCATCTGCTACTTGCGGCGGTAGTTGAACCCCTTATCCTCTGCATGACCTGTCATTACCACAGTAAATAGATGAAACCCACTAGCATGAGTAGGAGTTGTTTGAGACCTAATGTGCGTACTCATTCATGCTTGTTTGTCATGCCTGCTACCGCTTAGACTTGAGTCAGGTCTTATTCATCGGGGATGAATTGGAATAGTGATGAACAAGTCCTACTGTGTGTGAGCTAAGTGTGTGAACACGATTTGGTGCGAGGCCATGTAGGAGTACATGGTGGGTTGTCTCATTGAAACCGTTCTTAGGAACTGATTTCTGTGTTTGTGATCCATGAACAGCTACTACCACGCATTAGGCCCGAAACCAATGGACCCTCTCGTCTTATTAACTGCCCTTGTCCTCTGTCCAGGAGTTGCAACTAGTTTCTGGTGTTTGTAGGATATGTGTTGGCGGCCGTGCGTAGCGCTGACCCTAGGGGTGGGCTATGATGCGGTAGATACACCGTGGCACGGTGTACCGGGCGCCCGTTTGGTGTCTCGGGAACCCTGCACACATCGTTTGGGGCTTTGAGCGAAACTCCGGACGGATCTCCTCGCGGATGGAACCCGAATAGGCGATAAACCTGGATTAGAGACTTGTGTGGTTAGTCAGGTCGTGGCCGACTCCCTCGCCAGGCGTCCGCTCAAAGGTTGTCGAGATACACGACGTGTACATGGTGGTAAGTGGCGAGAGCGTGTGTGAAGAAGTACACCCCTGCAGGGTTAACATCATCTATTCGAATAGCCATGTCCGCGGTAAAGGACTTCTGGGTTGCCTATAATAGTTCATAGACAAGTGGAAGTGGATACTCTAAAATGCGCAAGATAAGCGTGAGTGCTATGGATGGCGTTCTCGTAGGAAGACGGGAGCGGATCCATAGTGGTGTATTGATTGGTGAATATGTGGACTCGTGTGCGTCACCTCAAAAGAGTTGCTTGCAGTTGTAGTTCAGGTTAGCCACTGACTCAAAGCTGGCTTGCTGCAGTTAAACTCCACCACCCCCTTTATTGATACCGATGCATATGTAGATAATTCTGATGTAAGTCTTGCTGGGTACATTTGTACTCACGTTTGCCAATGTTATGTTTTGCAGAGAGACGTCAGTCTCGCTAGTGGTTCCCTGTGGACTTCGACGTTTAGCTTGATACCTCAGCTACGATCTTGTGCCCTTGGCAGGATCTGGTAGATAGTCAGGCTTCTTAGCCTTCTTCATTTGTAGTTGTCTGTACTAAGACAAGTTAAGCTTCTGCATGTGCCTTGATTTGTATGCTATGATTTTTGGGTCATGAGACCCATGTTTGTAATATCTCGCTCCTCGGAGCCTAATGAATAAATACTTGAGTCGTAGAGTTATGTTGTGATGCCATGTTGTATTTACACATATCGAGCATATTGTGTGTATGATTGAAATGCTTGGTATGTGTGGAATCCGACAATCTAGTTGTTTATCCTTGGCAGCCTCTCTTATGGGGAAATGTAGTCTAGTGCTTCCATGAGCCATAGTAGCCCGCTACAGCCCAGTTCACCGGAGTCCTGCTAGCCCAGCACTACTGCTCAGGACACTTGACGACTAGCATGTGTTTCACTTCGTTCTTGTCTCTGTCCCTTCGGGGAAATGTCATGCGGTGACATCTGAAGTCCTGCCTAGCCTGCTACAGCCTGAGTTCACCGGAGTCCTGTTAGCCCAGTGCTACAGCCCGGATTCACACGCTGCTGACCGACATGCTCGATGTGATTCATGTATGCCTGTCCCCATAGATTGGTGCCGCTTTGGGTTCACGACTAGCCATGTCGGCCCGGGTTCTCTGTGATATGGATGCTAGTGACACTATCATATATGAGAGCAAAAAGGCACAAACGGTCCCAGGCCTTGGTAAGGCGACACCCATGGGAATACCGTGCGTGAGGCCGCAAAGTGATATAAAGTGTTACCGGCTAGATCGATGAGACTTGGAATCGGGGTCCTGACAGTATGACACACTCAAAGACTTCCTTAAGAGCAAAGGCTTCAAACCTGGATCCCTAGATCCTACACTCTTCATGAAGACATATGATGGTGAACTGTTTGGATGCCAAATCTATGTGGATGACATTGTAAGTGCATCTAGTGCCACCCCTAGTTGGTTTTGGAGTATTGACGACAAACCTAGTTGAGGGACTAATGTGTTTGTGAGAATTGCAGGATAACACAGGGAGAAGTCCCTCATTGATCCAGTTTTCCTACCAGAGATGACCCCTAAAAATGTATGAAGACATTGATGTCAAAGGTGGTATATGAAGATATTCACATTGAAGACTATGACAAGAGAAGACATCGCATGAAGCCTATGGAGCTCGAAGACTTAGATCTTTCGTAGTTCTTTTTCTTCTTTGATTGAGTCATAGGAACCACCGTACTATTAAGTGGGGTCCAAGAGAACCAGTCAGAATGACTGAAGTGATGCTTAACCAAAACCTATGTCTTCGAGTGAAGACTATGAGAGCGAATCTTGTCCAGAGTCGGATAAGTCAGCTTTGCTTGTAGCCCAAGTAAAGTTGCATGTGAGTTTGAAATCTAACCGTTGGAACACATGTCAGTTCCTTAGTGACCCAGGGTCATTTCAGACAAATCAGGTCGGGTTGCCTAGTGGGTATAAATAGCCCACAACCTACAACCATAAATGGTTGGCTGCTCAGAGTTAGAGTACGGCTTTTGTCGTTGGAGAGCAACCCACCTCGAAGCCTTTGAGAGAGAATTCCTTGCGAGGATAAAGCCCTAACCACCCAGAGCCAAAGAGAATTAGGCATCACTTAAGTCTTCTTGTCTGTGTGATCTGAAGACTTATTACACTTGAGGACTGTGAATCCTCCAGCCGGTTAGGCGTCGCGTTCTGAGCATCCAAGAGACATTGTGGATCGCTGGTGAACGAAGTCTGTGAAGGTTTGGGAGTCTACCTTGAAGACTTACCAGAGTGATTGGGCGAGGTCTGTGTGACCTTAGCTCAAGGGGAATACGGTGAGGGCTGGGTGTCCTGAGCTGCGTGTTCAGGACTGGGTGTCCGGGACTGTGTGTCCTCAGGTTTAAATACCTAGCCGCCCTAACCAGACGTATAGTTGTCACAGCAACTGGAACTGGTCCAACAAATCATTGTCTTCAACGAGTCACTGGTTTCATCCTTCCATTCCCTTTACTTACTTTTACTCCTTGTGAAGTCATTGTATGTTTGCACTATCTTTTGTCTTCACTGAGTGACTGCGTGTTCTGTTTGGCTTCATAATATCTTCCTACCTGATCCTTACTACATTGCTGCTATTAGTCATTGTGCTCTCACTCCATTGAATACTTGACTATGGTTTGCCTAGTGTAGTCTACCTTCCGCTGCATGGTAATAGGTTTATTTCTATCGTTTGTCTTCGAAACTTCCACATTTTGAAGACTTCCATAAAAATCGCCTATTCACCCCCTAGTCGATATAACGCACTTTCAATTGGTATCAGAGCAAGGTACTCCCTTGTTCTGTGTGATTCGGTTTAACCACCTGGAGTTTTAGCTATGTCGACTGCAGGGATAATTAAAGTCTCCGCTGCGTGCACCGTCTTCGATGGAACTGAATATCCCTACTGGAAGAATAAGATGCGCATGCATCTAGAAGCCATTGACGTCGACCTATGGTATGTCGTCAAGAACGGCATTCCCAAGGCTGGAGAAGGTGTCACTGCTGCTGATGTCAAGAAGTTCGTTCAACTGGACTCTACTGCCAAGAATATCATCTGTGGTCATCTAACCAAAGGAGAGTATGGCCGTGTGAGTGCTTTGGAAATATCTAAGCTAGTCTGGGACTGGCTCTCCAAGGTCAATGAAGGCGTCTCAACCCAGAGAGATCAGAGAATCAGTGTCCTTCGCAACCTCTTCAACCGCTTCAAGCGAAATGACAATGAGAATGTCCAGCTCACGTTTGATCGACTCACTGGCATCACAAATGAGCTTCAAGCCCTCGGCGCTACTGAGATCACCAAGCATGAAGTCGTCAAGACACTACTGAGATCACTTGACAGTTTGTTTGACACCCTAGCCCTGATGATTCAAGAACGACCTGATTTCAAGACACTCGATCCGTCCGACATACTTGAGAGGCTCAACACACATGAGTTTCAGCTTTCTAAGAAAAGAGATATCTACGGTCCAAACTATGGGCGAACTCGTGCCTTGAAGGCAAAAGCTGTCTCCTCATCTGAAGAAGAATCTGACAGCAGTTCTGATGATCCTGAAGACATTGGAAAGGAACTTGCTATGCTTGTGAAGAAGTTCCAAAAATTCACCAAGAAGAAAGGCTTCAGAAAGTCTTCACGATCAAGCTCAAGGAATGATGAAGCTTCTGCTCATGACTACAAGAGGAAAACATGCCACAAATGCAAGAAAACTGTCCACTTCATCTCTGAGTGTCCGCAGTGGGACAATGAGAGCAAAAAGAAGAAGAAGAGCAAGGAATATGACTCCAACGACAAGAAGAAGAAGAAATACTCAAAGTCTTCTTCCAAGTCTTCCTCAAAGTCTTCATCACACAAGAAGAGCTCATCTGGCAAGGCACATGCGTTTGTTGGCAAGGAAATGGATTCAGAGGAGGAGTCCGCTTCTGAGCAGGCGGAGGTTGAGTCTGAGGAGGAGTCCGATTCTGGCGTTGCAAGTCTGGCTACATCATACGTTGCCAAGTCCATCTTCAACACTGAAGACAATGACTTCACCACCGACACCGATGCAAATGACAAGGACTACTCTGCTCCTACCTACTGCTTCATGGCACGCGGTGCCAAGGTAAACACATGCACTACTCACTATCAAACATCTAGTGACGATGACTCTGATTGTGGTTCAAGACCCAGCTACAAAACACTTGCTAAAATTGCAACTGAACAACAGAAAGCCATGGAACATATTCAAAAACTGTTAGACAAAAGTGATGATCTGTTAGGCGCTGAAATGACTCGATCTGAGTCCTTAATTGAAGACATAAAAAATCTTCATGTTAAGTATGAGGAACTTGAAAGTCGTCATGAAACGCTCTCAACAACTCATGAAAAGCTTTCCTATGATTATCTTCAAAGGAAGCAAGATCTTGAGAAATTGAGAGCGGCTCATGAAGATCTTCAAAAAGAAAACGAGTCACTTCGTGCCAAACAGATCAGTTCCGCTCAGGAAGGATTTGAACCACCATGTCTTAAATACATTGAGCGTGATAATGCTACTTCTGTTGCTGAATGTTCTACTGCTGCTACTGTTGCAATATCTTCAACTATTGATGTGGGAACTAACCCCTCTGCTGATGATTCCACTGCTATTGCTGATGAGAATGCTAGGTTGAAGAAATTGCTTGAAACAGGGATGTACAAAAGTCTCAACGGGCATCAGACACTATGTGATGTCCTCAAAAGACAGATCCTGAACCGAAACCCTAGGAAATAGGGTGTTGGGTTCGTAAGGAAAATGAATGCTGATGGCTCTTACTGGAAACCTGAGCAGTACCCCAAAACCACATGGGATGCTACAAAGGAACCTTCAGCAGATCCATCCAATCTATCTGGCTTCACTTGTGCTAACCCCATTGTCATTGATGAATCCTTTGATGCAAACTATAAACTATTTAAGAATCAGAATGGTGAAGTGTTTGCCAGGTACATTGGTACTAACTGCAGGAATGGACCGCCTATGAAGAAGATTTGGGTGCCGAAAAAGTGTTTGGAAAATCTTCCTGTGAATGTCATCATGACACCAGAAGTGAAGAAGACAAACCCTAGACCACAGGCTTCATACGGTTCAAAGGCTTCATACAGACAAAGGACTCACCTGAGTCGCACTAACACAAATGCTTTGCAGGGAAACCATACTCAGGCCTATGAATATGAGCGCGGTTCATCGAACCGCCATGTTCATAAGACCAAGAACTATTCTGCTTATTCTTATGAGTACTATTGTCCGCCTGCAAGACTTTTTGCTAGGGCTCCAAAGCCAAAGTTCTCAGACGCTGCACTTAGACTTATCGCTTCTAAGCCACCCTTGAAGATGTGGGTGGCTAAGAAAGCTTAACTCTCTTTAGCATGGAAAGGTCTCCAGCAAAAAAAACCCAAAATCGTCTGACGCTATTGCTGGGGACCTTAAACATCTTGTAGGGCGCAAGATCAAATGCTCGAATGGTCTTACTATGTACTTCGTTCCTAAATCTCTTGCTACTCTCCCTATCAGTCCTAATCTGGATCTAAGCTTTCATAACCCACTGGTTCGTCAAATGTTTTTGCTTCACAATTCTCTTCGTGAAGCCTATCCCCCTAACTGCACTGTAGGGTACGACACCAGCGTCTTCAGAATGGATTATTGATAGTGGGTGTACCAATCACATGACTGGCAAAAGAAGCCTTCTTATGGACTCAACCTTACGTCCATCCGACAAGAGTCACATCACATTTGCTGACACTAGCAAAAGTAAGGTATTGGGTCTAGGTAGAGTTGCAATCTCAAAGGATCAACACATGGATAAAGTCATGCTTGCTGAATCCCTTGGCTTCAACTTAATGTCTGTCTCAATGCTTTGCGATTTGAACATGATTGTAATATTTGGAAAATATCGCTGCCTTGTTCTAATGGAATCTGACAAGTCTCTAGTGTTTGAAGGGTATCAGAAAGATGATTTTGTACGTGGTAGATTTCTCAGCAGGACCACAGCTTGCCGTATGTCTTCTAGCAAAAGCTTCAGAATGCTGGCTCTGGCATCGGAGGCTAGGGCATGCTGGCATGAGGAACCTCCACACCCTTGCAAAGAAGAAGCATGTCATAGGCATCGAGGGCGTCAAGTTCAAGAAATATCACTTATGCGGTGCCTGTGAAGCAGGAACGATGACAAGGGCCAAACATCCCTCGAAGACAATCATGACAACTACTCGACCCTTTGAACTGCTCCACATGGATCTTTTCGGTCCCACTCATTACTCAACTCTTACTACTACTGCTTGTCTCTATGGCTTTGTCATTGTTGATGATTATTCTAGATATACTTGGGTGCACAGAATCCTCTACAAGACTGAAGTGCAGGATGTCTTCAGACGCTTCGCCAATCGAGCAATGAACAACTATGGCGCCAAGATAAAGCACATCAGAAGTGACAATGGCACTGAATTCAAGAACACCGGTCTTGATACATATCTTGATACCTTGGGCATCACACATGAATTCTCAGCCCCGTACACGCCACAGCAGAATGGCGTCGTCGAACGCAAGAACAGAACACTCATTGAGATGGCCCGAACGATGCTTGATGAATACAAGACTCCAAGAAAATTCTGGCCTGAAGCCACTGATACTGCATGCCATACAATCAATTGTGTTTATCTTCACAAGCTTCTGAACAAGACATCTTATGAGCTCCTTACTGGCAAGAAGCCAAATGTCAGTTACTTCAGAGTATTTGGCGCCAGGTGCTGGATCAAGGATCCACATCACACTTCAAAATTTGCACCAAAAGCACATGAGGGTTTTATTCTTGGATATGGGAAGGATTCGCACTCCTACAGAGTCTTCAATCTCTTTCATTATAAAGTGGTTGAAACAGTGGATGTGCGATTTGATGAGACTAACGGTTCACAAAGAGAACACCTGCCAAATGTGCTAGATGAAGTTCCATCCAGCGAATCAATCAAGCTAATGGGAACTGGAGAAATCATACCCTCTGAAGCTCAACCTGAAGAGGAACTTATCATCTCCGCACCTGATCAACATGAAGACAATGCTCAGCCTGAAGACAATCCCTCTAACAACGACAATGATCAGCAAGAGCAAAATCTTCGCCTTGTACATCCTCGTGTTGCCAATGAAGTACAGATTGAGAGAATAATTGACAGCATCAATGCACCCGGTCCGCTCACTCGTTCAAGGGCAACTCAGCTAGCAAATTTCTGTGGGCACTTTGCATTCGTCTCAATATTAGAACCCAAGAAAGTTGAAGAAGCCTTGATGGAACCTGAATGGATTCAAGCTATGTAAGAAGAGCTTCAACAGTTTGAGCTGAATAATGTATGGGAACTGGTTAAGCGTCCTGATCCTCGGAAGCACAACATAATAGGCACAAAATGGATATACCGCAACAAGCAAGATGATCACGGTCAAGTTGTCAGAAACAAAGCTCGTCTCGTTGCTCAAGGATATACTCAAGTGGAAGGCATTGACTTCGATGAAACATTTGCTCCTGTGGCTCGACTTGAAGCCATACGCATACTGCTGGCCTATGCAAATCATCATAACATACTTCTATATCAAATGGATGTGAAGAGCGCTTTTCTCAATGGCAAGATTGAAGAAGTGTATGTTGCACAACCGCTTGGCTTTGAAGATCCAAAACATCCTGACATGGTATACAAGCTCAACAAGGCACTGTATGGCCTCAAACAAGCCCCTCGGGCCTGGTATGAGACACTCAAATACTTCCTGAAGAGCAAAGGCTTCATACCTGGTTCCCTCGACCCCACTCTCTTCACGAAGACATATGATGGTGAACTGTTTGTGTGCCAAATATATGTGGATGACATTATCTTCGGCTGCACCAATCAGAAGTACAATGAAGAGTTTGGATATATGATGCAAGAGCAATATTAGATGTCCATGATGGGAGAGCTAAAGTTCTTCCTCGGTCTTCAAATACGACAGCAACGCAACGACATCTTCATATCTCAAGAGAAGTATCTCAAAGATTGCCTGAAGAAGTTCGGTATGCAAGACTGCAAAGGCTTCACGATGCCAATGCCAGCCAAGCATCATCTGGGTCCTGACGACAATGGTAAAGAGTTTGATCAAAAGGTATACCGCTCCATGATTGGTTCTTTGCTTTATCTATGTGCATCTAGGCCAGATATTATGCTTAGTGTTTGCATGTGTGCTCGAATTCAAGCGGCACCAAAGGAGTCGCATCACTTAGCTGTGAAGCGAATTCTTCGATATTTGTCTCACACCCCAACTCTAGGATTATGGTATCCAAAGGGCTCAGATTTTGATCTGGTTGGATTCTCGGATGCTGATTATGCTGGTGACAAAGTGGATCGCAAGTCTACATCAGGCACATGTCATTTTCTAGGACGATCACTTGTATGTTGGTCTTCAAAGAAGCAGAACTGTGTATCTCTCTCCACTGCTGAATCTGAATACATTGCTGCTGGATCTTGCTGCGTTCAGCTTCTATGGATGAAGCAAACACTCGAGGACTATGGCATTCATCTGAAGCAAGTGCCACTCTACTGCGACAACGAAAGCGCCATCAAGATTGCCAACAACCCTGTTCAGCACTCGAAGACAAAGCACATTGAAATTCGTCATCACTTTCTCAGAGATCATGTTGTGAAGGAAGATATTGATATCATACACGTCAACACTGAAGAGCAATTGGCAGATATCTTCACCAAGCCCTTGGATGAGAAGAGATTTTGCAAGTTACGGTGTGAGCTAAATATCTTGGAATCCTCAAATGTCCTGTGATCAGGCACACATCCTAACACTTATGCATATTGATGACTTAGATGTGCAACACACAAAGTAAAGTATATCTTCAATCAATGAAGACATACATTCTAAGTGTGAATACATTAATGTGGAATTTGACTTCGGAGCGCCACGATAATTGTGCGCTGTGTCTGGGTCTAATACTTCTTATATGGTGGGTAACGCCACCACCAAATGTTCTGCTTGAAGTGTTTCACTCATGGCGTTACATTTGCTATGTATTCACATTTGGTTTGGCTTCAATCTCAACATGTCTTCGTAATTATCTTCACTATGTTGAATATATATACACTAGTGTTCTGTCCTCTACAGCATTCACTTATAGCTATGTCTTCTTGTTGAACCTTTTGAACTAAGTGAATGTGATCGGACCCTAACCTTTCTATGCTTTCTATCTCAAACTCTATCTCTCCAAATCATATGCATTCTATTGAAACTGTCGAATGTCTTCTCTGCGTCCATGTCAGCAGAAGATACAGAGACAAACTTTAAGTCCGTTTTCAATGCTCTTTCCTTCACCTGAAACCCAGAGAAGTGGGAACGACCACCCGACAATCCAGGCGTGCGTGGGACGTGGAACAACCCCCGATATGCTGCATGACGGCCACGTGTCCCTCAGATGTGAATCGCCAGGGGCACCTGTGTAATAACGCAGTGTCGCCCCTGTACCTATAAATACACGCCTCACAGCAGTCATTATCTCTTCTTCCACTCTCGCACAAACCCTAGCGCCACCGCTAGCCCTCGATGACGCCGGCGACGAAGCGCTTCGCTGCCGCAACCTCTCCGGCGCCGTCTTCACGCCGACCGCGGACATCATCCTCTCCGTCGTCACCGTAGGTGTCCTTCGTTGCCAAGTTAGGGCACGGATGATCGAACTGCTCGGCCTCCTCTTCCACTCTGTCTAGCAGTTCTACGTGTGGTAAATAAAACTTCCTTTTTACGGCCCCTTTGATCCTATAGATTCGTCACTTTCTACCACAAGTGGTTTTTGTTCACACAAGTTGGATCTCTTTCATACTGCATCTCATAACATGCCTAGTATATTCACTTATGCTTCACAAAGTAGTTAGATTCCTCACTTGTACTGATCCGTGGATTCGTACAAATCTGGAACCAACTCCTTATCTATGAGTGAATGTCTTCGCACGATGAGGTCAATGTCTTCTAAACTGATTTATCTTCAAAATCTTCTGAGAATGCATATGACCTCTTCCCCTTCCCTCGCACCTTAATGCTGTCACAGGTACATGTCCGTGGGAGAATCCCTTGGTTCTCATAGTCTGCATTCATTTGCAGAATTCTTACAGTATCACATAAATTCTCCCGAAGCCGGTTCCTGTCTATCCAGCAAGCGAAAGCCTTTGAACGTATTGAAGCCTTTCAGTTTAAAGTTCATGGCTTCAGAGAAATCAGCAAGGAAGGGTGGCAGAAAGCGTCGAGGAGAAACATCAAGAGATCTGCCCGATGACCTCTCAGAGCTGTATAAGACAGATCCTGAAGAGGATTACAATCAGTGCAAGACACGAATCCAATGGATTCGACGCTATTGGGCAGAACAGTGGTTCAAGTATAGATTTGTGACAAAGGAATATGCTGAAAAGAATGCCATAAAGTGACCATGGGGAGACATCCTCTACAAAAATCTTCAACCCAGGACCAGAGATGAAGCCATTGAACAAGGCTTCTATCCCTGCATGGTCCGTGGGCCATAGCCTGCAGATGCACACTCATCGTCACTACTATGGTGTCGTGACGACATTCTGTTCAAGCGCAACTTCCAGTTTGCCCAGAACTCAGCAAAGCAGAACAAGAAGTCATTGGGACTAGACTTCAACCCTGGCCCTTCTGCTCCAAGGGCTGACGGCACACGAGATGCAGAACCCAATTTCGTCGGTCCTTTCTACAACCTTGAAGGTCTCATCACCCATATCTTGGTTCAAGGGACAACCGTGAATGAGCCTGCAGATGACGCTGAATCAGATGAAGCGCCTGCAGCGTCGAAGCCAAAGAAACTGAAGCAGCCAAAAGCTTCAAAGCCTGCCTCAGCACCAAAAATCTCCCGAGCGAAGCCATTGGCCACTGCACCTCCTGAAGACAGTGTGCAGTCTGAAGATTTATCACGCATCTCCAAGCCCCAGAAAGTCAAGATGCCTCTGCCACACACTGGCCAAGGACTGACAGCTGCTGCTGTTCTGCGCAATGATGCCATTGATCTGTCCAGTGATGAAGATCTTGCAGATGACGCTCTTGAGCAGCTGATCAAGAGCAAAGAAGAAGCAGAAATCTTCAACAATTTGCCTCTCTTTGACGTGGCAATCATCCACAACTTCATTGATGAGTGGTTTGACACGCCCAACATCAGCTTCGAAGATCTGCAACTTCCCATCGGCCTCAGTGTCGCCTTCCATGGCGCCATTGCTTCAGAGTTAGCTATCGCCCAGCGCATTGTTGAACCGAAGCAGAAGATTGACTTTGAGAAATCTCAGTTCAAGAAGCATATGGCCAAGCTCAGCGTGCAAGAGGTGAATAACTTCAAGATTATGCTGCACGAGCTCAAAGAAGCCTTTCTCAAGAAACGTGCAGAAGCTTAGGGTTCTCGTGAGCGCATGAAGGTCCTGGCTGACAAGTGTGTGCATGCCTACAATGAGGCTGAGAAACGCAAGGCCCTTGGGCGTCCTGGCATCGACCCCAGGATGGCTGCAAAGAAGAAGAAGAAGCCCCCTATGGCTGAACCCGACGCACCAAGGCAGGAAGCAGTTCCCATCGTCTTCCCAACTAGCATGACTGGCTCGAAGCCAAAAGCCAGGTCTACTGCTTCAGAACTGAAGAAGACGAGGACTGCTGAGGCTGAAGCCAGAAAGAGAAAATATCCTGAAGCCTCTGATGCTGCTCCCTCCAAGAAGAAACGGAAGACAAAGAAGGAATGGGCTGCTCCCATAGTGCCCTTGATTGTTGAACCCATCTCCATGGTTTGCCCTAACGCTGAACCTCAAGACCGCCAACTGACTGTCCATGAGCCTGCTTTCACAGGGGCTCATGAAGCTGAAGACATTCCAGCAGCTGATCCCATCGCTGCTGAAGACATTGGTCACCATGACCATGTTGAAGATGATGCAGTTCTTCCTCAGCTCGAGCACCAACAGGTATCATCGCCTGTGCTCACGCACAACGAGCTCATCAGCATTGGTCGTCCTCTGACGCCAATTGCTCAGGATGCATCATGGGCTGATCACCCACAAGCACAAGAGGAAGAAGACTTTGAGGCCCAGCCAACTCCA
This sequence comes from Triticum monococcum, assembly GCA_034509565.1. NCBI lineage: Eukaryota > Viridiplantae > Streptophyta > Magnoliopsida > Poales > Poaceae > Triticum > Triticum monococcum. The sequence continues at coordinate 301,485,987 of CM067844.1, read as the reverse complement.
ACTCCACAGGCATCGCCAGCGTTATGCAGGCTTCGCAAAGGACCAAGGCCTCCAGTCTCTGAGTCTGAAGCTAAAGCTGCTAAAGACATTCCGGCTGCATCAGCCGATGAAGAAGAAACACCAAGAGCTGCTACACCCCCGTCTCACCAAGAAGTTGTTCTCAAGGAGAACGTGACTGTGACCGACCCTCCAGCTCGTCAAGTGGAGGTTGAGAATCTTGAGGCTGCCACCACTAACACCAATGAAGCCAATGACGCTGTCATGGCTGAAGCTAATGTGGAGCCTTCACCAACCCAAGCACCAGAAGTCAGCGAAGCCACTGATCCCACTGCTTCTGTTCCTACGCCTGCTGTTGGTCCTCAGTTCGACTATCATGTTGAGCACAGGCCTCAGGTACAGAAGCCAATCCCAAGATTGCCCAGGTTTCCAGGTCCTGCATCAGCACCTGGATCCTTCAATATCAATGGCTTCAAAGCAGACAACACTTTCTTCAATAGCTCCAGGAACCCCTACTCAAGGGTAAGAATATCATCTGATCGGTTCTGGAGCTATCCGCAGCGAAGCTATTACTCCTGCATTCTATACAATCAAGGTCGCATCTTCCCACATAAGCGACTTGACATTGAAGCAATAGCTGGTCTGCCCTGTCTGGAAGAAGCTCTGGATTGCTTCAAAGAGGTTGGATTGCTGCCGTTCGTCACCGACCAAGAGCATTGGAATGAAGAGTTGCTACTCCAATTCTATGCCACACTTCACATCCGTGGGTACAACAGAGATCCGAAGACTTGGGTCCTGGAGTGGATGACAGGAAATGTTCATCACGACGCCAAAGCCTTTGATATCATTGAGCTCACTGGTCTACCCACTCCTGGTGATCTCTACAAATCTGGCTGTCAACTTCACAGTGAAGCTGTAGAGAGCATCTTTCAGAAGCCTGAACCTAATATGAGTCAGATGCTCAGTATGATGAAGCCATTGCCCCAAGATGCTGCATATCCCAAGGAGTTCTTTGTTGAAGACCTTGAGTATCAGCCAAGGACTATTTATCACATCATAAGGCAAACTCTCTGGCACATCAAAGGACATTCTCCACATGCCAAGCTGGAAGGTGCAATGAAGACTTTGGTCTTCTATATTCTTCATGGCAAATGCTTCAATGCACAGGACTTCTTCATCCGCCAAGTTGCTGCATCAGGCTCTGATCTTTTTGGCTTGAAGTTCTACGCTCCATGGATAATGCGGCTGATCAAACTCCACTCTGCTATCTCATATCAGCCGTCTGCTTGCAATCATCAGATTTTTCTGCCTGATGTGGATATGTCCGTTGAAGCCATTTATCCTGAGCCTGCCAAGGAACCTCTAAGTCTTCAGAATGCGGAGCATCAAAGTTTTTCTCAGAACATTGAAGGAGTTGAAGCAGTCACTCATGTGTATCCTTTGGCTGGCACTACACGTGCACCACATCCTGCTCTCACTGAAGCCACTGATAGCACAATTGCCCAACGACCCAAGAAGCGCACTCGTGTTCTTAATGACCGAGAGCTTCTTGTGGCTCTTCATCAGAAACAGGATAGGCATCATGACTGGCTGAAGCGTCAAATGCAAAGCCTCTTGGTGGATGTTAATGGCATTCGCAATCTTGCCACCAAGAATGCCTTTGTTGCCCATGAAACCTCTCGACGCACATGGAAAGGGCTGACGCTGATGTGTTCTGAAGATGATCTTCAAGAGGATGGCTTCTCTGAACGCTTCAAGTTTGACTCCACACCACCTCGAAGGGCAGTGCTGCAACGAACTCCATCTCTTGAAGACTCAGAGTTCTCTTCCTCTGCTGCAACCGTGATGCCAGAGTGATCGAGGATGAAGACGATGCTACTTCACCGCCACCTCCTTCAGCACGCTTCGACACTGCTCCAAGTTCTTCTGCACCGCCGAACACCACCGACGACCCTGCTGCTTCACCTACTCTTCATGGGAACGAGTAGATGCTCTATGTCTTCAAACCTTTTTGGTCCTTACTGAGAAAAGGGGGAGAAGCATATGAGTTTGATAGTCTTCAAGTGGGTCCATATGGGCGGGTGCTTTATACTTTTTGCTTTGTGTTTACAACTCTCGTTTACTTTGATACATTTGGTTCTTTGAGTTGTAACACTTAAACTTGATGGTCGTCTGCTACTTATTTGCCACCTTGTGATGCGACGATAAATTCCACACTTAGATCATTTTGCAGACGTCCATTTTCCATTATGCATGTCATTATCTTCACATACCTTCACATGCATAGTGGATTGTCATCATAAGTTGAAGAGGATCTCCACAAGCACAACCTGCCATGTGCATTTGCATTCCAAAAGCAAATTACTTATATGCACATCTTCAGGGGGAGCCCTTGCAACTTATGAAGACAATTCCTTATCCTTACAATTTCACATATTATACTCCCCGTTGAAAACTTCAACTAGTTTGTCATCAATCACCAAAAAGGGGGAGATTGTAAGTGCATCTAGTGCCACCCCTAGTTGGTTTTGGAGTATTGACGACAAACCTAGTTGAGGGACTAATGTGTTTGTGAGAATTGCAGGATAACACATGTAGAAGTCCCTCATTGATTCGGTTTTCCTACCACAGATGACCCCTAAAAATGTATGAAGACGTTGATGTCAAAGGTGGTATATGAAGATATTCACATTGAAGACTATGACAAGAGAAGACATCGCATGAAGCCTATGGAGCTCGAAGACTTAGATCTTTCGTAGTTCTTTTTCTTCTTTGATTGAGTCATAGGAACCACCGTACTGTTAAGTGGGGTCCAAGAGAACCAGTCAGAATGACTGAAGTGATGCCTAAACAAAAAAACCTATGTCTTCGAGTGAAGACTATGAGAGCAAATCTTGTCCAGAGTCGGACAAGTCAGCTTTGCTTGTAGCCCAAGTAAAGTTGCCGTGTGAGTTTGAAATCTGACCGTTGGAATACGTGTCAGTTCCTTAGTGACCCAGGGTCATTTCGGACAAATCAGGTCGGGTTGCCTAGTGGCTATAAATAGTCCACCCCCTACAACCATAAACGGTTTGCTGCTCAGATTTCAGTGCACGGCTTTTGTCGTTTGAGAGCAACCCACCCCGAAGCCTTTGAGAGAGAATACCTAGCGAGGAAAAAGCCCTAACCTACCCAGAGCCAGAGCAAATTGGGCATCACTTAAGTCTTCTTGTCTGAGTGATCTGAAGACTTATTACACTTGAGGACTGTGCATCCTCCAGCCGATTAGGCGTCATGTTCTGAGCATCCAAGAGTCATTGTGGATTGCCGGTGAACGAAGTCTGTGAAGGTTTGGGAGTCTACCTTGAAGACTTACCAGAGTGATTGGGCGAGGTCTGTGTGACCTTAGCTCATGGAGAATATGGTGAGGACTGGGTGTCCTGAGCCGCGGTTCAGGACTGGGTGTCCGAGACTGTGTGTCCTAAGGTTTAAATACCTAGCCGCTCCAACCAGACGTACAGTTGTCACAACAACTGGAACTGGTCCAACAAATCATTGTCTTCAATGAGTCACTGGTTTCATCTTCACTTCCCTTTACATATTGTTACTCGTTGTGAAGTCATTGCATGTTTGCTGTATCCTTAGTCTTCACTGAGTGACCGTGTGTTCTGTTTGGCTTCATAACATCTTCCTACCTGATCCGTATTACACTACAGCTATTCGTCACTGTGCTTTCACTCTGTTGATACTTGACCATGGCTTTCCTAGTGTAGTCTAACTTCCGCTGCATAGTAATAGGCATATCTCTACTGTTTGTCTTCATAACTTCCATGTTTTGAAGACTTTCATAAAAATCGCCTATTCACCCCCCCTCTAGTCGATATAACGCACTTTCAGTTACATAGAGTTGGTTACAATGGTAGGAGATCTGAACATCCGTATCGCCAAGCTTGCCTTCCACGCCAAGGAAAGTCCCTTCCAAACACGGGACGAAGTCTTCAATCTTGTATCTTCATAGTCCAGGAGTCCGGCTGAAGGTAAAGTCCGGCCATCCGGACACCCCCTAATCCAGGACTCCCTCAATGACTTTGAAGACGAAGCTGGAGCAGACATCATGGAGTCTTCCACCGATCAAAATTTCTAGATGACCACCAAATATTAGTAGTATTTCCCCATGTAATTAGTATTAGATGAGCACTTTGCGATAGTCCTAGACCGTTTGTATGCCCTTGCTTGATTGATTGAGTGAAATGTTTGTGTTTGTCTCATGTGCATATGGGTAGTGTTTTCTCATTAGACCCCTTTTCTATTCTGATCTCTTCCATCTAAAACCATCAGATGCCTCCGAGACGTGACACTGGTTTTGCTTTCCCACCGGAGCTCACCCAGTTGATCCAACAACAGAATACTTTGATGCAATTGCTAGTTCAGAACCAGGGCAACAACAACAACAACAACAACAACAACAACAACAACCCGCCGCCAGTGGACAACCTAGCCCGTTTTCTAAGGTTACAACCGCCGGTGTTTTCCAGTAGCACCGAGCCAATAGTTGCTGATGATTGGCTACACCGTATTGGAAGGGAGTTGACCACTGCGGGATGCACTGATGCTGAGAAGGTGCATTTTGCCGCACATCAGTTGGATGGACCGGCAGCATCATGGTGGGAGAATTACACAGCCACTTTTCCCATAGCCAACGTCACTTGGGACCAATTTCAGCAAGCTTTCCGCACGGCCCATGTCTCAACTGGAGCTATGCAGATGAAGAAGCAGGAGTTCCGCAACCTACGCCAGGGGAAGCGTACTGTGGCTCAGTATGTGGATGATTTTAGCAAGTTATCACGCTATGTCCCTGATGATGTGGCCACAGATGCCGCGAAGCAGGAGAAGTTTATGGAAGGGCTGAATGATGAGATGAGCATGCAGTTGATGGTAGCAACCTTCAACAACTAGCAGGAGTTGGTAGATAAGGCTCTTATGATTGAAGGGAAGCAACAGCAAATTGAGAGCCGCAAGAGAAAGTATGGACAAGGGAAGTATAACTCAGGAGCTCAGCAGAAGCCTCGCCTAACCCCGAATTCGGGAGGACTTGTTCATAATCATGGAGGTCACAACCACACTGGAGGAGGATCGCATAACCACAATGGTTTTAAGAATGGGAATGGGAACGGAGCCAACAATAATCAGAACCACACTGAAGTGATGCTTAACCAAAACCTATGTCTTCGAGTGAAGACTATGAGAGCGAATCTTGTCCAGAGTCGGACAAGTCAGCTTTGCTTGTAGCCCAAGTAAAGTTGCCGTGTGAGTTTGAAATCTGACCGTTGGAACACATGTCAGTTCCTTAGTGACCCAGGGTCATTTCGGACAAATGAGGTCGGGTTGCCTAGTGGCTATAAATAGCCCGCCCCCTACAACCATAAATGGTTGGCTGCTCAGAGTTAGAGTATGGCTTTTGTCGTTTGAGAGCAACCCACCTCGAAGCCTTTGAGAGAGAATTCCTTGCGAGGATAAAGCCCTAACCACCCAGAGCCAAAGAGAATTAGGCATCACTTAAGTCTTCTTGTCTGTGTGATCTGAAGACTTATTACACTTGAGGACTGTGAATCCTCCAGCCGGTTAGGCGTCGCGTTCTGAGCATCCAAGAGACATTGTGGATCGCCGGTGAACGAAGTCTGTGAAGGTTTGGGAGTCTACCTTGAAGACTTACCAAAGTGATTGGGCGAGGTCTGTGTGACCTTAGCTCAAGGGGAATACGGTGAGGACTGGGTGTCCTAAGCTGCGTGTTCAGGACTGGGTGTCCGGAACTGTGTGTCCTCGGGTTTAAATACCTAGCCGCCCTAACCAGACGTACAGTTGTCACAGCAACTGGAACTGGTCCAACAAATCATTGTCTTCAACGAGTCACTGGTTTCATCCTTCCCTTCCCTTTACTTACTTTTACTCCTTGTGAAGTCATTGTATGTTTGCACTATCTTTTGTCTTCACTGAGTGACTGCGTGTTCTGTTTGGCTTCATAATATCTTCCTACCCGATCCTTACTACATTGCTGCTATTAGTCATTGTGCTCTCACTCCATTGAATACTTGACTATGGTTTGCCTAGTGTAGTCTACCTTCCGCTGCATGGTAATAGGTTTATTTCTATCGTTTGTCTTCGAAACTTCCACGTTTTTAAGACTTTCATAAAAATTGCCTATTCACCCCCCTAGTCGATATAACGCACTTTCAGACATTATCTTCGGCTGCACTAACAAGAGATATAGTGATGAATTTGGGCATATGATGCAAGAGCAATATTAGATGTCAATGATGGGTGAGCTGAAGTTCTTCCTTGGTCTTCAAACCCATCAGCAGAGTAATGGCATCTTCATATCACAAGAAAAATACCTCAAAGATTGCCTAAAGAAGTTTGGAATGCAAGACTGCAAAGGGTACACGATGCCAATGCCAACCAAAAGTCATCTGGGCCCGGACGACAATGGTAAATAGTTCGACCAAAAGGTATACCGCTCCATGATTGGTTCTTTACTCTACATGTGTGCATCTAGGCTAGATATAATGCTTAGATTTTGCATGTGTGCCCGATTCCAAGCAACACCAAAGGAATCGCATCACTTAGTTGTGAAGCGAATTCTTCGATATTTGGCTTACACCCCAACGCTAGGATAATGGTATCCAAAGGGCTCAGAGTTTGGTCTAGTTGGATTATCAGATGCTGATTATGATGGTGACAAGGTTGATCGCAAGTCCACATTAGGCACATGTCACTTTCTTGGACAATCTCTTGTCTATAGGTCTTCAAAGAAGAAGAACTGTGTATCTCTCTCCACTTCTGAATCCGAATACATTGCTGCTGGATCTTGCTACGCTAAGCTTCTATGGATGAAGAAAACCCTCAAGGACTATGGAATCCATCTGAAGCATGTGATACTCTACTACGACAACGAAAGCATCATCAAGATTGCCAACAACCCAGTTCAGCACTCAAAGAGGAAGGGCATTCAAATCCGTCATCACTTTCTAAGAGATCATGTCATGAAGGAAGATATTGATATCATTCACATTAACATTGAAGAGCAATTGGTAGATATCTACACAAAGCCCTTGGATGAGAAAAGGTTTTGCAAGTTGCGGTGTGAGCTAAATATCCTAGAATCCTCAAATGTCATGTGATTGGACACGCATCCTAACGCTTATGCATGTTGATGACTTAGATGTGCAACACATGAAGTGACATATATCTTCATTCAATGAAGACATACAATCCAAGTGTGAATACATTAACACAGAATTTGACTTCAGAGTGCCACGATGATTGTGCGCCGCCATGTCCGGGTCTAATACTTCTTATACGGTGGGTAACGCCACCACCAAAACTTTGTCAACGACTTTCTTTTGGCGTCATGATTGCATTATCTTCGCATTTGGTTTGTCTTCTACATTGATTGGTCTTCAAGGTTTATCATTGCAATGTTGATTTGCTCCCTTTGATATATACATATATATCTATGGTGTTGTGTCCTCTACAACATTCACTTATAGCTATGTCTTCAACCTTGCAATTTTCTAAACTAAGTGAATATGATCGGACCCTAACCCCTTATGTGCTTCTTCCTCAAACTCTATCTATCCAGTCATATGCATTCTGTTGAAACGTGTCAAATGTCTTCATTGTGTCCTTGTCAGCTGAAGATACAGAGACACACAATTAAACCTGTTTTCAATGCTATATCTCATTTGCCTGAATACCAGAGAAGCCGGAATGACCTCCCGACAAACTAGATGTGCGTGGGAACAAGGAACAACTTTCAATGAGTTGCATGCATGCCCACGTGTCCATCAGATGTGAACCGCCAGGGGCACCTGCGTAATTACGCTGTGCAGCCCTTTACCTTATAAATACATACCCCACACGGTCATTATCTCCCCTTCCACCTCGCTGAAATGCTAGCACCACCGCTAGCTCGCGTCGACGCCGGAGACGAAGCGCTTAGCTGCCGCGACTTCTTCGACGCCGTCCTCACGCCGGCCGCGGACCTCATTCTCTCCATCACCGCCATAGGTGTCTTTCGCTGCCAAGTTAGGGCGTGTGAGATTGTACTACTCGACTTCCTTCTCTACCTCGTATAGCAGTTCGTCAGTGGTAATTAAATCTCACTTTTTACTGTCTTCTTGATCCATAAAATCCATCCACTTCAACAAAAGTAGTTTCTACACTTCCAACTCTGGATCTGTCCCTTTCTACATCTCATACCATGCCAAAGGTATTCACTTATGCTTCATAACTAGTTAGATTCCTCACTTGTACCTATTCATGGATTCGTAGAAATCTGGAACAAACTCTCTTCAAATAAGTGAATGTCTTCGCACGATGAGGTCAATCTCTTCAAACTGATTTATCTTCAAAATCTTCTGAGGATTCATATGACCTCTTCCCTTCCCTCGCATCTCTAATGTTGTCACAAGTTCATGTCCGTGGGAGAATCCCTAGGTTCTCATAGTCTACATTCATTTGCAGAGTTCTTGCAGCATCATATTCACTCTCCTGAAGCCAGTTCTTGTCTAACTTGTAGACACAAGCATCATATTCACTCTCCTATCTCCTTGAATATCATGGCCACTTAGAAGTCGGCCAGGAAAGGTGGCAGGCAGCGCCGTGGCAATATAGCTCTAGATCTGCCTCCAGATCTGTATGAACTATACAGGACAGATCCTGAGGAGAACTACAACCAGCACAAGACCCGGATCCAATGGATCCGAAGATATGGGGCAGAACAGTGGTTCAAATAGAACTTTGTCACTGTCGAATACGCATCGAAGAATGCCATCCAGCACCTGTGCGGTGATATTCTCTACAGGAATCTGCAGCCAAAGTCGAAACCTAGAGCTATTGCTCAAGGTTTCTATCCTTGCATGCTTAAAGACAGCAACCTAAAAATGCTGACCTATCATCTTTGCTATGGTGTCGTAATGACAATCTCTTCAAGAGCAACTATCATTTTGCCAAGGAGTGAGCTACGAAGAACAGGAAGGAACTCAGAGTTTACTTCAACCCTGGTCTATCTTCTCCAAGGCCGAATGGCACTCGTGACACAAATCCCAGTGTCGTCGGTCCCTTCACAAGCTTCGATGGGATCCTCTCCCACATTTCTGCTCAGAGGGCCACCATGGATCAATCTGCTAATGACGCTGACTCTGAAGAAGCACCAGCACCACCAAAGCATAATAAGAAACCAAAGTCTTTGAAGCCCTCTACTGCACCAACTGCTTCAATTGTGAAGCCATTGGCCACTACACCTCTTGAACCCAGTGTGCAGTCTGAAGACCTATCTTGCGTGTCCAAGAGGAACAAGAAGACCAAGAAGCCCAAGAAAGTTTCTGGGCATGAGTTGACTCCTGCTGCCGTTCTGCGCAACGAGGAAGACACCATTGATTTGTCCAGCGATGAAGATCTTGGTGATGAAGCTCTAGAAATGTTGATCGAGAGCAATCAAGAGGCGGAGATCTTCAATGATATGCCCCTCTTTATTGTTGATATATTGAACAACTTCATCGATGAATGGTTTGATGACCAGAGCATCAGTATTGATGACCTTCAGCTGCCCGTGGACATCAGCGTCACATTCCATGGAGCCATTGCCAATGAATTGGCCTTGGCTCAGAAAATCACCGAGCTCAAGAACAAGATTGATCATGAGAAGGCGCATTTCAAGAAGCACATGGCCAAGCTCAGTGTGGCTGATGTGCAAATCTTCAAGAAGATGCTGCATGATCTCAAGGCAGAGTTCCACAAGAAGCACGAAGAAGACAAAGGCTCTCGAGAGCACATGAAGTATTATGCACAGAAATTTGTCCAAGCACACAATGAAGATGAAAACATAAAGTCTCTTGGGCATCCTGGCATCGACCCTAGGATGGCTGCTAAGCAAAAGAAGAAGTCTACTGCAGCCCAATCCGAAGCTCAATGGCAGGAGGAACCTCACATTTTCTTCCCTGCCAGTATGACTGGGTCGAAGCCAAAGGTCCCCTCAGCAGCTTCAGAAATGAAGAAGACATGGCAGGCTGAAGTCAAAGATAGGAAGAGGAAGCACAAGGATACATCTGATGCTCACTCCAAGAACAAATTGAAGACAAATGCTTCAAGGTGTTCAAAGAAAGAGCGTGCTACTGCCTCAGAGCCCCTCATCATCGAATCTATCTCCGTCACGCTTCCTGCTTCAAGCAACCAAGAGCGTCGACTTGTGATCCATGAGCCTGCTTCATAGAGGCTCATGCAAGTGAAGAAGTTCTAACTGTTGACCCCAACAGAGCTGAGGACATTGGTCATAAAGATAATGTTCATGATGATGTAGTCCATCCTCAGCTCTATCCCCAGTCGGTATCATCGCCTGCTCTCATGAGCAGTGAACTCATTAGCTTTGGTCATACACTGAGGCCAATTGATCAAGATGACTCATGGGCGGAGCGACAACAACAAGAAACCCATCTACAAGATTAGACACCAAGAACACCACCACCTCAAGTGACCACTCCGGTGCTTGATGATGACAATTACATGGAACAGACCACTCCATCTCCAAAGGTGTCACCAGCGTTTTGTAGGCTTCGCAAGGGCCTCTAGCCACAGGTCTCCATGTACACCATTCCATAAGGAGAAACACAACACACTTGCTCAGTAGCACGTCAAGTGTTTCCTGAAGCCACTCCTTCTGCGACTGCCTCAGAGTCTGAAGCCAAGATTGCTGAAGACATTCCGGCTGCAGCAGCTGAAGAAGAAAGAGAAGCCACACCCTCAGCAAGTGATCAAGTCATTCTCGAGGAGAATGTGATTGTGCCCGATCCTCCAGTCATTGAACAGATGGAGGTTGAAAACCCTGAGGCTACCACCAACAATGCCACTGAAGCCAATGACTCTGTCATGGCGGAAGACAATGTGGAGCCTGACGCTACTGTGAATGCTGAAGCCACCGTGACGCCAATCAACTCTAATGGCGTCGTTCCTCCAAGGCCCCATACCATGGAACGTGCGTTCAATCACGAAGGTGAGCTCGTCACAGTCAGATGGCCTGTTATGGCTCCACCCACTGCTCCTGGACCACAACACGATTATCAAGTGGAGCAAAGGCCTGAAGTTTTGAAGTTAAAGCTGCGTCTACCAAGGCTTCCAAGTGCTGTCACAACCCAGGGTTCATTCAGTGTGCTCAGCTTCAGAGAGCACAAGACTTTCTTTGACAGTGCCAAGAATCCACACTTGAAGTCCAAAATCTCCTCTGATAGATTTTGGAGCCACCAGTAGCAAAGCTACTACTCATGCATCCTGTACAATCAAGACTGGATCTTTCCACACATGCGTCTGGATTGTGAAGCTATTGTTGGGCTGCCTTGTCTTGAAGAAGCTCTTGACTGCTTTAGGGATATTTGACTTCTTCCCTTCGTAACGGACGAGGAACATTGGAATGAAGAGCTTCTGCTGCAGTTCAATGCCACACTCCATATTCGAGGCTACAACAGTGATCCAAAGACTTGGATCCTTGAGTGGATGACAGGTGATGTACATCACGAAGCCAAAGCTCAAGACATCATCGAGCTTTCTTCCCTGCCGACTCCAGGTGAGTTATATGAACCTGGTTGTCAGCATCATAGAGATGAGATGTAGTGCCTTTTTCAGAGGCCTGAGCCAAACATGAGCCAGATGCTTAGCATGACGAAGCCATTGCCTCAAGATGCTGAATACCTAAAGGATTTCTTTGTGAAGGACCTCGAGTACTTTCCATGCATAGTGTACCATATTCTGAAACGTACTCTATGGCCCATCAAAGGACATTCTTCTGAAGCTAAACTTGAAGGCTCCATCAAGACTTTAGTTTTCTATATCATCAATGGCATCAGGTTAAACACACATGATTTCTTCATCAGACAACTTGCTAATTATGGAATCGATCTGTTTGGTTTGAAGTTCTATGCACCATGGGTGAGGCGCTTGATTAAGCTTCATTAAACCATTGATTATCATCCCTCAGCGCACAACCATCTTGTATTTCTGCCTGAGGTTGATCTGTCTGTTGAAGCAATCTACCCCGAGCCTGCAAAGCAGCAACTGCATCTTTAGAATGCTGAATTTCAAAGCTTCGCGCAGAAAATTGAAGGAATCCTTGTGCCCAATGCTGCAACCCATGCATATCCTCTTGCCAGTAACATGCACTTTCCTCACCGAGCCAACACGAAGCCACTGGAAGTACAATTGCCCAAAGGCCTCATAAGTGATCTCGTGTACTCAATGACCGAGAGCTTCTGGTGGCATTGCATCAGAAGAACGATAAGCATCATGACTGGCTGAAGTGTCAGATGCAGAGCCTCTTGGTGGATGTCAATCACATCCATGACTTGGCCACCAAGAACACATTTGTAGCCCATGAAGCCAGTCGGCGGTCCTGTCGCAGATGGCTACACCGAACACTTCATGCTTGATTCCAGCCCTCCTCAGAATGCAAGCTGGCATCACACTCCTTCCATTGAACATTCCAAGCATTCATCTTCGGCTGCAACTGTTTTTGCGAGAGTCGTTGATGAAGAAGACGATGCCACTTCACCAACCATGGATGCACTTCATCACGATACCGTGTCAGGCCCGTCTGCACCACCAAAATCCAACGATGACCCTGCTCCATCCTCTACTCCAACTTGGAACGAGTAGATCCTTTATGTCTTCAAACCTTTTTGGTCCTTACTGACAAAAGGGGAGAAGCATATGAGGTTGATAGTCTTCAAGCGGGTCCATATGGGTGGTTGCATTATTTTGCCAAGTTCTTACAACTCTTGTTTTGAAACATTTGGTTCTTTGAGTTGTAACACTTAAACTTTATGGTCGTCTGCTTTGTTTTTGCTGCCACTTTGTGATGCAATGATAAATTCCGCATGAAGACATTTTGTAGACATCCATTTTTCATTGTGCATGTCATTTATCTTCATTACACTTATAGGCATGATGAATTGTCTTCGTAAGTTGAAGAGGATCTCCACAAAGTAAAACCTGCCATGTGCATTTGCATTCAACCGAACAGGATGATCAGGAGGATGGGCAAGTTGACCCTGACGAACAAATAGGGAACAACGACTCCGAGGACAGCAACTATCTGCCACTCTCCGAAGATGATGTAAGCCTCGACGACGAAGATTTGATCGTGCTAGAGGAACCCCTCGAACAAGAGCGCTTCAAGCGCCGGCTAATAGCCATGGCTAGAAGCCTAAAAAAGAAACATCAGAAGCTTCAAGCTGACCAAGACCAACTCAATGACAGATGGACTAATGTCCTGGCAGCCGAAGAATACGGCCTCGAGCGACCAAAAAAGAGTTACCCGAAGAACAAGCTGCTACCCCAATTCGACGATGAGGTGTTGGAGCCCATACCACCCATGCGTAATGCGATTGGTGGACCTGATAGACCACCACATGGCCAAGACAGAATGACAACTCAAGCCGAACACCAGCCCGCACCACCTCGCCGTAAAAGCAGAGAAACAACAGCTCGGGGATACACATACGACCTACGACAAGACCTGGAAAATAGAGAAGGTCAGACCAGGTCAATCTATGGATCGCGGGGACGTTCTCTAGCGCGAGAGGTGGGCTATCAAGCCTGGTGCAATAAACATAACCAACTCGGGGCTGAAAACTGCATACGGACTCAATCCGAACTGCATTGTGACATGGCCCGATACAGAGGTTCTACACACCCCCTATGCTTCACCGATGAGGTAATGGAGCATGAGTTCCCTGAAGGGTTTAAACCCATGAACATCGAATCATATGACGGCACAACAGATCTTGTAGTATGGATTGAAGATTTTCTTCTCCACATTCACATGGCTCGCGGTGATAATCTACACGCCATCAAATACCTTCCCGTAAAACTTAAGGGGCCAGCTAGGCACTGGTTAAACAACCTCCCAGAAAACTCTATTGGAAGCTAGGAAGACTTGGAAGATGCCTTTAGAGACAACTTCCAAGGCACTTATGTCCGGCCTCCAGATGTCGATGACCTCAGTCATATTGTCCAACAGCTTGGAGAGTCGGCCAGGAAATTCTGGATCAGGTTCCTAATTAACAAGAACCAGATTGTCGACTGTCCGGACGCCGAAGCCCTAGCAACCTTCAAACACAGCATCCACGATGAATGGCTTGCCCGGCACCTCGTCCAAGAAAAGCTGAAGTCCATGGCAGCCCTTACAACACTAATGACCCTCTTCTGCATGGGTGAGGATAGCTGGCTAGCCCGTAGAGGTAACAGTACCAGCGACCCTGGCACTTGCGAAGCCCGAAACGGCAACGGAAGGCCCCGACGCAACAAACATAAACGTCAGAACAATAATGATGATACAGAGAATGTGGCAGTCAACGCCGGATTTAGTGGCTCCAAATCCGGTCAATGGAAGAAGCCATTCAAACAAAACAAAGACGGTTCATCATGCCTGGACCGAATACTTGATCGACCCTGCCAGATCCACGACACTCCTGATAAGCCTGCCAACCATACCAACCGAAGCTGTTGGGTCTACAAACTGGCCGGCAAGTTAAATGCCGAACACAAGGAGAAAGGGTTGCCCAGTGAGCATGACGGCAAGGAACCTCGTGGACTGAAAACAGGGGGACAGTAGAAACCCCCCCCCCCCCCCAAGTTAAAACAGTGAACATGGTATACGTCACCCATATCCCTAAGAGGGAGCGCAAGCGCGCACTAAGGGACGTCTATGCGATAGAGCCAGTCGCCCAAAAATTAAACACATGGTTGGCCTGTCCGACCACCTTCGGTTATAGGGACCATCTGACTAGTATATGTCATGGTGGTTCGGCCTCATTAGTCCTCGACCCAATCATCGATGGATTCCACCTTATGTGAGTCCTCATGGATGGTGGCAGCAGCCTTAACCTGCTCTATCATGACACAGTCCGCAAGATGGGTATTGATCCGTCAAGAATCAAACCCACTAAAACTACCTTCAAAGGAGTGATACCTGGTGGAGAGGCCCGCTGCACGGGCTCAATCACATTGGAAGTGGTCTTCAATTCGCCGAACAACTTCCGCAGCGAAGACTTGATCTTCGATATTGTCCCCTTCCGCAGTAGCTGCCATGCACTACTCGGACAAACCGTGTTCTCTTGGTTCAGCGCAGTTCCGCACTACGCCTATCTCAAACTCAAATGCCCGGACCACACGGAGTCATAATAGTGAATGTAAACATGGAACACTCCCTCCACATTGAGGAGCACACCGCGGCCTTGGCAGCAGAAGTACAGGGTGGCCTCATCAAGCCAACTATTACATCGGCGACCAAGTCCTCAGACACTGTCAAACGAGTCCAGACTACCCCACTGTATGATAGTCCAGTTCATCAGGAGTTCGATCAGCAATTCGGCCTCCATCTCATCCCCTACAAAATTGTGGCATATGTACCACGCGTACATAATTACGCACTAGAAATACCATGGGAAAGGATGGAGGCACAATAAGCACAATGGCTGCAATATGGCCAGACCCTATCAAGAAACTCACATTCCTCTTCTTATTTTCTTTTTATTTTATTCTTCCAGGTTCCCTCAAACCACATCACCCTTTCGACGGTACCAAGGCCTCTTTCTATGGCCTATTATGAAAACATCGATCAATGATCCTCTCGAAGGACAATACACCAAGGAGAAAAGCAGCATAGACACGTGCTAGAGTACCTAAAGGATCCTTAAAGATCACCTCGTCCGCTTCCAGGACGCATGCATGGCTTCCCCTTGTGTTCGTCATGTAAAATAGCCTTGTTGCTTATTGCACTATTTGTATCAATACGTTTTAAAGTATCAATCAGACTATAATGGAAATAGTTTTTAGCCCAAACCTACATGGCGTAGGCTTATCTCTTAACATATGTTTCCCTGTTTTTGTTTGATTATCATGTACACCTCAGTATGGACTAAATTGCCAGGGGCTTTATTAAGTTGTGCACATATTTTCAATATTAAAAAGTCCGAACACTTTAATAGTGCAATTCAGCATCCCGAATATAGCATTATATGCATTGGCTCCGAATCAAGTCTTTGGTCATTAGTTGGGTTGCTCGGCTCCTGTGCTTGCTACCTTACGTTCCGTCTGATCGGCTAGGGTAGTAAAGGGAGAACTACTTCAATTGTGTTTCTAGTTCACCCGGACAAACACCTCAGTAGAGAAAGCTGAAAACTGACTGTCATGATGCGGCGAGAGCTGGTCAGCTATTCGGTGACTAAGTATAAATTCTTAGCGATTTTTTCCACATTATGCGATAGGCCCGCCTCCACCCAACCGGGCATTCACAACACCCGAGTTCGGATAATCGAACAATACTAGGGGCTGCACCCGCACTCCCATTATGAAACTCCTATGGCTAAGTGAGGCTGATAAAGCCGCATAGTCCGACTGGCTGGTTCGCCGCCCTAACACCTACTTCACGGACCAGTACGTTGGGTCAAGTGTGTTTAAGTGTTATCCCGAACACCCCCGTACTACCTACGTGGGGGATGAAGCCGATGACTGGCTAACTCTCAGATATCATAAACAACCACACAGGAGGAGATCTTTTAAAGTAAAATAACCAACATATCATACATAAGCCTCGTTTCATGATACATGATTGGACAACATACATACATTCATTAAAAAATGATGTCCTCCGAACATTGGCCCTCTACAATGCGTGATCGTTTTAGGACATCGTCAAAGTACTGCTTCGGCGTGCGGTGCTCTTTGCCAGCAGGTGTTACCTCGGTTGCAAGCTTGACGGCGTCCATATTCGCCCATTGCACCATGACGTGGGCGAAGGCCATCCGCGCACCTTCAATACAGACTGACCGCTTCACGGCATCAAGCCAAGGGCAGGCACTGACTAGCCACTTGACGAGACCGAAGTAGCTATTGGGCATGGGTTCGCCGGGAAAAAGACGGATCATCAAATCCCTCAAGGCCAATTCAGCCACCCTGTGCAGTTTGGTCCATTGCTTCAGCTGATCACTGAGGGGCACATGATGCTCTGGCGCAAGGTACTGCGACCAGAACAGCTTCTCCGTTGAGCTCCCCTCTCCGGCCCAGAAGAACTCCGCCACATCAGCAACACTCTGGGGCAGGTCCGCAAACACTCCTGGAGAACTCCAAATCCAGGTTAGAAAGATATACCATTTCTTCACAAATTTTCTCTGCATGCTAAAGGCCTTACCCGCCGCAATTTGCATTGCCTCTTGGATCTATCGGATAGTGCTTTGGGCTTTGGCCCGGGTTTCCTATGTGCTTTGGAGTGCCTTAGCAAGTTCGAAGTTCTGCTCCAAACTCTTCTGCTCTAAGGACTCGCATTTGCCTACGACATCCTTGAGCTCTTGTTGGACTTCCTCCACCCGCGATTCATGCTTATGGAGGGAGACTCGTTCCTCCTCCGCCTCCTTCTTGGCCTTGGCCAGCGCGGTCTTGAGGGCCTCGACCTCAGACGTGTCAGCTGCAAACATAATTATGAAACTCATTGAGATACTACATTATAGTTGGCATCGTTTCAAACGTGCTTCGGTATTACATACATTGCTTTTCTTCTAACTTCCACCTTAGCTCGGATGCTTCGGAGGCATGGCAACTGACACGTGTTTCGCAGCCTGCTTGTCCAAACAGATATTTGCGTTATTCTCCTGCATGAGTTATTAGACCCTATGTTCGGTTCCCTTTCCGAACACCGAATAGAGTCTCAGGGGATACTATCTATACACGGGCTTTCTTTTTATACAGTTAAAAGATACTGTAAGGCACATACCTCAAAGCCTCTTAAATGGCTAGTGTAGGCTTCGCTCAGTCTGCTTTTCACAGATGAACCTTTTCAATCACCATACCCATAAGGGTACGATGTTCTTCCACAATGGTGGCACTTTGAAGCGCTCTCACGAAAGTGTCCGGCGCCTCCGCATTGACAGAGGTCACCGGTATAGGATGTGCACCCCCTTCTCGTGAAGAGGGTTTCTCGCTCAGTCTCCATGGGGGTCGGTTCCCCCATGTTCTTGGCAGCCTTCGGCACCTCTCCCTGTTCCAGAAGGGTCCTTTGGGATGACACCTCGATGTTATCCATGACAGTGGGGGAGGAAGCTGCTGGAGGCGACTTGCTCTCCGTCATGTTCGGACCCAGCGAATTCTCGGAAGAGGACGATTGCTGGGGAAGGACCTTAACCGGAATGCAACATACAATTTAAATGCATTACAACTATAAGCCTGAAAAGCCGGGCATATATATATACCTTTGAGTACTTACGATCCGGCCAGGGGCGCCACTCATTAGAGTCCGACTTGGAGTCATCCGTACGGGAGGCCCTCCCTTTCTTGGACACTTCTGCCTCTAGATCGGTGGAAGCTGCCTTCTTCTTCTTCTTCTCCACCTTGGGTAGGGGATCACTCTCTTGCTCCTCATCTTCCTCTTCGTTAGGGCAGGAGAGAGTTTCAGTGTCTTCATACACTATGTCGGAGGCGCCTTTACGGCGAAGGCCACTCTTGGCCTCCTTGGCCTTCTTTCTCCGTGCCTGGTACAATGTCGGGACTAGCATCCTCATCAACTGAGGAATATCTCCGTCTTCGGGCAGCGGAGCCGGACAATGAATCCATTCCACTTTCTTTGTCCAGCCCTGCAAAAGAAAATGGAGAGTTTATGTGCTCCTTGGGCTCGCAAAGGAATGTTACCAAAGAACTTACGGTGGTCACAGCATGGGTGTTATCGTAGCCGAGGTCTTCGGTTGTCTCCAGCCATGACTTCTGGTTCTTGAAGAGCAGCTTCCACATGTCTTCATGCTTTGTGCCGAAGAACTGCTGCAGGGTCCGGGGACTGGCCGGGTCAAAATTCCACATGGGCTCTTGACACGCCTGACAGGGGTGTATCCAGCGAAAGAGCATCACTTGTATCATGCTGGCGAGGCTGTTATTTTTATCTACCATGCTCTTGATGCGCTTCTCCAGCATCGTTACCTCATCAGACGACGCCTAGTCCAGGCCCTTGTTGAGCCAGGATGTCAGCCGCATTGGGGGCCCGGAGTTGAACTCCATGGGAGCAGCCCATTTGGAGTCATGGGGCTCTGTAACATAGAACCACGCTTGCTGCCACCCCTTCATGGTCTCCACGAAGGTGCCCTTGGGCCAAGTGACATTAGGCAGTTTTCTCACCATAGCGCCACCGCATTCTATGTGCTGGCCGTCCACCACTTTCGGCTTCACATGGATGACCTTGAGCCATAGGCTGAAGTGGGGGGAAACACGGAGGAATGCCTCGCATACGACGATGAACGCCGAAACGTTGAGGAAAGAATTCGGGGCTAGTTCATGAAAATCTAACCCGTAGTAAAACATGAGGCCACAGACGAAAGGATGAAGGGGAAACCACAGTCCGTGAAGAAAATGAGGGATAAACACTACCCTCTCGCTAGGCTTTGGAGTGGGGATGACCTATTTTTTGGCCGAGAGCCGGTGGGCGATCTCTTTGGCCAGATACCCTGCTTCCCGAAGTTCCTTGATGTTTTTCTCCGTGATGGGTGAGGCCATCCACTTGCCCTGCGCTCTGAATCCGGACATGGCTGGAGTACTTTGTAGGAACGGAGTTGATCGAAGCTTGAGCGCTGGAGCTTGAGGGCGGATGGACTGAGGAAGGGGAAGGCGTGGGGTAAAAAGGGAGAAATCTTATCTCCTTATAAAGGCAGTGAATATCATCCGTCCACCACGAGCCTTCAAGCTCGCTTATTTCCAAGCGGTCATGAAAAATGGCATGGTTGGGTTTCCCATACTAGCATTGATGAGAATCCCGTAATAAGGGGGCACGATCTCTGCTTTGACAAGACGTGTCGTCAGTGGTTGCGTCTCGAAACACGAAATAGGAGGCCGAAAAATGTTTTGAAATAATAGAAGGGGCAAACGTAATGTCTCACCAGTGAAATCTTCGGAGGCTAGAACTTATCTGTATTCTAATTCAGAGGTATGACTGTTGTACAGAGCCGGATATAGTAATGATGATCAACTCCTTTGAAGAATTCGGAGGAGGAACCCACCTTTACGATCTCGTGGTAGATCAACTCTTGTAACCCCTATATTCATCAAAGTCAATCAAGCAGGACATATGGTATTACCTCCATCAAGAGGGCCCGAACCTGGGTAAACATCATGTCCCTTGTCTCCTGTTACCTTCGACCCTTAGATGCACAGTTCGGGACCCACTACCCGAGATCTGTCGGTTTTGACACCGACAGCGGCACGGCTCTCGAAAGTTTAAACCCTGCGGGGGTGTCCCAACATAGCCAATGACAATCTCACATCCACGGAGACTATCCTCCATCGCGGGACCCTCCGATCAGACTTGGAATCCCGGTGCACAAGACATTTCGACAATGGTAAAACAAGTCCAGCAAGACCTCCCGATGTGTCGACACCCTAATAGTAGCCGTGCGTATTTTGTCTCAGGCCACGATGGATGAGTGACGTGTACAGGTGCGAAAATACCCCAAGTTGCCAAGGGGCGGCCCCGAACAGTGCTCTAGTTTGGGACCAACACCATCAACACTGGCCGCCCTGTATGTAGAATGAATCCTCGGGTTCATGTCACCCTATGCCAATTAATTATTTAGTTCAATATTATGATGGAAAATGTTACAACCAATGTTGGGCCTTGCTGGAAGAGTTTTATTCAAAGCGAACTGTCAAGAGGGGCCCATAAACGCTCATCGTGTTAGGGACACAAAATCAAGGAACATAACACCGGTATGACAGAAACTAGGGCGGCAAGAGTGGAACAAAACACCAAGCAAAAGGCCGAGCCTTCCACCCTTTACCAAGTATATATGTGCATTAATTAAATAAGAGATATTGTGATATCCCAAAATATCCATGTCCCAACATGGAACAACCTGCACTGCACCTGCAAATAACAATGCTATAAGAGGGGCTGAGCAAAGTGGTAACATAGCCAAACAATGGTTTTCTAGGAAGGGTGAAAATGTTAGAGGCTATCATGGCAATTTGGGAGGCTTGATAAACAAGTGGTAGGTAGCGCGACATAGCGATAGTATCGAGACAACTAGCATAGCAAAGATAGTAGGGAGATCCAGGGTGATGGTCATCTTGCCTAAAATCCCGCTAGGAAGAAGGACGAGTCCATGAAGAAGACGAACGGGCGTAGTCGAAAGAATCCTCACGATCGCAACGACATAGGAACTATTGAGAAGGAGCACAATCGGAAAGAAGCAAACAACATGGTAAACACACAACACATAAACATGACATGATGTTCAACCAAGTATGATGCATGACAAGTCTAAATTATTCTACTCATGGCAAGAGATGATGCATACAAGAACAACACACCAAAGCAAGTTTAAATGAGGCCGAAATCAACACATAACACTTCCGGAAACTCCCCATATGCAAATTTCGAAATTGGTCCAGATCTGAATAACACATAATGTTGAAGTTGTTAAACAACAAGTTAAAGTGCACCATGATGATCTACACTGCTTTAGTAAAGTTACATATAAAGTACATAGAATTCGGAGCTACGACCCAGAAGATATGATCAAAACAAGTTAAACATGCCAGTGATGCAAATGTAAGAAAACAACACGACAAACACTCCAAAACAAGGATGAAACTAGGCATGATGAAACTACATGCAAAACAAAGCAAGTTTTATATAGAGCATGCTCAAAACGGAGCAACGGTTCAACAGATACACTCAATACAAGTTTCAAACACAATATGCCCAAAACAGCAACTAAGCACTTTGCAATCAAGGAAACAACATGCTACAAGAAACATATGGACACAAACCTTCATATGAACTGAAAGTACAGACTACATACTTCAAATAACATCAAGGTTCAGGTTCATAGGCATCAGGATTAATCCAACATGATCAGAGCAAAAGGCAACTTTATAGCACAGATTATGACTTAGTGAAAACGGGGCATACATGTGAGCAGAAATAACATGTTGACATGTTGGAGGCATGCAGCTAACATGCTACAATGCAAGATCATAACAAGAAAAAGCATGTCATTGAAGTACAGGTTAAACATGGAAAAACAGGACTACTAAGCATCTCCATATAACCTCTAGATGAATGGCATTCATCAAGACAAGTAAGCAAATAATAACACATTCTCAGACTTAGTGAAAATAGAGGAAGGCTGAAAACAGATTCACGATGCACACTATGAGACAACAAAAGTATATGCTATAGGAACATATCATGGCATCAAAGGGCATGGCAAGCATGTACAGGTAGAGAACTACAAAACATGAACACTGAACAACTGCCAGCAAACACTAGAACATGCTCAAAGCATCATCTCAAGATTGCAAATGATAAAAGATTCACAGACTTACAGAAATAAACTGAACATGGCAGGAACAGCAACAAGTAGGCATGTTTGCGAGCTTGTGAAACTCACCACGAAGCATTTCGTGGCATGTGAAGGTAACCAACAGAAACAAGGCACATTTTTTCAACTACTCATGTCAAGAACATGATCATAAGGTGCATATAACACTAGATATTCACATGGCAAGAATGAACTTACTATTAACAGGATGACAGAAACATTATTTAGCGGTTTGAGAGCATGATAACAACAAGCTAGAGAAGCCCATAAATACAAACAAGGGAAGGGATGGATTGACCATAACAAGATCTACAAAACATCCTTACTCACATCTCTAGATTATGCATGGATTCACTAGTAGTATCAAGTTAAAATGGCAACATAATGTAGCAGATTCATACTTAGCAGAAATCATCAAGTCACTGAAATCAGCAAAAGCAAGTACCCTACTTTGCATGCCTGTTCTAGTCACCACAAGGCACATAAAAATACATGGATTGCACCACTGTAAAGATGGCATGAAAATTCTCCTAAAACATGTTGACATGATGCTCAAAAGATAAACACACAAAATGCTACGAAAAGGACAAATCAGCAAGTTAAAGCAATACTCAGCAGGTTATATCATGCAACACTTTGCAACGAGGATTAAGGCATCAAGATGAACAGTAACATGCATGGAAACTACACCATAATCTAGAGCACTCAGGGATGAACATTTTGACATATTATACATGCAAATCGGAGCAATATGCATGAATATGCACATGTGCTAATATGAATCAGGCACTTAGCCGTTTTCTATAAAAAAAACTAACGGGCGAAGGATAGCATATAAGGCAGAGGGCGGGGTTTAGCATGCGACGATCACCAAGGGCCCATGGGCTGGCTCGGTGGAGAGGAGGCAGGCCGGGCAGTGGCTGGAGCTGGGCCTCGTGGGCTAGCACGAAGGAGGCCCACACGGTCGAGCGAGGGGCTACGGGTGTTGTCGTCCTCGAAGCAGACGAGGCCGGCGACGCGGGACGGCGGCGTGGGGCTCCGCCGAGGCAAGCGGGGCCGATACGAGGTCAGGGATGGATGGATCCAGAGGAGCTCGTTCGGATCTAACGGTTGGCGTCGTCAACGGGGCTTGCAGCGAGCTCGAGACCATGGAGGTTCCTGCATAGCGCGGTAGCGCATGGGATTAGCGATGAGAGAGAGAGAGAGAGGTCAGGGAGAAAAAAGAGGAGGGAGATGGATGACGGGGCTGGCCTGGATGGTCGCTGACGGCTGCGAGGTTGCCGGAGGGCGGGGCGGCCAAGGCGCCAGCGCTCGGCGTGGGAGGTTGCTCGGGGAAGCACGGGAGCTGGGGCTCGAGGAGCTCCTGCGGCGTGCGGGCTGTGTTGCAGGCTCGCCCGAGCCCAGATGGGCTTGGCGGGCCCTGATCTTGTGTTGGCGGGCTGGCGGCTGAGTGGGAGCCAGGGGCTGAGGCACAGGGCGACGTGGCGCTCTACCATTGGCTGGATGGCGGCTGGCTGGCGGCACGGAAACGAAGAGGAGCATTGGGGCTGGTGATTGGGCGGCACGGAAAATAAGGTGGGAGGTGGGAGGCTGCCAAAAATGGAAGGGAGAGGTCTATTTATAGGAGGGGAAGCTAGGATTAAGGGTTTTGCTCCGTTTCAGAGTCGTTCGATCACCATCGGACGGTCCAGAGCGGAGGGGTAACTAAGATGGGCCTAGGTGGGTTGTTGGGCTGTGTAGTGGAGTAGGGCTAAGAAGAGAGAGATGAAGTGCAGCCCGGCATGGGTATCCGGAGACCGAAAACATCCGACGAATTAACCGGCAATGGTGCCGCTACGGATGACGGTTGGGCTATCAAATGGACTCCAAATGTGATGAAATTTGGCAGGCGGTCTACCTACTATATAACAAGACTGCACGCCAACTTCCATCCCATTCTGAGAACATTTTTATGACACTTATAAAATAATATTTCGGAGGTACTGCGGGCGTGTGTGTGAGTGTCGGGTTTTGAAACAAGCAACGGGGAGAAATGGGAGACCCCAACGGATGAATGTTTTGGAAAACATGTAATTGAAATGCAGATGATGACATGGCAAAGTGCAACACATAAACAAATGACATGGCAATGATGGCGAATAAATGGGAGATACCTGGCGCATCGGACTCGGGGCGTCACAAGAAGTTAAACATGCAAGAAAGCAATGGTATGAAAACACCCATTCCAACTAGTGCACATCTTGACTTGACTAAGGAAGGCAAACCGGTTGACCAAAAGGTTTACCACTCTATGATTGGTTCATTGTTATTTCTATGTGCCTCCCATCGCGATATTATGCTAGGTGTGTGCATGTGTGCACGATATCAAGCGTCCCATAAGGAATGTCATCTTAAGACTGTGAAAAGGATAGTGAGATACTTAATTCATACACCAAACTTTGGCATTTGGTATCCTAAGAGATCTTATTTTGATCTTGTTGGCTACTACGACTCGGACTATGCCGGTGACAAGGTTGATAGAAAGTATAATTCGGGTACTTGTCAATTTCTTGTTAGATCTCTTGTGTCTTGGTCCTCCAAGAAATAAAACTCAGTATCCTTATCCACCACCGAAGCGGAATACATTGCCGCCGGTTCATGTTGTGCTCAATTACTTTGGATGACCCAAACTCTTACATACTATGGGATATATGTGAAACATGTTCCATTGCTTTGTGATAATGAGAGTGCTATTAAGATTGCTCACAATCCCGCGCAACATTCATGAACTAAGCATATTGAAGTTCGACATCATTTCATTCGAGATCGTGTTGCTAAAGGAGACATCTATCTTAAGCATGTTCATAGCGATAAGCAATTGGTGGATATATTTACCAAACTGCTTGATGAGAAAATCTTTTGCCATTTGAGAGGAGAATTGAACATCATTGATACCTCAAACTTGGAGTAGAAGGTCCATTTGGATGCATGCAAGGCATGAGCCTTTGACAAATCCTTGATATTTCTCTTATGATGATGATCGTATGTCTTTGATCTATACTTGTACCTTTGCATGTCATCTAACCCTTGTAGGTACTTAGATGAATCCAAATCTATAAGATTGCAACTCACTCACATATTGAGCAATATCTATATCACCTAGTCTCTGCAATATGGTGGTTGAAGACAAGGAAGCATGAACCCTTTCAACATATCCTTTGACAATTTCAATATATCAAATTTCATTTGGTATCAAATCTCATGATTGTCATTTTGGATAAACAACTTATCTTCCTTGCAAAACTAACCCATGTAGGTAGATGAACTCAAACTACAAGTGGTGCTCCCAACTCTTGATGAACTACATCAACCACGAGCATCCCACACAAGTTCAACTACATGATCAAGATCGACACCACCCAAGTTATTTTATTCCATCTTAGATAAGCTTTACCCCAAGACATGGGACAAAGCAGCTCAACAAGATGTGAATACTCCCTCCGTCCGGAATTACTTGTCTCGAAAATGGATGTATTTAGAATTAAAATAGGTCTAGATACAACCATTTTTGCGACAAGTAATTCTGAACGGAGGGAGTACATCAAAATGCTTAAACAAAAAATGGTAACCCCATTTTGAGCTTAAACGATGAGTATGACCAATGATCAAGTGTTCTCACTTGACTCCTTAGTCAATATACTCTAACATATGTGACTTTTTTGCCGACCCCTTCTAGATGAAGTTCTCTAGTGTTTCCTTGCGTTCTTGCATTTGTTACTTGCTTGTTTGTTCCCCTTTCAAAAAAACTTCATGTAGATTTCTTTTCTTTTGTCTTTTATTTTCTCTGCATCTAATTCATTGCAAATCTTTCAGTTAATTCCTTGCAAATCCTAGTGAGATCTTATTTGCCAACTGAGCTGAGATGAATTTTTTCCTCTCGTATTGAACTTGGTCTCACGGACTTCTGCCTATCTGCTAGACGGAACTGCAATAATGCATTGTAGATTGTTCATCGGTACAGCCGACAAGGACAAACCCGGTTAGACCAATATGCATCATCTATGACATCAGCAACTCCGTGTCACCGATGAAAATAACTCGGTGTTACCGATTTCACTACTAAGAAAACATTTTTCCATTGCCGTTGTCATTTCCTTCCAGCTCCACTCGATGATTCTTATCCTCTACTAGCATCTTAAATTACATGCTGCTTTGTAATGTGACTTAAGGACCAAACCTATATGACTCATGCTCCAGAATATCCCTTCTTGGAAATTGATGTCAAAGGTGGAGAGAGAGCACATCAAAGCTTATCACATAAGAGAGAAAGCACATTTTAGCTTCTCTAGATGCTAATTAACCATAGAGGAGAGAAGTCACATGTCTTTAAGAGGGGAAAAACATGTTAGCATATGTTGCTTTTTTCTGTTTTTCTTTTTCCCTATCTTCTCCCATTATCCAATATCCGATTCAGGAGGAGAAAGAGTTCATATATAAGGGAAGAAAATCTTTGGAATTCATTGCATATCTTTAATCTTTGGGGACATGTATATATCCAAATAGAGTACTAAGTACCCACTCTCTACATGTCATCCCAGTCTTGGTACTCTTGTGGTTTTCTCAATTTGCTCTATTTAGTAGGTGTTCTTGTGTTATCTAACCGCGTTTTCTCAAGATTCACCTCTTCTAAAGCTAGCTCAATACCCCAAGTGTCGTGGTTTTGTCATGGTACATGTCCTAGCGTGAGGACTTTGTCATGGAGACATCATAACGTAGTTAGCTTAAAGGGGTTAAAGCGGGACAAAGGACGCAAGGAGTTTATACCGGTTCGACCCCTTACAGTGAAGGTAAGAACCTAATCCAGTTGTGATGGAATTCCTAGGTTTCGATGACCAGGGAGCGAATCCGCTTTGTCTGGCTCTCGATCTCTCTTGTTTTCTGTCCCTAAACCGCCGCCGGGTCATCCCTTTATATACACAGGTTGACACCCGGCGGTTTACAGAATCCCGACCGGCTCATAATTGTGTCCAGCTCGGTTTCTACCCTTTCTTATCTTACAATACAAGTTATACTTCTTATGGCGGTTTACATCTACCAGGACCTAATACGCCTTCGGGCCTTGGGCCTTCTTGTTAAACCTCCTTCGTAAAGCGCCTTGCCTTCATGGGCTTCAATAAGAATAGCTTACCATAAGTATAATCCGGCCCCTCCTAGGTGGTTTATACTTAATAGCTATATCCCCAATATTAGGCCCCAAATTGATATGAACTGGTTCATGTCAATTTTCAGTACTTAGAAAAATTCCTTATTTCAACACCTGCTGAATAACCTTGTAAACCGCCGTGACGTCATCTCCGAGACCATAATAATCCGTCGTGACGTCATCTGCCATTAGCTTTACACATATCCCAAATCTTTTAGTGTATCTTCTTTTCTGAATTTTCGAAAATCGAGGCGTCCACATGTCTATAGATCCGTTTTTCGACCTCCTCGATTCCCGTGCCTGCCTCTTATCCCTTTACCTTATAAATAGGGCTTGGGGTCATTTTCACTTTTCCCCTCGTGCCTCTCAGCCTCATTGTCTTCCTCGCATCGCCCCAGCACGTCAAGCTCCGCCGGCGCCGTCAAACTTCACCTCTGCATCAACTTTGGCCGCTGCATCACCCTGAACATACTAGAGAATCGCGGCGCCTCTCCGTTGTTCCTTTAGCACCAGTAAGCCTCCCTTTCCTCCACCGTAGATCTAGTTCTAGGGTTTGAACGTTCCTCGGTATTCGTCGATGTTCGCCAGTGCTCATATCCGTGGTTTAGTTCCTGCGATTGAAACCTCGATATTCAGCCTGTACAGTAAAGGCCATAGTCCTTTTTTCATCAGCGCATCTTGTTTAAGCAAAAACTCCAATCTGAACCTTAATCCATTGCTTCGGTTTCGATGTTTAGGTCTTAATATATTTTCATTTTTCGACCCGTGATAGATCCAAAATTGTAATGCCAAATTGTGAAACCTATTTTCCCCTTACTTAGCTATTTCAGATCTGTACCTTCCATACCAATGTAGGTGGTTTAACTTTAGAAAATGATAACCCGCTAGGTACCATTAGTCCCCTCGTAAACCGCCAATTGCTTTATCATTGTAGTTCTGATAGCATCAACCCCCAGTTTAACAATTTTGCATGCCTAAACACCTTTCATCCCTTAACCTACAACGCTTTATGCTTGTTAACCATGAATCTTAAACCAGCATGAACCTTCCTTTAGGTTGTCCAAGAAATGGCCAAGTCTTTTTATGCTTGTAACTGGGTTCCTTCCCGAATTACGAAAGAAGATCTGAATGAATGCTTTATAACTGGTGCTTTACCAAAATAGAGTGAAATCCACTGGTGAGCTGCCGGTCCTAAAAATCCCCCTGAGCCCAAGGATGGCGAGATAGTTGTGTTTGTTGATCATCTGACCCGTGGTTTTAAACCTCCCAGATCAAAAAATATCCGTGATGTGCTTGCTAGCTTCCAGATCCACCCTCAAGATATTAGACCTAACTCTGTGTCCAATATTTGTAATTTTCAAGTGTTTTGTGAGGCTTATCTGCAAGAAGAACCAACCGTTGAACTGTGTAGGGACTTTTTCTATTAAAACCGCCGTACCGAATTTACAGACGGGCCCAATACTGAACTTGGCAGCGTTTCAATTCAGAAAAGGAAAGACGTCAGCTTCCCTCACACCAAGCATCATAGTCACCCTAAGGATTGGAACCTGACTTGGTTCTATTGCAAAGATACTTCCCCATATGACGAGAATCCTCTGTCTGGTTATCGTGCTCACCGACTTAACAATACACATCATGTCACATCCCTAGTTCTGGTATGACCTAGGCTAGCCTTCATGTTTGCATCATGTTTAAATTTCATTGAAATTTGAAATGGGGATTTGTGAAACCCTCAGAATCATTCTGGAAATGACACAAGTAAAAAATTGCTCCAAAAAGGTCCAAGAAAATGCTCATGTTGCCCTCTGAAAATATTGGACAAAGATAAAAATCAAACCAACATTTTCAGGAGCTCATAAGTATTTATTTTGGGCATTTGGAATTAATGCAGTAATTATTTGCTTTGGATATATATTATTATTATATATATAAAATAATGTTCAAAAATTATGCCAGTAGTTGAGGAGCTCTGGAATAATACCACTAGCCCCTGAAAAAAATTGGCATAAGAAAATAAAATGGTTTAGTATTTTTGTTAAACCAAACAAATGTCAGAAAATTAGAAAAGAAAACAAAATGGAAAAGCTTACCTGGGCTTACCTGGTGGCCCAGCAGAGGCCCAGCCCACTGGCCTATGCCAGTCACCACCTACCTCCCGCCAGGAGGACAGCGCGCGCGTGGCCGCCCCACGCGAGCACGCGCCCAACCACCTCCTGCTTCCCGCCGCTGCCCCGACGCGCCTAGGCGTTGCCACGCACCCCCAACCCCCCTCATCCACTCCCCTTCCCTTTGGTCGCCCCTCTCCTCCTCTGCTCTCTTCCCCGCTACTGCCCGAATGCTGCCGTCGCCGCCGCTCGCCGTTGTCACGCTCACCGCCTCCCCTCACCCTCTCGTCATGCCCACGAGCTGCGCGCCGTTGCCCTGCATCGTCTCCCTCAGCCACGCAAGCCGGAGCACCCCGAGGAGCTGCCATCACTGTCATCTTCACCTCCGGCCACCCCAGATTGCCGTCGCTGTTCTGCCCGCATCGGACCATCCCCGAGCTCGCTGACGCCTCCGCCGGATCCTCTGTGAGCCACTGCGTTGATCCCCCCTCTCCCCTAGGTCGTTTCTGTCCTCTAACAACGATGTCGTTGGAGCCGAGAGCTCTTTGCCGCCGTTCATGTCGCCGTCATGGCCACTGTCACCTAGGGCCGCGACCGAGCACATCACCGTGCTCAGTGCAACGCCAGGACCCCAAAACCATCACCTGTTGCTCCTGCCGTGACCGTAGCCCCTTCTCCCCTCCCCGCCGAACTCCGGCCGCCGCCCAAGTGGTCGCCGCCGTAGATTTAGGCCGTCTCCGGTGAAACGGAGGGCACCAGTGGATGCGCGCGAGCACCAGCTCCTCGGAGATGGTCTCCTCGGCCCATTTGGTCGCCGGAGACGCGATCCCGAGCCCCTCCGCCGCGTTCGGCCTCGCCGGCAGCTAAACGCCGGCGGCTTGGCTAGGTTTAACCCCCCTAGTTGACCAGATTTGACCGTATGGGTCAATGACACGAGGGTCCGACCCGTCGGGTGATTAGATTAGTGCTAATCACTGCTTATTTAACCCCCTGACGCTGACCAGTGGGCCCCAGTGCCACTAATCCTATAAGTAGGATAATCTAACCCCTTGTTTAACATGTGTCACTGACGTGTGGACCCCACACGTCAGGTTTGACTAGTCAGCGCTGTTGACTTGCTAACGCAAGCATGATGCAGTGCTGACGGAATTATATATTTTCTGGATTTAAATTAAGTTAGGAAAATCTAGAAAATGATATAAACTTCTAAAATTCATAGTAATTCAACCGTAGCTCAGATTGAAATAATGTATATATGAAAAATTATTAGAAAAATTCAATCTATCCATCTGTACCATTTTCATGCATGACAAACCAACCTATACATGTTGTATATGTGAAAACACATGAATGGCATTTATAAAGGCTTATTTTGGAGTTGCATTTGAAACTTTGGTTCAAATGGACTTCATGCAAATGAATGCTAGATGCATTAACTCAAACAAACACCACATACTCATGCCATGATCATGCATCATATTGTTGCATACGCTTGTGTTTGATTTTCGACACCGTTCCTTCTCGATAGGTCCTGCTCCGGAGACTGATCCAGAGTACCCGTCAGAGGAGCAGTGCCCCCCTATTGATCTACCAAGCAAGCAAAACCCCCTTGTTCATTCTGATACAATCCTACTCTCTCACTCCTGCTCTCATTTATTGCATTAGGACAACAACGATTCAACTGCTACTTTATGCTGCGGTAGTTGAACCCATTCCTCTACATGACCTGTCATTGCCATAGTAAATAGTTAAAACCCACTAGCATGTGTAGGAGTTGATTGAGCCATGTTGTGTTCTTCCGATGCCATGCCTGCTATTGCTTAGAGTTGTGTCAGGTCTGATTCATCGAGAATGAATTGGAGTGGTACGATATGTTCTGGTGCTGAGAGTTAAGCGCGTGAACACGATTTGGTAAAGGTAGCGGTGAGAGGCCATGTAGGAGTACATGGTTGGTTGTCTCACTGGAATCGTCCATAAGAATTGAGTTCTGTGTAAGTTGTCCAATGACTAGCTACTACCACACATTGGGCTCCTGGCGCTCCAAGCTCTCTCGACTTATTAACCAACTTGGTCTCTGTCCAGGAGTCGCAAATAGTTTCTGGTGTTTGTAGGTAGTGTTAGTAGTCTACCAAGTGGCACTGGGCCAGGTGGGCTTGGCACATACTAGGCACAAGTGGCACGGTGTACCAAGCGTACATCCATCCGGCGAGGTGGGCTTGGGAACCCTGCACACATCGTTTGGGGCCGTGAGCGACACCCCGGCCGGATCTCCTTGCGGATGAACCCGAATAGGCGATAAACCTGGACTAGAGTCTTGTGTGGTTAGTTAGGTCATGGCCGACTCCCTCGCCAGGCTTCCGCTTGAAGGTTGCCGAGATACATGACGTGTACATGGCGGTAAGTGGCGAGAGCGTGTGTGAAGAAGTACACCCCTGCAGGGTTATCATGATCTATTCGAATAGCTATGTCCTCGGTTATGGACTTCTTGGATGCTTACGTGGTACATAGACAACTTGAAATGGATACTAAATGCTCAAGACAAGTGTGAGTGCTATGGATGGCCTTCTCGTAAGGAGGCGAGGATGAATCCATAGTAGTGTATTGATGTGGTGATTAGTGGACTCATGTGCGCTGCCTCACCTCAAAGAAGTTTCTCGTTGTCGTAGAACAGGATAGCCACTGAGTCAAAGCTGGCTTGCTGCAACTAAACCCCACATTACCTTCCTGATACAAATGCATGTATGATAGGATCTGATGTAAGTCTTGCTGAGTACCTTTGTACTCACGTTTGCTTTATTTATGTTTTGCAGGTGAGACATCTGTCTCACTAGTAGTACCGCTTGGACTTCGACGAGTAGCTTGTTACCTCAGCTACGATCTTGTACCCTTGGGAGGGTCTTGTAGATAGTCAGACTTCTCAGCCTTTTTTTTGGTAGTTGTCTGTACTCAGACATGTAATGCTTCCGTTGCTTGTATGCTCTGAATGATGGGTCATGTGACCCCTGTTTGTATTAATGTTATGTGGCTCTTCTGGGCCTTTATCTATATGAGTTTGCGTTATGTTGTGATGCCATGTTGTATAGCACATACTTGCATGTTATGCGTATGTGTGACGTGTATTGCTATGTGTGGGATCCGACAATCTAGTTGTTTATCCTTGGCAGCATCTCATATGGGGAAATGTAGTCTAGTGCTTCTTTGAGCCATAGTAGTCCGCTACAGCCCGGTTCACCAGAGTCCTGCTAGCCCAGCACCACTGCTCAGGACACTTGACTAGACGGCATGTGTTTCATTTCGTTCCTGTGTCTGTCCCTTCGGGGAAATGTCACGCGGTGACTTCCGAAGTCCTGCCTAGCCTGCTATAGCCCGGGTTCCCTGGAGTCCTGTTAGCCCAGTGCTACAACTTGGATTCACACGCTGCTGACCGACATGCTCGATGTGAATCATGTATGCCTGTCCCCATAGGTTAGTGCCGCTTTGGGTTCACGACTAGCCATGTCGGCCTGGGTTCTCTATCATATGGATGCTGGCGACACTATCATATACGTGAGCCAAAAGGCGCAAACGGTCCCGGGCCATGGTAAGGGGACACCCGTGGGAATACCGTGCGTGCGGCCGCAAAGTGATATTTGGTGTTATAGGCCAGATCGGTGTGACTTAGAATCGGGGTCCTGACAGCTTTGGTATCAGAGCCTGACTGCTTGTAGGATTTCCAAGCCAACCTGGTCGAAGTTGTGTCTAGAAACTCTTTAGTTATATAAGGGAATTGATTGTGGAAGGGAACGTAAGGCTCTTTTTACTCCATTCACCTCTTGCCTTTCTTATTTGAGTCAACCTATCTTTCCTACGGGGTTAAGGAACTAGGCTTCCTCTTCCGTCTATCAGGATCACGTGTTACTACTCCGTAGTCTCTAAGGGTTGGTTGATCTGAGTCTTATCCCAGTTCAAGTACTTCTGGTGTAGTCTGTTTATTAATATCTCAGAACCTTGAGTGATGATGTTGAGTATGGCGCTACCCCATCATTTGCAGGATGTCTCATTTTGAGCATTTTACTACCGTTATGCTGCCGGAATTGTCCTAGGAGTTTGAGAGATACTAAATTCTTGTCCTACCTTCTGCATCCTATAGTTGGTGCTGAATCCATCCTTGTTTTCCTTGGTTTCGTTCTTCAGGATGTTGCCGGTTAATCAAAGTTCTGTTGCTCGTAGCCGAAACCACGGATATGGTAGGGATGAGGATCCTCCCGACCAGTCTTCGTTGGCAGAGTTCATGTTAGATATGGAGAGGAACAAGAGTGAGTCTAACCGCTTGTTAGCACGTATTGAGGAGAACACCTCCCATCAGCACAAAGAGTCAGCGACCATCTATGATTTCATTGGTTTGAAACCACCAACCTTCCATCATTCCATTGAACCACTCGATGCAGATGACTGGCACCGTAGTATCACTATCAAGCTACATTCTGCGAACGTAGCTGAAGGTGACAAGGTCACCTATGTTGCATATCACCTGGAAGGTCCTGCTAGTATTTGGTGGCAGAACTATGAGGCTATGCTTCCAGCTGGCCAGATACCCACCTGGAGAGATTTCACCGAGGCTTTTCGCGAGCATCACATTCCTGAAGCCCTCATTGACCGCAAGAGAGAAGAGTTATGTAGTTTCACCCAGAGTAAGATGGCTGTTGATGCTTACAGTAGGGAATTTGAGAACCTTGCCCGTTATGCTACAGAAGAGGTGTCCAGACGCCAAAAAGCAGGCTAGGTTCCGGAAGGTTCTCAACTCCAAGTTGCGTCGTGATCTCCACTTGCATCATTGCAATACATTCCAGGCTCTTGTGAACAAGGCCATTAATTGCTAGGAGTCTCATAAGCACACCCGTGATTTGGGTTCTTCCTCCAGTTCTACTTCGCAGAAGCGCCGGATTTGGGTTCCGAACTCCGCTCTTCCACCCGGTTATTCACTGAGGCCCTCTTATGTGGCGCCTCACCCAGTTCAGTTACATGCTCCACCCAAGCCTGTTGGTAGACCGCTTGTCAAAGCGGGTCCACGTCCTACCTCCAAGATTTGTTACAAGTGCGGAGAGCCAGGCCACATTGCCCGTATTGGCACTCAAGCCAGTGTTGCTCCATCCCAGCCTGAGAAGTCTGTTGGCCGTGGTAGTAAGCCATCACACAAGATGATCAGTGCTAAGTCAGCTCCCACTGAACATGGACGTGTGCATCACGTCTCAGCTAAAGACGCTCATGATGATCTAGATGTCGTTCTTGGTACACTCCTTGTCAATTGTCATCCAGCATCGGTTCTGTTCGATACTAGGGTATCTCATTCCTTCATTTCTGAAAGCTATGCTCGTTTGCATGACATGTCATTTTGTGATATGCCCTCCCCACTACTCATTCAAACTCCTGGATCCAAATGGCAAACTTCTAGCTGAAGTTATGGCAATGAAATACATGTTGACAGACTTGTATTCCTAGCTTCCTTGATATCTCTTAAGTCTTCAGATATTAACATCATCTTGGGTATGGACTGGATGAAAGCTCATTATGCCAAGATTGATTGTTACACCAGGTCGGTTCAGCTCACACACCCATTTGGCAAGATAGTCATTGTTTCCACTGGAGTTGCAAAGCGCCAACTCTATTCTCTTAATGCCAGCCCTCTTCTAGACCTTGAAGATATCCCGGTAGTCCGTGGCTTTCCAGATGTCTTCCCTGAGGAACTTCCAGGTATTCCACCTGACAGGGATGTAGAGTTTGTCATAGATCTTCTCCCAGGAACCGCCCCAATTTCTAGGAGACCTTACAAGATGGCACCCTTAGAGCTAGCTGAGCTTAAGAAACAACTTGATGAGTCTTTGCAAAAGGGTTTCATCCGTCCTAGTTCTTCTCCTTGGGCTTGCCCCGTTCTCTTCATCAAGAAGAAGGGTCGTACGGACCGGATGATTGTAGATTATCGTCCCGTTAATTTGGTCACGATAAAGAACAAGTATCCGCTCCCCAGGATCAACGACCTATATGATTAGCTCGCTGGATCTTCAGTCTTTTCCAAGATGGATTTGAGGTTAGGCTACCACCAAATCAAGATCAGAAATGGGGACATTCCTAAAACGGCTTTTGTCACTCATTATGGTCAGTACGAGTACACCGTCATGTCCTTTGGTCTAACCAATGCTCCAGCCACATTCTCCCGCTTGATGAACTCGATCTTCATGGAGTACTTAGACAAGTTCGTCATGGTTTACCTCGATGATATACTTATTTAGTCGAAGAATGAGGAAGAGCATGCCGAGCATCTTAGACTTGTGTTAGAAAAACTCGGAGAGCACCGCCTTTATGCCAAGTTCTCCAAGTGCGAATTTTGGTTACCAGAAGTGACCTATCTCGGCCATGTAATCTCTGGTAAGGGCATTGCTGTCAATCCCGAGAGAGTTCAGGCCGTTCTTGATTGGACTCCGCCTGAAACAGTTAAGCAAGTTAGGAGTTTCCTTGGTCTAGCCAGTTATTGTTGCTGCTTCATTGAGAACTTCTCCAAAGTGGCCAAACCTCTCACGGAACTTCTCAAGAAAGATAAAAATTTTGAGTGGTCCCCACAGCGTGAGTACAGTTTTCAGGAACTGAAAAGACGCCCAACTTCTGCTCCCATACTAGTGCCACCGGATTTCACTAAAGACTTTGTTATCTACTGCGACGCCTCACGACAGGGACTAGGTGGCATTCTTATGCAAGATCGCCATGTGATTGCCTATGCATCTCGACAGTTGCATCCACATGAGAATTATCCTACACATGATCTAGAGCTTGCAGCCGTAGTCTATGCACTTAAGTCTTGGCGAAATTACCTTCTTGGTAAGCGTTGCGAGATTTACACCGATCACCAGAGTCTCAAGTATATCTTCACCCAACCAGATTTGAACCTTAGGCAAAGACGTTGGTTGGATTTGATCTTAGATTACGAATTAGGGATTACCTACACCCTAGGCAAGGGCAATGTCATGGCTGATGCGCTAAGTCGTAAGTCCTATTGCAACAATCTTATGTTGCAGCAGGGCCAACCACTTCTCCATGAGGAATTCTGTAAGCTTAACCTTCACATTGCTCTTCATGGATTCCTTTCTACCTTGGTGGCGAAACCTACTCTTGTGGATCAAATCATATCTGCTCAGAAGCAGGATACGGGAATTTCTCGGATCAAGAAAAGATTAACAAGGGAGTTGGTGGTAGTTTCTCTATAGATGATCGAGGTGTTGTTTTCTTTGAGAATCGCTTGGTGGTTCCCAAGAATCAACATCTACGACAACTGATCCTTAAGGAGGCTCATGAATCTCCTCTCACGATTCCTCCCGGTGGTACTAAGATGTATCAGGAGCTACGCCAGAGGTTCTGGTGGACTAGGATGAAGAGAGAAATCGCTGAGTTCATTGCCAACTGTGATGTTTGTCGTCGCGTTAAAGCAGAACATCAAAGACCTGCTGGCACCCTTCAGCCTTTAGCTATTCTCGAGTGGAAATGGGATAAAGTTGGTATAGACTTCATCACCGGCTTTCCCAGGACCAAGAGAGGGAATAATGCTATCTTCGTAGTCATTGATCGTCTTTCCAAAGTGGCTCACTTCCTACCTGGTTGAGAGAGTATCACTGCTAGTCAGCTCGCTGACTTATATATTTCTCGAATAGTGTCATTTCATGGTGTTCCACTAGAGATCAATTCAGACCGTGGTAGTCTTTTCACTTCTCATTTCTGGGAGAGTTTCCAAACTTCCATGGGCACCCATCTTTCCTTCAGTACCGCTTTACACCCTCAATCAAGTGGTCAGGTGGAAAGGGTCAAACAAATTCTCGAAGACATGCTTACAGCTTGTGTTATCTCATTCGGTATGGATTGGGAGAAGTATCTTCCCTTCGCCGAGTTTTCTTATAAGAATAGCTACCAATCCAGCCTCAAGAAAGCTCCTTTTGAGGTTCTTTATGGACGAAGATGTCAAACACCTTTGAACTGGTCAGAGACCGGTGAAAGACAATTCTTTGGACTGGATATGATCCAGGAGGCAGAATAGCAAGTTCGCACCATTCGTGAGAATTTTAAGATAGCCCAATCTCCTCAAAAGAGCCAGTATGACCGTAGTTATAAGGAAGTGGCTTATGAAGTTGGCGACAAGGCTTACCTTCGGGTTACTCCTTTGAAGGGTACCCATCGTTTCAGTATCAAGGGCAAGTAGGCTCCTCGTTATATTGGTCCCTTTCTCATTCTCGCTAAACGAGGAGAGTTTGCCTACCAGTTGGAACTACCCCCACATCTTTCTCGAGTTCATGATGTCTTCCACGTCTCTCAACTCGGGAGTTGCATCTCGGATCCCATCTGCAGAGTGGACCACGAATGCTTGATCTCCAAGATATCCTCACTTATCGAGAGTACCCTGTTTGCATCCTTGATCAAGTAGAGCGTGTCACCCGACTTCATAACATAAAGT
The DNA here is from genome assembly GCA_034509565.1 of Triticum monococcum. Lineage (NCBI taxonomy): Eukaryota > Viridiplantae > Streptophyta > Magnoliopsida > Poales > Poaceae > Triticum > Triticum monococcum. The sequence goes on along the minus strand of CM067844.1, from coordinate 301,447,851 downwards.
TTCTCAAGATTCAGTGGTCTCATCAATCCGAGAGAGAAGCTACCTGGGAGCGTGAAGATCGTCTTCGACTTGAGTACCCCACTTTCTTTCCGCCGACCCCTGAATCTCAGGACGAGATTCTTTCGAGTGGGGGCGACTTGTCACATCCCTAGTTCTGGTATGACCTAGGCTAGCCTTCATGTTTAAATTTCATTGAAATTTGAAATGGGAATTTGTGAAACCCTCAGAATCATTTGGAATTTGTGAATCCCTAGTTCTGGTATGACCTAGGCTAGCTCATAAGTATTTGTTTTGGGCATTTGGAATTAATGCAGTAATTATTTGCTTTGGATAGATATTATTATATATATATAATAATGTCCAAAAATTATGCCAGTAGTTGAGGAGCTCTGGAATAATACCACTAGCCCCTGAAAAAAATTGGCATAAGAAAATAAAATGGTTTAGTATTTTTATTAAACCAAACAAATGTCAGAAAATTAGAAAAGAAAAAAAAGGAAAAGCTTACCTGGGCTTACCTGGCGGCCCAGCAGAGGCCCAGCCCACTGGCCTCTGCCAGTCACCACCTACCTCCCGCCAGGAGGACAGCGCGCTTGGCCGCCCCGCATGAGCACGCGCCCCGCCACCTCCTGCTTCCCGCCGCTGCCCCAACATGCCTAGGCGTTGCCACACACCCCCCGACCCCCTCGTCAACTCCCCTTCCCTCTGGTCGCCCCTCTCCTCCTCTGCTCTCTTCCCCGCTGCTGCCCGAACGCTGCCGTCATCACCGCTCGCCGTTGTCACGCTCACCGCCTCCCCCTCGCCCTCTCGTCGTGCCCACGAGCTCCGCACCGTTGCCCTGCATCGTCTCCCTCAACCACGCAAGCCGGAGCACCCCGAGGACCCGCCATCACTGTCATATTCACCTCCGGCCGCCCGAGATTGTCGTCGCTGTTCTGCCCGCGCCGGACCTCCCCCGAGCTCGCTGACGCGTCCGCCGGATCCTTTATGAGCCACTGCATCGATCCCCCTCTCCCCTAGCTCATTTCTTTCCTCTAACAACGCTGTCGTCGGAGCCGAGAGCTCTTCACTGCCGTTCATGTCACCGTCATGGCCACTGTCACCTAGGGTCACGGCCGAGCACACCACCGTGCTCAGTGCAACACTAGGACCCCAAAACCCTCACCTGTTGCTCCTGCCGTGCACCGTAGCCCCTTCTCCCCTCCCCGCCGAACTCCGACCGCTACCCAAGTGGTCGCCGCAGTCGATTTAGGCCGTCTCCGGTAAAACGGAGGGCACCAGTGGATGCGCGGGAGCACCAGCTCCTCGGAGATGGTCTCCGCGGCTCATTTGGTCGTCGGAGACGCGATCCCGAGCCCCTCCGCCGCGTTCGGCCTCGCTGGCGGCTAAACGCTGGCGGGTTGGCTGGGTTTAAACCCCCCAATTGACCAGATTTGACCGTATGGGTCAATGACACGTGGGTCCGACCCGTCAGGTGATTAGCTTAGTGCTAATCACCGCTTATTTAACCCCCTGACGCTGACAAGTGGGCCCCAGCGCCACTAATCCTATAATTAGGATAATCTAACCCCCTGTTTAACCCGTGTCACTGACGTGTTCACCCCACACGTCAGGTTTGACCAGTCAGCGTTGTTGACTTGCTGAGGCAAGCATGACGTAGTGCTGACGCAATTATTTATTTTCTGGATTTAAATTAAATCAGGAAAATCCAGAAAATGATATAAACTTCTAAAATTCATAGTAATTCAACCGTAGCTCATATTGAAATAATTTATATATGAAAAATTATCAGAAAAAATTCAATCTATCCATCTGTACTATTTTCATGCATGAAAAACCAACCTATACATGTTGTATATGTGAAAACACATGAATGGCATTTATAAAGGCTTATTTTGGAGTTGCATTTGAAACTTTGGTTCAAATGGACTTCATGCAAATGAATGCTAGATGCATTAACTCAAAAAAACATCACATACTCATGCCATGATCACTCAACATATTGGTGCATATGCTTGTGTTTGATTTTCGACACCGTTCCTTCTCGATAGGTCCTGCTCCGGAGACCGATCCAGAGTACCTGTCAGAGGAGCAGTGCCCCCCTGTTGATCTACCAGGCAAGCAAACCCCCTTGTTCATTCCGATACAATCCTACTCTCTTGCTCCTGCTCTCATTTATTGCATTAGGCCAACAACGATTCAACTGCTACTTTAGGCTGCGGTAGTTGAACCCATTCCTCTACATGACCTGTCATTGCGACAGTAAATAGTTAAAACCCACTAGCATGTGTAGGAGTTGATTGAGCCATGTTGTGTTCTTGCCATGCCATGCATGCTATTGCTTAGAGTTGTGTCAGGTCTGATTCATCGGGAATGAATTGGAGTGGTACGATATGTTCTGGTGCTGAGAGTTAAGCGTGTGAACACGATTTGGTAAAGGTAGCAGTGAGAGGCCATGTAGGAGTACATGGTGGGTTGTCTCACTGGAACCGTCCTTAAGAACTGAGTTTTGTGTAAGTTGTCCAATGACTAACTACTACCACACATTGGGCTCCGAGCGCTCCAAGCTCTCTCGATTTATTAACCAACTTGATCTCTGTCCAGGAGTCGCAAATAGTTTCTCGTGTTTGTAGGTACTGTTAGTAGTCTACCAAGCGTAGATCCATCCGGCGAGGTGGGCTTGGGACATACTAGGTACAAGTGGCATGGTGTACCAAGCATAGATCCATCCGGCGAGGTGGGCTTGGGAACCCTGCACACATCGTTTGGGGCCGTGAGCGACACCCCGACCGGATCTCCTTGCGGATGGAACCCGAATAGGCGATAAACCTGGACTAGAGTCTTGTGTGGTTAGTTAGGTGGTGGCCGACTCCCTCGCCAGGCTTCCGCTTGAAGGTTGCCGAGATACATGACGTGTACATGGCGGTAAGTGGCGAGAGCGTGTGTGAAGAAGTACACCCCTGCAGGTTTATCATGATCTATTCAAATAGCCGTGTCCTCGGTTATGGACTTCTTGGATGCTTACGTGGTACATAGACAACTTGAAATGGATACTCTAAAATGCTCAAGACAAGTGTGAGTGCTATGGATGGCCTTCTCGTAAGGAGACGAGGATGAATCCATAGTAGTGTATTGATGTGGTGATTAGTGGACTCTTGTGCGCTGCCTCACCTCAAAGAAGTTTCTCGTTATCGTAGAACAGGATAGCCACTGAGTCAAAGCTGGCTTGCTGCAACTAAACCCCACATTCCCTTCCTGATACAAATGCATGTATGATAGGATCTGATGTAAGTCTTCTGAGTACCTTTGTACTCACATTTTCTTTATTTATGTTTTGCAGGTGAGACATTTGTCTCACTAGTAGTACCGCTTGGACTTTGACGAGTAGCTTGTTACCTCAGCTATGATCTTGTACCCTTGGGAGGGTCTTGTAGATAGTTAGGCTTCTCAACCTTTTTCTTTTTGTAGTTGTCTGTACTTAGACATGTAATGCTTCTGTTGCTTGTATGCTCTGAATGATGGGTCATGCGACCCCTGTTTGTATTAATGTTATGTGGCTCTTCTGGGCCTTTATCTATATGAGTTTGCGTTATGTTGTGATGCCATGTTGTACAACACATACTTGCATGTTATGCGTACGTGTGACGTGTATTACTATGTGTGGGATCCGACAATCTAGTTGTTTATCCTTGGCAGCCTCTCTTATGGAGAAATGTAGTATAGTGCTTCTTTGAGCCATAGTAGTCCGCTATACCCCGGTTCACCTGAGTCTTGCTAGCCCAGCACTACTGCTAAGGACACTTGACTGGCCGGCATGTGTTTCTTTTCGTTCCTGTGTCTGTCCCTTCAGGGAAATGTCACGCGGTTACCTCCGGAGTCCTCCCTAGCCTGCTACAGCCCGGGTTCCCCGGAGTCCTGTTAGCCCAGTGCTACAGCCCGGATTCACACGCTGCTGACCGACATGCTCGATGTGAATCATGTATGCATGTCCCCATAGGTTAGTGCCGCTTTGGGTTCACGACTAGCCATGTCGTCCCGGGTTCTCTGTCATATGGATGCTAGCGACACTATCATATACGTGAGCCAAAAGGCGCAAATGGTCCCAGGCCATGGTAAGGCGACACCCGTGGGAATACCTTGCGTGAGGCCGCAAAGTGATATCAGGTGTTACATGATAGATGGGTGTGACTTAGAATTGGGGTCCTGACACGTCCATTTCCCCAAAGGTTGACTACAAAAGAATGGGCCAAATATGCACCACAACTTGCAAAGCTCAGAGCCTTGGTGGCTAATGGTTTAACAGGACTTGACTTTGTTGGTTGCTGGATATCTTGGGGTATTTTGCCTTTAAGCCGTCGCCCCGGTTTAATGTGCGAGTACATAGGGGATTTCAAAGACCCTCAATGGTACACTGACATTCAGTTAACTGATGCTGAAATAACTGAAGCTGTCAAAAAGATACTTGATGAATGGATGGCTGTCTGTAGCAAAATAGGGCTAAGTCCCTTCCGCATTTCAAATAAACTACCAGCTGTAAGAATTGCCTAACCCCTGTTTGAACCTGATATTCTTAACTCTTCCTTATAACCTTTGTCAATCTTTTAATAGGGTGACGACCCATTTTGGAAGAAGAAAGCTCAGGATAAACCGGCCAAGACCCCTCGACCCAAGATAAAGGTCGTCAAAAAGCCTGCCAAGAAGAAAGCAGCTGAGTCCACCGAGATGAACCTCGACGAGGATCTTGACAACCCGGAATCAGAGGTAGAACTTGATTCTCTTGGTTCATTTTTCATACACCTCATTGACAATGACCATTATCAGGATGACGCTGAAGCTAGACGGGCTGATGATGTAGAGGTAATAATTATTTCCTCCGGTTCAGATCCTCAGCCAACACAGAAAACCCGTCAAGCAAACCGGAAAGTAAAATTTTCACACCCTCTAGCTTATTTGGATCCTAACTTCCTTTTGAAGAAAACGAGAGGAAGGAGGGGACCAAGGCGAGGGTCAGCTGAGCATGGCTTGCTGGACCTTCCGACGAGCGGCGTGGGGACGAGGTGAGGAGGCGCTCAGGCGCCTGCGCGCTGGATCAAGGGCTCGGGGAGCATCTCTCCTTTGGTGCTGGACACGCACGGGAGCAGGGAAGGGGAGGCGGCTGCAAGCTAGTTGGGAGGCGGCGCAAATCGAGGGAGATGGTCGGAGCAAGGTGATTGGGCTGGCATTGAAATTGAGGAGAAAGTGGGCGGCGGCGGCGGCTGGGAGGATCCCTAAAAAATTAGGGTTATCCAAAATGGACTAGGGATAGACTATATATATAGTAGGTGGGTTAGATTAGGGGCTAATCGGACCCTCCGATTAAAATCAAACGGTCGATATAAAATAGTTAGGGAGCCCAAATAGGAAAACGATGACATTTTGTAGACGTTTGGGGATGATCCGGATCCAACGGTGACGACTGCCCGAGTCGGGTCCGGGACAGCTTTCGAGCGCGCGCGAGGAGGGTCGCGGGCTGACAAGAGTGGTTAGGTTGGACCTGGCGGTAGGTAGCGGGCTGTGCAGAAGGGCTCGAGCTGAGAGAAGAGAAGAGAGAGACCCGACGACTGTTTCCGGAGACCGAAAACGTCCGACGTTAGACCGGCTATAATGCCGCTATAGTTTAACGGTTGGGCTATCAAACGAACTCCGAATGCGATGAAACTTGATAGGCGGTCTATCTACACTATAATAAGACCACACATCAAATCTCATCTCATCCCGAGAACATTTGCCGGCCACTTATAAAATAATATTTCGGACAAGTCGCGGGCGCGTGCAAGTGTGGTTGGGCTCAGAATGGACAACGGAGAGAACGAGGAGACCGGGACGAATGCAAGTTTTGAAAACATGATGATGCAATGCACATGATGACATGATAAGATGCAACACGCAAGCACATGACAAGGAAACAACAGCGAATAACTGGAAGACACCTGGCACATCGGTCTCGGGGCGTTACAGTTGTTATGCCATGGTGTACAGCACATACTTGCATGTTATGCGTACGTGTGACGTGTATTGCTATGTGTGGGATCCGACAATCTAGTTGTTTATCCTTGGCAGCCTCTCTTATGGAGAAATGTAGTATAGTGCTTCTTTGGGCCATAGTAGTCCGCTATAGCCCGGTTCACTGGAGTCTTGCTAGCCCAGCACTACTGCTAAGGACACTTGACTGGTCGGCATGTGTTTCTTTTCGTTCCTGTGTCTGTCCCTGCAGGGAAATGTCATGCGGTTACCTCCGAGTCCTCCCTAGCCTGCTATAGCCCGGGTTCCCCGGAGTCCTGTTAGCCCAGTGCTACAGCCCGGATTCACACGCTGCTGACCGACATGCTCGATGTGAATCATGTATGCATGTCCCCATAGGTTAGTGCCGCTTTGGGTTAACGACTAGCCATGTCGGCCCGGGTTCACTGTCATATGGATGCTAGCGACACTATCATATACGTGAGCCAAAAGGCGCAAACGGTCCCGGGCCATGGTAAGGCGACACCCATGGGAATACCTTGCGTGAGGCCGCAAAGTGATATGAGGTGTTACAGGATAGATCGGTGTGACTTAGAATCGGGGTCCTGACACGTCCATTTCCCCAAAGGTTGACTACAAAAGAATGGGCCAAATATGCACCACAACTTGCAAAGCTCAGAGCCTTGGTGGCTAATGGTTTAACAGGACTTGACTTTGTTGGTTGCTGGATATCTTGGGGTATTTTTCCTTTAAGCCGTCGCCCCGGTTTAATGTGCGAGTACATAGGGGATTTCAAAGACCCTCAACGGTACACTGACATTCAGTTAACTGATGCTGAAATAACTGAAGCTGTCAAAAAGATACTGGATGAATGGATGGCTGTCTGCAGCAAAACAGGGCTAAGTCCCTTCTGCATTTCAAATAAACCGCCAGCTGTAAGAATTGCCTAACCCCTGTTTGAACCTGATATTCTTAACTCTTCGGTATAACCTTTGTCAATCTTTTAATAGGGTGACGAACCATTTTGGAAGAAGAAAGCTCAGGATAAACCGGCCAAGACCCCTCGACCCAAGATAAAGGTCGTCAAAAAGCCTGCCAAGAAGAAAGCAGCTGAGTCCACCGAGATGAACCTCGACGAGGATCTTGACAACCCGGAATCAGAGGTAGAACTTGATTCTCTTGGTTCATTTTTCATACACCTCATTGACAATGACCATTATCAGGATGACGCTGAAGCTAGACGGGCTGATGATGTAGAGGTAATAATTATTTCCTCCGGTTCAGATCCTCAGCCAACACAGAAAACCCGTCAAGCAAACCGGAAAGTAAAATTTTCACACCCTCTAGCTTATTTGGATCCTAACTTCCTTTTGAAGAAAAAGCAACATGAAGCTCGCCGCACAACCCGGCATAGTGGCCACGTGGTTACTTCATCCGGTTTGCCGAATACGCCGGTTCGTAAATGCCGATCAGAGGTTTCATCCATTCCTGACACATCTTATCCCAAGGCTGGTTATTTACGGCAACCTCTTAATCCATCTGAGTCAAACTACCAGGGAACTTCCCATTCATCCTCTGTTGAATCAACAGGGACACAGCTTCCACCCCGTAAGACTATTCTTGGGTAAGCATACTACACTTAACTCTTTATCCCTTGCACCTGTTTAATATACTAACCTTTACTTCCATTCATTTCGGAGCCAAAGCTAGGCCCAACAAAGAGGCCAAATTGAATAAACCGGTTGATGATAACCCGGACACTGAACCGGAAAAGATCCTAGAACAGTTTGAGCCAAATGCTGACGCTATTCTTGATGATCCGCCAACGCAACATCATGAAACCTTTGCTGAACAGATGGAAGATGATCCCACAGGCCATGCTACTGACCCAACACGCCCGGCTAAAACTGCAGATAAACCGCCAAGCCCAGTTAAAGCGGCTTATGACCAATCAGATGATGTCATTGTTACTGGTTAAGGCTACACAACTCCTGGTAATCCCATTGCTTTATCAAAACATAGTGCCAAGGAAGAATTTGCTGCTATGGATAAGGGCAAGTGGAAAGAAGATTTGGAAAGCTATGCCCACCTCAGCGCCCAAGATATCCACTGTGGGTTTTTAAACCGCCTGTACACAAGCCGCGACTATGAAGTCGGTTTAGTGAACCTTATGAAAGAGAGATATGAGGTAAATACTGTTAACTCTCCATAATTGTTTCTCTCTTGTATCCGATTTCTAATATCAACTCCAGTAGCCCCCAAGGGCTAGTTTATGATATCAATGTAAACCGGGACTTTGTAATACTTCAACTTTTCCTGCGTAGCCCCCAAGGGCCGGTTTATCTTTTTAGGATGAATCGGGACTTTAAAGTATTAATCTTGCAACTTTCCTTTATGTAGCCCCCTAGGGCCGGTTTAGCTGTTCAAGATGATTCGGGACTGTATTATTGAGCGAATATACATTAGTCCCCAAGTGCCAAGAATAATACTTGAATTGATCTTGGGACTTATAAGAGAAATTTGATAAGAAGCAATAGGCATTAGCCCCCAAGTGCCAAGTTTATAACTTGTTATGTGCTTGTTACTTCAAAATGTTGCCAACTCATAACATGTATGTCTCTTACAGGCTGAGCTGAGCAAAAAGGAATCTCAAACCACTGATCTTCAAGAAAATATCAAGTCCCAACAAGCAGAAACTTCCAAAGCCAAAGAGGAGCTGACCAGTGCCTTAGTAGCCATGGAGAAATTGAAGAAAACTTCAAGAAGGAGCGGGCAGACTGGGGCATAGAGAAAACCACACTGCAAAAGAGGGCTGAGGATGCAGAAGCAGCCCTTAACCCGGTGGTAGAAGAGCTGACTGGTTTGAAGCGGCAAATAAATGCCATGATGACTGTTGTGTTTGGTAAGTACCCTTATCATAAGCTTTTAACATGTATTATCCTATGAACTACCGGTTTATCGATGTGCGTAATGATGCAGGATCTCGCATTACCCATCTGGGCTCTGATATGTAGAAAAAATTGAATGTTGCATATACTCTTATAGAACAATTATATATTGGCGCGCAACGGATCATTTGTACTGCCTCTCATAACAAACCGCCCCCAACCTTGATCAAGGAAACATTAGAGAAGCTGTCAATGTTGCCTACCCGGTTTGAGGAGTTAAAAAGATCAGCTACAAGGGCAGGTGCTCTAACTGTGCTAATCCGGGCTAAAACATGGATAACAGATCTTGACCCAGCTGATGTAGGAAGCGGCTATCCGAGCATAAAGGAGGACGGATCAGATTTTGAAATGATGATCTCCGAGCTTTGACGAAAGAAATGCGCCCATTAGCAAGGAAATTGGCCGAGGAGACAAACCTTTCTCATTACCAGTCGATTTATGACACCGACAACAAATGGGTTAATGCGCCAACACATGATGTGGATAATCTTATCCCGCCAATCCGTAAGCATACCTACGCCCCTGATTATTAACCCTCCACACTTATAAGCGACGAAGCTGTATTCAAGGCCCTAACAGGAATCGACTAGTAAACAATTGACTTCCAGCCGCTGGGTGGAGAGGAGGAGGATGAACCGGCACAGGATGATCCACAGCCATCAAGTTAGCCCGGCGAGGAGTCATGATCCGGAGGCTGGTTTAGCCTTCCACATACTGCAACACTTGTTGAAAACAATTATCCTTTTGGGCATCAAAGCGCCTTGTAATAGGCTAGTTTAAATACTTGGTCTGCTATGCCATCGTGCATATTCACTTTGCATGACACTGTTAATCCGTCATGATTATACTATGTCTGCTTATGATCCTTAGCAGCTTTATTCAACCTTTTTCTGCATATAAATAGTGTCCTCGCAATTTATCACCGGACGGGTCATAACACCCAACATATAAACCAGGTTTATAACTAAGGTTGTACTTAAGAATAACCAAATATGAAATATATCATACCTGCGATATTGAATCACATCGTTGGTACCAACTTCTTTGGTAAGGGTGATAAACCAAACCTTGAGTACTGATAACTCCTCCATGTTGTCCCGAATTATAGCAAAGACGTACCGGGAGTAATAAACACTGGATTTTCCATATATCATACTGGCGACTTGTAGTCGAAAGCCAGACTGGGTCAATGAAAACCGGATTATAGCTGAGTGTATGCTGACGACTTATAATTGACAGCAAAGCCGGGTCAATAGACACCAGCAATATTTTCAGTTTGCTCGGCCTACTTATAGTCAACAGCCAGGCCGGGTCCATAGACACCGGATTTGTATAAACCGCATCAAAATAAATCTCGAAAAGAAAGATTGCAAAAGAAAAGTATGCAAAAAATGAGGATTTTCATGGGCTGCCAGGCCACTGAGTTAAACCATTTTACAAAGCCTTATAAGATGGACCTCACATTAACCAATCGTCATTTTAACTAAGACAAGTTCAGGGTCTGTATAAGATTGACTTGTCAAATGTTCGACGGGTCCTACCAGGATTACCGGGGCAGAGTGACTTACTTAAAAAGGCAGGATAACCGGGGGTTTTAGGTGAATACACCTGGCTTCCAAGCGTGGCTTTTATAGCCTATTACTAGGTTATAGACTCTGTATTCTTGTAGAACAAAGAGCCCCCACGCAATATTTTGAGCTGTGCCCATTGGACGCCTATGTTTGAGTTGTGCTTTGCAACAGACTCTCTTTGGCTCCTTTTGACTTTGGGTAGCAAGCCCCCAAGTTTTTTTTTATATGTGGCTTATGAGCCGGATCAATGGGTAATCACGACTCCGCTTTATAAATAGAAGCCCCCATGTAACCAAAAACTTTTAAGGAAGAACGACAGAGGCCCCGCTTTAGCAGGGATGTCGGTTTATTATATTGATCATCATAATATATACATCGTCAATAATATGTACATAAGAGGAGCCTATGGCTCAGGTGTAGTAAGGCCGAAGATGAGCGATATTCCACAGCCGGTGGGTCTCCTCCTTCGATTTATGTGAGTCTTTGTGCTCTCAAACATTGATAAGGTACTATGACCCGTTGTGCAGATTCTTGCTGACCACAAAGGGTCCTTCCCAAGGCGGGGATACCTTGTGCATACTAGTCTGATCCTAGATGAGCCGGAGCACCAGATCCCCTTCTTGAAACGTTCTGGTTTTAACCCAATGACTGTGATAACGATGCAGATCTTGCTTGTAAATCGCCGAACGAGCCGCTGCAATATCATGCTCCTCATCTAACATGTCAAGTGCTTCCTGACGTGCTTTCTCATTGTCAGCTTCAAGATAAGCACCACACGGGGTGAGTCATGACGTATGTCAATAGGGAGAACCGCCTCTGCTCCATAAACCATGAAAAAAGGTGTGTAACCCGTAGATCTGTTGGACGTGGTATTGATGCTCCATAACACAGAAGGTAACTCCTCCACCAAACAACCCGGCGTCCACAGCAAAGGAATCATAAGCCGGGGCCTGATGCCTCTCAGGATCTCTTGATTGGCTCTCTCCGCTTGACCATTAGATTGGGGGTGAGCCAATGATGACACATCAAGCCGGATGTGCTCACGTTGACAAATTTCTTTCATAGCACCCTTGGACGGATTAGTACCATTATCAGTCATGATGCTGTATGGAAAACCAAACCGGAAAATCATCTTCTTGATGAATTGAACTTCCGTGGCTGCATCACACTTACTGACTGGCTCTGCCTCCACCCACTTAGTGAACTTATCATCCGCCAACAGAAGGTGGGTCTTCTTATCCTTGGACCTCGTAAAGGGCCCAACCATATCTAACCCAAAAGTTGCAAATGGCCAAGTGATTGGAATCATCCTCAATTCCTGAGCCAGAACATGTGCTCGACATGAAAATTTCTGACAACCATCACACCTTTTTACCAAATCCTCAGCATCAGCATGAGCCGTCAGCCAATAGAAGCCGTGACGAAAAGCGTTAGCTCCCAGGGACTTTGAACTGGCATGGTGACCACAATATCCTTCGCGGATCTCATGCAAAATCTCTTAGCCTTCTTCAGGAGATAGGCAACACTGAAATGCCCCTGTTACACTGCCATGGTGCAATTCTCCGTTAACAATGGTCATTGACTTGGATCGCCGGATTATCTGCCTGGCCAAAGTTTCATCCTCCGGTAACTCGCCTCGGTTCATATTCGCCAAATATGGGACTGTCCAATCTGGGATAACGTGAAGAGCCGCCACCAACCGAGCCTCCGGGTCAGGAACAACCAAATCCTCCTCTATAGGTAGCTTGACCGATGGGTTGTGCAAAACATCCAGGAAAAACATTGGGTGGCACCGGTTTACGTTGAGAGCCCAAACGTCTTAAAGCGTCAGCCGCTTCGTTCTTTCGCTGGTCCACATGGTCAACCTGATAGCCCTTGAAATGACCAGCCAGAATGTCTGCTTCTCGTTGATACACCACCATGAGCGGATCCTTGGAATCCCATGTACCAGATACTTGTTGAGCTACCAGGTCTGAGTCACCAAAGCACTTAACCTGGCTTAGATTCATCTCCTTAGCCATTCAAAGACCATGGAGTAAGGCCTCATATTCAGCTGCATTGTTAGTGCAAGGGAACATTAAACAGAGAACATAACAAAACTTATCACCTCATGGGGAAGTTAACACGACTCCAGCCCCCGAGCCCTCCAATTGCCTGTACCCATCAAAATGAATATTCCAATAAGTGTTATCTGGCTTTTCTTCCGGCACCTGCAATTTAGTCCAGTCATTGATGAAATCCACAAGCGCATGGGACTTGATTGCTGTGCGAGGCATATACTCTAATCCGTGAGGTCCAAGCTCGATGGCCCATTTGGCAACCCAGCCTGTTTCTTCCATGTTTTGGATTATATCTCCCAAACGGGCAGAACTGACCATAGTGATGGGATGACCCTGAAAATACTGCTGGAGCTTCTGGCTTGCCATAAAATCTCCATACACCAGCTTCTGCCAATGTGGGTACCTCTGCTTAGACTCAATAAGCACCTCACTGATATAATAAACCGGCCATTGAACCGGATACTCCTTTCCAGCTTCTTTACGTTCTACCACAATGGCCACACTGACAGCCTAGGCATTGGCTGCAACATATAACAACAGCGACTCTTTATCGACCGGAGCAGCAAGGACAAACGGTTCAGCTAATTGTTTCTTCAAGTCCTCAAACGCCGCATTAGCAGCATCACTTGAGACAAAATTATATGTCTTTTTCATCATCTAATATAGAGGGATAGCTTTCTATCCCAATCGTTTGATAAACCGGCTCAATGCTGCAATATGACCCGCCAGACGCTGAACATCATTAGTACACGCCGGTTTAGCCAGAGATGTAATAGCTTTGATCTTCTTCGAATTAGCTTCAATGGCCCTATTAGACACCAGAAAAACCAAGAGCTTGCCTGCCGGTACAACAAAAACACACTGGGCCGGATTAAGCATCATCTTATAGACCCGGAGATTATCAAAAGTTTCCTTCAAGTCATCTATTCATGTCTCCTCCTTTCTAGACATCACCACAATATCATTCACGTAAGCATGAACATTGCCCCCAATCTGATTATGAAGACAATTCTGCACACAGCGCTGATAAGTCGCCTGGGCGCTCTTGAGCCCAAAAGGCATAGATACATAGCAGAAGGCTCCAAAGGGAGTTATAAAAGTTGTCTTCTCCTGTTCCTGAACTGGCATTTTGATTTGATGATAACCAGAATAAGCATCCAGAAAGCTCATATGCTCACAACCCGTCGTAGCATTAATGATTTGCTCAATACGAGGTAGAGCAAAGGGATCAGCTGGACAAGCCTTGTTCAAATCTATGTAATCCACACACATACACCAAGTGTCGTTCTTCTTAACTACTAGCACAAGGTTAGCTAACCACTCTGGGTGAAAAACCTCCACAATAAACCTTGCTGCCAACAGCCGGGCTACCTCCTCACCAATGGCCTTACACTGTTATTCATTGAAGCGGCGGAGAAACTGCTTGACCGGTTTAAATTTGGGATCGATGTTAAGAGTGTGCTCAGCGAGTTCCCTCGGTACACCTGGCATGTCAAAAGGTTTCCATGAAAAGATGTCCCAGTTCTCATGGATGAACTCGACGAGCACGCTTTCCTATTTTGGATCCAGGTTAGTGCTGATGCTAAACTGCTCGGATGAATTGCCAGGAACAATATCAACAAGCTTGGTATCATCAGCCGATTTAAACGTGAAAGCCGGGTCATGCTCTGTAGTTGGCTTTTTCAAAGAAGTCATATCCGTCGGATCAACATTGTCCTTATAGAACTTCAACTCCTCTACCGCACAAACCGACTCAGCATAGGCCGCATCACCTTATGAACCAACATCTTGAGATGCAGATAAACATAATAGGGCCTTGCCATGAATTTAGCATAAGTCGGCCGTCCAAATAGGGCATGATAAGGGCTCATGATATTCACCACTTCAAAAGTCAATGTCTCTGATCTTGAATCATGATCATCTCCAAAAGGAACCTCCAGAGCTATCTTACCAACTGGGTACGCCGATTTACTAGGCACCACACCATGGAAACCAGTATTCGACGGTTTAAGATTTTTATCTGTCAACCCCATGCGACGGAAGGTTTCATAATAAAGGATATTAATACTGCTCCCTCCATCCATGAGCACCTTGGTGAACTTATACCCCCCAACCTGAGGCACCACCACAATGCCAGATGACCCGGATTAGCAACCCGGGGTGGATGATCCTCTCGACTCCACAAAATGGGTTTTTTAGACCAGCGCAAGTAACGGGGCACTACCAGTTTAATGAAGTTTACTGCCCTTTTATGAACCTTCTGATCGCGCCTGCACAGGCTAGTGGTGAAGACATGATACTGCCCACTATTCAACTGCTTCGGGTTGCTTTGATTACCCCCCTAAGGGTGTTGTTGGCTATAACCACCTTGGTTGCCATGATTGCCTTGATTACCATGAAGTCCTGAGCCAGAACTGCCTCCACCATAACCCGGCCCATGAATACCGGGTCCTGAACCGCCGCCCGGTCCATGACCATCTTGGAAAAGATTTGAGTTTTTGAACTCCCTCATAATAAAGCAATCCTTCCAGAGGTGCGTAGCTGGCTTTCTCGCGTCCCGTGTCTTGGGCAAGGCTGATTTTATAGGTACTCAAGATTGATACTTGATCCACCACTCCACGGGGGCGATTTACCCTTACGACGCTGACCGTTATTCTGCGTGTTGGTGTTAAACACAAAATCCAAACTGTTATCCGCCTTGCCCTTACCGTTGTTTCCATGACCCGCCGGGTTATGCTATTGCCCTTTGGTGTTGCTGCTCTTTTTTCCCTTCCCTAGCTTTTCATCGTCAAACTCGGGATCCTTGGTACTATCAGAGTCAGGATACTTAACCAGAGCTGCCATAAGTGTCCACATGTCACCACAGTGACGCTTAAGCCGCCCTAACTTTAGTTTAAGAGGCATGAACCGACAATTGCCTTCCAATGTCAAAACTGTTGTATCAGCATTAATGCGTTCCGATGAATGCAGAATCGCTGAGACCTTACGCACCCAATGGGTTGTTGTTTCACCTTCTTCTTGGAGACAGGCGGCTAAGTCCACAATTGACATGGGCTGGTTGCACGTATCTTTGAAATTCTGGATAAACTGGGCCTTTAACTCGGCCCATGATCCAATGGAGTTAGCTGGTAAACTTTTCAGCCAAGTACGACTTGTTCCTTCCAACATCATGCTGAAGTATTTAGCACATGTTGCGTCATCCACATACAGCATCTCCATCACCATCTCATAGCTCTCAACCCATGATTCGGGGGGTAAATCGGAAGTGTAATTGGGCACCTTACGAGGACCTTTGAAATCCTTGGGCAGCCGCAGGTTACGTAAAGTCGGGGTGAGACACGGCACCCCCAAAGAGCTGAAAGCAACACCTGGTTCCACCGAAGTATTTGGACAAACCGGAGTAAGCTGACGAGCCGTGTACTGCGCTGCTATCTCGGCTTCTCGACGTGCTCTACCGTCATCCACCACGTCCTCGGCATTAGCACCACCGCCCGTCGGGTTATGCCTTCGAGGCGGGTCATGGTTCCATGCACTGCTGGACATAGCCGGTTCATCAATATGCCTGCTATAACTCTGGCTTGGGGGGGTGGAATGAATCCTCTTGCGACTGTATGACTAAGCCTGCTATTGAGTCAAAGCTGTCTGAAGTAGCTCCCTAGCCCGTCGCGTCTGAACCACTACGGGGGACTCGCCTTCGACCGGGAGGGCTGCTAATCGTGAAGCGGTGGCGACTATGTTATCCAAGGGGTTGGATTAATGACCCGGAGACGTTGACACATGCTGCAACGGGACATTCGGACGAGGCGGATCCATTCTGCGTGGCTGAACCAGCGCCCCCGTTCCAGGTGCTTCTACCCGGTTTACCACTGGCTGGTTACTGGTTCCTGCTCCCGGCGTGTTAAAGAGATTCCTTGCCTCATAAACCGGAGGCAGGTGAGACCGGTACCTTCTCCTCATTACATCGTTTGACGCGTTCTGATCCAACATAAGCGGATAAGCCTGCGCATCCAACTCGGCCCGCTCTGCAGCGATCCTGGTGTTCTCGGCTATCAAGTCTGCCTTGGCTTGAGCTATTTGATCCTTCACCTTCGCAACTTCTACATTATGCTGATCCTGATCCGACGGGTTAACTTTAGCCAGCAGTGTTGCCAAAGTGTCAAATAAATCGGACAAAACCTGAGCCGGTGATTATGCAGGGCCTCCTTCCCCAGCTGCTGTCGTTGCTGCTGGACCGGAGATCATTGCTCCCGCGGTTGAAGAATGTTGTGCTGACTGTGTACCGGCCATGAAGATCGCAACTCGGCTCGGCGGATCGAAGGGGTCCGGAATACTGTCGCCATCGGAACTGCCCCCAAACTGGTCATCTTGTAGTTGGTACAATGACTCGGTCTCTCCGGTAGATGACTCGTCATCAAAATAAACGACGGTTTCCCCACTGGATACTGATATATCCTTAGATTGCACTCCGTGGACGACTCTCATGAAGGCACGCTTCATGGTAGGCTGAACCTGGGCGGATCTCGCACGTTGAGCCGTTTCGACAATGTCGGTGCAAATGTTCGGCTCAAGGCCCGGTTCGCGGATCTTGCCAATGAAAACGAGAATACCACCAAAGGGGAACCGATATCCATACTCAATTGAGCCGGCCTCGGGGCCCCAGCCTGCTTCGTCGATGTAGAGCTTGCCGCGATGACTCCTGGTCATCCGGCCCACAGCGTATCCCTTGAGCCCTTCGAAGCTGCCCTCTAAGAACTTGAAACCATCATGCAACAGCCCCACGGCGGGTGCCAACTGTCGTGGTTTTGTCATGGAAAATGTCCTAGCATGAGGACTTAGTCGGGGAGCCATCGCAACGTAGTTAGCTTAAAGGGGTTAAAGCAGGACAAACGATGCAAGGAGTTTATACTGGTTCGGCCCCTTGCAGCGAAGGTAAAAGCCTAATCCAGTTGTGATGGAATTATTAGGGTTTAGATGACCAGGGAGCGAATCCGCTTTGCCGGGCTCTCGATCTCTCTTGTTTTCTGTCCCTAAAACGCCGCCGGGTCGTCCCTTTATATACACAGGTTGACACCCATCGTTTTACAGAATCTCGGCGGGCTCATAATTGTGTCCGGCTCGGTTTCTACCCATCTTATCTTACAATACAAGTTATACATCTTATGGCATTTTACATCTACCGGGCTCTAATCCGCCTTCGGGCCTTGGGCCTTCTTGTTAAACCACCTTCGTAAAGCGCCTTGCCTTCGTGGGATTCAATAAGAATAGCTTACCATAAGTATAATCCGGCCCCTCCTGGGTGGTTTATACTTAATAGCGATATCCCCAACACCAAGGTAAGAATATGCATCACACTCATGTGCATGATGATCTCTTGCTGATGTATCAAGAGATCATTGAACTAATTATATTTCAAGATGATCATTTCAGAAAGTTCAATGATTGGCATGGCATGGATTAGGAATGTGGACAACTCAAAATGCTAAGGACACATATTGGCTCAAGCTCAAGACTCTACATTAGGGAATTTGAGAACCTTGCCCGCTATGCTACAGAAGAGGTGTCCATAGACGCCAAGAAGCAGGCTAGGTTCCGGAAGGTTCTCAACTCCAAGTTGCGTCATGATCTCCACTTGCATCATTGCAATGCATTCCAGGCTCTTGTGAACAAGGCCATTAATGCAGAGACAGCTCAACTCACTTACGAGGAGTCTCGTAAGCACACCCGTGATTTGGGTTCTTCCTCCGGTTCTACTTCGCAGAAGCGCCGGATTTGGGTTCCGAACTCCGCTCTTCCACCCGGTTATTCATCGAGGCCCTCTTATGTGGCGCCTCACCCAGTTCAGTTACATGCTCCACCCAAGCCTGTTGGTAGACCGCTTGCCAAAGCGGGTCCACGTCCTACCTCCAAGATTTGTTACAAGTGCGGAGAGCCAGGCCACATTGCCCGTATTGGCACTCAGGCTAGTGTTGCTCCATCCCAGCCTGAGAAGTCTGTTGGCCATGGTAGTAAGCCATCACACAACATGATCAGTGCTAAGTCAGCTCCCACTGAACATGGACATGTGCATCACGTCTCAGCTAAAGACGCTCATGATGATCCAGATGTCGCTCTTGGTACACTCCTTGTCAATTGTCATCCAGCATTGGTTCTGTTCGATACTGGGGCATCTCATTCCTTCATTTCTAAAAGCTATGCTCGTTTGCACGACATGTCATTTTGTGATATGCCCTCCCCACCACTCATTCAAACTCCTGGATCCAAATGGCAAACTTCTAGCTTAAGTTATGGCAATGAAATACATGTTGACAGACTTGTATTCCTAGCTTCCTTGATATCTCTTAAGTCTTCAGATATTAACATCATCTTGGGTATGGACTGGATGAAAGCTCATTATGCCAAGATTGATTGTTACACCAGGTCGGTTCAGCTCACACACCCATTTGGCAAGATAGTCACTGTTTCCACTGGAGTTGCAAAGCGCCAACTCTATTCTCTTAATGCCAGCCCTCTTCCAGACCTTGAAGATATCCCGGTAGTCCGTGGCTTTCCAGATGTCTTCCCTGAGGAACTTCCAGGTATTCCACCTCACAGGGATGTAGAGTTTGTCATAGATCTTCTCCCATGAACCGCCCCAATTTCTAGGAGACCTTACAAGATGGCACCCTTAGAGCTAGCTGAGCTTAAGAAACAACTTGATGAGTCTTTGCAAAAGGGTTTCATCCGTCCTAGTTCTTCTCCTCGGGCTTGCCGCATTCTCTTCATCAAGAAGAAGGGTGGTACGGACCGGATGGTTGTAGATTATCGTCCCGTTAATTTGGTCACAATAAAGAACAAGTATCAAATCCCCAGGATCAACGACCTATATGATCAGCTCGCTGGATCCTCAGTCTTTTCCAAGATGGATTTGAGGTTAGGCTACCACCAAATCAAGATCAGAAATGGGGACATTCCTAAAATGGCTTTTGTCACTCGTTATGGTCAGTACGAGTACACCGTCATGTCCTTTGGTCAAACCAATGCTCCAGCCACATTCTCTCGCTTGATGAACTCGATCTTCATGGAGTACTTAGACAAGTTCGTCGTGGTTTACCTCGATGATATACTTATTTAGTCGAAGAACGAGGAAGAGCATGCCGAGCATCTTAGACTTGTGTTAGAAAAACTCAGAGAGCACCGCCTTTATGCCAAGTTCTCCAAGTGCGAATTTTGGTTACCAGAAGTGACCTATCTCGGCCACGTTATCTCTGGTAAGGGCATTGCTGTCAATCCCGAGAGAGTTCAGGCCGTTCTTGATTGGACTCTGCCTGAAACAGTTAAGCAAGTTAGGAGTTTCCTTGGTCTAGCCAGTTATTGTCGCTGCTTCATTGAGAACTTCTCCAAAGTGGCCAAACCTCTCATGGAACTTCTCAAGAAAGATAAAAAGTTTGAGTGGTCCCCACAGTGTGAGTACAGTTTTCAGGAACTGAAAAGACGCCTGACTTCTACTCCCATACTTGTGCCATCGGATTTCACTAAAGACTTTGTTATCTACTGCGACGCCTCACGACAGGGACTAGGTAGCATTCTTATGCAAGATCGCCATGTGATTGCCTATGCATCTCGACAGTTGCATCCACATGAGGAGAATTATCCTACACATGATCTAGAGCTTGCAGCCGTAGTCTATGCACTTAAGTCCTGGCAAAATTACCTTCTTGGTAAGCGTTGCGAGATTTACACCGATCACCAGAATCTCAAGTATATCCTCACCCAACCAGATTTGAACCTTAGGTAAAGACGTTGGTTGGATTTGATCTCAGATTACGAATTAGGGATTACCTACACCCCAGGCAAGGGCAATGTACTGGCTGATGCGCTAAGTCGTAAGTCCTATTGCAACAATCTTATGTTGCAGCAGGACCAACCACTTCTACATGAGGAATTCTGTAAGCTTAACCTTCACATTGCTCCTCATGGATTCCTTTCTACCTTGGTGGCGAAACCTACTCTTGTGGATCAAATCATATCTGCTCAGAAGCAGGATACGGGAATTTCTCGGATCAAGAAAACATTAACAAGGGAGTTGGTGGTAGTTTCTCTATAGATGATCGAGGTGTTGTTTTCTTTGAGAATCGCTTGGTGGTTCCCAAGAATCAACATCTACGACAACTGATCCTTAAGGAGGCTCATGAATCTCCTCTCACAATTCCTCCCGGTAGTACTAAGATGTATCAGGAGCTACGCCAGAGGTTCTGGTGGACTAGGATGAAGAGAGAAATCGCTGAGTTCATTGCCAACTGTGATGTTTGTCGTCGCGTTAAAGCAGAACATCAGAGACCTGCTGGCACCCTTCAGCCTTTAGCTATTCTCGAGTGGAAATGGGATAAAGTTGGTATAGACTTCATCACCGGCTTTCCCAGGACCAAGAGAGGGAATAATGCTATCTTCGTAGTCATTGATCGTCTTTCCAAAGTGGCTCACTTCCTACCTGTTCGAGAGAGTATCACTGCTAGTCAGCTCGCTGACTTATATATTTCTTGAATAGTGTCATTTCATGCTGTTCCACTAGAGATCATTTCAGACCGTGGTAGTCTTTTCACTTATCATTTCTGGGAGAGTTTCCAAACTGCCATGGGCACCCATCTTTCCTTCAGTACCGCTTTCCACCCTCAATCAAGTGGTCAAGTGGAAAGGGTCAACCAAATTCTCGAAGACATGCTTAGAGCTTGTGTTATCTCATTCGGTATGGATTGGGAGAAGTGTCTTCCCTTCGCTGAGTTTTCTTATAACAATAGCTACCAATCGAGCCTCAAGAAAGCTCCTTTTGAGGTTCTGTATGGATGAAGATGTCAAACACCTTTGAACTGGTCAGAAACCGGTGAAAGACAATTCTTTGGACTGGATATGATCCAGGAGGCAGAAGAGCAAGTTCGCACCATTTGTGAGAATTTTAAGATAGCCCAATCTCGTCAAAAGAGCCAGTATGACCGTAGTCATAAGGAAGTGGCTTATGAAGTTGGCGACAAGGCTTACCTTTGGGTTACTCCTTTGAAGGGTACCCATCGCTTCGGTATCAAGGGCAAGTTGGCTCCTCGTTATATTGGTCCCTTTCAAATTCTCGCTAAACAAGGAGAGGTTGCCTACCAGTTGGAACTACCCCCACATCTTTCTCGAGTTCATGATGTCTTCCACATCTCTCAACTCAGGCGTTGCTTCTCGGATCCCATCTGCAGAGTGGACCACGAACGCTAGATCTCCAAGATAACCTCACTTATTGAGAGTACCCTGTTTGCATCCTTGATCAAGTAGAGCGTGTCACCCGACGTCATAACATAAAGTTTCTTAAGATTCAGTGGTCTCATCATTCCGAGAGAGAAGCTACCTGGGAGCGTGAAGATCGTCTTCGACTTGAGTACCCCACTTTCTTTCCGTCGACCACTGAATCTTGGTACGAGATTCTTTCGAGTGGGGGCGAGTTGTCACATCCCTAGTTCTGGTATGACCTAGGCTAGCCTTCATGTTTGCATCATGTTTAAATTTCATTGAAATTTGAAATGGGAATTTGTGAAACCCTCAGAATCATTCTGGAAATGACCCAAGTAAAAAAATTGCTCCAAAAAGGTCCAAGAAAATGCTCATATTGCTCAAACCAACATTTTCAGGAGCTCATAAGTATTTGTTTTGGGCATTTGGAATTAATGCAGTAATTATTTGCTTTGGATAGATATTTATATATATATAAAATAATGTCCAAAAATTATGCCAGTAGTTGAGGAGCTCTGGAATAATACCACTAGCCCCTGAAAAAAATTGGCATAAGAAAATAAAATGGTTTAGTTTTTTTTATTAAACCAAACAAATGTCAGAAAATTAGAAAAGTTAAAAAGGAAAAGCTTACATGGGTTTACCTGGCGGCCCAGCAGAGGCCCAGCCCACTGGCCTCTGCCCGTCACCACCTACCTGCCGCCAGGAGGACAGCACGCGCTTGGCCGCCCCGCACGAGCACGCGCCCCGCCACCTTCTGCTTCCCGCCGCTGCCCCGACGCGCTTAGGCGTTGCCACACACCCCCCGACCCCCTCGTCCACTCCCCTTCCCTCTGGTCGCCCCTCTCCTCCTCTGCTCTCTTCCCCGCTGCTGCCCGAATGCTGTCGTCGTCACCGCTCGCCGTTGTCACACTCACCGCCTCCCCCTCGCCCTCTTGTCGTGCCCACGAGCTCCGCGCCGTTGCCCTGCATCGTCTCCCACAACCACGCAAGCCGGAGCACCCCGAGGAGCCGCCATCACCGTCATATTCACCTCCGGCCGCCCGAGATTGCCGTCGCTGTTCTGCCCGCGTCAGACCTCCCCCGAGCTCGCTGACGCGTTCGCCGGATCCTCTATGAGCCACTGCGTCGATCCCCCTCTCCCCTAGCTCGTTTCTTTCCTCTAACAACGATGTCGTCGGAGCCGAGAGCTCTTCGCTGCCGTTCATGTCACCGTCGTGGCCATTGTCACCTAGGGTCGCGACCGAGCACACCACCGTGCTCAGTGCAACGCTAGGACCCCAAAACCCTCACCTGTTGCTCCTCCCGTGCACCGTAGCCCCTTCTCCCCTCCCCGCCGAACTCTGACCGCCACCCAAGTGGTCGCCGTAGTCGATTTAGGCCGTCTCCGGTGAAACGGAGGGCACCAGTGGATGCGCGGTAGCACCAGCTCCTCAGAGATGGTCTCCACGGCTCATTTGGTCATCGAAGACGCGATCCCGAGCCCCTCCGCCGCGTTCGGCCTCGCCGGCGGCTAAACGCCGGCGGGTTGGCTGGGTTTAACCCCCCCCCCCAATTGACCAGATTTAACCGTATGGGTCAATGACACGTGGGTCCGACCCGTCAGGTGATTAGCTTAGTGCTAATCACCGCTTATTTAACCCCCTGAGGCTGACCAGTGGGCCCCAGCGCCACTAATCCTATAATTAGGATAATCTAACCCCCTGTTTAACCCGTGTCACTGACGTGTGGACCCCACACATCAGGTTTGACCAGTCAGCGCTATTGACTTGCTGACGCAAGCATGACGCAGTGCTGACGCAATTATTTATTTTCTAGATTTAAATTAAATCAGGAAAATCCAGAAAATGATATAAACTTCTAAAATTCATAGTAATTCAACCGTAGCTCATATTGAAATAATTTATATATGGAAAATTATCAGAAAAATTCAATCTATCCATCTGTACCATTTTCATGCATGACAAACCAACCTATACAGGTTGTATATGTGAAAACATATGAATGGCATTTATAAAGGCTTATTTTGGAGTTGCATTTGAAACTTTGGTTCAAATGGACTTCATGCAAATGAATGCTAGATGCATTAACTCAAACAAACATCACATACTCATGCCATGATCACTCAACATATTGTTGCATATGCTTGTGTTTGATTTTTGACACCGTTCCTTCTCGATAGGTCCTGCTCCGGAGACCGATCCAGAGTACCCGTCAGAGGAGCAGTGCTCCCATGTTGATCTACCAGGCAAGAAAACCCCCTTGTTCATTCTGATACAATCCTACTCTCTCCCTCCTACTCTCATTTATTGCATTAGGACAACAACGATTCAACTGCTACTTTAGGCTGCGGTAGTTGAACCCATTCCTCTACATGACCTGTCATTGCCACAGTAAATAGTTAAAACCCACTAGCATGTGTAGGAGTTGATTGATCCATGTTGTGTTCTTGCCATGCCATGCCTGCTATTGCTTAGAGTTGTGTCAGGTCTGGTTCATCGGGAATGAATTGGAGTGGTACGATATGTTCTGGTGCTGAGAGTTAAGCGTGTGAACACGATTTGGTAAAGGTAGCAGTGAGAGGCCTTGTAGGAGTACATGGTGGGTTGTCTCACTGGAACCATCCTTAAGAACTGAGTTATGTGTAAGTTGTCCAATGACTAACTACTACCACACATTGGGCTCCGGGCGCTCCAAGCTCTCTCGATTTATTAACCAACTTGATCTCTGTCCAGGAGTCACAAATAGTTTCTGGTGTTTGTAGGTAGTGTTAGTAGTCTACCAAGTGGCACCCGGCCAGGTGGGCTTGGGACAGACTAGGCACAAGTGGCATGGTGTACCAAGCGTAGATCCATCCGGCGAGGTGGGCTTGGGAACCCTGCACACATCGTTTAGGGCCGTGAGCGACACCCCGGCCGGATCTCCTTGCGGATGGAACCTGAATAGGCGATAAACCTAGACTAGAGTCTTGTGTGGTTAGTTAGGTCATGGCCGACTCCCTCGCCAGGCTTCCGCTTGAAGGTTGCCGAATTACATGACGTGTACATGGCGGTAAGTGGGGAGAGCGTGTGTGAAGAAGTACACCCCTGCAGGGTTATCATGATCTATTCGAATAGCCGTGTCCTCGGTTATGGACTTCTTGGATGCTTATGTGGTACATAAACACTTGAAATGGATACTCTAAAATGCTCAAGACAGGTGTGAGTGCTATGGATGGCCTTCCCGTAAGGAGACGAGGATGAATCCATAGTAGTGTATTGATGTGGTGATTAGTGGACTCTTGTGCGCTGCCTCACCTCAAAGAAGTTTCTCGTTGTCGTAGAACAGGATAGCCACTGAGTCAAAGCTGGCTTGCTGCAACTAAACCCCACATTCCCTTCCTGATACAAATATATGTATGATAGGATCTGATGTAAGTCTTGCTGAGTACCTTTGTACTCACATATGCTTTATTTATGTTTTGCAGGTGAGACATCTGTCTCACTAGTAGTACCGCTTGGACTTCGACGAGTAGCTTGTTACCTCAGCTACGATCTTGTACCCTTGGGAGGGTCTTGTAGATAGTCAGGCTTCTCAGCCTTTTTCTTTTTGTAGTTGTCTGTACTCAGACATGTAATGCTTCTGTTGCTTGTATGCTCTGAATGATGCGTCATGTGACCCCTATTTGTATTAATGTTATGTGGCTCTTCTGGGCCTTTATCTATATGAGTTTGCGTTATGTTGTTGTAACACCCTCGATGCGACTATATCTCCCATGTGTCGAGGCACGACTTAGAGGCATAATCGCATTGAAGGCATATGTCGCAAGTGAGGTAATCTTCACACAACCCATGTAATACATAAAGGAAAGAGATACATAGTTGGCTTACAATCACCACTTCACACAATTACATGAATAAAGCATTACATCAACCAAATACACTCATGGTCCGACTACGGAACCAAAATAAAAGAAGAACCCCAAATGCGACAAAGGTCCCCGATCGACCCCAACTGGGCTCCACTACTGATCAACTAGAACGAAACAACACAAAGAACAAGATCTTCATCGACCTCCTCCTGAGCTAGGTTGCGTCATCTGCACGGACTCATCGGCACCTGCAAGCTGGTTTTGGAAGTATCTGTGAGCCACGGGGACTCAGCAATCTCTCACCCTCGCGATCAAGACTATTTAAGCTCATGGGTAAGGTAAAGGTATGAGGTGGAGCTGCAGCAAGCGACTAGCATATATGGTGGCTAACATACGCAAATGAGAGCGAGAAGAGAATGTTGGGGAACGCAGTAATTTCAAAAAATTTCCTACGCACACGCAAGATCATGGTGATGCACAGCAACGAGAGGGGAGAGTGATGTCTACGTACCAACGCAGACCGACTGCGGAAGCGATCACACAACATAGAGGAAGTAGTCGTACGTCTTCTTCCTGATCCAACCGATCCAAGCACCGTTACTCCGGCACCTCCGTGTTCTTAGCACACGTTCAGCTCGATGACGTTCCTCGGGCTCCGATCCAGCAAAGCGTCGAGGAAGAGTTCCGTCAGCACGACGGCGTGGTGACGATCTTGATGTACTACCGACGCAGGGCTTCGCCTAAGCACTGTAACGGTATATTCGAGGTGGAATTTGGTGGCAGGGGGCACCGCACACGGCTAAGGAACGATCAACTTGTGTGTCTTGTGGTGCCCCCTGCCCCCGTATATAAAGGCCAGGGGCAGGGGGTTCGGCCGGCTAGGAGGGAGGCGCAGGGAGGAGTCCTACTCCCACCGGGAGTAGGACTCCTTCCCCCCAATCCTATTCCAACTAGGATTCTTGGGGAAGAAGGAGAAAGAGGGGGCCGGCCCACCTCTCCTAGTCCTATTAGGACTTGGGAAAGGTGGGGGGCGCCGGCCAGGTGTGGGCTGCCTCTTCTCTCTTTTCCACTAAGGCCCAATAGGCCCATTTACCTCCCGGGGGGGTTCCGGTAACCCTCCCGGTAATCCGGTAAAATCCCGATTTCACCCGGAACACTTCCGGTGCCCAAACATAGGCTTCCAATATATCAATCTTTACGTCTCGACCATTTCGAGACTCCTCGTCATGTCCGTGATCTCATCCGGGACTCCGAACAACCTTCGGTACATCAAAATGCATAAACTCATAATAACTGTCATCGTAACGTTAAGCGTGCGGACCCTACGGTTCGAGAACAATGTAGACATGACCGAGACACGTCTCCGGTCAATAACCAATAGCGGGACCTGGATGCCCATATTGGCTCCTACATATTCTACGAAGATCTTTATCGGTCAGACCGCATAACAACATACGTTGTTCCCTTTGTCATCGGTATGTTACTTGCCCGAGATTCGATCGTCGGTATCCAATACCTAGTTCAATCTCGTTACCGGCAAGTCTCTTTACTCGTTCCGTAATACATCATCTCACAACTAACTTATTAGTTGCAGTGCTTGCAAGGCTTATGTGATGTGCATTACCGAGAGGGCCTAGAGATACCTCTCCGTCAATCGGAGTGACAAACCCTAATCTCGAAATACGCCAACCCAACATCTACCATTGGAGACACCTGTAATACTCCTTTATAATCACCCAGTTACATTGTGATGTTTGGTAGTACCCAAAGTGTTCCTCCGGTAGACGGGAGTTGCATAATCTCATAGTTATAGGAACATGTATAAGTCATGAAGAAAGCAATAGCAACATACTAAACGATCGGGTGCTAAACTAATGGAATGGGTCATGTCAATCAGATCATTCTACTAATGATGTGACCTCGTTAATCAAATAACAACTCCTTGTTCATGGTTAGGAAACATAACCATCTTTGATTAACGAGCTAGTCAAGTAGAGGCATACTAGTGACACTCTGTTGGTCTATGTATTCACACATGTATTATGTTTCCGGTTAATACAATTCTAGCATGAATAATAAACATTTATCATGATATAAGGAAATAAATAATAACTTTATTATTGCCTCTAGGGCATATTTCCTTCAGTCTCCCACTTGCACTAGAGTCAATAATCTAGATTACATAGTAATGATTCTAACACCCATGGAGCCTTGGTGCTGATCATGTTTTGCTCGTGGAAGAGGCTTAGTCAATGGGTCTGCAACGTTCAGATCCGTATGTATCTTGCAAATCTCTATGTCTCCCACCTGGACTAAATCCCGGATGGAGTTGAAGCGTCTCTTCATGTGTTTGGTCCTCTTGTGAAATCTGGATTCTTTTGCCAAGGCAATTGCACCAGTATTGTCACAGAAGATTTTCATTGGACCCGATGCACTAGGTATGACACCCAGATCGGATATGAACTCCTTCATCCAGACTCCTTCGTTCACTGCTTCCGAAGCAGCTATGTACTCCGCTTCACATGTAGATCCCGCTACGACGCTTTGTTTAGAACTGCACCAACTGACAGCTCCACCGTTTAAAGTAAACACGTATCCGGTTTGCGATTTAGAATCGTCCGGATCAGTGTCAAAGCTTGCATCAACGTAACCTCTTACGGTGAGCTCTTTGTCACCTCCATATACGAGAAACATATCCTTAGTCCTTTTCAGGTATTTCAGGATGTTCTTGACCGCTGTCCAGTGATCCATTCCAGGATTACTTTGGTACCTCCCTGCTAAACTTATAGCAAGGCACACATCAGGTCTGGTACACAGCATTGCATACATGATAGAGCCTATGGCTGAAGCATAGGGAACATCTTTCATTTTCTCTCTATCTTCTGCAGTGGTTGGGCATTGAGTCTTACTCAATTTCACACCTTGTAGCACAGGCAAGAACCCTTTCTTTGCTTGATCCATCTTGAACTTCTTCAAAATTTTGTCAAGGTATGTGCATTGTGAAAGTCCAATTAAGCGTTTTGATCTATCTCTATAGATCTTTATGCCTAATATGTAAGCAGCTTCTCCGAGGTCTTTCATCGAAAAACTTCTATTCAAGTATCCCTTTATGCTATCCAGAAATTCTATATCATTTCCGATAAGCAATATGTCATCCACATATAATATCAGAAATGCTACAGAGCTCCCACTCACTTTCTTGTAAATACAGGCTTCTCCAAAAGTCTGTATAAAGCCAAATGCTTTGATCACACTATCAAAGCGTTTATTCCAACTCCGAGATGCTTGCACCAGTCCATAAATGGATCGCTGGAGTTTGCATACTTTGTTAGCTCCTTTAGGATCGACAAAACCTTCTGGTTGTACCATATACAACTCTTCTTCCAGAAATCCATTCAGGAATGCTGTTTTGACATCCATTTGCCATATTTCATAATCATAAAATGCGGCAATTGCTAACATAATTCTGACGGACTTAAGCATCGCTACGGGTGAGAAGGTCTCATCGTATTTAACCCCTTGAACTTGTCGAAAACCTTTTGCGACAAGTCGAGCTTTATAGACAGTAACATTACCGTCAGCGTCAGTCTTTTTCTTGAAGATCCATTTATTCTCAATTGCTTGCCGATCATCGGGCAAGTCAACCAAAGTCCATACTTTTTTCTCATACATGGATCCCATCTCAGATTTCATGGCCTCAAGCCACTTTGCGGAATCTGGGCTCACCATCGCTTCTTCATAGTTCGTAGGTTCATCATGATCTAGCATCATGACTTCCAGAACTGGATTACCGTACCACTCTGGTGCGGATCTCACTCTGGTTGATCTACGTGGTTCAGTAGTATCTTGTTCTGAAGCTTCATGATCATCATCATTAGCTTCCTCACTGATTGGTATAGGTGTCGCAGAAACAGTTTTCTGTGATGTACTACTTTCCAATAAGGGAGCAGGTACAGTTACCTCGTCAAGTTCTACTTTCCTCCCACTCACTTCTTTCGAGAGAAACTCCTTCTCTAGAAATGATCCATTCTTAGCAACGAATGTCTTGCCTTCGGATCTGTGATAGAAGGTATACCCAACAGTTTCCTTTGGGTATCCTATGAAGACACATTTCTCCGCTTTGGGTTCGAGCTTATCAGGTTGAAGCTTTTTCACATAAGCATCGCAGCCCCAAACTTTGAGAAATGACAACTTTGGTTTCTTGCCAAACCATAGTTCATAAGGCGTCGTCTCAACGGATTTTGATGGTGCCCTATTTAACGTGAATGCGGCCGTCTCTAAAGCATAACCCCAAAACGATAGCGGTAAATCAGTAAGAGACATCATTGATCGCACCATATCTAGTAAAGTACGATTACGACGTTCGGACACACCATTACGCTGTGGTGTTCCGGGTGGCGTGAGTTGCGAAACTATTCCACAATTTTTCAAATGTACACCAAACTCGTAACTCAAATATTCTCCTCCACGATTAGATCGTAGAAATTTTATTTTCTTGTTACGATGATTTTCAACTTCACTCTGAAATTCCTTGAACTTTTCAAATGTTTCAGACTTATGTTTCATTAAGTAGATATACCCATATCTGCTTAAATCATCTGTGAAGGTGAGAAAATAACGATATCCGCCGCGAGCCTCAATATTCATCGGACCACATACATCGGTATGTATGATTTCCAACAAATCTGTTGCTCTCTCCATAGTACCGGAGAACGGTGTTTTAGTCATCTTGCCTATGAGGCACGGTTCGCAAGTACCAAGTGATTCATAATCAAGTGATTCCAAAAGCCCATCAGTATGGAGTTTCTTCATGCGCTTTACACCGATATGACCTAAACGGCAGTGCCACAAATAAGTTGCACTATCATTATTAACTTTGCATCTTTTGGCTTCTACATTATGAATATGTGTATCACTATCTTCGAGATTCAACAAGAATAGACCACTCTTCAAAGGTGCATGACCATAAAAGATATTATTCATATAAATAGAACAACCATTATTCTCTGATTTAAATGAATAACCGTCTCGCATTAAACAAGATCCAGATATAATGTTCATGCTCAATGCTGGCACCAAATAACAATTATTTAGGTCTAATATTAATCCCGAAGGTAGATGTAGAGGTAGCGTGCCGACCGCGATCACATCGACTTTGGAACCGTTTCCCACGCGCATCGTCACCTCGTCCTTTGCTAGTGTCCGCTTATTCCGCAGTCCCTGTTTCGAGTTGCAAATATTAGCAAAAGAACCAGTATCAAATACCCAGGTGCTACTGCGAGCTCTAGTAAGGTACACATCAATAACATGTATATCATATATACCTTTGCTCACTTTGCCATCCTTCTTATCCGCCAAATACTTGGGGCAGTTCCGCTTCCAGTGTCCAGTCTGCTTGTAGTAGAAGCACTCAGTTTTAGGCTTAGGTCCAGACTTGGGTTTCTTCTCTTGAGTAGCAACTTGCTTGCTGTTCTTCTTGAAGTTTTCCTTCTTCTTCCCTTTACCCTTTTTCTTGAAACTAGTGGTCTTGCTAACCATCAACATTTGATGCTCCTTTTTGATTTCTACCTCCGCAGCTTTCAGCATTGCGAAGAGCTCGGGAATAGTCTTGTTCATCCCTTGCATATTATAGTTCATCACGAAGCTCTTGTAGCTTGGTGGTAGTGATTGGAGAATTCTGTCAATGACGCAATCATCTGGAAGATTAACTCCCATCTGAATCAAGTGATTATTATACCCAGACATTTTGAGTATATGCTCACTGACAGAACTGTTCTCCTCCATCTTACAGCTATAGAACTTATTGGAGACTTCATATCTCTCAATTCGGGCATTTGCTTGAAATATTAACTTCAACTCCTGGAACATCTCATATGCTCCATGACGTTCAAAACGTCGTTGAAGTCCCGATTCTAAGCCGTAAAGCATGGCACACTGAACTATCGAGTAGTCATCAGCTTTGCTCTGCCAGACGTTCATAACATCTGGCGTTGCTCCAGCAGCAGGCCTGTCACCCAGCGGTGCTTCCAGGACGTAATTCTTCTGTGCAGCAATGAGGATAATCCTCAGGTTACGGACCCAGTCCGTGTAATTGCTACCATCATCTTTCAACTTTGCTTTCTCAAGGAACGCATTAAAATTCAACGGAACAATAGCACGAGCCATCTATCTACAAGCAACATAAACAAGCAAGATACTATCAGGTACTAAGTTCATGATAAGTTTAAGTTCAGTTAATCAAATTACTTAGGACCTCCCACTTAGATAGACATCCCTCTAATCTTCTAAGTGATCACGTGATCCAAATCAACTAAACCATAACCGATCATCACGTGAGATGGAGTAGTTTTCAATGGTGAACATCGTCATGTTGATCATATCTACTATATGATTCACGCTCGACCTTTCGGTCTCTGTGTTCCGAGGCCATATCTGCATATGCTAGGCTCGTCAAGTATAACCTGAGTATTCTGCGTGTGCAAAACTGGCTTGCACCCGTTGTAGATGGACGTAGAGCTTATCACACCCGATCATCACGTGGTGTCTGGGCACGACGAACTTTGGCAACGGTGCATACTCAGGGAGAACACTTCTTGATAATTTAGTGAGAGATCATCTTATAAAGCTACCGTCAATCAAAGCAAGATAAGATGCATAAAAGGATAAACATCACATGCAATCAATATAAGTGATATGATATGGCCATCATCATCTTGTGCTTGTGATCTCCATCTCCGAAGCACCGTCATGATCACCATCGTCACCGGCGCGACACCTTGATCTCCATCGTAGCATCGTTGTTGTCTCGCCAATCTTATGCTTCCACGACTATTACTACCGTTTAGTAATCTAGTAAAGCATTACATCGCGATTGCATTGCATACAATAAAGCGACAACCATATGGCTCCTGCCAGTTGCCGACTTAGTTACAAAACATGATCATCTCATACAATAAAATCAGCATCATGCCTTGACCATATCACATCACAACATACCCTGCAAAAACAAGTTAGACGTCCTCTACTTTGTTGTTGCAAGTTTTACGTGGCTGCTACGGGCTTAAGTAAGAACTCATCTCACCTACGCATCAAAACCACAATGATAGTTCGTCAAATAGACTCCGTTTTAACCTTCTCAAGGACCGGGCGTAGTCACACTTGGTTCAACTAAAGTTGGAGAGACAGTCTTCCGCAAGCCATCTATGTGCAAAGCACGTCGAGGGAACCGGTCTCGCGTAAGAGTATGCGTAAGGTTGGTCCGGATCGTCTCAACCAACAATGCCGCCGAACCGAAGTATGACATGCTGGTAGGCAGTATGACTTGTATCGCCCACAACTCACTTGTGTTCTACTCGTGCATATAACATCAAACCATAAAACCTAGGCTCGGATGCCACTGTTGGGGAACGCAGTAATTTCAAAAAATTTCCTACGCACACGCAAGATCATGGTGATGCACAGCAACGAGAGGGGAGAGTGATGTCTACGTACCAACGCAGACCGACTGCGGAAGCGATCACACAACGTAGAGGAAGTAGTCATACGTCTTCTTCCTGATCCAACCGATCCAAGCACCGTTACTCCGGCACCTCCGAGTTCTTAGCACACGTTCAGCTCGATGACGTTCCTCGGGCTCCGATCCAGCAAAGCGTCGAGGAAGAGTTCCGTCAGCACGACGGCGTGGTGACGATCTTGATGTACTACCGACGCAGGGCTTCGCCTAAGCACTGTAACGGTATATTCGAGGTGGAATTTGGTGGCAGGGGGCACCGCACACGGCTAAGGAACGATCAACTTGTGTGTCTTGTGGTGCCCCCTGCCCCCGTATATAAAGGCCAGGGGCAGGGGGTTCGGCCGGCTAGGAGGGAGGCGCAGGGAGGAGTCCTACTCCCACCGGGAGTAGGACTCCTTCCCCCCAATCCTATTCCAACTAGGATTCTTGGGGAAGAAGGAGAAAGAGGGGGCCGGCCCACCTCTCCTAGTCCTATTAGGACTTGGGAAAGGTGGGGGGCGCCGGCCAGGTGTGGGCTGCCTCTTCTCTCTTTTCCACTAAGGCCCAATAGGCCCATTTACCTCCCGGGGGGGTTCCGGTAACCCTCCCGGTAATCCGGTAAAATCCCGATTTCACCCGGAACACTTCCGGTGCCCAAACATAGGCTTCCAATATATCAATCTTTACGTCTCGACCATTTCGAGACTCCTCGTCATGTCCGTGATCTCATCCGGGACTCCGAACAACCTTCGGTACATCAAAATGCATAAACTCATAATAACTGTCATCGTAACGTTAAGCGTGCGGACCCTACGGTTCGAGAACAATGTAGACATGACCGAGACACGTCTCCGGTCAATAACCAATAGCGGGACCTGGATGCCCATATTGGCTCCTACATATTCTACGAAGATCTTTATCGGTCAGACCGCATAACAACATACGTTGTTCCCTTTGTCATCGGTATGTTACTTGCCCGAGATTCGATCGTCGGTATCCAATACCTAGTTCAATCTCGTTACCGGCAAGTCTCTTTACTCGTTCCGTAATACATCATCTCACAACTAACTTATTAGTTGCAGTGCTTGCAAGGCTTATGTGATGTGCATTACCGAGAGGGCCCAGAGATACCTCTCCGTCAATCGGAGTGACAAACCCTAATCTCGAAATACGCCAACCCAACATCTACCATTGGAGACACCTGTAATACTCCTTTATAATCACCCAGTTACGTTGTGACGTTTGGTAGTACCCAAAGTGTTCCTCCGGTAGACGGGAGTTGCATAATCTCATAGTTATAGGAACATGTATAAGTCATGAAGAAAGCAATAGCAACATACTAAACGATCGGGTGCTAAGCTAATGGAATGGGTCATGTCAATCAGATCATTCTACTAATGATGTGACCTCGTTAATCAAATAACAACTCCTTGTTCATGGTTAGGAAACATAACCATCTTTGATTAACGAGCTAGTCAAGTAGAGGCATACTAGTGACACTCTGTTGGTCTATGTATTCACACATGTATTATGTTTCCGGTTAATACAATTCTAGCATGAATAATAAACATTTATCATGATATAAGGAAATAAATAATAACTTTATTATTGCCTCTAGGGCATATTTCCTTCAGAGAAGGCAAAGCACGGTCGATAAAAGAATGATCAAGAAGTGATCCTATAACAACCTACGTCAAGCATAATTCCAACAACCATGTTCACTTCCCGGACTCCGCCGGAAAAGAGACCATCACGGTTACACACGCGGTTGATTCATTTGGATTAAGGTTAACTTCAGGTTTTCTACAACCGGACATTAATAAATTCCCATCTGCCCATAACTGTGGGCACGGCTTTCGAAAGTTCAAATCCCTGCAGGGGTGTCCCAACTTAGCCCATCACAAGCTCTCACGGTCAACGAAGGAATAGACCTCCACCCGAGACATTCCGATCAGGCTCGGTATCCCGGTACAGCAAGACATTTCGACTGGGTAAAACTAAACCAGCAACACCACCCGAATGTGCCGACAAATCCCGATAGGAGCTGCACATATCTCTTTCTCAGGGCACACTCAGATAGGTCAAGCTACGAGTAAAACCAGCCCTCAAGTTTCCCCGAGGTGGCCCCGCAGGCTGCCCGTTTCGGGCCAACACTCAGAGGAGCACTGGCCCGGGGGGGTTAAAATAATGATGACGCTTGAGTCTGCAGAACCCAAGGGAAAGAAAAGGCTAGGTGGCAAATGGTAAAACCAATGTTGGGCATTGTTGGAGAAGCTTTACTTAAGGCGAACTGTCAAGGGGTTCCCATTATAGCCCAACCGCGTAAGGGACACAAAATCCGGGAACATAACACCGATATGACAGAAACTAGGGCGGCAAGAATGGAACAAAACACCAGGCATAAGGCCGAGCCTTCCACCCTTAACCAAGTATATAGATGCATTAATTAAATAAGATATATTGTGATATCCCAACAGGTAAACATGTTCCGACAAGGAACGGTATCTCCATGTTCCAACAAGGAACAAACTTCAATCTTCACCTGCAACTAACAACGCTATAAGAGGGGCTGAGCAAAGCGGTAACATAGCCAATCAACGGTTTGCTAGGACATTGGTGGGTTAGAGGCTGAACATGGCAATTTGGGAGGCTGACAAGCAAGTGGTAGGCATCGTAGCAATGGCATAGCAAAAGAGCGAGCAAACTAGCATAGCAAAGATAGTAGTGATTTCGAGGGTATGATCATCTTGCCTGAAATCCCGCAAGGAAGAAGAACGAGTCCATGAAGAAGACAAACGGACGTAGACGAACGGGTCCTCACAACACGACGTTACCGGATCCAACCCGAAGAAGCAAACACCGGAAAGAAGCAAACAACATAGTAAACAACCATCACGTAAACATGGCATGATGCACAAACAATTATGATGCATGTCCGGTTTAATGAAGCATGGCATGGCAAAGTGCACAAACAATCCTACAAATTAAGTGGAGCTCAATATGCAACGAGTTGCATATTGACGGAACACCACGTGATTTATTTAGTTCGATCTCGTTTATGTACCCAACAATATTATATGTTGTTAAACATGGCAAGAGGGTGAAGCAAATGAAAAACTACCCATCTAGTCAAGTTTAAATGAGGCCCGGAACAACAAACAACAAATCTGGAAAATCCTCCTATGCATAATTTAAGGTTTGGTACTGTTCTGCCCTAAACACAATTTTAGAGTTGTTAAACATGCAAGATGAGTGCACCATGTTAAACTAGGCAAAATTCTACCCCATTTACATATAAAGTTTATTAAAATCGGAGTTACGGTTATTTAGTTATGAATTAAATCATTTTAACATGGCATAGGAGCAAAATAATGCAATCATCATTTTAAACATTTTAAACATAGATGAAAGTTGGGTATTATTAATCTACACAAAATCTGAGCAAGTTTCATATATAGATCTTTTAAGTCCGATGCATGGTTTGTGAGTTGTTAAATGCATGATCCTGAAGGGGTTTTCTGTGAAACTGCAATGCTCTGGATAATTGGACAAATTCACAGAACGGAAAAAAATGAGACATGGGCCGAATCTGGTGGAACTGGGCTGCTCACATTGGGCTTCGGCGATGCTGGGCCTCGGATCTGGTTGGCGGCCCAGCAGAGAGGAGGGGCTGGCGCTGGGCCTTGGCGTGCTGCGGCCGGGGAAGCAGGTCGAGGCGGGGCGGCGCGCTGGGTCGGATGGAGCTGGGCCTAGGAGGAGGTTGGCCCAGGCGAGCGCACAGTCAATGTCGTCGAGCGGTTCCTCCCGATCCATGGTGATGGCGGCGCTGGAGGACTCCGGCGAGGCTCGAGGCAACAACGGCGGGGAGGAGCGGAGGCAGCCCCGGAGGTGCGGATCTGGGTCGTGGGATGGTCGGTCCTCGCCGGAAGCATGGCCGGATGCGGGCGACTGCTTCTCATAGATAGACGTGGCGCGGGCGAGCAGGGACTTGGAGCTTGGTTCCCATGGCTGCGATGAAGCGGCGGAACGGCGCCATGGCGCGACGAAGGGAGCTCGTGTTCTTCCTGTACAGGCACTAGACTAGAGAGAGAGAGAGAGAGAGAGAGGAGAAATCGAGAGGAAGGGGGGGACCAAGGCGAGGGTCGGCTGAGCATGGCCTGCTGGACCTTCCGACGAGCGGCGTGGGGATGAGGTGAGGAGGCGCTCAGGCGCCTGCGCGCTGGATGAGGGCTCGGGGAGCATCTCTCCTTTGGTGCTGGACATGCACGGGAGCAGGGAAGGGGAGGCGGCTGCGAGCTAGTTGGGTGGCAGCACAAATCGAGGGAGATGGTCGGAGCAAGGTGATTGGGTTGGCGTTGAAATTGAGGAGAAAGTGGGCGGCGGCGGCGGCTGGGAGGATCCCTAAAAAATTAGGGTTGTCCAAAATGGACTAGGGATAGACTATATATATAGTAGGTGGGTTAGATTAGGGGCTAATCGAACCCTCCGATTAAAATCAAACGGTCGAGATAAAATAGTTAGGGAGCCCAAATAGGAAAACAATGACGTTTTGTAGACGTTTGGGGATGATCCGGATCCAACGGTGACGACTGCCCGAGTCGGGTCCGGGACAGCTTTCGGGCGCGGGCGAGGAGGGTCGCGGGCTGACAAGAGAGGTTAGGTTGGACCTGGCAGTAGGTAGCGGGCTGTGCAGAAGGGCTCGAGCTGAGAGAAGAGAAGAGAGAGACCCGACGACTATTTCCGGAGACCGAAAACGTCCGACGTTAGACCGGCTATAATGCCGCTATAGTTTAATGGTTGGGCTATCAAACAAACTCCGAATGCGATGAAACTTGACAGGCGGTCTATCTACACTATAATAAGACCACATGTCAAATCTCATCTCATTCCGAGAACATTTTCCGGCCACTTATAAAATAATATTTCGGACAAGTCGCGGGTGCGTGCAAGTGTGGTTGGGCTCAGAACGGACAACGGAGAGAACGAGGAGACCGGGACGAATGCAAGTTTTGAAAACATGATGATGCAATGCACATGATGACATGATAAGATGCAACACGCAAGCACATGACAAGGCAACAACAGCGAATAACTGGAAGACACCTGGCACATCGGTCTCGAGGCGTTACAACACTCCACCACTACGAGAGGATCTCGTCCCGAGATCTAGAATGGCACCGGAGGGAAAACAGAAGAGAAAAAGAAGAAGAGGTAAAACTAAGTTGCTTCTTTGACAAACGAGTGAGAACCAAGAACCTTGAAGAGGTTAAGCCATATCAAGAAAAGAATACAACGTAGATGAGTGAAGTTGATAACACTCCATTAGAAAATAGGAACAAGGAAGAACAACTTTGGGCAGCACTCCGGTGGAGAAGGGATGCAAGGCTTGATAAGGGAAAGAACTTGAGCAAAAAGAACAGAACACTCCGGTTAAATGGATAATCATGAAAAGAACAAGGTTCTGACAAGCACAAGAAGAAGGGTGGAAGAGAGCAACATCACGATGCCTCCGGATGAGAAGAATAGAAGTTAGATCATTACAATAGGAGAATGGGGAAGAAAAGCTAACATCTGCCACAAAAGAGCTTGACAAAGCATCTTTAGAAGGTGGGTCGAACGGAGTTGTTGGAAAATCAACAACGAAAAGAACAAAGGTTGTAGTGGGCTTATGTAGAACATCTCAAAACTATGAGGTGAAATTCTACCACTAACAGAAACGATATATTAGATTGATAACAAGGAGATGAGAAGCTTAAATCGCCGGGAGGATAGATGAATAACTTGTGTTATTTATAAACACCATAGATAGCAACAATCCTTAGGGAAGGCTTTAGGTGAAATATAACCCGAGACAATTCCAATGACGAGATTGATGAATTTAAAATATCTCATTCATGACAACATGTGAATCATGAAACATGAATTCAAAATATCAAGAATGACATAATACCACCTCCAATGATACGGAAGAAAGAATTGCACTCCGGATTACAATATGAAGAAAGCTTGAGCCTCTTAGAAAAGAATCTCGATGAATACTTCGAGAAGGAATTTAATCCTTGATGAACCATCATGTAGAACCTTCAAGAAGAACTCCGGTAAACAAAAGATAACGAAAAGAAAGAGAAGTTGAAAACACAAGGTGAAACCTTGCAATGATTAGATGGATCTTCGCGATGAAATAAATTGAGAAAGCTTGGAACTCCAGGAAAAGATAAGATGAACAATTGAGATCAAGAATTTTGATGAGCCTCCGGAATAGGGAATTAATTATTTGGATGAAACAAGAATAAGAATTGCATTATGCTTAACCTTCACCAATTTAGATTGATGACAAGCAACGGGTTTGGCATATTACTTATTCTCGTAGAAAAGATTAAGATAGATATAGCGCCAACTTGAGAAGGTCTTCAAAGAACCACCGGTAGAATTTGGAAAACAACGAATGAGTTGATATGGTAACCATGGACTAGAATCTTGAGCAAACCACCGTAAGAATTGGAAATGAACGAAGAGAAGATAAAGAAACACCGGGAAGAATTATAAAATGAATGAAGATGCTTGAGAGGATTTAGATACATGAGAACGAAGAGAACACGAGCCGATTAAAGATCACTTGAACGAAGCACCGGTAGGATTGGAGAATGATAACTGAAAGCTGAGAATTAATAAATCTTAGATGATGGGCTCCGGATGAATAAACTGAAAAGGCTCCTGAATTACTCTCACAATCGCAAATAATTATGAGAGGATGGCAACAAGACAGAATCGCGAAACTTGAAGAGAATGGAGCAAGATTGAGAGAAAAATCTTCTTCGGTCTCCAAAATCTGAGAATTACGACGAGAAACACCACCATGAATTGTTGAGGCACCGGAATAAAGAAGAATATAAAAGTTGAATCAACGATGAAATGAATTTGAAAGATCTTGGAGAAAGGCATTAGACTGATGATAAATCATTCTTATGTCAAACTTCGAAAAGAAATTTGAGGATATCTCCGGAAAATAAGAAGAGTCAGGTAAGATCCTGGGAAAAAAACCCTGTGGGTTAGGGCCCACTCAAGAGAAACACCGTAGAACGATTAACAAGAGAGAAAGCACCGGTTGAATTAAATGGCTTGAATGAGATGAACAACCTGGGAAGGTCTTGAAAGAAAGCAGAGTGGAAAACACGAATCTTTGAGATATCTTGAGCACTCCATAACAAATGAATAGCGAGGAGTAGATGATTAAGAGGTGCACCGGTATGAGAAGGTATTGAAATGAGGAAAGGGTAAGATCACCAAAGCTTGACTTGAAACCACCGGAGAAGATAAAAGAAACGAAGAATGATGAACTAGAAGCTCCGTTAGTATCTTCATGAGAATCACCGGATAAGAGTATTGACGGAAAAGGAATGAATAAGTTTCCCAACAATAACAGGATACTTGAATAAGAAATCTGAGTCCTTGGAGAAAAAACAAAGGGAGGGAGGGTGGGAAAAGCAAAGGCAACTTGGGATGGATGAAAACCACCAACGTTGAGAAGAACTGATACTTGAACTTGCTGAAGTTGAAATGGTCGGATCCACTTGCAGAGAAACACACCGGTGAAAAGGATTGACAAGACAATCTTGATAATCAAGAAGGATTGGTATCCACATCGGAGTATGAGAACACCATCCGGGGAAGGTATGGAATCCACATTTGACTTTGAAGCAACTCGAATACCACAACTGAAAACAAAACAAAGGATTGGCTTGCAGAATAAGCCGGAACAAACATATGATAGAGATTTCATCCGAAGTTTTCGTGGTGGGGCCTACACGGGCTCGATCGTACAGCACCATCATGTACAAGGCAGTGCACATGACATACGAAGCGTCCCCAAGTCGGCATAGCCAAGGACTCTTTAAGACACAACGAGACCACTATAAAACCGACCGTGAATAGGCGGACCACTAGACGTCGAACCCCAATTTCATATCATACATCTGTCGGAAGGATATCCTAAGAGCTACTTGAATTCCCACTTATGAAACTCCCGAAACTTTCCGGTTATGCAATCAGGTGTTGGGGATACAGGGGAAGCATAATATCTCACCCAAACTAGCAATACCTAC
This sequence comes from Triticum monococcum, assembly GCA_034509565.1. Taxonomy (NCBI): domain Eukaryota; kingdom Viridiplantae; phylum Streptophyta; class Magnoliopsida; order Poales; family Poaceae; genus Triticum; species Triticum monococcum. The sequence goes on along the minus strand of CM067844.1, from coordinate 301,406,585 downwards.
ATCCAGCTGTATCCATCCTTCAACACATAACCAAGAAACCATCGGAAACCATCTACCTCAACCTTCGAAAAGCATCCGTTATACAAGTTATGGCGATACTCCCGAACTCCCGCCCCAGTACTGGGTGGCGCCGAGGTTATCTCACCAACGAACTGCATAAAAGAGATTTTTTATGTCGGCGTACTAAACTCAGGTATTCCAGAACTGCAACGATAAAATTATGATGGCAACACCTCAGAGCTCAACTCCCCGGGACACTTCCACTAAACCCTTGACAGGAGGCACCAAGACAATGTTCTCATCATAAAACCATCGGAACGATTCCAAGATACCCGCGTGATCCTAAATTTTTTTTAGTGAAATTTGAGAAGAGAAGAGTCAAAACTCTACGTCAGGATGCCTCACCAGAGCGACGAAGGGACTGGGGAGTAAAAAGAATTCCTAAACTCTCCGATATATATAATTCCTAGATGACTCAAAACATTTTTTTCTAGACACAACTCGGCCGCTAAAAACGATCAATCAGTGGGGGCTCCTAAGGTCAGGGAAGGCTCTGATTACCAACTTGTAACACCCTCGATGTGACTATATCTCCCACGTGTCGAGGCATGACTTAGAGGCATAATCGCATTGAAGGCATATGTCGCAAGTGAGGTAATCTTCACACAACCCATGTAATACATAAGGGAAAGAGATACATAGTTGGCTTTCAATCGCCACTTCACACAATTACATGAATAAAGCATTACATCAACCAAATACACTCATGGTCCGACTACGGAACCAAAATAAAAGAAGAACCCCAAATGCGACAAAGGTCCCCGATCGACCCCAACTGGGCTCCACTACTAATCAACTAGAACTAAACAACACAAAGAACAAGATCTTCATCGAGCTCCTCCTGAGCTGGGTTGCATCATATGCACAGACTCATCGGCACCTGCAAGCTGGTTTTGGAAGTATCTGTGAGCCACGGGGACTCAGCAATCTCGCACCCTCGCGATCAAGACTATTTAAGCTCATGGGTAAGGTAAAGGTATGAGGTGGAGATGCAGCAAGTGACTAGCATATATGGTGGCTAACATACGCAAATGAGAGCGAGAAGAGAAGGCAAAGCACGGACGATAAAAGAATGATCAAGAAGTGATCCTATAACAACCTACGTCAAGCATAACTCCAACAAACGTGTTCACTTCCCGGACTCCGCCGAAAAGAGACCATCACGGTTACACACGTAGTTGATTCATTTTAATTAAGGTTAACTTAAGGTTTTCTACAACCGGACGTTAACAAACTCCCATCTGCCCATAACCGTGGGCACGGCTTTCAAAAGTTCAAATCCATGCAGGGGTGTCCCAACTTAGCCCATCACAAGCTCTCACGGTCAATGAAGGAATAGACCTCCACCCGAGACATTCCGATCAGGCTCGGTATCCCGGTACAACAAGACATTTCGACAGGGTAAAACTAAACCAGCAACACCGCCCAAATGTGCTGACAAATCCCGATAGGAGCTGCACATATCTCTTTCTCAGGGCACACTCAGATAGGTCAAGCTACGAGTAAAACCAGCCCTCGAGTTTCCCCAAGGTGGCCCCACAGGCTGCCCGTTTCGGACCAACACTCAGAGGAGCACTGGCCCCGGGGGGGGTTAAATAATGATGACCCTTGAGTCTGCAGAACCCAAGGGAAAGAAAAGGCTAGGTAGCAAATGGTAAAACCAATGTTGGGCATTCCTGGAGAAGCTTTACTTAAGGCGAACTGTCAAGGGGTTCCCATTATAGCCCAACCGCGTAAGGGACGCAAAATCCGGGAACATAACACCGATATGACGGAAACTAGGGCGGCAAGAGTGGAACAAAACACCAGGCATAAGGCTGAGCCTTCCACCCTTAACCAAGTATATAGATGCATTAATTAAATAAGATATATTGTGATATCCCAACAAGTAAACATGTTCCAACAAGGAACGGTATCTCCATGTTCCAACAAGGAACAAACTTCAATCTTCACCTGCAACTAACAACGCTATAAGAGGGGCTGAGCAAAGCGGTAACATAGCCAATCAACGGTTTGCTAGGACATTGGTGGGTTAGAGGCTGAACATGGCAATTTGGGAGGCTGACAAGCAAGTGGTAGGCATCGTAGCAATGGCATAGCAAAAGAGCGAACAAACTAGCATAGCAAAGATAGTAGTGATTTCGAGGGTATGATCATCTTGCTTGAAATCCCGCAAGGAAGAAGAACGAGTCCATGAAGAAGACAAACGGACGTAGACGAACGGGTCCTCACAACACGACGTTACCGGATCCAACCCGAAGAAGCAAACACCGGAAAGAAGCAAACAACATAGTAAACAACCATCACATAAACATGGCATGATGCACAAACAATTATGATGCATGTCCGGTTTAATGAAGCATGGCATGGCAAAGTGCACAAACAATCCTACAAATTAAGTGGAGCTCAATATGGAACGAGTTGCATATTGACAGAACACCACGTGATTTATTTAGTTCGATCTCGTTTATGTACCCAACAATATTAAATGTTGTTAAACATGGCAAGAGGGTGAAGCAAATGAAAAACTACCCATCTAGTCAAGTTTAAATGAGGCCGGGAACAACAAACAATAAATATGGAAAATCCTCATATGCATAATTTAAGGTTTGGTACTGTTCTGCCCTAAACACAATTTTAGAGTTGTTAAACATGCAAGATGAGTGCACCATGTTAAACTAGGCAAAATTCTACCCCATTTACATATAAAGTTTATTAAAATCGGAGTTACGGTTATTTAGTTATGAATTGAATCATTTTAACATGGCATAGGAGAAAAATAATGCAATCATCATTTTAAACATTTTAAACATAGATGAAAGTTGGATATTATTAATCTACACAAAATTCTGAGCAAGTTTCATATATAGATCTTTTAAGTCCGATGCACGGTTTGTGAGTTGTTAAATGCATGATCCCGAAGGTGTTTTCTGTGAAATTGCAATGCTCTGGATAATTGGACAAATTCACAGGACGGAAAAAAAACGAGACATGGGCTGAATATGGTGGAACTGGGCTGCTCACATTGGGCTTCGGCCCGGTCAGTGCAGAGGCTAGAGTAGGCCGGCGATGCTGGGCCTCGGATCTGGTTGGCGGCCCAGCAGAGAGGAGGGGCTGGCGCTGGGCCTTGGCGTGCTGCGGTCGGGGAAGCAGGTCGAGGCGGGGTGGCGCGTTGGGTCGGATGGAGCTGGGCCTAGGAGGAGGTTGGCCCAGGCGAGCGCATAGTCAACGGCGTCGAGCGGTTCCTCCCGATCCATGGTGATGGCGACGCTGGAGGACTCCGGCGAGGCTCGAGGCAACGACGGCGGGGAGGAGCGGAGGCAGCCCCGGAGGTGCGGATATGGGTCGTGGGATGGCCGGTCCTCGCCGGAAGCATGGCCGGATGCGGGTGACTGCTTCTCGTAGATGGACTTGGCACGGGCGAGCAGGGACTTGGAGCTTGGTTCCCATGGCGGCGATGAAGCGGCGGAACGGCGCCACGGCGTGACGAAGGGAGCTCGTGTTCTTCCTGTACAGGCACTAGACTGAGAGAGAGAGAGGAGAAATCGAGAGGAAGGAGGGGACCAAGGCGAGGGTCAGCTGAGCATGGCTTGCTGGACCTTCCGACGAGCGGCGTGGGGACGAGGTGAGGAGGCGCTCAGGCGCCTGCGCGCTGGATCAAGGGCTCGGGGAGCATCTCTCCTTTGGTGCTGGACACGCACGGGAGCAGGGAAGGGGAGGCGGCTGCAAGCTAGTTGGGAGGCGGCGCAAATCGAGGGAGATGGTCGGAGCAAGGTGATTGGGCTGGCGTTGAAATTGAGGAGAAAGTGGGCGGCGGCGGCGGCTGGGAGGATCCCTAAAAAATTAGGGTTATCCAAAATGGACTAGGGATAGACTATATATATAGTAGGTGGGTTAGATTAGGGGCTAATCGGACCCTCCGATTAAAATCAAACGGTCGATATAAAATAGTTAGGGAGCCCAAATAGGAAAACGATGACATTTTGTAGAAGTTTGGGGATGATCCGGATCCAACGGTGACGACTGCCCGAGTCGGGTCCGGGACAGCTTTCGAGCGCGCGCGAGGAGGGTCGCGGGCTGACAAGAGAGGTTAGGTTGGACCTGGCGGTAGGTAGCGGGCTGTGCAGAAGGGCTCGAGCTGAGAGAAGAGAAGAGAGAGACCCGACGACTGTTTCCGAAGACCGAAAACGTCCGACGTTAGACCGGCTATAATGCCGCTATAGTTTAACGGTTGGGCTATCAAACGAACTCCGAATGCGATGAAACTTGATAGGCGGTCTATCTACACTATAATAAGACCACACGTCAAATCTCATCTCATCCCGAGAACATTTGCCGGCCACTTATAAAATAATATTTCGGACAAGTCGCGGGCGCGTGCAAGTGTGGTTGGGCTCAGAACGGACAACGGAGAGAACGAGGAGACCGGGACGAATGCAAGTTTTGAAAACATGATGATGCAATGCACATGATGACATGATAAGATGCAACACGCAAGCACATGACAAGGAAACAACAGCGAATAACTGGAAGACACCTGGCACATCGGTCTCGGGGCGTTACAGTTGTTATGCCATGGTGTACAGCACATACTTGCATGTTATGCGTACGTGTGACGTGTATTGCTATGTGTGGGATCCGACAATCTAGTTGTTTATCCTTGGCAGCCTCTCTTATGGAGAAATGTAGTATAGTGCTTCTTTGGGCCATAGTAGTCCGCTATAGCCCGGTTCACTGGAGTCTTGCTAGCCCAGCACTACTGCTAAGGACACTTGACTGGTCGGCATGTGTTTCTTTTCGTTCCTGTGTCTGTCCCTGCAGGGAAATGTCATGCGGTTACCTCCGAGTCCTCCCTAGCCTGCTACAGCCCGGGTTCCCCGGAGTCCTGTTAGCCCAGTGCTACAGCCCGGATTCACACGCTGCTGACCGACATGCTCGATGTGAATCATGTATGCATGTCCCCATAGGTTAGTGCCGCTTTGGGTTAACGACTAGCCATGTCGGCCCGGGTTCACTGTCATATGGATGCTAGCGACACTATCATATACGTGAGCCAAAAGGCGCAAACGGTCCCGGGCCATGGTAAGGCGACACCCGTGGGAATACCTTGCGTGAGGCCGCAAAGTGATATGAGGTGTTACAGGATAGATCGGTGTGACTTAGAATCGGGGTCCTGACACGTCCATTTCCCCAAAGGTTGACTACAAAAGAATGGGCCAAATATGCACCACAACTTGCAAAGCTCAGAGCCTTGGTGGCTAATGGTTTAACAGGACTTGACTTTGTTGGTTGCTGGATATCTTGGGGTATTTTTCCTTTAAGCCGTCGCCCCGGTTTAATGTGCGAGTACATAGGGGATTTCAAAGACCCTCAACGGTACACTGACATTCAGTTAACTGATGCTGAAATAACTGAAGCTGTCAAAAAGATACTGGATGAATGGATGGCTGTCTGCAGCAAAACAGGGCTAAGTCCCTTCTGCATTTCAAATAAACCGCCAGCTGTAAGAATTGCCTAACCCCTGTTTGAACCTGATATTCTTAACTCTTCGGTATAACCTTTGTCAATCTTTTAATAGGGTGACGAACCATTTTGGAAGAAGAAAGCTCAGGATAAACCGGCCAAGACCCCTCGACCCAAGATAAAGGTCGTCAAAAAGCCTGCCAAGAAGAAAGCAGCTGAGTCCACCGAGATGAACCTCGACGAGGATCTTGACAACCCGGAATCAGAGGTAGAACTTGATTCTCTTGGTTCATTTTTCATACACCTCATTGACAATGACCATTATCAGGATGACGCTGAAGCTAGACGGGCTGATGATGTAGAGGTAATAATTATTTCCTCCGGTTCAGATCCTCAGCCAACACAGAAAACCCGTCAAGCAAACCGGAAAGTAAAATTTTCACACCCTCTAGCTTATTTGGATCCTAACTTCCTTTTGAAGAAAAAGCAACATGAAGCTCGCCGCACAACCCGGCATAGTGGCCACGTGGTTACTTCATCCGGTTTGCCGAATACGCCGGTTCGTAAATGCCGACCGGAGGTTTCATCCATTCCTGACACATCTTATCCCAAGGCTGGTTATTTACGGCAACCTCTTAATCCATCTGAGTCAAACTACCAGGGAACTTCCCATTCATCCTCTGTTGAATCAACAGGGACACAGCTTCCACCCCGTAAGACTATTCTTGGGTAAGCATACTACACTTAACTCTTTATCCCTTGCACCTGTTTAATATACTAACCTTTACTTCCATTCATTTCGGAGCCAAAGCTAGGCCCAACAAAGAGGCCAAATTGAATAAACCGGTTGATGATAACCCGGACACTGAACCGGAAAAGATCCTAGAACAGTTTGAGCCAAATGCTGACGCTATTCTTGATGATCCGCCAACGCAACATCATGAAACCTTTGCTGAACAGATGGAAGATGATCCCACAGGCCATGCTACTGACCCACCACGCCCGGCTAAAACTACAGATAAACCGCCAAGCCCAGTTAAAGCGGCTTATGACCAATCGGATGATGTCATTGTTACTGGTTTAGGCTACACAACTCCTGGTAATCCCATTGCTTTATCAAAACATAGTGCCAAGGAAGAATTTGCTGCTATGGATAAGGGCAAGTGGAAAGAAGATTTGGAAAGCTATGCCCACCTCAGCGCCCAAGATATCCACTGTGGGTTTTTAAACCGCCTGTACACAAGCCGCGACTATGAAGTCAGTTTAGTGAACCTTATGAAAGAGAGATATGAGGTAAATACTGTTAACTCTCCATAATTGTTTCTCTCTTGTATCCGATTTCTAATATCAACTCCAGTAGCCCCCAAGGGCTGGTTTATGATATCAATGTAAACCGGGACTTTGTAATACTTCAACTTTGCCTGCGTAGCCCCCAAGGGCTGGTTTATCTTTTTAGGATGAATCGGGACTTTAAAGTATTAATCTTGCAACTTTCCTTTATGTAGCCCCCAAGGGCCGGTTTATCTCTTCAAGATGAATCGGGACTGTATTATTGAGCGAATATACATTAGCCCCCAAGTGCCAAGAATAATACTTGAATTGATCTTGGGACTTATAAGAGAAATTTGATAAGAAGCAATAGGCATTAGCCCCCAAGTGCCAAGTTTATAACTTGTTATGTGCTTGGTACTTCAAAATGCTGCCAACTCATAACATGTATGTCTCTTACAGGCTGAGCTGAGCAAAAAGGAATCTCAAAACACTGATCTTCAAGAAAATATCAAGTCCCAGCAAGCAGAAACTTCCAAAGCCAAAGAGGAGCTGACCAGTGCCTTAGTAGCCATGGAGAAATTGAAGAAAACTTCAAGAAGGAGCGGGCAGACTGGGGCATAGAGAAAACCACACTGCAAAAGAGGTCTGAGGATGCAGAAGCAGCCCTTAACCCGGTGGTAGAAGAGCTGATTGGTTTGAAGCCGCAAATAAATGCCATGATGACTGCTATGTTTGGTAAGTACCCTTATCATAAGCTTTTAACTTGTATTATCCTATGAACTACCGGTTTATCGATGTGCGTAATGATGCAGGATCTCGCATTACCCATCTGGGCTCTGATATGTAGAAAAAATTGAATGTTGCATATACTCTTATAGAACAATTATATATCGGCACGCAACGGATCATTTGTACTGCCTCTCATAACAAACCGCCCCCAACCTTGATCAAGGAAACATTAGAGAAGCTGTCAATGTTGCCTACCCGGTTTGAGGAGTTAAAAAGATCAGCTGCAAGGGCAGGTGCTCTAACTGCGCTAATCCGGGCTAAAACATGGATAATAGATCTTGACCCAGCTGATGTAGGAAGCGGCTATCCGAGCATAAAGGAGGACGGGTCAGATTTTGACAATGATGACCTTCGAGCTTTGACGAAAGAAATGCGCCATTAGCGAGGAAATTGGCTGAAGAGACAGACCTTTCTCATTACCATTCGATTTATGACACCGACAACAAATGGGTTAATGCGCCAACACATGATGTGGAAAATCTTATCCCGCCAATCCGTAAGCATACCTACGCCCCTGATTATTAACCCTCCACACTTATAAGTGACGAAGCTGTATTCAAGGCCCTAACTGGAATCGACTAGAAAGCAATTGACTTCCAGCCGCTCGATGGAGAGGAGGAGGATGAACCGGCACAGGATGATCCACAGCCATCAAGTCAGCCCGGCGAGGAGTCATGATCCGGAGGCTGGTTTAGCCTTCCACATACTGCAACACTTGTTGAAAACAATTATCCTTTTGGGCATCAAAGCGCCTTGTAATAGGCTAGTTTAAATACTTGGTCTGCTATGCCATCGTGCATATTCACTTTGCATGACACTGTTAATCCGTCATGATTATGCTATGTCTGCTTATGATCCTTAGCAGCTTTATTCAACCTTTTTCTGCATCTAAATAGTGTCCTGGCAGTTTATCGCCGGACGGGTCGTAACACCCAACATATAAACCGGGTTTATAACCAAGGTTGTACTTAAGAATAACCAAATATGAAATATATCATACCTGCGATATTGAATCACATCGTTGGTACCAACTTCTTTGGTAAGGGTGATAAATCAAACCTTGAGTGCTGATAACTCCTCCATGTTGTGCCGAATTATAGTAAAGCCGTACCGGGTGTAATAAACACTGGATTATCCATATATCATACTGGCGACTTGTAGTCAAAAGCTAGACTGGGTCAATGAACACCGGATTATAGCTGAGTGTATGCTGACGACTTATAATTGACAGCGAAGCCGGGTCAATAGACACCAGCAATATTTTCAGTTTGCTCGGCCTAGTTATAGTCAACAGCCAGGCCGGGTCAATAGACACCGGATTTGTATAAACCGCATCAAAATAAATCTCAAAAAGAAAGATTGCAAAAGAAAAGTATGAAAAAATGAGGATTTTCATGGGCTGCCAGGCCACTGAGTTAAACCATTTTAGAAAGCCTTATAAGATGGACCTCACATTAACCAATCGTCATTTTAACTAAGACAAGTTCAGGGTCTGTATAAGATTGACTTGTCAAATGTTCGACGGGTCATACCAGGATTACCGGGGCGGAGTGACTTACTTAAAAAGGTAGGATAACCCGGGGTTTTAGGTGAATACACCTGGCTTCCAAGCCTGGCTTTTATAGCCTATTACTAGGTTATAGACTCTGTATTCTTGTAGAACAAAGAGCCCCCATGCAATATTTTGAGCGTGCTCATTGGACGCCTATGTTTGAGTTGTGCTTTGCAACACACTCTCTTTGGCTCCTTTTGACTTTGGGTAGCAAGCCCCCAAGTTTTTTTATATGTGGCTTATGAGCCGTATCAATGGGTAATCAGGACTCCGCTTTATAAATAGAAGCCCCCATGTAACCAAAAAATTTTAAGGAAGAACGAAGAGGCCCCGCTTTAGCAGGGATGCCGATTTATTATATTGATCATCATAATATATACATTGTCAATAATATGTACATAAGAGGAGCCTATGGCTCAGGTGTAGTAAGGCCGAAGATGAGCGATATTCCACGACCGGTGGGTCTCCTCCTTCGATTTATGTGAGTCTTTGTGCTCTCAAACATCGATAAGGTACTATGACCCGTTGTGTAGATTCTTGCTGACCACAAAGGTTCCTTCCCAAGGCGGGGATAACTTGTGCATATTAGTTTGATCCTGGATGAGCCGGAGCACCAGATCCCCTTCTTGAAACATTTTGGTTTTAACCCGATGACTGTGATAACGACGCAGATCTTGCTTGTAAATTGCCAAACGAGCTGCTGCAATATCACGCTCCTCATCTAACAGGTCAAGTGCTTCCTAATGTGCTTTCTCATTGTCAGCTTCAAGATAAGCCACACACGGGGTGAGTCATGACGTATGTCAATAGGGAGAACCGCCTCTGCTCCATAAACCATGAAAAAAGGTGTGTAACCCGTAGATCTGTTGGATGTGGTATTGATGCTCCATAACACAGAAGGTAACTCCTCCACCCAACAACCCGGCGTCCGCTGCAAAGGAACCATAAGCCGGGGCCTGATGCCTCTTAGGATCTCTTGATTGGCTCTCTCCACTTGACCATTAGATTGGGGGTGAGCCACTGATGATACGTCAAGCCGGATGTGCTCACGTTGACAAATTTCTTTCATAGCACCCTTGGACGGATTAGTACCATTATTAGTCATGATGCTGTGTGGAAAACCAAACCGGAAAATCACCTTCTTGATGAATTGAACTGCCGTGGCTGCATCACACTTACCGACTGGCTCTGCCTCCACCCACTTAGTGAACTTATCATCCGCCAACAGAAGGTGGGTCTTCTTATCCTTGGACCTCTTAAAGGGCCCAACCATATCTAACCCAAAAGTTGCAAATGGCCAAGTGATTGGAATCATCCTCAATTCCTGAGCCGGAACATGAGCTCGACATGAAAATTTCTGACAACCATCACACCTTTTTACCAAATCCTCAACATCAGCATGAGCCGTCAGCCAATAGAAGTCGTGACGAAAAGCTTTAGCTACCAGGGACTTTGAACTGGCATGGGGACCACAATATCCTTCGTGGATCTCATGCAAAATCTCACAGCCTTCTTCAGGAGATAGGTAACACTGAAACGCCCCTGTTACACTGCCATGATGCAATTCTCCGTTGACAATGGTCGTTGACTTGGATCGCCGGATTATCTGCCTGGCCAAAGTTTCATCCTCCAGTAACTCGCCTCGATTCATATTCGCCAAATATGGGACTGTCCAATCTAGGATAACGTGAAGAGCCGCCACCAACCGAGCCTCCGAGTCAGGAAGAACCAAATCCTCCTCTGTAGGTAGCTTGACCGATGGGTTATGCAAAACATCTAGGAAAAACATTGGGTGGCACCGTTTTACGTTGAGAGCCCAAATGGCTTAAAGCGTCAGCCGCTTCGTTCTTTCTCCGGTCCACATGGTCAACCTGATAGCCCTTGAAATGACCAGCCAGAATGTCTGCTTCTCGTTGATACGCCGCCATGAGCGGATCCTTGGAATCCCATGTACCAGATACTTGTTGAGCTACCAAGTCTGAGTCACCAAAGCACTTAACCCGGCTTAGATTCATCTCCTTAGCCATTCAAAGACCATGGAGTAAGGCCTCATATTCAGCTGCATTGTTAGTGCAAGGGAACATTAAACAGAGAACATAACAAAACTTATCACCTCGTGGGGAAGTTAACACAACTCCAGCCCCCGAGCCCTCCAATTGCCTGGACCCATCAAAATGAATAGTCCAATAAGTGTTATCTGGCTTTTCTTCCGGTGCCTGCAATTTAGTCCAGTCATTGATGAAATCCACAAGCGCTTGGGACTTGATTGCTGTGCGAGGCATATACTCTAATCCGTGAGGTCCAAGCTCGATGGCCCATTTGGAAACCCAGCCAGTTTCTTCCATGTTTTGGATTATATCTCCCAAAGGGGCAGAACTAACCATAGTGATGGGATGACCCTGAAAATATTGCTGGAGCTTCCGGCTTGCCATAAAATCTCCATACACCAGCTTCTGCCAATGTGGGTACCTCTGCTTAGACTCAATAAGCACCTCACTGATATAATAAACCGGCCGTTGAACCGGATACTCCTTTCCAGCTTCTTTACGTTCTACCACAATGGCCACACTGACAACCTAGGCATTGGCTGCAACATATAACAACAGCGGCTCTTTATCGACCGGAGCAGCAAGGACAGACGGTTCAGCTAATTGTTTCTTCAAGTCCTCAAACGCCGCATTAGTAGCATCACTCGAGACAAAATTATATGTCTTTTTCATCATCTAATATAGAGGGATAGCTTTCTATCCCAATCGTCTGATAAACCGGCTCAATGCTGCAATACGACCCGCCAGACGCCGAACATCATTAGTACACGCCGGTTTAGCCAGAGATGTAATAGCTTTGATCATTTTCGAATTAGCTTCAATGCCCCTATTAGACACCAGAAAACCCAAGAGCTTGCCTGCCGATACACCAAAAACACACTGGGCCGGATTAAGCATCATCTTATAGACCCGGAGATTATCAAAAGTTTCCTTCAAGTCATCTATTAATGTCTCCTCCTTTCTGGACATCACCACAATATCATCCACGTAAGCATGAACATTGCGCCCAATCTGATTATGAAGACAATTCTGCACACAGCGCTGATAAGTCGCCTGGGCGCTCTTGAGCCCAAAAGACATAGATGCATAGCAGAAGGCTCCAAAGGGAGTTATAAAAGTTGTCTTCTCCTGTTCCTGAACTGGCATTTTTATCTGATGATAACCAGAATAAGCATCCAGAAAGCTCATACGCTCACAACCCGTCGTAGCATCAATGATTTGCTCAATATGAGGGAGAGCAAAGAGATCAGCTGGACAATCCTTGTTCAAATCTGTGTAATCCACACACATACGCCAAGTGTCGTTCTTCTTAAGTACTAGCACCGGGTTAGCTAACCACTCTGGGTGAAAAACCTCCACAATAAACCTTGCTGCCAATAGCCGGGCTACCTCCTCACCAATGGCTTTGCACCGTTATTCATTGAAGCGGCGGAGAAACTGCTTGACCGGTTTAAATTTGGGATCGATGTTAAGAGTGTGCTCAGCAAGTTCCCTCGGTACACCTGGCATGTCAAAAGGTTTCCATGCAAAGATGTCCCAGTTCTCATGGATGAACTCGACGAGGACGCTTTCCTATTTCGGATCCAGGTTAGTGCTGATGCTAGCCTGCTTGGATGAATTGCCAGGAACAATATCAACAAGTTTGGTCTCATCAGCCGATTTAAACTTGAAAGCCGGGTCATGCTCTCTAGTTGGCTTTTTCAAAGAAGTCATATCCATCGGATCAACATTGTCCTTATAGAACTTCAACTCCTCTACCGCACAAACTGACTCAGCATAGGCCGCATCACCTTATGACCCAGCATCTTGAGATGCAGATAAACATAACAGGGCCTTGCCATGAATTTAGCATAAGCCGGCCGTCCAAACAGGGCATGATAAGGGCTCGTGATTTTCACCACTTCAAAAGTCAATGTCTCTGAACTTGAATCATGATCATCTCCAAAAGGAACCTCCAAAGCTATCTTACCAACTGGGTACGCCGATTTACTAGGCACCACACCATGGAAACCAGTATTCAACGGTTTAAGATTTTTATCTGTCAACCCCATGCGACGGAAGGTTTCATAATAAAGGATATTAATAATGCTCCCTCCATCCATGAGCACCTTGGTGAACTTATACCCACCAACCTGAGGCACCACCATAATGCCAGATGACCCGGATTAGCAACCCGGGGTGGATCATCCTCTCGACTCCACAAAATGGGTTGTTTAGACCAGCGCAAGTAACGGGGCACTACCGGTTTAACGGAGTTTACTGCCCTTTTATGAAGCTTCTGATCGCGCATGCACAGGCTACTGGTGAAGACATGATACTGCCCACTATTCAACTGCTTCGGGTTGCTTTGATAACCCGATTGTTGCTGCTGTTGACTCCCCTAAGGGTGTTGTTGGCTATAACCACCTTGGTTGCCATGATTGCCATGATTACCTTGAAGTCCTGAGCCAGAACTGCCTCCACCATAACCCGACCCATGAATATCGGGTCCTGAGCCGCCGCCCGGTCCATCACCATCTTGGAAAAGATTTGAGTTTTTGAACTCCCTCATAATAAAGCAATCCTTCCAGAGGTGCGTAGCTGGCTTTCTCGCGTCCCGTGTCTTGGGCAAGGCTGATTTTACAGGTACTCAAGATTGATACCTGATCCACCACTCCACGGGGGCGATTTACCCTTACGACGCTGACCGTTATTCTGCGTGTTGGTGTTAGCCACAAAATCCAAACTGTTATCCGCCTTGCGCTTACCGTTGTTTCCATGGCCCGTCGGGTTATGCTATTGCCCTTTGGTGTTGCTGCTCTTTTTTCCCCTCCCTAGCTTTTCATCGTCAAACTCGGGATCCTTGGTACTATCAGAGTCAGGATACTTAACCAGAGCTTCCATAAGTGTACACATGTCACCACAGTGACGCTTAAGCCGCCCTAACTTCAGTTTAAGAGGCATGAACCGACAATTGCCTTCCAATGTCAAAACTATTGTATCAGCATTGATGCGTGTCGATGAATGCAGAATCGCTGAGACCTTACGCACCCAATGGGTTGTTGTTTCACCTTCTTCTTGGAGACAGGCGGCTAAGTCCACAATTGACATGGGCTGCTTGCACGTATCATTGAAATTCTGGATAAACAGGGCCTTTAACTCGGCCCATGATCCAATGGAGTTAGCTGGTAAACTTTTCAGCCAAGTACGAGTTGTTCCTTCCAACATCATGGTGAAGTATTTAGCACATGCTGCGTCATCCACATACAGCATCTCCATCGCCATCTCATAGCTCTCAACCCATGATTCGGGGGGTAAATCGGAAGTGTAATTGGGCACCTTACGAGGACCTTTGAAATCCTTGGGCAGCCGCATTTTACGTAAAGTCGGGGTGAGACACGGCACCCCCAAAGAGCTGAAGGCAACACCTGGTTCCACCGAAGTATTTGGACGGACCGGAGTAAGCTGACGGGCCGCATACTGCGCTGCTATCTCAGCTTCTCGACGTGCTCTACCGTGATCCACCACGTCCTCGGCATTAGCACCACCGCCCGCCGGGTTATGCCCTCGAGGCGGGTCATGGTTCCGCGCACTGCTGGACATAGCCGGTTTACCACTGGCTGGTTACTGGTTCTTGCTCCCGGCATGTTAAAGAGATTCCTTGCCTCATAAACCGGAGGCAGGTGAGACCGGTACCTTCTCCTCATTACATCGTTTGACACGTTCTGATCCAACATAAGCCGATAAGCCTGCGCATCCAACTCGGCCCGCTCTGCAGCCATCCTGGTGTTCTCGGCTATCAAGTCTGCCTTGGCTTGAGCTATTTGATCCTTCACCTTCGCAACTTCTATGTTATGCTGATCCTGATCCGATGGGTTAACTTTAGCCAGCAGTGTTGCCAAAGTGTCAAATAAATCGGACAAAACCTGAGCCGGTGATTGCGCAGGGCCTCCTTCCCCAGCTGCTGTCGTTGCTGCTGGGCCGGAGATCATTGCTCCTGCGGTTGAAGAATGTTGTGCTGACTGTGTACCGGCCATGAAGATCGCAACTCGGCTCGGCGGATCGAAGGGGTCCGGAATACTGTCGCCATCGGAACGGCCCCCAAACTGTCCATCTTGTAGTTGGTACAATGACTCAGTCTCTCCGGTAGATGACTCGTCATCAGAATAAACGACGGTTTCCCCACTGGATACTGATCTATCCTTAGATTGCACTCCGTGGACGACTCTCACGAAGGCACGCTTCATGGTAGGCTCAACCTGGGCGGATCTCGCACGCTGAGCCATTTCGACAATGTCGGTGCAAATGTCCAGCTCAAGGCCCGGTTTGCCGATCTTGCCAATGAAAACGTGAATACCACCGAAGGGGAACCGATATCCATACTCAATTGAGCCGGCCTTGGGGCCCCAGCCTCCTTCGCTGATGTAGAGCTTGCCGCGATGACTCCTGGTCATCCGGCCCACAGCGTATCCCTTGAGCCCTTCGAAGCTGCCCTCTAAGAACTTGACACCATCGTGCAACAGCCCCACGGCGGGTGCCAACTGTCGTGGTTTTGTCATGGCAAATGTCCTAGCATGAGGACTTAGTCGGGGAGCCATCGCAACGTAGTTAGCTTAAAGGGGTTAAAGCAGGACAAAGGACGCAAGGAGTTTATACTGGTTCGGCCCCTTGCAGTGAAGGTAAAAGCCTAATCCAGTTGTGATGGAATTGCTAGGGTTTAGATGACCAGGGAGCGAATCCGCTTTGCCTGGCTCTCGATCTCTCTTGTTTTCCGTCCCTAAAACGCCGCCGGGTCGTCCCTTTATATACACAGGTTGACACCCAGCATTTTACAGAATCCCGACGGGCTCATAATTGTGTCCGACTCGGTTTATACCCTTTCTTATCTTACAATACAAGTTATACATCTTATGGCAGTTTACATCTACCGGGCTCTAATCCGCCTTCGGGCCTTGGGCCTTCTTGTTAAACCACCTTCGTAAAGCGCCTTGCCTTCGTGGGCTTCAATAAGAATAGCTTACCATAAGTATAATCCGACCCCTCCTGGGTGGTTTATACTTAATAGTGATATCGCCAACACCAAGGTAAGAATCTGCATCACACTCATGTGCATGATGATCTCTTGGCGATGTATCAAGAGATCATTGAACTTATGATATTTCAAGATGATCATTTCAGAAAGTTCAGTGATTGGCATGGCATGGATTAGGAATGTGGACAACTCAAAATGCTAAGGACACATATTGGCTCAAGCTCAAGACTCTACATTTTCATTTTAGGATCCAAGATCACATTGAGTCCATAGGAAAAGCCAATACTATTAAAAGGGGATGAGGTGTTGCTTAATGGCTTGCTTGCTCAAAATGCTTAGTGATATGCTCAAAAAGCCCTCAACAACTTTCTCATATCCACATATGTACCCAACCAAAAGTCAAACTTGGCCCTACCAATTTGATCTATTCGGTGCCACCGAGTTCACTTGACATAGCCACTGCCAGAAACCCTAGTCACTTCGGTCTCACAGATAGGGATCTCGGTCTCACCGAGATGGGATTGCAAACTCTCTGTTTCCCTTCATAAGGTATCGATCCAACCGAGATGAGCGATCGGTCCCACCGAGTTCGCTATGCAAACTCTCTTTTTCACTTATGTAACGTTTCACTCTCACCAAAATGAGCGATTCAGTCCCACCGAGTTTGCCTGGCCAACTCTCTGGTTAACTTATTACCAAAATCGGTCCCACCGAGTTTGTGTAATCGGTCTCACCGAGATTACGTTATGCCCTAAACCTAATGAAATCGGTCCCACCGAGTTGACATGTCGGTCCCACTGAAAATCCTAACGTTCACATTTTGAACTAAATAGGTTTGATCGAGTTTCATGATTCAGTCCCACCGAGTTTGGTGATTTGTGTGTAACGGTTAGATTTTGTGTGGAGGCTATATATACCCCTCCATCCTTCCTTCATTAGTGAGGAGAGCCATCAGAACGTGTCTAGACTTCCAGCATTCATTTTCCGAGAGAGAATCACCTACTCATGTGTGGAGACCAACATATTCCATTCCAACCATATGAATCTTGATCTCTAGCCTTCCCCAAGTTGCTTTCCACTCAAATCATCTTTCCACCAAATTCAAATATGCGAGAGAGAGTTGAGCATCGGGGAGACAATCATTTGAAGCACAAGAGCAAGGAGTTCATCATCAACACACAGTCTATTACCTTTTGGAGAGTGTTGTGTCCTAGATTGGTTAGGTGTCACTTGGGAGCCTCCGACAAGATTGTGGAGTTGAACCAAGGAGTTTGTACAGGCAACACTACAAAAAAGCCACATCCGTGACATTTCAGGCTGAACGATTTTTTTCTGTCATGCTTATGACACTTCTATGTTGATATTTGTGACAAAACCCGGTATCATCATAGATGTTGTGGGCTCCTACTTCTATGACAAAAAATCATGACAGAAAATGGGCTTTTCGTCCTGGGCGGGCCGGAGACGCAACTGCATGACATTCTTTGGGCCGTCCATGATGGAAAAAACCGTGGTAGAAGCATGGGCGAGGAAAATATGGGGGAGTTCCCGGTTACGGTGGGTGGTCGGGGCCGAGCGATGCGCGTTTCTCTCATACATGTACGCTGGTGGGTGTGAGGCATTGGGCTTTAACTAAACCCAAGCGATTGCAATGCAGGCTATGCATTACAGAACCTGAGCGATCGATCGATCTCTTGCTGTTAACTGAAGCCGAGTGATTCCTTAGCTACTGTTGCTAACTAAAGCTGATCAAACACTGTTGCCTCCTTCCCTTGATGAACAATGAGCGTTGTTGCAGGGTTTGGATGAACGGTTCCTGGTGGGGGGTTGGATGAATAGGACTCCGTGCAGGGCTGGATGAACAGGACCCCGTGGAGGGCTAGATGAACAGGACGACCCCGTGGAGGGCTGGTTGAGCAGTAGCCGGTGGTGGGCTGGATGAACAGTAGCCCGTGGAGGGGTGGTTGAACAGGACCCCGTGGAGAGGGCTGGTTGAACAGTAGCCAGTGGAGGAGCGAGCGGTGGAGGCTGGATGAACAGGAGCCCGTGGATGAACAGTCGCAGGTGGAGGCTGAAGGAGGTCGACGGTGGATGAACAGTAGCCCGTAGAGGCAGTCAATGGTGGAGATTAGTAGTAGCTTGTGGAGTCCCATTTTGCAGTACGCCACACCCCTCCTGATGAACAGGACCCCCGTTTCGATCGTAGCGCTCCAACACAAGTCCGTTTCTCTGTTTTGCGGTATGCCACACCCCTCCCGATCAATAGGACCCTGTTTCCACCATAGGAGGTCCGTTTCCTCCGTTTTGCGGTACGCCAGACCCCTCTCGATGAACAGGATCCCCTTTCGACTGTGGCTGGTCGGGCAGAAGGCCGTTTCCTCGGTTCTGCGTTATGCCAGGCCTCGTTTCCATTGGCTGTTCCATCCAAGCCGGTTGGCTCTCGATGAATAGCACGGGTTCCGTTGCCTCCCGAGGAACATGATGCATTCCATTGCCTCCCCATTAACACGACGACGGCGCAGCTTCTCTGTTCCGACCCATCCATGTACAGGAGCCCTGGCCGTACGTATGCGTGAGTAGCCATTCAAGACCTCGCCCGTATGTACGTACATGGCCGTATTTTGTTTCTTGCACCCTAGCCGATGTACGTACGTGTACAAGCTACGTGCGCGCCTCTACTTAGACACCTGCGCGCCTCTACATCAACCAGTATTTACGTACACGTTCATGACCAGAATGACAACGCTACATACGCATCAGCCAGGTGGGTCCCGACTGCCAGGCACTTCCTTGCGTGCAAAGATGTAGCTGGTGGGTCCCAGCAGTCTGGGGGTGATTCATTATTTTTTTTGCCCATAATATGGACGCACTTCCTTGCGTGCGAAGATGTAGCTGGTGGTTTCCAACAGTCAGGGGGAACATTTTTTCGCGAAATACAGTGGCCCGTACGATGGGTCCATGCTGTTAGGTGGAGGAATCATTATTTTGCATGTAATAAGGAGGCATTTCCTTGTGTGCGGCCGTGGACCCAGCTGTCAGCCTCTCCACGTACAGTCCACGTCTAATGGATGTCGTTCATTGACCACGTTGAGCACGGCGCGGTGAGAGCACTAGGAAGGGAACGACACGGAGCCAGGGAAGACTCGGTAGTGGTTGCCCACGCGGTGGGGAGTACGAGGGTTTACTATTCTGGCTGCCGTCGCCGAAAAATAGCAGGAGGTGTGGGTGAGTAGAGGAATGTCCTGGCCAGCAATGGAGTAGGGTGGGGCGGTGCGGCCTGTGTGGCAGCATAGCTGGCCATGGGAGGCGGGAGCAGGCAGTCCCACCGGCGCTGGTTTGGGCGGCTGGAGCAAGAAGACCATAGGTTGAAGAAGCACTACGGCCGTTGGATGGACATCATACGGTCTCTATAGCTAGAATCGTTTATATTGACTAAGTTGACAAAGCCCTTGGTACGCGTCAACTTAGTAGGCCCACAGGTCATCCTCCGAAATGGTGCGCTCCAGATGTCAGGGGTAGGAATCAATTTTTGGCGGCTGAAGCTAGAATATCCGAGATTGAAGAAGAAGCACGACATCTGTTGGATCGACATCCAATGGCCACTGCTCCTAGAACCGTGTGTTGACTATAAGTTGACAAAGCCTTGGATATGCGTCAACTTACTTTTTTAGGGGACGCATCAACTTAGTAGGCCCACAAGTGTGTGGCAGAGAACTTATAGCCCATTTGCGATTTGCAGGAATGTACAATCCATTTTTGAATTCTAATGGAATTTACTACAACCCATTTACAGTTTGTTAAAAGTACAACCCATTTTCTAGCTAGGACAACGATTAATAATTTCAACCAACCGTTCAAAACAGAATTCAATAAAATTTCCCACATTTTGATGGGATCCGAAATATTTTTATCCCAAAATTTCTAATCGGATTAAATACAATTTCAATATAAATTTGTATTACGTAAAAATTCCAACAAAACATTGCATGCGCAACATTTAATGAAATTAAAAATTTCAAAATCCAAAAAAAATATAAACTAATTACGTGTTTGGTGCATTTTTTATAGTTACTTCCAGCTTTTATAATGACATCCCATTTATTATTTCTTAAATCCCATTTCCTTCTTAAGCCTAATGCACCCCTCCTTGGAACAGCCTAGCGGGGCAAAAAATAACAAGTTGACCTTGCCTGGGTATTCCTCAAAAAAAGTATAGCTGGGCTAGCCATTTTCAGCTTGAAAAAAATTAATATTTGGGCTGGATATCTGGCCTGGGCTAGGCGGGCCATAGCCCGCCCAGTTAATACCCTGCTCTCCTCTGAACAACAATGAAAACATCGCTCAAGAAAAACTCTGCAGTGAAGTTGATTGCTCCGCCTTCAAACGACACAAGTGCCGTCTGTCCGTCTGCTGCCCAGATTAATGATACGCGGTTGCCGAGGTGGCTACTCCGGCGCCACACGTCCGTCCCTCCGCCGCCCACCGTTGCTATATAAACTGCTGCGCCAGCCATAGCCGCAGTCATCCGCCTTCCCTTTCTCCTGTCCACACCACTACTGCCCACCATGGCTTCCTCGTGCTCCAGCGCTCTTTGGGACGGGCGAACGACGGACCACAAGGAGATGGCAGCCATTGCTGCCGACCTGCTGGCCGACAGGCAGCCGGAGGGCGACGACGTCCCAATGGATAACACGGTAGTCGATGATCCGGTGCCAACCCCTTCCTCCACGCCATCCTCGTCGGTGCATTGCACCATGACCATCAGCGAGGCCCGTACCCAGTACATGGACACGGTGAGGCAGAAGTGTGAGGAGCAGTTCCGGGAGGCACAGGTGATACGTCTCCAACGTATCTATAAGTCTTGATTGTTCCATGCTATATTATATTCTGTTTTGCACATTATTGGGCTTTATTATACACTTTTATATTATATTTGGGACTAAACTATTAACTGGAGGCCCATCCCAGAATTGCTGTTTTTTTTGCCTATTTTAGGGTTTCATAGAAAAAGAATATCAAACGGAGTCCAAACGGAATCAAACCTTTGGGAACGTGATTTTCGGAACGAACATGATCCAGAGGACTTGGACCCTACGTCAAGACATCAACCAGGAGGCCATGAGGTAGGGGGCGCGCCTACCCCCCTGGGCGCGCCCTCCACCCTCGTGGGCCCCCTGTTGCTCCACCGACGTACTCCTTCCTCCTATATATACCTACATACCCCCAAACTACCAGATACGGAGCCAAAACCCTAATTCCACTGTCGTAACTTTATGTATCCAGGAGATCCCATCTTGGGGCCTGTTCCGGAGCTCCGTCGGAGCGGGCATCGATCAAGGTGGGCTTCTACATCAACACCAAAGCCCTTCCGATGAAGTGTGAGTAGTTTACCTCAGACCTACGGGTCCATAGTTATTAGCTAGATGGCTTCTTCTCTCTTTTTGGATCTCAATACAAAGTTCTCCCCCTCTCTTGTGGAGATCTATTCGATGTAATCTTCTTTTGTGGTGTGTTTGTTGAGACCGATGAATTGTGGGTTTATGATCAAGTTTATCTATGAACAATATTTGAATCTTCTCTGAATTCTTTTATGTATGATTGGTTATCTTTGCAAGTCTCTTCGAATTATCAGTTTGATTTGGCCTACTAGATTGATCTTTCTTGCAATGGGAGAAGTGCTTAGCTTTGGGTTCAATATTGCGGTGTCCTTTCCCAGTGACAGTAGGGGCAGCAAGGCACGTATTGTATTGTTGCCATTGAGGATACCAAGATGGGGTTTATTTCATATTGCATGAGTTTACCCCTCTACATCGTGTCATCTTGCTTAAAGCGTTACTCTGTTCTCTTGAACTTAATACTCTAGATGCATGCTGGATAGCGGTCGATGTGTGGAGTAATAGTAGTAGATGTAGGCAGGAGTCGGTCTACTTTTCTCGGACGTGATGCCAATATACATGATCATACCTAGATATTCTCATAAGTATTCTCAATTCTATCAATTGCTCAACAGTAATTTGTTTACCCGCCGTGAATACTTACGCTCTCGAGGGAAGCCACTAGTGAAACCTATGGCCCCCGGGTCTATCTTCCATCATATTAATCTTCCAGTACTTAGTTATTTTTATTGCCTTTTATTTTACTTTGCATATTTATCATAAAAATACCAAAAATATTATCTTATCGTATCTATCAAATCTCACTCTCGTAAGTGACCGTGTAGGGATTGACAACCCCTTATCGCGTTGGTTGCGAGGATTTATTTGTTTGTGTAGGTACGAGGGACTCGTGCGTGGCCTCCTACTGGATTGATACCTTGGTTCTCAAAAACTGAGGGAAATACTTACTCTACTCTACTGCATCACCCTTTCCTCTTTAAGGGAAAACCAACGCAAGTGCTCAAGAGGTAACAAGAAGGATTTCTGGCGCCATTGCCGGGGAGGTCTACGCAAAAGTCAACATACCAAGTACCCATCACAACCCTTATCTCCCGCATTACATTATTTGCCATTTTCCTCTTGTTTTCCTCTCCCACACTTCACCCTTGCCATTTTATTCACGCTCTCTCTCTCTGTCCTCCCTCTCTTTCTCTATTTGCCTCTTTTTGCTCGTTCATCGTTTGCTTGTGTGTTGGATTGCTTTCTTGTCACGATGGCTTTACCTGGATTCGGTGATCCTCACCTTAAAAGTTTTGAAGGATCGAAAGCAATGTCAGGAGTTTTATGGTTTTACAATTTAAGCATAATAGTTTCTTTAGAAATGAGCTTAAATAACAAAAAAGTTTTATGAGTTATATGAATAAAGATCTCGATGATATGTCTAAAGAATTTTATGGTTTGAAATCTTAGATTGCTTATCTTGAGAAGTTAATAGCTGAAGTTTCGGATAAACAAGCCACCTTAGTTAATAAGATGGCCGCTAAGCCGGAAAATTTTCTGGAAGATAAAGATGAAGATCTCAAAGTTATTGATGTGTCCACTATTAAATCCTTGTTTTTCAATATTAATCTTGATAATAATGGGACTGAATACGATCCACCTTTACCTACACGGCGTTCCAAAAATTCGGAGTCTTTAGATCTTGATGCTAAAATTGTTAAAAGTGGGATTGAAGAAGTCAAAACTTTAAATATTGATGAACCCACTATTTTGGATTTCAAGGAATTTAATTATGACAATTCTCTTTGATATATTGTATTTCCTTGTTGCAATCCATGCTAAATTCTCCTCATGCTTATAGTCAAAATAAAGCTTTTACTAAACATATCGTTGATGCTTTGATGCAATCTTATGAAGAAAAACTTGAGTTGGAAGTTTCTATCCCTAGAAAACTTTATGATGAGTGGGAACCTACTATTAAAATTAAAATTGAAGATCATGAATGCTATGATTTGTGTGATTTGGGTGCTAGTGTTTCCACGATTCCAAAGACTTTATGTGATTTGTTAGGTTTCCGTGATTTTGATGATTGCTCTTTAAACTTGCACCTTGCGGATTCCACTATTAAGAAACCTATGGGAAGAATTAATGATGTTTTTATTGTTGAAAATAGGAATTATGTGCCCGTAGATTTTATTGTTCTTGACATTGATTACAATCCTGCATGTCCTATTATTCTTGGTAGACCTTTCCTTAGAACGATTGGTGCAATTATTGATATGAAGGAAGGAAATATTATATTCCAATTTCCATTAAGGAAAGACATTGAACACTTCCCTATAAATAAAATAAAATTACCTTATGAATCTATTATGAGAGCCACTTATGGATTGCCTACCAAAGATAGCAACACCTAGATCTATCATTGCTTTTTATGCCTAGCTAGGGGCGTTAAACGACAGCGCTTGTTGGGAGGCAACCCAATTTTATTTTTATTACTTGCTTTTTGCTCCTGTTTATTAATAAATAATTTATCTAGCCTCTGTTTTGGTTGTGTTTTTTGTGTTTAATTAGTGTTTCTGCCAAGTAGAACCGTTGGGAAGACTTCGGGAAAGTCTTGTTGAACTTGCTGTAAAAACAGAAACTTTAGCGCTCACGAGAACTGCTGCCATTTTTATTTGGAAAGTGATATTTAGTTAATTCTTTTTGAAGATTATTAATATATAAATTCCTCACGTCCAGGAATTTATATTAGAATTTTTGGAGTTCCATATCTTGCGTTAGCTATAGATTACTACAGACTGTTCTGTTTTTGACAGATTCTGTTTTTCGTGTGTTGTTTGTTTATTTTGATGAATCTATGGCTAGTAACAAAGTTCATAAACCATAGAGAAGTTGGAATACAGTATGTTTAACACCAATATAAATAAATAATGAGTTCATTACAGTACCTTGAAGTGGTGTTTTGGTTTCTTTCGCTAACGGAGCTCACGAGACTTTCTACTTTAAGTTTTGTGTTGTGAAGTTTTCAAGTTTTGGGTAAAGATTTGATGGTTTATGAAACAAGGAGTGGCAAGAGCCTAAGCTTGGGGATGCCCATGGCACCCCCAATATAATCTAAGGACACCTAAAAGCCAAAGCTTGGGGATGCCCGGAAGGTATCCCCTCTTTTGTCTACTTCTATCGGTAACTTTACTTGGAGCTATATTTTTATTTACCACATGATATGTGTTTTGCTTGGAGCGTCTTGTATTATTTGATTCTTTATTTGTTAGTTTTCCACAATCATCCTTTCTGAGCACACCTTTTTGAGAGAGACACACATGATTCGTAAATTATGAGAATACTCTATGTGCTTCACTTATATCTTTTGAGTTATATAGTTTTTGCTCTAGTACTTCACTTATATCTTTTAGAGCATGGTAGTAGAATTGTTTTATAGAAACCATTGTTCTCTCATGCCTCACTTAGATTATTTTGAGAGTCCTACAAAACAGCATGGTAATTTTCTTTAATTATTTGAGGCATTTAATATTAAATAAATAAAAAATTTCTTATGAGTGTGTTGAATACTATGAGAAGTTAGAAACTTGATAATTGTTTTGAGATATGGAGATGGTGATATTAGAGTCATGCTAGTTGAGTAATTGTGAATTTGAGAAATGCTTGTGTTGAAGTTTGTGATTCCCGTAGCATGCACATATGGTGAACCGTTATGTTAAGAAGTCGGAGCATGATGTATTTATTGATTGTCCTCCTTATGAGTGGCGATCGGGGACGAGCGATGGTCTTTTCCTACCAATCTATCCCCCTAGGAGCATGCGCGTAGTACTTTGCTTCCATAACTAATAGATTCTTGCAATAAGTATGTGAGTTCTTTATGACTGATGTTGAGTCCATGGATTATACGCACTCTCACCCTTCCACCATTGCTAGCCTCTCCAATACCGCACACTTTTCGCCAGTATCATACACCCACCATATACCTTCCTCAAAACAGCCACCATACCTACCTATCATGGCATTTCCATAGCCATTCCGAGATATATTGCCATCCAACTTTCCACCGTTCTGTTTATCATGACACGCTCCATCATTGTCATATTGCTTTGCATGATCATGTAGTTGACATTTTAGTTGTGGCAAAGCCGTTGTTCATAATTCTTTCATATAAGTCACTCATGCATCATTGCTATCCCGGTACTCCGCCAGAGGCATTCATATAGATTCATACTTTGTTCTAGTATCGAGTTGTAATCACTGAGTTGTAAATAAATAGAAGTGTGATGATCATCATTCATAGAGTATTGTCCCAAATAAAAAAATAAAAAAGAGAAAGCCAAAGAAAAAAGGGAAGGCCCCCAAAAAAGGGGCAATACTACTATCCTTTTCCAGACTTGTGCTTCGATCATGGTTGTGTGCGTAGTCCCCAGGATATGATTTATTACTTCTCCGCTAAATATTTCCCTGCTCATAAGAAACAAGCTGCTTTAAGGGATATATATAATTTGTGCAAATTGAAGAAGAGAGTCTCCCACAAGCTTGGGGGAGGCTTCTCCAATTACATAATGCTTTGCCTGATCATCCTGATAAGAAAAATGAAATACTTGATATCTTTTATAATGGACTAACCGATGCTTCCAGAGATTACCTGGATAATTGTGCTGGTTCTGTTTTCAGGGAAAGAACACCGGATGAAGCTGAAATTCTATTGAATAATATGTTGAAAAATGAAAATAGTTGGACACTTCCTGAGCCTATTCCTAAACCAACTCCGAAGAAGAGAGGTGTTCTATTTCTTAGTCCTGAGGATATGCAAGAGGCAAAGAAATCCATGAAAGAAAAGGGTATTAAAGCTGAAGATGTTAAGAATTTACCTCGTATTGAAGAAATACATGGTCTTAATTTACCGCCTACTAAAGAAATACATGGTCTTGATAACCCGACATAGGTAGTAAAGGTAAATTCTCTCTATAGATATGGTAAAGCTGAAATCCCATTTACTAAGCTTGCTAGCCCATGCTTAGATGAGTTTGATAAATTTATGGTTAAGCAAGAAGACTTCAATGCTTATTTTGGTAGAGAATTAAAACACAGTGTTGGTATGCTTGAACACTTGGGTGATTATATGGCTAATGTCAAAGGTGAACTTAAACTTATTAGTAAACATGCTTCTATGGTTACCACTCAAGTAGAACAAGTACTTAAAGCTCAAAATGATTTGCTCAATGAACTGAATAGTAAGAATAATGATAATGCTGTTAGAGTTATGACTAGAGGTGGTAAAATGACCTAGGAACCTTTGTATCCCGAAGGCCATCCGAAGAGAATTGAGCAAGATTCTCAGAGAAATAGTAAATGCACCTAGTCCTTCTAAAAGGAAGAAAAAGAAAAAGGATAGGACTTTGCATGCTTCTAGTGAACCAGTTATTGATACACCTGAGAATTCAAATGATATTTCTATTTCTGATGCTGAAACACAATCTGGTAATGAACCTGAAGCTAGTGATAATGTTAATGATAATGTTCATGTTGATGCTCAACCTAGAAATGATAATGATATAGAAATTGAACCCGCTGTTGATCTTGATAACCCACTATCAAAGAATCAACGTTATGATAAGAGAGACTTTGTTGTTAGGAAACATGGTAAAGAAAGAGAACCATGGGTTCAAAAACCCATGCCTTTTCCTCCCAAACCATCCAAGAAAAAGGATGATGAGGATTTTGAGTGCTTTGCTGAAATGATTAGACCTATCTTTTTGCATATGCAATTAACTGATATGCTCAAAATGAATCCTTATGCTAAGTATATGAAATAAATTGTTACTAATAAAAGAAAGATACCGGAAGCTGAAATTTCCACCATTCTTGCTAATTATACTTTCAAGGGTGGAATACCAAAGAAACTTTGGGATCCAGGAGTACCCACTTGTGACGCCCCGAGACCGATGCTCGAGAAGACCTCCATATATTCCGGGTTTCGCCGTGTGTTTCATTTGTGCCTCCCTTTTATTTTTGCATTGCATCATGTCATCATGCCATCATGTCATTTTTTTAACTCAACTAAATAAATGGCATGGATCTTTGATCCATTTAAATCGAGGGAATTCACATGGTGAGTTCTCTTTATAACACATATCCTCCCGATAGTAGGGAGCTATATTAAATATTTTCTTTAATTTTGAAATTCACCATAACACAGTTGCATAATCCCAATGCCTTTCTTATCACAACTCTTGGTCTCTAACTTTTCCGTATATCCTTTCTTCATTTTCCGGAGCTCCACCTAAATTCTCAACATTTTTGGACACTCCTAAAACCTCATCCCAGTTCAAACCCATTTGAATTAAATTCAAATGAGTTTGAATTCTTTTGTTTGATCTGGCTTTTTCTATTTTTCTCGGAACGAGCATATTTTTGTGAGTTCGGGAAAATTAGCTCCATCCGCAAAATCCTTCCCTAAACCTCTTTTTCTTTTCCTCTCTCTATTTTTTCTTTTCTGCTAAAGAGATAAGTTCTAAAGAGAGAGAGGGAGAAGAGAGTCCAGGCCCATCCTTTCCGTAGCCCAACCAGCCGCCGGCCTCCCTAGGCGAATCTCTCCCTCTACTGGGCCGGCCTCCTAAGGTCCAACAGTGCCCGATCCCTTCTAACCTAGCGAGCCTCTCGCTCGATCGCCCTCTCCCTCCCGCAGCGCCGCACTCGCACCAACGCCCGCTGCCACTCGCTCGATCTGAGTGCCCCAGCACCAACGAGCACCACTGCCTTGCGCTGCCCCTCTCGCCTCCCGCCTCCTTCATCTCCTGCATGCCCACGCCGCCGCCCATCCATGGCCGTTGCGCAGCCCCGATGCCCACGCACCCCTGTAGCCTCGCCTTCGGCCGCGCGGTCCCAACCGAAGCCGCCGCTACCGTTCAGGTCGACCAGCGCCGGCCCCGACCTTCTCCCTCGCCCTTGGCTCACGCCTCCTTCCTCGCCCTGGATGTTGCAGGGAGCTCAAGCCCCGCAGTCGGTCGCCCGCAACCTCCTCCTCCCGGCTCTGCTCCGCCCTCCATCGCCTCTGCCGCGCCTCCCTTCGCTTCTTCTGCTGCAGTACGAGCCCGAGAGTTCCCCTTCCCTCGTCTCGTGCCAACAAACCCAGCCATCTTTGTCTCATGTACGAGCCCGAGACGCATGTTGCACGTCCACATCCTGATCGGCCTCCCCTTCCTTTTGCCTTCCCCTGCTCGCCTTCAAACTTTGGCCACCGTGGGCTCATTGCCATGCTGCTGCTCTGCCTTTGCAGTCGGCCCCTGCAACCTTTGCCTGCTCGGAACTTCGTGTACGAGGCCTCCACCACGCGTGTGCGTCCAGCGCCCCGTGTGTCTTCGTTGTTGTGTGAGCACGTGATCCTTTTCCACCTAGTTCAACTTCTTCGCTTCGCGCAACTCTGCCAAGGCATACCCCCCCCCCCGGTTCGCCAAGTTCCACCATCGACGACCATTTTGGATACGCCAAGACCCGTACCATCAAGTACCACGACGTCCGTCGATCGCCAAGTACCCCTTAGGATACGCAAGTCCCTCGAAGGTCCATCGATACCTAGTACGACTACAGGACCGGAACGTAGTACCACGATGACCGTTGACATGTACCACTACACCGCACCGAAACGCCAAGACCGTCCCGGATATTGCCAAGTACCACTTCGGTTCTGGAATGCGACGAGTACCACGACTACCCTCGAGGACATTGGTTCCATCAAGTTCGACTACAACATGTGTACAACTACCGTCGCGAGTACCTCTACCGTCGTCGTGTACCCCTACTTCCGCTACCGTCATGAGAACAACTACTTCCTCTACGAACTCGAACCGCTCGAGAATGCTCCCTTGGAAGGTATAACCACCGAGACGACGGTCATGTACGATGTTGAGTGATGTATGAGATGCTCTTGGTTGCACCGTTGTTCCTTGCGAGCTCCTCGTTGCCTTGCCGTCGACATGTGGGAACCCGGCATTCGGGAGCGCCCCATCATCTTGCATGTCACACTCACACCAACTTCCTTTTGCATCGGTATCCCCGTGGGCTACCGGATAACCGATATGGTGCCATGGCATCATTTTTGGATTCGTCACCGTGGCACCCTTTCTTTCCACCAAAGTGACAAATGCTTCATTATGCTCTTATCAACTTTTAATAAAAAGTGCATAAACTTGCACATGTCATCCGCATCATGATAACAACATCAAGAATGTTTAAAATTGTTGTTTGTATTAATTTGCTAAATGCATATGGGGTTTTACCGGATTTGTTGTTTGCTATATCCGGCCCCATTTAAATTGTTTAGATAGATAATCCCTTTATGTTTCACCTCTTGACATGCTTAACAACATTTAATATTGTTGGGTACATAACCGAGAGAGAACTAAATAATTGATGTGGTGTTTCGTCCATATGCAACGGAGTTGCATATTGAGCTCCACTTAATTTGTAGGGTTGTTTGTGTATATTTGCCATGCCATGCTTCATTAAACCGGACATGCATCATACTTGATTGTGCATCATGCCGTGATTATGTGTTGGTTGTTTACTATGTTGTGTGCTTCTTTCCGGTGTTGCTTCTTCGGGTTGGTCCCAAGAACGTCGTGTTTGTGAGGACCCGTTCGACTACGTACGTTTTCCTTCTTCATGGACTCGTTCTTCTTCCTTGCGGGATCTCAGGCAAGATGACCATACCCTCGAAATCACTTCTATCTTTGCTTGCTAGTTGCTCGCTCTTTTGCTATGCCTATGCTACGATACCTACCACTTGCTTATGATGCCTCCCATATTGTTGAACCAAGCCTCTAACCCACCTTGTCCTAGCAAACCATTGTTTTGGCTATGTTACCACTTTGCTCAGCCCCTTTTATAGCGTTGTTAGTTGCACGTGAAGATCGAAGTTTGTTCCTTGTTGGAACATGGCGATGTTGTTCCTGTTGGAACCTGTTTACTTGTTGGGATATCACAATATCTCTTATTTAATTAATGCATCTATATACTTGGTAAAGGGTCGAAGGCTCGGCCTTATGCCTGGTGTTTTGTTCCACTCTTGCCGCCCTAGTTTCCGTCATATCGGTGTTATGTTCCCGGATTTTGCGTTCCTTACACGGTTGGGCTATAATGGGAACCCCTTGACAGTTCGCCTTGAATAAAACTCCTCCAGCAATGCCCAACCTTGGTTTTACCATTTGCCACCTAGCCTTTTCTTTCCCTTGGGTTCTGCAGACTCAAGGGTCATCATTATTTTAACCCCCCCCCCCCCCCCCGGGCCAGTGCTCCTCTGAGTGTTGGTCCAACCTATCAGCCACCGGTGGCCACCAGGGGCAACTCTGGGCTGGCCTACCGGAAGTTTAGACAATCTGAGTGTGCCCTGAGAACGAGATATGTGCAGCTCCTATCGGGATTTGTCGGCACATTCGGGCGGTGTTGCTGGACTTGTTTTGTCTTTGTCGAAGTGTCTTGTAGAACCGAGATACCGAGTCTGATCGGAATGTCTCGGGAGAAGGTTTATCCTTCGTTGACCGTGAGAGCTTGTGATGGGCTAAGTTGGGACCCCCCTGCAGGGACTTGAACTTTCGAAAGTCGTGCCCGTGGTTATGTGGAGATGGGAATTTGTTAATGTCCAGCTGTAGAAAATCTGAAGTTGACCTTAATTAAAATGCACCAACCGCGTGTGTAACCGTGATGGTCTCTTCTCGGCGGAGTCCGGGAAGTGAACACGGTGTTGGAATTATGCTTGACGTAGGTTCTTCTAGGATCACTTCTTGATCATAGATTTCGCGAACATGCTTTGCCTTCTCTTCTCGCTCTCTTTTGTGTATATGTTAGCCACCAAATATGCTAGTCGCTTGCTGCAGCTCCACCTCATACCTTTTACCCTTCCTATAAGCTTAAATAGTCTTGATCATGAGGGTGTGAGATTGCTGAGTCCCCGTGACTCACAGATACTTCCAAAACCAGTTTGCAGGTGCCGATGTTACCGAGCAGGTGACGCAACCAAGCTCAAGGAGGAGCTCAATGAAGATCTTGTCCTTTGTCTTGTTTCGTTTCTAGTTGATTAGTAGTGGAGCCCAGTTGGGGTCGATCGGGGGACCTTGTCGCATTTGGGGTTGCTCTTTATTTTGGTTCCGTAGCCGGACCTTGATTGTATTTGGATGTTGTAATGCTTTATTCATGTAATTGTGTGAAGTGGCGATTGTAAGCCAACTATGTATCTTGTTCCCCTATGTATTACATGGGTTGTGTGAAGATTACCTCACTTGCCACATTGCTTTTAATGCGGTTATGCCTCTAAGTCATGCTTCAACACGTGGGAGATATAGCTGCATCGAGGGCATGACAAGTTGGTATCAGAGCCTTCCCCGACCTTAGGAGCCCCCACTGCTTGATCGAATTAGTTGACGAGTTGAGTCTAGAAATGTTTCGAGTCATTTAGGATTATATATATCGAAGAGTTTAGGAATTCTTTTTACTCCTCAGTCCCTTCATCGCTCTGGTAAGGCATCCTGACGTAGAGTTTTGACTCTTCTCTTCTCAAATTTCACTAAAAAAAATTAGGATCACGCGGGTATCTTGGAATCGTTCCGATCGATTTGTGACGAGAACATTGTTCTTGGTGCCTCCTGTCATTTAGGGGTTGTGGCAGTGTCCCGGGGAGTTGAGCTCCGAGGTGTTGTCGTCATAGTTTTATCATTGCAGTTCTGGAATACCTGAGTTTAGTTTCACCGACATCGAAAATCTCTTTTATGCAGTTGTTGGTGAGATAACCTCAACGCCACCTAGTACTGGGGTGGGAGTTCGGGAGTATTGCCATAACTTGTATAACGGATGCTTTTTGAAGGTTGAGGTAGACAATTTCCGAAGTTTTTCTCGGTTATGTGTTGAAGGATGGATACAGCTGGATGTAGGGTTTGTTAGTTTTGGGTGAGATATTATGCTTCCCCTGTATCCCCAACACCAGATTCCATAACCAGAAAGTTTCGGGAGTTTATAAGTGGGAATTCAAGTAGCTCTTAGGATATCTTTCCGACGGATGTATGATATGAAATTGGGGTTCGACGTCTAGTGGTCCGCCTATTCACGGTCGGTTTTACAGTGGTCTCGTTGTGTATTAAAGAGTCCTTGGCTATGCCGACTCGAGGACGCTTCGTATGTCATGTGCACTGCCTTGTACATGATGGTGCTGTACGATCGAGCCTGTGTAGGCCCCACAACGAAAACTTCGGACGAAATCTCTATCACATGTTTGTTCCGGCTTATTCTGCAAGCCAATCCTTTGTTTTGTTTTTGAGTTGTGGTATTCGAGTTGCTTCGAAGTCAAATGTTGATTCCATACGTTTCCTAAATGGTGTTCTCATATTCCTATGTGAATACTAATCCTTCTTGATCATCGGGATTGTCTTGTCAATCCTTTTTCAATCGGCGTGTTTCTCTTCAAGTGGATCTGATCATTTCAACATTCACAAGATCAATTAGCAGTTCTTGTCAATGGTATTTGTTTGTTTTCCCACCCTCCCACCCTTGTTTTCTTCAAGGAACCAGATTTTTTATTCAAGTATCATTTTAATGTTGTGAAGTCTCTCCATTCTTTTACGTCAATGTTCTTATCCATTGTTTCTCAGGAAGATGCCAATGAAGCTTCAAGTTCGTCACCATTCACTCATTTTTCTTCTTCGGTGGTTTAAATTCAAGCGTTATTGATCATATCTTTCTCCTCGTTTCAAATACCCTCTCATGCCGGTGCTCCTCATATCCATCCACTTCTTGCTATGTAATTGTTCCGGAGTGCTGAAGATATCTCAAAAGAATTGTGTCCCCACTATCAGTCTGTCCCAAATCTTTCGAGGATGTTATCTCATTCAAGTCATTTATTTCAACCGGCGCAATCTATCTTCTAAATCATTCAACGGTGTTTCTTTTGAGTGGGCCCTAACCCACAGGTCTTTTCCCAGGATCTTACCTGACTCTTCTAATTCTCCCGGAGCTATCATCAAAAATTCTTTTCGAAGTTTGACGTAAGAATGATTCATCATCTGTCATATGTTTTTCTCCAAGATCTTTCAAATTCTTTTCATCTTTGGCTCAACCTCTCCTCTTTTAATCATTACGGAGTGTCTCAACGATTCATGGTGGTGTTTCTCGTCATCATTCTCAGATTTTGAAGACCGAAGAAGAGTTTCTCTTAAATCTTGCTCCATTCTCTTCAAGATTCACGATTCTAGCTTGTTGCCATCCTCTCATAATTATTTGCGATTGTGGAAATTCTTTTCACCTATCCGGAGCAATTAAAGAGTCTTCTCGGTTGGATTATCCGGAGTCCATCATTTTAGATTCATTCATTCCAGCTTTCAGCTCTTGTTCTCCAAATCATACTGGTGCATCGTTCAAGTATTCTCTTATCAGCTAGTGATCTCTGCGTTCTCATGTACCTAAATTCTCTCGAGCACCTTCGTTCATTTGATAGTTCTTCCTGGTGTTGTCCTTATCTTTTCCTTGGTCATTTTAATTCTTACGGTGGTTCATTCAAGATTTCTTTTCCTTCGTTATCATATCAATTTATTCATTGTTCCAATCCTACCTATGATTAGTGGAAGACATTCCCAAGTTTATGTTATATCTCTCTTTTTTCTATGAGAATAAGTAGTATGCCAAATCCGTTGCTTGTCATCAATCTAAATTTGTGAAGGATAAGCATAATGTAATTCTTATTCTTGTTTCATCCATATGTTAATCTTTTCTTCCAGAGTTTGTTCACGATGATTAAATTACTGATTTCAATTGTTCATCCTCTATTTCTCCCGGAGTTCCAGTCTTTTCCAACTATTTCACCACGGAGATTCATCTAAATCGGTACAAGGATTCACCTTGTGTTTTCAACTTCCTTTTCTTTTCGTCATCCTTTTGTTTACCAGAGTTCTTCAGGGAGGCTCTACATGTTGGTTCATCAAGGATTTAATTCCTTCTCCAAGTGTTCAGTGAGATTCTTTTCTAAGGAGCTCAAGCATTCTTCATCTTGCTACCCGGAGTGCAATTCTTTCTTCCGTTTCTTTGAAGGTGGTATTATGTCATTTTTGATAATTTTAGTTCATTTTTTACATGATTCACATGTTGTCAAGAATGAGATATTTTAAATCCATCAATCTCGTCATTGGAATTATCTTGGGTTATATTTCACCTAAAGCTTTCCCTAAGGAGTAATGCTATTAATGGTGATAATATATGATCCAGGTTTTTCATTTATCCTCCCGGTGAAATAGTTTCTCGTCTCCTTGTTCTTATCAATCCAATTCTTTTTCCCATGAGTGGCAGGTTATCACCTCATAATTTGAGATGTATTCCATAAGATCATATGAAGCTTATTCCTTTCATTGCTGGTTTTCCAACAACTCCGTTCTAGCTTTTGTTGTAAGCATGCTCCCTCAAGACTTTGTTTCCCTTCGTTCACTTCATTCCATTCTTACTTTTGTTCCAGAGGCATTGTGATGCTCATCTTTTCAACCCATCATCTCATTTTGTCAAAGATCATGTTCTTTTCATGCCTATCCATTTAATCGAAGAGTTGTGCCCTCGGCTCAAGTTCTTTTCTTCTTATCAAGCCTTGCATCCCTTCACAACCAGAGTGTTGCCCGAATTTGTTCTCCCTTCTTCCTCCTTCATAACAAAGTGCTCTCAACTTCGTTTATCTCCGTTGTATCCTTTTCTCGAAATGGTTTAACCTTTCATGGTTCTTTGGTTTCACTCTTTTGTCAAGAAGCAACTTAGTTTTACCTCTTCTCTTTCTCTTCCGTTTTTCCTCCGGTGCCATCCTAGATCCCGGGACGAGATCCTCTCGTAGTGGTGGATTGTTGTGACGCCCCGAGACCGATGCTCGAGAAGACCTCCATATATTCCGGGTTTCGCCGTGTGTTTCATTTGTGCCTGCCCTTTTATTTTTGCGTTGCATCATGTCATCATGCCATCATGTCATTTTTAACTCAACTAAATAAATGACATGGATCTTTGATCCATTTAAATCGAGGGAATTCACATGGTGAGTTCTCTTTATAAAACATATCCTCCCGATAGTAGGGAGCTATATTAAATATTTTCTTTAATTTTGAAATTCACCATAACACACTTGCATAATCCCAATGCCTTTGTTATCACAACTCTTGGTCTCTAACTTTGCCATATATCCTTTCTTCATTTTCCGGAGCTCCACCTAAATTCTCAACATTTTTGGACACTCCTAAAACCTCATCCTAGTTCAAACCCATTTGAATTAAATTCAAATGAGTTTGAATTCTTTTGTTTGATCTGGCTTTTTCTATTTTTCTCGGAACGAGCATATTTTTGTGAGTTTGGGAAAATTAGCTCCATGCGCAAAATCCTCCCTTAACCCTCTTTTTCTTTTCCTCTCTCTATTTTTTCTTTTCTGCTAAAGAGATAAGTTCTAAAGAGAGAGAGGGAGAAGAGAGTCTAGGCCCATCCTTTCCGCAGCCCAACCAGCCGCCGGCCTCCCTAGGCAAATCTCTCCCTCTACTGGGCCGGCCTCCTAAGGTCCAACAGTGCCCGATCCCTTCTAACCTAGCGAGCCTCTCGCTCGATCGCCCTCTCCCTGCCGCAGCGCCGCACTCGCACCAACGCCCGCTGCCACTCGCTCGATCTGAGCGCCCCAGCACCAACGAGCACCGCCGCCTTGCGCTGCCCTTCTCGCCTCCCGCCTCCTTCATCTCCTGCATGCCCACACCGCCGCCCATCCATGGCCGTTGCGCAGCCCCGACGCCCGCGCACTCATGCGGCCTCGCCTTCGGCCGCGCGATCCCAACCGAAGCCGCCGCTACCGTTTAGGTCGACCAGCGCCGGCCTCGACCTTCTCCCTCACCCTCGGCTCGCGCCTCCTTCCTCGCCCTGGATGTTGCAGGGAGCTCAAGCCTCGCAGTAGGTCGCCCGCAACCTCCTCCTCCTGGCTCTGCTCCGGCCCTCCATCGCCTCTGCCGCGCCTCCCTTCGCTTCTTCTGCTGCAGTACGAGCCCGAGAGTTCCCCTTCCCTCGTCTCGCGCCAACAAACCCAACCATCTTTGTCTCATGTACGAGCCCGAGACGCATGCTTCTCGTCCACATCCTGATCGGCCTCCCCTTCCTTTTGCCTTCCCCTGCTCGCCTTCAAACTTTGGCCGCCGGATCCATGGTAGCCGTCGTGGGCTCATCGCCATGCTGCTGCTCTGCCTTTGTAGTCGGCCCCTGCAACCTTTGCCTGCTTTGAACTTCCTGTACGAGGCCTCCACCATGCGTGTGCGTCCAGCGCCCCGTGTGTCTTCGTTGTTGTGTGAGCACGGGATCCTTTTCCACCTAGTTCAACTTCTTCGCTTCGCGCAACTATGCCAAGGCATACCCCCCCCCCCGGTTCACCAAGTTCCACCACCGACGACCATTTTGGATACGCCAAGACCCGGACCATCAAGTACCACGACGTCCGTCGATCGCAAGTACCCCTTCGGATACGCAAGTCCCTCGAAGGTCCATCGATGCCTAGTACGAATACAGGACGGGAACGTAGTACCACGATGACCGTTGACATGTACCACTACACCGCACCGAAACGCCAAGACCGTCCCGGATATTGCCTAGTACCACTTCGGCTCTGGAATGCGACGAGTACCACGACTACCCTCGAGGACATTGGTTCCATCAAGTTCGACTACAACATGTGTACAACTACCATCGCGAGTACCTCTACCGTCGTCGTGTACCCCTACTTCCGCTACCGTCATGAGAACAACTACTTCCTCTACGAACTCGAACCACTCGAGAATGCTCCCTTGGAAGGTATAACGACCGAGACGACGGTCGTGTACGATGTCGAGTGATGTATGAGATGCTCGTGGTTGCACCATTGTTCCTTGCGAGCTCCTCGTTGCCTTGCCGTCGACATGTGGGAACCCGGCATTCGGGAGCACCCCATCATCTTGCATGTTACACTCACACCAACTTCCTTTTGCACCAGTATCCCCGTGGGCTTCCGGATAACCGATATGGTGCCATGGCATCATTTTTGGATTCGTCACCATGGCACCCTTTCTTTCCACCACAGTGACAAATGCTTCATTATGCTCTTATCAACTTTTAATAAAAATTACATAAACTTGCACATGTCATCCGCATCATGATAACAACATCAAGAATGTTTAAAATTGTTGTTTGTATTAATTTGCTAAATGCATATGGGGTTTTACCGGATTTGTTGTTTGCTATATCCGGTCCCATTTAAATTGTTTAGATAGATAATCCCTTTATGTTTCACCTCTTGACATGCTTAACAACATTTAATATTGTTGGGTACATAACCGAGAGAGAACTAAATAATTGATGTGGTGTTTCGTCAATATGCAACGTCCACTTAATTTGTAGGGTTGTTTGTGTATTTTTGCCATGACATGCTTCATTAAACCGGACATGTGTAGCGACCCGACCCGAAGGGATCAAGTCTCTGTGCTTAAGTGTCATCCCTGGATCGGTATGCTGACACACACAGTACTCGAAGGATTTATAACAGAGGTAAATCACATGTATAAAGTAACGTAAATACTATTACCTCAATCCATATAGCGGAAGCAACAAGGTTGTGGATTTCCATCAACACCAACGGCAAAGTTCAGTGTAGAAATCGTAACCCCAACGTATCACTTACTCGTCGTAAGAAACCTGCAACATGAGACAATGCAGCCCGAAAACGTGTCAGTACATTGAATGTACTGGCAAATTCACACCATAGAGAAAATGATGAACAATAGCTATCACTACATGCATATATGGCTGGTGGAAAAGTTCTATGGTTATAAGGTTTTTGCGAAAAGCCAATTTTTCCCTACTGTAAAGGAATAAATTCTATTTAACTATCATGGTGGTTGTTAAACATTGAGAATGGTTGACAGCATTCTCAATCCCAATTAAAAAATAGTCATCAATAACCCAACAATATTAATTTACAAGTAACATGATGAGATCAACAGGATAATCCAAGAACTAGATACTCAAGATGTCCATAACCGGGGACACGGCTAATCATGATTAGTTTGTACACTCTGCAGAGGTTTGCGCACTTTTCCCCACAAGACTCGATCGTCTCCGTTGGATTTCTCGCACTACAGGATGTTTGAGAAATGGATGACCGAGACATAGTCTTTCAGAAGCGCTAGCACCTTACGTTGGATAGACCGGTACACCTACTTTCCCCTACATCTGCTAGTCTACCCTGTAAGAGTTCGCACGACTTAATCAACTATGCCAGAGCCCATAGTGGCTTGTGGCTTCACACGGAAGTTTCTAGTATGAATAATCGTATGATCCCTTTGGGCCTGGGTGGCGGTCCAAAAGAAAAACAGGCAAGTCCTGGAATACCCAGGTGCCTAGACAGTCAAGTCCTGGAATACCCAGGTGCCTCAATCCACCCAGATGTGTGTTCAAGTTGCCACCTTAAGTAAACCATTAATTAACAATCTCACATCTGTCATGAAATACTCTCAAACCCAATCCACGTCTACGAGCATAGCATGGCAATATAAGCATAACGTAATAGTAACTCCCAAGGGTTTGATAATAAACAGGTAATAGGTACTACCTCATCTACTTCCCATCCCACAGTTTAATTAGATTCTAATCATGCAATGTGTGAGGATTGATCTAATGCAATAAAACTGGGTAGTAGAAAAGGTATGATCAAAGTGTGAACTTGCCTGCAATGTTGATGAAGATGATTCGCACTCAAAACTCTTGATAGCCCTACTCGTCACACTCCGGGAAATCTATCGTAAGCAAGCAATAGTAACCTTACATAAGCAATCACTCAGAAGACCAGAAAGATCGAAGAAAATGATTCGGAAAACATCAAACCCAAGCAAATAACTCTTGCAGCATAAAACAATTTCCAACAGTACCAAAATTATGTGAATTTGGCCTTATCAGAAATTTTAGGTCAAGAGCTCTAATTTGCAAAAAGAATCAACTAAATCAGAGTTACGAAACTCAAGTTATGATCAAACAAAGCTCAAATTCAAATCTGATCAAATTCAAATTTTAAACTTTCAAAAACATGTTTGAATTGGATTACTGCATAGAGGGGATCATAACGAAGATGTGAGCGTTGGTTTCGTTGGATTTGGATAAATGAGTAAAAAGTTATAGCCGTTTGAAAACCAGAGGCTGATCTGCAAAGAAAATATTCATGGATGGGTCCCTGGCGGAAATTTAAAAGAAAAAAAATCTAAATAGCGAACGTTCGTTACAGAACGCTAAAGAATGAAAATCGTTCGCTGAGTATACCTAACCAGTGAATGCTCGCAAAATAACTTAACCAAAAAAATTAACCGATCTAAACCAGAAAAACCGGGCGGGTTTACGGGTTTTACCGGTTCGGGCGAAATAAGCCAGCAGC
This sequence comes from Triticum monococcum, assembly GCA_034509565.1. Taxonomy (NCBI): domain Eukaryota; kingdom Viridiplantae; phylum Streptophyta; class Magnoliopsida; order Poales; family Poaceae; genus Triticum; species Triticum monococcum. The sequence goes on along the minus strand of CM067844.1, from coordinate 301,366,579 downwards.
GGTGGTTTTCTGGCGGATCTCCGGTGCAACGGCGGCGGTGGCGGTTCGGGTTCGTCCGGGGCGGCGGCTCCGGTCGTCGAGGGCGGCGGCGAAGGGGTCAGGGAGCGGCGGCGCGGTGAGGCGAGGAGGTTGGCGGCGTCGGCGGTGGCTCCCGGTGATGGAATGGAGCGGGGCGGCGCCGACGGATCTCGCCTGCGACGGCGGATTCCGAGGAGTGCGGCGGCTGCGGTGCGATGCGGAGAGGAGAGGGGAGGCGGCGGTGGCTTTATAGGCGGGGAGAGGCGGCGATGGCGTGGGCGAGGGGCAGGGGGAGGCCGGGGCGAAGATGGCGGCGCGCTCGGGAGGCGTGCGGGCGGCGGACTCCTCCCGGAGTCGGAGGCGGCGGCGCTGGGCCGTGGCCTGGCCTGGTGCTGGGCCGGCCCAGTCGGCGGAGGAAGTATATATATTTTTTTCTTTAAAAAAACATTTTCCAGATAATAGAAATAATAAAAAGAAATTAAATGAAAGATTTATATAGGCATATAATATATCAAAATTTGCAGAAAAAGATTTTCTACAACATGGACATTTTTATAAAGTCAAATAAAATCCAGAAAAATTCAAATAATTCAAAGAGTGCTTCTGCTCTAATAAAATCCAGTAAAAATCATTTTAAAAATACCAAAATGATTTCAAATTAATTTCTCTCCAATTTCCTGATGTAGGGAATCATGTTACCCTATTTTCCATGTATTTTTATTTTGGAGAAAAATAATTTGATTAAAATCCAAATAACTCCAAATTCAAAAATAATTCCAAAAGGACTTTGAATTTGATCATTTGAAACTCCTAACTCGTATTTCATATAATTTGAAGAAGTCATATTATCTTCTCTCGTGAAAATCATTGTGTTGCATAAAGTTTCAGAATTGAATTATTTCAAAATGAAATTCAAATATTTCCAAATACCCTTTCATTTAATTTAATGGAAGAAGTCATATCATCTTCGCTCAAGGGTTTTGTATTTGAAAAGAATTTGAATTCACAGAGATCATAAATGAAAAATGAAAGTTTGGGAAAGTCCTTTTATTCCCTCTCATTTAACTTTCAAAAAGGTTTCAAATTTCACTCAATTTCACACAATCAATCAAATCTATCCATTTATTATAACATTCCAAAATTTAGAATTTTGGGATGTTACAAACCTACCACCCTTAAAAGGAATCTCGTCCTCGAGATTCGGAGAGGCTAGAAAGAAATAGGTTAGGGTTGGGGTCTTCTCAAAATCCATCGATCATCACACAGTGTCTGGGGTGCTACCACCCTCAGAAGCATGGTTACTATTCCATCAAACTCATATACTCCATCCTTATTATTGACAGTGTCGGTCTTCTTAGATCTTTCGTATAATTCCTTCTCTGGCAACCTTTTCCTCAATTCTTCTGTCCTTTCCTCTTAGTAAGGTTATTCCGAGATTGGGTCTTCTTTAGCTGACGGGTCTGGCGCCAAAACTAAACGACTATCGATATCTCATGGTGGTCAATAATTTATGGTTTCTCCTGCAGGAAATGGGTCTGGGTTGAACCTCACCGTATAACCTACGGTTGGCAACAGCTGCCGTGTACAAGGGAAAAATACTTATACCATTCTAAGTTTAAACAGGGTTTTGATCGTCGTCTCTTTACTATAGGTAAGTCACTCAGATTTACCATCCCACATAGCAAGGCGAATAATAAGAGTAAGTCGGTATGGTGATCAATCCATCCCGCACCCAAATCATGACCTTGTATATGGTTTAGCGAATCTCGCATTCTAACACTCGGTCATCCTCACAAGCATTGCAGAATTTCTCTTGTCGACGAACCAAGTTTGGATATATCCATAGATTCTGCAAGCCAGACAAACATCTAACGTTTCTTCACAACTCTCAGGTTTTGCGTTACTCCTATAAAATCGTCTGTCGACAAAGGTATATCCTCTTCCAGGGTTTTTCCTTCAGCAAGAATGTGCTTGCTTCTTGGCAGGTCTTGGGGCCTGTGGGTTATGGCCCATCTCATCACTTGTAGTCCTTGAACTTATCATCGGGCAACTGATCATTATTCCAACTTCCAACTTCCTAGTATTCTTTAATCCATCCAATTGTACTGTCTTCCTTCCTTCTATTGGCACCAAACTAGGACACGATTACTCAGACTCATCATGGAATTTTCATTGATCCATATTTCCAACATCATACCTCCCTTATATCCAATAGTAATTTATCTCTTCATCCCCGTGGGATATCCCACATACCGAGATAAAAACTTATACTTATGAAGTCCATATTCACTTCGTGGAACATCATTATCCTTTCCAGGGTCAAGCATCCTTATAGGGGAATATTGGCCATCTCTGCATGGCACTTCTTTAACTGGGAAATGTGAAACACACCATGAACTCCTGACAGTCCTTCGGGTGACTCCAACTTGTTGGCCACTTCTCCCATACGCTCCAAAACTCGGTATGGTCCTACAAATCTCGAGGCTAATTTTCCCTTAACTCCAATCCATTTAACTCCTCGTATAGGGGACACGCGAAGACATGTTATGTTTCCAATTTCATAGACTACCTCCTTGAGTTTTTGAGTCTACATAACTCTTCTGCCTAGACTGAGCTACCTTCAGCCTATCTCAAATCAACTTAACATTCTCTTCTGACTCCTTGGTCACATTTGGTCCAAACAACTGACAGTCTCCAACTTCATCCCACACACTCTTGGGGTATCACACATATCGAGACAAAACTCGTATTCATTTTGTTCGAAATCCACTCAGTGGAGTATCCTTGTCTTTTCCAGGGACCAACGGTTCTTACAGGGTACTACCACCCTTAAAATGCACAAATCTTCCATAGACCATATTTCTCATATCCTCAAAATGGCCAAAATTCTTCTTCATAGAGTAAGAACTCATAAAATCCATATCAGTACCAACGATGCTAACTTATTCATTCTCCAATGATTACAATGTCTCGCTTTTCCATTACATGCCTCAACTCAACACCTCAATAGAAAATAAAATGTTCTCACTTCTACTACTCCATTTCTTTTGTTTCAAACTCAACTATCTAGCACAAGTTTCCTTCTCCTTGGGGCATTTTCTAGCAAAGTGCCCTGCTCCATTACAACTAAAACATATTATTCTGACAAGTATCGAGGTTTCCTTGTGATTATATAGCCTCCTTGAGTCCTTGGCTTCCTTTTTGGGCAATTGTTGAGGTAGTGCCCTGACTCCTTGCACCTATAACATGTGACATGACTCAGATCCTTCCTGGAATCCAATCTACTTCTCTTTCTGGACTTTTCCATTCCAATCAGAGCTTCTATTTCCTGTGGGTCATATTCTACTTCCTCCATCGGGAATTCTACTAGATCCCCATTCATACAATTCTGGGAGAGGTGTCCTTCTTCTCCACATGAATAGCATGACTTGGTGTAGGGTTTAATTGGCTCTTCTTTGGCTGTGTCCTCCACCTCTTCCTTCATCACAGGTTCTTCTAAACATTCCATAAGGGCTCCTTTCATTGCTTCTTCCTTCTGCTGGATGGTTCTTTGTACCAAGGGGTAAATGTGACACTAAGCAGGGTAGTGGGTAGTCCCTTCACACAAGAAACAAGTGATCTTCCTAGTTGGGCATTCTTCAGCTGGGTGACTTCCTTCACGGTTAGGGCATTCATCCTTGTGTTCTTTATGGTTGTGTCCTATTTCTCCACAAAGCTTGCATGCAAAAGTTTTCTTCATATCCTTTCCATAAGGCTTCAACTTCTGGGACACAAACTGAGACTTTAGCAAAGTCAACTTAAATTCTTTCCAAGTGGTTACTCCTTGCCATTCATTGATGGTTTGGTACATCCTCCACCAAGTAGCAGCACCTCTTTCAAAGCATTGAAGAGCATGCTGGGCCATATCCTTTCCGGCTATAGGGTTGTTCTCCATATGATCCTCCATGTTCTGTATCCATCGGTCTGTCTCCAATTGACTCATCGGTCCCGAAAATACAAGCTCATCTCCATTCATCCTCTATTAGGTCCATGGATTTTGGGGTGAGATAAGAGAGATCAAGAGAGATGCACACAATACAAACAAAGGTTTTGAAAAGACAGGTTTTATTGTGGCTGTCGGAAAAACATCAAACAAATGACAGCTCACAAACGTCGCATCTAACGTAGGTGTATAACAGGGGTTTGGTCTTCTAAAGGTCAATAAATCTTCAAAGTCATCAACTCTTCCAGTTTTGTTCATGCCTCCAACGGCTTCTTCTCATCGTGCTTGTCCTTCTTAGATTCTTTTGCCAGATCATCTCTGCCTCGTGACATCCTTTAATATTTTTGGAGTTGCATTCCAAACTTCCGGGTTTAAATCTTGGTATGAACCACGGTCCTACTGTCTTTCAGTTCCTGACGAATCTCCTGTATCTCGAGGTTTTGCTCCTCCAGCTTGGCTACTCTCAGCTTCTGGGTCCTGAGTTCTTCACGAAACGCTTCCTTAACAAATACTGCTTCCTGCAGGTCCATCTTAATTTCTTGATGTAACACTCCAGATCCTGGAGATACACCAGCTAAGGTTAAAACTTCATCTTGCTGATAGGTGCTCCATCAGCCTTCTACCATCCAATCATTCGCCACCAGCTTATGCATGCTTAATTCAGCATGGTGACGATAGCATAAGCGGGCAATAACATCATGGATAGCCATGTTTCTTCCCTTGTCATTTCCATGAGCTATCATTCCATATTTGATATCTCCTACCTTAGGGTTTTCCTTAACAGAACTTTGAGTTTTTAACTCTCCATGCTCCGGTCTTTCTCCAATACACCTTGCTCGGTTATTGACAGCTTCCATTGTCTGCCAAGTTCCATAAGGGTAGCCTTCCTAGATCATACCAATCTCGGAATTCCTCGGGGCCTTCAAATTCTCCTAATCTTCAGAGTCTTCAACAGTTGTAGTTTCCATGCACGGTAAAATCTTCTTCTGTCCGAATGGTCTTAGTTGTTCGGTACCTTGTCCTTCTTGGAGTGGTCTCATCAACTGAATCTTCGAGTGGTCAAAAAGGGAAAAGGGTATAGTCTCACTAAAGGGAATTTTTGAAGAAGCTCAGAAGAGAAGAGAGGTAAAAGATCTTTTTGAAAGGGAAAGTTGTAGAGAAAAATCATTGCTATGGGCTTGCCAGTTTCTAGGGTCACGTCCTACAGTCAACATGTGCTCTGATACCATCTTGTAGCGACCCGACCCGAAGGGATCAAGTCTCTGTGCTTAAGTGTCATCCCTGGATCGGTATGCTGACACACAGTACTCGAAGGATTTATAACAGAGGTAAATCACATGTATAAAGTAACGTAAATACTATTACCTCAATCCATATAGCGGAAGCAACAACATTGTGGATTCCCATCAACACCAATGGCAAAGTTGAGTGTAGGAATCGTAACCCTAACGTATCACTTACTCGTCGTAAGAAACCTGCAACATGAGACGTTGCAGCCCGAAAATGGGTCAGTACATTGAATGTACTGGCAAATTCACACCATAGAGAAAATGATGAACAATAGCTATCACTACATGCATATATGGCTGGTGGAAAAGCTCTATGGTTATAAGGTTTTTGCGAAAAGCCAATTTTTCCCTACTGCAAAGGAATAAATTTTATTTAACTATCATGGTGGTTGTTAAACATTGAGAATGGTTGACAGCATTCTCAATCCCAATTAAAAATAGTCATCAATAACCCAACAATATTAATTTACAAGTAACATGATGAGATCAACAGGATAATCCAAGAAGTAGATACTCAAGATGTCCATAACCGGGGACACGGCTAATCATGATTAGTTTGTACACTCTGCAGAGGTTTGCGCACTTTTCCCCACAAGACTCGATCGCCTGCGTTGGATTTCTCGCACTACAGGATGTTTGAGAAACGGATGACCAAGACATAGTCTTTCAGAAGCGCTAGCACCTTACGTTGGATAGACCGGTACACCTACTTTCCCCTACATCTTCTAGTCTACCCTGTAAGAGTTCGCACGACTTAATCAACCATGCCAGAGCCCATAGTGGCTTGTGGCTACACACGGAAGTTTCTAGTATGAATAATCTTATGATCCCTTTGGGCCTGGGTGGCGGTCCAAAAGAAAAACAGGCAAGTCCTGGAATACCCAGGTGCCTAGACAGGCAAGTCCTCGAATACCCAGGTGCCTCAATCCACCGAGATGTGTGTTTAAGTTGCCACCTTAAGTAAACCATTAATTAACAATCTCACATCTGTCATGAAATACGCTCAAACCCAATCCACGTCTACGAGCATAGCATGGCAATATAAGCATAACGTAATAGTAACTCCCAAGGGTTTGATAATAAACAGGTAATAGGTACTACCTCATCTACTTCCCATCCCACAGTTTAATTAGATCCTAATCATGCAATGTGTGAGGATTGATCTAATGCAATAAAACTGGGTAGTAGAAAAGGTACGATCAAAGTGTGAACTTGCCTGCAATGTTGATGAAGATGATTCGGACTCAAAAATCTTGATAGCCCTACTCGTCACACTCCGGGCAATCTATCGTAAGCAACCAATAGTAACCTCACATAAGCAATCACTCAGAAGACCAGAAAGATCGAAGAAAATGATTCGGAAAACATCAAAACCAAGAAAATAACTCTTGCAGCATAAAACAATTTCCAAGAGTACCAAAATTATGTGAATTTGGCCTTATCAGAAAGTTTAGGTCAAGAGCTCTACTTTGCAAAAAGAATCAACTAAATCGGAGTTACGAAACTCAAGTTATGATCAAACAAAGTTCAAATTCAAATCTGATCAAATTCAAATTTTAAACTTTCAAAAACATGTTTGAGTTGGATTACTGGATAGAGGGGATCATAACGAAGATGTGAGCGTTGGTTTCGTTGGATTTGGATAAATGAGTAAAAAGTTATAGCCGTTTGAAAACCAGGGGCTGATCTGCAAAGAAAATATTCACGGATGGGTCCCTGGCGGAAATTTAAAAGAAAAAAAAAAGAAAAATCTAAATAGCAAACGTTCGTTACAGAACGCTAAAGAATGAAAATCGTTCGCTTAGTATACCTAACTAGTGAATGCTCGCAAAATAACTTAACCAAAAAAAATTAACCGATCTAAACCAGAAAAACCGGGCGGGTTTATGGGTTTTACCGGTTCGGGCGAAATAAGCCGGCAGCAGTGGTTTTCCGGCGGATCTCCCGTGCAACGGCGGCGGTGGCGGTTCGGGTTCGGCCGGGGCGGTGGCTCCGGTCGTTGAGGGCGGCGGCGAAGGGGTCAGGGAGGGGCGGCGCGGTGAGGCGAGGAGGTTGGCGGCGTCGGCGGTGGCTCCCGGTGACGGAGAGGAGAGGGGTGGCGGCGACGACTTTATAGGCGGGGAGAGACGGCGATGGCGTGGGCGAGGGGCAAGGGGAGGCCGGGGCGAAGACGGCGGCGCGCTCGGGAGGCGTGCGGGCGGGGGACTCCTCCCGGAGTCGGAGGCGGCGGCGCGGTCGCTGGGCCGTGGCCTGGCCTGGTGCTGGGCCGGCCCAGTCGGCGGAGGAAGTATATATTTTTTTATTTAAAAAAACAATTTCCAGATAATAGAAATAATAAAAAGAAATTAAATGAAAGATTTATATAGGCATATAATATATCAAAATTTGCAGAAAAAGATTTTCTACAACATGGACATTTTTCAAAAGTCAAATAAAATCCAGAAAAATTCAAATAATTCAAAGAGTGCTTCTGCTCTAATAAAATCCAGTAAAAATCATTTTAAAAATACCAAAATGATTTCAAATTAATTTCTCTCCAATTTTCTGATGTAGGGAATCATGTTACCCTATTTTCCATGTATTTTTATTTTGGAGAAAAATAATTTGATTAAAATCCAAATAACTCCATATTGAAAAATAATTCCAAAAGGACTTTGAATTTGATCCTTTGAAACTCCCAACTCGTATTTCATATAATTTTAAGAAGTCATATTATCTTCTGTCGTGAAAATCATTGAGTTGCATAAAGTTTAGAATTGAATTATTTCAAAATGAAATTCAAATATTTCCAAATACCCTTTCATTTAATTTAATGGAAGAAGTCATATCATCTTCGCTCAAGGGTTTTGTATTTGAAAAGAATTTGAATTCACAGAGATCATAAATGAAAAATGAAAGTTTAGGAAAGTCCTTTTATTCCCTCTCATTTAACTTTCAAAAAGGTTTCGAATTTCACTCAATTTCACACAATCAATCAAACAATCAATCAAATCTATCTATTTATTATAACATTACAAAATTTAGAATTTTGGGATGTTACAACATGCATCATACTTGATTGTGCATCATGCCGTGATTATGTGTTGGTTGTTTACTATGTTGTGTGCTTCTTTCCGGTGTTGCTTCTTTGGGTTGGTTCCGAGAACGTAGCGTTTGTGAGGACCCGTTCGACTACGTACGTTTTCCTTCTTCATGGACTCGTTCTTCTTCCATGCGGGATCTCAGGCAAGATGACCATACCCTCGAAATCACTTCTATCTTTGCTTGCTAGTTGCTCGCTCTTTTGCTATGCCTATGCTACAATACCTACCACTTGCTTATCATGCTTCCCATATTGTTGAACCAAGCCTCTAACCCACCTTGTCCTAGCAAACCGTTGTTTTGGCTATGTTACCGCTTTGCTCAGCCCCTTTTATAGCGTTGTTAGTTGCAGGTGAAGATCGAAGTTTGTTCCTTGTTGGAACATGGAGATGTTGTTCCTGTTGGAACCTGTTTACTTGTTGGGATATCACAATATCTCTTATTTAATTAATGCATCTATATACTTGGTAAAGGGTCAAAGGCTCGGCCTTATGCCTGGTGTTTTGTTCCACTCTTGCCGCCCTAGTTTCCGTCATATCGGTGTTATGTTCCCGGATTTTGCGTTCCTTACGCGGTTGGGCTATAATGGGAACCCCTTGACAGTTCGCCTTGAATAAAACTCCTCCAGCAATGCCCAACCTTGGTTTTACCATTTGCCACCTAGCCTTTTCTTTCCCTTGGGTTCTGCAGACTCAAGGGTCATCATTATTTTAACGCCCCCCCCCCCCCCCGGGGCCAATGCTCCTCTGAGTGTTGGTCCAACCTGTCAGCCGCCGGTGGCCACCAGGGGCAACTCTGGGATGGCCTACCGAAAGTTTAGAGAATCTGAGTGTGCCCTGAGAACGAGATATGTGCAGCTCCTATCGGGATTTTTCGTCACATTCGGGCGGTGTTGCTAGACTTGTTTTGTCTTGTCGAAGTGTCTTGTAGAACCGGGATACGAGTCTGATCGGAATGTCTCGGGAGAAGGTTTATCCTTCGTTGACCGTGAGAGCTTGTGATGGGCTAAGTTGGGACACCCCTGCAGGGACTTGAACTTTTGAAAGCCGTGCCCACGGTTATGGGCAGATGGGAATTTGTTAATGCCCGGTTGTAGAAAATCTGAAGTTGACCTTAATTAAAATGCACCAACCGCGTGTGTAACCGTGATGGTCTCTTCTCGGCGGAGTCCGGGAAGTGAACACAGTGTTGGAGCTATGCTTGACGTAGGTTGTTCTAGGATCACTTCTTGATCATAGATTTCTCGAACATGCTTTGCCTTCTCTTCTCGCTCTCTTTTGCGTATATGTTAGCCACCAAATATGCTAGTCGCTTGCTGCAGCTCCACCTCATACCTTTTACCCTTCCTATAAGCTTAAATAGTCATGATCGCGTGGGTGTGAGATTGCTGAGTCCCCGTGACTCACAGATACTTCCAAAACCAGTTTGCAGGTGCCGATGTTACCGAGTAGGTGACGCAACCAAGCTCAAGGAGGAGCTCGATGAAGATCTTGTCCTTTGTCTTGTTTCGTTTCTAGTTGATCAGTAGCGGAGCCTAGTTGGGGTCGATCGGGGGACCTTGTCGCATTTGGGGTTGCTCTTTATTTTGGTTCCGTAGCCGGACCTTGATTGTATTTGGATGTTGTAATGCTTTATTCATGTAATTGTGTGAAGTGGCGATTGTAAGCCAACTATGTATCTTGTTCCCTTATGTATTACATGGGTTGTGTGAAGATTACCTCACTTGCGACATTGCTTTCAATGCGGTTATGCCTCTAAGTCGTGCTTCGACACGTGGAAGATATAGCCGCATCGAGGGCGTGACACCACTATACCATGCTCCATTAAAAGAAACTATGTTAAAACTGCTTTATGTGATCTTGGAGCCGGTGTTAGTGTTATGCCTCTCTCTTTATATCATAGACTTGATTTGAATAAGTTGACACCTACTGAGATATCTTTGCAAATGGCTGATAAATCAACTGCTATACCTGTCGGTATTTGTAAGGATGTGCCTGTTGTGGTTGCAAATGTCACTATTTTAACGGACTTTGTTATTCTTGATATTCCCGAGGACGATAGTATGTCTATTATTCTTGGAAGACCCTTTTTGAATACTGCAGGGGATGTTATTGATTGCATCAAAGGCAATGTCACTTTTCATGTAAATGGTAATGAGCATATGGTACACTTTCCGAGGAAACAACCTCAAGTCCACAGTATCAATTCTATTGGAAATATTCCATCGATTATTTTTGAAGATTTTGAATTTCCTCTTCCTACTGTCAAGAAGAAATATGATATTCTTATTGTTGGGGATGTGCATATCCTCGTTGAGGTAACCTAGTGTTATTCGAAAATTCTCCGGTTCCATGTTATTCGGAATGAGTTTGTTAACAAGACTTGATCAACCTTGTTAATCGGTTCCTTTTGATGATCATGAGATGTATGAATTTAGAAAAAACACAACTCTCTGTACCCTCCTTTTACTTTATGTTATTTATATTAAATAAAATAAAAATAGTATTTTCTGTCTGTTATCTGCATTATCCATGCAATATAAAAATACCCCGAAAATAAAAGTTCTCCAAATGCCCTGAAATTTAAATATGATTTTTTCTGGAATATTTGAGAATATAAGGCACTAAGAACACAGCAGGGGGACATCCACCTGGCCACGAGGGTGGATGGCGCGCCCTACCCCCTGGGCGCACCCCCTGCCTCGTGGGCCCATGGTGGCCCTCCTCCACTTATTCCTGCACCCACACACTCCTTCCTCCCACAAACACGATTATCCAGTTCAAACCCGAGTCCAAGCTCATTTTGCTGCCTTTTTCAATCTCCTTGCTCAAAGCACCTCTCACAATACTGCTTGGGGGGTTGTTCCTTGGTATGTGACTCCTCCATTGGTCCAATTAGTTTTTGTTCTAGTGCTTTATTCATTGGAAATTTATGCTGCCTAGGTGACCATGTTCTTGAGCTTGCATGTCAAATTTATAAGGTTCCAAGTAGTTTTGATGCATGATATAGGATCTAGGCACTTGTAGGAGTAGTTGCTATCAATTTTGTTGAGTTTGGTTTACTTTTATTTGAAGTTACTAAAAATTTTAGAAATTTTTCAGACGAAGAAATATGTTTAGGAAAATGTACCAAGGTGGCTCTTTAAGGAAACAAGAGCCCAGGCTTGCAGTGCGTGATGCTGATGATGAGCTACCAAGGGATGCTCCAGTGCGGCCCTATGAATGGCCTTCAGAGGACTTTATGGATCGAGCGTAAATCAAGGAAGAATTTAACGCATATTTGCATAACGCTGATCTTGTGAGATTCAAGGGGGAAAAGTGCCGCCAGTACCACTATCTCACTAGTTCCTTTGTGAGGAGGTTTGAATTTTCATCTTCACGCAATTCTCCAACTGTCATGTTTGATCTTTATGAAAAATCGTATACGATGGACTTAGAGGATTTTACTACTGCTTGCAAACTTCCACAATGGGGTAGTGTTAGGGAACCTCGCAAGTCTAAATTTAGAGATTTTCTTGCTAGTATAACTACGGGGGAATCTAGAAATATAACACAAGCTACGATAGGGAGCATTCACTTTCCTGTTATACATTATTTTGCTCTCTTCATAGGTAGATGCATTAATGGTAAAGATGAGGCATGTCACATGTGTGTCCCTGAGCTCAGTATTCTTAGGAGTGCTGTGTTAGGAGATAAATCTTATAATTTGGGAGCCATTCTTGCACGTAGGTTGCATCATAATAGATTTAATGGAGATTTCTTTGGTGGAATTTATGCAACCCGCATAGCTAATTTTCTTGGTATAACCGTACGTGAAGATGATATCGAGTTGCCTCCTGCTTATTTGGATGAGGCTATGGTTCGTCATTAGTTTGTTGGGAGGAACGACTAGTTCCTCCAGTACCGACTAATCTTTGAGAGACGACGCACCTATCACGTCGCTCTCCCTTCTTATACTTTCTTTGACTTTCAGGCAAAAAGGAGATATTTTATAACTAGAGAGGAGGCGGAAGTGTATAAGAGGAGAGCTGAGATAGCTCACCTCCAAGCTGTAGCCCACGATGCAATGGCTCCTGCATCACAGTACGACCCGAACTATTACTATGGATATCCGCCAGGACAACCGTGGCCATAGACCAACTTAGGCCAAAAGCCTAAGCTTGGGGGAGTACATATTTCTCACCGACATTATATTCATGTTCACACACTCATTGCTAGATGTCGGTGCTCATACTTTTTCATTGTATCATCCATGCTAGTTTATTTCCTTTTTTATGCTTTCTTCTTGTGTGTTTAATAAACATTAAGAAAAACCAAAAAAATTAGTTGTAGCTTTTAGCTAGTTTTAATTTCCATGCTTGTAGTAGTAATTAAAAAGAAAACCCAAAAAGATTTCCTATTCTTCTTTTGCTTGTTGGGAGCTTTCGCGTGTAAATAGTTTTATTTCTTGTCTTTTCTTTGGGGTCAATAGGAGAAGACCATGATTAAATTGTTGAAGTGACTCCTATATGCATTATTGTTGATCTGACAAAAGAGCCCATATTGCCTTATCTTCTCCTGTTTATTGAATGCTTGCAGATTCCAGCTTAGTCCAATGCACATGCACTATTATTATTATCCACATCATTCGGTCGTGCAAGTGAAAGGCAATTATGACGATATATGATGGACTGACTGAGATGAGAAAAGCTGGTATGAACTCGACCTCTCTTGTTTTTGTAAATATGATTAGTTCATAGTTCCTGATTCAGCCTATTGTGAATAAACATGTTTGCAATGACAACTAGAGATCATAGTTTCTTGTGTCATGCTTGATTATCTAGGAGCTTATAATGGTTTACCTTGCGTGCCAACACTACAGGAATCAGCTACTTTGCCATCTGCCACGGCAAACGGCAAAGGTATGGAGGGCTGACGGCAAAGGTCTTTGCCGTCTGCCACGGACGGCAAAAGGGGACGACAAAGTAAGGTTCGGCAAAGAGCTACTTTGCCGTCCGCTTCGGGCGGCTGACGGCAAAGGGGCCTTTGCCATCAGCAGCGGACGACAAAGAGTGCAGACGGCAATAAATGTGTTGTTACTCCGTTAGGTGGTTAACAGCATGCCTTTGTCATCTGCCGCTGACGGCAAACTTTGGAAGGCCTTTGCCGTCCGCCGAATGATGTCAGCCGACGTCACTACACGGCAGGCCTTTGTCGTCCGCCACTATAGGCAAAGTTTTTACTCTTTGTCGTCCGCCGCTGACGGCAAAGCCTTTACCGTCAGCCACTGTAGGCAAACTGACCAAATTGGTCAGCCTCCCAGGAAGCACAGTTGCCTGCCATGTGCCCTCTTTGCCGTCGGCTGCTAATGGCAAAGAGCCCTTTGCCGTCGGTGGCAGACGGCAAAGAGCCTGCATATTGTCTCTTTTTCTGTTTTTTTAATCCAACAATTTTCACAGCAAATATATATGACATATATAGATATATTTAACAGCAAACATATCACATATCAAGCACATAATTCCATATACATATTACATAGCAAAGTTTCATCAACATAGCAAGTTCCATCAAGTTCCATCCATACACATTGTTCCATATACATATTACATACCAAAGTTTCATCAACATAGCAAGTTCTATCATAGCAAACTAGATACAATGCAAAGTTTTAGCAAAGAAAAAGCAAGCACTCCATCATAGCAAGCTAGCTTCCATGAAGTGAGTGAAATCTGCAAAATGGTAAATAAGAAAGTTAGAAATAGGTGAATAGAACAAGAAGAAGACTAGAGCAAGAAGTATATGTCATTTATGAGCTAACTTAGGTGAAATGGATCATATATAAGCTAACTAAGTTGAAATGGGTTATTTATGAGCTAACTTAGTTGAAATGGATCATTTATGAGCGAACTTAGTTGAAATGGGTCGTTTATGAGCTAACTAAGGTGAAGGGCATCGTTTTTTAGCTAACTAAGGTGAAATGGATCGTTTTTGAGCTAACTAAGGTGAAATGGATCGTTTTTTGAGCTAACTAAGTTGAAATAGATCGTTTTTGAGCTAACTAAGGTGAAATGGATCGTTTTTGAGCTAACTTAGGTGAAATGGATCATTTATGAGCTAACTTAGGTGAAATGGATCATTTACGAGCTAACTTAGTTGAAATGGGTCGTTTATGAGCTAACTAAGGTGAAATAGATCGTTTTTGAGCTAACTAAGGTGAAATGGATCGTTTTTAGCTAACTTAGGTGAAATGGATCATTTATGAGCTAACTTAGTTGAAATGGGTCGTTTATGAGCTAACTAAGGTGAAATGCCATGTTTTTGAGCTAACTAAGGTGAAATGGATCGTTTTTGAGCTAACTTAGGTGAAATGGATCATTTATGAGCTAACTTAGGTGAAATGGATCATTTACGAGCTAACTTAGTTGAAATGGGTCATTTATGAGCTAACTAAGGTGAAATGGATCGTTTTTGAGCTAACTAAGGTGAAATGGATCGTTTTTTAGCTAACTTAGGTGAAATGGATCATTTATGAGCTAACTTAGTTGAAATGGGTCGTTTATGAGCTAACTAAGGTGAAATGCCACGTTTTTGAGCTAACTAAGGTGAAATGGATCGTTTTTGAGCTAACTTAGGTGAAATGGATCATTTATGAGCTAACTTAGGTGAAATGGATCATTTACGAGCTAACTTAGTTGAAATGGGTCGTTTATGAGCTAACTAAGGTGAAATGGATCTGTTTTTGAGCTAACTAAGTTGAAATGGATCGTTTTTGAGCTAACTAAGGTGAAATGGATCGTTTTTGAGCTAACTTAGGTGAAATGGATCATTTATGAGCTAACTTAGGTGAAATGGATCATTTACGAGCTAACTTAGTTTAAATGGGTCGTTTATGAGCTAACTAAGGTGAAATGGATCGTTTTTGAGCTAACTAAGGTGAAATGGATCGTTTTTTAGCTAACTTAGGTGAAATGGATCATTTATAAGCTAACTTAGTTGAAATGGGTCGTTTATGAGCTAACTAAGGTGAAATGCCACGTTTTTGAGCTAACTAAGGTGAAATGGATCGTTTTTGAGCTAACTTAGGTGAAATGGGTCATTTAACAGCTAATTTAGGTGAAATGGATCGTTTTTAGCTAACTTAGGTGAAATGGATCGTTTAGGAGCTACTTTAGGTAAATTGGGTCATTTTAGAGCTAACTTGGATACACTGGATCATTTATAAGCTAACCTAGGTAAGATGGGTCATTTTGGAGATAACCTAGGTGAAATGGGTCATTTTGGAGCTATCCTAGGTGAAATGGGTCATTTTAAAGCTAAGGTAGGTAAAATGGATCATTTAGGAGCTAATCTACGTAAAATGGGTCATTTTAGAGCTAACTTGGATAAATTGGATCACTTATAAGCTAACTAAGGTAAAATGAGTCATTTCAGAGCTAACTTAGGTAAAATGGATCGTTTATGAGCTAACTAAGTTAATTATGCAATTTTTGACATAAGTAAGCTAAGTACATATCGTTTTAGAGCTAACTTAGGTAAAATGGATGGTTTATGAGGTCAGTAAGCTTATTAAGTCATTTTGGAGGAAAAGAAGCTAACTCTAGGTCATTATGGTAAGCATATTGGAGGAAATAAAGCTAAGTCTAGGTCTTTATGCATTTGTTAAGAAAAGCACTAGAGAAACTTACCGTGATCACGGAGGTGTAGGAGCGGGCTGGCTCGCGCCGGTAGCTGGAGAAGGATCGTGCGATGCGTTTCTGGAGTTAAGCTGCACCAAAGATCATTTCCAATGTCTCGTTAGCATTATGACACTCAAATGTTAAGACTAGCAAGTAATGTCCATTCAAATTAAACTCACCATGCTCCCAGGAGCAATCACTGGCATCGGCGAAGCGGTCTGACCGGACTTCTCGCACACAGACTGCACATTTGGTTTTCACAACAGAGTCATACTAGTTAGTAATGAGACTCAAATGTTAAGACTAGCAAGTAATCTGCAGAAGAAACTTACCACAAGGAGCTCGTACATGGCCCTTGCCTGCATGTCATTCCGTGCCCTCTCCTCCTCCAACATCTTTGTCGTCCTCTCCTCCAACTCCCGCTGCCTCTCCGCCGCCTCCGCCAGAAGTTTCTCCATTCTATCTCTCTCACTCTGTATAGCAGCCTGCAACACCACTCACATGACCATTTGTAATCATTGACGGAAGCGCACACAATGTAATGGAGAAAGATAGATGAGTACGTATAACTAACCTTGAAGGCGAGTTGGACTGGCCGTTCACGAGGCCTTATCTCAGGAGCGGAGCTCGACTGGCGCGCCTTGATCTCCGGGAGAGTGCTAGGACAACAGATAAGTCCATCTCCCATGGCTATGGAGCCATGGGACCTCCCGCCACCAGATATCATCAGCAGCTCTGTATCAATGGGACCCTGGCTCGGGTTAAAGTCCTCCCCTTTCCTCACCTTCCCCTGATCTCTATATTGCACGAGCTTGTCATGGGCGGAGATGTTGGTGAAGTTCTTTGGATCATTGAGGTCAGACGCAGAGAATGCCTTGACTTTCTTGTAAGGGCCAGTGTGGGCCATGGCATACAGGTCATACACCTCTGGCACCTTATCCGCCTTATTGTAGCGTGCCTCAAAGAGAGAAACAAAGTAAATTAGTAATTAAAGGGCTAAAGCTAGCATGATGAATGAATTGCATGAATCATGAAGCAAACCACATACCCAGTTCCGCCCGTACTGAAATAAGTTGGAGCTGCCTTGGTGGTGTGGCACACCTTCCATTTGGGCACGTTTGTCCTTGGCCTCTTTGTGGGTGGCCAGCCATTCTTTTGAGCACCACGCATTGACCAACACCTCCCAACAATCCATCCGATCCGCACACCATCTCGGAGGGGCCTAAGTTAGCAAATAGAAACTTGAGCGCTACGGCTATGAATTACTAAATGAAGGAAGTAAGTACAAGCCCTTAAGAATTACCTTCATGTACTTCTCCTTACTCAAGAACTTATCGCGGCACTCTGCATATACCGAAGAACACTAACGGGGATTTTGGTCTGTGTCTTCTCACCCATACCGTTGTCTACCACAATATACCTGGAAGACTTGCAAATGGGACAATATTTCAAGTCCGCATAGTCAAGCCTAAATAAGGCACATCCTTTCTCACAGGCATGTATCTTCTCATAGGACATCTTCAGTGCACGGAGGATTTTGTCCGACTGGTACAGGTTTGCAGGCATTACATGGCCTTTGGGTAGAAAGCGTCCAAATACTGTCATAATTGCGTCATAGCATTCTCCGCCCAAGTTGAACTGAGCCTTTAGAGCAATTACTTGTGAGATGGCATCCAACTGACAAAGCTCAGTGTGCTAGTGGAGCGGACGTTTTGAAGACTCCAACATTTCATTGAAGGCCTTTACAGATTCCTCCATCTCCTCGTCTGGATCCCGAGCATCATCATAGTCTTGCACCATGTTTTCCATCCCGGTACCATGCTCGTCGGTGCGACGACGATCCACCTCAGCTCGGTCACGTTGGGCAGACTCACCATGAAATGTCCACACCGTATAATCGGGCGTAAAACCACTCTTTTGTAGGTGTTGGCCCATTTCAGCCCCTGTCTTCTTTTCCCAATTGCCGCACCGGAAACAGGGGCACCAGGTTTTCTTCTGGCCATTTGCAAATGCGGCTTGCACAAACCCCTTGGTTTTTGTGAACCATTCTGCGCTCCATTTGTTCTGACCAGTGTGACCGGTATACATCCACGCACGGTCACTCATCTTGACTTTCAGAGCTACTGGACACACAACAATTATATATGTAATTCACCATGTATATATTCATCAGTTGATCCACTTTGTCAATTTTATTACGTCCATGCAACCTACACTCTAATAGGTAATGATAGGTCCTAATCCCACCCGTGTATGTGTAGATTGGGTTCATTTTCCCATGCTATGCTCTGGATCCAATGCAAAATTTCGGCAGCACCTCCCCGCTGTTCTCCTGATACACGTCTCTGAAATAAACAGAGAGGATGTGTACCCGGAGAACAACAGGGGAGGCACTGACGAAATTTATGCGTTGGATCCGGAGCAAAGCATATGGGAAAACGAACCCAATCTATACATACTCGGGCTGTCCATGGATAGCGTTGGAACATTCGAAAGAATAAAGGTTATAAATATGCAAATGCATGCATATTTATAACTATGACACTTTCGAATGGGAGACACATATTGGTTACGCATACTGATGATTCAAGACACATATATAGCTAGCTATCAAGTTTCATCGTAATAGATCAAATAATTAATGGGGGAGGAGGACATGTCATTTGTGCTCACCCACGAACGAAGGGGCAGAGCTCGTGAAACGCACGGCGAGGTCGTTGAACACCAAACCTCGCAGCGATGAAACAACTGCACATTTAAAACTACCCGATCAACACAATTAGATATGATGTTTTTCATAACAAAATCGAAAAATATATGACCTAACTAATAATTCACAAATATATGACCCCGTCGTCCTCTGCATGGCCAAAGAATACCTTTTTGGGAGGTGTCGGGGGTCGGGGTGTCGTGTCGGTGTCGGGGTAGTGCCGTGTCGGGGTCGGGGTGCTGTTTCGGGGTCGGGTTGTGGTGTCGGGGTCGGGGTGTCGGGTCAGGCTCGGGGTCAATCGGGGTGTCAGGGTCGGGGTCTCGGGGTCATGGTGTCGGGTCGGGGTGCCGGGTCGGGGTCGGGGTGCCGTGTCGGTGTCAGGGTCGGGGTGTCGGGTCAGGCTCGGGGTCGGGGTCTCGGGGCCGGGGTCGGGGTCGGGTTCTCGGGGTCGGGGTGTCAGGTCTCGGGCTGCCCGGTCGGGGTCGGGGTGCCGTGTCGGTGTCGGGGTCGGGGTGTCGGGTCAGGCTCGGGGTCGGGGTCGGGGTGTCGGGGTCGGGGTGTCGTGTCGGGGTGCCGGGTCGGGGTCGGGGTACCGTGTCGGGTCGGGTTTTTTTCCTCTCTTTTCCTTTTCTTCTTATTCCTCTTCTTCCTTTTCTTCCTTTTTTCCTTCTTCTTCTTCTTCTTCTTCTTCTTCTTCTTCTTCCTCCTCCTTTCCTTTTTCCTCTTCTTCTTCTCCTCCTATCCTCTTTTTTCTTCTTCTTCTTCCTCTTCTTCTTTTTTCTTCTCCTCCTCCTCTTCTTCTTTTTTCTTCTCCTCTTCCTCTTCTTCTTCTTCCTTTCCTTTTTCCTCTTCTTCTTCTCCTCCTCTCCTCTTTTTCTCTTCTTCTTCTTTTGTAAAACTAAACTAAACCTAAAACTAAAAAAATAGAAAAAAGGAAAAAAAATAAATCTAAACCTAAAACTAAACTAAAACTAAACCTATAAACCTAAAACTAAAACTAAAACTAAATCTAAACTAAACATAAACCTAAAACTAAAAAACAGAAAAAAGGAAAAAAAGGAGGCAGAGCTCACCTGGGGTGGAGGAGGGGGGCGGGGTGGCCTGGGGCGGCGGCGCCGGGCGGAAGTGGCGACGGGGGGGCCGGGGCGCGGCGGTGCCCAGACGGTTGGGCGGCGGGGGCGGCGGGGGCGATGGGGGCGACAGGGCGGGGGGCCGGTGGGGCGCCGGGCGGAAGTGGCGACGGGGCGGGGGGGCGGTGGGGCGGGGCGCGGGGTGGTGGGGCGACGGGGCGGCGGCGCGCGTGTGAAGAAGAGAAAGAGAGAGAGAGAGGCGGGCGGGGTGGGGCACAGCCGTTAACGTTAGTGGGGCCCCTCCCTCTTTGCCGTCCGCTTATTTTCTCTTTGTCGTCTGCTAGCGGACGGCAAAGAGGGGGGCCGTTAGGTTTTTCTTAAGCAGCTCGTCTGTGGGGCCCCCTCCCTCTTTGCCGTCCGCTAGTCGACGGCAAAGAACTGGCTGATGGCAAATTAGGTCTTCGCCATCAGCTAGTTCTTTGCCGTCTGCTTTTTGGTA
Organism: Triticum monococcum; assembly: GCA_034509565.1. Classification (NCBI taxonomy): domain Eukaryota; kingdom Viridiplantae; phylum Streptophyta; class Magnoliopsida; order Poales; family Poaceae; genus Triticum; species Triticum monococcum. The sequence goes on along the minus strand of CM067844.1, from coordinate 301,346,273 downwards.
GCTGATGGCAAAGAGCTTCTTTGTCGTCCGCTAGCTGACGGCAAAGAGCTGGCAGATGGCAAAGTACCTGATTCTAGTAGTGCAACATGCTATTAAAATGGTTTTGATGTGGTATGATAGGGTGGTATCCTCCTTTGAATGATTTAAGTAACTTGACTTGGCACATGTTCACGCATGTAGTTGAAACAATATCAACATGGCCTTCACGATATTTATGTTCATGGTGAATTATATCCTACTCATGCTTGCATTCGGTGTTGATTAATTTTAATGCATGTTCATGATTGTGTCGCTCTCTAGCTAGTCGCTTCCCAGTCTTTTTCTAGCCTTCATCTGTACTAAGCGGGAATACTGCTTGTGCATCCAATCCCATAAACCCCAAAGTTATTCCATGCGAGTCCACCATACCTACCTATTTACGGTATCTACCCGCCGTTCCAAGTAAATTTGTATGTGCTAAACTCTGAACCTTCAAATAAATATCCTGTTTTGTATGCTCGAATAGCTCATGTATCAACTAGGGTTGTCCGTATCTTCCATGTTAGGCGGGTTATTCTCAAGAGGAGTGGACTCCGCTCCTCACTCATGAGAAAATGGCTGGTCACCGGGATGCCCAATCCCATGCTTTATGCAAATCAAATCAAAATAATTGCAAACAAAACTCCCCTTGGGACTCTTGTTAGTTGGAGGCACTCGTTGTTTCGAGCAAGCCATGGATTGATGCTTGTTGGTGGAGGGGAGTATAAACTTTACCATTGTGTTTGGGAATCGCCTATAATGTGTGTAGCATGGAAGATATCATCATCTCTTGGTTGTTATGTTGACAATGAAAGTATACCGCTCAAAATATTATTCACCCCTATTTCAAAACCGAGCTCTAGCACCTCTACAAATCCCTACTTCCCTCTACGAAGGGCCTATATATTTACTTTCATGTTGAGTCATCATCCTCTTATTAAAAAGCACCAGTTGGAGAGCACCGCTGTCATTTGCATTCATTACTGTTGGTTTACACTGAGTATGACTTGACTGGATCTCTTTTACCATGAATTACAATGTCTAGTCAGTCCTTGATCTTTAAAGGTGCTCTGCATTTATGTTTTCCGGTCTCAGAAAGGGCTAGTGAGATATCATCTTGTTATATCATATAATGATTGTTTTGAGAAAGTGTTGTCATCCGAGATTTATTATTATTGCTCGCTAGTTGATTATGCCATTGATATGAGTAAACATGAGACCTAAGTGTTATTGTGACTATGGTTAGTTTATAATCTTTGCTGAAAACATGATTGTTGGCTTTACATATCTACAAAAACAAGAGCAAACAGAGTTTGTAAAAGTTTTCTTTATCACTGTCAGTTTGTCAACTGAATTGCTTGAGGACAAGCAAAGGTTTAATCTTGGGGGAGTTGATACGTCTCCGTCGTATCTACTTCTCCAAACACTTTTGCCCTTGTTGGGACTCTAACTTTCATGATTTGAATGGAACTAACCCGGACTGACGCTGTTTTCAGCAGAACTGCCATGGTGTTATTTATGTGCATAAACAAAAGTTCCCGGAATGACCTAAAACTTCACGGAACATCTTTTTAGAAATAAAAAAATCCTTGCAAAAGATGAAGACCAGGGGGCCCGCACCCTAGCCACGAGGGTGGGGGCGCGCCTACCGCCCCTAGGCGCGCCCCCTACCTCGTGGGCCCCTGGAGCTCCTCCGACCTCAACTCCAACTCTATATATTTGCTTTCATGGAGAAAAAAATAAAAGAGAAGGATTCATCATGTTTTACGATACGGAGCCGCCGCCGAGCCCTAAAACCTCTCGGGGGGCGTATCTGGAGTCCGTTTGGGGCTCCGGAGAGGGGAATCCGTCGCCATTGTCATCATGAACCATCCTCCCTCACCAATTTCATGATGCTCACCACCGTGCGTGAGTAATTCCATCGTAGGCTTGCTGGACGGTGATGGGTTGGATGAGATTTATCATGTAATCGAGTTGTTTTGTTAGGGTTTGATCCCTAGTATCCACTATGTTCTGAGATTGATGTTGCTATGACTTTGCTATGCTTAATGCTTGTCACTAGGGCCCGAGTGCCATGATTTCATATATGAACCTATTATGTTTTCATAAATATATGAGAGTTCTTGATCCTATCTTGCAAGTATATAGTTACCTACTATGTGTTATGATCCGGCAACCCCAAAGTGACAATAATCGGGACCACTTCCGGTGATGACCGTAGTTTGAGGAGTTCATGTATTCACTATGTGGTAATGCTTTGGTCTGGTACTCTATTAAAAGGATGCCTTAATATCCCTTAGTTTCCGCTAGGACCCCGCTGCCACGGGAGGGTAGGAAAAAAGATGTCATGCAAGTTCTTTTCCATAAGCACGTATGACTATATTCGGAATACATGCCTACATTACATTGATGAATTGGAGCTAGTTCTTTGTCACCCTAGGTTATGACTATTACATGATGAACCACATCCGGCATAATTATCCATCACTGATCCATTGCCTACGAGCTTTCCATATATTGTTCTCCGCTTATTTACTTTTCCGTTGCTATTGCTATCATCACTACAAAATACCAAAAACACTACTTTTGTTACCATTACCTTTTACTATCGTTACCACTACTATCATATTACTTTGCTACTAAATACTTTCCCGCAGATATTAAGTTTCCAGGTGTGGTTGAATTGACAACTCAGCTGCTAATACTTGAGAATATTCTTTGGCTCCCCTTGTGTCGAATCAATAAATTTGGGTTGAATACTCTACCCTTGAAAACTGTTGCGATCCCCTATACTTGTGGGTTATCAATGTTCGTTTCATTATTAACTAATATGACTGACTCGTGAAAACAAAATGTGCAGTCCGTGTGCGAGAAAAACGGCCAGACCCCTCCGCCGATGCCCCAGATTAGTAAAGCGGACACGATGAGTTTCATTTGAATGATCATTAGTTACTAGTATTCACATTTCAGTTGCATCATGCTAAGGAGACATTGCAAATGATCTTTGGTGCAGCATGCCTCCCAACAAGCATCGACCGACCCTTCTCCGTCTCGCACTGGCGCAACCCCGACTGGTCCTTCTTCGTCTGGCACTGGCGCAAACCCGACCGGTCCGTCACCTCCGTCATGACAGTAAGTTTTCCCAAGTGTTTTGCTTACGAAATGCATAAAGACCTAGACCTAGCTTTATTTCCTCCAAAATGCTTACCATAATGACCTAGACTTAGCTTATCTTCCTCCAAAATGACATAATTAGCTTACTTAGCTCCAAAATGATCTATACTTAGCTTTGTTTCCTCCAAAATGACCTAAGTTAGCTCTAATATGCTAAGTTATCTCTAATATGCTTAGTTACCTAGGTTTTCTCAATAATGACAAACACTTAGGTTACTTATGCAAAAATGGCATAATTAGCTTACTTAGGTTTCAAATGGCATAACAATCTTGGTAACCTCATATATGTCATATGATTAGCTTATTTTCCTCGAAAATGACATAATAAGCCTAAATAGCTCCAAAATGATAAATTTTTACCTAAGTTAGCTCCAAAATGACCTAAGGTGGCTCTAAGTTAGCTCTAAAATGCTAAATTAGCTATAATATGCTTAGTTACTTGGCTTAGCTCAATAAAGACCTATAATTAGCTTACTTATGTCAAAAATGGCATAATATGCTTAGTTAACTCAAAAATGGCATAATTAGCTAGGTTAGCTCCAAAATGACCAAGTTTACCGAGGTTAGCTCCAATATGATCCATTTTACCTAGGTTAGCTCCAAAATGACCATGTTTATCTAGGTTAGCTCCAATATGATTCATTTTACCTAGATTAGCTCCAAAATAGCCTATTTACCTAGCTTAGCTCTAAAATGACCTACACACTTAGCATTTTTACCTAGCTTAGCTAAAAATGGCATTTTACCTACCTTAGTTAGAACAAGAAGAAGAAGATAAAGAAGAGGAGAGGAGAAAAAGAAAGAGAAGATAAGTTCTTCTTCTTCTTTTTCTTCTAGCTTGTCTTCTTCTTCTTCTTCTTCTTCTTCTTCTTCTAACTTTCATCTTTCCCAATTCGCAGATTTGCTTTAGATGAGGAAGCTTGCATTGATGGAGTGTACTCTTCTCCTTGTGCTTCCTTTTTGTTTGTGCAAACTTGTTAGAAACTTTTTTTGGATATGTATGTATGGATATGTTGTTGGAAACCATTGCATATATTGTTGGGAACTTGTATGTTGGATATGTTGAGTGGAAACTTATTGTTGGTATGCTTGTTGGAATTATTTTCAAATGTGTGTATATGTATATATATATATATCTATGAAATTCTGTCAAATTGAATTAATTTAATAAAAAACAGGAAAAAAAACAGGGGCTATACAGGCACTTTGCCGTCTTTTGGCAGACGTCAAAGAGCTACCTGTGCAACCTGGGGTGCATTGGGCTAGCTTATTTGGAAGCTTTGCCAACCTTTGCATCTTTGCCATCTGCCAGGAGACAGCATAGCATGCCACATGGCAGCTACCTGGCCTGGCCTATATGGGCACTTTGCCATCTGCTGGCAGACGACAAAGATCCAAAGGTCTTTGCCATCTTCCACGAGATGGCAAATAATGCCGTTAAGCCCTTAACGGAGCTAAGCTGCCACTTGTGCCGTCCAGGCTCTTTGCCATCTGGTAGAAGACGGGAAAGGCCTTTGCGTCTTTGTTTTCTGCCAGTAGACGGCAAAGAGTCCTTTGCCGTAGCTTATTCAGCCGGACATGTTGTCATTCTTCTCTGTTCTTTTCTTTCCAACCATCTAGTTTTCCATTCATTTGTTCCGGAGGCATGGTGATGTCGCGCTCTTTGTCCTATCATCTTGTTTTGCCAAGATCATGCTCTTTCCTTTGTCTATCCATTCAACCGGAGTGTCGTGCCCTCTACTCAAGTTTTCTCATCTTATCAAGTTTTGCCTTCCTTTTCCAGCCGGAGTGTTGTCATAATTGATTTTTTATCGTTCCTTGAACATCTCGTTTCAATCAGAGTGCTTGCTTGTACTTCTTGTCCATCAAAACCCTTTTCTTATGTCTTTCAACCTACAAGGCTCTAGTAATGTTCCTTGTTCCTCTTTTCTAACGGAGTGTTTCAACTTTGTTCATCTTTGTTGTATTCTTTCTTTCAATTTGTTCAACTTCGCAAGGTTCTTTGGTTTCACTTATTTTTCAAAGAAGCAACTTTGTTTTACCTCGTCCTCTTCCATTTTCCCCGGTGCCATCCTACATCTCGGGACGAGATCCTCTTGTAGTGATGGAGAGTTGTGACGCCCCGAGACCGTTGCGCCAGGTGTCTTCCAGTTATTCGTTGTTGTTGCCTTGTCATTTGCTTGTGTGTCGCTTCTTGCCATGTCAGCATGTGCATTGCATCATCACGTTTTCAAAACTTGCATCCGTCCCGGTCTCCTCGCTCTTTCCATTGTTCGTTCTGAGCCCAGACACACTTGCACGCTCCCGCGGCATGTCCGGAATAGTATTTTATAAGTGGACGGAAAATGTTCTCGGGGTGGATTGAAAGTTGGCGTGCAGTCTTATTATAGTGTAGGTAGGCCGCCTGCCAAGTTTCATCGCATTTGGAGTTCGTTTGATGCCCCAACGGATAACTATAGCGGCAATATAGCCGGTCTTTTCGTCGGACGTTTTTGGTCTCCGAAAATTGTTGCCGGGCTGCCCTCTCTTCCCTCCTCTCAGCCCACACCCTCCTACACAGACCTCCTGCAACCCACTAGACCCACCTGACCCCTCCTTGCACAGTGCATCAACCACCCTCGAGTGCGTGTCCGGAAGTTTGTCCTGAACCCAACCCGGACAGTCAGCTCCGTTGGGTCCGGATCATCCCCAAACATTTACAAAACATCTCTATTTTTTTATTTGAACTTCCCTAAACCATTTATTCTCGACCGTCCGATTTAATCGGAGGGTCCAAATATAACCCTCCTTCTATATATACATATAGACCTCTTGCCTAATCCCTAAAACCTAGGCCATCTATCCCATCCCCAATTCCCCATCCGCCCCAAGCCACCGCCGCTCTGTCCTCGCAATCCGCACGCACCCAGTCCCTTGCCTCCACTTGGCCAGATCCATTAGCCAAACCCCACTCAATCTCGACCGCCAGATCTCAGATCCTATGGCCCAGAGAGCCTCCCGCATCCCCGCAGTTCCACCCATCGCCACCAGCCCCGATCTGGATCGAGGCAACCCCGTCCGCCCGAGCACCGCCCTGCTGCGCCGGCCGGTGAGACGACGCCCGTGAGCACCAGCTTGACCGCGTCGCTCCATCACTAAGCACGAGCTCCTCCAGCCCCAGATGCAACGAGCCTTGCCGGATCCAGCTCCTGCACCTTGTTGCTTGGCGTCCCCGTGCTCCTTGTCGCTGGAGCAGCACTGGACCAGGAGGAACCCGTCGTCCTCCAGCTTCCCTGCAGCCTCGTGCCGTCGGAGACCTGCTGCCGGCGACCTCGCCCTCCGATGACCACCTACTAGGCCACCCCTCTGCTCCCCTCCGCGCGTCCCTTTTTCCTCCCCTTCTCCCTCTTGTCTCACTATCACTCCCTCTAACCTTCACAGGAGGAGACGCCATGGACGATCTCCCCGCGTCCCTACCAAAGGATCCCCGGTCCGCGTCCTCCGGCCACCTCCCCGCCGCGTCGCCCGCCGGATCCGCCCTTCTACTCCATCCCGCCGCTCGCCGGAGTCCCTGTGTCCCCTCCGTTGACTGCGTCCCCACTGTCATCGTGTTCTTCCGCCAAGTACTTGGAGTCGCCGCCCAACTTCATGCCTTAGCCCGCCATGGATGACCGGCTCTGCCAAGCTCCGCCGCCGTCGTCTGGCACCACCACCTGCCTGGATTCGTCCAGCCCCGTCTCGCGTCGCCTCCTGCAAGCTACAGCTACTCTGCTTTCCTCCATGTCGCCGGCCTCTGCAATGGCGCAGATGCAAGCGCTCACATTAGTTGACTATATGGGGTCAACTCATCCAAGTGGGTCACTGCGCTTCCACTTTCGGGCTGAGGCCCAATGTGAGCACCAAAGCCAGCCCTCCTCTCTGTTGGGCTAGGCAGATTCAGCCCGTTGATGTTTTTTTTCCTGCCTGTGTATTTATCTATATTCCAGAGAAGACCTGTTTTGCGGAAAACCCCCTAAGCTCCATGCATTTAATAACTTCTCAACCATGCATCTTTTGTAAAAACATTATATATGAAAAATGCTTAAAATCTTGTCTAGTTTCATAATATCCAACTTTCATGCATGTTTGAAATGTTTAAACTACTGTTTTCATTTATTTGCTTAATTGCCATGTTAAAATGATTTAATTCATAACTAAATAACCGTAGCTCCAAATTTAATAAACTTTATATGTAAATGGGGTAGAAAAATGCCTAGTTTAACATGGTGTACATGTTTGCATGTTTAACAACTCTAAAATATGCTTTAGGGCAGAACAGTACCAAACCTAGAATATTGCACATGAGGTTTTTTCGGACTTGTTGTTTGTTGTTCCGGCCTCATTTAAACTTGCCTAGTTAGGTAGTTTTATTATGCTTCACCTTTTGCCATGTTAATCAACATTTAATATTGTTGGGTACATAAACGGGAGAGAACTAAATAATTGTCGTGGTGTTTCGTCAATATGCAACAAAGTTACATATTGAGCTCCACTTAATTTGTAGGATTGTTTGTGCACTTTGCCATGCCATGCTTCATTAAATCGGACATGCATCATACTTGGTTATGCATCATGCCATGATTATGTGATGGTTGTTACTATGTTGTTTGCTTCTTTCTGGTGTTGCTTCTTCGGGTTGGTTCCGATAACGTCGCGTTTGTGAGGATTCGTTCGACTACGTCCGTTTGTGTTCTTCATGGACTCGTTCTTCTTCCTATCGGGATCTCAGGCAAGATGACCATACCCTCGAAATCACTTCTATATTTGTTTGCTAGTTGCTAGCTCTATTTCTATGCCGCGATACCTACCACTTGCTTTATCATGCCTCCCATATTGCCATGTCAAGCCTCTAACCCACCTTCCTAGCAAACCGTTGTTTGGCTATGTTACCGCTTTGCTCAGCCTCTCTTATAGCGTTGTTAGTTGCAGGTGAAGATGAAGTTTGTTCCATGTTGGAACATGGTTATGTTGGGATATCACAATATCTCTTATTTTAATTAATGCATCTATATACTTGGTAAAGGGTGGAAGGCTCGGCCTTATGCCTGGTGTTTCGTTCCACTCTTGCCGCCCTAGTTTCCGTCATACCGGTGTTATGTTCCTTGATTTTGCGTTCCTTACACGGTTGGGTGTTATGGGGACCCCTTGACAGTTCGCTTTGAATAAAACTCCTCCAGCAAGGCCCAACCTACTTTTCCCTTGAGAGTCACGCTCCCGAGGGTCATCTTTATTTTAAGCCCCGGGCCAGTGCTTGTCTAAGTGTTGGTCCAAACTAGAGTCCTTTGCAGCGCCACCTAAGGGAAACTTGAGGGCTGGTTTTAGTTGTATGGAGCGCTCATCCGGTGTTGCCTTGAGAACAAGATATGTGCAGCTCCTATCGGGATGTCGGCGCATCGGGCGGTCTTGCTGGTCTTGTTTTACCATTGTGGAAATGTCTTGTAACCGGGATTCCGAGCCTGATCGGGTCTTCCCAGGAGAAGGAATATCCTTCGTTGACCGTTAGAGCTTGTGATGGGCTAAGTTGGGACACCCCTGCAGGGTTTTGAACTTTCGAAAGCCGTGCCCACGGTTATGGGCAGATGGGAATTTGTTAATATCCGGTTGTAGAGAACTTGACACTTAACTTAATTAAAATGCATCAAGCGTGTGTGTAGCCATGATGGTCTCTTTCCGGCGGAGTCCAGGAAGTGAACACGGTTCTTGGTTATGTTTGTGCGTAAGTAGTTTCAGGATCACTTCTAGTTCCCGACCGTTGCATTGCTTCTCATCCCGCTCTTATTTGTGTGTGTTAGCCACCATATATGCTTAGTGCTTGCTGCAGCTCCACCTCACTACCCTTTTCCTACACATAAGCTTAAATAGTCTTGATCTCGCGGGTGTGAGATTGCTGAGTCCTCGTGACTCACAGATACTTCCAAACAGTTGTAGGTGTCGATCATACCATTGCAGATGATGCAACCGAGCTCAAGTGGGAGCTCAATGAAGATCGTGTTCGTTGTGTTGTTTTTTGTTTCCAGTTGATCAGTAGTGGAGCCCAGTTGGGCGATCAGGGATCTAGCATTTGGGGTTGTCTTTCTTTTTATGTTGGTTCCGTAGTCGGACCTTGATTATATTCTGGATGATGTATGTTTAACTTGTATTTGTGTGAACTGGCGATTGTAAGCCAACTCTTTATCCCATTCTTTTTCAGTACACGGGATTGTGTGAAGATTACCCCTCTTGCGACAAACCTACCATGCGGCTATGCCTCTAAGTCGTGCCCTGACACGTGGGAGATATAGCCGCATTGTGGGTGTTACAGTCATGGCGGTAGATCGATTTTGTTGGAACGCTGTTGTTCCACCCGAATGGGAGTGCGAGGCCATGGGTTCCATATTGTGGGTATAATATACTAACCTCTGCAGTGTGTGTGTTTAATTTATCTATAGTCGCGTCCTTGGTCATGGGCACAAGTTCGCACTAGGTCACACCGTTTGATCAAGACTCACATGACAAAATGACTTATAGGTCATTTATATGTTGATATTGTGAGCAGTAACAGTTTGGCAGGATGCCGATGATGATGTTGAAGATGATCTTGAGGATGATCATTCAGTTGTGTTGTGGTCACGAGGTGATCATGTGGATGTTTTGATCACGAGGTGATCATGTGGATGTTTTGATCACGAGGTAATCAGGTGGATCACGAGGTGATCGAGATGGTATATTGCTTGGCCGGATAGCCAAGATTGAGATGGTTATTGAGATTTGAGATGTTGGTTTATCAACATTGTAGTAATTTCATATCATTTTTAGTAGTTGCTTTGGCATCATAGTAGTTGCTAATTAATAACCTGTTAAATGCTATGTTGTTGTCTTGCCTTGATGCTTTTGCTTGTTGTGAGTCTGCAAGTACATTCAATGTACTGACCTGGCGTGTCATAACAGATTTCAGGTGATGCCATGATTGATTGATTTCCTGTCAGGTTACTGATTGTGCGAGCTAGATCGTGTCCCATCCAGAGTCCCTATGGAGTGGAGTCCACCACCTTCATCGTCGTTCTCCTGCTAGAAGTTTTCCAGTGCTATGAGTTGTCCCGCTGCTAGCATAGAGATACCATAGCAGGCGTAGTGTCACCGTGTTGATGTGATCCTTTATAACATCAGACCCTTGTACCAGTATTCTTTGTAATAAGAGTTGATTTGTTCTATGTCGAGCAGTGTCGTATTCCAGGAGACTTCACCTCGATCTCTGGGCTTGAATATAGGGCGTTCTGGTCTCTCTAAGCTGGGGTGCCACAGAGCTTGGTATCAGAGCATGTCTGGCTATAGGACGCCCTAGTTAGCACTGGCGGTAAAAAATCGGTAGTATAGAGTCTGAGTTGTTTGTTGAATTGGTTGCTACATTTGTTTGTTGCATAACATGCATATAGCCTTATTATTTGTTGCTAACAGTTTATCTTGTAAGTGTAGCTGGCATCGGTTCGGATCCACTACAGCTCAGCCTTTGCATCCCTCCAGTTTCCTTTGAGCCTGTTCTTCGGTGTTTGGTGTCATCTCTGTCGCAGCGGAGTGATGCCAAGTGTTCCGCACACCGTTTACAGGATGGTGTCGAGGTAATCGCACCAGTTTCTTTTCATCATCCCCACCTATCATTTCGGTGGTAGACGTTTTTCTATCTCAGATCATGCCCTTTTATCTCGTCATGTTGGCAACCCTTAATGATCTCAGTCATCAAGAAAGGGCAATGCCAATAGACTCAGTTTTCTCCACTATCATATTCCTTGGACGAGTATGGATCCTTTCCGTCTGCTTGATAATAAGGTGGCCATAACATTTGTGTTCTGCTACATGGTTACCAAGTACGTCCTCGATTCCGACCCAGTCCAGGTTGCTACCTGGCTAGGCCAGCACTTGGTGTAGCTATGTTTACACCAACCCAACCACGCATTGATTCGTCCTCGTGCACACCGACACAGCATGTTAGGTCGTAGTACCGGAGTTTCCGCGAAATTTCTGTGCTTAAGTAGGCATGCATATGGTGTGACTAGCAGTAATATGTGACTTTCTTTGTGTGTGATTGTTTCGTGTGCTTTTGTTTAGTTGAGTTTTCTTGTGCTTCTTCATTTTGGGCCCTCGGTGTTACCTTATTTCCCCTTGTGGAAATTTCTCATCAACCGACACCGGATTCAAAGAAGCAAGAAGGAACACAAGTTAAACACATCAAGTCTACATCAATATTTAAATCCTCACACGGTAATAATCAAGTCAGCAGGAACACAAGTTAGGTGCAAGATCAACGGTATATTTCTCAGTCTAAGGTATGGATCATATACAAAGTTTTGGCTCAGTAAGGGATGATGCTTGAAATATGTTATACTTCGAAAGAAAGCCAGAATGTGCTATGATCAAGGAGGACAGTCAAATTTTTTTGTCATGCCGGTGACCAGCCACAAAATATCATGGGCATATGTTTGGCTTCCAGTCTGCATTTTACACTATGAAGCTTTGGATATGCTAAACTCAGTCTTCCTCCACATGCTATCGGAAGAAGCGTATGATGCAAGGCTCCTAAATTTTTCTCAGTATAATATATGGGAAGTTTCTTGTCCAAGGTACCCAGTCTTCCACAGCAAGATACCCAAGTGAAGGCTTCTGACATAAGGAATGGAATCTTCCTCAAAAAGCAACCTGAGGTGAAGCTTCTCAAGTACGGAACCCAGGCTTATCTAGCACAATACTCAGGCCAAGCTTCATGGGTAAGCTATCGAGACTTCTTCTGCATGCTACCCAGACAAAAGCTTCGAGCAGAAGCTAACGTGTCTTCCTCAGCAAGCTATTCGGATGGCTTCTCTCGTAAGCCACTTAGCCCATGATAGTACCACACTATGCACTATCCTTAGAGATTATATGATGAGTTGGCAATTTATGGCAGTACCGCTCCAGAATAAGATTCACAATAATTTTGTCAGAAGTACAATTTAGTCAATACATATGCCTACCTCAAGGATTGAGTGTTCGGTTGCATATCCTTCTTATATGTATGGTGAGCATGCATCCCTGGTCATACAAGTCACCCATACGAGGTACGACAATTCTCAAGCAGATATACCTAAGGAAGGTAAGGATTCAGCAACCTCATGAACCATGCAAATGAAGATAAGCAGAGATACACCTCATGTAATACAAGGATGACAAGATCTGGAGATGACAACGCAAAATCAACAGTCTTGACAATGGTCACCAAGGTCATTATTCCTGCACCAGACAAGGAGATCTCCTGAAACCTTGTCACCCTCTTGTATGATTGGCCTCAACAATGAGCTGTGTACAGCTACAAGCCCTGAGTACAAGTCATATATATGTGGACCCAGGTCAGAAAACAAGCGCAACGGATGATGCCAAAAATATTGCACTAACCACATCCATGGTCGTACGAAGAATCAAGGACATATGTGGCCAAGCTATTTCAATATGGTACCATGACAAAGAAAATCATGACCATCAAAAGTGAGACTGACCGCAAATGTATGATGATTTTTGCGCGACCATGATAGTCCGGATACCCAAGTCAGTTGAAGGCCATGATGCCATATGGATCCGCAAAAACATACCCTCAGAGGCCTACAATGTTCTTCAAGGACTTCATATCCCGTGGACCTGCTTAAAATGGTTAGTGTGGAATATCCAAGTCTATGATGTCAGATCCAAGCTTCTTTGCAACCTCAGCACTTTGACTTCAGTGACAGTGTTAAAGCATCTCACAGCCTATTACCACATGGGAAAGTCAAAAGCCGAACCATCAACTTAGATCAGGTATACTCACTAGTGGAACCAAGTACTTGGACAACCGGTCAAGAAAAGTATTTTCCCGCCAGCACCCTTGTCAGGACAGTCTCCAGATGCTAATGTTTGAGGTATGCTACATCTATAAGTCAATACCCCTTTGTATTGCTCATGACAGAAGGCAGTCAAATCTTTGGTACATATCGCATCGTCGAGCCAAAGAAAAAAATCAAGATAAGTTAGTACCACCTACGAGCAGTCAGATCTCGTCAGGAGAATGACCATGATTTTTAGCATTTATTGAACCCGAAAGACATGAATTTGATTGAGCAAACCCCATGGCAAAAGTAAAAAGGTTTTCATGAGCAAAGGAAAGTTTATGCTGAGACCCATTGGATATCACCGAAGATATGAGAGAATCAACGTTAGCAAAAGGATGTGGTATATGAGCAAAAACCTGTAAGAAATTGGGAAAGGTGAAGCAAACACTACTACATGATCCTGCTATACAAATGGTTGAGACATGATTTTGTAGAAAATCACATGTCAGAGAGGCAATAGATTATATCCGAAGGCGCCCAATTAAAATTATGTCTCAGTCATATGAATCTCAACACCAAATAATAGTTAAAATCTGGATTGATAGGTCACTTGTCCTATTTGATATTTTCCTGACATTCAAACCTAAAACTAACTAATTCTTATTTATTTCCAAAGAAGAGGTGAATATGACAATACGATCTCTCAAACTGAAAGCGCATGTTTACTCTCAAAGGGGGTGAATGAGAGATATTTAGAAATTCTTCAAACTCTGACGAATTTGACGAAGATTAGAGTGAAGAAATAGAAACACAAAGGCGACTAAGTCATCACAGCATCAGAGTACATGCAATCAGGATACATAAGAGTGAAGAACATGCAAACATACAATCATACACGCATGAAGAAAATGAACTAGGAAACGAAGGATAGTGCCGGGGATATATCCCGTGGTGTAACCCGTCGGGAGTATGACCCGGCCGGACTTGGTGACTCACCAATGACCCATCCGGACTTGGCGACTCACTAAGTGAGCCGCCTAGATTTCTCGACTCACTAATGACCCAGCCAAGCCTGGCGACTCATGGTTGACCTGGAAGGCGGGTCAGATGAAGGACAAGGCCCAAGGCCCAGAAGGTGACTTACAAGAAGAACGGCTCAAGGTACGATGTCCGGTGGGCCGGCTTGAGAACGAAGGCATAAGGAATATTTCCCTTACAAGGGAAGCAAGACTAGGATTCCACTTGTAATAGAATAGTTCTAATCCTACTAGGACTCCATATTTAACTCATCCCTCTAACTTATATAAGGAGGGGCAGGGCACCACAAGAGGGACAAGTTTTAGACATATAAGTCTAGATGAGACAGGCAAGTGAATAGCTCTTGAGGGAGAGGTAGCGAAAGAGCACCCTTGTAACTATGAGCATCATGATGAATATCAATGAAGCAGGATGTAGACTTTTACCTCCACTGTGAGGGGCCGAACCTGGGTAAAACCTCGCGTCTCTCGTCCCACTCAACCCCTCTAAAGCTACCACATAGATGTGGTGGCCTCACGACTAAGTGCTCACACAAGGACATCTTCTATGACTGGTGACATAAAATGTGCTGCCTAGTCCCTTCCATTAGATCGGTCTTTTGGTTGCATTGGCTAGAGCATGCACTTTTACATGGTATCAGAGCCAAGAGGTTTTGAGTTCAAGACCCGGCAGGCACAATTATATTGGAGCCCACTTTCGGTCCATGTTTAGGCCCGAGGGAGCCACACGTGAGGGGGGGTGTTGACGTATAATGTGCTGCCTAGTCTCTTCCGCCAGATCGGTCTTTTGGTTGCATTGGTTAAAGCATGCACTTCTACAATGAAAAAAACCATGACAGTTGGCGCTCACCGTGGGTTCACGCACGGCGGTGTTGTGTTCTTGGAGGAAATTCTTTAGGGATCGAGAAGGTCGCGATGTGCTGTATGAAGAAAATGAGGCGTGGAAGGATCTACCTCATCAACGAGCAGTTGGAACGGTGTGTATAAGATGTGCTGGATGAAGAAAATAAGACTGAGATTGGGATTTTAGGGTTGCATGTTGTACGGCCATGCTGATCCGCTGAGTCCAAGACAAAAGTTTTTTGGTGATGGCAGCCTTTAACGATCCGTCAAGTCATCGGCTGATGGACGAGAAATCTCCGCTATTGCGATAGAAGCCGTTCCATATGAAAAGGACAATTAACAAAGGGTCAAACCACTGCTCACATCCGGTGATCCGAAGTCAATGAAGTCACGGAGACTGACATGAGTGTGGCATACTGTGTGCCTGCCCACAGTCAGATCACAAGTCAACGAAGAAAGCATGTCCCAACGGAGAAGTGCTGTACAAGGGGGCAGCAGTTGTCCCAAGTTTTCCACTTCTCCATGTTCGCGATTCCTAGACGTCAAGTCCTAAGGGAACAAACTATTACTGCTGCTACTTTTTCCTTGACGTGAAGACTAATTAAGTTCAAAAAAAATACACGAAGGGCATCTTCGACTCGTACGTGATCTGAAGCCCCGATTGATACATGCACACAAGAAAACTGATTCAACAAATATGGAAAAATTTCTACGACCGGCCACGAGGCGGAAGCAGGGAGGGACTCCGCCGCGACAACTTCACCTCGCCGAACTTCCTCCTCTGCTGGTCTCTGTCGAGTCGGCCCAGAGCCACATCCTCTGCCGATCTCCGCCGAGCAGCCTCATCGAGCCACCCCCGTCGAACTACCGCCAAATTGCAAGTTGTTGTCGCTGCCCCGCTGGGTCAGTTCACCTCACGCTGGGTTCGAGCTACCACAGCATTGCTTCCTATCGCGCCGAGCCGCTGCTATGGCCACGGGCCTGCGTCCAAGTCGCCGAGCTCTGTCGGCCAGCCGTCTTGCCTTTGCGCCTGCCTGCCCTGCGCTTGCTCCGCTGAGGACGGCCACGACCCGGTTGCCCTTAGAATCACCTCTGTGCTTTACTGGGGGGGGGGAGGGGGGGGGGGGTTGCCTCGTAACCACATCTTCACAGTTGTGGCTGTTGGCGCCCACCATGCGCAACGCTGCTTCTTCTTCCTTGTGCTTCCTCGCACAACTCTTTTCTCTCGTGATTTCTCTCATGAACACAAAAACACACGCACACACACAACCAAGGAAGAAGGCCATCGGCTTTGCCCAGAACATTCTCCCTTGGTGAACCACAGTGGCTACATTATTTTGCCCAGCCCTCACAGCCCTCTTTTCATTCATCTGTTAAACTTAAATAGCATGTACAGATGACTCAAACGCATGCAGCAAACCCGACCACACTCGGCCACTAAGTCACGTACTCTCCTACATGCAGCCCATGTCCACCACTTGGGCAACTACTCCGCAACAGCCACGGACTTGGCCAGCATGCACATCACCTATCCACTCCTATGCATGTGCTAACAGACTAACTAAGTGCCTGACCAAGCAATCTCTCAACGGCCGCAAACCAAGCCATCCAGCTAACTGACTTGTGCAGATTCCGAGCCATGCACACTCATACGTACGCCTACCATGATTTACTTTAACATACTCCCCCTAAACCACGATCTTGCCGTTGCCGACTTGCCGGAGTTGTTGCAGCTCCCGTTATTGTCGTCGTCACGGCCGTGACCCCAGTCCGCGGACCCGACCAGACGCATCGACGCCGGTCCCACAGGCACGGATCCCACCTGGCGCACTGACGCCGGTCGCACCGTGCTCCGTCACAATCCCGACGACATACGCCGAGCTCCATCTCCGCCGGCGACACACGCCTGACGTCCCTCGGCGCCCCACACGTCCCGCGCGCACCCGACGCGCCCAACCGCACCAGTGAGTCCCGCACGTCCCGACGCGCCCGACGAGCCCGACGAGCCCGACCATACCAGTGCGTCCCGCACGTCCCGCGCGCATCCGATGCGCCCGACGAGCCTGACCGCACCAGACGCTCACCGTGCGCCCGCGGTCCCATCCCGACGCGCCCAACGCGTCCAGTGCGCGCCCATAACATGCACCGGTCGCGCCCGGCTCGCCGCCGCGGCCTCCATGCCGCCATGCAGTGCCTCCACGCCGCCACACCATGCTGCGCCGCCGCGCCACCAAGCAGCGCCTCGGCGGCCTCCGCGGTTGCCGCACGTACGACGTCATCGCCCGCCGCCTCTGCCACGCGCCATGACAGCCACAGCGCCGCCCACCTCCATGGGCTGACACACGGCCCGGAGCTCCATCGCGCAGCCGCCGGCGAGCACCGCCATCGCTGCCACGCCTCCGACATGGCAAGCACGCCCAAGACACTAAGCTCATGATACCAATTGTTGGCGCCGCCACCATGCGCAATGCCGCTTCTTCTTCCTTGTGCTTCCTCGCACAACTCTCTTCTCTCGTGGTTTCTCTCGTGAACACAAAAACACACGCACATACACAACCAAGGAAGAAGGCCATCGGCTTTGCCCGGAACATTCACCCTTGGTGAACCATAGTGGCTACATTATTTTGCCCAGCCCTCACATCCCTCTTTTCATTCATCTGTTAAACTTAAATAGCATGTACAGATGACTCAAACGCATGCAGCAAACCCGACCACACTCGGCCACTAAGTCACGTACTCTCCTACGCCCATGTCCACCACTTGGGCAACTACTCCGCAACAGCCACGGACTTGGCCAGCATGCACATCACCTATCCACTCCTATGCATGTGCTAACAGACTAACTAAGTGCCTGACCAAGCAATCTCTCAACGGCCGCAAACCAAGCCATCCAGCTAACTGACTTGTGCAGATTCCGAGCCATGCACACTCATACGTACGCCTACCATGATTTACTTTAACATACTCCCCCTAAACCACGATCTTGCCGTTGCCGACTTGCCGGAGTTGTTGCAGCTCCCGTTATTGTCGTCGTCACGGCCGTGACCCCAGTCCGCGGACCCGACCAGACGCATCGACGCCGGTCCCACAGGCACGGATCCCACCTGGCGCACTGACGCCGGTCGCACCGTGCTCCGTCACAATCCCGACGACATACGCCGAGCTCCATCTCCGCCGGCGACACACGCCTGACGTCCCTCGGCGCCCCACACGTCCCGCGCGCACCCGACGCGCCCAACCGCACCAGTGAGTCCCGCACGTCCCGACGCGCCCGACGAGCCCGACGAGCCCGACCATACCAGTGCGTCCCGCACGTCCCGCGCGCATCCGATGCGCCCGACGAGCCTGACCGCACCAGACGCTCACCGTGCGCCCGCGGTCCCATCCCGACGCGCCCAACGCGTCCAGTGCGCGCCCATAACATGCACCGGTCGCGCCCGGCTCGCCGCCGCGGCCTCCATGCCGCCATGCAGTGCCTCCACGCCGCCACACCATGCTGCGCCGCCGCGCCACCAAGCAGCGCCTCGGCGGCCTCCGCGGTTGCCGCACGTACGACGTCATCGCCCGCCGCCTCTGCCACGCGCCATGACAGCCACAGCGCCGCCCACCTCCATGGGCTGACACACGGCCCGGAGCTCCATCGCGCAGCCGCCGGCGAGCACCGCCATCGCTGCCACGCCTCCGACATGGCAAGCACGCCCAAGACACTAAGCTCATGATACCAATTGTTGGCGCCGCCACCATGCGCAATGCCGCTTCTTCTTCCTTGTGCTTCCTCGCACAACTCTCTTCTCTCGTGGTTTCTCTCGTGAACACAAAAACACACGCACATACACAACCAAGGAAGAAGGCCATCGGCTTTGCCCGGAACATTCACCCTTGGTGAACCATAGTGGCTACATTATTTTGCCCAGCCCTCACATCCCTCTTTTCATTCATCTGTTAAACTTAAATAGCATGTACAGATGACTCAAACGCATGCAGCAAACCCGGCCACACTCGGCCACTAAGTCACGTACTCTCCTACATGCAGCCCATGTCCACCACTTGGGCAACTACTCCGCAACAGCCACAGACTTGGCCAGCATGCACATCACCTATCCACTCCTATGCATGTGCTAACAGACTAACTAAGTGCCTGACCAAGCAATCTCTCAACGGCCGCAAACCAAGCCATCCAGCTAACTGACTTGTGCAGATTCCGAGCCATGCACACTCATACGTACGCCTACCGTGATTTACTTTAACAGTGGTTGCGTCTCAACGACCTCAAGCAGCATCTGTCGTCTTTCGGTGAGCCGCCCATTTATGCATATGAGCCGCCACTGCTCTACATCTGCTGCGGTCTGCGACACGGCCGAGTTGCTGACCTGCTCGACTGCGGTGAGCGGCCATGCCGGTTCTCCTCGTGCCACCTTTGTAGTGAGCCGTGCCGGTTTGTTGAAACCTCCACTTCGCCTCCACCTTAGTTTTACTCGAAGTCGCCACCACAAGTCGCCCCCGTAGCCTTCAAGCCGCCTTCGCCATGAGCCCCGATGGAGTATTTTCTGCTGTGGCCCCGGCCTGCTGCCACCGTCTCTGTAGCGAGCTGACCACCGCCCACTAGTAGAAAAATGGCCTATTGTGAAGCACATTAGTCCTGGTTTGTAATTGAACCGGCACTAATGTGACAATTAGTGCCGGTTCCAACGGCTAAGCGGGCGGCACTCATTAGTACCGGTTCATGATGAATTTTTAGTACCGGTTCGTGCCATAAACCAGTACTAACGAGATGGTGGCAGGCTGTTGTCAGGTTAGGGCCCCACCAGCACCTTTAGTACCGGTTCAAGCCACAAACCGGTACTAGAGTTTTTTAGTTGATTCTTTTTGCAGCGGTTTTTTAGTCCCACCTCGCCAAGCGGTTTTTTAGTTGATTCTTTTTGAAACTTCAACCTTATTTTCAGTCACCTTGATCCATTTAGAATTTGTCGAGTGAGCTCATTGTGGGATGCCTCAAGTGTTGAAGTGGAACGGAATCTTTGGCATGATTGACTGTGCTACCATCTCCGGATCTAACGGGATTAGAAATTCTGGGAAGCGCGCGGGGTGGAGTGCGCCACGGTAATCGGGGCGGATTTGGCAAGGGCGCCTCGATTTCTGCGCTGGCTTTTTCGCCACGTACCGACCGCACGGCTGTTGCGGGATTTGACAGCATTTCTTGGGCCCGCATGTCAGTCACTCGGAAACGGGCAAATAAAAGACTCTGCGGCCGGTGCGTCTGCACAACGTTCCCCATTCTCCTTCTCCTTCCTCTGTTTCCACACCTTGTCTTCCGCCACTTTCGACACCACCGCACCACTCCTGAGCAGTCCACGGCGATGGGGAAGGACAAGATGGCGGCTCTGGAGCGCGCCAAGAAGGCGACGACGGCGGCGGCGGCGGCGGGGAAGCCGAAGGGCAAGAAGACGAGTCGGGGGGGTCCTCCTCGAGGTCTGGTGTGCTGCCCGGCTAGATCCAGGGCGACTGGTTCCGATCCACTATTCAGCTGGAGGATGTGGAGGATCTGGCCTCTGGACGTTTGATTGCCCATGGATCTTGGAGGCTTCCCGGGAACGAGACTGAGCCGCAGCCACAGGAGGCTGAGTGCATCCTCCTTGCAACTAATGTCGATCGTGGATTCTCTCTGCCTCCCCATCCTTTCTTTCAGGGTTTTCTGAACTTCTTCGGTGCCCAACTTCATCACTTTTCCCCCAACACCATCACGTATCTTGTTGCGTTCATTTCTATGTGCGAAAATTTCTTCGGTTGTCGACCGCATTGGGGTCTCTTCAAACACATCTTCACCTGTCGCTCTCAGTCGGTGAGAAAAGCTAACGATATCCAGATGTACGGAGGCATAGGTATCCAGATGTACGGAGGCATAGGTATCCAGATGAGAAGCAAGAGTGCTTTTTCAGCTGTGATCCTTCCTGAGTCAGTTAGAGGGTGGTAGTCGACCTGGTTCTACTGCAAGGACCAACCGACTCCTGGTCAGTTGACTGGTCTCCCTCCCTTCTCCATGGAAAGAGTCCAACAGCCCACTTCCTTGAAAGTAACTCCAACAGAAAAGGCAGAGGTGAGCATGCTGATGGAGCAAGTGGTCCAACTAGTTCTGGACGACATGACTGGTATGGACTTGCTGGAAGTGTTTCTCAGTCGACGCATCCAGCCACTCCAGGCCCGGGATCATCCTATGTGGATGTACTCGGGCATTGAGGACACCACTCGGATCCACCCAGAGGAGGTCACCGAAGAGACGGTGGAGCTGTGGTTGCAAGGCATCACTTGGAACAAAGATAACCCTAGGGGTTCCATAAGAGTTCAACCATTCTATGGTGGTCATGAACCTGAAAAGTTCTGTGTTTTACTGTCGAGTGCTTCACTGTCAAGTGCTTCTTCATTCTGATTTGTAACTGTCTTTGTGTCCGACTGATGTCTATGTTATCCTTTGCCTTGCAGGTTTACATTGACATGTACTCAATGACCAATGGAGAGCAGGACTAGGAGGGAGGGGCGAGTAGGGGCGAAAGTGGTGATTGGTGATCCGATGATGACGATGAGGAGGAGAGTGAGGATTCAAGCAATGGCGAGGAGGTCGACTCTCCACCTCGCACGAAAGGTGCTCCAAGAAGACCCATGACCCGGAGAGCATCCGCGGCAAGGCAGTTGCACAGACCTCGAAGCGCACTCGAACTTCCTCTCCCGTCCCGATTGAAAAGGCACCAAAGCAACCAAAGATAGCGGCCCCTAAGCCTCGGAAGACTCTGCCCAAGATCAAGATCGACGTCCCTAACGCCTCCGGGTAAGTGTTTTGTGTTCTCCTTTTATGCAAGGACTTCTTAAGCAGACGTCGACTTGCTTTCTTGCTTGACCGAGTGAGTTCGGGAACTCGCAATGCTGCTACTTCTAGGACCTCAATGGACATTTATAGGAATGAGGATGATGCGGAGGTGGAAGATGCGGCCACCTCCAGAGTAGGTGTGACTCTGCCATCTTGCCTCCACATCGTCAATTGATTTGTAGGTGGACTAATATATTATGGTCGATTATTTTGTAGCGCCGCAGCATGTGATTGAACTTCCATACGATGATGAAGAAGCGCCTCTGAGGACTATGGGAAGGAGAGGCAGGAACTTGGGCAGGAAAGCATCAACATGCAAGACGGCTCAGATGACAATAGTGCCTGAACCAGTGATCGAGCAAACTGGAGACCTCAAGTGGGCCTCTGTCACCTTTGCCGAACATGTGCCGACTGAACATCCACCAGCGATGACTGCCCAAGATCCTGCTTCATCCGTTCAGCTCCATACGTCAGATCCTCAGATTGCTGCAACCATTCCACCGTCTCCGCTATTTCTCACCCATCATGTCCCGGAGGACCAGGCGAGCGCTGCTAAAGAAGCTATACGCCAAGCAGGCCTGATGATGGAGCAGATGAAGACGGTGCATGAAACCAGCCAAGCTGCCGATGATGCCAATGCAGCTCTCCAAGCCAATGTCCAGGTTAGTTGATTTCCGACTGATCCTTTAACTTGATACTTGAGAACTGCTGCTTTCTTACTCGTAAGATGTCCGTGGATGATTGTTTTCACACTTTTTCAAACTTCATGTGCATTTGTTCACCCACTGGGTGCATTCTTTTATTTTACAGTCTTCTTCACTTTAGTCAGTGTCGAGTGAACTTTCGAATCAGTGGGGGCACGCAAAGTTCACCCACTGGGTGTAGTCCCCGAGACTGACGTTGAATGTTTGATTCGGTGGGGGTCTTAGATCACTACTGATAAAAAATCCTCTCGGTCTCGAATTGATCCTGTCGACTGAACTCTTAAACAAGTGGGGACACGCCAAGTGCAGCCACTAGGTGTAGTCCCCGAGACCACGGTCGACAGCGGGCAGTCGGCGGTGATCTGAAACAGAATATTGTTATTGCAGTTCTCTCTCTCTCTCTCTCTTTTTGGGCGACTGGACTGATCAAGTCGAGTACCGAACCAAACCAGTGGGGCACGCCAAGTGCACCCACTGGGTGTAGTCCCCGAGACTACTGTTGAATGTTTGATTCTGCAATAGTCTTAGAACTATATCCTGAATTTGTACTTCATTACTCGAGAGAAAACAATCTTCGATTCTGTCACCTGATGTATCTTATTTACTGGATTCAGAAATCCTGTGAGCTCATATCCCAATTTGCCGATTTCGAGAGGAAGCAGATCCAGCTCAATCTTGACTTGGACTTGGCCAAGCAGAACTTGCAGAAGGCCAAGGACGAAACAACTAGTATGGAAGGTAAAAAACTTGCCGACTGTGAGATTGGACTCTTACCCGAGTCATCTTCTTGTTCTTCTCTCTGAACTGAGTGGTCGTTATTACTTTTTAGATAAAATGAGGCAGGCTCTGGCATAGAAGGATCTTGATCTTCCAGTGGCGCAGAAGGAAGCCCAAGAGAGAACAACACTCGCCGACAAGAAGCTGGCTTCAGTCGAGGCGTTAGAGGAAGACAACGCCAAGCTGAAGACTGTTCTTGCCGAAGCTAACAAGTAAGTGACACGTCTAAAGAAGGACAAGGTAGCCTTGAATGACAAGATTGAAGATCTCTCTCGGAAGAGAAATGAACTGGAGGCTTATCTGGGGGACTCACGAAGAAGTTATTCCTCATGCTTGAAGGTATTTCCTCTTGGTCGACTAGTTTCCCTTAATAGTTGTTAATTCCTCGGACGGTTCTTTAACTCATCATTTTGCTATGCTGTGCAGAGTTTTGCCAGAACTTTGAAGAAGAGACTGAACGGATCGAGACAAACTTATATCCCATCAACTCTCCCATTCCGGACGATGCCGCCATGAACATCCTCCGACTGGAATCTCATCTTGCCAACATCGTGGATTATCTGGCTCGACTGAAGGTGGCGGTTTCCCAAGTCGACATTGCACTCTGGCCGAAGGAGAAGTTCCAAAATGACCTCGAGTCTCTAATGACTCGACTCAATGAGATCCCCGGCCGCGTGCAAGCATTGAAGAAATCTTCTGCCCGATGTGGAGCTGATGTGGCCTTGTGACTGGTTCGTGTCCACTGCAAGGAGGCCAAGGAAGAGAAGCTGGCAGCACTCAAGGCTGCTAACACGCAACATCGCCAGTTCCAGTCCTTCATGGAGACCTTCATTGAAGCAGCCACTCGCATCACGGATGGAATTGACTTGGACGAGTTCGTAGAGCCAGCCAGTCCTCCTCTAGAGGAGTGAACAAACTTTTAAGCTTTAATTCAATTTGCCTCAGAATGCCGAGTGGTTTTGTAACTGTAAAACTCCTTCGGGTCGGATGCCCGAGCACATTTATCTACGGTTCTGGACCTTGCGAGATTTATCTGAACTTTGTTTTTCTTTGAATATGTTTGTCTTCACCTTTGCTGCTTTTGAATCTGAGTGAAACTTGATCCTTCAGTCGAAATTGTCATTGACTCTATGATGCAGCTCTATCGAGTGGGTCATGGACAAGGGGACTTGGTGCCGTCCACGACCTGCACTTCGTCGTCCTTGCGGATCGGAATGGAGCGGACGTTATACTTGTGTCGCAGCTCCGTCAAGTGGGTCATGGACAAGAGGACTAGGTGCTGTGCATGACCTGCACCTCATCGTCCTTGCGGATCGGAATGGAGCGGATGTTATACTTGCGTCGCAGCAACGTCGAGTGGGTCATGGACGAGAGCACTAGATGTTGTGCATGACCTGCACCTCGTCGTCCTTGCGGATCGAGATGGAGCAGACGTTGTACTTGTGGTGCAGCTCCGTCGAGTGGGTCATGGACAAGAGCACTAGGTGATGTGCACGACATGCACCTCATCGTCCTTGCGGATCGGGATTGTTTTTAACTTAGGCGAGTGAGGGACTGCAGCTAAGCCCTCGAGTGGGAGGATTTCTCTCCACTCGGTAGGATTTTAGAAACTGAGGCGAGTTCATGACGGCAGCTAAGCCCCCGAGTGAGAGGATTGCTCTCCACTCGGTAGGATTTTAGAAAGTTAGGCGAGTTCGTGATTGCAGCTAAGCCTCCGAGTGGGAGGATTTAGCTCCACTCGGTAGGATTTTTTAAACTTAGGCTTGTACGGGAATGCAGCTAAGCCCCCGAGTGGGAGGGTTGCTCGGCACTCGGTAGGATTTTTTAAAATTAGGCGATTTCATGACTATAGCTAAGCCCCCGAGTGGGAGGATTGCCCTCCACTCGGTAGGATTTTAGAAACTTAGGCGAGTTCGTGACTGCAGCTAAGCATCCGGGTGGGAGGATTGCTCTCCACTCGGTAGGATTTTTTAAGCATAGGCGAGTACGGGACTGCAGCTAAGCCTCCGAGTGGGAGGATTGCTCTCCACTCGGTAGGATTTTTAGAAACTTAGGTGAATTAGGTTCGCGGCTAAGCCACCCACTGGGGGATTTGAACACACAACTTGACAGGACAACAATCATTAAGGTACCACAAAAATCTTGTTTTTGATAAGCAAAATGAATGATTCTTATTACAACTTGCCGACTCAAGTGCTTAAGTGGTAAAAGGGCGGTGCTGACAAGCATTACAAGCACGTGGCTCGTATTTCTTGTGTTCCACATTATAAAGGTGATAAGCTACATTGTGGAGCACCTTGGTGATGATGAAGGGACCTTCCCAGGCAGGAGCAAGCTTGTGAGGCCCTTGCTGATCCACCCAGAGCTCTAGGTCTCCGTCCAGAAATGCTCAACCTCTCATGTTTCTGGCATGGAATCGATGGATTTCTTGCTCATAAATGGTCGACCGAATCAACGCCATCTCTCTCTCTTCTTCCAGGAGGTCAACAACATCTTGCCGAGCTTGCTCTGCTTCAGCTTCTGAGAAAAGTTCCACTTGGGGCGCGTTGTGAAGCAATTCGCTTGGCACCACGGCTTTAGCCCCATAGACCATGAAGAAGGGAGTCCGACCAGTCGATCGGTTTGGCGTCGTTCTCAATCCCAAAAGGACAGAAGTAAACTCATCTACCCAAGCGCCTATTGCATGTTTGAGGTCATGCATCAACTAGGGTTTCAGCGCTTGGAGGATCAAACAATTTGCTCTCTCTACCTGTCCATTCGACTGCGGATGCGCGACAGACGCGTAGTCGACCCGAGTACCCTAGGAGGCGCAGAATGCTCTGAACTCATCAGAATGAAAGTTGGAGCCATTATCCATGATAATACTGTGAGGGACTCCATATCTGAACGTCAGCTCTCTGATGAAACTGATGGCAGTGCCTGAGTCGAGATTCTTGATAGGCTTGGCTTCGATCCACTTAGGGAACTTGTCGACTGCTACAAGCAAATGAGTGAAACCACTTTTGCCAGTCCTCAGAGGTCCAACCATATCCAACCCCCAAACAGAGAATGGCCAGACAAGTGGAATGGTCTTCGAGGCTAAAGCGGGCTTGTGAGACATGTTGGAGTAGAACTGGCAGCCCTCACACTTGTTGACTATTTCCTTTGCCATTTCATTTGCACGTGGCTAATAAAAACCTACTTAGTATGCTTTGGCCACGATTGTATGAGAGGATGCATGGTGACCATAGGTCCCCGAGTGGATATCATTGAGAATCATTTGACCTTCCTCTGGGGTAATGTATCATTGAGCAGCTCTGGTTACACTCTCTCTGTAAAGTCGACCACCTTTCACGGTGAAGGCTTTGGATCGACGGTCGATCTGACGGGTCTCATCCTCAACCTTTGGAATCTATGCAACATATGGCACTGTCCAATCAGGGGTGATGACCAAAACCTCCATGATTAGGTCGACCACGGCTGGAATTTCAACCTCAATCCAGTCGGAGGAACTTTTCGGTTGCGGGAGCTCTTCCATGAAAGGATCCTCTTGAACTAACGGAGTGTGGAGATGTTCCAAAAACACATTGCTGGGAATAGGCTCGCGCTTGGAGCCTATCTTCGCCAAATCATCAGCTGCTTGATTCTTGACTCGAGGTATGTGGTGGAGCTCTAACCCCTGGAACTTCTTTTCCAACTTCCTCACTGCATTGCAATAGCAAGTCATAGCTGGGCTCCTGATATCCCATTCCTTAATCACTTGATTGACCACCAAATCCGAGTCGCCGTAAACCATCGGGCGGCGGACGCTGAGTGAAATGGCCATAGGCAACCCATACAGGAGTGCCTCATATTCAGCCTCATTGTTGGAGGAATCAAAGTGCATTTGGAGAACATAACTGAGTTTGTTGCCTCGCGGGGATACCAGAACCACCCCAGCACCAGAACCATTCAACATCTTGGACCCATCAAAGAACATAGTCCAATGTTCCGAGTGAAAGTTGGCTGTTGTTGCTCATTCCACTTGGCAAGGAAATCTGCTATTGCTTGGGACTTGATTGCTTTCTTTGCCTCAAACTTGATATCTAACGGAAGGAGTTCAATCGCCCACTTCACCACTCGACCATCTCTGTTGTTCAGAATTTCTAATAATGGAGCATCACTGACAACTGAAGCCGAGTGATCTGAGAAGTAATATGCAACTTTCTTTGTCGTCAGACAAATTCCATAAACCAACTTCTGATAATGAGGATATCTCTTCTTGGACGGGGTTAAGACTTCAGAAATATAATACACTGGGCGCTGAATTTTGATGGCTTTGCCCTCGACCGTGAGCACCGTACTAACAACTTGTCCAGTGGCTGCGATATAAAGCAGTAAAGAGTCTTTGCTGATTGGAGCAGCAAGCAACGGCTAGGTGGAAAGTAGGTTTTTGAGCTCTGCAACCGCTGCGTCAGCTTCAGGAGTCCACTCAAACTTGCCAGACTTCTTCAATAGTCGGTAAAGAGGAAATGCCTTTTCACCGAGACGAGAAATGAATCGGCTCAATGCGGCTAGGCAACCAGTAAGCTTTTTTGAACATCATGCACAAGCACAGGGTGTTTCATTCGGAGAATTGCACCAACTTGTTCTGGGTTTGCATCGATCCCTCATTCGGAAACGGGAAAACCGAGTAAATTTCCTCCTGGGACTCCGAATGTGCACTTTGATAGATTAAGCTTGATATCGTACCTTCTCAGCTTGGCAAAGGTTTCGGTGAGGTCAAACAGTAGGTCGGAACCTTTACGTGACTTGACCATGATGTCATCCATGTATGCTTCCACATTCCGACTGATTTGAGTGAGCAGGCACTACTGGATCATGCGCATGAATGTAGCACCCGCATTCTTGAGATCAAAACGCGTGGTAACATAGCAAAAGCACAAGAATGGGGTGATAAAAGCTGTTTTTATTTCATCAGGACCATACAGTCAGATCTGATGATACCCGGAATAAGCGTCCAGAAAGGACAAACGCTCACATCCCACAGTCGAGTCAACAATTTGGTCGATGCGCGGTAGAGGGAAATGATCTTTCGGGCAGGCCCGATTGATATGCTTGAAGTCGATGCACATGCGAAGTGAGTCGTCCTTTTTGGGGACCATGACAACATTAGCGAGCCACTCAGAGTGGTATATCTCGCGGATAAACTCAACTGCCAGAAGTTGAGCCACCTCCACACCAATTACTTTCCTCTTCTCCACGGCGGACCGACGGAGGTGCTCTTTGATAGGTTTTGCTTTCGGGTCGACTCGCAAACGGTGCTCAGCCAGTCCCCTGGGTACACCTGGCATGTTAGAAGGCTTCCATGCAAAGATGTCCCGGTTCTCACGGAGGAACTGGATGAGCGCTTCTTCCTATTTTCTGTCGAGTGTTGTTGAGATATGAGTCGGAGTAGCATTAGGATTGGTCGGGTGAACGTGAACTTGTTTCGTTTCACCGGACGATTGAAATGAAGATTCTGAAGCGGGCTTCTTGGCACGCAACAAATCACTCGGATCTGCATTCTTCTGGTACTCTTGCATTTCCACTACTGCCATATGTTCATTGGCATTCTTTGAGCCCTTCTGGAAACATTCCTCCGCTCTCTACCGATTACGAGTGATCGTAATCACACCTTTGGGCCCAGGCATCTTCAGGTTGAGGTAAATGTAACATGGTCGAGCCATGAAGCGAGCATATGCGGGCCTGTCGAAAATAGCATGATAAGCACCGTGAGAATCCACAACGTCAAATGACAACTTTTCCTTGTGATAGTTCTTCGAATTGCCTAAAACCATGTCAAGAGTGATTTGGCCGAGTGAATCTGCTTTTTTCCCAAGAATGACATCGTGGAAGCGCATATTGCTTTCGCTTAGCTTGGACATCAGGATGCCCATCTCTCGGAGAGTCTCAGCATACAGAATGTTCAAGCCACTGCCACCATCCATCAGGACCTTAGTCAATCGGGTGCTTCCGATGACCGGGTCGACCACCAACTCTTGCCGCCCTGGGGTACCAACACGTGTCGGGTGATCCGATTGGTCGAATATAATGGGAGTCTTTGACCACTTCAAATATGTTGGTGTTGCTGGAGCAACCATGTTCACCTCTCTGTTAATGACTTTCAATCGACTTTTGCTCTCAACATCAGAGAAAATCACCAAAGTGGGATTGATGTTGGGGAAACCATCATCTTCTTCTTTGTCTTTGTCCTTATCAGACTCTTTCTCTTTCTCCTTGGACTGACCCTCTTGGAATTGCTGGATAAGGAGTCGACATTGTCAAGTGGTATGCTTGGGATAAATCAGGTTTCCCTCTTCATCCACTTTGGTGTGTATATGACATGGCAGATCTAACACATCATTTCCTGCCGAATCTTTCACCTTTTTGGGGACCCATGGCCATTTAGAGTTTCCCTTGAATTTTCCCCGAGTCACTTCTGCGGCTTCACCAGGAGCGGCGGGTTCAGCCTTGCACTTCTATTTCCGATTGATATTACCTACTCCTCCATCTTGGGCGACTGGTTTTCTCTATCCATTGCGGAGTTGGTCTTCTTCTTCACCGTTAGCGTACCGAGTGGCTATTTCCATCATTCGGGTCAGAGTCATATCTCCTGTCTGACCGAATTTCAGGTTCAGCTCTCGGTACCGAACGCCCTCCTTGAAGGCGCAAACTGCTTGGTGCGGCGACACATTTTCCACTGTGTGATGCAAAGTGGTCCACCTTTGGATGTAATCTCTCAACGTCTCATTCGGCTTCTGAACAGAATGCTGCAACTCTGTCAGCCTTGCAGGCCGCTTGCAAGTGCCTTCAAATGTTCTAACAAACACTCGGGTCAACTCTTCCCAATTGAATATGTTGCCAGGGACCAACTGATTCAACCAAGCTCTGGCCGACCCTTCCAACATCAAAGGAAGGTGTTTCATGGCTACCTCATCATTACCGCCCCCAATTTGTACAGCCACTCGGTAATCCTCTGGCCAAGTGTCAGGTTTGTATTCACTCGGTAAACTTACTTACTCCAGTCGCCAACCTGAAGTTGGGAGGGATTTCTACGGCTTTGATGGCACTGCTGAAACACTTAGGTCCTGATACATGCACTCGACTGCTCGTTGGACGATCTCTGTCTTGCCCTTCTCTATGAGCTCTATTCCGGTCGACCAAACCTTGTACCAAAATTGATCTTGCATCAAATCCAGGTTCTCTGGGGTCGACTGGATGTCTTCACTCATCACCATACAGACTCCTATCATCAGGTCATCGGGGTGCATATGATCCGCCCCTCGGAGGGGGCATGGACACTCGACGGCGGTCCTCACGGCCAAATCGATGATCATATTGCTTGTGGTTCTGACCCATGTACTGCTCTTCATGATGTCCTCGGCCCTCACTCCGTGGAGGCGATCTTGGGTTGTGGGTCGACTGGACAGTATCTGCAACCATAGATCTGCTATGGATCCTGTTGCGCGACTAGGAAACCGCTGTGTTCTGCTCTCCCGCTTCACGGAGTAACACTCGAATCTGCATCAAACCTCTTCCAGCCTCTGACTGGGATGGATGGATTGACTCTGCTATGCGGCTACAGCGGTAAGATTCTTAATTGGGGTACGGTATACCTGATGCTCGGGGGGAAACAATTGCCGCTATCATCGACTGGATTCAGGGACCAGCCGCCGAGCGCGATCATTGAGTGAACGCTGGAGATTCTCCAGTCGCGCGTGCTCAGCCAACGTGGCCAGGCGCGCAGTCTCCAAGGCCCGAGCCTCGGAGGTTTCCCCAATGATGGGAGTGTGGAGTGCCTTCGTATTGCGACGATGCAGCTCCTCTCGCTGCTGCCAAGTAAGGGCTTGAGGACGATATTCTTCGTGAACATGCGACGGATCACCGCCTCCATCACCGCCCTCGATATGGCGGAAACCAGGCGGGCTGCACGGCGTGTTGACCATCAAGACTTCTACCGTAGGGTTGCTGCTGTCACACTCAGACAGGGTCTCAACGGAGCCAGTCGACAGTTCGAAGAGCCCGTAGAGAGATTTGTCAGGCTCGATTGCCACGACTTGATGGGTGGCCGATTGGCAAGCCACCGCATGCTTGATCCATCGCTGAAGCCGTGATCGACCAGATTGCTTGCGGCGTTGAGCAGCGAAGAGCGAAGACATTGTGGGAGCCGACCGATACTGGGTCGACGGCTGTCGCAGAAGGACGCTGCGGGTGCACGCCCAAAAGTGGGTCGTTCCATGGATGGGGAGCACCTCGACGTCGAGGGGAACTTCTTGAAGCCAACCGGAGTCGTCGGCGATGAAAACGAGCACGCCAAGACGGATCTCGCGGCTCTCAGCAGAACCTCCACCAGAAACCATGATGATGGGAATTGGAAAAATTGCAACCTCACCGGAAGTCGCTAAGACACCTGCCCCATGGTGGGCACCAACTGTCGTGGTTCTAACTCTAATAGTAGATTAGGGGTACGCAAGAGGAGGCAAGATCCTAGCTACGATGAGGTTGTGCACGCAAGATTTACGAGTTCAGGCCCTTCGCAGAGGAAGTAATAGCCCTACATCTCGGTGCCCTGAGGCGGTAAACTGGATTGTGCGTGAAGTTACAAGGGGTGCGAACCCTTGTACCTGAGGAGGGGGGTGGCTTATATAGAGTGTGCCGGACCCCTCTCGACCTCAGTTATACAGAGTTCAATGTACATAAAGATGGGGCATTACTAGTAAAGCCACCAATAAAGACATACAAATGATCATTAACACTACAGAGTGAACGCCTGACTGTTGCCATCCTGAGTGACTTTAGGTCTTCTGCCTTCCGAGTGGTTTCTTGTATGGTCGAATGTTGATATATTGGTCGAATGGAATTGGGTTATCCGAGTGTAGTTATTGGTCGAGTGAATTGCACTCTGGGGAGCTTCCAGTCGGTGGGAATTACTATGCTTTGGATGCTGTTGATCTTTGAGTAGTGTCCTTGGGGAGGGTGTTTAGGTCGGGCCTATTACCCTACCCTAGGTACATGTCATCGTTAGGTCATGCAAACGGAACATGCTTCGGCGTGCTTCTTCACTAACACGTGGGACCGCATTTGGAGAAACTGACCATGCGCCAAACTCCCCCGCCCAGCGCGCGAATATTCCCCCCAAAAATCTCCCAACTCCCAAATTCAACTACCCTTCGGCCAACTAGCCAATAATATTCCCCCAACCCCCTCCCCCCTCCCCCCGGCCCCCTCCACTCCATTCGCTCCGCCAAAGCCGCATTCCCGGCCGCGCCGATATGTCTGTGATGCGGTTCATCAAGGGGATGCACGGCGATCATCTCGCTCCGAAAGTACGCTCTTGTAGACTGCCATCCTCCAGCCGCGTCACCACCTCTGGCGACATTCTTGTGGAGATGCACGGCGGTCAGGTTCTCCCATGTTATGGGCATTTTAGACTGAGGCCCCATGCATGTCAGAGTGGCGCTGAATGTTAGCTGATAGATGTTTTTAATCTCACTATTTGCCGAAATAGTTTACAGTCAATATGCTCTACGTAAGAAGCGTCCTTGCCCTGTTCTGCACTCAATCTGTGTTGCTCAGATGGCATGCCATGCCTGATTAGTTGCTAAAATATCCTGCCATATATTTATTGTGAAGTAGATTGCCATGGTCTAGTAGGCAATTTGTTAGGTGAAATATCTCGACACCGTTTTATACTTGATCTTTTTTGCTGAGATGGCCTTCGATGGCTCTGTGCTCAGCCTCATTGATTGCTGGAATATCCTGCCATAATTTAGCACTCAAATGTGTTTGCTGAATTAGCTTTACATATATTTCATTACTTAGATCTGCTTGTCCAAATATCTTGCCATACCTTTAGACATCGACATAGGTATTTTTTCTGGACTTTATAAAATAACATATATGATTTTCCTGTAATATCTAGTAGAAGAACTAATTTGTATGTCTAACAGATGGACAAGACTTGGATAACTTCTGCTCGATGATTCTCAGCTGCATATGTCGAGGGGGTGGTAAACTTCCTGAACTTTATCAGAGCTGAGTGCGGTGGTCCGAAATCAGATGTGCTCTGCCTGTGTAGCAGCTGTATGAATTCATTTAGAAGACCCAGTCAATTTTGCAAAATCATCTACACTTGTATGGGATGTCGGTCACATATACTAGGTGGGTTCATCATGATGAAGGTGTGACTATGTGGAAGCAGCAGATCACCATCTTGATCTGCCTGACGCTGAGGAGGAAGAGGAGGAGGTGGTGGTGGCGGAGCCAGTGAGTTTGACCAACATTGAAACAATGCGACGAAATTCTCACGCATTTCGTGAACTTTCACCTACAAAGAAAAACTGTGGGCCCGCATGTTGGAACAGTGCAACATGGCAGTCACCCGAGGAAATAAGTTGTCCATATTCTCAGCTCTGGTCACCTTTGTTCAGGTGAAGACATCTGAGTGGATGACCAACAAATCATTTGATGCGATGTTAGCTGCTTTCCGCAAATCTTTCCCAGTTGTGTTTGAGCTGCCACACACCTACAGTAAAATGAAGAATTTCCTTTGTGCAGTTCGAATTGGATATGATATGATCCATGTTTGTAAGAATAATTGTGTTCTGTTCCGGAAGGATTATGCCAACTTAAGTGAAAGCCCAAAATGCAAATTATCAAGACGGGAAGATGGCGATGCTGTGAAGAGGATTCGCCAGCCACTCAGATTACCGAACCTCGCTAATGACACCTACTGCCTCCAGCTTGCGGGTTTCCTGGACGATGAAAGACTGCTTCTATATGGACTGTCGCCGCACCTTCTGCTTAACAGGGCGCACATTGGGGCACACCCTCAAGTGATGCTCGATCACCCCTCTTGGCACCCCTACTAGCTGCTTGAGTTCCCATGCGAATACATCCTTGTTCACGTGCACGAACCTCACCAATGCCTCCTGTTGGTCCGGGTCGAGGTCGGCGCCTATGGTGAAGGTGGCTCCTGAGGACCCATCTTCCTTAACCGGCACCTGCTTGGTTTCGGCCTGATCTTGAGTGAACAACTACTTCCTCTTTGCTGGCATGGCCTCCTTAACCCCAGGGGCGGCCTCGTTGGCCGGTCGCACTGCCATGGCAGTTTTGATGGCGAACTTGAGCGCCGCCAGAGCTTCCTTGGTGTCTCCAACTACGGTGACGACGTCCATGCTCCCGGGCATCTTAATGAGGTTGTAGGCCGAATGGGTCGCCGCCATAAATTGAACCAGAGCAGGGTATCCGAGGATGGTGTTGTACGGGAGGCCAATGTGGGCGATGTTGAAGTCGATCAGATCGGTGCGGTAGTTGTTGCGAGTGCCGAAGGTCACTGGAAGGCGAATCTGCCCTAGGGGGCTGGCGGAGCTGCCGCCGACCCCGGAGAAGGGCTTTTTGGGGCGGAGCCGTTCGAGTGGTACGTGAAGAAGGCTAAAAGCCTCCACAGAGAGCACGTTGAGGCCGGCGCCACCGTCGATGAGGGTCTTGGTGACAGCTACGCTGCAGATGGTGGGTGTGCAAAGCATTGGAAGCACGCCCGAGCCGACGGTGGTGACGGGGTGATACCCTGAGTCGAAGGTGAGGTCGGCCTTGGGCGCAACCTAGCCTGGGGGAGCTCCTTGCCCCACGGAAGCGGCACCAATCTGGTGGAAGAATGGCTTGGTGTGACGGTCGGAGGGCGGTGCTTACGAGCCGCCAAGGAGCTCCACGACGGTGAGGGGCACCGATGTCGCAAAGAGCGTGACGAAGAGGCCGCGCAGCTCCTCCCAAGAGGCCACTGAGGATCCTGGGAGGGCGAGAAGCCAGGCGCGCGGCACACCAGCGAGGGCCAGGTGAAGCCAGTTGACCATGACCTTGTCGTCACCCCCAGCCTTCAGGACAGCATCTTCATATGCCAGTAGGAAGGCCGACGGGTCCGTCGCGCCGTCATAGTGTGGCGACATCTCCGGCTTGAACTTGGGCGGCCATTGTACCTATCGCAAGTCGGGGGCAAAGGCCCTAAGCCCCCTTGCGCTGTCGTGGGCGTCCGTCATCCCAGCCGGGGAGCAACGCCGGCCATGGGGACAAGGCGCGGAGGTGGCGGAGCATGGATCGACAGAAGGAAAGCTTCAGCGCACCCCCTACCCGGCGCGCCAAATGTTAGATTTCAGGTTCTGGCAAAAGCCTTGAGGTTCCAACTCTGGGGTGCGCACGAAGATCTCTCCTCCCCCTACCTCACGCTCTCACCACAATCTCAAAGCTCAGCACGTCGAACTCGCAGAACAAAGGACACATGGTTTATACTGGTTTGGGCCACCGATGTGGTGTAATACCATACTCCAGTTTGGTGTGGTGGATTGCCTCTTGGGCTGAGGATGAACGAGTACATGTGAAGAACAACCTCCTGAGGAGATGTGTCCTTGAGCTCAATAAGCTTGTGTTGTTAAGGATGATCTGAATGCTCCAAGACCCGTCCCCCCTACTATGGTGGCTAGTCCTATTTATGGAGGCCCTGGTCCTCTTCCCAAACGTAGGCGGGAAGGAATCCAACAATGGCCAAATTTGAAGGGAGACAACTAGTACAAGTTATCCTGACAAAAGGTGGTCTTCGCCTGCCAAAGGCTCTGGTGGTGACGCTATCCTCGGCTCCACGGTGACCTCCGTCCTGCTGTCCTGCTGGTCTTGGTCTTGTTGCACCGATATGGAAACCTTTGACTAATGCCTCAGGACTCCTCATTTGTGCTTGCCTCTTTAGCACCAAAGAGGAAATGAGTACGCTGCGCACGCTGACGCCTGCCTGGCCTTGGTCGTCATGGCTTGTGTCACAGGGACCTCGCGAGGTGCCCCCCGCCTTGATCTCTCCACCCCTCGCGAGCCAGCCTAGTGAGGTTGTCCCCGAGGAGGTCTTGCGTCGTCTACCTCACGAGGCTTGGCCCCTCACAAGGGTCTTGAGTGTTCGCTGGTGAAGATGGGCCATACAGGGCCGCTGGTGGAGCCACGCCGTGGGCCGTTGGCAGGCAAGTCTGGGGACCGCATTCCCAGGACGCCGACAGGTCCCAGATTTCTGGTGGAAGAATCATTATTTTGCGCGTAATAAGGAGGCATTTCCTTGTGTGCGGCCGTGGACCCAGCCGTCAGCCTCTCCACATACAGTCCACGTCCGATGGATGTTGTTCGTTGACCACATTGACCACGGCACACCGAGAGCACTAGGGCGGTGTATGATGGCGAGGCCTAGGAAGGGAACGACACGGAGCTGGGGAAGACTCGGCAGTGGTTTCCCACACGGTGGGGAGTACGTGGGTTTACTGGTCCGACTGTCGTCGCCGGAAAATAACAGGAGGTTTGGGTGAGTAGTAGAATGGCCAAGCCAGCAATGGATTAGGGTGGGGCGGTGCGGCCTGTGCGGCAGCACAACCATCCATGGGAGGCGGGAGCAGGCAGTCCCACCAGCGTTGGTTTGGGCGGCTGGAGAAAGAATATCAGATATTGGAGAAGTAGCATGGCAGTTGGATTAACATCCAATGATCACTGCTTCTAGAACCGTTTGTGGACTAAGTTGACAAAGCCTTTCGTACACGTCAACCTAGTAGACCCACAAGTCGGCCTCCAAATCTGTCGCAAACAGCATACAACCTGAAATTTCTAGTCAGATTCAAATTAATTTAAAAACTAAAGATACCTTAATTAAATTCCAATGAAATTTTACCCGCACAAAAACAATGAAATTTAAAATATCAAAATCCGAAAGAAAAAAGTATTTTGGAACTAATTGCCAGTTTGCTGTATTTTTTCATTTTACAACCCATTTAATATTACTAATAGCCCATCTCTTATTACTTATAGCCAATTTTCTGGGCAAAACATAAATGCACAGCACCTTTAAACATCAAGGACTGACTAGACATTGTAATTCATGGTAAAAGAGATCCAGTCAAGTCATACTCAATGTAAACTAACAATAATGAATGCAAATGTCAGCGGTGCTCTCCAACTAGTGCTTTTTAATAAGAGTATGATGACTCAACATAAAAGTAAATAGATTGGCCCTTTGCAGAGGGAAGCAGGGATTTGTAGAGGTGCTAGAGCTCGATTTTGAAATAGAGGTGAATAATATTTTGAGCGGTATACTTTCATTGTCAACATAACAACCAAGAGATGGCGATATCTTCCATGCAACACACATTATAGGCGGTTCCCAAACAGAATGGTAAAGTTTATACTCCCCCTCCACCAACAAGCATCAATCCATGGCTTGCTCGAAACAACGAGTACCTCCAACTAACAACAATCCCAGGGGGAGTTTTGTTTGCAATTATTTTGATTTGATTTGCATAAAGCATGGGACTGGGCATCCCGATGACCAGTCATTTTCTCGTGAGTGAGGAGCGGAGTCCACTACTCTGGAGAATAACCCGCCTAACATGGAAGATACAACCAACCCTAGTTGATACATGAGCTATTCGAGCATACAAAACAAAATGTTTATTTGAAGGTTTAGAGTTTGGCACATACAAATTTACTTGGAACGGCAGGTAGATACCATATATAGGTAGGTATATAGGTAGGATTGGATGCACAAGCAGTATTCCCGCTTAGTACAGG
The DNA here is from genome assembly GCA_034509565.1 of Triticum monococcum. Taxonomy (NCBI): domain Eukaryota; kingdom Viridiplantae; phylum Streptophyta; class Magnoliopsida; order Poales; family Poaceae; genus Triticum; species Triticum monococcum. The sequence continues at coordinate 301,308,451 of CM067844.1, read as the reverse complement.
TGAAGGCTAGAAAAAGACTGGGAAGCGACCAGCTAGAGAGCGACAACAGTCATTAACATGCATTAAAATTAATCAACACCGAATGCAAGCATGAGTAGGATATAATGCACCATGAACATAAATATCGTAGAGGCTATGTTGATTTTGTTTCAACTACATGCGTGAACATGTGGCAAGTCAGGCCACTCGAATCGTTCAAAATAGGATACCACCCTATCATACCACATCATAACCATTTTAATAGCATGTTGGCACGCAAGGTAAACCATTATAAACTCTTAGCTAATTAAGCATGGCATAAGCAACTATAATCTCTAATTTTCATTGCAAACATGTTTATTCATAAGAAGCTGAATCAGGAACGATGAACTAATCATATTTACGAAAACAAGAGAGGTCGTGTTCAGACCAGCTTCTCCCATCTCAATAAGTTCATCTTATATCGTCATAATTGCCTTTCACTTGCACGACCGAATGATGTGAATAATAATAACAGTGCACGTGTATTGGACTAAGCTAGAATCAACAAGCATTCAATAAACAGGAGAAGACAAGGCAATATGGACTCTTGGTTAACTCAACAATAATGCATATATGAGTCACTTCAACAATTTAATTATGGTCTTCTCCTATCGACACCCAAAGAAAAGAAAAGAAATAAAACTATTTACACGGGAAAGCTCCCAACAAGAAAAAGAAGAACATGAAATCTTTTTGGGTTTTCTTTTTAATTACTACTACAAGCATAGAAATTAAAACTAGCTAAAAGCTAGAACTATTTTTTTTTGGTTTTTCTTAAGGTTTATCAAACACAAAAGAAGAAAACATAAAAAGGAAATAAACTAGCATGGATATTACAATGAAAAAGTATGAGCACCGACATCTAGGAATGAGTGTGTGAACATGAATGTAATGTCGGTGGGAAATACGTACTCCCCCAAGCTTAGGCTTTTGGCCTAAGTTGGTCTATGGCCATGGATGGCCTGGCGGATATCCAAAGTTGTAGTTGGGGTCGTACTGAGATGCAGCAGTAATTGCATCATGGGCTACAGCTTGGAGGCGAGCTATCTCAGCCCTCCTCTTATACTCTTCCGCCTCCTCTCTGGTTATAAAATATCTCCCTTTTGTCTGAAAGTCAAATAAAGTAGAAAGCAGGGAGAGCGACGTGATAGGTGCGTCGTCTGTCAAAGATTAGTCGGTACTAGAGGAACTGATCGTTCCTCTTGACAAAATGATGACGAACCATAGCCTCATAATCCAAATAAGCAGGAGGCAACTCAATATCATCCTCACGTATGGTTATACCAAGAAAATTAGCTATACGGGTTTCATAAATTCCACTAAAGAAATCTCCATTAAATCTATTATGATGCAACCTACGTGCAACAATGGCTCCCAAATTATAAGATTTATCTCCTAAGACAGCACTCCTAAGAATACTGAGGTCAGGGACACACATGTGACATGCTACATCTTGACCATTAATGCATCTACCTATGAAAAGAGCAAAATAATGTATAGCAGGAAAATGAATGCTCCCTATGGTAGCTTGTGCTATATCTCTAGATTCCCCCACAGTTATACTAGCAACAAAATCTCTAAATTCAGATTTGCGAGGTGCACTAGCACTACCGCATTGTGGAAGTTTGCAAGCAGTGGTAAAGTCCTCTAAGTCCATAGTATAAGAATTTTCATAAAGATCAAACAGGACAGTTTGAGAATTGCGTGAAGATGAAAATTCAAACCTCCACACAAAGGAACTAGTGAGATAGTGGTACTGGCGGCACTTTTCTTCCTCAAAGTTCACAAGATCAGCATTACGCAAATATGCGTTAAATTCTTCCTGAATTCCTACTCGATCCATGAAGTCCTCTGAGGGCCATTCACAAGGGCGCACTAGAGCGTCCCTTGGTGGCTCATCATCAGCATCACGCATTGCAAGCCTGGGTCCTTGTTTCCTTGAAGAACCACCTTGGTACATTTTCCTAAACATATTTCTTCCTCTGAAAAATTTCTGAAATTTTTAGTAACTTCAAATAAAAGTAAACCAAACTCAACAAAATTGATAGCAACTACTCCTACAAGTGCCTAGAGCCTATATCATGCATTAGAACTACTTGGAACCATATAAATTTGACATGCAAGCTCAAGAACATGGTCACCTAGGTAGCACAAATTTGCAATGAATAAAGCACTAGACCAAAAACTAATTCGACCAATGGAGGAGTCACATACCACGGAACAATCCCCCAAAGCCGTTTTATGAGAGGTGCTTTGAGCAAGGAGATCGAAAATCACAGCAAAATGGGATAAAACTTGTGCTTGAGTTGGATGGTGATTTTTTCAGGAGGAAGAAGAAGTGTGTGGGTGCAGGAATAAGTGGAGGGCAGCCACCATGGGCCCATGAGGTAGGGGGCGCGCCCAGGGGGGTGGGCACACCGTAGACCCTCGTGGCCAGGTGCTTGCTCCCCCTGTTGTGTTCTCAGTGCCAGATATTCTCAAATATTCAAGAAAAAATCATATTAAATTGGCAGGGCATTTGGAGAACTTTTATTTTCGGGGTATTTTTTATTATATGGATAATTCGGAAAACAGATAGAAATTACTATTTTTCTTTATTTCTACTAAATAACAAAAAGCAAAAGGAGGGTACAGAAGGTTGTGCTTTCTAAATTCATCCATCTCATGCTCATCAAAAGGAATCACTAACAAGGTTGATCAGGTCTTGTTAACAAACTCACTCCGAATAACATGGAACCGGAGAATTTTTGAATAACAGTAGGTTACCTCAACGGGGATATGCATGTCCCCAACAATAATGATATCATATTTCTTCTTGACAGTAGGAGGAGGAAATTCAAAACCTCCAATAGTAATAGTTGGAATTTTTCCAACAGAATTGATACTGTGGACTTGAGGTTGTTTCCTCGGAAAGTGTACCGTATGCTCATTACCATTAACATGAAAAGTGACATTGCCTTTGGTGCAATCAATAATAGCCCCTGCAGTATTCAAAAAGGGTCTTCCAAGAATAATAGGCATACTATCATCCTCGCGAATATCAAGAATAACAAAGTCCATTAAAATGGTAACGTTTGCAACTACAACAGGCACATCCTCACAAATACCGACACATATAGCAGTTGATTTATCAGCCATTTGCAAAGATATTTCAGTAGGTGTCAACTTATTCAAATCAAGTCTACGATATAAAGAGAGAGGCATAACACTAACATGGCTCCAAGATCACATAAAGCAGTTTTAACATAGTTTCTTTTAATGGAGCATGGTATAGTTGGTACTCCGTGATCTCCTAGTTTCTTAGGTATTCCACCGTTAAAAGTATAATTAGCAAGCATGGTGGAAATTTCAGCTTCTAGTATCTTTCTTTTATTAGTAACAATATCTTTCATGTACTTAGCATAAGGATTCATTTTAAGCATATCAGTCAAACACATACACAAAAAGATAGGTCTAATCATTTCAGCAAAGCGCTCAAAATCCTCATCATCCTTTTTCTTGGATGGCTTAGGAGGAAAAGGCATGGGTTTCTGAACCCATGGCTCTTTTTCCTTACCGTGTTTCCTAGCAACAAAGTCTCTCTTGGATGACAACCGACTTATTTGCATCCAGGAAGTCCATTAAACCAAAGGACGCGTAAATGTACTAGTACTACTAGTACACAATAGCATCGTCTGTCCAGCTTAGTGCAGTGAGGTGGTTTCTCGAAGAAGACAATGGAGAAGCGGAGTCAGTGAAGAGTGAATGATGGTTGCTTCGTCCGTGCTTTGTGATTTGATGCCTCACTGCTTTTTGTGACTTGTGATAGAAGGGACAGGGGAGTAGACTCTGTGCTCTATACTATACATGCGTCGAAGCACGGGAGAAAGATGAGAGACGTTGCATTTTTCTATTCCTTCAATCAATCAATCAATCAGGGAGCTTCGATTCGATTTTTTTGGCTTTGGCATCACCGTCCACAATGGTTCCCATCGATGAGAAATGCTATTTTCACATTTGGCTACACATTGTGGACGCCCTTAGAGCATCTCCAAGAGCATGTGCATATTTGGATCTCTATATATTCATATAAACAATGGTCTAGAAAGATTCCCTCATATACACATCTAGTTTTTCATCAGAACGTATATATACAGGGACCGTGACAGGTGGGCCGTCGCTGGGGAGAGGAAGAAATCATGACCGCAACCGATTTTAGACGATGCCTTCACATTGTCCACGCGTGGACATTGTCGAGGTCGATTTAGAGGATGTGTATATTTGGATGACCATATAGACAAGCTGTTGGATGCCTGTTTTGGGCTGACGTCGTGGAAAATGAGTATAGACATCCATATAGACAAGCTATTGGAGATGCTCTTAACTGTGCCACTTGGTTTTGCTCCTGTGTGCTATCTATACAAATCTCAATTATATTGATCTAAAAAATTATAGAATCAAGATTAGTAAAAAGGAGGTGATTTTGTCACGCGGATGGCGGGGGAGGTTTCTTATTTTTAGAGGAATTTGGCATGGTGGTTTGCTAACATGCGGTCACACATGTCAGTGCGTTACCAAGTCGATCCGCGTCCCACATGAGGCTGAACAATGGCAGAAGCAACACGTGGTTAACTTGAAGAAGATGAAGGAGAAGAGGATTCAACAACGAGTGAAATGATGGTTGCTTCGTTCCACCAATTTTTTTACTAGAATTATCATTACTTCGTCCCTCCAACTTAACTGCGGGAAAGGTGCAACTTTGTGATTTGACGCCTCTTTGCTCATTACTACACCGGCACCATGACTGGGGTTCTTCACCCTTGCTGCTCTGCAATGTATTTCCGTATGACACGTCGACCCAGTAGCTTGATGTCCCACATGTCGGTGAAAGGGACTAGAACAATTATGAAAGCGAGCGTTCCACTCTTATGACTGAGGAGTACATGACACGGCGGCCCAGTGAACTGTCACTTGTACTGTATAGTACTATAGTTTTGCTGTTTCGCACGATCCATCGATACAAACCCGATTAAACAGGAAAGGGCGGGATTTTTTCCGCACGGTAGATGATACTGGCCATACATTTCAAAGGTAATTTTAATGTATGCAAACTGAATAATGAAGTAACAATATGATATCAAGTAAAACTAAAAACACATATGATTTATTGTGTTAGAGTGTAGTAGTAGTGTTGTATTGCATAGTTGTTAGATGTAACATGTGAGAACGTGTAGAGATGTAGGTTTGGAGGGCCTACAGAGAGAAAGCATAATACAGTCACCAAACTTCAGAATACGCTCATTACAGTCACTATATACGTTATGCGGTGATTATACGGTCACTTGCTCACCGTTCAACATCGGATTGCACTCTGTTGACCGGCCAAATAGTCTGCGTGGCACCATGTTGACTAGTTAAATTGACCATGTTCCTTGTGGGTCCCACCTAGAGAATGCTCTGCAGAATCATACTCGTTGATTAGGAAGAGAGGTGTGAGACAATGCGTGAGGGACATGCCTAAAGATAATGTGCGTACAGGAGACACGTAGGCATGTCTATGTGTATAGAAAGGGTCGACGGGAATTGTGCGTGTGTATGCTTGTGAGAGGAAGAATGCTTATGATAAAGGTTAGTGAACACAGTTGTAAATGGTTACGAGAGGGAGGGAGGGTTATACCGAGAGCATGTTTGCGAGAAAGACACCTCGGGAGAGAGTGTGTGAGCATGTGTGAGAGACCACCGATGGAGAATGAAACTACACGTGAAAGGCTGATGTACACATTGATTAAAGATATAAATTGTATCCAAATATTAGGATGGAATCATGATATTTGCAATTCGCGTAAGGAACGATCATTGATCCATCAGACATCTAGATTCTATCGAATTTGAGCATGTCTATGTTATTATTCGACATAATTGATCCACATAGTTAGTATTTTGAATTCCAGACAATGCATCGCTTTAGCAATTGAATATAAACGTGAGTATAGTTCATGTTGTGTGTGTAAAGCACATTATACATACGAAAGGTACGCAATGAACATTATAAATAGCTAGCTATGAACTAGCATATATTTGAATTCAACTTAAGGTGGTTTAAAAAAGTCGAATTCAACATGAAGTCCATTCAATTTTGTACATAATAGCATATATAGTCGTGTACAAAATAGATTCAAATATAGATCTCCATTCCAAAATAATCGTAGTTATAGGATATTCAAGTGTCAAAATTTCAAAAATAAGCGGATAATTTAATGAGGTTTTCAAACATACAAGGTAAAATTTAACGTTGTCTATTTAGGTCAATCCTCAAAGTTCAAGAATACTCTAAACATGAATGCTTCTATTTCAAAATTTCAAACGAAGCGCCAAACGAGCCTCTACTCGCCCGAAACCGCGTGAGACCAATGTTTGGTAGTAGAAGGAAATTACATTTCTAACTCCGACCCGTGAAACCTACCGGCCCGACGTCCAAAGGTCTTAACCGGGGTAGGTTTGTAGCTTCCTCTAGATGCCATGCAACCGCCTCCGAAAAACACTCATACACAATGGCCGCCTAAGCACACATGTGCGCGGCCGAAATCGCTCCCGCCCACTATTTGGGACACCTGGGATTACCATCCTACCCCGACCCGCAATTGGTCCGAAATTTAAGAGGGGGGAAAGTTGGTAATTTCCCCACATTTCAAACAAGTGCGTCCCATCTATTCAAAAAAGCGAAAAACAAGCGCGTCCCAGACCGAAACATGGTTCTACCTTAGCTCCCCCCGCCCCGTCCCCATCTCATTCTACATTCGTACTCCGTGGGCGCCAAAACTACCTCTCCACCAGTTGCGAAACCCCGGCGTCCTCCGTCCGCCACCCCATCCCACCTATCAACCACCGCCCTCCCCCATCACGCCGGAGCCGATACCTCGACGTCGTCGTCTGCCGCAACCTCAACCTCAACACTCTCAACGGCTAGTAGTTGAAGCCGAGGCCGAGCCATCCGTACCCGAGCCAGTTCAACCACACCGTCTTGCGCCTCACCGCTGCCGCTCCAACTTCGCCACCGTCCACCGCACCGGAGTTGTTCCTGCTATGTCGTCCTTCGCTACCTCGGATCTGCTTCCCTTCCGCTGACATACGGCCACGACAACACAATCAACAATTTGGCCATGGGTTCGTCCAAGCCTGCACCCTCCTCCAAAACTTCGGTTTCCCCGGCAAAAAGAAGAAGATTGGCGTGACATATCGAGGCAACCGCACTGGCAACCGGAAATGGTACTCCTCTTCCCTTATTCGTGCAAATCTTATGTGTCTGCTTGCACGGTATTCATCCCACAGAAGACACTAGTTGACCGCTTCTTCTTGATACTAGATGTTCCTAGTAACTCATGATGCACAAGGTCTCTCCAGATATACTATTTCATCTTAGCTAGTGGTCCGTCACCCCCTGGATTTCAATTCCTGGTCAGCTGATTCCCAAGTAACGGAAGCATTACCCGATGTAACATGCGCTAGTCCGCCTATTACGCCGGGGAAGTCGTGCCTCGGTGTTTATCTTAGGGGCATGTGGGGCCTAGAGCTGCTAGTGCCTGATCTGGAGGTCGGCCGAGATTAAAGGAATGCCCTGGGGGCGCTGCCAAGCACGGTAGTGGTGTGAGGTCGAGGAGAGGGCAGGGTGGCAGATGCAGGGGTCTGGGCCGGTGGTCGCTGGCGGTTTGAGAAAGATCGTCAACAGTGGCGGTTTGAGAAAGATCGTCAACAGTGATTGGCGGGAGGTAGACAAAGGCCATCTTTGCGTTCCTTATAGATCAAACGGTTCATAAAAAATCGAGTGACCTATTAATTTTCAGTCGATTGTTATCTTGATAGGACCACATGTGGTGGTGTGATGGAGGAGTACCTGCATTTCTTGTGCTCATATATTACAAAATCATACAGAGTAGAGTCTAATTTTGTTTGCCATGCAATGTTGTAGAGCTATCATATGTCTCTTGTCATTTATTTTTCAGCCACCTGCTATCTGCTACTTTTACAGTGCACTAGCTCTGCACACACTTCGCCCATACTCTCACTAATGTTTTTTTATGCAAGGTATTTCAGACTCTACTGCTATGAGAGAAGCAAAAAAAGAAAAGAGAGAAGTTGCTCCAGCATCGTACGCGGATAGTCCAGACACGTGTGACCCTTATAATATGTAACGCCCCATGACCATTATGCCAGGTGTCTTCCAGTTATTCGTTGTCTTTGCCATGTCATTTGCTTGCGTGTTGCATTTTGCCTTGTCATCATCCGCATTGCATCTGCATGTTTTCAAAACTTGCATCCGTCCGGGTTCCCCAGTTCTCTCCATTGTCCGTTCTGAGCCCAGACACACTTGCATGCGCCCGTGGCACCTCCAAAATATTATTTTATAAGTAGCCAAAAAATGTTCTCGGAATGGGTTGAAAGTTGGCGTGCGGACTTATTTTGGTGTAGGTAGATCGCCTGCCATGTTTCATCGCATTCGGAGTCTGTTTGACGCCCAACGGATAACTGTAGCAGCATTATAGTCGGTCAAAACGTTGGACGTTTTCGTTCTCCGAAAACTATTGCCGGGCTTTCCCTCTCTTTCCTCCCTAGACCATCTACACAGTCCACTACCAACCGCCAGGCCCAACCTAACCCTCCTAATGTTCGGAGCCGTCCGATTGTGATCGGAAGGCCTCGAAACCCCTCCTAACCACCTGACCCCTCCTTGCGCAGTGCATCGACCCCTCGCCCGTGTTCGAAACTCCCTCGAACCCGACCCGGACAGTCGTCACCGTTGGATTCGAATCATCCCCAAACATCCCGAAAACATCTCCATTCTCTTATATGGACTCCCTACCCATTTGTTACTCGACCGTCCGATTGCGATTGGAGGGACGAGGTAGCCCTACCCAAAAATCCATCTTCTATTTAAACAGATCAAACTCTAGCCACTAGCTGTCCCATCCCCATTCCCACAGCCGCCGCCACCCCTCTCATGTCTCCCTCGGGATCCCTCCCGATCCAAAATCCCTGCCAACCAGATCACTCCGACCAGCTCCCTTGATTTCCGCCGCCACCCATTTCAGCAAGCCACCACCTTCTCCTCCTCGTTTCTGCAGCGAACCCAACCAGCACACCCCTCGATCGACCTCCGATGTGGCCTCTGCTACCTCCATGGACATGTCCAGCACCTTTAGAGCAGCATGTCCACTCCAAGCGCTGCCTGTTTCGCGCCCGGGGAGATGCTCGCCGAGCTCCACCGGTGACACTTCCAGTATGACCCTCACATCCCTCTTGCCTCCTTCCTCCCACGTTTCTCGTCCTTCCCCAGGTTCCTCTTTTCCTTGAAATGTCATCTCTCTCTCCTTGCTCGTGCAACAGGAGCTCTGCCTCGATGCCATGGCTGCCACCCCGCTTCTTCGAGACCACCCGCCGACGGCCTCGCTGGAGCAACGTCGATGCATCAGGCTAGGGCCCTCGCCACCGTCTCGTTCGTCTTCTAGCAGAAGTGCAACACGCCTACACCACCCCAAGCTGCTCTGCCTCCGCGCCATGGACGGCCCCGACAGCCACCTGGAGCCTCGTCTGCGCTGCGCCCCTCGCTGGACGTCCCCTGTTTCGGCTCCCGCGGCGAACTCCTCAAGTTCCGTGTCCACAGTGGCCGTGGAGCACATCGGCGTCATCCTTGCCAGCGGCGCCAAGTCCCTCTGCTTCCATGCTCCAGATCGAGCGTCAAGTGCCGCTGACTCCCCTGCCGACTTAAACCCCGCCGGATCTGGTGGCTCGTAGCACCGCCGCCGCCGCCGCTAAGTACCTCACCGGAGAACGACGTCCCGCACCTGGACCCACTTGTCTCCACCACCGCTGCCGCTCTAAACCTTGTATCCAACTGCTGTCTGCTTCGTTTTAGTTGAGCAGAGTGCTCGCCCATGCCGTTGACGCGTCGCCCTTCCGCGTGGGCTGCCGCACCGCCTGCAAGCCTTCCGGTGCCCAAGGCCCAACCGAGATCCCCAAGGCCTAGCTTCCTAGAGCCCAACGTGAGCAGCTCCCCCCGGCGCCTCTTTTTTTTCTTCCCCTTCTGTTGGGCCTCCTCCAGTTTTAGTTTTGGCCCTCCTATGTTTTTTCCTATTAGCGATTTATCTATTTATCCAGAGCCTGCCAGTTTTACAGAAAACCCCTTGCACTTCATGCATTTAATATCTCAACAACCGTGCATCATATGTAAAAACATTATATATGTAAAATGCTTAGAATTTTGTCTAGTTTTATAATATGCAACATTCATCCATGTTTAAAATGTTGTTTGCATTAATTTTCTCTAATGCCATGTTAAAATGATTTATTTCACAACTTAATAACCGTAGCTCCAAATTTAATAAACTTTATATGTAAATGGGGTAGAAAAATGCCTAGTTTACATGGTGCATTCATCTTGCATGTTTAACAACTCTAAAATATTGTTTAGGGAGGAACAGTACCAAATCCATAAATATGCATATGAGGATTTTCTGGAATTATTGTTGTTGTTTCCAACCTCATTTAAACTTGATTAAATGTGCAGTTTTCATATGTTTCTTCTCTTACCATGTTTAACAACATTTAATATTGTTGGGTACCTAAATGGGAGAGAACTAAATAATCGAATGTGGTGTTTCATCAATATGCAACTCGTTGCATATTGAGCTCCACTTAACTTGTAGTATTGTTTGTTGCACTTTGCCTTTCCATGCCATGCCCCTTTAACCGGACATGCATCATACTTGATTGTGCATCTTGCCATGTTTATGCTTGTTGGTTTACCATGTTGCTTGCTTCTTTCTGGGTTGCTTCTCTCGTAAGCTTCAGTTTCATTCCAGAGTTGGGAGGATTTGTTCGACTACGTTGGGTCATCTACTTCTTGGACTCGTTCTTCTTCCTCGCAGGATTTCAAGCAACATGACCATGCCCTTGATATCACTTCTATCTTTCTTGCTAGTTGTTCGTTCTACCGCTATGTGGCACTACCTACCACTTGTTATATCATGCCTCCCATATTGCCGTGTCAAGCCTCTAACCCACCTTCCTAGCAAACCGTTGTTTGGCTAAGTTACCGCTTTTGCTCGGCCCCTCTTATAGCGTTGCTAGTTGCAGGTGAAGTTGAAGTTTTTTCCATGTTGGAACATGGATATGTTCGGATATCACCTTATATCTTATTTAATTAATGCATCTATATACTTTGTAAAGGGTGGAAGGCTCGGCCTTATGCCTGGTGTTTTGTTCCACTCTTGCCGCCCTAGTTTCCGTCATACCGGTGTTATATTCCTTAATTTTGCGTTCCTTACGCGGTTGGGGTTATGGGACCCCTTTGACAGTTCACTTTGAATAAAACTCCTCCAGCAAGGCCCAACCTTGGTTTTACATTTGCCTAACAACCTAAGACTTTTTCCCATTGGTTTCCAGAGCCTGAGGGTCATCTTTATTTACCCCCCCCCCCGGGGGGGGGGGGGGGCTAGTGCCCCTCTGAGTGTTGGTCCAACCAGGGTGATGTTCGACGCCCCCTGGGCAACCAGGGTGTATGCCAACCCGACGTCTTGCCAACCCGGTGTGCCCTGAGAACGAGATATGTGCAACTCCTATCGGATTTGTCGGCACATTCAGGTGGTCTTGCTAGTCTTGTTTTACCATTGTCGAAATGTCTTGTAACCGGGATTCCATGTCTGATCGTGTCTTCTTGGGAGAAGGAATATCCTTCATTGATCGTAAGAGCTTGTGATGGGCCAAGTTGGGACACCCCTGCAGGGTATAAACTTTCGAGAGCCGTGCCCGCGGTTATGTGGCAGATGGGAATTTGTTAATATCCGGTTGTAGAGAACTTGACACCTGACTTAATTAAAATGCATCAACCGCGTGTGTAGCCATGATGTTGTCTTTTCGGCGGTGTCTGGGAAGTGAACACGGTCTTGTGTTGTGTATGTACGTAAGTAGTTTCAGGATCACTTCTTGATCACTTCTAGCTTCTCGACCGTTGTGTTGCTTCTCTTCTCACTCTTATTTGTGTATGTTAGCCACCATATTTGCTTAGCGCTTGCTGCAGCTCCACCTCATTACCTTATCCTACCCATAAGCTCAAATAGTCTTGATCTCACGAGTGTGAGATTGCTGAGTCATCGTGGCTCACGGAAACTTCCAAACAGATGCAGGTGCCGATGATACCAGTGCAGGTGACGCAACCGAGCTCAAGTGGGAGCTCGATGAAGATCTTGATCGTTGTTTGTGACTTTTCCGGATGATCAGTAGTGGAGCCCAGTTGGGATGATCGGGGATCTAGCATTTGGGGTTTTCTTATTTTATTTTCATTCCATAGTCGGACCTTGATTGTACTCTGGTTAATGTGTGTTTAACTTCTTGTTTGTGTGAAGTGGTGATTGTAAGCCAACTCTTTATCCCTTTCTTATTCAGTACATGAGATTGTGTGAAGATTACCCATCTTGAGAGAAAACCATCATGCGGTTATGCCTCTAAGTCTTGCCTCGACATGTGGAAGATATAGCCACATCATGGGCGTTACATAATAGGTGCATTGTCAGCAGATGGAGATGGTAAACGAAGCTCTATAGTTGATGACCTCGCTCGCAATGAACCACCATCACAGGTGCTTGCTTTAACTTCATGGTGCCATATGTGGTCGCAAGTTGCATATAGTGTCTAGCTTGTATTCGAAAGGCCTAAGTCGGTCTTTATTAAGATAAGGAATGATATTTTTTACATGAACCACCATCCCGTGAGCACCAGAAGACAAATAGCTAATCAGGGCATTGGCCGAGCCAGTGAAAAGCCTAGCACAGACAGGCATCACCTGGAAGCCAACTAAAAAGCCACGATGGTGACAAAGCAGCCCGCCTCCCACCAGGCTCTCAGGTCCTAGATGATCATGCTCACCAATCCAGTTGGCTGTCTAGCTTGTATTGCTTCCAATTTGGTTAAATTGCATCTTCTTAGCTTACACATTATACCTTTAAATATGACATGCCTTCCTGTTTTTGGTACATACTAGTACATCTATCTATTAACCATGTTCTTACATCAAACTAATGTTCTTGTGTATCCAACATCAATCACTTATGATGAGGCAGTCAGGCCAGTGGACTACTGTGAGTAAAGATCCTCACTTAGAGAATGCAGCATCCGCCTCCCGACATGATTCTCAAGAAACAACAAGGCTAGATGAAGATAGTAAAGGTAGCTCGGTAGCTGATTACCGCATTTCCCCTACACTAGCATCGCATGTGCTTTCTCTAACTTGGCAGTGTGATATGTGGTTGCATATTGCACATGGTGTCTAGATTGTAATTTTTCCAATTTGGTTAAATTGCATGTGCTATTCTGCTTAGTTTATACATTATACCTATTAATGTGACATGCCTTCCTGTTTTTAGTACATTGTACATCTGTCTATTAAACATGTCCTTACATAAAACAATTGTTTTTTTTGTATCCCGCATCAATCAATATGACGACACACCTTTAGTATATGTAGTTTGATATTAGTTGCATCTTTAATATGATTTATAGTATGCACTGATTCTAATTTGTTGAAACGCCATTTATGATGGGACGCTTTTAACTTGGGAGAGTTATATTGGTTGCATCTTTCATGTGGTGTCTAGGTTGCATTGCTTCTAATTTGTTGAGATGGTTTCTGCTTAGTTTACACAAACATTTGTGAATATGCCATGTTGTTATATTTTTCGTACATATTCCATCCTGGTATCATGTGTTTAACTTACATCAAAGTAGTGATTGTCAGTATCATGCACAAATGAGTTCTGAAGAGTGAATTTTATTGCTTTTTCTTGTCAGTTTAACTTGAGAATTCAAAATCAATAAAGCGGAAGGAAGTTAGCAAGGCAGCGGATAAAGGTGCTCCTTCCAAACTAAGGGCCTCTACAGGTTCTACTCCTCCACCCCCCAAGATGATTTCCAAGACAACACATGCATAGACACTCAACGTAGTTGTGTTAATGATGCGCATGTCTCCCCTAGTGCACCATCACAGGTGCTCCCTCTAACTTGGCACTATTATATGTGGTTGCATGTTATGTATGATGTCTAGCTTGTATTGCTTCTAATTTTGTTGAATTCCATCTGCTTACTTTACACATTTACACTTGTGAATAAGGCACGTGTTCCTATTTCTAGAACATACAATATCTGTCTATCACACCATGTTCTTACATCAAAGTACAACTATTGTGTAACCTGCAACAATCACTTATCATAAGACACATTTGTCTTGGGAGTGTGATATTGGTTACATCTCGCATTCTTTTCTAGCTTGTACTACTCCTAATTTGTTGAAATGACCCTTATGACGAGACTGTTTTAACTTGGTAGAGTGATATTCATTGCATCTTTCATATGGTGTCTAGCTTTCATTGCTTCTAATTTATTGAAATGCCTTGTAACGCCCTCGATGTGGCTATATCTCCCACGTGTCGAAGCACGACTTAGAGGCATAACCGCATTGAAAGCAATGTCGCAAGTGAGGTAATCTTCACACCACCCATGTAATACATAAGGGAAAAGGATACATAGTTGGCTTACAATCGCCACTTCACACAATTACATGAATAAAGCATTACATCATCCAGATACAATCAAGGTCCGACTACGGAACCAAAATAAAAGAAGAACCCCAAATGCGACAAGGTCCCGATCGACCCCAACTGGGCTCCACTACTGATCAACTAGAACGGAAACAACACAAAGGACAAGATCTTCAACGAGCTCCTCCTTGAGCTTGGTTGCGTCATCTGCACGGTCTCATCGGCACCTGCAAGCTGGTTTTGGAAGTATCTGTGAGCCACAGGGACTCAGCAATCTCGCACCCTCGCAATCAAGACTATTTAAGCTTATGGTTAAGGTAAAAGGTATGAGGTGGAGCTGCAACAAGCGACTAGCATATATGGTGGCTAACATACGCAAATGAGAGCGAGAAGAGAAGGCAAAGCACGGTCGATAAAAGTATGATCAAGAAGTGATCCTGGACTACCTACGTCAAGCATAGCTCCAACAACCGTGTTCACTTCCCGGACTCCGCCGGAAAGAGACCATCACGGTTACACACGCGGTTGATGTATTTTAATTAAGGTCAACTTCAGGTTTTCTACAACCAGACGTTAACAAATTCCCATCTTCCCATAACCGCGGGCACGGCTTTCAAAAGTTCACATCCCTGCAGGGGTGTCCCAACTTAGCCCATGAGAAGCTCTCACGGTCAACGAAGGAATAGACCTCCACCCGAGACATTCCGATTAGACTCGGTATCCCGGTACAACAAGACATTTCGACAGGGTAAAACTAAACCAACAACACCGCCAGAATGTGCCGACAAATCCCGATAGGAAATGCACATATCTCTTTCTCAGGGCACACCGGATTGTCCAAACTTCCGGTAGGCCAGCCCAGAGTTGGCTCTGGTGGCCACCGGCGGCTGACAAGATGGACCAACACTCAGAGGAGCACTGGCCCGGGGGTTTAAAATAAAGATGACCCTTGAGTCTGCAGAACCCAAGGGAAAGAAAAGGCTAGGTGGCGAATGGTAAAACCAATGTTGGGCATTGCTGGAGAAGCTTTACTTAAGGCGAACTGTCAAGGGGTTCCCATAATAGCCCAACCGCGTAAGGAACGCAAAATCCGGGAACATAACACCGATATGACGGAAACTAGGGCGGCAAGAGTGGAACAAAACACCAGGCATAAGGTCGAGCCTTCCACCCTTTACCAAGTATATAGATGCATTAATTAAATAAGATATATTGTGATATCCCACCAAGTAAACATGTTCCAATAAGGAACGGTATCTCCATGTTCCAACAAGGAACAAACTTCAATCGTCACCTGCAACTAACAAAGCTATAAGAGGGGGCTGAGCAAAGCGGTAACATAGCCAATCAACGGTTTGCTAGGACATGGTGGGTTAGAGGTTTGACATGGCAATTTTGGAGGCTTGAAAGCAAATGGTAGGTATCGTAGCATTGTCAAAGCAAAAGAGCGAGCATCTAGCAAAGCAAAGATAGTAGTGATTTCGAGGGTATGATCATCTTGCCTGGAATCCTGCAAGGAAGAAGAACGAGTCCATGAAGAAGACAAACGGACGTAGTCGAACGGTTCCTCACAAACATGACGTTACCGGAACCAACCCGAGGAAGCAACACCGGAAAAGAAGCACACAACATAGTAAACAACCAACACATGCGCATCGTATGATATGCGAGATGCGGTATGCGATGCATATGCATGAAATGATAGGCAATGCATGAACCTGGCCTCAACTTGGAAATCCAAGTGTTCCACTGGAAATATGAGGTGATTTCGGTTGAAATCGATATAAAGATCACCGGAATCGGAGTTACGGTTTGGAAATGGCAAGTGATTCAAATATGACACCGGTCTGCGATTTACAGCAAGTAGGCATCTAAATGCAATGAGATGAACATGGTACAGCACTCAAACATGACAACAAAATACATGGCAGGGATGCATTCAAGATGCTTAACAAAAGTCTAGCACTGAGCTACGGTCAATTCATCCATTAACAGGTTCAAACAAGCATGGCAACAATGCAAACGGTAAACAGATTTCAGACTTAGTGAAATTAACACTTGTCTGGAATTTCAGATCAGGTAGCCCTCTTCGGAGCAACAAAACTATATGCTACAGGACTTGAACATGACAAAGTAAAACATGGAATGGAGCTACTCAAAGAGGTTAACAAAAGTCCCTTAGTGACCTTGACCCAAAAGGGATCACAAAATACATTTGCAAGCACATGAACATAGCAAAAACATAATCAGTTTCAGACTTATTGAAAACTGGGACATGCTAAAATCATAACTCAAGTAGGCATGTTTACGAGCTCGATGCACTTACTATGTTGCAAGTCATAGCAATACAAGCATACATCCATTAAGAAGGCACAAAATGAAAGCTAGACATGGCAAGAACAATGGCATAGCATGCACGGATCAACTACAACAACATCAGCAAAATTGCAAACAAGTCGACAGTCTGCCCAGATTCGCAACGAAGCAAAAGTAGAGCTCGATTGACTCAAGCTAGGGTGCTCCATATATACAAACAAAGACATGGATAGATAGAGCACTACAAGGTTAACAAAACATCCTTACTGATCATCCTCAAAAGAGGCACGTATCACTAGGAAACAACATGAACATATGGCATCATGAACTAAACAGCTCAAGGACTTAGTGGAAATGCTAAGTCCCTGAAAACAGAATTACCAAGTGCCTCACTTTGCAAGCTTGCACTAGGCACCACACACATCACAAAAATACATGGGCTGCACCTCTGGAAAGATGGAAAAACCCTTAACAAAACATATATAGAGCATCAGGGCATATCATGCACACAATAATCATGGCAAAAATGACAAAAGTCTAACATGGAGTAGCAGATCTGACAAATATCTCAAGTAGCCTCCTTCTAACAGAATTTAGGGCATCAAGATGAACTCAAATGAAAATTATGCAATGGAACAAAATGACGTACTCTCAGAGACGAACATTTTGATATGCTATATGTCAAAAACGGAGTTACGGATGCGAAGAGATAGCATGATGAACAGGAGCACTTGGATCTGGGAATTTCGAGGACGTAGTGAAATTTATACCTCCGGAAAAAGTCAACCCGGGACAGAGACGTGCGAGACGAGCAGATCCGAGATGGAGGACGCCGCATTTGGATGGGGGAGTGGGTGGATCTGATCCCACTCCCGGATCCGATCTGGCCCGGGGCTGAGGAGGCCGGCGACGGACGACGGCGTAGGTGGCGGTGGCGGTGCGGGGGCGGCGCCGGCGACCCGGCCGGCGAAGTCCGGCGAGCTAGGCGGGGCGGCGCGGCTGCGGGCAGGAGGCCGGTGGCAGACCATGGGAGGCGAGGCGGCGACGCCATGAGGCCGGTGGCGGAGTGCGGGCTCCGCGGCAGCGCGCGGTCAAGGCGGCGGGGAACGGTGGCCGGCGGCGAAGCTTCGGCGATGGAGGCGGCGGCTGTTGCGAACGGGCGCGGGCGGCGGAGATCCCGGGCGGCGGCGGCCCGATTTGGCCCGGGGCGGGCCCGATCTGGGCTCCGGCGGGCCTCGCGGGCGCGGAGGAGAGAGAAACGGCGGCGGGGTGATGTGGCGGCGGCTGAGTGGATGAGGGCGCTGGCGGGGCTGAGGTGGCGGCGCGTGATTCGTCGGAGTGAGGTGGCTGGCGGCGGTGGACATGTCCAGTGGCGGGACGGACATGTCCGGTGGCGCGAGGAGGAAGATGGCTAGGGTTCATCCGCGAATTTTTGGGAGGGGAGCACCTATTTATAGGTAGACGGAGCTAGGAGAGTCCAAATGAGGTGCGGTTTTTGGCCACGCGATCATGATCGAACGACCGAGATGATGGAGAGGGTTTAGTTGGGTTTTGGGCCAAAATGGAGGGGTGTTGGGCTGCAACACACACGAGGCCTTTTCGGTCCCTCGGTTAAACGTTGGAGCATCAAACAAAGTCCAAATGATACGAAACTTGACAGGCGTTCTACCGGTAGTAAACCAAGGCCGCTTGTCAAGTCTCGGTCCAATTCGGAAATGTTTAATCCCCACACATGAAAGAAAGGTAGAAATGACCACCGGAGGAGAATGGAGCGCCGGAATGCAAAACGGACAACGGAGAAAATGCTCGGATGCATGAGACGAACACGTATGCAAATGAAATGCAGATGATGACATGATATGCAATGCATGACACGCAAGAAATGACAAGGCAACACCAGCGAATAACTGAACGACACCTGGCACATCGGTCTCGGGGCGTTACAACACTCCACCACTATGAGAGGATCTCGTCCCGAGATCTAGAATGGCACCGGAGGGAAAAACGGAAGAGAAAGAGAAGAGGTAAAACAAATTGTTTCTTTGACAAATGAGTGAAACCAAAGAACCTTGCAAGGTTGAGCAAATTGAAAGAAAGAATCAACGGTGATGAACGAAGTTTAAAGCACTCCGTTAAGAAAGAGGAATAAGAAAGAACCAATTCGGGTAGCACTCCGGTTAAAAGAGACGAAAGACTTGTTAAGATGAAAGAACTTGAGCAGAGGACACAACACTCTGGTTAAATGGATAAACCATGAAAAGAACACGATCCTGACAAAACAAGATGATGGGTTGAAGAGAGCAACATCACAATGCCTCCGGAACAAAAGAATAGAAGATGGATAATTGAAATAGGAGAGTTGAGAAGAAAATGCCAACTTCTGCCACAAAAGAGTTTGGCAAGGCATCTTTAGGAGAAGGGTTGAACGTGGTTGTTGGAAAACCCACCAACAGAAAGAATAAGGTTGATATGGTCTTATGGAATACATCTCAAATTATGAGGTGACAACCTGCCACTCACAGGAAGACGAATTGGATTGATAAGAACAAGAAGACGAGAACTTATTTCACCGGGGAATAGATGGAGAACTTGGATCATATATTATCACCATTAATAGCAACAAACCTTAGGGAAAGTTTTAGGTGAAAAATAAACCCAAGATAACTCCAATGACGAGATTTGTGGATTTAAAATACCTCATCTTGATAACTTGTGAAACACGAAGCACGAAGGGAAATTATCAAGAATGACATAATACCACCTCCAATGATACGGTAGAAAGAAAATGCACTTTGGAATGCGAGATGAAGAATGTTTGAGCTCCTTAGAAAAGAATCTCGATGAACACTTCGAGAATGAATTAAATCATAGATGAACCATCATGTAGAACTTTCGTGAAGAACTCCGGTAAACAAAAGATAACGAAAAGAAAGAGATGTTGAAAACACAAGGTGAAACCTTGTAATGATTTAGATGGACCTCCGTGGAGATGTAATTGTGAAAGCTTGGAACTCTTGGGAAAGAAAAGATAAAGCATCTCGAACCAAGAATGTGATATGATGCACCTCCGGAATAAGGAATTAATCATTCAGATGAAACAAGAATAAGAATTACATTATGCTCATCCTTCATCAATTAAATTGATGACAATCAACGGATTTGACATATTACTTATTCTCATAGAAAAGATTAAGAGAGATATAACATAAACTCGAGAAAATCTTCAATGAACCCACCGTTAGGATTTGAAAGAACGAATAAATTTATATGATAACGAATGACGAGAACTCTTGAACGAAACACCGTAAGAATTGAAAATGAATGGAGTAAAGATAAAGAAACACCGGGAAGAATTAGCAAATGAACAAAGATGCTTGAGTGAATTTAGACCCATGAGAACGTAAAGATTACGAGCTGATTAGAGAATCCTTGATTTAGACACCGGTATGATTTAGAGTAAGAGAGCTGAAAGCTGGAATGAATAAGTCTTCTTAAATGATGGGCTTCGGGGAAAAGAAATGGAAAACAACTCATGAAATGCTCCGGATGGGTGAAAAGAATTCTCACAATCGAAAAATTATTATGAGAGGACGGCAAAAGCTAGAATCACGAATCTTGAAGAGAATGGAGCAAGATTAAAGAGAAACTCTTCTTCGGTCTTCAAATGACAACGAGAAACGCCATCGTGAATTGTTGAGGCACTCCGGAATGAATAATGGAAAGGTTGAGACAATGATGAAAATAATTTGAAAGATTTTAGAGGAGGACATTTGACTGATGGCAATTCATTCTTACGTCAAACTTCGAAAAGAATTTTAAGGATATCTCCGGGAGAATTAGAAGAGTCAGGTAAGATCCTGGGAAAAGACCTGTGGGTTAGGGCCCACTCAAAAGAAACACCGTTGAAAAGATTACTTAAAAAGGAGAAAGCACCGGTTGAATTAGATGACTTGAATGAGATAACATCCTTGAAAGAGCTTGAACAAATGTAGAGTGGAAAACACGAATCTTCGAGATATCTTGAGCACTCCGGAACAATTGAATAGCGAGAAATGAATGAATATGAGGAGCACCGTCAAGAGAAGGTATTTGAAACGAGAAAAGGGGATATAATCGACTAATCTTGACTTGAATCCACCGGAGAAGAAAAGAAAGAAGAATGACGAACTTGAAGCTCCGTTAGAAACTTCATGAGAATCACCGGATAAGAACATTGAAGGAAAAGAATGGAGAGACTTCACATCAATAAGATGGATACTTGATCAATAATTCTGAATCCTTCAAGAAAACAAGGGTGGGAGGGTGGGAAAACACTGTTGAGAACGAAACGAACACCGTTGAGAAGAAATGATAATTGATCTTGCTAATATTGAAATGATTGGATCCACTTGAAGAGAGACACACCGGTTGAAAAGGATTGGCAAGACAATCTCGATTATCCAGAATGATTAGTATTCACATCGGAGTATGAGAACACCATTTGGGGAAGGTATGGAATCAACACTTGACATTGAAGCAACTTGAATACCACAACTCAAAACAAAACAAAGGATTGGCTTGCAGAATAAGCCGGAACAAACATATGATAGAGATTTCGTCCGAAGTTTTCGTGGTGGGGCCTACACGGGCTCGATCGTACAGCACCATCATGTACAAGGCAGTGCACATGACATACGAAGCGTCCCCGAGTCGGCATAGCCAAGGACTCTTTAAGACACAATGAGACCACTGTAAAACCGACCGTGGATAGGCGAACCACTAGACGTCGAACCCCAATTTCATATCATAAATCTGTTAGAAAGATATCCTAAGAGCTACTTGAATTCCCACTTATAAACTCCCGAAATTTTCTGGTTATGCAATCAGGTGTTGGGGATACAGGGGAAGCATAATATCTCACCCAAAATAACAAATCCTACATCCAGCTGTATCCATCCTTCAACACATAACCAAGAAACCTTCGGAAATCAACTACGTCAACCTTCGAAAAGCATCCGTTATACGAGTTATGGCAATACTCCCGAACTCCTGCCCCAGTACTGGGTGGCATCGAGGTTATCTCACCAATGAACTGCATAAAAGAAATTTTCGATGTCGGCGTACTAAACTTAGGTATTCCAGAACTGCAACGATAAAATTATGACGACAGCACCTCAGAGCTCAACTCCCCGGGACACTTCCACAAAACCCCTGACAGGGGGCACCAAGACAATGTTCTCGTCACAAAACCATCGGAATGATTCCAAGATACCCGCGTGATCCTAAATTTTTTTTAGTGAAATTTGAGAAGAGAAAAGTAAAAACTCTACGTCACGATGCCTTACCAGAGCGATGAAGGGACTGGGAAGTAAAAAGAATTCCTAAACTCTCCGATATATAATTCCTAGATGACTCATAACATTTTTCTAGACACAACTCGACCGCTTAAAACGATCAATCAGTGGGGGCTCCTAAGGTCGGGGAAGGCTCTGATTACCAACTTGTAACGCCCTCGATGCGGCTATATCTCTCACGTGCCGAAGCACGACTTAGAGGCATAACCGCATTGAAAGCAATGTCGCAAGTGAGGTAATCTTCACACCACCCATGTAATACATAAGGGAAAAAGATACATAGTTGGCTTACAATCGCCACTTCACACAATTACATGAATAAAGCATTACATCATACAGATACAATCAAGGTCCGACTACGGAACCAAAATAAAAGAAGAACCCCAAATGCGACAAGGTCCCCGATCGACCCCAACTGGGCTCCACTACTGATCAACTAGAACGGAAACAACACAAAGGACAAGATCTTCAACGAGCTCCTCCTTGAGCTTGGTTGCGTCATCTGCACGGTCTCATCGGCACCTGCAAGCTGGTTTTGGAAGTATCTGTGAGCCACAGGGACTCAGTAATCTCGCACCCTCGCGATCAAGACTATTTAAGCTTATGGTTAAGGTAAAAGGTAGGAGGTGGAGCTGCAGCAAGCGACTAGCATATATGGTGGCTAACATACGCAAATGAGAGCGAGAAGAGAAGGCAAAGCACGGTCGATAAAAGTATGATCAAGAAGTGATCCTGGACTACCTACGTCAAGCATAACTCCAACAACCGTGTTCACTTCCCGGACTCCGCCGAAAAGAGACCATCACGGTTACACATGGGGTTGATGTATTTTAATTAAGGTCAACTTCAGGTTTTCTACAACCGGACATTAACAAATTCCCATCTGCTCATAACCGCGGGCACGGCTTTCGAAAGTTCACATACCTGCAGGGGTGTCCCAACTTAGCCCATGACAAGCTCTCACGGTCAACGAAGGAATAGACCTCCACCCGAGACATTCCGATCAGACTCGGTATCCCGGTACAACAAGACATTTCGACAGGGTAAAACTAAACCAGCAACACCGCCCGAATGTGCCGACAAATCCCGATAGGAGCTGCACATATCTCTTTCTCAGGGCACACCAGATTGTCCAAACATCCGGTAGGCCAGCCCAGAGTTGCCCCTGGTGGCCACCGGCGGCTGACAAGCTGGACCAACACTCAGGGGAGCACTAGCCCGGTGGTTTAAAATAAAGATGACCCTTGAGTCTGCAGAACCCAAGGGAAAGAAAAGGCTACGTGGCGAATGGTAAAACCAATGTTGGGCATTGCTGGAGAAGCTTTACTTAAGGCGAACTATCAAGGGGTTCCCATAATAGCCCAACCGCGTAAGGAACGCAAAATCCGGGAACATAACACCGATATGACGAAAACTAGGGCAACAAGAGTGGAACAAAACACCAGGCATAAGGCCGAGCCTTCCACCCTTTACCAAGTATATAGATGCATTAATTAAATAAGATATATTGTGATATCCCACCAAGTAAACATGTTTTAATAAGGAAAGGTATCTCCATGTTCCAACAAGGAACAAACTTCAATCTTCACCTGCAACTAACAAAGCTATAAGAGGGGGCTGAGCAAAGCGGTAACATAGCCAATCAACGGTTTGCTAGGACATGGTGGGTTAGAGGTTTGACATGGAAATTTGGGAGGCTTGAAAGCAAATGGTAGGTATCGTAGCATTGGCATAGCAAAAGAGCGAGCATCTAGCAAAGCAAAGATAGTAGTAATTTTGAGGGTATGATTATCTTGCCTGGAATCCCGCAAGGAAGAAGAACAAGTCCATGAAGAAGACAAACGGACATAGTCGAACGGTTCCTCACAAACACGACGTTACCGGAACCAACCCGAAGAAGCAACACCAGAAAAGAAGCACACAACATAGTAAACAACCAACACATGAGCGTGGTATGATATGCGAGATGCGGTATGCGATGCATATGCATGAAATGACAGGAAATGCATGAACCTGGCCTCAACTTGGAAATCCAAGTGTTCCACTGGAAAGATGAGGTGATTTCGGTTGAAATCAATATAAAGATCACCGGAATCGGAGTTACGGTTTGGAAATGGCAAGCGATTCAAATATGACACCGGTCTGCGATTTACAGCAAGTAGGCATCTAAATGCAATGAGATGAACATGCTACAGCACTCAAACATGACAACAAAATACATGGCAGGGATGCATTCAAGATGCTTAACAAAAGTCTAGCACTGAGCTACGGCCAATTCATCCATTAACAGGTTCAAACAAGCATGGCAAAAATGCAAACGGTAAACAGATCTCAGACTTAGTGAAATTAACACTTGTCTAGAATTTCAGATCAGGTAGCCCTCTTCGGAGCAACAAAACTATATGCTACAGGACCTGAACATGACAAAGTAAAACATGGCATGGAGCTACTCAAAGAGATTAACAAAAGTCCCTTAGTGACCTTGAGCCAAAAGGGATCACAAAATACATTTGCAAGCACATGAACATAGCAAAAACATAATCAGTTTCAGACTTAGTGAAAACTGGGACATGCTGAAATCATAACTCAAGTAGGCATATTTACAAGCTCGATGCACTTACTACGGTGCAAGTCGTGGCAAGACCAGCATACATCCATTAATAAGGCACAAAATGCAAGTTATACATGGCAAGAACAATGGCATAGCATGCACGGATCAACTACAACAACATCGGCAAAATTGCAAACAAGTTGACAATCTTCCCAGATTCGCAACGAAGCTAAAGTAGAGCTCGATTGACTCAAGCTAGGGTGCTCCATATATACAAACAAAGACATGGATGGATAGAGCACTACAAGGTTAACAAAACATCCTTGCTGAGCATCCTCAAAAGAGGCACGGATCACTAGGAAACAACATGAACATATGGCATCATGAACTAAACAGCTCAAGGACTTAGTGGAAATGCTAAGTCCCTGAAAACAGAATTACCAAGTGCCTCACTTTGCAAGCTTGCACTAGGCACCACACGCATCACAAAAATACATGGGCTGCACCTCTGGAAAGATGGCAATACCATTAACAAAACATATGTAGAGCATCAGGGCATATCATGCACACAATAATCATGGCAAAAATGACAAGTCTAACATGGAGTAGCATATCTGACAAATATCTCAAGTAGCCTCTTTCTAACAGCATTTCGGGCATCAATATGAACTCAAATGAAAATGATGCAATGGAATGAAATGACGTACTCTCAGAGACGAACATTTTGATATGCTATATGTCAAAACAGAGTTACGGATGCGAAGATATTGCATGATGAACAGGAGCACTTAGATCTGGGAATTTCGAGGACTTGGTGAAATTTATACCTCCGGAAAAAGTCAACCCGGGATGGAGACGTGCGGGACGAGCAGATCTGGGACGGAGGACGCCGCGTTTGGATGGGGGAGTGGGTGGATCTGATCCCACTCCCGGATCGGATCTGGCCCGGGGCTGAGGAGGCCGGCGATGGACGACGACGAAGGGCGGCGTAGGTGGCGGTGGCGGTGCGGGGCGGCGCCGGTGACCCGGCCGGCGAAGTCCGGTGAGCTAGGCGGGGCGGCGCGGCTGCGGGCAGGAGGCCGGTGGCGGACCATGGGAGGCGAGGCGGCAGAGCCATGAGGCCGGTGGCGGAGTGCGGGCTCCGCGGCGGCGCGCGGTCGAGGCGGCGGGGAATGGTGGCCGGCAGCGAAGCTTCGGCGATGGAGGCGGCGGCTGTTGCGAACGGGCGCGGGCGGCGGAGATCCCGGGCGGCGGCGGCCCGATCTGGCCCGGGGCGGGCCCGATTTGGGCTCCGGCGGGCCTCGCGGGCGCGGAGGAGAGAGAAACGGCGGCGGGGTGATGTGGCGGCGGCTGAGTGGATGAGGGCGCTGGCGGGGCTGAGGTGGCGGCGCATGATTTGTCGGAGTGAGGTGGCTGGCGGCGGTGGACATGTCCAGCGGCGGGACGGACATGTCCGGTGGCGCGAGGAGGAAGATGGCTAGGGTTCATCCGCGAATTTTTGGGAGGGGAGCACATATTTATAGGTAGAGGGAGCTAGGAGAGTCCAAATGAGGTGCGGTTTTCGGCCACGCGATCATGATCGAACGACCGAGATGATGGAGAGGGTTTAGTTGGGTTTTGGGCCAAAATGGAGGGGTGTTGGGCTGCAACACACACAAGGCCTTTTCGGTCCCTCGGTTAACCGTTGGAGCATCAAACGAAGTCCAAATGATACGAAACTTGACAGGCGGTCTAGCGGTAGTAAACCAAGGCTGCTTGGCAAGTCTCAGTCCAATCCGGAAATTTTTAGTCCCCACACATGAAAGAAAGGTAGAAATGACCACCGGAGGAGAACGGAGCGCCGGAATGCAAAACGGACAACAGAGAAAATGCTCGGATGCATGAGACGAACACGTATGCAAATGAAATGCACATGATGACATGATATGCAATGCATGACACGCAAGCAATGCCAAGGCAACACCAGCGAATAACTGAACGACACCTGGCACATCGGTCTCGGGGCGTTACATGCCTTCTCCTAAATTTAAACACCATAAGCTTTGAATATGGAATGCTATGAATATGCAATGGCACTAATGACGAGAGACCTTTAACTTGGTAGTGTGATGTTGTTTGCATCTTGCATATGATTTATTGCTTGTACTTCTTCACATTTTTTAAACGCCATTTATGATGAGACACTGTTAACTTGGTAGAGCGATATTTGTAGCATCTTTCATATGGTGTCTACCTTCCATTCCATTGCTTCTAATTTAGTGAAATGTCTTCTGCTTAGTTTACACATCATAGTTCTGGTTATCTCATGCCATCCAATTTTTCGTACATATTACATCATCCTATCATGTGGTTGTCTAACATCAAAGTTCAGTTCGTCTGTATCACACATCAATTTGTTCCGAAGAACTAAACTATAATTCGTTTTTCTTGTTGGCTTGACTTAACATGGCACAGTGAAAGATGAAGCAACACATATTGACAGGGAACGGGAAGCGAAAGAATCTTGTAGATTCTGCTGGTACTGATGGTGCAATAGAAGGTCAAAGTCTAGCGGAAAATTGTACAAACAGGGTTTTTGGTGCTACACGAGCTGCAGAACAAGCCCAACAAAAACAAATAGCTGCCACCAAACAAGCAGAGACAACCCTAGTTGTTGCAGCACCTTCCACCATACCACCAGCTACACGATTTACTCGTTGGTCAACTTAGCTAGCAGCATGTTCCCAAGCTCCCTTGCCACCTGACACTACTTCCAAAGCACTCTTGACACAAGATGAGTTGGCAAGATTAGATGAACTTTTTGATCTTGAACAGGAAGAAGGTAGTTGATGGAGTCAAGTTACAGTTGCATGCTTCTTTATATGTAGTCTCACAGTTTGATGTACACTAACACTTCCTATGTTCATTATTGGACTAGCACCTAGGCACAAGAGGAAACAAACATCAGGGATAATGCTCGATAGGTTAACTAAATCAAGAGGAGGAAGAATGGATATTTGTTTTGAGGCAGGTTTAAAAAGGCCACGTGATGATACAAAGTCAGCCAAGTTAGTATCAGAGGCAGCGGTTGCCGTTAGGTGTCATGTACGTATTCTCCCAACATGGAATCAGTACAGGAATGACAAAGATGAACCCTAGTTCAACACCTTCCTCGACCATTTATCTATAAGTATGGTTATGTTTGGAAACTATTAATATCGTCTTGCTCTGTCCCATACTTTCTAGGTTGCTGATAATTAGACTCCCATAATTTTCAACAGATGAGGTTCAAGTTGGATAGCCAAGCTGATGCAACCAGACAAGCTTGCACCCATGTTTTCCATTCTGCTCTGCGACAGTATTGGTATAACTTGAGGAAAACTCACATTGAAGGAAAGGATAACAGTGAACTTTCCCAAACATCTCTAGTGGAAAAATATATTGGATGAAGACTAGAGAGGCCTCGTTAAACACTGGTCTGATCCAAAGTATCAGGTACATTATATATATGTGATCAGATCACATGTTGAATTCCTATTTGCTCATGTGCCACACAAATCTATCTTCTTGTAGGTGAACTGTTCAAAGAATAAGGCCAACCATACGAAAGTGAAATTCCAACGGACGACAGAATCTCGTAGCTATATTGCGCACTGCGAGGCTCTTGTAATTAGCTGCTGTTTCGCCCTTTTCACTCTATCATATTATCGGATCTATATTGACTTGTTCCAAATGCAGAGGAAAGCCCGAAAGGACCAAAAAGTACCTGAACTGAATGTTGTGGAAATCTTCAAGGACTGTCACACCAGCAAGGCGAAGGGCATGACTACACCAGTCAAAGCCACTATTGTAAGTCCTTAATCCTCATGCCTTTTAACTACTACTTACTTTGACTCATGCCTTGAACTACATGGTTCGCAGCCAATGTCTATTACTCTTTTCAATTTTATACACAATTGTCTTAGCGTATCATTGCACCTTACAACGTTTAAAAGGGAAGAGTGATGTTCATTTGATCTTGACCTGTAATCTAGTTCCGTGCTGGACTTGCCCACACAATGTTACAATTGCCCGTTTGTCTATTCTCAGTTGTTTTGTGATATGAATGATGTCATACTATGCTTACCGTATTATAAACTTTGTCTCTTTATCCTTAGCTATCAATACAATGTGAACAAATAGACAATACATTAGCCATGGTACATTGGAACCTGGTTTTATTATGCACTTTGTAGTAAAATACAACTAATATTTTACATGGGTTCACCAGAATAAGTTCTGTATATAGACTAAAGCTATTTTGTTTGGTTTTGTTGCCTCCTTAATATCTTCAGTTCTGGTACTACTAATGTAAAAACTCAACTTTTCAGCAAGCTATGGAAAAAATGGTGGAACCGCCACCTTGTGAAGGTGGCAAGGCAACTATAACCGCAATGTTAACTCTTGTTGTAGTGGGTCAGTACCTATCCACTAACAGTGCCAAAAGCACGTTCCTGCGTAATACTGGGTTGGTATTTAAAACAATCTCATCCAAACTACCTCAAGATCAAGATATGCAAGCTCAAAACAATGTTATATCTGCGCTCAAGACACAAGTCCATTCCTAACAGAGAACCTTTGTGAAACAAGGACAAACTTTGTTTGATGTCGTCAATATATGCATGGTTTTGAAACCAGACTATCTGACATTTGCTATGTTGTTCAGGAGCATAGGAGAAACGAAGGCGAAGGTTATGGTGCTCCATCAGACAATACAGCATGAAAACGTAACAGTCAGGTCAAACGAACTGAGCTTCTAAACTTCTGGTGGTCCATTTATCTGCCAGACTATTAACTTTTATGCCAACCTTCATTTTGTTTTATAGTTGTAATTTGTTTTGTTGCGATACAATTTTTTTTCTTAACGTGCAGCCACCGGCTGAAGAAAACAACAAGCCATTTTTGTATAGTGTAGGGTGATCCCTATATTTGCACTGGTGGCGATCTTTGATGCTGAGTGGATGTAATTTGTGCAATCGCCTTAATAGCCTAGCGTTAGTTTCAGGCTTATTTATTTCCCAGTCTTCTTTTTTCCTGGTTTTCTAGTGGCCGCAACAACCATGGGCCATATATGGACCGTGGTAACCTTGACCCAGCTATGGGCCATAGGATCCATGGTCCTCCTACGGGCCGTCAATAAATGGGCCTCCAACAGGGCCATAGAATTGGTGGGCCTCAGGCCGTCGGATAAATGGGTCAACATGGGTTGTAAACGGGTGTAGTTGGTATCAGCCTAGCATAGTAACGTGCAATTAACAGGACGGAGGACAGCAAAGGCTTAATTCTATCACAGGCATAACGGGTCATTAATGGGCTAGAATATAGGATGGACTGGAAATGGTCCAATGGGTAACACACCAGAAACGGGCCGACTCTTGACACAGGCTGAATTTGGCCCATTAGGTGAATGGGCCAGTAACGGGCCAGAAGTAATTGAGGGGCGGAATGGAGCCGAAGAACGTATGGGCCGTCAGTAGGCCAAAAGCTAACACGGGCTGGAAACGACCCATGTGAATCATGGGCCGTTAACGGGTACAAAGAAATTTATTGTTCATTATGGGTTAGAGTCACCGCGGGCCTCTAAAGAGCATAAAGATACGAAGGCCTCATATGGGCCGAAAGCAGTCGTGGGCCATACATGGACTGAAATTGAAACGGGCTGGTGTTATATTCGACGGCCCACATGACGTTGTTGGTCTGATTTCGGGTAGGACCTAACGGGTCGTGAGTTACCGGGCCGCAAAATGGGCTATTTGTGAAGAGACCATTAACAGGCTTTTCATGGCCCAGCCCGCTATCTTTTGACTAAGTCAAACGGGCCAGCCTTTGTAAGCTAAATGGGCCAGTGGGGGGCCGTCGCACATGTTGACATATCATAGGCGCCTATCTGACCCATTGATGAGCTGACACGTGTTTCCTCCGGCAAATCAGAATTTTACACATTGAAATTTCCCATTGGTCCGGGCTGTTAACTGGTTATCGGATACAAAACCAGACCCGATAGCTTAACGGCGACCCATTACGGTGGATGCCACATGTCGGTCACCATGAGGAAAGCACTTCTGTGACGCATGATTTATCATCATGGAAGTGGACACTTCCGTGATGATAATTTTGGTAATGTCATGGAACACTTCTGCGACAGCATAGGTATGACAATCTTGATTCTGTCATAAAATTGTCATGGATGTACATGCATGACAGAAAACGTATCATCATGGAAGTGTCTTTCTTTTGTAGTGTATGGACCCGTAGGTGTGTTGTAAACTACTCACATTTCATCGGAAGGGCAGCAAGGTTGATGTAGAGGCCCTCCGTGATCGAATCCCCCTTTGGCAGGGTGCCAGAAAAAGCTCCAAGATCGGATCTCACTGTAATAGAGGCTTGCGGCGGTGTGGATGCTTCTGATGTTGGGGGAATATTTGGGAATATATAGAAGTGGTTTTAGGTTTAGGGGACTCCTGATGGACCCACAAGCCCTCAGGGCGCCCCCCTGAGGCTTGTGGCCTCCTCGGGGACCTTCAGGCCATTTCTCCAAGTTTTCATGGTGTCTTTTGGTCCAAGAAAAATGATTGTGAAAGTTTTGTTCCGTTTGGACTCTGTTTGATATTCCATTTCTATAAAACTCAGAAACAAGGAAAACAAAAACTGGCACTAGGCTCTAGGTTAATAAGTTAGTCAAAAAATAATATAAAATAGCATAATAATGCATATAAAACATCCAAAACAGATAATATAATAGCATGGAACAATAAAAAATTATAGATACGTTGGAGACGTATCATCGACCTCCCATGCATGAAACCAAACTGACTTTTGGTCACGCTTGTCATTCTTCTTAAGCGGTGCTCAATGACTCTCTCCCATAGCTTCATTTTATGGCTCATAAGCTTAATTCCACAGTAGTTAGTACAACTTTGAACACCCCCTTGTTCTTGAAGATTGGTACTAATATACTCCGTCTCCATTATTCTGGCATCTTGTTTGCCTGAAAAAAACGTTTGAAAAGCTTGGTTAGCTGATTATAAATTTAAACTGAAAAGGTAATTCATGTGGTGTCTAGCCATAAACTTCTTCCACTATTTAGTTATATTATCAATGTGATTATGCAGCTCAAACCTTAAAATATTCAGTAAGCCGATGTACTGAAAACAATGTCACCTTTTCTTACCTAATTCAGATCATGTCACCGTTCCACATAACATAGATCAACCATGCCACTTATCGAGATGCAACAACTGCCAACAATAAAGCTCTCTCCATATATCCCTACTGAAGTGAAAAACAAGCAAATAAAATTTTGTGTATAAAAGCACACTCAAATAAGCAAATTGGAGGCAATACACACCATACCTTATGGAGCTAAGAGATGGAGATGCACCTTCCATGTCTTGATCAGAGAGCAGGCCAACATGAGGATAAGCGAAAGGCCACAACCTGCAAGCTCAAGAAGCAGAGCTCGTCATTGAGGCCAGGAAGGAGACAAATATGTATCGCCAGTCATGCTGTTTTGGAACGTGATGACCACATGCATACCTTCGTCCACCCCTTCGTCCTCACCCTCTTCCTCGGCCTCCAACCCCTCATAGTTGCCCTCTTCCTCGGCCAGATGCACCCCCGCGCCATCACCCAATTCCTCGGCATCGTGATCCTGGACGCCTGATGCGCTCCCAAGCCATGACCATGTTCTTGATGTGCGCCATAGTGGTTATCGCGCCATCCTTGTCAATCTGTTGTTCCCTTGACAGACTGTGGCAACAACAAGGACGCCGGATAGGAGGTGGAAACCGGCAGCACAAGAAGATCCTTGTAGGGCAATGAGAAAGAGAGGGAGAAGAGGAGGCAGCTGTGTCAGGAGGAAGATGGGGGTGGAGGAGGAGGCGGAGCCTAGGTGTGGGCTAGAGGATACAACACTCAGGGTGGATCATGGGAGGATGGAGGCGGCTATGGGATTGGGGAAATTAGTCAAGGGTTCCACACGATGAATGGGTTTTCTAGGAAGCAAAGTCGCGCGACGCGAGGAGAGGACTGGCCGAAACACTTTCTCACCAGTCAAATGTCTCACCGAGCTAATACCCGCTAAATACGAGCCCACAGGTCATAGCCAAAAAATAAACTACCGAGGTGAAACCAGAATTACCAAAGAGGTGAAGATCTGAAGGCCTATACTCAAATTGAGCTGGATCTAATTGCCAGAAAAGGCCCAAATTTGAGGAGCTCCGAGACGCCAAGTTGGCCAACCACATTATATTTTAAATTTTCTTTAGTGAAAGCAACTTCATCATAAAATCGAGGTCTACTTTGAGCACTCCCATGACACCCATACGACACGAGCTGATAAGGAGGTAGAGTTCACGAAGTACATGTTCGACCATGACAATCCCCAAGCATGTGTCCCCATACCTAATGATGGGAAGTGGATAAGTAGAACACATATTAGTCATTTGCGGGCGCAAGGATTTTGTTTCTCCTGTTACAAAGCACGAGCACATTTACTTGATTACACATAAATATAATTCAGAAGAAATCTTTTTATATTTGAGAGGCATGCGTTGCACGTGCACACTTAGTACTCTGGGTGAAGTATACGAAAAGGAAACACTATCCTTCAGCCGGCGAATGCTAGCGCAACCTCCGCTGCTTCCTTAGTCGTGCGATCAATCCTGATCGACCACTCATGCTGGCCACAAGTTAGTCCCGCAACCATTTTTTTCCATTGATAAGTGTCTTGTTTTAGTAATTTCTGCAACACAAGACTAGTTTCAGAAAGAAAGAAAAATGATTCGGTGGTGAAGTTTTTTTCCTGCAATAGCAGTCTTGTTTCAAAAGGCTTCTGCAATAGACGTCTTGTTTCGGAAAGATTAAAAATGTTTTGGTGGTGAAGGGTTTTTTCACAAGAGGGGTCTTGTTTTAGAAACATAGTCTGAGTTGCAGAAAGCACTGGAGGAGTGCTCGATGTTAGAAAGTGAGTGGTTAGACATTGCAATATGAGGCATGTTTCAGAAACATAGCTCTAGTTGTAGAAAACACTAAAGGAGCGGCCGACGTGAGAAGTCATCGCCGCCGTGATGGAGTGGAGCTGGTAGCTGCTCGCGGGGCTGAGGTGGAGGAGGAGCAGCAACTGTGGTGAGCAGTGGCCCTCCATGCCCGAGACGCTCAACCCACAGCGGCACGGCAGCTACGCCCTACCCTAGGCGCGCGGCATGCTATCTCGTCAGACCTTTACAACAAGGTCCTTGTAGTAAACCCCCTAAGCACAAGAAGGTAGTTGTTGCAAATGTCCTTGACTGGCTGAGGTGAAATATAGGATGTCTACTTTGGATGGCATCTGACGGTCGCTGAGTCGACCGATCTAATTTATATATCATCCGGTGAACGCGTAGCACTATTGTCGGCATTGTGACGGCTTGGGTCACACACCCAATTATGCTTGTGCCACAATCACCCCTGGACCATATTCTAGAAGACAGAGGAGATGCTCGCTACTCTGTGGTTTGCAAATCTTCGTGAAGAACAACATTAAGCGACCTCACCATATGAAGCTTGTGATCGGTGGTGGCATGTAGATCTTTGTAGAGAAGACCTCCATGCCCATCGAGTTAGCCCGACCAAGATAAGAACAAGTCCGGATCAAGACATGCAACAACGACTCCCGCCGGCCAAGACCCATGAACGACCTCGCCCTGCAACGACTATACTTAGTTGGCGCACACTCAACAAGCCTTCGACGGCAAGCTATCACCTCACCTACGCATAACGCAACTATAATACGTTCGAAGAACTCCTACGGCATGTGGCTGATGGGAAGGCGCACCAGGAGCTAGACAAGACACAAGGGTTGAGCCACTCACCCACGCCGCCGCATGATTCACACCTGTGCCGAGACGTGTCACGCCTTGCGCGGGTATCACCACAATCGGTGCTAACAAGACAGGCGTTCATTTCCGGATGATAGAAGGCATTGACACTTCACAAAAGC
The DNA here is from genome assembly GCA_034509565.1 of Triticum monococcum. Taxonomy (NCBI): domain Eukaryota; kingdom Viridiplantae; phylum Streptophyta; class Magnoliopsida; order Poales; family Poaceae; genus Triticum; species Triticum monococcum. The sequence goes on along the minus strand of CM067844.1, from coordinate 301,273,669 downwards.
ATTTAATACACTGCTACTTGTGAGCTGCGTTGGGATTTTCCCCAAAGAGGAGGGGAGATGCATGCTTGTGAGATGCGCTGGGATTTCCCCAAAGAGGAGAGGATGATGTAGTTCAATGGAGATAAGTATTTCCTAGGTTATTAATCTAGTAGGAGAATCACAAGACACCTCGTGAACAACTCCTACACACAAAATAACAAATACTTGCACCCAATGCAAACAAGGGGTTGTTAATCCCTTGGTAGTCAATTGGAAGGATCAAGTCTCATAGTGATAGATAGATAGATAAACAAAAACACAAAACAAAGTAAAAGTAAATAAATTGCAGAAAGGTATTATTGGATTGTAATATAAGATAAAGATAGACCCAGGGGCCATAGTTTTCAATAGAGGCCTCTCTCTCAAACAAAAGCATACGGTGGGTAAACAAATTACTGTTGGGCACGTGATAGAAAAGCGAATAATTATGACGGTATCCAAGGCAATGATCATCTATATAGGCATCACGTCTGAGACAAGTAGATCCTCGGCGTTCTGTGAACGGTTGTACCCACACTTGCCTGCCTGCGGCCTACGGCGTGGCTTCATTGACGGCCAGGTACGACCCAGCTTCAGCATTAACAACTCAAGCCCTCATGAGGGGCCATGCCTCGCGAGGCGGACGACACCAAGACCTCCACGAGGAGCGGCCTCCTCAGGCTGGCCCCCGAGGAGCGGAGATTTCTGTGCAGGCTTCACCTCATGAGGTTCGGATGACGTGAGCCATGACGACCAGGGCTAGGAGGGCGCCAATGGGAGCAGTGTACCAGTTTCCTCTTTGGTTCTAAGGAGGCAAGCACAGACGCAGAGTCCTGAGGAATCAGCCAAAGGTTTCCATTCCGGTGCAACAAGACCATGACCGCCAGGACGGTAGGATGGAGGTCATCGTCGAGCCCACTGCAGCATCATGACCATAGGCTTTTGGAGGCGAAGACCTGTTTTGTCAGGATAGCATGTACTGGTTGTCTCCCTTGAAATCTAGCAATTGTGGGAACCCTTCCCGCCTTCATTTGGGCAGAGGACCAAGGCCACTATAAATAGGGCTTAGCCACCACCATAGAGGGGGATCCGGATCCAAACCAGAGAGATCATCCTCTCCCCCCTCCAGCTCAAGAACACACCTCCTGAGGTTGTTCCCCACTATACTAGTACATGCTCAACCCCTCGAGGCCAATTCACCACAAAGCAGGAGTAGGGTTTTACACCGCAAGGTGGAACGAACCTGGTTAAACTACAGTGTCTCGTTTCCTTCCTATTCATCGAGCGAGGCCGAGAGATTGGTGAGTAGGAAGACTGGGGAGGTTGAGTTCTTCACATGCACCCCAGAGTTCGAACCTCTCAAGGTCCGTGGACCCCGAAATCCTACATAGACCGACTCCTACCTTCATCTACTACTATTACTCCAAACATCGACCACTATCTAGAATGTATCTAGAGTATTAAGTTCATAAAGAAATGAGTAACATCTTAGGCAAGATTACATGATGTACACAAAGTAAATCCATTCAATATGAATAAACCCCATCGTTTTATCCTTAATGGCAACGATACAAATATGTGTGATGTCCCCTTCTGTCACTGGGATTGACCACCGCGGGATCGAAAGCATCAGAAAGCACCTCTCCCATTGCAAGAAAAATCAATCTAGTTGGCAAAACCAATTGGATAGACTGGAGAAAAATATGAAGCTATAATAATCATAGATAAAAGAGTTCAGAGAAGACTCAAATAATATTCATGGATAATCTGATCATAAACGCACAATTCATTGGATCCGAACAAACACACCGCAAAAAAGGATTACGTCAAATACATCTCCAAGAACATTGTATTGAAGAAGATAGAGAGAGATGAAGCCATCTAGCTACTAGCTATGGACCCGTAGGTCTGTGGTAAACTACTCACACATCATCAGAAGGGCAACAAGGTTGATGTAGAGGCCCTTCGTGATCGATTCCCCCTCTGGTAGAGTGAGGACTAAGGCCACTATAAATAGGACTTAGCCCGCCAAACCAGAGAGATCATCCTCTCCCCCGCTAGCTCAAGAAAACACCTCCTGAGGTTATTACCCACTGTACTTGTTCATCCTCAGCCCCTCGAGGCCAATCCACCACAAAGCAGGAGTAGGGTTTTACACCGCAAGGTGGCCCAAAACTGGGTAAACTGCTGTGTCTCGTTTCTTTCCTATTCAGCGAGCCGGGCTGAGAGGTTAGCGGGTAGGTAGACTAGGGAGGTACAGTTCTTCGCACGCACCCGAGAGTTCGAACCTCTCAAGGGTCTGTGGAGCCCAAAATCTGACATTTGGCGTGCCAGGTAGGGATGTGTAGAAGATCTGCCTCTCCACCTGCTATGTTCCGTTGTTCGGCTCCCATGGCAGACGCTACTCCATTGACTGGGCTGACATGCGCTCACGGAAGAGCCGAGGGCCTCCCAACTTTCACCCCTGCCTTGTGGTGGTTGCAGTGGACACCCAAGTTAAGGCCAGAGTTGCTGTCCTGATACAACGGTGCGGCAGACCTGAGAGGTTTTCTCCGAGCGTACGAGGAAGCCATGTTGGCAGCCGGCGGTGACGGCAAGGTTGTGGCCAACCGGCTTCCCATGGCCCTCGCAGGCGCGCCGCGCCCTGGCTGCTCAGCTTGCCAGGGTCTTCTGTAGCCTCCTGGGAGGGGCTGCATGGCCTCTTCATCGCACGCTTTGCGGTGTCGGTGCCCCATGCCGGCGTAGCCCTTCTCAGTGGTTCGTAGGCGCCGCCCTCGGGCCGCCATGTCAAATTAGGGATTCCTGGACTAAGGGGTCATCAGGCGTCTGGCCTGTTAGCCATGGGCCGAACTGATGGGCTATGAAGATACGAAGACCGAGAACTGCACCAGTGTACGGATGGGACTCTCCTTGGCGTCCAACACAAGCTTGGCGACCAAATATGTAGATTCCTTTCTTTGTAACCGACCTTGTGTAACCCTACATCCTCCTGGTGTCTATATAAACCGGAGGACTTAGTCCGAGGAAGGGACATTATCATAGCCATACAAGCTAGACCTCTAGGGTTTAGCTATTACGATCTTGTGGTAGATCAACTCTTGTAATACTCATATTCATCAAGATCAATCAAGTAGGACGTAGGGTATTACCTGCATAGAGAGGGCCCGAACCTGGGTAAAACATTGTGTCCCCTGTCTCCTGTTACCATCAACCTTAGACGCACAGTTCAGGACCCCCTACCCGAGATCCGCCGGTTTTGACACCGACATTGGTGCTTTCATTGAGAGTTCCACTGTGCTGTCGTGAAAAGGGTTTGATGGCCCCTTCAATCGTCAGTAATGACACTATCCAAGGATAAACTTTCCTCCTTGGACATATCTTCGTGTTCGGCGGCTTATCATGAATATTCAGATCATAAACCCACAATTCATCGAATCCCAACAAACAGATCGCAAAATAAGATTACATCGGATAGAGCTCCAAGAACACCAAGGAGAACATGGTATTGAAGATCAAAGAGAGAGAAGAAGCCATCTAGCTACTAGCTATGGACTCGTAGGTCCGTGGTGAACTACTCGCACATCATTGGAAGGCAGCAAGGATGTTGTAGAAGACCTCCATGATCAATTCCTATTCCGGCAGAGTACCGGAAAAGGCGTCCATATGGGATCATGGAAGAACAGAAGCTTGCGGCGAAGAAAAAGTGTTTCATGTGCTCTCTTTTGATTTGGTAATATGAGCTTGTGGCTCACCCGTAGCTCTTCTAGCGTCTTCCGGAACCTTCTAGGGTCCCTTCTTGTCTAAAAAAATCATTGTAAAGTTTCATCGCATTTGGACTTCGTTTTGTATTGATTTTCTTAAAAGCCAAAAAACAAGCAAAAAACAACAACTGGCACTCGACACCAGATTAATAGGTTAGTCCAGAAAAATGATACAAGATAGCATGTAAGTGCATATAATAGCATGGAACATTCAAAAATTATAGATACATTGGAGACGTATAAAGCATAACCAAGTTTAATTCTTGCTTGTCCTCGAGTAGGTAAATGATAAAAATAGAATTTTTGATGTGGAATGCTGCCTAACATGTTTATCATGTAACCTATTTTTGTGGTATGAATATTAAGATCTGAGTGATTCAAAGCAATAGTCTATAATTTTATATAAAGACATCAATACTCACACATACGAACAAACAATCATGCCTTTCGAAAAAGAATGCTAAAGAACTCTACGCTACAAAATCATATAGCCTTGTGATGCTTGGTCTTCCTAACACAAAGTATTAATCATGGATTACCCCGACGACAGGCCAAGAAATTGCATCAACTTTTTAACACGCTTCAGCTTTTTCAGCCTCACAAAATACATGAGCGTGACCCATGGAAATAGTACTATGGGTCGAATAGAATAGAATGCAGGGATGGAGAATAATAAGGGGAAGTCAAAAAGGAATATAGTCTCACATCAACACGGCTAATCAACGGGCTATGGAGATGCCCATCAATTGATGTCAACGCGAGGAGTAGAGATTACCATGCAATGGATGCAACAAAAGCTATAAGTGTATGAAAGCTCAACTGAAAACTAAGTTGGTCTCCATCTAACTTGCTTGCTCATGAAGACCTTGGGAATTTGAGGAAGCGCATCATCTGAATATACAGGCCATGTTCTCTAATGAAATTTCCCACTAGTATATGAAACTGACAACATAGGAGACTCTCTATATGAAAAACATGGTGCTACTCTGAAGCATAAGTGTGGAAAGGGATAGTAACATTGCCCATTCTCTCTTTTTCTCTTATTTTTTTGTTTTGTTGGGATCTTTTTGTTCTTTTTTGGTCCGGTTCCTCGTCCTGACTTATGGGGGAATCATAGTCTCCATCATCATTTGCTCACTAGGACAATGCTCTAATAATGATGATCATCACACTTTTATTTACTTACAACTCAATATTTCAACTCGATAATAGAACAATATGACTCTATATGAATGCCTCTGGCACTGTACCAGGATACGCAATGATGCTAGTGTAACATGTATGATAATGATGAATGGTGTCTAAGCCACGAATACTATGCCAGCTATATGATCATGCAAAGCAATATGACAATGAATGTGTATGTCATAAAAACGGAACAGTGGAAGTTGCGTGGCAATATATCTAGGAATGGCTATGGAAATGCCATGATATGTAGGTATGGTGGCTGTTTTGAGGAAGATATAAGGAGGCTTATGTGTGATAGAGCGTATCATATCACGGGCTTTGGATGCACCTATGAAGTTTGCACCGGCTCTCGAGGTGAGAAAGGACAATGCACGGTATCGAAGAGGCTAGCAAACGGCGGAAATATAAGTGTGTGTATAATCCATGGATTCACATTAGGCACAAAGAACTTACATACTTATTGTGAAAGTTTATTAGACCTTGAAGCAAAGTACTAGTCACATGCCCCTAGGGGTATAGATTGGTAGGAAAAGGCCATCGCTCGTCCCCGATACACTCATAAGGTAGACACTCAATAATAAATCATACTCCAACTTCAATGCATAACTAGAGACTATACGTGCATGCTTCCAGAAGCACAAAGCTTAACACCAATATTCTTACTAAACGATAATCATTCACTAGTACCCCCACATATTACCATCTTAACATCGCAAAACTATTGCAAGGAATCAAACTTATCATATTTAGTGATATACATAAAAAGCTTTTATTATATCCCTCTTGAATACCTATCATATTAGGACCAATTTCATAACATGTTCTTATTGCCATTACTAATTAGTACACTCTCAAAAAGATATAACTGAAGCATGAGAGTGCAACTATTTATTCAAAATATGACCACTGACGTTCTCTAAAAGATATAAGTGAAGCACCTAGAGTATTCTAACAAATCGTGAACAAATGTTTGCCCCTCTCAAAAGTTGTGTGCATCTAACAATGATTGTGGCAAACTAAATAGAAAACAAAGCAAAGACTACTGTAATACAAGACACTCCAAGGAAAGCTCATATCATGTGATGAATAAAAATATAGCTCCAAGTTGTATACCGCTGGATTGTAGACGAGAGGGGATGCCTTCCAGGGCATCCAAAAGCTTAGGGTATTGCCGCTCCTTAATCCTTCATCCATCATGATCTCACCCAAAATTCTATAACTTGAGCACACAAAACTCAACAGAAAACCTTGTGAGATCCGTTATTATAATAAGAAAATAGTGAACTTTAGGTACTATTATGAACCCATTCATATTTTATTCTTGCGTAATACCTACTATATTCTAACTTATCCATGTGTTATAACCCCTAAATAATCCATAGCATCATTAAAGCAATCAAACTATGCAACAAAAAATATTATCTGTCTAAAATAGAATAGTCTGTAGTGATCTGAACAAATATTATACTTCTATAACTCCAAAAGTCCAAAAATAGGATAACATGGGCAATTTGTACATCAATCTTGTGTCAAAAAGTTAGAATTATATCACGTTCCCGTGAACTATAATAATTCCAGTACCGGGCGCAAAAGTTTCATTTTTTCATAGAATCAAGTCAAGTATCAACCAAATCATCCCAAAGACTTTACTTGGCACAAACACTAACTAAAAAATAAAAACACAATCGTAGCAGTAGAATAATTATTTCAACACACTAAAAACAGAAAATAAATGTAAGGATAACTATTGGGTTGTCTTCCAACAAGCTCTTTCTTTGTAGACATTAAGATAGGCTTGAGATTTTAACGATGCTGACATGAAAGATAAGAATTGAAGCACAAAGAGAGCATCATATATCATGAAACACACTCATTTATGTCTAACTCACTTCCTATGCATAGGAATTTTATAAGAAAACAAATGATCAAGGCAAGAAAATCCTAGCATATGCAAGGAAGAAGAAGGAAACAATAGCAATCTCAACACGAAGAGAGGTAATTTAGTAACATGAAGATTTCTACCACCATATTTGCCTCTCTCATAATAATTACAATTAGGATCATATTCAAATTCAACAGTATAACTATCATGTAAAAAGTTATCTTTATGATCCATATGCATGCAAATCTTATAGTCTTCCAGGATAGTGAAATTAACATCAACTAAAGTTATGACCTCTCCAAACCCACTATTATCAATAGTTTCATAAGACTGAACACTCTCCAGATATGTGGGATTCTTTTTTCCTATAGTTGACACTCTTCCAAACATTCTTTCAATACTATTCCAAACAGTATTATCAATGACATACTCATCAAGAAGATTAAATAATTTTTCAAGATCATAAGAAGCATCACCCCAATCATGATCATTATAGTAAGTAGTGGACATAACAAATTCATCATCCCCAAGCTTGTAGTTTTGCATATCATTACCACAATTGACATTAATAGAATTTATACTAACATCATTGCAATCATGCTTTTTATTCAAGGAACTATCATGAATCACTTTATAAATTTCTTTTTTAACACTTCATCACTATTTTCAGATTCATGATTTTCAAGCATGACTTCATAGAGATAATCAAGTTCACTCAACTCACTAGCAATTGGTTCATCATAATTGGATCTTTTGAAAAGATTAGCAAGCGGACGAGGATCCATATTAATAGATTTTTAGCAAGCGAATATGCAAGCAAATAGAAGGCACATGGCAACACAAGCAAAGATAGCACACACAATATTTTTGTATTTTTTATTTTTTGAGAAGTGAGGGAGATGAAAAAGAGAGGAAAAGGAAAATAAAAAGTAGAGCAAGTAGATGATAGTTTGTGTGCATGTACATGATAGCTTTTGATGATGTCTCCCCGACAACAGTGCTAGAAATTCTCCGTGCTACTTGTGAGTTGCGTTGGTATTTTCCCCGAAGAGGAGGGGAGATGCCGTATAGTAGAGGTAAGTATTTCCCTCAGTGACAACCAAGGTTTATCGAACCAATAAGAGAATCACGCAAAGCCTCATAAACAACACTTGCACACACAAAAGCAAACACTTGCACCCAACATGGGCAAGTGGGTTGTCAATCCCCTTGAACTCGTTACTTGCAAGGATCAAATCTTGTATAGGTAGATGGATAAATTGAAAAACAAAATAAAATAAATACAATTGCAACAAAGGAATATTGATTTTTATAATGTGATTACAGTAGACCCGGGGTCCATAGTTCTCACCAGAGGCTTCTCTCTCGAACACATAACATATGGTGGGTTAACAAATTACTACTTGGCAATTAATAGAAAAGCGCATAGTTGTGAGGGTATCCAGGGCAATGCTGATGTATATGGGCATCATGTTTGAGACAAGTAGACTAACTCCTGCCTACATCTACTACTATTACTCCACCAATCGACCGCTATCCAGCATGCATCTATGGTACTAAGTTCATAAAAAATGGAGTAACGCCTTAAGCAACATGACATGATGTAGACAAACTAAACCAAATCAATATGAATAAACTCTATCATTTGACCTTTAATGGAAACAATACAAATACATGTCTTGTCCCCTTTTGTCACTTGGATATAGAGCACCGCAAGATTGAATCCATCACAAAGCACCTCTCCCACTGAAGATAAATAAATCTAGTTGGCCAAACCAAACTGATAGATCAGAGAGAAATACAAAGCTATAAAGTTCAGAAAAGACTCAATTACTTCTCATGAATATTCAGATCATAAACCCATAATTCATCGAATCCCAACAAACACACCACAAAAGAAGGTTACATCAGATTGAACTCCAAGAACACCGAGGAGAACATGATATTGAAGATCAAAGAGAGAGAAGAAGCCATCTAGCTATGGACCGATAGGTCAATGGTGAACTACTCACAAATCATTAGAAGGCAACAAGGATGATGTACAAGCCCTCCACGATCGATTCCCCTTTTGGCAGAGTACCTAAAAAGACGTCTGGACGGGATCGCGGAAGAACAGAAGCTTGTGGCAGAGAAAAAAGTGTTTCGGGTGGCTCTCTGTAAGTTTGGGAATATTTCTAAATTTATAGAGGTGGAATTAGGTCAAGGGGTGCTCTAGGGGGCCACAAGCTCAAGGGGCATGCCTACTCCCCTAGGGCATGCCCTATGAGCTTGTGGATCAGCCGTAGCTCTTCTGGCCTCCTCCCGAAACTTCTTGGGAGGTCCCTTCTAGTCAAATAAGAATCATCATAAAGTTTCATCACGTTTGGACATCATTTGGTACTAATTTTCTAAAAAGCCAAAAAACAAGCAAAAAATAGCAATTGGCACTAGGCACTAGGTTAATATAGGCTAGTCCAATAAATGATATAAAGTAGCATATAAATGCATATAAAACATGCAAGATTGATACTATAATAACATGGAACAATAAAAATATATAGATACGTTGGAAACGTATCATACCTTACCTAGCTAGTTGGACCCAGAGCACTTACTTAGCATCGAAGCCATTGCAGTACCCCTTGAAATATAAAAGGAGGGCCAGGCTAGAGAAGAGAAGAAAAAAGGAGGAAGAACAAAAGAGAGGATAGAGAGTGACGGTGTCCTAGATAAGGGGGTACTAACCCAGTTAGCCCATTGTCCTCGGAATAGGCAGGCAAGCCACCATTCCTGATCAAGATGCACTTCAGAAGCCGTACGTAGGAGGTGTGATCAAGACAGTCTCCCACAAAGACTTGCTATACTCCAAGATATCTGTCGCCGCCTAGATCATAGCTACCGACCATGTAACCCTAGGTACCCTGCCTGGTGTGTATATAAGCCATATGGTTTATCCCGTAGAGGGTACAACAACACAAAATCATTCACCTAGTCCTAGAGTTAGACCACACATTACGACTCGAGGTAGATCAACTCTATAATTGATACATCTCCAGTCATATAAATAAGAGCAGGACGTAGAGTTTTACCTCCATCAAGAGGGCCCGAACCTAGGTAAACATCGTCTCCTTTGTTGATGTTACCCTTCATCTGGGATCCACATCTCAGGACCCCCTACTCTGACATCTGCCGGTTTTGACACCGACACTAGTGCTTTCATTGAGAATTCCACTATGCGATGACCAGACGGATTGATGGCTCACCTGCAGATCACTGATACGTTTCCATCATATTTACTTTTCCTAACACTTTTTCTTTTGTTTTGGACTCTAATTTGCATGACTTGAATGAAACTAACTTGGGCGGACGTTGTTTTTAGCAGAACTACCATGGTGTTAATTTTGTGTAGAAATACAAGTTATCAGATTTGGGAAAAACTTTTTGGAGAATTTTTTGGAATAAATAAAATACTGGAACCAAGACCCACTATATGGGGGCCCCAGCTACCCATATGGCAACAAGGCCCGCCACACCCCTCTGACGCTCTGCTAGGTAGTGGGGCCCATGATGCGCCGCCGACCCTAATTCCAACTTTATAAATTCACATCTTCGAAGAAAAAAAATGGGAGAGGAAATTTCATTGCGTTTTACGATACAAAGCCACCACCACCTCCTATTCTTCATTGGGAGGCCAGATCTAGAGCCCATTCGGGGCTCTGGAGAGGCGGATCTTCAGTCTTCGGCATCACCAACCATCCTCCATCACTAATTTCATGATGCTCACCGCAGGGAATGAGTAATTCCTTCATAGGCTTGCTGGATGGTGGTGGGTTGGATGAGATTCATCATGTATTCGAGTTAGTTTTGTTAGGGCTTGATCTCTTGTATCCACTATGTTCTGAGATTGATGTTGCTATGACTTTGCTATGCTTAATGCTTGTCACTAGGGCCCGAGTGCCATGATTTCTGATCTGAACCATTTATGTTATCACCATTATATCTATGTTCTTGATCCGATCTTGCAAGTCATATGCACCTGTTATGTGTTATGATCCATAAACCCTAAGGTGACAACAATTGGGATACTTTCCAATGGTGATTAGACTACTTTACCAAATAAAAATCTATCCTTTTCCAAATTTTAGTCGTGGGCAGATTTTAGCAGTTAGCACAAGACAAGCAATCAACCTACACATGCAATTTTAAGAGTATAGAAGTGGAAGGTAAAACATTGCATATGAAGGTAAAGGGAAGAGTTTGGAGAAGGCAAACGTAATGGAGACACAAAGATTTTTGGTGTCATTTTTGATAGGTGGTGCTATCGTACGTCCACATTGATGCAGACTTAAACCCATGAAGGGTAATGGCCGCGCGAGTCCATAGAGGGATCCACACATGAAGGGTTCGTGAAGAAGCAACCTTTTCTATCCCACCATTGCCATCTCCCATGAAGGACTTTCCTCACTTGGGTAGATCTTCACGAAGTAGGCGATCTCCTTACCCTTACAAACTTCTTGGTTCAACTCCACATCATGACGGAGGGCCCCAAGGGAAACCTAACTAATCTAGGAGACACCACTCTCTAAAAGGTAATAGATGGTTTGTTGATGATGAACTCCTTTATCTTGTGCTTCAAATAATAGTCTCCCCAACACTCAACTCTCTCTCAGATTTGGTACTGTTGCTTTAGCTTTACTCACGTCAGCGGCATATTTTTATGCTGTTATGGTGGAAGAGTGATTTGAGTGGAAAGTAGCTTGGGGAAGGCTAGAAATCAAGATTAAAATTATAGGAATGGGGTCTCTTAATCTCAACACATGAGTAGGTGGTTCTCTTTCAAAAAATGAATGGTGGAAGTATAGGCACGTTCTGGTGGCTCTCTCACAAATGGAGATGGGGGTGTAGGCGTATATATAGCCCCCACATAAAATCCAACCATTACACACATTTGAATCATCTCGGTGGCCCCGATGAGTTCAAAAATGTGAACGTTAGGAATATCGCTGGGATAGATTGGAACAACTCGATGGGACCGATGTGCAAACATCATCTCGGTGGTGCCAATTGCATAACCTCGGTGGGACCCAAGTGAAGCAATAAGTGCTACTTCTTGAGCTTGCGTTGATTTTCCCTTGAAGAGGAAAGGGAGATGCAGCAATGTAGAGATAAGTATTTCCCTGAGTTAAGAACCAAGGCATCAATCCAATAGGAGGCACAAGCAAGTCTCCAATCTATGCCCCTGGACAAACTAACAAACACTTGCACACAACGCGAAAAAGGGGTTGTCAATCCCTTCACGGTCATGAACAAGAGTGAGATCTGATAGAGATAGGTATAAAAGATAAATAAAAGGGCAAACTAAAGTAAATATGAATAAATTGTAGAAAAGTGTTTTTGGGTTTTGTGGTTTATAGATCTCAAAATATATGATGGTAAATAGACCCGGGGGCCATAGGTTTCACTAGAGGCTTCTCTCTTGAAAGAAAACATATGATGGGTACACGGGAATTTCATCTAGTCACTTTCATCATGATGATTCGATTCGTGTTCGCTACTTTGATAATTTGATATGTGGGTGGACTGGTTCTTAGGTGTTGTTCTTACTTGAACAAACCTCCTACTTAGGATTAACCCCCTCGCAAGCATCCGCAACTACAAGAAAAGTATTAAGGATAAATCCGGACCATAGCATTAAACTTTTGGATCCAATCGGCCCCTTACAGAATAGCGCATAAACTAGGGTTTAAGCTTTTGTCACTCTCGGAACCCATCATCTAATAACTACTCCACAGTGCATTCCCTTAGGCCCAAATATGGTGAAGTGTCATGTAGTTGACATTCACATGACACCACTGAGGGAATCACAACATACATACTATCGAAATATCAAACACATAGCAAGTTCACATGATTACTTGCAACATGATTTCTCCCGTGACCTCAAGAACAAAAGTAACTACTCACAAGTGGTAAACATGCTCAAGATCATAGGGCTATTAAATAGCATAATGGATCTGAACATATAATCTTCCACCAAATAAACCATATAGTAATCAACTACAAGATGTAATCAACACTACTAGTCACCCACAAGCACCAATTTATAGTTTTGGTACAAAGATTGAACACAATAGATGAACTAGGGTTTGAGAGGAGATGGTGTTGTTGAAGATGTTGATGGAGATTGCCCACCCCAAGATGGGAGAGTTGTTGGTCATGACGATGATGATTTCCCCCTTCGGGAGGGATGTTCCCCTAACGGAATCGCTCCACTGGAGGGCAAAAGTGTTGCTGCCGAAGTTCCGCCTCGAGGCAGCGGTGCTCCGTCCCAGAAGTCCTCTCCTTATTTTTTCTAGGTCAAAATGACTTATATACCAGAAGATGGGAACCAGAGGTGGGGATGGATGAGCACAACCCAACAGGGCGCGCCTGGGCTCGCTGGTGCGCCCAGGTGGGTTGTGCCCACCTGGTGGGACCCCTCTGGTACTTATTAGCTCCAATATTCATAATACATTCCATAAAAAATCTCCATAAAGTTTCAGCTTGTCTGGAGTTGTGCAGAATAGGTGGCCTGACGTAGCTTTTCCAGGTCCTGATTTCCAACTACCAAAATTATCCCTCTTTGTGTGTACCTTGCATGAGAGAAAGGCATTAGAATTACTCAAAAAAGCATTATTATGCATAAAATCATCATAAATAACAGTAGGAAAACATGGTGCAAAATGGACGTATCATGATTCTCGAAGCATGCACGTATAGTCTCTCGTTATGCATTGAAATTGGAGCATGATTTATTATTGATTGTCTTCCTTATGACTCTATGTCGTGCCTCGACACGTGGGAAATATAGCCGCATCGTGGGTGTTACAAGATGGTAATTAGAGCCATCCCCCACTTAGGAGCCCCCTGTTTGATCGAATCGCTGACGTTATCGAATCTAGAACAAAACGTTTTGAGTCTTCAGAATATATATATCGGAGAGTAGGTTTGTTTTTACTCCTTAGTATCTTCATCGCTCTAGTGAGGCCTCCCGGCGTAGAACTTTTGACTTTTCTCTCTTCAAATTTCATGAAAAATATTAGGATCACGCGGGTATCTTGGAATCGTTCCGATAGTCTTGTGACGAGAACATTGTTCTTGTTGCCTCCTGACATTTAGGGGTTGTGGCAGTGTCCCAGGGAGTTGAGCTCCGAGGTGTTGTCGTCACAATTTTATCGTTGCAGTTCTGGAATACCTGAGTTCGCCAACATCAAAAATCTCTTTTATGCAGTTGTTGGTGATATAACCTCGACGCCACCCAGTACTGGGGCGGGAGTTCAGGAGTATTGCCATAACTCGTATAACATATGCTTTTCGAAGGTTGAGGTACATGATTTCCGAAGATTTCTTGGTTATGTGTAGAAGGATGGATACAGCTGGATGTAGGAATTGTTAGTTTGGGTGAGATATTATGCTTCCCCTGTATCCCCGACACTTGATTGCATAACGAGAAAGTTTCGGGAGTTTATAGGTGGGAATTCAAGTAGCTCCTACAATATATTTCCAACAGACACATGATACAATATGGGGTGTATCATATGTTTGTTCCGGCTTATTCTTCAAGCCAGATCCTTTATTTTGTTTTGAGTTGTGGTATTCGAGTTTCTTAAATGTCAAGTGTTGATTCCATACCTTTTCCTAAGCGGTGTTCTCATATTTCTATGGGAGTAGTAATCCTTCTTGATCATCGAGATTGTCATGCCAATTCTTTTCCAACCGATGTGATCCTCTTCAAGTGGATCTGATCTTTTTCAACATTCGTAAGATCACTTCTCGACTTTCCTCAACGGTGTTTGTTTCATCCATCCCAAGTTGTCTTTGTTTTGTCCCGCCCTCCCACCCTTTTCTTCAAGGACACATATTTCTTAGTCAAGTATCCATCTTATTGATGTGAAGTCTCTTCTTTCTTTTCTTTCAATGTTCTTATCCGGTAATTCTCAGGAAGACACCAAGGAAGCTTCAAGTTCATCATTCTTCATTCTCTTTTCTTTTCCGATGGATTCAATTCAATCTTTGTCGATCATATCCTTTCCTCGTTTCAAATGTTTTCTAATGCCGGGGCACCTCATAATCATCCGTTTCTCTCTATTCATATCCAAAGTGCCGAAGATATCTTAGAAGATTCGCATTTCCATTCTTAACCCTTTCAAGTTATTTCGAGGTTCTTACCTTATTCAAGGCATTTAAGTCTTACCGGTGCATTATATCTTCATAAGCAATCATTCAACGGTGTTTCTTTTGAGTGGGCCGTAACCCACAGGTCTTTTCCCAGGATCTTGCCTGACTCTTCTAATTTTCCTGAAGCTATTCTAAAATTCTTCTCCAAGTTTGACGTAAGAATGAGTTATCATCAGTCAAATTTCTTTCTCCAAGATCCTTCAAATTCTTTTCATTTTGGTTCAACCTTTCTAATTTTCATTCCGGAGTGCCTCAACAATTCATGGTGGTGTTTCTCATCGTCATTCTCGGATTTTGAGGACCGAAGAAGAGTTTTTCCTCCAAATCTTATGCGTTTCTCTCAAAGATGTGAAGCTCAAGCTTGATGCCATCCTCTCATTATTGCTTTCGATTGTGACAATTATTTTCACCCATCCGGAGCAATTCAAGAGACTTTTCAGTTTGATTCTCCGGAGCCCATCATCTCAGAATTATTCATTCCAGTTTTCAGCTCTTGTTCTCCAAATCATACCGGTGCATCATGCATGTATGATCTAATCAGCTCGGGATCTCTTTGTTAACTTGTATCTAAATTCTCCCAAGTATCTTCGTTCATTTTCTAATTCTTCCCGGTGTTTCGCTATCTTTTCTTTATTTTATTCTTATGGTGGTTTATTCAAGATTTCTTTTCCTTTGTTATCATACTAATTCATTCGTTGTTTCCAAACCCTGCTGGGGGATCCATGAAGACCTTCCCAAGCTTACGTTGTATCTCTCTTATTCATTTCTACGAGAATAAGTGGTATGCCAAATCCGTTGCTTGTCGTCAATTTAAATTGGTGAAGGATACGCATAACATAATCCTTATTCTTGCTTCATCCAAATGGTGGATTCATACTTCCGGAGTTTGTTCATGATATGTAAATTCTCGGTTCAAGTGCTTCATATTTTTCCCGGAGTTCCAAGTTCTCTCAACTATGTCATCACAAAGATTCATCTAAATCATTGCAAGGATTCACCTTGTGTTTTCAACTTCTCTTTCTTTCTATCATCCTTTTATTACCGAAGTTCTTCATGGACGCTCTACATGGTGGTTTGTTAAAGATTTCATTCATTCTCGATGTGTTCTTCAAGATTCTTCTTGGAGGAGCTCAGGTATTCGTCATCTTGCATTCCGAAATGCAATTTGTTCTACCTTATCTTTTGAGGTGGTGTTATGTCACTCTTCACAATTTCCCTTCGTGTGTCATGATTCAACATTTGTCAAGAATGAGATAGTTAAACCCATCAATTTCTTCGAGCATGTGCTCTTCTCAATCCATCAATCTCTTCAGTGGAGTTATCTTGTGTCATATTTCACCTAAAGCCTTCCCTAAGGAATGTTGCTATTGCGGTGCTTATCTATGATCCAAGTATTCCTTATCATCTCGGCGAAAGAAGTTTTCATCATTTGGTTGATCCCAACTAATCAATTGTTTCGGTTAGTGGCATGATTGTCACCTCATAATTTTGAGAGGTTTCCATAAGCCCACAACAAACTTGTTCTTTTTGTTGTTGATTTTCCAACAATTCCGTTCGATCCTTCTTCATAAGAGTGCTCTCTCAAGTTCAGTTGTGAGAGATGTTGGTTCTCTCATCTCCGTTCTTTTCATTCTATTTTGACATTTGTTCTGGAGGCATTGTGATGTTGCCCTCTTCGACCAATCAACTCGTCTTCTCAAGATAATGTTCTTTCCTTTGCTTATCCTTTCAACCAGAGTGTCGTGTCCTCATTCAAGTTCTCTCATCTTATCAAGTTTTGCCTCCCTTCTCAACTAGAGTGCTGTCTGAGATCTTTCTTACCCCTTGTGCCATTCTTTCAATAGTACCGGAGGCAGTGTGTTGTTGATTTCATCAAGTATCCCCTCATCTTGTCAAGTTCATGTTTAATTCCTTCGGAGTACATGTTCATGTTCATCTTTATCGTCCTGTGTACATCTCGTTTCATCCGGAGTGCTTGTGTGTTCTTCCTGTCCATTGCAACCCTTTTTCTTATGTCTTTCAACCTACAAGGTTCTAGTATTGTTCCTTGTTCCTCTTTTCTAACGGAGTGTTTTCAACTTTGTTCATCTTCGTTGTATTGTTTCTTTCAATTTGTTCCACCTCGCAAGGTTCTTTGGTTTCACCCGTTTGTCAAAGAAGCAACTTTGTTTTACCTCTTCCTCTTTCGTTTCTCCCCGATGCCATCCTAGATATCGGACGAGATCCTCTCGTAGTGGTGGAGTGTTGTGATGCCCAAGACCGACGCTTCAGATGCCTTCCATGTTTTCCGAGTTTCTTCGGGCGATTTGTTTTGTCTGTTGCATTCATCTTTGCATCATGTGCATTGCATCATGTCGCCATTTGCATTGCATCATGTCATCATGCAACCCGTTTAAAAAACTCAACCAAATAAACCGTATGGATCTTTGATCCATTTAAATCGAGGGAGATTCACATGGTGAAATTCTCTTTAAAACATATCAAAACACCCAATATTATTAAGGAGCTATAATAAAATATTCCATTAGTTTGGAACCACCCTCAAACACACTTGCATTTTTGAATTCCACACATATTCTATTTCAAGTTCGTTCCCAAACTTTGCCCTTAATTCTTTTATTCTATTCCCAAGCTCCATGGTAATTCTCAACATCTTTGGAATCTCATAAAGCCTAGCCTCGATTCAAATTCCTTGGCTCAAGTCAACTTGTTTGGGATTAACTTCTCCTAATTTGTTGGAACCACTGTTGTTGGGGTGGAAATATTCCTTAAAGCCATACAAAAATGTCCCATAATTTTTTTATTCTCCATGGACTCTTCTCTTAATTCTATTTGGCCTATCTCTTTTGATGAAAAGAGAAATTAAGAGAGAGGGAGAGGAGTAGTCCAGCAGCCCAGCAAGGCCGGCCTGTTCCTCTTAGCCCATTGGCACCTAGGCTAGCTGCACCATCCTCGAGGCCCAGCAGACCCATCTACCCCTCCTAACCCTAGCTCGATCCCCCTCAATCCTCTCCGGGAGCACCTATAGGCCGCTCGCTGTAGCGAAATGCCGGCGCTTCGCACAGGAGCGGCTAGCGTGGGCGGACCCATTTATAGTGGCATGCGGCGGAACGTTCCCGAGATGAAAATCGCAAAAAAGAAATTAGCGCTCGCGCTGTAACTCGAACACGCGACTTCGCACTAACTGGCCTACCGTGCAAACCACTCCGATGTAGACATTCTCACGTTCAACTAGCAGCGCGACAGTTAAAGACTACAGATAATTTATTGGGTCAAACCGACGACCTCCTACAACTAAATTTTTCAAAATTATGAATATTTTCTTCAAAATAAAAACATTTTCCGAATCTTCGTACAAATTTTGTAAAACAGGAACATTTTGATGTTGTGAACAAATTTGAGAAAGGGGAACATTTCTTGAATTTGTGAACAAAAAACAAAAATGTTTATATTTTTAAAACTTCCAGAATATTTTTTGAATTTGTGATTTTTTTTGAAAAACATGAACTATTATTGAGTTTGTGAACAAATTTGGAAAGCTGGAATATTTTTTTCAATTCCCAAACATTTTTTGAATCTTGAGAACAAATTTTGAAATGGTGAACAATTTCAAAAAATCCTAAACAAATTTGGAAGCGCGAACAATTTTTTAAAGCATGAACATTTTTGAATCTTGAGAACATATTTCGAAACAGAGAGAAATTTTGAAAAATTCCGAACAAATTTGGAAGTCTGAACAATTTTTTAAAGCACAAACATTTTCTGAATCTTGAAAACATATTTTGAAACGGAGAGAATTTTGGAAAATCCTGAAAAAATTTGGAAGAGCTAACATTTTTTGAATATGTGAACAAAAAATTGAAATTTAGTACATTTTCTGAATTTTAGAACTTCTGTACTTTTTTGTGTAACGAGAACAAATTTTGAATTTTGAGAACATTTTTTGGAAACACGAACAATAATTAGTTTTTTGTTTTTTAAAGGACAAGAAGAAAAGAAAAGGAAATAAAAAAGAAAATCATATACATTTGTAAAACTACAAACATATTCTGAAAAAGAAAAATAAACTTGAAAAAGAAAGTGAAACAAGAAACAAAAAACATAAAAATGAAAAAGAAACAGAAACGAAAAAAAGAGAAATAAAAAAACAATAGAAAGCCGAAAAAGAACCAGAAAAAACGATGCAGGAAAAAAACCGGTTCAGGGAACCTTGTGAAAGGTTCCCAAAACCGGTTTGGACGCATTATGTGTGGGCCGGCCCATTTCTGTCGCTCGCTGCACTGCCCCTGTGCGATCGCTTGACAGTTTGCCGCAGCGAGCGGCGAATAGGATTTTCCATCCTCTCCTTCCCTTCGTCCGCCTCCAGCGCTGCACGTGCACACAACCAGCGTCAGGAGCCCGCGTCCCCTCACTTGATCCCGCTCTCGATTTCCCCTACATCGCCGCCTCGTCTCCCCTTCGCCATGGCCTCACAGCCCGATCCCCATGGTGCCATGGTCGCCGCCAAGCTCTGCACGCCGGGCCCTGCCCGGCCTCCTCCTAAGTCGTCGCCTCGCCATGGAGCCGCATCGCGCGGACCCGTTCTACGCGCCATGGCCGTCGCATGTCCTCTGCTCCTCCTACATCGCCGGTGACCACGACCGCACCTCCTCGCTGCTGCTCTACTCCATGCGATATCCTAGAGCTCGTCCGCCTCTCCAACCACTGCCTCGGCCTCGGTTTCGGCAGGTCCCCGTGCGCCCTCGCCCGGCCAAACCCCCACCGCAGCGTCCTGCTTCGCTGGAGCCCCGCGCCAAGACCTGCCCTGCCTCGTCATGTCTAGGGCGAGGAGGACGACCCGCATCACCTCCTGCCCGTGCTTCTCCTTTCATTCCCTGTAGGCTATGTCGCCGGAGCAGCACCTGCTCCTCTTCTTTGGGTCCCGATGTCCCCAGGTCGCCAACAGTGTCGGCCTGCAGCCCCGCATTGCGCCCAAGCCGCCGCGCCAAGTTCCTGCCGCTGCCGCTGCAAGTCCCGTGGCCGTCACCCTCGCATCATGCCAAGTCCCTGCACAGTGCCCTGAACCGCCTAGGAAGACCACCGAACATGGAAGATGCCAAGTACCATGATGCCAAGTACCCCTTCGGAACGCCAAGCTGGATCTCTACCGTTGACAAGGTTCCGATAAGACCGTCAAGATAACAACTACCGTGGACGTGCATTTTGCCAAGTACCATTACCGTCGGACACTCGAATGACTACAAGCCGAAATGTCAAGTTCCACGATGAACCGTGTACAACTACCATTTCTCATGGATTCACCTAAGTACCACGAAATGGATGACCCTACAAGTTCAACTACAGTTGCCGTGTACAACTACCGTCGCCTCAGACACATTGGGTTCATCAAGTTCCTCTTTGGAAAAGTACCACTACTTCCACGACTCTGTGAACACCTCCATTGCTTTGAACTCGGTCCACCTCAAAACACACGCTATGAAGGTATAACCCCGAGACGATGACCCGTGGACGAATGCATGTTGTATGAGATGCACCCTTGTTTACCTCGAGTCCGAACTGTCGGTGCACATTGCCCCTCTTTTGCCTTGCGGACGACATGTGGGAACCCAGTAACCGGGAGCACCGCACCGTTCGTCACATGACACACTCCCGTCACACTTTCTTTTGCACCGGTATCTCAATCGAGTTACCGGAACCAGGAATGTTGCCTAGGCATCATTTTCGTTATCGCCGCCATGGCACCCCTTTCATTCCGTCATGGCGACCAAATGCTTCATATCATGTTCATGTCAAATTTTAACAAAAAATGCATAAAACTTGCATATGTCATCTGCATCATGATAATAATATTTAAAATGTTTAAAATTGTTGTTTCCGTTAAATTGCTAAATGCATATGAGGATTTTTCCGGAATTGTTGTTGTTGTTTCTGGCCTCATTTAAAATTTCTTAAATGGGTAGTTTTCATATGCTTCACTTCAAGCCATGTTTAGGAACATTTAATATTGTTGGTATAAATGAGAGAGAACTAAATAATTTATGTGGTGTTTCGTCAATATGCAACTCCTTGCATATTGAGCTCCACTTAATTTGTAGTTTTGGTTGTTGCACTTTGCCATGCCATGCCTCATTAAATCAGACATGCATCATACTTGGTTGTGCATCATGCCATGTTTATCTGATGGTTGTTTACTATGTTGCCTGCTTCTTTCTGGGTTGCTTCTCTCGTTAGCCTCGGTTTCGTTCCGGAGCTGTGAGGATCCGTTCGACTACGTCTGTTTGTCTTCTTCATGGACCCGTTCTTCTTTGTTGCGGGATCTCAGGCAAGATGACCATTACCCTCGAAATCACTTCTATCTTTGCTTGCTAGTTGTTCGCTGTATCATTATGTCACGCTACCTACCACTTGTTTATCAAGCCTCCCAAATTGCCATGATATCCTCTAACCTTTTTCAACCATCCTAGCAAACCGTTGTTTGGCTATGTTACCACTTTTGCTCAGCCCCTCTTATAGCGTTGCTAGTTGCAAGTGAAGTTGAAGTTTGTTCCATCTTGGAACATGGATATGTTGGGATATCACAATATCTCTTATTTACTTAATGCATCTATATACATGGTAAAGGGTGGAAGGCTCGGCCTTATGCCTGGTGTTTTGTTCCACTCTTGCTGCCCTAGTTTCCATCATACTGGTGTTATGTTCCTTGATTTTGCGTTCCTTACGCGGTTGGGTGTTATTGGAACACCTTGACAGTTCACCTTGAATAAAACTCCTCCAGCAAGGCCCAACCTTGGTTTAACATTTGCCACCTAAGCCTTTTTCCCTTGGGTTCTACAGACTCAAGGGTCATCTTTATTTTAAACTCCCGGGCTCGTGCTCCTCTGAGTGTTGGTCCAAACTAGACCACCGTGCGGGACCGTCCCTTGGGAACTTGGGTTATGTTGGTACCTGTATGCTTAGCTTATCCGGTGTGCCATGAGAACGAGATATGTGCAACTCCTATTGGGATTTGTCGGCACAGTCGGGTGGTCTTGCTGGTCTTGTCTTACCATTGTCGAAATGTTGTGTAACCGGGATTCCGAGACTGATCGTGTCTTCCTGGGAGAAGGAATATCCTTCGTTGACCTTGAGAGCTTGTGATGGGCTATGTTGGGACACCCCTGCAGGGTATAACTTTCGAGAGCCGTGCCCCGCGGTTATGTGGCATATGGGAATTTGTTAATATCCGGTTGTAGATAACTTGACACTTGACTTAACTAAAATGCATCAACCGCGTGCGTAGCCGTGATGGTCTCTTTTCGGCGGAGTCCGGAAAGTGAAAACGGTCTTGTGTTATGGTTGTGCGTAAGTACTTTTAGGATCACTTCTTGATCATTGCTAGCTTCACGACCATTGCGTTACTTATCTTCTCGCTCTTATTTGCATAAGTTAGCCACCATATTTGCTTAGTGCTTGCTGCAACTCCACCTCATTACCCTATCCTACCCATAAGCTTAAATAGTCTTGATCTCGCGGGTGTGAGATTGCTGAGTCCTCGTGACTCACAGATACTTCCAAACAGTTGCAGGTGTCGATGATACCAGTGCAGGTGACGCAACCGATCTCAAGCGGGAGCTCGATGAAGATCTTGATCATTGTTTTGTGTCTTTTCCGGTTGATCAGTAGTGGAGCCCACTTGGGACGATCGGGGTTCTAGCATTTGGGGTTGTCTTCTTTTATTTTGGTTCCGTGGTCGGACCTTGATTGTACTCTGGGTGATGTATGTTTGATTTGTTATTTGGGTGAAGTGGCGATTGTAAGCCAACTCTTTATCCCTTTCTTATTCGGTACATTGGACTGTGTGAAGATTACCCCTTTTGCGACAAAACCACCATGCAGTTATGCCTCTAAGTCGTGCGTTGACATGTGGGAGACATAGCCGCATCGTGGGTGTTACATCTTATTCCAAAATCCATTAAATCTTTACCCAAAACTTGAAAACTTCACAACACAAAACTCAACAAAAAATCTCATGAGCTCCGTTAGTATAAGAAAACAAACCACCACTTAAGGTACTGTAATTAACTCATTCTTTATTTATATTGGTCTTAAACCTACTGTATTCCAACTTCTCTATGGTTCATACCCTCCGATACTAGCCATATATGCATCAAAATAAGCAAACAACACACGAAAAACAGAATCTGTCAAAAACAGAATAGTCAGTAGTAATCTGTAGGTTTCGAATACTTCTGTAACGCCAAAAATTCTGAAATAAATGGGTGAACGTGAGGAAATTTTCTATTAAGCATCTGGAAATATAATCAACCTAATAGCACTCTCCAGTAAAAAATGGCAGAAAATCTCGTGAGCGCTAAAGTTTATGTTTTTTTACAGCAAGATCGCAAAAACTTCCCCCAAGTCTTCCCAAAGGTTCTACTTGGCACAAACACTAATTAAAAGCATAAAACCACATCTAAACATAAGCTATATGAATTATTTATTACTAAACATAACCAAAAAACAAGAAACAAAAATAAAATTTGGTTGCCTCCCAACAAACGCTATCGTTTAACGCCCTTAAGCTAGGCATCTACAATTTTAATGATGCTCACATGAAAGATAGCAATTGAAACACAAAGGGAGCATCATGAAGCATATGAAAATCACATCTAAGTCTAACATACTTCCTATGCATAGGCATTATATAAGCAAACAAATTATCAAGACAAGCAAAAACTAGCATATGCAAGGAAGTGAAAGAAACAATAGCAATCTCAACATAACAAGAGGTAATGTAGTAACATGAAAATTTCTATAACCATATTTTACTCTCTCATAATAATTACATGTAGGATCATAAGAAAATTCAACAAAATAGCTATCACATAAAATATTTTCAACACGATCCACATGCATGCAATGTTGATACTCTTCCAAAATAGTCATGACCTCTCCAAACCCACTTTTATCGAAAATTGCATAAGATTGAACATTCTCCAAATACGTGGGATCTAAAGTTGACACTCTTCCAAACACACTTTCAATATTGAAAACATTATTATCAATCTCATATTCATCATGCGGCTTAAATAAATTTTCAAGATCATAAGAAGCACTATCACCCCAATCATGATCATTGCAACAAGTAGGGGACATAGCAAAACAAGCATCCCCAAGCTTAGGGTTTGCATATTATTAGCACAATTTACATCAATAGAATTTATAATAAAATCATTGCAATCATGCTTTTTATTCAAAGATCTATCGTGAATCACTTCATAAAGTAATTCGTCACACTTTTTAGATTCACGAATTTCAAGCAAAACCTCGTAAAGATAATCCAGTGCACTCAACTGACTAGTAATAGGTTCATCATAATTAGATCTCTTAAAGAGATTAGCAAGTGGATGAGGATCCATAAACTTTTAGCAAGCAAAGATGCAAGCAAAAAGAAGGTACATGGTAACACAAGCAAACAAAAGATCAAACGGAAGAAGGGCGAATAAAATGGCAAGGGTGAAGTGGGGGAGAGGAAAACGAGAGGCAAATGACAAATAATGTAATGCGAGGGATAAGAGTTTGTGATGGGTACTTGGTATGTCTTGACTTGTGCATAGATCTCCCTGACAATGGCGCCAGAAATCCTTCCTGCTACCTCTTGAGCACTGCGTTGGTTTTCCCTTGAAGAGGAAAGGGTGATGCAGCAAAGTAGCCTATGTATTTCCCTCAGTTTTTGAGAACCAATGTATCAATCCAGTAGGAGACTACACGCAAATCCCTTGTACCTACACAAACAAATAAGAACCTCGCAACCAATGCGATAAAGGGGTTGTCAATCCCTTCACAGTCACTTACGAGAGTGAGATCTGATAGAGATAATAATAATAAGATAAATATTTTTGGTATTTTTATGATATAGATTGAAAGTAAATATTGCAAAACAAAATAGATGGGAACCTTATACGATAAAAGATAGACCTGGGGGCCATAGGTTTCACTAGTGGCTTCTCTCAAGATAGCATAAGTATTACGATGGGTGAACAAATTACTGTCGAGCAATTGATAGAAAAGTGCATAATTATGAGAATATCTAGGCATGATCATGTATATAGGCATCATGTCCGCGACAACTAGACCAAAACGATTATGCATCTACTACTATTACTCCACACATCGACCTCTATCCACCATGCATCTAGAGTATTATGTTCATCAGAATAGAGGAACGCATTAGGCAAGATGACATGATGTAGAGGGATAAACTCAAGCAATATGATATAAACCCCATCTTTTTATCCTCGATGGCAACAATACAATATGTGCCTTGCCGCCCCTGCTGTCACTGGGAAAGGACACCGCAAGATTGAACCCAAAGCTAAGCACTTCTCCCATTGCAAGAAAGATCAATCTAGTAGGCCAAACCAAACTGATAATTCGAAGAGACTTGCAAAGATAACTAATCATACATAAAAGATTTCTGAGCAGAATCAAATATTGTTCATAGATAAACTTGATCATAAACCCACAATTCATCGGATCTCGACAAACACACCACAAAAAGAGTTACATCAAATAGATCGCCAAGAAGATCGAGGAGAACATATTATTGAGATCCAAAGAGAGAGGAAGCCATCTAGCTAATAACTATGGACCCGAAGGTCTGTGGTAAACTACTCACACATCATCGGAGAGGCTATGGTGTTGATGTAGAAGCCCTTCGTGATCGATTCCCCCTCCGGTGGAGCTCTAGAAAAGGCCCCAAGATAGGATCTCTTGGGCACTGAAGGTTGCAGCGGTGGAAATAGGGTTTTGTGGTGCTCCTGGATGTTTTCGGGGTATATATATATAGGAGGAAGAAGTATGTCGGTGGATCTATGAGGGGCCCACGATGTTGGGGGCGCGCCCAAGGGGGGCAGGCACGCCCTCCTACCTCGTGGCCACCTTGTTTATTTCTGGACATCTACTCCAAGTCCTCTGGATCACATTTGTTCCAAAAATAACTCTCCTGAAGGTTTCATTCCGTTTGGATTCCGTTTGATATTCCTTTTCTATGCAACACTAAAATAGGCAAAAAAAATACAGCAATTTGCACTGGGCCTTGGGTTAGTAGGTTAGTCGCAAAAATAATATAAAAGTGTATAAATAAGCCCATTAACATCCAAAATAGATAATATAATAGCATGGAACAATCAAAAAATATAGATACGTTGGAGATGTATCAACTGACTCGAGGGGAAGCAAAAGGAAAGGGGACCGACGAAGCCCGACACCATGCCCCGATGCCCGCCAGCCACAAGAGATACATGACGATCCTTGCCAGGAATGAAGAAACCACCTGACCACCTTCTGCTTCTCCAAGCGCGGCAGACACGTTAAACACGCATGGCCCAGCAGATAGAAAAAGAAGCTTAAAACAAAAGCTAAGTCCACATTATGACTTCTATTTGATGCGTTTCAGATTTCTATAGTCGTTTATCCCTTAACTCCAGTAAGTGTTCGTATCGTGAAATCCCTCATGCGATGGAACCTTGACTAGTTTCTTTGAGCCCTCCATCATCTTGTCCAGAGCCATGCTCGTAGGACAAGAGGCTGCGTCAACAGCTACCTGGGAAAAAACTTCCGAGACGCATCCACGCCGAGATGACTGTTAAGGGCCGGACCCTTACGATAATCGCGGCAATATGATATCGGCAAGCATCCAGAGCATACATAGGAATTGACCATATGAACACGAGCATGTAGAGTTTAAAGGGATAAACACGCAGTTAAAGATCTAGCTAGATATTATAGGGCTCGTGCGAACACTAGAGATAAAACGACTAAACACAAAATACGCGTCATGTTCCATTACAGGACTAGAAGGAATAACTTAAACATAGAGAACCCTGTCAACGAGGGGAGTGGACTTCTTCTCAGCAGCGGCAACGTCAGCACCTGCTGGCGGCTTCTTGAAGCCATCACCAAGGTCGTGCTCTGGGTGGCTACAGGCGATGTTGCTCAAGACCATGAAGAGGGCGTCATGAGCGAGCCTTCGTGACTCGGTCGCGAAACGCTCGGCCCTCCCCTCTTCATGAACCTTAAACTTGTCAACCAACTCATCAAAGAAGATCCCCAGCTTGACACTCGGGACCTCCTACTCGCTGGCTGAGTAGACTGGGCCGTCCATGCCCATCGTTGCAGCTTGGTCGCCAAGACGTTTTGCAATGTCAATCAGGCTCTTGATCCAGAGGTTGTTCATGTCGACCCGATTCATCAGCCTGTCCTCTGCATCTTGCCGGAGATGCTTGGCAGTTTCCTAGTCCTCGGACAGCAACTGCTGCCGAGATTCAAGGGTTTCCACCGACTGCTCCAACGAGCCGATCCTTGCCTTCGTATCAGAGATGTTGCCGTTGGCGGTCTCAATGCTTTGGATCTTGGAGGAGAGCTGCAACTGCACATCAGCCAGGCGAAGCTCTGCATGCCGCAACTCTTCTTTGAGTGCCTCCACCTCCTTGGCTCTCCCGGCAAGGTCTTCATTCAGTTTGTCCACCCGCCGGTCGAGCTCGGCCTTAGCGGAAGATACGGCATCCAGATCTTCAACAAGCTTCTTCAGCTGGGTAGCATGGTCAGTAGTAAGGGTGTCCAGAGCGGCCCCATGCTTGTCCTTAAATTCCTTGGTGGGTTGCTGCACCAAGGCCTCCAAACTTTCATCCTTGGTGCGAGGGGTAGCTTCAAGCTTCTCCACCCGAAGGGAGATCTCTCGTTCCCTGGCATCCAAAGATGCTTTGTGGTCCGCCAGGCGCCCCTCCCGAGCCACAACATCTTCCCTCATCATCTAAAGGATCTCTCGATGCCTCATGAGCGCATTGAATTGCTTGTCATTCCATTCACGCAACTCCAGGCACTTGTCCTTCAGCTTCTGATCCACTTTGTCGGCGGATTCACGCCGCTCCTTGAGCTCCTGCCACTTCTGGTTGTGCCAGGCCTGCAGTTCCTTCAAGCCCACCGCCATGGACTCTATGAAGGACAAATCCATGGTGATGTTAGCAGAGTCATCGACCTCCCCACCTCCCAGATGCAGTGGTGCCAGAAGACGCTCAAGCTCTTCATCAAGCTCTGCGTGTGTCAAGGACGGGGCGGGGGCTCCGATATCAGGCAACAATGGCACCACGGTCAGCATGTTCGAAGAAGACGGTGGGGCATCAACCGCGCCCTCATAAGAAGGGAGTGGACCCATGGTTCGAAGAGCAATCGTCGCCTCGACAACCACTTCCTCTACCAAGGCGCTTTCCAGGGAATGCTCCACCACTGCCAAAGAACCATGCGTTCCCCCGACTGCCAAATCCTGCCCCTCAGTAGCCGCGACCTTCGCGGCTTCATCTGCAGCAGACCTCCCTATGTCCGCCACCACCTCCAACAAGTCTGGTTCTTTGGCCTAGGGGGCTGCAGATGGAAGGGGCCAGTGAACAAACGAAGGAATGGAAATCTCGAAGCAAGTGGAGGCGGCCAGAGAGTGAAAGGGAAAAAG
Source organism: Triticum monococcum (assembly GCA_034509565.1). NCBI lineage: Eukaryota > Viridiplantae > Streptophyta > Magnoliopsida > Poales > Poaceae > Triticum > Triticum monococcum. The sequence goes on along the minus strand of CM067844.1, from coordinate 301,245,138 downwards.
GGTTGAGCTAGATACCTGGGGAATTCTACCAGGCAGGGGTCTCTGTTTCCTGGCAACATTCGTTGCCGGGTCACGAGCCTCGTCCTTTGCTGGGGTCGACTCAGCGGCCTTCTGCACTGTCTCTATCACGGAGGATTCCATGATGACATCTTCGGTTTGAGCGGCGGGGGACACGTGCTCCTCCCAGAGTGGCTCGCCCTGCGTTGCCTCGCCCCCTCCCCCGCGTGAAGGGGAAGAAAGGCTATCTCCGTCATCTCTGGCGGGCGGGGTTAAGTCTCCATTCCCAGGGCAGGGGCTGGGTTGGGGGCTCGACATGGGGTCTTCGGCATCCTTCCCCGCCGAAGCCGAGCCCTCTACGCCCTCCAGCGTCCTGAGGCACCGGATCTTCCTCTAGGAACGATGGATGAGGGTCGCCGTCTCCTCTTCCACTTCCCTGCCGGTGACAACAAGAACAAGAGGTTAGTCGGCAAAAGCATTTAAATCTGCTTAGGAAGATGTTTACCACAAAGAGAAATCCTCCTTACTCTTCCGAAGTGAGCATGGAGTTCAAGTTCAACCTTGTGGGTGGAGGGGACTCTTGTCTTCTCTTCAGAGACGGAAGGGTGGAGCTTTCCGGCAGCTTTGGTGCCTGCTATGACATCAAGGGATCCGGAGGAGATGAGCTCTGCGAGGAGCTCGAGCCAGAAATGGAGCTGGACTCTGCCTCCATGGCCACCGGCCGTTTGGCGGAAGGTGCTTTGGCCTGAGCAAGGCATGGATATTGGTGACACGCCACCTCGGCCTTGGAAGACTTGGTGGAGATCTTCTTCACCTTCTTGGTGGGTGGTGCCGGCTTGGAGATCGCCACTCCTCGGCAGGTGGTGCGCCTATGGGTACGCTGGTCTGGGTTCGGTGCAGGGGCTTGCGGTCCTACCGCAAGCCATTCCTCTTCAGGGGCCACTGCCGCGCCCTTATCCCTCTCCGCCTCCTTTCCCTGTTGGAGCTCCTTTGCTATTGTGGCTAGAGCATCTAGCCTGGTGAAGTTATCCCCAGCAAGCTCTCCCCTAGCAGTATCTTCCGTGGTTTGCGCCTTGCTACCGCCTTGGGAAGAGCTCCCGTTCCCAGCCTTCCCTTTGCTTTTCCCGGACTTTGCGGCCTTCTCCATCTCTGTGCGGTGGTCATCTTTGTCCCCCGCGACCCTCTTCAGAATGTACGCTACCTCCGCAGCAGAGGTGCACTTATACAATCCCTCTTCGGCCCTGGTGGCCTTCTCCACCAAGGTGCTCGACCACTGGAGCTCTTCATCAAGAGAAGGGAGCTACCAAGTGCCTGATACTCCCTCAGCGTTGCAATCCGGTATCCATTAAGTATCTGATACCGGGCCGAGTTGATGTTCAGGGGAACGACGGTTGCCGGGAGCCTGAACATGTCGAAGCAACCAAATAGTTGGTCGCACAACCAAGCATTTCCATAAACTGACAAGTTATTGGCTAGCCCCAGCAGCAGTCTCATCCTATCCGCAGCGCCGCCATACAGCCACGCAGGCCTATCCCTTTCCTGTAGTGGCGAGATGCGGCGGGGGAGGAAATCTGCTCCCACATGCTCGATGGCTAACCCAGCAGCCGCCAGGCGGATGATCCTATTAATTGTTGGGTGCAACCTATCATCAGAAAGGCCCTTGGCGCTCCAATCCTTGCCGCGCTCGACGCACTCCTGCTACGCTTCACAAAACTCGGGGGCTTCTTTGTCTTGGATCCAACACCAATCCCCTCTCAATTCATCCCATCCCCCGCGTCGGTACCCTGGGAGGTAATTCTTCTTTGACCGTGGTATCAAAATGATGATCCCAGAGCGGTTAACTCGGCTCTCCACCCATGGGACAAAGTAAGGCCGGAATAAATCCACATTGGGCTTCACCCCGACGAAATTCTCACACAAATGTGCAGATGGCCATGGCCGCCATTGCATTCAGCGTGAAATCAAGGAGGTGAAATCCATAGATGTTCATGATTGCCTCAAAGAACTCAGAAAAAGGAGGACACAGACCATAGATGAAATAAGCGGCAAAGAACTGATACGAGTCGGGGGCACTCACCTTGCCGCTTCGTAGACCACGGGTGCTCTGTGCCCTTTCTCAATGGGCCGCCCTCATAGATACCCGTACTTCGCCTGAAGGACGAGGTCGTTCAAGGTAGACGGAACGAAGATGAAGTCCTTGCTCTGCTTCTTGTTCAGCTCCACCGACCTTTTGTTCCCCTCGGTGGCGGGGTCCTTCAATGCGGTCGTCGACTTCTTCTTGTGTACGTGTCTCTTCCCCATTGCTGCGGCAACACGAGAAGGATACATTGGAGAGGATGGCAGCGGAAGGAGAAGCGAGATGGGGAACTGTCGCTTGGCTTGCGGGGGAAGAAGATGGGGGAGCGGGGCGAGAGACAGATGAATCGTGCCGCTCTGATTTACCCTGCTCTTGAGAGGGGGGAAAGTGGGACAGAGGCATGACACTTCAGAAAGTTACCGTTTTACCATAACTGCAACCGCCCCACGACCCCACGACGTGCAGTAATTGCACAAAGTGAACGTTGGATTGACTAGTCATTGTTGCAAACTGTCACACACAGCCCTCTCCTGCGACGTGCCCGCCCATTCTCTGGGGCCTAACCGAACGAGTCACGCGACACGTATGGCTCAGGCCCAGGGGCTTATGTCGGGGAAAATATATAGGGGCGGACATTTTCCCCTGACTCGTGCACGAACAAGCCAGGGATAGGTCAGAGATTGAAGGGCTAAGTGATTTGAAGAACCAACATGTAGCTTAGAGGGGCTAAGATCAAGCCTAAGGAGCAAGATATCAGCAAGAGAAGGGCCTCCCTTGCCGGGTAGGCGAGCCCGGCAAGGGGCAAGGCCACCACTAGAAGTAAGCAACCGAGGCTCCCCAGTAGAGCCTGCTGGGACTCGTGGGAGCAGAACCACCCCACCAACCACTCAAGTGCGACCAACGTCGTCAATCAGTGCGGTGTCAACCCGCAAGATGATTACGTGGCAGCCATTCGCCACATGGCAGCCATTTCCTACAGAAGAAGCCTACATATGACATTCGTCCCGCGACGTGTCAAGAGAGTAGGTGCAGAGCTGATAAGATAGCCCGGTAGGCCCTGCCGGGCGACCAATGATGTGACACTCACCAGGGCATTTAATGCACCCTGTCAGCCCGTAGAGTTAGGGATGACAGCACTGATCGCTATCATATCAGTGGATAATGACCACTTTGCCACAATGGTGACCCCTTAATCTATAAAAGTAGGCCCATGGCACTCGTAGGGGGTTTAGATGGTTGGAAAGTTAACAAACCCAAGCTACCACACGGGTGTAGTCGCTGCGGCCCCGAGGAAAACCTTGCCGGGCAAGTGTAGTACGCACCACCACATTCATTCCACCATCAATCCACTAAAGCAGGAGTAGGGTCTTATGCCTCGCGGCGGCCCGAACCTGGCTAAATCACTTGTGTGCCCTCTACCATGCTGCCGTATGCTGGTCTGCTCTTTGTGCAACGCGTCGTCCCCCCGCCGAACCAACAAAGGGCCACCCGGTCCCATAGGTGGTCACGGAAATCCCGTGACACCAGCTCCTCGTCAACTTCTCCAACAAGGAGTACAAACTAAAGGACGAGGACATGGCAGCATACCTAGAGGAGGTATGTAAAATCGAAAAGCAATTCTTTGGCTTGGAGTTGCAGCATGTCCTGTGTGGTGCGAACAAGGAAGCGGACTACATTGCCAAGCGGGCATAACGCTGCAAACCCCAAAGCCCTGGTGTCTTTGAAGAAATATTCTTCAAGTCGTCAGCCACACCCCGACGGCAGGCATAATGTTGCCTCAGGACGAGCTGCCGCCCACGCCGCTCATGGGTGCTCCGGCCTGTAGCCCGACCTCAGGAGCCCGCCTGCTCCTCACGATGACACCTGAGGAGGACCGTTGGAGAAAGGAGTTTGAGGCATACCTGCTCGACGGCACCCTACCCGAAAAGGAGGCAAACACGAAATGCATGGCCCGCGAGGCCACCGCATACTACTTACAGGATGGCACGTTGTATTGCATTTCAGAAGATCAAGGGCGTGAGCTACTGGCTGATATCCACGGGAGAGACTGCGGGCACCACTCTTTGTCGCGCACCCTCACGGGCAAGGTATTTCGCAGCGGGTTCTACTGGCCCACGACATTGCATGACACCATCGAGTTGGTTTGGTCTCGCGAGGTTTGCTAGTTCCATGCCAAGCAGATTCACTAACCGGCACAGGGGCTCTAGATGATCCCACCCTCACGGCCCTTTGCGGTCTGGGGGTTAGACATACTAGGGGCATTCGCTTGTGTGGCCAGTGGCTACCGGTACCTCTACTTAGCCATCGACAAATTCACTAAGTGGGCGTATGTGGAACCTGTGCGCACAATCCCAGCGGGCTCGGCCTTCAAGTTCATTAAGGGCCTCGTGAGTCGGTTCGGCGTCCCCGTCCGCAGCATCACCGACAACAGTTCTCAGTTTACAAGTAACCCCTTCAGGTCATATTGTGCTAACCTTGGAATGCAAATATATTACGCTTCAGTGGCGCATGCATGAAGCAACGGCTAGGATGAGCGTGCCAATGCGGAGGTCCTCAGGGGCCTCAAGGCTAGAAGCTTCAAGAAGAAGCTTGAGGCCTACGGTAGGGGTTGGCTGGAGAAGTTGTAGTCCGTGTTGTGGTCCATCCGCACCACAGTGACTAAGTCCACCAGCGAAACCTCCTTCTTCCTCGTCTATGGGGCCAAGGTGGTCCTTCCGCTTGAGATCAAGCACCATTCCACACGGGTCTTGGCATTCAACGAGGCATGCCAGGATGCTAGGCGGGGAACCGATCTCATGCTTAGCAAGGAAGCCCATCGCCAAGTTTCCCTCCATGCTGCGAGGTACCAGCAGGCCTTGCAGTGTTACCACAGCTGCAACAGGTACCTCCAGACTCTGAAAGTTGGAGACCACATCCTGAGGCGGGTCATCTCCAGGGAGGGCCTTCACAAGCTCTTTTGGAAAAGTTGGTAACCTCACTTGGAGCTATGTTTTCATTTGTCACATGATATGTGTTTTGCTTGGAGTGTCAATTTATTTTGATATAATTTGCTTGATGTTATTTATAATATTGATTTGCATCTTTTATTTCAACAAAAGAGGCATTGATAGCCTTTACTATGCTTATTTTACAAGTCTACATGTTGCTCTTTGAAAATAGAAAATTTACCACTATTGAAAAAATTCCCTAGAAAAGTTAGAATGTGATAAAATGTTGAAACTTTTTGCAAACTAAGCCCTGATAAATTTTCTACAGTGTGGTAAATTTTCATAATGCTTGGAGTTAAAGAAGTATTGATACTCTTGCATTCTTTATAGAATGTACTGTTTTGGTAGATTGCTGTTATGCTTGCATTGTTTGCATATGTTTGCTTGTTTAATGATTATATTTGAGGATAGGAGTATTAAATATGTAGAGGCATTTAGTATGCAATGTTGAATAATATTTTTAGTGATTTTCTATAGTAGAGAATGATAAGGTTTTTGCATTGGTTTATACTAACTTATATCGAGAGTTCTTGTTGAGTTTTGTGTGGATGAAGCTTTTGAGATTTAGGAAAACCGTGATATGAGAAGAATTAAGGAGACACAAAAGCTCAATCTTGGAGATGCCCAAGGCACCCAAGATAATATTTCAAGAAGTCTCAAGCATCTAAGCTTGGGGATGCCCCGATAGGCATCCCACATTTCCTCTTCAACAATTATCGGTTAGTATCGGTTGAGCCTAAGTTTTTGCTTCTTCACATGAGTTGTGTTATTTCTAGAATGTCATTTTATTTACATTTTGCTTTCTTTTTAAATAAAATACTTACATCTGAAAGTTTTTGAATAAAATAGGGTCCTCAAATAGTTGCCAGGGAGGCTAGGTAAGCGGCATTCACATCCCGTCAAGGAAGCTATTTTCTATGGATTTGCTCTAGAGCTTCACTTATATCATTTTGAGCATAGTATGCTTTAGAATTTTTGAATAATTTCTCTCTTGCTTCACTTAAATAAATTGGAGAGAAAGAAATATTATGCTCATGATCTTCATTTATATCTTTTTGGAGTAGCTTGTCATTTACTCTCGTGCTTCACTTATATCCTATGAGTAAATTGTTGAATAAATTGAATGTCATGAAGTTGAAATCATATCATGCCTAGTGGTATCTTCACATTGTGTTTAGAAAGTGAAATATTTTGAGGCTTGATAATCACAATATTTTTCATACAAGCAATTCACGAAGAATTAGTATAAGCAAGAGAACTTTCACATACAAATACACAATCTTGGAAATCTTTTGTGATTGTGAGCGCCCATCAAAATATTATATGCCAAAATTGTTTATGTTTGTTCATATTCACATAGAAGTTATATTGTCATATATCCTTCAACATGTGGTGCTTGTCCCCCATCTTTGCTAGCCAAAAATTCCGCACCAAGTAGAGATACTACTTGTGCATCCAAGAACCCTTAAACCCAAATCTTATTTTCAAGAGTCCACCATACCTACCTAAGGATTGAGCAAGATCCTTCAAGTAAGTTGTCATTGGTGCAATAAGGCAAAAAAATTGCTTCTAAAAGTGTTAGATCATTTAGTGTAAGAGAAAATAGAGCGTTATACGAACTTGTGATGGCAAAGAATAAAAGCGATAGACTGCATAATAAAGGTTGCTATCATGAGGGGCAATATAACATGACGTTCTTTTGCACTAAGGGGTTGAGCATACAAACAAACAAGCGCATGGAAACCTCTACTTCCCTCTGTGAAGGGCCTATCTTTTACTTTTATGTATTTACTTTTATGAAAAGAGTCAAAGTTCTTCTCTCTATTCCTTTTTATTTTTTCTTTTGGCAAGCATCATGTGGTGAGGAAAGATCTAGACACATATTCTGAATCTGAAATTATTTGGTGTTATTTTAGTACGAACTCTTGGATAGATTGATCGGAAAGAATAGCTTCAAGATGGTTTCGTACCCTACAAATGATTTCTTCTTATGTTCTCCTCTAGATAAGAACTTTGGAGTGACTCTTCATTGCACTTTGAGGGATGGTTATATGATCCAATTATATTAGCATTGTGGAGAGGTTTCACTACTGAAAGTATGGACCCTAGGCCTCATTTTCAAGCATTGCAATACCGTTTTTGGGCCCCTTTACTATTTGCTACCTTGCTATTTTTATTTATTCAAATAATAAAAATATATTTCTACCTTCAATATTACACTTTTATCACCATCTCTTCGCCGAACTAGTGCACCTATACAATTTTCCATTGTATTGGGTGTGTTGGGGACACAAGAGATTTCTTCTATTTGGTTGTAGGGTTGTTTGAGATAGACCATCTTCATCCTACACCTCGCATGGATTGATAAACCTTAGGTCATCCACTTGAGAGAAAATTGCTACTATCCTACAAAACTCTGTGCTTGGAGGCCCAACACGAGTCTAAGAGAATAAAGTTGCGTAGTAGGCATCACTTATACGCTCCAATACAATCCATAGATTCATCAAAAAAGCACACAATGCAACGAAAATAGAATCTGTCAAAAAACAGAACAATCCGTAGTAATCTGGACTTTAACTATACTTCCATAACTCCAAAAATTCTATAAAATTAGGACTATGTAGGAAATTTGTATATCAATCATGTGTAAAAATTCAGAAATTTTCGTCACTCCAGTTATTTTTAATAATTCTGCCACTAGACGCAAAAGTTTTTGCTTTTCAGCAGGAGCAAACCAACTATCTCTGAACATGATCCTAAAGGATTTACTAGGCACAAACGCTAATTAAAACATGAAAACACAATCATAACAGAAATATTATTGCATATTTACGGAAGAACATAAAGAAAATTAAAAAATTCAAATCTAACTATTGGGTTGCCTCCTAACAAGTGCTATTGTTTTACGCCCCTAGCTAGGTATAATGCATAGATTCAAGTATTGTCTTCTTTAGTTTCCAACTCATCAATCACACATCCATGATTAATAAAATATCTAGCATCTATATTCTCTATGATCACACTCCGTGGAATGAAATTAAAGAATTCACCCTTGCAAGTTGGTTTCTTTATCACTTCAACAAATTGGGGTGAATACTAATCATTTTAAGATCTTCATTGTTCCTACTAGAAGTGGCACCTTTGTTTTTAGGAACATGTGTAGACTTTTAATTCTTATTACTGGTAGTTTTTTCAATAGGCTTAACGGAAGAAAAAGCTGAGCTCAAGTTACTAATAATTTCTTCCAATTTATCAATCCGAGCCGGGCTGTCATCTCCTCTTTCGTTAACTACATGCCTTTTATCTTTTAGTAATTCGAGAGTATCTCCTATCCTCGACCAAATTCAATTAGCATGATCATGGATCTTTTTAGCAAAATTTTCAGTATGTTCTATGGTGAGCATTTTCGTTTCAATAGCATCTAGCCTTTGCATAACATGCTCAAGAGTTAAAATCGTTTCATTGATAATTATGGGTGGTGATCCCACTAAATTTCCCATAGCATTAAAAGTATCCATAGAGGAACACATCAAAAAATTCCCTCCAGTAATAGTATCAGGAACGTAGCTATACCAAGTAGTGATGCCCACATAAAAATTGCGAAGAAGGATAGTGGTAGATTGCTTACGAATAGATTTATTGTGAGCATTGCATATCCTATACAAAGCATCTTTTAAATTCTCTCCTCCCCTTGGCTTAAAATTGAAAACTTCATTCTCACGGGTGCACGTAGCAAGGGAAGAACTAGCCATAATGATAAAGTGGGCAAGCAAACAAAAGATTGAATGAGAAAAAGGCAAATTAAAAATATCTTTGGATTTTTGCAAAAAAAATCAGAAGTGGGGGAGATGAAAACTAGAGGCAAATGGAAAATAAAGTAAATTTCAAGAATAGGAAAGTTTGTTCATAGGAACCTAATAGATGTTGATGATGTCTCCCCGGCAAAGGCACCAGAAATTCTACCTGATTGCATGTATCTGTGTTGGTAATTCCCCGAAGAGGAGAGGATGATGCAGCACAACAATGCTAAGTATTTCCCTCAGTTATGAAACCAAGGTTATCAATCCATTGGGAGAAGAAAGCAATACTATGTAAACAACACTTGCACACAAACAACAAAAACTTGCAACCCAACGCGTAAGACGGGTTGCCAATGACTCCTCGATATTGAGATAGTTTAAATTGTATGAGATTTGATAAATATATCTGACTAAAACATGAAATAAAATAAATAGACAAAAAGTGCAGCAAGGTATTTTTGGATAAATAGATCTGAAAATAATATGATAGGAAATAGACCTGGGGGCCGTAGATTTCACTAGAGGCTTCTCTTGAGAAAATAGGATACAGTGTGTAGACAAATTGTTGTCGGGAAATTGATAGAAAAGGAAATAATTATGATGATATCCAAGGCAATGATCATGTATATGGGCATCACGTCCAATATTAGTAGACCAACTCCTGCCTGCATTTACTACTATTACTCCACACATCGACCGCTATCCAACATGTATCTAGTGTATTAAGTTCATGGAAAAATGGAGTAATGCAAAAGAACGATGATATGATGTAGACAAGATCTATTCATGTAGGAACAGAATCCATCTTTTTATCCTTAATAGAAATGATACATGTGTGTCATGTCTCTTTCTGTCACCGGTTGAGCACCGCAATATCAAACTCATCACAAAGCACCTCTTCCCATTGCAAGGAAAATCAATCTAGTTGGCCATACCTAACCAAAGTTTCAGAGCAGAAATACGAGGCTATAAAGATCATGCATAAAAGATTTCAGCAAAGACTCAAATAATATTGATGGATAGATGTGATCATAAACTCATAACTCATCGGATCCCAAGATCACATCACAAAAAGTCATTACATCAAATAGATCTCCAAGAAAATCAAGGAGAACATTGTATTGAAGATCGAATACAGAGAAGAATCCATCTATCTACTACCTACGTACCTGTAGGTCTATGGTAAACCATTGACACATCATCGGAGGGGAAAGGGTGATGATGAAAATCCCCTCCTTGATCGTTGCCTCCTCCGATAGAGAGCCGGAAAAGGCCTCTAGATTGGATCCCGTGGTTCTGAAACTTTCGGCAGCAGGAAAGGTGTTTCGTCGACTCCCCTAGTTTTTGGGGATTTTAGAGTAATTCTAGAGGCAAAGGTCGGTGGAGGGGGTGCTTGTCGTCTCTACTACCCACTAGGGCGTGCCTGGGGGCCCTGGCATGCCCCAAGTGCCTAATGGGCCCCACAAGTCCCCTCTGGTGCACTTCGTGGGCATCCTGGGTGTGTTCTGTCCAGAAAGAAAATCACCAAAAAGTTTCGTGGCATTTGGACTTTGTTTGGTATTGATATTCTGCAAAGTAAAAACAAGTAGAAAATAGCAACTGGCACTGAGCACCATGTCAATAGGTTAGTCCCAAAACATTATATAGAGTTGCTAGTAAATGAGTATAAAACATCGAAGAATGATATTTAATAGAAGGGAACAATAAAATCGTATAGTTACTATTGGGAATTTTTCATTATAGAACCTGGCTTGTATATTCTAGTGATGGGCTTCCTCAAATGCCCGAGGTCTTCATGAGCAAGCAAGTTGGATGCACACTCACTTAGTTTTCTTTTGAACATTCATACACTTATAACTCTAGTGCATCCATTGCATGGCAATCCCTACTCACTCATATAGATATCAATTGATGGGCATTTCCATACCCCATTAATTTGCCTAGTTGATGTGAAAATTTCTCCCTTCTTTTTTGTTTACTACCACCTTCTATTCCACCTAAAGTGCTATATCCATGACTCACACTCATGTAAAGCATTGAGAGTTGAAAAAGTTGAAGCGTGTTAAAAAGTATGAACCAATTGCTTCGCTAACAACGGGGTAGTAGATGATTTATACTTTGTGTTGAGAAGAGGGAGCATGTCAAGACTATAACATTCTTAAGCCATGATATTTTGAAAAGACATGATTGCTTTCTAGTATGCTTGCAATATTACTATTTTTATGTCAATATTAAACTATTGTTTTGAATCTTCTAGATCTGAATATTCATGCCACATAAAGAAAGATTGCATGATAAACATGTTAGGTAGCATTCCACATAAAAATTTCTATGTTTTATGATTTACCTACTCGAGGACGAGTAGGAATTAAGCTTGGGGATGCTTGATACGTCTCTAACGTATCTATAATTTTTTATTGTTCCATGCTATTATATTATCAATCTTGGATGTTTTATATGCATTATTATCCATTATTATACTTCCGGAAGTGGGGCGGGGCACCGCTGTCGGTGTCAAAACCGGCCGATCTTGGGTAGGCGGTCCCGAACTGTGCTTCTGAGGATCTAAGGTAACAGGAGGTAGGGGACACGATATTTACCAAGGTTCATGCCCTCTTAATGGAGGTAATACCATACTTCCTAATTGATTGACTTTCATGAGTATAGGGGTTACAAGAGTTGATCAACCTCCAGATGGTAATGGCTAAACCCCAGATGCCTAGACTATATGATTATGATCGCCCCTACATACTAAAACCCTCCAGTTTATATAGACACTGGAGGGGCCTAGGGTTGTACAAAGTTGGTTTACAGAGAAAGGAAACTTCATATCCGAACGACAAATCTTGCCATCCATGTAAGGAGAATCCCATATGGACACGGGGGAAGGCCTTCTATCTTGTATCTTCACGGCCCATCAGTTCAGCCCATGTCACATAGCACGGATGCCCGGGGACCCCCTAATCCAGGACTCCCTAAGTAGCCCCTAAACTAGGCTTCAGTGACGATGTGTCCAGCGCGCAGGTTGTCTTCGGCATTGCAAGGAGGGTTCCCCCAGCAAATATTCGAAAGAAGTTGAACAAAAGAACTATATCCGGCTCTGTATTACAGTTACTGAAGGAAATATGCCCTAGAGGCAATAATAAAGTTATTATTTATTTCCTTATATCATGATAAATGTTTATTATTCATGCTAGAATTGTATTAACCGGAAACATAATACATGTGTGAATACATAGACCAACAGAGTGTCACTAGTATGCCTCTACTTGACTAGCTCGTTAATCAAAGATGGTTATGTTTCCTAACCATGAACAAAGAGTTGTTATTTGATTAACGAGGTCACATCATTAGTTGAATGATCTGATTGACATGACCCATTCCATTAGCTTAGCACCCGATCGTTTAGTATGTTGCTATTGCTTTCTTCATGACTTATACATGTTCCTATAACTATGAGATTATGCAACTCCCGTTTACCGGAGGAACACTTTGGGTACTACCAAACGTCACAACATAACTGGGTGATTATAAAGGAGTACTACAGGTGTCTCCAATGGTAGATGTTGGGTTGGCGTATTTCGAGATTAGGGTTTGTCACTCCGATTGTCGGAGAGGTATCTCTGGGCCCTCTCGGTAATGCACATCACATAAGCCTTGCAAGCACTGCAACTAATATGTTAGTTGTGAGATGATGTATTACGGAACGAGTAAAGAGACTTGCCAGTAACGAGATTGAACTAGGTATTGGATACCGACGATCGAATCTCGGGCAAGTAACATACCGATGACAAAGGGAACAACGTATGTTGTTATGCGGTCTGACCGATAAAGATCTTCGTAGAATATGTAGGAGCCAATATGGGCATCCAGGTCCCGCTATTGGTTATTGACCGGAGACGTGTCTCGGTCATGTCTACATTGTTCTCGAACCGTAGGGTCCGCACGCTTAACGTTACGATGACAGTTATTATGAGTTTATGCATTTTGATGTACCGAAGGTTGTTCGGAGTCCCGGATGAGATCACGGACATGACGAGGAGTCTCGAAATGGTCGAGACGTAAAGATTGATATATTGGAAGCCTATGTTTGGACATAGGAAGTGTTCCGGGTGAAATCGGGATTTTACCGGAATACCGGGAGGGTTACCGGAACCCCCCCGGGAGACTAATGGGCCTATTGGGCCTTAGTGGAAAAAGAGAAAAGGGGCAGCCCATAAGCTGGCCGGCGCCCCCCCTTTCCCCAAGTCCTAGTAGGACTAGGAGAAGGGGCCGGCCCCCCCTCTTTCTCCTTTCCCCCCGAGAGTCCTAATTGGAATAGGAATGGAGGGAGGAGTCCTACTCCCGGTGGGAGTAGGACTCCCCTGCGCCTCCCTCTCCCTGGCCGGCCGGCCCCCCCTCCTCCAACCTTTATATACGGGGGCAAGGGACACCCCAAGACACACAAGTTGATCCTTGAGATCATTCCTTAGCCGTGTGCGGTGCCCCCTGCCACCAAATTCCACCTCGATCGTACCGTTACAGTGCTTAGGCGAAGCCCTGCGTCGGTAGTACATCAAGATCGTCACCATGCCGTCGTGCTGATGGAACTCCTCCTCGACACTTTGCTGGATCGGAGCCCGAGGAACGTCATCGAGCTGAACGTGTGCTAAGAACTCGGAGGTGCCGGAGTAACGGTGCTTGGATCGGTCGGATCGGGAAGAAGACGTACGACTACTTCCTCTATGTTGTGTGATCGCTTCCGCAGTCGGTCTGCGTTGGTACGTAGACAACACTCTCCCCTCTCGTTGCTGTGCATCACCATGATCTTGCGTGTGCGTAGGAAAATTTTCGAAATTACTGCGTTCCCCAACAGTGGCATCTGAGCCTAGGTTTTATGGTTTGATGTTATTTGCACGAGTAGAACACAAGTGAGTTGTGGGTGATACAAGTCATACTGCCTACCAGCATGTCATACTTTGGTTCGGCGGTATTGTTGGGTGAGACGATCCGGACCAACCTTACGCGTACTCTTACGCGAGACCGGTTCCCTCGACGTGCTTTGCACATAGATGGCTTGCGGAAGACTGTCTCTCCAACTTTAATTGAACCAAGTGTGACTACGCCCGGTCCTTGAGAAGGTTAAAACGGAGTCTATTTGACGAACTATCGTTGTGGTTTTGATGCGTAGGTGAGATGAGTTCTTACTTAAGCCCGTAGCAGCCACGTAAAACTTGCAACAACAAAGTAGAGGACGTCTAACTTGTTTTTGCAGGGTATGTTGTGATGTGATATGGTCAAGGCATGATGCTGATTTTATTGTATGAGATGATCATGTTTTGTAACCGAGTTATCGGCAACTGGCAGGAGCCATATGGTTGTCGCTTTATTGTATGCAATGCAATCGCGATGTAATGCTTTACTTTATTACTAAACGGTAGTGATAGTCGTGGAACCATAAGATTGGCGAGACGACAACGATGCTACGATGGAGATCAAGGTGTCGCGCCGGTGACGATGGTGATCATGACGGTGCTTCGGAGATGGAGATCACAAGCACAAGATGATGATGGCCATATCATATCACTTATATTGATTGCATGTGATGTTTATCCCTTTTATGCATCTTATCTTGCTTTGATTGACGGTAGCATTATAAGATGATCTCTCACTAAAATTATCAAGAAGTGTTCTCCCTGAGTATGCACCGTTGCCAAAGTTCGTCGTGCCCAGACACCACGTGATGATCGGGTGTGATAAGCTCTACGTCCAAATACAACGGGTGCAAAACAGTTGCACACGCAGAATACTCAGGTTATACTTGACGAGCCAAGCATATACAGATATGGCCTCGGAACACGGAGACCGAAAGGTCGAGCGTGAATCATATAGTAGATATGATCAACATAACGATGTTCACCATTGAAAACTACTCCATCTCACGTGATGATCGGTTATGGTTTAGTTGATTTGGATCACGTGATCACTTAGAAGATTAGAGGGATGTCTATCTAAGTGGGAGTTCCTAAGTAATTTGATTAACTGAACTTAAACTTATCATGAACTTAGTACCTGATAGTATCTTGCTTGTTTATGTTGATTGTAGATAGATGGCTCGTGCTATTGTTCCGTTGAATTTTAATGCGTTCCTTGAGAAAGCAAAGTTGAAAGATGATGGTAGCAATTACACGGACTGGGTCCGTAACCTGAGGATCATCCTCATTGCTGCACAGAAGAATTACGTCCTGGAAGCACCGCTGGGTGACAGGCCTGCTGCTAGAGCAATGCCAGATGTTATGAACGTCTGGCAGAGCAAAGCTGATGACTACTCGATAGTTCAGTGTGCCATGCTTTACGGCTTAGAATCGGGACTTCAACGACGTTTTGAACGTCATGGAGCATATGAGATGTTCCAGGAGTTGAAGTTAATATTTCAAGCAAATGCCCGAATTGAGAGATATGAAGTCTCCAGTAAGTTCTATAGCTGCAAGATGGAGGAGAACAGTTCTGTCAGTGAGCATATACTCAAAATGTCTGGGTATAATAATCACTAGATTCAGATGGGAGTTAATCTTCCAGATGACTGCGTCATTGACAGAATTCTCCAATCACTGCCACCAAGCTACAAGAGCTTCGTGATGAACTATAATATGCAAGGGATGAACAAGACTATTCCCGAGCTCTTCGCAATGCTGAAAGCTGCGGAGGTAGAAATCAAGAAGGAGCATCAAGTGTTGATGGTTAGCAAAACCACTAGTTTCAAGAAAAAGGGAAAAGGGAAGAAGAAGGGAAACTTCAAGAAGAACAGCAAACAAGTTGCTGCTCAGGAGAAGAAACCCAAGTCTGGACCTAAGCCTGAAACTGAGTGCTTCTACTGCAAGCAGACTGGTCACTGGAAGCGGAACTGCCCCAAGTATTTGGCGGATAAGAAGGATGGCAAAGTGAGCAAAGGTATATGTGATATACATGTTATTGATGTGTACCTTACTAGAGCCCGCAGTAGCACCTGGGTATTTGATACTGGTTCTGTTGCTAATATTTGCAACTCGAAACAGGGACTACGGAATAAGCGGACGCTAGCAAAGGACGAGGTGACGATGCGCGTGGGAAACGGTTCCAAAGTCGATGTGATCGCGGTCGGCACGCTACCTCTACATCTACCTTCGGGATTAATATTAGACCTAAATAATTGTTATTTGGTGCCAGCGTTGAGCATGAACATTATATCTGGATCTTGTTTAATGCGAGACGGTTATTCATTTAAATCAGAGAATAATGGTTGTTCTATTTATATGAATAATATCTTTTATGGTCATGCACCTTTGAAGAGTGGTCTATTCTTGTTGAATCTCGAAGATAGTGATACACATATTCATAATGTAGAAGCCAAAAGATGCAAAGTTAATAATGATAGTGCAACTTATTTGTGGCACTGCCGTTTAGGTCATATCGGTGTAAAGCGCATGAAGAAACTCCATACTGATGGGCTTTTGGAACCACTTGATTATGAATCACTTGGTACTTGCGAACCGTGCCTCATAGGCAAGATGACTAAAACACCGTTCTCCGGTACTATGGAGAGAGCAACAGATTTATTGGAAATCATACATACCGATGTATGTGGTCCGATGAATATTGAGGCTCGTGGCGGATATCGTTATTTTCTCACCTTCACAGATGATTTAAGCAGATATGGGTATATCTACTTAATGAAACATAAGTCTGAAACATTTGAAAAGTTCAAAGAATTTCAGAGTGAAGTTGAAAATCATCGTAACAAGAAAATAAAGTTTCTACGATCTGATCATGGAGGAGAATATTTGAGTTACGAGTTTGGTGTACATTTGAAAAATTGTGGAAGAGTTTCGCAACTCACGCCACCCGGAACACCACAGCGTAATGGTGTGTCCGAACGTCGTAATCGTACTTTACTAGATATGGTGCGATCTATGATGTCTCTTACGGATTTACCGCTATCGTTTTGGGGTTATGCTTTAGAGACGGCCGCATTCACGTTAAATAGGGCACCATCAAAATCCGTTGAGACGACACCTTATGAACTATGGTTTGGCAAGAAACCAAAGTTGTTGTTTCTTAAAGTTTGGGGCTGCGATGCTTATGTGAAAAAGCTTCAACCTGATAAGCTCGAACCCAAATCGGAGAAATGTGTCTTCATAGGATATCCAAAGGAAACTATTGGATACACCTTCTATCACAGATCCGAAGGCAAGACTTTTGTTGCTAAATTCGGAAACTTTCTAGAGAAGGAGTTTCTCTCGAAAGAAGTGAGTGGGAGGAAAGTAGAACTTGACGAGGTAACTGTACCTGCTCCCTTATTGGAAAATAGTACATCACAGAAAACTGTTTCTGCGACGCCTATACCAATCAGTGAGGAAGCTAATGATGATGATCATGAAGCTTCAGAACAAGATACTACTGAACCACGTAGATCAACCATAGTGAGATCCGCACCAGAGTGGTACGGTAATCCAGTTCTGGAAGTCATGATGCTAGATCATGATGAACCTACGAACTATGAAGAAGCGATGGTGAGCCCAGATTCCGCAAAGTGGCTTGAGGCCATGAAATCTGAGATGGGATCCATGTATGAAAACAAAGTGTGGACTTTGGTTGACTTGCCCGATGATCGGCAAGCAATTGAGAATAAATGGATCTTCAAGAAAAATACCGACGCTGACGGTAATATTACTGTCTACAAAGCTCGACTTGTCGCGAAAGGTTTTCGACAAGTTCAAGGAGTTGACTACGATGAGACCTTCTCACCCGTAGCGATGCTTAAGTCCGTCAGAATTATGTTAGCAATTGCCGCATTTTATGATTATGAAATATGGCAGATGGATGTCAAAACTGCATTCCTGAATGGATTTCTGGAAGAAGAGTTGTATATGATACAACCAGAAGGTTTTGTCGATCCAAAGGGAGCTAACAAAGTATGCAAACTCCAGCGATCCATTTATGGACTGGTGCAAGCATCTCGGAGTTGGAATAAACGCTTTGATAGTGTGATCAAAGCATTTGGGTTTATACAGACTTTTGGAGAAGCCTGTATTTACAAGAAAGTGAGTGGGAGCTCTGTAGCATTTCTAATATTATATGTGGATGACATATTGCTGATTGGAAATGATATAGAATTTCTGGATAGCATAAAGGGATACTTGAATAAAAGTTTTTCGATGAAAGACCTCGGGGAAGCTGCTTACATATTAGGCATAAAGATCTATAGAGATAGATCAAAACGCTTGATTGGACTTTCACAAAGCACATACCTTGACAAGATTTTGAAGAAGTTCAAAATGGATCAAGCAAAGAAAGGGTTCTTGCCTGTGTTACAAGGTATGAAGTTGAGTCAGACTCAATGCCCGAGCACTGCAGAAGATAGAGAGAAAATGAAAGATGTTCCCTATGCTTCAGCCATAGGCTCTATCATGTATGCAATGCTGTGTACCAGACCTAATGTGTGCCTTGCTATAAGTTTAGCAGGGAGGTACCAAAGTAATCCAGGAATGGATCACTGGACAGCGGTCAAGAACATCCTGAAATACCTGAAAAGGACTAAGGATATGTTTCTCGTATATGGAGGTGACAAAGAGCTCACCGTAAGAGGTTACGTTGATGCAAGCTTTGACACTGATCCGGACGATTCTAAATCGCAAACCGGATACGTGTTTACTTTAAACGGTGGAGCTGTCAGTTGGTGCAGTTCTAAACAAAGCGTCGTAGCGGGATCTACATGTGAAGCGGAGTACATAGCTGCTTCAGAAGCAGCAAACGAAGGAGTCTGGATGAAGAAGTTCATATCCGATCTAGGTGTCATACCTAGTGCATCGGGTCCAATGAAAATCTTCTGTGACAATACTGGTGCAATTGCCTTGGCAAAGGAATCCAGATTTCACAAAAGGACCAAACACATCAAGAGACGCTTCAACTCCATCCGGGATTTAGTCCAGGTGGGAGACATAGAGATTTGCAAGATACATATGGATCTGAATGTTGCAGACCCGTTGACTAAGCCTCTTCCACGAGCAAAACATGATCAGCACCAAGGCTCCATGGGTGTTAGAATCATTACAGTGTAATCTAGATTATTGACTCTAGTGCAAGTGGGAGACTGAAGGAAATATGCCCTAGAGGCAATAATAAAGTTATTATTTATTTCCTTATATCATGATAAATGTTTATTATTCATGCTAGAATTGTATTAACCGGAAACATAATACATGTGTGAATACATAGACCAACAGAGTGTCACTAGTATGCCTCTACTTGACTAGCTCGTTAATCAAAGATGGTTATGTTTCCTAACCATGAACAAAGAGTTGTTATTTGATTAACGAGGTCACATCATTAGTTGAATGATCTGATTGACATGACCCATTCCATTAGCTTAGCACCCGATCGTTTAGTATGTTGCTATTGCTTTCTTCATGACTTATACATGTTCCTATAACTATGAGATTATGCAACTCCCGTTTACCGGAGGAACACTTTGGGTACTACCAAACGTCACAACATAACTGGGTGATTATAAAGGAGTACTACAGGTGTCTCCAATGGTAGATGTTGGGTTGGCGTATTTCGAGATTAGGGTTTGTCACTCCGATTGTCGGAGAGGTATCTCTGGGCCCTCTCGGTAATGCACATCACATAAGCCTTGCAAGCACTGCAACTAATATGTTAGTTGTGAGATGATGTATTACGGAACGAGTAAAGAGACTTGCCAGTAACGAGATTGAACTAGGTATTGGATACCGACAATCGAATCTCGGGCAAGTAACATACCGATGACAAAGGGAACAACGTATGTTGTTATGCGGTCTGACCGATAAAGATCTTCGTAGAATATGTAGGAGCCAATATGGGCATCCAGGTCCCGCTATTGGTTATTGACCGGAGACGTGTCTCGGTCATGTCTACATTGTTCTCGAACCGTAGGGTCCGCACGCTTAACGTTACGATGACAGTTATTATGAGTTTATGCATTTTGATGTACCGAAGGTTGTTCGGAGTCCCGGATGAGATCACGGACATGACGAGGAGTCTCGAAATGGTCGAGACGTAAAGATTGATATATTGGAAGCCTATGTTTGGACATAGGAAGTGTTCCGGGTGAAATCGGGATTTTACCGGAATACCGGGAGGGTTACCGGAACCCCCCCGGGAGACTAATGGGCCTATTGGGCCTTAGTGGAAAAAGAGAAAAGGGGCAGCCCATAAGCTGGCCGGCGCCCCCCCTTTCCCCAAGTCCTAGTAGGACTAGGAGAAGGGGCCGGCCCCCCCTCTTTCTCCTTTCCCCCCGAGAGTCCTAATTGGAATAGGAATGGAGGGAGGAGTCCTACTCCCGGTGGGAGTAGGACTCCCCTGCGCCTCCCTCTCCCTGGCCGGCCGGCCCCCCCTCCTCCAACCTTTATATACGGGGGCAAGGGACACCCCAAGACACACAAGTTGATCCTTGAGATCGTTCCTTAGCCGTGTGCGGTGCCCCCTGCCACCAAATTCCACCTCGATCGTACCGTTACAGTGCTTAGGCGAAGCCCTGCGTCGGTAGTACATCAAGATCGTCACCACGCCGTCGTGCTGACGGAACTCCTCCTCGATGCTTTGCTGGATCGGAGCCCGAGGAACGTCATCGAGCTGAACGTGTGCTAAGAACTCGGAGGTGCCGGAGTAATGGTGCTTGGATCGGTCGGATCGGGAAGAAGACGTACGACTACTTCCTCTACATTGTGTGATCGCTTCCGCAGTCGGTCTGCGTTGGTACGTAGACAACACTCTCCCCTCTCGTTGCTGTGCATCACCATGATCTTGCGTGTGCGTAGGAAAATTTTCGAAATTACTGCGTTCCCCAACAGTTACAACCCTGAACCACAAGGGCAAAATACTTAACAAAATAAGTCATGTCCACTGGCAACTTTTTCAGCGAGATGTTATGTCTGGCCTTATCATTATTCTGAACCATTTTGTGGCCTCCCACTTCGCGTTTCGAGGTGCGACCATTGACACATCTTGTCAAAGTAGAGATCGTGTCTCCTTATCGTGGTATTCTCATCAATACAGATTTGGGTATTCAACCGTGTCGTTCTCATGACCCCTTGGGAATAGGCGAGTTTTAAGGCTCATGAGGGGGCGCTTGATATTCACTGCCTTTATAAAGGGATAAGAACCCACCTTTTTACCCAACGCCTTCTTCTTCCTCTATCCTTCCGTCCTTGAGCTCTAGAGCCCAAGCTTCAATCTTTTTTGCCACCACCAAACACTCTAACCATGTCCGGATCTGGCTCTCAAGGCGAGTGGGTGGCCTCCTCCGTAACGAAGAAGGACATCAAGGAGCTCCTTGAGGCGAGGTACTTGACAGCGGAAATCAATCACAGGCTCCAGGCCAAAGAGCTAGTCATTCCCACTCCAGAGCCCGGTGAGAGGGTTGTATTCATCCCTCATTTCCTCCGCGGACTAGGGTTTCCTCTCCACCCATTCATTTGCAGTCTCATGTTCTATTACAGGCTAGATTTTCACGATCTAGCCCCGACTTCCTTCCTCCACATCTCAGCATTCATCGTCGTGTGCGAGTTATTCCTCGGCATCCCCCCACATTTCGGCCTGTGCCTCAAGGCTTTCAACGTGAAGCCAAAGGTGGTCGACGGAGAGCACGTGGATTCCGGCGGCGCCATGGTGAGCAAACTCCCCAATGTTACATGGCCTAGAGGGGCATTCGTGGAGACCGTCAAGACATGGCAGCAGGAGTGGTTCTACATCACCAAACCCCGCGACACCAAATGGGCGGCCGCTCCTGCTTTCAGATCCGGACCCCCATTGCGGCTTGCGTTGTGGACCAACAAGGGTCTGGACTAGGGATCATCCGACAAGGTGTTGAAGCTGCAAAAGTGCATCAAAAGTATCATAGAGAAGGACACCAGCCTCACTGATGTGATCCAGGTGATGCACATTCGCCGAACCCTTCCCTCCCAACTCCGGACTCTCCACATGTGGGGGTTTGATAACCCACAAGTATAGGGGATCGCAACAGTTTTCGAGGGTAGAGTATTCAACCCAAATTTATTGATTCGATACAAGGGGAGCCAAAGAATATTCTCAAGTATTAACAATTGAGTTATCAATTCAACCGCACCTGAAAGACTTAATATCTGTAGCAAAGTATTTAGTAGCAAAGTAATATGGAAGCAGCGGCAAAGGTGGCAAAAGTAATAGTATTGGTTTCGTAGCGATTGTAACAGTGGGAACAGAAAAGTAACTAAGCAAAGATCAATATGTGAAAAGCTCGTAGGCAATGGATCAGTGATGGATAATTATGTCGGATGCGATTCCTCATGCAACAGTTATAACATAGGGTGACACAGAACTAGCTCTAGTTCATCAATGTAATGTAGGCATGTATTCCGAATATAGTCATACATGCTTATGGAAAATAACTTGCATGACATGTTTTGTCCTACCCTCCCATGGCAGCGGGGTCCTATTGGAAACTGTCGGCGTTCTGGGAACGGGGGTCCCCAGACTTGCCTGCCTGCGGCCTGTGGCGTGGCTCAAGTGGGGGCCCAGCGCGGCCCATCTTCATCAGATCAAGCTCAAGACCCTCGCGAGGGGACAAGCCTCGCGGGGCGGACGACAGGAAGCTTCCTCAGAGGCAGCCTCATCAGACAGGCTTGTGAGGAGGCGGAGAGATCAAGGCAGGGGTACCTCGTGAGGAACCTGTGATGCAAGCCATGACGATCGAGACTAGGCGGGCGCCGGCCTGCGAAGTGTCCTTGTTTCCCCTATGGTGCAAAGGGGGCAAGCACAGGCCAAGGCATCATGCAAAGGTTGCCATTCCGGTGCAACGAGACCAAGACCAGCAGAGCGGCAGGACGGAGGTCACCGTGGAGCCCAAGACGGCGTCATCACCAGTACTTTTGGCAGCCGAAGACCACCTTTGGTCAGAATAACTTGTACTACATGTTCCCCTTCAAAATGGCCAATTGTTGGCGCCCTTCCCGCTCATTATTTGGGGAGAGGCCCAGGGCCTCTATAAATAGAGCTAGCCACCACAGAGTAGAGGGGCGACCTAGGGAGAAGACATCTAGAAAGCTGGTAGAACCCTAGCAGAGAGAAAGAGAGGCGACTGAACTCACCCTGAAGTTCATCGCACCAGCTCAAGAACACCTCTCGTGAGGCTGTTCTTCCTTTGTACTGATCCTCATCAGCCCCTGAGGCAATCCACCACACCACACACTAGATTAGGGTATTACACCACAACGGTGGCCCGAACCAGTATAAACCTAGTGTCCCTTGTGTTGTTCGTTGTTTCCAGCGCAAATCACGCAAGGAGATTGGGCATAGATTGGTAGGGGAGAGATCTCCACGCGCACCCCAGTGTTCGAACCTCAAGGGTCTGCCGGAACCCGAAATCCAACATTTGGTGCGCCAGGTAGGGGTGCGCCGGAATCTTTCTTCCTCCGCATCATGTTCCGTCGCCTCGCCGTTTAGATGTCAGGCGACCTGACTGCCACCACCAACCGCTGGGCACCATGGCTCGCCCACGCCATGGCACCAGCCCAGGGCGACCTCAACCTTGTGCCTCAGGCAGCCCGCGCTCCGCAAGGCGCTGCGGGGCGCGGGCGACTCGACCAGACGCCGCCTGCCCTCACACCACGGCAGGTGCGGGCCACAGCAAGGGCCTCAGACCACACCGCGGCCACAACATCGTACTCCCGACAGGAGCAAGCAAACTCCAGGGCCGCGCTCACGGTGGCCCGCGAGTTGCTACGGTGTCGACTGCAGGAAGGCGGCCGCGACATGTTGTTGGAGCGAGTAGCTGAGGTCCTTTACGCCGCCGCCTCAGGAACACCTCCTTTCTGCGTCCAGCTGCCACCCCACACCCAAGGCGGGCCGCATAGTGGCATCATGCGCAGACGCGCAACTTCCAGCGGACTCCACAGGTCCCGTCGAGCGCCAACACCTCCACCGGCACCAGGCGGCAAGTCACGCCAGCCCCCTTTCAAGCCGGCGAGGGGGTGCGCGCCGCGGCCTTCGGCCTCGGTGGACCGCCGCGCCATCACCCCTAAGACGATGCTCCAAGCCAGGCTGTGTGGCATACGGGATGCTACGGTGAGGCGCACGGGGCGGTGACCCCCGAAGCTTATGTGCCCTGCATGGTGGATCAGGGGTGCACATTGGAAGAAGATCATGGCTCATTCCTCGGGCCAGGCTGGGGCGAGGAGATGCCAGGAGCCGAGCTCTTTCAGGAACCCCAGGAGAACCTCGATGTGACGCCCCCGATTCAATCGTACACTAATCATGCACGCAAATGTGTACGATCAAGATCAAGGACTCACGGGAAGATATCACAACACAACTCTACAAATAAAATAAGTCATACAAGCATCATATTACAAGCCAGGGGCCTCAAAGGCTCGAATACAAGAGCTTGATCATAGACGAGTCAGCGGAAGCAATAATATCTGAGTACAGACATAAGTAAACAAGTTTGCCTTAAGAAGGCTAGCACAAACTGGGATACAGATCAAAAGAGGCGCAGGCCTCCTGCCTGGGACCCTCCTAACTACTCCTGGTCGTCGTCAGCGGGCAGCACGTAGTAGTAGGCACCTCCGGTGTAGTAGGGGTGTCGTTGCCGGTGGCGTCTGGATCCGGGGCTCCAACATCTGGTTGCAGCAAACGGGTAGAAGGTATAGGGGGAAAAGAAGGAGAAAGCAACCATGAGTACTCATCCAAAGTACTCGCAAGCAAGGAGCTATACTACATATGCATGGGTATCAAATAGAATAAGGGTATCATATGTGGACTGAACTGCAGAATGCCAGAATAAGAGGGGGATAACTAGTCCTGTCGAAGACTACGCTTCTGGCAGCCTCCGTCTTGCAGCATGTAGAAGAGAGTAGACTGAAGTCCTCCAAGTAGCATCGCATAGCATAATCCTAACCGATGATCCTCCCCTCGTCGCCCTGTGAGAGAGCGATCACCGGTTGTATCTGGCACTTGGAAGGGTGTGTTTTATTAAGTATCCAGTTCTAGTTGTCATAAGGTCAAGGTACAACTCCGGGTCATCCTTTTACCGAGGGACACGGCTATTCGAATAGATAAACTTCCCTGCAGGGGTGCACCACATACCCCAACACGCTCGATCCCATTTGGCCGGACACACTTTTCTGGGTCATGCCCGGCCTCGAAAGATCAACACATCGCAGCCCTACCTAGGCACAACAGAGAGGTCAGCACGCCGGTCTAAACCCTATGGCGCAGGGGTCTGGGCCCATCGCCCTTTGCACACCTGCACGTTGCGAACGCGGCCGGAAGCAGAACTAGCCCCCTTAATACAAGAGCAGGCTTACGGTCCAATCCGGCGTGCGCCACTCAGTCGCTGACATCACGAAGGCTTCGGCTGATACCACGACGCCGGGATACCCATAACTACTCCCGCGTAGATGGTTAGTGCGTATAGACCAAATGGCCAGACTCAGATCAAATACCCAGGTCTCGTTAAGCGTGTTAAGTATCCGCGAACGCCGACCAGGGCCAGGCCCACCTCTCTCCTAGGTGGTCGGAACCTGCCCTATCGCTCCGCCACAAAGTACAGTCGGGGGCTGTCGGGAACCCAGGCCCACCACTACCTGGGTGGAACCACCTGCCCCTTCAGCCCCCATCTCCGAACAGTATCAAAGGTAATGTAACAGTGTAAAGTATAAAGTATATGCCCGTGATCACCTCCCAAAGTGATCACGGCCCAGTAGTATAGCATGGCAGACGGACAAGAGTGTAGGGCCACTGATGGAACACTAGCATCCTATAGTAAGCAGTAGGATAGCAGGTAATGGTAACAACAGTAGTAGCAAGGACAGGCTATGCATCAGGATAGGAATAACGAAAAGCAGTAACATGCTACACTACTCTAATGCAAGCAGTATAGAGAAGAGTAGGCGATATCTGGTGATCAAAGGGGGGGCTTGCCTGGTTGCCCTAGCAAGAGAGAGGGGTCGTCAACTCCGTAGTCGTACTGGGTAGCAGCGGCGTCGGTCTCGGTGTCTAGCGGAAGAAGAGGGGGGAGAAACAATAAATATTTAAGCAAGCATATGCATAGTGATGCATGACATGACAAGTAACGGCGTTAGAGGTGCCCTAACGCGCTAGTAGGTGATACCGGTGAAGGGGGATGACATCCGGGAAAGTATCCCCGGTGTTTTGCATTTTCGGGCAGAGGACCGGAGGGGGAAAGTTGCGAGTTCGATAGGTTAGGGAGGTGTGGAGGACGAACAGGTTGCGTTTCCGGAATCGTCTCATCGTTCTGAGCAACTTTCATGTAGAAAGTATTTTCATCTGAGCTACGGTTTATTTTATATTAATTTTAAAAGATTTAAATCATTTTCAGGATTTATTTAATTATTTTAATACAACATTATCCAAAACAGTGTTTGCTGATGTCATCATGACGTCAGCAATTGACCAGGTCAACCTGACATGTGGGTCCCGCTCGTCATACTCTGTTTTAATTAACTAACAGTTAATTAGGTTAATTATTGATTAGGTTAATCTAATTATAATTAATTAACTTAATTAATTCCTTAATTACTTAATTAATTAATTAATTAATTTTATTATTATTATATATTTTTTTAATTCTTTTCTTCTTCTTTTTTTTAATTAAAACATTCTGGGGTGGGGCCCCCCTGTCATAGGCACAGGGGCCTTAGCGGGTTCGGGCGCTGGGGCGCTGCGGGGCGCCTGAACTGGGCGTTCGCCCTGGTGCTCGCCCAGGCAGGCCGCGGGGCTGGAACTAGCGAGGCGCGGCAGGGCGCCGGCGATGTAGGGAGGCAGGGCTCGCCCGTTGGAGCCGGGCGCGAGGCGGGGCGTCGACGGAGAGGGGTGGCCGCAGGCGCAGACCAGCAGCAGCGGAGGCCGGTCGGCGAGGCGCGTGCGCGCGCGTGAGGTTGCCGGACATGGCCGGAGCCAAGTGGCGCGGCGGAAGGTGCTCCGGGGCGCCGGCGTGTGGCTCTGGCGGGCTGCGGTCCGGCCAGAGCAAGGGGGGTGTGGCTGGGCGAGACAGCGCGGGCTGCTCGCGGGCGGCAGCAGGCAGCGCGGGGCTGCGGTGGGGCGGTGAGTGGGGCGAGCGGCGTACGCGCGCGCAGGGGGGGGGGGGGGAGGTAGAGCAGCGGCAGCGTAGGAGCGGACGAGGCGGGCGCGCGCGGCGGTGTCACACCCTAGCTAGATTATGCATTAGAGTGTGCATCATGTTTACCTTCATCAGAAAATTGAAATGGGGAAAGCAGAACCCCCAGCACCCCCCCTGAAATCAACTAGGGTTTACTAAAAATAAATTCAATGAACCTGAAATGCCCTTCAAAAATGTTCACCCTCCTTGCCTTGGGTTAGAACCCTTGGGAAAAATGGTGCATATAATTTGAGGTCAACAAAAGGGGCATTGATTTAATTCATAAATATTTGAATTTGGGCATTTAAATACTATTAAATAATTCAAATGCTCAAATAATGTTGGAACTATTTTTTGGGCCACTGAAATATTTCAGTAAGTGTCCATAAATATTTTCAGGATTTTATAAAATGATTTAGTATTTAAACTAAATCAAAACAGAATAACAGAAATAGAAAAACAGAAAAAAAATAAAGAGGGAAAGGCCATGGGCCACTTACCTGGCCCATCTCCAGCTGGCGGCCCAGCCCACCCCGCTGCCTCCTGTCGTCCCCCTCCTCAGACAGAAGGACGCGGGCGTGTGCCCGGCGCTCGCCGGCACGCGCGCGCGCCACCTCCTGCTTCCCGGGCTCCCTACCAATGCCACGGAGACGGCCACGCACCCCCTGGCCCTCTCATTCCCCTCCCCCGTGCTCATCCCCTCCTCTGGCTCTCCCCCTCTCTTCCACAGAACGCGGCCGTCACCGCCGACGAGAACCACCACGGCCACAGCCACCCCCTCGCCCCTCGGTTGTGCCCACGAGCTCTGCAACGTCGTCCTCGACCCCCTCACCGAACCACGCCCCGCCGGAAGCCCTGCATCATCGACTTCGAGCTCTTCTTCAACCTCGGCCGCCCGAGCTCCTCGCCGTCGATTCGCGCCGTCAAGGTCGCCCCCGAGCCCGCTAGCCACCCCTACGGCACCGCTGTGAGCTCCCGGTCCTTTTCCCATTAGCCACGCCGTCGATTTCGCCCCGTAGCCGTTGCCCCGCGAGCACCCGAAGCTCACCGCCGTTGAGCCTCGACGTCGTCGTGGCTACGGCCGTGCAAGCACGCGTCCGAGCACACCACCGTCTTCAACGCGTCCCCAGGAGCCTAACGCACCCACCCGTTCGACCTGCCGTGCCCCGTAGCGCTAACCCGCACTAGCCCCTAACTCCGGCCACCGCCGCGAGCTTGCCTCCGGCGAGCTCGGGCCATCTCAGCCCCTGCCGTGTGCACAGATGGATGCGGGCGAGTCCCAGCTCCGCGTAGATGCCCTCCGCTGGCCATTTGGTCGCCGGAGGAGGATTTCTGAGCCCCTCCGCCGTCTCTGGCCTTGCCGGCGATGAGCCGGGGTCAACTCCGGCGTGTTTTGACCCCGGTCGGCTGGGTTGACTCCCCCCTGACTCACTGACGTGTGGGCCCAGGCCAGCTTAATTAGTGTTAGTTAATTAGTGTTAATAAAATTAGCTAATTAGTGAGCCACTGACATGCGGGCCCCGCCCGGCTAACTAAGTTAGTTAGGGCTAATTAACTTGGTTAGTTGATTGTGTGACTGACCAGTGGACCCCACTGGTCAGGTTTGACCTGGAGGCGCCCAGTTGACCTGCTGACATCAGGGTGATGTCATGCTAACGCAATAACTCTTTTTCTGGATTTAATTTTATATAGAAAATTCCAGAAAATTGCCTAAACTTCAAAAATTCATAGAAATTCAACCATAACTCCAAATGAGACAAATTATATATGAAAAATTATCAGAAAAATTCAAGGAATCCATCTGTACCATTTTCATGCATGTCTGAACAATGTTTGTC
The DNA here is from genome assembly GCA_034509565.1 of Triticum monococcum. NCBI lineage: Eukaryota > Viridiplantae > Streptophyta > Magnoliopsida > Poales > Poaceae > Triticum > Triticum monococcum. The sequence continues at coordinate 301,216,285 of CM067844.1, read as the reverse complement.
CTCTGTTTTGGACAAAACAAATAAAGGGCATTTAAATAATCATATATGGGGTTGGAATTTGAATCTTGTACTCAAACCAACTTCATTTAAATCATAGCTAGTTGCATTAGCTCAAGACACATCCATATTGCCATGTCATAGCATGCATCATATTGTTGCATATCGTCATGTGTTGATTGTGCTCGGTTGTGTTATTCGTGGTAGGTTCTGCCTCCGAGGATATTCACGAGTATCCAACTGAAGGGCAGTATCCCGTTACCACTCCATCAGGCAAGCAACCATTGATCATTCCGATACAACCCATGTTCTCACTCCTGCTCTTGTTTACTGCATTAAGACAACACGATTCAAACTGCTGTGTGCTACGGCAGTTGAACCCTTATCCTCTGCATGACCTGTCATTGCCACAGTAACTAGATGAAACCCACTAGCATGTGTAGGAGTTGATTGAGCCATGTTTTGTGATTCCTACCTTGCTATGCCTGCTATGCTTAGAGTTGTGTCAGGTCTGGTCCATCTGGGTGATGGGCTAGAGTGAAATGCTTGTGCCAGTAATATGTGGGATGTGTTGAACATGTTTTGGTAAAGGTATCGATGAGAGGCCATGTAGGAGTACATGGTGGGTTGTTTCATTGAAGCCGTCCCTAAGAACTGAGTTCTGTATGCGTGAATTAAGATTCAGCTACTACCACACATTGGGCCCTGAAATATGACCCCGCTCGACTTACCGACCCCTCTCGCCTCAGTCCAGGAGTTGCAACTAGTTTCTGGTGTTTGTAGGATATGTGTTGGCGGCCGTGCATAGCGCTGACCCTAGGGGTGGGCTATGTTGCGGTAGATACACCGTGGCACGGTGTACCGAGTCACCCGTTTGGTGTCTCGGGAACCCTGTTCACATCGTTCGGGGCCGTTGAGGACACCCCGGCCGGATTTCCTTGCGGATGGAACCTGAATAGGCGATGACCCTGGACTAGAGACTTGTGAGGTTAGTCAGGTCGTGGTCTACACCCACGTCGGTTTTCTCTTGAAGTCTGCCGAGCACATTTCGTGTGCAGACGCTAAGTGGTGGAAACATGTGTGACGAAGTACACCCCTGCAGGGTATAAAACTATTCGAATAGCCGTGTCCGCGGTAAAGGACTACTTGATTGCATATACAGTTCATAGACAAGTTAATGGATACTACTAAAAGACTCAAGATAGGTGTGAGTACCGAGGATGGCCCCCTCGCAGGATACGAGGGAGGATCCACGGTGGAGTATTGTGATGGTGAGTAGTGGACTCGTGTGCGAAAACTATTTTGCTAAAAGATTCCATAGGATAGCTTAGCCAAGAGTCAAAGCTGGCTTGCTGCATAAACCCCACCACCTTCTTGAGAATGAGCATGTATAGTAGGTTCTGATGTAAGACTTGCTGAGTACCTTTGTACTCATGTTTGCTTATTTATTGTTTTCAGACGACAACACTGCCCCCTCCGATGGGTTTTACGTAGACCTTGACGTCGACGAGTGACTAGCCACCCAGGTGGTGATCCAGGCCATGGAGGGCCCTATGTAGATAGACAGGCTTCGAGAAGCCTTCTTTCTTTCTAGAGTCTGTACTCAGACTAGTTGCTTCCGCATGTGCTTGTATGACTGTATGACTTGAGTGTCGGGTCATGTGACCCCTACCTGTATGGATATGTTATGTATGGCTCCCTGGAGCCTTTAAATAAAGTACTTGAGTTGTAGAGTTTTGTTGTGATGCCATGTTGTATGTACTCATATCGGGCATATTGTGTGTATGATTGAAATGCTTGGTATGAGTGGGATCCGACAATCTAGTTGTTTGTCCTTCGCAGCCTTTCTTATGGGGAAATGTGGTCTAGTGCTCCTCGAGCCATAGTAGTCCGCTACAGCCCGGTTCACCGGAGTCCTGCTAGCCCAGCACTACTGTTCAGGACACTTGACTGGCCGGCATGTGTTTCACTTCGTCCCTATGTCTGTCCCTTCGGGGAAATGTCACGCGGTGATCTCCGGAGTCCTGTCTAGCCTGCTACAGCCCGGGATCCCCGGAGTCCTGTTAGCCCAGTGCTACAGCCCGGAACCACTCGTTGATGACCGACATGTTCGATGTGATTCATGTATGCCTATCTCCATAGGTCTGTGCCGCTTTGGGTTCACGACTAGCCATGTCGGCCCGGGTTCTCGGTCATATGGATGCTAGCGACATTGTCATATACGCGAGCCAAAAGGCGCAAACTGTCCCGGGCCATGGTAAGGCGACACCCGTGGGATACCGTGCGTGAGGCCGCAAAGTGATATGAGGTGTTACCGGCTAGATCGATGTGGCCTGGAATCGGGGTCCTGACAGCGTTGGCATCAGAGCCGGACTGCCTGTAGGTTCGTTCAGCCAAACTGGTCGATGTCGAGTCTAGAAATGCTTTAGTTATATGTAAGGGAATTGATTGTGGGAGGGAACGTAAGGTTCTTTTACTCCTTTACCTATGCTTCTGATCTGAGTCATTCTCTTCTCAATCAACGTGGGTTAAGGACTAGGCTCTCTTCTTCTATCAGGTTCACGTGTTACTAATCCGTAGTAGTTTATAGGATTATTGCTACGAGTTCCAGTCCAGTTTCTACTATTTTAGTACGTTGCTATTTGAATCAGAACCTTGATATGATGCTGTTGAGCGGTATTGAGAACTGTTGTGGATGTCTCAAATATTTTCCTGAGCATTTACAGCCGTTATGCTGTCCAATTTTCCCTAGGAATTCTGATGTCTTGTCTTGTGGTTGTGCTTTCAGATGGCCAACCATTCTCAAAATCAGGTGGTTCGCCTGACCAGGTGCCTCGACGTGCCCGGTCATACTGCTATGTTGGTCCGGGTCATGATCGAGACAGGATACCGTTGGTATCCCGAATACACTGTTGAAGAGCAGTTCCGCGACTTTAATCAAAGCCAGTATTTCTGCACCGTCAGGATATTTCCTTCCTATCCTGGATCTACCGAGCCCCTTCACTGTTCCTATGGACTCGGAGTTACCATTGAGATGGCTGTGCAGGATGCTGCCTATTCCATGATGACCATCTTGCGAGTCCGGACTGGCCTGCTTCGGAACACTGACTTCCATTACATGCCAGCTTCACTTCCGGGAGCACAGGGGTATCTTCAAGCTATCTATGCTGACTCCACTCAGGAGGACTCATTAACTCATACCACTGCTGAGATGCTCGAAGATAAGGACTGAGAGAATCGGGCCTTGAGGCTGGAGCTCTTTAATACCCGTGCTGATCATTGGGCCACATTGACTCGGTTTGCACCCGCGGTGCAAGCTGGATGTATGGATACCAGGGATCTGTATCCTGTGAGAGCAGCTCTGCCAGACATGGTGGATTGGCGTGATGTGGGAGGCATCACCCCACCCCTTGGTCCCCGCAGGCCACCGTTTGTTGGTCCAAGACCTCATCCTAGCCCCTATGGTCCACAGGCTCCTCAGGACCGTCTGTTTCCGGATGATCACATTGAACTTCCAGGCTATGGAGGTGACTTCTATGAGGACTACTACGGAGCTATCTGAGTTAGTAGTAGTACCACTAGTATTGTAGTAGTTGTATCCCCACTGTCCTGTGTGACTTGTGGAATACGACTTGGTGTGTAATCGATTCCGGAGGTGTAGACAAATAATGAATAGGGACTCGGAATGCCTTCGATGAGATGTAACGTCTACCTTCATAGTTGTACTGTAGCATGGGCTTGTACTAAACTATGTATGACGAGTATGACCGTTGGTGTATATATGGCAGTTTTATATTACTATGGCATACGAATGACCATCTCTGCATTCCGTGTTATCCTTTACATTCTGCACTTCCCTGTTAAGTTTGAGCCATCCTTGTCTAAACCGTTGTCTTGTTTCCTCCTAGGATGGTCAACACCCGCGGCAACCCTGCTGCCCCGGAGCAGGGGGAAGCCAATGCAGCTAGAGGTGAAAATTTGCCTCACCCGCCTTCCCTGGCCGAAGTGATGCTGGAGGCGGAAAGGAACAAGCGTGAGACCAACCGCCTGCTGGAGCGGATTGAGCAGAACACTGCACGCCACCCACGAAATGACCTGGTGTGAATCAACGACTTTATCAAGCTCTACCCACCAAAGTTTAACCATTCCGTCGAGCCCCTCGACGCGGATGATTGGCTTCGCAGCATCACCCACAAGCTACGTTCTGCCAACGTAGCCGAAGCCGACAAGGTTACCTATGCTGCTTATCATCTCGAGGGCCCCGCTAGCCATTGGTGGGAAAACTACGAAGCTATGCGCCCGGTCGGCCAAATCACTACCTGGGCTGAGTTCAGTGAGGCTTTCCGTGAGCATCACATTCCGGAAGGTCTCATGGATCGCAAGAGGGAGGAGTTCTGCAACTTCACCCAAGGAAGGTTGACTGTGGATGCATATAGCCGAGAATTTGGGAACCTGGCACGCTATGCTCCTGAAGAGGTTTCTACTGACGCCAAGAAGCAGGCAAGGTTCCGCAAGGGACTTAGCCCTGAGCTTCGCCGCGATCTCCGTCTGCACGAGTGCACATCCTTCCAGAACCTGGTCAATAAAGCTATCAGTGCTAAGACAGGCCAGACTGATTATGACGCTTCACGCAAGCACTCTCGTGATTTTGGGTCTTCATCTGGCTCTGGAGCTCAGAAGCGCCGGGTGTGGATTCCAAGCACCGCACTGCCACCCAGATTCACCCCGAGGCCATCCTTTGAGGCGCCTCGTCCCAACCAGCAATTTGCACCGCCCAAGCCCTATGGTGGCCCCGCCGCTAATGTTGCTCCACGCCCCACTGTGGTAACATGCTTCAAGTGTGGAGAACCGGGTCACTATAGTCGAGAGTGTCCCCAGAACAACCCCAATCAAGCTGGAAAGTCCGTTGGCCGTGGTAAGCCCGCGGGAAAGACTTTCTATGCCAAGCCGGCCACTATTGCACGTGGCCATGTCAACTATGTTTCAGCCGAAGAGGCTCATGAGGATCCCAACGTCGTCCTTGGTACGCTCCTTGTTAACTGCCATCCGGCATCTGTTCTTTTCAATACTGGAGCATCTCATTCACTCATATCCGAGAATTATGCTCGGTTGCATAACACGACATTCTGTGACATGCCCACTTCCATGGTAATTCAAACTCCGGGTTCCAAATGGCAAACTTCTAAGGTAAGCCATGGGAACGAAATTCTTGTCGATAGGCTTGTTTTCCTCGCATCTTTAATAGCTCTCAAGTCCTCCAACATAAACATCATCTTGGGTATGGACTAGATGTCGGCTCATTATGCCAAGATCGATTGTGCCACTAGAACCGTTCAACTTACTCATCCCTCGGGCAAGACAGTTAATGTCTTAACTCGAGTGGCCAAGCGCCAACTTTACTCTCTCAATGCCAACCCCCTTCCAGACCTTGAGGATGTTCCGGTAGTCCGAGACTTCCCGGATGTGTTTCCGGAAGAACTGCCAGGTGTTCCACCTGACCGGGATGTCGAGTTTGTGATAGACCTTGTTCCAGGAACCGTTCCAATTGCTAGAAGACCCTACAAGATGGCACCCTTAGAACTAGACGAGCTTAAGAACCAACTCGATGAGTCCTTGAACAAAGGGTTCATCCGTCCTAGCTCCTCTCCTTGGGCTTGCCCCGTCCTCTTCGTCAAGAAGAAGGATGGAACGGATCGAATGGTTGTGGATTACCGACCTGTCAATCTGGTCACCATCAAGAACAAATACCCGCTTCCCAGGATCAACGACCTGTATGATCAGCTCGCTGGATCCTCAGTCTTCTCCAAGATGGATTTGAGGCTGGGCTACCATCAAATCAAAATCAGAAACGGGGACATTCCCAAAACGGCCTTTGTTACTCGTTATGGCCAATACGAGTACACCGTCATGTCCTTCGGTTTAACCAATGCCCCGGCCACTTTCTCCCGGTTAATGAACTCGGTTTTCATGGAGTACTTGGACAAATTCGTCGTAGTATACCTTGATGACATACTCATCTACTCCAAGAATGAAGAGGAACATGCTGAACATCTAAGGCTGGTATTGATGAAACTTCGAGAGCATCGCCTTTATGCCAAATTCTCCAAGTGTGAATTTTGGTTGTCAGAAGTGACCTATCTAGGCCATGTAATCTCTGGTAAGGGTATTGCTGTCAATCCCGAGCGAGTTCAAGCCGTCCTTGATTGGACTCCACCTGAAACGGTCAAGCAAGTTCGGAGTTTCCTTGGCCTAGCGAGCTATTGCCGCCGCTTCGTCAAGAATTTCTCCAAGGTTGCTAAACCTCTAACTGAACTCCTCAAGAAAGATAAAAAGTTCGAGTGGACTCCACAGTGCGAGTTCAGTTTTCAGGAACTGAAAAGACGCCTGACATCTGCTCCCGTACTGGTACCACCAGATTTCTCCAAGGACTTTATTATCTATTGCGACGCCTCGCGACAAGGACTAGGTTGCATACTCATGCAAGATCGTCAGGTAATTGCCTATGCTTCACGGCAATTACACCCACATGAGGAAAATTATCCCACACATGATCTAGAGCTTGCAGCTGTAGTCCATGCACTTAAAAACCTGGCGACATTACCTTCTCGGTAATCGTTGCGAGATCTTCACCGATCACCAAAGCTTGAAATATATCTTCACCCAACCAGATTTGAATCTCAGGCAAAGACGTTGGGTCGAGCTGATCTCGGATTACGACTTAGGAATAACTTACACCCCTGGCAAGGCCAATGTCATGGCCGATGCACTAAGTCGTAAGTCCTACTGTAACAACCTGCTGTTACAACAAAGTCAACCACTTCTCCATGAGGAATTTCGCAAGCTTAATCTTCACATTGTTCCTCAAGGATTCTTATCTACTCTGGTGGCGAAACCTACCCTTATGGATCAAATCATAGCTGCCCAAAAGCGTGATAAGGGCATATCCCGGATTAAGGAAAACATTGCTAGCGGAGTAGCTAAATGTTTTTCCATGGATGAACAAGGTGCTGTCTTCTTTGAGAACCGCCTGGTGGTTCCCAAGAAACAACATCTACGCCAGATGATCCTTAAGGAAGCTCACGAATCCCCTCTCACCATTCATCCCGGTAGTACTAAAATGTATCAAGACCTACGCCAGAGGTTTTGGTGGACTAGGATGAAGAGAGAAATCGCTCAATACATTGCCAATTGCGACGTTTGTCGTCGTGTTAAAGCAGAGCATCAACGGCCTGCTGGCACCCTTCAACCTTTGGCTATTCCTGAATGGAAATGGGACAAAATCAGTATGGATTTCATCACTGGGTTTCCCAGGACCAAGAGGGGGAATAATGCCATCTTCGTTGTGATCGACCGTCTTTCCAAAGTAGCCCATTTTCTACCTGTTCGTGAGAGTATCACCGCTAGCCAGCTAGCTGACCTATACATCTCCCGAATAGTGTCTCTTCATGGTGTCCCATTGGAAATTAACTCAGACCGTGGAAGTCTCTTCACCTCTCGATTTTGGGAAAGTTTCCAAAATGCTATGGGAACTCATCTCTCCTTTAGCACCACCTTCCATCCTCAATCAAGTGGTCAAGTAGAGCGAGTCAATCAAATTCTGGAAGATATGCTCCGAGCTTCTGTTATCTCGTTCGGAATGAGTTGGGAGAAATGCCTTCCATTCGCGGAGTTTGCTTGTAACAATAGCTATCAAGCTAGTTTGGGCAAGGCTCCCTTCGAAGTTCTCTATGGACGAAAATGTCGAACGCCTCTTAACTGGTCAGAAACCGGGGAAAGACAACTCTTTGGCCCGGATATGATTCAGGAAGCAGAAGAGCAGGTTCGCGTTATTCGTGAGAAATTGAGAACAGCCCAATCTCGCCAAAAGAGTCAATATGATCGTAAACATAAGCCTATGACATTTGAAATTGACAAGAAAGCTTACCTTCGGGTTACCCCGTTAAAGGGAACCCATCGTTTCGGTATCAAAGGCAAATTGGCTCCTCGTTACATTGGACCCTTTCGCATTCTTGCCAAACGAGGAGAAGTTGCCTACCAATTGGAACTACCTCCGCATCTTTCCAGAGTTCACGATGTCTTCCATGTTTCGCAACTCAGGCGTTGCTTCGCAGATCCTATCCGTGGAGTGGACCACGAAACGGTTGATTTACAAGATAACCTTTCTTATCGGGAATACCCCATTCGTATCCTTGATCAAGCCGAGCGTACCACTCGACGTCATAATATCAAGTTTCTCAAGGTTCAATGGTCACACCATTCCGAGGAAGAAGCCACTTGGGAAAGGGAGGATCGTCTTCGACTCGAGTACCCCACCTTCTTCCCAGATGATCCTAAATCTCGGGACGAGATTCTATTGAGTGGGGGTGAGTTGTCACACCCTAGCTAGATTATGCATTAGAGTGTGCATCATGTTTACCTTCATCAGAAAATTGAAATGGGGAAAGCAGAACCCCCAGCACCCCCCCTGAAATCAACTAGGGTTTACTAAAAATAAATTCAATGAACCTGAAATGCCCTTCAAAAATGTTCACCCTCCTTGCCTTGGGTTAGAACCCTTGGGAAAAATGGTGCATATAATTTTAGGTCAACAAAAGGGGCATTGATTTAATTCATAAATATTTGAATTTGGGCATTTAAATACTATTAAATAATTCAAATGCTCAAATAATGTTGGAACTATTTTTTGGGCCACTGAAATATTTCAGTAAGTGTCCATAAATATTTTCAGGATTTTATAAAATGATTTAGTATTTAAACTAAATCAAAACAGAATAACAGAAATAGAAAAACACAAAAAAAGAGGGAAAGGCCATGGGCCACTTACCTGGCCCATCTCCAGCTGGCAGCCCAGCCCACCCCGCTGCCTCCTGTCGTCCCCCTCCTCGGACAGAAGGACGCGGGCGTGTGCCCGGCGCTCGCCGGCACGCGCGCGCGCCACCTCCCCCCTGCGCGCCACCTCCTGCTTCCCGGGCTCCCTCCCAATGCCATGGAGACGGCCACGCACCCCCTGGCCCTCTCATTCCCCTCCCCCGTGCTCATCCCCTCCTCTGGCTCTCCCCCTCTCTTCCACAGAACGCGGCCGTCGCCGCCGACGAGAACCACCACGGCCATAGCCACCCCCTCGCCCCTCGGTTGTGCCCACGAGCTCCGCAATGTCGTCCTCAACCCCCTCACGGAACCACGCCCCGCCGGAAGCCCTGCATCGTCGACTTCGAGCTCTTCTTAAACCTCGGCCGCCCGAGCTCCTCGCCGTCGATTCGCGCCGTCAAGGTCGCCCCCGAGCCCGCTAGCCACCCCTACGGCACCGCTGTGAGCTCCCGGTCCTTTTCCCCTTAGCCACGCCGTCGATTTCGCCCCGTAGCCGTTGCCCCGCGAGCACCCGAAGCTCGCCGCCGTTGAGCCTCGATGCCGTCGTGGCTATGGCCGTGCAAGCACGCGTCCGAGCGCACCACCGTCTTCAACGCGTCCCCAGGAGCCTAACGCACCCACCCGTTCGACCTGCCGTGCCCCCTAGCGCTAACCCGCACCAGCCCCTAACTCCGGCCACCGCCGCGAGCTTGCCTCCGGCGAGCTCGGGCCATCTCAGCCCCTGCCGTGTGCACAGATGGATGCGGGCGAGTCCCAGCTCCGCGTAGATGCCCTCCGCTGGCCATTTGGTCGCCAGAGGAGGATTTCCGAGCCCCTCCGCCGTCTCTGGCCTTGCCGGCGACGAGCCGGGGTCAACTCCGGCGTGTTTTGACCCCGGTCGGCTGGGTTGACTCCCCCCCCTGACTCACTGACGTGTGGGCCCAGGCGCCTGCTTAATTAGTGTTAGTTAATTAGTGTTAATAAAATTAGCTAATTAGTGAGCCACTGACATGCGGGCCCCGCCCGGCTAACTAAGTTAGTTAGGGCTAATTAACTTGGTTAGTTGATTGTGTGACTGACCAGTGGACCCCACTGGTCAGGTTTGACCTGGAGGCGCCCAGTTGACCTGCGGACATCAGGGTGATGTCATGCTGACGCAATAACTCTTTTTCTGGATTTAATTTTATATAGAAAATTCCAGAAAATTGCCTAAACTTCAAAAATTCATAGAAATTCAACCATAACTCCAAATGAGACAAATTATATATGAAAAATTATCAGAAAAATTCAAGGAATCCATCTGTACCATTTTCATGCATGTTTGAACAATGTTTGTCCTCTGTTTTGGACAAAACAAATAAAGGGCATTTAAATAATCATATATGGGGTTGGAATTTGAATCTTGTACTCAAACCAACTTCATTTAAATCATAGCTAGTTGCATTAGCTCAAGACACATCCATATTGCCATGTCATAGCATGCATCATATTGTTGCATATCGTCATGTGTTGATTGTGCTCGGTTGTGTTATTCGTGGTAGGTTCTGCCTCCGAGGATATTCACGAGTATCCAACTGAAGGGCAGTATCCCGTTACCACTCCATCAGGCAAGCAACCATTGATCATTCCGATACAACCCATGTTCTCGCTCCTGCTCTTGTTTACTACATTAAGACAACACGATTCAAACTGCTGTGTGCTACGGCAGTTGAACCCTTATCCTCTGCATGACCTGTCATTGCCACAGTAACTAGATGAAACCCACTAGCATGTGTAGGAGTTGATTGAGCCATGTTTTGTGATTCCTACCTTGCTATGCCTGCTATGCTTAGAGTTGTGTCAGGTCTGGTTCATCTGGGTGATGGGCTAGAGTGAAATGCTTGTGCCAGTAATATGTGGGATGTGTTGAACATGTTTTGGTAAAGGTATCGATGAGAGGCCATGTAGGAGTACGTGGTGGGTTGTTTCATTGAAGCCGTCCCTAAGAACTGAGTTCTGTATGCGTGAATTAAGATTCAGCTACTACCACACATTGGGCCCTGAAATATGACCCCGCTCGACTTACCGACCCCTCTCGCCTCAGTCCAGGAGTTGCAACTAGTTTCTGGTGTTTGTAGGATATGTGTTGGCGGCCGTGCGTAGCGCTGACCCTAGGGGTGGGCTATGTTGCGGTAGATACACCGTGGCACGGTGTACCGAGTCACCTGTTTGGTGTCTCGGGAACCCTGTTCACATCGTTCGGGGCCGTTGAGGACACCCCGGCCGGATTTCCTTGCGGATGGAACCTGAATAGGCGATGACCCTGGACTAGAGACTTGTGAGGTTAGTCAGGTCGTGGTCTACACCCACGTCGGTTTTCGCTTGAAGTCTGCCGAGCACATTTCGTGTGCAGACGCTAAGTGGTGGAAACATGTGTGACGAAGTACACCCCTGCAGGGTATAAAACTATTCGAATAGCCGTGTCCGCGGTAAAGGACTACTTGATTGCATATACAGTTCATAGACAAGTTAATGGATACTACTAAAAGACTCAAGATAGGTGTGAGTACCGAGGATGGCCCCCTCGCAGGATACGAGGGAGGATCCACGGTGGAGTATTGTGATGGTGAGTAGTGGACTCGTGTGCGAAAACTATTTTGCTAAAAGATTCCATAGGATAGCTTAGCCAAGAGTCAAAGCTGGCTTGCTGCATAAACCCCACCACCTTCTTGAGAATGAGCATGTATAGTAGGTTCTGATGTAAGACTTGCTGAGTACCTTTGTACTCATGTTTGCTTATTTATTGTTTTCAGACAACAACACTGCCCCCTCCGATGGGTTTTACGTAGACCTTGACGTTGACGACTGACTAGCCACCCAGGTGGTGATCCAGGCCATGGAGGGCCCTATGTAGATAGACAGGCTTCGAGAAGCCTTCTTTCTTTCTAGAGTCTGTACTCAGACTAGTTGCTTCCGCATGTGCTTGTATGACTGTATGACTTGAGTGTCGGGTCATGTGACCCCTACCTGTATGGATATGTTATGTATGGCTCCCTGGAGCCTTTAAATAAAGTACTTGAGTTGTAGAGTTTTGTTGTGATGCCATGTTGTATGTACTCATATCGGGCATATTGTGTGTATGATTGAAATGCTTGGTATGAGTGGGATCCGACAATCTAGTTGTTTGTCCTTCGCAGCCTTTCTTATGGGGAAATGTGGTCTAGTGCTCCTCGAGCCATAGTAGTCCGCTACAGCCCGGTTCACCGGAGTCCTGCTAGCCCAGCACTACTGTTCAGGACACTTGACTGGCCGGCATGTGTTTCACTTCGTCCCTATGTCTGTCCCTTCGGGGAAATGTCACGCGGTGATCTCCGGAGTCGTGTCTAGCCTGCTACAGCCCGGGATCCCCGGAGTCCTGTTAGCCCAGTGCTACAGCCCGGAACCACTCGTTGATGACCGACATGTTCGATGTGATTCATGTATGCCTGTCTCCATAGGTCTGTGCCGCTTTGGGTTCACGACTAGCCATGTCGGCCCGGGTTCTCGGTCATATGGATGCTAGCGACATTGTCATATACGTGAGCCAAAAGGCGCAAATGGTCCCGAGCCATGGTAAGGCGACACCCGTGGGATACCGTGCGTGAGGCCGCAAAGTGATATGAGGTGTTACCGGCTAGATCGATGTGGCCTGGAATCGGGGTCCTGACAGCGTTGGCATCAGAGCCGGACTGCCTGTAGGTTCGTTCAGCCAAACTGGTCGATGTCGAGTCTAGAAATGCTTTAGTTATATGTAAGGGAATTGATTGTGGGAGGGAACGTAAGGTTCTTTTACTCCTTTACCTATGCTTCTGATCTGAGTCATTCTCTTCTCAATCAACGTGGGTTAAGGACTAGGCTCTCTTCTTCTATCAGGTTCACGTGTTACTAATCCGTAGTAGTTTATAGGATTATTGCTACGAGTTCCAGTCCAGTTTCTACTATTTTAGTACGTTGCTATTTGAATCAGAACCTTGATATGATGCTGTTGAGCGGTATTGAGAACTGTTGTGGATGTCTCAAATCTTTTCCTGAGCATTTACAGCCGTTATGTTGTCCAATTTTCCCTAGGAATTCTGATGTCTTGTCTTGTGGTTGTGCTTTCAGATGGCCAACCATTCTCGAAATCAGGTGGTTCGCCTGACCAGGTGCCTCGACGTGCCCGGTCATACTGCTATGTTGGTCCGGGTCATGATCGAGACAGGATACCGTTGGTATCCCGAATACACTGTTGAAGAGCAGTTCCGCGACTTTAATCAAAGCCAGTATTTCTGCACCGTCAGGATATTTCCTTCCTATCCAGGATCTACCGAGCCCCTTCACTATTCCTATGGACTTGGAGTTACCATTGAGATGGCTGTGCAGGATGCTGCCTATTCCATGATGACCATCTTGCGAGTCCGGACTGGCCTGCTTCGGAACACTGACTTCCGTTACATGCCAGCTTCACTTCCGGGAGCGCAGGGGTATCTTCAGGCTATCTATGCTGACTCCACTCAGGAGGACTCATTAACTCGTACCACTGCTGAGATGCTCGAAGATAAGGACCGAGAGAATCGGGCCTTGAGGCTGGAGCTCTTTAATACCCGTGCTGATCATTGGGCCACATTGACTCGGTTTGCACCCGCGGTGCAAGCTGGATGTATGGATACCAGGGATCTGTATCCTGTGAGAGCAGCTCTGCCAGACATGGTGGATTGGCGTGATGTGGGAGGCATCACCCCACCCCTTGGTCCCCGCAGGCCACCGTTTGTTGGTCCAAGACCTCATCCTAGCCCCTATGGTCCACAGGCTCCTCAGGACCGTCTGTTTCCGGATGATCACGTTGAACTTCCAGGCTATGGAGGTGACTTCTATGAGGACTACTACGGAGCTATCTGAGTTAGTAGTAGTACCACTAGTATTGTAGTAGTTGTATCCCCACTGTCCTGTGTGACTTGTGGAATACGACTTGGTGTGTAATCGATTCCGGAGGTGTAGACAAATAATGTATAGGGACTCGGAATGCCTCCGATGAGATGTAACGTCTACCTTCATAGTTGTACTGTAGCATGGGCTTGTACTAAACTATGTATGACGAGTATGACCGTTCGTGTATATATGGCAGTTTTATATTACCGTGGCATACGAATGACCATCTCTGCATTCCGTGTTATCCTTTACATTCTGCACTTCCCTGTTAAGTTTGAGCCATCCTTGTCTAAACCGTTGTCTTGTTTCCTCCTAGGATGGTCAACACCCGCGGCAACCCTGCTGCCCCGGAGCAGGGGGAAGCCAATGCAGCTAGAGGTGAAAATTTGCCTCACCCGCCTTCCCTGGCCGAAGTGATGCTGGAGGCGGAAAGGAACAAGCGTGAGACCAACCGCCTGCTAGAGCGGATTGAGCAGAACACTGCACGCCACCCACGAAATGACCTGGTGTCAATCAACGACTTTATCAAGCTGTACCCACCAAAGTTTAACCATTCCGTCGAGCCCCTCGACGCAGATGATTGGCTTCGCAGCATCACCCACAAGCTACGTTCTGCCAACGTAGCCGAAGCCGACAAGGTTACCTATGCTGCTTATCATCTCGAGGGCCCCGCTAGCCATTGGTGGGAAAACTACGAAGCTATGCGCCCGGTCGGCCAAATCACTACCTGGGCTGAGTTCAGCGAGGCTTTCCGTGAGCATCACATTCCGGAAGGTCTCATGGATCGCAAGAGGGAGGAGTTCTGCAACTTCACCCAAGGAAGGTTGACTGTGGATGCATATAGCCGAGAATTTGGGAACCTGGCACGCTATGCTCCTGAAGAGGTTTCTACTGACGCCAAGAAGCAGGCAAGGTTCCGCAAGGGACTTAGCCCTGAGCTTCGCCGCGATCTCCGTCTGCACGAGTGCACATCCTTCCAGAACCTGGTCAATAAAGCTATCAGTGCTGAGACAGGCCAGACTGATTATGACGCTTCACGCAAGCACTCTCGTGATTTTGGGTCTTCATCCGGCTCTGGAGCTCAGAAGCGCCGGGTGTGGATTCCAAGCACCGCACTGCCACCCAGATTCACCCCGAGGCCATCCTTTGAGGCGCCTCGTCCCAACCAGCAATTTGCACCGCCCAAGCCCTATGGTGGCCCCGCTGCTAATGTTGCTCCACGCCCCACTGTGGTAACATGCTTCAAGTGTGGAGAACCGGGTCACTATAGTCGAGAGTGTCCCCAGAACAACCCCAATCAAGCTGGAAAGTCCGTTGGCCGTGGTAAGCCCGCGGGAAAGACTTTCTACGCCAAGTCGGACACTACTGCACGTGGCCATGTCGACTATGTTTCAGCCGAAGAGGCTCATGAGGATCCCAACGTCGTCCTTGGTACGCTCCTTGTTAACTGCCATCCCGGCATCTGTTCTTTTCGATACTGGAGCATCTCATTCATTCATATCCGAGAATTATGCTCGGTTGCATAACACGACATTCTGTCACATGCCCACTTCCATGGTAATGCAAACTCCGGGTTCCAAATGGCAAACTTCTAAGGTAAGCCATGGGAACGAAATTCTTGTCGATAGGCTTGTTTTCCTCGCATCTTTAATAGCTCTCAAGTCCTCCGACATAAACATCATCTTGGGTATGGACTGGATGTCGGCTCATTATGCCAAGATCGATTGTGCCACTAGAACCGTTCAACTTACTCATCCCTCAGGCAAGACAGTTAATGTCTTAACTCGAGTGGCCAAGCGCCAACTTTACTCTCTCAATGCCAACCCCCTTCCAGACCTTGAGGACGTTCCGGTAGTCCGAGACTTCCCGGATGTGTTTCCGGAAGAACTGCCAGGTGTTCCACCTGACTGGGATGTCGAGTTTGTGATAGACCTTGTTCCAGGAACCGTTCCAATTGCTAGAAGACCCTACAAGATGGCACCCTTAGAACTAGCCGAGCTTAAGAACCAACTCGATGAGTCCTTGAACAAAGGGTTCATCCGTCCTAGCTCCTCTCCTTGGGCTTGCCCCGTTCTCTTCGTTAAGAAGAAGGATGGAACGGATCGAATGGTTGTGGATTACCGACCTGTCAATCTGGTCACCATCAAGAACAAATACCCGCTTCCCAGGATCAACGACCTGTATGATCAGCTCGCTGGATCCTCAGTCTTCTCCAGGATGGATTTGAGGCTGGGCTACCATCAAATCAAAATCAGAAACGGGGACATTCCCAAAACGGCCTTTGTTACTCGTTATGGCCAATACGAGTACACCGTCATGTCCTTCGGTTTAACCAATGCCCCGGCCACTTTCTCCCGGTTAATGAACTCGGTTTTCATGGAGTACTTGGACAAATTCGTCGTAGTATACCTTGATGACATACTCATCTACTCCAAGAATGAAGAGGAACATGCTGAACATCTAAGGCTGGTATTGATGAAACTTCGAGAGCATCGCCTTTATGCCAAATTCTCCAAGTGTGAATTTTGGTTGTCAGAAGTGACCTATCTAGGCCATGTAATCTCTGGTAAGGGTATTGCTGTCAATCCCGAGCGAGTTCAAGCCGTCCTTGATTGGACTCCACCTGAAACGGTCAAGCAAGTTCGGAGTTTCCTTGGCCTAGCGAGCTATTGCCGCCGCTTCGTCAAGAATTTCTCCAAGGTTGCTAAACCTCTAACTGAACTCCTCAAGAAAGATAAAAAGTTCGAGTGGACTCCACAGTGCGAGTTCAGTTTTCAGGAACTGAAAAGACGCCTGACATCTGCTCCCGTACTGGTACCACCAGATTTCTCCAAGGACTTTATTATCTATTGCGACGCCTCGCGACAAGGACTAGGTTGCATACTCATGCAAGATCGTCAGGTAATTGCCTATGCTTCACGGCAATTACACCCACATGAGGAAAATTATCCCACACATGATCTAGAGCTTGCAGCTGTAGTCCATGCACTTAAAAACCTGGCGACATTACCTTCTCGGTAATCGTTGCGAGATCTTCACCGATCACCAAAGCTTGAAATATATCTTCACCCAACCAGATTTGAATCTCAGGCAAAGACGTTGGGTCGAGCTGATCTCGGATTACGACTTAGGAATAACTTACACCCCTGGCAAGGCCAATGTCATGGCCGATGCACTAAGTCGTAAGTCCTACTGTAACAACCTGCTGTTACAACAAAGTCAACCACTTCTCCATGAGGAATTTCGCAAGCTTAATCTTCACATTGTTCCTCAAGGATTCTTATCTACTCTGGTGGCGAAACCTACCCTTATGGATCAAATCATAGCTGCCCAAAAGCGTGATAAGGGCATATCCCGGATTAAGGAAAACATTGCTAGCGGAGTAGCTAAATGTTTTTCCATGGATGAACAAGGTGCTGTCTTCTTTGAGAACCGCCTGGTGGTTCCCAAGAAACAACATCTACGCCAGATGATCCTTAAGGAAGCTCACGAATCCCCTCTCACCATTCATCCCGGTAGTACTAAAATGTATCAAGACCTACGCCAGAGGTTTTGGTGGACTAGGATGAAGAGAGAAATCGCTCAATACATTGCCAATTGCGACGTTTGTCGTCGTGTTAAAGCAGAGCATCAACGGCCTGCTGGCACCCTTCAACCTTTGGCTATTCCTGAATGGAAATGGGACAAAATCAGTATGGATTTCATCACTGGGTTTCCCAGGACCAAGAGGGGGAATAATGCCATCTTCGTTGTGATCGACCGTCTTTCCAAAGTAGCCCATTTTCTACCTGTTCGTGAGAGTATCACCGCTAGCCAGCTAGCTGACCTATACATCTCCCGAATAGTGTCTCTTCATGGTGTCCCATTGGAAATTAACTCAGACCGTGGAAGTCTCTTCACCTCTCGATTTTGGGAAAGTTTCCAAAATGCTATGGGAACTCATCTCTCCTTTAGCACCACCTTCCATCCTCAATCAAGTGGTCAAGTAGAGCGAGTCAATCAAATTCTGGAAGATATGCTCCGAGCTTCTGTTATCTCGTTCGGAATGAGTTGGGAGAAATGCCTTCCATTCGCGGAGTTTGCTTATAACAATAGCTATCAAGCTAGTTTGGGCAAGGCTCCCTTCAAAGTTCTCTATGGACGAAAATGTCGAACGCCTCTTAACTGGTCAGAAACCGGGGAAAGACAACTCTTTGGCCTGGATATGATTCAGGAAGCAGAAGAGCAGGTTCGCGTTATTCGTGAGAAATTGAGAACAGCCCAATCTCGCCAAAAGAGTCAATATGATCGTAAACATAAGCCTATGACATTTGAAATTGACGAGAAAGCTTACCTTCGGGTTACCCCGTTAAAGGGAACCCATCGTTTCGGTATCAAAGGCAAATTGGCTCCTCGTTACATTGGACCCTTTCGCATTCTTGCCAAACGAGGAGAAGTTGCCTACCAATTGGAACTACCTCCGCATCTTTCCAGAGTTCACGATGTCTTCCACGTTTCGCAACTCAGGCGTTGCTTCGCAGATCCTATCCGTGGAGTGGACCACGAAACGCTTGATTTACAAGATAACCTTTCTTATCGGGAATACCCCGTTCGTATCCTTGATCAAGCCGAGCGTACCACTCGACGTCATAATATCAAGTTTCTCAAGGTTCAATGGTCACACCATTCCGAGGAAGAAGCCACTTGGGAAAGGGAGGATCGTCTTCGACTGGAGTACCCCACCTTCTTCCCAGATGATCCTAAATCTCGGGACGAGATTCTATTGAGTGGGGGTGAGTTGTCACACCCTAGCTAGATTATGCATTAGAGTGTGCATCATGTTTACCTTCATCAGAAAATTGAAATGGGGAAAGCAGAACCCCCAGCACCCCCCCCCCCCTGAAATCAACTAGGGTTTACTAAAAATAAATTCAATGAACCTGAAATGCCCTTCAAAAATGTTCACCCTCCTTGCCTTGGGTTAGAACCCTTGGGAAAAATGGTGCATATAATTTTAGGTCAACAAAAGGGGCATTGATTTAATTCATAAATATTTGAATTTGGGCATTTAAATACTATTAAATAATTCAAATGCTCAAATAATGTTGGAACTATTTTTTGGGCCACTGAAATATTTCAGTAAGTGTCCATAAATATTTTCAGGATTTTATAAAATGATTTAGTATTTAAACTAAATCAAAACAGAATAACAGAAATAGAAAAACACAAAAAAAATAAAGAGGGAAAGGCCATGGGCCACTTACCTGGCCCATCTCCAGCTGGCGGCCCAGCCCACCCCGCTGCCTCCTGTCGTCCCCCTCCTCGGACAGAAGGACGCGGGCGTGTGCCCGGCGCTCGCCGGCACGCGCGCGCGCCACCTCCCCCCCTACGCGCCACCTCCTGCTTCCCGGGCTCCCTCCCAATGCCACGGAGACGGCCACGCACCCCCTGGCCCTCTCATTCCCCTCCCCCGTGCTCATCCCTCCTCTGGCTCTCCCCCTCTCTTCCACAGAACGCGGCCGTCGCCGCCGACGAGAACCACCACGGCCACAGCCACCCCCTCGCCCCTCGGTTGTGCCCACGAGCTCCGCAATGTCGTCCTCAACCCCCTCACCGAACCACGCCCCGCCGGAAGCCCTGCATCGTCGACTTCGAGCTCTTCTTCAACCTCGGCCGCCCGAGCTCCTCGCCGTCGATTCACGCCGTCAAGGTCACCCCCGAGCCCGCTAGCCACCCCTACGGCACCGCTGTGAGCTCCCGGTCCTTTTCCCCTTAGCCACGCCGTCGATTTCGCCCCGTAGCCGCTGCCCCGCGAGCACCCGAAGCTCGCCGCCGTTGAGCCTCGACGCTGTCGTGGCTACGGCCGTGCAAGCACGCGTCCGAGCGCACCACCGTCTTCAACGCGTCCCCAGGAGCCTAACGCACCCACCCGTTCGACCTGCCGTGCCCCCTAGCGCTAACCCGCACCAGCCCCTAACTCCGGCCACCGCCACGAGCTTGCCTCCGGCGAGCTCGGGCCATCTCAGCCCCTGCCGTGTGCACAGATGGATGCGGGCGAGTCCCAGCTCCGCGTAGATGCCCTCCGCTAGCCATTTGGTCGCCGGAGGAGGATTTCCGAGCCCCTCCGCCGTCTCTGGCCTTGCCGGCGACGAGCCGGGGTCAACTCCGGCGTGTTTTGACCCCGGTCGGCTGGGTTGACTCCCCCCCTGACTCACTGACGTGTGGGCCCAGGCGCCTGCTTAATTAGTGTTAGTTAATTAGTGTTAATAAAATTAGCTAATTAGTGAGCCACTGACATGCGGGCCCCGCCCGGCTAACTAAGTTAGTTAGGGCTAATTAACTTGGTTAGTTGATTGTGTCACTGACCAGTGGACCCCACTGGTCAGGTTTGACCTGGAGGCGCCCACTTGACCTGCTGACATCAGGGTGATGTCATGCTGACGCAATAACTCTTTTTCTGGATTTAATTTTATATAGAAAATTCCAGAAAATTGCCTAAACTTCAAAAATTCATAGAAATTCAACCATAACTCCAAATGAGACAAATTATATATGAAAAATTATCAGAAAAATTCAAGGAATCCATCTGTACCATTTTCATGCATGTTTGAACAATGTTTGTCCTCTGTTTTGGACAAAACAAATAAAGGGCATTTAAATAATCATATATGGGGTTGGAATTTGAATCTTGTACTCAAACCAACTTCATTTAAATCATAGCTAGTTGCATTAGCTCAAGACACATCCATATTGCCATGTCATAGCATGCATCATATTGTTGCATATCGTCATGTGTTGATTGTGCTCGGTTGTGTTATTCGTGGTAGGTTCTGCCTCCGAGGATATTCACGAGTATCCAACTGAAGGGCAGTATCCCGTTACCACTCCATCAGGCAAGCAACCATTGATCATTCCGATACAACCCATGTTCTCGCTCCTGCTCTTGTTTACTGCATTAAGACAACACGATTCAAACTGCTGTGTGCTACGGCAGTTGAACCCTTATCATCTGCATGACCTATCATTGCCACAGTAACTAGATGAAACCCACTAGCATGTGTAGGAGTTGATTGAGCCATGTTTTTTGATTCCTACCTTGCTATGCCTGCTATGCTTAGAGTTGTGTCAGGTCTGGTTCATCTGGGTGATGGGCTAGAGTGAAATGCTTGTGCCAGTAATATGTGGGATGTGTTGAACATGTTTTGGTAAAGGTATCGATGAGAGGCCATGTAGGAGTACATGGTGGGTTGTTTCATTGAAGCCATCCCTAAGAAATGAGTTCTGTATGCGTGAATTAAGATTCAGCTACTACCACACATTGGGCCCTGAAATATGACCCCGCTCGACTTACCGACCCCTCTCGCCTCAGTCCAGGAGTTGCAACTAGTTTCTGGTGTTTGTAGGATATGTGTTGGCGGCCGTGCATAGCGCTGACCCTAGGGGTGGGCTATGTTGCGGTAGATACACCGTGGCACGGTGTACCGAGTCACCCGTTTGGTGTCTCGGGAACCCTGTTCACATCGTTCGGGGCCGTTGAGGACACCCCGGCCGGATTTCCTTGCGGATGGAACCTGAATAGGCGATGACCCTGGACTAGAGACTTGTGAGGTTAGTCAGGTCGTGGTCTACACCCACGTCGGTTTTCTCTTGAAGTCTGCCGAGCACATTTCGTGTGCAGACGCTAAGTGGTGGAAACATGTGTGACGAAGTACACCCCTGCAGGGTATAAAACTATTCGAATAGCCGTGTCCGCGGTAAAGGACTACTTGATTGCATATACAGTTCATAGACAAGTTAATGGATACTACTAAAAGACTCAAGATAGGTGTGAGTACCGAGGATGGCCCCCTCGCAGGATACGAGGGAGGATCCACGGTGGAGTATTGTGATGGTGAGTAGTGGACTCGTGTGCGAAAACTATTTTGCTAAAAGATTCCATAGGATAGCTTAGCCAAGAGTCAAAGCTGGCTTGCTGCATAAACCCCACCACCTTCTTGAGAATGAGCATGTATAGTAGGTTCTGATGTAAGACTTGCTGAGTACCTTTGTACTCATGTTTGCTTATTTATTGTTTTCAGACGACAACACTGCCCCCTCCGATGGGTTTTACGTAGACCTTGACGTCGACGAGTGACTAGCCACCCAGGTGGTGATCCAGGCCATGGAGGGCCCTATGTAGATAGACAGGCTTCGAGAAGCCTTCTTTCTTTCTAGAGTCTGTACTCAGACTAGTTGCTTCCGCATGTGCTTGTATGACTGTATGACTTGAGTGTCGGGTCATGTGACCCCTACCTGTATGGATATGTTATGTATGGCTCCCTGGAGCCTTTAAATAAAGTACTTGAGTTGTAGAGTTTTGTTGTGATGCCATGTTGTATGTACTCATATCGGGCATATTGTGTGTATGATTGAAATGCTTGGTATGAGTGGGATCTGACAATCTAGTTGTTTGACCTTCGCAGCCTTTCTTATGGGGAAATGTGGTCTAGTGCTCCTCGAGCCATAGTAGTCCGCTACAGCCCGGTTCACCAGAGTCCTGCTAGCCCAGCACTACTGTTCAGGACACTTGACTGGCCGGCATGTGTTTCACTTCGTCCCTATGTCTGTCCCTTCGGGGAAATGTCACGCGGTGATCTCCGGAGTCCTGTCTAGCCTGCTACAGCCCGGGATCCCCGGAGTCCTGTTAGCCCAGTGCTACAGCCCGGAACCACTCGTTGATGACCGACATGTTCGATGTGATTCATGTATGCCTGTCTCCATAGGTCTGTGCCGCTTTGGGTTCACGACTAGCCATGTCGGCCCGGGTTCTCGGTCATATGGATGCTAGCGACATTGTCATATACGCGAGCCAAAAGGCACAAACGGTCCCGGGCCATGGTAAGGCGACACCCGTGGGATACCATGCGTGAGGCCGCAAAGTGATATGAGGTGTTACCGGCTAGATCGATGTGGCCTGGAATCGGGGTCCTGACAGGCGGCGAGTGCCCGGTGGTGGCCGCGGGGCAGGTCGGAGATGGCGACGCGGGGCGAGGGGGCGAGGCCCAGCGAGCGGTGGCCGGCGCGGGCGGACGCAAGAGCGAGTGCGGGGCCGCGGCGAGGGGCTGCAGAGTGAGGCGAGGCTCGAGCGCGCGCGTGCGCGGGGGCAGGGCGCGGCCCCGAGCGGCGAGCAGGGGAAAGAAGAGAGGAAGGGGGGTTGCTCACGGCGGGGAGTAGGGAAAAGGGCAGCGGGGCGCGAGGTGGGGGTCGGAGACGACGGCGTCGAGGAGGGAGTCCGGCGACGCGGTCCGGGGCGGCGTGGTCTCCAGGCGGCAACGGGCGACGGCGTCGGGCGCCGAGCGAGGGAGAAGGGGATCGGGCTCCTCCCGATCCAGATCCAGCGCGAGGGGGTGGGGGAGAGCGAGTGGGGAGTGGGGGTGTCGGTGGGGGGTTCGCGGTCGGTCGTGGGGGGGGATAAGGTGAATGGGGAGGTGGCCGGCCGGGCCTTTGTCCAGTTGGGCCGGTTGGTGGCCTGGCCGGCTGGGCCGTCTGGCCCAGTGGGGGGGTCCTTTTATATTTTTTTTGTTTGTTTTCTGTTTTTTTTGTATTTTCTTTTCTTTATTTATTTTCTTTTCTGTTTTAATTCATTTTAAGTATTTAGTTTTTTTTATAAAGGCATGGATCCCACACCATAAATTCCTAGGCATTTATTTGCACACCCCGAACATTTTTGTTTTAAATTTTGAAAAGTTTTTATTCTTTGGTTGATTTTGAATTTGAATTTGAATCAGTTTCGAACTAGCACGAGATTAGGAACAGTAATTGAGGTGACGTGGCATCATTAGTAGATGTGCCACTTTTCCATGCCTTTCAAGAATAGTGAAGGGACCGATATAGCGAGGAGCTAGCTTGCCCTTGATCCCGAAGCGGTGAGCACCCTTCATTGGTGTAACTCGAAGATAAGCCTTTTCCCCAGGTTGATAGACCATGTCTTGGTGATGACGGTCATACTGACTTTTCTGACGTGACTGAGCAGTCTTGAGATTCTCGCGAATAACGCGAACTTGTTCTTCGGCCTGTTGGATAATATCCGGACCGAAGAGTGGGTGTTCCCCCGTTTCTGACCAGTTCAGAGGGGTTCGACACTTTCGTCCATATAGCACTTCGAAGGGGGACATCTTCAGACTAGCTTGATAGCTATTATTATAAGAGAACTCGGCATATGGAAGAGATTCCTCCCATTTCTTGCCGAATGAGATTACACAAGCTCGAAGCATGTCTTCGAGGTTGACACGTTCAACCTGTCCTTGCGACTGAGGATGAAACGCAGTACTAAACGACAGATGAGTTCCCATAGCTTCTTGGAAACTCGCCCAAAACCTTGAAGTTAATAAGCTGCCACGGTCTGAACTGATAACCAGTGGAATACCGTGAAGTGAAACAATTCTGGCCATGTAGAGAGTAGCAAGCTGGCTAGCAGTGATTGTCTCTTTGACCGCCAGAAAATGGGCAACTTTGGAAAGCCGGTCAATGACGACAAGAATAGCATCATTACCTTTCTGCGATTTGGGAAATCCAGTGACGAAGTCCATTTCAACATGGTCCCATTTCCATTCAGGAATAGAGATATGTTGCAGAGTTCCAGTAGGCCTTTGATGCTCTGCTTTGATTCGGCGACAAATGTCACACTCAGCAACATAATGAGCAATGTCCTGCTTCATATTAGACCACCAGAATCTTTGACGAATATCCTGGTACATCTTTGTACTACCAGGATGGATGGACAGAGGCGTATCATGGGCTTCTTGCATATCCCTTTTAGTCTTATCCAGGTTTTTCTTCGAACATGGTACCACTAGGCGGCCTTTGAAATACAAGGCGCCATCGTCAGCAACAGTGAAGAATGAGGGCTTTCCTTTTTTTAGGTCTCGCTTAATCTTGAGGACTTCATCGTCACATTTCTGTATCCATTTGATGGCGTCCACAAGATATGGTTTCGCAACCAGGGTATTGAGAGAACCCTTGGAAACAACATGGAGGTTCCATTTGGGGAAATCTTCGGGAGGGGGAGCGAGTGATCCCGGAGGAACAATATGGAGGTTCAGCCTTCTAAATTCTTCAACAAGCGATGGGTGAACTTTGTGAACCTGGAGGTGGTTACAGTAAGACTTGCGGCTCAAGGCATCAGCCATTACATTAGCCTTGCCGGGGGTATAGGATATACCCACGTCAAAGTCTGCAACAGTCTCCATCCATCTTTGCTGACGTAGGTTTAAATCTAGCTGAGTAAACAGATACTTCAGGCTTTGATGGTCGATGAAGATCTCGCAACGATTACCGAGAAGGTAATGTCGCCACTACTTCAGTGCATGAATGACAGCAGCAAGCTCGAGGTCGTGAACTGGGTAGTTTTCTTCGTGAGGGCGCAGTTGACGAGAGGCATAAGCAATCACTCTGCGCTCTTGCATTAGGACACAGCCTAATCCTTGACGGGAAGCGTCGCAGTAAATGACGAAGTCCTGCTTAGTATCAGGTGGAGCAAGTACGGGGGCAGAAGTCAACTTGTCTTTGAGCGCCTGGAAACTTTCCTAACACTTGTCTGTCCAGTCAAACTTGACACCCTTATGCAACAGATTAGTCAGAGGCCTGGCAATCTTGGAGAAGTTCTCGATGAATCGACGGCAATAGCTGGCGAGACCGAGAAAACTTCGGACTTGCTTGACATTCTTCGGAGGAGTCCAATCGAGAATAGCCTGAACTCGTTCAGGGTTGACGGCAATACCATCCTTGGAGATGACATGCCCAAGATAGGTTACTTCGGGGAGCCAGAATTTACACTTGGAATACTTAGCATACAGTTGATGTTCTCGAAGCTTCTCCAGCACAAGATGAAGATGTTCAGCATGTTCTTCTTCGTTCTTGGAAAATACCAGGATATCATCCAGATAAACCACGACGAACTTGTCGAGGTAATCCATGAATATATAGTTCATCAGGCGAGAGAAGGTGGCGGGAGCATTCGTTAAGCCGAATGACATGACGGTGTACTCGTATGACCCATACGGAGTCACGAAGGCGGTTTTTGGGATGTCCTCTTCACGAACACGGATCTGGTGGTAACCCAACTTCAAGTCGAGTTTAGAGAACACTGACAAACCAGCCAATTGATCATACAGATCATTGATCCGAGGAAGGGGATACTTGTTCTGAATGGTAGCTTGGTTAATAGGACGGTAGTCTTGCACCAGTCGGTTTGTCCCATCCTTTTTCTTAACAAAGAGAGAAGGTCCTCCCCAAGGAGAGCAACTTGTACGAATGAAACCTTTGACAAGAGATTTGTCGATTTCCTCCTTAAGCTCAATGAGTTCATGCGGCGGTATCTTATAGGGTCGTTTAGCTATAGGGGTGGTGCCGGGTTTCAAGTCGATGATGAATTCGACAGCTCTAGCAAGGGGAATCCCTGGAAGTTCTACTGGGAAGACATCTTGGAATTCACGAACGATGGGAATGTTTTCAATGCCCTCGAGTGGTGCAGTGTTCAACGCATTCAAGGCATAAAGTCGTGCCTCGGCGTTCTGAACTAGATTAGCTTGGTAAGCTATTATTTCGTCAGAAGGGTGTAGCAGATGGACGACCTTAGTGGCGCAAACTATAGAAGCAGTATGCGCTTTCAACCAATCCATTCCCAGAATGAGGTCGATGCTACAGGACTTTAGTACGATGGGGGAGGCAAGGAATTCCAGTCCTTCAATTTCAACGGGAACGTTGTGACTAACCATAGAGGTTTGACACTGGCCCGCAGGAGTGTGTACCACAATCGCAGTGTTCATCTCTTCGTATTTAATGCCATGCATGAATGCAAACTCAGCTGATATGAATGAATGTGATGCTCCTGTATCAAATAAAACAGATGCTGGTACTGAATTTACGAGGAGTGTACCCATCACGGTAGCAGGCTGGTCTAGAACTTCATTGAGATCAACATGGTTGGCATGAACACGACCATAAGACTTGGCACTGTTGTTGCGAGGCTGGTTGCTTCCACGGCCACTTGCTGGGAGGGCCAGTTGATTCTGGTTTTGATTGCAATCCCTAGCACGGTGACCTGGCTGACCACACTTGTAGCAGAGGCCATTATTAGGAGTGGGAACAGGAGCTTGTGGTGGTGGAGCTGGAAGTCTTGGCTGCCTAGTTGGAGGAGCAGGCAGACGAGGTGCAGCATAGGTCTGCCTTGGGGCAGGTGCATTCGACTGGTACATGCTGTTGGGAATCCATATCTTGTGCTTCTGCGAAGACGGGCCTGAAGATGAGCCCGTGTCACGGCTGCGCCTATGAGAGCTCTGGTATTCCTACAGACCAGTTTCAACGTTGATGGCTTTGTTCACCAAGGTGGCGAAATAAGTAAAGTCATGCACGAGAATTGCGAGCTTGATGTCAGCTTGAAGGCCATCATGGAACTTCTCCTGTCTGCGTGCATCAGTTGCAATGTCTTCTTCAGCATAGCGGGACAAGTCAAGAAACTCTCGTTGATAAGCTTCCACAGTTTTGTTGCCTTGGGTGAGGTTGCGGAACTCACGCTTCTTCCGGTCCATGACTCCCTGAGGAATGAAGCGAGCACGGAAGGCAGCTTGGAAGTCTGGCCAGGTGATGATTGTCCCAGCTGGTAGAGTACGCCTGTGGCTGTCCCACCATTGTGCTGCGGGTCCTTTCAGGAAGAATGAAGCAAAGGTGACATAGCTGGCAAGGGCTACATCAGCAGACTCCATCTCATAGGTGATGTCACGGAGCCAGTCATCAGCATCTAGAGGCTGAGTTGAGCTACGGTACATGGTTGGGTTGAGGCGCATGAAATCCTGCAGAGTCACTTGGGTTGGCTGCTGGTTCATATTGGGGCGAGGGAACTGAGCCATAATATTCTCCATGAACTGACGATTCAGCTCAAACTGTTGCATCATCCCAGCCATGTACTCAGGCGGTGGTGGGGCGTTGCCACCACGACCACGACCACCTGGTCTAACCATCCTGCTAATATTTAATAGGGGTAGTTCAGCATTTAGAAATTTGCAAAGACAAGAATCATTCATGAAGAAACATGCACAACGAAAGCAGCACGATAGATACTACATAGTAGTCGGCATATCTTACAAAGGAGACCATGCATAGAGTTCGTTACACAGAGTTCGGTACAAAGGCTAAGACATCATAGGCGGCACACAGGCTCGCGGCGAATGCATCTAACACTAACAAGCAAGTCTACATCAGTCCCACGCGGTACTGTGGAGGTAGGTGTAGCCCGACAGCTGGTAGTGACGCGAAGGGAAGACCTCCACGTGAGTAGCCTGGGGCCCGCGGATACTCTGGTGCGGAACCCGATGCGCAGGTGGCAGGAGAGGACCAAGTGCAGGATAGTAGCCTCCCACATCTGGCTAGCCGACGCCCTGGGGCATCATGGTCCTGGCAGGGTAGATCGCAGAACGCGACAGATCACCAGATCGGACAGATGGGTGCAACAGTGTCAGAGCACGATACAGGTGCTGACGGGTGGTGTACAACTCGTGTCGAAGAGCTCGGTTAGCTCTATCCAGCCCATCAGCATGCAGAACCAGGTTCTGATGGTAGAAGGGCTCTTGGGTGACAGTGGAGTAGGCCGCAGTGTAGTAACCCTCCGCACCAACATCGGATGCGATAGCAATGTTCCTGAAGGGGGAGGTGTCCAACTCCTGATACTCTCCACGAAGACGTGTCAGAGCAGCATAAGCAGCATCGTGGACCGCCATATCGATTGTCACTCCAACACCATGAGCAGTGTGCAGCACAGTAGTGGAGTCATACTCCCGAGAGTAGAGGTGGACGATGGCACGGTACTGCTCCTGGTTGAAGTCCTGATACTCCTCATAGACGGTGTACTCAGGGTGCCAGCGATAACCCAGATAGGTCATCATATCAACCAACACAGCAGGTGATCCTGAGGCACCAATGGCCGTCGTGTGGCGCACGACCTGCCTCGTGGGTTCCATCTGAAAACAAAGATGTTTTCACAGGAGTCAAATGACAATGTGGACAATGTTCAAATACTACTCTAAAGAATAACTAGGGCTTATCCAACTTTGGGGTGAATGTCGTAACGGGATCCTAGTGTCAGAGTTAGTAAATTCGTTTTAACACGAATAGAAGAGAGATCAGAGTCCCAGAGTAAGGATCGAGGAGTAAAAGATCCTAATACCACCTAGATGGCTACGTGGGCCCGTAAGCCGCACAGCCATGTTAGTAAAAGTTTTTGTAATGTCTAGACTCGACTTCGGCCAAAGAGTGTGGAAGGGGGATTCCTACAGGCAGTCGGCTCTGATACCAACTTGTGACGCCCCCGATTCAATCATACACTAATCATGCACGCAAATGTGTACAATCAAGATCAAGGACTCACGGGAAGATATCACAACACAACTCTACAAATAAAATAAGTCATACAAGCATCATATTACAAGCCAGGGGCCTCGAAGGCTCGAATACAAGAGCTTGATCATAGACGAGTCAGCAGAAGCAATAATATCTGAGTACAGACATAAGTAAACAAGTTTGCCTTAAGAAGGCTAGCACAAACTGGGATACAGATCGAAAGAGGCGCAGGCCTCCTGCCTGGGACCCTCCTAACTACTCCTGGTCGTCGTCAGCGGGCATCACGTAGTAGTAGGCACCTCCGGTGTAGTAGGGGTGTCGTCGCCGGTGGCGTCTGGATCCTGGGCTCCAACATCTGGTTGCAGCAAACGGGTAGAAGGTATAGGGGGAAAAGAAGGAGAAAGCAACCGTGAGTACTCATCCAAAGTACTCGCAAGCAAGGAGCTATACTACATATGCATGGGTATCAAATAGAATAAGGGTATCATATGTGGACTGAACTGCAGAATGCCAGAATAAGAGGGGGATAACTAATCCTGTCGAAGACTACGCTTCTGGCAGCCTCCGTCTTGCAGCATGTAGAAGAGAGTAGACTGATGTCCTCCAAGTAGCATCGCATAGCATAATCCTAACCGATGATCCTCCCCTCGTCGCCCTGTGAGAGAGCGATCACCGGTTGTATCTGGCACTTGGAAGGGTGTGTTTTATTAAGTATCCGGTTCTAGTTGTCATAGGGTCAAGGTACAACTCCGGGTCGTCCTTTTACCGAGGGACACGGCTATTCGAATAGATAAACTTCCCTGCAGGGGTGCACCACATACCCCAACACGCTCGATCCCATTTGGCCGGACACACTCTTTTGGGTCATGCCCGGCCTCGGAAGATCAACACGTCGCAACCCTACCTAGGCACAACAGAGAGGTCAGCATGCCGGTCTAAACCCTATGGCGCAGGGGTCTGGGCCCATCGCCCTTTGCACACCTGCACGTTGCGAACGCGGCCGGAATCAGAACTAGCCCCCTTAATACAAGAGCAGGCTTACGGTCCAAT
The DNA here is from genome assembly GCA_034509565.1 of Triticum monococcum. Taxonomy (NCBI): domain Eukaryota; kingdom Viridiplantae; phylum Streptophyta; class Magnoliopsida; order Poales; family Poaceae; genus Triticum; species Triticum monococcum. The sequence continues at coordinate 301,186,114 of CM067844.1, read as the reverse complement.
CCGGCGTGCGCCACTCAGTCGCTGACGTCACGAAGGCTTCGGCTGATACCACGACGCCGGGATACCCATAACTACTCCCGCGTAGATGGTTAGTGCGTATAGACCAAATGGCCAGACTCAGATCAAATACCCAGGTCTCGTTAAGCATGTTAAGTATCCGCGAACGCCGACCAGGGCCAGGCCCACCTCTCTCCTAGGTGGTCGGAACCTGCCCTGTCGCTCCGCCACAAAGTACAGTCGGGGGCTGTCGGGAACCCAGGCCCACCACTACCTGGGTGGAACCACCTGCCCCTTCAGCCCCCATCTCCGAACAGTATCAAAGGTAATGTAACAGTGTAAAGTATAAAGTATATGCCCGTGATCACCTCCCGGAGTGATCACGGCCCAGTAGTATAGCATGGCAGACGGACAAGAGTGTAGGGCCACTGATGGAACACTAGCATCCTATACTAAGCAGTAGGATAGCAGGTAATGGTAACAACAATAGTAGCAAGGACAGGCTATGCATCAGGATAGGAATAACGAAAAGCAGTAACATGCTACACTACTCTAATGCAAGCAGTATAGAGAAGAGTAGGCGATATCTGGTGATCAAAGGGGGGGCTTGCCTGGTTGCCCTAGCAAGAGAGAGGGGTCGTCAACTCCGTAGTCGTACTGGGTAGCAACGGCGTCGGTCTCGGTGTCTAGCGGAAGAAGAGGGGGGAGAAACAATAAATATTTAAGCAAGCATATGCATAGTGATGCATGACATGACAAGTAACGGTGTTAGAGGTGCCCTAACGCGCTAGTAGGTGATACCGGTGAAGGGGGATGACATCCGGGAAAGTATCCCCGGTGTTTTGCGTTTTCGGGCAGAGGACCGGAGGGGGAAAGTTGCGAGTTCGATAGGTTAGGGAGGTGTGGCGGATGAACGGGTTGCGTATCCGGAATCGTCTCGTCGTTGTGAGCAACTTTCATGTAGAAAGTATTTTCATCTGAGCTACGGTTTATTTTATATTAATTTTAAAAGATTTAAATCATTTTCAGGATTTATTTAATTATTTTAATACAACATTATCCAAAACAGTGTTTGCTGATGTCATCATGACGTCAGCATGACGTCAGCAATTGACCAGGTCAACCTGACATGTGGGTCCCGCTCGTCATACTCTGTTTTAATTAACTAACAGTTAATTAGGTTAATAAATGATTGGGATAATCTAATTATAATTAATTAACTTAATTAATTCCTTAATTAATTAATTAATTAATTAATTATATATTTTTTTAATTCTTTTTTTTAATTAAAACGTTCTGGGGTGGGGCCCCCCTGTCATAGGCACAGGGGCCTTAGCGGGTTCGGGTGCTGGGGCGCTGCGGCGCGCCCGAACTGGGCGTTCGCCCTGGTGCTCGCCCAAGCAGGCTGCGGGGGCGGAACAAGCGAGGCGCGGCAGGGCGCCGGCGACGTAGGGAGGCAGGGCTCACCCGTTGGAGCCGGGCGCGAGGCGGGGCGTCGACGGAGAGGGGTGGCCGCGGGCGCAGACCAGCAGCAGCGGAGGCCGGTCGGCGAGGCGCGTGCGCGCGCGTGAGGTTGCCGGACATGGCCGGAGCCAAGTGGCGCGGCGGAAGGTGCTCCGGGGCGCCGGCGTGTGGCTCTGGCGGGCTGCGGTCCGGCCAGAGCAAGGGGGGCGTGGCTGGGCGAGACAGCGCGGGCTGCTCGCGGGCGGCAGACGGCGGCAACAGGCAGCGCGGGGCTGCAGTGGGGCGGTGAGTGGGGCGAGCGGCGTACACGCACGAGGGGGGGGGGTAGAGCAGCGGCAGCGTAGGAGCGGACGAGGCGGGCGCGCGCGGCGGCGAGTGCCCGGTGGTGGCCGCGGGGCAGGTCGGAGATGGCGATGCGGGGCGAGGGGGCGAGGCCCAGCGAGCGGTGGCCGGCGCGGGCGGACGCAAGAGCGAGTGCGGGGCCGCGTCGAGGGGCTGCAGAGTGAGGCGAGGCTCGAGCGCGCGCGTGCGCGGGGGCAGGGCGCGGCCCCGAGCGGCGAGCAGGGGAAAGAAGAGAGGAAGGGGGGTTGCTCACGGCGGGGAGTAGGGAAAAGGGCAGCGGGGCGCGAGGTGGGGGTCGGAGACGACGACGTCGAGGAGGGAGTCCGGCGACGCGGTCCGGGGCGGCGTGGCCTCCAGGCGGCAACGGGCGACGGCGTCGGGCGCCGAGCGAGGGAGAAGGGGATCGGGCTCCTCCCGATCCAGATCCAGCGCGAAGGGGTGGGGGAGAGCGAGTGGGGAGTGGGGGTGTCGGTGGGGGTGTCGGTGGGGGGTTCGCGGTCGGTCGTGGGGGGGGGGGGATAAGGTGAATGGGGAGGTGGCCGGCTGGGCCTTTGTCCAGTTGGGCCGGTTGGTGGCCTAGCCGGCTGGGCCGTCTGGCCCAGTGGGGGGGTCCTTTTATATTTTTTTGTTTGTTTTCTATTTTTTTGTATTTTCTTTTCTTTATTTATTTTCTTTTCTGTTTTAATTCATTTTAAGTATTTAGGTTTTTTTTATAAAGGCATGGATCCCACACCATAAATTCCTAGGCATTTATTTGCACACCCCGAACATTTTTGTTTTAAATTTAGAAAAGTTTTTATTCTTTGGTTGATTTTGAATTTGAATTTGAATCAGTTTCGAACTAGCACGAGATTAGGAACAGTAATCGAGGTGACATGGCATCATTAGCAGAGGTTCACTGTAGCTTAATTACCCGGGCGTTACACTCGACGACCGCACTGTGGCCGGCAACTATGGGGTACCACTCATCCCTCAGGAGCAAGCTTATGCTAACCATGGGTCGCAGGAGATACAGGTCTCCGCAGCAGGTGGCTGCCCCAATCCTGCAGCCTCATACCCCTCAGGAGGAGGGCGCAGGGGGCTGCAGGAGAGGGGCTAAGATTCGGGTTCATCACCGCGGCGGTCGGAGCAAGGCATTCTCAGGAGGTAGGCCCCCTGTCGGGGAGGTTCCCCAAGGCCTGCCCCCGGCAAGGGACCCGTGGTCATCGAGGGAACCGCTGGCGACTGCTCTGCCTCATTGGCGTCGTCCTGGTTTCCGGCTGCCGTCGATGGCGGCAGAGTGTGGCGCAAGGCGGGGCCCTCGTCTAGCGATATGAAGCAAGGCCAGTACCTGTGAAGAAGCCCCAGTGCCTGTGAAGCTCGCCGCCCCGTGACACTCTCGCGTAATAATGAGTGGGGCTGTACACGCCCCGGAGTCTCCGGAGAGCCGCCCTCGGGGGCTCCCGCCCACGCCCAGTGGCAGCACTTAGCTCCGCACTCGTGAGAAGACGTCGAAGACTAGACTAGGTGCCGGATGCGGCCTTTTGCTTTTTCCTTTCCTTGTTGACGAAGTTCTTCGATTTGTATTTAAGTTGAATTTGAGCTCGGTGCTTGTGTGTGTTTGGGGGAAGGGGTGTTTAGTCTCATTCGAGTAATCTCTCACGTTCTGGTTTTGGCTTTGCGTCCGAGGTTAACATCGGCTGCCCCCCTCACGAGCCCCTCGCGAGCCGGGCCGGGCCAGGCATGTTCACAACCAGGACCACTGTTACCGCACCCTTTCCGGAGGTTTTCATCGCGGGATCCACAAGTTAATCAGAAGACACCCGAGGTGCAGCAGCCCCCGCAGGCCAGCTCGGGACTCGTCGGGGTCAGAAGGTACACAAGTCAGCTGACCAATCATCGGGCCAGCGGCTACGTTCACACACAACATTATGCTTACCAGAGTACTAATGCAAACCTTTACATGAGGGGCTTCCCCTCCCAAAATGCTCTTACATCGTTTAGGGCCAAGCCAGAACTTTCTTCATGCAGGTTAAACGGCAGTGACACGCGGTCAGTCGGACATATCACTCACCGCGTCTTGGGCATCCTCAGAGGCATCACTGGCATCGTCGGCATTGTCACCACCGCCGCCAGCATCTCCATCAGCGCCAGGCACGTCCACAATGCCGCCTTCATTGTCGCCCACGACCACACCATCGTCATCAGATGCAAAGGCCCTGACGAGGGCGTCCACGTTGTCCTCCACCCACCGCGCCAGGTCGCCCCGGACGGCAATGGGCACGGGTGCGATGGCAGCATCGAAGTCGAAGTGGGGGTCCCTGTCCAGCAGATGGGTGAAGACGCGGGCGAAGGCACGCCCGAGCAAGGCCCGGCTCCTCTCTTCGACAAGCCAATGGGACCTCTTGGACCGGTTCTCCAGAAGCGTCACCACATCGGTGAAAAATTGGAGGTTGCTGGCATAGTTGACCTCGTGCGGCTCCCTAGCGGCAGCCTCGCAGACATAGCCAAAAGTTGTGTTGGCCCTCTCTCAGTGCGTTTGAAGCATGGGGGCATGCACATGCTCCACAACCCACCGCCGATGGAGCTCGTCCTCACTCCGCTGCGTGATGGCCTCGGCGTCATCGAACCTCTGTTGAAGAAGAAGCTGCTCGGCCTGGGAAGAGGACAACTCCACCTGCGCCGCGCTGAGGGCGGCTGCGAAGGAGTTCGCACGCCATGTCGCTTCGGTCAGCTTGGCCCTGAGGCCTGCGGTCCTGCCCTCGGCCTCGACCTTGATCAGCCCCAGCCTCGTCTCATATTCGCGCTCGAAGGCCGAGCGAGCTTCCGCTACGCGGCGATCGACTTCTTCCTGGGCTCGGGCTTCACGCACGGCAACGTCATCCTCCGCCTGGGCCACAAGGCGCTCCCTTGTCTCCAACCGCTCAAGGTCAAGCTTGTGCTCGGCGGCCTCCAGCGTCAGCACCTCCTCGCGCTTCAGAATCTCCGCCCGGTCAATAGGGTGGCAAGAGTGGAACAAAACACTAGGCTTAAGGCCGAGCCTTCCACCCTTTACCAAGTATATAGGTGCATTAAGATAAACAAGATAATATTGTGATATCCGAACAATGAACATGTTCTAACAAGGAACAAACTCCAATCTTCACCTGCAACTAACAACGCTATAAGAGGGGCTGAGTAAAGTGGTAACATAGCCAAACAACGGATTGCTAGGACAAGGTGGGTTAGAGGTTTGACATGGAAATATGGGAGGCATGATAAGAAAGTGGTAGGTATCGTAGCATAGGCATAGCAAAAGAGCGAGCATCTAGCAAGCAAGGATAGAAGTGATTTTGTGGGTATGGTCATCTTGCCTGCAAAGTTCTCAAAGTTGACTTGATCCTCTTAAGCGTACTCAACGGGCTCCTCGATCACGTACTCGTCTCCCGGCTCTACCCAAGCAAGAACAACAAGCAAAAGGAACACAATCAACCACGTGCAGTGCTCAAACACCATGATGCAAACATGGTATGATATGCGGGATGCAACATGTGATGCATATGCATGTTTTGGAAAGGAATGATTGAACCTGGCCTCAACTTGTAAATCCAAGAGTGCCACTGGAAAGAGGAGTTGATTTTAGTCAAAATCGATATAAAGATCACCGGAATCGGATGCACGGTTTGGAAATGGCAAGCAAAACAAATATGGCACCGGTCTACGACTAACAACAAGTAGCCTTCTAAATGCATCAAGATAAACATGCTACAACACTCAAACATAGCAACAATATACATGGCAGGGATCCACTCAATATGCTTAACAAAATATGAACACTGAGCTACGGCTAATTCACTCAATAGCATGTTCAAACAAGCATGGCAAAAGTGCAAATGATAACAGGTTTCAGACATAGTGAAATTATCAACATGTTAGGAATTTATCATCAGGAAGAAATGTTTAGAGCATGATAACTACATGCTATAGGAACATATCATGGCAAAGCAAGGCATGGCATGAAGCTACTCAAATCATAGAACAAAAGTCCCTTAGTGACCACGAGCAAAAGGGATTAGAAAATACAATTGCAAGCATGTGAACATAGCAAATAACGATAACAGATTCAGACTTGGTGAAAAACTGGAGCATGGCAAACAGAAATCAAGTAGGCATGTTTACGAGCTCGATGCACTCACCACAAGGCATTGCATGATAATCTAAGCATACACCCAGCAAGTAGACATGGCATAGAAGCTATACATGTCAAGAACAACAATATATCATGCACGGATCAACAACAATAAGCTCGGCAAAATTGCTAAACATGTTAACAATCTGCCAAGAACATTTTATAGCAGAAGTAGAGGTCGATTGACTCAAGCTAGGATGCTCCATAGTTGCAAACAAAGACACGGATGGATAGAGAACATCATTATCTACAAAAAATCCTTACTGATCATCCTCAAAAAAGGCATGGATCACTCAATATCAACATGAACATGTGGCATAAAAATAATAACAGGACAAGGACTTAGAATATTTCTAAGTCCCTGAAATCAGCAACATTAAGTAAGCTACTTTGCATGCTTGTGCTAGTCACCACAAAGATCACAAAAATACATGGCATACACCCTTGTAAAGATGGCATGGCATACACCCCTGTAAAGATGACATGGCATACTTCAAAACACATGTAGAGCTCAGGATCATAGCATGCACAACTTAATCATGGCAAAAATGACAAAAGTGCAAAAGCTGAAACAGATCTAAAACTAACATCACATAGCCCTCTTCCAACAGCATTTCGGGCATCAATATGAGATCAAATGAAAATGATGCAATGCGATGAAATGAAGTACTCAACGAGATGAACATTTTGATATGTTCCACGCACGAATCGGATCCACGGTGAGGAAGTTATGATGCGTAAAAGTATGCAAAAAGTTAGGGTTTCGGGAGGAAAAAGTCAACCGAGGAGTAGATCTGGATCTCGCGGTTACTGTAGCACGCACACGACTCCCGAGGTTCGCCGGCCGGAGATGGACCGGGACATTGCCGGAGACGATGAGGGAGGCCGGAGGAGGTGCGCCAGCGAGGGAAGAAAAGGCGGCGGCTGGCGTGCTCCTCCACGGGCGCGCATGCGCGCAGGGTTCCGGTGGCTGCGGCGGCGAGGCCGGCTCGGTGCGGTGGCGGGCGGCACCGGCGTCGAAGGAGAGGAGCAGCGTGTGAGAGGAGGCAGGCGTGGGGAGGCGCGGGGAGGCGCGAGGAGGCGGCGGCCCGGTCGGGCGCGGGGAGGGCCGGCGCTGGCCGCGCGGGCCTGGCATCGGCGGGGACAGGTGGCGGCGCTCTATTGGTCTAGGGCGGCGGCGGCGGCTGGATGTCCGGCTGGAACGGACATGTCCGGCGCGGCAGTAGGAGATTTTCTAGGGTTAGGGGAAGAAGATCTGGGAATGAAATGGAGGGGTCTATTTATAGAGGTAGAGGGAGCTAGGAAGCTCCAAAAGAGGTGCGGTTTGCGGCGATGCGATCGTGATCGAACGATCTAGATGATGGAGGAGGTTTAGGTGGGTTTTGGGCCACTTTGGAAGGGTGTTGGGCTGCAACACACACGAGGCCTCTTCGTTCCCTCGGTTAACCGTTGCAGTATCAAACGAAGTCCAAATGGTACGAAACTTGACAGGCGGTCTACCGGTAGTAAACCAAGGCCGCATGACAAGTCTCGGACCAATCCGAAAACGTTTAACACCCGCACACGAAAAGAGGTAGAAAGGGACACCGGAGGACATAGGAGCGCCGGATTGCAAAACGGACAACGGGGAAAATGATCGGATGCATGAGACGAACATGTATGCAAATGAAATGCACATGATGACATGATATGCAATGCATGACACGCAAGCAATGACAAGGCAACAACAGCGAATAACTGGAAGACACCTGTCACATCGATCTCGGGGCGTTACATGCCTCTCTGCCTCTGCGGCGAGGCGGTGTGGGTTGGTGTTCGGTGTAGGTTGCCGCTTTATCTTGCCCATGTGGTGGCCGGTCCAGTTCATCAGCACGGTCATGTCTTGACGGTATGGGCTCACCGGCCTTGTCGTCAAACTGTGGTAATAGCTGACGCTTCGGATAACTCTTTGTTGGGCGCTGAAGGCCATATTCTTCAGCAGCTTGGACCTGAGTCCATCTGTCGTTGAGTGTATCCTGTTCAGCTTGGAGCTGCTGCTGCTGCTTTTTTAGGCTTCTTTTAGTGGCGATTAGTTGGCGCTTAAAGCCCTCCTGCATGAGGGGTTCCTCTGGCATGATGAAGTCTTTGTTGCCGAGGCTGACATCATCCTCAGAGAGTTGTAGATAGTTACTATCCTCCGAGTCCTCGTTCCTGACCGGATCGTCGGTGTTAACCTGCCCCTCCTCCACATCATCCTACTCGGATGTGGGCTCGACGGGGGCTTCGGGGTCTTTGGCATCCTCTGGAGTGTTATCGTCTCCAGTGACAGTGTTGTTGTCTTTGCCACGACGCGATTTTGAGCGGCGCCGCTGGCGTCGATGCTTTGGAGGTGCTTCAGCAGACTTATCCTCAACTGGATTCTTACTGCCATCATCATCATCATCCTCTTTGGGTGTGTCCACCATATACACGTCATATGTGGAGCTGGCTGTCCAACGCCCGGTAAATGGCTGGTCTTGGCCTTGATCGTCTCCGACATCTTCGTCCATGCCATCGATGTCTTCGGAGGCGTAGTCCAGCATGTCGGTTAAATCTTTGACAGTGGCTATGTAGTGGGTGATGGGTGGTACATAAAATTCCCCGCTCTCAGCCCCTAGTCTAGGCTGAGCGTAGTTCGGAACTAATTCCTCTGTAATAGCAAGAGATCGCACTAGGTCTAGGGCCTCGTTCAGAAGTGAGGTTTGAACGGGGAAGCAACCGTCCATGAAGCTAGGCGGGGCAGGAGCCTCCTAGCCATGCTTAACTTGATGTGGACCTCGAGAGTTCGGGTCTGGAGTCCGGGGGCGTGTCCAGCATCTCAATGATAGGGGGAACCCGGTCTGATTCCATGTTCGCCATGGACACAATCGCCTCCGGATCCTTGATAATGTGATTTGCAGCGAAGAGTCCGGTAGGCTCCAAACTCCCATCTTCAGACATGATGGTTTGCTCCAGATCTAAGGCCAGAGCAGTGATCGGGGCCGCGAACCCTTCGGAGATCAAGTCTCCTTGGATATCGGCGACGTAGTTTAGGTTTTTGAAGCTGATCTGATGACTAGGGGCGTCGCTGCTAGTCTGCTCTAGGTGGCCAATCGAGTTGGCACGCAGTGCGAAGCCGCCGAATAGGAAAAGTTGGCCGAGGATTAATGTCTCCCCAGAAATAGCATCATTGTAGATGATCGATCGATCCATCGAACCTTCTGTCGACAACATAGTGGAACTCTCAATGAAAGCACCAATGTCTGTGTCAAAACCGGCCGATCTTGGGTAGGGGTCCCGAACTGTGCGTCTGAGGATCAAAGGTTACAGGAGGTAGGGGACACGATATTTACCCAGGTTCGTGCCCTCTTAATGGAGGTAATACCCTAATTCCTGCTTGATGGACTTTGATGAGTATAGGGGTTACAAGAGATGATCTACCTTGATATCGTAATGGCTAAACCCTAGATGTCTAGCATGTATGATTATGATCGCCTCTATGGACTAAAACCCTCTAGTTTATATAGACACCAAAGGGGCCTAGTGTTGTACAAAGTCGTTTTATAGAGAAAGGAAACTTCATTTCTGACCACCAAAGCTAGCCATCCACGCAAAGGAGAGTCCCATCCGGACACAGTGGAAGGCCTTCTATCTTGTATCTTAACGGCCCATCAGTCCGACCAATGTCACATAGCCCGGATGCCCGGGGACCCCCTAATCTACGACTCCCTCAACTGCACACCCACTACCTAGGCCATCCACTTCTGAAAGAGCGTCATGCATAATGGTTCATTAAATCTACTCCTCGAAGCACAAAACTAATAACTTGTGAGTAAAATCGCTTACCAGGGGGGCTTCATAGCCGTCCTCGAGGCCATGGTCCCGAATTCCTTGGGGATCTTGTCCTTGACCATCATGATGAGCTTGGTCCACATGGTGGCCAGGGTGGAGCGGAAGAAGGTGTTAAGGGGGCCCATGTCCTCGGGCTTTTGTGCCGACATCGGTCTGGCCCGAAGTTGTTGAGGGAGCATGCGGCTGTTGAGCATGACATTGATGACTTCAGCAAGCTCGACCTTCCCCGTGGTGGACTACCATTTGACCCTGTTTACCAAGGTTTGCACCTCCTTCTAGTTCCACCAGGCGATGCCCCTTTCCTTCCAGGAATTGATCTTCTTGGGAGACCCAACCGAGAATGCTGGGACTCTGGCCTGGCCAGGGGCAAGTGGTTCAGTGATGTAGAACCACTTCCACTGCCATTCCTTCACCGTTTCGAGGAATGTGCCCTTGAACCATTTGGCCCTTGGTTGTTGCTGATCATGGCCCCTCCGCACTCCGTGAGGTCGGAGCCATAGGACTTTGGCTTGACTCCGAAGATCTTGAGCCACAAGATGAAGTGTGGCTCACAACGGAGGAAGGCCTCGCAGGCCGTGATAAAGGCAGCGAGATGGAGGATGGAGTTTGGGGCCAGGTGATGAAAGTCAAGCCCATTGTAGTACATGATCCCATGAACAAAGCGGTGCAGCAAGAACCCCAGCCCCCTGATGAGGTGGGGGACGTAGACCACGCGCTCCCCAACATCATGAGCGGGCACTTGCTGGCCAATCATAGGGGCATGGGCGGCGATATCGCTTGACAAATACCCATGTTGCACAACTCCTGGATGGTCCCCTAGGTCATGATGGAGCTACCCCAATGTCCTTGGAGGGTCTCAGCCATGGCTGGCGAAGAAGGATGTACTCGCTGGAGAAAAAGGTACGGGAATGGATCTGGCGCTGGAGCTAGACGAAGCAGTTAGATAGGGAGAATGGGAGCATGACCTGTCGTTCGGTGGGTCGTTCTGATAAAGTTGTGAGGCTACATGGAGTCATTCATACCAAGGTGTTTGGCCTTCAAGGCTATGTTTCGGATCCTCTTCGGGCCAAGGGAATAAGCTAGGTCGAGCTTCGACTGGCATCTCCCCCTTGAAGGTGTGGTTCTAGAATTGCAAGGAGGAACTCCTCTGTCAAGCCAGGGACTTCAGGTCCAAGGTTTTTACAAGAAGGATCGTCCTCGGCATAGAACACTAGTTCGGGGGATACTGGCGGTGTCCTGGATAAGGGGGTACTAACCTAGCCGGCCTGTTCTCCTTGGGTGGGTCGGCAAGCAACCATTCTTGATCAAGACGACTCTGGAAGCCATACGTAGGAGGCGTGACCAAGACTCCCTCCCCCAAACACTTGATGTATACTCCAAGATTTCTATCGCCGCCAAGCTCATAGCTACCAACCTTGTAACCCTAGGTACCCTCCCTGGTGTGTATATAAGCCACAGGGTTTAGCCCGTAGAGGGGACATCAATACAAAATCATTCACCTACTCCTGGAGTTAGACAACAAAATATGATCTCGAGGTAGATCGACTTTGTACTTGATAAATCTCCATTGATATAAACAAGAGTGGGATGTAGGCTTTTATCGACATTAAGTGTGCCTGAACCTGGGTAAACATTGTCTCCTTCGTTCCTGTTACCCTCGATCCAAGATCTACAGCTTTGGACCCCTACCCCAAGGTCTTCTGGTTTTGACACCAATAGAGAGGAAGAAAGGTGTAGGAGTACACAATGCTTCCTGCTCCTAGGAAGGACTTGTTGCTCTTAATACACCCAAATCAACACACAAAAAGCAGGAGTAGGGTATTACACAACCATGCGGCCCGAACCTGGGTAAATCATCGTGTCCATCTCATGCATTCCAGTAGTGTAGGACCCCACCTTCGTGCCCCATCGATGAACTAACAAGAGGACATCACCAGTACGTGGTGTCATGTGTGTATTATGCACTCACCCGCGGACATCTGGCGCACTAGGTAGGGGGCGCTCATGCGGATCTACATCGACAAATCTGCTGGCATCTTTGTCGATGCCAGATTCATCATCGTCGTTAGCTTCTTCACCACCAAGTTGGGCTGGCCAGAGTACGGTTGCCCAAGTCTGTGGCCCTTCATCCTAGGCATCCACAAAATCTTTGTCACTGCCAGCGAAAGGAGGGCGCCCCACCTAGCATCTGGAAGGACCCCATGTCTAGCAAGCCCAGACTATGCGGTTCGCCCCGAATGAAGCAAAGTGTCGCAACATCTGCGGCGCCCCCGAGTATCCACCTTCAAGATCCCTCACTAGGGAAAGGACCTCGTAGTGGATCACCCCACGTACATCTTACTTCGATAGCTCAAGCAGAAGCCAGGTGAGCTGCTTTAGGAGTACATCTGGTGCTTCATCGACTAGAGGTCGGGATCGAAGCACTGCCAGCCGCTTCCATCATCACAGTCTTCGACTTGAATGTTCGTAGTGCACAGGTTAGCAAAGCGATGGCGACAAGTTGGGTGCACACTATGCTGGAGCTTTACGCTATAGCTTATCAGTGCGCCGGGCGGAGGAAGTAGAAACCTTTGGGGGGCTGGCGAATGCAAGATTGCTGTCTCATGACCCGGGGCCATGCTGTTGTCGATGTTCATGGGGCGAGAACTACTGGGAAGAATAGTAGACCAAAAGAACTCCTTTGTCATCAAGATCGGGCGGGCTGACAAGGAGTCCCATACTATTAGTGTGGACCTTGACCTGGTTAATGCCTAATCAGCAAGTACCGAAGCACCCCCCTTGGTGTCAGGATCTGACAGTCAGGGTGCCGAATAAGCTAAGTACTACCAACTAAAAGTATGTAGGCATTAAACCATAACCTCATGCAAGTGTATTCCAAGAACACCCATTCCAGGATATGTAGTGTGACTGTCCCATTTAACTACGAGCTCAAAAGAAGTAGTATGGTGACTGATACATCTCCAACATAGCTATACTTTTTGATTGTTCCATCTTATTATATTATCAATCTTGGATGTTCTATATGCATTTATATGCTATTTTTCATCATTTTTACGACTAACCTATTAACCCACTGAGTAGTGCCAATTGCTATTTTCTGCTTGTTTTTAGTTTGCCAGAAAATCAGTACCAAACAGAGTACAAACGCTATGAAACTTTTTGACTATTTTTTCAGAACAAAAGAGACCCTACAGGCTTCGAGAGGAGACCAGACGGCAAGCTGGGAGACGACAAGGAAACAAGGCACACCCTATTGCCTTGTGGGCCCCTCCTGGCTTCGTTTGACCTAATTCCACCTCTATAAATTCTATAATATTGGCAAACCAAGAGGGAGCCACCCGAAACACTTTTTTCGCTCCCACTAGGTTCTGTTCTTCCTTGATCCCATCTAGAGGCCTTTTCCAATACTCTGTCAGAGGGGGAATCTATCACGTAGGGATTCTACATCATCCTCGCTACCCTTCGATGATGTGTGAGTATTTCACCATAGACCTAGGGGTCCATAGCTAGTAACCAGATGGCTTCTTCTCTCTCTTTGATCTTTGATAGAATGTTCTCCTCGATGTTATTGGAGTTCTATCCAATGTAATCTTCCTTTGTTGTGTGTTTGTTGGGATCCTATGTATTGTGGGTTTATGTTCTAAATATTTATGATAAGGAAAGGTTTCTTTCTGAACTTTATTATGCATGATCGTCGCAACTTTGTTTTTCTCCCCGGTCTATCTATTTGGCTTGGCCAACTAGATTGATTTATCTTCACTGGGGATGTCCTTTGTAATGGGTTCAATCTTACGATGCTCTTTATCCAAGTGGCAGAAGGGAACAAGACACATATATGTATTGTTGCTATTAATGGTAAAACGACGAGGTTTGTTCATATGGATTGTGTTTATTTCTTCTATATCATTTCATCATGCTTAAGGCGTTTGTCGATGCAACAAACCATGGGTCTGTTTCCCAGACCGTGCATAGGCCTAAGATTAAGATTACAACATCCAAGACCAGACCATGCACAAGAGATCAACTCTTTGAAGAATCAGGGTGCAGATCAAAGAAGTCCAAGTTGAGCCAAAGGAGCAAGACACCACTAAGGTAAAACCTCCCTTGTCGGGTAGGGGAGCCTAGTGAGGTCAAGATTACCCACAAAACAAACCACAAGACCGTCACAGCAGGCCTACCGGCGCCTACGAAGGCAAACTACCCCGCCAAGGCTCCACCGCACCACCTCACAGCAACGCAAGTCATCAATCGGTGCGGTGTCAAGCCCCAAGGTGACTAGGTGGCTGTTTCTTGCCACATGGCAGCCACTTCTTATGGAAATCACCTACAAATGACACCCGTCTAGCGACATGTCATGCAGACAGGCGAGAAGGTGGCCGAGCAGCCTGGCAAGGCTTGCCATGTAGGCCATGATGTGACACTAAGCGGCGCATTTAATGCGCTCTGCCCTGTCTGCAGAGTTAGGTATGATAGTATTGTTGCTATCTAATCAGTGCACAATTACTGATTTGCCACTGTGCTGACCCCTTAATCTATAAAAGGAGGCACATGGCAACCATCGAGAGGATTCGGACCCTTGTAGACTCATATGCGCGTAGCTGCTCTCGCCCTGACGCAACCATGTCGGGCTAGAGTGCTGCTTTTCCACCACAATCCACCATAAATCCACCAAAGCAGGAGTAGGGTTTTACGCCTCGCGGCGGCGCGAACCTGGGTAAAATCGCCCGTGTGATCTCTGATGTGTTGCACGACGCTCTCTCCGCTCTTTGTGCAACATGCTTGTCCCCCTGCCAAACCACAAAGGGGCTCATGGCCCCTTAGGTAGTTGTGGTTTCCCGCGACATCTTTGGCACGCCACTTAGGGGGGAAGCACTTGTGCGAACCCGAGAAGCATACATAGCGCGTCATATTCATCATCATTCTCTTCATTGACAGCTCCATCGTCTATGGTGCCCAAGATGAAACTGGCACCGCTGCCCAGCCATCCTCGACGGCCCCGCCGCACGCGACCACTGGCTCCGTGGGGGCTACGGGGATGCATGGGGATGTGGATGCCGAAGCAGAGGGTTGAATATGAGAAGCATGCTAAGGAAAAAGGTCAAAATGGTGATGGCAGGAAGGGCCGAGGCTGCGCAGCAAGCCAACCCGGCAAGGCTCCTTAGAATCAAGGAAAACCCACCAGAGGCCGTGAGAAGGAGGATTGCGATGATGAGAGTGATGGAGGAGATGAAAAGGAAACCAGCAAGCAGGAATTCCAGAAAGGCACTGACGCCCTCTTCATTGACGGGGGTGCATCTTTGCACTCCTATCATCGCCAACTTAAAAAGTGGGCACGTGAAGTCAATGTCGTGGAGCCAGCGGTAGATTCTCGAAGGCTGCTTAAGTGGTCCCGCATGCCCATCATCTTCGATGAAGATGACCAACCTGACCGCACGACCACAGTAGGGTGCTTGCCACTGTTGGTTTCACCAACAATCCGCAACCTCAAAATCACAAAGATGTTGGTTGACTATGGGGCCGGGTTGAATCTGATTTCTGCAAAGGTCATCAGCAAACTTCAGATAGCGGAGGAAGAGGTCAAGGTTACTAGTACGTTTCAAGGGATCAACCCCAGCAGGAGTTGTCCTAAGGGGAAGATCACACTACTGGTAACATTCAGGGGGGGGGGGCTAAACTACCAGACTAAGAAGATCGTGTTTGATGTGGTCGACCTCCCCCCAAGGTTGTCAGAATCGCGATTCTGTTATACGATTCTACGACTTTATGATCCAAACTAACCCCTATGATTCTACGATTTTAGTTCATAGAATCTACATTTCTACGATCCTGATAGTGAAGATTCTACGATTTGCGATCCTACCATCGGAGCTCCTATACGATTCAAAATCACGATTTTGACAACCTTGCCTCTCCCTGTTATACAATGGAATCCTTGGTCCTCCAGCTCTGGCCAAATTTATGCCTACAACACCATCAGGATGCCAGGGCCGATAGGGGTCATTTCCATTCCATCAGACGAGAAGGACGCAATCATTTGCGTGGACAAGATGTACCAAGAAGCAGTCGCAACAGAGGCCGCTGAAGCCACTGTTCCCGCCAAGGAAAGTAAAGGAAAGAAGAAAACTAACAAGGATGCTAGCAAAGAATCTGGGAAGCATACCTCTTTGGAGTAAGCTGCGCCTATTGATGACTTGTGAGAGAGTTCTAATAGCAAGATATCCAAGGCTACTGCACCTGCTGTGAAAAAGGTCCCGGGAGGGCTGGCTCGCGCTGATGGTACTTTCACCATCAGTGCCACGCTCGATGACAAATAGGAAAGCGTGCTCATTGCCTTCCCGCGGGGGAATATCGATGTGTTTGCATGGCAACCATCTGATATCCCCGATGTTCCCAGGGAGGTAATCGAGCGCCACCTCGTTGTCTGCCCACATGCCCGACCGTGAAATAGAAGGTCCAGAAGCAAGCCTTGGAGCGATAGTAGTTCCTTGCCAAGGAGATTATGAAACTTGAGGTAGCTGGTCTGGTCAGGGGAGTACTGGATCCAACGTGGTTAGCAAATCCTGTGGTGGTATGCAAGGCTCATGGGAAAATGGAGGCTTTGCATAAACATTACGAATCTGAACAAGGCATGCCCGAAGGACCCATTTCCCTTGCCGCACATTGAACAGATTGTGGATTCAACCTCTGGGAGTGACTTGCTCTCTTTTCTAGATGCGTACTTTGGATACCATCAGGTCTTTATGTCCAAGGAAGATGAAGTGAAAACCACTTTCATCACCCCTTGTGGCACATACTGCTTCGTCTGGATGTCTTTCGGGTTAAAGAGTGCCGGATCCACTTTTGCAAGGGCAGTCCAGATTGGTTTTGAGTCTCAGTTGCACACAAATATTGAAGCTTATATGGATGATATTGTGGTCTAGACTAAGGACAGATTAACCCTCATTCGGGGTTTGGAAGAAACATTTGCTAATCTGCATAGGATCAACCTGAAGCTGAACCCGAAGAAGTGTATGTTTGGCGTTCCTTACGACAAGCTACATGGATTTTTTGTCCCATCGGGGGATAGAGGCCAACCCCGACAAGATCAAGTGTATCGAGCTGATTCGAGCACCCAAGACAGTTAAATATGTGAGGCGTTTGACTGGATGCATTACCATGCTTAGTAGGTTCAATTTCAAGTCTACCAAGAGCGCCTTGCCATTCTTAGAAATCTTGAAGAAGGCAGGATCTGTGGAATGGACCCTAGAGGCAGACGCTCGAATGCATGATTTGACTGCCTACCTGTCCTCTGTGCCCACTTTGGCCACTGCCAAACCACAAGAGCCATTTTCGGCTATACTTAGCGGCAACCACTCAAGTGGTTAGCGCGGCACTAGTGGCACAGCGGGAAGTGGATGAAGCGACAGCCATAGATAGTGTCCCCTCCAGAGAGGAAAGTGAGCACACGCCGGCAAGGTCAGACACAGATCAAGACAAAGAAGAGCAAGGCAGCGGAGGCAGCCCCAAGGTTGGTGCAAGGAAGAAGGTGGTGCAACGCAAGTGTACTTTGTCAGCTCCATGTTGTAGGGGGCTAGATCTAGGTACTCTGGCATGCAAAAGTTGATTTTTGGCCTTGTCATGGCCTCAAGGAAACTACGCCACTACTTCCATGTCCACGAGATCACGGTTGTCACCTGTTTTCCTTTACAACGGATAGTCCGAAACCCTGAGGCTACAGGCAGGATAGTGGAGCGGGCCTTGGAGTTATCCAACTTTGGTTTGAAGTTTGAGATCACATCTACTATTCAGAGGAGGGCATTGGCAGATTTTATTGCAGAATGGATGCCAACTCCTAATGAAAAAGTGTTGGAGACAATTATTGACGGCAAGGAAGCACCCCAAGAATGGATCTTGTATTTCGATGGTGAATTCTCCCTACAAGGTGCAGGGGATGGTGTGCTTCTCGTTGCTGCCGCTAGGGAACAAATTAAGTATGTCGTCCAGATGCATTTTCCCCAGAAGAAGGCTACCAACAATACTGTAGAGTACAAAGGGCTCCTTGCCAGGCTCGGGATTGCAATAGAGTTGGGAATCAAGAAGATGATCATCCGTAGAGACTCGCAACTTGTGTTGAGACAACTTGTGTGGAGGCATACGTTGTGGAAGTGAGAAAGTTGGAGGAGCGCTTTGATGGATTGCAAACATAGCATGTACCCCATGCAAAAAATAGCATTGTTGATCATCTGTCGAAGTGCGCTACGCAAAATCTTCCTATGGAACCAGGAACCTTTGTTCTCCATCTGACTCAGCCCTCCGTATCCCTAGCAACATTGCCAGAAAGAGGAGGAAACTAGACTACGGCAAGCCTCTCCCGGTAAAACCTCCGGAGGCTCCCGACAGAGAGCTTGACAGGGACAACTCCCCTTTCGGTCGCTGAGCCACCTCCTCCCACCAGACCACCGGTCCCCACAGTCGAGAAATGCACTCCCAAGAATGAGGAGGTGCCGCAAGTCCTTGTTGCCGAGCCTCAAGCTCCAACTTGGGCATGACACATAATCCATTTCTTCCAAACTAGAGAACTTCCCAAGGAGCAAGATGAAGCTGAAAGAGTAGCCAGAAGGGCTGGTATGTATCAGTTTGTTGACGACACACTTTACAAAAGAAGGCCTAGTGATGTGAAATTGAAGTGCATTTGACGGGAAGAAGGAAAGGAACTGTTAGCAGAGATACACATAGGCATGTGCGGCTCACACATCTGGTAGAGGGCTCTAGTTGGAAAAGCTTTCCGGCAAGGATTTTACTGGCCCATAGCCCTCCAAGATGAAGTTGAGTTGGTCACCAGATGTGAAGCCTGCCAGTTCCATTCCAAGAATATCCACCTGCTTGCCCAAGCTCTTCAGACAACCCCTTTGTCATGGCCGTTTTCGGCATGGGAGCTCGACATCTTGGGCCCTTTTCCCCATGCTGTCGGGGGCTTTCAATTCTTGTCCGTTGCAATCGATAAATTTACACAGTGGCCAAAAGTAGAGCCCGTGAGAAATTTGACTACTCAATTAGCTATCAAGTTCTTGAAAGGACTGGTGTGTCACTTCGGAGTCCCCGCTAGGATCATCACTGACAATGACATGTAATTCACGAGCCACGCCTTCATGCAACATGTTCATGCCCTCGGAAGCAGATCTCATTCGCCTCTGTTGCTCATCCGAGAAGCAACGGGCAAATTGAGAGGGTGAATGCTGAAGTGTTGAGAGGACTCAAGACGAGAACATTTGATAAGCTTCAGAAGTATGGCAGGTGGTGGATCAACGAGCTGCCGGTGGTTCTTTGGCCCCTGAGAACAACAACAAATCGAGCTACCGGGCAGACTCCCTTCTCCCTAGTCTATGGGGCAAAAGCAGCTATCCCCATGTGTGACGCCCCAAGGCCGGAGCTTCACATGCCTTCCATGATTCAATAGAATCGTCATGTGATTTGTTTTGCTTGTTGCATTCATCATTGCATATTTTTTTCATTGCATCATGTCATCATGTATCATATCATTAATTCTTTTGCAACTCAACTAAATAAATCGTATGGATCTTCGGTCCATTTAAATCGAGGGATACTCTCAATGGAGATTTCTATTTAGAACATATCCTCCCAATATATTAGGGAGCTAGAATAAATATTCCATTCATATGGAATCAACCCAAACAAACTTGCATTTCAAATCTCTATCATTTTCATATTTCTAAGTCCTTGATCCTTCTCCAAATACTTCAATTCCAGTTGTGGCACTTTGAATTTTGTCAAAGTAGCTCCATGCTAGTTTCGAACTCAACTTGTATTTATTTGGCCCTCCAAATAAATATTTTGCTTCTATCTCCTTTCTGTAAATAGTAAAGGAAAATATTTTTGTTCCCTTCTTTTCTTTTAATCCAGCCTGCTAGGCCTCTTGTTTTTTCTTCTTTCCTCCATCGAGATGGCCCAAGGCCCAGCCGGCGCCCTCCCCCTAGGTGCAGCCCCCCTCTATACTGGGCCATCCTCCAGGCCCACCTAACCTATAACCCTAGGCCGACTGATCCCCATATCCCTCGTCTCCCACCTCACCCCGCCAGGGAGGAGCCCCGCGCTCGATCCCCACGCTCCTCCCTCCCCTCGCTCTCTCCCTCCCCATAGCATCTGCCTCACTGCTACCTCCAACTGCCCCTGCCGGCAACCAGCACCTCCATGGTACCGCCGCTGGCAAGCCCTGCCTTTGCGCCTCCTTCCCCCATGGTGCCCGACCTCCTCCTCACATCGTTCATCATGGATGCGCCTCCCTACTGCTTTCTTGCTTGCCTCACCGCCGGCCGACCACCAGTGAGGCCCCGCATCCGTGCCAACCTCCCTTTCACTGCTTCGTTCGCGCCTCCAGCCGCCGCTTCATGCGCCCCTGCGCCACAGCCGCCCGATGCCTCTGCTCATCATGGCCGCCGGCCTTGGAGGCCTCCATGATGGCCTGCAGCTTCTCCTCCACGCGTCATGGTCGTTTCGCCTCCTCTGATCCACCGCACCTCCCTCTGCTTCTTCTACTGCAGAGCACCACCACCACGCGAGTCTCCCTTCGCAGCCATGTCTCCTTTGCCTCGTCCTTCGTCTTCCTTCCTCGAGCACCACCCTGTCATCATTCCTCCATCGCCAGCCTCCCGCGGTAGACCCTAGGTCGCTACTACTCTGCTCCACGCGTCAGTCCTAGAGCTCGTCCGCCTCGCCAAGTTCCCTGCTCCGGCACCCTGCGCCTCCCCATGCCAGAGCTGCTCCATCTCCACCTCGTCAATCGCCGGTTGCACCAGGCGCCAGGTCCCTATTTGTCCTCTGCCCACAGCTCCAAGTACTCATCACGGACAAGATCCCCACGAGACTCGATGTTCACCAAATCCAAAAACAAGACTCTAACCGGGACCTTTGTTTTGCTCCGTTTTGGTTCGCCAAGTACACCGCGCCGATGCCTAGTATGACTACACAACCGGAATGCGACAAGTACCCCGACAATGTGTACATCTACATCGCCAAGACCAGACCAACAAGTACCACGACAACTTGTGTACCACTACCGTCGCCGAGATTGCGAGAACCTCTACCGTCAACCCTGGAGCATGCGAGAACGACTGCCATAGAGGACCCTTAGTACCACTACTTTTACTACCATCACGGAACGACTACTTCCTCTACTTGCCTCGACGAACTCGAACCCTCCCGTTTGCATGCTTTGAAGGTATAACCCCGAGACGACGCCCGTGAACGTATGGATGCATGTTGTATGAGATGCACCCTTGTTCGCCTTGAGTCCGAACTGTGGTGCACATTGCCCCTCTTTTGCCTTTTCACCTACATGTGGGAACCCGGTATCTGGGAGCACCCCACCATCCTTGCAAGACATGCTCACGTCACATTTCCTTTTGCAGAGGGTATCTCCATGAGCTACCGAAACTGACATGTTGCAGTGGCATCATTTTCGGATTCGTTGTCGTGGCACCCCTTTCGTTTCCGCCACGATGAAAAATGCTTCATAACATGCTCTTATCGACATTTTCATAAAATTGCTTAAAACTTGCACATGTCATCCGCATCATGATAATAACATTTAAAATGTTTAAAATTGTTGTTGCTTTAAATTGCTAATGCATAGGGGAATTTACCGGAGTTGTTGTTTGTTGTTCCTGCCTCTTTTAAACTTGCCTAAACTATTAATTTAATTATGCTTCACCTCTTGCCATGTTTAACAACATTTAATATTGTTGGGTACATAAACAAGAGAGAACTAAATAAGTCATGTGGTGTTTCACCAATATGCAACTCGTTGCATATTGAGCTCCACTTAATTTGTATTATTGTTTGATGCTCTTTGCCATGCCATGCCTCATTAAACCGGACATGCATCATACTTGGTTGTGCATCATGCCATGTTTTTGTGATGGTTGTTTACTATGTTGCTTGCTTCTTTCCGGGTGGCTTCTCTCGTTAGCTTCGGTTTCGTTCCGGAGTTGTGAGGATCCGTTCGACTACGTCCGTTTATCTTCTTCTTGGACTCGTCCTTCTTCCTTGCGGGATTTCAGGCAAGATGACCATACTCTCGAAATCATTTCTATCTTTGCCTGCTAGTTGTTTGCTCTATCTCTATGTTGCGCTACCTACCACCTGTTATATCTTGCCTCCCATATTGCCATGTCAAGCCTCTAACCCACCTTTCATAGCAAACCGTTGTTTGGCTATGTTACCACTTTTACTCAGCCCCTCTTATAACGTTGCTAGTTGCAGGTGAAGTTGAAGTTTGTTCCATGTTGGAACATGGATATGTTGGGATATCACAATATCTCTTATTTAATTAATGCATCTATATACTTGGTAAAGGGTGGAAGGCTCGGCCTTATGCCTCGTGTTTTGTTCCACTCTTGCCACCCTAGTTTCAGTCAGACCGGTGTTATGTTCCTTGATTTTGCGTTCCTTACGCGGTTGGGTGTTATGGGAACCCCTTGACACTTCGCCTTGAATAAAACTCCTCCAGCAAGGCCCAACCTTGGTTTTACATTTGCCTAACAACCTAAGCCTTTTTCCCTTGAGTTTCCAGAGCCCGAGGGTCATCTTTATTTTACCCCCGGGCCAGTGCTCCTCTGAGTGTTGGTCCAACCGGTCAGGCGTCGGTGGCCACCAGGGGCAACTCTGGGCTGGCCTACCGGAAACTTGGACAATCTGGTGTGCCTTGAGAACGAGATATGTGCAGCTCCTATCGGGATTTGCCGGCACATTCGGGCACCTTTGCTGGTCTTGTTTACCATTGCCAAAATGTCTTGTAACCGGGATTCCGAGCCTAATCGGGTCTTCCTAGGAGAAGGAATATCCTTCGTTGACCATGAGAGCTTGTGATGGGCTAAGTTGGGACACCCCTGCAGGGTATAATCTTTTGAGAGCCGTGTCCGCGGTTATGTGGCAGATGGGAATTTGTTAATATCCGGTTGTAGACAACTTGACACTTGACTTAATTAAAATGAATAAACCGCGTGTGTAGCCGTGATGGTCTCTTTTCGACGAAGTCCGGGGAGAGAACACTGTCTCGTGTTATGCTTGAACATAAGTAGCTTCAGGATCACTTCTTGATCACTTATAGCTTCTCGACCATTGCGTTGCTTCTCTTATGGCTCTTATTTGTGTATGTTAGCCACCCTATATGCTTAGTTCTTGTTGCAGCTCCACCTCAATACCCTATCCTAGCCATAAGCTTAAATAGTCTTGATCTCGCGGGTGTGAGATTGCTGAGTCCTCGTGACTCACAAATACTTCCAAACAGTTGCAGGTGCTGATGATACCAGTGCAGGTGACACAACCGAGCTCAAGTGGGAGCTTGATGAAGATCTTGATCGTTGTGTTGTGTCTTTTCCGGTTGATCAGTAGTGGAGCCCAGTTGGGACGATCGGGGATCTAGCATTTGGGGTTGTCTTCCTTTATTTTGGTTCTATATTCGGACCTTGATTGTATTCTGGATGATGTATGTTTAAGTTGTATTTGTGTGAAGTGGCGATTGTAAGCCAACTCTTTATCCCTCTCTTATTCAGTACATGGGATTGTGTGAAGATTACCCCTCTTGCGACAAACCTACCATGTGGCTATGCCTCTAAGTCGTGCCCCAACATGTGGGAGATATAGCCGCATTGTGGGTGTTACAAATTGGTAATTAGAGCCATCCCTGACTTAGGATCCCCTGCTTGATCAAACCGCTGACGTTGTTGACTCTAGAACAAAATGTTTTGAGTCTTAGGATTATATATATCGGATAGTAGGATTATTTTTACTCAGTCCCTTCGTCGCTCTGGTGAGGCCTCCTGACGTAGAAGTTTTGACTCTTCTCTCCTCAAATTTCATGATTTTTTTTAGGTTCACGCGGGTATCTTGGAATCGTTCCGATAGTCTTGTGACGAGAACATTGTTCTTGGTGCCTCCTGACATTTAGGGGCTGTGGCAGTGTCTCGGGGAGTTGAGCTCTGAGGTGTTGTCGTCACAATTTTATCGTTGCAGTTCTGGAATACCTTAGTTTGCCGACATCGAAAATATCTTTTATGAAGTTGTTGGTGAGATAACCTCAATGCCACCCAGTACTGGGGCGGGAGTTCGGCAGTATTTCCATCACTTGTATAACAGATGCTTTTCGAAGGTTGAGGTACACGTTTTCCGATAGTTTCTTGGTTATGTGTTGAAGGATGGAAACAATTGGATGTAGGTATTGTTAGTTTGGGTGAGATATTATGCCTCCCCTGTATCCCCAACACCTGATTACATAACCAGAAAGTTTTGGGAGTTTATAAGTGGGACTTCAATTAGCCCCTAGAATATCTTTCCAACAGACATATGATACGATATGGGGTCTATCATATGTTTGTTTTAGCTTAGTCTGCAAGCCAATCCTTTGTTTTGTTTTTGAGTTGTGGTATTCGTGTTGCTTCAATGTCAAGTGTTGATTCCATACCTTTACTAAGTGGTGTTCTCATATTCCTATGTGAATACTAATCCTTCTCGATCATCGAGATGGTCATGTTAATTCTTTTCTACCGATGTGCTTCTCTTTAGGTGGATCCGATCATTTTCAACGTCCACAAGATCAACTCATAGTATTCTCAACGTTATTTGTTTCATCCGTCCCAAGCTGCCTTTTGTTTTCCCGCCCTCCCACTCTTTTTCTTCAAGGACTCAGATTTCTTTACCAAGTATCCATTTTATTAATGTGAAGTCCCTTCTTTTTTAATCAATGTTCTTACCCGATGGCTCTCATGAAGATGCTCTAGAAGTTTATTATTCTTCATTATTTTCTTCTCTTGTGGATTCAATTCAAGCTTTCTGCGTTGATCATATTCTTTTCCTTATTTCAAATGTTTTCTCATGTCGGTGAACCCCCTTAATCATTCACCTCTCACTAATCATTCATTCCATAGTGCTGAAGATATCTCAGAAGATTCAAGTTTCCATTCTCAATTTGTTCAAGTTCTTTTGAGGATGTTATCTCATTCAAGCCATTTAATTCAACCGGCGCAATCTCTCTTAAGTTGTTCAATGGTGTATCTTTTGAGTGGGCCCTAACCAATAGGTCTTTTCCTAGGATCTTACCTGACTTTTCTAATTTTCCGGAGATATTCTCAAATCTTCTAAAGTTTGGCGTAAGATTGAATTTTCATCAGTCAATTGCCTTCTCCAATATCGCTTTCAAATTATTTTCATCATTGGTTCAACATTTCTATTCTTCATTGTTCCGGAGTGTCTCATCAATGGTCATGGTGGTTCTCATCATCATTCTCGACATTTGAAGATCGAAGAAGTGTTTCCTCTAAATCTTGCTCTGTTCTCTTGAAGATGCATAGTTCAAGCTTGATGCCATCCTCTCATAATTATTTTCGATTGTGAGAATTATTTTTACCCATCCAGAGCAATTCAGGAGTCTTTTCAGTTTGATTCTCTAGAGCCCATCATCTCAGAATTATTCATTCTCAGCGTGTAGCTCTCGTTCTCCAAATCATAGTAGTGCATCGTTCGAATATCCTCTAATCACTTCTTGATCCCTTCGTCTCTTGTATCTAAATTCTATCAAGTATCTTTATTCATTTTCTAATTCTCCCTGGTGAATTGTGCTTTTGCTACTTTCATGTTCAATTCTTACTATGGTTTGTTCAAGAGTTCTCTTCCTTCATTATCATACAGATTCATTCGTTGTTTCCATTTCCCACCAGTGGTTCATTAAGACCTTCTCAAGTTTGCGCTGTGTCTATCCTGAATCCTTCAAGAAGAATAAGTAGTATGCCAAATATGTTGCTTGTCATCAATTTAATTGATGAAGGATAAGCATAATGTAATTTTTATACTTGTTTCATCCAAGTGATTATTTCCTTATTCCGGAGGTTCATCAAATTTTTTGATCTCATTTGTTCATATTTCTTTCCGGAGTTTCAAGCTCTCTCAATTATATCCTTTCAAAGCTTCGTCCAATCATTGCAAAGCTTCTCCCAGAGTTCTTTTTCAACTTTCCCTTTCGTTTGATCATTCTTTTATTAACGGAGTTTCTTCATGGAGGCTCTACATGATGGTTCATCAAGGACTTAATTCCTTCTCGAAGTGTTCATCGAGATTCTTTTCAGAGGAGCTCAAGTATTCTTAATCTTGTATTCCGTAGTGCAATTCTTTCTACCTTATGTTTTGAGATGGTGTTATGTCATTCTTAAAAAATTTCCTTCGTGTTTCATGATTCACAAGTTGTTCACAATGACATATTTTAAATCCATCATTTTCAATTCGTTCATGAGATCCTTTGCTATCCATCACTTTCTTCCTTGGAGTTATCATTCTGTTCAACCTTTTCTTCGTAAGCATGCTCTTTCAATTTTATTTGCGAGAGTTGTCATTCTTCTTCTCCGTTCTTTTCTTTCCAACCATCTAGTTTTCCATTCATTTATTCTGGAGGCATGGTGATGTTGCTCTCTTCGTCCTATCATCTTGTTTTTCCAAGATCATGCTCTTTCCTTTGTCTATCCATTCAACCGGAGTGTCATGTCCTTCATTCAAGTTCTCTCATCTTATCAAGTTTTGCCTCCTTCTCAACCGGAGTGCCGTCTAAAATTTTTCTTACCCCTTGTGCCATTCTTTCAATAGTTCCAGAGGTAGTGTGTTGTAGATTTCATCAAGTATCTTCTCATCTTGTCAAGCTCTTCTTCAATTCCTTCCATTTACAGTCTGGAGTGCTGTCCAAATTATATCAACTGCATTCATTCTCTATCTTGTTTTAATTAGAGTGTTGTGAATATCATTCCTCTTCTAACCGGAGTCCCATCCAAGTGCATTCATTCTTTTGCCAAGTTCATATTCTATGCCATCCATTTCCAACCGGGGTGTTGTAGTAATTGATCTTTATCGTTCCATTGTACATCTAGTTTCGACCGGAGTGCTTGCATGTACTTCTTATCCAGTGCACCATTTTTCTTATGTCATTCAACCTATAAGGTTCACGTAATGTTTCTTGTTCAACTTTTCTAACGGAGTGTTTTCAACTTCGATCATCTCCGTTGTATTCTTTTCTCAAAATGGTTTAACCTCTCAAGGTTCATGGTTTCACTCGTTTGTCGAAGAAGCAACTTTGTTTTACCTCTTCATCTTCCATTTTCCCTCCGGTGCCATCCTAAATATCGGGACGAGATCCTCTCGTAGTGGTGGAGTGTTGTGATGCCCCAAGGCCGGAGCTTCAGATGCCTTCCATGATTCCCGAGAATCGTCATGTGATTTGTTTTGCTTATTGCATTCATCATTGCATATTTTTGCATTGCATTATGTCATCATGTATCATATCATTAATTATTTTGTAACTCAACTAAATAAATCGTATGGATCTTCGGTCCATTTAAATTGAGGGATATTCTCAATGGTGATTTCTCTTTAGAACATATCCTCCCAATATATTAGGGAGCTACAATAAATATTTCATTCATATGAATCAACCCAAACAAACTTGCATTTCATATCTCTCTCGTTTTCAAATATTTTAAGTCCTTGATCCTTCTCCAAATACTTCAATTCCAGTTGTGGCACTTTGAAATTTGTCAAAGTAGCTCCATGCCAGTTTCCAACTCAACTTGTATTTATTTGGCCCTCCAATTAAGTATTTTGCTTCTATCTCCTTTCTATAAATAGTAAAGGAAAATATTTGTTCCCTTCTTTTCTTTTAATCTAGCCTGCTAGGCCTCCTATTTTTTTCTTCTTTCCTCCATCAAGATGGCCCAAGGCCCAGCCGGCGCCCCCCTAGGCGCAGCCCCCCTCTATACTGGGCCGGCCTCCAGGCCCAATCGATCCCCATCTCCCTCGTCTCCCACCTCACGCCGCCAGGGAGGAGCCCCGCGCTCGATCCCCAAACTCCTCCCTTCGCCCGCTCTCTCCCTCCCCGTAGCGTCCGCCTCGCTTCTACCTCCAACCGCCCCTGCCGGCGACCAGCACCTCCATGGGGCCACCATCGGCAAGCCCTGCCTCTGTGCCTCCTTCCCCCATGGTGCCATGGCCTTCCTTCCCCGACCTCCTCATCACGTCGTTCCCCATGGACATGCCTCCCTGCTGGTTTGTTGCTTGCCTCACCGCCGGTCGGCCACCAGCGAGGCCCCGCATCCGCGCCGACCTCCCTTCCTCTGCTTCGTTCGCACCTCCAGCTGCCTTCACGTGCCCCTGTGCCACAGCCGCCCGACGCCTCTGCTCGTCATGGCCACCAGCCATGGAGGCCTCCATGCTGGCCCGCAGCTTCTCCTCTGCGCGTCATGGAAATCTCGCCACCGCACCTCCCTCTGCTTCTTCTGCTATAGAGCACCACCACCACACGAGTCTCCCTTCGCCGCCATGTCTCCTTTGCCTCGTCCTTCGTCTTCCTTCCTCGAGCACCACCCTGTCGTCATTCCTCCGTCGCCAGCCTCCCGCGGTAGACCCCGGGTCGCTGCTGCTCTGCTCCACGTGCCCGTCCTGTAGCTCGTCCGCCTCGCCAAGCCGCCGCCACGCCAAGTTCCCTGCTCTGGCACCCTGCGCCTCCCCGTGCCAGAGCTGCTCCATCTCCGCCTCGTCAATCCTGGTTGCACCAGGCACCAAGTCCCTGTTTGTCCTCTGCCCGCAGCTCCAAGTACTCATCACCGACAAGATCCCCGCGAGACTCGATGTTCACCAAGTCCAAAAACAAGACTGTAACCGGGACCTTTGTTCTTCTTCGTTTTGGATCGCTAAGTACACCACGCCGATGCCTAGTACGACTACACAACCAGAATGTGACAAGTACCCCGACAACGTGTACATCTACACCGCCACGACCAGACCGACAAGTATCCCGGCAACTTGTGTACCACTACCGTCGCCGAGATCGCAAGAACCTCTACCGTCGACCCTGGAGCATGCGAGAACGACTACCATCGAGGACCGTTAGTACCACTACTACTACCATCACCGAATGAGTACTTCCTCTACTTCCCTCGACGAACTCGAACCCTCTCGTTTCCACGCTTTGAAGATATAACCCCGAGACGATGCCCGTGAATGAATGAATGCATGTTGTATGAGATGCACCCTTGTTCGCCTCGAGTCCAAACTGTCGGTGCACGTTGCCCCTCTTTTGCCTTGTCACCGACATGTGGGAACTCGGTATCTGGGAGCACCCCGCCATCCTTGCATGACACACTCACGTCACATTTCCTTTTGCACATGGTATCTTGATGAGCTACCGGAACTGACATGTTTCCGTGGCATCATTTTCGGATTCGTTGCCGTGGCACCCCTTTCGTTTCCACCACGATGACAAATGCTTCATAACATGCTCTTATAAACATTTTCATAAAATTGCTTAAAACTTGCACTTGTCATCCGCATCATGATAATAACATTTAAAATGTTTAAAATTGTGATTGCTTTAAATTGCTAATGCATAGGGGAATTTACCGGAATTGTTGTTTGTTGTTCCCGCCTCTTTTAAACTTGCCTAAACTATTAATTTAATTATGCTTTATCTCTTGCCATGTTTAACAACATTTAATATTATTGGATACATAAATGGGAGAGAACTAAATAAATCATGTGGTGTTTTATCAATATGCAACTCGTTGCATATTGAGCTTCACTTCATTTGTAGTATTGTTTGATGCTCTTTGCCATGCCATGCCTCATTAAACTGAACATGCATCATACTTGGTTGTGCATCATGCCATGTTTTTATGATGGTTGTTTACTATGTTGCTTGCTTATTTCCGGGTTGCTTCTCTTGTTAGCTTCGGTTTCGTTCTGGAGTTGTGAGGATCCGTTGGACTACGTCCATTTGTCTTCTTCTTGGACTCGTTCTTCTTCCTTGCGGGATTTCAGGCAAGATGACCATACCCTCGAAATCACTTCTATCTTTGCTTGCTAGTTGTTCGCTCTATCGCTATGTCGCCTACGTACCACCTATTATAGCATGCCTCCCATATTGCCATGTCAAGCCTCTAACCCACTGTTCCTAGGAAACCGTTGTTTGGCTATGTTATCGCTTTCGCTTAGACCCACTTATAGCGTTGCTAGTTGCAGGTGAAGTTGAAGTGTGTTCCATGTTGGAATGTGGATATGTTGGGATGTCACAATATCTCTTATTTAATTAATGCATCTATATACTTGGTAGAGGGTGGAAGGCTCGGCCTTATGCCTGGTGTTTTGTTCCACTCTTGCCGCCTTAGTTTCCATCATATCGGTGTTATGTTCCTTGATTTTGCGTTCCTTACGCGGTTTGGTGTTATGGGAACCCCTTGACAGTTCGCCTCAAATAAAACTCCTCCAGCAAGGCCCAACCTTGGTTTTACATTTGCCTAACAACCTAAGCCTTTTTCCCTTGGGTTTCCGGAGCCTGAGGGTCATCTTTATTTTACCCCGCCCTCGGGGCAGTGCTCCTCTGAGTGTTGGTCCAACCTGTCAGTCGCCGGTGGCCACTAGGGGCAACTCTGGGCTGGCTTACCGGAAGCTTGGACAATTCTATGTGCCCTGAGAACGAGATATGTGCAGCTCCTATCGGGATTTGTCGGCACATTCGGGCGACTTTGCTGGTATTGTTTTACCATTGTCGAAATGTCTTGTAACCGGGATTCCGAGCCTGCTTGGGTCTTCCTGGGAGAAGGAATATCCTTCGTTGACCGTGAGATCTTGTGATGGGCTAAGTTGGGACACCCCTGCAGGGTATAAACTTTCGAGATCCGTGCCCGCGGTTATGTGGCAGATGGGAATTTGTTAATATCCGGTTGTAGACAACTTGACACTTGACTTAATTAAAATGAATCAATTGCGTGTGTAGCCATGATGGTCTCTTTTCGGCACAGTCCGGGAAGAGAACACAGTCTCGTATTATGCTTGAACGTAAGTAGCTTCAGGATCACTTCTTGATCACTTATAGCTTCTCGACCGTTGCGTTGCTTCTCTTCTCGCTCTTATTTGCGTATGTTAGCCACCATATATGCTTAGTGCTTGCTACAGCTCCACCTCATTACCCTATCCTACCCATAAGCTTAAATAGTCTTGATCTCGCGGGTGTGAGATTGTTGAGTCCTCGTGACTCACAGATACTTCCAAATAGTTGCTGGTGCCAATGATACTAGTGCAGGTGACGCAACCGAGCTCAAGTGGGAGCTTGATGAAGATCTTGATCATTGTGTTGTGTCTTTTCCGGTTGATAAGTAGTGGAGCCCAGTTGGGACGATCGGTGATCTAGCATTTGGGGTTATCTTCCTTTATTTTGGTTCCGTAGTCGGACCTTGATTGCATTCTGGATGATGTATGTTTAACTTGTATTTGTGTGAAGTGGCGATTGTAAGCCAACTATTTATCCCTCTCTTATTCAGTACATGGGATTGTGTGAATATTACCCCTCTTGCGACAAAACTACCATGCGGCTATGCCTCTAAGTCGTGCCCCGACACGTGGGAGATATAGCCGCATTGTGGGTGGTACACCATGGAACTAATTTATGGGTCGCCTCAAGTACTTGCCTATGATGAACTAGCGCAGGAACAACACCAGCGTGACGATGCTGTGCTACTCGAGGAGAACCCTCTCTGGGGTGCTACGCATGCCGCACGCTACCAGCAAGCCCTATGTCGCTATCACAGCTGCAGGGTTCATGCCTAGAGTTTTGAGGAAGGCCACCTTGTCCTTAAGCGCGTTCAGTCTGCCAAGGGTACAAACAAGTTGACGCCGAAGTGGGAAGGCCCTTACCGGGTAGTATGAGTCACTAGACTTGGCGCAGTCCTTCTAGATATCGGAGATGGCATTCAGATGGAAAACTCATGGAACATTGAGCATCTCCGCAAGTTCCACCCGTAAGGCACGACTGTCGGGCCCTTCCCAGTAGCCACTCTTTTGTACAGGCCTTTGCCCTATTGCATGTAACCCCTTGTACAAAGCCAGGCGCAGACCCTGAGCAATAGACAAATAAATGAAGCGCTAGGGGCCCCCGACAAATTGCATGCATGCATACGCATATCAGGAGCATAGCATGTTCATATAGATAAGATCGCATGTGGCATCATTTTCATCTGCATTCGACTACAGGCTCCTACCATGGATTCAGTCCCAAAGAGGAGAAGAGAAGATAGGCCTATGCTGTGATCCCCGGCAAGCCCAAAGAGATAACTCCTTTTTCTTACCCATACATGCTTTGTAAGTAGGGACTTGTGCATATGACAAGCCCGTCGCCTCCAAGACATCGGTGCTCCCATCGCTTGACTTGAAAGTTCTTCAGTGGGGATGCTCGCAGTGACCTTTCGCAAAAAGGTTTGGGGGGGCTAATCCCTCTTCATATTTTATGCCCGGTAGGCTAGCTCCGCGGCAGTAAAATGAGGGTACCGGCAAGATAACTTGCCGGGAGAAACATGTCTACTTGGAAGTATAGAGGCGTTTCACCTCTGCATGGACACATTACATGCACAAGTACCCGACAAGATTTGTCTTTTTCATTAATATGCTGATTGACAAGTACAGATATTACAAAACATAAACATGGGTAAAGAAAAATACAAATTTTGGACTGAAGTTTGGTAAATGCCTACACATTTTAGATTAAAAAAAGATAAGTGACCCGTAATCCCCCTTGCTTGTTCCTCCTCCCCCAGGTATTGCCGTGCGAAGAGAAGAGGGTAGAAGGAGTGCCTGAGTAGATGCCTGACTAGATCCCGTCAAGAGCTTGACGGGCACGGCCAGACAAGATTGGGAGTGGCGAGGTTGCGAAGGAGAGGGGCGGAAGGAACAGCTCAGCGGTGCCATGGTCACCACCTCCAGGACCAGCGAGAAGCTCCAGCGCGAGCACCGGTAGGTAGAAAAATCGCCAAAGCTCACTTGGAAGACTGCTGGAGGAGGCAAAGGCACCAAGTGAACAGCCCCCTCCCCGGTAGCCCAGAGGCCGATGATGATGGTGCGGGGGGGGGGGGGAGTGTGGAAAGATGAGGCGGCAGGTCACCAATAGAAGAAGAAGGCGTGGGTGCGATCATACTCCTACCTGACGCCCTGCCACCTGCCTTCTCCGTGTTCCCTAGTTCTTTCTTCATCACCACCGCTCCAGGAGGATGCCGGCCCCTCGGGCCATCACCCTCCCGGAGAGGCAGCAGGCGATAGCGGCGTCCGAGGCGCGTGAGGGGCATCACTCCCCTCTCGGGTGGCAGGGAGATGTCACTCTCTTCAACGTTCGCCCCAACGTCACCAAAGGGAGCAGTACAGGGATTACCACGAACCCCAAGGACTGCACCCCATACGGGCATCAACGACCCCAGGGGCTTCGGCACAGGGGCACCAAGCTGCAACAACTCACAGCAAGCTCCAGCACTCCTCACCAAATGGCCTGCCTGACCGGAGGAGACAAGCATTTCACCGTAAAGGGAAATCTTGACATCTCCTACACTACAAGCGACTCGCCCGCCGCGTCTTCCCGGGGCCCGGACCAGACTCACTCCCCAAGCGTCAACACGAGCATTCAATATCGCCAACCCCAAGCTAGGGCCTGGGGTCTGGCCCTGGGCTCTCCCTTCTAGCATAACCAGAAGAAAGCAGATAATGGAGGGGGAGGCGTGTGTGGATGAATACACCCACTCCTCACCCGCCCCTTCTTTTATAAACGGACAGGGGCTGGGAGCCGATCCCTTGGCAGGTAACTGTCGTCCCCCTCCACTAATCCATGAAGACCGCCCCCCCGCCTTGACGCTCCGCCACACCACGCGCCTCCATTACTTACCCCACTCAATGCATGCAGCATACGTGGCCAAGGATAAGAGTGTGGTGGGAAGAGTGAACTGGCAGTTACTCACCCATGCGTTAAAGTCATTCATAGGCCATTACAAAAGTGGCCCCACTTCAGCTAGCATTATGCGACACACGGGAAAACCGGAAACTGGACTGAGTTCAGGTTAATGACGAAGCAAAGAATGTCTCAAAGGCCAGGCAACTGCTCCTCTATTTCCTATGCACTTGATAGGACCTGCCCTGACGAGGCCCGACGGCGCGTTCGGGGCAAGAATCAGGGTGTAGATCAAGAAGTCTAAGTGGAGCCAAATGAGCAAGACACCACTAAGGGAAACGTCCCTTGCCGAGCAGGAGAGCCTGGCGAGGTCAAGGTTACCACGAAAGCAAACCTCAAGACTGTCCCGTGAGGCCTGCCGGGGCCTACGAAGGCAAACTACCCCGCCAAGGCTCCATCCCACCACCTCACAGTAACGCAAGTCATCAATTGGTGCGGTCAAGCCCCATGGTGACTAGGTGGCTTCCTCTTGCCAGATGGCAGCCAGTTCCTATGGAAATCACCTACAAATGACTCCCGTCGAGTGACGTGTCATGCAGACAAGAGAGAATGTGGATGAGCATCCTAGCAAGGCTTCCCAGACAGGCCATGTTGTGACACTAAGCGGCGCGTTTAATGCGCTCTGCCTATCTCCAGAGTTAGGTATGATAGCACTGTTGCTATCTAATCAGTGCACAATGACTGATTTGCCACTATGGTTACCCCTTAATCTATGAAAGGAGGCCCATGGCAAGCATAGAGACGATTTAGACCCTTGTACACTCATACGCACGTAGCTGCTATCGCCCTAAGGAAACGCTACCGGGATAGGGCATTGCGTTTCCACCACAATCCACCATCAATCCACCAAAGCAGGAGTAGGTTTTTACGCCTCGCGACGGCCTGAACCTAGGTACAATCGCCCGTGTGATATTTGTTGTGTTGCGCGACTCTCTCTCCACTCTTTGTTCAACGTGCTCGTCCCCCTTCCGAACCACAAAGGGGCTCATGGCCCCATAGGTGGCAGTGGTTTCCCATGACATCATTACTCTATTTTTCATGAACTTAATACCATAGATGCACGTTGAATAGTGGTCGATTGGTGGTGTAATAGTAGTAGATGCAGGCAGGAATTGGTCTACTTGTCTCACACGTGATGCCTATATACATGATCATTGCTTTGAATATCGTCATAACTATGTGCTTTTCTATCAATTGCCCAACTGTAATTTGTTCACCCATCGTATGTTATGTGCTCGAGAGAGAAGCTTATAGTGAAAACTATGGCCCCCGGGTCTACTTTAATCAAATTAAAAATCCAAAAATACCTTGCTACAATTTTATTTCTTTTATTTTTGCAATTAGCTTTTATATTGATAACTATCAGAATTAATCCTCGCATGTAACGACTTCGAGGGGATCGCAACCCTCTTGCACGTGTTGGTTGCATGTATTTGCTTTTGTGTGTGTAGGTGTTGTTCACGAGGCTTTGTGTGATTCTCCTACTGGATTGATACCTTAGCTCTCGCTGAGGTAAATACTTATTTCTAATGTGCACCATCTCCTCTCCTTTTTGGGGAAAATGCAAACGCAACTCACAAGTAGCAGGAAGAATTTCTGGCGAAGTTGCTAGGGCGACATCATCAAAACCTATCAAGTACCTTCGCACAAACTATCATCTACTTGCTCTACTTTCTATTTGCCATTGGCTCTCATTTTTATCTCCTACACTTCTCATAAAAATACAAAAAACACAAATTTTTTTGCTTTGTTTGCTTGCTTGCTCATTAGCTTGTTTTGCCACTATGGCTAGTTCTTTACTTATTTCTTGTACCCCTTAGAATGAAGTGCACAATTTTGAACAAGGGGGGGGGGGGGAGTTTAAAACATGCTTGGCATAGGATTTGTGGTGCTCAATATCTCGTAAGCAATCCACTACCGTTCTATTTCGCAATTTTTACGTGGGTGTTACTACTTGGTATAGATTTGCGCTTGACACTATTACAAGAGGGAATTTTTTGAGTAGTTACCCTATGGATGCTTTCAATGCTGTGGGAAATTTAGTGGGAGCACCAGCTATTATTATTAATGAAACAATATTGACTTCAGACCATGTTATGCAAAGTTTGGAAGCTATTGAAAATAAAATGCCAACCATAGAACATATTGAAAATCTAGATAAAAAGATCCATAATCAAGTAACTCAATTTGGATCAACGGTATGAACCACGTTGAAGATGCTAAAACAGAAGGAACAGATCAGTAATGACAGAGTACAACAAAGTCCTTATAGAATTGATAAGTTTGAAGAAGTTATTATTAATTTGGGTTCCACTTTTTTTCCTTAAAACTATTGAGGGAACTCCTCCTAATACGAATCCTAAGTTTATGTATGTTCCTAGGAATATAGGTGCCACACCTAGTAATGGAGAGGATCTCAAAATGATTAGCATGCACCCCAACTTCGTTGATTTGATAAAGGAACCCTTTATTGAAAACAAATTTCATAACTTTGTTCCTAGGAGTGTGATTGTTAAAAAAAGTTTGCTAAACCTCCTATGAAGCATGAATGCGTAGTTGAGGAGTTGGATTTGAAAGGTTATCATACTTGAAACTATGCCTTACGCCTAGCTTGGGGTGTAAAACAATAGCACTTGTTGTGAGGCAACCCAATAGTTATTTTATTTTTCTTGTTTTTCGTTCTGTTTTTGTGTGTTCAAACAATTATGCTAGTATTTTTATTGTGTTTTCATGTTTTAATCAGTGTTTGTGCCAAGTAAAGCCTTTGGGATGATTATGTGAAAAAAACGGAAATTTTTGCGCCTAGTTCAGGATTTTTGAAATTCACTAGAACGTCATAAAATTCTAATTTTTTACAAATTATTAATATAAAAAATTCCCACGTTATCCAAAATTTTAAGAATTTTGGGAGTTACAGAAGTATAGTCATTATTCAAATCATTACAAACTATTCTGTTTTTGACAGATTATGTTTTTGTTGCATAGTTTCCTTGTTTCAATGATGCTATGGATTATATCGGCGGGTATAAGTCAGGGAGAAGTTAGAATACAGTAGGTATTATGCAATAATAAAATATGAATGGATTCATAACAGTACCTAAAGTTCATGATTTTCTTACTATACTAAGGGATCTTACTAGGTTTCTGTTGAGTTTTGTGTGCTGAGGTTTTCAATTTTTGGGTGAGATCACGATGGATGAAGGAATAAGGAGCGGGCAAGACCCTAAGATTGGGGATGCCCAAGGTAACCCAAGTTAAAATCCAAGGATACTCAACCATCTAAGCTTGGGGATGCCCTGGATGGCATCCTCTCTTTCATCTACAATCCATCGTATACTACTTCGAGCTATATTTTTATTCATCACATGATATGAGTTTTGCTTGGAGTGTCTTGTGCTATATTTTTAGTTTTCCACAATCATTGTTTGATGCACACACCTTTTGAGAGGGACGCACATTTATTTGTGATTTGTTAGAATACTATATCTTTTGAGCTAGGCAGTTGCCCTAGTGATTCACGTATATCTTTTGGAGCACGACGGTAGTTATATTTTAAAGAAATAATTGCACTCTAATTCTTCACTTATTTCTTTTTGAGAGTCTAATAAATATTAATGGCAATATGCACGTGTTATGAAATTTGTCCTAATATGATAGGTATTCAAGAGGGATATAATAAAACCTTTCATGTAGAACACTGAATACGATAAGTTTGATTCCCTACAATAGTTATGCGATATTGAGATGGTAATATGTGCAAGTACTAGTGAATGATTGTGGTTTAGTAAGAATATTGGTGAGGGAGTCTGGGATTAGGGGTCTCCGGACAGCCGGACTATATCCTTTGGCCGGACTATTGGACTATGAAGATACAAGATTGAAGACTTCGTCTTGTGTCCGGATGAGACTCTACTTTGCGTGGAAGGCAAGCTAGGCAGTACGTATATGGATATCTCCTCCTTTGTAACCGACCTTGTGTAACCCTAACCCTCTCCGGTGTCTATATAAACCGGAGGGTTTTAGTCCGTAGGACAACATACAATCATACCATAGGCTAGCTTCTAGGGTTTAGCCTCTCTGATCTCGTGGTAGATCAACTCTTGTAATACCCATATCATCAAGAATAAATCAAGAAGGACGTAAGGTTTTACCTCCATCAAGAGGGTCCGAACCTAGGTAAAACATCGTGTCCCCTGCCTCCTGTTACCATCCGCCTTAGACGCACAGTTCGGGACCCCCTACCCGAGATCCGGCGGTTTTGACACCGACATTGGTGCTTTCATTGAGAGTTCCTCTGTGTTGTCGCCGTTAGGCTTGATGGCTCCTTTTATCATCGATAGCGATGCAGTCCAAGGTGAGACTTTTCTCCCCAGACAGATCTTTCTGTTCGGCGGCTTTGCACTGCGGGCCAATTTGCTTGGCCATCTGGAGCAGATTGAAAGCTACGCCCTGGCCCTCGGGTCAGGTTTGGAAACTTAAACTACACGGCCGATGTCCACGGAGACTCGATCTTCGACGGATTCGAGCCCCTACCGTGTGTGCCACACGGTCACGATGAGTACGATATAGCTCTACCATCAGACCGTATTCAGGAGATCGCACTGGCAGCTGCTCCCAGCCTCAATTCGAGCCAGTTGCGCCATCCATGGACGGGTGGATAGACCCCGTCATGGAGGCCGTATCCTCAGCAGCGATCGAGCCGAATATCGAACTTACCCTTCACGAGAGCCGTGTTGCCAAACTGCCGGATCCTTCCCCGGCCACGGACTCCAAACCGCCTGCGCCCGTGCCTATCAAATCCTACTGGGTGCCAATCATGGAGTTCACCTCCGTGGATATCTTTCAGCACTCGCCCTTCGGTGACATACTGAATTCATTAAAGTCTCTCTCCCTATCAGGAGAGTCGTGGCCGAACTATGTCCGGCAGGATTGGGATGCTGATGACGAAGAAATTCGCCGCCCACCCACCACCCACTTAATAGCCACTATCGATGACTTAACCGACATGCTCGACTTTGACTCCGAAGACATCGATGGTATGGACGACGATGCAGGAGACGAACAGGAACCACTGCCCACAGGGCACTGGACGCCCACTTCATCACATGGCGTATACATGGTGGACACACCAAAAGAAAACAACGACTAGGAATGGAAGGACGCAACGAAGGGTTGTCCCCTCGAGAAGCAGTCAAAGCGGCGGCATAAGAGCCACTCCAAATCCCGCCTCGGCAGAAACAACGATCATATAGACCCAGCATTAGAGCAGGGTGAACCATCGCCGGACCACGACAACACGGAGAATCAAACCGAACAACCCGACTCTGTCAAAGATAATAGTCCGGACGATATCACACCAGACAGACACCCGGAGCAACAGAATGCCCATCAAAGGCTTGTTGCCACCGCGAGGAGTCTAAAAATGCAGAAGCAAAGGCTCAAGGCTGCGCAAGACACACTCAGAATCAAATGGAGTAAAGTACTCAACACATCAGCGAAGTACGGCGATAATCGCCCCACCAAGAGCTACCCGAAGCGGAAGTTGCTACCTGAATTCGATGAGGAGGCCTTAGATCCCCCGCAACCAAAAATTAAAACGGCCATCAGGCCGGATAGACGACCCCATGGCCAACATAGAGCGGCAAACAACGCCGCACATGAGCTAATACGCGATTCATGCGAGGGCTCACATCAAAAGGACGACGCAATCAGATCCATTTATGGACCACGCAAGCATGCTCCAGCATACGATGCAACACAACAAACATCCGAACTTCATGGTACACCCAGATACAGGGGTGCCGCACACCCCCTATGTTTCACCGATGAAGTGCTGGACCACGAATTCCCAGAGGGATTCGAACCCGTAAACATAGAGGCATACGACGGAACAACAGACCCTGGGGTGTCGATTGAGGACTATATCCTCCATATCCATATGGCTCGAGGAGATGATCTCCATGCCATCAAGTACTTACCCCTCAAGCTCAAAGGGCCAGCTCGGCACTGGCTCAAAAGCCTCATGACCCGAAAGCTCCATGGGAAGCTGGGAAGAGCTCAAAGACGCTTTTCGGGCAAATTTTCAAGGGATTTCTGTCCAACCTCTGGATGTGGACGATTTAAGTCATATAACTCAACAGCCTGGAGAGTCAGCCCAAAAGCTTTGGAATAGGTTTCTTACTAAAAAGAAGCAAATAGTCGACTATTCAGACGCCGAAGCCTTGGCAGCTTTTAAACACAGCGTCCGAGATGAATGGCTTGCCAGACACCTTGGCCAAGAAAAACCGAGAACAATGGCAGCATTAACAAGCCTCATGACCCGCTTTTGCGTGGGCGAGGACAGCTGGCTAGCCCGATGCAGCACTAGCGACCCAAGTACATCCCAAGTTAGAGGTGGAAACGGGAAATCACAACGCAGCAAAAAAATAAGCGCCGAAATAAAGAAGACAACCCGAAGAGCATGGCGGTAAACGCCGGATTCAAAAGCTCTTGGCCAGGTCAGCAAAAGCCGCCCTCTAAAGGCACCAGAGATGAACTGTCCAGCCTAAACAAAATTCTGGACCAAATATGTCAGATCCATAGCACCCCCGATAAACCTGCAAATCATACTGACAGAGAATGTTGGGTCTTCAAGCAGTCCAGCAAGCTCAATGCCGTACACAAGGGGAAGGATACACCAAGCGAAGACGAGGATGAGCCTCTCAAGGAAGACACTGTGGAACACAAGAAATTTCCACCAGAAGTCAAAACAGTGCATGTGTTACACGTGATCAAGGGGAGAAACAAAGCGGCACTCCCAGAGAAATATGCCCAAGGGCCTATCACCGCGAAGTCCTGCCACTGGTCGTCTCAACCAATCACCTTCGATCATCAGGATTACTTGGCAAGTATCCGGCGCGCAGGATGGGCTGCCTTGGTATTAGATCCAATAATTGACGGATACCACTTCACACGAGTCCTGATGGACGGTGGCAACAGTCTAAACCTGATATATCAGGACACAATCCGCAAAATGGGGACAAATCCAATGAAAATTTGCCGCAGCAATACTATGTTTAAAGGAGTAACGCCAGGCCCAGGGGCTCATTGCATGGGCTCCCTGGTACTAGAGGTAACATTCGGCTTCCTAGATAACTTCCGTAGTGAAAATTTAACCTTCCACATCACTCCGTTCCAAAGTGGCTATCAAGCACTACTTGGACGTGAAGCTTTCGCTCGCTTTAATGCAATACCGCATTACGCCTCCCTCACGCTTAAGATGTCTGGTCCACGTGGCATCATTACAGTAAATGGAAATATTGAGCGATCCCTGCGCGCCGAAGAGAGTGCGGCTGCCTTGGCAGCCGCACACTAAAACGGCCTCACCAACTAACGCATTCGATAGGTCGTCAAGACCACAGACACGGTTAGACGAGTCCGACGTAGCTATATGTAATTCACACAGGTTTGATGGCCAGACCCCTATTACAAATACAAGGGGCTCAACGCGCGCACACAAGTGATAATTTTTACTCATCTTGAATTGTACATGGTTCTTTAAACCTACCTTTTTGCACGACAACTTTTTCATCTAAGTTCCTCTCTTTTACAGATGACCATCATGCTACACCCGTCTAGGATACGGCACAATGGAGACACAGGCGCAGACGTGCAGCAGGGGCCCGTTCCAAGGATTCTTTTTAGATTAAGACCCTGCGTCAACCTTTTTTACTGTCTCTTGTCGATACACATCCCTCGGATTCTCAGTACAATTGAGAAGGATGCTGACGTCTTGGCATGTGGCCACGTCAGAGTAATGCACGTACCTGGAAACCAGGGGCTTCTTACAAAGGGCACTGTTCAGGCCCAAAATAAAGACCGAATACCTTAGGGAGTGTTCGGCATCGCGAGTTTGGCCTTATATGCGTCAGCTCCGAATAATGTCTTTGATCTAATGTTGGGTTTACCCGGCTCCTGTGTTTTGCTGCCTTACGTTCCACTCTATCGGCTAAGGCGGCACTGGGAGAACTACTGCGATTGTGCCCTGGTTCATCCGGACGAGCACCTCAGTAGAGAAAGCCAAAAATTGACTGTCATGATATAGCGGGAGACTGGTCAACCACTTGATGACCTATCGGAATGTTAGAATTCCTCCGCCTTAACGAAGGGCCGTTTCCCGGCCAGGCATGTACGCACCCTGAATTCGGGAGAGCGCGGAACCACCACGGGCTATATAGTAGCCCCACCATCAAACTCTTATGGCTAAGTGAAAGTGTTAAAGCATTATAGTCCCGTTGCCTCGTTCGCTGCACTATCACCTCCTTATTAGGACCAAGACGTTGGATTAACTGTGAACACGCGTCTTCTGCGAACACCCCCGCATTATATGCGTGGGGGCTGAAGCCGACGACTGCAATCTTTCAGGTTATATACATATATACATAAACGGCCGCACATCAGGCATCATGTTACTTTCAAGCATAAGTATAAATACAGCCTTAATAAATTTGATAAACATTGTTTTTACAATGGGAATACATGTCACTCAAACATAATATTCTTCGAGCACTGGGCCTCTATCAAACGAGCACCTTCAAGAACTTCTACAAAATAGTGCTCGGCAGCCACTCGGCCTATGGCAGAACCCTGCGCCGCAACAGCGGTAGCATCCATCTCTGCCCAGTATGCTTTGACACGGGCAAGGGCCATACGCGATCCTTCTATGCACGCCAACCTCTTCATCGCATTGATGCGCGGCACCGCACCAAGGAACTGTTGCACTACGCTGAAATAGCTGTTCGGCTTCGGTTTTCCGGCCACATATGATCTACGACGGACCTCATGGCGAGTCCGGACAATCTATTGAGTTCGGCCCATTCGGCAAGTTGATCAGTTAGTGGAAGAAGACGCTCTGGAACATTAAACTGCGACCAGATTAGCTTGTCCAATTCACGATCTGTTTGATCTCGAAAGTAGTCGGCCGCATCGACAGCACTCGCCGTCAAATCCAGATATGTGTCTGCCGAACTCCACAGCCGATCCAGAGGGGCATACCGCCGATCTTCGAACTTCCTCCGCAGCAAAAAGGGCTTCCCAGCCACAATATCACCAACTTCACGCAGCTCTTCCTTCTTTGCCCTCATGGCAGAGCGGGTGTCTTTGGCCGCCATCGTGGCCTTTTCGAGGTCCATCGCCTTCGCTCGATTTTCTTCTTCAAGGAACCGGCAACGGTAGGCAGTGTCTTTTAACTTTACAGCCATCTTGGCCATCTTTTCTTTGCTCTCGCAATGCGTGGCCTTCTCGGCTCTTAACTCTTCGGCCGCCTTTAAAGCAGCCGCATTACTAATCCTTGTTTTTTCGTTGGCTCGGGCAAGTTCCGCTCGAAGGGTCTCCACGGCGGCAGCTCCATCTGCAGTCACAACATATTAAAGATACTGGCATCACGCTGCTCTTACTATGTGACATTGACCAGAAAAACATTACTTACCATGTGCCTCATCAAGCCACTTGTTAACAAGCTCGATGTCGACATCTGTCGCATCCAGTTGCCGCTTTAGTTTGGCAAACTCATTAGTCCGGCCAGCCATTGGAGCTTCCATCACCTACACATAAAGCAGTATGGTTATTACCTGGGACTATGATCCTCCGTTTGCCGCCGTTCTCGGCGACAACCAGAGTCTTAGGGGCTACTATCTACATAGGGCACACGTAAAAATGTGCGGTACCATCACAAATGTACATCATTTTACGTACCTCA
Organism: Triticum monococcum; assembly: GCA_034509565.1. Lineage (NCBI taxonomy): Eukaryota > Viridiplantae > Streptophyta > Magnoliopsida > Poales > Poaceae > Triticum > Triticum monococcum. Next base: position 301,142,791 of record CM067844.1, on the reverse strand, counting down.
AAGCCCGTCAGTAGACTCATAAAGGCATCATGCAATCCGCTTTTGGCGGATGAAATCCTTTCCATCACCGTATCCATCCATGTACGGTGTTCTTCCGAGATGGTCGCCCGCCTTAGCAGATCCCTTAGTGCGTCCGACCGCATACCAGATGGTGCCGGACTCTTTTGTTTGCTCTCTTCAAGAGCCAAGTGCTGGGGACTTCGGGTGACTATAGGATTATCTTCTGGCCTCACCGGATCCGGAGAGGCCCTCCATGATGACACTTCAAGGTCGCCCGCTTCTTGAGCGGGGGAGTCCGAGGGAGGCGTTTCGCTCTCTGTCATCTCCGGAAGAAGGTCCCCTGAAGACGAGCTCCGTTGAGAAGGGCTAAGACCCGAATTGCGAGATAAACGCTTCAGTTATTTTCCTCGAAAGTAAGGTAGAATATATTTACTATTAAGTTTTTTTATCACTTATGGCTCGTTAGAGGGCTGATCCCCGCGTGGACTTTGTGCGGCAAAAGCACCCTCCAAGGCAGGACCCTCTGGTGGAGACTTCTTTTCCCGTTTGGCAACCTTGGTTTCCGGATCTTCAGAGGCAGTCCTCTTCCTTCCGCGAAGCGAGAGAAGGTCAGATTCTTCCCCTTGGTTATCCTCCTTCACGGAGGCGCTCATTCCCTCAGTTGTAATTGGTAGCGATGGGGGCCCGCTTTCGCCCTTATTATTCCCCCCTTTATCTTCCTTTGAGGGTTTCGGGCAAGGTGCCAGCTCGAGCATCTTTTCCAGTACCGGATTGTCCAAACCCACAGGAAGAGGGGCCGAACACCAAATCATCTTCGCCTTTGTTAGCCAGTCCTGGTCAAAGAGCGATTTCTCAGAATGACGCCATGATAAATGAAAGACGGTGTGTTCGGCTAGAGGATTATTTACTTGGTCGGCGGTACGGTTGTTGCTCAGGCCCACGTCCTCGGTAGTATCCAGACACTCTATTTGGGGTCCCAAGAATGATTTATACATCTCCTCATGCGTCAGGCTGAGGAAGTTCTGAATAGTGCGCGGCCCTTCTGGGTTGAACTCCCACATGCGGAGGGGCCGGCGTTTGCAAGGCTGGACTCGACGAACCAGCATGACTTGCACCACCGTAACCAGACTGAAATCTCCGTCAAAGAGATCTTGAATGCGGCTTTGCAGTATAAGCACGTCCTTGGCTGGACCCCAGCTCAGCCCTCTGCTAATCCATGACATCAGTTGTGGTGGAGGGCCCTAGCGAAAAGCAGGGGCGGCCACCCACTTGGCACTTCTGGGAGCGGTGATGTAAAACCACTCCCGTTGCCATAATCCGGACACCTCTGGAAAGGAACCCTTTGGCCATGAAGCTCCAGCAATTTTGCTTATTAATGCACCTCCGCACGCTACGTGCTGCCCCTCGACCGTCTTTGGCTTCATGTCAAAGGTCTTGAGCCACAGGCCGAAGTGAGGGGTAATGCGGAGGAAGGCCTCACATACGACAATAAGTGCCGAGATGTGGAGAAAGGAGTCCGGGGCTAGATCGTGGAAATCTAGCCCGTAATAGGACATCAAACCCCTAACAAAGGGATCCAGAGTGAGGCCTAGACCTCGGAGGAAGTGGGAGATGAACACAACGTTCTCGTTGGGTTCGGGAGTAGGGACGACCTGCCCTCGGGCAGGTAGCCGATGCGAAACCTCGGCGGTCAGGTATCTGGCCTCCCTCAACTTCTTGATATCCTCTTCTGTAATGGAGGAGGGCATCCACCGGCCTTGAAGGCTAGATCCGGACATGATTGAAGGTCCGAAGCACCTGACCAGGGCTTTGGGTGTTAGAACTCGAGGCGGGGGAAGGATTCGATTGAGCACAGGAGGGAAAAAGTAAAAGCCTTGTCCCTTTATAAAGAGGGTGAATATCAAGCGTCCTCCTAGTGGCCGTTTGGGACTTGCCTAAAATCTAGCAGTCCTAGGCGCGGTTGGGTTACCCACGACCGTATTGATGAGAATCCCGTAATTAGGGGAACACGATCTCTGCTTCGACAAGACGTGTCAAGAAACCGCCTCGCGTTATGTGTGGAGCTGGTTGAAGAAAAACGGTTCGAATAATCACCAAGCCATGGCCTGATGCCATGTTGCCAAAGTGTGTCAGCAGATTACAATTTGTGGAAATATTATTCTCTCTACGGTGGTATGTGGAATTTATTTTGCAGGGTCGGACACTATCCTGGTATTCAAACTCTTCTGTAATGTGTTCGGTGGAGGAACCCGCCTTGCAATACCGAAGACAACACTGCGCGCCGGACTCATCATCATTGAAGCCTGGTTCAGGGGCTACTGAGGGAGTCCGGGATTAGGGGTCTCCGGACAGCCGGACTATATCATTTGACCGGACTGTTGGACTATGAAGATACAAGATTAAAGACTTCGTCTCGTGTCCGGATGGGACTCTACTTGGCGTGGAAGGCAAGCTAGGCAGTACGGATATGGATATCTCCTCATTTGTAACCGACCTTGTGTAACCCTAACCCTCTCCGGTTTCTATATAAACCAGAGGGTTATAGTCCGTTGGACAACATACAATCATACCATAGGGTAGCTTCTAGGGTTTAGCCTCTCCGATCTCGTGGTAGATCAACTCTTGTAATACCCATATCATCAAGAATAAATCAAGCAGGACGTAGGGTTTTACCTCCATCAAGAGGGCCCGAACCTGGGTAAAACATTGTGTCCCCTGCCTCCTGTTACCATCCGCCTTAGACGCACAGTTCGGGACCCCCTACCCGAGATCCGCCGGTTTTGACACCGACAATTGGTGCTAAGGTTTGTGATGCCCGAAGCATGCACGCATAGTCTCCCATTATGCAATGAAGTTGGAGCATGATTTATTATTGAGTGTCACATTATGAGTGTCGGTCGGGGACGAGCGATGGTTTTTTCCTACCAATCTATCACCTAGGGGTATGCATAGTAGTACTTTTCTTTGAGAGGTAATAAACTTTTACAATAAGTATGTGAGTTCTTTATGACTAATTTGTGTTGCTACTTGTGAGATGCGTTGGGATCTCCTCGAAGAGGAGAGGATGACGTAGTACAGTAGATATAAGTATTTTGCTCAATTAAGAACCAACGCTATTAATGCAATAGGAGAATGAAAGAAAACCTCATTAGGAGTACCGACACACAAAATAACAAATACTTGCACCAAACGCGAACAAGGGGTTGTCAATCCCTCGGCGGTTAATTGCAAGGATGAAATCTGGTAGTAATAGATAGATAAATAAAACACACAAAAAGTAAAGAAAATTGCAGCAAAATATTTTTGGATCTTTAAATATGATAAAAATAAACCCGGGGGCCATATTTTCACTAGAGGATTCTTTCTTGAAAATAGCATATAGTGGGTAAACAAATTACTGTTAGGCAATTAATAGAAAATAGAATAATCATGAAAATATGCAAGGCAATGATCATGTATATAGGCATCATGTCCGAGACAAGTAGACCGACTCCTGCATGCATCTAGAGTGTTCAGTTCATAAAGAACGGAGTAATGTCTTAAGCAATATGAGATGATTACACAAAGTAAACTCACTCATGAATAAATCCCATCATTTTATCCTTAACGTAAACAATACAAATACATGTCTTGTCCCTTTTTGCCACTGGGATATTGATCACTGCAAGATTGAACCCATCACAAAGCACCTTTCACATTACAAGAAAAAACAATCTAGTCAGCCAAACAAAATCAATGGATCGGAGAGAAATACAAAGCTATAATAATCATGCATAAAAAAGTTCAGAGAAGACTCAAATAATATTCATAGATAATCTGAACATAAGTTCACAATTCATCAGATCCCAACAAAGACACAACAAAGAGTGATTACATCGAATAGATCTCCAAGAACATCAAGGAGAACATTGTATTGAAGATCAAAGAGAGAGGAGAAGCCATCTAGCTACTAGCTCTAGGCCCGTAGGTCTGTGTTTAACTACTCACACATCATCGGAAGGGCATCAACGTTAATGTAGATCCCCTCCATGGTCGATTCCCTCTCCAACAGAGTACCGGAGAAGACCTCCAGATAGGATCTCTCGAGAACAGAAACTTACAGCGACAGAAAAAGTATTTTGGGTGGCTCTTCGATGTCAGTGAAATCTTTGAGAATTTATACAGGCGGAATTAGGTCAAGTGGTGCCACGTGGGGCCCACAAGCCAAGAGGCATGCCTCTCGAGCTTGTCGCTCCCTCGTGGCTTCTAAGGTCTTCTCCCAAACCTTCTAGGGTATCTTCTCATCCAGGAAAGATCAATACAAACTTTTTTCTCCGTTTGGACTTTGTTTGATATTGATTTCTTGAAATTCCAAAAACAACAAAAAACAGCGATTGGCACTGGGCACTAAGTTAATATGTTAGTGCAAAAAATGATAAATAATTGCATAATAAACATCCAAGATTGATAGTATAATAGCATGGAACAATAAAAAATTATATATACATTGGAGACGTATCAAGCATCCCCAAGCTTAATTCATGCCCGTCCTTGAGTAGGTAAATGATAACAACAACAAAATTATGTGGAATGATCTAATCTCTCTTTTGTGGCATGAACAATAAGATTCGAATGATTCAAAGCAATAATCTATAGTTTGACATAAAAACAATAATAATAAGGCATACCAACAAACAATCTTGTCTTTTAAAATATCAACACTTAAGAAAGTTATCCCTGCAAAATCATATAGCCTTGTCATGCTCCATATTCTTAACACAAAGTATTTATCATGCACAACCCCAATGAAAAGCCGAGCAATTGGTTCATACTTTTTAACGTGCTTCGAATTTTTCAACTCTCACACAATACATGAGTGCAAGCCATGGATATAACACTACGGGTGGAATAGACTATGGTGATACAGATCATACGGAGAAGACAAAAAAGGAGAAAGTCTCACGTTGACGAGGCTAATAAATGGGCGAGATGCCCATCAATTGATGTCAATGCAAGGAGGTGGTATGGCCATGCAATGGATGCACTAAGAGCAGTAAGTGTATGCAAGCTCAAAAAGAAAACTAAGTGGGTATGCATCCAACTTGCTTGCTCATGAAGACCTCAGGCATTTGAGGAAGCCCATCATTGGAATATAAAGCCAAGTTCTATAATGAAAAATTCATACTAGTTATATGAAAATGAAATCATATGAGACTATCTCTATGAAAAACATGGTGCTACTTTGAAGCACAAGTGTGGAATGGATAGTAACATTGCCCCTTCTCTCTTTTTATTTTTCTCTCTCTCTTTTTTTGTTAGGCTCTTTTCATTATTTTATTTTTATTTTTTGTCCAGAGTCTCATCCTGACTTGTGGGGCAATCATAGTCTCCATCATCCTTTCCTCACTTGGGACAATGCTCTAATAATTAATATGATGGTCATCGCACTTCTATTTACATACAACTCAAAAAATTACAACTCGATACTGGAACAAAATATGACCCTATATGAATGCCTCTTGCGATGTATTTGGATGTGCAATGTTCTAGCATAACATGTAGAAAAAATGATGAATGGTGGCTGAGCCACATATACTATGTTAGCTAAGTGATCATGCAAGCAAAATGACATTGATGATGTGTGTCATAAAAAGGGAATAGTGGAAGTTTCATGGCAATATATCTTGGAATGGCTATGGAAATGCCATAATAGGTAGGTATGGTGGTTGTTTTGAGGAAGATGTAAGGAGGCTTATTTGAGATAGAGCCATCAGTACACTCTTTGCCATCCGCTAGAGAACGACACAGATAGTCTTGGCCATCTGCTTCCAAAAAGCAGACGGCAAACAATGGACTGATGGCAAGCAAACGACAACGAGCCCAAAAGCAGATGGCAAAGAGCCCATGTGGGCCCCACCGGATCGCTGTGCTTAGTATTGTCAGTGTGACAAACATGTGTGTTCGCCGCCCGGACATGTGCACGGGCGTGCTGATGATCATGCACAAATTACTAAGATAAGACACAAGATATGCTAGAGAGACCACTCTTCATGAGATCAGGGTGTTGTAACGTCCCGGACGTAACATTCCATACTTGTACCTCCAACTCTTGCCATTTTCAGCAACACTATATCAAATTATCCGTGGTTGGGTTTTCTCGTTGTGCATTCTTTCTTCATGTCATGCATCTCATCTCATGTCATCATGTCCACTGCATTTGCATTCATGTTCAACACTTGCATCTGGTCATGTTCGACATTTTCTCCATTGTCCGTTTTGGATTCCGGCACTCACACATGCAACTGCCACACCTCCAAGTTCTTGTTTTATGAGCGGGAGAAAAACTTTCTCGGAATGGGCCGAGAGTTGACGAGCAGTCTTGGTATATCATCGGTAGACCGCCTGTCAAAATTTGTTCCATTTGGAGGTCGTTTGACGTTTGGATACTCTAAGATGAACCGAACTCTTTCACCTCTGCTGCCCCTGCGTCCCGCACCGGCGCCCGTGTCCGGCTCCACGCCTCACCGCCCGCCCACTCCTCCTCGCCGCCGCCTCGCGCCACCCGAGCCGCTTCCATGCCCCTCCGTCGTTTCCTCACCTCCTGGCCTGAGGGAGCGGTCCACCACCGCGCCGCACCTCTGCCGCCCTTGCGTCCCGCACTGGCGCCCATGGCCCCTTCCATGCTTCGCCGCCCCGCCCGCTCTGCCTCGCCGCAGCCTCGCACCACTCGAGCCGCCGCCTCGCCCCTCCATCATTGCCTCACCTCCTCCCACTGACGAGCGCTGCCGCCTTCCTCCACTGCCGCCGGATCTGGCCGGATCGGGTCGGGGATGACCATATCCACGCCCTCCCGGCCTCCTCCGAGCTCCGCGTCTTACCGACCACCTGTGCCACCAGAGCGGCACACCAGCTCTATTGTTGACCTCCTCGAGGATGAGTACGACCCAGTCGCCGCCGGACGCGTCTGCCCGAACCACCCCTCGAGGTCGAATTTCCTCTAAGTCCCCAGATTTATCAGCAACATGTGTGCATATTTGAGAGGGCATAACTTTGTGCATGCCTGTCCGTTTGTGATGAATTTTATATAAAAATGTTCTTCTCTGCATGCTCTACAAGATGGTCACATTGGCATTCATGTTAGGATTCATCTTAATGCCATTATAATCAATGTGAAAGTGTTAAGTGTTGTTAAGTGCAAAAAACTGCTGTAACATGCCATTTTGTCTTTTTCATAGCATTTTGTGTGATTTTCTTTTGAGAAACATGCCTACATGTTTTAGGAGCACATTCATGTCATACTTGAAGTGGTGTAATCCTATTATCATAATATGGCCTATGGTGAGTAGCACAAGCTTGTGAAGAAGCTTACTCGTTGTTATCAGTTTTTAGGCACTTTGTAATTTCTGTGAAGGTGTTGTAACGTCCCGGATGTAACATTCCATATTTGTACCTCCAACTCTAGCCATTATCGGCAATGCTATATTAAATTATCCATGGTTGGTTTTGTCGTTGTGCATTCTTCCCTCATGTCATGCATTTCATCTCATGATATCATGTGCATTGCATTTGCATTCGTGTTCAACACCTGCATCCGGTCATCTTCGACATTTTCCGCGTTGTACATTTCGGATTCCGGCACTCACACATGCACCCGCCGCACCTCCAAGTTCTTGTTTTATGAGCAGGAAAAACATTTTCGGAATGGGTCGAGAGTTGATGAGCGGTCGTGGTATATCACTGGTAGACCATGTGTCAAATTTCATTCCATTTGGAGGTCATTTGATGTCTCGGTACTCTGTGCCGAACCAGATTCTTTTACCTCCTCTTTGCAGACCAACACCTCTCCTCAATAGACCACTAGCCTATCTAACTCCCCTGAATGCTCTTCGCCATCGGATCATGATTGTGTGGGCGAAATCGGCTCTAAAAAACTCCTCTCCTAGCTCCCTCTACCTATATAAACACCCCTCCCCCGAAATTCCAGCAAACCCTAATCTCCCTCCTCGATCTACGCACCCCAGCACCCTCTCCGGCAACGTCTGGGCCTGCCCTAGGCCGAACCGGGCCCAGGGGAGCCCGCATCACTGCCGTCCACCACCGCGCCACACCTCCACCGCCCCCGTGTTCCGCACCGGCGCCCGCGCCCGTGCATGCCTGCGCGCCTCACCGCCCCGCCCGCTCTGCCTCACCACCGCCTCACGCCGCCCGAGGTGCCGCCACACCCCTCCGTAGTCGCCTCGCCTACTCCCACCGATGCGCGTCGCCGCCTTCCTCCACCGCCACCGGATCCGGCCAGATCGGGTCAGGGGTGACCGGATCCGCACCCTCCTGGCCTCCTCCGAGCTCCGCCGGCTCGCCGGCCTCCTCTCCTGCTGAAGGGGATCGCCAGCTCTGCCGTTGACATCCTTGAGGACGAGTACAACCAAGCCGCCGCCGGACGTGTCCGTCCGAACCACCCTCGAGGTCAAATGTTTTCAAAGTCCCCAGATTTATCAGCAACATGTGTGCATATTTGAGAGGGCATAACTTTGTGTATGCTTGTCCATTTGTGATGAATTTTATATGCAAATGTTCTGCCCTACATGCTCTATAAGATGGTCACATATGCATTCATGTTAGTATTCATATTAATGACATTATCATCATTGCATAAGTGCTAAGTGTGATTAAGTGCAGAAAACTACTGTAACATGCCATTTTGTCTTTTTCATAGTATTTTGTGTGATTTTTTAGAAACATTCATCTCGTCTATGCAGTGGTGTAATCTTGTTATCATGATATTCCCTATGGTGACTAGGACAAGCTTGCGAAGAGGGCTACTCGCTATTATCTGTTTTCAGGCACTTTGTAATTTCTGTCAGGTATGAAGCTGTTACATTATGTTGCCATGTTTCCTTAACACTAGCATCAAATCTATGCATATTGTGGAGATGTTCAGTGAGCATGTTTTGAGGTTCATCTTATGGTCTACCCATCCATGTCCTTGTTTGCAATCATATATGAATGTAGCTTGTTATTATCATGCTCTCAAATTGCTTAAAAATATTATTGTCAGCCTGTTAACAGTAAGTTCAATTTTGCAAAGTGCTTAGTTAATGTTTTGTGCATCCTATGACCATATTCTTGCCATTAGTAGTTGCAAAAACATGCCATCTTGCTGTTGGTTGTATTTGCAAGCCAGGATATGCTTTGTGGTGAGTTAACCAGGCATGTAAACGTGCCTATTTAAGTCTGAAAACATGTTATCTTTTGGAATCTTGCCATGATGTTTTAAGAATGTTCTATTGGTGTCTATCAGTATCTTAGTAATCATGTTTTGTAGTGCTTGACATGTACTTCAGTGCCATGCCATTTGTTTTCATATTGGAGTGATGTAGCATATTTAAATGTTGCATCTTATGTGTCGTCTTGCTGTTATTGTCAGTTTTGCATTTTTTATTGTTTTGCTCAACTAAAATCTTCCAATCTATCCAGTGGCATGCTTGGATTAGAAAGATTGTGCCATGTTCATTGTTTCTCCTTCCGTCTTGTTTGCACCCGTTCCGAGGCACCCCATTTGCATTGCATGTCTGTATCTTGCATTCCATGACATATCTTGCATCATGTTGCTTGCGCATTGCACCGTGATTGATTGTTGTTTCGTTGTTGTGTTCTTGCTTTGGGTAGAGCCGGGAGATTAGTTCATGAACGAGGACCCTCTCAAGTACATTCATGAGAAGCAAGCTTTCATTCCCATTGAGGAGATTGCAGGCCAGATGATCATTAACCCTGATATCACTTCTATCTTTGCTTGCTAGTTGTTCGTTCTATCACTATCTCACGCTACCTACCACTTGTTTTATAGCCTCCCATGTTGCCATGAAAAGCCTCTAACTCACCTTCCTACCAAATCGTTGTTTGGCTATGTTACCGCTTTTGCTCAACCCCTCTTATACCGTTGCTAGTTGCAGGTGCAATGGAGGTTGTTCCATGTTGGAACATGGATATGTTGGGATATCACAATATCTCTTATATTTAATTAATGCATCTATATACTAGGTAAAATGTGGATGGCCTGGCCTTTTGCTCAGTGTTTTGTTCCACTCTTGCCGCCTTAGTTTTCGTCATACCGGTGTTATGTTCTTTGAATTTGCATTCCTTAACTATTGTGGTTTGTAGCCCCCCCCCTTGACAGTTCGCTTTGAATAAAACTCTTCCAACAAGGAACAACATTGGTTTTACCATTTGCCTAGTAACAACTAAAATTTGCATAGGGAGTAATTAACCCGAGGATCCTTAATCAACAATCCGGGCCAGTGCTCCTCATGAATGTTGGTTAAAAACGGGCAGACTGCAGGGCCACCACGGGGCAACTCGATGTCTGGTTTTACTTGTAGGCCGACCTATCCGATTGTAGCCAGAGACGAGATACACGCGGCTACTATCAGGGTGTCGGCACATCAGGAGGTCTTGCTTGTTTTGTTTTACCATTGTCGAAATGGCTTGTGAACCGGGATTCCGAGCTTGATCGGGTTTTTCCGGGAGGAGGATTTTCCTCCGTTGATCGTGAGAGCTTGTCATGGGCTAAGTTGGGACACCCCTGTAGGGTTTAAAGTTTTGAGAGCCATGCCTGTGGTTATGTGGCAGATGGGAGTTTCTGATATCCGGTTGTAGTTAACTTGAAGCTAAACTCAATTAAAATACACCAACCACGTGTGTAACCATGACGGTCTCTTTTCGACGAAGTTCGGGAAGAGAACACAGTGGGGTTATGTTTGAACGTAAGTAGTTTAGGATCACTTATTGATCATTACTAGATTGCGACCGTTTGCGTAGCTTCTCACCTTGTTCTTGTATTCGTATGTTAGCCACCATACATATGCTTAGTGCTTGCTGCAACTTCACCACTTAACCATGCCATTGCTATTTAAGCTTTTTATAGTCTTGATACCAAGGGTGATATGATTGCTGAGTCCCCGTGGCTCACAGAATACTACAAACACAATTGCAGGTACCGTTGAGTCTGATGTAGGAGATGCCGCTGAGCTCTAGTGGGAATTTGATGAGGATCATGGTCGTTTCTATGTTAGTTATCCGGACGATCAGTAGAGGACCTAGTTGTAGTATCCGGGGATAGAAGCAGGGTGGTGTTTTCTTTTTGTCTAGTATGTAGTCGGACTCTACTATATGTATGGATGATTGTATGATGATTGTCATATTTATGCAACTCTGGGGCAAGTTTTGCCTGGATCTCGTATTCTATCTATTCACTTGGTTGTATGTATTTGTATGCCCCCTTAGTATGCGTCCGAAATGTGATTGTGCCCCAATCATGAGTTCATCACGTGATTGGGATAGAATTGCATCTTGGGCGTTACAGGTGTGCATTAAGAAGATCAAGCCAATAGGAGATCACCTCAGGAAGGCCTCCCCGGCAACCCGGCCAGGTCAAGTCCGCCCCTGAGGGCCAAGCCTTGATCGCCCCGATAAGGCTCCCGGATCCATCAAGATCAGTTCCTGGTAGGCTCCGTACCGGCAGACCCCTGCCAAGACGCCACTGCTCCACCTCATCATACACAAGTCATTAATCAGTATGGTATCGAGCTCTCAAGTGGCTAGGTGGATCTTGTCAAATACGCGACAACCTGCTTGAGAGGAGATTAGCTTTATTGAAACCCCTCCAGATGGCGTGTCACACTAATAAGAAGATGGATAAGAGGCGTGGCAGGCTTGCCGGGCTTCAACCTCAACATAACACCTGGCAGTGCATTTAATGCACTTTGTCCTAACTGTGAGAGTTAGGTATGATAGCACTGTTAGCTATCTAATCATACCATAATGAGCGTTTTGCCACTTTGGTCGCCCCTTAAGCTATAAAAGGAGGCATGAGGCAACCTAGCAAAGGGTTCAAATATTTTTATCCACAAACACTTGTACGTGTGTGCTGCTCTACCGGAGGCACCCTTGCCTGGCTTGAGCTCGCCGTGCCTTCATGTTCTTCCACATCAATCCACCACAGCAAGAGTAGGGTTTTATGCCGCAAAGAGGCCTGAACCAGGGTAAAAGAGATTTTTCCATCGTTGTGTTGCGATGCTACTTCTGCTCTTTGTGCAATGTGACAGTCCCCTTGCCGAACCTCAAAGGGGCACCCCTGCCCCATAGGTGATCGTGCTTACACGTCGAAATCTTTGGCGTGACAAGTCAGGGGTGTTGCTTGTGCGAATCTGAGGCAGTAGTCAGCCCATTGAACTTCATCACCTTTAGCTCCATTGATGGCTCCCAAGAAAAAAGTTGTGCGACGTCACATCCTTCTGCTTCGAAGGCCACCTCGCATGCGGCTGCGGGTGCCGTAGATGCCACAGCCATGGCAGACGGGATAGGCACCGCGAGCGGCATAGTCAATGCTCCCATCGCGGTTGAGGGAGGGGACCGGGACATCAGGGGCGGCCCAACTCCGTCAACCTTCTAGTGAGCATGCCCATGCATGCGTGAGTCAAGGCGATGTCCAGCTTTCGCTTCCTTGCCGCACCAACGAGCACGACCAACACAACATCAACTCACGCTCCGGTGCAAGTCAAGATCCACTGGCCGTGCCGAACAGAGGGGCGACGCCAGGACACACGCTCCGCCCCACGCAGGGCGAGCATGACAAGACCCCAAGAAGAGCCGTCGATCCATCACGACTGCGTCCCCTTGCGAAGGCCTTGGCTGACCAAGAGCCTGGCCACCAAGATCAATCTCGGCCACGCCAGACTGCCCTTGTGATTCGTCCAAGGCGGCATGAGCGCAACGACGCTCCTTCTAGTTCGACTAGGAGTTGAGCGGCATCACGCTCTACGTCCCATGCCATGCTAGGACCGGTGGTCGAAGCGTTGGCGAGAGCTCAGCTATTGTTGAACTTTCCCTCAGCAGCAGACAAGAAGGATGAATGGAGAGATACCATCCAGAGCCTCATCGGGTTTGCTGAAGCCAACAAATCGCATCATGTGAAGCCTTCGCGGCACCCATAGACGACACTATGAGCCCCCATTGCTGGCCAAGTTGAGAAGACCACACCAACGGTACCGTCCCCTCCGTGGCAGCCTGCCCAAGGGCAAGCACGGCGGACTAAACAAACCCGGGATGTCGATGAGCCCGACGAAGCATCAATGGCCTCATCCAACCCACGACTCCAGTAGGATCAATGCCATGTGTTGAGATACAGGAGGAAGGAAGATGCCCGCGTCACCATTGAGTGGCGTCGCGAGGCATGCCATCAAACAGACATGTGTAATGGACCTGACATTGAGGGGCCCATGCCTAGTGTAGGTGGGTACTTGCCTTATGAGGTAGGGTGCGCTGCCTTCACTCATGAGTTGCAGCAAGTCCATTGGCCATCCTCTCGTACCTTCATGCCTGACCTTCCAGAGATGTATTATGAAAAACTGAACCAGACAGAGTTTTTGGGCATCTATACAATAGCCATTCAAGCTGCCGGGGGAAGAGATGAGAAAGTGCTTGCCAATTACTTCACGTTGGCCCTCAAGGCGAATCAGAAGTCCTTCCTAATGGACTTTCCAGAGGATTCCATTTCTTCATGGGTAGACCTGTGTAATGAGTTTGTTGGCACCTTCACTAGCGGCCACCAAGAACCAGGATAGCCTAGCGATCTGCAAGCCCTTGTACAAAAAGAAGGGGAGAGTTTGCGCAAGTATTTTCAAAGGTTCAGCGGAGTGCACCGCACCATCCCGAAGATGCATCTAGAGCTGTGATTGTTGCGTTGCACATGAATGTGCCCAATCGGAGGATGTAACACTACAAAAAAAGACACATCCGTGACATTTTGGGCCGAACGAATTTTTTTTCTGTCATACATATGACACTTCTATGACGATAATTGTGACAAAACCCGGTATCATCATAGATGTGGTGGGCTCCTACTTCGATGACAAAAAATCATGACAGAAAATGGGCTTTTCGTCCTGGGCGGGACGGAGACACAGCTGCATGACATTCTTTGGGCCGTCCATGACGGAAAAAACCGTGGTAGAAGCAAGGGGGAGGAAAATTTCAGGGAGTTCCCGGTTACGGTGGGAGGTCGTGGGCCGAGCGATGCGCGCTTCTCTCGTACACGTACGCGCTTGTGTGCGAGGCGTTGGCTCTAACTATGCCCAAGCGAGGCGTTGGGCTCTAACTGAACCCGAGTGATTGCACTGCAGGTTGCGTGTTACTGAACCCGAGCGATCGATCGATGGCTGTTAACTGAACCCGATCGAGCGATTCCTTCGCTACTGCTGCTAACTGAAGCTGATCGATGCTGCCTCTGGATGAACAGTGAGCATTGCGGGGGGGGGGGGGGGGTTGGATGAACAGTTCCAGGTGGGGGTGGATGAACAGGACCGCGTGGTGTTGCCTCTGGATGAACAGGACCCCGATCGATCGAGCCGGTTGGGGCTGGATGAACAGGACCCCGTGGAGGGCTGGATGAACAGGACCACCCCGTGGAGGGCGGGATGAACAGTAGACGGTAGAGGGCAGGATGAACAGTAGCCCGTGGAGGGGTGGTTGAACAGGAGCCCGTGGAGAGGGCTGGTTGAACAGTAGCCGGTGGAGTAGTGCGCGGTGGAGGCTGGATGAACAGGAGCCCGTGGATGAACAGTCGCAGGTGGAGGCTGGAGAAGGTCGACGGTGGATGAACAGTAGCTCGTGGAGGCTGGAGGGGGTCGACGGTGGAGATTAACAGTATCCCGTGGAGTCCCGTTTTGCGGTACGCCACACCCCGCCCGATGAACAGGACCCCCGTTGCGACCGTAGCGCTCCAACACAAGTCCGTTTCGTCCGTTTTGCGGTACGCCACACACCGCCCGATCAATAGGACCCCCGTTTCAACCGTAGGAGGTCCGTTTCCTCCATTTTGCGGTACGCCAGACCCCTCCCGATGAATAGGATCCCGTTTCGAACGTGGCCGGTCAAACGCAAGGCCGTTTCCTCCATTATGCGGTACGCCAGGCCTTGTTTCCATTGCATGTTCCATCCAAGCCCTCCCGATGAACACGACGCATTTTGTTGCCTCCCCATGAAAAATGACGCATTCCGTTGCCTCCCCATGAACATGACGACGACGTTGTTTCTTCGTTCCGACCCAGCAATGTACACGAGCCCTGGCCGTACGTATGCGCGAGTAGGCATTCGAGACCCCGCCCGTATGTACACATACGTGGCCGTATTTTCTTTCTTGCACCCTGGCCGCTGTACGTATGTGTACATGCTACGTGCGCGCCTCTACTACGACACATGCGCGCCTCTAGATAGACCAGTATGTATGTACACGTTCGCGACCAGAATGACAACGCTACGTACGCTTCGACCAGGTGGGTCCCGACTATCATGCACTTCCTTGTCTGCGAAGATGTAGCTGGTGGGTCCCAACAGTCAGCGGGCGAATCGTTTTTTTCCCGGACGCACTTCCTTGCGTGCGAAGATGTCGCTGGTGGGTCCCGGCAGTCAGGGGGAAACGTTTTTTCGCGAAATACGGTGGCCCGTCCGGTGGGTCCCGCTGTCAGGTGGAGGAATAATTATTTTGCATGTAATAAGGAGGCACTTCCTTGCTGCGGCCGTGGACCCAGCTGTCAGCCTCTCCACGTATAGTCCACGTCCGATGGAAGCCGTTCCTTGACCACGTTGACCACGCCGTGCCGAGAGCACCAGGGCGGTGGACGACGGCGAGGCCTAGGAAGGGGACGGCGCGGAGCCGGGGAAGACGCGGCAGTGGATGCCCACGCGTAGAGGAGTACGAGGGCACTGGTTCGCTGCGGTGTGAGGCTACCGTCGCCGCAGAGTAACAGGGGGTGTGGGTGAGTAGAGGGATGGCCTCGCCAGTGGTGGGAGTAGTAGGGTGCGGTGAGGCCTCCGCCGCATCGCAGCCGGCCACGGGAGGCAGGAGCACGAGGCACGACCGGCGCTGGTTTGGGCGGCTGGAGTAAGAAGACCAGAGGTTGAAGAAGCACTACGGCCGTTGGATGGACATCGTACGGTCACTGGAGCTAGAATCGTGCATATTGACTAAGATGACAAAGCCCTCCGTCCCCGTCAACTTAGTAGGCCCACAAGTCAGCCTGCCACTATACAGGGTCCCAGCTAACAGGGGGAGTATTCATTTTTTTTGTGTGCGTAATAAGGAGGCACTTCCTTGTGTGCGAAGATATAGCTGGTGGGTCCGAGCTGTCAGTGGCGGTAACATTTTTTTCGTGAAATACAGAGGCCCTTTCGGTGGGTCCCTGATGTCAGGTGGAGGAATCATTATTTTGTGCATAATAAGGAGGCATTTCCTTGCGTGTAGCCATGGACCCAGCTGTCGGCCTCTCCACGTACAGTCCACTTTAGATGTATGTCGGTAGTTGACCACGTTGACCAAGCCGCGCCGAGAGCACCAGGGCGGTGGACGACGGCGAGGCCTAGGAAGGGAACGACACGGAGGTAGGGAAGACTCGGCAGTTGTTTCCCACGCGGAGGGGAGTACAACTGTACGAGGGTTTACTGGTTCGTCTGCCGTCGCCGGAGAATAACAGCAGGTGTGGGTGAGTAGAGGGATGGCTAGGCCAGCGATGGGAGTACGGTGGGGCGGTGAGGCCAGTGCGGCAGCACGGTCGACCGCGGGGAAGAGGGAGCAGGCAGTCCCGTCGGTGCTTGTTTGAGCGGCTGGAGCAGGAAGAGCAGAGATTGAAGAAGCACGAGGGCCATTGGATGGACATCCAACAGTCACTGGTTGTGCGTCAACCTTTTTTTAGGAAAGCCACAAATCTGAGGAAAACAGCATACAACCCATCTGCCATTATTTCTAATAATTTTCAGCCCATTTGCTAATTCTTAAGGTTTTTTTTGGAGCCCATATTCTTTTTGTTAGCATTACAGCCCAAATTGTGGCCACGGTTAAAAAATTATACGAAATTTTGCATATTTTGGTGCGGTCCGAACTGTTTTTAATCCTAAAATTTCGACTCACATTCAAACTGATTTTAAAAATAAATGTATATCAATATAAAATCTAGCAAATTCTCCACGCATAAAAATTAATGTAATTTAAAATCTTGAAATGAAAAAAAGATATTTGAAACTAATTGCCGGTTTGATGTGTTTTAAAATGTACAGCCCATTTCTCATTACTGATGGGCCATTTTCTCGGCCAGCCGAATGAATGCTCTCCTCGTCTTAAAAGATTTGCAGCCCAACAGGCCTGACAAAGCGACATACATGGCAAATCACAAAAAAACTGGGCTGTGGCCGTGGACCCAGGTGTCAGCCTCTCCACGTACAATACTCTTCCGATGGAAGTCGTTCCATGAGCATGTTGACCACGCCGCGCGGAGAGCACCACGGTGGTGGACGACGGCGAGGCCTAGGAAGGGGACGACGCGGAGACGGGGAAAACGCGGCAGTGGAAGCCCGCGCGGAGAGGAGTACGAGGGTTCACTGGTTCGGCTGCGGTGTGAGGCTGCTGTCGCCGCAGGGCCTGGCCAGCAGTGGGAATAGTAGGGGGCGGTGAGGCCTCCGCGGCAGCACAGCCGGCCACGGGAGGCAGGAGCATGCGGCATGACCGGCGCTGCGTTGGGCGGCTGGAGCAAGAAGACCAGAGGTTGAAGAAGCACTACGGCCGTTGGATGGACATCGTACGGTCACTAGATCTAGAATCGTTCATATTGACTAAGTTGACAAAGCCCTCCGTCCCCTTCAACTTTGTTGGCCCACAAGTCATCCTCCCACTATGGTGGGTCCCAGCTAGCAGGGGGGTATTCATTTTTTGTGCGTAATAAGGAGGCACTTCCTTGCGTGCGAAGATATAGCTGGTGGGTCTGACATGTCAGCGGGGGGAACGTTTTTTCACAAAATACAAAGGCCCTTCCGGTGGGTCCCAGCTGTCAGGTGGAGGAATCATTATTTTGCGCGTACAATCCACGGCCGATGGATATCGTTCGTTCACCAAGTTGACCAGGCCACGCAGAGAGCACCATGGCGGTGGACGAGGGCGAGGCCTAGGAAGGGAACGACACGGAGCCGAGGAAGACTCGGCAATGGTTGCCCATGCGGTGGGGAGTACGAGGGTTTACTGGCCCGGCTGCCGTCGCCGGAAAATAATAGGAGGTGTGGGTGAGTAGAGGAATGACCTGGCCAGCAATGAAGTAGGGGGGGGGGCAGTGCGGCAGCAGAGCCGGCCACGGGAGGCGGGAGCAGGCAGTCCCACCGGAGCTGGTTTGGGCGGCTGGAGCAAGAAGATCAGATATTGAAGAAGCAGCACAGCCGTTGGATTAACATCCAATGGTCACTACTGCTAGAATCGTTTGTGGAATAAGTTGACAAAGCCAAAGTGCACGTCAACTTAGTAGACCCACAAGTCACCCTCCAAATCTGTCCCAAACAGCATACAGCCCGAAATTTCTAGCCAGATTCAAATTAATTTTAAATCCAAATATACCTTAATTTAAATTCAATGAAATTTTACCCGCACAAAAACAATGAAATTTAAAATATCAAAATCCGAAAGAAAACAGTATTTGGGAACTAATTGTCTTTTTGCTGTATTTTTTCATTTTACAGCCCATTTATTATTAATTATAGCCCATTTTCTGGGCAAAATGCATCCCTCCTCATCTTGAAAGATTTCCGGCCCAGCAGGGCGTAGAAAAGCAAGTAGGCCTACGTTGGTTATTCTGCAAAAAACAAAATAGCTGGCTAGCAATTTTCAAAATGGAAAAAAACAAACTGGGCTGGCCATGTGCTAAACATATGAAATAAAAGCCTGGGCTAGACGGGCCATGGGTCCCGCATAACCCAGTTGATACCCTTCTCCGTCTTGAAAAAACAAAATTACTGCGCGCGCTGCTGGGTCGCTACTGTCATCCTCACCATGTACAGTCATCTCCTTATTCCTCTCAGTTATTGACCATGTTGACAACACCGGAGGGCGGCGCCGCGGCGAGCGAACCAAGGCAGAGGACGATGGTGAGGCCTCGGACAGGAACGAACAGGAGCCGGGTTAGATCACAGCCAGCCGTGGGAGGTAGGAGCAGGCGGTCCCGCCGGTGCTGGTGTGCTTTGGCGGCTCGAGGAAGAAGAGACTGAAGAAACGCAACAGACGTTGAATGTCAATCCAACGGTCAAGGTTGGCACAATCGTTTTGTTGACTAAGCGGACACCAAGTAGCATACTTTTTTATATATAGGAAGAAAACTGCGAGGAAAATGTGTTCCTCTGCCGTCCTCCTCACAGGGAATGTTCCCCACATAAGTGACTAGCACCCTTGTTTTTCAACCGAGAGGTCTTGGGTTCGAGTCCCAGGAACTCTCAATTTTGTCCTCCTTCCTTCCTCGCAAAAAAGGCAAAGAAAATCAAAGACTTGGGAAGGCGTACAGAACAAGCTAGTGTATCGGTAATGAGACGTTGCCGAGTTTTAGAAAAAAGAAAGACGTGCTCCTGTAGCTGGTTCGAATCCAAACCTAGACTATGACTATATATGGTGCTATGCTACTTTGCAAGTAATGAAACTGACATATCCAACGTTCGCTTCTCCTCTTCTCTACTTACTCTGCCTAGCATCAGAAGCTCTGGCCGCAGCAACCATGTCTGCTGGCTGCTCGTCCACCTGCTCTTCAGCAGGCAACAACTAGATATGTGCTAAGTCGCAACCTGTACCATCGCCTGTGGGTCTCATCACACCCTCGCCGGCACGCGCACCGCAGTCGATTGCTCATCGCAACCCACTGCCGTTGGTGTGGTGCCACTGCTGCAAATCATGCAGAGTCATCCGTCGCGTCTCAACCACAATACGCAACCCTGGCCGAGTCTTCTACAAATTCCCGAATCATGGGGTAATAATATGTTTAAGTGTTGTTCTGCTACTTTCAGTTGCTGATTTTTTTAATAGTTTTGTTGATGATCTACCAATTTGATTCGTGCAGAAAAGGGAAGATTCGTGTGATTTGTATTTCTCGGAAGTTGCTGATGTGGGGGAATGCAACTATGTTGATTATTTGGTTAGCCGAGGAATCCCAATACCAGCAGGTTGGGGTGTTGGACAAGTAATTGAAGGAATGGCAGAAGAGGAAGATGCAGAGCAGAAGCTTAAAGATGCAGTTCCTCTGATCATGGCCAAGCAATAGCTGCTGAACGGCCTTGACAGCAATGAGGAGATGAAAGAGCTTGTGAAGATAATGGGCAAAATCGATGTGCTCTGTAGGATGATTGTCTCTTTATTTGGAGTGTATGTAGCCCTCGTGATGTATTCAGTGGCTACAACATAAGCACTTTGCTGAAACTAGTAATGAATGAAACATGTGTAGCAGGCCGGGCGTAGTGTTGTGAACATCTGATGATTTCTATTAACGGAAATCAGGGGGTATCCCCTTTTGCTCGTATAAATAAATAAATAGCAGAGGCCCTGTCGGGTCAGCTTTGTTCTCATTTGAAGACGTCGAGCAAATTGCAGTCCAACAGCAAACTATGTCATCAAATTCAAGTTTCACAGCCAAATATGAGTACAACTAAACAACAATGTCATCATGTTTTAGTTGTCATACAATCACCAAACACAAATCAGCATACATAACAAGTGATGTTCTCACAGCAAAATACTAAACAACCTGTTCATCACGTTTCAGTTGTCATAGCAAACACAATTTCACATAGTAGATAAAAAAATGTCTTCTGACAGGCAAATACGACAAAAGCAATGTAATCATCATCCGCAGCAGCAGCGTCAACATCTTCACCATGTGTATCAGTCTGAATCGTAATTCCCCATGGTGTTATCTTCTTATTCGTCCTCAACGTTGGCTTCTTCATGATCAACTCTTGTATGTCCACAACACGACATGCAATCTTTTCGCTGGCGTCATTGATGTGGTGGTTCTCAAAGATATTAGGAACATCTGTATTATCTTGTACATCAGGAGCAGTGTAAGCATCATCTTGTTGTGCAACTTCATTGAACGAATTCCTCTGCTCAAACCTTTGTAATACTCTCCAGTCATCGCTACGTGCAAATGTGTCTTCCAAGAAAAATATTTTTGTTGCTTGATTTGCCAAAATAAAAGGCTCGTTGGTCTGGTATGCCGCCTTGACATTGACGGATTTGAAATAATCATCAGCTCTAGGTTTTGAGATCCTAGAAAATAGGTTATACAAACGACAACACAACAGAACCACACACCGAGGATCCTCGAAACTGGAGATATACTTCAACTGAATAATGTCTGTTATGTTAGCATACATTTTAGTTGTCTCTTTGTCATACGTATCCGTGCTCATGATGGCACTGTTTTGTGTCATCCTGCCTTCGTCTCGTGTAAGGGTGTTGTAGCGCACATCTCCAACGACGCAAGATTCATAATGTCTTACCCGAGTATCAGGACCCATTGCTAGAAGTAAAGGGCATCATCAACTGCCTGCCCATCCTCCCGCTTCTTCTTAACCTATGGTTAGAAAATAGACAAGCTAATCATCTTCTGTACTCAATATATTAAAAAAACTGACAGTGCACTTCAAAAGCTTACATGGTTCTTGAACCATTTCACAAATCCTACCATAACCAGTTTGTCAATGTTTCTTGGATTTTGCGGCAGTAACTCCTCTTTGTAGATGCTGCACAACATAGTGATCGCGTAAAACATATAAATATATAAGAATGTGCTGCAAGTTTAGTAGATTACGATGTATAAGCTGCAGTACTGCACTTACTTGATATAAGGTAGTATCTCAGGACAGTTATTCAACACATACCAAACCATTTTGTACAAATCTTTAGGTTTGTCCTCTTGTCGACTCTTCCCTGTAAATCGAACAGAATAATCGAAAACATTGAGCCCGGGATTGTCTTCACCCACCTCTTTGCTAAGCTGATCAGCTGTTTCAATGTATTTTGAGCAGAATGTCAATGCGTCTGTAGCAATGTAGGCCTCTGCAATGGAACCCTCGGGTCCAGCTCTGTTCCTAACATAGCCCTTGAAAGTGCTTAGCCGCCTTTCAATAGGGTACATCCAGCCATACTGTACTGGACCTCTAAGTAGTGCCTCATCAGGTAGATGAATAGCCAAATGCACCATCACATCAAAGAAGGCTAGAGGATATATCTTCTCATGGTCGCATAGGATAGTTGGTATCTTGTCTACGCTCCAAAGCATCTATCCTGATTTTCCTACTGCAGAGTTCCCTGAAGAATTGTCCCAACTCTGCAACTGCTCTGTATAAGTCAGGGCGGCCCAATCCTCTAAGGATAACAGGTAAAACCCTTTGAAGTAGGACGTGGCAGTCATGAGTTTTCAACCCTTGTACATTGTTTCCATCTGCACTGACTCTCCTTTCAGGGTTGGAAGCAAATCCATGTGGGAATCGCACACGTGACAGGACCTCGCAGAATTCTTTTCTTTTTACCTTGTCCAAGACGTACACAGCTGGTGCCATATCCCGTGGTTTACCTTCATCTTGCACCTGCAAATCCTTTCTGATACCCAGGTGTGTCAAATCAATCCTAGATTTTAAGGTATCTTTCGTCTTGCCTTCAATATTAAGAAGTGTGCAGATAATGCTGTCACATATATTTTTCTCGATGTGCATCACATCAAGATTATGCCTTAGATCCAAATCTTTCCAATACAGCAAGTCCCACAAAGTGGACCCGCGGGTAAACAATAATCTCTCTTCTACTCTGCCACGCTTCCTTTTCCCGCTACCATTACTAGGATGGTTTCCTGGTGTAATATGCCTGACCTTCTCTAATTCCACTTGCAACTCATCGGCGGTGATCCTCTTTGGTGCATCACGGTGTTCATGCTTTGCATTGAACACATGTCTTCGGTATTTTCTAGGATGCGGCTTGTCCTTGGCAAGGAAACGACGGTGTCCAATGTAACAGATCTTGCTAAGTATTGCGTATGACAACGGATTCCTGTCACAGCGAACACATGCATTGTAACCATGTGTCGTTTGCCCTGACATAGTGCCCAAAGCCGGATAATCATGGATGCACCAAATTATAACAGCACGCAGAAAGAAATCAGCTGGTGGGCTGCTATATAGGTCTCGAGTGAGAACACCCTTCCATAGCTGTTGAAGTTCCTCCACAAGAGGCTCCATGAACAAATCAAAATCCTTTCCAGGACTTTTTGGACCTGGGATGAGCAAGGCCATCATGTAGTTTGATTCTTCAGTGCAGACATTTGGAGGCATGTTGTAAGGGATAACAAGCACTGGCCACTTGCTATATGTGGCGCTCTGGTGGCCAAATGGCTTAAATCTATCTAAAGCTAAGCCAAGTCTAATGTTTCTCGGGTCAGCAGAAACTCTTTGTGCTTATCATTGAAGCTTTTCCACTCACTACCATGAGATGTATGGCTCATTACATTCTGATCTCTGTACTCCTGGTACGTAGAATGCCACAGTACATCCTCTCTTGTTTCAGCATCATGAAACAACCTCTGCAATCTTGGTGTAATTGGAAAATGTCTTAGAACATTATGAGGAATCCTATTCACAGCATCGCCATCTTTCCATCTTGATGATTTGCATTTCGGGTATTCACTTAAGTTGGCATAATCCTTCCGGAACAGAACACAATTATTCTTACAAACATGGATCATATCATATCCAATTCCAACTGCACGAAGGAAATTCTTCATTTTACTGTAGGAGTGTGGCAGCTCAGACACATCTGGGAAAGATTCGCGAAAAGCAGCCAACATCGCATTGAATGATTTGTTGGTCATCCACTCAGATGTCTTCACCTGAAGAAAGGTGACCATAGCTGAGAATATTGACAACTTATTTCCTGGGATGACAGCAACGTTGAATTGTTCCAACATGCGGGCCCACCATTTTTCTTCTACAGGTGAAAGTTCACGGAATGCACGAGCATTTTGTAGCATTGTTTCAATGTTGGTCAAACTCACTGGCTCCGCCACCACCACCTCCTCCTCCTCTTCCACCTGAGCATCAGGCAGATCAAGATGGTGATCTGCTGCTTCCACATACTCAATAACATTGACGTTCACAGCTTCACCATGATGAACCCACCTAGTATATGTGACCGGCATCCCATACAAGTGTAGATGATTTTGCACAATTGACTAGGGTCTTGTAACTGAATTCATACAACTGCTACACAGGCAGAGCACATCTAATTTCGGACCACCGTACTCAGCTCTGATAAAGTTCATGAAGTTTTCAACCCCCTCGACATATGCAGCGGAGAATCTTCGAGCAGAAGTTATCCAAGTCCTGTCCATCTGTTAGACATACAAATTAGTTCTTCTACTAGATATTACAGGAAAAAC
Organism: Triticum monococcum; assembly: GCA_034509565.1. Lineage (NCBI taxonomy): Eukaryota > Viridiplantae > Streptophyta > Magnoliopsida > Poales > Poaceae > Triticum > Triticum monococcum. The sequence goes on along the minus strand of CM067844.1, from coordinate 301,118,534 downwards.
ATATATGCTTTTTCATGAAGTCCAGAAAAAATACCTAGGTCGATGTCTAAAGCTATGGCAAGATATTTGGACGAGCAGATCTAAGTAACGAAATATATGTAAAGCTAATTCAGCAAACAGATTTGAGTGCCAAATTATGGCAGGCTGTTTCAGCAGTCAATGAGGCCGAGGACACAGCCATCGAAGTATCGAAGGCCACCGCAGCAACAAAGATCGAGTATAAATCGGTGTAGAGCTATTTCAACTAACACAATTGGCTACTAGACCATGGCAATCTACGTCACAATAAATATATGGCAGGATATTTTAGCAACTAATCGGCCTTGGCATGCCATCTCAGCTAAGTAGATTGAGTGCAGAACAGGGCAAGGAAGTTTCTTAAGCAGAGCATATTGACAGTAAACTACTTCGGCAAACAGTGAGATTAACAACGTCTATCAGCTAAAATTCAGCGCTACACCGACATGAACGGGGCCTCAGTCTAGAATGTGCGTACCGTGGGAGAAGCTGACCGCTGTGCGTCTCCACATGAACGTCGCCAGCGGTGGCGGCACTGACCACCATGCGCCTCCACAAGAACGTAGCCAGAGGTGGCGGTGCGGCTAGAGGACGGCAGTCTACGAGAGCATACTGTGGGATCGAGAGGATCGCCGAACCACGGCGCCGACGTATCGGCATGGCGGGGAGGGCGTCTTTGGCGGAGCGAATGGAGTGGAGGGGGACAGGGGGGAGGGGGTTTGGGGAGTATTATTGGCTAGTTGGCCGAAGGGCGGTTGAACCAGATTTGGGGGAATTTTTGGGTGTGGGGGGGGGGGAGGATTTTCGTGCGATGGGCGAGGGCAGTTTGGCGCATGGTCGGTTTCTCCAAGTGTAGTCCCACATGTCAGTGAAGAGGCAAGCCGAAGCGCGTTCTGTTTGCGTGAGCCGTGTGCAGGACCGAACGTGTGTGGGGTGCAATGCGACCGCGACAGGAGTGCTGTGAGTGTACCGCATTTTTTCCTTTTAAACTAGGTGCTTCTCCCCCTCAAAAAAAATCTGTTGCTTCGTGCGATCCATCGATACTACTACTATTAATCCGGTAATCCTGACTAAATTGGCGCGGTCGGGTCTTTTCCTGCGCGATATGCTGGGAGGTTGGCTTAGTTGGGTTTTTAGGACGAGTAATGCTACACCTACGTAATCCCAGTTACGTAATTAACGCAATGTGAAACGTGTGAGCTGTTGATTGTAGATTTGGGGGAGGGAGGGGCCCACCACCATGAAAATCAGGGGAGGAGAGAGAGAGGCAATTTACATTAACCCTTTCATAGGTTCCCGTAGATGTAGAAATATGTGTCCGATCCTGCAATATGGGCCGTCCGATCTATATCTAACGGATAGGAAGGAAACTATGATAATTTACCCGCACTCCTCTCAACATTTGCAGATAAGGCTTTCCCTCGTTCATCCTTTTCTCCCACAAGATCTTGATCTTCCATGCAACGCACGGGCATCTTGCTAGTACTCCTACAATATGTATATTATTGTGAAAGTTCATATACACCGGCCGAGATTAATGCAAACAGGCATATTTTCATTACATTTCGAACTTCTATAGGACAAAAAAATAAAAGAAACCCGGCCCTAAACCTATTCTACGGCGGCGACTGACGTCCTCCATCTGTGATCTCCATGTACGGGGGCGGGGCTCAAGACCCGTGAAGTGAAGGTGTGGTCTCTAGTAGAACACGGGAGACGGACCGGCCAGTTGGCACACCATGCCCTGCCGCCTCCCATGCCCTACTCATCCTCGGAGGAGTCCCCGACCTCGGCGGTGCCGGACGTTGGACGGTGGCGAGTAGAACACGTGGCTGATGGTGCTCCCGTCGTCGGCCGCCAGCATGGCCACCGCTTGTGCGGCAACTTGAGCGAGGGCGGCGACCTCGAGCTCCATCCCCGAAGACAAGCTCTCCCACAGAGCGTTCGCGCTTGCGTTCATGGCGGATGTGGTTCCAGGTAGGAGGATGATGCGCTATGCTGTGGAGGTTAGCTGGGCGTTGCCGCTTTAAGTAGCGCATTCCGGTGAGGCCAAGCGTCCGGGTGCGTCATTAAGTCGCCGGAGTTGGTTTCGCGGGCACCGAGCCTCTTAATGATGACATACGAACAGATGGCATGAATGCGGGCAGCTGGCGCCGGCTAGGAACGCACCACGCGACGGCGCGAGGGACGAGGGTTTTGGTGTGCCAGGGTAGTCAGCTGCGGTCGTGGCAATGTTGGAGATGCCCTTTACTGACATGCGATCCCCGCATGTCATTGGAAAAGCAAGACGACCCGGCATGGTCTCAGGTCCAGAGGATGCAGTTGGCCGCGCTACACCACTCCGCGGACGCGTCGCGGCGCCCCGTGCATCCTCGACGAGCCGGGTGTTGGGGTGTGTTTGGATTGTGGCCAAAGTGCACCTTGCCAAAATTTTGGTCATGACCAAAAGATTGGTCTTTGTTTGGATGGTTTCCATTTTTTTGGCATGCCAATGAACTCTAGCCAACTCTAGTTCATTTTTCTTGCCAATGTCGGCCAAATCATGGGCAACCAATACCTCAACCAAAATTTTGGTCATGACCCAAAGATTGGTCTTTGTTTGGACGGTTGCCATTTCTTTGGCATGCCAATGAACTCTAGCCAACTCAAGTTCATTTTTCTTGCCAATGTTGGCCAAATCATGGGAAACCAATACCTCAACCAAAATTTTGGCTACCCAATGCTTTGATGGGGCAACCTTGGGCACAAACCAAACATACCGTTGGTCGTGCCACAGCACAAACGCCACCCTCGGCAAACTGAAACCGACCGTGTCTAGTGACGATATGAGCGTGTCGCTCACCGTGGTCGCCGTGTCCAGAGGCGGTGCTGGAGCTGCGCCCTGTTGTTGGCCCCAACGACCCACATGAATGGTTGTCGGTGGCGAGGAGGTCGTGGGCCAGCTCCTCCATGGGACTAGTCTGCGCTACGTCGCCCCGAGGGGTGTGCCCCACATGTTTATTTCCCTGTTTTCCCGGCCATATTCGAGCGTCAGTGCTCCACGTTGCGCACTAGGCCTTTCACTATGTAGGCCAAGCGAGACAACTTATTGTTTATTTGAGCCGTTCAAGTATAATCATGTGGCATTTGCTTATTTCTCATTCCTCTCCAACCTTCTTCTCCATAGATCATGTCGCCCTCCAGTCGAGTCCATCCTCCCGCATGCCTCATTTGAACATTCCGCCGAGTATCATTCGCATGTACCCACCCTAGTCCTCTTTCAATAGATCTCCGGACCCCGAGATGAAATCGAGAGGGAACGAGTGGGGGCACGTGATACCTAAGGCAGATTCAAAATTTTGAACCGGTGATCATAGCATCCGGAAATCATAGATAAAGGGTATTCAAGGTTCGTTTCATTTTTGAACGTACAATATACTCCCTCCTATCCTTTCTAGTTTACATATAAGTTTTATGTGTAGTCAAAGTATATCTACTTTGATCAAAATGGTATCAACATTCAACAACGCCAATCAATATTGTTAGATTCGTACGTACTCCTAGATTTGTACTTGAGATGGTTTCCAATTTGACTATTGACAAGATTAATAGTACATGAGATGTATAATGTGAAAATTATATCATTGGAAACTCCTTTCACATACGAATTTGACCGTATGCTTTGTGTAAGTTGCATTCCATATATTATTACTCTAACATTTGGTCAAAGTTAGCCTTGAAAAACGCATTAGACCCGGTATGCTTTGTGTAAGTTGCATGTCATATATTATTACTCTAACATTTGTGTAAGTTGCATGTCATATATTATTACTCTAACATTTGGTCAAAGTAGTATAGTGGAAGTGGATCCTCTGACGTAGGTAACCCTGCCTTACCCTCCCTTTCGGTCACTTACTGGCAGACCCCATGCTTGCTAGGCCCCGCATGTCAGTTACTCAATGGGTTTGGCCACGTCAGGGGATCCTCATCCATAGTATACTCCCTCTGTTTTTATTTACTCCGCATAAAATGGAGGGAGTGTTGATAAATGACGCGGGCGGGGGAGGGGGAGGGACGTCGGTTTGCTCTCAACTGCGGTCCCACAAGCGAGCAAAAACGCAAGACGAAGCGCGTTCCATTTGGTGAGCGATGTGGAGGGTCCAGCGTGCTGGGCTGCAATGCGAACGCGACAAGAGCGATGTACAATCAAAACCGATTGACCGGTCGTCACCGAAACCACTATTCACACCTGAACCGTCGCTGCTCGGCCTACGCCAGCCACTGCCGTAAAACCACACCAAATCTCCAGCCCATTCCCCCACCTTTCGATCCCCTAGCCCACATCAAGCGTCCCCTAGTTCGCCGAAAAGCCATGGTGCGCTGCAAGATCACTTACTACAAGATGCTGACGCCGGAGCACTGCACAGAAATCGCGGCGGCGGTCAGCGCCACAGACCTCCGCTCCCAAGCTTGCTTTGCGGCGGGCCAATCCCCGAGTTCTCTGGAGCCATGCTACGAGGAGGAGGAAGTCGATCCAATGTTCATGGCGGAGGTCGTGGCGCAGAAGGCCCCTAATGGGTATGAGATGATGGACGTCGACTTCGTGCCGGCATCCGAGTCCCCCATGGTGCAGGCGGACCAGCGGTTCAACATGGCGATACTAAAGGAGGACCGGGAGGCGGAGGCTCAACTAGACGCGGAGCGCGCGCATGCCGCTGCCATCGAGGCCCTCCTGCAGGCGGAACCAGACATCCTGGACTTGAACCGAGCGGTAGAGGCTCGACTCGACACAGAGCACGCGGATGCCGCTCTCATCGACGCCCTCCTGCAGTCGGAACCGGACGTCCTGGACTTGAACCGGGCGGCGGAGGCTCGACTCGACGTGGAGCGTGCGGATACCGCTGCCATCAAGGCCCTCCTGCAGGCGGAACCAAACGTTCTCGACTTGAACCGGGCTATGCTTGAACGAGTAGCTGGAGGCCGAGGACAACCACGGTGCGGAGACACACGTCGGCTGCGACGGCCGGTTCGCGCTGGCAGCCAAAGACGACGAGGTCGTCTCTTTCTGCGAGCAGTGATAGTTTTTCTTTATCTTGTAGTTTTTATGGATCTTTTGCTGTGTAAAAACATATATTTGTTATGCAAGTCGCCTGACTTGGGTCAGTCTACCATTTCAGGCGGTTGGATAAATATCCTACGTCTCCTAACCCTTCTTTCCTTCTTCCTCACCTCTTCTTCTTCCCCAACAGACCACCGCACGGGCCATACGGATACTCCCCAACATGCGGTTGGATAAGCATACTCTATGAACGAAAATTATGAGTCAGCGATAGGATGGCTGAGTTTGGTGTGTTCCCATGCGACAACACGTGTCAGTGAGGGTGCATTCCCTTGGTTGGGTTTGCGGCGTGCAGGAGCGACCGTGTGAGGGTGCGGTGCGACCGCGGCGTGCAGGAGCGACCGTGTGAGGGTGCGGTGCGACCGCGATAGCCGTGCGCAAGTGTACCTCCTTATCATTTTGAAAACTTTAGGCAAGCTTGGAAAAAATGTGTGGCGAAGTTTGGCAATGCAAGGCCTAGACCCAAACAGGATAAGTATGTATGTACTAGGAGTACTAGTGTTAAAAAAGAAAGGCTGGGTTTTCCTTCATGGGATTTAATCGATACAAATCCTCGTTTCATGTGTCAATTAATGCGTATTTTTTTTCCAAATACTAAAGAGCTAACCATCTCACTCCTGATCGCTTGATTAATGCAGCGCCATGCAAACCAACCTTCTCACTTTCGCATGCATGTAGGGGATATTAATGTCCTTGGTTGCTAACCCCATCAATTTTGCCTCGATTAGTGTTAGTGGCCCTTTGCAAATTGTAATTTTGATATACTAGCCTTGTGTACAAAAAAATTGAGGTACTCCCTCCTTCCATCTATATAGGGCCTAATATGTTTTTTGAGACTAACTTTGACCAAGTTTTGGAGCAATAATATATGACATGCAAGTTACACAAAGCATACCATCAAATTCGTACGTGAAAGAAGCTTCCAATGATATAATTTTCACATTATATATCTCATGTATTATTTATCTTATCAATAGTCAAAGGAAGCCTTGAAAAATGCATTAGGCCCTATATAGATGGAAGGAGGGAGTAGTAACTATATTTGACTTCCTTCCCCATTGCGGTGACGTCGACGATATTTGTTTTGGTGGTTTGGCGAAGTGCGTTCGACGGAGAACACCATTGAGGGAGACGATGGTAAGTCATTCGCAAGTGCCGCTTACAAGCCGAGACAACCGCCTTATTTGCATCCAGGAAGTCCTTTACTAGTACTACTATAACTAATGCGGTGAGATGGCTTCTCGAAGAAGACGACGGAGAAGTGGAGTCAGCGAAGAGTGAAATGATGGTTGCTTCGTCCGTGCTTTTGTGATTTGATGCCTCACTTCGTTGTGATTTGTTATAGAAGGGACAGTGGAGTAGACTCTGTGATCTATACTGTACTACATGCGTCCAAGCATGGGATAAAGAGGAGAGACATTGCATTTTTCTATTCCTTCTATCAACCAATCAGGGAGCTTCCGTTCCATCTTTTTGGCTTTGGCAACACCGTCCACAATGGTTCCCAAGATGCCAAAAAGCTATTTTCACATTTGGCTACACATTGTGGATGCCCTTAACCGTACCACTTGGTTTTGCTCCTGTGTGCTATCTATACAAATCTCAATTATATTGATCTAAAAAACTATAGAATCGAGATTAGTAAAAAGGAGGTGATTTTGCCGCGCGGATGGCGGGGGAGGTTTCTTATTTTCGGAGGACGTTGTCCTGGCGGTTTGCTAACATGCGGCCCCATGTGTCAGTGCTTTACCAAGCCGATCCGCGTCCCACATGAGGCAGAACAACGGCACAAGCGACACATGGTTAAGTTGAAGAAGATGAGGGAGAAGCGGATTCAGCAACAAGTGAAATGATGGTTGCTTCGTCCCTCCAACTTAACTGCGGGAAAGGTGCAGCTTTGTGATTTGACGCCTCATTGCTCATTACTACGCTGGCGCCATGACTGGGGTGCTTCACCCCGGCTGCTCTGCACTATATTCCGGTATGGCACATGGACCCGGTAGCTTGATGTCCTACATGTCGGCGAAAGGGACTAGAAGATTTATGAAAGCGAGTGCTCCAGTCTTACGAGGGAGGAGTAGACGACACGACGGCCCAGTGAACTGTCACTTGTACTATATAGTACTATAGTTTTGCTGTTTCGCACGATCCATCGATACAAACCCGATTAAACAGGAAAGGGCGGGATTTTTTCCGCGCGGTAGATGATACTGACCATACATTTCAAAGGAAAATTTAATGTATGCAAACTGAATAATTATAAGTAACAATATGATATTTAGTAAAACTAAAAACACATAAGATTTATTGTGTTAGAGTGTAGTAGTAGTGCTGTATTACATAGTTGTTAGATGTAACATGCGAGAACGTGTAGAGATGTAGTTTTGGAGGGCCTACAGAGAGAAAAGCGTAATACGGTCACCGAACTTCAGAATAAGCTGATTACGGTCACTATATACGGTTTGCGGTGATTATACGGTCACCTACTCACAGCTCAGCATCGGATTGCACTCTGTTGACCGGCCAAATAGTCTGCGAGGCACCATGTTGACTAGTTAAATTGACCACGTTCGTTGTGGGTCCCACCTGTCAGTTCGCATAGGCAAAAGGTCGTGTGGTGTACTGGTGTGTGCATGCATGCGTGCGTGTGTGCGTGTGAGTGTTGCGTGCGTGCGTGCGTGGCTGCGTGTGTACGTGTGAGTGTTGCGTGCGTGCGTGGGTGCATGTGTTTGTGTGAGTGTTGTGTGGATGCAGTTCGTGTGCATGCGTGCGTGTGTGTATAATCACCACACCAGCTCATGTGTGTTAAAACAGACGGCTCAGCATACCAATACAAGGCCACCTTGTACGCTGTGCCCGCGGTCATGACTTCGAACCACCGTCCAAATATTTTTTTGTCGTTTGTTTTCATTCTTACTAGCAAGATGCCCGTGCGTTGCATGTAACATCAAGATGCATTTGTATGACTTGTTTATCTTGTGAAGAAAAGGATGAACGAGGGAAGGCCTTATTTGCAAATGTGGAGAGGTGTGTGGGTACCTTTTTGCAAAATTGCCATAGTTTCTTTCCTATCCATCAGATATAAATCGGACGGCCTATATTGCAGGATGGCAGGCACACCATCATCACCAACTCTGTTTTTTATAAGAGTGTATTTTATGTATTTTATAAGAGTGTAGATGTAGAGTAGATACAAGTCGATAGGTGGGCACGATGGTAGTGAGATAATGTGATGCAACACTAGAGGTGACTGCATAATAACCACTAAACGTAAATGGTGACCGTAATGAGTGGATTCTGAAGTCGAATGTACGTATCGTGCTTTCGCTTCAAATACAATGATCGTCATTCCATATATCGCGAGAGAAAGATGAAACATGCGTGAATTTTCTGGGGGCTTACTTTTAGAGGACCTGGAGATAGTTTTGTGTGCATACGTGAAAGGGGCGTACAGGGGGGGGGGTATGCGATGGAGAGAGAGATGCTCTTCGTTTCTCTTTATTATGACTAACTTTGTATATAGTATAAAAATATACAAATTCACAGTGCGGAATAAATATCATTGTGGGCACCGTGCAATGCAAATTAGCGTTCCTACTCCTCCATATAACTTTGCAATGTTGTATATATGTAGAAACTCTAAAATAATTTTTTGGCCACACTTTATTCAAAACGAATGTTGTATGCGAAATAAACATGAAGAGAGGGCTTTTAGATCAATGGGGTATGTGATGTAACATGTGTGAATGTGTAGTTGATGCATTTGGCGGGGCCTAGAGAGGTATGTGTGTGTATTACGTATTCGAGAGAGGCATGGATAGAGGGGCCGACTGGGGGGCGTGGGAGAGATAGCACGAGAAATGAGAGTGGTCTAGAGAGAGACGACTATGACGTCACGACAAGAGATTCCATTCCCTTGAGTGTGTATATGCAAGGGGGAGGGAATAGAGGCACCAGGAGAAAGTTTCTGTGTGTGTGGTGTCTGTGTTGGTATGTGTGGGTGTGAGAAGATAATGAGGCATGGGGGCAGAGGGTGTGTCGCCGCATGAGGTCCGGTGGGTCGAGGTGAGGCCCTTCGTTCTGTTCCGTCCTGCGCCACATTGGTCGGCCCGTGATGCATTTAGGAAGACCCATGGATGACTAGTCGTACAAGACAAAGATAGCACAATTGTGAAGGACTCTGTGTCCACTGACAAAGCCGGCTAGGATTTGTAACCCTAGGTTCTTGGACTAAGGTAACCCCTTTATCTCTGATATTACTATTCATCCAACCTAACTTTAAGGGGCATCCTACAGAATGCTCTGCTAGAATCTACTCGTCGATTAGGAAGAGAGGTGTGAGACAATGCGTGAGAGATAGGCGTAAAGATAATGTGCGTACATGAGACACGTAGGCAGGTCCATGTATATAGAAAGGGTCGATGAGGATTGTGCGTGTGTATGTTTGTGAGAGGAAGAGTGCTTGTGATAAAGGTTAGTGAAAACAATTGTAAATTGTTACGAGAGGGAGGGAGGGTTATATCTAGAGCATGTGTGCGAGAAAGACACCTCGGGAGAGAGTGTGTGAGCATGTGTGAGAGACCACCGATGGAGAGCGAAACTACATGTAAAAGACTGCTCTAGACATTGATTAAAGATATAAATTGTATCCAAATATTAGGATGGGATCATGATATTTGCAATTCGCGTAAGGAGCGGTCATTGATCCATCAGACATCTAGATTCTGTCGAATTTGAGCATGTCTATGTTATTATTCGACACAATTGATCGACATAGTTAGTATTTTGAACTCCAGACAATGCATCGCTTTAGCAATCGAATATAAATGTGAGTATAGTTCATGTTGTGTGTGTAAAGCACATTATACATACGAAAGTTACACAATGGACATTATAAGTAGCTACTACATATGAACTAGCATACATTTGAATTCAACTTAAGGTGGTTTAAAAAAATCGAATTCAACATGAAGTCCATTCAATTATTTGAATTTGATATCATGGCATTTGTACAACCATACCTAGATTATGGGGGCACCAATCTTTGCTCTGATTTTGTACATAATAGCATATGTAGTCGTGTACAAAATAGATTCAAATTTAGCTCCTCCATTCCAAAATAATCGTAGTTATAGGATTTTCAAGTGTCAAAATTTCAAAAAGAAGCGGATAATTTAATGAGGTTTTCAAACATACAAGGTCAAATATAAGGTTGTATATTTAGGTCAATCCTCATAGTTCAAGAGTACTCTAAACGTGAATGCTTGTGTTTCAAAATTTCGAACGAAACGCCAAAAGAGCCTCTACTCGCCCGAAACCGCGTGAGACCAATGTTTGGTATTATAAGGAAATTACTTTTCTAATAACTCCGACCCATGAAACCTACCGGCCCGACATCCAAAGGTCTAAACCGGGGTAGGTTTGTAGCTTCATCTAGACGCCACACAACCGCATCCAGAAAATATTCATACACAATGGCCGCCTAAGCACACATGGGCACGGCCGAAATCGCTCCCGCCCACTTTTTGGGACACCTGGGATTACCATCCAATCCCCGACCTACAGTAGGTCCAAAATTTAAGAGGGGGGCAAAGTTTGTACTTTCCCCAAATTTCAAACAAGCGCGTCCCATTTCTGTTCAAAAAAGCCAAAAACAAGCGCGCCCCAGACCGAAACATGGTTCCCCCCATTCGTACTCCGTGGGCGCCAAAACTACCTCTCCACCAGCCGCGAAACCCCGGCGTCCTCCGTCCGCCACCCCATCCCACCCATCAACCGCCGCCCTCCTCCATCACGCCGGAGCCAATACCCCGACGTCGTCATCCACCGCAACCTCAACCGCAACACCCTCCACGGCTAGTAGTTGAAGCCGAGGCCGAGCCGTCCGTATCCGAGCCAGTTCAACCACGCCGTCCTGCGCCTCACCGCTGCCGCTGCAACTTCGCCACCCTCCACCGCACCGGAGTTGTTCCTGCTACGCCGTCCATCGCCGCCTCGGATCTGCTTCCTATCCGCCGACATACGGCCACGGCAACACAGTCAACAATTTGGCCATGGGTTCGTCCAAGACTGCACCCTCCAGAACATCGGTTTCCCCGGTAAAAAGAAGAAAATCGGCGCAACTTGTGGAGGTGACCACACCGGCTACCGAAAAAGGTACTCCTCTTCCCTTATTCGTGCAAATCTTACGTCTCTGCTTGCACGGTATTCATCCCACAGATGACACTAGTTGACCGCTTCTTCTTGATACTAGATGTTCCTAGTAACTCGCGATGCACAAGGTTTCTCCTCATATACTATTTCACCTTAGCTAGAGGTCCGTCGCCCCCCTGAATTTCAATTTCTGGCCACTTGATTCCCAATTAACAAAAGCATTCCCCAGTGTAACAAGCGCTAGTACGCCTATTACGCCGGGGAAGCAGTGCCTTGGTGTTTATCTTAGGGGCGTGTGCGGCCTAGAGCTACTGGCGCCCGATCTGGAGGTCGGCCGGGATTAAAGGGATGGCCTGGGGGCGCTGCCAAGCACGATAGTGGTGTGAGGTCGATGGGAGGGCGGGGCGGCGGAGGTAGGGGTCTGGGCCAGTGGTCGCTGGCAGTTCGAGAAAGATCGTCAACAGTGACTGGCGGGAGGTAGACGAAGGCCATCAGCCTGTTCCTTATAGATCGGACGGTTCATTAAAAAAATCGACTGACCTATTTATTTTCAGTCGACTGTTATCTTAGATATGAACACATGTGGTGGTGTGCTGGAGGAGTACCTGCATTTCCTGTGCTCATATATTACAAAATCATACAGAGTAGAATCTAATTTTGTTTGCCATGCAATGTTGTAGAGCTATCATATGTCTCCTGTCATTTATTTTTTAGCCACCTGCTCTCTGCTACTTTACAGTGCACTAGTTCTGCACACACTTCACCCTTACTCTCACTGTTGTGTTTTTATGCAAGGGTATTTCAGACTCTGCTGCCATGAGAGAAGCCAATAAGAAAAGAGAGAAGGCGCTCCAGTTTGGTGTGCGGGTAGGCAAGACACGTTTCACCACTATAATGGGTGTAGTGTCAGCAAATGGAGACGGTAAACGTAGCTCTGGAGTTGATGACCTCACTCGCAATGAACCACCATCCCAGGTGCTTGCTTTAACTTCGCGGTGTCATATGTGGTTGCATGTTCCATATGGTGTCTAGCTTGTATTCGAAAGGACGAAGTCGGTAAGATAAGGAAAGATATTTTTTACATGAACCACCATCCCGTGAGCACCAGAAGACAAATAGCTAGTCAGGGCACTGGCCGAGCCAGTGACAAGCCCAGCAAAGATAGGCATCACCTGGAAGCCGACTGAAAAGCTGCGATGGTGGCGAAGCAGCCCGCCTCCCACCAGGCTCTAAGGTCCTAGATGATCATGCTCGCCACTCCAGCCGGATGTCTAGCTTGTATTACTTCCAATTTGGTTAAATTGCATCTGCTTAGCTTACACATTATACCTTTGAATATGACATGCCGTTCTGTTTTTGGTACATACTACTACATCTGTGTATTAACCATGTTCTTACATCAAACTAATGTTCTTGTGTATCCCTCATCAATCACTTATGACGAGGCAGGCAGGCAAGGGGACTACTCCTCATTTAAAGAATGCAGCGTCAGCCTCCCGACATGATTCTCAAGAAACAGAAATGCTAGATGAAGATAGTAAACGTAGCTCTGTAGTTGATTACAACATTTCCCCTACACTAGCATCGCAGGTGCGTGCTCTAACTTGGCAGCGTGATATGTGGTTGCATGTTGCATATGGTATCTAGATTGTAATTCTTCCAATCTGGTTAAACTACATGTGCTAGTCTTCTTAGCTTATACATTATACCTGTTAATGTGACATGCCTTCCTGTATTTAGTACATAGTACATCTGTCTATTAAGCATGTCCTTACATAAAACTATTGTTTTTTTGTATCCCGCATCAATCAACATGACGAGACACCTTTAGTATATGTAGTGTGATATTAGTTGCATCTTTCATATGATTTATAGCATGCGCTGCTTCTAATTTGTTGAAATTCCATTTATGATGGGACGCTTTTAACTTGGCAGAGTCATATTAGTTGCATCTTTCATGTGGTGTCTAGCTTGCATTGCTTCTTATTTGCTGGAATGGTTTCTGCTTAGTTTACACAAACAGTTGTGAACATGCCATGCCGTCCTGTTTTTCGTACATATTCCATCATGGTATCATGTGTTTGCCTTACATCAAAGTAGTGATTGTCAGTATCATGCATGAATGAGTTCTGAAGAGAGAATTTTATTGCTTTTTCTTGTCAGTTTTACTTGACAATTCAAAATCAATAAAGCAGAAGGAAGTTAGCAAGGCAGCGCATAAAGGTGCTCCTTCCGAACGGAGGGCCTTTATAGTTTCTACTCCTCCACACCCCCAAGATGATTTCCAAGACAACACATGCATAGACACTCAACAAAGCTGTGTTTATGATGAGCACGTCTCCCCTAGTGCAGCATCACCGGTGCTCCCTCTAACTTGGCACTGTTATATGTGGTTGCATGTTATGTGTGATGTCTAGCTTGTATTGCTTCTAATTTTGTTGAATTCCATCTGCTTACTTTACACATTATACTTGAATAAGACACGTGTTCCTGTTTCTAGAACATACAATATCTGTCTATCTCACCATGTTCTTACATCAAATTACTACTGTTGTGTAACCTGCAACAATCACTTATCATAAGACACGTTTGACTTCGGAGTGTGATATAGGTTACATCTCACATTCTTTTCTAGCTTGTATTACTAATTTATTGAAATGGCACTTATGACGAGACAGTTTTAACTTGGTAGAGTGATATTCGTTGCATCTTTCATATGGTGTCTAGCTTTCATTGCTTCTAATTTGTTGAAATGCCTTCTCCTTAGTTTACACATCATAAGTTGTGACTATGCAATGCTGTGAATATGCAATGGCACTAATGACGAGAGACCTCTAACATGGTAGTGTGATGTTGTTTGCATCTTGCATATGATTTATTTCTTCTACTGCTTCACATTTGTTTAAACACCATTTATGATGAGACACTGTTAACTTGGCAGAGCGATATCTGTAGCATCTTTCATATGGTGTCTACCTTCCATTGCATTGCTTCTAATTTGGTGAAATGTCTTCTTCTTAGTTTACACATCATAGTTCTGGTTATCTCTTCCGTCCTGTTTTTCATACATATTACATCCCCTGTCATGTGGTTGTCTAACATCAAAGTTCAGTTCATCTGCATCACGCATCAATTTTTTCTGAAGAACTAAATTGTTATTCGTTTTTCTTGTCGGCTTGACTTAACATAGCACAAAGAAAGAGGAAGAAACACAGAATGGCAGGGAATGAGAAGCGGATGAATCCTATAGATTCCGCTAGTACTGATGGTGCAATAGAAGGTCAAAGTCCAGCAGAAAATTCTACAAACACGGCATCCCATGCTACACGAGTTGCAAAACAAGACAAACAGAAACAAATAGCTGCCACCAAACAAGCAAGGACAACCCTAGTTCTTGCAACACCTACCACAGTACTACCAGCTGCACGACGTACTTGTGCGTCAACTGAGCTAGCAGCACGTTCCCAAGATCCCTTGCCACCTGACACTACTTCCCAAGAACTCTTGACACAAGACGAGTTGGCAATATCAGATGAACCTTGTGAGCTTCAACAGCAAGAAGGTAGTTGCTGGAGTCAAGTTATAGTTGCATGCTTATTTATATGTAGTCTCACAGTTTGATGTACACTAACACTTCCTATGTTTGTTATTGGACTAGCACCTAGGCGCAAGAGGAAACAAACATCAGGGATAATGCTCGATAGGTTAACTATATCTAGAGGAGGAAGAATGGAGATCCGTTTTGAGGCAGGTTTAAAAAAGCCACGTGATGCTACAGAGTCAGCCAAGTTAGTATCAGAGGCAGCGGTTGCTGTTAGGTGTGTCATGTACGTATCCTCCCAACATGGATTCAGTACGGGAATGACAAAGACGAAACCCATTTCAACATTTTCCTCGACCATTTATCTGTAAGTATTGTTATGTATGGAAACTAGTAATATCGTCTTGCTCTGTCAAATACTTTCTAGGTTGCTCATAATGAGACTCCCATAATTTTCAACAGATGAGGTTCAAGTTGGATAGCCAAGATGATGCAACCAGACAAGCTTGCACCCATGTTTTCAAGTCTGCTCTGTGACAGTATCAGTATAACTTGAGGAAAACTCACTTTGACGGCAAGGCTAACAGTGAACTTGCCCAAACATCTCCAGTGGAAAATATATCTGATGAAGACTGGAGAGGCCTCGTTAAACACTGGTCCGATCTAAAGTATCAGGTACATTATATATATGTCATCAGATCACATGTTGAAGTCCTATTTACGCATGTGCCACACAAATCTATCTTCTTGTAGGTGAACTGTTCAAAGAACAAGGCCAACCGTATGAAAGTGAAATTCCAGCAGACGACAGGATCTCGTAGCTATATTGCACACTGCGGGGCTCTTGTAATTAGGTGCTGTTTCACTCTTTTCGCTGTACCATATTATCATATCTATATTGACTTGTTCCAAATGTAGAGGAAAGCCCGCAAGGACCAAAAAGTACCTTAACCAAATGCTGTGGAAATCTTCAAGGGCTGTCACACCAGCAAGAAGAAGGGCATGACTACACCAGTCAAAGCCGCTGTTGTAAGTCCTTCATCCTCATGCCTTTTAACTACTACTTACTCTGACTTGTGCCTTGAACTGCATGGTTTGTAGCCAATGTCTATTACTCTTTTCAATTTTATACACAATTGTCTTAGCGTATCATTGCACCTTACAAGGTTTAAAAGAGAGGAGTGATGTTCCTTTGATCTTGACCCGTAATCTAGTTCCGTGATGTACTTGCCCACACAACGTTACAATTGCCTGTTTGTCTGTTCTCAGTTGTTTTGTGATATGAATGACGTCATACTATGCTTACCGTATTATAAACTTCGTCTCTTTATCCTTAGCCCTCAATACAATGTGAAGAAATAGACAATAAATTAGCGATGGTACATGGTCATATGTTTGGAACCTGGTTTTATTATGTACTTTGCAATAAAATACAACTAATATTTTACATGGGTTCACCAGAATAAGTTCTGTATATAGACCAAAGCTATTTTGTTAGGTTTTGCTGCCTCCTTAATATCTTCTGTTCTAGTACTACTGATGTAAAACCTCAACTTTTCAGCGAGCTATGGAAAAAATGGTGGAACCGCCACCTTCTGAAGGTGGCGAGGCAACTATAACCGCAATGTCAGCTCTTGCTGCAGTGGGTCAGTACCTGTCCAGTAACAGTGCCAAAAGCACGTTCCTCGGTAATACTGGGTTGGTTGTTAAGGCAATATCGCCCAAACTACTTCATGATCAAGATATGCAAGCTCAAAGCAATGTTGTATCTGCGCTCCAAACACATGTCCATTCCCTAACAAAGACCCTTTGTGAAACAAGGAGAAACATTGCTCAATGTCGTCAATATATGCATGGTTTGGAAACCAGACTATCAAACATTTGCTATGTTGTTCAGGAGCCTAGGGGAAATGAAGGTGAGGGTTATGGTGCTCCATCGGACAATACAGCACGAAAACGTAACAGTCAGGTCAAATGAACTGAGCTTCTAAACTTTTGGTGGTGCATTTATCTGCTACACTGTTAAGGATTATGCCAGCCTTCCTTTTGTTATATAGTTGTAATTTGTTTTGGTGCGATCCAAAATTTATTCTTCACGTGCAGCCACCGCCTGAAGAAAACAACAAGCCATTTTTGTATAGTGTACGGTGTTCCCTATATTTGCACTGGTGGCGATCTTTGATGCCGAGTGGATGTAATCTGTGCAATCGCCTTAATAGCCTAGCATTAGTTTCAGCCTTATTTATTTCCTCGTCTTCTTTTTCCCTGGTTTGCTAGTGGCCGCAACTACCATGGGCCATATACAGGTCGTAGGATCCATGGGTCTCCTATGAGCCGTCGATAAATGGGCCTGTAACCGGTGCGCCTCGGTCCGTCGGATAAATGGGTCTACATGGGCCATAATCGGGCGTAATTGGTATCGGCCCAGCACGGTAACAAGCTGTTAATAGGCCGTAGGGCAGCAAAGGCTTAATTCTGTCACAGGCATAACGGGTCGTTAATGGGCCAGAATATAGGACGGGCTAGAAACGGCGCAACGGGTTAACAGGCCAGAAACGGGCCGACTCTTGCCATGGGCTGATTTTGGCCCATTAGTGGAACAGGCCAGTAACGGGCCGACTCTTGCCATGTACCGAATTTGGCCCATTAGGGGAACATGCTAGTAACGGGCCGGAAGTAATCGAGGGCCAAAAAGGAGCCCAAGAACGTATGGGCCGTCAATAGGCTGAAAGCTAACACGGGCTGGAAACGGCCCATGTAAATCACGGGCCGTTAACTGGTATAAAGGAAATTACTGTTCATTATGGGCTAGAGTCACCGTGGGCCTTTACCTGGGCCGGCCTATTATGGCACACGAAAATCTTGTGGGCCTTTACCTGGGCCGGCCCATTATGGCGCGCGAAATCTTGTGGGCCTTTAGCTGGGCCAGCCCATTATGGTCCGCAAAATCTCGGGAGCCTTTAGCTTGGCTGGCCCATTATGGTCCGCAAAATCTTGTGGGCCTTTAGTTGTGCCGGCCCATTTGAACTTGTTGGGCCATACCACGTGTCGACGTATCATAGGCGCCTTTTTTCCAGTGAGCTGATGACATCTGTCCTGACGATGAGCCGACACGTGTTTCCTCTAGCCAATGATGATTTTACACGTGGAAAATCCCCATTGGTTGGGGCTGTTAACGGGTTATCGGATCCAAAACCCAACCTGATAGCTTAATGGCGTTCCGTTACGGTGGATGCCACGTGTCGGTCACCCTTGACGAAAGCACTTCTGTGATGCGCGATTTATCATCATGGAAGTGGACACCTCCGTGATGATAATTTTGGTAATGTCATGGAACACTACTACGACAGCATAGGTATGACTATCTTGATTCTCTCATAAATTTGTCATGGATGTACATGCATGACAAAAAAAGCGACCTACTGTGACAAACACGCATCATCTCGGAAGTGTATTTTTTTCTGTAGTGTAACACCCCGGATGTAACTTGCCATATTTGTAACTCCGAATCTTGTCATTTTCGGATTTATGTTATGAGATTCCCTTCATGGTTGGGTTTTTCTCTTTGTTTTGCATTTTGTTCATGTCATGTATTTCACATCATGTCATCCTGTGCGTCTCATTTGCACACGTGTTCGTCTCATGCATCCACTCATTTTCCCCTTGTCCGTTTCGCAATCTGAAACTCCCACATGCACCCGGTGCACCCTCTTGTCTCTTTTCGTGAGCGGGAGTTAAACGTTCTCGGATTGGGCCGAGAATTTTCAAGTGGCCTTGGTACATCACCAGTAGACCGCCTGTCAAATTTCCTTCCATTTGGAGGCCATTTGATGCCACAACGGTTAACCCGGTTACCATAAAAGCCTCTTTTGTGTTGCAGTGCAACACCCCTCCAAAACAGCCCAATAACCCATCTAAACCACCTCCATGTTCTCCGTCGTCGGATCACAATCGTGTGGGCGAAGATCGCACCCTATTTGGCCACTCCTACCTCCATCTACCTATAAATATGTGCCCCTCCTCGAAATTTCACGCAGTTGAAACCCTAGGCTAGTCCCTCTCCGCCGCAGGACACGCCCGGTCCGTCCCGGATGAGATTCCGCCGCCCGCCACGTGTCCCACCGCCGCTGCCCACCTCCGAAGCCCGCCGGGCCCGAGGCCGGCCCCGTGGGCCCATCCACCGCCGCCCCGCGCCGCGCCGCCCGACCACCGCACGCCGCCTCCCGCGCCCGTTCGGCCGCCGCTCCGTCGTGCCGTGCCACCGCTGCCGACCACGCCCGCCTTGCCACCGACCGCGCCAGCCATCGCCGACCACTGCATGCCGCGACGCCCGTGCTCGCCGCCCGCTTCTGCCGGAGCCTCTCCCGCGCCTCTCCTCGCCGAATCCGGCGACCCCAAGGGCGGATCCAGCTACTTTGGCCAACTCCGGCGAGGTGTTGTCGGGGTGGACGAGATCCACCCGCTCCACCAACCAAACATTCCCGCATCCCGGTTCCTCTCCGTCTTGGGTCGACCTCGTCCTGCATTGACTTTCGTGAGGTGAAAATTTGCCTGTCTTGAGAATCTGCAACGTCCTGTGCTCATGTTCATCGTGTCGTATCTCGGTGACCGTGGCTCCAAATCATGCATATGATATGTCAAAATGTTCGTCTCGTTAAGATTTTCATGTTAGCAGCATTTCGATGCATGTTACTGTCCATTATGATTCCATTTTCATTGTTGCAAGAGTGCTATAAAATGTTAACTGCTGGTACTTATTAGATCATGGTGATTTTTCATTTTTGTTGCATTTGATGTGTGCATTCTATGAGCATGAGGTCTGCATGTGTGTTGAACTAAAACATGCTATCTTTACAGGGGTGCACATCTTATATTTTTGTGATCTATGCAGTGACTAGCACAATCATGCAAACTAGGATCCGTGATGTTGCTGTTTTCAGGGACTTAGGATTTTGCTAAGTCCTTTTCCTGCTGTTATTTTGATGGCATGTAAACTTAATGCTACCATGAGATCCATGCTTATTTTGAGACACTTCAGTAAGGATTTTTTGAACAAGTGGTTATTATCTATCCATTAATGCCCCTGTTTGAAATTATGGAGTGCTCTAGCATGCCTTTTTCTTGCTCTACTTTTGCTATATATTATTCCTGGCAGATTGTTAACATGTTAGTCAATTTTTCCATGGTTGTTGCTAGTGATCTATGCACCCTATGAACTTTCCCTTACCATGTTAGGTTCGTTAACATATCATCTTTATATTGGTATGCTTATTTTGTCATGAAATGCTTTGTGGTGAGTGGCATTAGCTCGCAAAGTTGCTATCATGAATCTGTCTATGCCATGCTCTGTTTATCTTCTAAAGTCTGAAACTGTTAATATAACATTCTATGTTTACTTGGGTGCCCTCATATCTTCTGTGCCTTTTTGGCTCATGTTCAAGAAGGTACTTTTGTTATATGCATTTAGTAGAATAATTCCATGCCTTCGTTTGCTACGATATGTTCCTATAGCATGTTGTTTGCTTGCTCTTTACATTGCTTACTAATGTTGTTTTTGACATGATAGTATTTTCACTAAGTCTGTGAAACTGATATCTTTCACACTTTTGCCATGCTTGTTTGAACCTGTTCTATTGTGTTTTAGTCATAGCTCAGTGTTCATGTTTTGTCAAGAATCTCTTGTACATCACTGCCATATGCTTTGTTGCTATGTTGGAGTGCAGTAGCTTAGTTGTTGTTGCATTCTAAGTGATATCATGCTGTTAATCATAGATCTGCGTCATTCTTGTTTTGCTTGCCATTTGCAAACCGTGCATCTGTTTCCGGTGATCCTGATATCGATTCAACCGAAATCACCTCATATTTCCAGCGGCATACTTGGTTTACCAATTTGATGCCTTGATCATTCTTTCCCTTCCGGAGCACGCATATGCATTGCATATCATATCTTGCATATCATGCCATGTATTGCATCATGTTGCTTCTGCATTGCACCGTGATTGATTTTTGTTCCATTGCTTGTGTTCTTGCCTTGGGTAGAGCTGGGAGACGAGTACGTGAACGACAAACCTGTTGAGTACACTATCGAGGATCAAGCTTTCGACTACTCTGAGAACTTTGCAGGCAAGATGACCATACCCTCGAAATCACTTCTATCTTTGCTTGCTAGTTGTTCGTTCTATCGCTATGTTGCACTAGCTACCACTTGTTATATCATGCCTCCCATGTTGCCATGCCAAGCCTCTAAGCCACCTTCCTAGCAAACCATTGTTTGGCTATGTTACCACTTTTGCTCAGCCCCTCTTATAGCGTTGCTAGTTGCAGGTGAAGTTGAAGTTTGTTCCATGTTGCAACATGGATATGTTGGGATATCATATTATCTCTTATTTAATTAATGCATCTATATACTTAGTAAAGGGTGGAAGGCTCAACCTTTTGCCTGGTATTTTGTTCCACTCTTGCGGCCCTAGTTTCTGTCATACCGGTGTTATGTTCCTTGATTTTGCATTCCTTACGTGGTTGGGTATTTATGGTGCCCCCTTGACAGTTCGCGTTGAATAAAGCTCCCCCAGCAAGGCCCAAGCTTGGTTTTAACATTTGCCATGTAAGCCTTTTTCCCTTGGGTTCCGCGGGTTCAAGGGTCATCTTTATTTTAAACCCCCGGGCCAGTGCTCCTCTGAGTGTTGGTCCAAACTGGGCGATGTCCGGCGCCCCCTGGGCAACCAGGGTCCATGCCAACCCAATGTCTGGCCCATCCAGTGTGCCCTGAGAACGAGATACGTGCGACTCCTATCAGGGTTTTTTTGGCACAACGGGCGGCTTTGCTAGTCTTGTTTTACCATTGTCGAAATGTCTTGTAACCGGGATTCCGAGACTGATCAAGTCTTTTCGGGAGAAGGAATATCCTTGGTTGACCGTGAGAGCTTGTGATGGGCAAAGTTGGGACACCCCTATAGGCTATAAACTTTCAAGAGCCGTGCCCGCGGTTATGTGGCAGATGGGAATTTGTTAACATCCAGTTGTAGAGAACTTGACACTTGACATAATAAAAATGAATCAAGCGCGTGTGTAGCCATGATGCTCTCTTTTCGGCGGAGTCCGGGAAGTGAATACGGTCTCGTGTTATGCTTGAACGTAAGTAGTTTTAGGATCACTTCTTGAACACTTCTAGCTTCTCGATGGTTACGTTTCTTCTCTTCTCGCTCTTATGTGCGTATGTTAGCCACCATATATGCTTAGTGCTTGCTGCAGCTCCACCTCCTTACCTTACGCTACATATAAGCTTAAATAGTCTTGATGTCACGAGTGTGAGATTGATGAGTCCTCGTGACTCAGGGATACTTCCAAACAGTTGCAGGTGCCGAGGATACCAGTGCAGCTGATGCTGCCGAAATCAAGTAGTCGTTCGACGAGGATCTGGGTCGATACTACGTTTCGTTTCCTGATCATCAGTACAGGAGCCCAGTTGGGACGATCGGGGATCTAGCATTTGGGGTTTATCTTCCTTTTCTATTGGATTTGACCGTAGTCGGTCTATGAGTGTATTTGGATGCTGTATGAATTAATTATGTATTGTTTGAAGTGGCGAGTGTAAGCCAACACTTTATCCCCTTTTTATTGAGTACATGGGATTGTGTGAAGATTACCCCTATTGCGACAAAACTACCATGCGGCCATGCCTCTAAGTCGTGCCCCGAAACGTGGGAGATATAGCCGCATTGTGGGTGTGACAAGTTGGTAATCAGAGCCATCCCCGACTTAGGAGTCCCTTGCTTGATCGAATCGCGGATATTGTCGAGTCTAGAACAAAATGTTTTGAGTCTTAGGATTATATATTTTAGAGAGTAGGATTATTTTTAATCCTCAGTCCCTTCGTCGCTATGGTGAGGCCTCCTGACAGAGAACTTTTGACTTCCCTCTCCTCAAATTTCATGAAAAATATTAGGATCACGCGGGTATCTTGGAATCGTTCTGATAGTCTTGTGACGAGAACATTGTTCTTGGTGCCTCCTGACATTTAGGGGTTGTGGCAGTGTCCCGGGGAGTTGAGCTCCGAGGTGTTTTCATCACAATTTTATCGTTGCAGTTCTGGAATACCTGAGTTCGCCGACATCGAAAATCTTCTTTATGCAGTTGCTGGTGACATAACCTCGATGCCACCCAGTACTGGGGCGGGAGTTCCGGAGTATTTCCATAGCTCGTATAACATATGCTTCTTGAAGGTTGAGGTACATGATTTCTGAAGGTTTCTTGCTTATGTGTTGAAGGATGGATATAGCTGGATGTAGGAATTGTTAGTTTGGGTGAGATATTATGCTTCCCCTGTATCCCCAACACCTGATTGCATAACCAGAAAATTTCGGGAGTTTTATAGGTGGGAATTTAACTAGATCTAGTATTTCTTCCCGCAGATATTTGGTTTGTATTGGGTAATCCTTACCACTTATTTGTTCATATTCGTACCGTGTTGCTTTATTCTTCTACCTGTATCTAAGTGGCTTCTTACCTTAATGGATGTGTGATGATTTACTTTCGAATTCATTCGTTCATCCTTGTTCGA
Organism: Triticum monococcum; assembly: GCA_034509565.1. Lineage (NCBI taxonomy): Eukaryota > Viridiplantae > Streptophyta > Magnoliopsida > Poales > Poaceae > Triticum > Triticum monococcum. The sequence continues at coordinate 301,095,164 of CM067844.1, read as the reverse complement.
ATGTTTATTCTGAAGACTATATGTTGCAATTTCGATGCATTGATTCAGCTTGTCTATCTATCTATCAAGATTCTAACGGATGTCACCCTCTTCAGGATGGCTCCTCCAAAGCGTCAGAATCCGGACCACAATGATGGGGATCAGTCGAACCCTCCGCCACCACCTCCACCTCTGAAGGCATGGCAAGATGTCATGGTAGCCAACAACCCCAACACTCAGATGCTTTTGCAACTCTTGCAAGAGCACAACCGAGGTCAAGGCAACCAAGGAAATCAAGGCCAATGGAATTTCAACAATCAACCTCACTTTGCTACCCTCAACCAGTTCCTCGCAAACCAGCCGAACTCTTTCAGCAACTGTGTCGAGGCCAGAGACGCCGACGATTGGCTCGTGGACATCTGCAAGCATTTTGAATGGAGCAATGTCGGGCTTCAGGACTTTTTCAAGTTTGCTTCATTTCAACTCAAGGATCAAGCTGCTGAGTGGTTTCAACAATACAGAGATTCCAGAGGTGGTCGTCTGATTACCTGGGATGATTTCTGCCAAGATTTCAACGCTCATCATATTCCACCAAGTGTTGCTGAGAGCAAGCGTGAGGAGTTCCGCAATCTCAAGCAAGGCAGCATGTCTGTGTATCAATACAATATCCAGTTTCACAAAATTGCTCGCTTCGCTAAACAAGACGTTCCTGACAAAAATGGTAAGATCTATCAATTCAGAGGTGGCCTCAGATAAGATCTGTAGTTAGCTCTCGTGCTTATTGAGCTGACTAAGTTCGATCAATTCTATAACATGGCTATTAAGCAAGAAGCTGCTCGGCTCAAGTGTGAGGCTTCTAAGACGAAAGTCAGGGATGCAGTTCAGTCTTCTTCTTCCACACAAGTGGCAGATAAGCAACAGAAGTTCTGGCTTCCGCCTCCTCCTCCTTTTCATCATCCCTACTAGCAGAAGAGAAAAGGTGGCAATGGATCTTCCCAACCACCCAACCCAGGCTATCAGAACAAAGCTCAGTTTCAAGCTCTAAGGTCAAGTGGTCCTTATCATCGTCCACTCTCAGAGGTGACTTGCAACAAGTGTCACCAGAAAGGGCACTATGCAAACAAGTGCTTCAACCAAAGGCGCCTTCCGCCTCCTCCTCCTATGAGATCTTCCAGCAATGCAGTGGTCAAGCATAATTCCATGTCTGCAAGGGTGAACATGATGAATGCAGCTCAGGTAGAGGATTTTTCAGAAGTGATCATGGGTAATCTTCCTGTTAATGACTTTCCTGCAAAAGTTTTATTTGAGACTGGTGCATCGCATAGTTTCATCTCAAGACCTTTTGCATCTAAGCATGAGTTGGTTTTCCAAGATTTCCCAAGACTGTTGTCAGTTGTCTCTCCGGGTAAATTCATGAAAGCAAGCTCCATGGTTCGGGATGTTTCCAACAAGATGGGTAACTATAAATTTCTGTCTTCTCCAATGGTCCTTGGTGACTCGGATATTCATCTAATTCTCGGCATGGACTGGCTTTCTAAGCACAAGGCTCAGCTTGATTGTGCTGCTAGAGAGATTCAATTGACACACTCTTCTAAGGATGTGATCATCTATGCCGCTCAGGACAAAACCATTTGACTATTTTCTCTCAATGAGAAGGGCGAGTTGGATGCCATCTCTCAGATTCCAGTCGTTTGTGAATACCAAGACGTCTTTACAGAAGAGCTTCCAGGAATGCTCCTCACCGGCCAGTTGAATTCGTTGATGGAGTTATTGCGAAGAGCTTGGGAAATGTTTTCGTCATCCCTCGCATATTATAGTTCATCACGAAGTTCTAGTAACTTAGTGATAGTGACTAGAGAACTCTGTCAATCACTATCTTATCTGGAAGATTAACTCCCACTTGATTCAAACGATTGTAGTGCCCAGACATTCTGAGCATATGCTCACTAGCTGAGCTATTCTCCTCCATATTGTAGGCAAAGTACTTTGTCAAAGGTCACATACCTCTTAACACGGGCAAGATTCTGAAATACCAATTTCAAATCTTGGAACATCTCATATGCTCCATGTCGTTCAAAACATCTTTGAAGTCCTGGTTCTAAGCCGTAAAGCATGGTGCACTAAACTATCAACTAGTCATCATACGGAGCTTGCCAAACATTCATAACGACCGCATCTGCTCCTGCAAAAGGTCTGTCACCTAGCAGTGCATCAAGGACATAATTCTTCTCTACAGCAATGAGGATAATCCTCAGATCACGGATCTAGTCCGCATTATTGCTACTATCATCTTTCAACTTATTTTTCTCTAGGAACAAATCAAAAATAAACGGGGAGCTACATCACAAGCTATTGATCTACAACATAGATATGCAAATACTATCAGGACTAAGTTCATGATAAATTAAAGTTCAATTAATCATATTACTTAAGAACTCCCACTTAGATAGACATCCCTCTAGTCACCTAAATGATCACGTGATCCATATCAACTAAATCATGTCCGATCATCACGTGAGGTCGAGTAGTTTTCAATGGTGAACATCACTATGTTGATCATATCTACTATATGATTCATGTTCGACCTTTCATTCTCAATGTTCCGAAGCCATATCTGCATATGCTAGGCTCGTCAAGTTTAACCCCGAGTATTCCTCTTGTGCAAAACTGGCCCGCACCCGTTGTATGTGAACGTAGATCTTATCACACCCGATCATCAAGTGGGGTCTCGGCACGAAGAACTGTCGCAACGGTGCAGACTCAGGGAGAACACTTATACCTTCAAATTTTAGTGAAGGATCATCTCATAATGCTACCGCCGCACTAAGCAACATAAGATGCATAAAAGATAAACATCGCATGCAATCAAAATATGTGACATGGTATGGCCATTATCATCTTGTGCCTTTGATCTCCATCTCCAAAGTACCGTCATGATCCCCATCGTCACTGGTATGACACCATGATCTCCATCATCTTGATCTCTATCAACGTGTCATCACATGGTCGTTTCGCCAACTATTGCTCTTGATAGCGATAAAGTAAAGCAATTGCATGGCGCTTGCCAGTTGCCGACAACTTTAACAAAAGATGATCATCTCATGCAACAAATTATATCACATCATGTTTTGACCATATCATATCACAACATGCCCTGCAAATACAAGTTAGACGTCCTCTAATTTGTTGTTGCAAGTTTTATGTGGCTGCTACGGGCTTGTAGCAAGAACCGTTCTTACCTACGCATCAAAACCACAACGATTTTTCGTCAAGTGTGTTGTTTTAACCTTCAACAAGGGCCAAGCATAGTCAAACTTGATTCAACTAAAGGTGGAGAATACGACACCTGCCAGCCACCTATGTGCAAAGCACGTCGGTAGAACCAGTCTCATGAAGCGGTGATGTAATGTCGGTCTGGGCTGCTTCATCCAACAATACTGCCGAATCAATGTAAGACGTTGCTCTCTTTTTGTTCTACTCATGCATATAACATCTACACATAGACCTAGCTCGGATGCCACTGTTCTGGAATGCAGTATTTCAAACAATTTAACTATGATCATGCAAGATCTATCTAGGAGATGCATAGCAACGTGCGGGAGAGTGTGTCCACGTACCTGCGTAGATTGAAAGCGGAGGCATTTAGTTATGCGGTTGATGTAGTCGAACGTCTTCGTGATCCAACAGATCCAAGCACCGAACATACGACACCTCTGTGTTTAGCACATGTTCAGCTCGATGACGTCCCTCGAGCTCTTGATCCAATTGAGGCTGAGGGAGAGTTCCACAAGCATGATGGTGTGGCGACGGTGATGATGATGTTACCGACGCAGGGCTTCGCCGAAGCACTACAATGATATGACCGAGGTGTGTAACTGTGGAGGAGGGCACCGCACATGGCTAAGAGAAGACTTGGTGTGTCTTTGGGGTGCCCCCGCCCACGTATATAAAGGAGTGAGGGCGAGAGGCCGGCCCCTTAGGGGCGTGCCAAGAGTATGAAGTCCCGGAGAATTGGCATGCCCCCTCTTTTCCCGTATGGCCCAATAAGGCCCATTACTTCTCCCGGCGAATTCCCGTAATTCCCCGGTACTCCGAAAAATACCCGAATCACTCGGAACCTTTCCGATGTCCGAATTTAGCCTTCCAATATATCGACCTTTACCTCTCGACCATTTCGAGACTCCTCGTCATGTCCGTGATCTCTTCCGGGACTCCGAACAAACTTCGGTCAGCAAATCACATAACTCATAATACAAATCGTCATCGAAAATTAAGCGTGTGGACCCTACGGGTTCGAGAACTATGTAGGCATGACCGAGACACATCTCCAGTCAATAACCAATAGCGGAACCTAGATGCTCATATTGGCTCCTACATATTCTACGAAGATCTTTATCGGTCAAACCGCATAATAACATACGTTGTTGCCTTGTCATCGGTATGTTACTTGCCCAGGATTCAATCGTCGGTATCCTCATACCTAGTTCAATCTCGTTACCGACAAGTCTCTTTACTCGTTCCATAATGCATCATCCCATAACTAACTCTTTAGTCACATTGCTTGCAAGGCTTATAGTGATGATCATTATCGAGAGGGCCTAGAGATACCTCTCCGATACTCGGAGTGACAAATCCTAATCTCAATCTATGACAACTCAACAAACACCATCGGAGACACCAGTAGAGCATCTTTATAATGAGCCAGTTACGTTGTGACGTCTGATAGCACACAAGGTGTTCCTCCAATATTCGGAAGTTGTATAATCTCATAGTTAGAGGAATATGTATAAGTCATGAAGAAAGTAATAGCAATAAAACTTAATGATCATTATGGTAATCTAATGGATGGGTCTTGTCCATCACATAATTCTCCTAATGATGTGATCCCTTTCATCAAATGACAACACATGTCAATGGTCTGGAAACTTGATCATCTTTGATTAACGAGCTAGTCAATTAGAGGCATACTAGGGACACCTTGTTTTGTCTATGTATCCACACATGTATCAAGTTTCTGGTTAATAAAATTCTAGCATGAATAATAAACATTTATCATGATATAAGGAAATACAAATAACAACTTTTATTATTTCCTCCAGGGCATATTTCCTTCAGTTGAGAGTACCCACTGACGGGTTGTAGTGGAGAAAAATCAAGAGGGAGGACTTTGCAGGTGACACAAGGAATGTATGGTTTGGTCTAAGAGAAGATGGCATTAATCCTTTTGGGGAGCAGAGCAGCAATCATAGCACCTGGCATGTCACTCTATGTATGTATAACCTTCCACCTTGGTTGTCCACGAAGAAGAAGTTCGTTATGATGCCAGTGCTCATCCAAGGCCCTAAGCAACCCAACCAAGAACATTGATGCGTACCTAAGGTGATGCGGAGCATCCCACGTTCATCCCCATGAACACTCCGACTACTCTCCAAGACCCATGAGAACATACGTGGAGACCTCAACTAGGCACCATTGGACACAAGGTGAACTTGCTCCTCTTCGAACCATCACTTTCCATATGTGAGACATGGCTACTACCTCAAACATGTGTGCTCTGCATGACCAGGAACCAAGAGGAAGCCCATGGACAAGAAGGCGAGGACACCAAGCACGAGGAATAAGAAGAAGGGACACGGAAGAAGCTCCAGCCACCAGACGACCGGCCGGGACCGGACATCCAATGCCTGAAGACCCACCGGACGACCGGCCCGGACCGGACGACCGAAGATCCCGCACCCAAGCCAAAATGAGCGGACGTCCGACAAGTCCCGGACGTCTAACCAACTCCAGCGTTTGGACGTACGACCGCCCCCAGAAATCCGGCGCCACCTCATCCGAGCCAAAACGCCAAATGTCCGACAAGTACCAGACGATCGGACCCTCGCGAGCCACCGGACGTCCGGTACCTGTTGGACGACCGGCCCCTGGCTGTGTCCAGTGTTGCGGGCCGATGCCCATGTACCCCTCACTTACCCCTTCGTGTCCCTAGACTATATATACTCCTCCGCCACCTCCTAGTTAGGGTTAACATTGGTTTACCTCATTCTAGAGATAGAGCATTGCTCATCCACATCGGATCTATTCCACGAGAGAGACCGCGGCCTCTACGGAGAAGATCCCTTTGGATTCAAGACCTCCTTGCGGAGAAGATCATGAAGACCCCCTCTTGGGTGGCCCCATCAAGACCTCCTCACAGAGGAGACCGTTACCTCTTGTATCGTCCGTTGTTGACTTTGGATCTTGTATCTCCGTTATGTACATGGATCTAGCACTTGTGTGATCATTCTTGTTGGTTTGAGTGTTCTCTTGTGTTCCCTTGTGATTTCCCCTCGTTTCCCTCCTCGCATTCTTTGTGTTCATTGCGGGATCCGCTCCTTTCGTGAAAGATCTACCCCAAGGGTTTCTACCCTACATCATCTTGCTATCATGAGCCACGTTAATCACGATTTTGGAGCCTCCCCTCGTTGTTTTCTAGCCTAATTTTGTTGTGCTCTTCCACTATTTCGAAAATCCCCACCAAAAATAGCCCCAATTTTTTGTGATTTGTTGGTTTGACGAAGTTTTGTTAGATTTGATGCATGGATTTGCTTGGTTTCAAGTGGATCTAGCATCTCCCCAAGTTTCCCCAACTTTCATCCATGAAATCTCATCAATGTTGACCCCAAAATCATCATTTTCCTCCCAAAATCGTGCCCCGGATATCGCTTCTCGCGTTGACCCCGACCCACCGGACGACCGGCCCTTTACGGACGACCAGAGCCCCTAGAACGACCGGACGTCTAACCTTTTCCGGCCGACCGGAACCCCTAACCCGAGCCGAATTTACATACATCCTAGCCCGCCCGGACGTCCGGCTCCCAGACATCTGACCTTGTCCGGACGTCCATAACCTGTAGATATCACCTTTGGGTGCTTTTTGTTTTGACCATAACTAATTCATCCGGAGTCCGATTTGCATTGTTTAGCTCGTTGAAAAGCTATTGACATCCCCCTTACCACAAACATACTTCCAACAAAATTTGACGCCATCAAAGTTTGTGAACTTTGGCATCTTTGCCTAGGGCTTCCACCACATCATCCGCTACACCACCACTAACTTCCGCAACCTAACCAATATTGATCCCCATCGCATTAGTGGTTGCTTGAGGAGTGATTTGAGTCTCCTAAGGTGTCTAGGCTACTTAGGGATGGTTGCTTCTTCATCAACCACCACCACCACTTCCTCATAGGCTTGACCACTATACACTTCCGCCACCCCAGCTTAACCCAATTTTGTTTGTGTTGTGAGTTGTGTCTCCTATGGTGTTTCGGCTACTTAGGGACCGTGCTTCGAACTCCGACACCGTGTATATTCCACCACCTTACCCTCCATTTCCGCATTTCCTACTAGCAAAACCCATCATTGCATTTCCACAATCCCATTAAGCTTCCGCAACTACCACCGCATTCCCGCTACCACCATTTGACATTTGATATTTTGAGTTCGCGTTTTTTCCATTTCCTAAGGTGTTTCGGCTACTTAGGGACGAGTCTCCATCATCTTGGTATCTCCATCAAGATCACCGCCACTGATCATCGCCAAGGACGGTAACCTTCACATCATCTTGGAATCGTGGTATCCCTCCATCCTATATTCCCTTGCCATTGCATTGTTAACCCCTAGCCCATTTTACGTCACTTGCCTATCGAGACTAGCCTTTGAGTATTGCCGGCAACGTTACTTGTGCAAATTAGTGATCTACACAATACATTGCATACATACCATACCATATCGGTATCATCTTGGTATCATATCATCCTTTGTGCCACAAGTTTGTTCCCGCATATATACAATTGCTATCTTGGTTTGTGCAATGTGCAAAAGTGTCCATACTAAAGAAGAAGGAGAATAAGCTTTTAAGCAAATAAAAAGAGTGAACAAAGAGCTTGTAAGCAAGTGCCATAGCATCATACCACATTGCATATAAGATCATCTTGGATCATACCACCGGAACATCATATACATGGCATACTTGGGATAGAAGTTGTTGCATTTTTGTCTCCGATAGGTTATGCACAAGTGTCGTATCCGCCTATTGAGCAATCATGCTAGCATCTCTCTAGAGTTGTGCAACAAGAGCATTTTCCGTGGATTCCACATATTGAGCTCATTCCTTGGTTGCACGAACCCATTTATCTATCTGTGTGTGTGTGTTTCCGTGTGCCACATATAGCTATTGGTCTACTTGTTTCACTTGCAAATTTGTGAATCTGTTTCAACATTATTGACTCTTGCTAACATTTCACATCAAATTTTTGTGCCAGTATCCTAACCGAGCTCCACCATAAGCCTTACTTGTGTAGGTGTGAGAAACCGACAAGAATTGGTACCAATTGTGCTATTTCCTTGTCCACATTGGAGTGATCATTGATCCACTTTCAAATTCGGTCAAGGTACATTTGGTATTCGTTCTTATCTTTCTACCACTCACATTTTTCTCTTGGAGTGATGGATAGGCAAGGCATTTCATCTCCGGTCTTCCCCAACAACGACGGCGTGAAACTACACCAAAGCGTCAATCTTTCATCTACAATGACAAATGCAAGGAGCACAATCAAGATTGCGAGAGCGCATCGAGAACCTCTCCATTGACATTTGTCACTCTGAAGCAAGGAAAAGGGACTACATCGACAACAAGCTTTCCACACAAAAGAAGGAGCAACATGCATGGATGGAGGAGATTCGGACCTTGTTGATCAACCGTTCTTCCCCTTCATCATCCTCAATGCGGCAACGTTCAAGTCACAAGTCTTCGGAGCGCAAAAATGATGCAAGCGCAACTCGTCCACGTCCACATCTCCATGGCGACCACCATCACGTTTGTGATCCACATTGTCATGAAGGGCAAGTCACCTCCAAGCATCATGTGCACGACGACGACAAACGCCATCGAGCTCAAGTATGACAACGACACCATAAACATGAAGATGCTCGAGATGCACCTACCTACAAGTCCCAACAAGCTCTACATCAAGCTATGCCCAAACTTCATGAGCACAAGAGAAGACCGCGAGACGAGCACTACCAAGACGGAGCTACGACTACAACAACCACTTTGGCATCTTTGACAAGTGCTATCAAGGCATCTTCGCCTTTGGACGTACTGCATCTTTGCCTACTTCCCATGAGTTCGCCTACATCCACATCTTCACCAATGAGGCGACCACCTACAATGAGGGCGACACTTCCATCTTTGGAAGCCCCCCAAGGAAGATGGCCGAGCATGGGAATTTCCCTTCGGTAATGGAGACAAGCTATGAGGTGCCACATCATATGGGCCTAAAAACAACAAGACGGCGACAAGAAGGTCGAGCAAGGGCCATCCCCTTCGATGACGGCGACGAGCATGAACCTCTTCAACAACATGAAGATGATGCCCATATTGGACTCATACTCTGAGTCAAGCTACGAGACCGCACATGAGACCTTATCCTTGGTCTTAGAGGAGAGTGATGATGTGCCATCTTTGGCCTTCATCCACGTCTATGACTACGACATGATTGAGCATGGTGACATTTGCACCAACATCTCTCTGACGCCGACATGCGACGAGATGCGCCAATTGCCATGTGAGGAGAGCCACCACCACATGAGTGACAAGAGTTACTCCACCATACATGACATTGAGAGCATTTCCTATGATAGGATGAGTGTGACCACCACTAGCCCCACACTTGAGAGCATGCCACAAATTCTATGTGAGGCTGAGAGCCATTTAAGTGACTCCACCAACCATATGAGTGAGAGCATCCGAGAGGGAGTGAGTGAGCCACAACACTTAGTGAGTGAGGTAGTTGAGATGGCTTGTGAGGCCACTATCATTTCTAACGACTTAACCTCTACTCCGAGTGTGTTTTCTTCCTTGGTGCTAGGTCTCCTACATGACGACATGCCTATCCTCGATGAGTCGATACCTCCAATGGAGATGACGATGGCCATGGTGGACGATGATGCACCCCCACATGGTCCCATCAAGATGAAGATGACAATGACTTGGTCTTCGACACCTCACCTACAACACATGAGAGATGCTCCAAAGGTAACATTGGTGATGGTGCTTCTCTTGCCCCACTAGTGGACAATCTCACTAATGATTGCTTGCATGATGTTGATCCACCTATTCCCATGCTTGATGCTAGTGTGAATTCTTCATGTCACGACTTACCCATTTAAGAAGAATATGATGATGAGCATGTTGATTTGCCTAGTTGTGATGCTATGCTCCATAGGATATCTTGTGAAAATTCTATTGGTCACATTATGTTTGACAATCCTTTAAGCTTGTCATATGCTATGAGTGAGATCTCACATATTGCATCATTTCAATCTCAACATAGTGACTATGCATTCCCCATTACAATAAACCCCATTTGCACTTATGGCATAGATGACGAGATGATGGTCATTGGAGTTTTTTTTCATGTGATGATATTGCCATGCTTCCTTTACATGATTTGTGCAATTCATCTACTATGCCATGCCATGATCACATTGTACCAAATATGCATTGTTTTGGATGTTGTTTCCATGTGATGTTTCCATTAATGCTCATGAGGAGACCCCCATAGTTTCCCCATACATATTAGGAGATTTTGATGCATTCCATATATTGCATGATTCCCATAATTGCTTGCACCATATGCATTCCACGCATAACAATGCTCTAGATATTTCCCATGATGCTTTACATAATTTTAGTCTCCAGTGTGCTATACATAACAACAAACCTATCATGATGGATGACATGTTTCTATATCACACATCTCATTTATTTGAGCATTCGCTATTTTGTGCTAACCAACACTTGCACATGCGCATCATGATGGATGATGTGTACATCTACCACGCACACACAATTTTCCCTTTGTCTTTGTTTTGTGTAGATACTCACGTATACTCGTTAACCTATCAATCCCAAGAGTTAACGAAACGAGCTCTTGAGAGCAAAGATGACTTGGGATCCTGTTAACTATCCTTCTCACCACTCTCTTCGCGCAATGACTATGCGCATCTCTCTCACTTGGCTCTCCCACGGCTATGGAATATATATCGCTTGTTGCTTCATGCTCATTTTACCGCGTTCACTTTGCATGCTACGCTTACTTCTATGCCTTTGCCATGCAATTGTGACCCTTGCATGCATCTACCGATGATTCACCATTATGCTACTCCTATGTGTATTTGCATGCTTGGTGGAGATCCTTGTTGCTATTCCCATGTTTATCATGTGCCTCATGCTATTGATGCTATTTTGCTCATATCTTGCCTTCATGCTTGTGATATGCCTTGTGCATTATTCATGGCTACCATTTGCACACATGACATACTTGACATGATTCCTTCTAGTACGTTGCATCTTCGCACTACTAGCTTGCTTGTCTTGATTCATATGATCGTTTGCTTTGTCGCATCACCCATGTTCCACTCTTACTTGCTTTCTTGGGTTGATGACATATATGTTCATGCCTCTCCCTTGATTTGTCTTGATCCTTGTCGCTTGCCTCCAATTGTTGCATCTATGCTTATTGATCATGGAGACTTGGACACTTTACTTGTGATGCATGCTTGCTTGATTGAGCCTATTGCATTTGGTTGTTCTCACATCGTATGCCTCCATACTACGAAATGCTCCCTTGTCCTTTCTTATGATGAGCATGATCATGCATACACTTGTTGGGTATTTTACCACACGAATGATAGGTTTTGCATCTCCGCTTACCTCATTTTGTTTTTCCGAGTGTTTGTCATGTTGTTTCATTTTGAAGGATCCACAAGGAGATACCGTCATGAGACAATTTGGTTATGTGAAGGCATACACGATGTGCAACACGAACATTTGTGACAATCTCCTAAAGGTGAACTCCTTCCCTTTGAGCCATCCTCAAATACGCACATTGGATGGGTCATTCTTTCATTGTTGTTTCCTTCTTCTTGTGTACATGTTGTACCTATTGGATGGAGGACCGACATTGAAGATTTGCTCTATGGACCTTCGCATTGAGGAGCGCTCGGACTTATTGGATGCACCTTCGAACCGCCACTCATGCCACGACATCGAGCATTGGTACACCAAGACCTCCATATTTTTTGTTTGTGCTCACAGATGTCATGCTCGATGGACATATCATACACATGACAAATTTGCATCTTATGCATGGATTGACTCACATTTTGATTGCCTTGTTGCATCTTGTATCCCCTTGTCATCCATGATATATGAGCTTGTGCATTTCCTTAGCAAGTTTGTTGTGATATACCTTGATGGCATATTCATACATCATGATCTTATTGCCTACCATCAATTGCATGATCACATCACATTGAGCATCCATTACCATATTCATGCTATTGATAAACTGTCTCACTATGACATCATTTTGCACCATGGTTGCATTCATCATATTCTAGCTTTTGATCCCATGAATGTTGTGCATACATTTCCATATCTTTTGGATAAGCTTCATGCAGCTTGTCATCATCAATATTGTCGCACAGACACATGTTTACTTGATGGACACTTTGTGTGCGCTAACCATTGTATTTCCAAGTGTACTTCGTGTTTGCTCATTTTGCATGTACCAGATACCAGAGACACCTTGGAGTACTTGGATTGCGCCATGCCTTCAACGCTGTCGAACTACAAGTCTGTCGACGACAAACCATTTCCATGGTGATGAGGATCACGATCTGAGGTAGGATCTTGCCCAAGGGGGGAGAGATGATGCGGAGCATGCCACGTTCATCCCCATGTACAATCCGACTATTCTCCAAGACCCAAGAGAACATAAGATGAGACCTCAACTAGGCACCATTGGACACATGATCAACCTACTCGTCTTCGAACCATCACTCTCCATACGTGAGACATGGCTACTACCTAAAACATGTGTGCTATGCATGACCAGGAAGCAAGAGGAAGCCCGTGGACATGAAGGTGAGGACACCAAGCGCGAGGAACAAGAAGAAGGGCCACAGAAGAAGCTCCAGCCACCGGACGACCAGTCGGGACTGGACGTCCGACGCCTGAAGACCCACTGGACGACTGGCCCGGACCGGACGACCGACGATCCCGCACCCGAGCCAAAATGAGCGGACGTCCGACATGTCCCAGACGTCCAACCAACTCCAGCGTGCAGACGTCCGACCGCCCCCGCAAATCCGGCGCCACCTCATCCGAGCGAAAACGCCGAACGTCCGACAAGTACCAGACGACCGGACCCTCGCGAGCCACTGGACGTCCGGTACCTGTCGGACGACCGACCACTGGCTATGTCCAATGTTGCGGGCCGAAGCCCATGTACCCCTCACTTACCCCTTCGTGTCCCTACACTATATAAACTCCTCCACCACCTCCTAGTTAGGGTTAGCATTGGTTTAGCTCATTTTAGAGATAGAGCATTGCTCATCCACATCGGATCTACTCCACAAGAGAGACCGCGGCCTCTATGGAGAAGATCCCTTTGGATTCAAGACCTCCTTGCGGAGAAGATCATCAAGACCCCCTCTTGGGCGGCCCCATCAAGACCTCCTCACGGTGAAAACCGTTACCTCTTGTATCGTCCGTTGTTGACTTTGGATCTTGTATCTCCCTTTATGTTCATGGATCTAGCACTTGTGTGATCATTCTTGTTGGTTTGAGCATTCTCTTGTGTTCCCCTTGTGATTTTCCCCACGTTTCCCTCCTCACGTTCTTCTTGTTCATCATGGGGTCCGCTCCTTTCGTGAAAGATCTTCCCCTAGGGTTTCTAACCTACATCATAAGGCCATTAGTTGAAGAACTCTTACAGCTGGGGAGTGGAAAAGGTGTACGTGCGTGGGATGAGCTTGATCAGGAAGAATTTGACCTACATGCATTGTTGTTTGTGACCATCAATGATTGGCTACTCTCAGTAACCTTTCAGGACAAACAAATAAGGGATACCATGCCTGCACGTATTGTTTGGATGATACCGATAGTATATATTTGGATAATTGTAAGAAGAATGTGTATGTGGGACATCGTCGATTTCTTCCGAGCAGGCATCCCGTAAGAAAGAAAGGCAAGCATTTCAAAGGTGAGGCAGATCACCGGACGAAACCTCACCACCGTACTGGTGATTATGTACATGACATGGTCAAGGATTTGAAGGTAATCTTTGGAAAGGGTCCTGGCGGACAATCTGTTCTGAATGAAACTGACCTACGCGCACCCATGTGGAAGAAGAAATCTATATTTTGGGACCTACCCTATTGGAAAGACCTAGAGGTCCGCTCTGCAATCGATGTGATGCACGTGACAAAGAATCTTTGTGTGACTGTGCTTGGCCTCTTTGGCGTGTATGGGAAGACAAAAGTTACACCAGAGGCACGGGAGGACCAGCAATGCATGCACGAAAAAGACGACATACATCTGGATCATGCCAGCTACGCTCTTGTTGCGATCCGACCTCAAACCGCCAAATATCTATGCATAAGTGTCATCCCTGGATCGGTAATGCTGACACACATAGTAATTGAAGGATTTATAATAGAGTGGCAATCACACACTTATTACATCGAATGTCTCAAAAGAGAACTTATTACAATAAATATGTCTTAAGGCCATCTAAAAGATAACAATGGAAGGCTTGGAAGGTAAAGTGAGTCCATCAACTCCAATGGCGTAGCTGAGTGCACGACAACGACCTAGCGCAGCTTACTCTTCGTCTGAAAAGTCTGCAACATGATATGTTGCAGCCTGAAACGGGTCAGCACATGGAATATGTTGGCAAGATAACACAATAGAGCAATCAAACAAGTAAAAGCTATCACTACATGCATATGGTGGAGAAGCTCTATGGTTATAATGTTTTTGCGAAAAGCCAATTTTCCCTACAACAAATGAATATATTTTATCTAACTATCATGGTAGTTGAAAACATTGAGTATGGTAAAACCCCATCTGAATCCCAATTAAAAGTAATTAACATCCCAACAAATTAATTTAGGGTGATGAGATCCACATGATAACCTAAGAACTAGATACTCAAGATGTCCGTAACGGGGGACGCGGCTAACCAGGATTAGTTTGTACACTCTGCAGAGGTTTGCACACTTTTCCCCACAAGACTCAATCTCCTCCATTGGAATTCTTGCACTACATGGTGTTTGAGAAACGGATGACCGAGACACAGTCTTTCAGAAGCATTAACTCTAACCCCAGGTAGACAGTACCAACCTACATACCCTACATCTGATAGCCTACCACTGGAAGAGGTCATGCAACTTACTCTGCTATTCTAGAGCCCATAATAGCTTGTGGCTGCACACGGAAGTTTCTAGCATGAATAATCATGTGATTCATTTGAGCTTGGGTGGCGAACCAAAAAGGACAGCACTGGTATATCCCCAGGTGCCCGCAACCAATCCACCTAGATGTGTGTTTAAGTAGCCACCTTAAGTAAACCATTAATTAATAATCTCACATCTGTCATGGATACACTCAAACCCAATCCACGTCTACGAGCATAGCATGGCAATAAATAGCATAACGTAGAAGTAACTCCCATGGGTTTGATAATAAAAGGGCAATTGGTTCTACCTAATCAACTACTTCCAAAAACCCACATGTTAAGAGATCCTACTCATGCAATGTTTCAGGGTTGTAACTAATGCATAAAACGGGGTAATACAGGGGTATGATCAATGTGTTACTTGCCTTGACGATGATCCACAAAACATAGTGACTCGTAGTAGCACGATGCGCACTACAGAAATTATATCACAAACGAACAATAGCATACATAAGTACTCAGGCAAAGATGCAAGGGTAAAACTTCAGATATGGAGGTCCAAATTGAAGGTCCAACTGAAGAGGTTCAATTTGCAAAAAGAGTCGATCAAAACGGAGGTACGGAACTAAAACTACGATCAAAAGAACTTCGAATGAAAATCTGCTTGCACCAAATTTTAATTTGTCAAAAACCCTGTTCAAGCTGATTAAACAGAAAGAGGGGTTCGAGACGAAGATTTTGGCGTTGATTTCACTGGATTTGGACAAACGGTTAAGAAACGGCGAGGGTTTGAAGATCAGGGGCTAATCTCGATAAAAATAATCGTGGATAGGTCCCTGGCCGAAAAAAAGAATATCAAATGGGCGTTCGCTATCTGAACCTAACCGGCGAACAACGGTCGTTAAAACAAATGAGTGGACGAACGTCCGCTAAATAAGTAAACCGACGAAAAACCAAACCGATCTATATAAAAAAAGATCTAGGGTTTTTTGAAAAAAAAACCGGGACAGTTTTTACCTAACCGAGCAAAAATACTAGCGGCGGCGGCTAACTCCGGTGGGGCTCCGGCGGGCGGTGCCGGCGCGCGCGGCGGCGGCGTCGACGGTGGTGGCACAGTGGCTTGGGCTGGCGGGGCGGCGGCGGTGCGGAAACCGAGGCGCGGCGGCGTAGAAAACGAGGTGCGGCGACAACTAGGGTTTCGGGCGGCGGAGCTGGCGGCTGGGGCTGGCGGGGCGGTCGGGCCTCACCTTTTAAAGGGGCCAGCCAGGGAAGTCCGGCTCGGGCACGGCCCGTAGGTCGGTTTGTTTTTTTAAACGGACAGTGTAAAATAAATAAAAGAAATACCAAAGGAAGTCCAAACATCCTGAAATAAATTTTCGCAGTCCTCTAATAATATTTCGGACAAAGTGAACATTTATTTGGGCTATGAATGCAATTTTAAAAAATGCATATTTTTCTAATTCAAATAAAATAGCAATAAAATCCAGATAAAATACTTTATTTCATTTTAACATTTTCCTCCAATATTTTTTTATTTTGGAGAAGCCATATTATCTCCTCTCATATATTTTTAATATTGGAAATATTATTTGGAGAGAAAAATAATAATTAAAACCAACGTGATCCTCTTTTCAATATTTGAGAAAATTCAAATATGAAAATAAAGAAAATCCCCAACTCTCTCTGTGGGTCCTTGAGTTGCTTAGGATTTTAGGATCAAAGACCAAAATGCAAATAAAATATGATATGCATATGATAACCTATGTATAATATTCCAAATTGGAAATTTGGGATGTTACAAACCTACCCCCCTTAAGGTGAATCTCGCCCTCGAGATTCAGGTTGGCTAGAAAATAGGTCTGGGTGGTCTTTCCGTAGATCATCCTCTTGTTCCCAGGTGGCTTCATCCTCGGTATGGTGGCTCCACTGAACTTTGCAAAAGTTGATAACCTTGCTGTGTGTGACTCGGCTGGAAAACTCGAGAATCCTCGGTCTAGGTCAGATCACTATCCAACCGAATTGCTTCCTGGGGCACTATATCTCTCAAAGGAACATCAGCCAACTCAGCACGACACTTCTTCAACTGGGAAACATGAAACACATCATCAACTCCTGGCAGTCCTTCGGGTTACTCCAACTTGTAGGCTACTTGTCACATACGTTCCAAAACTCGGTATGGCCCTACAAATCTTGGGGCTAACTTTCCCTTAACTCTAAAAAGTTTAACAACTCGCAGTGGTGACACACGAAGATATGCTTGGTCTCCGGTTTCATAGACTACCTCCTTGCATTTTGAGTCTGCATAGCTCTTCTGCCTGGACTGAGCTACCTTCAGTCTGTCTTGAATGAACTTAACCTTCTCCTCCGACTCTTTGATCAAATATGGTCCAAACAACTGGCGGTCTCCAAATTCATCCCACATCAGCGGTGTTCTGCATCTTCTTCCATACAAAGCTTCAAAAGGTGCCATCTTCAGACTAGCTTGATAACTGTTGTTGTATGAGAACTCTGCGTAAGCAAAATTATCATCCCAACTAGATCCATAATCGAGCGCACAAGCTCTCAACATGTCCTCCAGAATCCGATTGACTCTCTCAGTCTGGCCATCTGTCTATGGATGAAAGGTTGTACTAAACTCTAGGCTGGTACCCAAAGTCTGGTGCAGCTGGTGGCAAAACTTTGAAGTAAACTGTGTTCCTCTATCTCATACGATGGTCGTCGGAACTCCATGCAGACATACGATCCTGGTCATATATATATCTTGGCCAACTTCGCACTTGTATAGGTGGTTTTCACTGGGATAAAGTGAGCCACTTTGGTCAAATGATCCACTACTACCCAAATAGAATCGTATCCGGGTATCGGCATAGGCTGCAGTAATCCTGCTGGCTTTTGATGTTCTACCTTCACTCTCTGACATACATCACATACGGCTACATACCCGGCAATATCCTTCTTCATACCAGTCCACCAGAAACGCTCCTTCAAATCCAAATACATCTTGGTGTTTCCAGGGTGTATCGAGTACGGCGAGTCATGGGCCTCTTGAAGTATCAACTTCCTGATCTCTGCATTACTAGGTACGGTCCTCAAACCACAAGGTGTCGTGCTCATCCTCACGAGAACCCTTGGCCTTTCCTTTGCTCATCTTGTTGGGGAACGTAGTAATTTCAAAAAATTTCCTATGCGCACGCAAGATCATGGTGATGCATAGCAACGAGAGGGAAGAGTATCGTCCACGTAACCTCGTAGACCATAAGCGGAAGCATTATGAGAACGCGGTTGATGTAGTCGAACGTCTTCATGATCCGACCGACCCAAGTACCGAACGCACAACACCTTTGAGTTCAGCACACGTTCAGCTCAATGATGTCCCACGAACTCCATTCCAGCAGAGCTTCACGGGAGAGTTCTGTCAGCACGACGGTGTGTTGACGGTGATGATGTTGCTACTGACGCAGGGCTTCGCCTAAGCGCCGCTACGATGTGATCGAGGTGGATTATGGTGGAGGGGGGCACCGCAGACGACTAAGGGATCAATGATCAACTTGTGTGTCTAGAGGTGCCCCCTGCCCCCGTATATAAAGGAGCAAGGGGGAGGCCGGCTGGCCCTCTATGGCGTGCCAGGAGGAGGAGTCCTCCTCCTACTAGGAGTAGGACTCCTCTCTTTCCTACTCCTACTAGGAGGGGGAAAGGAAGGGGGAGAGGGAGTAGGAAATGTTGGGGAACATAGTAATTTCAAAAAATTTCCTACGCACACGCAAGATCATGGTGATGCACAGCATCGAGAGGGGAGAGTTTTGTCTACATACCCTCGTAGACCGGAAGCGAAAGCGTTATAACAATGCGGTTTGATGTAGTCGTACGTCTTCATGGCCCGACCGATCAAGCACCGAAACTACGGCACCTCCGACTTTTTGCACACGTTCAGCTCGATGACGATCCCCGGACTCCGATCCAGCAAAGTGTCGGGGATGAGTTCCGTCAGCACGACGGCGTGGTGACGATATTGATATTCTACAGTCGCAGGGCTTCGTCTAAGCACCGCTACAATATTATCGAGGATTATGGTGGAGGGGGGCACCGCACACGGCTAAGAGATCAATGATCAATTGTTGTGTCTCTGGGGTGCCCCCTGCCCCCGTATACAAAGGAGTGGAGGAGGGTGGCGCGCCCAACGGGGGGAGTCCAACTCCCACCGGGAGTAGGACTCCCCTTTTTCCTATTAGGAGTAGGAGAGGGATGGAAGAGGAAGGAGGGAGGAAGGAAAGGGGGGCTGGCCCCCCCTCCCAATTCGGATTGGGCTTGGGGGGGGTGCCCTCCCTTGTTCCTTTCCCCTCCTTTCCACTAAGGCCCAATAAGGCCCATATACCTCCCGGGGGGTTCCGATAACCTCCCGGTGATCCGGTATTGTCCCAATGTTACCTGGAACCTTTTCGGTGTTCAAATATAGTCGTCCAATATATCGATATTTATGTATCGACCATTTCGAGACTCCTCGTCAAGTCCATGATCACATCCGGGACTCCGCACAACCTTCGGTACATCAAAATATATAAACTCATAATGAAACTGTCATCGTAACGTTAAGCATGCGGACCCTACGGGTTCGAGAACAATGTAGACATGACCGAGACACGTCTCCGGTCAATAACCAATAGCGGAACCTGGATGCTCATATTTGCTCCTACATATTCTACGAAGATCTTTATCGGTCAGACCGCATAACAACATATGTTATTCCCTTTGTCATCGGTATGTTACTTGCTCGAGGTTCGATCGTTGGTATCTCCATACCTAGTTCAATCTCGTTAACGGCATGTCTCTTTACTCGTTCCGTAATACATCATCTTGCAACTAACTTAGTAGTTGCATTGCTTGCAAGGCTTAAGTGATGTGTATTACCGAGAGGGCCCAGAGATACCTCTTCGACAATCAGAGCGACAAATCCTAATCTCGAAATACGCCAACCCAACATGTATCTTTGGAGACACCAGTAGAGCACCTTTATAATCACACAGTTACGTTGTGACGTTTGGTAGCACACAAAGTGTTCCTCCAGTAAACGGGAGTTGCATAATCTCATAATCATAGCAACATGTATAAGTCATGAAGAAAGCAATAGCAACATACTAAACGATCGGGTGCTAAGCTAATGGAATGGGTCATGTCAATCATATCATTCTCCTAATGATGTGATCCTGTTAATCAAATGACAACTCATGTCTATGGTTAGGAAACATAACCATCTTCGATTAACGAGCTAGTCAAGTAGAGGCATACTAGTGACACTTTGTTTGTCTATGTATTCACACAAGTATTACGTTTCCATTTAATACAATTCTAGCATGAATAATAAACATTTATCATGATATAAGGAAATAAATAATAACTTTATTATTGCCTCTAGGGCATATTTCCTTCAGTCTCCCACTTGCACTAGATTCAATAATCTAGATTACACATAATGATTCTAACACCCATGGAGCCTTAGTGCTGATCATGTTTTGCTCGTGGAAGAGGCTTAGTCAATGGGTCTGCTACATTCAGATCCGTATGTATCTTGCAAATCTCTATGTCTCCCACCTGCACTAGATCCCGGATGGAATTGAAGCGTCTCTTGATGTGCTTGGTTCTCTTGTGAAATCTGGATTCCTTTGCCAAGGCAATTGCACCAGTATTGTCACAAAAGATTTTCACTGGACCCGATGCACTAGGTATGACACCTAGTTCGGATATGAACTCCTTCATCCAGACTCCTTCGTTTGCTGCTTCCGAAGAAGCTATGTACTTCGCTTCACATGTAGATCCCGCCACAACGCTTTGTTTAGAACTGCACCAACTAACAGCTCCACCGTTTAATGTAAATACGTATCCGGTTTGCGATTTAGAATCGTCCGGATCAGTGTGAAAGCTTGCATCAACGTAAGCATTTACGATGAGCTCTTTGTCACCTCCATATACGAGAAACATATCCTTAGTCGTTTTCAGGTATTTCAGGATGTTCTTGACCGCTGTCCAGTGATCCACTCCCGGATTACTTGGTACCTCCCTGCTAGACTTATAGCAAGGCACAGATCAGGTCTGGTACACAACATTGCATACATGATAGAGCCTATGGCTGAAGCATAGGGAACATCTTTCATTTTCTCTCTATCTTCTGCCGTGGTCGGGCATTGAGTCTTACTGAACTTCACACCTTGTAACACAGGCAAGAATCCTTTCTTTGCTTGATCCATTTTAAACTTCTTCAAAACTTTGTCAAGGTATGTGCTTTGTGAAAGTCCAATTAAGCGTCTTGATCTATCTCTATAGATCTTAATGCCCAATATGTAAGTAGCTTCACCGAGGTCTTTCATTGAAAAACTCTTATTCAAGTATCCCTTTATGCTATCCAGAAATTCTATATCATTTGCGATTAGCAATATGTCATCCACATATAATATCAGAAATGCTATAGAGCTCCCACTCACTTTCTTGTAAATACAGGCTTCTCCAAAAGTCTGTACAAAACCAAATGCTTTGATCACACTATCAAAGCGTTTATTCCAACTCCGAGATGCTTGCACCACTCCATAAATGGATCGCTAGAGCTTGCACACTTTGTTAGCTCCTTTTGGATCGACAAAACCTTCCGGCTTCATCGTATACAACTCTTCTTCTAGAAATCCATTCAGGAATGTAGTTTTGACATCCATCTGCCAAATTTCATAATCATAAAATGCAGCAATTGCTAACATGATTCAGACAGACTTAAGCATCGCTACGGGTGAGAATGTCTCATCGTAGTCAATTCCTTGAACTTGTCGAAAACCTTTTGCTATAAGTCGAGCTTTGTAGACAGTAACATTACCGTCAGCGTCAGTCTTCTTCTTGAAGATCCATTTATTTTCAAATGGTTGCCGATCATTGGGCAAGTCAACCAAAGTCCACACTTTGTTCTCATACATGGATCCCATCTCAAATTTCATGGCTTCAAGCCATTTTGCGGAATCTGTGCTCGCCATTGCTTCTTCATAGTTCGTAGGTTCATCATAATCTAGTAGCATGACTTCCAGAACAGGATTACCGTACCACTCTGGTGCGGTTCTTACCCTGGTTGATCTACGAGGTTCAGTAGTAACTTGTTCTGAAGTTTCATGATCATCATCATTAGCTTCCTCACTAATTGGTGTAGGTGTCACAGAAACCGGTTTCTGTGATGTACTACTTTCCAATAAGGGAGCAGGTATAGTTACCTCATCAAGTCTACTTTCCTCCCACTCACTTCTCTCGAGAGAAACTCGTTCTCTAGAAAGGATCCATTCTTAGCAACAAATGTCTTGCCTTCGGATCTATGATAGAAGATGTACCCAATAGTCTCCTTTGGGTATCCTATGAAGACACATTTCTCCGATTTGGGTTCGAGCTTATCAGGTTGAAGCTTTTTCACATAAGCATCGCTGCCCCAAACTTTCAGAAATGACAACTTTGGTTTCTTGCCAAACCATAGTTCATAAGGCGTCGTCTCAACGGATTTTGATGGTGCCCTATTTAACGTGAATGCGGCCGTCTCTAAAGCATAACCCCAAAACGATAGCGGTAAATCTGTAAGAGACATCATAGATCACACCATATCAAGTAAAGTACGATTACGATGTTCGGACACACCATTACGTTGTGGTGTTCCGGGTGGCGTGAGTTGCGAAACTATTCCAGATTGTTTCAAATGTAAACCAAACTCGTAACTCAAATATTCTCCTCGACGATCAGATCGTAGAAACTTTATTTTCTTGTTACGATGATTTACAACTTCACTCTGAAATACTTTGAACTTTTCAAATGTTTCAGACTTATGTTTCATTAAGTAGATATACCCATATCTGCTTAAATCATCTGTGAAGGTGAGAAAATAACGATATCCCCCACGAGCTTCAACATTCATTGGACCACATACATCTGTATGTATGATTTCGAACAAATCTGTTGCTCTCTCCATAGTACCGGAGAACGGCGTTTTAGTCATCTTGCCGATGAGGCACGGTTCGCAAGTACCAAGTGATTCATAATCAGGTGGTTCCAAAAGTCCGTCAGTATGGAGTTTCTTCATGCGCTTTACACCGATATGACCTAAACGGTAGTGCCACAAATAAGTTGCACTATCATTATCAACTCTGCATCTTTTGGCTTCAACATTATGAATATGTGTATCACTACTATCGAGATTCATCAAAAATAGACCACTCTTATGGGTGCATGACCATAAAAGATATTACTCATATAAATAGAACAACCATTATTCTCAGATTTAAATGAATAACCGTCTCGCATCAAACAAGATCCAGATATAATGTTCATGCTCAATGCTGGCACCAAATAACAATTATTTAGGTCTAATACTAATCCGGATGGTAGATGTAGCATGCCGACCACGATCACATCGACTTTGGAACCATTTCCCACGCGCATCGTCACCTCGTCCTTCGCCAGTGTTCGCTTAATCCATAGTCCCTGTTTCGAGTTGCAAATATTAGCAACAGAACCAGTATCAAATACCCAGGTGCTACTGCGAGCTCTAGTAAGGTACACATCAATAACATGTATATCACATACACCTTTGTTCACCTTGCCATCCTTCTTATCCGCCAAATACTTGGGGCAGTTCCGCTTCCAGTGACTAGTCTGCTTGCAGTAGAAGCACTCAGTTTCAGGCTTAGGTCCAGACTTGGGTTTCTTCACGTGAGCAGCAACTTGCTTGCTGTTCTTCTTGAAGTTCCCCTTCTTCTTCCCCTTGCCCTTTTTCTTGAAACTAGTGGTCTTGTTGACCATCAACACTTGATGCTCCTTCTTGATTTCTACCTCCGTAGCTTTTAGCATTGCGAAGAGCTCGGGAATTGTCTTATCCATCCCTTGCATATTATAGTTCATCACAAAGCTCTTGTAGCTAGGTGGAAGTGATTGGAGAATTCTGTCAATGGCGCAATCATCCGGAAGATTAACTCCCAGTTGAATCAAGTGATTATTATACCCAGACATTTTGAGTATATGCTCACTGACAGAACTGTTCTCCTCCATCTTGCAGCTATAGAACTTATTGGAGACTTCATATCTCTCAATCTGGGCATTTGCTTGAAATATTAGCTTTAACTCCTGGAACATCTCATATGCTCCATGACGTTCAAAACGTCGTTGACGACCCGGTTCTAAGCCGTAAAGCATGGCACATCGAACTATCGAGTAGTCATCAGCTTTGCTCTGCTAGATGTTCTTAACGTCGTCAGTTGCATCAGCAGCAGGCCTGACACCCAGCGGTGCTTCCAGGACGTAATTCTTCTGTGCAGCAATGAGGATAATCCTCAAGTTACGGACCCAGTCCGTATAATTGCTACCATCATCTTTCAACTTTGCTTTCTCAAGGAACGCATTAAAATTCAACGGAACAACAGCACGGGCGATCTATCTACAATCAAACATAAACAAGCAAGATACTATCAGGTACTAAGTTCATGATAAATTTAGGTTCAATTAATCATATTACTTAAGAACTCCCACTTAGAAAGACATCCATCTAATCTTCTAAGTGATCACGTGATCCAAATCAACTAAACCATAACTGATCATCATGTGAAATGGAGTAGTTTGAAGGAAATATGCCCTAGAGGCAATAATAAAGTTATTATTTATTTCCTTATATCATGATAAATGTTTATTATTCATGCTAGAATTGTATTAACCGGAAACATAATACATGTGTGAATACATAGACAAACAGAGTGTCACTAGTATGCCTCTACTTGACTAGCTCGTTAATCAAAGATGGTTATGTTTCCTAACCATGAACAAAGAGTTGTTATTTGATTAACGAGGTCACATCATTAGTTGAATCATCTGATTGACATGATCCATTCCATTAGCTTAGCACACGATCGTTTAGTATGTTGCTATTGCTTTCTTCATGACTTATACATGTTCCTATGACTATGAGATTATGCAACTCCCGTTTGCCGGAGGAACACTTTGGGTGCTAGCAAACGTCACAACATAACTGGGTGATTAGAAAGGAGTACTACAGGTGTCTCCAAAGGTAGATGTTGGGTTGGCGTATTTCGAGATTAGGATTTGTCACTCCGATTGTCGGAGAGGTATCTCTGGGCCCTCTCGGTAATGCACATCACTTAAGCCTTGCAAGCATTGCAACTAATGAGTTAGTTGCGGGATGATGTATTACGGAACGAGTAAAGAGACTTGCCAGTAACGAGATTGAACTAGGTATTGGATACCGACGATCGAATCTCGGGCAAGTAACATACCGATGACAAAGGGAACAACGTATGTTGTTATGCGGTCTGACCGATAAAGATCTTCGTAGAATATGTAGGAGCCAATATGGGCATCCAGGTCCCGCTATTGGTTATTGACCGGAGACGTGTCTCGGTCATGTCTACATTGTTCTCGAACCGTAGGGTCCGCACGCTTAACGTTACGATGACAATTATTATGAGTTTATGCATTTTGATGTACCGAAGGTTGTTCGGAGTCCCGGATGAGATCACGGACATGACGAAGAGTCTTGAAATGGTCAAGACGTAAAGATTGATATATTGGAAGCCTATGTTTGGACATCGGAAGTGTTCCGGGTGAAATCGGGATTTTACCGGATTACCGGGAGGGTTACCGGAACCCCCCGAGAGCCAAATGGGCCAACATGGGCCTTAGTGGAAAGGTGAGAGGGCAGCCCACATAGGGCTGCGCCTCCCCCCTCTCCCTAGTCCTATTAGGACTAGGAGAGGGGCCGGCCACCTCTCTTTCTCTCCCCTTTAAAGGATTCCTAGTTGGACTAGGATTGGAGGGGGGAGTCCTACACCCGGTAGGAGTAGGACTCCTCCTGCGCCTCCCTCTCTTTGGCCGGCCGGCCCACCTCCCTCCAACCTTTATATACGGGGGCAGGGGACACCCCAAGACACACAAGTTGATCCTTGAGATCGTTCCTTAGCCGTGTGCGGTGCCCCCTGCCACCAAATTCCACCTCGATCATACCGTTACAGTGCTTAGGTGAAGCCCTGCGTCGGTAGTACATCAAGATCGTCACCACACCGTTGTGCTGACGGAACTCTTCCTCGACGCTTTGCTGGATCGGAGCCCGAGGATCGTCATCGAGCTGAACGTGTGCTAAGAACTCGGAGGTGCCGGAGTAACGGTGCTTGGATCGGTCGGATCGGGAAGAAGACGTACGACTACTTCCTCTATGTTGTGAGATCGCTTCCGCAGTCGGTCTGCGTTGGTACGTAGACAATACTCTCCCCCTCGTTGCTATGCATCACCATGATCTTGCGTGTGCGTAGGAAAATTTTCGAAATTACTGCGTTCCCCAACAGTGGCATCCGAGCCTAGGTTTTATGGTTTGATGTTATTTGCACGAGTAGAACACAAGTGAGTTGTGGGCGATACAAGTCATACTGCCTACCAGCATGTCATACTTTGGTTCGGCGGTATTGTTGGACGAGACGATCGGGACCAACCTTACGCATACTCTTACGCGTGACCGGTTCCCTCGACGTGCTTTGCACATAGATGGCTTGCGGAAGACTGTCTCTCCAACTTTAGTTGAACCAAGTGTGACTACGCCCGGTCCTTGAGAAGGTTAAAACGGAGTCTATTTGACGAACTATCGTTGTGGTTTTGATGCGTAGGTGAGATAAGTTCTTACTTAAGCCCGTAGCAGCCACGTAAAACTTGCAACAACAAAGTAGAGGGCGTCTAACTTGTTTTTGCAAGGCATGTTGTGATGTGATATGGTCAAGGCATGATGCTGATTTTATTGTATGAGATGATCATGTTTTGTAACCGAGTTATCGGCAACTGGCAGGAGCCATATGGTTGTCGCTTTATTGTATGCAATGCAATCGCGATGTAATGCTTTACTTTATTACTAAGAGGTAGTGATAGTCGTGGAAGCATAAGATTGGCGAGACGACAACGATGCTACGATGGAGATCAAGGTGTCGCGCCGGTGACGATGGTGATCATGACGGTGCTTCGGAGATGGAGATCGCAAGCACAAGATGATGATGGCCATATCATATCACTTATATTGATTGCATGTGATGTTTATCCTTTTATGCATCTTATCTTGCTTTGATTGACGGTAGCATTATAAGATGATCTCTCACTAAATTATCAAGAAGTGTTCTCCCTGAGTATGCACCGTTGCAAAAGTTCTTCGTGCTGAGACACCACGTGATGATCGGGTGTGATAGGCTCTACGTTCAAATACAACGGGTGCAAAACAGTTGCACACGCATAATACTCAGGTTAAACTTGACGAGCCTAGCATATGCAGATATGGGAACACAGAGACCGAAAGGTCGAGCGTGAATCATATAGTAGATATGATCAACATGACGATGTTCACCATTGAAAACTACTCCATCTCACGTGATGATCGGTTATGGTTTAGTTGATTTGGATCACGTGATCACTTAGAGGATTTGAGGGATATCTATCTAAGTGGGAGTTCTTAAGTAATATGATTAATTGAACTTAAATTTATCATGAACTTAGTCCTGGTAGTATTTTGCAAATTATGTTATAGATCAATAGCTCGCGTTGTTGCTTCCCTGTGTTTATTTTGATATGTTCCTAGAGAAAATTATGTTGAAAGATGTTAGTAGCAATGATGCGGATTGGATCCGTGATCTGAGGTTTATCCTCATGGCTGCACAGAAGAATTATGTCCTTGATGCACCGCTAGGTGACAGACCTATTGCAGGAGCAGATGCAGACGTTATGAACATTTGGCTAGCTCAATATGATGACTACTTGATAGTTTAGTGCACCATGCTTAATGGCTTAGAATCGGGACTTCAAAGACGTTTTGAATGTCATGGACCATATGAGATGTTCCAGGAGTTGAAGTTAATATTTCAAGTAAATACCCGAGTTGAGAGATATGAAGTCTTCAACAAGTTCTATAGCTGAAAGATGGAGGAGAATCGCTCAACTAGTGAGCATGTGCCCAGATTGTCTGAGTACTACAATCGCTTGAATCAAGTGGGAGTTAATCTTCCAGATAAAATAGTGATTGACAGAATTCTCTAGTCACCATCACCAAGTTAGTAGAACTTCGTGATGAACTATAATATGCAAGGGATAACGGAAACAACTCCCAAGCTCTTCGTGATGCTGAAATCAACGAAGGTAGAAATCAAGAAAAACATCAAGTGTTGATGGTTGGCAAGATCACTAGTTTCAAGAAAAGGGCAAAGGAAAGAAGGGGAACTTCAAAAGAATGGCAAGCAAGTTGCTACTCATGTGAAGAAGCCCAAGTCTGGTCCTAAGCCTGAGACAAAGTGCTTCTACTGCAAAGGGACTGGTTACTGGAAGCGGAACTACCCCAAGTGATTGGCGGATAAGAAGGATGGCAAAGTGAACATAAGTATATTTGATATACATGTTATTGATGTGTACTTTACTAGTGTTTATAGCAAACCCTCAGTATTTGATACTAGTTCAGTTGCTAAGAGTAGTAACTCGAAACGGGAGTTGCAGAATAAACAGAGACTAGTTAAGGGTAAAGTGACGATGTGTGTTGGAAGTAGTTCCAAGATTGATATGATCATCATCGCATACTCCCTATAATTTCGGGATTAGTGTTGAACCTAAATAAGTGTTATTTGGTGTTTGCGTTGAGCATGAATATGATTTGATCATGTTTATTGCAATATGGTTATTCATTAAAGTCAGAGAATAATTGTTGTTCTGTTTACATGAATAAAACCTTCGATGGTCATACACCCAATGAAACAAGTTCGTTGAATCTCGATCGTAGTGATACACATATTGAAACCAAAAGATGCAATGTTAATAATGATAGTGCAACTTATTTGTGGCACTGCTGTTTAGGTCATATTGGTATAAAGCGCATGAAGAAACTCCATGCTGATGGGCTTTCGGAATCACTTGATTATGAATCACTTGATGCTTGCGAACCATGCCTTTTGGGCAAGATGACTAAAACGCCGTTCTCCGGAACAATGGAGCGAGAAAAGATTTATTGGAAATCATACATACTGATGTATGTGGTCCGATGAATATTGAGGCTCGCGACAGGTATCATTATTTTCTGATCTTCACAGATGATTTGAGCAGATATGAGTATATCTACTTGATGAAACATAAGTCTGAAACATTTGAAAAGTTCAAAGAATTTTAGAGTGAAGTGGAAAATCATCGTGACAAGAAAATAAAAGTTTCTACGATATGATCGCAGAGGTAAAATATTTGAGTTACGAGTTTGGTCTTCAGTTAAAACAATGTGAAATAGTTTCACTACTCACGCCACCTGGAACACCACAGCATAATGGTGTGTCCGAACGTCATAACCGTACTTTATTGGATATAGTGCAATCTATGATGTTTCTTACCGATTTACCACTATCGTTTTTGGGGTCATGCATTAGAGACAGCTGCATTCACGTTAAAAAGGGGCACCATCTATATCCGTCGAGATGACGCCTTATGAACTATGGTTTGGCAAGAAACCAAAGTTGTCGTTTCTTAAAGTTTGGGGTTGCGATGCTTATATGAAAAAGTTTCATCCTGATAAGCTCAAAACTCAAATCGGAGAAGTGCATCTTCATAGGATATCCAAAGGAAACTATTGGATACACCTTCTATCACAGATCTGAAGGCAAGACTTTTTTTGCTAAATTCGGAAACTTTCTGGAGAAGGAGTTTCTCTCGAAAGAAGTGAGTGGGAGGAAAGTAGAACTTGATGAGGTAACTGTACCTGCTCCCTTATTGGAAAGTAGTACATCACAGAAAACTGTTTCTGTGACACCTACACCAGTTAGTGAGGAAGCTAATGATGATGATCATGAAACTTCAGAACAAGACACTACTGAACCTCGTAGATCAACCAGAGTAAAGATCCACGCCAGAGTGGTACGGTAATCCTGTTCTGGAAGTCATGCTACTAGATCATGATGATCCTACGAACTATGAAGAAGCGATGGTGAGCCCAGATTCCGCAAAGTGGCTTGAAGCCATGAATTCTGAGATATGATCCATGTATGAGAACAAAGTATGGACTTTGGTTGACTTGCCTGATGATCGGCAAGCAATTGAGAATAAATGGATCTTCAAGAGGAAGACGGACGTTGATAGTAGTGTTACTATCTACAAAGCTAGAATTGTCGCAAAAGGTTTTCGACAAGTTCAAGGTGTTGACTACGATGAGAGCTTCTCACTCGTATCTATGCTCGAGTTTGTCCGAATCATGTTAGTAATTGCCGCATTTTATGAAATCTTGCGAATGGATAAACAAAACTGCATTCCTTAATGGATTTATTAAAGAAGAGTTGTATATGATGCAACAGAAGGTTTTGTCAATCCAAAAGGTGCTAACAAAATGTGCAAGCTCCAACGATCCATCTGTGGACTGGTGCAAGCATCTCGGAGTTGGAATATACGCTTTGATGAGTTGATCAAAGCATATAGTTTTATACCGACTTGCGGTGAAGCCTGTATTTACAAGAAAGTGAGTGGGAGCACTACAACATTTCTGATAAGTATATGTGAATGACATATTATTGATCGGAAATAATGTAGAATTATTCTGTAAAGCATAAAGGAGTGTTTGAAAGGAGTTTTTCAAAGAAAGACTTCAGTGAAGCTGCTTACATATTGAGCTTCAAGATCTATAGAGATAGATCAAGACGCTTGATAAGTTTTTTCAATGAGTACATACCTTGACAAGATTTTGAAGTAGTTCAAAATGGAGCAGTCAAAGAAAGAGTTCTTGCCTGTATTATAAGGTGTGAAGTTGAGTAAGACTCAAAGCCCGACCACGGCAGAAGATAGAAAGAGAATGAAAGTCATTCCCTATGCCTTGGCCATAGGTTCTATAAAGTATGTCATGCTGTATACCAGATCTATTGTATACCCTGCACTGATTTGGCAAGGGAGTACAATAGTGATCTAGGAGTAGATCACTGGACAGCGGTCAGAATTATCCTTAGTGAAATAAGGATATGTTTCTCGATTATGGACGTGACAAAAAGGTTCGTCGTAAAGGGTTACGTCGATGCAAGTTTTTGACACTGATCTAGATGAATCTAAAAGTCTCAATCTGGATACATATTGAAAGTGGGAGCAATTAGCTAGAGTAGCTCCTTGAAGAGCATTATAGACAAAGAATTTTGCAAAATACTTACGGATCTGAATGTGACAGACCCGTTGACTAAAATTATCTCACAAGCAAAACATGATCACACCTTAGTACTCTTTGGGTGTTAATCACATAGAGATGTGAACTAGATTACTGACTCTAGTAAACCCTTTGAGTGTTGGTCACATGACGATGTGAACTATGGGTGTTAATCACATGGTGATGTGAACTATTGCTGCTAAATCACATGGCGATGTGAACTAGATTATTGACTCTAGTGCAAGTGGGAGACTGAAGGAAATATGCCCTAGAGACAATAACAAAGTTATTATTTATTTCCTTATATCATGATAAATGTTTATTATTCATGCTAGAATTGTATTAACCGGAAACATAATACATGTGTGAATACATAGACAAACAGAGTGTCACTAGTATGCCTCTACTTGACTAGCTCGTTAATCAAAGATGGTTATGTTTCCTAACCATGAACAAAGAGTTGTTATTTGATTAACGAGGTCACATCATTAGTTGAATCATATGATTGACATGACCCATTCCATTAGCTTAGCACACGATCGTTTAGTATGTTGCTATTGCTTTCTTCATGACTTATACATGTTCCTATGACTATGAGATTATGCAACTCCCGTTTGCCGGAGGAACACTTTGGGTGCTACCAAACGTCACAACGTAACTGGGTGATTATAAAGGAGTACTACAGGTGTGTCCAAAGGTAGATGTTGGGTTGGCGTATTTCGAGATTAGGATTTGTCACTCCGATTGTCGGAGAGGTATCTCTGGGCCCTCTCGGTAATGCACATCACTTAAGCCTTGCAAGCATTGCAACTAATGAGTTAGTTGCGGGATGATGTATTACAGAACGAGTAAAGAGACTTGCCAGTAACGAGATTGAACTAGGTATTGGATACCGACGATCGAATCTCGGGCAAGTAACATACCGATGACAAAGGGAACAACGTATGTTGTTATGCGGTCTGACCGATAAAGATCTTCGTAGAATATGTAGGAGCCAATATGGGCATCCAGGTCCCGCTATTGGTTATTGACCGGAGACGTGTCTCGGTCATGTCTACATTGTTCTCGAACCGTAGGGTCCGCACGCTTAACGTTACGATGACAATTATTATGAGTTTATGCATTTTGATGTACCGAAGGTTGTTCGGAGTCCCGGATGAGATGACGGACATGACGAAGAGTCTCGAAATGGTCGAGACGTAAAGATTGATATATTGGAAGCCTATGTTTGGACATCGGAAGTGTTCTGGGTGAAATCGGGATTTTACCGGATTACCGGGAGGGTTACCGGAACCCCCCGAGAGCCAAATGGGCCAACATGGGCCTTAGTGGAAAGGTGAGAGGGCAGCCCACATAGGGCTGCGCCTCCCCCCCTCTCCCTAGTCCTATTAGGACTAGGAGAGGGGCCGGCCACCTCTCTTTCTCTCCCCTTTAAAGGATTCCTAGTTGGACTAGGATTGGAGGGGGGAGTCCTACTCCCGGTAGGAGGAGTAGGACTCCTCCTGCGCCTCCCTCTCTTTGGCCGGCCAGCCCCCCTCCCTCCAACCTTTATATACGGGGGCAGGGACACCCCAAGACACACAAGTTGATCCTTGAGATCGTTCCTTAGCCGTGTGCGGTGCCCCCTGCCACCAAATTCCACCTCGATCATACCGTTACAGTGCTTAGGCGAAGCCCTGCGTCGGTAGTACATCAAGATCGTCACCACGCCGTTGTGCTGACGGAACTCTTCCTCGACGCTTTGCTGGATCGGAGCCCAAGGATCGTCATCGAGCTGAACGTGTGCTAAGAACTCGGAGGTGCCGGAGTAACGGTGCTTGGATCGGTCGGATCGGGAAGAAGACGTACGACTACTTCCTCTACGTTGTGAGATCGCTTCCGCAGTCGGTCTGCGTTGGTACATAGACAATACTCTCCCCCTCGTTGCTATGCATCACCATGATCTTGCGTGTGCGTAGGAAAATTTTCGAAATTACTGCGTTCCCCAACATAGTTTTCAGTGGTGAACATCACTATGTTGATCATATCTACTATATTATTCACGCTCGACCTTTTGGTCTCAGTGTTCTGAGGCCATATCTGCATATGCTAGGCTCGTCAAGTTTAACCAAGTATTCTGCGTGTGCAAAACTGGCTTGCACCCGTTGTAGATGGACGTAGAGCTTATCACACCCGATCATCACGTGGTGTCTGGGCACGATGAACTTTGGCAACGGTGCATACTCAGGGAGAACACTTTTGTCTTGAAATTTAGTGAGAGATCATCTTATAATGCTACCGTCAATCAAAGCAAGATAAGATGCATAAAAGATAAACATCACATGCAATCAATATAACTGATATGATATGGACATCAACATCTTGTGCTTGTGGTCTCCATCTACGAAGCATCGTCATGATCACTATCGTCACCGGTGCGACACCTTGATCTCCATCGTGGCATCGCTGTCATCTCGTAAATCTTATGCTTCTACGTCTATTGCTACTGCTTAGTGATAAAGTAAAGCATTACTGGGCGATTGCATTGCATACAATAAAGCGACAACCATATGGCTCCTGCCCGTTGCCGATAACTTGGTTACAAAACATGATCATCTCATACAATAAAATTTAGCATCATGCCTTGACCATATCACATCACAACATGCTCTGCAAAAACAAGTTAGACATCCTCTACTTTGTTAGTTGCAAGTTTTACGTGGCTGCTACGGGCTTAGCAAGAACCAATCTTACCTATGCATCAAAAACCACAATGATAGTTTGTCAAGTTGGTGCTATTTTAACCTTCGCAAGGACCGGGCGTAGCCACACTCGGTTCAACTAAAGTTGGAGAAACTGACACCCGCCAGCCACCTGTGTGCAAAGCACGTCGGTAGAACCACTCTCGCGTAAGCGTACACGTAATGTCGGTCCTGACCGCTTCATCCAACAATACCGCCGAACCAAAGTATGACATGCTGGTAAGCAGTATGACTTATATCGCCCACAACTCACTTGTGTTCTACTCGTGCATATAACATCAACACATAAAACTTAGCTCGGATGCCACTGTTGGGGAATGTAGTAATTTCAAAAAAATTCCTACGCACAACAATGAGGGGGGAGAGTGTTGTCTACGTACCCTCGTAGACCGGAAGCGGAAGCGTTATAACAACGCGGTTGATGTAGTCGTACGTCTTCACGGCCCGACCGATCAAGCACCGAAACTACGGCACCTCCGAGTTTTTGCACACGTTCAGCTCGATGACGATCCCCGGACTCCGATCCAGCAAAGTGTCGGGGATGAGTTCCGTCAGCACGACGGCGTGGTGACGATCTTGATGTTCTACCGTCGCAGGGCTTCGCTTAAGCACCGCTACAATATTATCGAGGCTTATGGTGGAGGGGGGCACCGCACACGGCTAAGAGATCAATGATCAATTGTTGTGTCTCTGGGGTACCCCCTGCCCCCTTATATAAAGGAGTGGAGGAGGGGGCCGACCAAGGAGGGTGGCGTGCCCAAGGGGGCGTGTCCAACTCCCACCGGGAATTGGACTCCCCTTTTTCCTATTAGGAGCAGGAGAGGGAAGGAAGAGGAAGGAGAGAGGAAGGAAAGGGGTGCCGACCCCCCTCCCAATTCGGATTGGGCTTGGGGGGGGCGTCCCGTCCCTTGCTCCTTTCCCCTCCTTTCCACTAAGGCCCAATAAGGCCCATATACCTCCCGGGGGGTTCCGATAACCTCCCGGTGATCCGGTATTGTCCCAATCTTACCTGGAACCTTTCCGGTGTCCAAATATAGTCGTCCAACATATCGATCTTTCTGCCTCGACCATTTCGAGACTCCTCGTCAAGTCCTTGATCACATCCGGGACTCCGAACAATCTTAGGTACATCAATATATATAAACTCATAATGAAACTGTCATCATAACGTTAAGCGTGCGGACCCTACGGGTTCGAGAACAATGTAGACATGACCGAGACATGTCTCCGGTCAATAACCAATAGCGAAACCTGGATGCTCATATTGGCTCCTAGATATTCTACGAAGATCTTTATCGGTCAGACCGCATAACAACATACATTGTTCCCTTTGTCATCGGTATGTTACTTGCCCGAGATTCGATCGTCGGTATCTCAATACCTAGTTCAATCTCATTACCGGCAAGTCTCTTTACTCGTTCCGTAATACATCATCTTGCAACTAACTTATTAGTTGCATTGCTTGCAAGGCTTAAGTGATGTGTATTACCGAGAGGGCCCGGAGATACCTCTCCGACAATCGGAGCGACAAATCCTAATCTCGAAATACGCCAACCCAACATGTACCTTTGGAGACACCTGTAGAGCACCTTTATAATCACCCAGTTACGTTGTGATGTTTGGTAGCACACAAAGTGTTCCTCCAGTAAACGGGAGTTGCATAATCTCATAGTCATAGGAACACGTATAAGTCATGAAGAAAGCAATAGCAACATACTAAACGATCGGGTGCTAAGCTAATGGAATGGGTCATGTCAATCACATCATTCTCCTAATGATGTGATCCCGTTAATCAAATGACAACTCATGTCTATGGTTAGGAAACATAACCATCTTAGATTAACGACCTAGTCAAGTAGAGGCATACTAGTGAAACTTTGTTTGTCTATGTATTCACACAAGTATTACGTTTCTGTTAATACAATTCTAGCATGAATAATAAACATTTGTCATGATATAAGGAAATAAATAATAACTTTATTATTGCCTCTAGGCCATATTTCCTTGAGGAAAGGGGGGCGCCACCCCCCTCTCCTAGTCCAATTCAGACCAGAGGGGGAGGGGCGCGCGGCCTGCCCTAGGCCAGCCCTCTCTCTCTCCAGTAAGGCCCATAAGGCCCATTATTTCTCCCCGGGGGGGGGGGGGGGGGTCCGGTAACCCTCCGACACTCCGGTTTTCTCCGAAATCACCCGGAACACTTCCGGTGTCCGAATATAGTCATCCAATATATCGATCTTTACATCTTGACCATTTCGAGACTCCTCATCATGTCCGTTATCATATCCGGGACTCCGAACTACCATCGGTACATCAAAACACAAAAACTCATAATACCGATCGTCACCAAACTTTAAGCGTGCGGAACCTACGGGTTCAAGAACTATGTAGACATGACCGAGACACGTCTTCGGTCAATAACCAATAGCGGAACCTGGATGTTCATATTTTCTCCCACATATTCTACGAAGATCTTTATCGGTCAAACGGCATAACATCATACGTTGTTCCCTTTGTCATCGGTATGTTACTTGTCCGAGATTCGATCGTCGGTATCTCAATACCTAGTTCAATCTCGTTACCGGAAAGTCTCTTTACTCGCTCTGTAATGCATCATCCCGCAACTAACTCATTAATTACAATGCTTGCAAGGCTTACAGTGATTTGTATTACAGAGTGGGCCTAGAGATACCTCTCCGACAATCGGAGTGACAAATCCTAATCTTGATCCATGTCAACTCAACAAGTACCATCGGAGACACCTGTAGAGCACCTTTATAATCGCCCAGTTATGTTGTGACATTGGGTAGCACACAAAGTGTTCCTCCGGTAATCGGGAGTTACATAATCTCATAGTCATAGGAACATGTATAAGTCCTGAAGAAAGCAATAGTAGTAAACTAAAATGATCAAGTGCTAAGCTGACGAAATGGGTCAAGTCAATCACATCATTCTCCTAATGATGTGATCCCGTTTATCAAATGACAACTCATGTCTATGGTTAGGAAACATAACCATCTTTGATCAATGACCTAGTCAAGTAGAGGCATACTAGTGACAATCTGTTTGCCTATGTATTCACACAGGTATCATGTTTCCGGTTAATACAATTCTAGAATGAATAATAAACATTTATCATGATATAAGGAAATAAATAATAACTTTATTATTGCCTCTAGGGCATATTTCGTCGTCCTTTGCAAAGATTAGCAACAGAACCAGTATCAAATACCCAGGCACTACTGCGAGAATTAGTAAGGTACGCATCAATAACATGTATATCACATATACCTTTGTTCACCTTGCCATCCTTCTTATCCGCCAAATACTTGGGGCAGTTCTGCTTCCAGTGACCAGTCTGTTTGCAATAGAAGCACTCAATCTCAGGCTTAGGTCCAGAGTTGGGTTTCTTTTCTTGAGCATCAACTTGTTTGCCGTTCTTCTTGAAGTTCCCGTTCTTCTTCCCTTTACCTTTTTCTTGAAACTGGTGGTCTTGTTAACCATCAACACTTGATTCTCCTTCTTCATTTCTACCTCCGCAGCCTTTAGCATTGTGAAGAGCTCGGGAATTGTTCTATTCATCCCTTGCATGTTATAGTTCATCACGCAGCTCTTGTATCTTGGTGACAGTGATTGAAGAACTCTGTCAATGACACTATCAACAGGAAGATTAACTCCCAGTTGAGTCAAGTGGTTATGGTACCCAGACATTCTGAGTATATGTTCACTGACAGAACTATTCTCCTCCATCTTGCAGCTGTAGAACTTATTGGAGACTTCATATCTCTCAATCCGGGCATTTTCTTGAAATATTAACTTCAACTCCTAGAACATCTCATATGCTCCATGACGTTCAAAACGTCGTTGAAGTCCCGGTTCTAAGCCGTAAAGCATGGCACACTAAACTATCGAGTAGTCATCAGATTTCCTCTGCCAGACGTTCATAACATCTGGTGTTGCTCCTGCAGCAGGTTTGGCACTTAGTGGTGCTTCCAGGACGTAAATGTTCCGTGCATCAATGAGGATAATCCTCAAGTTACGGACCCAGTCCATGTAATTGCTACCATCATCTTTCAACTTTGCTTTCTCAAGGAACGCATTAAAATTCAACGGAACAACAGCATGGGCCATCTATCTATAACAACATAGACATGCAAAATACTATCAGGTACTAACTTCATGATAAATTAAGGTTCAATTAATCAATTTATTAAAGCACTCCCACTTAGACAGGCATCCCTCTAATCATCTAAGTGATCACGTGATCCATATCAACTAAACAATGTCCGATCATCACGTGAGATGGAGTAGTTTTCAATGGTGAACAACAATATGTTGATCATATCTTCCATATGATTCACGCTCGACCTTTCGGTCTCCAGTCTTCCGAGGCCATATCTGCGTATGCTAGGCTCGTCAAGTTTAACCCGAGTATTCTGCATGTGCAAAACTGGCTTACACCCGTTGTATGTGAACGTAGAGCTTATCTCTCCCGATCATCATGTGATGTCTCATCACGACGAACTTTTGCAACGGTGCATACTCAGGGAGGACACTTGTACCTTGAAATTTAGTAAGAGATCATCTTATAATGCTACCGTAGATCTAAGCAAAATAAGATGCATAAAAGATAAACATCACATGCAATCAATATAAGTGATATGATATGGCCATCATCATCTTCTGGTTGTGATCTCCATCTCCGAAGCACCGTCATGATCACCATTGTCACCGGCGCGACACCTTGATCTCCATCTTAGCATCATTGTCGTCTCGCCAACTATCGCTTCTACGACTCTCGCTACCGCTTAGTGATAAAGTAAAGCAATTACAGGGCAATTGCATTGCATACAATAAAGAGACAACCATATGGCCCCTGCTAGTTGCCGATAACCCGGTTACAAAACATGATCATCTCATACAACAAAATATAGCATCATGTCTTGACCATATCACATCATGACATGCCCTGCAAAAACAAGTTAGACGTCCTCTACTTTGTTATTGCAAGTTTTACGTGGCTGCTACGGGCTGAGCAAGAACCGTTCTTACCTATGCATAAAAACCACAACGATAGTTTTTCAAGTTAGTCATGTTTTAACCTTATCAAGGACCGGGCATAGCCACACTCGATTCAACTAAAGTTGGAGAAACTGAGACCCGCCAGCTACCTGTGTGCAAAGCATGTCGGTAGAACTAGTCTCGCGTAAGCGTACACATAATGTCGGTCAGGGCCGCTTCATCCAACAATACCGCTGAACCAAAGTGTGACATGGTGGTAAGCAGTATGACTTGTATTGTCCACAACTCACTTGTGTTCTACTCGTGCATATAACATCTATGCATAAACCAGGCTCGGATGCCACTGTTGGGGAACGTAGTAATTTCAAAAAAAAATCCTACGCACACGCAAGATCATGGTGATGCATATCAACGGGAGGGAAGAGTATCGTCCACGTACCCTTGTAGACTATAAGAGGAAGCGTTATGAGAACGCGGTTGATGTAGTCGAACGTCTTGACAATCCGACCGAACCAAGTACCGAACGCACGGCACCTCTGAGTTCAGCACACCTTCAGGCCGATGACGTCCCATGAACTCCGATCTAGCAGAGCTTTACAGGAGATTTCCGTCAGCACGACAGCGTGTTGATGGTGATGATGTTGCTACCGACGCAGGGCTTCGCCTAAGCACCACTACGATATGATCGTGGTGGATTAT
This sequence comes from Triticum monococcum, assembly GCA_034509565.1. NCBI lineage: Eukaryota > Viridiplantae > Streptophyta > Magnoliopsida > Poales > Poaceae > Triticum > Triticum monococcum. Next base: position 301,055,249 of record CM067844.1, on the reverse strand, counting down.
GGTGGAGGGGACACCGCACATGGCTAACGGCTCAACGATCAACTTGTGTGTCTAGAGGTGCCCCTGCCCCCATGTATAAAGGAGGAAGGGGGGAGGCCGGCCAGCCCTCTATGGCGCGCCAGGAGGAAGAGTTCTCCTCCTAGTAGGAGTAGGACTACTAGGAGGGGAAAGGAAGGGGAGAGGGAGAAGGAAAAGGGGGCGCCGCCCCCCTCTCCTAGTCCAATTCAGACCAGGGGAAGGGGCGCGCCGCGTGCCCTAGGCCAGCCCTCTCTCTCTCCACTAAGGCCCATAAGGTCCATTATTTCTCCCCCCCCCAAGGGGGGGGGGGGGTTCCGGTAACACTTCGGCACTCCGGTTTTCTCCGAATCACCCAGAACACTTCTGCTGTTCGAATATAGTCGTCCAATATATCGATCTTTATGTCTTGACCATTTCAAGACTCCTTGTCATGTCCGTGATTATATTCAGGACTCCAAACTACCTTTGGTGATCAAAACACAAAAACTCATAATCCCGATCGTCACCGAACTTTAAGCGTGCGGACCATACGGGTTCGAGAACTATGTAGACATGACCGAGACACGTCTACGATCAATAACCAATAGCGGAACCAGGATGTTCATATTGGCTCCCACATATTCTACCAAGATCTTTATCGGTCAAACTGCATAACAACATACGTTGTTCACTTTGTCATCGCTATGTTACTTGTCTGAGATTCGGTCGTCGGTATCTCAATACCTAGTTCAATCTCGTTACCAGCAAGTCTCTTTACTCGTTCCATAATGCATCATCCCGCAACTAACTCATTAGTTACAATGCTCACAAGGCTTATAGTGATGTGTATTACCGAGTGGGCCAGAGATACCTCTCTAACAATCGGAGTGTCAAATCCTACTCTTGATCTATGTCAACTCAACAAGTACCATCGAAGACACCCGTAGAGCACCTTTAGAATCACCCAGTTACCTTGTGATGTTTGGTAGAACATGAAGTGTTCCTCCGGTAGTCGGGAGTTACATAATCTCATAGTCATAGGAACATGTATGAGTCATGAAGAAAGCAATAACAATAAACTAAAACGATCAAGTGCTAAGCTGATGAAATGGGTCAAGTCAATCACATCATTCTCCTAATGATGTGATCCCGTTTATCAAATGACAACTCATTTGTATGGTTAGGAAACATAACCATCTTTGGTCAACGAGCTAGTCAAGTAGAGGCATACTACTGACAATTTGTTTGTATATGTATTCACACATGTATCATGTTTCCGGTTAATACAATTCTATCATGAATAATAAACATTTATCATGATATAAGGAAATAAATAATAACTTTATTATTGCCTCTAGGGCATATTTCCTTCACATCTTCTCCCTTATCTCAGCAATTTCCTTATCATCCTTCTAAGCTTATCGAATTTTTCCCAATAATGTCGACTGAATTTCCAATGAGGCAACAAACCCTCTAGGGACTATCTCCAAGCATAGCTCCGTGAGATATTCAGCTAACTCCTTTGGCAATCCTCCGCTTATGAGGGTACTGGACTAACTCTTCTGGCTCAAAGTGTCTGCTACGACATTAGCCTTGCCTCGATGATAGTGCAACTTCATATCATAATCCTTTATAAGCTCCAACCATCTCCTTTGCCTCAGATTCAACTCCTTCTGTGTGAAAATGTACTTCAAACTCTTATGATCCGTGTACACATCACAATGATTTCCAATAAGAAAATGTCTCCAGGTCTTGAGTGCATGCACTACAGCTGCTAACTCCAAATCATGTGTGGCATGATTTAACTCATGCGGGCGAAGATGACGTGAGACATATGAAACAACTCTTCCGTCTTGCATAAGCACGCCTCCAAGTCCTAAGCGAGATGCGTCGCAATACACCTGGAAATCCTTGCGTATATCCGGTAGAATCAGCACTAGGGCTTTAAACAGACGTTTCTTCAACTATTGGAAACTTGCCTCACATTCATCTATCCACTTGAACTTAGTATCTTTCTTCAACAACTCCGTCATGGGCTTCGCTATCTTAGAGAAATTCTCAATGAATCTCCGATAATATCCCGCGAGTCCAAGAAAACTGCGGATCTCTCCAACTGATATAACATGTCCAGGGAATCCAACTTCCTTTAACCAAAACTCACATTTGCTGAATTTGGCGTATAAATGATGTTCCCTGAGCTTCTCGAGAACTAAACACAAATGCTCCTCGTGTTTCTATTCATTCTTCGAGTACACCAAAATGTCATCAATAAACACCACGACAATTTTATCCAAGAACTCCATGAACACCTTATTCATCATACTCATGAAATAGGTAGGGGCGTTTGTCAGTCCAAATGACATAACCGTGTACTCATATAGCCCGTACCTTGTGGTGAAGGATGTCTTGGGTATATCCTGTTCTCGGATCTTCAGTTGGTGGTATCCTGATTGTAGATCGATCTTGGAAAATACTTTAGCTCCTTGCAGCTGGTCAAACAAATCATTGATCGTCGGTAGTGGGTACTTGTTCTTGATCGTCACTTCATTCAATGCACGATAATCAACCACCATTCTCAAAGATTTGTCCTTCTTCTCAACCAAGAGCACTTGGGCTCCCCATGGTGACGAGCTTCGTCGAATGTAACCTTTCTCCAATAACTCCTTAATCTGTTTCTTAATCTCCTCCAGATCATTTGTGGGCATCCGGTATGGTCTCTTTGATATTGGTCCAGTTCCTGGCAACAACTCTATCAAAAACTCAATGTCTCGATTCGATGGCATGCCTGGTAGTTCCTCTGGAAATACATCCGAGTAATCCTTCACTACAAGAAGTTCCTCCTGAACAACGTCCGTGAGGGAGTTTAGGTGGGTCCTCTTTGGGATATGCCTAGATACATACTTAATCCTTTTTCCCTTCGGGGTGGTGTGTAGAATTGACCTACTAGCACAATCATTGTTTCCTCCATACTTCAATAGCCAATTCATACCCAGTATCACATCCAATCCTTGTGACTCCATGATTATTAGGTCCGAGGGGAAAATATGGCTGCCAACGTTCAAGGGTATCCGGTCGCACCATCAGCTGGCGATATACTCTGCTCCTGGTGAGCTTACAAACAAGGGTGTCCTAAGGGCTAAGGTGGGTAACTTAAAGTTGTCCATGAATCCCCTTGTGTATGAATGCGATGCACCAGTATCAAAAAGAGTGAGAGCGGTAAATGACTTAACCAAAAACATACTGATAACTGCGTCTGGCTGCTCTTCAACCTCCTTCACGTTCATGTGGTTCACTTGGCCCCTATTGAAAGGGTTGGGCTTCTTCCTAGAGCTTCCATTGCCATTTCCATTCTTGAGTTCAGGACACTCATTGGCATAGTGTCCAGTCTTCCCGCACTTGAAATAAGTAACATGACTTTGGTCCTTCTTGGCGTGTGTGCTTGGGTTAGAGCGTTTCTGACTACTTGCTCCACTCCCATTTCCTTTCCTAGAGCCATTGTGGTTATGCGAACTTCCTCCATTCTGGTTATGGCCTCCATGGTTATGGGTATATTCTCCCGAGGTCGGGGTGAACCGAGGTTTCTGCTGAGCTCCTGAATTGTACTTCCCTTGTCCATTCTTTCTTTTGTGGCTCTCAATCTGATTGCTGCTTCCCTTCAATCATAAGAGCCTTACCTGCCAACTCCTAGTAGTTGTTAAACGTCGCCACCACTAACTGCATCCTCATCTCATCATTCAGCCCTTCCATAAACTTCTCTTGCTTCGCGGCATCTGTGGATAGATCGTCTGGGGCATAGCAGGCTAACTTACTAAACTCATCCACGTACTGCCCCCACAGTACGGTTGCCCTGGCGTAAGTTGCGAAAATCACGCTTCTTAATGCACATAGCTCCAGTTGAGACATGAGCAGTGCAGAACGCTTGCTGAAACTACTCCCAAGGAACATTGGCTACAGGGAAGGTGATTGTGTAATTCTCCCACCATGACGCTGCAGGTCCATCCAATTGGTGTGCGGCAAAATGCACCTTCTCAGCATCTGTGCAACCTGTAGTAGCCAGTCATCAGCAACTATGTGCTCGGTGCTACTGGAAAACACTGGCGGTTGTAACCTCAGAAAATAGGCTAAGTTGTCAACTGGAGGGGGTGGCGGTGGGTTGTTCTTGCCTTGGTTCTAGACTAGCAATTGCATCCGCGTATTCTGCTGTTGAATCAACTGAGTGAGCTCTGGTGGGAAAGCAAATCCGGGGTCATGTCTCGGAGGCATCTGATGGATTTAGAGGGGAGAGATTAGAATAGAATGAGGTCTAGTGAGAAAACACTACCCATATGCACATGAGACAAACACAAACATATCACTCCAAAACAATTTCAAGCAAGGGCATACAATCGATCTAACTATCGTTACAGTGCTCGGACTACTAATATATACATGGGGAAATACAACTAATAGTATGGTGGTCTACCAAAAAAAATTATGTGTAGAAGACTCCATGATATCTTCTCTAGCTTCATCTTCATTATCATCGTCACTTGGGTCGGAGTCAGTGTCGTCGATGATGATGTAATCCTTGGGATGGTCGTCATCTCCTCCTGGCGCAGGGTCTCCCATGAATACTCCTAGCTTCATTGTCAGGTCGTCATTCTTCTCCACTAGTATTGTGATTTCCTCCTCATATCCGTCGCGTGTAGACTTGAGTTCCTCTTCCAGCTCCAAGTTCCTAGTCATCAACTGCTTCAGATCTATCATGCTTGCACACATTTGGTTCTCCTGGCGTCGGTTGTGCTAGTTTAACTCCTGGATGAAGGCTGTAATGGACCTATCCCTCCTGTTGCTGATCACCTCCCATTACTCATCTCGGCGCCCACATATCTGGTGATAGTGTCCTTAAGATCCTTGTGATAAACTTCGCCGATGCGTCCTATGGCGATGTGGGCTGCCATGCTCTTTCCTAGATTCCAGGTTGGTGCATCGAAAGAAAACTCTATGGTTTTAGTTACTGGCGTGAATGTCCTTCCTAGAACTTGAACTTCAATCATCCAACGCTCTTCTTCTGGTAAAGTGGTGGTGTAGGTCCCGGTGAAGCTTGGTATTCCAATGTTCAGGTACCTAGTGACTTCCTTCAAGTCTCGTCCAAAAAGTGTGTCTTCATCTGGCTGTGTAAACATGTTCCTTGTGCCCGCCATCCTATAGAGTAGAAAATGGAGAGGAGTCAGAAATGGGTAGAGAAGAGTGACCTATGGCTCATCTTAGTGGCCGTGTCCTACATTTAGCGTGTTCTCTGATACAATCTTGTAGCGATCCGACCTCAAACAACCAAATCTCTGTGCATAAGTGTCATCCTTGGATCGGTAATGCTGACACACACAGTACTTGAATGATTTATAACAGAGTGGCAATGACACACTTATTACATCGAATGTCTCAAAAGAGAACTTATTACAATAAATATGGATTAAGGCCATCTAAAAGATAACAGCGGAAGGCTTGGAAGGTAAAGTGAGTCCATCAACTCCAACAGCATAGCTGAGTGCATGACAATGACCTAGCGCACCTTACTCTTCATCTAAAAGTCTGCAACATGATATGTTGCAGCCCGAAACGGGTCAGCACATGGAATATGCTGGCAAGATAACAAAGTAGAGAAATGAAACAAGTAAAAGCTATCACTACATGTATATATGGCTGGTGGAGAAGCTATATGGTTATAATGTTTTTGCGAAAAGCCAATTTTCCCTACAACGCAGAATATATTTTATTTAACTATCATGGTAGTTGAAACATTGAGTATGGTAAAACCCCATATCAATCCCATTTAAAAGTAATTAACATCCAACAAATTAATTTAGGGTGATGAGATCCACATGATAATCCAAGAACCAGATACTCAAGATGTCCATAACCGGGGACACGACTAACCATGATTAGTTTGTACACTCTGCAGAGGTTTGCGTGCTTTTCCCCACAAGACTCAATCTCCTCCGTTGGAATTCTTGCAATACATTGTGTTTGAGAAACGGATGACCGAGACACGGTCTTTCAGAAGCATTAACTCTAACCCCGGGTAGACAGTACCAACCTACATCCCCTACATTTGCTAGCCTACCACTAGAAGAGGTCAGCAACTTACTCCACTATGCTATAGCCCATAATAGCTTGTGGCTGCACATAGAAATTTCTAGCAAGAATAATCTTATGATCCCTTTGAGCCTGGGTGGCGAACCAAAAAGGAGAGCACTGGTATATCCCCAGGTGCCCACAACCAATCCACCTAGATGTGTGTTTAAATAGCCACCTTAAGTCAACCATTAATTAATAATCTCACATCTGTCATGGATACACTCAAACCCAATCCACGTGTACGAGCATAGCATGGCAATAAATAGCATAACATAGAAGTAACTCCCAAGGGTTTGATAATAAAGGGGCAGTAGGTTCTACCTCATCAACTACTTCCCAAAACCCACATGTTAAGAGATCCTACTCATGCAATGTTTGAGGGTTGTAACTAACGCATAAAAGCTGGGTAATAAAGGGGTATGATCAATGTGTTACTTGCCTTCCTGATGATCGACAAAACCTAGTGACTCGTAGTAGCACGTTGCGCACTCCGGAAATTCTATCACAAACAAACAATAGCATAGATAAGCAGTCAGGCAAAGATGCAAGTGTAAAACTTCAGATAAGGAGATCCAAACTGAAAGTCCAACTAAAGAGGTTCGATTTGCAAAAAGAATCGATCAAAATGGAGGTACGGAACTGAATCTACGGTCAAAAGAACTTCGGTTGCAAATCTGCTTGCAACCAAATTTTAATTTGTCAAAAACCCTGTTTAAGTTGACTAAACAGAAAGAGGGCTTCGAGACGATGATTTTGGCGTTGGTTTCACTGGATTTGGACAAACGGTTAAGAAACGGAGAGGGTTTGAAGATCAGGGGCTAATCTGTGATAAAAATAATCGTGGATAGGTCCCTGGCCAAAAAAAAAGAAAAGACTAACGAATGAACATTCGCTGTCTTAACCTAACCGGCGAACAACTTTTGTTAAAACGAACGAAGGGATGAACGTCCGTTAAAAAAATAAACCAACGAAAATGTAGCGACCCGACCCGAATGGATCAAGTCTACTGTGCTCCGGTGTCATCCCTGGATCAGTAATGCTGACACCACACAGTACTTCGAAGGATTTATAGCAGAGTGGCAATCACACACTTATTACATCGGTGTCTCAAAAGTGAACTTATTACAAAAATATGGCTTAAGGCCATCTAATATCGATAACAGCGGAAGACTTGGAAGATAAATGGGTCCATCAACTCCAACGGCATCACTGAGTATAGAACCACGACCTAAGCACCTTAATCGTCGTCTGAAAAGTCTGCAACATTAACGTTGCAGCCCGAAACGGGTCAGCACATGGAATATGCTGGCAAGGTAACACATAGAGAATGATGGAATAAAACAGCTATACTATATGCATATTTGGCTGGTGGAAAGCTCTATGGTTACTGTTTTGCGTAAAGCCAGTTTTTCCCTACTGCAAAGGAATAAATTTATTTAACTATCATGGTGGTTGTTAAACATTGAGAATGGTTGACAGCATTCTCAATCCCAATTAAGTGAACAATTAAAACCCAACAATATTAATTAGAGGTAACATGTTGAGATTCACATGATATTCAAGTACTAGATACTCAAGATGTCCATAACTGGGGCCACGGCTAATGATGATTAGTTTGTTACACTCTGCAGAGGTTTGCGCACTTTTCCCCACAAGACTCGATCGCCTCCGTTGGATTTCTCGCACTACTGGTGTTTGAGAAACGGATGACCGAGACACAGTCTTTCAGAAGCGCTAGCACCTTACGATGGATAGACCGGTACACCTACTTCCCCTACATCTGCTAGTGTACCCTGTAAGAGTTCGCACGACTTAGTCAACTATGCCAGAGCCCATAATGGCTTGTGGCTGCACATGTAAGTATTTAGCATGAAAGATCTTATGATCCCTTTGAGCCTGGGTGGCGGTCCGAAAAAAAACAGGCAAGTCCTGATAGACATGAGGTGCCTCAATCCACCCAGATGTGTGTTTAAGTTGCCACCTTAGATAAACCATTAAAATTATCAATCTCACATCTGTCATGGATATCACTCACCCAATCCACGTCTACTAGCACAGCATGGCGTAAGAAGCAAACGTAGAAGTAACTCCCAAAGGTTTCATGATAAACAGGTAATAGGTACTACCTCATCTACTTCCCATCCCATAATTTAATTAGATCCTAATCATGCAATGTGTGAGGACGGATCTAATGCAATAAAACTGGGTTGTAGAAAAGGTATGATCAAAGTGTTACTTGCCTTGCTGATGATCCGCAAGTCCTAGAGATTCGAAGTAACAGGCAGCACAATCCGGGTAATCTATCGCAGACAAACAACAAGCATACAATAAGTACTCATCTAATGCACAGGTAAAACTCGAACAAAAGATCGAACCAGAAAGTTCAACTTAAGAACTCCGGTTGCAAAGAGAGAAAGAACCGAACAAAGAAACCGAAAACAAACGGCGGAAGAAAACAACTCGGTTCTAGCAAGTTGAAACTAGGTCAAATTTTACTGTAGCAAAAACTTAGTTAAAGTTGATTAGTCAGAACGGCGGTTTCGAAATGAAACTCCAGGCGCTTGAATCACCTGATTCCGATAAACGAGCGAGAAGATAGACTAGAACGAAGATCGGATCTGAGATCGCGATCGCGGAAAAAATCCGACGAAAAGAAAAAGAAGAACGGTTAAACAAACAGACGTTCGTTAACCGGGGAATAATCCGATGATCACGTTCGTTAGGAGGAACGGTCCGGCGAACGGTCTCGAGGCAACTAAACCGGAAAAGAAAACGAATCCGATCTAGGGTTTCGGAAAAGAAAACCGAACGAAAAACCGATCTAGAAAACCGGAACGGTTTAGAAAAGAAAACGAATCGGAAGAGAAGAAAAGAATCGGAACGATTTAGAAGAAAACCGATCCGAGGAAAATAAATAGAGATGACATGGCGCGGTACCTCCGGCGAGGTCTCCGGCGAGGGCTCCAGCGACGGGGCACAAGGGCGGCGGCGGCGGTGACGCAGGGCGGCGGCGGCGGTGATGCAGGGTGGCGGCGGCACAAGGGCGCGGGGCAAGGTGTGGCTTGGGGCTTGGTGTGGGATTTAGAGGGGGGTGTGGGGGTATATAAAGAGGGGAGGGGAGAGGAGACTTGGGGGAGGGGGCAAGAAATAAGAGTAGGAGAAGGAATCCAAATAAAAGCAACCCGAGTCCTACTAGGACTCTAGGCGGCGGCGGCTCCCTCCTGCGCCAGGCGCGCGGCGCAGCTAAGGCCTGGCCGGCCGGCCTGCTGGCTGGGCCTTGGCCCAAGGCGCGCTGCTGGATTTTTTTAAATGGTTTCGCGCGCAGAAAAAAACATAGAAAAAGAAATCTAAACGAACTCCAAAACTCCCAAAGTAAATTTTTCCCCGACTCCAAAAATTGAGTCGAACAAAATGAAATTTTCTCTGGGCCTAAAATGCAAATTTTGAAAACGCGCATTTTTCCTTATCCAAATAAAAAGGCAAATAAACTCCGACAAGACCAAAGATCCTCTTTTCAAAATTTGAGAAAGCTCAAATATGAAAATGATGAATTCTCCAACTCTCTCCGAGGGTCTTTGAGTTGCGTGAAATTTCTAGGATCGACAAAATGCAAGAAAATATGATATGCATGACGATCTAATGTATAACATTCCAAATTGAAAATTTGGGATGTTACAGAAAAACCGAACCGATCTATATAAAGAAAGATCTAGGGTTTTCTGAAAAAAAACAGACATTTTTTTACCTAACCGAGCAAAAAGACCAGCGGCAGCGGCGGCTAACTCCGGAGGGGCTCCGGCGGCGGCGAGCGGCGGCGGCGCGGGCAGCGGCAGTGTCAGCGGCAGCGGCGCGGTGGCTTGGGCTGGCGGGGCGGCGGCGACATAGAAACCGAGGTGTGGTGGCACGGAAAACGAGGTGCGGCAACGGCTAGGGTTTCGGGCGGCGGGGCTGGCGGCTTGGGCTGGCGGGGTGGTCCGGCCTCGCATTTTAAAGGGGCCGGCCGGGGAAGTTTGGCTCGGGCATGGCCCGTAGGTTGGTTCGTTCTTTTTAAATGGACGGAGTAAAATAAATAAAAGAAATACCAAACGAAGTCCAAAAATCCTGAAATAAATTTTCAGGGTCCTCTAATAATATTTCGGACAAAGTGAACATTAATTTGGGCTGAGAATGCAATTTTCAAAATGCATATTATTCTAATTCAAATAAAATAGCAATAAAATCGACATAAAATACTTTATTTGATTTTAACATTTTTCCTGCAATATTTCTTTATTTTGGAGAAGTCATCTTATCTTTTTTTTGAGGAAACACGGTGGGGAAGACCCCCAATGTAACTCATTTTCTATTAATTGATGGAGCAATTACAGATGGTTATACACATACACATCAAGGAGTGTATAAATGAAAAATTACAATGTATCTAGCCAAGTTTGCATTCCCTCTTTTAGGCTTGGCTTTGCCTTCTTAATGATAATGCTGATGTGCTCCTTGAAGCAAGATATGCAGTATGCAATGTGTTTGGTTTTGTTGTCAAAGATGATAGCATTCCTGTGCTTCCATATGCTCCAACATCCTGCCATAATGCATTCTTTAAACCCTCTTAGCTTGGTTCTGTTTTTGGCTTCTATCATCGTGTCATTGATATTCAGATCAGTGTTCCACTCAAGGTTCAAATTCATCCAAAAAATTTGGCTGAAATCACAGCTGAAAAAAAGATGTTGGAGGCATTCGTTGGGCTCCTCATCACATAGAACACAATGACTATCTTCAATGAAAAAAATTCCTCATCAACATGTCTCTCGTATTGAGTTTATCCAGTAGTAATAACCAAAAGAAGAACTTTTGCTTTGGCAGACAACATGATTTCCAAATCCATTGGAATGGTTTAGGAGCTTCAGGTGGGTTTCCAATGAGATGTAGATATATTGTTTTATTGGAGTAGTGCTTAGATTGCCAGTTGAACTGGCAGGTATCTTTATTGTCTCTACAGAAGTCAGTTCTCAAAATGTTATACAAAACATGACTTTGTTGCACTGCAATCGAGGACATTGGCAGGTGAAACATGCTGTAGAAATCACACTCAGTAGCATTTATTGCATTGGCAATGGTGAAATTATCCTCTTTTGCAAAAGAATGAAGCCGTGGGAAGATGTTAACTAGAGTATCTTCTTGCCAAACATCCATCCATAACAAAACAGTATTACCTTTGGCTTGTTTACAGATTGACATATCTTTGAAATCATCTAGAATTGCACAACAATCCCTCCACCAGAATGATCCTACTCTGGTTGGGTAAGTGCGAACAGTACCATCAGAACAGTAAGTATCCCATATCATTTCAACCCATGGTATATCCTGTTTATTGAAAAATTTATATAGGAATTTAACTAATAAAGTTCTGTTTTTCTTTTTGAGATCTAGAACTCCTAATCCTCCTGATTTCTTTGGAAGGCATACAGTCTCCCAATTAACCAAGCATTTACCTTGTTTGTTTATTTCATTACCATACCAAAGAAAACTTCTTCCAGATTTTTTCAAAATGATCAAGAATTGTGAATGGAACTCTGATGGAGCACATAGCAAAGATAGGAACAGCTGCAACAATTGCTTTCAAATTAAGTCATCTTACCTGCTATACCAGACAATCTTTTGTCAAGTCTTGACACCATAGGCATGAGATCATCAACTTTTGGTCTGGTTGACCCCATAGGGAGGACCAAATATGTAAATGGCATATTTTCTTTCTTGCATCCTATTATATTGGCCAAATCATAGGCAATGGTGTCACTGATGTTAATGGGGACAAATGATGATTTGTTATAATTTACCTTAAGACCAGTAAAAGATGAAAAGATCTCAAGTATCTCTGTCATTTTTATCAATTGTTTTGGGTCAGCTGGCATGATAATTAAAGTATCATCAGCATATTGGATGATAGGATATATTTTGGCCCTAGGATATTCAACTGGTAGTTTAATCTCTCCTTGCTGCCATGCTTTGTTCACCAGGATTTGCAGGAGTTCTGCAACCATCAGATATAGTAGAGGAGAGTATGGATCACCTTGTCTAACACCTCTTCTACATTTTATAACTTTACCAGGTACACCATTAAGGATAAGAGATGAAGTGGTAGTGCTGAGCAACATTTTACTCCATCTGATCCATTTATCACAAAACCCAAGATGTTTCATCATGAAGTAGATTGCATTGTGATCCACTTTGTCAAAAGGCTTTTCAAAGTCAATCTTGAAGATTATAGCTTGGTTTTTGGATTTGTGGCACATGTAGATATACTCAAAACTCCATGCCAAACAATCCTGGATACTTCTTCCTTTAATGAATACATATTAGTTCTTGCTGCTGACAGTTAAGATGATCTGCTGTGCTCTGTTGGCCGGAAGTTTATTTATGATTTTGGCTGGCATGCTGACCAGAGAGATAGGCCTAAAATCATTAGGTGTCTCTGGATTGTCATTTTTAGGAGAGAGGGACATGAAAGGACTGTTGATGGGCTCAAGATTGACTTTTTCATCTTGGAAGTCCTTAATCAAACTATAGAAACATTCCTTAATAATGTGCCTACATTTTTTCATAAAGAGTCCATTAAGCCCATCAAATCCAGGTCATTTGTCATTAGGCATGCATTCAATGGCATTGTCAATTTCCTCTATTGTGAAATGATTTGTTATGTTGTCATCAATCTCTTATAGAGCCATGTTTTGAATATCAAAATGCTGACCAGTATCCTCTGTTTTACCAATTCTATCATTGAAATATTTCCATAGAATTGCAGCTTTCTGTTCATGTTCATGGACTTCAATGTTATCAGATGACTTGATAAAGGAAATGTAGTTATGCCTGAATACTTGTGTTGCAATAGCATGATTTTTTTGTATTTTCATCTCCAAGATTAGCCCATCTAATGTTGGCTCTGATTCTCCAATATTTTCTTTTTGCTTCAAGTAGTTTATTAGTGTGCTTGATCAAAGCTTTCCTGAAATTATTCTCAATCCTAGTAAGATACCTCTGATCTTCCACACCATCCAGTAGTTTTACATAGAAGCAACAGTACTCTATTATTTTGTTTAGTTGAGAAATTTTCTTGCTCCAAACCTTGAGACCTTTTTTGATAGATTTGAACTTAGCCACAATATTTTTGGCAGTATGTGTGAAGAAAGTGCTGTTCTGCAATGATTTTCCATAGTTTCTAGAAACCCCTCAATTTAGTCCCAAATTCCTCAAACCAGAAAAGTTAGCTTTTAGGGATTTTGCTGTCAATTTGCACCTTAATAGGTACATGATCTGATGAAATTTTAGCCAGAGGAAATGCCATAGTGTTTGGATGATCAGAAATCCATTCAGAGCTGGTGAAAATCCAATCAAGCTTTTCCAGTAGAGGTGAGTCCTGCATATTACTCCAAGTGAAAGCTCTTCCTTTTAATGGGATTTCAACAAGATCATGGTTGATAATAATATTTATGAAAATCATCATATTATTATGGTCTCCAACAGTCTTGTTTCAATTCTCAGGTCCTCTAATAAAGTTGAAATCTCCAAGGAACATCCAGTACTTAGAGGAGCTGATATGCAGATTGGTAAGCCACTGTGTGAATTCATTCTTGCCCACAATAGTGTTTGGTCCATAGATATTGGTTAGCTTCCATTTAGAGTTATCCATGGTGGATGTGAACTCCACAGTAATCTGAAAGTAGCTTTGTGAGATTAGTTTACCAGTGACATGGCTGCCATTCCATATTGTTATAATACCTCCTGAACTGCCAGATGATGGAACATGCAAAAATTTGTTAAACCTCCTAGGACTGAATTTTTTGATATATGATATGTCAAATTCCTCTCTTTTTGTTTCCTATAGTGCAATGATCCTACAAGCACTCTCCTCAATTTTTAATCTGATGTCATCCCATCTTTCTTGAGAGTTGATACCTCTCATATTCCAACATAGAATATTCCAGCTTCTATTCATTATAAAATGACTTGTATATTCTGATCTCATATATGTAGTAGCATAATATGAGGCAAGGAAAATAAAACCGTTTGGAAAGGACATCATGTGATTTTTCAGATCTAAGTACAAATTGAACTCTTAGATTATAGCATAGTAAATGCATTGAAAGCCTAGACAAAATAACAACATGTCCAGAGGTGGCACCTAAAATATCAGTAGTACCATTATTACAGACCAAGGTGATCCAAGGTGCACACAGGCACACAAACCAAAAGAGAGGAAACATAGCATAACTCAAACTGGAAGAAAAGATAACTTGATGACATTTAAGGTGGTCATCTAGGACTAGATGCCAAGTAGAAGCTTTATTCATCTGAACTATCATACTTCAGAGCACTCGCAGACACCTCCTTGTGTGGCATCTTGTAGGGCCCAACACCAATGGCCTGTAGGGTTTGCATTGGGATAGGAGGAGGAGGGGGGCATGCTTGTCTATCACTATAGAGTCAAACTTAGGCCCCAGATTGATGGCAATTCTGTCCTTGTCGAGCTGTGCAATAGAGATCTCACCATCAATGAACTTCCTTTTGTTTTGAATATTGTGGATGGCCGCAGTTGCAGATTTTTTATCCTTAAAGCCCATGTTAATTTTGGCCAAACGATCACTTCTTCTACAGAAAGCTTCATCAACAATGTTGTTTTTCTTTCTCTTATTGGCCATGTTGTTTTTCTTGCCAGTGACAACATATTCCTCTTCTGAAATTTCCACAATACTTGCAAAGCTGGTGTTCTGTGGTGCTTCATGGACAGTTTGTATCTGTAAATAGCATCTCTTATTGGTTTCATTAGTGCCTTCAACATCTACAATGTTGCATTTAGCGTTGATGATTTTAGCACCACCCAATTTAGGGATGATATACTGTGCATTTGTAACCAAACTGCCAATCAGTCCTTGTAGAGCAGATATATCCTCATATATCTCTGAAGCACCTACCAGACCTAGAGATATACCAACCTGCTGGGCTGCCACCTGATCATTGTAGTTCATGCTTCTATTATGTGGGGAGAAAACAGGGATCTCAAGAGGTATGGAGCTGTCAGCCTCATGGTTTTGAGCAAGTATAGCATTGAGCCCCACTGATATGTTGTGGGCATTTGGATCTATGTTGTTTTCATCAGATCCCTCCACCTGAGATGCACCATGAATGTCAGTAGGCATAGTCCCATGTTGTGTATTAGGGGGTTCATTTTCCTCCACTTCAGCATTGTTGTTATCGTTTAGTTCAGCAGCAATTTGAGCGTCCTCATATGGGGCTGCAAGACCCTCATTATGTGGGTTAATGACAACTTGTTCCACTGGGATGTTGCCAAGCACTTCATCGTGCCAAAACCCTTTATGCACATTGGGAATGCGATGAGGATTTCCTCCATTAGGCCTTGTTTGGTGGAGGAGGTTTGGGGAGGTTTGGAGGGGAATATCCTCGCAGGGTTCAAAATCCCCACAAATCCTTGTCAGCCCATTTGACACATAGGGATTGAGAAGGCCAATCCTCTCCGTTCCCCACGAATCCCCCTCAATCCATGTGGTACAGAAAACCCCCCAAGGTACCCATGGAACTGGACGCTTGCTTTGCTGCTGCTGTTGTAGGAGGTTTAACCAAATAGAGGGGTTTATGAGGGGGGAGGGATTAGTGGGGAATTGAGAGGATCGGGTGGAAGAGAGGGATTAACCAAATCCCCTCAGATCCCTCTCCACTCCGGGGCTGCAAATCCTCCCCTGTCAAACGAGGCCTTAGGGGGGAGTGGATCCTCATCTCCTCCCTGCTGCCCAATGAGCTCTCTGGATAGTATATAGGCAAGGCATGTCCATGAGTCTCCATAGCCCATGTCATCCAGGTTGCAAAGAATAGCAATATTGAGTGGGAGTGTTTCATCATTCATGACTCTTACTTTCACAATAATCCTGGTTTTGTCCCTCGGATCCTTGTTCCAGATAAGAAAACGGCCATAAGGTGCAAAAGTCCTACTAATAACATTGGCACCCCAGCACTCTAACGGGTAGTTCATCAACAGCATCCAGATATCATGAGTGAAAGTAATGCTTCTGTAGTTAATACCACGGTCCTGCCTAGTAATTCTAAGCACTTTGTCTCCGATCTGAAATGGACTATGGCTAACTGCAGTATCACATGAGCATGTTGTGGTAAACTGGATTAAGACAGATCCCATACCACATCTGGAAGAGTAGCTGGTCCTCCATCCTTTGTTCTCTAGAAAGTTGATGATCATGGCATTTGCTCCATGAAATTCCTCTGGAGCGATGCCAGGCTCGAGAGTGGCAATGGCCCATTTATCACAAACCATAGGGAGCTCGCCGACGACGACCACATAGCCATGCTACACACAGAGGAGGCCCGGAGGAATGATTGTCGTTCCTGGTGGGAGGTGGGGGAAGGGGTTGCATGGGTAGCATGCTATGGCGGCGCGATCAGCTTCAGGTGGCAGGGTTAGGGTGGTGGCTAGCTCTGGCGAGGTTGTCGACGGAGGAACAGAGGGAGGAGGGATATGAGCCTGCGACTCCTGGGTTTTCACCCTGTATACCCGGCCTTTGTTGCACTTGTTGAGGCAAAATCTCGCAATGTGATTATATCTATAAGCAACTCTGCATCTTACTCTGTTTTTGCAGGCAGGGAGATAATGATCAATACCAAGGCATCGGGAATAGAACGAATCTCCATATCAGATAACGACTGATCCCCGGACTCTCCTGCTTCCAAGTCATATTATCTCCTCTCCAATTTTTTTAATATTGTAAATATTATTTGGAGAGAAAAAATAATTAAAACCAAAGTGATCCCCTTTTCAATATTTGAGAAAATTCATATATGAAAATTATTAAATCCCCAACTCTCTCCGTGGGACCTTGAGTTGCTTAGGATTTTAGGATCAAAGACCAAAATGCAAATAAAATATGATATGCATATGCTGACCTATGCATAACATTCCAAATTGGAAATTTGGGATGTTACAGCTCTTACCAAAAAAGAGAAAGAAATTTCTTTGAATGCCTGCTCAGTATGAAGGTCCCGTCTGGCTTCTCGTCGAATATAAAGGGGATAATAAATATGGCAGAGAAAAAGTTCCAAAACCTAAAGTCTCATGACTGCCACATGATGATGACACAACTACTTCCGATTGCATTGAGGGCTTCTAGAAAATGTTCGACTAGCTTTTGTGAAGCTATGTGCATTACTCAATGCAATCTCTCAGAAGGTAATCGATCCAGAAATCATACCAAGGTTAGAGAATGATTTGGTGCAATGTCTTGTCGGTTTCGAGATGGTGTTCCCACCATCCTTCTTCGACATCATGATGCACGTCCTAGTTCACCTATGCAAAGAGATTAACGTTTTGGGTCCCGTATTTCTACACAATATGATCCCCTTTGAGAGTTTCATGGGAGTCTTAAAGAAATATGTTCATAACCGTCCTAGGGTAGAAAGAAACATCTCCAAGCTCCATGAAAATGAGGAGGTCATTGAGTTTTGTATTGATTTTATTCCTAACCTTAAGCCGATTTGTGTTCCTGAATCACGACATAGGGCAGACTAGGTGGTAATGGCATGCTAGGACCAGAATAAATAATATGTATGGACGGGCACTCTCTCACTCAATCACACTACAAAGTTCTACAAAATTGTTCCTTGGTAGCTCCGTATATGGAGGAACACAAGAATATTCTATGCTCCAAACACCTGGTGCAGTCTAACGACTGGATTACACGTGAACAAACGGGGACTTTCGCCGGTTGGTTGCAGACACGTGCCATGCATGACGAAGCTGTTGAAGATGACTTGTACTTGTTGTCCCAGTTACCATATTCGAATATACTATATTTCAAAGGGTGTGAGATAAATGGGAATACATTTTACACGAGGTTTGAAGGTCCCTTTGTTTTGGTGCAAATGGGCCAATATGACATGAGGCGGGGTAACGGAAGACCCGCAGTACGGAATGACAATAGTGGATCTCAACAATCTTGCATACCCGTATGAATCATTCGTCCTAGCCAATGATGTGGCGCGGGTTTTCTATGTGAAGGACATGTCTACCAAGCCAAGAAAAAGAAAAGATAAGGAAGCGAACACATCATACAATGAGTCAAAGCGCCACATAGTTCTTTCAGGCAAAAGAAACATCGTGGGAGTGGATGACAAGACAAACATGTTAGAAGATTATGAAAAGTTTCATGAAATTGCTCCCTTCACAGTGAATATTGACCCGAGCATCGAGTTAAATGATGAAGATTGTCTAGGATGTGACCAGCTTCACGGTCATCACTTTCTTCTCTAGTGAGTTTTTAGACTTATATAATTAGAAAGTCCCACTTTGGACAAACTGTAGGGAATCTTTGTAATAGTTAGGGTGCTTATGTGTTTTTGCATTTGAAACATGTACTTTTGTGCTTAGGACAAACATCATCAACTTCCAACCCTTTCTGACTTCATTTTCTAATTTTTAGCTCATTTACTAATTTTTTTGAGCTAAATGACCTTGAAATTCAAAAGCACTACAGAAAGAAATCTGAAAAGGTTGAAAGTTGGCATGGTATCATCATTTCACCCACATAGCTTGTGCTAAAAAGATTATAGGGTTACGACAAAAACTGGATGCACTTCGTGTACAAAATGGACAATCTATTTCGAAGTATGAGTGTTTTGGGCGAAAACTCATCCGTTACAAAGGCATTTCATTTTTTAAACTTATTTGAACTCCAAACTTTTTGTGCTTTCAGTATGCACCATTCAAAGCCACGTCATCAATTTCCAACCCTTTCTGACTTCATTTGCAACTTTTCATGCATTTAATGATTTTTTAGCTAAATGACGCTGAAATTGAAAACCACTACAAATGAACTCTGAAAAGGTTGAAAGTTGGCATGGTACCATTATTTCACCCACATAGCATGTGCTAAAAAGTTGAGTGAGTTACGACAAAAACTGGATGCACTTCGTGTACAAAATGGACAATCTCTTTCGAAATATCAGGGTTTCGGACGAAAACTCATCTTTTATAAAAGGCATTTAATTGTTTGAACTTATTTGAACTCCAGACATTTTGTGCGTTCAGTATGCACCATTCAAAGCTACGTCGTAAATTTTCAACCCTTTTTTACTTGATTTGTTATTTTTCATGCATTACTGATTTTTTGAGCTAAATGACCCTGAAATTGAAAAGCATTTCAAATGAACTCTGAGAAGGTTGAAAGTTGGCATGGTATCACCAGTTCACCCACATAGCATGTGCAAAAAAGTTGAGAGGGTTACGAGAAAAACTTGATGCACTTCGTGTACAAAATGGACAATCTCTTTCGTAGTATCAGGGTTTCGGACGAAAACACATCTGTTACGAAGGAATTTAATTTTTTAAAGACCTAAGTATTATCAAATTGAATATAATCATAAAACACACTAATATTAAAATAGTAGGAAGAAGAATTACTGAAAAATCTATTTGCATGTAAAGTTATTCACAAACTAGTGATTCACACAAAATTCAAATAATTCAAATTTAAACTACTGGCACAACCAGAAAGTTTATTTTTTTACCTAAAGTAAAAAGATTCAGAAAGAAACTCTAAATAAAGCAAAAAAACAACTCAAAAAAATAGAAAAAAGCAGAAAAGGAAAAAAGAAAAATTAATAAATTAAAAAAGCCCGCCTACTGGGCCGCTACGACCTGCATACGACTAGAAACCCAACCTCTAGTTCGGCCAGGATGCAGGCCCGTACGGCCCAGTAGGCCCCATAGGGCAGAAGAGTTGCAATTGGCCTACAAAGCCTGGGTTAGAGAGGATCTCGACACTATAGCCGCGTCTAGGCCTATAAACCAATGCAAGCTCCTCTGAACTAGCTAGGTGGGAGTAAACATTGGACACGGGAAGCAAAGGACTTTAGTACCGGTTGGTGGCTCCAACCAGGATTAAAGATGGCTCCAATCGGTACTAAAGGCATGCGCTTCTCGCCGCTTGGCCTGGCCCAATTTGACCTTTAGTACCGGTTGGTGGCTCCAACCGGGACTAAAGGTCCCTCCTATATATACATCACTTATGGATTTTTAAGTTTCTTCTTCTCTTCTTCGTCTCCTCTGCTTCGATCGACATCGCCACCGCCCCCGTTCGCACCCCCATCGCGCGCCGTCGCCATCCCTGTCGCCACCCCTGCCCTTCCCCGTTGAAGTCCCTATCGTCATCCTCTCACCGCCACGCCTATCGCCGCCCCGGTCGCCCCGCTGTGTGCCCCCCTGCGCTATGGTCGCGCCCTCGATCATCCGATCGAGCCCGCCCGCACACACAGACACACCCAGACACAAACACAGTACACATACATACACACACACATTTTTCTTAATTATTTTATGTATTATGTTTTTTAGTTTTTTAGACTTTTAGTTATAGAAATGTTATATGAATTTTATATATATATATATATATATATATATATATAAATGTTAGATTCATGTCAAAGTTTTAGCTAGTTGAATTAGATTAATGTCAAATGTTAGATAAATTAGATATATCAATGCCAAATGTTAGATGACTTAGATAGAAATGTTAGATTAATGTCAAATGTTAGATGAATTAGTTTTTTTATACTTTTAGTTATAGATGAATTAGATATATTAATGTTAGATGAATTAGTATTTTATACTTTTGTCAAATGTTAGATGAATTAGTGAGATATATTAATGATAGATGAATTAGCTAGCTAGGTATCATATGTCAAACTTTGAATTTTGACATATGAAACATTTGATCATATGTCAAAGTTTGAATTTTGACATATGCAACAATAGTTGATCATCCGTCAAAGTTCGACTTTTCACATAGATTTATCAAGAATACCCCATTATGGATATGCACAAGGTGATCCTTTTTTTCTGATCTCATATATATATATATGTATATATATATATATATGTATATATATATATATATGTATTCTTTCTATATGCCACGTTGTCTGTCAAAGTATTGAGGAAATCCATGGCTTCATCATTAGTCGGAAGTAACAAGCGTGTGATGCTACGAAGCTCTACAAAGTTTTTTGGACGGAGTTTCTGATAAAATAATTCACTTTTTGGTATGAATTTCAGCAAACGCCTTCTAAATAGCGATATTCGGAAGGCTCTTGCTGAACTTCGTACAAAAAGCTAATTATCCTATCTGGGACTCCGTTCCAAAACAATTTTTGAGAGCTTCGTACCATTATGCGGCTGTTACATCCGGCTAATGGTGAAGCCATGGTTTTCTTGAATCCTTTGACACTAGACAACTTGACATATAGAAGGGTAGAAGAGATTTGGAAAAAGATGGACCATTTTCTGCACATCCAAAATGGCGCCATTTTGTTAAATACCTTAAAGGTTAAGAGAATCCGTTATGTTACATTTGCATATAGAATTTATATATAATAAATCAAAATCTAATCATTTAAAAAATGTTACATTTGCATATAGAATTTTTTATGGAACTCAACGATGCCCCGCCCGCATCCTCGCCGTCGACCCGTTCGCAACGATGTCCTGCTTCAGAGGAGCCATGTCCGGGACTGGTCTCCGCTGGGCTGGCACTAGGAGGTGCTACCTTCAGGGGCGCGCCGCTTGGTGAGGAACCCGACCCCATCGTCGACATGGAGCTCCTTTGGTGGCGTTTGCGTGGGCCACATTCGGTGCGGAGGGAGCCGACCCTGCCGGAGGTGGTATGTCATTGTGTCAGGGAGGAGGACGAGCACATCCGTCGCTAGATGGCTGCATTGGACCTCAGGTTCTCCAATACCTGGAAGATTCTTCGGGGATCTCAGCCGAGCTATGATCCTGAGATGCTTCCTTCTCTTTGGGTGGCCACCGCCCGTGCCTCAGGAACCGCGAGTGAACTAGATTATTCGATAGTATTCTATCTGTATTAGCTAGCTAGTGTTGTATTCGATAATAATCGAGACGATGTATTCAAGATTATATTAGTCGATAATATTCTAGACGATGTACTCGAGATTATATTATTCGATAAAAATCGAGGTGACGTATTCGAGCTTTTATTCGACGATGCATATTATGTACTATGATTCAGTTTTTCCTTATTGATTGCATACATGCATTCTAATTTGAATTCTAAATTGTTTTATATTTCTTATGGATTATTTAAATAAAAGCTATGGACAATACTAGCAGAGAAGGAGAGGAGGCCATGTTCAACATCATACGCTCATCCCCTCACCCAGATGAGTTTGAAGAAGATGAAGGCTCGCAATATCGGAACCCTACCAATGAGGGTATGATATTTGATGAATACGGGCGAATAGATGAAGTCGAGAACTATGATGACGAAGAAAATTTTGTTCTTGAAATAACAAAGACCGGCGTGGTATATTTATATAAGCAGGCATCTGGTGATCATCACAAGTTTTAATTGATTTGTATATATATTAATGAATCGACCTTTCTTCTTTTAGCCCTCTGGATGGAGCAAATCCACATGCAGTAGGATAGTGCGATGCCCAGCCAAAAAGCTGAAGGATGGCGTAATGTACAACATCAATGCCATCAAACCTAATGGGGAACCAAGCAAGCCTAAGAAGAATGCGGGCAAATTCGTTCGTCGGTGCGACGTTCTTTTGAAAGACCAAATCTCGATCTCCATTCAAGAATGGTAAAATCCAGCAAAGGAACGTCCAGATCTTAGTTTTGTCGACCAAACAACAAAAGATTGGCTTTGGGAATCTCTCATGTCACATTTCACCCCTACCAGATCATTTCACAGATGCAGATATGGAGAAAGTCAAGAGCGCTGCTCTTAGGAAGATAGCAGTAGCATTAAATAAACACAAGAAAACTGTATGGGCCATGTACGTCGAAGGAGGAAAGAAGACTCCAGAATTCAAGGGAACACTTGAGAAGAAAAGAGATCACTAGGCCGCTTTCATGAAGTTCAAGGAATCAGAATTAGCTCAGGAACGGTCAAGAATAAACAAGATCAATGCCGCGAAAAAGGAGCATTACCATAAGCTGGGGCTATGTTGCTACGTGGTGGCCCGTCCTAAGTGGGATAAGTCTGAGCAACAGATGGTGGATGCAGGGCTCATTCCAGTTACATTGTGCTGGCCCCCCAGGTCCAGGACTTGGTTCTATGTGCATGGGGGGATGTTGGACCCAAAGACAGGCAAGGTTTTGGAGCGGGAAAGTCTTAAAAGAGCCGACCTCAATATACTTGTTGCAATAGAAGAGGCTCCAACGGGGGTGTTCACGCCAAACAGAGAGAACGAAGAGCTTACGCGTGCCCTGGGAAATCTTGAACACCGAGGAAGAACACGAGGCAAAGGCATTGTTCCGTGGTGTGTGGGGTTTGCGGACTGGAATACCGACTACAGAAACCGTGCGAGAAAGAAGATGCAGGAGGAGAAGAAGAGGAAGCTGGAGGAGGAGGAGAGGAAGCAGGAAGAAGAACGCCTTCGCATAGTAGAATCAAAGCACGCGGAGTTGGCACTCCAATTCTAGTGGCAGCAGGAGCAGATCGACTCACATAGCCAGGAATGGGGGTCTCAACAGTGGCATCAGCTAGCGGATCCAACATTGGATAGCACCATCCCATCCATGGCGAGAAGCAGCGTGGGTTCCGCCCCGGGCGATGAGGCACAACTAGATAGATACCCTATGGATGACATCATGGATAACTCTAATTGTGAGCTACACTTCAAAATGAAGAACATATTCATGAAGGTAGCGGACGGTGTTGCTTATACAAATCCCCCTGAAGCAACCTTTCATTGCAATCTGATTCCATCTGGCTATGCTGGTGTCGGGGTTGATGAAGTGGTGGCACAATATTCGGGGCTAGAGCCTAAAATTCCTGGAGGTGACGACTAGCACACACTGGGAGATGCCATACATCGTATCATTCTATGGAGAAAGGATTGCATCGTCTTTCCAAGGCCACCGACACCGCGTCAGCCGGCTCCTCCTCCAAGTCCGCCACCGTGTCAGCAGACTCCCAGTTCTCCAAGTCAGCCACCACCTCAGCAAAGTCCTGCCAACGTGTCAGGCCACTCCTCCTCCTCCAAGTATGGCACCGCGTTAGCCCAGTCCTCCTCCTCCAAGTCAGGCACCGCGTCAGTCGTCTCCGCCTCCACCTCCTAAGCAACAACGGAAGAGAGCTACCGCAGCTCTGCCGACTAGAGGTAAAACTATAGGAGGCAAGAGATACCAATTTGGTCTAGGCCTCAAGCCTCTTCTGAAGAGGCCTTATAAACTGACTTCAGAGGAAAACAAAGCTGAAGTGCAAGCCCAAGTGAGGGCCCATTTTGGACCGAAACCGCCACCACCACCAAAGGAGAAAGTACCTAAGCATGTCGTTGACCACTACATTTGTATAGCTCAACCACCAACTCTCAAGCCTAGGGACCCAGACTATGAGTGCCAAATCAAGAAGGCATATCAAGCACAAAAGAATGAGTCGAGCTCGAGCTCCAGCCAGCAGCTGCCAAAAAAGCGGGACAATTGTTCCCCAACTAGGAGAACAGGTGGTGCAATCGCCCCCCCCCCCCCCCCGCTCATTTTACCAACACATGTGAGTACCGGCGCCGATCAGCTAGTAATAACCGATGATCATAGATGGCAGGCTGCAGTCATCGGATGCACTATAGAACAACTCCTAGAGATCGAGCCCATGGAAACGTTTAAAAAGGAGGAACTAAAACGGACATATGCCCTTGACCAGCCTCTAGTGAAGCCTAAGGAGGTCAAGCTTCTATCAACGAGAATGTATTAATTGCATGAATGGTACATGAAAGAAGCCAAGACTACCTATTGAGAGTCCCTCATGGTGGAAGTTGGGCCAGAGAATTACTACCATGAAAATGCTCTGTATGTTGAGTTTACAGAAATGTTTCAGTTATTCAATCAGGGCGCAAGCGACAAATATATCGTGAGTTGCTATTGTATGTAATTGATTTCTTTATGTAATTTCATTAAGTCTCTAGCTAGCTGTAGTGCTCATTAATCATTACGTATAATTATCCTCACTATATTCTTTTCTGTGGTATTATGCAGAATGAAGATCTATGAAATGAAAAAAGCTAGACGCTATGGCATTGGGTTCATTGATCCAAATACCATTAATCAAGAGACATGGACGCGTGAATGGGATTGAAGAGACCTAGAGAAAAGCTTGCTAGATTTCTTGAAGCACCTAAATACCTGTCCAGAAATACTACTTCCTTACAACTTCGGGGGAGTCACACTATCTTGTACTACAAATTTTGTTTTGGCTTACTAGCTAGATGTTAATAAGTGTATAGAGGGTTTAGGGTAGTTGATGAATTATGCACATGCCCGCTTAATTATACATGCAAACGTGTGCGCATGTGATGTCGCTTGAAGGTACATCGGTATTTCCCCAAAGAGGATGGGATGATGCAGCACGGCGGCAGTAGGTATTTCCCTCATATGTGAAACCAAGGTTATCGAACCAGCAGGAGAACCAAGCAACACAACGTAAACAACACCTGCACACAAATAACAACTACTCGCAACCCGATGTTTAAAGGGGTTGTGAATCCCTTTTGGGTAGCGGCGCCCTAAGATGGGCAAACAGACGTGAGAGAGTTGTAAATATTGATAGATCAAACGCAAAATAAAATAGATTGCAGCAAGGTATTTTCGGGTTTTTGGTTTAGTAGATCTGAAAATAAATGCAAAGGAAAATAGATCGCAAAGGCAAATAATATGAGAAAGAGACTCCGATGCCGTAGGTTTCACTAGTGGCTTCTCTCGAGAAAAATAGCAAACGGTGGGTGAAGAAATTACTGTTGGGCAATTGATAGAACTTCAAATACTCATGACGATATCCAGGCAATGATCATTACATAGGCATCACATCCAAGATTAATAGACCGACTCCTGCCTGCATCTACTACTATTACTCCACACATCGACCGCTATCCAGCATGCATCTGGTGTATTAAGTTCATGGAGAAACAGAGTAATGCAATAAGAATGATGACATGATGTAGACAAGATCTATCTATGTAGAGATAGACCCCATCGTTTTATCCTTAGTAGCAACGATACATACATGTTGGTTCCCCTTCTATCACTGGGATCAAGCACTGTAAGATCGAACCCACTACAAAGCACCTCTTCTCATTGCAAGATAAATAGATCAAATTGGCCAAACAAACCCAAATATAGGAGATGAAATACGAGGCTATAAGAAATCATGAATAAAAGAGATCAAAGAAAGTCAAATACATTCATGGATATAAAAAGAGATAGATCTGATCATAAACTCAAAGTTCATGGGATCCCAACAAACACATTGCAAAAGAGTAACATCATATGGATCTCCAAGAGACCATTGTATTGAGAATCAAGAGAGAGAGAAAAAGCCATCTAGTTACTAACTACGGACCCAAAGGTCTACAAAGAACTACTCATGCATCATCGGAGAGGCACCAATGGAGGTGGTGAACCCCATCCGAGATGGTGTCTAGATTGGATCTGGTGGTTCTGGACTCTGCGGCGGCTGGATGAATATTTCGTCGACTCCCCTAGGATTTTGGGAATATTGGGGTATTTATAGAGCAAAGAGGCCCTAAGTTTACTGCAGAGGAGCTGTATCGACAACAGGTACACAATTGGCTGGTGCAAAATGCTGCACCCCCCAATGGTGCTCCACCCAACAATGCTGCACATAAAGCTGGTAAGCCTCACAATGGAGGATGGGGTGCTTGTCCTGCACCACCTGCACCCCACATGTTGTTGGCGTTCTGGGAACGGGGGTCCCCAGACATGCCTACCTGCGGCCCATGGCGTGGCCGTGCTGGCAGGTCTATACAGCCCATAATCATCAACAAGGCATTCAAGACCCTCACGAGGGGCCAAGCCTCACGAGGAGGACGACGCAAGACCTCCTCAGGAGCGGCCTCACCGGGCTGCCTCACGACGAGTGGAGATATCAAGGCGGGGCGATCCTCGCGAGGCTCTCGTGACATGAGCCATGACGATCGGCGCCAGGAGGGCGCCAGCGCGCGCAGCATCCTTGTTTCCTCTTTGGTGCTAAGGAGGCAAGTGCAGGCGCGAGGAACCGAGGCATCAGGCAAAGGTTTCCATATCGGTGCAACGAGACGAAGACCAGAAGGACGGCAGGATGGAGGTCACCATGGAGCCTAGGACGGCGTCACCACCACAACCTTTGGCAGGCGAAGACCACCTTTTGTCAGGATAGCTTGTACTAGTTGTCCAGTTTCAAATTGGCCGCCATTGTTGGCTGCCTTCCCACTCAATATTTGGGGAGAGTACCAGGGCCTATATAAGTAGGGCTAGCCACCACAAAGAGGGGATGAGAGGAGATAGGATCTGATAGAAGGCCAACCCTTAGCACACCAAGCACAAGAACACGTCAACCTTAGGAGGTTGTTCTTCCCCTTGTACTGTTCATCATCAGCCCAAGAGGCAATCTACCACCACTGCACTGGAGTAGGGTATTACACCACATCAGTGGCCCGAACCAGTATAAACCTTGCGTCTTTTGTGTTGCAAGTGTGTCGAGTTCGTCTGCGAGACCTTAGCGAGCTAGGGCGTAGACCGATAGGAGGGATAGAACTTCGCGCGCACCCCAGAGTTCGAACCTGAAGGGTCTGCCGGAACCCATGATCCGACATTTGGCGCGCCAGGTAGGGGTGCACCGTAGCTTCCCTTCCGTCGGTCAGCGCTCCATCGCACCGTCGCTCCGTCATCTCCATGGTAGACGCTCGCTACGCTCGAGCTGAAAGCCGGGCTGCCCTCACTGCCCGTGTTGCTCAGACGGCTCCCGTTGGCGAGCCACCTCGTCGTTCCCCGTCGCCTACCGCCAACGCCGCAACCGGCCCGGCGGGGAACGAGCAGCAAGCTTCCTCTATGCACCCATTGGTGCGGCAGGACGGCCTCACCGCCACCCCATCACAGACCCCAGCCGGTTCCTCGTCCCACGCACGTCACGCTCCCATAGATGCGCAGGCCGCGCTCCTCATGGCGAATGAGCTCCCGCACTACTGCCCGATTGACGACCTCTACGAGGACTGGCTTGACCGCGTTGCCGAGCTCATCCGCGCCACAGGGGGCTCCCTGGCGCCATCCCCTTCTCTGCCTTAACCTCCTCCAGCCACAGTCGACGTGGCTCGTGGAGCGCCTCCACTACTTGTGCCCCAAGATGGTGCATTGGCGCCAAGGCGCGCCGCCCCACGGCGTGATCCACCACTCCCGGTGCCCGCGTGCCAAGAGAGAAGCTGCCAAGAGATTCCTCGGTCGCGAGAAGCTGCACCAGCGCTCCCCACACCGCCTCGCCAAGTCCGCGCGCGGGCCTCATCAAGTCCAAGCGCCACCTCCGGGACAGGCCCCGGCGACCATGGCCGGCTGCCGCGCCTTCACCCCCGAGCTGCATAGCGTCGCCTGGCTGGGGAAGTTCAAGCCGGATCTGCCTCCTCGCTACGACGGCACCGCCGACCATGCGGAGTTCCTACAGCTCTACGAGCTGAGCATCGAGGTGGCCAATGGCGACGGGAAAGTCATGGCGAACTGGTTTCCTATGGGCCTCAAGGATGGTGCCCGCTCATGGCTCCTGAACCTGCCGCACGGCTCAATCCCCTCCTGGGACGAGATGCGCGACCGCTTCATCGCTAACTTCCAGGGAACTCGCCACCGCCCGCCGGCCGCGGGTGACCTGCGCCGCATCGAGCAACAACCGGGAGAGACCCTCCAGAAGTACATCAAGCGCTTCAACAACACTCGCCTCAAGATCCCCATGGTTACGGACGAGGCCGTCATCTCCGCGTTCTCTGACGGCGTCCGCGACATCAAGATGAAGGAGGAGCTCGCTATCCACGAGGAGCTGAGTACATCTCTCTCCTTGAGCTGTTCAACCTGGCGACCAAGTGCGCAAGGGCTGAGGATGGGCTCCTCTCCCTCGTCGAGCTGCCAGCTGCGGGCGCGGAGGAGAAGAAGGCCAAGGCCAAGGACGTGAAGCGCAAGGAAGTAGCTGTGCTCACAGCGGAGCTAGACACCAAGCGAGGCAGAGACCATCCCGAGTCGTCCATGAATAGGCGACCATTCTGCGCCTTCCACAACTTGAACAACCAAAACACCAGTGACTGTCAAGAAGCCATTCGCGAAGGACACATCGGTCGACGCCCCGAGCACAGCGAATGGGGTTACGGCCGAGGAGGAGGACATGGAGGTGGACGCTGGGACGACCGTGGCCCGCGCCAGGAGTGGTGCAATAGGCCTCGTGAGGATCGCTGGCAGGATCATGCTCGCGAGGGCGCCTGGAGGGACCAGCCTCATGAGGATCGTCCTCAGGGCAACTTCGGTCTTCCCCCGCTGCGGCCACCACCAAGAAGGAATGACGACCACCATCAAGACGAGGGGGCTGGGAGTTTCCTGGAGCCACGCACGATCGCCTGCATCTTGGGCGGTGCACAGGGCCTAGCCTCACAGCATAGCTTCAAACAGTTCGCTCGTGAGGTGAACGCACTCCTCACCAAGCTCGAGGCCACGCGCCCACTCAGGTGGTCCTAGTGCGCCATCACCTTCAGCTCGGCAGATGAGCTCAAGTGCGCAGCCACCGCTGGCACCCTCCCGATGCTTTGTTCACCAGTCATCGGCAACGTGCAAGTTACCAAGACCCTCATCGACGGCGGCGCACGGCTCAACATCCTGTCCGTCGAAACATTCGACAACCTTCAAGTGCCATATGAGCAGCTTCAACCTACCAAGCCTTTCTTAGGAGTGACCGACGGTTCCACCACACCGATAGGCAGATCCGCCTCCCTGTCACCTTTGGGGAACGCAAGAACTACCACTCCAAGCTGATCAACTTTGACCTCGCGCACATCCGTCTGCCATACAATGCCATCCTCGGGTATCCAGCCCTGGCCAAGTTCATGGCGATGATACACCATGGTTACAATGTCATGAAGATGCCAGGAAGCGGCGGAATCATCACGGTCATGTGGGAAGAGAGGGATGCGGTGTGCTCCCTCGAGCGCGCTTTTCAAGCCGTCGCAATCGACGACCCTGACAGCAGGAGTGAGGATCCTCCCGAGGCTATCCCCAAGAAGAAGAAGCAGTCGCGCCGTGCCGGACCTCAGGAGGGTGGCGTCGCGGCTGGAACCTTGTCAGGATGAGCGCCCGGTCCAGGGGCGCCTCCCTCCGTCGCATAGGAACGCGCACCCAGCGCCCTCCTCGAGTTGGGCTCGGGGGATCTCCTCTGGAGGGCCTCGGACATTGCCAACATCATGAGGTAGGCGCTCGGGCACCACCTGGAGGCTTGCTTTGCGGCACGTTTCCCTTAGAAGAGCACATGGCAAGGAGTGCCCACCGCTCAGGAGTTCATCACCAAGACCACTCAGGAATTGCAAGACGCAAGGGCCATCTGCAGCGACCACTGCTCATGAGGCGCAGCTCCCCATCTGTCTATGGGAACGACACCTATGTGATCACAAGAATCCCTACTACGGTTAGCGGGGCGCGGGGTCGTGAGAAGAGCGGATCAAATAGATAGTACATAGTTTGTTTATCTAGGTTCGGGCCGCGAGGATGCGTAAAACCCTACTCCTGCTTTGGTGGATGTATATTCCTGTTCTTGAGCTAGCTCTGGGCATTAGGAGCTCCAAAAAGCCGAATCGTCCTCTTGGTCGCCTCGGGCCTCCTTTTATAGAAAAAGGGGTTGCCACAGTGGCACGCAGGAGGTGGAAAGGGTGCAGTGATGCGAGGTTATCCCTCGCATTACATGACAAGGCGCATTTAATGCGTCTTGCTTAGGTGTCCTTGCTTTATCAAGGACGGGGGACAAACCTGCCTCGTCCATCGCCGCTCCTTCTTGTGTCAACACGCGCCCTGGCCAGCGATGCATGTGATGCCATGTAGGTAGGCAGGCAGCTGAGGTGGCGCAGTGGTGGGTCTTCATGAAGATCTGCATGCCACCACGCATGTGCCTGCCCAGCTGGCTGGGTCGGTAGCTGCATGCGTACGGTGGAGGAGGTTTAGTCGACGTGGGCCTGATGGTGGCCCTGCGGATGTCCTTGGCAAGGGCCTTGCCGGGGCCTCGGCAAGGGTCTTGCCGAGGCGCCTGCTGTCATCCCCGGCAAGGCGCTTGCCGGGGGTCTCGTCGTCTTCCCTGGCTGGTATCTCGCCAAAGGTCGTTGTCTTCTTAGTGCGTATCTGATCTTGAATGTCTTCACAAAGATCTGCACGCCACCACGGGGATGTCTCCCGAATCCTTGCCCCTTGGGGGCAGTGGACTCAAGGGTAATTTGCTCCGTAGGCGTGGGGCGAGTCGCCGTGGCAAGGGTCTTGCCGGGGTTGCCAAAGCTGTCTCCCGGCAAGGATCTTGACGGGGGAGTCCGCTTCGTCCCTTTTGCTCTTCGTGGTCTTGGCCTTGGCGTCGTCCTAGTTCCCTTGAGCTTCGGTCTTACCCTGGCTCACCTCCCTTGCCTTGCTTTGTGTGGTGGTACCCGTGGCTCAGACTGTCCGTGCACAGTTATAGGGGTACAAAAAAGTGTACCCCTCTTTTTGTACACCGATAGGAGCCCCCGGGCCTGCGCCACACATCAGCGCAACGCGTTGTTGGGCTAGGCCCAAAAACGGTGCGCGGGCAGGCGGGGCGGTTTTTTACCGCGGTAAGATTTTTCGCGTGTTGCGCTTCCCACGACTCCCGCGCGCGGTGCTGCGTGGGGAGGTGCGTGTGACGTGGGTGGCATGCGTGGGGTTGGTCTCTACACGCATGTGTCACGTCGTAGTAAAGGGGCGGTTCGCATCTTCCCCATAAACGGAGGGAGGCGTGGAGGCCCGGCCCATTTACTGAATGGGGCCGAGGTGCGGTCCTCAAGGCGTCCACTCCCCACGATCACGGGGTGGGGAGAGGTCGCCTCACCCGTCCCCTTGGTTCTGCACGTCCGCCACGTGCCTCTTATGCACTTGGGGTGGCAAATGGCGGATGCAGGAAACCGTGCCGTCGCTGGTTGGGGCAGCGGGTCGGTCCTGGCTCCCTGCGCCTTCCGTGTTTTGATTGGCCGAGTGGGGCGGCCGAGCCCCAACCCTGTTCCTTTATAAAGAGCGGGAGGGGGGGATGGCGTCCTGCATTCTTCCATTTCCTTCCTCCTTCAGCTTCTGCTCCTCTCTTCCATTCGTCATGGAGATAGGAAATCCCGGTCCTTCAACGGTGGCGATAAGGGTCGCCGCTCGACAACGCGTCCCTCCTTCTCCTGTGCCTGCAGTGGCAGGGCCGGCCGCGAGGGGAAGGGGGAGGGGGCGAGGCCGGGGCGCTTGGGGAAGAGGAGGACGGGGTGGCGCGTCGGCCTCGCCTCCGCTAGCAGCGCCTCCTCCAATGGAGGGCCATGTGGGGGATGACCCTTGTGAGTTCTTCGTCAGGCTGCGCTGGCCGCCACGCCGTCGCCTTCGTCTCCCGACTCCATTTGCGCGGGAGATGGAGCTGGATCTGCCGGAGTCATTGCAGCTGCACATGAGGGGCTGCGGGAGCAGTGGCATGTGGGTCCGCGTCAGCTTCCCCGCTCCTCACGTGATGTATATTCGTCGGGGATGGAAGACATTTGCTCATATCCACAGCTTGACGGAGGGGCTCACTCTCCATTTTAAGCTGATGGAGGGTGGCCTTTTCTCTGTCAAGGTCTTCGGGCACTTTGGGACTCGTACAAGGTGCTGCGTGGAGAGCTCTTCTAATAGCGAAGCCTCCTCCTCGGGCGGGAGTGACGAGGAGGACAGCGGCAGCGACGACGAGGGCGGTAGGCGGCAAGATGATGGGTCCAACTAGGTGTCGGGTGCCGCTCCATGCGGCACCTGTGACCCCATCATCAGCGTCGCCGGCTCCTTGAACTTCTTGGGGTTGTCTCCTTGGGCGGCTGGCGTTGGGAGGCTGCTGAAGAGGAAGAGGGCAGGCGGCAAGGCCGTCAAGTCGGAGTACGCGGCCACCGATGCCTTCGACGCGTGCTAACATCCTGCCGCCTCCTCTTCGAGCTCTGCTTCCGGCGCCGCCATCACCATCCAGCCTTTGGATGGCCACCAAGATGTTCTATCTACGTCTTCTGCCACCCATAGCTTGCCTAGGTGCTCCTTTTGCGCTTCTCGCCTCCTTGACCTGCCTCCTGAGGAGAGGGACAAGAAAGGGATTACAGGCACCTTATCTCTTTTTAGTTTGTAAGCCTTCGGGTCTTTGTTGAATTTAAAACTTGTAATCCCTTCATTCATGTTTTTCATTCCCTACGGACTGTACCTGAGTGGAATGTTTTTAATGAAAAAGCGATGCTTGCCGGGTCATTTGTTTGCGGGTGGAACCCACGTCAAGGAGTAAATCCTTGATATCTCTAAGATAAACATTTTCTCGCTCGGCAACAGGCCTTGCCGTCTCCCCACTTCGCTCGACCTTTATCACGCCTTTGGCGGAGGCAGGGATGAGGCGGGTTCAGGCTCCTTGTTTCATCCTTTCACTGCCGCGACTACGACTAAACTTGTTCCCAGGAACGAGCCCTAGGGCCTAGAGTTAGGGGAGCATGGTAGCTTAAGGAAAAACGAGGTTTCACATACCCCAGTCCATAATGGAATGCATGATAAGGGATGAAGAACTTATCTGAAGCTGCAGCCCCCGGCAACCCTGGTTTGCCGTGGGTGAATCTTTGCTCTTGCACCCCCGGCAATACTGGCTTGCCGGGGCCTAGATGCGGGTCTGTTCCTTTTTTTCTCCCCAAGTGGTTCGGCAAGGA
The DNA here is from genome assembly GCA_034509565.1 of Triticum monococcum. Taxonomy (NCBI): domain Eukaryota; kingdom Viridiplantae; phylum Streptophyta; class Magnoliopsida; order Poales; family Poaceae; genus Triticum; species Triticum monococcum. Next base: position 301,021,364 of record CM067844.1, on the reverse strand, counting down.
TATCTGTGTGTCCTGTGAACCAAAGAAGACAAAAGAAAGACAAAGAGACGCACACTCGACCTCTAAGCTAGGGGTTAGTCGCCGCTAAGCACTATCAACCCTAACCAAGGACGAGACTCGACCTAGCATGCATGCTATAACTTAGGGCGCCAGCGCTTCATTTATTTATGCTCAGGGTCTGCGCCTGGCTTTGTACAAAGGGTTACATGCGTCATCGGCAAGGCTCGTACAAAAGGTGGCTTGCTGGCGGGACCAGCAAGCCGCGCCTCACGGGTAAAACTTGCAAAGATGCTCAATATTCTAGGAATTACTCACCGGAACGTCATCTTCGGTCTCCAGGCGGACTGCGCCGGGCCTGGTGACTCGTATTACCTAATAAGGGCCTTCCCACTTTGGCATCAACTTGTTGGAATTCTTGGCCGATTGAACGCGCCGAAGAACAAGGTCGCCTTCCTCAAAGCTTCGGGCATGAACCTTGTGGCTATGGTAGTGGCGCAAGGCTTGCTGTGAGCGCGCTGCTCTTCACAGCCCCCCGAAGATGATATTCCTCAAGGAGCGTTGCGTCATCTTGCTGCAATTTCTCTTGCTCAAGCTCGTTATAAGCGAGTACTCGAGGTGAACCGTATATGAGTTCCGTGGGGAGAACTGCTTCTTCCTCGTATACCAGGGCAAAGGGTGTCTGGCCGGTGGCTCGATTTGGTGTCGTTCTGATTGACCAAAGAACTACCGGCAATTCCTTAATCCAGCGTCTTCCACTCTTGTGCAGTCTATCAAAGGTCTTTGTCCTCAGGCCTCGCAGTACTTCAGCATTTGCCCTCTTAGCTTGACCATTGCTTCATGGGTGAGCAACGGAAGCGAAACAGACCTTGCTGCCGAGGTCTTGAATATATTGCATGAAGGTGTGGCTTGTGAACTGCATGCCGTTGTCGGTGATGACCCTATTGGGTACACCAAAACGACACACCAGTCATTTGAAGAACTTGACGGCTCACTGTGCTCTGACCTTCCTCACTGCTTCCACTTCTGGCCACTTTGTGAACTTGTTGATTGCAATGTACAAGTACTCAAAGCCCCCTACAGCGCGGGGGAAAGGGCCCAGTATGTCGAGCCCCCAGACCGAGAAAGGCCAGCATAGAGGAATGGTTTGAAGGGCTTGAGCTGGCTGATGAAGCTTCTTTGAATGGAACTGACACGCTTCACACCTGGTGACTAGTGTCATTGCATCCTGGAGGGCGGTGGGCCATAAGAAGCCTTGCTGAAACGCTTTGTCGGCAAGGGCCCTCAACCCTGTGTGGGATCCACATATGCCTCCATGTATCTCCACCAACAGCCCCAGTCCTTCCTCTCGAGGGATACACTTCAATTTCACACTGTTCGGCCTCTTTCTGTACAGGACGTCATCGACGAACTGGTACATAGTAGAGCGACGGGCTACTTTTTCCGCTTCTTCCTGCTCCTCAGGAAGTTCCCCTGTTTGGAGGAATCGGACGGTATGTTGTGCCCACGCTGGAGCCTGGGGCTCGACAGCGAGGACTAAAGGCATTTCCTCCGCTATAGGAGCGGTTGTCTCCATGGCAAGAGCTTGATGCTCCATCGGAGCTAGCCGTCCTGTGGCGGGCTCAGTGTCTCCGGCAACATTCTTGCCGGCGGCTTCGGGGAGCTCGGCGGGAATGTACTTGCCAGGCCTTGATTTTCTCCTCTTGTTCTGGTCTGTTGATGGATCAACGGATGGCTGAGTTAGCCGAAGCACAATGGTACCTGGTTCCAAAGGTAGCTTGAGGGCAACGCATTTTGACAGGTAATCAGCGATGTCATTCTCCGCTCGGGGAACGTATTCTGCCTGTATACCGTCAAAACGCTCCTCCTGCTTTCTCACTTCATCGACGTAGGCCTTCATCAATGGGCTCTGGTAATCCTTGTTGACTTGCTTGACGACAAGTTGCGAGTCGCCTCTGATGACGAGTTTCTTGATTCCGAGGTCCGCCGCGATCCTAAGAGTGGCAAGCAGCCCTTCGTACTCAGCCGTATTGTTTGTTGACACCTCCCTGGGGAAGTGCATATGCATCACGTACTTGAGGTGCTCTCCGGTGGGCGCGACAAGCAGTACGCCAGCCCCGGCGCCCTGTAAGGAGAAAGCTCCATCAAGGTACATGATCCAGTCGCAACTTGCCTCCTTGCCGGGGAGAGCAGTCTCTTGGGCTTCTTCGTCAGGCATCGCGGTCTATTCTGCAATGAACTCCGCCAAGACTCGGCTTTGAATCATCGAGGTACTCTCAAACTTGAGGCCAAAGCTGGACAGTTCCAGTGCCCACTCTACCATTCTTCCCGTTGCATCTGGATTCTGCAATATCCGTTGCAAAGGGAGGCGAGTGACGACAGTGATTTCGTGCGCCTGGAAGTAGTGACGCAGCTTCCTCGAGGCCATAAGAAGGCCGAAGAGCAGTTTTTGCACACCGGAGTACCTTGATCTAGCCCCCTGCAGGAGGGAACTAACAAAGTAGACCGGGTGCTGCATCATTTTCTTCTTCGGCAGCACTCCAACTAGCTGTCTTGTCTCTGCATCGGTGGCATCGGGCTCTGTCGCCGCCATTACCTCGTCAACAATTTCTCTCTGCGCCGCTAGTGCGGCGCTGACCACCTGGTTCGTTGTCGCCAAGTATAGCAGCAACGGTTCCCGTGGCCTAGGCGCAACTAGTATTGGCGCGGAGGAGAGGTACCTCTTCAAATCTTGCAATGCTTCTTCGGCTTCTGGTGTCCACTCCATTGGGCCTGCCTTTTTCAAAATCTTGAAAAAGGGAAGGGCGCGCTTGGCGGACTTGGAAATGAACTTGCTCACGGCGGCAACGCAACCAGCAAGCCGACGCACATCCTTGGCTCGGTTGGGTGCTTCAATCTGCTCTATAGCTTTGATCTTGTCCGGATTGGCCTCTATCCGCGCTGCGACACAAAGAACCCGAGAAGCTTGCCGAACGGGACGCCGAAGACGCACTTCTCAGGGTTCAGCTTGAGATTGATCTTGCGTAGGTTTGCAAGTGTTTCTTGTAAATCCGGTATGAGGGTTGCCCTGTTCTTGGTTTTGACCACTATATCATCCATATAAGCTTCCATATTTCTATGGAGCTGGGGTTCAAAACCAATCTGGACCGCCCTTGCAAACGTTGAACCAGCACTCTTCAACCCGAAAGGCATCCATATGAAACAATACGTACCACATGGGGTGATGAATGCCGTTTTCTCTTCATCTTCTCTTGTCATGAAGATCTGGTGGTAGCCAGAGTAGGCACCGAGGAATGACAACAGATCACACCCATCCGTGGAGTCAACAATCTGGTCGATGCGCGGCAACAGGAAGAGGTCTTTGGGACAAGCCTTATTGATATCTGTGTAATCAATACACAGCCTCCACTTCCCATTTTCCTTGTGCACTACCACTGGATTGGCCAACCACGTTGGATGGAGCACTCCCATTACCAAACCCGCTGCTTCCAGTTTCCGGATCTCCTCTGTGATGAACTCTTGTCGTTCCAAGGCCCGGTAGGCGACACATCTGGCAATTTCCTTGCTGGGGTCATCCGCCTTGGTTTTCTTGGCGGAGCCGGCGTCGTTAGATCCCTCGATGGCAAGCACGGCTTTACCTTTGCGCTTCCTGTTGTGGCGCCGGCCTTTCTTCACCAGGGCGGCAGTATCCTCATCTGAGGAGTTGGTTTCCACACCGGCATCTTCGCCAGGGTACTTCCTTCCCTCTTCAGCTCGGGCACATCTGTCAGCAAGAACATAGAGTTCCGCCACATCTTTCACCTTGTTCATTGCCAGCTCTTCGTGCATCTTGCGGTTACGCACGTTCTGATGGAAGGCGCTGATGATGGCGGCAGGGTCAACATCAGGGATATTGTACTGTACCCGGCTGAACCTCTGTATATACTTGCGCAGACTCTCGCCTCCCTTCTGGGGAATGATGTGCAGGTCGCTTGCTTGGCCATGGGCTTGGTGACCTCCAGTAAAGGCGCCCACAAACTCATGGCACAAACCCGACCAGGAGGAAATAGAGTCTACCGGCAAGTGCATCAACCACGACATGGCATTGGGTTTAAGAGCCAATGGAAAGTAATTCGCAAGCACCTGATCATCGTGGGCTCCGGCAGCTTGCATTGTGATGGTGTAGATGCTGAGGAACTCAGACGGGTGGGTCTTGCCGTTGTACTTCTCACCAATGTCGGGTTTGATGGTGCGGCGAGTGGGCCACTGGAACTGCCGCCGCTCACGGGTAAAAGCCGGACAGCCTACCTCGTAAGGTAGGCCTCCAGGGCTCTCCGAGGCCGGGTGGTTCGCAGCAGGCCCTGCTCGCCTGTCTGACTGGTGGCGCGCTCTGCGCTGGAGCTCGATAGTGGTTTGAGCGTCTTCATGGGCTCGTTACCGAAGAACTTGGCGCTGGTCACAGTGGGTCCGTGGGTAAGACGATGCTATGGATATGTCGTCGCCCGTGACATCGCGACAAGCCGGCGTCTGTGGTATCAGATGGGGAAGAGGTGAATGCACCGTGGTTGCGACGCCGCCGGCCTTTCCGCCACTGGTGCGTGGGACCCCATCAGAGCGTCGACCCGGGGGCCCCACCGGACTTGGTTCGTCTTTGTTGGCCACCGCAACAAGGCTTCGGATAGTGGCTCTCCCTTCGTCGAGTGTCCCCGTAGTGGGAGGAAAGTCGAGGAGCAACTGCGCGCGCGCCAAGGCCTCTGCTGGCGTCGGTGGCAGCGGAACCTGCACGGATCGCGACGCGCTTCGACTTTTGACCATGTCAAAAGGAGCTCTATCATGACCCCGCGGTCGCATGCCATTGTCACCAGTGCTTCGGCGAGCGGGCAGGTCTTCTACGTCCCGGGAGTGGCGCTCGAGGCTCTTCCGACGGCGACGCCCGGGATCTTCGACAAGATGACACCGTTCGTCGTGCGCTGCTTGGGAGGAGCGCGCTATTGGCGCCGGCGTGGGAGTCTTGGAGGCCCTTGCGTCGCCCTCGGGTGGGGCAGCGATGACCTTGTAAGGCCCCGCTCCACCCGCGGAGGGTCTGGCTCTGCCTTTGTATTTGGCGATGTGTGGCCCGTTACCAGGTGCACAAACATCACCGCCTCCCAAACTCCGGCTGCTGGGATGGCGTTGGTGTTTGGGAGCAGCTCCCCGGGTCCTTTCTGCGACCGGTCTGCTTCTCGCCCGCGTCAGGACGGCCTGTCCGGCTTCCGACAGGCCAACCGCCACCGTCGTCTTCTTCTTGGGCGCCATGATGATGAAGAAGCGTCGAACTAACTGCTAAAGTCGATTCTCACAACTGCGCCCCCTACCTGGCGCGCCAAAGATATTGGTGGGAATGACACCTATGGGATCACAAGAATCCCTACTACGGTTAGCGGGGTGAGGGGTCGTGAGAAGAGCGGATCAAACATATAGTACAAAGTTTGTTTATCCAGGTTCGGGCCGCGAGGATGCGTAAAACCCTACTCCTGCTTTGGTGGATGTACATTCCTGTTCTTGAGCTAGCTCTGGGGCATTAGGAGCTCCAAAAAGCCGAATCCTCCTCCTGGTCGCCTCGGGCCTCCTTTTATAGAAAAAGGTGTTGCCACAGTGGCATGCAGGAGGTGGAAAGGGTACAGTGATGCGAGGTTATCCCTCGCATTACATGACAAGGCACATTTAATGCTTCTTGCTTAGGTGTCCTTGCTTTATCACGGACGGGGGAGAAACCTATCTCGTCCATCGCCCCTCCTTCTTGTGTCGACACGCGCCCTGGCCAGCGATGCCTGTGATGCCATGTAGGTAGGCAGGCAGCTGAGGTGGCGCAGTGGTGGGTCTTCATGAAGATCTGCATGCCGCCACACAGGTTTCTGCCCAGTTGGTTGGGTCGGTAGCTGCATGCGTACGGTGGTGGAGGTTTAGTCGGCGTGGGCCTGATGGTGGCCCTGCAGATGTCCTTGGCAAGGGCCTTGCCGGGGCCCCGGCAAGGGTCTTGCCGAGGCGCCTGCTGTCATCCCCGGCAAGGCGGTTGCCGGGGGTCTCGTGGTCTTCCCTGGCTGGTATCTCGCCAAAGGTCGTCATCTTCTTAGAGCGTATCTGATCTTGAATGTCTTCACAAAGATCTGCATGCCACCACGGGGATGTTTACAAAATCCTTGCCCCTTGGTGGCAGTGGACTCAAGGGTAATTTGCTCCGTAGGCGTGGGGCGAGTCGCCGTGGCAAGGGTCTTGCCGGGGTTGCCAAAGCGGTCTCCCGGCAAGGATCTTTCCGGGGGAGTCCACTTCGTCCCTTTTGCTCTTCGTGGTCTTGGCCTTGGCGTCGTCCTAGTTCCCTTGAGCTTCGGTCTTACCCTGGCTCACCTCCCTTGCCTTGCTTGGTGTGGTGGTGCCCGTGGCTCAGACTGTCCGTGCACAGTTATAGGGGTACAAAAAAGTGTACCCCTCTTTTTGTACACCAACATCATCCAGGCGAGGATGTCGGGTTGCGCGTCTGCGTCGACGTACCAGGGCTTAACAAGGCCACATCTTAGGAGCTTTTCTGGCCTTCATGCGTGGGCCGTTGCGAGTGTCCACCACGCAGCTACGTTAGCATGCCCTCCGGCTTGCTGAGCGTGTCGTCAGCCTATCAACGCAACATGCCGCGTGTCCTGGTGGCTCAGGAGGCCAGGCACCACATCGTCTTGGCAGAGATGGAGACGGTCCTCAGGGAACCACCTTAGCCCCTAGAGCCTCACAAGGCTCAGGGCCCGGGTGGCTCGTGAGGAACGACCCCTTCGCCGCGTACCTTCAGCTGCACAACTCTTCTTCATTGACGGAACCAGGTGACATTTTCCAAGTTCATTTAGCTAGGAGCGCCCCTCGGACTGCATTATTCCCAGGCCGCATGGGTCCATCCCTGTGGCATGTATCTCTTTTGCTTATGCCTTCAGTTTACCCTGTTGGGGGCGCCCCTCGGGCTGCATCATCCCCAAGCCACTCTGGCCTGACCCAGTGGCATGTATCTTTCTGCATTTACCCAAGCTGAATTGCCTTCCATGCTTGATCTGACCTATTACCACCTGCCGTGGGTCCTCCCTCGATCATGCAATTCTCTCGCGTGTTAAAAGGGGGGCTCCTGAGCATCGTGACTCAGGAGCTCTTACTAGCTCTCCAGCCCTCACCCCTAGCCTTGACCACAGCATCGCGACCTGGCATACCAGCGGCGGCTGAGCTTGCTCGAGGGCCAGGACCTGAGGACGTAAAGCGCTTGCACCTAACCGTCTTGCAGGAACGCACAGCTATCAAGGATTCAAGACCAGGCGCAACCTGCCTTGAGGCAGGGCCTCGTGAGTCCCGCGATATCTCACGAGTGCCCAGATACACCTCGCAGCCCTGCCGTGCAAGCCACGTGTCAGGGCGGGGCTGTACACGCCCCGAGGGCTCCTCCCGGAGGGGCCCCCCTCCCACGCACAAGTGGAAGCACCATGCTCCATGCTAGCCATCGACACTACTGAGGAGCGGCTATGCCCGTGCACAAGCGAAAGCACTATGCTCCGCGCTGGTGATAAACAACTGAGGGCGACTCCACGATCGTACCAACCTCAGGGATCCCCAGAGCTCAGCGTCCGGCCTCACCGCAATGCCTCCCCTTGGGCGAGCCACGCGAGGGGGCTGGATACGGGGCTGCGCTCGGGTCACGCCCAGGCGTACGCCACCCAACGAGGCCTCCCAGGCCCGGGGGCTGTGCTCGGGTCACGCCCAAGCACAAGCCGCTCAAACAGTTCTCCTGGACCTGCTCGTCGCATGCCCCTCCCGAGGCCTCGGTGAGGGCACGTATGGAAATTGTTTGCACGTCAAGGGGGACTCCTGAGCATCGCGACTCAGGAGCCTAAGTGGTCACGTAGCCCCTCACTCCTTGGTCCGTCCTAGTCTCTGGTTAGCCCAATGGCGGTTGAGGTATGCGCGGGGCTGGGCTCTGCCGATGTAGAACATTAATCTATCCTCGCGTACTCTTCCTGTAAGCTGTTTGGGCGTCAAGGGGGACTCCTGAGCATCACGACTCAGGAGCCTAACTGGTCACGTAGCCCCTCGCTCCTTGGTTTGTCCTGGTCTCCGGTCGGCCCAACGGCGGTTGAGGTATGTGCGGGGCCGGGCTCTGCCGACGCAGAACATAAAGCAGATAGGACGAAAATTGCAAAATCTCGAAGCAAATATTACAAAACATATTGTCCTCACAATACCAAATGAAGGTTTAACGCCTCCACGAGGCCTGATGCATATTACAGGAATGAAACAGGAGAGTAGCTCCAGGTCACCCCTGGACACCGCCATCTCCTGCGGAAGGTGCTCCTCCTTGGGTAACGTCACCTGCAGCTGCACCACCAGCTGCAGGATCGGCGGCATCACTGCACAAGGGTGCCCAGGCAAAGCCGCCGAACCTCTTCAGCAGGGCTTCCACCTGGCCTTGCACGGCTGCGGCGGCAGCTGCGCAATGATCATCAGCCACATGCTCTAGTAGCTCGTCAAGGCAAGCGCTGGGGTCGCGAAGGTGTAGATGGCTAAAGACACGAGTCAATGCAGCTGAAGATAGGATGCGAGCTTTTGCTTCTGCCATAGGACCGATACCATCCACGACTTCCTCGAGCGCCTTCACCAAGAAAGGAAGCAACAGGGCGGGGCCATCCTCATTGGTGGTCAGCGGCCTCTCCAAGCCGTGCTCACAGAGCGTCTTCGGTGCCACGCTAGACCTCTCCTCGAGGTCGGCAAAGGCCACACGGTCTTCGGCCAGAACTTGTGCCTTGGCATCAAGATCGGCCTCCCTCGCCTTCACCTTCCGATCCAGCTCTTCCAGCCGGCTGCGTTCGGCGGCCTGCGTCTACCCCAACTCCCCCAGCTCAGCGTCACGGTTCTTGACGACATCCTCTCGAGCCTTCATATCCTCCTGTCGCACCTGGCGGCCACGTGCCTCTTCGGTGTGCCTGTCGCGCAGGCTCTTCAGCTTGTCCTCCAGCTCTCTGCAGCGGTCGCGGGCGGGCTTAGCGTCCTTCAGTGCCGCCTCACGACCGACTGCAGCATTGGCAGGGCTCTGCTTTTCCTTCTCAGAAGACGCCGCGACCTAGCTTAGTGTTGCGTGAACTGCCACATCGGAGTGAAGCCAGCCAGAGGCCAGCTCCAGGCGCCCGGCCACCAGGCACGGGTCCTCGCTCAGGAGATCTGCCTGCAACTTGGTCATCTCCAAAAGAGCACACTCTAGGACAGCAGCAGAGGCAGAAGAACCTGGGAATCAAGGCACGACAGAAGGAGGAGGAGACGCCGTCACCGGGGCCTGGGAGACTGCGGGTTCTGGAGCAGTCGGGACCTCCTCAGCCGGGCCAGGCACCGGCACCTCCGGGGCCGGTGCGGCCATGGGGGCTGACTCCTCCAGGTGATGCTCCTCTTGGCCTCACAAAGTTGACCAGGCTGGGGAGGCACGAGTGCTCGCGTCTCCTTTCTCAGCAGAAGGGGGTGCGACCGCCGTATCCCCCTTCCTCCTCTTCGCTGAAGACTCCAGCCTGATCAACCAGGCGAATGTCAGAAAACAGCAAGTACAGGCAGGAACAAGATGAAGCTTGAAGCGCTTATTGATCCACCGCGACATAGTCCACCCTCCGCTTGGTGAGCTTGAAGCCTGAAAGCGTCGGGACCTGAGAAGTGGGCGCGCGGGCTCCGGCGGCAAAAGGCGGTGCGGCAGAAGGGCCGGACAAGGCCCCAAGCGGTACCATGTTGGAGGCAGCATCTCGGGAGACCAGCGATGATCTACCCCTTGTCGGGATAAGGGGCAGCTCCCTCACCTCCTGGCAGGCGATGACCTCGACATCATCTAGTAGTGCGTGGAGGATGTCAGCCTTGCTCAATGGGGAATTCTCCCCCATTTCCTCGGGGATCTCCTCCGAGCCCTCCTCCCCCTCTTCCTCCTCGCGGGACTCGTCAGAAGACACCTCCACCGGCTTCGGCGTTGCGGAGGCCCCAGTGAGCGCCGGCGGCACCAGCCCGCACGCATCAAAGGTTGGCCTAGAAGCAACGAATTGCTCCCAGTCCTTGCGATGGAACAAAGTAAGAAAGGCGTTCGGCGGGTACTCTTGGTTGTCCCCAACCAAGAGACACAAAACCGCAGTCAGCTCGTCATGAGGCAGGGCAACAAGGCTCAGACGAACCTTGTCCCCTGCATCTCCAAGCTTCCACAGGGGGCGCGTGCGGAGTGGAGCAACACGCAGCGTCAAGAATTATCTCAGGGGCATTACCCCAGTCACCTTGGCCGCCTTCGCATTGCCCGGCTTCAAATCAGTCTGCATCTGCTCCAGCACCGACGACACCCGCTCATCAGTAAGCTCAGCACGGAGCCACCCCTTGTCAGACTGGGGCGCCTCCGTCGGCAGTACCAGGCGCGGGTGGGCGCACTTAGCGTCCATCATGACCCATTTGGCCCGAATGTTGTTGGCTCTCTTCCCGGTGCTCGAGATTGAGTTGACCTTGCCGGACGCAACAAAGTTGGAGCACCCGGAAAACGTTTCCATCACTGACGTGAAGGAAGAAGTGGCATAGAAGCGCCACGGACGACATCACACCCAGGTACGCCTCGCAATAGTAGGCGAAGATGGATAGGAGGAGGATAGAGTTGGGATGAAGGTGCAACGCCTGCAGCCCGTAGTGGTCGAGGAGCTCATAAAAGAAATAGGAGAAGGAGGGAACCAACCCGGCTGCGATGCTGCTCGAGAAGAAAGGGAAGAAGGTGCTTCCCTTAGGCTCCGACACGTCGGAGGCAAGCCGGAGCTCCGTCTTCCCCCTCTCGTTGCTCGCCCCCTCCGTCAGCAAGCGCGTGGCGGCAAGGTTCTTCTCCGTGACGTTGGATGCATTAAGGACTGGCCCGAACAAGGCCAGGGCTGAGGAGGACTTGACCTTGCGCGGCGCCATTGGTCGCCGATGCAGAGCGAAGTTGAAGCGGTTTTGGAAGTCCCGATAGCAAGAAGCAAGAAAGGGGATCTATAGCAAGGCGAGGAAGAAGCAATGAAGGCAAGCAATGTCCGCGCCAGCCTTTTTGACAAGTCGGCCAGTTGCTGAAGTGGCGTGGGGAAGCGGTGCCACCCACGATCAATCAACCTCCACGCGTCAACCGAGAGCACATGCTTTTCGGGCCTGCGCGCTCCGCACTTGATCCTTTGGCTTCGCCTCGAAGCCAAGCCTGAGCGTGCCTTGTGCCCGAGGGCTCCTGTCTGCATTCTGGGAAGGGGGGTCCCCAGACTTGCCTGCCTGCGGACCATGGCGTGGCTGTGCTGGCAGGTCTGTACGGTCCATTATCATCAACAAGGCGTTCAACACCCTCGCGAGGGGCCAAGCCTTGCAAGGCGGACGATGCAAGACCTCCTTAGGAGTGGCCTCACCGGGCTGCCTTGCGAGGAGCAGAGATATGAAGGCGGGGCGAACATCATGAGGCTCTCGTGACGTGAGCCATGACAATTGGTGCCAGGCGGGCGCCAGCGAGCGCAGCATCCTTGTTTCCTCTTTGGTGCTATGGAGGCAAGTGCAGGCGCGGAGTACCGAGGCATCAGGCTAAGGTTTCCATATCGGTGCAACGAGACCAAGACCAGAAGGACGGCAGGATGGAGGTCACCAAGGAGCCAAGGACGGCGTCACCATCAGAACCTTTGGCAGGCGAAGACCACCTTTTGTCAAGATAGCTTGTACTAGCTGTCCCCTTTCAAATTGGCTGTCATTGTTGGCTCCCTTCCCGCTCAATATTTGGGGAGAGGACCAGGCCCTATATTAGTAGAGCTAGCCATCACAAAGAGGGGATGAGAGGAGATAGGATCTGATAGAAGGCCAACCCTTAGCACACCAAGCACAAGAACACCTCAACCTCAGGAGGCTGTTCTTCCCCTTCTACTGTTCATCATCAGCCCAAGAGGCAATCCACCACCACCGCACTTGAGTAGGGTATTACACCACATCGGTGGCCCGAACTAGTATAAACCTTGCGTCTCTTGAATTGCGAGTGTGTCGAGTTCGTCCGCAAGACCTTAACGAGCTAGGGTGTAGATCTGTAGGAGGGAAAGAACTTCGCGCGCACCCAGAGTTCGAAACTCAAGGGTGTGCCGTAACCCATGATCCGACACATGCCTCCCCATCTTATGAACTATCAAGCATGGCTCGCTTCCCAGGGTCTTACTGTGATGCAGGGAGTGGTTCCTTAGAACATCTCTGACAATCCAATGCAATCTTGGCACGATTCAGTTACTGTCTCTAATGATAGTTCTTCTACTCAGTCAGACTTGCTCATTATTCCAGCATTTACTGTTGGCAACATCTCTTCTACTGTGCCCAACCAATTTGCTCCTCATCCATAAGATGACTACATGCTTACAATAACTCTGGATATTCATTGACAAGGCACGAGGTTCGGTCTTTCTGTTGTCCATCATGTTGGCTGACCTTGTTCCTTGTCAGCAAGTAAACAGTACCCTGTTTCATGCTCTTCGTCCTTGGCTTGCTTCAGGGGGTCCGTGTGCTGATGGTTATGGTTTTCGTCAAGAGGTTTATCATGTTGAGGTTCAGGTCTCTACCAACTCTGACGGTTTGCAATTTCTTCAGATTGTAAGGCCTATCTCTGGCCCCGAATCTTCTGTGTTTCTTGAAGAAGTTGTTGATGGCAACACCGCGATGATTGATGTAGGTACTGGATCTTTAGTTCTGATTGGAGAAATTGTTGAGGCCCCACCTGCTGCGATTGAGGGCTCTGTTGATCCTCATGCTGAACCTACTGACACGCTGGCTTCTTACTCTATCAATGAAACTGAATCTCCTCTTAACCACCTGGTGGATCGTCATTCTGAAACTCAGACTGGGCTTCTGCAGCTCACTTCTAGAGTGATTTCTGACCAACAGCAAGCTGAAAGTTCAATTGGTCATAAGAGCAAGGGAAAGTTGCCGGCTCCTCCTATTGATATCTCCAATCTCAGGCACAACACTCAATCAAACATGTATGAAGCTTGCCCCACCAAGTCTAAGGTGAAGCCGCGCAACAGACCCTTGGCTATGACTGCTGTTGTTGCTTTGTCTTCACAGGAACCTTCTTCTGATGCACACCATTGCTACACAGCTTTGTGCCATCCCAGCTGAGGAGCTTTCCACTACCGCGCTCACTGAAGAAAAGTCTGGCCCTGAGGCCTCTACTTAAGTGATCTATCGTCGCTCTTTTAGTTTCAGTTAATGGCACTCTTTCAGAACTGGAATATTTTGTGTTCGAATATCCGCGGTCTTAATTCCCCCAAAAAATAGTTAGCGCTTTCGAATGCCATCCATAGTAGTGGTTGTGCGATCATTTGCTTGCAAGAATGAAGATGATGACTTTTGATGCCATGACGCTTAAAGCTTTATGTCCTAAATGCTTTGATACATATGCTTTCGTTCCGTCTATTGGCGCCTCAGAGGTTTAGTGACGATCTAGAGCAGTAGTGTATTCACTAGCTCTATTATTATTGAAGAGCAATTTGCGCTAGGGATCAACTTCGCTTCCACCCAAAATGCCCATAGTTGGAATCTAGTAAAAATATACGGGCCTGCCAAGGGGAGCAACGGGCAAAGTTTACACAATGGCCTTTTGATCTTCACATCCCCTCGTCCGAAGATTGGTTGCTCCTCGGTCACTTCAACTATATCCGTGCTCCTAATAATCATAATATGCCTGGGGGAAACTCACAAGACATGTTCACTATCAATGATTTCGTTCGTGCCCAAGAGCTCACTGAACTTCCAATCAAAGGTCGAACCTATAACTGGTCCAACATGCAACTTAATCCGCTTCCTGAACAACTTGATTGATTCTTCACCACCCTCAATTGGACCACCTCATTCTCTAACACCTTGGTAAATCCTTTGGGCCGCCCGGTGTCTGACCACACTCCTTGCACCATGGTTACACAAACCAAAATACCACGGAGCAAATTCTTTAGATTTGAGTCGTATTGGATTTCCCATCCGGGTTTCATGGATGCTGTTGATCGGGCATGGAATAAACCTGTTAAGTTTGGCAAAAACAAAAACGCTACTTCCATTCTATGTCAAACTCAAAGCAGTGTGGCATGCTCTTAGCCAATGGAGCAAGAAGATCTCTCGTCTAAAGGTTGCCATAGAAAACACCAACAAAGCCATCTTCGAGCTCGACATCATTGAGGAACGCATGCCTCTTACATTGCCCGAAGGTAATTTTAGGATCATTCTCAAATGTCATCTCATTAGATTACTCCAATATCAGAAAGATTGCTGGAAGAAAAGATGCACCATTCATTGGATTAAATTTGGGGACGAGAATACAAAAAAAATTAGACTGTGGCAACAGAGAGATTCAAACGTAACTGCATTGCAACTTTGAAATCCGATCAAGGCATAATTGTGGATGATCATGCCAGAAAAGAAACCATACTCCTTGAAGCTTTCAAACAATGCTTAGGTACTCGATCAACCCCACACATGAAATTCAATCGGTCGGCCCTCCTCAGACAACATGTAGACTTCGACAGCCTAACCACCCCATTTTCTCACACCGAGGTGGATGCATTTATAAATGAAATGCCACCTGAGAGGGCCCCCGGCCCTAATGGCTTCAATGGATCCTTTTTGAGAGCTTGCTGGCCTATCATCAAGTCCGATTCCTATCGATTATGTCATGAGTTTCACAAAGGTGATCTTGACCTTGAAAGTCTGAATTATGGTTATATCCCTCTCGTACCTAAGAATAACTTGCAAGAAATAGTCTGTAGCGACCAGACCTCAAACGGTCTAATCTCTGTGCTGAGGTGTCATCCCTGGATCAGTAATGCTGACACCACACAGTACTTGAAGAATTTATAACTGAGTAGCAATCACACACTTATTACATCGAGTGCCTCAATAGAGAGCTTATTACAATAAATATGGCTTAAGGCCATCTAATAACGATAACAACGGAAGGCTTGGAAGATAAGTGAGTCCATCAACTCCAACGGCATCACTGAGTATAGAACCACGACTCTAAAACTCCTTAATCATCGTCTGAAAAGTCTGCAACATTAACGTTGCAATTTCGGATTTCGGGTTCCGGCAGACCCTTAAGGTTCGAACACTAGGGTGCGCGCGGAAATCTAGCCTTCAACCTCTCCGTCTCGATGGGATCTAAACTACTAAAAGAGCTGCATGAAAGACACAAGATTTATACTGGTTCGGGCCACCAATATGGTGTAATACCCTACTCCAGTGTGTGGTGGATGGATTGCCTCCTGGGGCTGGTGTGGATGAACAATACAAGGAAGAACTGCCTCGCGAGGGTCTGTTCTTGGCTGTGGAGATGAACTGCTATGAAGAGTTCAGTCTCCTTTCTCTCTCTTTCCCGCTCAGATCCCGGACCAAACAACCCGGAATCGAACCGAACCCCTTGCTATGTGGGTGGCTAGTCCTATTTATAGAGGCCCTGGTCCTCTCCCCAAATATTGAGCGGGAAGGGATCCAACAATGGCGGGCTAATTTGAAGGGGGACAGTGAGTACATCTATCTTGACAAAAGCAGTCTTCGCCTGCCAAAGGCTCTGGTGATGACGTCGCGCTGGGCTCCATGGTGACCTCCGTCTCATAGTCCTCCTGGTCTTGGTCTCGTTGCACCGAAGTGGCAACCTTTGCCTGATGCCTCGGTACTCCGCGGATACACTTGCCCCCTTTGCACCAAAGAGGAAAGAGGGACGTTGCACGCGCTGGCACCTGCCTGGCGCCCCGTGTCGTCATGGCTTGCGTCATGGGCACCTCGCGAGGTGCCCCGCCATGAACTCTCCGCCTCCTCGCGAGCCAGCCTGACGAGGCTGTGCCTGAGGATGCACCGTGTCGTCCGCCTCACGAGGCTTGGCCCCTCGCGAGGGTCTTGAGCCTCGTGTTGATGAAGATGGGCCGCACTAGGCCCCCACTTGAGCCACGCTGCAGGCCACAGGCAGGCAAGTTTGGGGACCCCCGTTCCCAGAACGCCGGCAGTAGCCCCCGGGCCCAAGGTGCGCATGGACTTGGCCGTGCCGAGAGGCGAAAGGGCAAGGGCGAAGCGCCGCGGGCCCCAACAGCCTGCGTCCTCGGACGCCACGTGGTGGGTTATTGGACGTGGGTGCCTTAGCGACCGCGCGGGTTGACAAGGGAGAGGCATCTTCCCAGACTTCGCCCTTGCTTTCTCCGGTTGCTGCTCAGATCCCCTTTCTTGCGCCTCCCCTTTGTTCCGCCAAACTTCTAGATCTACCCCGGTTGCGCGACCTAGGAAGCCATGGCGCCTCGCAAGCCTCCGGCCAAAGCTTGGTATTCCCCCGCTCTGGACCCGCCGACTATGTCCAAGGCCACCTTTGCCCGGCTGTGCCGGATGGCGGCGGCGCAGGGCGTCGTCGGGATGGAGGTGCTCAAGGTCGGCTCCGCCTCCCCTGAAGGTCGAGGGAGCACCTATTACCCTTTCTTTGTGAGCGCCATCGCAGCGGGCTTGATGCCTCCCTTCTCCGAGTTCTTCTTCTCTGTCCTCCGCCATTACAACTTGCTGGCTCTGCATCTCCACCCCAACTCTGTCCTTCTCCTGGCGATCTTCGCTTACTACTGCGAGGCCCACGTAGGGGTGCATCCCTCGGTGGCCTTGCTGCGCCACTACTTCTACCTCTGGACTACTGGCAGTTCTCCTTCCGCGTGCGCGAGCTTCGTCGCGCATGGCAGCACCATTACCATCTCGAGTCCCGGGAAGAGGGCTGATGGCTTCCGGAACAAGTGGGTCTTGGTTGACGCCGGGCGCGTCCACCCTCGGCTGATCCCGCGCACGGATCAGGCCGTGAGCGCCAGTAACTGGTGCCGGGCGGAGCTCGCGGATCCCCGCGCAAAGCCGGTGTTGGAGAAGATGGATGCGGACTTGAGGCCAGCCAACATGGCGACGGCGAAGTTGACTGGCGCGTCACTGTTGACGGAGTTCTTGGAGCAGCAGCTGGCTCCACTCCGGCAGTACTCTTCTTTGATGTGGAGGCCACATCTGAGCCCCGGGCCTGTGGACGAAGAGGACGTGGACGCGGTTCTTTAATCTCTGGTTGGGGGCATGGTGGCAAGGTTGGAGGGCGCTCCCGAGCCCTTGTTTCTTCGCAGCGACTGGGAGCAGGTGGTGAAGTCCATGCCTGTTTCAACGGGGTCGGGCTCGTGCCCGTGGCGCCTTCTGAAGGACTGGTGGACGTGCCCTCCGGTGACTCCAGCGAGGAGGAGGACGAAGAGGAGCGGGGAGAGGGGCCCGACTCCGGGGCGACTGACGGAGAGTCGAGGGCTCCCCTCCCTCGGCGCTCACCCCGTACTCTCCGCCTATCGCCGAGCGATGATGATGATGATGACGACGATGACGATGTGCTGGGTAGCGGGAGCTCGCCCCCGATCCCGAAGAAGGACAGGACCGGGCTGGTCCCCCGCGGGCCTGCCCCTACCCCGGGGCAGTCCGCTGCCTTCTGCTCCCAAGGTCGACCCTCCCAGCCGGCTATTTGGCTTGAAGTTGGGCCGAAAGCTGCCCGAGCTCACCGGCGATGACCCGTAAGTGCTTGATCCTTGTTCTCATGTTTCTCATTCTGCCGACGGAGCTTGATGATTGCTTCTCTTGAGTAGCTGGGCGCCTACGGCGAAGAAACCGAAGCGGGCTCCTGAGGCTCCATCCGCGGCAGCGCCCCCGCCTATGAAAGGGGGCGATCACAGTGCGCAGGCTTCTCCTGGTCAGTCGCCCTCAGGAGGTCTGGCCATGCTGGCGGGGGCGAGCTCAGCCCCCATGGCCCAGGTGACTCCTGAAGTGTCCTTGTCTGGCGCCACTGCCACGGCTGGGGAGTCACAGCGAATGCTGGCTCGGGATTCGGCGGCCTTACCGCCGCCACCTTCTCCTCCCGTTTTGCTGGGCACTGCTCCCTCAGCTCCTCCTGTCGTCCTGGAGCGCGCCGAGGATCCTCTATCTTCTTCCTCCGTCTTGGAGCATGCTGCTGCTGAACTGGACCGGCTGCGTCAGGACCTTCTCGGCGCCGACCCTCGCCTGGTGGCCGGGCGTCTGGAACTGGCTTCGGGGTGGATTCGCTCTGATGCTTCGATCCAGGAGGCGCTGGTTCAGGCCTCGACGGCCTGCGACGAGGAGAAGCGGGCCGTCCTTGAGGTGAAGATTACTCGTGACGCGGCCCTGGGGGAAGCGGTCAAGGCCCGCGACCGCTGCAAGGCGCTGGAGGACGAGCTGCAAGGCCTGCGGGGCCAACTTGCGGAGGAGGTTCGCCTTCGCCAAGAGCAGGAGAAGGGGGCGAAGGCACGTGACGCGGCGCTCGAGGACTCGGAGGCCAAGCTCAAGAAGCGCCGCGAGCGCCTATGCGTGTGGAAGAGAGAGATGGAGGCGACGAAGACCGAGCTGGACGTCAAGGCTCAGGTCCTCGCCGAAGATCGCATGGCCTTCGCAGACATGGAGAAGGACGCTGGCGCTTCGCTGAAGATGCTTTACGAGAGCGGCTTGGACAGCCCGCTTGCTGGTGACAAGGATGGCCCCGCCAAGCTTCTTCCCTTCCTGGTCAAGGCTCTTGAGGATGTCGTCCTTGGCATCGGCCCCGCGGCCGAGGCCGAGGCGCACGTCATGTCTTCTGCCGCGCTGACACGGGGCTTCGCCCACGTCTACCTCCGCGATCCCAACACCGACCTCGACGCCCTACTGGAACCAGTGAGCGGCGAGGGTGCTGCTGCCGCTGTCGAAGCCGTGAAGGGGCACGCGGAGGCGCTGCTGGAGAAGTTCCGGGCCTTCAGCACCAGGCCGAAGCAAGGCGCTGCCGACCCTGCCGTTCCACAAGGCGAAACCAGCGCCGACGAGTGACTCCGTCCCATCCCTGCTCTTCTTTAGGTTCTTGCACATGCATCACGCCTCGGGGAGGCATTTAAACTTGCATTTGGCATTGAGATTGACAGTATGGACTATAATATTTGCTTTTAAGTTCCTTCGATTTTATGCTTTTCTTCCCTACTTGCTTGCGTCCTACGCCGGCAGGGCCCGGCCCCGCGCACGCCTCACCCAGCATCAGCCCCGACCGGAAACCAGGACGGGACCAAAGGAGTGAGGGCCCATGTGACAGGTTAGGCTCCTGAGTCGCGATGCTCAGGAGTCCCCGTTGGCGCTCGAACAACAAGTAGGGAAGCGTGATGTAGGTGTGTTTTCCGTTCTACGTCTGCAGAGCCCGACTCCGCGCGTACCTCACCCAGCATAGCCTTTCGAAACTAAGGAGTGAGGGGCTACGAAGCCAGTTAGGTCCCTGAGTCGTGATGCTCAGGAGTCCCCCTTGACGCGCGAACAGCGGGTGATGAGGCGAGATGTAAGCGTGGCTACCGTTCTACGTCTGCAGGGCCCGGGCCTGTGCGTACCTCACCCAGCATAGCCTTTCGGAACTAAGGAGTGAGGGGCTACGGGACCAGTTAGGCCCCTGGGTCGCGATGCCCAGGGGTCCCCCTTGACGCGCAAACGGCCTTCATACCTTGGCTCCGCTTGGGGAGAGACACGCGGCGAACCAGGCCCGAGGGGCCTGGCTGGGCGGCGTACGTCTGGGCATGACCCAGCCGTAGCCCCCGTGCCCAGCCCCCTCGCGTGGCGCTCCCGAGGGGAGGCGTTGCGATGAGGCCAGCCACTGAGCTCTGGGCTCCCTGAGGTTAACGCGGCCCGGAGGCCACCCTCAGTTGTTTATCACCAGCACGGAGCATAGCGCTTCCGTATGTGTACGGGCATAGTCGCTCCTCGGCAGTGTCGTCAGCCAGCGCGGAGCATGGTGCTTCCACTGGTACGTGGGAGGGGTCTTCCCTGACATGTGACCGGCACGGTAGAGCTGGGTGAGGTGTATCTGGGCACCCGTGAGCCAGCGCGGGACTGACGAGGCCCTACCTCTGGGCGGGTGCGCCCGGCACTGGGCCGTATCTTGAGATGTGGCCCTACAAAATTTGGTTAGATGCTGGTACTCTACGTCCTCGGGTCCCGGCCCTCAAGCTTGTCTCAGTCGTCACTGGTATGCCAGGTTGCAATGCCGTGGACAAGGCCAGAGGGTGAGGGCTGGAGAGCCAGTAAGAGCCCTGAGTCGCGATGCTCAGGCACCCCCCCTTTAACGTGCAAGTGGCCGACATGGGAAGAGAAGGTGCCGCGGACGGGCACCATGCAGCTAAGCGTGATAGGCAATGCATAGTTGGAAATAAACACTAGGGGGATACACGCCGCTGGGTCTGGCCCGAACGGCTTGGGGATAATGCAGCCCGAGGGGCGCCCGCAACAAGGCAAACTAACGACGGAAGGGTAAATGCAGATACATGCCGCGGGGACGGACCCACGCGGCCTGGGAGTGATGCAACCCTGGGAGGGTGCTCCCAGCTGAGAATCGAACTTGAAAGATGTCACCTGAGGATGTCGTCGGCGTAGTGGCGTTGGTGTAGCAGACTTGACGGGCTGCAGAAGCCGACCCTCACGAGCCCCCAGGCCCCGGGGCCTCGCGGGGCTCCGGAGGCGCTGGTGACTCCTCGCGAGCTGCCTCCAGCTCCACCAAGGCCGCGGAACGCCTGTCTTCCTGAGCCTCCATGATGCCCCTCGTGAGGCGCTGGTACACCGCAGCCGTGCTCGGCAGGACGTAAGGCATGCGAACATAGCTGTGGGGTGGACCTCCGCAGCGCCCCACTTGCGAGGGCCAGAGGCGCTCCGTTGTGGCGATCTGATTGAGCCCTGGTACGTCGACGCAGACACGCAGCCCACCATCCTCGCCTGGATGTGGGGCCACGGCTGGTAAGCGGCGGCAACCTCTCGTGATCCTTGTCTCCTGTAGCTCTTGAATGGCCTCGTCAACGAACTCTTGCTAGTCTGATCTTCCTCGCCTGGCTCCCTCTCGAGGGAAACATGCTGCAAAACACGCCTCCACATGGTGCCCAAGCGCCTCCCTCGTGACCCTGGCTAGGTCGGTGTCCCTCCAGGTGGGAGCCCCCAAGCCCTGCTTGGGGAGGGCCCTCCTGAGGAGGCACGGGCCCTGAGGGGCCTGCCTCCTGAGGGGCTGAGCCTGACGACGTCTTCTTCTTCTTCTTGGGGATGGTCTCAGGAAGCCTCCTGCTTCCGCGATCTGGGTCTTCTAGCGACGCGGCCTGAAAGGCTCGCTCCAGGGAACACACTGCAGCTCTCTCTTCACAGGGCACCGTGATGACGCCGCCACTTCTTGGCATCTTGAGGATGTTGTAGCCATGGTGGGTCACGGCCATGAGCTTGGCCAGCGCTGGGTACCCGAGGATGGCGTTGTACGGCAGGCGGATGTGGGCGACGTCGAAGTCGATGAGCTCGGTGCGGTAGTTGCTGCGGGCTCCGAAGGTGACAGGGAGGCGGACCTGCCTGATCGGGACTGTGGAACCATCGGTGATCCCGGAGAAAGGCCTGGTTGGCTGAAGCTGGTCATAGGGCACTTGGAGGTTGTTGAATGTTTCCACGGACGGGACGTTGAGCCCTGCCCCACCATCGATGAGGGTCTTGGTGACCAGCACGTTGCTGATGACTGGGGAGCAGAGCATCGGGAGGACTCCTGCAGTGGCCGCGCACTTGAGCTGGTCTGCCGGGCTGAACGTGATGGGGCACGCCGACCACCTGAGGGGGCGCGTTGCTTCAAACTTGGGGAGGGATGCATTCACCTCGCGGGCAAACTGCTTGAAGATGCGTTGGGAGGCTGGGGCTTGAGCTCCGCCCAGGATGCAGGCGATCGCACGCGGCTCCTGGAAGCCCCCAGCCCCCACGTCTTGATGGCGGTCTTCGTTCCTTCTTGGTGGAGGCGGCAGCGGAGGCAGGCCTGCGTTGCCATGAGGGCGATCCTCACGAGGTTGGTCTCTCCAGTCCCCCTCATGAGGCAGGTCCCGCCAGCGGTCCTCGCGAGGCTGGTCGCGCCACCCCTGGCACGGGCCGTGGTCTTCCCAGCGCCCTGGGTTTCTTCCTCCTCCTTGGCCATAGCCCCGGTTAGCACGGTCAGGGCGACGGCCGATCCTTCCTTCTCATACGGCACGGAGCTCTTGACATTCGTTGGTGTTGTGGGTGTGGAGGTCATGGTACACACAGTACCGGCTGCCTCTGGAGGGTTCGGGCAAATCCTTGCCCCGCTTGGTGTATGGTTCTGCCGTGAGTACGGCAGCCCCCTTGCACTTCGCGTCCTTGGCTTTGGGTTTCTTCTCTTCTGGGTCCACGGCAGGCAGCTCGAGGAGGGAGAGACGTCCCTCCTCAGCCCTGGCGCACTTGTTCGCCAAGTTGAACAGCTCCAGGGAGGTGCAGAGGTCTTCGTGCATCGCCAGCTCCTCCATCTTGATGTCACGCACGCCGTCAGAGAAGGCGGAGATGATGGCCTCCTCTGAAACCCTGGGGATCTTGAGGCGCGCGCTGTTGAAGTGCTGGATGCACTTTTGCAGGGTCTCTCCGGGTTGTTGCTTGATGCGGCGCATGTCGTTCACGGCGGGTGGCCGGTCGCGAGTACCTTGGAAGTTGGCGATGAAGCGGGCGCGCATCTGGTCCCAGGATGAGATCGTGCTTGGAGCCAGATTCAGGAGCTAGGTTCGAGCTCCTTCCTTGAGCGCCATGGGGAACCAGTTCGCCATGAACTTTTCATCCCCGCCAGCAGCCTCGATGCCCAGCTCATAGAGCTGGAGGAACTCTGTGGGATCGGTTGTGCCGTCGTAGCGAGGAGGCAGGTCGGGCTTGAACTTGCCGGGCCACGCGATGCTGCGCAGCTCAGTGGTGTAGGCGTGGCAGCCCGCGGTGGCCACGAAAGGCTTCGGTTGGTGGAGAGCTTGGTCTTGAGGGTCCCCACGCGCTACAGCTAGGAGCAGGGTGGGTTCTTGGCGTGCCGGAGCTGGAGCAGGGTCGCAGCATGCCGGAGCAGGGAGCGCCCTGGCAGCCCCCTGCAGGCATGGGATTTCTTGGCAGCTTCGCTCTTGTTGCGATGGCGCCTGGTGGAGCGGGTTCCTCCCAGGGGCCAGTCGCCTAGAAGCCATGGCATCTTCTTGGAGAGGAGGCGGCTGGTGCGCCTTCGGAGCTTCGTTGCCCGCGCGGGGCGGAGTGCGGCGCAGAGGGACGGACGGCGCGGAAGAGCTCCCTGCGGCGCGGGCAAGCTCGGCGACGCGGTCGAGCCATTCTTCGTAGACGTCGTCGATGGGACGGTAGCGCAGGAGCTCGTTTGCCGCGAGGAGCGCAGCTTGAGCCTCCAAGGGTGCGCGGAGCGCGCGGGACGAAGAACCGGCTAGAGCGAGTGATGGAGTGGCGGTGCGGCCGTCTTGCCGCACGGACGGGTGCTGAGACGATGCCTGCTGCTCGCCCCCCGCCGGGCCGGTGGCGGCGTCGACGGCGGGCGACGGGGAATGACGAGGACTCCCACCGATGGGGGCCGTCTGGGCGACGCGAGAAGCGATGGCGGCCCGGCGCTCGGCGCGGGCCCGACGAGCGTCAAACATGGATGCGACGGTCGGAGGAGAGCGGAGCGGTGGGAGACGAATTCCGGCGCACCCCTAACTGGCGCGCCAAATGTCGGATTTCGGGTTCCGGCAGACCCTTAAGGTTCGAACACTGGGGTGCGCGTGGAAATCTAGCCTTCAACCTCTCCGTCTCGATGGGATCTAAACTACTAAAAGAGCTGCATGAAAGACACAAGATTTATACTGGTGCGGGCCACCGATGTGGTGTAATACCCTACTCCAGTGTGTGGTGGATGGATTGCCTCCTGGGGCTGGTGTGGATGAACAATACAAGGAAGAACAGCCTCGCGAGGGTCTGTTCTTGGCTGTGGAGATGAACTGCTACGAAGAGTTCAGTCTCCTTTCTCTCTCTTTCCCTCTCAGATCCCGGACCGAGCAACCCGGAATCGAACCGAACCCCTTGCTATGTGGATGGCTAGTCCTATTTATAGAGGCCCTAGTCCTCTCCCCAAATATTGAGCGGGAAGGGATCCAACAATGGTGGGCTAATTTGAAGGGGGACAGCGAGTACATCTATCCTGACAAAAGCAGTCTACGCATGCCAAAGGCTCTAGTGGTGACGCCGCGCTGGGCTCCATGGTGACCTCCGTCTCGTAGTCCTCCTAGTCTTGGTCTCGTTGCACCGAAGTGGCAACCTTTGCCTGATGCCTCGGTACTCCGCGGATACGCTTGCCCCCTTTGCACCAAAGACGAAAGAGGGACGCTGTGCGCGTTGGCACCCGCCTGGCGTCCCGTGTCATCATGGCTTGCGTCATGGGCACCTCGCGAGGTACCCCGCCATGAACTCTCCGCCTCCTCGCGAGCCAGCCTGACGAGGCTGTGCCTGAGGATGCGCCGTGTCGTCCGCCTCGCGAGGCTTGGCCCCTCGCGAGGGTCTTGAGCCTCGTGTTGATGAAGATGGGCCGCGCTGGGCCCCCACTTGAGCCACGCCGCAGGCAGGCAAGTCTGGGGACCCCCGTTCCCAGAACGCCGACACAGCCCGAAATGGGTCAACACATGGAATATGCTGGCAAAGTAACACATAGAGAGTAATTGAATGAAACAGGCTATTCTATATGCATATTTGGCTGGTGGAAAGGTCTATGGTTACAGTTTTGCGTAAAGCCAATTTTTCCCTACTTCAAAGGAATAAATTTTATTTAACTATCATGGTAGTTGTTAAACATTGAGAATGGTTGACAGCATTCTCAATCCCAATTAAGCATCATCATTAAACAAACTCAACAAAATTAATTTTAGAGTAACATGTTGAGATTCACATGATAATCCAAGTACTAGATACTCAAGATGTCCATAACTGGGGAAACGACTAATCATGGTTAGTTTATACACTCTGCAGAGGTTTGCGCACTTTTCCCCACAAGACAAGATCGCCTCCGTTTGGTGTCTCGCACTGCATGGTGTTTGAGAAGACGGATGACCGAGACATAGTCTTTCAGAAGCGCTAGCACCTTACGATCGGGTAGACCATTACACCTACTTTCCCCTACATCTTCTAGTTTACCACTGTAAGAGTTCGCACAACTTAGTCAACTATGCTAGAGCCCATAATAGCTTGTGGCTGCACATGGAAGTTTCTAGCATGAATAATCTCATGATCCCTTTGAGCCTGGGTGGCGGTCCAAAAGAAAACAGGCAATCGCTGGAATACCCAGGTGCCTCAATCCACCCAGATGTGTATTTAAGTTGCCACCTTAGATAAACCATTAATTAACAATCTCACATCTGTCATGGAAACACTCACCCAATCCACGTCTACTAGCATAGCATGGCATAATAAGCAAACGTAGAAGTAACTCCCAAATGTTTGATAATAACAGGTAATAGGTACTACCTCAACTACTTCCCAAACCCACAATTTATTTAAATCCTAATCATGCAATTGTGTGAGGATTGATCTAATGCAATAAAACTGGGTAGAGGGAAAACATGATCAAAGTGTTACTTGCCTTGCTGATGATCCGGGAAACCTAGCGATTCGAAGTAGCAAGCGGCGCACTCCGGGTAATCTATCGCAAACAACAAGCATACAATAAGTACTCAACTAATGCATAGGTAAAAATCAAATAAGGGATCTAACCAGAAAGTTCCACTTAAGAACTCTGGTTGGCAGAAAGAATCAAATCGAACGAAGCAACAAAAGACAAACAGCAAAAGAAACAGGCTTCGTTTAGTATTCTGGATCTAGGGAATTTTTACAGTGGCAAAAACTTCTTTGAGTTGGTTAAACGGAAAGAGGGTTTCGAGATGAAACTCCAGGCGCTTGAATCGCCTGATTCTGATAAACGAGCGAAAAGTTAGACTAAAACGAAAATCGGATCAGAAATCACGATCTGAAAAATCGCGGATTTAATCCGAGAAAAAGAAAAACGACGAACGTTCGTTAAAATGAACGAACGGACAAACGCTCGCTATTTAACTAAACCGGAAAAACCGATCTATTTAAAAAACCGAAACTAAATAAACGAAAAAAACCGTCAGAAAAACCGGTGGCGGATCCGGCGGGTGGCGGCAGCGGCGCTAGGGCGGCGGGGCTGGGGCACTAGGGTTTGGGAGGTCCCGGGCTGGGCTCCCCAACTTATAAATACGGACGGGCCTAGTGTCCGGGTCGGGCACGGCCCGTTAGGTCGGTTGCGCTTTTTATAAATAGTTACACTCAGAAAAAAACAAAAGGAATACTAAACGGACTCCAAAAATCCCGAAATAAATTTTCCCCGGCTTCTAAAATCAAGCTGCACAGGATGAACATTTATTTGGGGCCTAAATGCAATTTGGAAAAATGCGCATTTTTCCTAAATTCAAATAAAATAGCAAATAAAACCAAAATAAAATCTTAATTGATTTTTTATTAAATCCTCAATATTTCTTTATTTTGGGAAAGTCATTTTATTCCCTCTCTCATATTTTGTAATAGAAATAATTGAAGATAAAATAAACAAAATCAAATGATCCTATTTTCAAAATTTGAGACAACTCAAATGTGAAAATAACGAAATCCCCAACTCTCTCCGAGGGTCCTTGAGTTGCGTAAAGTTTCTAGGATCAACCAAAATGCAATAAATATGATATGCAATGTTGATCTAGTGTATAACATTCAAATTGAAAATTTTGGATGTTACACAGTCAATGACTTTTGGCAGATCACATTGCTTAATTATTGCCTTAAAATGATAACCAAGATCTTGGCTAATCGACTCCAGAAGATCATCTTGAAAATAGTTCACCGCAACCAATATGGCTTCCTCCGAGGGAAATCCATCCATGACTGCATAGCTTGAGTGTTTGTATACATACACAAATGTCAGACTTCGCAGAAAGAAGTGATCTTGCTCAAACTTCATTTCTCCAAGGCATTTGACACGATCCACCACTCGGCCATGCTGCAAATTATGAAAACATGGGGTTTAATGACACATGGCTTAGATGGATCCGATGTATCTTTTCCTCTGGTCGATCCTCAGTACTGCTCAACGACACCCTCGGAAAAATCTTTCATTGCTTATGTGGTGTTCGAAAAGGTGATCCACTGTCTCCTCTGATCTTTGTCCTTGATGTGGATCATCTCCAGACTGCAATCAATGATGCTTTGCGTAGAAACCTCTTGGACTACCCCACCCGACTAGTTAATAATGGTGATTATCCGGTCATCCAGTACCCCGACGACGCAATTATAATCATGCTGGCATGCCTGAACCAAGCACAAACCATCAAAGACAACCTTGCGGACTATGCCACGTCCATTGGACTTAAGATCAACTTCGATAAATCTACTCTTGTGCCAATCAACACCCTCGCTGACAAGTGCAATGATCTGGCCACTCTCTTTGGTTGCAATGTAGGTGTTATGTTGTTCACATACCTTGGGCTTCCCCTGGGCACCACCAGACCATCTATCCAAGATATGATGCCTCTGGTTTGCAAAGCAGAGAGGAATATCATTGCCTCCATGTCCCAGATGTCCTATGCAAGCAACCTGGCCCTCATGAACTCGATGATCACCTCTTTGATTATGTTTTCGATGGGCACCATTCGATTACCCCCCAAAATCTTGGCTCAACTAGATAAGATCAGAAGACATTGCTTGTGGAGAAAAAAGACTAATGATGGAGTCAAGTGAAACTCTCTCGCGGTCTGGGACATGGTTTAGGGATAATTAACTTACGAGTCCAAAACGAAGCCTTTCTCCTAAAGTTTCTGCGCAACTTCTACAACAGACAGTATATACCCTGGCTAAACTTAATTTTGGAATCCTACTACAACAGCTCTATCCCCCATGCCCAAGACACTTGTGGTTCATTTTGGTGGAAGGATCTAATCCACCTCATGTCAATCTATAGAGGAGTACCAAAGGTTCAGATTAGAGATGGATCATCGGCGCTTTTCTGGAAAGACAACTAGAACCAATCTATTTATGCAGAACAATACCCTAGATGTTTTTCCTATACATTAAATGAAGATGTCTCTATCAAAGACCGCCTGACTGTAGCTGACCTGCACGCCAGCTTTCACCTCCCACTCTCAATCCAGGCTAGAGAAGAGTTGAGGCAAATTCAATCTGAGGTGGCCGCAATTGCCCCACTTGACACACATGACACTTGGAAATGTCTTTGGGGAGGTGACAGTTTTAAAACCATTGCATACTACAGCTTCTTTTTTAGAGATGTGGCTGCTCACGAGGCTTTTAGCTGGCTACGGAAAGCCAAATGCACCCCAAAATCAAGGTTTTCGGCTGGTTCCTCCTCTCTAATCGTCTAAACACCAGAAACATGCTCAATCAAAGGCACCATAACATTGGCTCCAACCTGGACTGCCTCCTCTACGTCAAACATATTGAAGAGACTGTGAAACATTTGTTGTTTCATTGTGTTTTCAGCAAAGAATATTGGAGAATTCATGGATTCCATTGGTCCACACACAATCATAGACTACAACTGATTAGCCACCAGAAAAACCAATATCCTAGGAGGTTGTGGATGTATATTTTCTTGATCTCAGCTCGGAGCCTCTGGAAAAACGCAACAATCACCATTTTAGGAAAGTGAAGCCTTCGGTGACAGCCTAGAAACAAAGATTCAAATCTGAATTCTACAATCTTAAATATACGGTGCAGCCCTCAAAAGTGTAGTTCATTACTGCCTTAATAGATTCCATATACTGATTAGGTTCTCTGGTTGTAGCTATAAATAGCTCTTTATACTATATCCCCGCCCCCATGTAACTTGTACAAAATACTCTTATTCTAATATACATGCAGTAGGAGCCTTTCCTACTGTCCTTATTGTCAAAAAATAGACCAAAGAGGCGGTCTGGGGGTCACCCAAGGTGGGCACAACCCACCAGGGCACGCCTGGGCCTCCTGGTGCGCCCTCGTGGGTTGTGCTCCCCTCGGGGCACCCCCAGGTGCAGCCAGGGCCCATTACATTCCTTCTGGTCCATAAAAAATCTCCGTAAAGTTTCGTGGCATTTGGACTCCATTTGATATTGATTTTCTGCGATGTAAAAAAAATGGAAAAAACAGCAACCGACAGTTGGCACTATGTCAGTAGGTTAGTACCAAAAATGATATAAAATGACTATAAAATGATTATAGAACATCCAAGATTGATAATATGATAGCATGGAACAATCAAAAATTATAGATACGTTGGAGACGTTTCAGGATGCAGTTTCCACTGGATCTTGTTAGTCATTGAATTTGACGAGGGGGAACTTGAAGTACTAGACTCACTACATAAAGACCTTAATGACTACTCTATCGTGAGGGGGATGGTTGACGGGTAATTTCAATCATTATCGAAATATATGTCGGCCTCTTTAGTTCGTCATTTCCTGATATCAACTAATTAATAACTCCTTTATTCATTATCTTTGCCGGCGGCCAGGGCATGGGAAAAGTTCAGCAAATCGGTTGATGGCCCATGGAAAAAAGAGCTGAAATGGTGTTGACCCATGGTAATTAATTAAGAAGCTAGTACCAACTAGCTACCATCTCTTTAATTCTAGTTTCAATACCATTATCATACTTGACTAATTATTATCTAATTGAATTCTATTCTCATAAAGGCCCTGAAGCAGGCGCCGGGGACTAATTTATGTGCATACTACGTTTGCGAGACCATTCACATGATGACGTCTGAAAGCACCAGAACTGAAAGAGAGTAGTCGGTACGTTTGCCAGAACACTATTCATAATTTTTACATCATTATCTAATATATATATATATATATATATATATATATATATATATATATATATACACACACAACTAATAATACATGCATATTTTGATCTCTTCTTTAAAGATGAAGGAGATGCAGGATCAGCTCCTACCAGAGGCTCGCGTACGAGAAATTCAAGAGGAAATAGCTGGCTTTTTTCTCGACCAGGTCATAGATCCGAAAGGAGAATTCCATTACCCGCTACCCTAGTAATGCCTCCATGTAATGATCGGCAAATTGTAGGAGAAATTTTATATACCAAATTGTATATATATATGTGTATGTGAATATGGTCGTGTGAGATAATGATATATATATATAGAGAGAGAAATTCTATTTATATATATATATATGCATAACGTGTACAATATGTAGTATCATAAAATACCAGCAAATGATAAAAAATAAAGGAAAAATAAATCACAAAACAAAAACCCCTAAACCTTTTAGTCCAGGTTGGTGTTACCAACCGGGACTAAAAGCCCCCAACCCCCCGGTGCATGCTCATGCCACGTGGTGGGCCTTTGGTCCCGGTTCGTGTTGAACGGGGACTAAAGGGGGGGCTTTAGTCCCCACCCTTTAGTGCCAGTTTCAGAACCGGCACTAAAGGGCCTCACGAACCGGCACTATATGCCGTTTCTGCACTAGTTTGCTAAGGTATCAACTGTGGTTTGCAAAAGTAATATTAAAGCACGTAAAGCCTAGGAACAAATTAAAGTAGAACGTAGTGTTGCTATGATTAGAGATATCTTGTTCAATAATATTGATGCGAATGTTATTTACTCCTGTGATGAAGCTACCAGAATTGTCAAACCCGATGCAAAAGATTAGCATAGACCTGTTGTTGGCAAGCCTGTTGTCTCAGTTAAAATAGGAGATCATTGTTATCATAGTTTATGTGATTTAGGTGCTAGTGTGAGTGATATTCCTTTTACTCTTTACCAAGAAATTATGAATGATATAGCACTC
Organism: Triticum monococcum; assembly: GCA_034509565.1. Lineage (NCBI taxonomy): Eukaryota > Viridiplantae > Streptophyta > Magnoliopsida > Poales > Poaceae > Triticum > Triticum monococcum. Next base: position 300,990,681 of record CM067844.1, on the reverse strand, counting down.
GCTGAAATAGAAGACATATATGTAACTATTAAACTTGTTAATAGAAACACGATCACGCCACTTGGGATTCTTAGAGATGTTGAAGTATTGTGTGGGAAAATAAAGTACGCTACTGATATTCTAGTTCTTGGTTCCACACAAGATGACTTTTGTCCATAATCTTCGGTAGACCTTTCTTGAACACTGTCAATCCTAAGATAGATTGCGAAAAAGAATCTGTTAGTGTTAGCTTTGGTGATGTGTCTCACGAGTTTAATTTCTCTAAGTTTCGTAGAAAACCTCGTAATAAAGAGTCACTTTGTAAAGATGAAATAATTGGTCTTGCTTCTATTGCCGTGCTGCCTACTTATCCACTAGAACAATATTTGCTAGACCATGAAAATGACATGCACTGACATGAAAGAAATGAAATATATAAAATATTCTTCAAACAACAACCTATCCTTAAATACAATTTTCATGTTGAAACTCTAGGAGGTCCTCCTTCGCCTAAAGTTGATCCTGTGTTTGAATTAAAGCAATTGCCTAACACTTTGAAGTATGCTTATCTTGATGAGAAAAAGATATATCATATTATTATTAGTGCTAACCTTTTAGAACATGATGGAGAAAGATTATTAAAAATTATGAGGAATCATAGTGTTGTTATTGGATATACACTTGATGATCTTAGGGACCTGAGTCCCACTCTCTGTCAGCACAAAATTAATATGGAACCTGATGCTGAACCTATTGTTGATCAACAACGATGATTGAATCCTAAGACGAAAGAAGTGGTAAGAAATGAAATACTAAAACTTCTAGAAGCAAGTATAATCTATCCCAAAGCTGAGAGTAGATGGGTAACTCCTGTTCATTCTGTCCCTAAGAAACGAGGTATTACTGTTGCTCCTAATGATAAAAATGAACTCATTCCACAATGAATTGTCACTGGCTATAGAATGGTAATTGATTTGAGAAAATTAAATAAAGCTATTAGAAAAGATGATTGACCTCTGCCTTTGATTGATCAAATACTACAAAGACTATCTAAGGACACACGCGTTTGTTTTCTTGATGGATATTCTGGTTTCTTTCAAATACCTGTATCAAAACCCTATCAATAGAAAACCACTTTTACTTGCCCCTTTGGAACTTATGCTAATAGACGCATGCCTTTTGGTTTATGTAATGCACCTGCTACCTTTGAAAGATGTGTGACTGCTATATTCCCTTATTTCTGTGAAAAGATTGTGGAGGTTTTCATGGATGATTTTTCCGTTTACGAAAATTATTTTCATGATTACTTAAGCAACCTTGATCGAGTTTTGTAGAGATATGAACAAACTAATCTTGTCTTGAATTAGGAGAAGTGCCACTTTATGGTTAACGAAAGTATTGTATTGGGGCATAAATTTCTCAATGAGGTATTGAGGTGGATAAAGCTAAAGTTGATGCAGCTGAGAAAATGCGATTTCCTAAAGATATTAAAGGTATTCGTAGTTTCCTTGCTCATGCTGGTTTCTATAGAAGGTTTATTAAAGACTATTCTAAAATTTCTAGGACTCTTGCTAATCTTTTACAAAAGGAGGTTCCATTTTTTATGATGATTGTTTTCAAGGCTTTGAAACACTTAAGAAAGCCTAAACTTTTGGACCTACTGCTCAACCACCTGATTGGAACTTGCCTTTTAAAATTATGTGTGATGCTAGTGATTACGTTGTTGGTTCTGTTCTAGGAGAAAGAGTTGATAAGAAATTAAATGTTATCCATTATGCTAACAAGACTCTATATAGTGCCCAAAGAAATTATGCTACTAATGAAAATAATTTTTAGCAGTTGTGTTTGCTTATGATAAATTCAGATCCTACATTGTAGATTCCAAAGTAATTGTGCAGACCGATCATGCTGCTATGAAATATCTTATGGAAAAGAAAGATGGTAAACCTAGACTCATTATGTGGGTTCTCTTGCTACAAGAGTTTGATTTGCATCTCACTGATAGGAAAGGAGCTGAGAACCCTATAGCTGATAGGTTGAATAGGTTAGAAAATATTCTTGATGACCCACAACCTATTGATGATAGCTTCCCTAATGAACAACTAGCTGCAATAAATGTTTCTCATAATACTCCATGGTATGCTGATTATGCTAATTATCTCGTTGCTAAATTTATACCACCTAGTTTCACATACCAATGAAAGAAAAAATTGTACTGTGATTTAAGACATTACTTTTGGGATGACCCACATCCTTATAAAGGAGTAGATGGTATTATTAGATGTTGTATACTTGAGCTTGAACAGGAACAAATTCTATGGAAATATCACTCTGAAGCCTACAAAGGACATCATGCGGGAGATAGAACTGCACATAATGTATGACAATCTCGTTTTTTGGCGTACTCTTTTCAAAGAAGCCTATAAGTTTGTCTTATCTAGTGATGAATGTCAAATAATTGGTAATATTGGTAAGAGTCAGGAAATTCCTATGAATTATTCACTTTTTATTGAACCATTTGATGTTTGGGGATTCGAGTATATGGGACCTTTTCCTACCTCTATTGGGTACACTCATATTTTGGTTGCTATTGATTACGTCACTAAGTGGGTATAAGATATTCCATTTAGTAGTGTTGATCATAACAACTCCATTGAACTGATTAAAGAAGTTATTTTCCCAAGGTTTGGGGTCCTTAGATATTTAACGACTGATGGTGGTTCACACTTTATTCATGGTGCTTTTCGTAAATTGCTTGCTAAATATGCTGTTAACCATAGAATTGCATCACCCTATCATCATCAATCTAGTGGTCAAGTTGAACTTAGCAATAGAGAAATAAAGGTAATACTACAAAAAACCATCAACAGGTCCCGAAAGAATTGCTCTAAGGAACTAGATGATGCACTTTGGGGCTATAGAACAACTTATAAAAATCCTATGGGTATGTCTCCATACAAAATGGCATTTGGAAAAGCGTGTGATTTTCCTCCTGAGTTAGAACATAAAGCAGTTTGGGAAATTAAAGAACTCAATTATGATTTCAATCTTGCTGGTGAAAAGAGGTTATGTCATATTAGCTCACTGGATGAATGGAGAACCCAAACTTATGAAAATGCTAAACTCTTTAAAGAAAAATTAAAAAGGTGGCATGAAAAAAGAATCCAAAAGAAGGAATTCAAAGTTGGTGAATATGTTCTATTGTACAATTCTCATCTTTCATTATTTACAGGAAACTTCTTTCCAAATGGGAAGGACCATATACACTTCATGATCTTAAGGGCCTAAGTCCCACTCTCTGTCAGCACAAAATTAATATGGAACCTGATGCCGAATCCATTGTTGATCAACAATGATGATTGAATCCTAAGACGAAAGAAGTGGTAAGAAATGAAATACTAAAACTTCTAGAAGCAAGTATAATTTATCCCATAGCTAAGAGTAGATGGGTAAGTCATGTTCATTGTGTCCCTAAGAAAGGAGGTATTACTGTTGCTCCTAATGACAAAAATGAACTCATTCCACAAAGAATTGTCACTGGCTGTTAGAAAAGATGATTACCCTCTGCCTTTGATTGATCACATACTACAAAGACTATCTAAGGACACACGCGTTTGTTTTCTTGATGGATATTCTGGTTTCTTTCAAATACCTGTATCAAAACCCTATCAATAGAGAACCACTTTTACTTGCCCCTTTGGAACTTATGCTAATAGACGCATGCCTTTTGGTTTATGTAATGCACCTGCTACCTTTGAAAGATGTATGACAGCTATATTCCCTTATTTCTGTGAAAAGATTGTGGAGGTTTTCATGGATGATTTTTCCGTTTATGAAAATTCTTTTCATGATTACTTAATCAACCTTGATCGAGTTTTGCAAAGATATGAACAAACTAATCTTGTCTTGAATTAGGAGAAGTGCCACTTTATGGTTAACGAAAGTATTGTATTGGGGCATAAATTTGTCAATGAGGTATTGAGGTGGATAAAGCTAAAGTTGATGCAGCTAAGAAAATGCGATGTCCTAAAGATATTAAAGGTATTCGTAGTTTCCTTGCTCATGCTGGTTTGTATAGAAGGTTTATTAAAGACTATTCTTAAATTTCTAGGACTCTTGCTAATCTTTTACAAAAGGATGTTCCATTTTTTATGATGATTGTTTTCAAGGCTTTGAAACACTTAAGAAAGCCTAAACTTTTGGACCTACTGCAGAACCACCTGATTGGAACTTGCCTTTTAAAATTATTTGTGATGCTAGTGATTACGTTGTTGGTTCTGTTCTAGGAGAAAGAGTTGATAAGAAATTAAATGTTATCCATTATGCTAACAAGACTCTACATAGTGCCTAAGGAAATTATGCTACTACTGAAAAATAATTTTTAGCAGTTGTGTTTGCTTATGATAAATTCAGATCCAACATTGTAGATTCCAAAGTAATTGTGCAGACCGATCATGCTGCTATGAAATATCTTATGGAAAAGAAAGATGGTAAACCTAGACTCATTATGTGGGTTCTCTTGCTAATAGAGTTTGATTTGCATCTCACTGATAGGAAAGGAGCTGAGAACCCTATAGCTGATAAGTTGTCTAGGTTAGAAAATATTCTTGATGACCCACAACCTATTGATGATAGCTTCCCTGATGAAAAACTGCCTGCAATTAATGTTTCTCATAATACTCCATGGTATGCTGATTATGCTAATTATCTCATTGCTAAATTTATACCACCTAGTTTCACATACCAACGAAAGAAAAAAAATTCTTCTGTGATTTAAGACATTACTTTTGGGATGACCCACATCCTTATAAAGGAGTAGATGGTATTATTAGATGTTGTATACTTGAGCTTGAACAGGAACAAATTCTATGGAAATATCACTCTGAAGCCTACAAAGGACATCATGCGGGAGATAGAACTGCACATAATGTATTACAATCTCGTTTTTTGGCCTACTCTTTTCAAAGAAGCATGTAAGTTTGTCTTATCTTGTGATGAATGTCAAAGAATTGGTAATATTGGTAAGAGTCAGGAAATCCCTATGAATTATTCACTTGTTATTGAACAATTTGATGTTTGGGGATTCGAGTATATGGGACCTTTTCCTACCTCTATTAGGTACACTCATATTTTGGTTGCTATTGATTACGTCACTAAGTGGGTATAAGATATTCCATTTAGTAGTGTTGATCATAACAACTCCATTGAGCTGATTAAAGAAGTTATTTTCCCAAGGTTTGGGGTCCTTAGATATTTAACGACTGATGGTGGTTCACACTTTATTCATGGTGCTTTTCGTAAATTGCATGCTAAATATGTTGTTAACCATAGAATTGCATCACCCTATCATGATCAATCTAGTGGTCAAGTTGAACTTAGCCATAGAGAGATAAAATTAATACTACAAAAAACCATCAACAGGTCCCGAAAGAATTGCTCTAAGGAACTAGATGATGCACTTTGGGCCTACAGAACAACTTATAAAAATCCTATGGGTATGTCTCCATATAAAATGGCATGTGGAAAAGCGTGTGATTTTCCTCCTGAGTTAGAACATAAAGCAGTTTGGGCAATTAAAGAACTCAATTATGATTTCAAACTTGCTGGTGAAAAGAGGTTATGTCATATTAGCTCACTAGATGAATGGATTACCCAAACTTATGAAAATGCTAAACTCTTTAAAGAAAAATTAAAAAGGTGGCATGACAAAAGAATCCAAAAGAAGGAATTCAAAGTTGGTGAATATGTTCTATTGTACAACTCTCATTTTACATTATTTGCAGGAAACTTCTTTCCAAATGGGAAGGACCATATACACTTGATGATCTTAAGGGCCTGAGTCCCACTCTTTGTCACCACAAAATTAATATGGGACCTGATGCCGAACCCATTGTTGATCAACAATGATGATTGAATCCTAGGACGAAAGAAGTGGTAAGAAATGAAATACTAAAACTTCTAGAAGCAAGTATAATCTATCCCATAGCTGAGAGTAGATGGGTAAGTCCTGTTCATTGTGTCCCTAAGAGAGGAGGTTTTACTGTTGCTCCTAATGATAAAAATGACCTCATTCCACAAAGAATTGTCACTGGCTATAGAATGGTAATTGATTTGAGAAAATTAAATAAAGCTATTAGAAAAGATGATTGCCCTCTGCCTTTGATTGATCACATACTACAAAGACTATCTAAGGACACACGCGTTTGTTTTCTTGATGGATATTCTGGTTTCTTTCAAATACCTGTATCAAAACCCTATCAATAGAAAACCACTTTTACTTGCCCCTTTGGAACTTATGCTAATAGATGCATGCCTTTTGGTTTATTTAATGCACCTGCTACATTTGAAACATGTATGACTGCTATATTCCCTTATTTCTGTGAAAAGATTGTGGAGGTTTTCATGGATGATTTGTCCGTTTATGAAAATTCTTTTCATGTTTACTTAAGGAACCTTGATCGAGTTTTGCAAAGATATGAACAAACTAATCTTGTCTTGAATTAGGAGAAGTGCCACTTTATGGTTAACGAAAGTATTGTACTGGGGCATAAATTTCTCAATGAGGTATTGAGGTGGATAAAGCTAAAGTTGATGCAGCTGAGAAAATGCGATGTCCTAAAGATATTAAAGGTATTACTAGTTTCCTTTCTCATGTTGGTTTCTATAGAAGGTTTATTAAAGACTATTCTAAAATTTCTAGGACTCTTGCTAATATTTTAAAAAAGGATGTTCCATTTTTTATGATGATTGTTTTCAAGGCTTTGAACACTTAAGAAAGCCTTAACTTTTGGACCTACTGCTCAACCACCTGATTGGAACTTGCCTTTTAAAATTATGTGTGATGCTAGTGATTATGTTGTTGGTTCTGTTCTAGGAGAAAGAGTTGATAAGAAATGAAATGTTATCCATTATGCTAACAAGACTCTACATAGTGCCTAAGGAAATTATGCTACTACTGAAAAATAATATTTAGCAGTTGTGTTTGCTTATGATAAATTCAGATCCTACATTGTAGATTCCAAAGTAATTGTGCAGACCGATCATGCTGCTAGGAAATATCTTATGGAAAAGAAAGATGGTAAACCTAGACTCATTATGTGGGTTCTCTTGCTAAAAGAGTTTGATTTGCATCTCACTGATAGGAAAGGAGCTGAGAACACTATAGCTGATAAGTTGTCTAGGTTAGAAAATATTCTTGATGACCCACAACCTATTGATGATAGCTTCCCTGATGAACAACTAGCTGCAATAAATGTTTCTCATAATACTGCATGGTATGCTGATTATGCTAATTATCTCGTTGCTAAATTTATACCACCTAGTTTCACATACCAACGAAAGAAAAAAAATTCTTCTGTGATTTAAGACATTACTTTTGGGATGACCCACATCCTTATAAAGGAGTAGATGGTATTATTAGATGTTGTATACTTGAGCTTGAACAGGAACAAATTCTATGGAAATATCACTCTGAAGCCTACAAAGGACATCATGCGAGAGATAGAACTGCACATAATGTATTACAATCTCGTTTTTTGGCCTACTCTTTTCAAAGAAGCCTGTAAGTTTGTCTTATCTTGTGATGAATGTCAAAGAATTGGTAATTTTGGTAAGAGTCAGGAAATTCCTATGAATTATTCACTTGTTATTGAACAATTTGATGTTTGGGGATTCGAGTATATGGGACCTTTTCCTACCTCTATTGGGTACACTCATATTTTGGTTGCTATTGATTACGTCACTAAGTGGGTATAAGATATTCCATTTAGTAGTGTTGATCATAACAACTCCATTGAACTGATTAAAGAAGTTATTTTCCCAAGGTTTTGGGTCCTTAGATATTTAACGACTGATGGTGGTTCACACTTTATTCATGGTGCTTTTCGTAAATTGCTTGCTAAATTGCTGTTAACCATAGAATTGCATCACCCTATCATCATCAATCTAGTGGTCAAGTTGAACTTAGCAATAGAGAAATAAAATTAATACTACAAAAAACCATCAACAGGTCCCGAAAGAATTGCTCTAAGGAACTAGATGATGCACTTTGGGCCTACAGAACAACTTAGAAAAATCCTGTGGGTATGTCTCCATATAAAATGGCATGTGGAAAAGCGTGTGATTTTCCTTCTGAGTTAGAACATAAAGCAGTTTGGGCAATTAAAGAACTCAATTATGATTTCAAACTTGCTGGTGAAAAGAGGTTATGTCATATTAGCTCACTAGATGAATGGAGAACCCAAACTTATGAAAATGCTAAACTCTTTAAAGAAAAATTAAAAAGGTGGCATGACAAAAGAATCCAAAAGAAGGAATTCAAAGTTGGTGAATATGTTCTATTGTACAACTCTCATTTTACATTGTTTGCAGGAAACTTCTTTCCAAATGGGAAGGACCATATACACTTGATGATCTTAAGGGCCTGAGTCCCACTCTTTTTCACCACAAAATTAATATGGGACCTGATGCCGAACCCATTGTTGATCAGCAATGATGATTAAATCCTAAGACGAAAGAAGTGGTAAGAAATGAAATACTAAAACTTCTAGAAGCAAGTATAATCTATCCCATAGCTGAGAGTAGATGGGTAAGTCATGTTCATTGTGTCCCTAAGAAAGGAGGTATTACTGTTGCTCCTAATGATAAAAATGAACTCATTCCACAAAGAATTGTCACTTGCTATAGAATGGTAATTGATTTGAGAAAATTAAATAAAGCTATTAGAAAAGATGATTGCCCTCTGCCTTTGATTGATCACATACTACAAAGACTATCTAAGGACACACGCGTTTGTTTTCTTGATGGATATTCTGGTTTCTTTCAAATACCTGTATCAAAACCCTATCAATAGAAAACCACTTTTACTTGCCCCTTTGGAACTTATGCTAATAGACGCATGCCTTTTGGTTTATCTAATGCACCTACTACCTTTGAAATATGTATGACTGCTATATTCCCTTATTTCTGTGAAAAGATTGTGGAGGTTTTCATGGATGATTTTTCCGTTTACGAAAATTCTTTTCATGTTTACTTAAGCAACCTTGATCGAGTTTTGCAAAGATATGAACAAACTAATCTTGTCTTGAATTAGGAGAAGTGCCACTTTATGGTTAACGAAAGTATTGTATTGGGGCATAAATTTCTCAATGAGGTATTGAGGTGGATAAAGCTAAAGTTGATGCAACTGAGAAAATGCGATGTCCTAAAGATATTAAAGGTATTAGTAGTTTCCTTGCTCATGCTTGTTTCTATAGAAGGTTTATTAAAGACTATTCTAAAATTTCTTGGACTCTTGCTAATATTTTACAAAAGGATGTTCCATTTTTTATGATGATTGTTTTCAAGGCTTTGAACACTTAAGAGAGCCTTAACTTTTGGACCTACTGCTCAACCACCTGATTGGAACTTGCCTTTTAAAATTATGTGTGATGCTAGTGATTATGTTGTTGGTTCTGTTCTAGGATAAAGAGTTGATAAGAAATTAAATGTTATCCATTATGCTAACAAGACTCTACATAGTGCCTAAGGAAATTATGCTACTACTGAAAAATAATTTTTAGCAGCTGTGTTTGCTTATGATAAATTCAGATCCTACATTGTAGATTCCAAAGTAATTGTGCAGACCGATCATGCTGCTATGAAATATCTTATGGAAAAGAAAGATGGTAAACCTAGACTCATTATGTGGGTTCTCTTGCTAAAAGAGTTTGATTTGCATCTCACTGATAGGAAAGGAGCTGAGAACCCTATAGCTGATAAGTTGTCTAGGTTAGAAAATATTCTTGATGACCCACAACCTATTGATGATAGCTTCCCTGATGAACAACTAGCTGCAATAAATGTTTCTCATAATACTCCATGGTATGCTGATTATGCTAATTATCTCGTTGCTAAATTTATACCACCTAGTTTCACATACCAACGAAAGAAAAAAAATTCTTCTGTGATTTAAGACATTACTTTTGGGATGACCCACATCCTTATAAAGGAGTAGATGGTAGTATTAGATGTTGTATACTTGAGCTTGAACAGGAACAAATTCTATGGAAATATCACTCTGAAGCCTACAAAGGACATCATGCGGGAGATAGAACTGCACATAATGTATTACAATCTCGTTTTTTGGCCTACTCTTTTCAAAGAAGCCTGTAAGTTTGTCTTATCTTGTGATGAATGTCAAAGAATTGGTAATATTGGTAAGAGTCAGGAAATTCCTATGAATTATTCACTTGTTATTGAACAATTTGATGTTTGGGGATTCGAGTATATGGGACCTTTTCCTACCTCTATCGGGTACAGTCATATTTTGGTTGCTATTGATTACGTCACTAAGTGGGTATAAGATATTCCATTTAGTAGTGTTGATCATAACAACTCCATTGAACTGATTAAAGAAGTTATTTTCCCAAGGTTTGGGGTCCTTAGATATTTAACGACTGATGGTGGTTCACACTTTATTCATGGTGCTTTTCGTAAATTGCTTGCTAAATATGCTGTTAACCATAGAATTGCATCACCCTATGTGACGCCCTGATAATCATGCTACAGTAATCCCACGCTAATCATGCCACGTCACCTCGGTTACTATTGCTAATCTATCGTTAGGTCAAAAACCGGTCCAAAATTCAAATTCAAAGTTTGGTGAATAATAACAGTTTTCAAAAATTAAAACTAAAATGTTCGGTGATTGCAGAATTATGCATAGGTAATTATGGTGGAGGATCACATTTTTTATAAAATAATCAAAAGCACTAAACTAAATAAAACAGAGGCTTAAAACAAATAATTAAAGGCATTTTATAAATATTAAAACATTAAACTATTTTATTACGTATGAGAAATTAATGTGGCAATAGAGTATTTATAAATACTAATTTAGGGGCTAGTGGTATATTTTATAAAACTAAAATAAAGTAAAACTAATATGAGAACAGGGACTATAAATAAAATAAATAAAATGAAAACAGAAAGGTAAATAATAAAAAAAACAAGAAAAGAAAAGAGAACCCCCTTCCCAGTGGGCTTCGTGGCCCAGCCGGCCAACCTGGCCACCAGTCAGGCCGGCCCATTCGGCCGCTGGCCCAACCGCCCCCCCCACGCCTCCCTTATCCCCCCCCACTAACCCTAACCCCCCTCCCAGAACCCCCACTTCCCCCCCACGCCGCCACTCCCCTCGCTCGCCCCCACTCTCCCTCTGCCTCCCCTCGCTCTGGATCGGGCGCAAGCGCCTCGTCGCCGGCGCCGCCCTGCTGCCTGTGACGCCCCCGATTTAATCGTACACTAATCATACACGCAAACGTGTACGATCAAGATCAGGGACTCACGGGAAGATATCACAACCCAACTCTACAAATAAAATAAGTCATACAAGCATCATATTACAAACCAGGGGCCTCGAGGGCTCGAATACAAGAGCTCGATCATAGACAAGTCAGCGGAAGCAACAATATCTGAGTACAGACATAAGTTAAACAAGTTTTCCTTAAGAAGGCTAGCACAAACTGGGATACAGATCGAAAGAGGCGCAGGCCTCCTGCCTGGGATCCTCCTAAACTACTCCTAGTCGTCGCCAGCGGGCAGCACGTAGTAGTAGGCACCTCCGGTGTAGTAGGAGTCGTCGTCGACGGTGGCGTCTGGCTCCTGGGCTCCAACATCTGGTTGCGACAACCAGGTGGAAGGGATAGGGGGAAAAGAGGGAGAAAGCAACCGTGAGTACTCATCCAAAGTACTGGCAAGCAAGGAGCTACACTACATATGTATGCATTGGTGTCAAATGGAATAAGGGTATCATATGTACTGAACTGCAGAAAGCCGGAATAAGAGGGGGATAGCTAGTCCTTTCGAAGACTACGCTTCTGGCAGCCTCCGTCTTGCAGCATGTAGTAGAGAGTAGACTGAAGTCCTCCAAGTAGCATCGCATAGCATAACCCTAACCGATGATCCTCCCCTCGTCGCCCTGAGAGAGAGCGATCACCGGTTGTATCTGGCACCTGGAAGGGTGTGTTTTATTAAGTAACCGGTTCTAGTTGTCATAAGGTCAAAGTACAACTCCGGGTCGTCCTTTTACCGAGGGACACGGCTATTCGAATAGATAAACTTCCCTGCAGGGGTGCACCACATACCCCAACACGCTCGATCCCATTTGGCCGGACACACTTTCCTGGGTCATGCCCGGCCTCGGAAGATCAACACGTCGCAGCCCTACCTAGGCACAAGAGAGAGGTCAGCATGCCGGTCTAAATCCTATGGCGCAGGGGTCTGGGCCCATCGCCCTTTGCACACCTGCACGTTGTGTACGCGGCCGGAAGCAGACCTAGCCTAGTGGCTTTCTAGTCCAATCCGGCGCGCGCCACTCAGTCGCTGACGTCACGAAGGCTTCGGCTGATACCACGACGTCGGGATACCCATAACTGCTCCCACGTAGATGGTTAGTGCGTATAGACCAAATGGCCAGACTCAGATCAAATACCCAGATCTCGTTAAGCGTGTTAAGTGTTCGCGAACGCTGAACAGGGCCAGGCCCACCTCTCTCCTAGGTGGTCGGAACCTGCCCTGTCGCTCCGCCTCAAAGATCCACTCGCGGGTGCTCCTACGAGCCGTCCCGTCTTTGGTCACCACATGTATCATGTATAAAGTATAAAGTATATACTCGTGATCACCTCCCGAGTGATCACGGCCCGATAGTATAGCATGGCAGACGGACAAGAATGTAGGGCCACTGGTGATAAACTAGCATCCTATACTAAGCATTAGGTTTGCAGGTAAAGGTAACAACAGTAGTAGCAAGAACAGGCTATGCATCAGTATAGGATTAATGAGAAGCAGTAACATGCTACACTACTCTAATGCAAGCAGTATAGAGAAGAGTAGGCGGTATCTGGTGATCAAAGGGGGGGCTTGCCTGGTTGCTCTGGCAAGAGAGAGGGGTCGTCAACACCGTAGCCGATCACAGGGGTACCGGCAGCGGTCTCGGGGTCTACCGGAAAAAGTAACGGAGGGGGAACATAATAAATAACAGAGCAATCAAAGCAACACAAAGCATAACATGGTGATACGCCGTGCTAGGGGTGACCTAACGCAGTAGGAGGTGATACCGGCGAAGGGGGAAAACATCTGGGAAAGTATCCCCGGTGTTTTGCGTTTTCGGGCAGAGGAGCCGGAGGGGAAAGTTGCAAGTTTGCTATGCTAGGGATGCGTGACGGACGAACGGGCTGCGTATCCGGGTTCGTCTCGTCGTTCTGAGCAACTTTCATGTATAAAACTTTTTCATCCGAGTTACGGATTAAAAGATATGATTTTCTAAAGATTTTATTAATTTCTGGAATTTAATTAATTATTTAAATTAATTCAAAAAAACAGATTAATGACATCAGCATGATGTCATGCTGACATCAGCAGTCCACAGGGTTGACTTGGTCAAACTTACGCGTGGGTCCCACTTGTCATACTCTGTTAGTTAATTAACAGTAGTTAATTAGGTTAATTAGTCATTAGGTTAATTAACCTTAATTAGTTAATTTAATCAGAATTAATTAAGTTAATTATTTAGTTAATTAATTAATTAATTATATTATTAATTATTTATTTATTATACATTTATATATTTTTAAAATTCTTTCTCTCTTTTTTTTTGTTCTGTGGGGTGGGCCCCCTTTGTCATAGGGCCAGTGGGGGCCTTAGCGGGCGTGCGGTCACGGGCGCATGCGCCTGGGCATGGCCGAACCCGAGGGAGCGCTGCGAGGCGCCGGGGGCCACGGCGCTGGCCAGGCGGCCGGAGCGGCGGACGCCGGGGCGAGAGGCGGCAGGGGACACATCGACGGTGGTCAGCAGGGGGGAAGCGGCAGGGTGGAACTGGCAGGGAGGGGGGGCCAGCAGCGGCACGGCTGGAGCCGACGAGGCGGGCGCGCGCGGCGATAGGTGCGACGGGGCGCGCGAGCTAGCAGGCAGGGGGGACAGGGCGGCGCGAGGCAAGGCACGCACCGGGCACGTGCGGGTGGGCGCGGTCGCCGCGCGGCGAGCGTAGAGGGGGAGCGGGGTGAGCGCGTGGGTGGCCGCGGGCGCGCGCGTGCACGACTGTGGGGCGGCGTGAGAAGCAGAGGGTCGTGGCCACGCGCGGGGTTGCGGGCGCTCGGCCAGGCCGCGGCTGTGGCAGCTTGAGCACCGGCGACTAGGAGCAGGGGCGCGGCCCTAGCGGCAGAGCAGGCAGCGGGGCGCCGGAACGCGCGCGGGAGAGAGAAGGGGGGAGCTCACTACGGGTGTAGGGGACAAGGAAGCGAGCTCGGGGAGGCTCGGGGAGGTCAACGGGGACGAGCGGCGGAGCGAGAGGCAGTCCTGCGAGGCGGCGGCGTCCTGGCGTGGGGGGCAGCGTGGCTTGTTGGCGCCCGGCGAGGAGTCGGGATCGGGCCCGATCCGATCTGGATCGGGGGGGCGCGTCGTGGTGGGGAGGAATGGGTGGTGGCGCTGGGGCGATGGGATCGGGGGGCGATGACGGGCAGCGGCGAGGCGGCCAGGGCGGGGCGGCGTCGGGAGACGCCTACGGCGAGGTGGGCACCGGGGTCGGGGCCCGATCCGGATCGAGGGGGAGTGAGGGAGGAGAGGGGAACGTGCGATGGGGAGTGGGGTTAGGTAGGTTAGGGTTTGCCCTGGGTGAGGGTTAGTAGGAGGGAGTGGGTGGCCGGTTGGGCCGGCTAGGCGGCCTGGTGGCCTGCTGGGCCGAAGCCCAGCGAGGGAGGGGGTTCCTTTTACTTTTTTTTTATTAATTTTATTTTCTGTTTTATTTTAGATACACTTTAATTTTAGTTTAGTAAAATATGATAACATCCCCTAAAATAATGTTTCAAAACCACCCACTAACATAAAAGTTTTACCCCGAAATAAATTAGTTTAAAGTTTTATTAATTGAAAAGAGGCATTTACTTAATTGTTTTTGTTACCATTTAAATCACTTTAGAGTATTAAAGCAATATATAAAAGTATGGTTTCATCACCATAATTACCTACGCATTATTTGGCACCTCCCGAACCTTTTAGTTTTAGTAATTGAAAACTTTTATTGTTGACAATAATTTGGATTGAATTTTGAAATAGTTTCGAAACATCGCGAGGTTCACAACAGTAACCGTTGTGACGTGGCATCATTAGCGTGGGGTTACTGTAGCTTAATTATCCGGGCGTCACAATTCTCCTCCACTACAAGAAATCTCGTCCCGAGATTTAGGAGGGGAGTAAGGGGCAGAGATTGGTTACGAAATTCTAACGGACCTTCTAGGTGTTGGTTGCTCTTCTCGAAGAGGTCGATCCATTACATCGATGCCTTCATTTCTCTGCTTCAGGTCATCATGATGAAGTTGTCGTCCTTTCTGCGGGAACTCCATCGTACTTACGAATAGGTAAGGGGCAGCTTTACAACAATTGAATGTTATAAGGGGAAATTCATTTAGGGGGTATCCCAAGAATGATCATAAGAGTATCTCTCGAGTTGAACAATTAAAACACATCGAGAGCAAAGTAAGAAGGTACCATAAGAAGTTTGAAACGGATAGACAATCTTCGTTGCCTGAAACAAGGCAACGGTATAGGTATTGTGTTTAATACCAGAATCGATGATTTCTCGGAAGGTGGCTCGTGAATCACAAATGATGCCAAGTGCGAGGAATTAAATTTGGTAACCGGGGGTGTATAGGAGGGTCAGGTTTCGATCCGGTGTAACTGTGGGTTATGGGCCCACCATGTGGTTAAAAGTAGGTAAAGCGTTGATATCTTGCACGGTCGTGAGAGCCAGACATGTCAGAGGGTAGCCTATCATTTATGTTGGCAACAATGTTGGTACCAAGGGCGAGGGACGAAGAGAACCATTTTCCTGCTCGTTGAACGAGGCGGACCAATAGGCAAAGTTCTCGTCCATCGGTGGTTACCGGAATGCTACCAACAAAAGCAATAGGGTCTTACTGACAGAGTCGTACGCTGAGGTGCTTATAAAAGCAGTGACGTATTACTGCTTAGACCATATAAACCTCAAGAAGGTTAAACAGAACAATGGAAAGGAAAATGTGATCATCAGATTAAACAGGACAATGGAAAGGAAAAATGTGTTTAAGCACATATTTCAGGGGTATATCCTTCCCAAGGACAAACAGAGCATGATATCCGTGGCGGGATATCATGTAGAAAACCCTTTAAGTAAGGGGAGAGAAATTTCATGACAGTACCCATACAACGGTCTTTGGGTAATTTCAACAAGAAACATTTAGCATGGTGCTTCAAATGTTCTTATTGAAAATCGGAGTACCATAGACATGCTTCGAGATAGCGCTGACATGGTCAACAGGTGAAAATCAGACTTTGGAAACAAAAGGATCCATTAGGAATAACTTGTAGAATAAGTCTTACAATTTCCTCATGGAAGAATGGTTAACCTTGTTAAAAAGGAAACTATAATGATAGGCCCTCCAGCCGGGGGGGGGGGGGGGTGCTAGGCATGACATCACGTTACCGGGTCATCACAGGACCAACATCGTAACTCTTGGAAATATGTCCCAATCATCATATCTGACCAAGATACAGATCTGAATGGTGCATGATACCTTGGACTCATGATGCCCGAGAAGGGAAAGGGCAAACACAATTTGACGAGATGGAGTTACAAGATTATCGAGAAATGGACTACTGAAGCAGGTCCCGAAACCAGAGTTCGGCATTAAAACAAGGAGTGGATGAGGCGATGGCTGATGGACTCAGCGACATATCATCGAGATTTCCAAAGGGTTGATTTCCACAATTATGTGAACAAGGAAATATCATTTGTCGGATCAAATGTCATAATGATGTATGCGCGATGGAAACATACACAACTTGAACAATGATAGAAGGGTGCACCCAGGAATCTGGACTAGGTAGCACGATCAATGTTTGAATGATGATTCAGTAATCAATAGACTTAGAATGAAACTGTAGACCAATAACTTCAAGCAATAGGGTTGCTAGAAGTTTAGAATGTACACATCACAGACCATTTATCGGTATTCCGGTTAGAAACAATACGGAGACCAAGAAATGAACGCAAAAGGCGAGAGATATTACTATATCAAGAATTCTCAAGAGGTGGTAGAATTACCCGACATTCTTGACATAAAAGGTGGTAACATTCCAAGGTAAGGAAGAACAAATGTTGTATAGCAAGGACCTCAAGGTATAACTCAAAACACGAATAGGTTTGTGTTGGAGGGAAGGCAATAAGGTGGCCGATGATAATACAACTCATCGGGGGCAAGGATGGTATTTCTCATCATGAATTCAATTGATATCCAGGAAGACCTCATAAGGTTGATGATCTTCACGGCACATTGGTCGAGAGATTTCAAGATGTAATCAATCAGTGACAACATCAAATCAAAGGAATGATGAAGCGGAAGGTTATTGGCACCATGGGTAGGGCACAAACTTGAAATCAAGCTTGTTGTTCAAGGTGAATTGATATGACGAGGAAGATCGACGTAAGCTTAGCTCATCATCGAAAGTTGTGCTCCGGGATTAAGGACCAGGTAGCGCAGTTAAAATTTAGCACGATAATGATATAGCCGATCAGGCTAGGAATGACATGATCGAGTACAAACTCGGACTTAAAGAAGATTATCAAGAGTTGCTGAACCGTAGGGCAGACTCGGTTCAGTTATCGATGTCTTTGAGTGTTTAATAACTCAGAGCCCATGAAAACTGTAATCAGTGAGAATGTAGTACTTGATGAAGAACTCATAAGAAGTTATGCAGTTTCAAGATAATCTCGAGATACCAGGGGGGTAATACTCGAAGACGGATCAAAGTAGAGGTTGGACCGAGGTATTGATCCACATGAGACAAGTGCTTACACTTGCATTGAAAATGGTATTTAAAAGAGAACATGGTCGGAACCACGATTGTAAAAGGCCGGATCCCAGATATAAGATGAACTTATACCAAGGGAACTAATATCATTTACAAGAAGCTTCGATGATAAGTTTCACATCGGGTCCATGGGCATGAAAGCAAAGGCTCAAGGTCGACTCCCAATTCTCCAATGCATAACCTTTCATTCACTTCTCACTTTTGATGAAGCTGTAGTATAGAAATTTTATCTAGCAAAATACCAGAAGAGTATGACTCGTGAAAACTTTCAAGTTCACACAGTTTAGATAAGGCATATGTTCAACCCATCAGGGCATCTTAGGAGTATATACCACAAATTTCAAGAATAAATAACACCAGCTCGATAGTAGAGCATGTTTGAGAAAGCAAAGGATACAACTTACCAAAGGTATTATGTATCCGAGGAAAGGCTCACAGACTTATTGAATATGAAGGACGCTGTCGGATAAAATCCAGCAATGATCTGGTGGTCCTCAAGGGATCTGGTGCGAGCATCGGTACCCAACCAGAGGGAGAAACAATGCAAGGAGATCAGACTTTAGAAACAACTGACTAATTCAAGGCTCAAATGCAAAGGAATTATCAATTCCAAGACAAGGGATCAGAAGCAATGCTCTGATCAGGGATGGATAAGTTGAATAGCCTTAAGGGTACAATCAACAGCAATTTGATTGGTCGAGATCCAGCTCATGTTTTAAAATAACGTCTGAGCCGGAAAGATAATCTAAAAGGATCAACTGATAATTGCGTGCATTCGCACTCAAGTTGAATCAATAGGATCAAAAGACGATGCCTAAGGATACTAACGAATATCGCTAGACATATGGAAAGCATCCATGATGCAAGCAGGCAAGTATTGCAGAGCAATGAGCTACTAAGGATTTTTGGAGGATCGAATAGTATTCGAAGACCATTGTGAACACATGAACAATTGGGGATGAGTGGATACTCGTCAAGTGCGAGGATTTAATTGAAGGGGTATTCATGTGGCAAGGAACTGCTAGGCAGTAGGCACAAAGTATTCTCGGAACAATAGAGAAGACTTCGGGGTATCTTGTAATAACAAGATCAATGGGGGATGATCGTATGAATGGCAAGTGTAAGTAGTTATCCATAAAGATTTATCGGTGGTCGGGAATAGCACAAGTGATGGGCACAAAGTCTCGAGAGGAATAGCAAAGAGTATCTTCGGAATCTTCCGGTGAAGCAGGCCATCATCTGGAATGAAAGGGCTCTCCGGGAGAAAGTATTTACGAGATCCTAGAGTCAGAGTTAGCAAAACCATTTAACCCGAATAGAAGAGAGATCAGGGTCCCAGAGTAAAGGCGAGGAATAAAAGATTCTAATACCACCCAAATGGCGACGTGGGCCCGTAAGCCGCACAGCCATGTTAGTAAAAGTTTTGTAATGTCTAGACTCGACTTCGGCCAAGGAGTGTGGAAGGGGGATTCCTACAGGCAGTCGGCTCTGATACCAACTTGTGACGCCCCCGATTTAATCGTACACTAATCATACACGCAAACGTGTACGATCAAGATCAGGGACTCACGGGAAGATATCACAACCCAACTCTACAAATAAAATAAGTCATACAAGCATCATATTACAAGCCAGGGGCCTCGAGGGCTCGAATACAAGAGCTCGATCATAGACAAGTCAGCGGAAGCAACAATATCTGAGTACAGACATAAGTTAAACAAGTTTGCCTTAAGAAGGCTAGCACAAACTAGGATACAGATCGAAAGAGGCGCAGGCCTCCTGCCTGGGATCCTCCTAAACTACTCCTAGTCGTCGCCAGCGGGCAGCACGTAGTAGTAGGCACCTCTGGTGTAGTAGGAGTCGTCGTCGACGGTGGCGTCTGGCTCCTGGGCTCCAACATCTGGTTGCGACAACCAGGTGGAAGGGATAGGGGGAAAAGAGGGAGAAAGCAACCATGAGTACTCATCCAAAGTACTCGCAAGCAAGGAGCTACACTACATATGTATGCATTGGTGTCAAATGGAATAAGGGTATCATATGTACTGAACTGCAGAAAGCCGGAATAAGAGGGGGATAGCTAGTCCTTTCGAAGACTACGCTTCTGGCAGCCTCCGTCTTGCAGCATGTAGTAGAGAGTAGACTGAAGTCCTCCAAGTAGCATCGCATAGCATAACCCTAACCGATGATCCTCCCCTCGTCGCCCTGAGAGAGAGCGATCACCGGTTGTATCTGGCACTTGGAAGGGTGTGTTTTATTAAGTAACCGGTTCTAGTTGTCATAAGGTCAAAGTACAACTTCGGGTCGTCCTTTTACCGAGGGACACGGCTATTCGAATAGATAAACTTCCCTGCAGGGGTGCACCACATACCCCAACACGCTCGATCCCATTTGGCCGGACACACTTTCCTGGGTCATGCCCGGCCTCGGAAGATCAACACGTCGCAGCCCTACCTAGGCACAAGAGAGAGGTCAGCACGCCGGTCTAAATCCTATGGCGCAGGGGTCTGGGCCCATCGCCCTTTGCACACCTGCACGTTGCGTACGCGGCCGGAAGCAGACCTAGCCTAGTGGCTTTCTAGTCCAATCCGGCGCGCGCCACTCAGTCGCTGACGTCACGAAGGCTTCGGCTGATACCACGACGTCGGGATACCCATAACTGCTCCCACGTAGATGGTTAGTGCGTATAGACCAAATGGCCAGACTCAGATCAAATACCCAGATCTCGTTAAGCGTGTTAAGTGTTCGCGAACGCCGAACAGGGCCAGGCCCACCTCTCTCCTAGGTGGTCGGAACCTGCCCTGTCGCTCCGCCTCAAAGATCCACTCGCGGGTGCTCCTACGAGCCGTCCCGTCTTTAGTCACCACATGTATCATGTATAAAGTATAAAGTATATACCCGTGATCACCTCCCGAGTGATCACGGCCCGATAGTATAGCATGGCAGACGGACAAGAATGTAGGGCCACTGGTGATAAACTAGCATCCTATACTAAGCATTAGGTTTGCAGGTAAAGGTAACAACAGTAGTAGCAAGGACAGGCTATGCATCAGTATAGGATTAACGAGAAGCAGTAACATGCTACACTACTCTAATGCAAGCAGTATAGAGAAGAGTAGGCGGTATCTGGTGATCAAAGGGGGGGCTTGCCTGGTTGCTTTGGCAAGAGAGAGGGGTCGTCAACACCGTAGCCGATCACAGGGGTACCGGCAGCGGTCTCGGGGTCTACCGGAAAAAGTAACGGAGGGGGAACATAATAAATAACAGAGCAATCAAAGCAACACAAAGCATAACATGGTGATACGCCGTGCTAGGGGTGACCTAACGCAGTAGGAGGTGATACCGGCGAAGGGGGAAAACATCCGGGAAAGTATCCCCGGTGTTTTGCGTTTTCGGGCAGAGGAGCCGGAGGGGGAAAGTTTCGAGTTTGCTATGCTAGGGATGCGTGACGGACGAACGGGCTGCGTATCCGGGTTCGTCTCGTCGTTCTGAGCAACTTTCATGTATAAAACTTTTTCATCCGAGTTACGAATTAAAAGATATGATTTTCTAAAGATTTTATTAATTTCTAGAATTTAATTAATTATTTAAATTAATTCGACAAAACAGATTAATGACATCAGCATGATGTCATGCTGACATCAGCAGTCCACAGGGTTGACTTGGTCAAACTTAAGCGTGGGTCCCACTTGTCATACTCTGTTAGTTAATTAACAGTAGTTAATTAGGTTAATTAGTCATTAGGTTAATTAACCTTAATTAGTTAATTTAATCAGAATTAATTAAGTTAATTATTTAGTTAATTAATTAATTAATTATAGTATTAATTATTTATTTATTATACATTTATATATTTTTAAAATTCTTTCTCTCTTTTTTTTTGTTCTGTGGGGTGGGCCCCCTTTGTCATAGGGCCAGTGGGGGCCTTAGCGGGCGTGCGGTCACGGGCGCATGCGCCTGGGCATGGCCGAACCCGAGGGAGCGCTGCGGGGCGCCGGGGGCCACGGCGCTGGCCAGGCGGCCGGAGCGGCGGACGCCGGGGCGAGAGGCGGCGTGGGACACATCGACGGTGGTCAGCGGGGGGGGGGGGGGGGAAGCGGCAGGGTGGAACTGGCGGGGAGGGGGGCGAGCAGCGGCATGGCTGGAGCGGACAAGGCGGGCGCGCGCGGCGATAGGTGCGACGGGGCGCGCGAGCTAGCAGGCAGGGGGGACAGGGCGGCGCGAGGCAAGGCACGCACTGGGCGCGTGCGGGTGGGGGCGGTCGCCACGCGGCGAGCGTAGAGGGGGAGCGGGGTGAGCGCGTGGGTGGCCGCGGGCGCGCGCGTGCACGACTGTGGGGCGGCGTGAGAAGCAGAGGGTCGTGGCCACGCGCGGGGCTGCGGGCGCTCGGCCAAGCCGCGGCTGTGGCAGCTTGAGCACCGGCGACTAGGAGCAGGGCGCGGCCCTAGCGGCAGAGCGGGCAGCGGGGCGCCGGAACGCGCGCGAGAGAGAGAAGGGGGGAGCTCACTGCGGGTGTAGGGGACAAGGCAGCGAGCTCGGGGAGGCTCGGGGAGGTCGACGGGGACGAGCGGCGGAGCGAGAGGCAGTCCTGCGAGGCGGCGGCGTCCTGGCGTGGGGGGCGGCATGGCTTGTTGGCGCCCGGCGAGGAGTCGGGATCGGGCCCGATCCGATCTGGATCGGGGGCGCGTGTCGTGGTGGGGAGGAATGGGTGGTGGCGCTGGGGCGATGGGATCGGGGGGCGATGACGGGCAGCGGCGAGGCGGCCAGGGCGGGGCGGCGTCGGGAGACGCCTACGGCGAGGTGGGCACCGGGGTCGGGGCCCGATCCGGATCGAGGGGGAGTGAGGGAGGAGAGGGGAACGTGCGATGGGGAGTGGGGTTAGGTAGGTTAGGGTTTGCCCCGGGTGAGGGTTAGTAGGAGGGAGTGGGTGGCCGGTTGGGCCGGCTAGGCGGCCTGGTGGCCTGCTGGGCCGAAGCCCAGCGAGGGAGGGGGTTCCTTTTACTTTTTTTTATTTGTTTTTTTTATTAATTTTATTTTCTGTTTTATTTTAGATACACTTTAATTTTAGTTTAGTAAAATATGATAACATCCCCTAAAATAATGTTTCAAAACCACCCACTAACATAAAAGTTTTATCCCGAAATAAATTAGTTTAAAGTTTTATTAATTGAAAAGAGGCATTTACTTAATTGTTTTTGTTACCATTTAAATCACTTTAGAGTATTAAAGCAATATATAAAAGTATGGTTTCATCACCATAATTACCTACGCATTATTTGGCAGCTCCCGAACCTTTTAGTTTTAGTAATTGAAAACTTTTATTGTTGACAATAATTTGGATTGAATTTTGAAATGGTTTCGAAACATCGCGAGGTTAACAACAGTAACCGTTGTGACGTGGCATCATTAGCGTGGGGTTACTGTAGCTTAATTATCCGGGCGTCACACTGCCGTCGCCTCGCCTCCCTCCGCAAGCCCCCCCCCCCACTAATTTAGGGGCTAGTGGTATATTTTATAAAACTAAAAATAAAGTAAAACTAATATGAGAACAGGGACTATAAATAAAATAAATAAAATGAAAACAGAAAGGTAAATAATAATAAAAAAAACAAGAAAAGAAAAGAGAACCCCCTTCCCCAGTGGGCTTCGTGGCCCAGCCGGCCAACCTGGCCACAAGTCAGGCCGGCCCATTCGGCCGCTGGCCCAACCGCCCCCCCCCACGTGTCCCTTATCCCCCAGCACTAACCCTAACCCCCCTCCCAGAACCCCCACTACCCCCCCACGCCGCCACTCCCCTCGCTCGCCCCCACTCTCCCTCTGCCTCCCCTCGCTCTGGATCGGGCGCAAGCGCCTCGTCGCCGGCGCCGCCCTGCTGCTGTCGCCTCGCCTCCCTCCGCAAGCCCCCCCCCCCCACGAACGGATCGGGATCGGGGCAACAACGCCCCTGCCCTCCTCCTCGCGCCCTATCCCCACTCCATCGACGGCTCCCCTCGCCGCGCCGACCGCGCCCTCGACGCCCTATGCCGCCTGGAACGCCGCTTCGCCGCCCGCCTCCTCATCTCCTCCCCGCCACCCGACGTGCTCGACGTCGGTGCCGCATCGCCACGCGCCGTCGTCGGACCCCCGCCGGAACGCCTCCTCGACTCCACCGCTCCCCGCCGTCGCGTTCGCCCTGCATCGGGCCTCCCCTGCAACGCGGGTGAGGAACCCCACCGGCCTCCTCCTCCCTCTACGGTGGTGCTCACCACGCTCCGACCGCAGCCCCACCCACGCCCCGTGCGTGGCTATGCGCGCGCTGCTCCCTGCCTCCCCACACTGGACGCGCCCCAGGCGCGCCCTCGACCTCGGCCTCTGCGCCACGACTGGGCCGGTGCCCCGCTCGCTCCCCCTGCCGTCTCGGCCATCCACCGTGCGTCGCCACGGCCACGCTCCCGTTGCTGCTCTGCCCGTGCCTTCCCAGTCCGGCGCCGTGACCGTTGCCGCGCCCGCCGGCCACGCCCTGCCGTGGCCCGCCACCCCTCTCGCCTGCAGCCGGCGCCCAGCCCGCCTCGCCGGCGCTGGCGCGCACGCCTGCGGCGGCCGCCCGGGTTCGCCCGTTAACGGGTGGCGCCCGCGCCCTGCACCAGCGCCCGCAAGGCCCCTTGGGCCAATGACGTGTGGGGCCTAGCCCCCACAGAACGGTTTTATAAAAAAAAGAAATAAAAAAATATATAAATAATTTAAATATTATTTAATTAATTAAAGAATTAATTAACTTAATTAACTGTGTTTAACTAACCTAATCAATTAACTAAATTAATTAAACCTGTTCAGTTAGTCATAGACAATGACAGTAGGACCCACACGTCAGTTGACCCAGTCAACGCCCTGTTGACTGCTGACGTCATGCTGACGTCAGCATGCACTATTCTGGATAATGTTGATTAAATTAATTAAACAAATCCTAAAAATGATTTAAATCTTTTAAAATTAATATAAAATAAACCGTAGCTCGGATCGAAAAACTTTATACATGAAAGTTGCTCAGAACGACGAGACGATTCCGGATACGCAACCCGTTCGTCCGCCACACCTCCCTAACCTATCGAACTCGCAACTTTCTCCCTCCGGTCCTCTACCCAAAAACGCAAAACACCGGGGATACTTTCCCGGATGTCATCCCCCTTCACCGGTAGCACCTATTACCGCGTTAGGGCACCCCTAGCACTGTTACTTGTCATGTCATGCATCACTATGCATATGCTTGCTTAAATATTTATTGTTTCTCCCCCCTCTTCTCTCGATAGACACCGAGACCGACGCTGCTGCTACCCAGTACGACTACGGAGTTGACGACCCCTCTCTCTTGCCAGAGCAACCAGGCAAGCCCCCCCCCCTTTGATCACCAGATATCGCCTACTCTTCTCTATACTGCTTGCATTAGAGTAGCGTAGCATGTTACTGCTTCCCGTTAATCCTATACTGATGCATAGCCTGTCCTTGCTACTACTGTTGTTACCTTTACCTGCAATCCTAATACTTAGTATAGGATGCTAGTTTATCATCAGTGGCACTACATTCTTGTCCGTCTGCCATGCTATACTATCAGGCCGTGATCACTCGGGAGGTGATCACGGGTATATACTATATACTTTATATATGATACATGTGGTGACTAAAGACGGGACGGCTCGTAGGAGCACCTGCGAGTGGATCTTTGAGGCGGAGCGACAGGGCAGCTTCCGACCACCTAGGAGAAAGGTGGGCCCGGCCCTGGTCGGCATTCGCGGACACATAACACGCTTAACGAGATCTGGGTATTTGATCTGAGTCTGGCCATTTGGTCTATACGCACTAACCATCTACGTGGGAGCAGTTATGGGTATCCCGGCGTCGTGGTATCAGCCGAAGCCTTCGTGACGTCAGCGACTGAGTGGCGCGCGCCGGATTGGACTGGAAAGCCACTAGGCTAGGTCTGCTTCCGGCCGCGTACGCAACGTGCAGGTGTGCAAAGGGCGATGGGCCCAGACCCCTGCGCCATAGGATTTAGACCAGCGTGCTGACCTCTCTGTTGTGCCTAGGTAGGGCTGCGACGTGTTGATCTTCCGAGGCCGGTCATGACCCAGAAAAGTGTGTCCGGCCAAATGGGATCGAGCGTGTTGGGGTATGTGGTGCACCCCTGCAGGGAAGTTTATCTATTCGAATAGCCGTGTCCCTCGGTAAAAGGACGACCCGGAGTTGTATCTTGACCTTATGACAACTAGAACCGGATACTAAATAAAACACACCCTTCCAAGTGCCAGATACAACCGATGATCGCTCTCTCACAGGGCGACGAGGAGAGGATCATCGGTTAGGATTATGCTATGCGATGCTGCTTGGAGGACTTCAGTCTACTCTCTTCTACATGCTGCAAGACGGAGGCTGCCAGAAGCGTAGTCTTCGACAGGATTAGTTATCCCCCTCTTATTCTGGCTTTCTGCAGTTCAGTCCACATATGATACCCATATTCCATTTGATACCCATGCATATGTAGTATAGCTCCTTGCTTGCGAGTACTTTGGATGAGTACTCACGATTGCTTTCTCCTTCTTTTCCCTCTACCCCTTCTACCTGGTTGTCGCAACTAGATGTTGGAGCCCAGGAGCCAGACGCCACCGTCGACGACGACTCCTACTACACCGGAGGTGCCTACTACTACGTGCTGCCCGCTGACGACGACCAGGTGTAGTTAGGAGGATCCCAGGCAGGAGGCCTGCGCCTCTTTCGATCTGTATCCCAGTTTGTGCTAGCCTTCTTAAGGAAAACTTGTTTAACTTATGTCTGTACTCAGATATTGTTGCTTCCGCTGACTCGTCTATGATCGAGCTCTTGTATTCGAGCCTTCGAGGCCCCTGGCTTGTAATATGATGCTTGTATGACTTATTTTATTTGTAGAGTTGTGTTGTGATATCTTCCCGTGAGTCCCTGATCTTGATCATACACGTTTGCGTGTATGATTAGTGTACGATTAAATCGGGGGCGTCACAAGTTGGTATCAGAGCCGACTGCCTGTAGGAATCCCCCTTCCACACTCCTTGGCCGAAGTCGAGTCTAGACATTACAAAACTTTTACTAACATGGCTGTGCGGCTTGCGGGCCCACGTCGCCATTTGGGTGGTATTAGAATCTTTTATTCCTCGCCTTTACTCTGGGACCCTGATCTCTCTTCTATTCGGGTTAAATGGTTTTGCTAACTCTGACTCTAGGATCTCATAAATACTTTCTCCCGGAGAGCCCCTTCATTCCAGATGATGGCCTGCTTCACCGGAAGATTCTGAAGATACTCTTTGCTATTCCTCTCGAGACTTTGTGCCCATCACTTTTGCTATTCCCGACCACCGATAAATCCTTATGGATAACTACTTACACTTGCCATTCATACGATCATCCCCCATTGATCTTGTATTACAAGATACCCCGGAGTCTTCTCTATTGTTCCGAGAATACTTTGTGCCTACTGCCTAGCAGTTTCTTGCCACATGAATATCCCTACGGATAAATTCTTGTACTTACCGAGTATCCACTCATCCCCAGTTCATTCATGAATGACACCAATCTTTGAAATACCTTTCGATCTTCCAAAAATCCTCAGGAGCCTATTGCTCTTGAAATTCCTGCATGCTTACATTTTGGTTAAGCCAATAAGTTTAGTAACCCTATTGGCATCCTTTGTCACTATCATTTTAAAGTCCGTTGATTCTATATGTGTGTGAATGCACGCAATCATCAGTTGATCCTTATAAATTATCTTCCGGCTCAGACGTTATTTTAAAACATGAGCTGGATCTCGACTAATCAAATTGTTGCCGATTGTACCCTTAAGGCTATTCAACTTATCCATCCCTGATCAGAGCATTGCTTCTGATCCCTTGTCTTGGAATTGATAATTCCTTTGCATTTGAGCCTTGAATTAGTCAGTTGTTTCTAAAGTCTGATCTCCTTGCATTGTTTCTCCCTCTGGTTGAGTACCGATGCTCGCACCAGATCCCTTGAGGACCACCAGATCATTTGCTAGATTTTATCCGACAGCGTCCTTCATATCCAATAAGTCTGTGAGCCTTTCCTCGGATACATAATACCTTTGGTAAATTGTATCCTCTGCTTTCTCAAACATGCTCTACTATCGAGCTGGTGTTATTTATTCTTGAAATTTGTGGTATATACTCCTAAGATGCCCTGATGGGTTGAACATATGCCTTCTCTAAACTGTGTGAACTCGAAAGTTTTCACGAGTCATACTCTTCTGGTATTTTGCTAGATAAAATTTCTATACTACAGCTTCATCAAAAGCGAGAAATAAAATGAAAGGTTATGCATGGAAGAATTGGGAGTCGACCTTGAGCCTTTGCGTTCATGCCCATGGACCCGATGTGAAACTTATCATCGAAGCTTCTTGTAAATGATATTAGTTCCCTTGGTATAAGTTCATCTTATATCTGGGAACCGGCCTTTTACAATCGTGGTTCCGACCATGTTCTCTTTTAAATACCATTTTCGATGCAAGTGTAAGCACTTGTCTCATGTGGATCAATACCTCGGTCCAACCTCTACTTTGATCCGTCTTCGAGTATTACCCCCCTGGTATCTCGAGATTATCTTGAAACTGCATAACTTCTTATGAGTTCTTCATCAAGTACTACATTCTCACTGATTACAGTTTTCATGGGCTCTGAGTTATTAAACACTCAAAGACACCGATAACTGAACCGAGTCTGCCCTACAGTTCAGCAACTCTTGATAATCTTCTTTAAGTCCGAGTTTGTACTCGATCATGTCATTCCTAGACTGATCGGCTATATCATTATCGTGCTAAATTTTAACTGTGCTACCTGGTCCTTAATCCCGGAGCACAACTTTCGATGATGAGCTAAGCTTACGTCGATCTTCCTCATCATATCAATTCACCTTGAACAACAAGCTTGATTTCAAGTTTGTGCCCTACCCATGGTTCCAATAACCTTCCGCTTCATCATTCCTTTGATTTGATGTTGTCACTGATTGATTACATCTTGAAATCTCTCGACCAATGTGCCGTGAAGATCATCAACCTTATGAGTTCTTCCTGGATATCAATTGAATTCATGATGAGAAATACCATCCTTGCCCCCGATGAATTGTATTATCATCGGCCACTTTATTGCCTTCCCTCCAACAACAACTTATTCGTGTTTTGAGTTATACCTTGAGATCCTGGCTATACAGCATTTGTTCTTCTTTACCTTGGAATGTTACCACCTTTTATGTCAAGAATGTCGTGGTAATTCTACCACCTCTTGAGAATTCTTGATATAGTAATATCTCTCGCCTTTTGCGTTCATTTCTTGGTCTCCGTATTGTTTCTAACCGGAATACCGATTAATGGTCTGTGATGTGTACATTCTAAACTTCTAGCAACCCTATTGCTTGAAGTTATTGGTCTACAGTTTCATTCTAAGTCTATTGATTATTGAATCATCATTCAAACATTGATCGTGCTACCTAGTCCAGATTCCTGGGTGCACCCTTCTATCATTGTTCAAGTTGTGTATGTTTCCATCGCGCATACATCATTATGACATTTGATCCGACAAATGATATTTCCTTGTTCACATAATTGTGGAAACCAACCCTTTGGAAATCTCGATGATATGTCGCTGAGTCCATCAGCCATCGCCTCATCCACTCCTTGGTTTAATGCCGAACTCTGGTTTCGGGACCTGCTTCCGTAGTCCATTTCTCGATAATCTTGTAACTCCATCTCGTCAAATTGTGTTTGCCCTTTTCCTTCTCGGGCATCATGAGTCTAAGGTATCATGCACCAATCAGATCTGGATCTTGGTCAGATATGAGGGTTGGAACTTATTTCCAAGAGTTATAATGTTGGTCCTTATATATGACCCGGTAAGGACATGTCAGGCCTAGCACACCTGGCCGGAGGACCTAGTGTTGTAGTATCCTTTTTAGCAAGTTTAGCCATTCTTCCGTGAGGAAATTGTAAGACTTATTTCACAAGCTATTCCTGATGGATCCTTTGTGTTTCCAAAATCTGACCTTTGCTCGAATACCATGTCAATGCTTCTTGAAGCATGTTTGTGGTACTCCGATTTTCAATAAGAGCATTGAAAGCGCAATGCTAAGTTTTCTTTAACCATTATCCAAACACCGTTGTATGGGTACTGTCATGAAATTTCTCTCCCCTTACTTAAAGGGTTTTCTACATGATATCCTGCCACGGATATCATGCTCTGTTTGTCCTTGGGAAGGAATATACCCCTGAAATATGTGTTTAAACACATTTTCCTTTCCATTCTTCTGTTAAATCTGATAATCATAATTTCCTTTCCATTGTTCTGTTTAACCTTCTTGAGGTTTATATGATCTAAGCAGTAATACGTCACTGCTTTTATAAGCACCTCGGCGTACGACTCTGTCAGTAAGACCCTGTTACTATTGTTGTTGACATTCCGGTAACCACCGATGAACGAGAACTTTGCCTATTGGTCCGCCTCATTTCAACGAGCAGGAAAATGGTTCTCTTCGTCCCTCGCCCTTGGTACCGACATTGTTGCCAACATAAATGATAGGCTACCCTCTGACATGTCTTGCTATCACGACCGAGCAAGATATCAACGCTTTACCTACTTTTAACCACATGGTGGGCCCATAACCCATAGTTCCACAGGATCGAAACCTGACTCTCCTATACACCCCCGGTTTCCAAATTTAATTCCTCGCACTTGGCCTCGTTTGTGATTCACGAGCCACCTTCCGAGAAATCATCGATTCTGGTATTAAACACAATACCTAAACCGTTGCCTTGTTTCAGGCAACGAAGATTGTCTATCCGTTTCAAACTTCTTATGGTACCTTCTTACTTTGCTCTCGATGTGTTTTAATTTTTCAACTCGAGAGATACTCTTATGATCATTCTTGGGATACCCCCTAAATGAATTTCCCTTATAACATTCAATTGTTGTAACCTGACCCTTAACTATTCGTAAGTACGATGGAGTTCCCGAAGAAAGGACGACAACTTCATCATGATGACCTGAAGCAGAGAAATGAAGACATCAATGTAATGGATCGACCTCTTCGAGAAGAGCAACTATGACCAAGAAGAATCGTTAGAATTATGTAACCAGATCCCCCACCCCTTACTCCCGCTCCTAAATCTCGGGACGAGATTTCTTGTAGTGGAGGAGAATTGTGACGCCCGGATAATCATGCTACAGTAATCCCACGCTAATCATGCCACGTCACCTCGGTTACTGTTGCTAATCTATCGTTAGGTCAAAAACCGGTCCAAAATTCAAATTCAAAGTTTGGTGAATAATAACAGTTTTCAAAAATTAAAACTAAAATGTTTGGTGATTGCAGAATTATGCATAGGTAATTATGGTGGAGGATCACATTTTTTATAAAATAATCAAAAGCACTAAACTAAATAAAACAGAGGCTTAAAACAAATAATTAAAGGCATTTTATAAATATTAAAACATTAAACTATTTTATTACGTATGAGAAATTAATGTGGCAATAGAGTATTTATAAATACTAATTTAGGGGCTAGTGGTATATTTTATAAAAATAAAAATAAAGTAAAACTAATATGAGAACAGGGACTATACATAAAATAAATAAAATGAAAACAGAAAGGTAAATAATAAAAAAACAAGAAGAGAAAAGAGAACCCCCTTCCCCAGTGGGCTTCGTGGCCCAGCCGGCCAACCTGGCCACCAGTCAGGCCGGCCCATTCGGCCGCTGGCCCAACCGCCCCCCCCCCCCACGCCTCCCTTATCCCCCCTCCCACTAACCCTAACCCCCCTCCCAGAACCCCCACTTCCCCCCCACGCCGCCACTCCCCTCGCTCGCCCCCACTCTCCCTCTGCCTCCCCTCGCTCTGGATCGGGCGCAAGCGCCTCGTCGCCGGCGCCGCCCTGCTGCCGTCGCCTCGCCTCCCTCCGCAAGGCCCCCCCCACGAACGGATCGGGATCGGGGCGACAACGCCCCTGCCCTCCTCCTCGCGCCCTATCCCCACTCCATCGACGGCTCCCCTCGCCGCGCCGACCGCGCCCTCGACGCCCTACGCCGCCTGGAACGCCGCTTCGCCGCCCGCCTCCTCATCTCCTCCCCGCCACCCGACGTGCTCGACGTCGGTGCCGCATCGCCATGCGCCGTCGTCGGACCCCCGCCGGAACGCCTCCTCGACTCCACCGCTCCCCGCCGTCGCGTTCGCCCTCCATCAGGCCTCCCCTGCAACGCGGGTGAGGAACCCCACCGGCCTCCTCCTCCCTCTACGGTGGTGCTCACCACGCTCCGACCGCAGCCCCGCCCACGCCCCGTGCGTGGCTATGCCCGCGCTGCTCCCTGCCTCCCCACACTGGCCGCGCCCCAGGCGCGCCCTCGACCTCGGCCTCTGCGCCACGACTGGGCCGGTGCCCCGCTCGCTCCCCCTGCCGTCTCGGCCATCCACCGTGCGTCGCCACGGCCACGCTCCCGTTGCT
Organism: Triticum monococcum; assembly: GCA_034509565.1. NCBI lineage: Eukaryota > Viridiplantae > Streptophyta > Magnoliopsida > Poales > Poaceae > Triticum > Triticum monococcum. The sequence continues at coordinate 300,958,321 of CM067844.1, read as the reverse complement.
TCTCTGCCCGTGCCTTCCCAGTCCGGCGCCGTGACCGTTGCCGCGCCCGCCGGCCACGCCCTGCCGTGGCCCGCCACCCCTCTCGCCTGCAGCCGGCGCCCAGCCCGCCTCGCCGGCACTGGCGCGCACGCCTGTGGCGGCCGCTCGGGTTCGCCCGTTAACGGGTGGCGCCCGCGCCCTACACCAGCGCCCGCAAGGCCCCTTGGGCCAATGACGTGTGGGGCCTAGCCCCCACAGAACGGTTTTATAAAAAAAAAGAAGAAATAAAAAAATATAAATAATTTAAATATTATTTAATTAATTAAAGAATTAATTAACTTAATTAACTATGTTTAACTAACCTAATCAATTAACTAAATTAATTAAACCTATTCAGTTAGTCATAGACAATGACAGTAGGACCCACACGTCAGTTGACCCAGTCAACGCCCTGTTGACTGCTGACGTCATGCTGACGTCAGCATGCACTATTCTGGATAATGTTGATTAAATTAATTAAATAAATCCTAAAAATGATTAGTCTACTCTCTTCTACATGCTGCAAGACGGAGGCTTCCAGAAGCGTAGTCTTCGACAGGATTAGTTATCCCCCTCTTATTCTGGCTTTCTGCAGTTCAGTCCACATATGATACCCATATTCCATTTGATACCCATGCATATGTAGTATAGCTCCTTGCTTGCGAGTACTTTGGATGAGTACTCACGGTTGCTTTCTCCTTCTTTTCCCTCTATCCCTTCTACCTGGTTGTCGCAACCAGATGTTGGAGCCCAGGAGCCAGACGCCACCGTCGACGACGACTCCTACTACACCGGAGGTGCCTACTACTACGTGCTGCCCGCTGACGACGACCAGGAGTAGTTAGGAGGATCCCAGGCAGGAGGCCTGCGCCTCTTTCGATCTGTATCCCAGTTTGTGCTAGCCTTCTTAAGGCAAACTTGTTTAACTTATGTCTGTACTCAGATATTGTTGCTTCCGCTGACTCGTCTATGATCGAGCTCTTGTATTCGAGCCTTCGAGGCCCCTGGCTTGTAATATGATGCTTGTATGACTTATTTTATTTGTAGAGATGTGTTGTGATATCTTCCCGTGAGTCCCTGATCTTGATCGTACACGTTTGCGTGTATGATTAGTGTACGATTAAATCGGGGGCGTCACACCCTATCATCATCAATCTAGTGGTCAAGTTGAACTTAGCAATAGAGAAATAAAATTAATACTACAAAAAACCATCAACAGGTCCCGAAAGAATTGCTCTAAGGGACTAGATGATGCACTTTGGGCCAACAGAACAACTTATAAAAATCCTATGGGTATGTCTCCATATAAAATGGCATGTGGAAAAGCGTGTGATTTTCCTCTTGAGTTAGAACATAAAGCAGTTTGGGCAATTAAAGAACTCAATTATGATTTCAAACTTGCTGGTGAAAAGAGGTTATGTCATATTAGCTCACTAGATGAATGGAGAACCCAAACTTATGAAAATGCTAAACTCTTTAAAGAAAAATTAAAAAGGTGGCATGACAAAAGAATCCAAAAGAAGGAATTCAAAGTTGGTGAATATGTTCTATTGTACAACTCTCATTTTACATTATTTGCAGGAAACTTCTTTCCAAATGGGAAGGACCATATACACTTGATGATCTTAAGGGCCTGAGTCCCACTCTTTGTCACCACAAAATTAATATGGGACCTGATGCCGAACCCATTGTTGATCAACAATGATGATTGAATCCTAAGACGAAAGAAGTGGTAAGAAATGAAATACTAAAACTTCTAGAAGCAAGTATAATCTATCCCATAGCTGAGAGTAGATGGGTAAGTCCTGTTCATTGTGTCCCTAAGAAAGGAGGTATTACTGTTGCTCCTAATGATAAAAATGAACTCATTCCACAAAGAATTGTCACTTGCTATAGAATGGTAATTGATTTGAGAAAATTAAATAAAGCTATTAGAAAAGATGATTGCCCTCTGCCTTTGATTGATCACATACTACAAAGACTATCTAAGGACACACGCGTTTGTTTTCTTGATGGATATTCTGGTTTCTTTCAAATACCTGTATCAAAACCCTATCAATAGAAAACCACTTTTACTTGCCCCTTTGGAACTTATGATAATAGACGCATGCCTTTTGGTTTATCTAATGCACCTGCTACCTTTGAAAGATGTATGACTTCTATATTCCCTTATTTCTGTGAAAAGATTGTGGAGGTTTTCATGGATGATTTTTCCGTTTACGAAAATTCTTTTCATGTTTACTTAAGCAACCTTGATCGAGTTTTGCAAAGATATGAACAAACTAATCTTGTCTTGAATTAGGAGAAGTGCCACTTTATGGTTAACGAAAGTATTCTATTGGGGCATAAATTTCTCAATGAGGTATTGAGGTGGATAAAGCTAAAGTTGATGCAACTGAGAAAATGCGATGTCCTAAAGATATTAAAGGTATTAGTAGTTTCCTTGCTCATGCTGGTTTCTATAGAAGGTTTATTAAAGACTATTCTAAAATTTCTAGGACTCTTGCTAATATTTTACAAAAGGATGTTCCATTTTTTATGATGATTGTTTTCAAGGCTTTGAACACTTAAGAAAGCCTTAACTTTTGGACCTACTGCTCAACCACCTGATTGGAACTTGCCTTTTAAAATTATGTGTGATGCTAGTGATTATGTTGTTGGTTCTGTTCTAGGAGAAAGAGTTGATAAGAAATTAAATGTTATCCATTATGCTAACAAGACTCTACATAGTGCCTAAGGAAATTATGCTACTACTGAAAAATAATTTTTAGCAGTTGTGTTTGCTTATGATAAATTCAGATCCTACATTGTAGATTCCAAAGTAATTGTGCAGACCGATCATGCTGCTATGAAATATCTTATGGAAAAGAAAGATGGTAAACCTAGACTCATTATGTGGGTTCTCTTGCTAAAAGAGTTTGATTTGCATCTCACTGATAGGAAAGGAGCTGAGAACCCTATAGCTGATAAGTTGTCTAGGTTAGAAAATATTCTTGATGACCCACAACCTATTGATGATAGCTTCCCTGATGAACAACTAGCTGCAATAAATGTTTCTCATAATACTCCATGGTATGCTGATTATGCTAATTATCTCGTTGCTAAATTTATACCACCTAGTTTCACATACCAACAAAAGAAAAAAAATTCTTCTGTGATTTAAGACATTACTTTTGGGATGACCGACATCCTTATAAAGGAGTAGATGGTATTATTAGATGTTGTATACTTGAGCTTGAACAGGAACAAATTCTATGGAAATATCACTCTGAAGCCTACAAAGGACATCACGCGGGAGATAGAACTGCACATAATGTATTACAATATCGTTTTTTGGCCTACTCTTTTCAAAGAAGCCTGTAAGTTTGTCTTATCTTGTGATGAATGTCAAAGAATTGGTAATATTGGTAAGAGTCAGGAAATTCCTATGAATTATTCACTTGTTATTGAACAATTTGATGTTTGGGGATTCGAGTATATGGGACCTTTTCCTACCTCTATTGGGTACACTCATATTTTGGTTGCTATTGATTACGTCACTAAGTGGGTATAAGATATTCCATTTAGTAGTGTTGATCATAACAACTCCATTGAACTGATTAAAGAAGTTATTTTCCCAAGGTTTGGGGTCCTTAGATATTTAACGACTGATGGTGGTTCACACTTTATTGATGGTGCTTTTCGTAAATTGCTTGCTAAATATGCTATTAACCATAGAATTGCATCAACCTATCATCATCAATCTAGTGGTCAAGTTGAACTTAGCAATAGAGAAATAAAATTAATACTAAAAAAACCATCAACAGGTCCCGAAAGAATTGCTCTAAGGAACTAGATGATGCACTTTGGGCCTACAGAACGACTTATAAAAATCCTATGGGTATGTCTCCATATAAAATGGCATGTGGAAAAGCGTGTGATTTTCCTCCTGAGTTAGAACATAAAGCAGTTTAGGCAATTAAAGAACTCAATTATGATTTCAAACTTGCTGGTGAAAAGAGGTTATGTCATATTAGCTCACTAGATGAATGGAGAACCCAAAGTTATGAAAAAGCTAAACTCTTTAAAGAAAAATTAAAAAGGTGGCATGACAAAAGAATCCAAAAGAAGGAATTCAAAGTTGGTGAATATGTTCTATTGTACAACTCTAATTTTACATTATTTGCAGGAAACTTCTTTCCAAATGGGAAGGACCATATATCATCGAAGAAGTTTATCACTCTGGAGCTATTAAGATCAATAATGCCGAAGGTACTAACCCGAAGGTGGTCAATGGAAAAAGAATTAAGAACTATATCTCAGGTACGGCTATTAATGTTGAAACCAACATTATCCAAACCATGACACCAAAGGAAAATCTAAAAGAAACCTTCCATAACACTCCAGAACCCTGAAAAAGAGGAGGTATGTGACACGGTAAGTAAACGGACTGGCAAAAATCCAGAAATATTTTTCGCCAGTTTTGGAATATTATAAAAAATAGGAAAATAAGAAACAACTAGGAAGGCAACCCAGGTGCCCACAAGAAACCGGGGTGTGTCTGCCCCTGCCGGCGCCCCTAGTGGCTGTGGGACCCTCGGGCACTTTCCTCACTCTGTTTTCCTTCCATATGCTTGTTTCCCAAGACAAAAAAATCTGTATATAAACCCCTGAACAATTTGACCACCGCATCGTGGAAAAATCTTCTCCTGTTGTTTCGTGCTATCTTTCTGACGGATCTGGAAATATGTCATCTCAAGATTCGGATGGAGAGATACCTGTTTCTCACTGTCCTCTAGATCGAAATATCTTCAAGCCCAACTATCCTTACTTATAGGGTACGGATGAGGAGGAAGATACGAATCTGGAGGGGATGGGGGTTGCCAGCTCCGAAGAAGATGGAAGTCCATTACATCGACCTGGAGATATTCACATGGAATTCAAGAAGTCAAGCCTTCTTAACGAAGGAAACAAACCTAAGGTTCAATCTATCCCATCCCATTTTCTACTGGAGAGCAATGCGGCATTATGAAAAAGGGTATTAAAGCTTGAGTTATAGAATGAGGATCCCAGGGAGGAAAATTTTAGCCTCAGACGCAAGCTAGAGAAAAAGGCCGCCTCATCCCCACCACCATCATCATCTTCATCACCAAAGGAGACTTGAGTACACAGGTTTGGGCACTCCCCTTGGCTTGTGCCAAGCTTGGGGGAGGTGCCTCGGGATCCTATCACCATCACCTCTATTACATTTACCCATCTTAGTTCGAACTTTAGTTATTTTGGGTCTTTGTTGAATAAAAAATTAGTATGATCTATTTTCTAGTGCTAGTTTTGTAATCTATCTACCTATACAATCGAGTGAGAGTTATATAATAAAGTTTAGTTTGAGTTTTGCTTCTTTACTTTCCTGTTTCAATCAAAATAAATGGAAATAATAAAAAATATCATATGCTAAAATTATGGTTAGTAATGACATCACATGACGAAAAGTATAAGTGGTAAAATTTGTTGGATGTTGACAAACATAGCATTGGTCAATGATGCAATTCATGAAAGAACCAATAAGGGAAGAGAATATTCACATGCAAATACACTATCTTGGACATCTTTTATGATTGTGAGACCCACTAAATATCTTATGCCAAACTGTTGACATTGTACAAGGTAGACAACGTAACGAGTTATGTTTGTTCCTATTTACATAGAAGTTATATTGTCATAGATCCTTCAACATGTGGTGCTTTCTCAATATCTTTGCTAGCCAAAATTCCGCACTAAGTAGAGATACTACTTGTGTATCCAAAACCTTTAAGCCCAAACTCATGTTTGAGAGTCCACCATACCTACCTATGGATTGAGTAAGATCCTTCAAGTAAGTTGTACGCGATGCAATAAGGTAATAAAAATTGCTTCTAAATGTGTCTGGTCATTTAGTGTAAGAGAAATTAAGCATTGTACGAACCTGTGATAGGAAACTAATAAAAGCGACAAAATGCATAATAAAGGTTGCTATCATAAAGGGCAATATAATGTGAGGTTCTTTTGCATTAAGAGATTGTGCATATAACCAAAAAAGCGCATGACAACCTCTGCTTCCCTCTGCGTAGGGCCTATCTTTCATTTTAATGTATTTACTTTTTATGCAAGAGTCAAAGTCTTCTTCTCTATTCCTTTTTATTTTTCTCTTTGGCAAGCATCATGTGGTGGGGAAAGATCTAGGAACATATATCCAGTTGGAAATGAGTAGGCATGAGTTATTATTGTTGACATCACCCATGAGGTGAATAAGTTGGGAGGAAAAACAAAAAGCCCCTATCTTTCTATGTGTCCGGTTGAAACTTTTGGCCCATTTATATGTTGTGAGTGTTACAAATCATAGAAGGTTAAATGTTGGTTGAGTATGTGGACTTGCCAAAAGACTCTGATATGTGACCCTTCCTGAAAATATGATGAATTGTAGTTAGAAAGTTGACTGAGAACATAGTTTGTTGGTTTTCAATAAAGTTATGATTTTTTACTTTGATGTTGTGATGAATTGTTACTTGTTCATAAGAAGTTATATGATAAAGTTTCATGATAGATATTGTTGTTGTTATAATAACCAGCATGATGCTACTATGTCCGTATTTTCTTTTTATCGACACCTCTTTCTCAAAACATGTGGACATGATTTTGGATATCGACTTTCACTTGAGGACAAGCGAGGTCTAAGCTTGGGGGAGCTGATACGTCCATTTTGCATCATGTTTTCTTCTTATTATTTATAATGTTTTTATGCATAATAATTCTTTATCGAGTAATTCTAATGCCTTTTATATCATAATATGCAAGGTTTACACAAAAGGGGGAATACCGGCAGTTGGAATTCTGGAACTGAAAAAGCTACATCAAAGATACCTCTTTTGCACAACTCCAAATCAGCTGTAATTTGACAAAGAATTATTTTGGAATGTATAATAAATATTGCAGCAAATACCTATCAGACGGGGGCTGCTTGGTACCAACAAGACACTAGGGCGCGGTGCCCATCTTTTGGTATATAAGGTCTTTTGACCTAGATAAAAGGGGAGGTGAGGGAGTCATGGACTAAGGGGTCCTCGGGGTCACGACCCATTGTACATGGGACAGACTGGTGGAGCCGTACAGTGACAGGAGATATATGAAGCAGTGGTGGGCCCTCCAAGTCAAGAAGGTGGAGGATATCTTTAAACCCTCACTGGAACGCGTTGGTGCTATACAAATGGTTATTACGCGTTTCCGCGGCAGCATTTGGAACCGTCGCCAAGTGAGTGTGGGCGATAGGGGGTCCTTCCCACACGACCCAGAAATGGTCGAGGATAGCGAGCCCAGATGCATATATAGTAATCCTACTCGGTTGTGCTCGCATTACCATCACAATCGGTATTTTGTGGTGCTACGTTTACGATGTGCGACCTATCACAAATGATTCACTATTATAGAACATGTATGATAAGCATTCAATCACACACATCCGCTTGTCCCAAACCATATGCACTAACTAATTAAGAAGATTAGCTAATCGTCGTACGAGTGTGGGATAGGATTACAAAACGTCGGACCATTGTAACATCGTCGAACACGACAACTATCGCACATGCTATTATGTGGTACAACGTTTACGATGCATACTTCATCAGAAATAGTTCATGGCTGTGAATCATGTACGATAAGGAAACTATCACAAATGTTTCGTCCTTCTATGACCAACCATTTGCGATGCGCACAACATCACAAACGTTCCATAATTTCGAAGCGTGTGTGATAAGGCGATTATCGCAAACATTTAATTAGAAAGAACAGTGTGTGGTGCTGCTATTAATCGCACACACTTTTTCTTGGCTGATTGTGTGTGCAATGGAGATTGATCACACACGTAGCGGATCCTAGAAACATGTTTGATCTCCACATCTATCGCGGACATTTCGCTTTCGCCAGCCGTGTGCACTGTAATCCCTAATTTAAAAATCACATGTTTTGAATTTGATGGTAGGCAATCACTTATTTCATATCCAACCATGTTTATTACAAATATAGGTTAAACCATGACTGCATAATTCGATGTACCGAAGAACTACATAAGCACCAAGTAAAGAATGATGAACCACAGTTGTACTAAAGACTGTGAAGAGAGAGGCGAAAGACATTCTAGTTGATGGAGAAGGTGAAGCCGAATTCCCATATTGTGCCATCCTCCATGCATAATGCGCGCACGAGTCTAGGCCAACCCCTTGTGATGGCTGCCCATCCATCCTTCACTATCTCCATTATGATTTATTGATGCTCAATATAGTCTGGATGAAATACTTTATCCTTCATTGTGTGTCCACCAATCATGTACTTTACGAGGTAATCTTGAGTGAACTACTTCAGGAACCACTGCGAACGAAAAAGATTCAGACATTGTTGTCTAACAACTCATTCTGGGCAGTAAAAATAGAACGTTGCAGAGTTTGTAGTTACCATTGGATAGAGCATAAACAAATAATTTGCTTGCCATCATTCATATCCTTTTGCTAATAATCCTTATCAGTTTCTTCACTTGATGCTTGTTCATGAATATCTCATTGCGCCATACGCAAAAATGGTCAATGCGTGAATCCTTGGCAAGGGCATCTGTACCTACAAGCAACAAGTCAATATTAGAAGCTAACAAGTGTCCAGGCCTAGATATATATGCACTACATTATGGAATGATGGGGGGAGTACAAGCCGAGGGATGAAGCTAACCTCGGCGAAAAACGGTGGCCACTCCCGTTGTTGTCCTGCATAAGTAGTGGAAAGGCAGGATAAGTACAGCAACCTTAACATCAAACAAACATAGCAAAGGTAAAATACATCATCTCCAAATGATACCTTGAATGTGTTGCTTTCAGCATGCTATTAAAGCATAGATAAAATGGAAGGCAATGTTACCGACAGCAGGCTTCACAACCATCAAATATTGCAATTGAAACTAGTATTGTTGAAAATGAATAGAACGTAGGTAATCCTTAAACAATACACTGGATAAATGTGTAAAACTAAAATAAAGGGCATGTTTTAACTACACCAGACATAACTGGAACAAAATATAGCCGTTCAAGCTGGTATTGATGCAGTCAAGCGGCACAGTTCCGACTTGCACATAATGAGCACATTGTGAATGACTGAAATAGACAAGGCATAAATGGTTAGTATAACAACCAAATATAGCCATTGAAAACTGGACAGAGCCTCAATGAAACCAAACTAACAAGCAAATACAGATAAACAGGGCATATGCTTGAAAACTGGACAATGCTCACTACAACCAACCTAACAGGCAAGTACAGATAAACAAGGCATCTGCTTGAAAACTGGACAAATGCTAAAAAAAGCAACCTAACAACCAAATACAGATAAACAAGGCATTTGCTTGATAACTAGACAAATGCTCATTGCAACCAAACTAAGAACCAAATACATATAAACAAGGCATCGACTCGATAACTGGAAAAATGCTCACTTCAACCAACCTAATAACCAAACACAAATAAACAAGGCATCTACTCACTATAAACAACCAAATATAGCCATTCGTGAAACTAAAGTGGACAATGCATGCTTAAACATCAGATAGCCCTATTGAACAATACATTTTTGCATAACTAAAATAATTAAACATGGCACAGTTATAGCACCGCACGGCAAATGCTACTACAACAAAGGGTATGGGTTGGCAAACTAGAAAAAGGTAAGATTTGCTGATAAGATGTTGCCTCTCATTTCATGGATGGGATCCTTCTAGTTGGAAGAGAACAGACCCATGTTGTGCTCTCTGATGTCACAGATGGGCTATTTAACCTTGGAAGAACCTTTGTGGGTGCCCTCCTCATGGTCGTGGTCGTGGTCGATGAGATCTGACTTGGCAATTTAGGATCCCAAGCCATCACCGTAGAACGTGTCCTTCAGAAATGACAAAATGGGCTCGATGGCGTATAAGGATCACAAATCCTTGACCGCTTGGCGGAGGAAATCAGCAGCAGGGCCATCGAAGAGATCGACGGCGGTTGAACCAGAGGGGTTGGGGATGGACCACGTAACATGTGACATGGCCCGCGTGAAGCCGTCGTTGACGATGAGATTGATGTCGTAGCCAGCTTTCCCGAGATACAGTAATATGCAAGACAGCTGGCATGAATCCTTCAGTAGGGCAATGTAGTCAACGCCTTCGCTGGCTTCCGCGGCGACCTATTGCTTCGAGATCCACAGGTCGGGGCGAATGACGGCCACCTCGCCAATGTCCGTCGGAGAGGCCATGATAAACCTTTTCTTGGTCGAACACTCATAGGACTCCCCGGGATACGTGGTATAGCTTAGGCTGCGATATTCTGGAGTAGGGGATGTGGATATAGGAGGGAGGGACACTGCAAGCCTCATCTAAAAACACAGGGAGTGGGACGATGGTACTGGAATCGCTGGGTAACCTGAACTTTATTATTTAAGCTATGAGGAACGGGCAGACCGGCCTCGGTTGGCGGCAGCGCCGGCGGCGGCCGCGAGCTAGGGTTCGAGGGGGAGGGGGAGGGTGGGGGGAGCATGGAGGTGGGATGGTGGTGTTTGAGGATACATCATGCTTACTGGAAATTTTAGAAATGGTGGGTGGAGATGGTGGTGGACGAGGGAGGGCGACGGTTCAAATGACTTAGCTACTGCAAGTTTACTACAAGGACAGTGCTTGAAGAGTGTCGGCGATAGTTGAAGTACGGCGGCTACTAAAATTTGGGTAAAGAATTGATGCGGGGTGGGAATGCCAAAGATCGCGCACGGTCCAATAAAAATATGCGTGTATGATAATAAAGAAAAGTGGCAGAACCACCGATTTATGCAACGCTCAAGGCGAGTAGTTTGTTTTTATATTTGTAGCTAGCTCATCTATCGCACATGGTTCGTCCTAATTCCCAAATAAACATACGCACCTTTAGCTTGCGCAGTCGTCGTGATTTTACATCGCACTTGCATCGCACACAGTTAAGCCAGTACCTCCACCATTTGCTCGCGCTTGCGAAGTTGTGGTGATTTTACAGCAAATAATAACGGATAAAAACATAGTCAACAAATTAGCAAAACAAGGATCCCAAGGTTTATATAATCAGCATGTCAGGTCATTATAGAGATAAGGTAACTATAGAGATATTTATCTCTTTAATTATTGTGTCATGATGATTAAATGAATCTTGAGATATGTAACTTCCCACAAGGTCACCCATCCTTGGACTACTCCAGCCCGAGCAAGCTTAACTTCTATGTTTTATGCAACTAGGCTTGCGGATGGGAAGTGACACCTTGCTGATAGGAATTGCCTCCTTGCCTTTAAGGATTTTCATGCTGGTCACTCTATGGGACCTACTTCGTCCTATCATGCACATTTGGGCTTCTAGAAATAGTGTGCGATATTTACATGGTTGATGTGTCGCCGTCTAACCTTCAATGAGCACTGACATTGGTAGCGGGAAACCGAAGGGAGAAGAGGCGAGAAACCGATGAGAGGAGTGGCGGGAAACGGTAGCCTGTTTAGAAAACGTAGTAGAGAAGGAAGTGTGAGCTAGCACAACGCATGCGCACAGTGCTTACCCATGTACTGCATGTGCCTTCGAAAGGGCTAAGGGTTGCCGCTCGATCTGGGATCATCTAATGGTGCAGACGTATGATCTGTGGGGTTTGGGTTCTGGCCAATCAGAACGCACGACTCAGATCATGCGTGCAGTAGGTGGGGAAGGGGGGTGTCTTGCCCACGGTTCGGTAGGCACATGACTATCGTGAGTGAACCGTGTGATATTTGAAAACATTTCGTGAGAAGAATCTCAGTTTTTAAATCCTAGTAAATCCAAAACTCACCCGAAAATCATGATACTTCGCATGGTGTCACGACATGGTACATATATGTCGAGTAATTTTTTTTCGTCCCTTTGGCGGAAGTTTTATTACAAGTCTATTACAAACCGGAGCAGTCTCAAATAAGCCTCGTGGTTCTGATAGGGAAACGCGTCCCCCTTGTGGGGGAAATGATAATCACTACCTCTTTTCGCCTTGTATTTTCTTCTACCGGCAACATGGAACAACAAGATATCGGTGCTAAAATTTAAACTTATTCAGGGTTCGTTTGGCCTTTTTATACACTAATTGATTTTCCTAGGCATTTAATGTCCATAATTCGAATCTCAACTATAAATACATGCTCTAGTTCACCAAAATAGCTAGAAAAATTATACATGTGTCCTTGGGTGCATGTTTACTTCCCATGCCAAGAATGGGAACGAATTACAACCGTGCCGGCATCCTGGCTCGTCCTCAAACATTTGGAATCTCGGTTTTTAAATCCCAATAAATCATAAACTCACCAGAAAGTCATGAAAGTAGGCATGGTGTCACGTCATGGCACATATATGTCGTGGTAAAAATGTTGTCCAATTTGGGCCAAGCTTTAATACAAACCTCTTACAAACCGGAGCTTCTCTCAAAGAAGCCTCGTGGTTCCGATAGGGAAACGTGTTCCCCTTGTGGTGAAATGTAATCACTACTTCTTTTCACCTTGTATTTTCTTCTACTGGCAACATGGAATGACAGGATATCCATGATGAAATTTAAACTTATTCAGGGTTCGTTTGGCCTTTTATACACTAATTGAGTCTCCTAGGGATTTAATGACCATAATTCAAATTTGAACTACAAATAAATGCTCCAGTTCACCAAAATGGCTAGAAAAATTGTACATGTGTCCTTGGGCGCATGGTTAGGTCCCACGCCAGGAATGGGTACGAATTACATCCACACCGGCATCATGGGTCATCCTCAAACATTTGGAATCTCGGGTTTTAAATCCCCATAAATCCAGAACTCACCATAATGTCATCAAAGGTGGCATGGTGTCATGTCATGGCACATATATGTCGTGGTAAAAACATTGCCATGTGCCATGCTTTATTACAAACCTCTTACAAACCGGAGCTTCTCTCAAAGAAGCCTCGTCATTTTAATAGGGAAACGTGTTCCCCTTGTGGTGAAATGTAATCGCTCCCTCTTTTCGACTTGTATTTTCTTCTACGGGCGACACCAAACGACATGATATCCATGCTGATATTTAAACTTATTAGGGTTCGTTTGGCCTTTTATACACTAATTGAGTTTCCTATGCATTTAATGTCCATAATTCAAATCTGAACTACAAATACATGCTCAAGTTCACAAAAATGGATAGAAAAATTGTACATGTATCCTTGGGTGTATGTTTAGGTCCCATGCTAGGAATGGGAATGAATTACAATCGTACCGGCATCCTGGCTCATCCTCAAACATTTGGAATCTCGGTTTTTAATTCCCCATAAATCAAAAACTCACCAGAAAGTCATGAAAGGTGGCACGGTGTCACGTCATGGCACATATATGTCGTGGTAAAAACATTGCAAATTTGGGCCAAGCTTTATTACTAACCTCTCACAAACCGGAGCCTGTTGCAAGAACCCTCGTGGTTTCGATAGGGAAATGGGTCCCCTTGTGGGCCAAACGATAATCGCACCCTCTTCTAGCCTCATATTTTCTTCTACACGCGACACGGAACAACGGGAGAATCAGCTGAACTTTGAAATTATTCAGGGTTCGTTTGACCCTTTTTATTTATTAATTGAGTTCTCTATGCATTTAATGTCCATAATTCAAATCTGAACGACAAATACATGCTCCAGTGCACCAAAATGGCTAGAAAAAACATACATGTCGACTTGGGGTGCGTGTTTAGGTCCCACAGAACGAATGGGAATGAATTCAACCGTCTCGCCATCCTGCCTTGGCCACAAACATTGTGAATCTCGGTTTTTAAATCTTTGTAAATCCAAAAGTCACCAGGAAATCATGAAACTTGGCAGGTTGTCACTACATGGTACATATAATTAGCCAATTTGGGCAAAGCTATATTACAAGCTTCTCGCCTTGAATTTTGTTTTCTACAGGCAACATAGAATAACAGGAGTGTCGTGTTGAAATTTGAAACTGTTCAGGGTTCGTTTGGCCATTGTATATATTGCTAATTAAGTTGTCTACATATTTAATATAGTCCATAATTCAAATTTGAACTAAAAGCACATCATCCAGTGAAGCAAAATGGGTGGGAAATCGTACATGTGTCATTGGGTGCATGTTTAGGTCTCATTTTAGGAACGAGAATGAATTAAACTTGTCGTCGTCCTGAAACATTGAGAATCTCAGGTTTTTAAATCCTAGTAAATCAAAAACTCACCCAAAAAACGTGAAACTTGGCATGGCTTCATGACATGGCACATATATGATGTGGTAAAAAAATCGTCCAGTTTGAGAAGAGGCGCACACATTAGTAGCCAATGGAGTCATGTTTGAAACAAAAAGCTGACATGTTAGTATCGCAAATGGTTGTATTATATGAACCGTATCAAAATTTAACCATACTCGGTGGTGTGCATGTAGCTGTTTGATTAGATGGGATGAGCGCGAGAAGTCCGCCGTGCAGGCTCAACGGGACGCGTGCGAGCAGTCCGCCACGCAGGCTCGATGGGACACGTGCGAGCAGTAAGGTCGCCCATGCTCACCAGGAAGCGAGCTCTTTCACCTACATGCACCAGCCGCCGCTCGCCTCACTCACAACTTTTCCATTAATGGGTTAAGTAAAGCACATGGATGAAGGGTGTTTGCTTGTGATCCCATGGCAGCAATTCCTTTGTTCGTGTTTTCAACTCGTATTCTGGCCTAATTTAAATAGCCACATGGAGCAACAGATAATGTGACCACAAATAAAATGGCAACGGATAATACAACGACAAGTTTACAATAGCGTAGATAATAATTATCTTGCATATTTTGAATAATTTAAAATGCCACAAGCGTCAAATGCCGGAAGACACGGGGGCAAGAGAAGAAGGAAATCGCAGACAACAATCTAGATCGCTACTGTCTCTACTCATCGATGGATCGCCCTGCAACGACATCCTCCAGCTCCTTCAATTCCTCATGACTTTGGTTGAAAGAAGCTACGGATTCCTCCACATCCTGCTCGTGCTTTATCCGAAGCTTCCTCAAGTTACCCATCAGTTCCTCGACGACCGTTGTCAGCGTCATCCCTGAGGCACTACTCTACTCATGCAGCATCCTCCAGCCGGCGGCCTCCTCGTCCTTCTCGACGAGTGCCTTAAGGAGCTTCACATTGTCACCCATGATTTGCTCGACGAGGTCGGTGGCCTTGTCAATTGAGGCATCGCTGATCTCAAGCAGCTTCATCAAGCTGTCGACCAGCTCTTGCTGCTTAATGAGGCCAGTGGGAATGTCATCATAGCCGACCAATGACTTCAGCAACACCAGCGTGTTCGCGATTGCCGACGCGGCGAGTGTGCTTCTGAGAGCCGCCGTGTGCCCGTGAGAGCTCGTTCAAGGGCTCCGTGGCGCGCCGAGACATCTCTGCCGTGGCTGCCACTTCGTGGCGAGACCTCTCTAGTGCTTCCGTGGCCTTGGTCTTTACTGCCTGGTTATATGTCCACCCGAAACTCCTCCTACCGGTCATGGTGGAATGACTTGACAGGAAAGACCAGTTTCATGGGTGATGAGGAGAGAAGTGTGAAGTAATTTTTGGGTGAGTAGTTTTTATAGCCAGGTGCTAAGTGTGAACACATATTAGTTTGATCTATCCCAACAGATTTGCAATTACTTATTGTGTTGTAATCTGCAATGTGACGAGAAACAAAGTCAAAATTTATTGATGTTTCTAGGCCTATAAAGCCCCATTTCTGTTGCTCTGCCTCATCGCAAAATGTTCTTTTGGATCAGCCGTATGCCACGCATCGAAAGCCCGAAACGTGGGCCCTTGTTCTTAGATGTACGTGTACGTGTCTACCCACTATCACACATGGTCATTATATCACCATCGTGTCCTGTGGATGCGCCGTCACGTCTCCCACGGGGTGCCAGAAGGTTGACCAAGTGGTTGCTCACCGTGGCGTCCCTGCGCACTCTGCTCACCATTGAGGCAAATTTACAATGGCAACGGCTAATAATTGTCTTACATATTCAGGATAATTTAAAATGCCACATGTAGCAAGGCACAAAACAGTCACGACCTACTTATGCATACAATTATAATAAAATATAGGCTAAAAGGTTGAGCCGGCGGCCTTCCGACGACGGTCATCTCGTTCTCAATGATCAGCATATCACCCTTGCGGTTGTACATTATGTGTAACTTACAAATCATCGCACACGAGTACTCGCAGACGCATCGTGTGCGATACTCCTAGCCACCGCAAGCAACTAGTTTGCATTTTTCAAAAGTTTTTTGTACGAACAAAATCGCACACGAACTTACTATAGTAACCGTCTGTGTTATAATTTCTCATCGCAAACAGTTCATTCGAGTGGGTTATTTGCTGCATATCACACACATCTAGTTTACACGAATCGTTTGTGTTCTTTTGACTCATTGCAAATCCTGCATATCACACACATCTTGTTAAGATGAACCATTTCCGTTCTCTTGCCTAATCGAAAACAGTTTGTCCGACTGAACCGTATGCCATGTATCACACACACCTTGATCTGGCTGACCATTTTTGTTGCATTCCCTAATAGCACATCGTTCATTGGAGAAAACTGTATCCGTGTATCGCACAAACTGTTCTTCCTCATCACAAACAGTTCTGCTGGATCAACCTTATGCCCAGCATCGCACACGTAACTAAAATCTGAACCGTGTTTGATGTCTCTGCCATCGCAAATGTTTTGCATCTTTTTAACAGTTTTTGTACATCCCCGTTTGCGATTAATGCATCGCACACATTTTCATCAAAGGGTCTCTAATCATAGTACCGCATTAGCAGCATCTTGTAGTAGTGCCATATTGTAATCAATCTTCGGTAACCCTAACCCTACCAGTGTCTATATAAGCCGAGGGTTTTTAGTAATTATGGCTAGAGCTACATTCATCACCTCATCGCCTTAGGTTTTAGGTCATGCTGATCTCGAGGTAGATCTACTCTGTAAACCATATGACACATCCAATACATTCAAGCAAGACGTAGGGTTTTACCTCTTCGAGGGGGCCCGAACCTGGTTAAAAACTATTTTCGTTGTCCCTTGTTCCCCATCCATCCTAGATCCACAGGTCGGGACCCCCTACCCCAAGGTCTGCCGGTTTTGAAACTAACATTGGTGCTTTCATTCAGAGTTCTGCTGCAGGATTGTGCAATGGATCGATGGCTCACCCAATCATAGGAGTGGGCGTCGGATCCAGGGACTTCTTCGTCCCTGGATAACTCTTTGCGTTTGGCAGCATCGTGCTACACATAGACCCGACTGGCCATCTGGGTCATATCAACGCCTTCGTACCTGGACACCAAATTCGCTTCAAAAATCCTGAATATTTTGTGGACATACGGGGCGTTCTGGATTTTTCTGGATTTACTTCTCCCTTCTGCACCCTCGCCATGCCCGGTCCAGTGTTCCTTCTCGATTCGATCAACAGATCGGCACTGACGGCTTCGAGGTAGGAGAGGTCCGCATCGAGCAGGGGCTAGACTCCGCCTCTATCCAGACACGTCATGACCGTGGAGGACCTATCCTTGACCTTTGAGGTAGAATCAAGAGGCAGAGGCCAAGAGTCAATCCCGACCAAACCTTCCTTTCACAATGCTGGCCCGACCTTGAGCCCTTATGACAAAGCGGTAGCCACCGGCTAGGGGTTACCCCTAGCCCAAAGCAGCTCGATCTTGAACCCCTTTGGGGAAGCCACAAGAAAGGACCAAGGCCCATCCTCGACCTCCAGTGAGGGTCCGGATCCCGTCAAGGTTCCGGCTGCGCAGCCCAAGCTCAGCATGGCCAACGGAAATCAAGGACCGGCCAGCACACTGATCATCCCCAAGCCGCTACTACAGAGTTTGCCTCGGAGCCCTCGAGCTCGGCGACCCTCGCAATGGTAAACGAGGCGCTATAACAAATTAAGAAAATGACCATCCAGGTGGACCCGCCTTCCTCTTTCAGTCATCGACCCTTCGAGGCATACAATAGGGAATTTTGCATCCCACCCACCACCCATTTGGTAGCGACTATCGATGATTTAAGAGATATGTTGGACTACAATTCGGAGAATGCCGACTATATGGATGAGGAGGACGCATCCATTGCTATGCTGAAGTTGCCCCCCCCCCATCACAGGCTGCTGGTCAGCCACATCCACCTACGATATTTACATGGTGGACACCCCAAAGGACGGAGACAGTACTCCTTATCGGAACCGTGGCAAGCCCAGAGATGAGCCGCCCAAGCGCCGAAAACAACGCCGTCGATCAAAGCCATGTCGAAGACATGCGAGCAATGTAGACTCCCTGGAGAGCGGCACCGTAAATAACATGGATGACCTTGCAAGGGACACGGCGTACGAGAACCATCAGGACGACCCCGCGGGGCAGGAGGACCTACTCAACCCAGAAAACTACAACGACTCTGTGGACAGCAACTACCTCCCATTCTCTAAAGAGGAGGCCAGTCTCGGAGACGATGATTTCATTGTCCTCGAAGACCCTTTGGAGCAGGAACGATTCATGCAGAGGCTTTTGGCTACCGCCCGAAGCTTAAAGAAAAAAAACAAAAAATCAAGGCAGAAGAGGACACCCTCAATTATCGGTGGACTAAAGTCCTAGCCGTTGATGAAGGGTGTGAACGCGAACAAGCAACCAAATGCTATCCCAGGCGAAGGCTCCTGCAAAAGTTCGACGATGAGGCCATAGAGCCCACACACCCAATATACACAAATGCCAAACCGCCGTACTGCTACCTCTTGAGCACTGCGTTGGTTTTCCTCGAAGAGGAAGGGATGATGCAGCAAAGTAGTGTAAGTATTTCCCTCAGTTTTTGAGAACCAAGGTATCAATCCAGTAGGAGGCTATGCGCGAGTCCCTCGCACCTGCACAAAACAAATAAATCCTCGCAACCAACGTGAATAGGGGTTGTCAATCCCTACACGGCCATTTACGAGAGTGAGATCTGATAGATATGATAAGATAATATTTTTTCTATTTTTATGATAAAGATGCAAAGTAAAATAAAAGAAAAGTAAAAAATCAAAGGAAATAACTCAGTAATACAAGATTATTATGATGAAGATAGACCCGGGGTCATAGGTTTCACTAGTGGCTTCTCTAGAGATCATAAGTATTCTACGGTGGGTGAACAAATTATTGTTGAGCAATTGACAGAATTGAGCATAGTTATGAGAATATCTAGGTATGATCATGTATATAGGCATCACATTCGAGACAAGTAGACCGACTCCTGCCTGCATCTACTACTATTACTCCACTCATAGACCACTATCCAGCATGCATCTAGAGTATTAAGTTAAAAACAGGGTAACACCTTAAGCAAGATGACATGATGTAGAGGGATAAACTCATGCAATATGATGAAAACCCCATCTTGTTATCCTCGATGGCAACAATACAATACGTGCCTTGCTGCCCCTACTGTCACTGGGAAATGACACCGCAAGATTGAACCCAAAGCCAAGCACTTCTCCCATTGCAAGAAATATCAATCTAGTAGGCCAAACCAAACTGATAATTCAAAGAGACTTGCAAATATAACTAATCATTCATAAAAGAATTCAGAGAAGATTCAAATATTGTTCATAGATAGACTTGATCATAAACCCACAATTCATCAGTCTCAACAAACACACCACAAAAAGAAGATTACATCAAATAGTTCTCCAGAAGAGAGGGGGCGAACATTGTATTGAGATCCAAAAAGAGAGAAGAAGCCATCTAGCTACTAACTATGGACCCGTAGGTCTGAGGTAAACTACTCACACTTCATCGGAGGGGCTACGGTGTTGATGTAGAAGCCCTCCGTGATCGGTGCCCCCTCCGGCGGAGCTCCGGAACAGGCCCCAAGATGGGATCTCGTGGATACAGAAAGTTACGGTGGTGGAATTAGGGTTTTGGCTCCGTATCTGATCGTTTGGGGGTACGTAGGTATATATAGGTGGAAGGAGTACATCGGTGGAGCAACAGGGGGCCCACGACTGTGGAAGGCGCGTTTGGGGGGGTAGGCGCGCCCCCCTTCCTCGTGGCTTCCTCTTTTGTGTCTTGACGTAGGGTCCAAGTGTAACACCCACGATGCGTCTGTATCTCCCATGTGTCGGAGTACGACTTAGAGGCATAAGCGCATTGTAGACATGTCGAAAGAGGGGTAATCTTTACACATCGCATGTACTGAATAAGAAAGAGGTACAGAGTTGGCTTACAATCGCCACTTCACACATTACATAAATATAGCATTACATCATCCAGATACAAATCAAGGTCGGACTACGGAACCAAAATAAAGACAACCCCAAATGCATAAGATCCCCGATCGCCCCCAACTGGGCTCCACTACTGATCGACTGGAAAGGAAACGTAGTAACGTCCTGCGTCCTCGTTGAACTCCCACTTGAGTTCAGTCGCATCTCCTAGAATGGCATCATCGACACCTGCATCTGGTTTTGGAAGTAATCTGTGAGTCATGGGGAGTCAGCAATCTCACACCCTCGCGATCAAGACTATTTAAGCTTATGGGTAGGGAAAAGGTAGTGAGGTGGAGCTGCAGCAAGCACTAGCATATATGGTGGGTATCTTACACAAAAGAGAGCGAGAAGAAAAGGCAAAGCACGGTCGAGAATCTATGATCAAGAAGTGATCCTAGAACTACTTACGTTCAAGCATAACACGAGACCGTGTTCTCTTCCCGGACTCCGCCAAAAAGAGACCATCACGGCTACACACGCGGTTGATCCATCTTAATTAAGTTAAGTGTCAAGTTCTCTACAACCTGATATTAACAAATTCGCATCTGCCCATAACCGGGGCACGAATTTCGAATGTTCAAAACCCTGCAGGGGTGTCCCAACTTAGCCCATCACAAGTTCTCACGGTCAACGAAGGATATTCCTTCTCCCAGCACGACCCGATCAGACTCGGAATCCCGGTTACAAGACATTTCGACAATTGTAAAACAAGTCCATCAAAGTCGCCCGATGTGCCTACAAATCCCGATAGGAGTCGCACGTATCACCTTCTCAGGGCACACAGGATGAGCCAGACGTCGGGTTGGCATAGACCCTGGTTGCCCATGGGGCGCCGGACATCGCTCAAGTTGGACCAACACTTAGAGAAGCACTGGCCGGGGGGGGGGGTTAAAATAAAGATGACCCTTTAGTCCGCGAATCCCAAGGGAAAAAGGCTAGGTGGCAAATGGTAAAACCAAGGTTGGGCCCTGCTGGAGGAGTTTTATTCAAGGCGAACTGTCAAGGGGTTCCCATTATAACCCAACCGCCTAAGGAACGCAAAAGTCAAGGAACATAACACCGGGATAACGGAAACTAGGGCGACAAGAGTGGAACAAAACACCAGGCATAAGGCCGATCCTTCCACCCTTTACCAAGCATATAGGTGCATTAAAGTAAACAAGATATAATAATGATATCCCAACAATAAACATGTTCCAACAAGGAACAAACTCCAATCTTCACCTGCAACTAGCAACGCTATAAGAGGGGCTGAGCAAAGCGGTAACATAGCCAAACAACGGTTTGCTAGGACACGGTGGGTTAGAGGTTTGACATGGCAATATGGGAGGCGTGATCAAGCATGTGTTAGGAATCGAGGCATAGGCATAGCAATAGAGCGAGCAACTAGCAAGAAAAGATAGAAGTGATTTTGAGGGTATGGTCATCTTGCCTGCAAAGTTCTCCGAGTTGACATAAGCTTGATCCTCGTAAGCGTACTCAATGGGTTCCTCGATTACGTACTCGTCTCCCGGCTCTACCCAAAGCAAGAACACAAAAAAAGGGAACCCCAATCAACCACGGTGTAATGCGCAAGCAACATGATGCAAAACATGGCATGATATGTGGGATGTAATAAGCAATGCATATGCGTGCTTCACAAGGGAAAGATTGAACCAGGCCTCAACTTGGCAATTCAAGAGCGCCGCTGGAAAGATGAGTTGATTTCAGTCGAAATTGATATAAAGATCAACAGAATTGGATTCACGGTTTGCAAATGGCAAGCAAAGCAATAATGGCACCATTCTGCGATTAAAAGCATGATGCCATCTAGAATGCAACAAGAAACTAAGCTACTGCACTCTAACATAGCAACAAAGCACATTTCAGTGATCTACTCAAGATGCTTGACAAAAGATGAACAGTGAGCTACGGCTAAATCACACAATAGCAGGTTCAAACAAGCATGGCAAAAGTGCAAAAGATATCAGCATCACAGACTTAGTGAAAATAACAACATGTCAGGAATTAACATCAGGAAGCATTGTTTAGAGCAAGATAACAACATGCTACAAGAACATATCATGGCAAAGCAAAGCATGCCATGAAACTACTCAGAGCATATAACAAAATTTGTTACTGACCATAAGCCAAAAGGGAACAGAATATATGATGGCACCCATGTAAACATAGCAAGTTTCGTTAACAGATTCAGACTTAGCAGAAAACTGGACATGGCAAAAGCAGAGTTACGTAGGCATGTTTGCGAGCTCGATGCACTCACCACAAGGCATTGCATGACAAACTAAGCATACACCCAGCAAGAAGACATGTTCAAGAAGATAACCATGGCAAGAACCATCTCATAGCATGCAAGGATCAACTACAACAACCTTGGGAAAATTGAATAACATGTAAACAATCTGCCTGGAACATTTAATAGCAAAAGTAGAGTAAGATTGAGTGATGCTAGGGGACTCCATAATTGCAAACAAAGACATGGATGGATAGAACATAGCAATATCTCAAAATCATCCTTACTGAACATGCTCAAAAGAGGCACTCTATAGCAACATGAATACATGTCATAAAAATAACATCAGGGAAATGACTTAGAAGAATTCCAAGTCCCTGAAATAAGCAACATCACGAGAGCTACTTTGCATGCTTGTGCTAGTCACCACATTGATCACAAAAATACATGGCATACACCCCTGTAAAGATGGCATGGCATAGCCCAAAACACATGTAGGGCTCAAGTTCATAGGAGGCACACATTAATCATGGCAAGAATGACAAATGTCCATAATGTAATAAGAAACAGAAACTAACATTATATAGCACCCTTGCAACAGCATTTAGGGCATCAAGATGGACTCAAACAAGCATGGTGCAATGGAATGAAATGAAGAGGACAAGCAGATGAACATTTTGATATGCCACACGTACGAAACAGAGCAATGGATCATGAGATATGGCCTCATGAACATGCCTAGAAAATATAAGGGACTTAGGGAAAAACAAGACGACCAAGGGTTTACTGTAGCTGGATATGGACGCATGCAAACCAAGGTACGTCGGAGCTCTCGCCGGAGCTTGCATCTGCGTCCGGTGTTTGTCGGGGTTGCCGGATCTGGCTGTGGCCGAGCGTGGTACCATGCGGGGCGGCGAGGGGCGTGCGCGCGCCGGCGGAGAGGCGCGCCGCGGAGTTACTCCGGCGCAGAGGCGGCGGCCGGCAAATGGAGGCGGCGAGACCAGGCGGCGGGACGGTCGGAGCCGGGCGTCGGTGCGACGAGGGAGGTCGCGCGGGGCGCGGTCGCGGGCGGTGGGGAGGCGCGCGGGCCAGGCGGGCCTGCCCTGGGCTCGGCGGGCCACGGCGACGAGGGTGACATGCGGGACAGGTGGCGGCGAGGGCGACACGCAGCACAGGTGGCGGCGCGCAATAGGTCTAGCGGCGGTGGCGGACGCGTCCGGCTCCGCCCGGACTTGTCCGGAGGCGGTGGAGGGTGGAGTTAGGGTTTGGCTTGCGCGAAAAATCCGGGAGGGGCACATATTTATAGGTAGAGGGAGCTAGGAGACTCCAAATGGAGTGCGGTTTTCGGCCACGTGATCGTGATCGAACGTCCGAGAGGATGAAGGGGGTTTAGATGGGTTTTGGTCCACTTTGGAGGGGTGTTGGAATGCAACACACACGAGGCATTTATGGTTCCTCGGTTAACCGTTGGAGTATCAAACGAAGTGGAAATTGCACGAAACTTGACACGCGGTCTACCGGTGGTGTACCAAGGCCGCTTGGCAAGTCTCGATACAATCCGAGAATGTTTAAGACTCGCACAGGAAAAGAGGCAAAAGGGGACGCCAGAGGACATAGGAGTGTTGGATCGCAAAACGGACAATGGGCAAAAATGCTCGGATGCATGAGACGAACACGTATGCAAATGCGATGCACATGATGACATGATATGAGAAGCATGACATGGACAAAATGCAAAACGAAGACAAAACCCAATCACGAGGGAATATCATAACTTAGCCCCGAAAATGGAAAGAGTTGGAATACAAATATGGCAAGTTACATACGGGGTGTTACAACACTCCACCACTACGAATGGATCTCGTCCCGAGAGCTAGGACTGGAAAAACTTCGGATATTCGGAATGGTGGTGGTCCTCGCGTTCCTAGGTGGCTTCACGGTCGGAATGATGTGACCACTTCACTTTTAGGAATTTGATAGACTTGTTGCGAGTCTTGCGCTTAGTTTCTTCAAGAATAGCAACAGGATGCTCATGATAAGACATGTCTTCTTGGAGATCAATCTCTTCGAAATTGATGGTGCGGTCAGGAGTCTTGAAACACTTGCGAAGCTGAGACACGTGAAACACGTCGTGCACGTTTGCAAAGTTGGACGGAAGCTCAAGTTGATAGGCGAGATTGCCTCTTTTGCCAATGATCTTGAAAGGACCCACGTATCTGGGGGCAAGCTTCCCTTTGATACCGAAGCGACGAGTACCTTTCATTAGAGAGACGCGGAGGTAGACATGCTCTCCGATCTTGAAAGCCAAGTCACGATGCTTGCTATCGTAGTAACTCTTCTGGCACGATTGCGCAGCTTTGAGATTTTCATGAATGACTTTGCACATTTCTTCAGCCTCTGTGATCAAGTCATCACCAAGAAATTGGTGTTCACCAGTCTCTGACCAGTTAAGAGGAGTACGTCACTTTCTGCCATAGAGAATCTCGAATGGGGCCTTGCCTGAACTCACTTGGAAGCTGTTGTTGTAGGAGAACTCGGCATATGGAAGACATTCTTCCCACTTCATACCGAAGGAAATGACACAAGCCCTTAGCATATCTTCAAGAATTTGATTTACTCGCTCGACTTGTCCACTGGTTTGAGGATGAAAGGTTGTGCTGAAACGAATGCTGGTGCCCATAGCCTTCTGAAAAGAATACTAGAACTTAGAGCTAAAGATGCTTCCACGATCTGAAGATATCAACTACGGAATGTCGTGCAAGGAGACAATCCTGGAGGTATATAGCTCTGCCAATTGAGCTACTGTGATAGATTCTTTGATAGGAAGAAGATGAGCCACTTTAGTGAGCTTGTTGATGAAAACGAAGATAGCATCATTGCCATGCTTGGACTTGGTAAAACCAGTCACGAAGTCCATCTCAATATGGTCAAACTTCCTTTCTGGAATGGCAAGAGGTTGGAGGAGACTAGTTGGCCGTTGGTGTTCTGCCTTCACTCTTCTGCAGACATCACATTCATTCACGAACTGAGAAATCTCGCGCTTCATTCGAGTCCACCAATACGATTGCTTGAGGTGATGGTACATCTTTGAACTTCCAGGATGAATAGATAGGAGTGAATTGTGATCCTCGTTCATAATGACTTTATGAAGGTCACCCTTAGGAACAACAATGCGATCCTCGAAGAATAGAGTATCTTTGTCATCAAGGCGATAGCACTTGTAGTTGGGTTGGCTCTTGGCAATCCCAATCTTCACCTTCTTCACCATAGCATCAAGAAGTTGAGCCTCACGAATCTGTTCTTCCATAGTAGGAGAGACTTGGAGGTTGGCAAGGAATCCTTGAGGAACAACTTGGAGATTAAGTTTGTGGAAAGCTTCATGAAGATCCGGTTGGAATGGCTTGAGAATCAAACTGTTGTAGTAAGCCTTCCTGCTCAAAGCGTTAGCAGTGACATTGGCCTTGCCTGGAGTATATTAAATACTCGGATTATACTCTTGAATCATTTCAACCCAACGAGTCTGCCTGAGGTAGAGGTTGGGCTGAGTGAAGATGTACTTGAGACTCTTACGATCAGTGAAGATGTCCGCTTTCCTTCCGAATAAGAGATGTCTCCATGTTAAAAGAGCATGGACAATTGCCACTAACTCGAGGTCATGAGTGGGGTAGTTCTTTTCGTTGGGCTTCAACAGGCGAGAAGTATAGGCCACAACTTTCTTCTATTGCATTAACACAGCACCGAGACCTTGCAGGGAAGCATCACAGAAAACCTTGAATGGTTTGGATTCATCAGGAGGAGTCAGAAACTGGAGCTGTGACTAACTTCTCTTTGAGGGTGTTGAAAGCAATGTCACATTCAGGCATCCAGACATACTTCACATGCTTCTGGAGAAGGTTGGAAAGAGGCTTCGCGATCTTAGAGAAATTCTCAATGAATCTTCGACAATAGCTTGCGAACCCAAGGAAACTGTGGAGTTTCTTCACATTATGAGGCGGTTCCCAATTCACAATTGCAGAAAACTTCTCAGGATTAATAGCTATGCCCTTGGCGGAGATGATATCCCCAAGGTAGAGAACCTCATCGAGCAAAAACTCGCACTCTGAAAACTTCGCATAGAACTAATGTTCTCTGAGTTTGTCCAGCATCAATCTCAAGTGCTTGGCATGATCCTCTTTGTTCTTAGAAAAGACCAAAATATCATCAAGATAGACCAAGACGAAGTCATCTGTGTAAGGGTTGAAGATGAAGTTCATCATGCGAGAGAATGTTGGAGGAGCATTGACAAGGCCGAAAGACATGACAGTGTATTCATAAGAACCATATCTTGTTCTGAATGCTGACTTGGGGATGTCTTGTTCACGAATGCGAATCTGATGACAGCCCATATAGAGGTCAAGCTTGGAGAAAACTTGAGCACCCTTGAGTTGTTCGAAAAGCTCATTGATGTTGGGAAGTGGGTACTTGTTCTTTATGGTCTTCTTGTTCAATGGGCGGTAGTCGACACAAAGTCGGTCTGTGCCATCCTTCTTCTTGACAAAAAGAACACCACAACCCTAAGGAGAAGAACTTGGTCGGATGAGACCCATACGCCTTGTATGTCGAGTTGTTTCTTCAGCTCCTTCAACTCTTCTAGTCCAAGCTTGTAAGGACGTTTGCAAATAGGTTCCGTGCCAGGCTCAAGATCAATGACGAATTCAACTGGCCGGTGAGGAGGCATTCCTGGAAGCTCTTATAGAAAGATGTCTTGATATTCACAAATGACTGGAATCTGAGAGATGGCATTCAGCTCGCCTTTCTCATTGAGAGAAAATAGTCAAATGGTATCGTCACGAGCGGCAAAGACGATCATATCCTCAGACGAGTGTGTCAGTTGAATCTGCCTGGCAGCACAATCAAGTTGAGCCTTGTGCTTAGAAAGCCAGTCCATGCCGAGAATGAGATCAATATCCGAGTTACCAA
This sequence comes from Triticum monococcum, assembly GCA_034509565.1. Classification (NCBI taxonomy): domain Eukaryota; kingdom Viridiplantae; phylum Streptophyta; class Magnoliopsida; order Poales; family Poaceae; genus Triticum; species Triticum monococcum. The sequence continues at coordinate 300,930,797 of CM067844.1, read as the reverse complement.
GAACAATTGGAGAGGACAGAAACTTATAGTCGCCCACCATGATAGAACCATCCGGAACCATAGAGCTTGCATTCATGAATTTACCTGGAGAGACAACTGATAACTGCTTAGGCAAATCTTGGAAAGGCATCTCATGCTTAGATGCAAATGGTCTTGAAATGAAACAATGCGTTGCACCAGCATCGAAAATAACTTTTGCAGGAATATCATTAACAGGAAGATTACCCATGATCACTTCTGAAGAGTCCTCTGCCTGAGCTGCGTTCATCAAGTTGACCTTTGCAGACTTGGGATTATGCTTTACCACTTCATTGCTGGCAGATCTCACAGGAGGAGGAGGCGAAAGACGCCTCTAGTTGAAGCATTTGTTTGCATAGTGACCCTTCTGCTGACACTTGTTGCATGTAACCTCTGAAAGCGGCCGGTGATACGGAGCACTTGTCCTTGGAGTATGAGACGAAGTTTTATTCTGAAAGCCTCGGTTGGGCGGGTGGGAAGATCCATTGCCACCTTTGCTCTTCTGCCGATAAGGCTGATGGAACGGAGGAGGAGGAGGCAACCAATACTTTTGCTGCTTAGCTGCCACTTGAGTTGAAGAAGAAGAAGGAGTTGCATCCCTGACTCTCTTCTTGGAAGCATCGCACTTGAGCTGAGCAGCCTCTTGCTTTAATGCCATGTTGTAGAATTCATCATACTTTTTCGGCTCAAAAAGCATGAGGGATAATTGCAGATCTTCTCTGAGGCCACCTCTGAACTGATAAATCATGCTCTTCTCGTCAGGGACGTCTTGCTTGGCAAAGCGAGCGAGCTTCTGGAACATGATGTTGTATTGGTAAACAAACAAGCTGCCTTGCTTCAGATTGCGGAACTCCGCAAGCTCACTCTCAACAACACTTTGTGGAATGTGGTGAGCTTTGAAGTCTTGGCGGAAATCATCCCACGTAATCACATGACCTCCTCTGGCGTCTTTGTATTGTTGATACCACTCAGCAGCTTGTTCTTTGAGTTGGAACAAAGCAAACTTGACAAAGTCCTCAGGCCTGACGTTGCTGCACTCAAAATGTTTGCAGATATCCACGAGCCAATCATCAGCGTTTGTGGCCTCGACACAGTTACTGAAAGACTTCGGCTGGTTTGCGAGGAACTAGTTGAGGGAAGAAAACTGAGTTTGATTGTTGCCATTGCCTTGATTTCCTTGGTTGTGCTCCTGGAAGAGTTGCATAATCTACTGCGTGTTGGTGTTGGTAGCGGCCATCATAGCTTGCCATGCCTCCGGAGGTGGAGGTGGTGGCGGAGGTTCCGGATTCTGACGCGTTGGAGGAGCCATCCTGAAGAGGGTGACGTCCATTAGCATCTTGACAGACATATATTCAAGCTGAATCAAATGGATCTAAATTGCAACATATAGTCTTAACATTTGAACAAGAATGAACGAATGAATTCCAAATTAAATGGTCACACTTACAGAAATTGAGAAGCCACTTAGATAGAGGTAGATGAATAAAACAACAAGGTACGGACATGAACAAATATTTGGTAAGGATTACCCAATCACAAACCAAATATCTGCGGAAGAAATACTAGAGCTACATGAATTCCCACCTATAAAACTCCCGAAATTTTTCGGTTATGCAATCAGGTGTTGGGGATATAGGGGAAGCATAATATCTCACCCAAAACTAGCAAATCCTACATCCAGCTGTATCCATCCTTCAACACATAACCAAGAAACCTTCGGAAATCATCTACCTCAACCATCGAAAAGCATCCGTTATACGAGTTATGGCAATACTCCCGAGCTCCCACCCCAATACTGGGTTTCGTCGAGGTTATCTCACCAACAACTGCATAATAGAGATTTTCGATGTTGGCGAAACTCAGGTATTCCAGAACTGTAACGATAAAATTGTGATGACAATACCTCGGAGCTCAACTACCGGAGACACTGCCACAACCCCTAAATGTCTGGAGGCACCAAGAACAATGTTCTCGTCACAAAACCATCAGAATGATTCCGAGATACCCGCGTGATCCTAAATTTTTTTTAGTGAAATCTGAGAAGAGAAGAGTCAAAACTCTACGTCAGGGTGCCTCACCAGAGTGACGAAGGGATTGAGGAGTAAAAAGAATCCTACTTTCCGATATATATACTCCTAAAAGACTCAAAACATTTTTCTAGACTCAACAACGCCAGCGATTCGATCAAGCAGGGGGCTCCTAAGTCGGGGAAGGCTCTGATACCAACTTGTAACACACACGATGCGGCTATATCTCCCACGTGTCGGAGCACGACTTAGAGGCATAACCGCATTGTAGACATGTCGCAAGAGGGGTAATCTTTACACATCCCATGTACTGAATAAGAAAGAGGTACAGAGTTGGCTTACAATCAAGGTCCGACTACGGAACCAAAATAAAGACAACCCCAAATGCATAAGGTCCCCGATCACCCCCAACTGGGCTCCACTACTGATCGTCTGGAAAGGAAATGTAGTAACGTCCTGAGTCCTCGTCGAACTCCCACTTGAGTTCAGTCGCATCTCCTGCAAAGGCATCATCGACACCTGCATCTGGTATTGGAATGTGAGTCACGGGGACTCAACAATATCACACCCTCGCGATCAAGACTATGTAAGCTTATGGGTAGGGAAAAGGTAGTGAGGTCGAGCTGCAGCAAGCACTAGCATATATGGTGGCTATCTTACGCAAAAGAGAGAGAGAAGAAAAGGCAAAGCACGGTCGAGAATCTATGATAAAGAAGTGATCCTAGAACTACTTACATTCAAGCATAACACGAGACCGTGTTCTCTTCCCGGACTCCGCCGAAAAGAGACCATCACGGCTACACATGCGGTTGATCCATTTTAATTAAGTTAAGTGTCAAGTTCTCTACAACCAGTATTAACAAATTCCCATCTGCCCATAACCGCGGGCACGGCTTTTGAAAGTTCAAAACCCTGCAGGGGTGTCCCAACTTAGGCCATCACAAGCTCTCACGGTCAACGATGGATATTCCTTCTCCCAGGAAGGCCCGATCAGACTCGGAATCCCGGTTACAAGACATTTCAACAATGGTAAAACAAGTCCAGCAAAGCCGGCCGATGTGCCGACAAATCCGGATTGGAGTCGCACGTATCTCCTTCTCAGGGCACACCGGATGAGCCATACGTCGGGTTGGCATAGACCCTGGTTGCCCAGGTTGGCAAAGTTCTCCGAGTTGACGTAAGCTTGATCCTCGTAAGCGTACTCAACGGGTTCCTCGATCACGTACTCGTGTCCCGGCTCTACCCAAAGCAAGCACACAAGCAAGGGGAACCACAATCAGACAGGCCTCAACTTGGCAAAACCGAGAGTGCCGCTGGAAAGATGAGGTGATTTCGGTCGAATTCCATATAAAGGTCACCGGAATCGGATGCACGATTTGCAAATGGCAAGCAAAGCAATAATGGCACCATTCTACGATTAACATCACGATGCCATCTAGAATGCAACAAGAAACTAAGCTACTGCACTCTAACATAGCAACAAAGCACATGGCAGTGATCTACTCAAGACGCTTGACAAAAGATGAACACTGAGCCACGTCTAAATCACACAATAGCAGGTTCAAACAAGCATGGCAAAAGTGCAAAAGATATCAGCATCACAGACTTAGTGAAAATAACAACATGTTAGGAATTAACATCAGGAAGCAATGTTCACAGAAAGATAACAACATGCTACAGGAACATATGATGTCAAAGCAAAGCATGGAATGAAACTAATCAAAGCATATAACAAAAGTACCTTACTGACCATAAGCCAAAAGGGATCAGAAAATATGGTGGCACCCATGTAAACATAGCATGTTTCATTAACAGATTCAGACTTGGCAGAAAACGGGACATGGCAAAAACAGAGTTACGTAGGCATGTTTGCGAGCTTGATGCACTCACCGCAAGGCATTGAATGAGAAACTAAGCATACACCCAGCAACAAGACATGTTCAAGAAGATAACCATGGAAAGAACTATCTCATAGCATGCAAGGATCAACTACAAAAACCTTGGCAAAATTGGATAACATGTATACAATCTGCCAGAACATTTTTTAGCAAAAGTAGTGCAAGATTGAGTCATGCTAGGATGCTCCATAATTGCAAACAAAGACATGGATGGAAAGAACATAACAATATCTCAAAATCGTCCTTACTGAACATGCTCAGAGGAGGCATGGATCACTCTGTAGCAACATGAATACATGGCATAAAAATATCATCAGGGAAATGACTTAGAAGAATTCCAAGTCCCTGAAATAAGCAACATCACAAGAGCTGCTTTGCATGCTTGTGCTAGTCACCACATTGATCACAAAAATACATGGCGTACACCCCTGTAAAGATGGCATGGCATAGCCCAAAACACATGTAGGGCTCAAGTTCATAGGAGGCACACATTAATCATGGCAAAAATGACAAATGTCCATAATCTAATAAGAAACAGAAACTAACATTATATAGCACCCTTGCAACAGCATTTAGGGCATCAAGATGGACTCAAACAAGCCTGGTGCAATGGAATGAAATGAAGAGGACAAGCAGATGAAAATTTTGTTATGCCACATGCACGAAACGGACCAATGGATCATGAGATATGGCCTCATGAACATGCCTAGAAAATATAAGGGACTTAGGGAAAAACAAGACGACCTAGGGTTTACTGTAGCTGGATCTGGACGCACGTGAACCGAGGTACGTCGGATCTCTCGCCAGAGCTCGTAGTGGCGGCCGGAGTTCGCCGGGGTCGCCGGATCTGGCCGTGGCCGGGCGCAGGACCGAGCAGGGCGGCGAGGGGCGCGCGCGCGCCGACGGAGAGGCGCTCCGTGGCGTTACTCCGGTGCGGAGGCGGCGGGCGAGGCGGCGGTCGGCGGATGGAGGCGGCGAGACCGGGCGGCAGCGCGGCGAGGGAGGTGGCGCAGGGCGCGGTCGCGAGCGGCTGGGAGGCGGGTGTGCCCTGGGCTCGGCGGGGCATGGCGGCGGGGGCGACGTGCGGGACAGGTGGCGGCACGCGATAGGTCGGGCAGCGGCGGCGGACGCGTCCGGCAACGCCCGGACGTGTCCGGCGGCGATGGAGGGTGGAGTTGGGGTTTGTCCTGCGCGAAAAATCCGGGAGGGGCACATATTTATAGGTAGAGGGAGCTAGGAAACTCCAAATGGAGTGCAGTTTTTGGCCACGCGATTGTGATCGAACGGCCGAGAGGATGGAGGGGGTTTGGATGAGTTTTGGTCCACTTTGGAGGGGTGTTGGGCTACAACACACACGAGGCCTTTACGGTTCCTCGGTTAACCATGGAGTATCAAACGATATCCAAATGGCACAAAACTTGACATGCGGTCTAACGGTGGTGTACCAAGGACGCTTGGCAAGTCTCGGTCCAATCCAAGAATGTTTTACACTCGCACACGAAAAGAGGCAAAAGGGGACGCCGGAGGACATAGGAGTGTCGGATCACAAAACGGACAATGGGGAGAATGCTCGGATGCATGAGACGAACACGTATGCAAATGCGACGCACATGATGACATGATATGAGATGCATGACATGGACAAAATGCAAAATGAAGACAAAACACAACCACGAGGGAATATCATAACTTAGCGCCAAAAATGGCAAGAGTTGGAATACAAGTATGGCAAGTTACATACGGGGCATTACACCAAGTCTCCTGGGTCTTGTTCGTTGAGAAAATCACGTTCCCGAAGGTTTCATTCCGTTTGGACTCCGTTTGGTATTCCTTTTCTTCGAAACCCTAAAACAGGCAAAAAACAGCAATTCTGGCATGGGCCTCCGGTTAATAGGTTAGTCCCAAAAATAATATAAAAGTGGATAATAAAGCGCAGTAATGTCCAAAACAGTAGATAATATAGCATGGAGAAATCAAAAATTATAGATACGTTGGAGACGTATCAAGCATCCCCAAGCTTAATTCCTGCTCATCCTCGAGTAGGTAAATGATAAAAACAAAATTTTTGATGCAGAGTGCTATTTGGCATAATTTTAATGTAATTCTTCTTAATTGTGGTATGAATATTCATATCTGAAAGATTCAAGATAAAAGTTTAATATTGACATAAAAATAATAATACTTCAAGCATACTAACACAACAATCATGTCTTCTCAAAATAACATGGCTAAAGAAAGTTATCCCTACAAAATCATATAGTCTGGCTATGCTCCATCTTCACCACACAAAATAATTAAATCATGCACAACCCCAATGATAAGCCAAGCAATTGTTTCATACTTTTGGTGTTCTCAAAATTTTTCACTCTTCACGCAATACATGAGCGTGAGCCATGGACATAACACTATAGGTGGAATAGAATGGTGGTTGTGGAGAAGACAAGAAGGGAGAAGATAGCCTCACATCAACTAGGCGTATCAATGGGCTATGGAGATGCCCATCAATAGATATCAATGTGAGTGAGTAGGATTGCCATGCAATGGATGCACTAGAGCTATAAGTATATTAAAGCTCAACAAAAGAAACTAAGTGGGTGTGCATCCAACTTGCTTGCTCATGAAGACCTAGGGCATTTTGAGGAAGCCCATCATTGGAATATACAAGCCAAGTTCTATAATGAAAAATTCCACTAGTACATGAAAGTGATAACATAGGAGACTCTCTATCATGAATATCATGGTGCTACTTTGAAGCACAAGTTTGGTAAAAGGATAGTAACATTGTCCCTTCTCTCTTTTTCTCTCATTTTTTTCTTTTTTTAGTTGGGCCTTTTCTTCTTTTTTTGGCCTCTTTTCTTCCCCCCTTTTTTTATTTTTCATCCGGAGTCTCATACCGACTTGTGGGGGAATCATAGTCTCCATCATCCTTTCCTCACTAGGACAGTGCTCTAATAATGATGATCATCACACTTTTATTTTTCTTACAACTCAACAATTACAACTCAATACTTAGAACAAAATATGACTCTATATGAATGGCTCTGGCGGTGTACCGGGATATGCAATGAATCAAGAGTGACACGTATGAAAGAATTATGAATGGTGGCTTTGCCACAAATACGATGTCAACTACATGATCATGCCAAGCAATATGACAATGATGAAGTGTGTCATAATAAACGGAATGGTGAAAAGTTGCATGGCAATATATCTCGGAATGGCTATAGAAATGCCATAATAGGTAGGTATGGTGGCTGTTTTGAGGAAGGTATACGGTGGGTGTATGATACCGGCAAAAGGTGCGCGGTATTATAGAGGCTAGCAAAGGTGGAAGGGTGAGAAAAGTGCGTATAATCCATGGACTCAACATTAGTAATAAAGAACTCATATACTTATTGCAAAAATCTACAAGTTATCAAAGCAAAGTATTACGTGCATGCTCCTAGGGGGATAGATTGGTAGGAAAAGATTATCGCTCGTCCTCGACCGCCACTCAAAAGGAAGACAATCAAAAAATAAATCATGCAACGACTTCATCACATAATTGTTCACCATACGTGCATGGTATGGGAATCACAAACTTTAACACAAGTATTTCTCAAATTCACAACTACTCAACTAGCACAACATCAATATCACCATCTTCATATCTCAAAACAATTATCAAGCATCAAACTTCTCATAGTATTCAACACACTCATAAGGAAGTTCTTTTACTATTCTTGAATTCCAAGCATATTAGGATTATTTAAGCAAATTACCATGCTATTTAAGACTCTCAAAATAATCTAAGTGAATCATGAGAGATCAATGGTTTCTATAAAACAAATCCACCACCGTGCTCTAAAAAGATATAAGTGAAGTACTAGAGCAAAACTATACAACTCAAAAGATATAAGTGAAGCACATAGAGTATTCTAAAAAATTCCAAATCATGTATGGCTCTCTCAAAAGGTGTGTATAGAAAGGATGATTGTGGTAAACTAAAAAGAAAAGGCTCAAATCATAAAAGACGCTCCAAGCAAAACACATATCATGTGGTGAATAAAAATATAGCTCCAAGTAAAGTTACCGATAGAAGTAGATGAAAGAGAGGATGCCTTCCGCGGCATCCCCGAGCTTTGTATTTTAGGTGTCCTTAGATTATCTTGCGGGTGCCATGTCCATCCCCAAGCTTAGGCTCTTTCCACTCCTTGTTCCATAATCCATCAAATCTTTACTAAAAACATGAAAACTTCACAACACAAAACTTAATGTAGAAAATCTCGTGAGCTCCGTTAGCGAAAGAAAACAAAATACCACTTCAAGGTACTGTAATGAACTCATTCTTTATTTATATTGGTGTTATACCTACTGTATTCCAACTTGTGTATGGTTTATAAACTATTTTACTAGCCATAGATTCATCAAAATAAGCAAACAACACATGAAAAACAGAATCTGTCAAAAACAGAACAGTCTTTAGTAATCTGTAACTAGCACAAGATCTGGAACCCCAAAAAATCTAAACTAAATTGATGGACGTGAGGAATTTATCTATTAATCATCTTAAAAAATAATTAAGTAAATATCACTTTCCAAATAAAAATGGCAGCAGTTCTCGTGAGCGCTAAAGTTTCTGTTTTTTACGGCAAGATATCAAGTCTTTCCCCAAGTCTTCCGAACGGTTCTACTTGGCACAAACACTAATTAAACACAAAAAACACAACCTAAACAGAGGCTAGATAAATTATTTATTACTAAACAGGAGAAAAAATAAAGGAATAAAAACAAAATTGGGTTGCCTCCCAACAAGCGCTATCGTTTAACGCCCCTAGCTAGGCATAATAAGCAAGGATAGATCTAGGTATTGCCATAATAGTAAGATAGATTATTAAAACTCATTTCGTATTCTCTATGTTCGGCAGCAAGTTTTCTTTGAGGCAAGAAAAAGTAATCGAAAGGGCTAAATTTACTGGGACAAAAGTCCCCAAGATCAACCTTGGGAGGTATAGGTTCCTCCTTTGGTCCTTCATATTGCACAACCAATTCATCATTATAAGCATTCTTTTGATAGAACTTTGTGAGCCTATATTCAAGAGAATATCCTAGTTCATTATTTCGAATAGCCAAATCATCATTAAGTTAAGAAATTCTATCAACTAAGACATTGGTAGGAAACCTTTTTCTAAGATTTTCATTGAAGGCAACATAGTCTAGAGATTGAAAACGCATTATTTCTTATTGATCAAAGAGGATAGCCTCTATGGGAGGACGGCAAGCGTCCACCCTATAATGTGCAAATATTTCTTTGACCTCTTCTATTACGAATCTAAAATCATGAGCCAAAAAGATAGTAGAGGCACACTTAACAGAAGAATACTCAATATTAGAAAATTCTAGGAAAATCCTTTGTATGCAAGGATGCATGTGCATGAATTGTCTTTCAAGTTCAACTACAAGCATGGCAATCGGGTCCGCAAGACTACTAGTTCTATGAAGGATAGAACTACCCATAGAAGGTAAAGCACTGGCACAAGTAAAGAAATCTTTAGTAGGAGCATCCGAATTTTTCATGATATTATTATTGTCCATATCAACAATAATTTCCCCAATTTCAGACATAGAGGCAGAAGGTAAAGGACTAGCCATAACAATGAGCAAACGAACTAACGCACAACCAAACAAAAAGCAAGCAGGCAAAAAGAGGCAAATAGAGAAAGAGAGGGAGGATAGAGAGAGAGAGGGTGAATAAAACGGCAAGGGTGAAGTGGGGGAGAGGAAAATGAGAGGCAAATGGCAAATAATGTAATGCGGGAGTTAAGGGTATGTGATGGGTACTTGGTATATTAACTTTTGGGTAGACCTCCCCGGAAACGGTGCCAGAAATCCTTCTTGCTACCTCTTGAGCATTGTGTTGGTTTTCCCCGAAGAGGAAGGGATGATGCAGCAAAGTAGCGTAAGTATTTCCCTCAATTTTTGAGAACCAAGGTATCAATCCAGTAGGAGGCTACGCGCAAGTCCCTCGTACCTGCACAAAACAAATAAATCCTCGCAAGCAATGCGAATAGGGGTTCTCAATCCCAACACGGCCACTTACGAGAGTGAGATCTGATAGATATGATAAGATAATATTTTTGGTATTTTATGATAAATATGCAAAGTAAAATAAAGGCAAAGTAAAAAAGCAAAGGAAATAACTAAGTAATAGGAGATTAATATGATGAAGATAGGCCCGGGGGCCATAGGTTTCACTAGTGGGTTCTCTCGAGAGCATAAGTATTCTACGGTGGGTGAAAAAATTACTTTAGAGAAATTGACAGAATTGAGCATAGTTATGAGAATATCTAGGTATGATCATGTATATAGGCATCACGTCCGAGACAAGTAGACCGACTCCTGCCTGCATCTACTACTATTACTCCACTCATTGACCGCTATCCAGCATGCATCTAGAGTATTAAGTTAAAAACAGAGTAATGCCTTAAGCAAGATGACATGATGTAGAGGGATAAACTCATGCAATATGATGAAATCCCCATCTTGTTATCCTCGATGGCAACAATACAATACATGCCTTGCTGCCCCTACTGTCACTAGGAATGGACACCGCAAGATTGAACCTAAAGCTAAGCACTTCTCCCATTGCAAGAAAGATCAATGTAGTAGGCCAAACCAAACTGATAATTAGAAGAGACTTGCAAAGATAACCAATCATACATAAAAGAATTCAGAGAAGATTCAAATATTGTTCATAGATAGACTTGATCATAAACCCACAATTCATTGGTCTCAACAAACACACAGCGAAAATAATATTACATCGAATAGTTCTCCGCAAGAGAGGGGGAGAACATTGTATTGAGATCCAAAAAGAGAGAAGAAGCCATCTAGATACTAACTATGGACCCGTAGGTCTGAGGTAAACTACTCACACTTCATCGGAGGGGCTATGGTGTTGATGTAGAAGCCCTCCGTGATCGATGTCCCCTCCGACGGAGCTCCGGAACAGGCCCCAAGATGGGATCTCGTGGATACAGAAAGTTACGACGGTGGAATTAGAGTCTTGGCTCTGTATCTGATCGTTTGGGGGTACGTAGGTAAATATAGGAGGAAGGAGTACGTCAGTGGAGCAGCATGGGGCCCACGAGGGTGGCGATGGGCGCGCCTGGGGGGTAGGCGCGCCCCCTACCTCGTGGCCTCCTCTTTTGTGTCTTGACATAGGGTCCAAGTCTCCTGGGTCTTGTTCGTTGAGAAAATCACATTCCCGAAGATTTCATTCCGTTTGGACTCCATTTGGTATTCCTTTTCTTCGAAACCCTAAAACAGGCTTGGGCCTCCGGTTAATAGGTTAGTCCAAAAAATAATATAAAAGTGGATAATAAAGCCCAATAATGTCCAAAACAGTAGATAATATAGCATGGAGCAATCAAAAATTATAGATACATTGGAGACGTATCACGTACCACCCCCTAGAGGGCGGGACAGAGAAGCTGACGAGGCCGAACACCGAACTGAGCCACCTCGCCATCATGGCAAGGATCAAGTGCGGCCCACTTACGAGTACGACATCCAAAATGACCTAGATGCCCGAGGAGGCCACACCAGGTCCATTTAGACACAGAATAGACCTGCATTGTTATCGGGAAGGACAGTATGATATGCTAAACCAAAATGATAGAGTTCGGGAGCAGCAACAGATTCAGAGGGCCGAAGACCTCCAACGCGATGTAGCCCGAGTGTGGGGCACCGCACACCTCTGTGTTTCATAGACAGGGTAATGCAACACCAATTCCCAGAAGGCTTCAAGACCGTGAATATCGAATCATATGACGGAACCATAGATCTAGCCATATGGATAGAGGATTTCCCCCTCCACATTCACATGGCGCGAGGAGATGACCTCCATGCCATCAAATATTTTCCACTAAAGCTTAAAGGTCTAGCTCGACACTAGTTGAACAGCCTTCCCAAAGACTCTATAGGCTGTGGGAATAGCTCGAGGACGCTTTCTGAGCAAACTTTCAGGGCACCTATGTCTTGCCTCCGAATACGGACGACCTAAATCGCATTGCACAACAGCCCGGAAAGTCTGCCCGACAATTTTGGAACCGATTCCTGACCAACAAAAACCAGATCGTTGACTGTCTGCATGCCGAAGCCTTGGCTACCTTCAAGCATAGTGTCAAGGATGAATGGCTCGTACGACAACTCGGCCAGGACAAACGAAGAACTATTGCAGCCCTTACTTCCCTCATGACCCGCTTTTGCGCAGGAGAAGACATTTGGCTTGCACACAAAAACGCCAACCCAGTCACACCCGGTACCTCCGAGGTTCGGGCCGGGAACGGAAAGCCCAGACGCAGCAAGCAAAATGTCACCATAATAACGACGAGGGTGAGGATACAACAGTAAATGCCAAATTCCAAAATCAAAACTCTGAACCCCGAAAGAAGGCCCCTAAAGGAAACAGCGACGACCCGTATAGACTGGATAGAATCATGGATAGGCCCCGCCAGATCCACAGCATGTCAGAGAAGCCCGACAACCACGCCAACCGAAACTATTGGGTGATCAAACATGCCGGCAACTCGCAGGCGAAGACTCGGGCAAAAGCACATGAAGCAAGGATGATGATGAGCCGCACATGCCAAATAGTGGAGGCCAGAAACCCTTCCCTTCTAAGGTCAAGACGGTAAAAATGATTGACGCAACCCACATACCGAAGAAGGAGAGGAAGCGAGCACTATGGGACGTATACTCCATCGAGCCAGTAGCGCCGAAGTTTAATCCATGGTCAGCCTGTCCGATCACGTTCCATCGCAGGGAACATCCGACCATCATACGCCATGGAGGGTTTGCAACCTTTGTTCTTCTCCCTATCCTCAATATATTCCACCTCACTAGAGTCCTTATGGACAGAGGTAGCAGCCTCAACCTGATAAACGAAGATACAGTGAGGAAAATGGGGATCGATCCGTCAAGGATCAAACCCAGTTATACCACCTTTAAGGGGGTCGTTAATGGAGGCCTGCTGCACAGGCACCGTAACGCTAGAAGTAGTGTTCAGATCTCTGGCTAACTTATGAAGTGACGACTTGATCTTCGACATTGTACCTTTTCGCAGCGGCTATCACGCCCTCCACGGCTGAACAACGTTCGCTAAATTCAATGACGTCCCACATTACACATACCTCAAATTGAAGATGCATGGTCCCTCGGGCGCCATAACTATCATTGGCAACGCGGAACGCTTGCTTCGAACCGAAGAGCATACTGTGGCCTTAGGGGCCAAAGACCATGCCGGCCATTATAGGTTCAGATGCCGACCCACCATAAAGGCCAGTGACAGTAGTAAATGGGTTCGAACCCGTTCCCCGTTGTGGGAACCTCCACGAGTTCGCCGCAAATAAGGACACGAGCCCCACGACATGCCCACTTTCTTCGCACTCCACGTGCCTCGTCAGCACAACTTTGCACTCAAAATACCATGGAAAACCATGAGGCATACAATAATAAATCTGAAGTAAATGTTCGGTTAGACCCAAACTTTGGAAGTACCTCATCTTCGGACGACCCAAGGACTAATTCCGGACACCCCAATCATAAAGCTTCATCAGCAGGGTCCTCACCCATCAAGGTTTGATCAAAGGTCCCAACCCCCACCCATTAGAAGCAAAAGGGGCAGACGTGCAACAGGGCACAGTGAAGGCTTCAACTCACACATCAAGGCCCTATATCAGGCTTTATTCTATAAATTTTATTTTTCTTTTTATCTTACAAGTACTTCCTTCGCAGTTCAAATTGTACGGTTAGACGTCTCGAGCTTGCGAGAAATAATAAAAATACCCTTTATAGTGTTCGGAAATCAGCATCTTGCAATTTGACAATTCCTTTCCTGATTCTCCATTCGCTCTTTGAACAGATCGACATAAAAACAATACCGGAGCTCGATTTTTCTCTCAGCTTGATAACCCACAAGTATAGGGGATCGCAACAGTTTTCGAGGGTAGAGTATTCAACCCAAATTTATTGATTCGACATAAGGGGAGCCAAAGAATATTCTCAATTATTAGTAGCTGAGTTTTCAATTCAATCAAACATGGAAACTTAATATCTGTAGCAAAGTTTTTAGTAACAAATTAATATGATAGTAGTGGTAATGGTGGTAAAAGGTAATGGTAGCAAAAGTAGTATTTTTTGTGTTTTATAGTGATGATAACAATAGCAACGGAAAAGTAAATAAGTGAAGAATAATATGTGGAAAGCTCGTAGGCAGTGGATCGGTGATGGAGAATTATGCCGGATGCGGTTCATCATGTAACAGTCATAACATAGAGTGACACAGAACTAGCTACAATTCATCAATGTAATGTAGGCATGTATTCCGAATATAGTCATACATGGTTATGGAAAGAACTTGCATGACATCTTTTGTCCTACCCTCCCGTAGCGGGGTCCTACTGGAAACTAAGGGATATTAAGGCCTCCTTTTGATAGAGTACCGGAACAAAGCATTAATACATAGTGCATACATGAACTCCTCAAACAGTCATCACCGGGAGTGGTCCCAATTATTGTCACTTCGGGGTTGCCGGATCATAACACATAGTAGGTGACTATAGACTTGCAAGATAGGATCAAGATCTCTCATATATTGATGAAAACATAATAGGTTCGGATCTGAAATCATGGCACTCGTGCCCTAGTGACAAGCATTAAGCATAGGAAAGTCATAACAACATCAAACCCTAACAGAACTAACTCGATTACATGATAAATCTCATCCAACCCATCACCGTCCATCAGGCCTACGATGGAATTACTCACGCACGGCGGTGATCATCATGAAATTGGTGATGGAGGATGGTTGGTGATGATGATGGAGACGGATTCCCCTCTCCGGAGCCCCGAACGGAGTCCAGATCAGCCCCCCCCCCCCCCCCCCCCGCGAGAGAGTTTAGGGCTTGGCTGTGGCTCTGTATCGTAAAACGCGATGAATCCTTCTCTCTGGTTTTTCTCTCCCCGAAAGCGAATATATGGAGTCAGGGTTGAGGTCGGTGGAGCATCAGGGGGCCCATGAGGTAGGGGGTGCGCCCAGGGGGGTATGGCGCACCCCCGCCCTCGTGGACAGGTGGAGGCCCCCCTGACGTGCATCTTCCTTCTAGTATTTTTTATATGGTCCAAAATAATTCTCCGTTCATTTTCAGGACATTCCGAGAACTTTTATTTATGCACGAAAATAACACCATGGTAATTCTGCTGAAAACATCGTCAGCCCGGGTTAGTTCCATTCAAATCATGCAACTTAGAGTCCAAAACAAGGGAAAAAGTATTTGGAAAAGTAGATACGACGGAGACGTGTCAACTCCCCCATGCTTAAACCTTTTCTTGTCCTCAAGCCATTGAGTTGATAAACTGAAAGTGATAAAGAAAAACCTTTACAAAATCTGTTTGCTCTTGTTGTTGTAAATATGTAGAGCCAGCATTCAAGTTTTGAGCAAAGATTATGAACTAAGCATATTCACAATAACATTTAGGTCTCATGTTTACTCATATCGATGGCATAATTTACTAGTGAGCAATAATAATAAATCTCGGATGACAACACTTTGTCAAAACGATCATAATATGATATAATAGGATGGTATCTCGCTAGACGTTGTAATAGTAAACCGCAAAACATAAATGCAGAGCACCTTTAAAGATCAAGGACTGACTAGACATTGTAATTCATAGTAAAAGAGATCCAGTCAAGTCATACTCAATGTAAACTAATAGTAATGAATGCAAATGACAGTGGTGCTCTCCAACTGGTGCTTTTTAATAAGAGCATGATGACTCAACGTAAAAGTAAATAGATAGGTCCTTCACAGAGGGAAGCAGGGATTTGTAGAGGTGCCAGAGCTCGGTTTTGAAATAGATATGAATAATATTTTGAGCGGTATAATTTCATTGTCAACATAACAACCAAGAGATGGCGATATCTTCCATGCTAAACATATTATAGGCGGTTCCCAAATAAAATGGTAAAGTTTATACTCCCCCTCCACCAACAAGCATCAATCCATTGCTTGCTTGAAACAACAAGTGACTCCAACTAACAATAGTCCCATGGGAGTTTTGTTTACAATTATTTTGATTTGATTTGCATAAAGCATGAGACTAGGCATCCCGGTAACCAGCCATTTTCTCGTGAGTGAGGAGCGGAGTCCACTCCTCTTGAGAATAACCCACCTAGCATTAAAGATACGGACATCCCTAGTTGATACATGAGCTATTCGAGCATACCAAACAAAATGTTTATTTGAAGGTTTAGAGTTTGGCACATACAAGTTTACTTGGACTGGCAGGTAGATACTGTGTATAGGTAGGTAAGGTGGACTCATATGGAACAACTTTGGGGTTTAAGGGATTGGATGCACAAGCAGTATTCCCGCTTAGTACAGGTGAAGGCTAGCAAAAGACTGGGAAGCGACCAGCTGGAGAGCGACAACTGTCATGAACATGCATTAAAATTAATCAACACCGAATGCAAGCATGAGTAGGATATAATGCACCATGAACATAAATATCGTAGAGGCTATGTTGATTTTGTTTGAACTACATGCGTGAACATGTGCCAAGTCAAGCCACTCGAATCATTCAAAAGAGTATACCACCCTATCATACCTCATCACAATCATTTTAATAGCATGTTGGCACACAAGGTAAACCATTATAAGCTCCTAGCTAATTAAGCATGGCACAAGCAACTATAATCTCTAATTGTCATTGCAAACATGTTTATTCATAATAGGCTGAATCAGGAACGATGAACTAATCATATTTACAAAAACAAGAGAGGTCAAGTTAATAACAGCTTCTCTCATCTCAATCAGTCCATCATATATCGTCATAATTGCCTTTCACTTGCACGGCCGAATAGTGTGGATAATAATAATAGTGCACATGCATTGGACTAAGCTGGAATCTACAAGCATTCAATTCAAGAGAGAAGACAAGGTAATATGGGCTCTATTGTCAGATCAATAATAATGCATATAAGAGCCACTTCAACATTTTAATTATGGTCTTCTCCTCTCGACCCCCAAAGAACAAGAAAAGAAATAAAACTATTTACATGGGAAAGCTCCCAACAAGCAAAAAGAAGAACGAGAAATATTTTTGTGTTTTCTTTTTAATTACTACAACAAGCATGGAAAGTAAACTAATTAAAAGCTACAACTATTTTTTTTGTTTTTCTTAAGGTTTATCAAACACACAAGGAGAAAGCATAAAAAGGAAAATAAACTAGCATGGCTGATACAGTGAAAAAGTATGAGCACCAACAACTAGCAATGAGTGTGTGAACATAAATGTAATGTCGGTGAGAAATACGTACTCCCCCAAGCTTATGCTTTTGGCATAAGTTGGTCTGTGGCCACGGCTGGCTTGGCGGATATCCAAAGTAATAATTGGGGTCGTACTGAGAAGAAGCCTCAGATTGCCACTAGTTGGCAATCACCTCCGGATCCCACTGGTAATTAGACTGTAATGGAGGATGAAATTGTGGTTCCGGCTCTGGCTCTGTAGCTGACGTAGGGTTCTGGTAGGCGTGAATTGCCTCCAATGGAACAAGGTACTTGCTGTTTGTGTTGGTCGTGGTGGAAAGCGGTGAGGCCTGCATTCTCAGCCAATTCATAAAAATCATCGTAAATCCCGGCTGCTCTCAAGAAATCATCACAAGGCCATTCACATGGCTGAACCTCTGCGGTGCGAGGAAGATTATATTTGGGCCTCTTATCCTCCTCACTTTGCTTATCCTTCGAGCTTCGGCTTGATGAGCCCCTCAAAAATCTCTTCATCTTTTTCTGAACATTTCTGAAATTTTTAGTAACTTTAGAATAAAAGTGAACCAAACTCGACAAAATTGGTAGCAACTACTCCTACAAGTTCCTAGAGGATATATCATGCATTAAAACTACTTTTTACCATATAAATTTGACATGCAAGCTCAAGAACAGGGTCACCTAAGCAGCAAAAATATGCAATGAGTAAAGCACTAGAACAAAAACTAATTGGACCAATGGGGGAGTCACATACCAAAGAACAATCCCCCAAAGCAGTTTTGTGAATGGAGCTTTGAGCAAGGAGATCGAAAATGGCAGCAGGATGAGCTTGGACTTGGGTTTGAGCTGGCTAGTGATGTTTGTGGGAGGAAGGAGTGTATGGTAGCTGGCATAAGTGGAGGAAAGCCACCATGGGCCCACGAGGCAGGGGGCGCGCCCAGGGGGTAGGGCGCGCCCTCCACTCTCGTGGCCGGGTGCTTGCTCCCCCTACTGTGTTCTTAGTGCCAGATATTCTCAAATATTTCAGAAAAAATCATATTTAAATTCCAGGGCATTTGGAGAACATTTATTTTTGAGGTCTTTTTTATTGCATGGATAATTCTGAAAACAGACAGAAATTACTCTTTTTGCTTTATTTAATGTAAATAATAGAAAGTAAAAAGAGGGTACAGAGAGTTGTGTTTTCTAAATTCATCCATCTCATGCTCATCAAAAGGAATCCACTAACAAGGTTGATCAGGTCTTGTTAACAAACTCATTCCGAATAACATGGAACCGGAGAATTTTCGAATAACACTAGGTTACCTCAACGGGGATATGCATGTCCCCAACAATAAGGATATCATATTTCTTCTTGAAAGTACGAAGAGGAAATTCAAAACCTCCAAGAATAATCGATGGAATTTTTCCAATAGAGTTTATACTGTGAACTTGAGGTTGTTTCCTCGGAAAGTGTACTGTATGCTCATTGCCCTTAACATGAAAAGTGACATTGCCTTTGGTGCAATCAATAACAGCCCCTGCAGTATTCAAAAAGGGTCTTCCAAGAATAATAGACATACTATCATCCTCGGGAATATCAAGAATAACAAAGTCCATTAAAATAGTAACATTTGCAACCACAACAGTCACATGCTCACAAATACCGACATGTATAGAATTTGATTTATCAACCATTTGCAAAGATATTTCAGTAGGTGTCAACTTATTCAAATCAAGTCTACGATATAAAGTGAGAGGCATAACACTAACACCGACTCCAAGATCACATAAAGCAGTCTTAACAGAGTTTTTTTAATGGAGCATGGTATAGTTGGTACTCATGGATCTCCTAGTTTCTTAGGTATTCCACCCTTCAAAGTATAATTAGCAAGCATAGTGGAAATTTCAGCTTCCGGTATCTTTCTTTTGGTAGTAACAACATCTTTCATGTACATAGCATCAGGATTCGTTTTAAGCATATCACTCAAACGTTTACGCAAAAAGATAGGTCTAATCATTTCAGAAAAGCGCTCAGAATCCACATCATCCTTTTTCCTGGATGGTTTAGGAGGAAAAGGCATGGGATTCTGAACCCATGGTTCTCTTTCTTTACTGTTCTTCCTAGCAACAAAGTCTCTCTTGTCATAACGTTGATTCTTTGATTGTGGGTTATCAAGATCAACAGCAGGTTCAATCTCTACATCATTATTATTGCTAGGTTGAGCATCAACATGAACATCATCATTAACATTATTACTAGGTTCATGTTCATTACCAGATTGTGTTTCAGCATCAGAAATAGAAACATCATTCGGATTCTTAGGTGTGTCATCAATAGGTTCACTAGAAGCATGCAAAGTCCTATCATTTTTCTTTTACTTCCTCTTAGAAGGACTAGGTGCATCAATATTATTTCTCTGAGAATCTTGCTCAATTCTCTTAGGATGGCCCTCAGGATACAAAGGTTCCTGAGTCATTTTACCACCACTAGTCAGAACACGAACAACATTATCATTTTTCTTACTATTTAATTCATTGAGCAAATCATTCTGTGCTTTAAGTACTTGTTCTACTTGAGTGGTAACCATAGAAGCATGTTTACTAATAAGTTTTAGTTCACCTTTAATATTAGCCATATGCTCACTCAAGTGTTCAATCATATAAGCATTATGTTTCAATTGTCTACCAACATAAGCATTAAAATCTTCTTGCTTAACCATAAAGTTATCAAACTCATCTAAGAATTGGCTAGCAAACATCGTAGGAGAGATTTCAGCTTTATCATATCTATAGAGAGAATTTACCTTTACTACCTGTGTCGGGTTATCAAGACCATGTATTTCATCAATAGGCGGCAAATTAAGACCATGTATTTCTTCAATAGAAGGTAAATTCTTAACATCTTCAGCTTTAATACCTTTTTCTTTCATAGATTTCTTTGCCTCTTGCATATCTTCAGGACTGAGAAATAGAACACCCCTTTTTCTTCGGAGTTGGATCAGGAGTTGGTTCATGAATTGGATCAGGAATTGGATCAGGAAGTGTCCAATTATTTTCATTAGTCAACATATTGTTCAATAAAATTTTAGCTTCATCTGGTGTTCTTTCCCTGAAAACACAACCAACACAACTATCTAGGTGGTCTCTGAAAGCATCGGTTAGTCCATTATAAAAGATATCAAGTATTTCATTTTTCTTAAGAGGATGATCAGGCAAAGCATTAAGTAATTTGAGAAGCCTCCCCCAAGCTTGTGGGAGACTCTGTTCTTCAATTTGCACAAAGTTATATATTTTTTATAAAGCAACTTATTTCTTATGAGCAGGGAAATATTTAGCAGAGAAGTAATAAATCATATCCCGAGGACTACGCACACAACCAGGATCAAGAGAATTAGACCATATCTCAGCATCCCCTTTAATGAGAACGGAAATAATGTAAGGATATAATAGTAGCGAGTTTTCTCATCATTAGTGAACAGGGTGGCTATATCATTTAATTTAGTAAGATGTGCCACAATAGTTTCAGATTCATAGCCATAAAAAGGATCATATTCAACCAAAGTGATTATCTCATGGTCGACAAAGAAATCATAATTCTTATCAGTAACAAAGATAGGTGAAGTAGCATAAGCAGGATCATATTTCATTCTAGCATTCGCTGTTTTTTGTTTCAGCTTTGCTAATAATTTCTTAAGATCACTCCTATCATTGCAGGCAAGAAAGTATCTAGCAGTTTCTTCATCCATAACATAGCCCTCAAGAACAACATGCAATTCATATCTAGGGGGAGAATCTTCATCATCACTTTCATCAATATTATCAGTTTCAATAATTTCATTCTCTCTAGCCCTAGCAAGTTGTTCATCAAGAAATTCACCAAGTGGCATAGTAGTATCAAGCATAGAAGTAGTTTCATCATAAGTATCATGCATAGCAGAAGTGGCATCATCAATAACATGCGACATATCAGAATTAATAGCAGAAGCAGGTTTAGGTGTCACAAGCTTACTCAAAACAGAAGGTGAATCAAGTACAGAGCTAGATGCACTACAACAGGAACCCCCCTTCAGCAACGCATCAATGCGTTGTCATATGTCCATATATGTGTTGCTAAGGCCTACACCAACGAATTAGTATGCGTTGCCGTTGGTGGCGTTGCAAGGAGCTACAACAACCTATATGCTTGTGTTGGTCAATGACATGTAGAAACGTTGTTAGCTAGCAACGTATAGACCTAGAGACCAACAACACTTCAAATGCGTTGCTGGTACCCTACAAAGGAACCTCAAATCGACATAACCTCAAACAATTAACAAAGATATATTGCAATCCATAATCATTAGGTCAATACCAATAGTGCACAATAATATAATAAACAGAAATATCTTATATATTGAATCAACAATCTGCATTACCAAGATATCCAAATATTACAAGAGGTGAAACTATGTAGTAGTAGCCCAATTCTTGACCTTGCATTGAACTATAATATCTGAATCATTGAAACTAAAAATTACAATTCTAGTTGTCTTGCTGTAGCTCCATTCTTAACCTTGCAATCAACATCCTAGCCATGCATCTTCAATTTATCTTGGTGAAACTATCTAGTAGTAGCCCAATTCTTGACCTTGCAGTCAACTATATATAATGTCCGAATCATCGATCCTAAAAATGACAATTCTAATTGTCTTGTGGTAGCTCCATTCTTAACCCTGCAATCAACATCTGAGCCATCCATCATCAATTTATCTTGGTGATCTATAACAACAATATGGGATGAGTAACTTACAGTAGAGAAAATCAGGTTAATAGAGCAGTAAAATTTAAATGAGCACCGTTCAAATGTGATTTGCCAAGACGTAAATTTATACATAGATGTGGGGCTAATTAATAATCTAAATAAAAATACTTCTTCAACATGAATTTATTAAATAACATTGCAGATTATGCAACCTATATTCATGTCCTTTTTTGCATCTAAATAACAACAATACACACAGGTCATCACCATGCTTGGAATCTAGGTCCTTTTTTGCATCTAGGTAACCAAAAGTACCGACTATACAGAACTGAGTATTTCCATATTCGAGAGGTCTCCGCACTAATTAGTTTTGCATCACCTTACTCTCGTACAACTCATGCTTGGGATGATTCATTAGTCATGCCTCCTATGGTGTATTAGGAGAAATCTCGGTGCCAACAACTTGAAAATCTTTTAAATAATCTACATCACGCAAAACTTCATAGTTACCTTATAATTACAAAGTCACACATTATAATTTCCTGATCCATGAACAAAATTCTCAGAACCTGCAGAATAGACAACGCAAAAAAATCATCATCAGATTTGGGACAGTTGGGAGTAATTAACTCATGCATAGAGAGAAGACATGCTTAATGAACTAGGAAACAGAAAGGGGAAAGAGCAAGACTAATATGAACTATCGAATCCACTTCAGCTCGTCATCACGCCTACCCTTATCTTGTACTCAACAAAAGTTCTACTAAATCAAAGACTTATTTTGGGACAAAGAGAGTAGTATTTTTTAGTTCAGAAGCTAGACTGCTACTAGGCGCATGGGATTATACATTTATAGTTGAGCACTAAGTCTTGTTTGAACTTGTTTGGCCAGACTGACTCAACCAATCATGCAAAATAAACATATTCCAATTCTGTACTTGTGAGGAAAGATTTATTGTGATTATTTTTGCTAGTACGTACTCGCAGCTGCACTGGTTGTAGAATACGACTACTTTCTGCTGTTGGTCTGAACTGAATTAGAGATGTTGGTGAAATTTTGTATGGGAGCATATAGTGTGGTAGAAGGTTTATTGTTGAATCCATATTTCTACCGATCGCAAGCAAGAAGCTTAATCAACACCAGAAAATGGTTCTTACAAAACAAATTCATATGTACCCAGCCACTAACTACTGACGAAATTAGTAGCTGTCTTTGTCGGGGAACAAAACATATATGTTACTTGGCGTGTTTAGGACAAGAAAAAAATTAAGGGCCATAGAGAGATGTGCATGCATCACTTGGAACATCAATCGTTATGCTTAGGCCTTAGTATAGTTACAAACCATACGTACATTCATTGGCCCATGTAGAAATCCTAGTTCAGCTGGTGACACCATGACACACGTTCTTAACTAAACTGGAACCCCAAACAGATCAAGGTTGAATATAAGTGTAGAACCATCATGTTGTACCAAGTCAGAATTGATTACCCCTGCTTTGGATAGGAGATCCAGGGGTGAAGGATCAACGCCCTTTTGGTTGACCACCATGAAATTATTGTCACTTCCTGAGCAAACCTGCAGGCCATAGAAACACATGAGCACAATATTTTTCAAGAGAGAAAGCATGGGGACACGCTAAGCAAAGTACCGCACATCAACTTGTTCGTCAACTTGACACGTTCATCAACTTTTGGTCTCTCTGCAGAAACCATGTTTTCTATTTGCTCAATTTTGAGCAGAAGAATCCTGTATTTGCTCCATTGAGAAATTTATGTGTCCGACTGTCAGTTAAATGGTTCCTTTCAGTTATCCGAGTAAAATAGGAAATCTAAGTATAGGTTTGAAGTCAGCATGTATTGCTGTGCACCAAGGACAGGCCTCTATGCGGATGTACTACATCGATTTTGTAGCCTGTAAGGTGCGGCCAGCAAGGAAAATCAAGGATGGGCGAGGGCAACAGAGAATATAACTTTTAAGGGATAAAATTTCAGAATTGCAGATGCGCAAGGGACCGGATAAGACCTGCTGAACTGTTGCGGTTGAGGAGGACGGGTGCGTCCGTGTTTGCATCGTTCTTGGCTGTCGGAGGAATAACGGCGGCATCTCCATCTGCGGTCGAGCGGAGTAACGGCGGCGACGACCCCTTCCCCCACGCGAGGAAGATTGGCAATGACGACCTGTGCGTCCCCGATCCTTGGGCAAAGGGGCGATGGAGGTGGGCCTTCCCTGAGGTTCTTTAACGAAGCGAGGGCGACGGGACGACGGCCGTGAGCAAGCGGACGACGGCAGTGAGCGAGGGGACGGCGGCGGTGGTGGGAACCCTAGCTGCTAGGCCTGTCTCTCGCTCTTTTTCATGGTGAGAGGTATAAATGAAGGGAGAATAGAAAAACTCTTCTTGCGTGAGAGGTTAGCACGAAACGAGATGGAGGTGGGTACAGAGAGGTTAGCGCTAAGTGGGGAAGGTGGGAGGTTCAACAAAAACAACACATCATGCTATCATCGTTGCTAGACATGTGTTGTTGTAGAGGGGGTTTTTGTTGTAGTGATGGCAGTTCCTTACCTGCCCTCGTAGTTGAGGGATAAATCTTGGTTCTTGGATCTTTCATGTTCTTCATAATTATAAGCAAATATAAATCCCATGTGACTCAAAGAATAGAGCTATGCTCCCCGGCAACGGCGCCAGAAAATAGTCTTGATAACCCACAAGTATAGGGGATCGCAACAGTTTTCGAGGGTAGAGTATTCAACCCAAATTTATTGATTCAACACAAGGGGAGCCAAAGAATATTCTCAAGTATTAGCAACTGAGTTGTCAATTCAACCACAACTGGAAACTTAATATCTGCAGCAAAGTGTTTAGTAACAAAGTAATATGATAGTAGTGGTGGCGGTGGTAAAAGGTAACGGTAGCAAAACTAATATTTTTGGTGTTTTATAGTGATGATAACAATAGAAACGGAAAAGTAAATAAGCGAAGAACAATATATGGAATGCTCGTAGGAAATGGATCGGTGATAGAGAATTATGCTGGATGCGGTTCATCATGTAATAGTCATAACATAGGGTCACACAGAATTAGCTACAATTCATCAATGTAATGTAGGCATGTATTCCGAATATAGTCATACATGCGTGTGGAAAGAACTTGCATGACATCTTTTGTTCTCCCCTCCCGTGGTAGCGGGGTCCTATTGGAAACTAAGGGATATTGAGGCCTCATTTTAATAGAGTACCGGAACAAAGCATTAACACATAGTGAATACATGAACTCCTCAAACTACAGTCATCATCGAGAGTGGTCCCAATTATTGTCACTTCGGGGTTGCCGAATCATAACACATAGTAGGTGACTATATACTTGCAAGATAGGAACAAGAACACTCATATATTGATGAAAACATAATTGGTTCATATCTGAAATCATGGCACTCAAGCCCTAGTGACAAGCATTAAGCATAGCAAAGTCATAGCAACACCAATCTCAGAACATAGTGGATACTAGGGATCAAATCCTAACAAAACTAACTCGATTACATGATAAATCTCATCCAACCCATCACCATCCAGCAAGCCTACGATGGAATTACTCACGCACGATGGTGAACATCATGAAATTGGTGATGGAGGATGGTTGATGATGACAATGGCGATGGCGAAAGATTCCCCTCTCTGGAGCCCCGAACGGACTCCAGATCAGCCCTCCTGAGAGAGTTTAGGGCTTGGCGGTGGCTCCGTATCGTAAAACGCGATGAATCCTTCTCTATGGGTTTTTCTCCCCAAAAGCGAATATATGGAGTCAGGGTTGAGGTCGGTGGAGCGTCATGGGGCCACGAGGTAGGGGGCGTGCCCAGGGGGTAGGGCACGCCCCCACCCTCGTGGACAGGTGGAGGCCCCCCTGACATGAATCTTCCATCCAGTATTTTTTATATATTCCAAAATAATTCTCTGTTGATTTTCAGGTCATTCTGAGAACTTTTATTTCTGCACAGAAATAACACCATGGCAATTCTGCTGAAAACAATGTCAGTCCGAGTTAGTTCCATTCAAATCATGCAAGTTAGAGTCCAAAACAAGGGCAAAAGTGTTTGGAAAAGTAGATACGACGGAGACGTATCACATCTCGACACACTAAGTCCGACACCACTTACTGCCGAGTGTTTGGCGTCCCATATATTGCATTATACACATCAAGTTCCGAAGTCAATAGTTGGGTTGCCCGGCTCCTGTGTTTGCCCCTTACATTTCGCACGTTCTGCTAAGAGGGCAATGGGAGAACCCATGCGATTGTACTTCTGGTTCACCCAGTCAAGTACTTCAGGAGGAGAAAGCGAAAAGTTGTCCATCATGATAAGCGTGAACTGACCAGCGATCCGACGACGAGTCTTGACTTCAAAAATCGTTGGCGATTTAACCGTGTAACACGAATGGTTCATCTTAGCACAGACCACGTGATCGGAAAAGGTATGCTTTTACCCCCAAGTACATCACAAAACACCGGGGGCTAGTCCTTAGTCCCCACCATCAAGCTCCGAAGGCTAAGTCAAAGAAGTAAAACCGAATAGTCTGATTGCCTTGTTTCGCTCATGCACTACCGCCTCCGGGTACCAAGACGTTGGCTAAGGGTCATAGTGCGGAGACGTAAACACGCCTTGCGACATTCACCTAGGGGCCAAAGTCGACGACTCGTAGCTTTCAGATTTAACATACGGCCGAATAGGAGTCAAAATTAAAAAACAGGACGATATAGAATAAGTCCGGCGGACGCATTATAAATCACAAGGTCCAGACATTACAAAGATTAATACAAATCACTCAAAAACTACATCTTTTGAACACTGTCCCTCTATCGCACGTGAGCCATTCATCACCTGTGCAAAGTACTACTCAGGGCAGCGATGCTCCTTTCCCTTGGGTGGAGGACCAGTGGCCATTTCCATTGGGTTAATCCTCAGGCAATGCACCATGGTCTTCAAAAATGGAAGCCTCGCCCCCTCATGGCACGCCGATCGCTTCCTGGCGTCAATCCGGAGTGGCGCCTCCCGCAACTTCTACAGAAGGCCGAAGTAGGTGTCTGGAAGGGGCGCGGCAGGCCACAGACTAACATAGAGGTCCTTCAAGGCCAGCTCGAACATCCGATGCATGTCCATCAGCTTATTCGTTTGATCGCTAAGGTGGGGCGTATGCTCGGAATCCAGAAACTATGACCAGAAGGGCCGCTACGGGGAGTCCTCCTCGTGGGTGGCATAGTGCCTCGCTGCTGCTTCCGCATTCTTCGGAAGTTCAGCGAAGACACCTGTGGAGCACCAGACCCGCATCAACCGGGCGAAGAACTTGGGCGAATATATCCCTTATCTAGTACCTCCTTAATCTGCTTCTTAATTTCCACCAAATCCTTTACTGGCATCCTATATGGTCTCTTTGATATTGGCCCGGTGCCTGGCAATAGCTCAATCAAAAACTCAATATCTCTATCCGGTGGCATGCCTGGCAACTCCTCTGGAAATACTTCAGGGAAATCCCTTACCACTGGTACTTCCTCCTGCACAACTCCTGTTAAGCAATTTACTTGAGTCCTCTTCGGCACATGTCGGGATACATACTTGATCCTTCTCCCTCCTGGGGTGGTAAGCAAAATTCACTTACTAGCGCATTCAATATTCCCTTCATACTTTGATAACCAATCCATGCCTAATATCACATCCAATCCTTGAGATTCCAATATTATTAGGTCTGAGGGAAAAACATAGTTACCAATCCTTAATGGTAACCGATCACACCATAGACTAGCCATATATTCTGCTCCAGGCAAGGTTACTAAAATGGGTGACCTAAGGGCTTGGGTTGATAGGTTATACTTATCCACAAATCCCCTTGAGATGTATGAATGCGATGCACCAGTATCAAAAAGAACGAGTGCAGTAAATGACTTAACCAAAAACTTACCTATTACTGCATCAGGCTGAGCTTCAACGTCCTCCATGCTAATGTGGTTCACCTGTCCCCTGTTGAAAGGGTTTGGCTTTTTCCCAGAACTTCCATCGCTATTTCCATTTTGTATTTTAGGACATTCATTGGCATAATGTTCGGTCTTCGAACACTTAAAGCAAGTGACTTGGCTCAGGTCCTTCTTGGCTGGGGTTGATGGGTTGGTGCAATTCTGGCCATTGCTTCCTCCATTCCCATTACCATTCCTGGTGCCATTGTGATTGTGCGAGCTACCTCCTCCATGGGTATGCTGAAAATGTCCTCCCGGTCTAGGGGTAAAACATGGCTTCTACTGAGCTCCTGAAGTGTACTTTCCTTGTCCATACTTCCTCTTGCGGTTCTCAATTTGCTGCTGCTTCCCTTCAATCATAAGAGCACGATCTACCAACTCCTTCTAGCTGTTGAAGGTGGCTACCATCAACTGCATGCTCAACTCATCATTCAGTCCTTCCAGAAACTTCTCCTGCTTAGCTGCATCCATAGCGACGTCATTTGGGGCATAACGTGCTAACTTACTAAAGTCCTCCACATACTGGCCAACTGTCTATCCTCCTTGGCGCAAGTTGCGAAACTCACGCTTCTTCATGGCCATAGCTCCTGCTGAAACATGGGCAGTACGCCTGTTGAAACTGGTCCCAAGTGACAGTGTCGACAGGGAAAGTGGCTGTGAAATTCTCCCACCATGATGCTGCGGGCCCTTCAAGCTAATCTGCAGCAAACTTCACCTTCTCCGCATCTGTGGATCCTACTGTGGTCAACT
The DNA here is from genome assembly GCA_034509565.1 of Triticum monococcum. NCBI lineage: Eukaryota > Viridiplantae > Streptophyta > Magnoliopsida > Poales > Poaceae > Triticum > Triticum monococcum. Next base: position 300,902,073 of record CM067844.1, on the reverse strand, counting down.
CCCTAGCTGTCTTGCAGAGCCAATCATCTACTACTATCGGCTCGGTGCTACTGGAGAACACCGGCGGATTCAGCCTAAGAAAATGGGCTAAGTGATCAACAAGTGGTGGGGGTGGTGGTGGGTTGTTGTTGTTGTTCCCCTAATTCTGATTCTGGACTAGCAACTGCATCAATGTGTTCTCCTACTAGATCAACTAAGTGAGCTCCGGTGGAAAGGCAAATCCGGGGTCACGTCTCGGAGGCATCTGAGGGTTTAGAAAAGATGAGATCTAAGAATAGAGGGGGTCTAAAGAGAAAACACTACCCATATGCACATGAGGCAAAAACAAACAATTCACTTCATCCAATCAAACAAGGGCATACAATCGATCTAACTATCGCAAAAAGTGCTCGGACTACTATATTTACATGGTGGACTACTACTACTGATGAGGTGGTCTACTAGAAATATTCTTCGGATGAAGACTCCATGATATCTGCTCCTGCTTCATCAACATAGTCATCATTGCTTTCGTCTGGGTCCGAGTCGGTGTCGTCGATGATGATGTAGTCTTCCGGGATAATCTCCTTGGGTTCTTCGTCTTCCTCTACTGGCGTAGGGCCTCCCATAAATATTCCAATCTTCTTGATCAGGTCATCATTCTTCTCCACCAATACTTCAATTTCTTCTTCATAATCTTCACGTGTAGCCTTGAGTTCCTCCTCCCGTTCCTTGATTCTAGTCTTAGCCTTCTTCAGATCTATCATGTCGGCACGCATCTGGTTCTCCTGTCGTCGAATGTGCTGCGATTGATCTATCCTTCCTGGTGCTGATCATCTCCCAGTGTTCATCTCGGCGCCCACAAATCTGGTAGATAGTATCCTTGAGATCCTTGTGGTAGACTTCTCCAATGCGTCCCATGGTGATATGTGCGGCCATGCTCTTTCCTAGATTCCAAGTTGGTGCATTAAAAGAAAACTCTATGGGCTCAGTGACTGGCATGAACGTCCTTCCTGGAACTTGAACTTGAATCATCCAGTGCTCTTCTTTAGGTAAAGTGGCATTGTAGGTTCCGGTGAAGCTTGGTACTCCTATGTTCAGGTATCTAGTGACTTCCTTCAAGTGACATCCGAAGGGTGTATCTTCATCCGGTTGCGTGAACTTGTTCCTTGCATCCGCCATCCTAAAGAGTAGAAAAGATGAGAGGTCAGAAGAGAAGAGAGTGATCTAGGTCTGTAGCTTAGTGGTCGTGTCCTACAGTCAGCGTGTGCTCTGATACCATCTCTGTAGCGACCAGACCTCAAACAGTCTGATACTCAAGATGTTGAGATTCACATGATAATCCAGGTACTAGATACTCAAGATGTCCATAACCGGGGACACGGCTAATCATGATTAGTTTATTACACTCTGCAGAGGTTTGCGCACTTTTCCCCACAAGACTCGATCGCCTCCATTTGGTTTCTCGCACTACAAGGTGTTTGAGAAGATGGATGACCGAGACATAGTCTTTCAGAGGCGCTAGCACCTTACGATCGGGTAGACCGTACCACCTACATCCCCTACATCTGCTAGTCTACCACTGTAAGAGTTCGCACGACTTAGTCAACTATGCTAGAGCCCATAATAGCTTGTGGCTGCACACGGAAGTTTCTAGCATGAAAAATCTCATGATCCCTTTGAGCCTGGGTGGCGGTCCAAAAGAAAACAGGCAAGTCCTGGAATACCTAGGTGCCTCAATCCACCCAGATGTGTGTTTAATTTGCCACCTTAGATAAACCATTAATTAACAAAACTCATATCTTTCATGGATATCACTCACCCAATCCACGTCTACTAGCATAGCATGGCAAAATAAGCAAACGCGGAAGTAACTCCCAAAGGTTTGATAATATACAGGTAATAGGTACTACCTCAACTACTTCCCATCCCACAATTTAATTAGATCCTAATCATGCAATGCGTGAGGATTTGATCTAATGCAAGAAAACTGGGTAGTAGAAAAGGTATGATCAAAGTGTTACTTGCCTTGCTGATGATCCGGGAAACCTAGCGATTCAAAATAACAAGCGGCGCACTCCGGGTATTCTATCGCAGACAAACAAACAAGCATAAAATAAGTACTCATCTAATGCACAGGTAAAACTCAAATAAGAGATCTAACCAGAAGGTTCAACTTAAGAACTCCGGTTTGCAAAAAGAATCAAATTGAACGAAGCACCGAAAGTCAAACGGCGAAATAAAACAACTTCGTTCTAGTAATCTGGATCTAGGGCAATTTTTTAACAGTAGCAAAATCTTGTTTAAGTTGGTTAAACGGATAGAGGGTTTCGAGATGATGAAACTCTAGGCGCTTGAATCGAGGCGGCGGCGGACCTCGGGCGGCGGCGCTGCGGGACGGCGTGGCGGTTCGGCGACGGCGGCGCGGCGCAGCGGCGCGGCTGTCACATCCCAAGTTCTGGTAATGCCTAGTGCTAACATATGGTGTTGCATCATGTCTACTTTACTCAGAAAATTTGAAATGGGGATGACAAGCCCTAGCACTAAATGAAATGCAATTAGGATCAAAATAAAAATATTTTCAATAAACCCAGAATGCCCTTTAGAAAAGTTCATTATCTTTGATAAAGGTGACAACCTCTGCCAAAAATGATGCACATATTTTTAGGCCATTCTGGATTTTTGAATAACCCATATTGTATTTGAATTGGGGCCTTTAAATACTATTAATATTTTTAAATGCTCCAATAATTCTGAAAAAAGCTAAGGGCATCTGTAATAATCCATTTAATGCCCACAATTAATTTCAGGATTTATTAAAATGGTTTGGTGTTAAAACTAAAACCAAAACAAATTGCAGAAAAGAAAATAGAAAACAGAAACTAAATAAGAGAGAGAGAGAGAGAGAGAGAAGGACTTACCTGGCCTCACTGTGTAGCCCACCTAGTCGGCCCAGCTATGGCCCAGCACCATAGAGGGCTCAGCCCACCACCCCACCGCGTCGTCTTCCTCCTGCCAGTAGGAGCAGCTCGCTGTCGCGCGCGCGCGCTCGCCTGGCCACCTCCTACTTCCTCCCCGGTCCTTCTAGCGACGCCACGGAGACGCCCCGTGGCCCCTCGCTCCTCTCCCTCACTCTCTGCTCTCCCCCTCGCCTCTGCTCCCTCTCCCGAGCACACCCGAGCGTTGCCGTCGCCGCCGATCGCCGTAGCCGAGGCCACCGGCCACCGCACCCCTTGCCGACATGCCCATCGACTCCGCCGCGACGCTTCGCACCTCCAAGTAGAAGAACGCAAGCCCGGACGGCCTCCTTCCCCGTCAACGCTGCCGTCCTCGACCTCGGGTGCCGGTGATGCCGCCGTCGATTCGCCGGGCCCCGTGCCTCCCCTGCCTCGCCAGTAGCACTAGCAGACCCACCGTGAGCTCCTGCACTTTTCCCCCTAACCCTGTGGCTTGCCGCTCGCCGTAGTCGTCGTTTCACTGATGGCCGTAGCAAATTTCCGGCTGAGCTCGCCATCGGCGTAGCTCCGGTGACCATTTGGTCACCCCGGCGTGCTCAACGCGTTCATAGTGCCCCGTAGAGCATTCCTAGCACAAAAACTAGCCCGCTCGCTCTCTGCAGCATCAAACCCGTGGTCGCCCAAACTCCGGCCGCCGCTGCCAAGCTCGCCGACGTCGTTTCCGGCCTCCCCGCACCCAACTGCCTGCACCACTCGATGCGCGCGAGCTCCAGCTACTCGTAGATGGGCTTCGCCATTGATTTGGTCGCCGGAGGAAGATTTCCGATCCTCGCCGCCGTGTCTGGCCTGGCTGGCGTCGAGTCACCGGCAGGTTTGACCTGATCGGCCCAGGGTTTGACCTCCCCTGACGTGTGGGCCCAAGCGCCTGCTTAATTAGTGTTAGGTTAGTTAGTGTTAATTAACTTAGCTAATTAGATGAGCCACTGACATGCGGGCCTCGCCCGGCTAACTAAATTAGTTAGGGCTAATCCTATTTAGATTAGTTAGGTTAGTCGCTGACCAGTGGGCCCAATCCAGTTAGTTAGGGCTAACTAACTTGGTTAGTTGACTGGGTCACTCACCAGTGAGTCCCACTGGTCAGGTTTGACATGGTCGATGCCTTTGACCTGCTGACATCACCCCGACATCACCCAGACGCAGTATATGCTTCTGGGATTTTAAATAAGTCAGAAATGATTTATTTATTTTCAGAAAATACCCAAAACTTCTAAAAATCATAGAAATTAAACCGTAACTCCAAATAAGATAAATTATATATGAAAAATTATCAGAAAAATTCAAGGAATCTGTTTATGACATTTTCATGCATGTTAGAATAACTTAAGGCCACTGTTTAGGACAAAAAAAATAAATGGCATTTAACTAATCATATATGGAGTTTGAATTTGAATCTTGCATTCAAACCAACTTCATTTAATTGTGTTGCTAGTTGCATTAGCTCAATCAACAACATATTGCCATGTCATTATCATGCATCATGTTGTGCATTGCATTGACTGTGTTCTTCCTTGTTTGCCGGTAATTGTCCCCTCTTGGTAGACGCTGCTCCGACGCTGTGATCGTTGACACTGATGAAGACTCAATGTTATCTTCAGAAGTGCCAGGCAAGCACAACCCCCTTGTTCATCCCGGTACAAGCCCGCTCTCTCACCTCTGCTCTTGTTTACTACATTAAGACAACGTGATTCAAACTGCTGTGTGCTATGGTAGTTGAACCCTTATCCTCTGCATGACCTGTCATTGCCACAGTAACTAGATGAAACCCACTAGCATGTGTAGGAGTTGATTGAGCCATGTATGTGATTCCTACCTTACTATGCCTGCTATGCTTAGAATTGTGTCAGATCTGGTTCATCTGGGTGATGGGCTAGAGTGATATGATTATGTCGGTAATATGAGGAATGTGTTGAACATGTTTTCGTAAAGGTATCGACGAGAGGCCATGTAGGAGTACATGGTGGGTTGTTTCATTGATACCGTCCCTAAGAACTGAGATCTGTATGTGTGATTTAAGATTCGGCTACTACCATGCGTTGGGATCCTTAATTGACCCTCTCGGCTTCTTAATCACCCTAGTACTCTGTCCAAGAGTTGCAAATAGTTTCTGGTGTTTGTAGGTTATGTGTTGGCGGCCGTGCGTAGCGCCGACCCTAGGGGTGGGCTATGTTGCGGTAGATACACTGTGGCCGGGTATGCCGGGCGCCCGTTTGGCGTCTTGGGACCCTGTTCACATCGTTCGGGGCCGTATGTGGAATCCTCGGCCGGACTCCCTGCGGATGGAACCTGGATAGGCAATAAACCTGGACTAGAGACTTAAGTGTTTAGGTAGGCCATGGCCGACACCCTCGCTGGGCTTCCGCTTGAAGGTTGCCGAGTACATGTCGTGTAAACGGCGGTAATTGGTGAAAGCGTGTATGACGAAGTACACCCCTGCAGGGTATAAAACTATTCGAATAGCCACGTCCGTGGTAAAGGACTACTTGGTTGCCTATAACAGTTCATAGACAAGTGAAAGTGGATACTCGAAAACTGGCAAGATAAGTGTGAGTGCTATGGATGGCCTTCTCGTAGGGAGACGAGAGCGGATCCATAGTGGTGTATTGAATGGTGAATATGTGGAATCATGTGCGCCACCTCAAAAGAGTTGCTTGCAGTCGTAGTTCAGATAGCCACCGAGTCAAAGCTGGCTTGCTGCAGTTAAACTCCACCCCCCCCCTTTTGTTGATACCGATGCATATGTAGCTAGTTCTGATGTAAGTCTTGTTGAGTAACTTTGTACTCACGTTTGCTTAATTTATGTTTTGCAGAGAGACTCCAGTCTCGCTAGTAGTTTCGCGTGGACTTCGACATTAGCTTGATACCTCAGCTACGATCTTGTGCCCTCGGCAGGATCTGGTAGATAGTCAGGCTTCTTAGCCATTTTCATTTGTAGATGTCTGTTCTCAGACATGTTAAGCTTCCGCATGTGCTTTGACTTGTATGTTATGATTGTTGGGTCATGAGACCCATGTTTGTAATATCTCGCTCCTCGGAGCCTAATGAATAAATACTTGAGTTGTAGAGTTATGTTGTGATGCCATGTTGTATTTACACATATCAAGCATGTTTTGTGGATGATTGAAATGCTTGGTATGTGTGGGATCCGACAATCTAGTTGTTTATCCTTGGCAGTCTCTCTTATGGGGAAATGTAGTCTAGTGCTTCCATGAGCCATAGTAGTCCGCTACGGCCCGGTTCACCGGAGTCCTGTTAGCCCAGCACTACTGCTCGGGACACTTGATTGGCCGGCATGTGTTTCACTTTGTCCCTGTGTCTGTCCCTTCGGTGAAATGTCACGTGGTGACATCCGGAGTCCTGCTTAGCCTGCTACAACCCGGGTTCCCGGAGTCCTGTTAGCCCAGTGCTACAGCCCGGATTCACACGCTGCTGACCGACACGCTCGATGTGAATCATGTATGCCTGTCCCATAGGTTAGTGCCGCTTTGGGTTCACGACTAGCAATGTCGGCCCGGGTTCTCTGTCTTATGTATGCTAGCGACACTATCATATACGTGAGCCAAAAGGCGCAACTGGTCCCGGGCCATGGTTAGGCGACACCCGTGGGATACCGTGCGTGAGGCCGCAAAGTGATATGAGGTGTTACCGGCTAGATCGATGTGACTTGGAATCGGGGTCCTGACAGCGTTGGTATCAGAGCCTGACTGCCTGTAGGTTTACCAAGCCAAACTAGTCGAAGTTGAGTCTAGAAATGCTTTAGTTATATAAGGGAATTGATTGTGGAAGGGAACGTAAGGCTCTTTTTACTCCTTTACCTTATGTCCTTCTGATTTGAGTCATCCTCTTCTCTTCTACGGGGTTTAAGAACTAGGCCTTCTAATCTATCTATCAGGATGACGTGTTACTAATCCATAGACTTATAAGATTGTTGGTTTTAAGCCCCAGCTTAGTTTCTACTACTTTCGTGTGTTCATAGTTGGTCTCGGAACCTTGATATTGTGATGTTGAGTGGTTAAGCCACCATTTTGCAGGATGTCTCAAATCATTTTGTGCATTTACAGCCGTTATGCTGTCCAAGTCATCCCAGGTTTCTAAGTAGTCTGATGCATTTGCAAATCCTTTCTTTCCATTTCTGATATCCTTTTGGGCCAGATTAATTACACTAATCGGTGAGTTGAGGTACTCCGTTGCCTTGACATATATGTTGGAGCTATTATAATGACCCTAGGTGTCTTAGGGAGTCATCTAGTAATCTAGCAATGCTATGTGCTCCCGGTGTGATGATTCTGGCCACCATTCTCGAAAGCATCCCGTGATGCCATTTAGTGGTAGGTATTCTATTCATGGGTTGTTGAACCCGAGATTCACCCTACTTACCTCATGTTGATAGTGTTTGATAGTTCCTTTAGGATATTAGTAACCTTGCATCAGTCCTCGAGGTCCGTGGTATATCATTCTTCCAATTATCATGAACCATTCTTGGCAGGAGTTCTTTTGAACCAAAATGTCACGACAGAGTGCTCCTGATGAGTTCTCCATTCTATGTTGTGACTCTGCCAACCCTACCTTTCTGCATGGGTTATCCGGAAGAAATATGTTGAACTCGTTCGACATACTAATCTATGCATCCACAACTCAGAAAGTTATATGTACCTTTGAGTTGTCCCCCTTCCGTTATATTTCGATGTTCGTCTATCAATTGATAGTGAGGAGTATGTATGCATTTGTGTTCATCGATGCCTAGTATTCTTGTGGTTCTTCAAGCTGTTCTATTTCAGAATGACTCGGAGAAATAAACTCCAGTACCTCATCCATATCCTGGATTGGGTCAAAGCAGTTGTATTCTGCAGATCAAAATGCAACCCAGCTTTTGGTTCTGTTCTACCCTGAATTATTACCCACTTTATGTCAAGAGCGTCGTGAGAATTGCACCTTCTCCTATGAATTCTTGACGCAGTGATACTTCTTGCCATCATTGTTCATTCCTCGGTTCCCGTGTTATTGTAACCGGAATGCCGGCAAGTGAGTCATGATGTGTGAAACCAATACTCCTAGCAACTCCGTTGCTTGGTAGTTAATGGACAATATTATCATTCTTAGCGTGTTGATTTTTGACTCATCATTCTAAGATAGATTGTGCTACCTAATCCTTATTTCCTGGTGCACTCTTCGATTAACGAGTTAGGATTTTGCCAAACCCTTGCTCTATCGATCATATTGTCTTGCCCTGAAAAGCAAGATTGATCTCGAGCTTAGTATCATATCAGTGGTTCGTGATGTTCCGATTATCTTCTCGGCAGTATTACCTGGTTGTCACCTGACTGCTATGTTGAGTTTGTGATCATGTTGGTTTTCCTACAACCATCCATTCTCCAAGAATCTGTGTTGGATACCTCTGAGCTAGTTGGTTTTGCTTAACAACAACTTCGAGAGTTGGAAGATAAAAGCTTGTCTGACTTAGTTCATGTTAAGGGATATCTTTGTGTTTGTGCGTGTGTTGAAGAAAGATGATATCTTCACCAATTGGTCCTCGTGATCAGTTGTTGGATCTATTGTCTTGTCAAAACTTTGACTTGGGTATGGGCTATCGTCAAGTCAAATCAGAACCAACGATGTTCATAATGTTGTTTTACTTGTGGTTGATCCCTCGAGCATACACCATTACATCCTTTGGTCTGACCAATGCTACCACCGTGTTCACATGATGGTGGAAGTCCAGTGATATGGAAATTTTGATGAGTTGCTGTTGAGCCCATCAGCAGCATGTTGTCTCCCCCATGATTCATGTTGAACATCTAAGTTAGTGTTGGAAACTTTTGTAAGCATTATCTTCATGTCCCGTTCATGAAATACATGTTTGGTGTAAGAAGTGACTTTCTCCAAGTTCATGTGCATTAGGTACAAGTTGCCGCTGTGAATTCGAGAAAGATTGTTTTTGCTTCCTTTGGAATCATCCCAAGTCAGTCATGTATGTGCGAAGTATTCTATTGTAACGCCCTCGATGCGGCTATGTCTCCCACGTGTCGAGGCACGACTTAGAGACATAGGCGCATTGAAAGCAATGTCGCAAGTCGGGAATCATTACACAACCCAAGTACATATATAATATAAAGGGGAATAAAATATAATAGTTGGCTTACACTCGCCACGTCACATCAAAGTACATAAATAACATCCATCATACAAACACTCATGGCCCGACTACGGCGCCAAAATAGAAAAGACCCCCATCAAGCGACTAGGTCCTGGATCTAACCCCGAATAGGCATCCCTACTGATCATCAGGAAACGACACATAGTAACGCTGAGAGTCCTCGTCGTACTCCCACTTCAGCTCGAGCGTGCCATCAGGAGAAGTATCATCGGTCCCTGCATCTGGTGTAATAGTAATCTGTGAGCCACAAAGGACTCAGCAATCTCGCACCCTCGCGATCAAGACTATTTAAGCTTAATAGGTAGGAAAGGGGTAATGTAAAGTGGAGCTGCAGCAAGCGACTAGCATATATGGTGTCTACCTTATTCGCAAAGGAGAGCGAGAAGAGGAGGCAAAGCACGAGCAGAAACTAAATAGAGCAGCCTACGCAAACATAACTCCAACGCCGTGTCCACTTCCCGGACTCCGCCGAGAAGAGGCCATCATGGCAACACACCCAGTTGATTCATTTTAATTATTTAAGGTTCAAGTTATCTACAACCGGACATTAACAAATTCCCATCTGCCCATAACCACGGGCACGGCTTTCGAAAGATCAATCCCTGCAGGGGGGTCCCAACTTAGCCCATAACAAGATCTCACGGTCAACGAAGGAATAGACCTCCACCCAGGACCCACCGATCAGACTCGGTATCCCGGTACAACAAGATGATTCGACAGGTCAAAACTAGTCCAGCAACACCGCCCGAATGTGCCGACAAATCCCGATAGGAGCTGCACATATCTCTTTCTCAGGGCACACTCAGATTGTCTTAGGTACGGGTAGGCCAGCCCAGAGTTGCCCCTGGTGGCCACCGGCAGCTGGCAGTTGGACCAACACTCAGAGGAGCACTGGCCCGGGGGGGTGGTTAAAATAAGATGACCCTCGGGCTCCGGAAACCCAAGGGAAAGAAAAGGGTAGGTGGCAAATGGTAAAACCAATGTTGGGCATTGCTGGAAAAGCTTTAATCAAGGCGAACTATCAAGGGGTTCCCATTATAGCCCAACCGCGTAAGGGACGCAACAATCCGGGAACATAACACCGATATGACGGAAACTAGGGCGGCAAGAGTGGAACAAAACACTAGGCGAGAGGCCGAGCCTTCCACCCTTTACCAAGTATATAGATGAGTAAGGATAACATAGCAATATAATGATATCCCAACAAGTAAATAAATGTTCCAACAAGGAACGGCTCCAATCTTCACCTGCAACTAGCAACGCTATAAGAAGGGGCTGAGCAAAGCGGTAACATAGCCAATCAATGGTTTTGCTAGGACAAAGGTGGGTTAGAGGCTCAATCATGGCAATTGGGAGGCTGACAAGCAAGTGGTAGGCATCGTAGCATTGGCAAAGCAAAAGAGCGAGCAAACTAGCATAGCAAAGATAGTAGTGATTTCAAGGGTGTGATCATCTTGCCTGCACAGTTGTCAGAATTGACTGGATCCTCAAAAGCAAACTCAATGGGCTCCTCATTAGTGAACTCGTCTCCCGGCTCTACCCAACAACACAAACAAGCAACAAGGATACAATCAACCACGTGCAAGGGCAACCAATAATATGCAAGGATGATATGCTATGCGGGATGCGATGCGGGATGCAAAATGCAGGACGTGACAGGAAATGCATGAACCTGGCATCAACTTGGAAAACCAAGTGTGCCACTGGATAGAGGGGAAGAAATCCCCTGAAAACGATATAAAGATCATGGCAATCAGAGCTACGGTTTGGAAATGGCAAGCATTTTACGAAACGAACCGATCTGCGATCTACAACAAGTAGGCTCCTAAATGCAACAAAATGAACATGCTACAGCCACCAAACATGAAAACAAATTGCATGGCAGTGATGTACTCAAGAAGCTTAACAAATCACCAGGACTAAGGCATAGGAAAATTCATCCATTAAGGGCTTCAAACAAGCATGGCAAAACTGAATAAGCGAAACAGATTTCAGACTTAGCGAAATCAACGCTAGTCTGAAATTTCAGACCACGATGCTCTCTTCGGAGCAGCAAAACAACATGAAGAAAAACCTGAACATGGAAAGTAAGAGCATGGAATGGAGCTACTCAACAAGCTTAACAAAACACCCAAAATGACCTGGGGCCAAAAGGGTGCACAAAATACTCTACCGAGCACACGAACATCGATGAAACACAATCAGTTTTCAGACTTGGTGAAAACTGGGACATGCTGAAATAATAACTCACGGAGGCATGCAAACGAGCTCGATGCACTCACTACGGTGCAAGTCATGGCAAGGCAAGCATATATCCACTAACAAAATGCTAGCTAGACATGGCAAGAACAAAGGCATAGCATGCATGGATCACTAGCAATAACTCCGGCAAAATCGCAAAAGAGTTCACGATCTGCCCAAAACAACAACTATGCAAAAGTTGAGCTCGATTGAGTCAACCTAGGGTGCTCCAACATAACAAGTAAAGACATGGATGGATTAAGCACAACAAGCATAACAAATCACTCTTACTGATCATCCTCAAAAGAGGCACGGATCACTAGGAAACAAGCTGGACATATAGCATCGTGAACTAAAAACATCCCAGACTTAGTGATTTTCACTAAGTCCCTGAAATCAGTAAACTTAGGTAGCCCTCTTCGCAAGCTTGCACAAGACAACACACACATCCTAAAAATTCAAGGGAGGCACCTCTGGAAAGAAGACAACATGCTTAACAATTCAACCCAAAGGGGCACAGGCATATCATGCATGGATTAAACATGGCAAAAATGACAAGTGCATGTAGGGCTAACGGATCTGCAATTTAACTCATGATGCCTTCTTCCAACAGCATTTTGGGCACCAAGATGACCTCAAATGCAAATGATGCAATGGAATGAAATGATGTACTCGTCGAGACGAAGATTTTGATATATCATATGCCCAAATCGGAGCTACGGATGCAAAGATATGGAGCCTCGAAAAGAGCAACTTGGATCAAGAATTCTGGGACTTAGCAAAAAAATCAACCTCTCCTAGGGTTTACTGTAGCTCCGATCTGGATCGGATCTCGCGGCACTGTTCCCGAAGGCGGCTGCGGCGGCGCGGATGTCGAGGACGGCGGGGACGAGGACGGCGGCCGGCGGAGGCGAGGTCACCGGCGGCCGGGGGTGGCGGCGCGGGGTCCCGCGGGGCCGGAGCTAGGACCGACTTCGGCGGCGGATCTTTTTTTGGAAACTAGGGTTGGACGGGGGAGACTAGATCCGAAAATGGGGGGGCCTTTATATAGGCATAGGGGGAGCTAGGAGTGTCCAAATGAGGTGCGGTTTTCGCCCACACGATCGTGATCGAACGACCGAGACGGTGGAGGAGAGTTTGGTGGGTTTTGGGCCAAAATGGTGGGGTGTTGGGCTGCACACACACGAGGCCTTTTCGGTCCCTCGGTTAACCGTTGGAGTATCAAACGAAGTCCAAATGACCCGAAACTTGACAGGCGGTCTACCGGTAGTAAACCAAGGCCGCATGGCAAGTCTCGGTCCAATCCGGAAATGTTTACTCCCCACACATGAAAGAAAGCTAGAAATGGCCACCGGAGGAGAACGAAGCACCGGAATGCAAAACGGACAACGGGGAAAATGCTCGAATGCATGAGATGAACATGTATGCAAATGCAATGCACGAGATGACATGATATGAGATGCACGAAAAACAAAACAACACACGGAGACAAAGACCCGAACCCGAGAATTAAATATAACTTAATGCCGGAAACGGCAAGAGTTGGAGTACAATTCGGGAAGGTTACATATGGGGCGTTACAACACTCCACCACTACGAAAAGATCTCGTCCCGAGATCTAGGACTGAAAGAACTCCGGGTACTCAGCACGGAGGTGATCATCACGTTCCCAGGTAGCTTCACGGTCGGAATGGTGTGACCACTTGACTTTGAAAAATTTGATTGACTTGTTGCGAGTTTTGCGTTCAGTCTCTTCAAGGATTGCAACTGGGTGCTCACGATAGGAGAGATCTTCTTGGAGCTCAATGTCCTTGAAGTTGACAGTGCGCTCAGGCGTCTTGAAGCACTTACGGAGTTGCGAGACATGGAACACATCATGAACATTGGCAAAGTTTGCAGGAAGCTCGAGTTGATAGGCGAGGTCGCCTCTCTTGCTGACAATCTTGAAAGGCCCGACGTATCTGGGGGCAAGCTTCCCTTTGATACCGAAGCGACGAGTCCCTTTCATAGGAGAGACGCGGAGGTAGACATGATCTCCGATCTCGAAAGCCAAATCACGGTGCTTGCTGTCATAGTCGCTCTTCTGACGAGATTGTGCTGCTTTGAGGTTATCACGAATGACCTTGCACATTTCTTCCGCCTCTGTGATCAGGTCATTACCGAGCAGCTGACGTTCACCAGTTTCAGACCAGTTGAGAGGTGTACGGCACTTCCTACCATACAGGATTTCAAATGGGGCCTTGCCGGAACTTGCTTGGAAACTGTTGTTGTACGAGAATTCAGCATAAGGAAGACAATCCTCCCACTTCATGCCGAAGGAGATAACACAAGCCCTGAGCATATCTTCAAGAATCTGGTTGACACGCTCGACTTGACCGCTTGTTTGAGGATGGAAAGCAGTGCTGAAGCGAATGCTGGTGCCCATGGCCTTCTGAAAAGATTCCCAGAACTTGGAGGTAAAGATGCTGCCATGGTCTGAAGATATCACTTGAGGAATACCGTGCAGAGAGACAATACGAGAGGTATAGAGCTCCGCCAATTGAGCTGCAGTGATTGACTCTTTGATGGGCAGGAAATGAGCCACTTTGGTGAGCTTGTCGATGACAACGAATATAGCATCATTGCCACGCTTGGACTTAGGAAACCCAGTCACAAAGTCCATTTCAATGTGGTCAAACTTCCATTCTGGAATGGCGAGAGGTTGGAGGAGACCTGCTGGCCTTTGGTGTTTTGCTTTCACTCTTCTGCAGACATCACATTCATTCACGAATTGAGCGATCTCGCGCTTCATTCGAGTCCACCAATAAGTTTGCTTCAGATCTTGATACATCTTCATGCTCCCAAGGTGGATGGAGAGGAGAGAGTTGTGAGCCTCATTCATGATCACTTTACGAAGTTCACCTTTGGGCACAACAATTCGATCCTCGAAGAAGAGAGTGTCCTTGTCATCAAGTCGGTAGCACTTGTACTTGGACTGACTCTTTGCAATACCAATCTTCACCTTTTTCACCATAGCATCAAGAAGCTGGGCTTGGCGAATCTGGTCTTCCAAGGTAGGAGAAACTTGAAGGTTGGTGAGGAAACCTTGAGGAACAACTTGCAGATTAAGTTTGCGGAAAGCTTCACAAAGCTCGGGTTGATAAGGCTTGAGAATCAGACTGTTGCAATATGCTTTTCTGCTCAAAGCATCAGCAATCACATTAGCCTTGCCTGGAGTATACTCGATACTCGGATTGTACTCTTGAATCATTTTGACCCATCGAGTCTGCCTGAGGTTGAGATTAGGCTGAGTGAAGATGTACTTGAGACTCTTGTGATCAGTGAAGATGTCCACATTCCTTCCCAAGAGAAGATGTCTCCAAGTCAACAATGCGTGCACAACTGCCGCCAACTCGAGATCATGAGTGGGGTAGTTCCTCTCATTAGGCTTCAACTGGCGAGAGGTATAGGCAACAACTTTCTTCTCTTGCATCAGTACAGCACCTAGACCTTGGAGAGAGGCATCACAAAAGACCTCGTACGGCTTGGCTTCATAAGGCGGAGTTAGAACTGGAGCACTGATCAATTTCTCTTTCAAAGCGTTGAAAGCAACATCACACTCCGGAGACCAAACGTACTTGACGTGCTTCTGAAGAAGATTTGAGAGAGGCTTCGCGATCTTGGAAAAGTTTTGAACGAATCTTCGGCAATAACTTGCAAGACCGAGGAAGCTACGGAGTTGCTTCACGTTCTGAGGAGGTTCCCAATTGACAATTGCAGACACCTTCTCAGGATCCACGGAAATGTCCTTGGCAGAGATAATATGGCCAAGATAAAGAACCTCATCGAGCCAAAACTCACACTTGGAGAACTTGGCGTAAAATTGATGTTCCCTGAGCTTGTCAAGAACCAAACGCAAGTGTTTGGCATGATCTTCCTTGTTCTTCGAGAAAACCAGGATGTCGTCGAGATAGACCAAAACAAAGTCGTTGGTGTAGGGGTTGAAGATGAAGTTCATCATACGAGAGAACGTCGGAGGAGCATTGGCAAGGCCAAAAGACATAACAGTGTATTCATATGACCCATAGCTTGTTCTGAACGCCGTCTTTGGAATATCTTGCTCACGAATGCGAATTTGGTGATAACCCATACGGAGGTCAAGCTTGGAGAATACTTGGGAACCTTTGAGTTGTTCAAACAACTCATTAATGTTGGGAAGTGGGTATTTGTTCTTGATGGTCTTCTTGTTCAATGGACGGTAATCAACACAAAGTCAGTCCGTTCCATCCTTCTTCTTCACAAAAAGAACACCACAACCCCACGGAGAAGTACTAGGCCGAATGAGACCCATCCTTTCTTGAACATCGAGTTGTTTCTTCAACTCCTTCAACTCCTCGGGGCCGAGCTTGTAGGGACGTTTGCACACAGGTTCCATACCAGGCTCAAGTTCAATAACAAATTCAACCGGCCGGTTTGGAGGCATGCCTGGGAGTTCTTCAAGGAAGACATCTTGATACTCACAAACAACCGGAATCTGCGATATAGCATCCAATTCACCCTTCTCATTGAGAGAGAACAACCGGATGGTATTATCCCGAGCAGCAAAGACAATCACTTCCTCAGACGAATGAGTCAGTTGAATCTGCCTGGCTGCACAATCCAGCTGAGCTTTATGTTTAGAGAGCCAGTCCATCCCAAGAATAAGATCGATATCAGAATCACCAAGAACCGTTGGAGAAGCCAGAAACTTGAAAGCACCCAACATGATAGAAATGTCTGGAGCAATGGAGTTAGCCTGCATGCGTTTACCAGGAGAGACGACTGCTAATGGACTAGGCAAAATTTGCTGAACCAACCCATGCCTAGATGTAAATGGCCTTGAAATGAAACAATGCGAAGCACCCGTGTCAAAAAGAACTTTTGCAGGAATATCATTAATAGGAAGGTTACCCATGATGACATCTGAAGAATCCTCTGCCTGAGCTGCGTTCATGAAGTTGACCTTGGCGGACTTGGGATTATGCTTGACCACAGCTGTACTTGCCGATCTGACAGGAGGAGGAGGAGGAAGACGCCTCTGGTTGAAACACTTGTTGGCATAGTGACCCTTCTATTGGCACTTGTTGCACGTGACCTCAGAGAGCGGACGGTGGTACGGAGCAGTCAATCTTGGAGCTTGAGACGAAGTCTTGTTCTGAAAGCCTGGGTTGGGTGGGTGGGATGAACCACTGCCACCTTTGCTCTTCTGCCGATACGGCTGACGGAACGGAGGAGGAGGAAGCCAATACTTCTGCTGCTTGGCCACTTGAGTAGAGGAAGAAGGCGTAGTGTCTCTGACTCGCTTCCTGGAAGCATCACACCTTAGGTGAGCAGCCTCTTGCTTCAGTGCCATGTTGTAGAACTCATCGTATCTCAGCGGCTCGAAGAGGACAAGAGCGAGCTGAATTTCTTCACGAATACCACCCCTGAACTGATAGATCATGCTCTTCTCATCAGGAACATCCTGCTTGGCAAAACGGGCGAGCTTCTGGAACAACTTGTTGTAGTCATAGACAGACAAAGAGCCTTGCTTCAGATTGCGGAATTCTTCACGTTTGCTTTCAGTCACACTTTGAGGAATGTGATGAGCTCGGAAATCACGACGGAAATCATCCCAAGTGATCAAACGTCCACCTCTGGAATCCCGGTACTGCTGAAACCACTCTGCGGCCTGATCCTTGAGCTAGAAAGACGCGAACTTGACGAAATCTTCAGGTCTGACGTTGCTACATTCAAAATGCTTGCCCAGATCGACTAACCAATCATCAGCATCGGTAGCCTCAACGCAGTTGCTGAACGTCTTTGGACCATTTGCGAGGAACTGATTCAGAGTTGCAAAATGGTTCTGGTTGTTGCCTTGATTCGCTTGACTGCTTTGATTCCGCTCTTGGATGATTTGCATGATCAGCTGAGTATTTGCATTAGTAGCAGCCATCACAGCTTGCCATGCTTCCGGAGGAGGCGGAGGTGGTGGAGGATCAGGGTTCGGAGTCGTGCGCGTTGGAGGAGCCATCCTGAAGATGTTGACCACCGTTAGCACACAAATAGAGAAATATTGAAGGTGAAACCAACGGAATGAAAATTGCAACATAAAGTCTTCACATCCGAACAAAATGAACGAATGCACTTCTCTTAAGTGGTCATATATTCCTAAATTGCGAAGCCACGAAGAATCAGGTAGAAGAGGTACATCAACGAGGGATGGAATCAACATATGACGTCGAAGAAGAACGAATACCACAACTCGAAATAAAACCAAGGGTTGGCTTGCGGAATAAGCCGGAACAAACACATGATAGAAATTTCGTCCGAAGTGTTCGTGGTAGGACCTACACGGGCTCGACCGTACAGCACCATCATGTACAAGGCAGTGCACATGACATATGAAGCGTCCCCGAGTCAGCATAGCCAAGGACTCTTTAAGACACAATGGGACGACTGTAAAATCGACCGTGAATAGGCGAACCACTAGACGTCGAACCCCAATTTCATATCACACATCTGTTGGAAAGATATCCTAAGGCTACTTGAATTCCCACCTATGAAATTCCCAAAACTTTCCGGTTATGCAATCAGGTGTTGGGGATATAGGGGAAGCATAATATCTCACCCAAGCTAGCAAATCCTACATCCAGCTGCATCCATCCTTCAACACATAACCAAGAAACCTTCAGAAACCATCTATCTCAACCTCCGAAAAGCATCCGTTATACAAGTTATGGCGATACTCCCGAACTCCCGCCCCAGTACTGGGTGGCGTCGAGGTTATCTCACCAACGAACTGCATAAAGGAGATTTTCGATGTCGCGCACATATCTCAAGTATGCCAGAATTGCAACGATAGAATTATGATGACAACACCTCAGAGCTCAACTCCCCGGGACACTTCCACTAAACCCCTGACAGGAGGCACCAAGACAGTATTCTCATCATAAGCCATCGGAACAAAACTAAGATACTCGCGTGATCCTAAAAATTTTTTTAGTGAAATCTGAGAAGAGAAGAGTCAAAACTCTACGTTAGGATGCCTTACCAGAGCGATGAGGAGACTGGGAAGTAAAAAGAATTCCTAAGCTCTCCGATATATAATTCCTAAGGACTCAAAACATTTTTCTAGACACAACTCGGCTGCTAAAAACGATCAAGCAATGGGGCTCCTAAGGTCGGGGAAGGCTCTGATTACCAACTTGTAACGCCCTCGATGCGGCTATGTCTCCCACGTGTCGAGGCACGCCTTAGAGACATAGGCGCATTGAAAGCAATGTCGCAAGTCGGGAATCATTACACAACCCAAGTACATATATAATATAAAGGCGAATAAAATATAATAGTTGGCTTACACTCGCCACGTCACATCAAAGTACATAAATAACATCCATCATACAAACACTCATGGCCCGACTACGGCGCCAAAATAGAAAAGACCCCCAACAAGCGACTAGGTCCTGCATCTAACCCCGAATAGGCATCCCTACTGATCATCAGGAAACGACACATAGTAACGCTGAGAGTCCTCGTCGTACTCCCACTTCAGCTCGAGCGCGCCATCAGGAGAAGTATCATCGGTCCCTGCATCTGGTGTAATAGTAATCTATGAGCCACAAAGGACTCAGCAATCTCGCACCCTCGCGATCAAGACTATTTAAGCTTAATAGGTAGGAAAGGGGTAATGTAAAGTGGAGCTGCAGCAAGCGACTAGCATATATGGTGTCTACCTTATTCGCAAAGGAGAGCGAGAAGAGGAGGCAAAGCACGAGCGGAAACTAAATAGAGCAGCCTACGCAAACATAACTCCAACGCCGTGTCCACTTCCTGGACTCCGCCGAGAAGAGGCCATCACGGCAACACACCCAGTTGATTCATTTTAATTATTTAAGGTTCAAGTTATCTACAACCGGACATTAACAAATTCCCATCTACCCATTACCGCGGGCACGGCTTTCGAAAGATCAATCCCTGCAGGGGGGTCCCAACTTAGCCCATAACAAGCTCTCACGGTCAACGAAGGAATAGACCTCCACCCAGGACCCACCGATTAGACTCGGTATCCCGGTACAACAAGATGATTCGACAGGTCAAAACTAGTCGAGCAACACCGCCTGAATGTGCCGACAAATCCCGATAGGAGCTGCACATATCTCTTTCTCAGGGCACACTCAGATTGTCTTAGGTACGGGTAGGCCAGCCCAGAGTTGCCCCTGGTGGCCACCGGCAGCTGACAGTTGGACCAACACTTAGAGGAGCACTGGCCCGGGGGGGGGGGGTTAAAATAAGATGACCCTCGGGCTTCGGAAACCCAAGGGAAAGAAAAGGGTAGGTGGAAAATGGTAAAACCAATGTTGGGCATTGCTGGAAAAGCTTTAATCAAGGCGAACTATCAAGGGGTTCCCATTATAGCCCAACCGCGTAAGGGACGCAACAATCCGGGAACATAACACCGATATGACGGAAACTAGGGCGGCAAGAGTGGAACAAAACACTAGGAGAGAGGCCGAGCCTTCCACCCTTTACCAAGTATATAGATGAGTAAGGATAACATAGCAATATAATGATATCCCAACAAGTAAATAAATGTTCCAACAAGGAACGGCTCCAATCTTTACCTGCAACTAGCAACGCTATAAGAAGGGGCTGAGCAAAGCGGTAACATAGCCAATCAATGGTTTGCTAGGACAAAGGTGGGTTAGAGGCTCAATCATGGCAATTGGGAGGCTGACAAGCAAGTGGTAGGCATCGTAGCATTGGCAAAGCAAAAGAGCGAGCAAACTAGCATAGCAAAGATAGTAGTGATTTCAAGGGTGTGATCATCTTGCCTGCACAGTTGTCAGAATTGACTGGATCCTCAAAAGCAAACTCAACGGGATCCTCGTTAGCGAACTCGTCTCCCGGCTCTACCCAACAACACAAACAAGCAACAAGGATACAATCAACCACGTGCAAGGGCAACCAATAATATGCAAGGATGATATGCTATGCGGGATGCGATGCGGGATGCAAAATGCAAGACATGATAGGAAATGCATGAACCTGGCCTCAACTTGGAAAACCAAGTGTGCCACTGGATAGAGGGGAAGAAATCCCCTGAAAACGATATAAAGATCATGGCAATCGGAGCTACGGTTTGGAAATGGCAAACGTTTTACGAAACGAACCGATCTGTGATCTACAGCAAGTAGGCTCCTAAATGCAACAAAATGAACATGCTACAGCCACCAAACATGAAAACAAATTGCATGGCAGTGATGTACTCAAGAAGCTTAACAAATCACCAGGACTAAGGCATAGGCAAATTCATCCATTAAGGGCTTCAAACAAGCATGGCAAAACTGAATAAGCGAAACAGATTTCAGACTTAGCGAAATCAACGCTAGTCTGAAATTTCAGACCACGATGCTCTCTTCGGAGCAGCAAAACAACATGAGGCAAAACCTGAACATGGAAAGTAAGAGCATGGCATGGAGCTACTAAACAAGCTTAACAAAACACCCAAAATGACCTGTGGAAAAAAGGGTTCACAAAATACTCTACCGAGCACACGAACATCGATGAAACACAATCAGTTTTTAGACTTAGTGAAAACTGGGACATGCTGAAATAATAACTCACGGAGGCATGTAAACGAGCTCGATGCACTCACTACGGTGCAAGTCATGGCAAGGCAAGCATATATCCACTAACAAAATGCTAGCTAGACATGGCAAGAACAAAGGCATAGCATGCATGGATCACTAGCAATAACTCCGGCAAAATCGCAAAAGAGTTCACGATCTGCCAAAAACAACAACTATGCAAAAGTTGAGCTCGATTGAGTCAACCTAGGGTGCTCCAACATAACAAGTAAAGACATGGATGGATTAAGCACAACAAGCATAACAAATCACTCTTGCTGATCATCCTCAAAAGAGGCACGGATCACTAGGAAACAAGCTGGACATATAGCATCGTGAACTAAAAACATCCCAGACTTAGTGATTTTCACTAAGTCCCTGAAATCAGTAAACTCAGGTAGCCCTCTTCGCAAGCTTGCACAAGACAACGCACACATCCTAAAAATGCAAGGGAGGCACCTCTGGAAAGAAGACAACATGCTTAACAATTCATCCCAAAGGGGCACAGGCATATCATGCACGGATTAAACATGGCAAGAATGACAAAAGTGCATGTAGGGCTAACGGATCTGCAATTTAACTCATGATGCCTCCTTCCAACAGCATTTTGGGCACCAAGATGACCTCAAATGCAAATGATTCAATAGTATGAAATGATGTACTCGTCGAGACGAAGATTTTGATATATCATATGCCCAAATCGGAGCTACGGATGCAAAGATATGGAGCCTCGAACAGAGCAACTTGGATCAAGAATTCTGGGACTTAGCAAAAAAATCAACCTCTCCTAGGGTTTACTGTAGCTCCGATCCGGATCGGATCTCGCGGCACTGTTCCCGACGGCGGCGGCGGCGCGGATGTCGAGGACGGCGGGGACGAGGACGGCGGCCGGCGGAGGCGAGGTCGCCGGCGGCCGGGGGTGGCGGCGCGGGGTCCCGCGGGGCCGGAGCTAGGACCAACTCCGGCGGGCTCCTGCGGCGGCTCGGCCGGAGAAGCGGGCGGCGGCGGCCGGAGTGGCAACCGGCGTCGAGGCGGCGATGGGAGGTGGCGGCCGGTGATGGCGGCCCACGGTGGCGCGGCCACCGGGGTCGGGGAAGACGAAGGGCGGCGGCGGCGGCCGGATCTGGCCCGGGTGGGCAAGGGGCGGGCCTCCCGCGGGCCGGCGGGCTTCGGCGGCGGGCGGCGGTCGGCGGGGACGTGTGTCGGGCCCTGGTTGGTCGGCCATGGCGGCGGACGTTGTCCGGCTCCGCCCGGACACGTCCGTCGGCGGCGGATCTTTTTTTTGAAACTAGTGTTGGACGGGGGAGACTAGATCCGAAAATGGGGGGGTCTTTATATAGGCATAGAGGGAGCTAGGAGTGTCCAAATGAGGTGCGGTTTTCACCCACACGATCGTGATCGAACGACCGAGACGGTGGAGCAGAGTTTGGTGGGTTTTGGGCCAAAATGGAGGGGTGTTGGGCTGCACACACACGAGGCCTTTTCGGTCCCTCGGTTAACCGTTGGAGTATGAAACGAAGTCCAAATGACCCGAAACTTGACAGGCGGTCTACCGGTAGTAAACCAAGGCCGCATGGCAAGTCTCGGTCCAATCCGGAAATGTTTACTCCCCACACACGAAAGAAAGCTAGAAATGGCCACCGGAGAAGAACGAAGCACCGGAATGCAAAACGGACAACGGGGAAAATGCTCGAATGCATGAGATGAACATGTATGCAAATGGAATGCACGAGATGACATGATATGAGATGCACGAAAAACAAAACAACACACGGAGACAAAGACCCGAACCCGAGAATTAAATATAACTTAATGCCGGAAACGGCAAGAGTTGGAGTACAATTCGGGAAGGTTACATATGGGGCGTTACATCTATGGTATGATAGACTGATCATCTTCATTCTATACGTATCCCTAGCACATCAAGCCACTGATTGATTTGTTCAAGGAGAAGAAGTTCCTTCTTAAGAATCATGACTTATGTTAGGACTTTGTTATCCTCGATAATGGTTCCCCACCTGAACTCGGTAGTGTTTTATTATAAGACTACCATGTGGTCATGCTTGTCTGGGACATCGTGTTCACATGTGTTTAGCAGAACGAGCTCATGTTTTGGAGCTTACTACCATAGTCCATTTCCTGAGAATCTTGCAATGTCATCCCGTCGATTTGTGTTGCAAACTTTCAATTCTTTCTGGACTCGATGAGTCTGGAATATCCTGACACCAACCAGATCTGAATCTCTGGCAGATATGATGGTTGGAGCATTTTCCAAGAACTATAATATTGGTCTCTCGATAACCGGTAAAGTGGATGTCGTGGCCAACACATCCAGCCGGAAGACTTATTATTGTAGTATCTCGATTGAAGAAAGTTGACCACCTTCCCATGAGGATTTCGTAGGATTTACCTCCGTAGTTAATCCTTACGGATTCCTGAGCTTCCGAAGTCTGACCTTTACTTGATGTCCTAGATACCAAACCATATTAATAAATGGGTTATCCTAGCACATCAAGGAGAACATTAGAAGCGGAGTGCTACATGTCTCTCGGTCGATCTTCCAGATTTTGTTTCCTTGGCCTCGCTAAGGTGAAATCTGAGAAAGTGTTATCTTCCTTTGCACCCGCATTGTCCATCACTATTCATCATGGTAGTAAGATGTGTTGCCAGGATCCTCGGCACGGATGTTGGTAAGACCTTGATGAGTATGGAAATGCTCAAGTTCTTGAGAGCACGCTCAGGCACTAGGTTCTGATGTTGTCGTTAACTGGAATGTGCCTCCGTTCTCTCAGTTGTTCGATAGCCATCCAATTGGTGGAATCACCTTTGCCAGTGAACTTTCTCCCCAGTTACTAGAATCATTCCCAACATTTGCATTTTATTCCCAGCTTACACCTCAGTAGTTATTGTTCATGATCATCTTCAAAAGTGGACTTACCATAGGTCTCATCCATTTCCAATGAGAAGCAAAAATCATCCATTGCGTTGTCTTCAACAAGATAGTCCACATCATCCATCCTAGTCGGAGTATGCCATTCTTTCGAACCCCTTCCAACGATCGATTGTGATTACCTCAGCCTGGTATAGAGAGTTTCAATGATCTTTGTATCAAAAGTAATTCTTTTTGCCACTTAAGGGAAATGCCCTACGAGTCATTTTTCCCTAAGGTGTCCCATTATGGAATCATGGCAATTACCTCCTCGCTACTTTGAAACCATGCACCATCCCAGTCCAGCGTGGAATTGTTGCCTACCAATTTGAACCCTTGTCATCTTTTACCTTCCATCTCTCCCGGTGTGTGTTTTGTGTCTCAGCACAAGAGATGTTCCAGTGTCTGACTCCATGAGTTGATCTTAAGTTGCTCGATCTTTGAGAAGATTGTTTCCTGTAGAGTTTCCTTCCCTCTTCATCGTGTTGGATGAAGATCTCGAAGACAAAGACGTCAAGAGCAACGTGATGCAATATATCGGTATCTTCGAGAAGGGCAGTTCGATCGAGAAGACTGTGATAGTTTGGTGAGCTCTCTGTCTTCTTACTCCACTTCTTGAATCTCGGGACGATATTCTTGTTTTAGTGGTGGTGAGTTGTCACATCCCAAGTTCTGGTAATGCCTAGTGCTAACATATGGTGTTGCATCATGTCTACTTTACTCAGAAAATTCGAAATGGGGATGACAAGCCCTAGCACTAAATGAAATGCAATTAGGATCAAAATAAAAATATTTTCAATAAACCCAGAATGCCCTTTAGAAAAGTTCATTATCTTTGATAAAGGTGAAAACCTCTGCCAAAAATGATGCACATATTTTTAGGCCATTCTGGATTTTTGAATAACCCATATTGTATTTGAATTGGGGCCTTTAAATACTATTAATATTTTTAAATGCTCCAATAATTCTGAAAATATTTAAGGGCATCTGTAATAATCCATTTAATGCCCACAATTAATTTCAGGATTTATTAAAATGGTTTGATGTTAAAACTAAAACCAAAACAAATTGCAGAAAAGAAAATAGAAAACAGAAACTAAATAAGAGAGAGAGAGAGAGGACTTACCTGGCCTCACTGTGTAGCCCACCTAGTCAGCCCAGCTGTGGCCCAGCACCATAGAGAGCCCAGCCCACCACCCCACCGCGTCGTCTTCCTCCTACCAGTAGGAGTAGCTCGCTTTCGCGCGCGCGCTCGCCTGGCCACCTCCTGCTTCCTCCCCGGGCCTTCTAGCGATGCCACGGAGACGCCCCGTGGCCCCTCGCTCCTCTCCCTCACTCTCTGCTCTCCCCCTCGCCTCTGCTCCCTCTCCTGAGCACACCCGAGCGTTCCCGTCGCCGCCGATCGCCGTAGCCGTGGCCACTGGCCACCGCACCCCCTGCCGACATGCCCATCGACTCCGCCGCAACGCTTCGCACCTCCAAGCAGAAGAACGCAAGCCCGGACGGCCTCCTTCCCCGTCAACGCCGCCGTCCTCAACCTCGGGTGCCGGTGATGCCGCCGTCAATTCGCCGGGCCCCGTGCCTCCCCTGCCTCGCCAGCAGCACCAGCAGACCCACCGTGAGCTCCTGCACATTTCCCCCTAACCCTATGGCTTGCCGCTCGCCGTAGTCGTCGTTTCACTGATCGCCGTAGCAAATTTCCGCCTGAGCTCGCCGTCGGCGTAGCTCCGGTGACCATTTGGTCACCCCAGCGAGCTCAACGCGTTCATAGTGCCCCGTAGAGCATTCCTAGCACAAAAGTAGCCCGCTCGCTCTCTGCAGCATCGAACCCGTGGTCGCCCAAACTCCGGCCGCCGCTGCCAAGCTCGCCGGCGTCGTTTCCGGCCTCCCCGCACCCAACCGCCCGCACCACTCGATGCGCGCGAGCTCCAGCTACTCGTAGATGGGCTTCGCCATTGATTGGTCGCCGGAGGAAGATTTCCGAGCCTCACCGTCGCGTCTGGCCTCGCCGGCGTCGAGTCACCGGCAGGCTTGACCTGATCGGCCCAGGGTTTGACCTCCCCTGACGTGTGGGCCCAGGCGCCTGCTTAATTAGTGTTAGGTTAGTTAGTGTTAATTAACTTAGCTAATTAGATGAGCCACTGACATGCGGGCCCCGCCCGGCTAACTAAGTTAGTTAGGGCTACTCCTATTTAGGTTAGTTAGGTTAGTCGCTGACCAGTGGGCCCAATCCAGTTAGTTAGGGCTAACTAACTTGGTTTGTTGACTGGGTCACTGACCAGTGGGTCCCACTAGTCAGGTTTGACCTGGTCAACGCCTTTGACCTGCTGACGTCACCCCGACGTCATGCTGATGCAGTATATGCTTCTGGGATTTTAAATAAGTCAGAAATCATTTATTTATTTTCATAAAATACCCAAAACTTCTAAAAATCATAGAAATTAAACCGTAACTCCAAATAAGATAAATTATATATGAAATATTATCAGAAAAATTCAAGGAATCTGTTTATGGCATTTTCATGCATGTAAGAACAACTTAAGGCCACTGTTTAGGACAAAAAAATTAAATGGCATTTAACTAATCATATATGGAGTTTGAATTTGAATCTTGCATTCAAACCAACTTCATTTAATTGTGTTGCTAGTTGCATTAGCTCAATCAACAACATATTGCCATGTCATTATCATGCATCATGTTGTGCATTGCATTGACTGTGTTCTTCCTTCTTTGCCGGTAATTGTCCCCTCTTGGTAGACGCTGCTCCGACGCTGTGATCATTGACACTGATGAAGACTCAATGTTATCTTCAGAAGTGCCAGGCAAGCACAACCCCCTTGTTCATCCCGATACAAGCCCACTCTCTCGCCTCTGCTCCTGTTTACTGCATTAAGACAACGCAATTCAAACTGCTGTGTGCTATGGTAGTTGAACCCTTATCCTCTACATGACCTGTCATTGCCACAGTAACTAGATGAAACCTACTAGCAAGTGTAGGAGTTGATTGAGCGATGTATGTGATTCCTACCATGCTATGCCTTCTATGCTTAGAGTTGTGTCAGGTCTGGTTCATCTGGGTGATGGGCTAGAGTGATATGATTATGTCGGTAATATGAGGAATGTGTTGAACATGTTTTGGTGAAGGTATCGACGAGTGGCCATGTAGGAGTACATGGTGGGTTGTTTCATTGAGACCGTCCTTAAGAACTGAGATCTGTATGTGTGATTTAAGATTCAGCTACTACCATGCATTGGTATCCTTAATTGACCCTCTCGGCTTGTTAATCACCCTAGTACTCTGTTCAGGAGTTGCAAATAGTTTCTGGTGTTTGTAGGTTATGTGTTGGCGGCCGTGCGTAGCGCCGACCCTAGGGGTGGGCTATGTTGCGGTAGATACACTGTGGCCGGGTATGCCGGGCACCCGTTTGGCGTCTTGGGACCCTGTTCACATCGTTCGGGGCCGTATGTGGAAACCTCAGCCGGACTCCCTGCGGATGGAACCTGGATAGGCGATAAACCTGGACTAGAGACTTAAGTGTTTAGGTAGGCCGTGGCCGACACCCTCGCTGGGCTTCCGCTTGAAGGTTGTCGAGTACATGTCGTGTAAACGGCGGTAAGTGGTGAAAGCGTGTATGACGAAGTACACCCCTGCAGGTTATAAAACTATTCGAATAGCCACGTCCACGGTAAAGGACTACTTGGTTGCCTATAACAGTTCATAGACAAGTGAAAGTGGATACTTTAAAACTCGCAAGATAAGTGTGTGTGCTATGGATGGCCTTCTCGTGGGGAGACGAGAGCGGATCCATAGTGGTGTATTGAATGGTGAATATGTGGACTCGTGTGCGCCACCTCCAAAGAGTTGCTTGCAGTCGTAGTTCAGATAGCCACCGAGTCAAAGCTGGCTTGCTGCAGTTAAACTCCACCGCCCCCCGCTTTTGTTGATACCGATGCATATGTAGCTAGTTCTGATGTAAGTCTTGCTGAGTACCTTTGTACTCATGTTTGCTTAATTTATGTTTTGCAGAGAGACTCCAGTCTCGCTAGTAGTTTCGCGTGGACTTCGATGTTAGCTTGATACCTCAGCTACGATCTTGTGCCCTCGGCAGGATCTGGTAGATAGTCAGGCTTCTTAGCCTTTTTCATTTGTAGATGTCTATTCTCAGACATGTTAAGCTTCCGCATGTGCTTTGACTTGTATGCTATGATTGTTGGGTCATGAGACCCATGTTTGTAATATCTCGCTCCTCGGAGCCTAATGAATAAATACTTGAGTTGTAGAGTTATGTTGTGATGCCATGTTGTATTTACACATATCGAGCATACTGTGTGTATGATTGAAATGCTTGGTATGTGTGGGATCCGACAATCTAGTTGTTTTTCCTTGGGAGTCTCTCTTATGGGGAAATGTAGTCTAGTGCTTCCATGAGCCATAGTAGTCCGCTATAGCCCGGTTCACTGGAGTCCTGTTAGCCCAGCACTACTGCTGAGGACACTTGACTGGCCGGCATGTGTTTCACTTTGTCCCTGTGTCTGTCCCTTCGGGGAAATGTCATGCGGTGACATCCGGAGTCCTTCTTAGCCTGCTACAGCCCGGGTTCCCGGAGTCTTGTTAGCCCAGTGCTACAGCCCGGATTCACACGCTGCTGACCGACACGCTCGATGTGAATCATGTATGCCTGTCCCCATAGGTTAGTGCCGCTTTGGGTTCACGACTAGCCATGTCGGCCCGAGTTCTCTGTCATATGGATGCTAGCTACACTATCATATACGTGAGCCAAAAGGCGACACCCGTGGGATACCGTGCGTGAGGCCGCAAAGTGATATGAGGTGTTACCGGCTAGATCGATGTGACATAGAATCGGGGTCCTGATAGCGGCGGCGCGGGTGGCGGCGGCGCACGGTGCTCGAGGCGGTGCTGGCGGCTAGGGTTCGGCCCGGGGTGGGCTGGCTTATAAAGCCTAGCGGGCCGGAAGTCCGGGTCGGACACGGCCCCTAGGTCGGTGCGCGTTTTTTTAAATAATTACACGCAGAAGAAAAATAAAAAGGAATACTAAACGGACTCCAAATATTCCTAAATAAATTTTCTCGGGCTTCTAAAATCAAGCCTCACAAGGTGAACATTTATTTGGGACCTAAATGCAATTTTGAAAACGCACATTTTTCCTAAATTCAAATAAAATGACGAAAAACTCCGAAATAAAATCTTATTTGATTTTATTATTAAATCCTCAATATTTCTTTATTTTGGGAAAGTCATTTTATTCCCTCTCTCATAATTTTTTAATAGAAATAATTGATGATAAAATAAATAAAATCAAATGATCCTATTCTCAAAATTTGAGAAAACTCAAATATGAAAATAACGAAATCCCCAAGTCTCTCCGTGGGTCCTTGAGTTGCGTAGAAATTTCTAGGATCAACCAAAATCCAAAATAAAATATGTTATGCATAGATGATCTAATGTATAACATTCCAAATTGAAAATTTGGGATGTTACAAACAAGCCCTGCGCCGCTATCACAGCCACATGGTTCATGCCCGGAGCCTTGAGGAAGGTGACCTTGTCCTTAGGCGTGTTCAGTCCGCCAAGGGTGCAAACAAGTTGGCACCAAAGTGGGAAGGCCCGTACCGGGTAGTACGTGTCATCAGACCTGGCGCAGTTCGTCCGGGGGTCAAAGATGGCATCTTGATGCAAAAATCATGGAATATTGAGCATCTTTGTAAGTTCTACCCGTAAGGCACGATTGTCGAACCCCGCCTCGACAACCTGTTTTGTACAAGCATAGTCCCCGGGACTTGTAACCCTTTGTACAAAGCCAGGCACAGACCGTGTACATAGATTAATAAAACAAAGCGCTTTCAGAAAAACTTTCTTGCATGATTTCTTGTTTGCTTAAGTATGATCCTATTATGATTACAATCGTTCTTGAATAAGGTAATCGACATATTGTGAAGGGCCATGTGCTATCAACCCTTCTCTTTTTCTTTTGATGACAACCGAAAGGTTTCATCACGGATAGTTTCCCGGCAAGAATGATGGATGCAAGCCCATGCACTGCTCCTCAACAACCACTCCTTATCTGAAATATAACAAGGGCAGCGAACAGAGATAAGTGCATCCTATCTTTCCTTGTTATACTTAATAATGAGGAGCTTGTTCGTAGGGAAACTGTTGGTGCAATGATATGTGAAAGTGGAACAAATCCCCGTTTGGTTTTGGTAATTCATAACAACATATAGCTCATTGAACTAATATCCATTCAAGTTTAATATTGTAGAAAGTTCAATGATTGGCATTGCTTGGACTAGAGATGTGGACCCTTCAACATGATAAGGACAAAGATTGGCAAAACCTCAAGACTCTTCATTTATATTTTAGTGATCAAGATCACATTGAGTAAATAGGAAAGCCAATACTATTAAAAGGGGCTGAGGTGTTGACTAATGGTGTACTTGCTCAGAGTGTTTAGTGATATTGCTCCAAAACCCTCAACCAATTTCTCTTCCAAATGTGTTCGAAACTCAAAGTCAAACATGGCCCCACCGAAATCTCCTATCCGGCGCCATCGAGTTCATTTGACATAGCGACTACCAGAATCCCTAGCAATTCGTTTACACCAATACGGATCTCGATATCACCGAGATGGCCCTGCAAACTCTTTGTTGCATGTTGTAATTATTTCGGTCTCGCCGAAATGTGCAATCGGTCCCACCGAGTTTGCTTGACCAACTCTTTGTTTGCTCTTTGCTGAAATCGGTCCCATCGAGTTCAAGCTATCGGCGCCACCGAGATGAGGTTTTTCCCTAGCCCTAGAACATCAGTCCCACCGAGTTGTTCTAGTTGGTCCCACTTATATTCCTCACGTTCACATTTTGAATTAATTTTTTCTCAACGAGTTCTTCTATTCGTTCTGACCAAGTTGGTTCAAATGTGTGTGATGGTTGGATTTTGTGTGGAGGCTATATATACCCCTCCACCCCCTTCCCCATATGTGAGAGAGCCATCAGAACGTGCCTACACTTCCAGTACTCATTTTATGAGAGAGAACCACCTACTCATGTGTTGAGACCAAGATATTCCAGTCCACAAGAATCTTGATCTCTAGCTTTCCCCAAGTTGCTTTCCACTCAAATCATCTTTTAGCCATAGCCAAATCAATGAGAGGGAGTTCAGTGTTGGGGAGACTATCAGTTGAAGCACAAGAGCAAGGAGTTCATCATCAACACACCATCTATTACCTTATGGAGTGTGGCGTATCCTAGATTGGTTAGGTGTCGCTTGGGAGCCTTCATCATGATTGTGGAGTTGAACCAAGAAGTTTGTAAGGGCAAGGAGATCGCTTACTTCATGAAGATCTACCAGAGTGAGGCAGGTCCTTCGTGGGTGATGGCCATGGTGGGATAGACAAGGTTTCTTGTTCGTGGAGCCTTTGTGGGTGGAGCCCTCCGTGGACTCGCGCAACCGTTACCCTTCGTGGGTTGAAGTCTCCATCAGCGTGGATGTATGATAGCATTGCCTACCGGAACAACGCCAAAACTCTTCGTGTCTACATTGTGTTTTCCTTCTCCAAACCCTTCCCTTTACCTTCATATGCAATGTTCTACTTTCCGCTGCTACACTCTTAGAATTGCATGTGTAGGTTGATTGCTTCACTTGTACTAGTTGCTAAAATCTGCCAACGACTAAATTGGGAAAAGGTTAGATTTTTATTTGGTCAAGTAATCTAATCACCCCCTCTAGACCTACTTTTGATCCTACAAGTGGTATCAGAGATTTCGTCTCCATTTGCCTTGATTTCCATAGCTTTGGTGATCATAGCCTTGGCTTCACAAACTAGGAGAGTATGGCGTCTAGTGAGGGAAATTACCACCGTAGAAGTCCTTACATTGATGGTGCTAATTCTGCTAGTTGGAAGCATAAGATGAAAATGCATAGTCTTGGTCATAACCCCATCGTCTTGCAAGGTGAATACTTCGAGGATGCAAGAGAACCAGATCATGAAGCGTTCGCGGAACAATTGAAGATGTTGCAATACAATACTAAAGATTTTGATATTCTTTTCAATGGATTGTGCCTAGAAGAAATCAACAAAATCAGCCACCTTGAGAATGCAAAGGAAATTTGGGATACTTTGGTTGATATGCATGAAGGTACCGAGCTCGTCAAGGAATCCAAATTGGATGTGCTTCAAAGTCAACTTGACATGTTCAGGATGAAGGATGGCGAGGGAGTCACTGAGATGTACTCTAGGCTTGCTCGCATCACAAATGAGATTGCTGGCTTAGGAAGCAAAGAGATGACTGACAAATTCATCATCAAGAAGATCCTAAGAGCCTTGGATGGAAAATATGATACCGTGTGCACCTTGATCCAAATGATGCTCAACTACAAAGATCTGAAGCCGACGCAAGTTATTGGTAGAATTGTTGCTCATGAGATGTCACTCAAGGTTAAGGAAGAGCTCCACAACAAGTCAAGTGGTGCTTACAAAGCTTCATGTGATGCTCCCACAACATCAAGTGAGAAACAAGTCTTCAATGAAGAATTGAGCTTAATGGTGAAGAACTTCAACAAGTTCTACAAGAGTAGAAGCAAAGAGAGAAGTTCCAAGTCAAGGTCCTACAATTTCAAAAGATCTTCTAGTCATGATATTAATTGCAAAAATTGTGGAAGACCCGGACGCTAGTGTATGGCTTCCTACAAGAGAAGATTCCCCTAAGAGGAGAAGTAAACGAGATGAATCACCACCAAGAGAGATAAGGAGTAGAGATGATTATTATGAACAAAGGCCCTCTCGAGGAAGCAAGGATTCAGAATGGAAGGACATGTCATGAAAGAGCTATAGAAGATGAAGACATCAAGCTCATGTTGGTGAATGGGTATCCGGTTTTGTTGGGAATATGACTACTAGGTATGACCCGCCCAAGAGGGGCCGGGTCAATCTTCATGATGGGTTATTAAGAGAAGCCTAGCGAATATACAAGGCGATGGGTTATTATAAAACTTGTAGTAGGCCCAAGCCCAGAGGCGGCTTAAGGCTTGTAATTGTAAACCGCCATGTATAGTTAAGACATGTAAAGAAAGGCATGTAAAAGAAGTCACCGAGTCGGACACGTTATATGAGCCGGCCAGGACTCAGTAGGCCGCTCGGCGTCTACCCGTGTATATAAGGGGATGGCCCGGGGGCGGCATAGGGCAAGTAAGATCAAATCGAGAGCCAGGCATAGCGTATTCGCTCCCTGGTCATCGAAATCTAGCAATACCACATCAACTGGACTAGGCTTTACCTTCACCGTAAGGGGCCGAACCAGTATAAACCTCTCGTCCTTTGTCCCGATCAACTCCTTTAAGCTTCCTAGTTGCGATGGATCCATGACTAAGTCCTCTCACTAGGACATCTACCATGACAATTCCACGACAGTTGGCGCCCACCGTGGGGCCAGCGCATGGTGGATTTGAGTTCTTGAACGGCAACTTCGAAGGGCTCAAGGGATACGCTGTGGGCCGGATGACCAAGAGTCGTCGTGGCAAGCTCTACATCGACAATGTAGGCTGGGGCCCCGACGCCGGCTCAATTGAGTACGGATACCGGCTCCCCTTCGACGGAATCCACGTCTTCATCGGCCGGATCGGCGAGCCGGGCCCTGAGCCAGACATCTGCACCAACCTCGTCGAGATGACTCGGCGTGCTAGATCCGCCCAGGCTCAACCCGCCGTGAGGCGTGCCTTCGTGGGTTGCATCCATGGAGGGGAATTTTCTGAAGGATCGGTGGATGGTGGTGAGACGGCCGTTTGTTCTGACGGTGAGCCGTCCGCAGGCGAAACAGATTCTTTGTATCAGTTACAGAATGGTGGGCTTGGGGGCTGTTCCGATGGCAGCAGTATTTCGGACCCCACTGAGCCGCCGAATCGAGCCAGAGTCTTCACGACTGGCACTCAACCTAGTAAGAATTCTATGGCTGCGGCAACCATAACCACCGGGTCAGCAGCGGCCGGGTCAGGAGACCCCGTTCGCCCACCGACTCAGTTATTAATGGACCTCATGGATAGGATGACAGCCCTGTTGAATGTTGTGGTTGAGCTGGCGGATAAGGCTCAGCATGATGCAAAAGTAGCACGGCTATGTGGACAGGTAGCACAGGCCAAGGAAAATTTAGCGGCGGAAGATGTCAGGATGGCCGCAGAACGGGCCGCACTGGATGCACGTGCTCAGCAGATTCAAGCGGAGACTTTCCAGCTCTCGGTGGATCTAAACGCGTCAAATGAGGTCAAGACGAGAAGGCACCAGAAGTCTCAATCATGTCTGCCTCTAAGTTATGATCCTAGGAACCTTTTTCACACACCCGGGGCCGGTCCCAGTAAACCGCCGGAGGCAAACCGGATCACAACACCCGGGGCTGGGGCGCCGGTTCAACCGCGGTCCATGGAGCCGCCACGTATGAATACTGCTCCACCTCACTACACACCAATACCACCGGGTCACTTCTCTAACCGTTTGGAGAATTTAATTGTTGTGTCAGCTCACTTGGCGGCTCTCCCAATGGAAGGTGACTCTCCGATGGTAATCAAAACATGAAGGGTTAGATAACTTCTTCAGACAGCCCTGACGCAGCAGGATGCGTATTCTTACAGTCGGGATAGAATCAATTCAACCCCTTGACCAAGCTGAAGCCCAAGCTATAGCAGACATATGGACTCAGCGGCCATGTCGAGCAACGCCCAGCGTCGTAACCAACCACGCAGGTGTGAATCGGCCCCGGGCAGAGCCCTTAACTTGGCGGACCAGGAGAGGATTCATTAAGAGGCTGAACTAGCGGTTCAGCAGGCGGCTCAGCATGCTTTCCCGGTTTATCCAGCGACCTCTATTGAGGCTGGGGTGGCCACCAGGACAGGAGGTGTCCCTTGTCTTGTGCCGACTCTTCATAATGAGCGTTTGCCAAAGGATTTTAAGGGGCCTCGTAAGGTGCCCAATTACACAGCCGACCTGCAACCCGGAGCATGGATTGAAAGTTACGAGATGGCCATGGAGTTATTAGAGGTCAGTGACGCAGCAATTTCCAAATACTTGACCATGATGTTGGATGGAACAACTCGTACTTGATTAAAGGGGCTGCCGCCCAACTCCATCGGCTCATGGGCGGAGTTAAAGGCTCTGTTCATTCAGAACATTAAAGATACCTGTAAACAGCCCATGTCGATCGTGGACTTGACTAACTGCAAGCAAGAGGAAGGCGAATCCACGACCCATTGGGTCTGCCGGGTCAAGGAAATAATAAATTCATCTGATAAGATGGATGCCGGCTCTGCGGGCTTAATGTTGGAGAAAAATTGCCGTTTTGAGCCTCTGAAACAGAAAGTGGGGCGGCTCAAGCGTGACTTTAATGACATGGGCCAGCTGATGGCGGCTCTCGTCAAGTACGCCGATTCTGACAGTACTAAGGATCCCACGTCTGATGAAGAGAAGACAGGGAAGGGGAAGAAGGATAGCAATGGCAAAGGTCACCAGCACTACCCGACAAATCAAGGAGGTAATAAACGTAAGGCTAATGGTAGTCTGGAGTTTGTGGCTAACGCCAGCGCATAGGGCAACAATAAATGACGCAAGGGGAGGCCACCTCCTAGGTCTGGCGGGTCAGGTCTCACCCTTGAGCAGCTGCTAAACGAACCTTGTCCAAGACACAGCACCCGGCAGAAGCCAGCTACCCATCTGTGGAAAGACTGTACGATCATGAAGGCTTTTAAGAATTCTAACATATTCGATGGTAACCACGGACCTGGCAGCGGATCAAGTGGTGGCGGTTTTCATGGCCCGGGCGCCGGTTCAAGCGGTGGCGGTTTTCATGGCCAGGGCCATCCGAGTAGTCAAGGCGGCTATAATCAGCAATCCGGCCAGGGAAATCAACAACAACAGCAACAGTCCATGTATCAGAGTAACCCAAAATAGATGAACAGTGGGCAGTACCACGTGTTTACCACTAGTTTGTGCAAGAGGGATCAGAAGCTTCATAAGAGGGCTGTAAATGCTGTTGAGCCGGCGGTTCCACATTATTTGAAATGGTCTGAACAGCCTATTGTGTGGAGTAGGGAGGATCACCCACCCCGGGTTGATAATCCGGGTCATCTGGCTTTGGTGGTGGTGCCTCAGGTTGGTGGATATAAGTTCACTAAAGTGCTCATGGACGGATGCAATAGCGTCAACATCCTCTATTATGAGACGTTCCATTGCATGGGGTTAACTGATAAGAGTCTTAAAACATCCAACACTGTTTTTCATGGGGTAGTGCCTGGTAAGTCGGCATACCCAGTTGGTAAGATCGAGCTAGAAGTAGCCTTTGGGATGAGTATGACTCTAGGGCTGAGAAGTTAACTTTCGAGGTGGATAAGATCAAAAGCCCATATCACGCTCTATTTGCACAGCTGGCTTATGCTAAGTTCATGGCTCGGCCGTGTTATGTGTATGTAACACCCACGATGCGGCTATATCTCCCACGTGTCGGAGCACGACTTAGAGGCATAACCGCATTGTTGGCAACGTCGCAAGAGGGGTAATCTTTACACATCCCATGTACTGAATAAGAAAGAGGTACATAGTTCTCTTACAATCACCACCTCAAACAATACATAATTATGGCATTACAATCATCCAGATACAAACAAGGTCCGACTAAGGAACCAAAATAAAGACAACCCCAAATGCATAAGATCCCCGATCGCCCGAACTGGGCTCCACTACTGATCGACTTGAAAGGAAACGTAGTATCGTCCTGATTCCTCATCAAACTCCCACTTGAGCTCAATCGTATCCCCTGGAACGGTATCATCGGCACCTGCATCTGGTTTTGGAAGTAATCTGTGAGTCACGAGGACTCAGCAATCTCACACCCTCGCGATCAAGACTATTTAAGCTTATGGGTAGGTAAAAGGTATGAGGTGGACCTGCAGCAAGCACTAGCATATATGGTGGCTAACTTACGCAAAAGAGAGCGAGAAGAGAAGGCAAAGCACGTCCGAGAATCTATGATCAAGAAGTGATCCTAGAAATACTTACGTTCAAGCATAACACGAGACCGTGTTCTCTTCCCGGACTCCGCCAAAAAGAGACCATCACGGCTACACACGCTGTTGATCCATTTTAAGTAAGTTAAGTTTCACGTTTTCTACAACCGGACATTAACAAATTCCCATCTGCCCATAACCACGGGCACGGCTTTCAAAAGTTCAAATCCTTGTAGGGGTGTCCCAACTTAGCCCATCACAAGCTCTCACGGTCAACAAAGGATATTCCTTTTCCAAGGACAACCCGATCAGACTCGGAATCCCGGTTACAAGACATCTTGACAATGGTAAAACTAAACCAGCAAAGCCACCCGAATGTGCTGACAAATCATGATAGGAGCTGCACATATCTCGTTCTCAGGGCACACCGGATGAGTCATCCTACGAGTAAAACCAACCCTCAAGTTGCCCTAAGGTGTCCCCGCAGTCTACTCGGTTCAGACCAACAATCAGAGGAGCACTGGCCCCGGGGGGGGGGGGGTTAACAAAGGTTGGGCCTTGTTGGAGGAGTTTTATTCAAGGAGAACTTTCAAGGGGTTCCCATTATAACCCAACCGCGTAAGGAACGCAAAATCAAGGAACATAACACCGGTATGATGGAAACTAGGGCGGCAAGAGTGGAACAAAACACCAGGCATAAGGCCGAGCCTTCCACCCTTTACCAAGTATATAGGTGCATTAAAATAAACAAGATATAATAACGAAATCCCAACAATAATCATGTTCCAACAAGGAACAAACTCCAATCTGCACCTACAACTAGCAACGCTATAAGAGGGGTTGAGCAAAGTGGTAACATAGTCGCACAACGGTTTGCTAGGACAAGGTGGGTTAGAGGTTTCACATAGAAATATGGTAGGCATGATAAGAAAGTGGTAGGTATTGCGACATAGGCATAGCAATAGAGCGAGCAACTAGCAAGCAAAGATAGAAGTGATTTCGAGGGTGTGTCCATCTTGCCTACAAAGTACTCCGAGTTGACGTAAGCTTGATCCTCGTAAACGTTCTCAACGGGTTCCTCAATCATGTACTCGTCTCCTAGCTCTACCCAAAGCAAGAACACAAGCAAAAAGGAACCACAATAAACCACGGTGCAATGCGCAAGCAACATGATGCAAAACATGGCATGATATGCGGGAAGTAATATGCAATGCATATGCGTGCTTCGGAAGGGAAATATTGAGGCCTCAACTTGGCAAGCCAAGAGCACCGCTGGAAAGATGAGTTGATTTCGGTCGAAATTGATATAAAGATCACCAGAATCGGATGCACGGTTTGCAAATGGCAAGTAAAACAATAATGGCACAAAGCTGCGATTAACAGCACAATGCCATCTAAATGCATCAAGAAAAATAAGCTACTTCACTCTAACACAGCAACAAAGCACATGGCAGTGATCCACTCAAGATGTTTGACAAAAGATGAACACTGAGCTACGGCTAAATCACATAATAGAAGGTTCAAACAAGCATGGCAAAAGTGCAAAAGATATCAGGTTCACAGACTTGGTGAAAATAACATGTTAGTATTTAACATCAGGAAGCCAAGTTTAGAGCAAGATAACAACATGCTACATGCACATTTCATGGCAAAGCAAGGCATGGCATGAAACTACACAAAGAATATAACAAAGTCCCTTACTGACCATAAGCCAGAAGGGAACAGAAGATACAATGGCAACCATGTGAGCATAGAAAGATTCGTTAACAGATTCAGACTTAGTAGAAAACTGGACATGGCAAAAACAGAGTTACGTACGCAAGTTTGCGAGCTCGATGCACTCACCACAAGGCATTGCATGACAAACTAAGCATACACCCAGCAAGAAGACATGATCAATAAGATAACCATGGCAAGAACAACCTCATAGCATGCATGGATCAACTACAACAACCTCGGCAAAATTGATTAACACGTAAACAATCTGCTAGGAACATTTTATAGCAAAAGTAGAGCAAGATTGAGTCATGCTAGGGTGCTCCATAATTGCAAACAAATAAATGTGTGGAAAGAACATAACAATATCTCAAAATCAACCTTACTGAACATGCTCAAAAGAGGCATGGATCACTCTGTAGCAACATGAATACATTCCATAAAAATATCATCAGGGAAATGACTTAGAAGAATTTTAAGTCCCTGAAATCAGCAACATCACGAGAGCTACTTTGCATGCTTGTTCTAGTCACCACAATTATCACAAAAATACATGGCATACACCTTTGTAAAGATGGCATGGCATAGCCCAAAACACATGTAGGGCTCAAGTTCATAGGAGGCACACATTAAACATGGCAAAAATGACAAATGTCCATAATCTGTTAAGAATCAGAACCTAACATTACATAGCACTCTTGCAACAACATTTAGGGCATCAAGATGAACTCACATGAACATGGTGCAATGGAATGAAATGAAGTGCACATCCAGACAAATAATTGGATATGCTACACGCCCAAAACGGAGCTACGCATGACGAGATATGATGCGATGAACAATGCTAAAAATATTGCAAACTGAGGACTTGGAGGAAAACAAAAGTCAACCCCTCTGGATCTGGATCTGGCGCACACCTCCCGAGGTTGCCGGAATAGTAGCTCACCAGGGAAGACGAGGATGGCGGCCGGAGATGGTGGAGGGGGCCAGCGAGGTCTCCGGCGAGGTGGTGGCGGCCGCGGGCGAGGAGTAGGCCGGTCGAGCGACGACGAAGAAGGAGGCCGGCGATGTCGCGTGCGGCGACCGGCGATGGCGCAGCGGTGGCCGGCGATGTGGCGGGGGCGGCCGGCGACGTGCTCGGGCGGCGGAGGAGGCGAGCCGGGCGGCTGGGTCGGCGGTAGGCGGCGGCCCGGTTCGGGCCCGCGCGGTTGGCGGCGAAGTGGGCGCGCGGCGGCTGTCAGGACCCTGATCCTAAGTCACAACGATCTAGCATGTAACACATAATGCGGCCTCACACACGGTATTCCCACGGGTGCCACCTTACCTGGCCCGGGACCGTTTGCGCCTTTTGGCTCACGTATATGATAGTGTCGCTAGCATCCATATGACAGAGAACCCGGGCCGACATGGCTAGTCGTGAAACCAAAGTGGCACTAACCTATGGGGACAGGCATACATGAATCATATCGAGCATGTCGGTCAACAGCGTGTGAATCCGGGCTGTAGCACTGGGCTAACAGGACTCCGAGAACCCGGGTTGTAGCAGGCTATGCAGGACTCCAGATGTCACCGCGTGACATTTCCCCGAAGGGACAGACATAGAAACGAAGTGAAACACATGCCGGCCAGTCAAGTGTCCTGAGCAGTAGTGCTGGGCTAGTAGAACCCGGGCTGTAGCGGACTACTATGGCTCATGGAAGCACTAGACTACATTTCCCCATAAGAGAGGCTGCCAAGGATAACAACGAGATTGCCGGATCCCACACATACCAAGCATTTCAATCATACACACAATATGCTCGATATGTGTAAATACAACATGGCATCACAACATAACTCTACAACTCAAGTATTTATTCATTAGGCTCCGAGGAGCCAAGATATTACAAACATGGGTCTCATGACCCAACATTCAGAGCATACAATTCAAGCACATGCGGAAGCTTAACATATCTGAGTACAGACATCTACAAATGAAAAAGGCTAAGAAGCCTGACTATCAACCAGATCCTGCCGAGGGCACAAGATCGTAGCTGAGGTATCAAACTAAACATCGAAGTCCACGCGGAACTACTAGCGAGACTGAAATCTCTCTGCAAAACATAAATTAAGGAAACGTGAGTACAAAGGTACTCAGCAAGACTTACATCAGATCTAAACTACATATGCATCGATATAAACAAGAGGGGGGGGGTGTGGAGTTTAACTGCAGCAAGCCAGCTTTGATTCAGTGGCTAACCTGAACTACGATTGCAAGCAACTCTTTTGAGGTGGCGCACACGAGTCCACATATTCACCATTCAATACAGCACTATGGATCCGCTCCCGTCTCCCTACGAGAAGGCCATCCATAGCACTCACACTTATCTTGCGAGTTTTAGAGTATGCACTTTCACTTGTCTATGAACTATGCAAGGGGTCCAAGTTTCCATATCCGAGGAATCCGGCTATTCGAATAGATAATGCAGGGGTGTACTTCTTCACACACGCTCCCACCACTTACCACCATATACACGTCATGTATCTCGGCAACCTTCAAGCGGAAGCCTGGCGAGGGTGTCGCCCACGATCTACCTAAACACTTACGTCTCTAGTCCAGGTTTATCAACTATCCAGGTTCCATCCGCAGGGAGTCCGGCCGAGGTTTCCACATACGGCCCCGAACGATGTGAACAGGGTTCCCGAGACACCAAACGGGCGCCCTGTACACCGTGCCACGGTGTATCTACCGCAACATAGCCCACCCTTAGGGTCAGCGCTACGCACGGCCGCCAACACATAACCTACAAACACTAGAAGCTAGTTGCAACTCTTGGACAGAGTACTAGGGTGATTAAGAAGCCGAGAGGTTCAATTAAGTATCCCAACGAGTGGTAGTAACTGTTCATGGATCACAAACACAGGACTCAGTTCCTGAGGATGGCTGCAATGAGACAACCCACCATGTACTCCTACATGGCCTCTCACCGCTACCTTTACCAAATCGTGTTCACACACTTAGCTCACACACAGTAGGACATGTTCAACACCATTCCAAATCATCCCCGATGAATCAGACCTGACTCAACTCTAAGCAGTAGCAGGCATGACAACAAGCATGAATGAGTAGGCACATCAGGGCTCAAACAATTCCTACTCATGCTAGTTGGTTTCATCTATTTACTGTGGCAATGACAGGTCATGCAGAAGAAAGGGGTTCAACTACCGCACCATGTAACAGTTGAATCGATGTTGTCCTAATGCAGTAATAGAGAGCAGGAGCGAGAGAGTGGGATTGTATCGGAATGAACAAGGGGGTTTTGCTTGCCTGGCACTTCTGAATATAACATTGAGTCTTCATCAGTGTCAACGAATTCATCGCTTGATCAACATCTACTGAGGGGGGACAAACACCGGCAACTGAGGAAGAACACAATCAACACATGACGATATGCAACAATATGATGCATGCTATGACATGGCAATATGAATGTGTTTTGGGCTAATGCAATAGTAAGTCATTTTAATTAAAGTGATATTCAAAACTATATCAAATTCCAACTCCAAACCTGTTATGAAATTTGCCCTAATCATGTTTCATCCTAAGCAGTGAGGTTAACTTACTCAAACATGCCTGAAAATGGTACAGATGGATTCCTTGAATTTTTCTGATAATTTTTCATATATAATTTATTTCATTTGGAGCTATAGATTAATTTCTATGATTTTTCAAAGTTTTGAATATTTTCTGAAAATAATAAATCATTTAAGATTTATTTAAATTCCAGAAAGGGATTATTGCGTCAGCATGACCTCACAGTGACGTCAGCAGGTCAACGGCTCGGTCCAGGTCAAACCTGACGTGTGGGGTCCACACATCAGTGACATAATTAACTAGCAAGGTTAATTAAAATTATACTAATCCTAATCTAGTTTAGTTAAGGCCTGGGCCCACATGTCAATGGCTCATTAACTAACTAAATAATTAACACTAACCTGGGTTAATTAGCAGGGCTGGCCCCATGCGTCAGTGACCCAGGGTGGTCAAACCCTGGTCAGACGGGGTCAAACCCCCGGGTTAACTCGCCGGAGTTGACCCGCGGCTCGTCGCCGGCGAAGTCATGCGCGGCGGTGGTGCTCGGGATTGCTTCTTCGGTGACCAAACCAACGGCGGAGCCCATCCACGAGTAGCTGGAGCTCGCGGGCATCGGGTGGTGCCCTCAGCTTCACCGGAGGTGGCCTAAAACGACGGCGGCGACCGCAAGTGCGGCGGCCGGCGTTCGGGCGTCGAACGAATCGTCGTCGCAGGGCACGGCAGGAGCAATGGGTGGTGGCTACGGCTCCGTGGTGATGCGCTGAGCGCAGTGGCGCGCTCGGTTTCGAGCTCCGGTGGACGTGGCCACGACAGCGAGGAGCTCAGGCGGCGGTGCGCTCTCGGGTCCGGTGGAGACAACAGCTAGAGTGGGCAAACGGCAAGGGGAGAAGAGGGGAACAGGTCAGCGGCTCACAGCGAGGTCGTTGGTGATCTCAGCGTGCTCGGGGACGGCTTGGACGGAGCAAATCGACGGCGGCGGCCCACGGCGGTCGAGGACGGAGACGAGGGTGGTGAGGACGTTGCAGGGCTTCCCGGCTCACTTGGCGCGGTGAGGAGGAAGGGTAGGTCGAGGCGGAGCTTCTTGGCACAACAAGAGGGCGAGGGAGGTACGGTGGTCAGGTGGGCGGCGATGGTGGCAATGGATCCGTTCGGGTTGCCGTGGGAGAAAGAGCAGAGGAGGGGAAAGAGGTCCAGGGAGAGAGGGGAGAGGACGAGGGGGTCATGGGTGTGCGTGGCGTCGTGCAGAGCGTCTAGAGCGACGTCGGGGAGGCGGCGGGAAGTAGGAGGTGGCCGAGCGCGAGTTGGAAGAAGACAAGGGGAGGAGGTGGGCTGGGCCTACAGTGTTGGGCTGGTTGGGCTGCATAGTAGCTGGGGCGCAGGTGAGGTTAGGTAAGTTTATGTCTCTGTTTTATTTTGTTCTATTTTGTTTTTCTTTTACTTTGCCACGGTTTTTGAAATTTAAACAATTCAAAACAGTGCCAAATATCCTCTGAATAATTTATGTTGCTAGATGGACTTTTCCAAAGGTACATAAATAATTTCAGGGCCTTTTGAAATATATTCTATATAAAATGAATATAATCCAAAAGTCAAATACTTATTGATTTAATTTCAAAGGCCCAAAATAAATATCCCTGAGACTCCAAAAATATTGGTTTGAGTTTTACTTTCCTGCCAATATTTTTATAGCTTAACAGGAACATTTTCTTGGGTTTGTTTGAAGCAATTTTTAATGTTGATCATTTTTTTACAAATGATCTCTAAGGCTTTTCCACTTTCCCCAATTCACATTTAAATGGAATTTAAACATGATGCATGAATGCCACTCACTGATGCAACTAGCTACAAAGCAGAATTCTAGGGCTGTGACAACTCACCCCCACTAAACAAGAATCTCGCCCCGAGATTCAAGACGTGAGGTAAGAAGACAGAGGGGACACGGAACTGACACGGTCTTCATGATCCATTGCATTTCTCGAAGAAGTTGATTCATTGCTTTCAAATTGATCTTGACATCTCTGCTTTCGAAAATTCCATCCAACACGACAACGACAGAAAGAAACTCTATAGGAATCGATCTCCTCGAAGGTCGAGCACTCAGGATCAACTCATGGAGTGAGACGTTGAAACATCTCTTGAGTTGGGACACAAAACATACATCAAGACGGATGGAAAGAACAAATGATGAAAGTTCAATTTGGTAGGAAACACTCCCACACTTCAGTAGGATGGTGCATGGTTTCAAAGTAGCGAGGAAGTAATTGCCATGATTCCATAACGGGACACCTTAGGGAAAGGTGACTCGTAGAGCATTTCCCTTAAGTGGCAAAAAGAATTACTTTTGATACAAAGATCACTGAAATTCTTTATACCAGCCTGAGGTAATCACAATCGATCGTTGGAAGGGGTTCGAAAGAATGGCATACTCCGACTATGATGGATGATGTGGACTACCTTATTGAAGACAATGCAAGGGATGATTTTGTTTGCGCGTGCTCTCAAGAACTTGAGAATTTCCATAAGCATCAAGGTTCTACCAACATCCGTGGCAAGAATCCTGGCAACACGACATACTACCATGATGACTAGTG
This sequence comes from Triticum monococcum, assembly GCA_034509565.1. Taxonomy (NCBI): domain Eukaryota; kingdom Viridiplantae; phylum Streptophyta; class Magnoliopsida; order Poales; family Poaceae; genus Triticum; species Triticum monococcum. Next base: position 300,857,249 of record CM067844.1, on the reverse strand, counting down.
ATGGATGATGTGGAAACAAAGGAAGATAACACCCTCTTAGACCTTCCCTTAGCGAGGCTAAGGGAACAGAATCTGGACGATCGACCGAGAGACATTTAGCACTCCGCTTCTAATGTTCTCCTTGATGTGCTAGCGTACTCCATTCATAGATATGGTTTGATATCTAGAACATCAAGTAAAAGGTCGGACTTCGGAAGCTCAAGAATCCATGAGGAATAACTACGGAGGCAGATCCTGCGAGATCCTTATGGGGAGGTGACCAACTTCTTCAACCAAGCTACTACAATAATAGGCCTTCCGGCTAGGTGTGTTGGCCACGACATCCATGTTACCAGTTACAGAGAGACCAACATTATAGTTCTTGGAGTATGTTCCAACCATCATATCTGCCTGAGATTCAGATCCGATTGGTGATAGGATACTTCAGACTCACCATGTCCAAAAAGAAAGTTTGCAACACAAGTCGATGAGATGGCGTTGCAAGATTCTTGTGAAATGAACTACGATAGCAAGCTCCAAAACATGAGCTAGTTCTGCTACAAACGTATGAACACGCTATCCAAGACAAGCATGATCACATAGTAGTCTTACAATAGAACACTACCGGGTTCAGATTGGAACCATCATTGAAATAATGAAGTCTTGTGCATGTCCGTCTGGGCCCTCCGGGAATAGCAGTTGAACTTCTTATCCTTGAACAAATCAATCAGTGGCTTTGTGTACTACGAGATACATATGGAATGGAGGTAGCAAGCCTTTCAAACCATAGCATACTTCGCACATGCATGACTGACTTGGGATGGAAACAGAGGAAACAAAAACAATCTTTCTCGAACTCACGGCGGCAACTTGCACCAAATGCACGTGAATCAGAGAAAGTCATTCCTTTCATCCAACATATGCTTCATGAACGGGACATGAAGATAATGCTTATAAAAGTTTCCAACACTAGGTTGATTTTCAACATGAGTCACGGGGGAGACAAAATGCTGCTGATGGGCTCAACAACAACTCATCGGAATTTCCATATCACTGGACTTCCACCATCATGTGAACACGGTGATAGCATTGGTCAGACCAAAAGATGTAATGGTGTATGCTCGAGGGATCAACCACGAGTAAGGCAACATTACGAACATCGTTGGTTCTGATTTGACTTGACGATAGCCCATACTCAAGTCAAAGTTTTGACAAGACAATAGATCCAACAACCGATCACATGAGCCAATCGATGAAGATATCTTTCTTCAATTTACACACACAAACACAAGGATGTCCCTTAGAGATGAACTAAGTCAGACAAGATTTTATCTTCCAACTCTCCAAGTTGTTGTACTTCTTCACACACGCTCCCACCACTTACCACCATATACACGTCATGTATCTCGGCAACCTTCAAGCAGAAGCCTGGCGAGGGTGTCGGCCATGGCCTACCTAAACACTTAAGTCTCTAGTCCAGGTTTATCGCCTATCCAGGTTCCATCCGCAGGGAGTCCGGCCGAGGTTTCCACATACGGCCCCGAACGATGTGAACAGGGTTCCCGAGACACCAAACGGGCGCCCGGTACACCGTGCCACGGTGTATCTGCCGCAACATAGCCCACCCCTAGGGTCAGCGCTACGCACGGCCGCCAACACATAACCTACAAACACCAGAAGCTAGTTGCAACTCCTGGACAGAGTACTAGGGTGATTAAGAAGCCGAGAGGGTCAATTAAGGATCCCAATGAGTGGTAGTAACTGTTCATGGATCACAAACATAGGACTCAGTTCCTGAGGACGGCTGCAATGAGACAACCCACCATGTACTCCTACATGGCCTCTCACCGCTACCTTTACCAAATCGTGTTCACACACTTAGCTCACACATAGTAGGACATGTTCAACACCATTCCAAATCATCCCTGATGAATCAGACCTGACTCGACTCTAAGCAGTAGCAGGCATGACAACAAGCATGAATGAGTAGGCACATCAGGGCTCAAACGATTCCTACTCATGCTAGTGGGTTTCATCTATTTACTATGGCAATGACAGGTCATGCAGAGGAAAGTGGTTCAACTACCGCAGCATGTAACAGTTGAATCGATGTTTTCCTAATGCAGTAATAGAGAGCAGGAGCGAGAGAGTGGGATTGTATCAGAATGAACAAGGGGTTTTTGCTTGCCTGGCACTTCTGAAGATAACATTGATTCTTCATCAGTGTCAACGAATTCATCGCTGGATCAACGTCTACTAAGGGGGGACAAACACCGGCAATTGAGGAAGAACACAATCAACACGTGACGATATGCAACAATATGATGCATGCTATGACATGGCAATATGAATGTGTTTTGGGCTAATGCAACAATAAGTCATTTTAATTGAAGTGGAATTCAAAACTATATCAAATTCCAACTCCAAAACTATTATGAAATTTGCCCTAATCATGTTTCATCCTAAGGAGTGAGGTTAACTTGCTCAAACATGCATGAAAATTGTACTGATGGATTCCTTGAATTTTTCTGATAATTTTTCATATATAATTTATTTCGTTTCGAGCTATAGATTAATTTCTATGATTTTTCAAAGTTTTGAATATTTTTTGAAAATAATAAATCATTTAAGATTTATTTAAATTCCAGAAAGGGATTATTGCGTCAGCATGACCTCACAGTGACGTCAGCAGGTCAACAGCTCGGTCCAGGTCAAACCTGACGTGTGGGGTCCACACGTCAGTGACATAGTTAACTAACAAGGTTAATTAAAATTATACTAATCCTAATCTAGTTTAGTTAAGGCCTGGGCGCACATGTCAGTGGCTAATTAACTAACTAAATAATTAACACTAACCTGGGTTAATTAGCATACCTGGTCAGACGGGGTCAAACCCCCGGGTCAACTCGCCGGAGTTGACCCACGGCTCGTCGCCGACGAAGTCATGCGCGGCGGTGGTGCTCGGGATTGCTTCTCCGGCGACCAAACCAACGGCGGAGCCCATCCACGAGTAGCTGGAGATCGCGCGCGTCGGGTGGTGCCTTCAGCTTCGCCGGAGGTGGCCTAAAACGACGGCGGTGACGGCAAGTGCGGCGGCCGGCGTTCGGGCATCGAACGAATCGTCATCGCAGGGCACGGCAGGAGCAACGGGTGGTGGCTACGGCTCCGTGGTGATGCGCTGAGCGCAGTTGCGCGCTCGGTTTCGAGCTCCGGTGGACGTGGCCACGGCAGCGAGGAGCTCAGGCGGTGGTGCGCTCTCGGGTCCGGTGGAGACAGCAGCTAGAGTGGGCAAACGGCAAGGGGAGAAGAGGGGAATGGGTCAGTGGCTCACAGCGAGGTCATTGGTGATCTCAGAATGCTCAACAAAAGCAAAAAGTAACCACAATCAACCACGGTGCAATGCGCAAGCAACATGATGCAAAACATGGCATGATATGCGGGAGTAATATGCAATTTATATGCGTGCTTCGGAAGGGAAAGATTGAACCAGGCCTCAACTGGGCAAACCAAGAGCGCCGCTGGAAAGATGAGTTGATTTCGGTCAAAATCGATATAAAGATCACTGGAATCGGATGCACGGTCTGCAAATGGCAAGTAAAACAATAATGGCACAAAGCTGCGACTAACAGCACGATGCCATCTAAATGCATCAAGAAAAATAAGCTACTACACTCTAACATAGCAAAAAAGCACATGGCAGTGATCCACTCAAGATGCTTGACAAAAGATGAAAACTAAGATACGGCTAAATCACAAAATAGCAGGTTCAAACAAGCATGACAAAAGTGCAAAAGATATGAGGTTCACAGACTTAGTGAAAATAACATGTCAGGATTTAACATCAGGAAGCCAAGTTTAGAGCAAGATAACAACATGCTACAGCAACATATCATGGCAAAGCAAGGCATGGCACGAAACTACTCAAAGAATAGTACAAAAGTCGCTTACTGACCATAAGCCAAAAGGGATCAGAAGATACAATGGCAACCATGTGAACATAGCAAGTTTCGTTAACATATTCAGAATTAGCAGAAAACTAGACATGGCAAAAACAGATTTATGTAGGCATGTTTGCGAGCTCGATGCAATCACCACAAGGCATTGCATGACAAACTAAGCATACACCCAGCAAGAAGACGTGATCAATAAGCTAACCATGGCAAGAACAACCTCATAGCATGCATGGATCAACTATGACAACCTCGGCAAAATTGATTAACACGTAAACAATCTGCCAGGAACATTTTTTAGCAAAAGTAGAGCAAGATTGAGTCATGCTAGGGTGCTCCATAATTGCAAACAAAGACATGGATGGAAAGAGCATAACAATATCTCAAAATCATCCTTACTGAACATGCTCAAAAGAGGCATGTATCACTCTGTAGAAACATGAATACATGGCATAAAAATATCATTAGAGAAATGACTTAGAAGAATTTTAAGTCCCTGAAATCAGCAGCATCACGAGAGCTACTTTGCATGCTTGTGGTAGTCACCACAATGATCACAAAAATACATGGCATACACCCCTATAAAGATGGCATGGCATAGCCCAAAACACATGTAGGGCTCAAGTTCATAGGAGGCACAAATTAAACATGGCAAAAATGACAAATGTCCATAATCTATTAAGAATCAGAACCTAACATTTAGGGCATCAACATCAACTCAAATGAACATGGTGCAATGGAATGAAATGAAGTGCACATCCAGACGAACAATTTGATATGCTACACGCTGAAAACGGAGCTACAGATGACGAGATATGATGCGGCCGAGGACGGAGACGAGGGTGGTGAGGACGTTGCAGGGCTTCCCGGCTCACTTGGCGCGGTGAGGAGGAAGGGTAGGTCGAGGCGGAGCTTCTTGGCACAACGAGAGGGCGAGGGAGGTACGGTGGTCAGGCGGGCGGCAACGTTGGCAACGGATCCGTTCGGGTTGCCGTGAGAGAGAGAGAGCAGAGGAGGAGAAAGAGGTCCAGGGAGAGAGGGGAGAGGGCGAGGGGGTCGGGGGTGTGTGTGGCATCGTGCAAGGCGTCCAGAGCGACGTCGGGGAGGAGGCGGGAAGCACGAGGTGGCCGAGCGCGCGGCGACCACGCTCCCAGTCCTTCTGGCGCGAGCTGGAAGAAGACAAGGGGAGGAGGTGGGCTGGGCCTACAGTGTTGGGCTGGTTGGGCTGCATAGTAGCTGGGGCGCAGGTGAGGTTAGGTAAGTTTATGTCTCTGTTTTATTTTGTTCTGTTTTGTTTTTCTTTTACTTTGCCACGGTTTTTGAAATTTAAACAATTCAAAACAGTCCCAAATATCCTCTGAATAATTTATGTTGCTAGATGGACTTTTCCAAAGGTACATAAATAATTTCAGGGCCTTTTGAAATATATTCTATATAAAATGAATATAATGCAAAAGTCAAATACTTATTGATTTAATTTCAAAGGCCCAAAATAATTATCCCTGAGACTCCAAAAATATTGGTTTGAGTTTTACTTTCCTGCCAATATTTTTATAGCTTAACAGGAACATTTTCTTGGGTTTGTTTGAAGCAATTTTTAATTTTGATCATTTTTTTTAGAAATGATCTCTGAGGCTTTTCCACTTTCCCCAATTCACATTTAAATGGAATTTAAACATGATGCATGAATGCCACTCACTGATGCAACTAGCTACAAAGCAGAATTCTAGGGCTGTGACAGCGGTGGCGAATCCGGCGCTGACATGTGGCGGTAGTGGAGGAGGCGGACATGTCCGGTCGGTGGAGAGGAAATGTACGGCGGCGCGAGGGGAAGTAGGTTAGGGTTTCATCCGCAAATTTCGGGGGGGGGGGGATGCACCTATTTATAGATAGAAGGAGCTAGGAGACACCAAATGAGGTGCGGTTTTCGGCCACGCGATTGTGATCGAACGATCGAGATGATGGAGGGTGTTTAGGTGGGTTTTGGGCCACTTGGGAGGGGTGTTTGGCTGCAACACACACGAGGCCTTTATGGTTCCTCGGTTAATCGTTGGAGTATCAAACGAAGTTCAAATGGCACGAAACTTGTGAGGCGGTCTACTGGTAGTATACCAAGGCCGCTTGGCAAGTCTTGGTCCAATCCGAGAACGGTTAACACCCGCACACGAAAAGAGGCAAAAGGGGACACCGGAGGACGTACGAGTGCCGGAATGCAAAACGGACAACGGGGAAAATGCTCGAATGCTTGAGACGAACACGTATGCAAAAGCGATGCACATGATGACATGATACGAGATGCATGACACGGACAAAATGCAAAACGAAGAAAAAACCCAACAATGAGGAATATCATAACTTAGTGCCGGAAATGGCAAGAGTTGGAACACAAATATGGCAAGTTACATACGGGGCGTTACAACACTCCACCACTACGAGAGGATCTAGGACTGGAAAAACTCCGGGTATTCGGAACGGAGGTGGTCCTCGCGTTCCCAGGTGGCTTCACGGTCGGAATGATGCGAACACTTCACTTTCAGGAATTTGATAGTTTTGTGGCGAGTCTTGTGATCGGTTTCTTCAAGAATAGCAACGGGATGCTCATGATAAGACAGGTCTTCTTGGAGATCAATTTCTTCGAAGTTGATGGTGCGGTCAGGAGTCTTCAAACACTTGCGGAGCTGAGACACGTGAAACACGTCGTGCACATTTGCAAAGTTGGATGGAAGCTCAAGTTGATAGGCGAGATCGCCTCTTTTGCCAATGATCTTGGAAGGACCCACATATCTAGGGGCAACTTTCCCTTTGATTCCGAAGCGACGAGTACCGTTCATTGGAGAGATGCGGAGGTAGACATGGTCTCTGATCTCGAAAGCCAAGTCACGATACTTTCTATCATAGTAAGTCTTCTTGCGCGATTGCGCGGCTTTGAGATTTTCACGAATGACTTTGCACATTTCTTCAGCCTCTGTGATCAACTCATTGCCAAGAAGTTGGCATTCACCAGTCTCTGGCCAGTTAAGAGGAGTACGACACTTCCTGCCATAGAGAATCTCGAATGGGGCCTTGCCCAAACTCGCTTGGAAGCTTTTGTTGTAGGACAACTTGGCATATGGAAGACAATGTTCCCACTTCATACCGAAAGAAATGACACAAGCCCTGAGCATATCTTCAAGAATTTGATTGACCCGCTCGACTTGGCCACTAGTTTGACGATGAAAGGCTGTGCTGAAGCGAATGTTGGTGCCCATGGCCTTCTCAAAGGAATCCCAAAACTTAGAAGTGAAGATGCTTCCACGATCTGAAGATATCAACTGCGGAATGCCATGCAGAGAGACAATCCTGGAGGCATATAGCTCTGCCAACTGAGCTGCTATGATAGATTCTTTGATAGGAAGAAAATGAGCCACTTTAGTGAGCTTGTCGATGACAACGAAGATAGCATCATTGCCACGCTTGGACTTTGGAAATCCAGTCACGAAGCCCATCTCAATATGGTCAAACTTCCATTCTGGAATGCCAAGAGGTTGGAGGAGACCAGCTGGCCTTTGGTGTTCTGCCTTCACTCTTCTGTAGACATCACATTCATTTACGAACTAAGCAATCTCGCGCTTCATTCGAGTCCACCAATAAGCCTGCTTGAGGTCCTGATACATCTTTGTGCTCCCAGGGTGGATGGAGAGGAGAGAATTGTGAGCCTCGTTCATGATCACTTTACGAAGATCACCTTTGGGCACAACCATGCGATCCTTGAAGAAGAGAGTATCCTTGTCATCAAGGCAGTAGCACTTGTACAGACATCACATTTGTTCTACTTCCGCTCTTGTGTAGACATCACATTTGTTCATGAACTGAGCAATCTCGCGCTTCATTCGAGTCCACCAATACGACTGCTTGAGGTCATGGTACATCTTTGTACTTCTAGGGTGAATAGAGAGGAGTGAATTGTGAGCCGCGTTCATAATAACTTTATGAAGGTCAACCTTAGGAACAACAATTCAATCCTCGAAGGAAAGAGTATCCTTGTCATCAAGGTGATAGCACTTGTACTTGGGTTGGCTCTTGGCAATCCCAATCTTCACCTTCTTCACCATAGCATCAAGAAGTTGAGCCTCACGAATCCGATCTTCCAAAGTAGGTGAGACTTGGAGGTTGGCAAGGAATCCTTGGGGAACAACTTGGAGATTATGTTTGCGGAAAGCTTCACAAAGCTCTGGTTGGTAGAGCTTGAGAATCAAACTGCTGCAGTAAGCCTTCCTGCTCAATGCGTCAGCAATTACATTGGCCTTGCCTGGAGTATATTCGATACTCGGATTATACTCTTGAATCATCTCGACTCAACGAGTCTGCCTGAGGTTGAGGTTGGGCTGAGTGAAAATGTACTTCAGACTCTTATGATCAGTGAAGATGTCCACTTTCCTTCCCAACAAGAGATGTCTCCATGTTAAAAGAGCATGGACAACTTCTGCCAACTCGAGGTCATGAGTGGGGTAGTTCTTTTCGTTGGGCTTCAACTGGCGAGAGGTATAGGCCAGAACTTTCTTCTCTTGCATTAACACAGCACCGAGACCTTGCAGGGAAGCATCACAGAAAACCTCGAATGGTTTGGATTCATCAGGAGGAGTCAGAACTGGAGCTGTGACTAACTTCTCTTTGAGGGTGTTGAAAGCGATGTCACATTCCTGCAACCAGACATACTTCACATGCTTCTGGAGAAGGTTGGAAAGAGGCTTCGCGATCTTAGAGAAATTCTCAACGAACCTTCGACAATAGCTTGCAAGCCAAAGGAAGCTGTGGAGTTGCTTCACATTCTCAGGCGGTTCCCAATTCACAATTGCAGACACCTTCTCAGGATTAACAGCTATGCCCTTGGCGGAGATGATATGCCCAAGGTAGAGAACCTCATCGAGCCAAAACTCACACTTTGAAAACTTCGCGTAGAACTGATGTTCTCTGAGTTTGTCCAGTACCAATCTCAAGTGCTGGGCATGATCCTCCTTGTTCTTGGAAAATACCAAAATGTCATCGAGATAGAGCAAGACGAAGTCATTTGTGTAGGGGTTGAAGATGAAGTTCATCATGCGAGAGAATGTTGGAGGAGCATTGACAAGGCCGAAAGACATGATAGTTTATTCATAAGAACCATAGCTTGTTCTAAATGTTGTCTTGGGGATGTCTTGTTCACGAATGCGAATATGATGATAGCCCATACAGAGGTCAAGCTTGGAGAATACTTGAGCACCTTTGAGTTGTTCGAAAAGCTCGTTGATGTTGGGAAGTGGGTACTTGTTCTTTATGGTCTTCTTGTTCAATGGATGGTAGTCGACACAATGTCGGTTCGTTCCATCCATCTTATTGACAAAAAGATTACCACAACCCCATGGAGAAGAACTTGGTTGGATGAGACCCATACGCTCTTGTTCATCGAGTTGTTTCTTCAGCTCCTTCAACTCTTTCGGTCCAAGCTTGTAAGGACATTTGCAAACAGGTTCTATCCCAGGTTCAAGATCGATGACAAATTCAACTGGCCGGTGAGGAGGTATTCCTGGAATCTCTTCTGGAAAGACTTCTTGATATTCACAAACAACTGGAATCTAAGAGATGGCATCCAACTCGCCCTTCTCATTGAGAGAAAACAGTCGAATGGTATCATGACGAGTGGCAAAGACGATTACATCCTCAGACGAATGTGTCAATTGAATCTGCCTGGCAGCACAATCAAGCTGAGCCTTGTGCTTAGAAAGCCATTCCATGCCGAGAATTAGATCAATATTCAAGTTACCAAGAACGACTTGAGAGGACAGAAATTTATAGTCTCCAAACTGAACAGAGACATCGGGATCAACCAAACTAGAAGTCATAGGCTTTCCAGGAGAAACAACTTGCATGAATTTGGATAAAACCTCTATGTCAACATTGTGCTTCGATGCGAAAGGGAATGACATGAAAGAATGTGATGCACCAGTATCAAAAAGAACTATTGCAGGAATATCGTTAATAGGAAGGTTACCCATGATCACTTCTGACGAGTCCTCTGCCTGAGCTGCGTTCATCATGTTGACCTTGGCATGCTTGGGATTATGCTTGACCACTGCGGTGCTGGCAGATCTTACAGGAGGGGGAGGAGGAAGACGCCTCTGGTTGAAGCATTTGTTTGCTTAGTGACCCTTCTGCTGACACTTGTTGCATGTGACCTCTGAGAGCGGACGGTGATACAGAGCACTTGATCTTGGAGCATGACACGAAGTCTTGTTCTGATAGCCTAGGTTGGGTGGGTGGGAAGATCCATTGCCACCTTTGGTCTTCTGCTGATAAGGTTGATGGAACGGAGGAGGAGGAGGCAACCAATACTTTTGTTGCTTAGCTACCACTTGAGTTGATGAAGAAGAAGGAGTTGCATCCCTGACTTTCTTCTTGGAAGCATCGCACTTGAGCTGAGCAGTCTCTTGCATTAGTGCCATTTTGTAGAATTTATCATACTTTTTCGGCTCAAAAAGCACAAGAGCTAGTTGCAGATCTTCTCTGAGGCCACCTCTGAACTGATAAATCATGCTCTTCTTGTCAGGGATGTCTTTCTTGGCGAAGCGAGTGAGCTTCTGGAACATGATGTTGTATTGGTAAACAGACAAGCTGCCTTGCTTCAGGTTGCGGAACTCCTCACGCTTGCTCTCAACAACACTCTGACGAATGTGGTGAGCTCTGAAGTCTTGGCGGAAATCATCCCAGGTAATCACACGACCTCCTCTGGAATCTTTGTATTGTTGATACCACTCTGCAGCTTGGTCTTTGAGTTGGAACGAAGCAAACTTGACAAAGTCCTTAGGCCTGACGTTGCTGCACTCGAAATGTTTGCAGATATCCACGAGCCAATCATCAGCGTCTGTGGCCTCGACACAGTTAATGAAGGTCTTTGGCTGGTTTGCGAGGAACTGGTTGAGTGTAGCAAACTGATTTTGATTGTTGCCATTGCCTTGATTTCCTTGGTTGCGCTCTTGCAAGAGTTGCATACTCAGCTGCGTGTTGGCATTGGTAGCGGCCATCACAGCTTGCCATGCCTCCGGTGGTGGAGGTGGCGGCGGCGGGTCCGGATACAGACGCGTTGGAGGAGCCATCCTGAAGAGGGTGACATCCGTTAGCATCTTGAAAGACATATATTCAAGCTGAATCAAATGGATCGAAATTGCAACATATAGTCTTAACATTCGACCAAGAATGAACGAATGAATTCGAAATTAAATGATCACACTTCCATAAATTGAGAAGCCACTTAGATAGAGGTAGATGAATAAAACAACAAGGTACGGACAAGAACAAATACTTGGTAAGGATTACCCAATCACGAACCAAGTATCTATGGAAGAAATACTAGAGCTACATGAATTCCCACCTATGAAACTCCCGAAATTTCCCGGTTATGCAATCAGGTGTTGGGGATACACGGGAAGCATAATATCTCACCCAAAACTAGCAAATCCTACATCCAGCTGTGTCCATCCTTCAACACATAACCAAGAAATCTTCGGAAATCATTTACCTAAACCTTCAAAAAGCATCCATTATACGAGTTATGGCAATACTCCCGAACTCCCACCACAGTACAGGGTGCCGTCGAGGTTATCTCACCAACAACTGCATAAAAGAGATTTTCGATATCGGCGAAACTCAGGTATTCCAGAATTGCAACGATAAAATTGTGACAACAACACCTCGGAGCTCAACTCCTTGGGACACTGCCACAACCCCTAAATGTCAGGAGGCAGCAAGAACAATGTTCGCGTCACAAAACCATTGGAACGATTCCAAGATACCCGCGTGATCCTAAAAAAATTAGTGAAATTTGAGAAGAGAAGAGTCAAAACTCTATGTCAGGATGCCTCACCAGAGCGACGAAGTGACTAAGAAGTAAAAAGAATCGTACTCTCCGATATATATAATGCTAAAAGACTCAAAACATTTTTCTAGACTCAACAACGCCAACGAATCGATCTAGCAGGGGGCTCCTATGTCGGGGAAGGCTCTGATTACCAACTTGTAACACCCACGATGCGGCTATATCTCCCATGTGTCGGAGCACGACTTAGAGGCATAACCGCATTGTAGGAAATGTCGCAAGAGGGGTAATCTTTACACATCCCATGTACTTAATAAGAAAGTGGACAGAGTTGGCTTACAATCGCCACTTCAAACAATACATAATTATATCATTACAATCATACAGATACAAAAAAGGTCCGACTAAGGAACCAAAATAAAGACAACCCGAAATGCATAAGATCCCCGATCACCCCAACTAGTCTCCACTACTGATCATCTAGAAAGAAAACGTAGTATCGTCCTTAGTACTCATCGAACTCCCACTTGAGCTCAGTCGTATCCCCTAGAATGGTATCATTGGCACCTACATCGGGTTTTGGAAGTATTATATGAGTCACGCGGACTCAGCAATCTCACACCCGTGCGATCAAGACTATTTAAGCTTATGGGTAGGTAAAAGGTATGAGGTGGAGCTGCAGCAAACACTAGCATCTATGGTGGCTAACTTACGCAAAAGAGAGCGAGAAGAGAAGGCCAAGCACGTCTGAGAATCTATGATCAAGAAGTGATCCTAGAAATACTTACGTTCAAGCATAACATGATACCGTGTTCTCTTCCCGGACTCCGCCGAAAAGAGACCATCACAGCTACAAACATTGTTGATCCATTTTAAATAAGTTTAAGTTTTAGGTTTTCTACAATCGGACATTAACAAATTCCCATCTGACCATATCCGTGGGCACGACTTTCGAAAGTTCAAATCCCTGCAGGGGTGTCCCAACTTAGCCCATCACAAGCTCTCACGGTCAACAAATGATATTCCTTCTCCCAGGACGACCCGATCAGACTCGGAATACCAGTTACAAGACATCTCGACAATGGTAAAACTAAACCAACAAAGCCACCCATATGTGCCGAAAAATCCTGATAGGAGCTGAACATATCTCGTCCTTAGGGCACACCGGATGAGACATCCTACGAGTAAAACCAACCCTCAAGTTGCCACGAGGTGGCCCCGCAGTCTACTTGGTTCGGACCAACACTCAGAGGAGCACTGGCCCGAGGGGGGGGGGGTTTAAAATAAAGATGACCCTTTAGTTCGCAAAACCCAAGGGAAAAGGCTAGGTGGCAAATGGTAAAACCAAGGTTGGGCCTTGCTGCAGGAGTTTTATTCAAGGTGAACTGTCAAGGGGTTCCCATTATAACCCAACCGCGTAAGGAATGCAAAATCAAGGAACATAACACCGGTATGACAGAAACTAGGGCGGCAAGAGTGGAATAAAACACCAGGAATAAGGCCGAGCCTTCCACCCTTAACCAAGTATATAGGTGCATTAAAATAAACAAGATATAATAATGATATCCCAAAAATAATCATGTTCCAACAAGGAACAAACTCCAATGTTCACCTGCAACTAGCAACGCTATAAGAGGGGCTGAGAAAAGCGGTAACATAGCCGTACAATAGTTTGCTAGGACAAGGTGGGTTAGAGGTTTGACATGGCAATATGGGAGGCATGCTAAGCAAGTGGTAGTTATCGCGACATAGGCATAGCAATAGAGCGAGCAACTAGCAAGCAAAGATAGAAGTGATTTCGAGGGTACGGTCATCTTGCCTGCAAAGTTCTCCGAGTTGACATAAGCTTGATCCTCGTAAACGTTCTCAACGGGTTCCTTGATCACGTACTCGTCTCCCGACTCTACCCAAAGCAAGAACAAAAGCAAAAAGGAACCACAATCAACCACGGTGCAATGCGCAAGCAACATGATGCAAAACAGGGCATGATATGCGGGAGTAATATGCAATTTATATGCGTGCTTCGGAAGGGAAAGATTGAACCAGGCCTCAACTGGGAAAACCAAGAGCGCCGCTGGAAAGATGAGTTGATTTCGGTCAAAATCGATATAAAGATAACTGGAATCGGATGCACGGTCTGCAAATGGCAAGTAAAACAATAATGGCACAAAGCTGCGACTAACAGCACGATGCCATCTAAATGCATCAAGAAAAATAAGCTACTACACTCTAACATAGCAAAAAAGCACATGGCAGTGATCCACTCAAGATGCTTGACAAAAGATGAAAACTAAGATACGGCTAAATCACACAATAGCAGGTTCAAACAAGCATGGCAAAAGTGCAAAAGATATGAGGTTCACAGACTTAGTGAAAATAACATGTCAGGATTTAACATCAGGAAGCCAAGTTTAGAGCAAGATAACAACATGCTACAGGAACATATCATGGCAAAGCAAGGCATGGCATGAAACTACTCAAAGAATAGTACAAAAGTCGCTTACTGACCATAAGCCGAAAGGGATCAGAAGATACAATGGCAACCATGTGAACATAGCAAGTTTCGTTAACATATTCAGACTTAGCAGAAAACTGGACATGGCAAAAACAGAGTTATGTAGGCATGTTTGCGAGCTCGATGCAATCACCACAAGGCATTGCATGACAAACTAAGCATACACCCAGCAAGAAGACGTGATCAATAAGCTAACCATGGCAAGAACAACCTCATAGCATGCATGGATCAAGTATGACAACCTCGGCAAAATTGATTAACACGTAAACAATCTGCCAGGAACATTTTTTTAGCAAAAGTAGAGCAAGATTGAGTCATGCTAGGGTGCTCCATAATTGCAAACAAAGACACGGATGGAAAGAGCATAACAATATCTCAAAATCATCCTTACTGAACATGCTCAAAAGAGGCATGTATCACTCTGTAGAAACATGAATACATGGCATAAAAATATCATTAGAGAAATGACTTAGAAGAATTTTAAGTCCCTGAAATCAGCAACATCACGAGAGCTACTTTGCATGCTTGTGGTAGTCACCACAATGATCACAAAAATACATGGCATACACCCCTGTAAAGATGGCATGGCATAGCCCAAAACACATGTAGGTCTCAAGTTCATAGGAGGCACAAATTAAACATGGCAAAAATGACAAATGTGCATAATCTGTTAAGAATCAGAACCTAACATTACATAGCACTCTTGCAACAACATTTAGGGCATCAACATCAACTCAAATGAACATGGTGCAATGGAATGAAATGAAGTGCACATCCAGACGAACAATTTGATATGCTACACGCCGAAAACGGAGCTACAGATGACGAGATATGATGCGATGAACAATGCTAAAAATATTGCAAACTGAGGACTTAGAGGAAAACAAAAGTCAACCCCTCTGGATCTGCATCTGGCACACGCCTCCCGAGGTGGCCGGAACGGTAGCTCGTCGGGGAAGACGAGGATGGTGGCCAGAGATGGTGGAGGGGACCGGCGAGGTCTTCGGCGAGGTGGTGGTGGCCGCGGGCGAGGAGGTGGCTTGTCGAGCAGCAACGGGGAAGGAGGCCGGCGATGGCGCGTGCAGCGACCGACGATGGCGGGGCAGTGGCCGGCGACATGGCGGGGGCTGCCGGTGAAGTGCTCGGGCGGCGGTGGAGGCAAGCCGCGCTGCGGGGTCGGCGGTAGGCGGCGGCCCGGTTCGGGCCCGGCGGGGGCCGAATCTGGGCTCGCGAGCCCGCACGGTTGGCAGCGAAGTGGGTGCACGGCGGCGGCGAATCCGGCGCTGACACATGGCAGTGGTGGAGGAGGCGGACATGTCCGGCCGGTGGAGAGGAAATGTCCGGCGGCGCGAGGGGAAGTAGGTTAGGGTTTCATCCGCAAATTTTTTTGGGGGGGATGCACCTATTTATAGATAGAAGGAGCTAGGAGACTCCAAATGAGGTGCGGTTTTTGGCGACGCGATCGTGATCGAACGACCGAGGTGATGGAGGGGGTTTAGGTGGGTTTTGGGCCACTTTGGAGGGGTGTTGTGCTGCAACACACACGAGGCCTTTACGGTTCCTCAGTTAACCGTTGGAGTATCAAACGAAGTCCAAATGGCAGGAAACTTGGCAGGCGGTCTACCGGTAGTATACCAAGGCCGCTTGGCGAGTCTCGGTCCAATCCAAGAACGTTTAACACCCGCACATGAAAAGAGGCAAAAGGGGACACCGGAGGACGTAGGAGTGCCGGAATGCAAAGACGGACAACGGGGAAAATGCTCGAATGCTTGAGACGAACACGTATGCAAAAGCGATGCACATGATGACATGATATGAGATGCATGACATAGAAAAAATGCAAAACAAAGACAAAACCCAACAACGAGGAATATCATAACTTAGTGCTGAAAATGGAAAGAGTTGGAATACCAATATGGCAAGTTACATACGGGGCGTTACAGTGTATCTGCAGCTCAAAATGCCGGGTTATAAAGGTACTATCACAGTACATGGAAGCTGGAAAATAGCCTTGGAATGCGAAGATGGTGATGTCGCTTATGTCGAGTATGTTTGAGCAAAAGAGGAATTGAAGTTTTATAAGGATAATGTTTACCCGGCAGACATCACGTCTTTGAAGAAGCCAACTATGGAGCATGAGTCGGCGTTGAAATTCAAGTCAGCTGATGACACCAAGATGATTGTTTTCGTGCCTGGCAATGCATCCAAACAGTTCATTATCAGTGCTAATTTGGATCCAAAATAGGAAAGCGCGCTCATCGAGTTCATCCTTGAGAACTGGGACATCTTTGTATGGAAGCCTTCTGATATGCCGGGTGTACCGAGAGAACTCGCTGAGCACACTCTCAATATTGATCCAAAGTTTAAGCCGGTCCGGCAATTTCTCTGGTGGTTTAATGAAGAAAGGTGCAAAGCTATCGGAGAAGAGGTGGCCCGGCTTTTGGCGGCCTGGTTCATTGTTGAAGTTCTTTACCCAAAGTGGTTGGCTAACCCGGTGCTTGTGCTTAAAAAGAACATCACCTGGCGAATGTGTGTGGATTACACAGATTTAAACAAGGCTTGTCCGGCTGACCCTTTTGCTCTCCCTCGTATTGATCAAATCATTGATGCTACGGCGGGTTGTGAGCGTTTGAGTTTTTTGGATGCTTACTCTGGTTATCATTAGATCAAGATGGCAGTTAAGGACCAGGAGAAGACAGCTTTCATCACTCCGTTTGGAGCCTTCTGCTATGTGTCTATGTCTTTTGGGCTTAAGAGTGCCCAGGCGACTTATCAGCCGTGTGTACAGAATTGTCTTCATAAACAGATTGTACGTAATATTCATGCTTATGTGGATGACATAGTGGTGAAATCCAGAGAAGGAAACCTCGGTAGCTGATCTGAAGGAAACCTTTGATAACCTCCGGATCTACAAGATGAGGCTTAACCCGGCCAATTGTGTTTTTGGAGTCCCAGCTGGCAAGCTCTTGGGTTTTTTGGTGTCTAACCGAGGCATTGAGGCTAACCCGGAGAAAATTAAGGCAATCACATCTTTGGCTAAATTGGCGTGCGTCAATGACGTTCAGTGGCTGGAGGGCCGTGTTTCAGCTTTAAGCCGGTTTATAAGCTGGTTGGGTGAGAAGGCTATGCCGTTGTATCAAATGATGAAAAAGGCAGATGACTTTGTCTGGAGTGACACTGCTAACTCTGCCTTTGAGGATCTGAAGAGACAGCTCGCTGAGCCGCCGATTCTTGCTGCTCCCGTTGAGAAGGAACCCTTGTTGTTATATGTGGTTGTTAACTCACGTGCTGTCAGTGTGGCCATTGTTGTGGAATGCAAGGAGGTTGGGAAGGAACATCTGGTTCAACGGCCGGTTTACTACATCAGTGAGGTGCTCATTGAATCTAAGCAAAGGTATCCACATTGGCGGAAGCTTGTTTATGGGGTGTTCATGGCAAGCTGGAAGCTCAAGCATTACTTTCAGGGTCACCCTATCACTATGGTTAGCTCTGCTCTGTTAGGAGATATTATTCAAAATAGAGAAGCCACAGGACGAGTCGCCAAGTGGGCCATTGAACTTGGGTCTCATGGCTTAAAGTATGTGCCACGTACTGCAATGAAATCTCAAGCGCATGTCGATTTCATTAACGATTGGATAGAGTTATAGACACCTGAAGAAAAGGCACACAACACATATTCGACGATTCATTTTGATGGGTCCAAACAGTTGGAAGGCTCGGGGGCTGGAGTTGTTTTAACTTCTCCTCGAGGTGACAAGTTTTGTTATGTGCTGCGATTGATGTTTCCTTGTACTAACAATGCAGAAGAATATGAGGCCTTGCTCCTTGGTCTTCGAATGGCTAAGGAGATGAGTTTAAGCCGGGTACGGTGCCTTGGCGACTCAGATTTGGTGGCTCAGTAGGTGTCAGGCAAGTGGCATTCCAAGGACCCTCTCGTGGTGGCTTATCGTCGAGAGGTGGACAATGTGGCTGGACACTTCAAGGGGTATCAAGTGGAACACATTGGTCGCAGAAAGAATGAAGCGGTGGATGCCTTAAGCCGGTTGGGATCTCATCATAAGCCGGTGCCACCTAACACCTTTTTAGATGTTTTACATAACCCTTCTGTCAAGTTGCCTACAGAGGAAGACTTGGCCATTCCTGAGCCAGAGGCCTAGTTAGTGGCGGCTCTTCATGTCATTCCAGATTGGACAGTGCCATATTTGGCTTACATGACCCAGAGACCTTGGCAAGACAGATAACCCGGCAGTCTAAGTCAATGACAATTTCCAATGGTGAATTATATCATCGTAGTGTCACTGGGGCGTTTCAGTGATGTGTCTCTCCTGAAGAAGGTCAAGAGATTCTTCGTGAGATCCATGAGGGAGATTGTGGCCATCATGCCGGCTCAAAATCTCGAGTGGCCAAAGCTTTTCGTCATGGCTTTTACTGGCTAACGGCTCATGCTGATCTGGAGGATTTGGTCAGTAGGTGGGATGGATGTCAAAAGTTTGCACGACGAGCACACGTACCGACTCAAGAATTGCGGATGATTCCAATCACTTGGACGTTTGCGGTTTGGGGGCTTGATATGGTTGGACCTTTCAAAAGATCAAAGGATAAAAAGACACATCTTTTTGTGGCAGTTGACAAATTCACAAAATGGGTTGAGGCAGAGCCGGGGAGCAAGTGTGATGCAGCCACGGCGGTTCAGTTCATGAAAAAGGTGATCTTTCGATTTGGTTTTCCACACAACATTATCACTGATAATGGCACTAATCTGTCCAAAGGTGCTATGTAGGAGTTTTGTCAACGTGAGCATATCCGGATTAATGTTTCGTCCGTCGCTCACCCCCAATCCAATGGTCAAGCTTAGAGAGCGAATTAGGAAATCCTAAAAGGTCTCCAGCCCCAGCTTATGGTTCCTTTACAACGGACGCCGGGTTGTTGGGTAGAGGAATTACCCTCGGTGCTGTGGAGTATCAATACCACTCCTAACAGGTCTACAGGTTATACACCTTTCTTCATGGTTTATGGAGCAGAAGCAGTTCTGCCTAGTGACATCCATCATGACTCGCCTCGCGTGGAAGCTTACGTTGAATCTGATAATGAACAAGCCCGACAGGATGCCCTTGACTTGTTAGATGCGGAGAGAGATTTGGCGGCAGCTCGATCAGCAATTTATCAACAGGACCTGCACCGTTATCACAACCGCCTGGTTAAGTCTAGAACCTTTCAAGAATCTGACCTGGTGCTCCGGCTCATCTAGGATCTGACTTATGCACACAAGCTATCCCCGCCTTGGGAAGGACCCTTTGTGGTCAGCAAGAACTTAAACAACGGGTCATATTACCTCATTGATGTTCGAGAGCACAAAGACTCACGTAAGTCGGGGGAGGAGACCCGCCGGCCGTGGAACATTGCTCAGCTTCGGCCATACTATACTTAAGCCACTGGCTCCCATAAATGTACATACTTTCATGATGTATATATTATGATAAGTAATAAAGCAGGACCTCTATCCTTTTCCCTTTCAATGATCATATATCTTTATTATTTTCATTATGATTTAAAATGACCAAAAGGGGGCTGATCCTATCCGAATCTAGCTTAAACCTTTTGGTCAGGCTCATGATCGTATTCGAATCTAGCCGTAAACCTCATGGTCACTTGGGGGCATCCTGTTCAAGCATAGGTCGTATTTGAACCAAAGAAAACATAGCTGTCGTAACCCTCTTGGTCGGCTTAAAGCCAAAACTCACTAGGGGGCTTCTTGATCATATCCGAATCATAGCTTCACCCCTTTTGGGTCCGACTTGGGTCATATTCAAATCAGGGTCGTTACAACCTCTCAAGGTCATTTGGGGAATCCTGTTCCAACATAGGTCGTATTCGAACCGAAGGCAACATAGCTGTCGGTACCCTCTTGATTGGCGCAACGCCAAAACCACTGGGGGCTATATGATCGTATTCGAATCTTAGCTTAACCCCTTTGGTCTGGTTTACTGATCGTATTCGAATCAGAAGCCTCCAGTTTTTATTTAAGTGTTTGATTTACATTGTCTGAAGCCTAGTGTTTTGTCTTGCTGTTTTTTATCGTCTGAAATCTAACTGTCGGTATGGTTTAAAATTAAACCGGCTTGGTTATTTCACAATGAGTTGCCAAGGCATAATAGTCATCAGACATATGGGAGTATTTACTTCTAAAAATAGATTAGATTATCAACCTCATCATCCGAGTCATGTAAACCGGCAGTCCAGATTAAAAGAACACAGGTATGACAGTGTCATTCATGAACATATTTATCTGTTTTTTTCCGTTAATCAAAGGTTTTTTCAGCCTTGTTTATCTGGCATCTGGTTCTGTTTTTTCCACTACGATAATTTCATAGTAATATACTGGTTGTTTTGACCCGTCCGGTGCTAAACCGCCAGGACAATTTTCTCATTCTTTACAGGAACAGAGTTAAAACATTACAGATGTAACCACGAATGTAACACATATATACATATATTGGCTTGATGGGCAAAGAGTCATATGCAACATCTTATGCACAATGGCATAGGCAAAATATGCAGTTTTCAAACTAACCTATTACAAGGCATTGAGAGCCCAAAAGGTTAGACTGTTTTTCTCTCTTAAGCAGGTCTTAAGCTAAAAGCTGGATTGTTCAGATGGTTATGACTCCTCCTTGGCTGGCTCACCTCCCTCCACTAGTTGGAAGCTGGGGATTGGACCAGTCAAAGCCGTTCAGAGCAATGAACTCAGTCTCATCGTCAACTAGGCTGGCCGGTTCAATTTTAGGGGCAAAAGCGTGTTGACGAACTGGCGGGATAAGATCCGTCACTTTATAAGAGGGAGTCGCCATCTTTCTATTCTCCATATCAAAACCCGGCTGATATTTGTCGATGTTGGTCTCTTCGCCAAGAATGGTAGCCTGAGGACGAACTCCCCTCACATAGGAAATAAAGTCATCTTGCTCAAACGGAGTCCCGTCTTCCTTCACGGTAGCGTACCCCTTAGCCACGTCCACCGGGTCTAAATCTGGCACCCAAGCTTTGGGGCGGCTCAGGGCAGTCAGGGCTCCGGCTGTGGCACAAGATCGTTTGACCTCTTGAAATCTGGCAGGTAAGATTGATAATTTCTTCAAAACGTCACTGAAACGGTTGGGTCCTTGGTTGGCGGGGGAGATAGTAGAAAGTGCTCGTTGAGCACCAGTGTATAGTTGCTCCACCAAGGTATAAACCTCCATCAGTTTTGTCACACTATCTTGACTCAGATTTTTACTTCGTGGACCTGTGAGTGTTTTTTCACAAAGGCTCGGCAGGGGGCTTATATTCCTGGTCAAAATAAATTATAAGTGACTACTGCAGAAGACTTACCGAAGATGGCGGAGACCATTTGAGACACACGGTTTTTAAGCCGGCGAGCTCCGTGGTAACCTCCTCAAGAGCCGCCTCTATTGTCTCGGCACATTGTATCAGCAAGGTCTTCTCATCGGCCCAGGATTTCTTCTTCTCAGTCAAACCGGTGTTCAATTTTTCAGTTTCAGAGAGACTCAATTGGAGTTTGGAGTTAGCAGTCTTTATCTCTGTCTCTTGATCCGCCAGTCGGGTCTTTGTATCCGTCAATTGAAAGCCCAATTCAGTTAGGGTGGTCTACAAGCCTGCACAGGTGTGTCAAAATTGAACTATCGGTTATAATGATTGAAGTCCCAAGTGCTTTGCAAATGCAATACCGCTCGACACTTGGGGGCTAATGTCCGCCAAAGCAATTTTTATGAAAAATGACTCTTCTATGCTTCAAGTACGAAGTGTTTTACAAAGTAACAATGCTTGGCACATGGGGGCTAATGCATGACATTCAGAAAGTTTTTAAGTTGAGCCAGATCACACTACTTATTTGGACTGATTTAAGATAGTTATGAAGTTAAGTACCGGCTTATTTATGATAAATTGAGACGGCCCTTGGGGACTACAGGTGCAAGTTTATACTAATCTGTTGGACTTGGAAAAAATCTAAAGACAAGGTATCAACCTATATCATAACTGCATAGATAATTCAGGTTCATCATAATCTGAAGACTTGGGGGCTGGCAAAGTATATATAAACCGGAGTACATACCTCATATTTCAGATGCAATTGCTTGACCATCTCAATTTCCGAGTCACGGTTGGATTGCACATGACTGAGATAGCCGGATAGCACGTCAGTAACATTCAGGTGAGCATAGTGAGAGATATCAAACTATACTTTCTGCCATTCCAAGGCCTCCTATTTGGCAGAATGCCTGCCCAGCACAGTCGGATTACCCGGTGCAACAAATCTGCTGCAGTGATCAGAACATCATGGTCAGAAGACACTGGCAGGTTAGCTGAACCGGATGGTCTGACAGTGGATGGATCGACAATGGTTTCGTTGGCTGACGGCTCGAGAGAGTCCAATTGAGCATGGATAGTCGGATCTTCTGGCGCTTCAAATTGAGCGGGAGGAGTTGGTGTTGCCGGTTCAGGTGCAGGATTTTTTGGGTCTTCTGTCGGTTACCTTAGCTTTATTGGACTTCGCTTGACTGCTGAGAAAGATTTTATGAGACAGTTAGTATAATAATGTAGTTTTTAAAAGATGCAGAAGAAAGATGATTGTCCTTACCCAGGGGCAGTCTTGAAAGCTGGAAATTGAGTTTGCGACAAGTCACCAGAAGAGCGAGAAACCTCCTGCAAAGGTAAAATAATGTTAGTGATGCAAGGGAATAGATCCATTAATGGAAGCAAAAGACAAAGATGAAAGAAACCTCATTCTGGCATTTTCGAGGAGTTTGTTGTAAATCGGAAGGCGGTTCAATGTCGTTATTAGTCCGGGCCTGACGGCGGCTCTCATGTTGCTGCTTTTGCAAAAGAAAATGAGGGTCCAAATAAGCCAAAGGATGTGAAACCTTACTTCCCAGGTTACCAGTCAAAGTTTCTGTCTTGGCAAAGGGGCTGAGTTGGAGGAAATAGTTACCTCTTCTTCCATGACCTGGCTGGTCCCCGTGTCATCCTGGCAATAGTCAGTTTCAATAAGGTAGTTAAAAAACTGGCCAAGGGAGTTAAGGGGTACCTCCGACTCAGAAGCATCATCCAGGTGGAATAAGTCAGATGCAGTCTTCTTATTGGGCTTCCGGGTCGTTTTCCTGGCGGCCATGGCAGCGGCTCTAGCCTTTTTGGAAGCTTCATGATCATACTTGGCTTTCCAGAAAAGAGATTTTTCCTGTGAGCAAATAAACAGATTAAAAAGCTATGCAAGTATTTAATTACTAAGGAAAACAAAAAGGAAGTCAAGGGGGTTTTACCTTTGGTGCCGGGTTAAGTTTGCCGAAGGGGTTTAATCCAACCTTACTGCAGTCCTCGTATTTTCCATTCACGAGGATGGATGACATCGCAACACTGTTTCTTCAGTTAGTTGTACAGAGCTGTGACGTAGAGAATCATCTGGGTCTCCACCATATTCATACATCAATTTGGATCGGCGGCTTAGAGGGATGACCCGCCATGCGATCCATCAACGGATCAGGTCAACTCCGGTTAAGCCGTTTCCAAATAAAGCTTGAATATTTTTGATAGATGGGATAAGCCTCTTGCGTTCAACAGGAGTAAGCTTGTCAGGGAGCACAAACTTGGAGTCAAGACGATCCCTGCGATAACCCGGCAGTGGTTTTTCATCGGCTGGTGATATGTCTTGGCAGTAGAACCAGGTTTGATTCCAATCTTTGGGATGGCTTGGTAAGACCACTAAAGGAAAGACGACACCTTGTGGGTGTTGAATCGAGATTCTGCCGAGTTCCAAGCTAGGGTCGTTGGAACACTCATTCTGGTGGTTCAAATAAAAATACTCTCTGAAGAGTTTCACAGTCGGTTCCTCTTGAAGATACACCTCACAGAGAACTTGAAAATTGCAGATGTTCGATATGGAATTGGGTCCAAGATTTTGTGAGTGAAGTTTGAAAAAATGAAGAACGTCTCTGAAGAACTTTGAGTCGGGTGGTGAAAAACCCCGATTCATGTGGTTTGTGAAGACAATAACTTCACAGTCTTTGGGATTAGGCCGTTCCTCGTCCGGGTCAGGATCACGGTACAGCATAATGTTTTTCTGTGGCAAAAATCCAATGGTGACAAACTCTTTCAAGTTAACTTCAGTAACTTTGGAGGGGACCTAGTTGCAGACTGTTTGCGTTTTTGATGACATGATGAAAAAGGGCAAGCTGAAAAGAAAGCAATTTGCCGGTTCAATTTATTGGTGGAGTTACACGGTCATGATTATAGTACAGATGAGTAATGGCGGCTTAAGTAAGGGCTAATGATATATAAAGGAAAAAAGAGCCGGAGTCATAAGCCACCATGATTAAAAATATTCAAAGGTTGCTTGAGCCAGAATTGGCTAAGTACTGAGTTAAACATGTTTCACAAAAGGTTGCTATTATATTGGATCAAGATGGCTCAAAAAAGGGAAATAAATATAAACCTAAAACCAGCACAGAGGAGTTCATCAATTCTAAGGAGACCATTTTACAAGAAGAAAAAGGTCTGTTAGCCTCTGACATGGATGTAAAACAACTGCCACATAGATTCTATATCTCTTTTAGATAAAAGGAGGTGTCGTGGAGAAGTTGCAAGAGATCTATGACAAACAGCGAAGAACACAAGAAGGAAACCTCACGAACCATAATGTAGATCTATGAGAGTGAGAAACCAAGAGCTTACATATGCGAAGCTGCTGCGGAGGATCGCCGCCGTTTTCTAGACAGGCTCAGGGTGATGCAGCGGCCAGAGATGAGGACGACGTTGTGCTACGGCCGCGGCGGAGCTCGAGCGGCAGAGAAGTTGCAAGAGGAAGAAGAAGAAAGAGGAAGGACCAGCTGCGCCTATTTATAAGGTGATAAGTGAACAAGCAGACATGAAAATCGAGGAAGACAAAAGTAATGATTATCCAGCTAAATGGACGCCTCGATTTTCAGAAGACGTGTAAGATAAAGATCCGTTAAAGATGATGTCATGACGGTTTTCCAAATTTTCTGAAGATGACGTCATGGCGGGTTACAAGGCTTTTACAAAATAGCAGAAGATGGATTTGGTCTAAGTGTTGGAGATTGAAAAGAACAAAGTTCAAATCAACGTGGGGCCTAATGTTGGGAATATGACTACCAGGTATGACCCACCCAAGAGGGGTCGGGTCAATCTTCATGACGGGTTATTAAGAGAAGCCCAGCGAATATATAAGGCGATGGGTTATTATAAAACTTGTAGTAGGCCATAGCCCAGAGGCGGCTTAAGGCCTGTAACCAAGGTTGTCAGATTCGCGATTTTGAATCGGATCGGAGCTCTGATGGTAGAATCGTAAATCATAGAATCTTCACTACCAGGATTGTAGAAACGTAGATTTTATGAACTAAAATCGGAGAATCAGATGGGTAAGTATGGATCGTAAAGTCATAGAATCGTATAACAGAATCGCGATTCTAACAACCTTGCCTGTAACTATAATCCGCCATGTATAGTTAAGACTTGTAATGAAAGGCATGTAAAAGAAGTCACCGAGCCGACACGTTGTATGAGCCGGCCGGGACTCTGTAGACCGCTCGGCATCTACCCGTGTATAGAAGGGGATGACCTGGCAGCGGCTTAGGGCAAGTAAGATCAAATCGAGAGCTAGGCATAGCGTATTCGCTCCCCGGTCATCGAAACCTAGCAATACCACATCAACTGGACTAGGCTTCACCTTCACCATACGGGGCCGAACCAGTATAAACCTCTCGTGTCCTTTGTCCTGATCAATCCCTTTAAGCTTCCTAGTTGCGATGGCTCCACGACTAAGTCCTCTCACTAGGACATCTACCGTGACAATTCCACGACAGGTTTCAAATCCAACAACTACTCCGAGAGAAGTTATCACTCCAACTCTGAATATAGTCAAGACGAAGGTGTTGCCTATCTTGCACTTGTGTCATCCAACTACTAGGACCTATTTGACTCACCAAATGAAGCAACTGGAAGATGCTTAATGGCTAAAGGCCCTAAGGTATCACACCCCGAGTATGTTGATTTCAATAGTGATGAATATGATTTGCTTGGTGATGATGATTTACTTTTTGACAACACTAGTGATGGAAACTATGATGAAATTTCTATTAATCATGCTAACCAAGATGGAACGAATGACAATGATAAGAAGGAGATTGAGCATCTAACTAAAGAGCTAAACACTCTTAAGTTAGATCATGAAACAACTCTAGAGGATCATAGAGAGCTTTTAAGAACTCACAAGAAAAAACGCTTTGAGAAGCTAAATTTAGAGTAAGAGCATGGGTTCCTAAAATATATGAATGATGATCTTCGAAAGAAGAATTCTTCTTACATTGCCAAGCGTTTACCCTTGTCTACTTATATGCCACAAGTAAAATCTAGCAACAAGAACAAGACAAATTCTTCTTCTAGTAGTAACAATAACAATGACAAATCCAATATTGTTGCTTCTGGTAGTTCTCTTGATTCCACTAATGATTCTCTTACCCAAGTCACACTTGAGCAAGAAAATAGCTTATTGAAGGGAATTATGGAGAAAGGTTTTTCCAAGAGCCTTCCTGGAACTAAGCAATTTGAGGAAATTTTACGCGGGCAACGAAGGCACCGGAAGAATCAAGGTGTTGGTTATGAAGGAACGTTCAATGCCAATGGAGTTGAGTGGGAAGAAGATCAATATCCCGAGACGAAGTTTGTTCCTCAGCAAGAAAAGTATGACCTCACTTATTTCAAAGGAACACAAGCTCAAGATGATCTTCCACCACAAGCTAAAAGGCAAGGACAAGCTTCATGAAGAGATTGACTCATTGGAAGAAGCTCCTAGGGCCTTGGTCAAGTGGGTTCCCAAGACTACATCAAGTTCTACTTCATCAAGTTCAACCACAACTCCAAGGCTTCCCATCAAGTTGATGTGGATCCCAAAGAAGAAGAACTAGAGAGTTCTTGAGGGTGACTTCGCCAACACACTTCACTCATATTCATTTTGGCAAGGACAAGTGCAACCAACTTCAATATCTTGCACTAGTTCATGGAGTCACAAACCCTGTTGTTGGTAAGACAAGGGACAAGGAAACCTAATGCTTTCGTGGACATATTCATATGTGTGTCTCAGTCTATGTCTATGGATATCCATGTTTGCTCCTTGTGGGACTAACCCATGTAGGTATTGAAAGTGCAACTCACTCCGACGGATTGCTCCAAATGATCTACATCAACATTGAGCATCCACATCTTCAACACCTACATGAATTCATCATCGACAAAACCCAAGCTTAGTTCATCACTCTTAGGTGGGATGTCACATCTAGGGGTAGCTTTACTCTAATAATTGAGCTAAAGCAACTCTAATGATGTGAACACAACAATGCTTTATGTAAAAGTGGTAACCCCACTTGTGCTTGAACGATGAGCATGACCTACGATCAAATGCTCTCATTTGACTCCTCAGTCAAAGTACTCATATATAGATGACCAATCATTGCCAATTACTTGATAGATGCTAGAGTGTATGTGCATGCTTTGCCACATGGTTTGTTTGCTATCTTCTTGTGTGAGCATGTTGGTTGCATGCTTTTCTTAATTCAAGGACATCCATTTGTTGTTTTGATTGTTTGGCATTTTCTTCTACCAAATTGATGGACAAGAATGCCTGAGTACTTCCTCTAGCATCAATGCTTTTTCTCATCTCAAACTCTATTCATCCTACATCACAAAGTTAGAACAAGTCAAATTTGGACCCTCTGGGTAAGGAGCACTCAGTAGGGCTTAACTTCCAAAACCTATTAATACCTTTTGGCCAGACCAACTCACTCCTATTGATCTCATGGTTATCATTAAGTTGATCCAGGTTTTAATCTCGGTGCAACCGATTAGAACAATTCGGTCACACTGAGTTCCAGCAACTGCTAGTACTTTTGCATCTCGGTGCCACCAAGTCGTTCCACTTGGTAACAGCGACTGAATATATATACCGCGGGTTCAAATTTTTGAAACTCCTTCAAACCACTCGACTGTGCCTCCCAGCACTGCCACCCCCTTGGTCTCTGGATCGTCGCCTTCATCGCCAGTGACCTTCTGCTGCTGGTGTCCGCCACCATCAATGGAATTCTCACCACCATTGCCACTGTAGCAAGTGCGTCACCAAGTTAGGGTATGGATTTGACCCTTTGTGCTTTCCATTACTCTGATTCTTCCACAAAGTATATTTCCATTGTTCTTCTCATGTATGAGATCAATTCATCCACTAAAAATTCCTTAGAATATATTTGATGCAAAAACTTAGGGTTAGGTTCCCACTGAATCCACCTCGGCCCGACCGATCTGACAATCTCTGTCACACCGATTGGCCCTGGCCATTGCACAAGTACAACTCAGTTTGACCAAGTGTACTGATCGGTGAGACCGAAAACACATTCTTTGTGAAACCCTAGCATCTTGGAGTCACCGAACTGTGTCTCGGTCTGACCGTAATCACATGTTAGATTCTGATGTTGCTTCGGTGTCACCGATTTTGTCAAATTAGTAGCTCTGAAATACCTTCTACAGAAAAATAAAGTAATGTTTTTGTCTCAACATTTTGCAAATAAGCTACACTTTGTGATGGTCATCTATTCTATCTACACCCAACTATTCATAGTGTCAGTTTCAGCAACGTCAGAAGGTAGTGATAGGCAGAACATGTCTAAAGAGCAGCTTAACTTCAGTGAGGGCACTACTCCCTCTTGTAGCTATGATGAGGAGAGTAGGAGCACCACTCCCAGCAATTTTCCTAAGGAAGCTACTAGGCATAGGAAGAAAAGTACATCTAAATCTGAGGATGAAGATTTTGTGCTTGAGGAGGAAGTGACCTCCAAGACGAAAGTACTCAAGAAGGAGTATGCTGCTCTTGCTGCAACCAAGCCTGGAATGCAAAATAAAGCTCCTGCCAAAAGAGCACCAATGTCAATAGCCATAGCCTCTACCCAAGAAACCATGGAATTTACTCATGAAACAAGAGAGAGAGAGGCTACTCAAGGAAAGAAGAGGAAGGAAAGGGTCATAAAGACTATTGCCAGAGTCATTGGTAAACCTTCTATGATGAGAGATTCTGATGAAGAAGATGAGGAGGAGGGAGAGCCTCTTGCACCTCGTGCAAAAACTCAGAAGCTTATGGGGAATGCCATTAGGACTGGGGCTGCTCCATCTAAGCCCAAGTTTTTCCCCAAGCCTTCAGCTCAAGACCAAGCCCCTAGGACAACTGCACCTAAGAGATCAACAAGGAATATCTCTGCTACTGAAAAGAACATCGCCACAGTTCCTGAAGCTCAAGAAGAAGAAGAGCCACAAGTGCTTTGAAAGCTCATGCCCAAGATTCTAGATCACAGTGATGCCGATCTGAGACTATGGATATAGAATGATCCCTGTGCCACTAGGAGAAGAACTGTTGTGGACTATTGCTTTCACACCAAGGAACAACAGGATTTCTATGAGACTGTCCTATTGTACAAGAAGCCCATGTTTGTGATACGAAATGGGTTGACCGGAAGTACATTGATGATAATGAAGACTATTTCCCAAGTGTGCATGAGAGCTTAAGATTGAATGGTGTTGACACTTTTGTTGGTCATAAGTTGATTAAATGGAAGGATGAGATGATCATGCAATTCTATTCCACTGCTCACTTCTACCCTGATGGAAAGATAGTCTAGATGACTGAAGGAAGAAGATATCAATCTACTATATCAGAATGTGCAAAGCTGATCAATGCCCAGAGGAATAGGGGAATGACATTGATGTGTATGCTAAGCCTCGGAAGGATCACAACTCCATGGCTAACATGTACAAGCCAATTCCTGACAAAGCCTTGGAGACTCACAAGCTTGGATCTATCTACTATTTGCTCTCTGGCTTGACCACAATGAATACTATATTGAGGCACACTCTATTGGCCAAGTTAGGAGATCATAGGATGATTCGTGGTCACTCCATCAACTTGCTTCACTTATTTGATGTGCCACAGAAATTCAAGGTAATGAGCTTGATTGTAGAAACAGTGAAGAGAATAGTTGTAGATCAGAAGAGATCATGGGGATATGCCCCTCACATTCAAATGTTGCTCAATTCCAAGATGGGAACCGGGACATATCTGCTAGACAGTGAGCATCTACCCCTGAGGCCAGATTTTGAGGACAATGAGGTTGTCATGGATGCATCCCATCCTACTTGTGTAGAAGTCCAGGAGAAGATAGAGAAGACAAAGGCTACCAAAGCACCAAAGGCAGCAAGTGCACCAGATGCCTCCATAGTGCTACTCAAGACAAACCAAGATCAACTCAGTCATCTGCTTGAGGCTACAGTCAGAATTGAGAAGGGCTTGGTCACCCTGGCTCAAAATCAGGAAAGTCTTGAGAGGATCATTGAGACAAATTTTCATGACCTAGATGTGAAGCTCACTGAGAAACAAACCATTCTGGAGAAGCTTCAAGAGAATGCTGAGGACATGGAGGATAGAGCCACTATGGACACATTCCACAGAGTGCCAAGGGCAAAAAGGTCATCATCAGTGCCAGTTGTTAGAGACTCCAGGACTACCACTACAACACCTGCAGCAACTGCCATGGTTGTATATCTAGTGTCACCCCCTCCAGCTCCATAGACTCCTGCCGAAGCTTCTACAGATTCGCTCCTCTCCACACTATCTGTGCACACCAGAGTGATAAGCTAGAAGACTCCTTTGGGAGCTCCCGGAGATCATGCCTAGAGTTCTAGATAGCGCTATACATTTTCAAACCTTTTGGTAACTTGTTGCCAAAGGGGGAGAAAGTGTATAGATCATAGGATTCAAGAGAGAGAGAGAGAGTCTTGTCTTTTTGTTAGTTTGATTTGCCTCTCTTGCTAATTTGATCATTTGGCCGTTTGATTCCTTTGCTACAATTTGTGTTATGCTCGTGAGATACTTATGTGATCATGTGTTTCATCATACTATGCTTAATGTGTGGTTGCGTGCTTATATGCATGAATATTTGTTTACAATAAATTACTTTTATCCTTGGTGATGAGTTCATGTTATTTAACTCTTATCATTTTGTGCGCTCCACCAAGATGTATGTGACCCATAATCCTAATCAATAGTGCATTTGCATTCAAAAGAAATTTGAAATTATGCACAAATTTAGGGGGGGCTCTTGCTTATCACATACTTCTCAAAGCGCCAATGTATGTCATTCATATTATCATTTATCGAAGCTTTGATCTATATGTTGTCATCAATAATTCCCAAAAAGGGGGAGATTCAAAGTGCAACGAATCCCCGGGTGGTGTTGGTAATTCATAACAACATATAGCTCATCGAACTAATATCCATTCAAGTTTAATATTTCAGAAAGTTCAATAATTGGCATGGCATGGACTAGAGATGTGGATCCTTCAAAATGCAAAGGACAAAGATTGGCAAAAGCTCCAGATTCTTCATTCATATTTTAGTGAGCAATGATCACATTGAGTCCATAGGAAAGCTAATACTATTAAAAGGGGATGATGTGTTGCTTAATGGTGTACTTGCTCAAAGTGCTTAGTGATATTGTTCCAAAACCCTCAGCGACGTTCTCTTCCAAATATGTCCAAATCTCAAAGTTAAATTCAAACTCCAAAACTCAGTCTTCTATCTGGCACCACCGAGTTCAGTTGACATAGCCACTGCCAGAATCCCTACCAATTCGGTTACACAAATATGGATCTCGGTCTCACCGAGATGGCCTTGCAAACTCTCTGTTGCCTATTGTAATTATTTGGGTTTCACCGAATCGGTCCCACCGAGTTTCCTTGCCCAACTCTCTATTTGCTCTTTGCTGAAATTGGTCTCACTAAGTTCAAGCAATCGGCACCACCGAGATGAGGTTTTGCCCTAGGCCTAGAACATCGGTCCCACCAAGTTGTTCCAGTCTGTCGGATTCAGAGCTCCGCACACCCAAGAAAGGTTTGAACTCTGGGGCGTGTGCGAAGGACTCAAGCTCTCTAGCTAGCCGACCCGTAGTTATCACGGCCCAACTCGATGAACACGAAAGGAAAGAGACACAACAGTTTACCCAGGTTCGGGCCACCTTGCGGTGTAAGACCCTACTCCTGCTTTAGGATGGATTAGCCTCGCGAGGGGCTGAGGATGAACTAGACAGAGGAAGAACAACCTCAGAAGGTCTGTTCTTGTGGGTGTGAGCTAGTGACGGTTCGGATTGGATCTGGATCCTATGGTGGTGGCTAAGCTATATGCCAGTGCAACAGACCCTGGGTCCATTGTCCAGACTGTGCATAGGCACAAGAGAAGAATTGAAGCATCAGCTGGAGTCAAATATTAAAGGACCAAGAGATTTGAAGAACTAACATGTAGCTCAGAGGAATCAAGATCAAGCCAGAGGAGCAGTATATCGGCAAGAAAAGGGCCTCCCTTGCCGGGCAGACGAGCCGGGCAAGGGGCAAGGCCACCGCCAATAGCAAGCAATCAAGGCTCCTCGGTAGGGCCTGCCAGGGCTCGCGGAGGCAAAACCAGCCCACCAATCAATCAAGCGCAACCCATGTCATGAATCAATGCGGTGTCAAGCCGCAAGATGATTAAGTGGCAGCCGTTCACATGGCAGCCGTTTCCTATAGAAGGATCATACAGATGACACTCATCCTACGACGGGTCAAAAATACAATCGCGGAGCTGGCGAGATAACACAGCAAGCCTTGCCGGGCAACCAGTGATGTGACACTAAGTGGTGCATTTAATGCACCCTGTCAGCCCGCAGAGTTAGGTATGATAGCACTATTTGCTATCATATCAGTGGATAATTACCACTTTGCCATCGTGGTGACCCCTTAATATATAAAAGTAGGCCTATGGCACCCATAGGAGGCGTGGGAAAGTGGAGGAACCCACACCCCATACGCGCATAGTCGCTACTGCCATACGGCGACCCCTACCGGGGCAAGTGTACTGCGTTGCATTATCCACATTCCACCATCAATCCACCAAAGCAAGAGTAGGCTTCTAGGCCTCACGGTGCCCCGAACCTGCGTAAATTGCTTGTGTGCTCTGCTCCATGCTGCTGCGCGCTGGTCTGCTCTTTGTGCAACATGACATCCCCCTACCAAACCAGCAAGGGGCCCCCTAGTCCCATAGGTGGTCGTGGATATCCCGTGACATCTTTGGCACGCTAGGTAGGGGGCTAGCTTGCACGAACCTAAAAGTGTGTGCAGCGCGTCATCTTCATCACCATCTTCATCTTTGATGGCGCCCTCAACCATGGTGCCTAAGAAGAAGAAATCTGGCCCTTCGGCCCATCCGTCCACCCTGAAGGCTCCGCCACCCTCAGCATCTGGCGCTTCGGAGGATGCAAAGGCGAGCGAGGACGTGAACGCTGTCGGTGGCTTGGTTGGAGTAGGTGGCACCATCGCCACTCCCCCTGTGGCCAACATGGGGGCTGGAGATGTCGGAGGAGAACAACATCAACAATGCCTCGGCGGTCACGCTCTGCAAGGTGTGGGCGATGGTGTCGCTCCATCTACGCCCTCTCCTCCCGCTGATGGGCATAGCCACAGCAATGGCGCTCGGTCCAAGGTGAGCCATCGCCCTCCGGCCGTCCCCACTGCGGGAGCGACCGTGGCCCATGTGTCTCCTCCCAGACGAGTCGACCAAGCTGCTGCACTCGGCAGAGCTGCTGACCCTCGAGCACCACCGCCACGCAACCCTGCTGCCTAGATGGTTGACCCACAACTTCGTGGACGCGGCACCACCACCGTCGCCGCCACTGGCGCCATCAGGAGCCAGGCAACGGTGCGGCCAACATCATCGACATCCATGCCAAGCACCGCCATAGAGGCTATGTCGCGAGCTCAGTTGCTGTTAAGGTTTCCACCCACAGCCAAGTAGATGGATGAATGGCGTGCTACCATCTAGAGCTTACTCGGTTTTGCCAAAGCTGGGGGCTCATGATGAGCCGGCCTGCCACGACCTCCGCAAGCAACAACAACCGCCCATGCTGCTGGCTGAACAAAGGGGGCCGTCCCCATGGCGCAGTCCCCACCACGGTAGCCAACATAGGCGTGGCTGAATCAAGACCCTGATGACATGTTGATGGCCTCTTCCAACCCTCGAGCACGTCCAGGCCAACGTTGAGCCTCAGAGGATAGCCGATGGGGAGATGCGCGTGTCGACATAAATCGACGCCGCAACGACCTCTGCCAGACCGACGGGTGCGGCGGCCTCGACGTTGATGAACCTGCGCTCTGTATTGGGGGGTGCCTACCTTTCGAGCGTTTACAAGAGAGTTGCGGCAAGTCCGTTGGCTGCTAGTTTGCACGTTCAAGCCAGAGATACCTAATAAGTACGACAGAAGGCTGAACCCGGTAGAGTTCTTGAGCATCTAAACCAGCACTGTTCAAGCTACCAGGGGAAGAGATGAGAAGGTGTTTGCCAACTACTTCCCATTGGCCCTCAAGACCAATGTGAGGTCTTGGCTAATGCACCTCCCGGAGAACTCCATTTCGTCTTGGGCGGACCTGTGCCACTAGTTCATGGGTGCCTTCACCGGTGGCCACCAAGAGCCCTGCAGACCCAGCGACCTGCAACTTCTCCAGCAGAAAGAAAGAGAAACTCTCCGAAAGTATTTACAGAGATTTAGTAAAGTTCATAGGAATATTCCAAAGCAGCCTTCAAGTCCAATGTGTGAAACCGTCACATTTGTTCCAACTTCAATGTTCGGTTGCCCAAGACTGTGAAGGAGCTATACATGCTGGTGGATAAGTGTGCTCAGATGGAGGAAGGAGGGAACTTTCCTGGAGAGGAGGATTGCATGAACGTTGATTCAGAGGATGAATATGAATCAACTCGCCAGAGAAAGGGCAAGAAGCGCAATAAGAAGCCAAGGGATATAGTAGTGATGACTGCAGAAGGTTCGGGCACACCTAGTACCGAAGAAAAGGCCAAGGCTGAGGCCCCCAGCAAGGAAGTTGCTGCTTGCACAGCCTTTCAGGAAGCCGCTGCTGCTGAGAAAGCTGGGAAAGGTGATGGCCCGTACTGCAAGATTCACCGGACCAAGGGCCACGATCTTCAGGAATGTTGCCAAGTTGAGCAGCTTGTCAAGAAACAAAGAGCTGAATATGACAAGCATGATAAGGAAAAATGTCAGAATGCCGCTCGTGGAAAGGGCCGAGGCGGTGAAGCAAATCGCCATGGCAAGCCCTATCGGAGCCAAGGAACACCCGCCAGGGGTCAAGAGAAGGAAGTTTGTGATGATGGGAGTGATGAATGGAATGAAGAGGAAACCAGTGAGCAGAATTTTAGAAGGCCACTGATGCCCTATGTGTTCGTGGGGGTGCATCTTTGAACACCTACCACCGCCAGCTCAAGCGATGGGCACAAGAGATCAATGCTATGGACCAGCACCAGAGGCACAGAAACCGCTCAAGTGGTCCCTCATGCCAATCATCTTTGATGAGGAGGATCACCCTAACCGCGCCCCCGCGGTAGGATGCTTGCCTTTGTTGGTCTCCCCTACAATTTGCAACCTCAAGGTCATGAAGATGTTAGTGGATGGCGGGGCCGGTCTGAATCTGATTTCCCCAGCAGTAATCAGCAAGCTTCAGATAGGAGAGGAAGAGCTAGAGGTTACCGACGCGTTTCAAGGAGTTAACCCTGGCAGGAGCCACCATAAAGGGAAGATTACTTTGCCGGTGACGTTTGGGGGAGAACTAAACTACCAGAAAAAGAAGGTTGTGTTTGACGTGGTTGATCTCTCCCTGCCATACAATGGGATTCTAGGGCCCGGCCCTAGCCAAGTTCATGGCAGCATCCCAATATTCTTATAACACTTCGAAGATGCCTAGGACACTGGACTCATTACTATCTCGTCAGATGTTAAAGATGCAATTATCTGCATGGACAAGATGTACCAGGATGTAGTCGTAGCAGAGGCTACGGCAGCAACGGTTCCCGCCAAGGAAAGTAAAGGAGACAAAAGGGATTGTAGGACCTCCGGCAAGGAGTCCTGGAAGCGTGCCCCCTCCGAGTGCACGGCACCCAATGACGATGTGCCGGGGTGTTCCAATAGCAAGAGATCCAAGGTTGCTGCACCCCAAGTGAAGAAGGTCCCCACAGGGCTGGCTGGCATTGATGGTACTTTCACCATCAACGCCACCCTTGATGACAAATAGGAAAGCACGCTCGTTGCTTTCCTATGGGCGAATATCGATGTGTTTTCCTTGCAACCATCTGATATCCCAGGTGTTCCTAGGAAGGTAATCGAGCACCACCTTCCTGTCTGCTCACACACCAGACTTGTCAAGCAGAAAGTATGGAAGCAGGCCTTGGAGAGGTAGCAGTTCATTGATGAGAAATCAAGAAATTGGGGGCAACTAGTTTAGTGAGAGGAGTACTGCATCCAACATGGTTAGCAAATCCAGTGGTAGTCCGGAAGGCTAATGGGAAATGGAGGCTTTAAATTGACTTCAGAGACCTCAACAAGGCTTGCACGAAGGACCCATTTCCCATGCCGCGTATCAATCAGATTATGGATTTCACCTCAAGGTGTGATTTGCTCTCCTTCCTGGATGCATACTCTGGATATCACCAGATCTTCATGTCCAAAGAGGATGAAGAGAAGACATCATTCATCACCTCATGATGTATGTACTACTTTGTCCGCATGCCGTTTGGACTAAAGAGTGCCGGGTCCACTTTTGCTAGGGCGGTTCAGATTAGTTTTGAGCCACAGTTACACCGAAACATAGAAGCTTATATGGATGATATCATGGTCAAGACCAAGGATAAGACCACTCTTATCAAGGATTAGTAGGAGACGTTTGACAATCCGCGCAAGATCAACTTGAAGCTTAATCCAGAGAAGTGTGTGTTTGGAGTCCCCTTCGGCAAGCTACTTGGTTTCTTCGTAACCCATTGGGGGATCGAAGCTAACCCCGACAAGTGAACACCATCGAGCAAATCCAAGCACCAAGGAAAGCTAAATATGTGAGGTGCTTGACGGGATGCATTACCGCGCTAAGTGGATTCATTTCCAAGTCTGCCGAGCGTGCCCTGTCATTCTTCAAAATTTTGAAGAAGGCAGGGCCTATGAAGTGGACCCCAAAAGTAGATGCAGCTCTGCAGGAGTTGAAGGCCTACATGTCATATGTGCCTACCTTGGTTGCACCCAAACCCCAAGATCCGTCGTTGCTGTACTTGGAGGCAAATAATCAAGTGGTCAGTGCAGCCTTGGTAACACAACGAGAAGTGGATGAGGCAGAAAGTGAACAGATAATGGCAGAGTCAGAAAAGGATCAGAGCAGCAGTGAACACGACAACGAGAACAACCCCAGGGACACGACAAGCAAGAAGGTGGTGCATCACCCAGTTTATTTCGTCAGCTCCTTGTTGCAGGGGGCTAGATTGAGGTACTGTGGCATTCAAAGTTGATTTTTGGTCTCATTATAGCCTCAAGGAAACTGTGCCACTACTTCCAATCCCATGAGATCACAGTTGTTACTCGTTTTCCATTGCAAAGGATACTTCGAAACCCTGAAGCTACCGGTAGAATAGTGGAGTGGGCTTTGGAGTTATCTAGCTTTGGTTTGAAGTTTAAGAGCACATGAACCATTCAGAGAAGGGCGCTGGCAGAGTTTATTGCTGAATGGACGCCAACTCCTGATAAGGAAGTGACAAAGACAACTATCCCCGTCAAGGAACCACCCTACGAATGGATTATGTATTATGGTGCTTTTTCCCTACAAGGTGCAGGGGCTGGCGTGCTTCTTGTTCCCCCCTCCGAGGAGCACTTGAAGTACGTTGTCCAAATGCACTTTGCCCAGGAAGAAGCCACCAACAATACAGCTGAGTATGAAGGGCTCCTTGCTAGGATCAGAATTGCAGCAGAATTAGGAATCAAGAAGTTGATCATACAAGGAGATTCACAGCTTGTTGTGAGACAAGTCAACAAGGATTATCAAAGCCCATTGATGCATACGTCGAGGAAGTGAGGAGATTGGAGGTGCACTTTGATGGGTTGGAAACGGAGCACGTACCCCGTGTGGAAAGCAACATAGCTGATCACCTATGTGTTGCGCAGAAGCTTCCTGTGGGACCAGGAACTTTTGTTCTCCATCTCTATCAACTATCCGTATCACCAACCACAATGGCCCGGAAAAGGAGAAAATTGGACTAAGGTAATCCTCTCCCGATCGGGCCATCCGCTCCGGGTAGGGACCCTGCTGGAAACAACTCCTCACAGCCTGCCGGTCCACCCCAACTAGCCAAGCCGATGGACTCGGCGAACATGGCTGGTGCTCCCGCAACCGAGGAGGTGCCGCTAGTCCTCGTTGTCGAGCCCCAGACTCCAACTTGGGAAAGGCACACTATTCGCTTCCTCCAAACCGAAAAGATTCCCACGACCAAAATGAAGCTGAGAAAGTAGCCCGTAGGACCAGTATGTATCAATTTGTCGATGACACTCTATACAGAAGGAGGTCCAACGGTGTGAAACTGAAGTGTGTCTGTCGGGAAGATAGAAAGGAACTTCTGGCTGAGATTCATAGAGGAATGTGCGGCTCACACATTGTATCAAGGGCATTAGTTGGGAAAGCATTCCGACAAGGATTCTATTGGCTCACAGCCCTCCAAGATGTGGTCGAGCTCGTCACGACATATGAAGCCTGTTAGTTCCATTCCAAGAGAACACGCCTGCATGCCCAAGCCATTCAGACAATCCCTTTATCATGGCAATTTTTGGTCTGGGCGCTCGATATCCTCGACCCCTTCCCCCGAGCAATCTGGGGCTTTGAATTCTTGTTTGTCTCTATCGACAAGTTTACAAAGTGTCCAGAAGTAACTGCCGTGAGAAAGGTGACTGCTCAGTCAGCTATCAAGTTCTTGAAAAATTGGTGTGTCGTTTCGGAGTTCCGGCAAGGATCATCACCGACAACGACACACAATTCACGAGCCACGCCTACATGCAATATGTTCGTATCCTCGAATGCAAGATCTCGTTCGCCTCTATGGCACCCCCCAGAGCAATGGAGAAGCTGAGAGGGCAAACGCTGAAGTGTTGTGTGGACTCAAGACAAGAACTTTCGATATGCTGTAGAAGCACGACAGGCGTGGATCAAGGAGCTACCGTTAGTTCTCTGGTCCCTCAGAACAACACCTAATCGACATACTGGGCAGACTCCCTTCTCCCTAGTCTACGGGGCAGAAGCAGTTATCCCCACAGGACTCATTTACGGGTCTCCTCGAGTGCTTGCCTACGATGAAGTAGTGCAAGATCAGCACCGGCATGACGACGCTGTGCTACTCGAGGAGAACTGTCTCCGGGCTGCTATGCGTGCTGCACACTACCAGCAAGCCCTGCATCGCTCTCACACCCTTAGGGTTTATGCCTGGTGTTTCAAGGAAGGTGACCTTGTCCTTAGGCGCGTTTAGTCTACCAAGGGTACAAACAAGTTGTCCCTGAAGTGGGAAGGCCCTTACCGGATGGTACAAGTCACCAGACCCGGCGTAGTCCTTCTAGAGACCGGAGATGGCACTCAGTTGCTAAACTCATGGAATATTGAGCATCGCTCCTGGATGTAATCCCTTGTACATAGCTGGGGCAATGACCCGGTGCAAGAGAAAATAAAGAAGCGTTGTAGAGGGGGGCCCCCAACTAAGATTGCATGCATGCATGAGCACACCAAGATCACTACTTAAGCATCTCATGTGCATTTGCATATGAATATAGATAGGATTGCATCCTGCATTCATCGTCATCTATATGAAGTTGTAGGTTCTTGCCATGAACTTGGCTTCGACAAAGGGCGAGAAGATTGCACGGCACGGTAATCCCCGGAAAGCCAAACAAATAAGTTTTATCTCTTGTCAATTAATGTTCTGTAAAGCTATAACTTTGCATGAGAAAACTTCACCCCTCCTTTGAAACTTGGGTGCTCCCATCTCTAACTCGAACGTTGCTTCGGTCAAGATGTCACAGTTGCCTTTGGTAAAAAGGGAGCCGGTGAGGGGATGGCCCCTCTGTCTGTTCCTTGGCAGATGTAGCTCTCCGGCAAACAAAGAGAGTGCCTGTAGGATATCCTGTCGAGGAAAACTTGTTTATTCACATTACTGAGGCATTCCACCTCTGCATGGACATACACATGCACGGGTTCCTGGCAAAGTTCTTCTTTTAAATTCATATGCTAATGCAAGTACAAGCATTACAAAACACAAAAATGGACTAGATAAATTGAATTATTTGAGTTAAGATTTGGCGGTTGCCTACAGATTTAAGATTGAAAAAAAGAAAAGTGCTCCATAATGCCATTTCTTGTCACTCTCGTCCTAGGAACAGCCGTCGAAGGGAGGGGAGCAAAAGGAGCGCCAGAGCTAGAGTCCAGTCGGTTGCCATGGACTCCAGGAGAGGTAGCCTGGTGGGAATGGGAGCGCGAGGGAATGCCCCAATGGAGAGCACGGCGGAAGGTGGCCCCGTCAACCACCGTCACCAGGGCCAGCAGGACTCCGCTGGGCTAACGAAGCTGCAGCCCAAGAGGAAGCCTGCCAGGATCAGCTAGAAGACCGCTGGAGGAGCCCGGCAGCACCATCAACACCTCTGCATCCAACTCCCCGGCAAATCACATTGCCGGGGAGGAGACGCAGATGCAAATGATGGTGCTGCCGCCTAATGCAGATGGTGCAGGCGACGATCAGCCAGAGTCAGAGTCGTTGCTCCCCCGCCCGCTGCCATCATCATCGATGTCACTGTCCTCGTCGCTTTCGCTCGAGGAGGAGCTTTTGTCGTAAGTCGAGCACTCCATGTAGCACCCTAATCGCCTTCCCGAGCGCCCGAAGATCTTGATGGAGAGCAGGCCACTCTCCATTAATTTGACATGGAGAATGTGCCCCTCCGATAAGCTTTCGGCACGAGCGAAGGTGTTCCAGCCACGACGAAGATACATTACATGAAGGGCGAGGAAATTGACGTCGACCCACATACTTCCATTCCCACAACCCCTCATGTGTAGCCTCAGTGCGCGCGGTTGCTCGAGCTCCAACTCCTGCGCAAAGAAAGTTGGAAGACGAAGGTGACCGCACAAGGGCTTATACAGCCTGATGATGAACACTCGACGTTGGTCCCCGATGTGGCCTTCCATCGGAGGAAGAGCCGCCGGTGAGGGTGCAGCCAAGGAGCTCCCCTACCCTCCTCCTCCTCAAGCACCACGGCGGCCTCGGCCTCGCCCCCTCCTCCCTCCTCTCCCGGCGGGCTTCGACACCTCGGGTTCCGGATGACGGGGGATACGGTGCAGAATGGAAGCCCTCGTCGCCGCCGCCGGGACACTACTACGCCCTCGCCCTCTCTGCATGGCTAAGGGAGAAGAATTGTGGAGAAGAAGGAGAGGTATGTGCAGAGGGGTACTGCCTTTGTCTCCTTTTATAGAGGGGATGAGGCAGGGGGCTGGCCCCTCACATTGGAGATGACCGCCTTGCTCCTCCAATACGACCACTCTGCACTCTCAGCAGCTTTGGGAATCAAGGCCGACCCTCTATTCCAACCATCGACGTTCGATTTTCAACCATGGCACTCCTTCATGTGCCCTCCACATACACCACCTACCACGCCCAATGCATGCGGTGCACGTGGCCGGTGCATGCGGGGCGGGGGGCAAATGGGATGGTGGTTTTCGCCCCGTGATCGTGGGTCAAGGCGAATTTACAAGCCACGACCGAAGTTCCCCCGCGGCGTTATGCGCCACACGTGGGGAACACGAAAACTGGCCCAAAATCAAGGCTAATGAAGCAGCAATGGAAATCTCAAGGGGCCAACCCCTTCAGGAACCTTGCCTGTGCACTTATTAGGCCCTACCCCGATGACGCTCAGCAACACGTTCGGGGCAGGCCCGGGGGCTTCTGCCGGTGCAACAGACCCTGGGTCCATTGCCCAGACAATGCACTGGCACAAGAGCAGAATTGAAGCATCAACTAGAGTCAGAGATTGAAGGACCAAGAGATTTGAAGAACCAACATGCAGCTCAAAGGAATCAAGATCAAGCCAGAGGAGCAGTATATCGACAAGAGAAGGGCCTCCCTTGCCGGGAAGGCGAGCCTAATAACCCACAAGTATAGGGCTTTGCAACAATTTTCGAGGGTAGAGTATTCAACCCAAATTTATTGACTCGGCACAAGGGGTGCCAAAGAATATTCTCAAGTATTGGAAGTTGAGTTGTCAATTCAACCACACCTGAAAGACTTAATATCCGCAGCAAAGTAATTAGTAGCAAAGTAGTATGGAAGTAACGGTAATGGTGGCAAAAGTAACAGTAGTAGTTTTTTAGCAATCGTAATAGTCCAAACGGAAAAGTAACTAAGCAAAGATCAATATGTGAAAATCTCCTACGCAATGGATCAATGATGGATAATTATGTCGGATGCGATTCCTCATGCAACAATTATAAGATAGGGTGACACAGAACTAGCTCCAGTTCATCAATGTAATGTAGGCATGTATTCCGAATATAGTAATACGTGCTTATGGCAAAGAACATGCATGACATCTTTTGTCCTAACATCCCGTGGCAGTGGGGTCCTATTGGAAACTAAGGGATATTAAGGCCTCCTTTTAATAGAGTACCGGACCAAAGCATTAACACTTAGTTAATACATGAACTCCTCAAACTACGGTCATCACCGGGAGTGGTCCCAATTATTGTCACTTCAGGGTTGCCGGATCATAACACATAGTAGGTGACTATTGACTTAGAAGATAGGATCAAGAACTCAAATATCTTCATGAAAACATAATAGGTTGAGATCTAAAATCATGGCACTCGGGCCCTAGTGACAAGCATTAAGCATAGCAAAGTCATAACAACATCAATCTTAGAAGATAATGGATATTAGGGATCAAACCCTAAAAAAACTAACTCGATTACATGGTAAATCTCATCCAACCCATCACTGTCCAGCAAACCTACGATGATATTACTCACGCACGGCGGTGAGCATCATGAAATTAGTGATGGAGGATGGTTGATGATGATGATGGCGATGGAATCCCCTCTTCGGAGCCTCGAACGGACTCAAGATCAGCCCTCCCCAGGAAGATTAGGGCTTGGTGGCGGCTCCGTATCGTAAAATGCGATGAATCCTTCTCTCTGATTTTTTTCTCCCCGAAAGTGAATCTATGGAGTTGGGGTTGAGGTCGGTGGAGTCCCAGGGGGGCCATGAGGCAGGGGGCGCGCCCCAAGGGTGGGCGCCCTGCACCCTCATGGACAGGGGTGTGGGCCCCTTGATGTTGATTCTTTCGCCGGTAT
Source organism: Triticum monococcum (assembly GCA_034509565.1). Classification (NCBI taxonomy): domain Eukaryota; kingdom Viridiplantae; phylum Streptophyta; class Magnoliopsida; order Poales; family Poaceae; genus Triticum; species Triticum monococcum. The sequence continues at coordinate 300,813,661 of CM067844.1, read as the reverse complement.
TTTTCATTAATTCCAAAACGTTTCTCAATGGATTTTTAGGTCATTCCGAGAACTTTTATTTCTGCACAAAAATAAAACCATGGCGGTTCTGCTGAAAATAGCGTCAGTCCGTTTAAATTCCGTTCAAGTCATGCAAGTTAGAGTCCAAAACAAGGGCAAAAGTGTTTGGAAAAGTAGATACGTTGGAGACGTATCAACTCCCCCATGCTTAAACATTTGCTTTTCCTCAAGAAATTCAGTTGACAAACTGAAAGTGATAAAGAAAAACTTTTACAAACTCTGTTTGATCTTGTTGTTGCAAATATGTAAAGCCAGCATTCAAGTTTTCAGCAAAGATTATGAACTAACCGTATTCACAATAACATTTAGGTCACATGTTTACTCGTATCAATGGCATAATTAACTAGCGAGCAATAATAATAAATCTTGAATGACAACACTTTCTCAAAACAATCATAACATGATATAACAAGATGGTATATCGCTAGCCCTTTCTGAGACCGCAAAACATAAATATAGAGCACCCTTGAAGATCAAGGACTGACTAGACATTGTAATTCAAGGTAAAAGAGATCTAGTCACAGTCATACTCAATGTAAATTAATAGCAATGCATGCGAATGACAGCGGTGCTCTCCAACTGGTGCTTTTTAATAAGAGGATGATGGCTCAACATAAAAGTAAATAGATAGGCCCTTCACAGGGGGAAACAGGGATTTGTAGAGGTGTCGGAGCTTGAGTTTTGAAACAGAGATAAATAATATTTTGAGTGGCAAACTTTCATTGTCAACATAACAACCAAGAGATCTCGGTATCTTCCATGCTACACACATCATAGGCGGTCCGCAAACAGAATGGTAAAGTTTATACGCCCCCACCACCAACAAACATCAATCCATGGCTTGTCCGAAACAACGGGTGTCGTCCAACTAATAAAAATCATGGGGGAGTTTTGTTTGCAATTATTTTGATTTGATTTGAGCATTTGATTGGGCATCCCGGTTACCGGCCATTTCTCCTGAATGATTAGCGGAATCCACTAATCATGAGAATAACCCACCTAGCATGGAAGGCATAGACAACCCTAGTTGATACATGAGATATTCGAGCATACAAAACCGAATTGCATTTGAAGGTTTAGAGTTCGGTACATACAAATTTACTTGGATCGGCAGTTAAATACCGCATATAGGAAGGTATGGTGGACTCATATGGAATAACTTTGGGCTTTGTGGAAGCGGATGCACAAGCAGTATTCCCGCTTAGTAAAAGTTAAGGCTAGAAAGAGACTGGGAAGTGACCAACTAGAGAGCGAAAATAGTCATGCACATAAATTAAGATTAATCAACAATGAGTGCAAGCATGAGTAGGATATAAATCACCATGAACATAAATACTGTGGAGGCTATGTTGATTTTGTTTCAACTACATGCGTGAACATGTGCCAAGTCAATCCACTCAAATCGTTCACAGGAGGATACCACCCTATCATACAACATCACAACCATTTTAATAGCATGTGGGCACACAAGGTAAACCGTTGTAAACTCCTAGCTAATTAAGCATGGCATGGGCAACTATAATCTCTAATTGTCATTGCAAACATGTTTCATTCATAATAGGTTGAATCAGGAACGATGAACTAATCATATTTAGAAAAACAAGATAGGTCGAGGTCATACCAGCTTCTCTCATGTCACTCGGTCCATCATATATCGTCATTATTGCCTTTCACAAGCACGGCCGAACGGTGTGGATAATAATAATAGTGCACGTGCATTGGACTAAGAAGGAATCTGAAAGAATTTTATACAAGGGAGAAGACAAGCTAATATGGGCTCTTGGTTAAATCAACAATAATGCATATGAGAGTCACTACACATTTCCATCATGGTCTTCTCCTCTCGACCCCCAAAGAATAAGAAAAGAAATAAAACTCTTTACATCTGAAAGTTCCCAACAAGCAAAAGAAGAACAAGAAATCTTTTTGGGTTTTTTTCTTATTAATACTAGTGCAGGCATGGAAAGTAAATTAGCTAAAAGCAACAACTACTTTTTTTTGTTTTTCTTAAGGTTTTTCAAACACACAAGAAGAAGGCTTAGAAAATAAAATAAACTACCATGGATAGTACAATGAAAAAGTATGAGCACCGATAACTAAAATGAGTCTGTTAACATGAATGTAATGTCGGTGAGAAATACGTACTCCCCCAAGCTTAGGCTTTTGGCCTAAGTTGGTCTATGGCAAGTGCTGGCCTCGCAGATATCCATAGTCGTAGCTGGGGTTGTACTGAGATGCAGCAACTACTTCCTGAAGATCTGTAGCTTGGAGACGAGCTGCCTCCGTCCTCCCCTCATACTCCTTCGCCTCATCCCTGGCTATAGGGCAACATGGACAGTGCGCTGTCTGTCAAAGATTACTCGGTACCAGAGGAACTATTCATTCCTCTCAAGAAACTGATGGCGAACCATAGCCCCATAATCTAGATAAACAGGAGGCAACTCCATATCATTTCCATGTATGGGTACACCAAGATAATTGGCTACACGAGTTTCATAAATTCCACCAAACAAATCTCCACTTGTACCATTAAGATGCAACCTTCGTGCAACAATGCCCCCTAAGTTATATTGTTTATCACCTAATACCGCACTCTTGAGGACACTAAGATCTAGAATGCATATGTGACAAGCCTCATCTTTACCGTTAATGCATCTACCTATAAAGAGAGAAAAATAATGTATGGAAGGGAAATAAATGCTCCCTATGGTAGCTTGTGTGATTTCCCTAGATTCCCCCACAGTGATACTAGCAAGAAAGTCTTTATATTCAGATTTGTGAGGATCACTAACATTGCCCCACTGCGGGAGTTTACAAGCAGTATTAAAATCTTCTAGGTCCATGGTATATGATTTATCATAAAGATCAAATAAAACAGTGTGAGAATTGTGCGAGGATGTAAATTTAAACCTCCTGACAAAGGAATCAGTTAGGTAGTGGTACTGTAGGAACTTATGTAACATAAAGTCCTCAAAATAAGCATTACGCACATACATGTCAAATTCATCCTTGATGCATGCCTGGACCATAAACTCCTTTGACAGCCAGTCACAAGGCCGCACTTGAGCATCCCTCGGTGGTTCATCATCCGGCTCACGTATCGCGAGCCTTGGTTCTTGATTCCTTGAGGAACCACCTTGGTACATTTTCCGATGCATTTTTCTTTCTCTGAAAAATTTCTGAAATTTTAGTGACTCAAAATAAAAGTTAACCAAACCCAACAAGACTGATAGCAACTACTCCCACAAGTGCCTAGAGGCTATATCATGCATTAAAACTACTTTGGACCATATAGATTTGACAAACAAGCTCAAGAACAGGGTCACCTTAGCAGCAAAAATTTGCAATAAATAAATCACTAGAACAAAACTAATTAGACCATTGGAGGAGTCACATACCGAAAAACAGACCCCCAAAACAGTTTTGTGAATGGAGAAATCGAAAATGGCAGCAAGATGAGCTAGAACACGGGTTTGAGCTATGGGAGGATTTTTTCTAGAGGAAGACGAAGTGAGTGGGTGCTGGAGTAAGTGGAGGCGTCCACATGGAGCCCATGAGGCAGGGGGAGCGCGCCTTGTGCCCCCGTGGGCAAATGGTGGCCCCCTGGTGTGTTCTCAGTGTCAGAAATTCTTAAGTATTTTGCAAAAAATCATATTTAATTTTCAGGACATTTGGAGAACTTTTATTTTTGGGGTATTTTTATTGCAATGATAATTCAGAAAATAGATTGAAAATACTATTTTTGGTTTATTTAATCTAAATAAAAGAAATTAAAAGGAGGGTACAGAGACTTGTGCTTTCTAACTTCATCCATCTCGTGCTCATCAAAAGGAATCCACTAACAATGTTTATCAAGTCTTGTTAACAAACTCTTTCCGAATAACATGAAAACCGGAGAATTTTCGAATAACACTAGGTTACCTCAATGGGGAGTTGCATGTCCCCAACAATAAGAATATCATATTTCTTCTTGACAGTAGGAAGAGGGAATTCAAAACTTCCAATAGTAATCGTTGAAATATTTCCAATAGAATTGATATTGTGGACTTGAGGTTCTTTCATCGGAAAGTGTACTCTATGTTCACTACCATTAACATGAAAAGTGACATTGCCTTTGTTCCAATCAGTAACAGTTCCTGCAGTATTCAAAAAGGGTCTACCAAGGATAATCGACATACTATCGTCCTTGGTAATATCAAGAATAACAAAGTCCGTTAAAATAGTAATGTTTGCAACCACAACAGGCACATCCTCCTAGATACCGACAGGTATAGCAGTTGATTTATCGGCCATTTGCAAAGATATTTCAGTAGGTGTCAAGTTATTCAAATCAAGTCTAAGATATAAAGAGAGAGCCATAACACTAACTCCGGCTCCAAGATCACATAAAGCAGTTTTAACATAGTTTCTTTTAATGGAGCATTGTATAGTTGGTACTCCGGGATCTCCTAATTTCTTTAGTATTCCACCTTTAAAAGTATAATTGGCAAGCATGGTGAAAATTTTAGCTTCCGGTGTCTTCCTTTTATTTGTAACAATATCTTTCATATACTTAGCATAAGGATTCATTCTAAGCATATCAATCAAACGCATACACAAAAAGATAGGTCTAATCAATTCAGCAAAGCGCTCAAAATCCTCATCATCCTTTTTCTTGGATGGTTTAGGAGGAAAAGGCATGGGTTTCAGAACCCATGGTTCTCTTCCTTTACCGTGCTTCCAAGCAACGAAGTCTCTCTTATCATAATGTTAGTTCGTTGATTGTGGGTTATCAAGATCAACAACAGTTTCAATCTCTACATCATTGTTATTGCTAGGTTGAGCATCAACATGAACATCATCATTATCAATAGGTCCATGTTCATTACGAGATTGTGTTTTAGCATCAGAAATAGAAATATCATTGGGATTCTCAGGTGTGTCAACAACAGGTTCACTAGAAGCATGCAAAGTCCTATCATTTTTCTTTTTCTTCTTCTTAGAAGGACTAGGTGCATCAACATTGGTTCTCTGAGAATCTTGCTCAACACTCTTAGGGTGGCCCATAGGATACAAAGGTTCCTGAGTCATTTTATCCCCTCTAGTCATAACTCTAACAACATTATCATTTTTCTTATTATTTAATTCATTAAGCAATTCATCTTGTGCTTTAAGCACTTGTTCTACCTGAATTGTAACCATAGAAGCAAGTTTACTAACAAGTTTAAGGTCACCTTTAATTCTAGACATATAATCACTCAAGTGTTCAACCATATAAGCATTACGTTTCAATTGTCTACCAACATAAGCATTGAAGTTTTCTTGTTTAATAATAAATTTATCAAACTCATCCATGCATTGGCTAGCAGACTTATTACGAGGAATATCACCTTCATCAAATCTATAGAGAGAATTTACCTTTACTACATGTGTCGGGTTATAAATACCATGTATTTCTTCAATAGGTGCTAAATTCTTAACATCTTCAGCTTTAATAGCCTTTTCTTTCATATATTTCTTTGCCTCTTCCATATCTTCAGGACTGAGAAATAGAATACCCCTTTTCATCGGAGTTGGCTTAGGAGTTGGTTCAAGAAGTGTCCAATCATTATCATTACTCAATATATTATTAAATAGCAATTCATCTTGCTCTACAGTTATTTCCTTGAAAACACAACCAGCACAACTATCCAGGTGGTCTATGGAAGCATCGATTAGTCCATTATAAAAGATATCAAGTATTTCATTTTTCTTGATAGGATGATCAGGCAAAGCATTAAGTAATCGGAGAAGCCTCCCCCAAGCATGTGGGAGACTCTCTTCTTCAATTTGCACAAAATTATATATTTCCCTTAAGGCAGCTTGTATCTCATGAGAGGGAAAATATTTAGCAGAGAAGTAATAAATCATATGCTGGGGACTATGCACACAACCCGAAGCAAGAGAACTAAACCATGTTTTAGCATCACCCTTTAATGAGGACGGAAATAACTCAAGGATATAGTAGTAACGAATTTTTTCCTCATGAGTGAATAGGGTGGCTACATCATTCAATTTAGTAAGATGTGCCACAATACTTTCAGATTCATAGGCATAAAAAGGATCAGATTCAACCAAATTAATTAACACCAAATCGACAAAGAAATCACAATCCTTACCAGAAATACAGATAGGTGAAGTAGCAAAAGAAAAGCAGGGTCATATTTCATTCTAGCATTCGAAGACTTTTCTTTCAGCTCAGCTAACAGTTTCTTAAGATCATATCTATCTTTGCAAGCAAAAAGGTCTCTAGCAGTTTCTTTATCCATAACATAACCCCTAGGCACATCAGGCAATTCATATCTAGGGGGAGAATCTTCATCATCAATATTATCTATTTCAATAATTTCATTTTCTCTAACCCTAGCAAGTTGTTCATCAATAAATTCACCTAATGGCACGGTATTATCAAGCATAGAAGTAGTTTCATCATAAGCATCATGCATAGCAAAAGTGGCATCATCAATAACAAGCGACATATCAGAATAAATAACAGGTGTAGGTGTCACAAATTTACTCATAACAGAAGGTGAGTCAAGTGCAGAGCTAGATGGCAGTTCCTTACCTCCCCTCGTAGTTGAGGGAAAAAACTTGGTTCTTTCATCTTTAAAGTTCCACATACTGATCAACAGATATAAATCCCAAGTGACTCAAAGAATAGAGCTATGCTCTCCGGCAACGGTGCTAGAAAATAGTCTTGATAACCCACACGTATCGGGGATCGCAACAGTTTTCGAGGCTAGAGTATTCAACCCAAATTTATTGATTCGACACAAGGGGAGCCAAAGAATATTATCAAGTATTGGCAGTTAAGTTATCAATTCAACCACACCTGAAAGACTTAATATCTAAAGCAAAGTATTTAGTAGCAAAGTAGTATGGAAGTAACGGTAACTTTGGCAAAAGTAACAGTAGTAGTTTTCGTAGCAATCGTAACAGTGGAAACGGAAAAGTAACTAAGAAAAGATCAATATGTGAAAATCTCGTAGGCATTTGATCAATGATGGATAAATATGTCGGATGCGATCCCTCATGCAACAGTTATAACATAGGGTGACACAGAACTAGCTCTAGTTCATCAGTGTAATGTAGGCATGTATTGCGAATATAGTCGTACATGCTTATGGAAAAGAACTTGCATGACATTTTTGTCCTACCCTCTAGTGGCAGCGGGGTCCTATTGGAAACTAAGGGATATTTAGGCCTCCTTTTAATAGAGTATCGGACCAAAGCATTAACACTTAGTGAATACATGAACTCCTGAAACTACGGTCATCACCGAGAGTGGTCCCGATTATTGTCACTTTGGGGTTGCTGGATCATAACAAATAGTAGGTTACTATTGACTTGCAAGATAGGATCAAGAACTCACATATATTCATGAAAACATAATAGGTTCGGATATGAAATCATGGCACTCGGGCCCTAGTGACAAGCATTAAGCATAGCAACGTCATAGCAACACCAATCTTAGAACATAGATACTAGGGTTCAGACCCTAATAGAACTAACTCGATTACATGGTAAATCTCATCCAACCCATGAATGTCCAGCAAGCCTACGATGAGATTACTCATGCACGGCGGTGAGCATCATGAAATTGTTGATGGAGGATGGTTGATGATGTCGATGGCGATGGATTCCCCTCTCCGGAGCCCTGAACGGACTCCAAATCAGCCCTCTCGAGGAAGATTAGTGCCTGGCGGCGTCTTCGTATCGTAAAACGCAATGAATCCTTCTCTCTGATTTCTTTCTCCCCGAAAGTGAATATATGGAGTTGGGGTTGAAGTCGGTGGAGTCCCAGGGGGCCCACCAGGCAGGGGGCTCCCCGCAGGAAAGCCGTCTTCTCGACGTCCTGCACCGCCGTCTTGATTTGGTGATAGCCTGAGAAGGCTTCTAGGAAGCACAATAAATTGCACTCGGCAGTGGAGTCAATGATCTGTTCGATGCGTGGAAGAGGGAAGGGGTCCTGAGGGCATGCTTTGTTGTGTCTCATAAAATCGACGCACATGCGCTTCTTGCCGCCCTTCTTAGGGATGAAAACAGGGTTTGCCAGCCAATCCGGATGTCGCACCTGTCGAATAATGTCGGCTTCTTGCAGCTTGCGGGTTTCTTCGATGATGAATGACTGCTTCTCCAAGGCTTGTTGTCGCGCCTTCTACTTTACAGGCGCGCATTGGGCACACCATCAAGTGGTGCTCGGTCACCCCACGCGGAATGCCGACCAGGTCTGTTGCTTCCCACGCGAACACATCATTTGTTCGTGTGAAGGAAGCTGAGTAGTGCCACCTCCTGGTCCGGGGGGAAGCTGGCGCCTGTGCTGAAGGTAGGGCCTAATCCCCCGGCTTCATCGACCGGCTCCTCCTTCATCTCGGCCCAATCTTGAGAGAACACCTACTTCTTTTTTTCCAGCGCTGCCTCTGGCACCTCCGGAGTGGCCCCAGTGCCTGGCCGTGCAGCCGCCGCGGCCATGAAAGCAAGCTTGAGGGCCATGAGCGTGTCCTTGGTGTCCCCCAGTATGGTGAGGACACCGCTGCTTCCCAGCATGTTCATGATATTGTAGCCAGGGTGAGTCGCCGCCATGAACTTGGCGAGTGCCGGATATCGGATAATGGCGTTGTATAGGAGGCCGATGTGGGCGACATCGAAGTTGATGAGCTCAGTGCGGTAGTTGTCGCACATGCCAAAGGTGAAAGGAAGGCAGATCTGCCCCAGAGGGCAGGTGGAACCGTCGGTGACCCCCGAGAAGGAATTGGTGGGGAGAAGCCGCTCCAAGGGCATGTGAGGTAGGCCGAAGGCTTCCATAGATAGGATGTCGAGGCTTGCACCGTTGTCGATGATGGTCCTAGTGACTGCTATGTTGCAGATGGTGGGGGTGCAAAGCATGGAAAGAGCGCCGGCTCCGACCATGGTCTTGGGTGGTCACTGGCGTCAGAGATAAGGTCGGCCTTGGGCGCCGCCCAGATCGGAGGGGCCCCCAGCCGCGATTGGGCGGTTCCCACCTGGCGAAAGAACTGCTTGACGTGGTAGTCTGAAGCCGGTGCCTGCGACCCTCGGGCGATGGCTGCGACAGCGTGGGGTGCCAGTGCTGCAAAGTGCGCGATGAACAAGCCGCGCAACTCTTCCCAGGAGGCCACTAAGGACTCCGCAGGTTGAGGAGCCAGGCGCGTGGCACACCTGTAAGTGCCATAGGGAGCCAATTCGCATGACCTTGTCATCTCCGCCGGCTACCCAGATAGCCTCGACATACAGTCGGAGGAACTTCGCGGGGTTCACCACTCCATCATATCGCGGCGGCAACTCCGGCCTGAACATCAGCGGCCACTGGACCTGTCGCTAGGCGGGGGCGAAAGCCCGAAGGCCCCCGATGCCCCCAAACGCACCCAACGGCCCGCCGAGCGGAGCGACACCAACCATGGGGACCAAGCGGCGAGGGCGGAGCACTGCTGATGAGAAGCCAAACGTCTGACATGCCACTACCTGGCATGCCAAATGTCAGATTCAGGGCTTTGGAGACCTAGGAAAGGTTCAAACTCTGGGGCGTGTGCGAAGGACTCAACCTCTCCAGCCAGCCGACTCGTCTTTCTACGGCCTAGCTCGATGAACAAGAAAGGAAAGATACACATCAGTTTATGTAGGTTCGGGCCACCTTGTCGTCTAACACCCTACTCCAACTTTGGGGTGGATTAGCCTCGCAAGGGGGTGAGGATGAACTAGTATAGACGAAGAACAACCTTAGGAGGTCTATTCTTGTGGGTGTGAGCTAGTGATGGTTCAGATTGGATCCAGATCCTATGGTGGTGGGTAAGCTATATTTATAGTGGCCTTGGTCCTCTTGCCCTAAAACGAAGGCGGGAAGGGATCCCGCAGTGGTTAATTTGAAAGGAGGGCAAGTAGTACATCTTGTCCTGGTGAAAGGTGGTCTTCGCCTGCAAAGCTTCCGGTCATGATGCCATGGTGGGCTCGGCAATGAAATCCGTCCTGATGTCCGGGCGGTCTTGGTCTCGTTGCGCAGGAATGGAAACCTTTGGCCGGTTCCTCGGGACATTGCGCCTACGCTTGCCTCCTTAGCACCAAAGAGGAAACCTGCTCCTCTGCGCCCGCTGGCACCCGCCTGGTCTTGGTCGTCATGGCTTGCATCACCCAAACCTCATGAGATGGGCGCTTGCATAGGAATCTCCGCTCCTCAAGGATGCTCCCTCCAGAGGTCTTGGTGTCATCTGCCTCGCGAGGCTAGGCTCCTCGTGAGGGTCTTGTCTTGCCGATGCTGAAGGTGGAACGTACCAGGCCGTCGATGGAGCCATGCTGTGGGCCGCAAGCACACATGTTTGGGTACCATGGTTGCCAGGATGCCAAAATAGTTGGTCCCATCGAGATTCCTAACATTCACATTTTGAACTAATTCGGTCTCATCGAGTTCTTCTATTCGGTCTGACTGAGTTGGGTCAAATGTGTGTAACAGTTGGATTTTGTTTGGAGGCTATATGTAGCCCTCCACCCCCTTGTCCATTTGGGAGAGAGAGCCATCAGAACGTGCCTACACTTCCACTACTCATTTTGTGAGAGAGAACGACCTACTAATGTGTCGAGACCAAAATATTCCAATCCGACCACAAGAATCTTGATATCTAGCCTTCCCCAAGTTGCTTTCCACTCAAATCATCTTTCCACCATAACCAAATCTATGATAGAGAGTTGAGTGTTGGAGAGACTATCATTTGAAGCACAAGAGCCAGGAGTTCATCATCAACACACCATCTATTACCTTTTGGAGAGTGGTGTCTCCTATATTGGTTAGGTGTTGCTTGGGAGCTGCTACCTCTTCAGCACTTGCGTTGGTTTTCCCTTGAAGAGGAAAGGGTGATGCAGCAAAGTACCGTAAGTATTTCCCTCAGTTTTTAAGAACCAATGTATCAATCCAGTAGGAGGCCACGCACGAGTCCCTCGCACCTACACAAACAAATAAATCCTTGCAACCAACGCGATAAGGGGTTGTCAATCCCTACACGGTCACTCACGAGAGTGAGATCTGATAGATATCATAAGATAAATTTTTCGTATTTTTATGATAAAGAGAAATAAAATATGGAAAGTAAAATAAATGGCAAAGGAAATAACTAAGTATAGGAAGATAGACCCGGGGCCATAGGATTCACTAGTGGCTTCTCTCAAGAGCATAAGTATTCACGGTGGGTAAACAAATTACTATTGAGCAATTGATAGAATTGAGCATAGTTATGAGAATATCTAGGTATGATCATGTATATAGGCATCAAGTCCGAGACAATTAGACCGACTCCTGCCTGCATCTACTATTATTACTCCACACATCGACCGATATCCAGCATGCATCTAGAGTATTAAGTTCAAGAGAACAGAGTAACGCTTTAAGCAAGATGACATGATGTAGAGGGATAAACTGATGCAATATGATGAAAACCCCATCTTGTTATCCTCGATGGGAACAATACAATACGTGCCTTGCTGCCCCAGACTATCACTGGGAAAGGACACCGCAAGATTGAACCCAAAGCTAAGCACTTCTCCCATTGCCAGTAAGATCAATCTAGTAGGCCAAACCAAACTGATAATTCGAAGAGAGATGCAAAGATAAATAATCATGCATAAAAGAATTCAGAGAATATTCAAATATTGTTCATAGATAAACTTGATCATAAACCCACAATTCATCGATCTCAACAAACACACTGCAAAAGAAGATTACATCGAATAGATCTCCACAAGAGAGGGGGAGAACTTTGTATTGAGATCCAAAAAGAGAGAATAAGCCATCTAGCTAATAACTATGGACCCATAGGTCCGAAGTAAACTACTCACACTTCATCGGAGTGGCCATGGTGTTGATTTAGAAGCCCTCCGTGGTCGATGCCCCCTTCGGCGGAGCTCCGGAACAGGCCCCAAGATGGGATCTCGTGGATACAGAAAGTTATGGTGGTGGAATTACGGTTTAGGCTCCATGTCTGGTAGTTTGGGGGTACGTAGGTATATATAGGAGGAAGGAGAACGTCGGTGGAGCAACAGGGGGCCCACGAGGGTGGAGGGTGCGCCTGGGGGGGGGGGGGGTAGGCGCGCCCCCTACCTCGTGGCCTCCTGGTTGATGTATTGACGTAGGGTCCAAGGCCTCTGGATCATGTTCATTCCGAAAATCACGTTCCCGAAGGTTTCATTCCATTTGGACTCCGTTTGATATACTTTTTCTGCGAAACACTAAAATAGGCAAAAAACAACAATTCTGGGCTGGGCCTCCGGTTAATAGGTTAGTCCCAAAAATAATATAAAAGTGTATAATAAAACCCAATAATGTCCAAAACAGAATATAAGATAGCATGGAACAATCAAAAATTATAGATACGTTTGACACATATCAGGAGCCTTCGTCAAAATTGTGGAGTTGGACCAAGTAGTTTCTAAGGTTAAGTAGATCGCCTACTTCGTGAAGATCTACCCAACTGAGACAAGTCATTCATGGGCGATGGCCATGGTGGGATAAACAAGGTTGCTTCTTTGTGGGTGGAGCCCTACTTGGACTCGCCAACCATTACCCTTCGTGGGTTGAATTCTCCATCAACGTGTATGTACGATTGCACCACCTATCGAAACCACACCAAAAATCTCTGCGTCTACATAGCATTTGCCTTCTGCAAACACTTCCCTTTACCTTCATATGCAATGTTCCACTTTCCGCTGCTACACTCTTAGAATTGCATGTGTAGGTTGATTGCTTCACATGTACTAGTTACTAAAATCTACCAACAATTAAAATTGGGAAGATGTTAGATTTTTATTTGGTCAAGTAGTCTAATCACCCCCCTGTAGACCTACTTTCAATCCTACAATACGCCCCTTATGTTTTGGAGTTTGTTGACATAAACATTATGGGATTTGTGTGTTTGCTAGTGCACACGGAGTAACATGTCCCTAGGATCATGAGGAGTTTGACGTGAATGACGAAAATAATCTCCCGGTGGTGCGACAAAGGTCATCACCGATGATTATGTTAACAAGAGTTACCCCTAAAAAATTGCTGAAGTGAAGCAATTGGTTCGGTGTCTGCCCGACGAAAATGACTGAGTTCGAGGAGATTTAGGACTAACAGAAGATGTAGCATTTATTTCATTGTTCCTTTATGGAGTCATAGGACCACCATACTATTAAGAGGGGTGTAGCGTTTGTAACATTGATGCTTTTATGCTAAACCCAAATCCTATGAAAGTTGGTTAAGAAATATCTTTTTTTTCCGAGCAGATACTTGCCAACAAAAGACAGTGATCTTCTTCACTGCAAGAGATTTGTCTCAGACCGAGGAGTTAGCATTACCCAAAGGAAGATTAGTGCCTGGCGGCGTCTTCATATCGTAAAACGCAATGAATCCTTCTCTCTGATTTCTTTCTCCCCGAAAGTGAATATATGGAGTTGGGGTTGAAGTTGGTGGAGTCCCAGGGGGCCTATGAGGCAGGGGGCGCCCCCCAGGAAAGCCGTCTTCTCGACGTGCTGCACCGTCGTCTTGATTTGGTGATAGCCTGAGAAGGCTTCTAGGAAGCATAATAAATTGCACTCGGCAGTGGAGTCAATGATCTGTTCGATGCATGGAAGAGGGAATGGGTCCTGAGGTCAAGCTTTGTTGTGTCTCATAAAATCGACGCACATGCGATTCTTCCCGCCCTTCTTGGGGACGAAAACAGGGTTTGCTGGCCTGTCCAGATGTCGCACCTGTCGAATAATGCCGGCTTCTTGCAGCTTGCGGATTTCTTTGATGATGAATGACTGCTTCTCCAAGGCTTGCTGCCGCGCCTTGTGCTTTACAGGCGCGCATTGGGTACACCATCAAGTGGTGCTCGGTCACCCCGCGTGGAATCCCGACCAGGTCTGTTGCTTCCCACGCGAACACATCATTGTTCGTGCGAAGCAAGCTGACTAGCACCACCTCCTGGTCCGGGGGGAAGCTGACGCCTATGCTAAAGGTAGGGCCTAATCCCCCGGCTTCGTTGACCGGCTCCTCCTTCATCTCGGCCCAATCTTGAGAGAACACCTGCTTCTTTTTTGCCAGCGCTGCCTCTGGCACCTCTGGAGTGCCCCTGGTGCCTGGCCGTGCAGCCGCCGCGGCCTTGAAAGCAAGCTTGAGGGCCATGAGCGTGTCCTTGGTGTCCCCCGGTATGGTGAGGACACCGCTGCTTCCCAGCATGTTCATGATGTTGTAGCCAGGGTGAGTCGCCGCCATGAACTTGGCGAATGCCGGATATCGGATAATGGCGTTGTATAGGAGGCCGATGTGGGCGACATCGAAATCGATGAGCTCAGTGCGGTAGTTGTTGCACATGCCAAACGTGAAAGGAAGGCAGATCTGGCCCAAAGGGCAGGTGGAACCGTCGGCGACCCCCGAGAAGGGATTGGTGGGGAGAAGCCGGTCCAAGGGCATGTGAAGTAGGCCGAAGGCCTCCATAGAGAGGATGTCGAGGCTTGCGCCGTCGTCGATGATGTTCCTGGTGACTGCTACGTTGCAGATGGTGGGGGTGGAAAGCATGGAAAGCGCGCTGGCTCCGACCATGGGCTTGGGTGGTCGCTAGCGTCAGAGATAAGGTCGGCCTTGGGCGCCGCCCAGACCGGAGGGGCCCCCAGCCACAATTGGGCGGTGCCCACCTGGCGGAAGAATTGCTTGACATGGAAGTCTGAAGCCGGTGCCTGCGACCCTCGGGGGATGGCCACGACAGCATGGGGTGCCAGTGCTGCAAAGTGCGTGATGAACAAGCCGCGCAACTCTTCCTAGGAGGCCACTGAGGACTCCACAGGTTGAGGAGCCAGGCACGTGGCACACCTGTAAGTGCCATAGGGAGCCAATTCACATGACCTTGTCATCTCCGCCGGCTACCCAGATAGCCTCGACATACAGCCAGAGGAACTTCGTGGGGTTCGCCACTCCATCAGATCGCGGCGGCAACTCCGGCTTGAACATCAGCGGCCACTTGACCTGTCGCTGGGCGGGGGAGAAAGCCCGGAGGCCCCCGATGCCTCCAAACGCACCCAACGGCCCGACGAGTGGAGCGACACCAGCCATTGGGACGAAGCGGCGAGGGCGGAGCATGGCTGATGAGAAGCCAAACCTCGAACATGCTACTACTTGGCATGCCAAATGTCAGATTCAGGGCTTTGAGACCGGGGAAAGGTTCAAACTCTGGGGCGTGTGCGAAGGACTCAACCTCTCCAGCCAGCCGACTCTTGTTTCCATGGCCTAGCTCGATGAACAGGAAAGGAAAGAGACACAACAGTTTATGTAGGTTCGGGCCACCTTGTCGTGTAACACCCTACTCCAACTTTGGGGTGGATTAGCCTCGCAAGGGGGTGAGGATGAACTAGTACACACGAAGAACAACCGCAGGAGGTCTATTCTTGTGGGTGTGAGCTAGTGATGGTTCGGATTGGATCCAGATCCTATGGTGGTGTGTAAGCTATGTTTATAGTGGCCTTGGTCCTCTTCCCTTAAAACGAAGGCGGGAAGGGATCCCGCAGTGGTTAATTTGAAAGGGGGGCAAGTAGTACATCTTGTCCTGGTGAAAGGTGGTCTTCGCCTGCAAAGCTTCCGGTCATGACGCCATGGTGGGCTCGGTGATGAAATCCGTCCTGATGTCCGGGCGGTCTTGGTCTCGTTGCGCATGAATGGAAACCTTTGGCCGGTTCCTCGGGACTTCGCGCATGCGCTTGCCTCCATAGCACCAAAGAGGAAACCTGCTCCTCTGCGCCCGCTGGCACCTGCCTGGCCTTGGTTGTCATGGCTTGCATGACCCAAACCTCATGAGATGGGTGCTTGCATAGGAATCTCCGCTCCTCAAGGTTGCTCCCTCCGGAGGTCTTGGTGTCATCTGCCTCACGAGGCTAGGCTCCTCGTGAGGGTCTTGTCTTGCCTATGCTGAAGTTGGGCCGTACCAGGCCGTCGATGGAGCCATGTTGTGGGCCGCAGGCACACATGTTTGGGTACCATGGTTCCCAGGATGCCGAAATAGTTGGTCCCACCGAGATTCCGAACATTCACATTTTGAACTAATTCGGTCTCACCGAGTTCTTTTATTCGGTCTGACCGAGTTGGGTCAAATGTGTGTAACAGTTGGATTTTGTGTGGAGGCTATATGTAGCCCTCCACCCCCTTGTCCATTTGGGAGAGAGAGCCATCAGAACGTGCCTACACTTCCACTACTCATTTTCTAAGAGAGAACCACCTACTCATGTGCCGAGACCAAAATATTCCAATCCTACCACAAGAATCTTGGTCTCTAGCCTTGCCCAAGTTGCTTTCCACTCAAATCATCTTTCCACCATAACCAAATCTATGATAGAGAGTTGAGTGTTGGAGAGACTATCATTTGAAGCACAAGAGCCAGGAGTTCATCATCAACACACCATCAATTACCTTTTGGAGAGTGATGTCTCCTATATTGGTTAGGTGTTGCTTGGGAGCTGCTACCTCTTCAGCACTTGCGTTGATTTTCCCTTGAAGAGGAAAGGGTGATGCAGCAAAGTAGCGTAAGTATTTCCCTCAGTTTTTAAGAACCAATGTATCAATCTAGTACGAGGCCACACACGAGTCCCGCGCACCTACACAAACAAATAAATCCTTGCAACCAACATGATAAGGGGTTATCAATCCCTACACGGTCACTCACGAGAGTGAGATCTGATAGATATGATAAGATAATATTTTTGGTATTTTTATGATAAAGAGAAATAAAATATGCAAAGTAAAATAAATGGAAAAGGAAATAACTAAGTATAGGAAGATTAATATGATGGAAGATAGACCCGGGGCCATAGGTTTCACTAGTGGCTTCTCTCAAGAGCATAAGTATTCACGGTGGGTAATCAAATTACTGTTGAGCAATTCACAGAATTGAGCATAGTTATGAGAATATCCAGGTATGATCATGTATATAGGCATCACGTCCGAGACAATTAGACCGACTCCTGCCTGCATCTACTATTATTACTCCACACATCGACCGATATCCAGCATGCATCTAGAGTATTAAGTTCAAGAGAACAGAGTAACACTTTAAGCAAGATGACATGATGTAGAGGGATAAACTGATGCAATATGATGAAAACCCCATCTTGTTATCCTCGATGGCAACAATACAATACGTGCCTTGCTGCCCCGCACTATCACTGGGAAAGGACACCGCAAGATTGAACCTAAAGCTAAGCACTTCTCCCATTGCCAGTAAGATCAATCTAGTAGGCCAAACCAAACTGATAATTCGAAGAGAGATGCAAAGATAACCAATCATACATAAAAGAATTCAGAGAATATTCAAATATTGTTCATAGATAAACTTGATCATAAACCCACAATTCATCGATCTCAACAAACACACTGCAAAAGAAGATTACATCGAATAGATCTCCAATAGAGAGGGGGAGAACTTTGTATTGAGATCCAAAAAGAGAGAAGAAGCCATCTAGCTAATAACTATGGACCCGTAGGACTGAAGTAAACTAAACACACTTCATCGGAGAGGCTATGGTGTTGATGTAGAAGCCCTCCGTGGTCGATGCCCCCTCCGGCGGAGCTCCGGAATGGGCCCCAAGATGGGATCTCGTGGATACAGAAAGTTACGGCGGTGGAATTAGGGTTTTGGCTCCGTATCTGGTAGTTTGGGGGTACGTAGGTATATATAGGAGGAAGGAGTACGTCCGTGGAGCAACAGGGGGCCCACGAGGGTGGAGGGCGCGCCGGGGGGGGGGGGGGGGCAGGCGCGCCCCCTACCTCGTGGCCTCCTGGTTGATGTATTGACGTAGGGTCCAAGTCCTCTAGATCATGTTCGTTCCGAAAATCACGTTCCCGAAGGTTTCATTCCGTTTGGACTCCGTTTGATATATTTTTTCTGCGAAACACTAAAATAGGGAAAAAAACAACAATTCTGGGCTGGGCCTCCGGTTAATAGGTTAGTCCCTAAAATAATACAAAAGTGTATAATAAAGCCTAATAATGTCCAAAATAGAATATAATATAGCATGGAACAATCAAAAATTATAGATACGTTTGAGACATATTAGGAGCCTTCGTCAAAATTGTGGAGTTGAACCAAGAAGTTTCTAAGGTTAAGCGGATCGCCTACTACGTGAAGATCTACCCAAGTGAGACAAGTCATTCGTGGGCGATGGCCATGGTGGGATAGACAAGGTTGCTTCTTCGTGGGTGGAGCCCTACTTGGACTCGCGCAACCATTACCCTTCATGGGTTGAATTCTCCATCAACGTGTATGTATGATTCCACCACCGATCGGAACCACACCAAAAATCTCTGCGTCTACATAGCATTTGCCTTCTCCAAACACTTCCATTTACCTTCATATGCAATGTTCCACTTTCCGCTGCTACACTCTTAGAATTGCATGTGTAGGTTGATTGCTTGACATGTACTAGTTACTAAAATCTACCAACAATTAAAATTGGGAAGATGTTAGATTTTTATTTGGTCAAGTAGTCTAATCACCCCCCTGTAGACCTACTTTCAATCCTACAGTATTGCCCTTATGTTTGGAGTTTGTTGACATAAACATTATGGGATTTGTGTGTTTGCTAGTGCACACGGAGTAACATGTCCCTGGGATCATGAGGAGTTTGATGTGAATGACGAAAATAATCTCCCAGCGGTGCAACAAAGGTCATCATCGAAGATTATGTTAACAAGAGTTACCCCTGAAAAATTGCTGAACTGAAGCAATTGGTTCCGTGTCTGCCCGACGAAAATGACTGAGTTCGAGGAGATTTAGGACTAACAGAAGATGTAGCATTTATTTCATTATTCCTTTATTGAGTCATAGGACCACCATACTATTAAAAGGGGTGTAGCGTTTGTAACATTGATGCTTTTATGCTAAACCCAAATCCTATGAAAGTTGCTTAAGAAATATCTTTCTTTTCCGAGCAGATACTTGCCAACAAAAGACAGTGATCTTCTTCACTGCAAGAGATTTGTCTCAGACCAAGGAGTTAGCATTACCTGTTCGTCAAGTAATGTTACCGTTGCTCCAAAATCTGACTATTGTAAACACGTCGGTTGGCCATTCGCCGGACCGCATGTCTAAAATGGTCATTCTCCATCTAAGAAGGCTGCGACTATAAGTAGCCACCCAACACCGGATTTGTCAGGCGGCTGCTCCATTTTATTCTAAGAATATTGTTGAGCAACCCCTCTCTGAGCGATTTGAGTTTAAAATCCACTAAGAGAAACCCCTAGAGCCGAAGAATTAAAAGTGGTTAAGCATCACTCGAATCTAGGTCCAGTACACTCTACATATTACTCTTGAGAGCTACAAACTCTCTAGAAGGAATGTGTCAAATTCTTCGGAGAGCAAGAGTAATTGTGGTTCTCGAAGAAGTCTATAAAGGTTCGGAGATCGCCTCAAGTATCTTCCATGAGTTATCGGCATCTGTTGATGAACAAATTGTCGAGGAGAATAGGGTGAACAGAGTTTATCTTTCGTGTTAAGTCAAAACCCCTCCAACCAGACGTAGTCCTTGTGCAGAAGGATGAACTGGTAGAACAAATACAATGTCGCCATCAAGCATCACCGATTACCATTGTTTACGTCCGATCTATTTTTGTTCATGTGATTTGACTCGATGCACATTTTATATTCCTTTCGGTACTTAGTTTTATCTCGCTGTAGTTTTTTTTTCATTCGCTCTGCTGCTAGGTTCCGAGACTTTTGGGATTTTGGAAGAAATTTTAAAACTCCCATTCACCGTGCTCTGTTGACATACTTCATTCCTACAATTGGAATCAGAGCAAGGTACTCCTTGACTTTGCTCATTTTGGTCTAACTATCCTAGAGTTTTACTATGTCTTCAGTGACCTACAAGTCAGATCTCAAGATTCCCATATTCGATGGGACGAACTACACCTTCTGGAAGGAGAAGATGAAGATTCGTCTCCAAGAAAATAGATGATGATATGTGGAATGTGGTGCAGTTTGGATTCAAGGTTGCACTAATTCAAGCCACCACTGACGAGGAGAAGAAACTCATTTAGATGGATGCTAAAGCCAAAGATAAAATAGGTGGCCATCTCTCTCGTGCGCAATCTCTTCACTATCCCTAGTGTGAAACTGTGAAGGATTTGTGGGACGTCCTCTAGTAGATAAGTGAAGGTATTTCAACTCATGAAGAAGCTCGTATTTATACTCTTCGAGCAAAAATTCAATAGATTCATGGGCATTGGAAATGAAAGCTTTCAAGAAACCTTCGATCTTCTGAGCAACATAGAAAATGAGTTTCAATGTCTCGGCGCGAAAGACATCACTGACCATGATGTTGTGAAGAAACTTCTCCGATCACTTGATAGTTCATTCGACCCACTTGTTCTGATGATTCGTGGAAAAGCTGACTTCAAAACCCTCAACTCTACTAATATCATTAAAAGACTAAACACCCACGAGGAAGAAGAAGATGAGAAAAGAGATCTGTAAGGCTCAAGTCAATGAAAAAATCATGCTCTCAAGTCTGCGACTACTTCTTCCTCCTATGGAAATGCCGAAGAAGATTCAAAGGACCTCGAAAGGATCAACAAAGATCTTGCATTAATCACAAAGAGATTCCAGAGGCTTCACATGAAGAGCTTGTTCCAGAAGAAAGGTTCAAGCAATTCTGGCGGTTCAAAATCTTAATCAAAACCTACGAGAGAATACACCTGGTTCAAGTCCAAAAAGCTTGGACACTTCATTTCAGACTACCTCCCTGGGAAGCTGAATCCGTGCTAGTGGAAGATATGATTCTGGCAAGTATCGAGGCAAAACAAGAGCAAGAACGTCGACTGCAATCATGAGAAGAAAACGATGAAGTTCTTCAAGAAGAAGGACAATTCCACGTCAAAATCTTCGCTAGGATCTTCCTCAAGGAATCCTTCCAAGTCCTCCTCCAACCGCAAGAATAACTCTCGCAAGGCCAAGGCGTACATTGGCAAGTATATGGATTCTGATGAAGAAGAATCGTCTTCCTCCGAAGAAGCTAATGAATCTGATGAAGATTCTGACTCCGGCTTGGCTGGCATAGCATATGCCTCTTCTCCTGCAACAAACTTGTTCTGGAATCCATCAAGCGATGAGTCTCCTGCCTACTGCTTCATGGACAAAACCTCGAAGGAAAAGGTATCCTCCAAACATCATAAGGTTCGCCCGAGTAATCAATATACTTCTGATGAGGATGTGAAAGTGTGTTATATCGACTAGAGGGGGGGTGATGTAACACCCACGATGCGGCTATATCTCCCACGTGTCGGAGCACGACTTAGAGGCATAACCGCATAGTAGGCATGTCGCAAGAGGGGTAATCTTTACACATCCCATGTACTGAATAAGATAGAGATAGAGAGTTGGCTTACAATCGCCACTTCACAAAATACATGAATATAGCATTACATCATCCAGAAAACAAACAAGGTCCGACTACGGAACCAAAATAAAAGAAGACTACCCCTTATGCAAAAGATCCCCGATCGCCCCGACTAGGCTCCACTACTGATCAACTGAAACAAAACAACACAATGAACAAGATCTTCATCGAGCTCCTCCTTGAGCTTGGTTTGCTTCACCTGCACGGTATCATCGGCACCTGCAACTGGTTATGGAAGTATCTGCGAGTCACGGGGACTCATCAATCTCACACCCTCGCGATCAAGACTATTTCAGCTTATGGGTAGGAAAAAGGTATGAGGTGGAGCTGCAGCAAGCACTAGCATATATGGTGGCTAACTTACGCAAAAGAGAGCGAGAAGAGAAGGCAAAGGCACGATCGATAAACTATGATCAAGAAGTGCTCCTGAACTACTTACGTTCAAGCATAACTCCAACACCGTGTTCACATCCCGGACTCTGTCGGAAAGAGACCGTCACATCTACACACGCGGTTGATCCATTTTAATTAAGTTAAGTTTCAGGTTCTCTACAACCGTACATTAACAAATTCCCATCTGCCCATAACCACGGGCACGACTTTCGAAAGTTCAAATCCCTGCAGGGGTGTCCTAACTTGGCCCATCACAAGCTCTCACGGTCAACGAAGGATATTGCTTCTCCCAGGAAGACCCGATCAGGCTCGGAATCCCAGTTACAAGACATTTCGACAATGGTAAAACAAGACCAGCAAAGCCACCCAGATGTGCCGACAATCCCGATAGGAGCTGCACATATCTCGTTCTCAGGGCACACAAGATGAGCACGACGTCGGGTTGGCATAAACCCTGGTTACCCAAGGGGCGCCGGACATCTCTCAGGTTGGACCAACACTTATAGAAGCACTGGCCCGGGGGGGTTAAAATAATGATGACCCTTGAGTCTGCAGAACCCAAGGGAAAAAGGCTAGGTGGAAAATGGTAAAACCAATGTTGGGCCTTGCTGGAGGAGTTTTATTCAAGGAGAACTGTCAAGGGGTTCCCGTTATAACCCAACCGCGTAAGGAACTCAAAATCAAGGAACATAACACCGGTATGATGGAAACTAGGGCGGCAAGAGTGGAACAAAACACTAGGCAACATCAATAGCCATGTTCCACCCTTTACCAAGTATATAGATGCATTAATTAAATAAGAGAGATATTGTGATATCCCAAACAATAGCCATGTTCCAACAAGGAACAAACTCCATCTTCACCTGCAACAAGCAACGCTATAAGAGGGGCTGACCAAAGCGGTAACATAGCCAAACAACGGTTTGCTAGGAAAGGTGGGTTAGAGGCTTTTCATGGCAATATGGGGGGCATGATATAGCAAGTGGTAGGTATCGCGGCATAGGCATAGCAATAGAGCGAGCAACTAGCAAGCAAAGATAGAAGTGATTTCGAGGGTATGGTCATCTTGCCTGAGATCCCGCAAGGAAGAAGAACGAGTCCATGAAGAAGACAAACGAACATAGTCGAACGGATCCTCACAAACGCGACGTTATCGGAACTAACCCGAAGAAGCAACACCGGAAAGAAGCAAACAACATAGTAAACAATCATCACATAAAACATGGCATGATGCACAACCAAGTATGATGCATGTCCGGTTTAAATATGCATGCCATGGCAAAGTGCACAAACAACACTAAAAATTCTGTGGAGCTCAACATGCAACTACGTTGCATACTGACGAAACACCACATTCAAGGTTGATTAACATGGCAAGGGGTGAAGCAAAACAAAACTACCTATCTAGGCAAGTTTAAATGAGGCCGGATACAACGAACAACAATTCTGGTAAATCCCCATGTGCATGTTTTAAGGTTTGGTATTGTTCTGCCCTACACACAATTTTAGGGTGGTTAAACATGCAAAGTGATGCCACCATGTTAAACTAGGCATTTTGCACCCCATTTACATATAAAGTTTATTTAAAATGGAGCTACGATTATTTAGTTATGAATTAAATCATTTTAGCAAGTTATTTAAGCAAATTTAAATAGAAAACATTTTAAACATTTTAAACATGGATGAAAATGACATATTATGAAACTAGATGAAATTCTAGTCATATTTCATATTAAGTTTGTTTAATTCTGATGCATGGTTTGTGAAATATTAATGCATGAACATTAAGGGGTTTTCTATAAAACTGCAGTCTCCGGATAATTAGGAAAATTCCCTGGACAAAGAAAAAAACAAACGGGCCGAATCTGATGGATCTGGGCTGGTGGGAGCTACCCACATTGGGCCTCGGCCCGGTTCGGTAAGGAAGTGGCTTGGCAAGCAGGGAAGGCAACGCGGCCGGCCCACGTGCACAGGCGATCCAGCCCTCTCGCTCGACTTGGTCAATGGGAGGGGCTCTCGTGGGGACGAGCCTGCGTCTTGTTCGCCTGCCCGAAACAGAGGAAGCAGGGCGCGATGGCGGGCTTGGTGAAGGCGCAGCTACACGACATCGAAGCGGCGGCGGCTCTAGGGACTGGGCGGGGCTCCATGAAGAAGATGGTGGCGGAGGCCGATCTGGATGAGGGTAGATGGATCCCGGCGAGTTGCAGCTAAACGGGGCGGGACTTGGAGCTCCACGAGCGGAGAAGAAGCTGGCGGTGGCTGGGTCGTCGAGGACCTCATCAGCGGCACGAACAGGAGGGGAACGACCCGGACCAAGGCAGAGGACGCGCGGGCTCATTTGGTTCCTGTCCCCGATGAAGAGACACAGCGAGAGGTGAGACAGAGAGAGGGAAAGGAAGAGAGGGCGCGAGGGAGGCCCGGCGGCATGACCTGATAGTGCTGGTGATCGTCGACGGCAGGGAGGGGTCGCGAGGAACACGACGGAGCTCTAGATCGGGAGGAGCTTGGCTCTCCTCGGGCGTTGCACGGCGCGGAAGGGAGGCAGGGAGCAGCGAGAGGAGGAGTCGCGCACGGGAGGGGCGCCCTGGATCTTCGGAGCGTGCTCGAGCACCTCTTGTTCGGGCGCAGGGGTTGCGAGGACGAAGGACGGCGAGCTGGCGGCTCGGGCTCTAGTGGCAGGGTGAGGAGCTTAGGCAGGGAACCGCGGAGATGCTGCTAGTGGAGGTGGATCGAGGAGGGGATGGATTCGAAGGGAGCCATGGGCGGCTCTGGTTGGTGGGGATTGATGGATTGGGTAGGGGAGAATGAGAGGATCCCGAGGTAGCTGGTGAGTTGGTGGCGGCGGCGGACACGGAATGGATGGGACATCCCCTAGGTTTTAGGGTATTGTCTCAAATTAGACTAGGGGTTCTATATATACGGAAAGAGGGGAGTTTAGGGTAGATTTGGACCCTCCGATCAAAATCGGGCGGTTCAAGAAAAACAAGGTTAGGAAGCCCAATAAACAAAACGGAGATGTTTTGTAGATGTTTGGGGATGATCCGAATCCAACAGTGACGACTGTCCGGGTCGGTTCGGGACAACTTTCGGACGCGCGCGTGAGGGGGTGATGCACCGTGCAAGGAGTTGTTTCGGGGCCTGGCGGTGATAGCAGACTGTGCATGTCGGACTAGAGATGAAAGAGAGGGAAAGCCCGGCAACAGTTTTCAAAAACCGAAAATGTCCGATGTTAGACCGGCAACGGTGCCGCTATAGTTATCCGTTGGGGCGTCAAACAGACTCCGAATGCGAAGAAACTTGGCGGGCGACCTACTAACAACATAACAACACCGCATGGAAACTTTCAACCCATTCCGAGAACATTTTCCGGCCACGTATAAAATAATATTTCGGACGTGCCATGGGCACATGCAAGTGTGTCTGGGCTCAGAACAGACAATGGACGGAACTGGAAGACCAGGACGGATGCAAGTTTCGAAAACATGCATATGCAATGCGGATGATGACATGGCAAGATGCACCATGAAAACAAAAGACAAGGCAACAACACGAATAACTGGAAGACACCTGGCGCAATGGTCTCGGGGCGTCACAACACTCCACCACTACAAGAGGATCTCGTCCCGAGATCTAGAATGACAGCGGAGGGTAAATGGAAGAGGAAGAGAAAAGGTAAAACTAAGTTGCTTCTTTGACAAACGAGTGAAACCAAAGAACCTTGCGAGGTTGAGGAAATTTGAAAGAAAGAATGCAACGGCGATGAACGAAGTTCAAAACACTCCGTTAGAAAAGAGGAACAAGGAAAAAAATTCAGACAGCACTCCATTAGAAAAAATGATATGAAACTTGATAAGATGAAAATAGCTAGAAGAGATGACACAACACTCCGGTTAAAAGAATAAGCAATGAAAAGAACATGGTCCTCACAATCCAAGATGATGAGTGAAGAAAGCAATACCTCAATGCCTCCAGAAGAGATAAAAGAATGGAATCAAAAGAACGGAGGAGAAAACAACATCTTCTACCACGATTGAGCTTGAAGGAATCTTTAGGAGAAGGGTCGAACGGAGTAGTTGGAGAACCAACAACGAAAAGAGTAAGCTTGTTGTGGGCTTATAGAAAACATCTCGAAACTATGAGGTGAAATTCTGCCACTAACGAAAAGCAATAGATTGGATTGATAGAGAGAGGGAAAGGAAGAGAGGCCGCGAGGGAGGCCCATCGGCGTGACCTGGAGGTGCTGGTGATCGTCGGCGGCAGGAGGGGTTGCGAGGAACATGGTGGAGCTCTGGATCGGGAGGAACTTGGCTCTCCTTGGGAATTACACAACACGGAAGGGATGCAGGGAGCAGCGGGAGGAGGAGACGCGCACGGGAGGGGCGCCATGGATCTTGGAAGCATGCTTGAGCACCTCTTGTTCGGGCGGGGGGGGGGGGGGGTTGCGAGGACGAAGGATGGCAAGGTGGTGGCTCGGGCTCTGGTGGCGGGTTGAGGAGCTTAGGCAGGGAACAATGGAGATGCTGTTGGTGGATGTGTATCGAGGAGGGGATGTATTCGAAGGGAGCCATGGGAGGCTCTGGATGGTGGGGATTGATGGATTGGGCAGGGGAGAATGAGAGGATCCCGAGGTAGCTGGTGAGTTGGTTGCGGCGGTGGACACGGAATGGATGGGACATCCCCTAGGTTTTACAGTTTTGTCTCAAATTAGACTAGGGGTTCTATATATATATGGAAAGAGGGGAGTTTAGGGTAGATTTGGACCCTCCGATCAAAATCGGGCGATTCAAGAAAAACTAGGTTAGGAAGCCCAATAAACAAAACGGAGATGTTTTGTAGACGTTTGGGGATGATCGAAATCCAACTATGACGACTGTCCAGGTCGGGTTCGGGACAACTTTCGGACGCGCACATGAGGGGGTGATGCACCATGCAAGGAGGGGTTTCGGGGCCTGGTGGTGATAGCGTACTATGCAGGTCGGACTAGAGAGGAAAGAGAGGGAAAGCCTGGCAACAGTTTTCGGAGACCGAAAACGTTCGACGTTAGACCGGCAGCGGTGCCGCTATAGTTATCCGTTGGGGCGTCAAACAGACTAAGAATGCGAAGAAACTTGGCAGGCAACCTACTAACAACATAACGACACCGCATGCCAACTTTCAACCCATTCCGAGAACATTTTCCGCCCACGTATAAAATAATATTTCGGACGTGCCATGGGCGCGTGCAAGTGTGTCTGGGCTTAGAACAGACAACAGACGGAACTGGAAGACATAGACGGATACAAGTTTTGAAAACATGCAGATGCAATGCGGATGATGACATGGCAAGATGCAACATGCAAACAAAAGACAAGGCAACAACACGAATAACTGGAAGACACCTGGCGCAATGGTCTCAGGGCGTCACATGTGAATAGGCGATTCTTATGAATTCTTCACTGAGGAATTTCCAGGTGAGGAAATTCCTTGGCGAAGACCTACTAGTAGCGGAATAAGTACTCAAAAGTAAACATAACAGAACACAAGCATAGTCATCATGATGAAATGAAGAGAAGCACTGAGTACATAAAGCGTAAACACATGATAACACATGATGAAGACAAACAAACTGAAGAAATTGAACTAAGGAAATTGAGAAAGTCTTCAGTCAAAGTCTTCAAACACAGATATAGACAAGCACTCAACATAGTTATGAGGAAATGAAAGAGTTGAGGAAATAGAACCAGTGAGCTTGGTTAAGACAATGATTTGGTAGACCAGTTCCAACTGTTTTCTCAGTTGTACATCTGGCTAGATGGCTAGGTATTTAAACCTAAGGACACATAGTCCTCACCATATTCTCCTTGAGCTAAGGTCACACAGACCTCGCCCAATCACTCGTGGTATGTCTTCAGGTGACTTCCTAACCTTCACTAACTTGGTCACTCGGTGATCCACAATTCCTCTTGGATGCTCTAGACCTTGACGCCTAACCGTCTGGAAGAAGCACAGTCTTCAAAGGTAACAAGCGTCGGATCCATGCAGGATCAATCTCTTCAGTGATGCTCAATCACTTGGGGTTTGTAGGTGTTTTGGTTTGGGTTTGGGTTTTCCTCACTTGATGATTTTCGCTCAAAGTCCTCTGAGGATGGGATGCTCTCAAATGACAAGTGTCAGTTTCTCTCGGAGCAGCCAACCAGCTAGTGGTTGTAGGGGGCGGCTATTTATAGCCTAGGGAGCAGCCCGGCATGATAAGACATAAATGCCCTTCAATGATATGACCATTCGGTGGGTAGATATTTTGGGACAGCTGGCGCATAGCACAACAACAGTCGGAAATTTGAGTATCAAATTCCTCAGGGCTATCATGTTCCTCACTGTGTAGGCAATCCGCACTAGCGAATTCCTAACTCCTCAGTCAGAAAAAATTCCTCAGAGACCAGAAGAACTTCGTCTCTGTCACGGAAGAATATGACTGAACTGTATGAGATTTCCAATGGCTTCACTCGAAGGGATTGGTAGGTGTAGGATGTTGAGTTGAGAAGCACATGGAAATTTTTCCTTAGTATTTCCAAGACCCCCTTTAACAGTACGGTGTTTCCTATGACTCAAGAAAGAGAAAATGAAACTACGAAAACAAAAAAGTATTCATGCTTCATGTTCCTCGAATGAACACCAAGTCTTCAGGATTGCACCAATTTCTTCACATTCAAAGTCTTCAGAAAGTCTTCAGAAATCCAAAGTCTTCAGTCGAAGAACTTCATTTTTAGTGGTCGACTTTCTATGTAAATATCAAACTCCTCATAGACTTATAGACCTGTGTACACTCAAAAACACATTAGTCCCTTAACCTATAAGTCTTCAATACTCCAAAATCACTAAGGGGCACTAGATGCACTTACAATCTCCCCCTTTTTGTTGATTGATGACAATATAGGTTAAGCTTTCAACCGGGATAAACATATGAAGTGTACATACTGATATTGAGGAATTTGATTGCAAGATATAGAAGAACTCCCCCTTAAGATGTGCATGATGAGGAATTTGCTTTTGAAGCATTGCACACTTTAGGAGTAAAATCATGGAGATCTCCCCCTATATCTTGTAATTCATACACGCATTTGACATACCATAGTGAAGAATTTGAAATGCATGATGAAATATGGTGACTGATGTAATTCAGCATGCATGCATTAGCATATATGAGGAATAATCATGTAGAGAAACACATCAAAAGTATTAGAGCACCATCGGGTTTAAGTTTACAACTCGATCCAATAAAGTTTCAGAAGAATGAGAGTTGTAACTCAGCAACTAGAGACGCCCATATAGATAGACCCGCTTGAAGACTAACTCAAAATTCTCCCCCTTTGTCATCGAATGACCAAAAGGATCGACAATGAGGACTAACGCCCCTGAAGAATATCAAGTTGATGAAGGAGCGCCAACGTTATTGGGGTCGTTTGTCGTGGAAGGGCCTGCCGCAGTGTCGTCCAAGTCTTCGTACTCGTCAGTATTGTGTGATGAAGAATATGAGCTGGACACCAAAGAAGGATACTTGACCTTCTTGAATTTCTTCGGTGGAGGTGCAGACGAGTCAAAATATTCCTTGAGACCCATTTTGTTGAGATCTTCTTCGCCATACAGATGTGATAGAATAGCCCAGGTGTGACCGAGGACTTCATGGAGGTAGTAATGGTTTTTCTTCAGTCCATTGTGTGTAGCAGTCATGTTGTGAAGAAATGAACCAAAATGTCGCTTAACCCATTTATGGTTTCGATCCACCTTCTGGTGAAGGCTTAGCAGAAGCTCACGGTCAGTCATCACACGTGGAGTAGTGGCTTGAGGAGTAGACTTGGGTGCATTGGCAGCAGAGTCATGTGTGGCAGAGTCATCATTGGTGGAATAAGATGCCGCTTTGCGAAACTGACCATCCAATGGACGAATGCCTTCATCAATGACTGCAGGAGCCTTGCCCTTTTCATCAGTTGAAGTAAAAGCCTGCTTGAGGACTTCAATCGGGGGCAAATAGCTAAGGTGATTCTGAAAATCAGCCTTGTAGTTGAGTGAAAACCTTGTCCCGAGGAATCTCATAATCCAAGGTACATAAGGTTTCAGCTCAAACGAAGAAAGTGCAGCATTTGCCAGATTCCTCATGAAGAAATCGTGATATTTGATAGGAATGCTATGAATGATGTTGAATAGCAGATTCTTCATGATGCCAACTATTTCCTCATCAGATGAGTTGTGGCCTTTGATGGGACTCATTGTCCTCGTCAGAATGCGCTAGACGGTTCTTGGCACATAGAGTAACTCCTTCACGAGGGATTTGGTCCTTGGGGCTTGACCGGGCTTCAAAGGCTTCATTAACACTTGCATTTAATGAGTTGTGAGTTCTGGTTCATGATACAAGCACTGAGCTCCTTCACTGGGTGGACTGATGGGCAGGGCGTGAAGCAATTCAGAGGCCGGTGCCTTATAGTGAGTATTTTCGGTCATCCAGTCCAAGACCCAGATGTTTATATCTTCAAGATCACCTGTGATATGCAATGTAGCGTAGAACTGAAGAATAAGCTCTTCATTCCAATCAATAATGTCAGAGCAAAAGTTGAGGAGGCCTGCATCATGAAGAACACTGAGCATAGGAGAGAAGCAAGGTAATGATTCCATGTCCACGTGAGGAATATGCTCATGGTAGAAGATTTTGTCTTTGTTGAAAAGCAGTGAAAAATAGAAGTTGTCCTGGCTTGCAGTCCAGAAACGCTTCCTCCTTAGACAAGCAGAGTCATAAGGATTGTAGTTAGTGAAGAACACGTGCTCGCCGAAGAAATCATTAGCCTTGAATTTCTGCTTCTTTGAAGAATCTTAACAACTGAGGAATTTCAACTTTTGGTGGGGCGTGACCCACCATATAAGAATGATGATTTCACACACGGCATACAATTGTCGTAGGGTTCTGAGAATCAAATTCTTTGTTAATTTCTTCACACTTAGAGTGTTATTCTTCATTGATTGAAGAGAAACGTTTCTTCATGTGTTGCACATCTAAGTCATCAATTTTGCAAAAGTGTTAGGATGAGTGTCCTTTTCAAAGAACATTCGAAGATTCTAAGATATTTAGCTCACACTGCAACTTGCTAAATCTCTTCTCGTCCAAGGGCTTTGTGAAGATATTGGCTAGCTGTTCTTCAGTCTTCCCATGCTCAATAGAAATGTTGCCCTTGAACACATGATCGTGAAGAAAATGATGATGAATCTGAATGTGCTTTGTCTTCGAGTGCTGAACTGGGTTGTGAGCAATCTTGATGGCACTCTCATTGTCACAGAAGAGAGGCACTTTCTTCATGTTGATGCTGTAGTCCTTGAGAGTTTGCTTCATCCATAGCAATTGAGCACAACAAGAACTAGCGGCAATCTACTCAGCTTCAGCAGTAGATAGTGATACGTAGTTCTATTTCTTCGAGGACCAACAGACCAAAGATCATCCGAGGAAATGACATGTACCAGATGTTGACTTGCTGTCCACACGATCACCAGCATAGTCAGAGTCAGAATATCCAATGAGATCAAAAACCGAGCCCTTGGGGTACCATAATCCAAGCTAGATATCGAAGAATATGCTTCACATCCTTATGGTGTGATTCCTTCAGTGTAGCTTGAAATCGGGCACACATGCAAACACTAAGCATAATATCTGGCCTAGATGCACATAAGTACAATAAAGAACCAATCATGGAGCGGTATACCTTTTGATCGAAGTCAATACCATCTACATCAGTGCATAGATGGCCATTTGTGGGCATATGAATTTTGATGCCTTTGCATTCTTGCATGCCGAATTTCCTCAGTACATCCTTGAGGTATTTCTCCTGAGATATGAATATGCCATTGCGTTGTTGATGAACTTGAATACCTAAGAAGAATTTCAATTCTCCCATCATAGACATTTCATATTCCTCCCTCATCATATAACCAAACTCATCAGTATAACATTGGTCAGTACAGCCAAAGATAATATCATCAACATATATTTGGCACACAAACAATTCACCATCATAAGATTTACTGAATAGAGTAGGGTCGAGTGAACTGGGTTTGAAGCCTTTCTTCATAAGGAATTCCTTCAAAGTATCATACTGTAACACCCCGGATATGACTTACCTAATATGTAATCCAACTCTTGCCGTTTTCCGTGTTAAGTTATTTTATTTTCTTGGGTTCGAGTTTTTGTCTCCGTGTGTTGTTGTCGTTGTCATGCATCTCATATCATGTCATCATGTGCATTGCATTTGCATACGTGTTCGTCTCATGCATTCAAGCATTTTCCCTGTTGTCCGTTTTGCATTCCGGCGCTTCGTTTTCCTCCGGTGGTCATTTCTAACTTTCTTTCGTGTGTGGGTATTAAACATTTCTGGATTGGACTGAGACTTGCCAAGCGGCCTTGGTTTAGTACCCGTAGACCGCCTGTCAAGTTTCGTACCATTTGGACTTCGTTTGATGCTCCAACGGTTAACCGAGGGAACGAAAAGGCCTCGTGTGTGTTGCAGCCCAACACCCCTCCAAGTTGGCCCAAAACCCACCAAAACCCTCTCCCTCATCTAGAGCGTTCGATGACAATCGCGTGGCTGAAAACCGCACCTCATTTGGACTCTCCTAGCTCCTCCTATGCCTATTTAAAGACCCCCCGAAAATCTCATTCTCCTTCCCCCCGAAAACCCTAGATCCATCTCCACCCGCCGCCGCCGGACAAAATCGCTGGGCCGGACATTGTCCGACCCGCGCCGCCACCGCCACGTGTTGGTCGCCCATTGGACCGCGCTGCCGCCCCACTTCATCGTCGCCGCGGGCCCGGAGGCCCAGGAGGGGCCCCCGAGGCCCGTCTTCTCCCGCCGCCGCCCGGGGCCATCTTCCCCGAGGCCGGCCACCTCACCGGACGCTCCTCCGCCGCACCACCCGAACTCCGGCAAGGCTTGTCGCCGAGCTCCAGCGGGCCCCCACCGCGCCGTTGGCATGTCCGGCCGCCGCCCAACTCCGGCCTCGTCCTCCCTGCCAAACGGCCTCGCCTCCCCGCCCGGATCCGGCCGCCCCGACGTCTCCGGCGATCTCTTCCTCGATGCCGGCGAGCAATCCGGCTATCCTCGAAGTCTGTGCCACTGCTACAGTAACTGGATCTAGATCTGGAATTTGGATCGGTTGACCTTTTTGCCCGAAACCCTATTTTTTTTTGGCTATGTTCATTGCATCGTAACTTTGCATCCCTAGCTCCGTTTTGGGCATATAGCATATCAAAATGTTCATGTCAGAGAGTACATCATTTCATCTCATTGCATCATTTTCATTTGAGTTCATCTTGATGCCCGAAATGCTGTTAGAAAAATGCTATTTGAGATAATTATCAGATCTGCTGCTCCAATTAGATTTTTGTCATTTTTGCCATGATTGATGTGTGCATGATATGCCCCTGAGCTCTACATGTGTTTTGTTGATTGTTTTGCCATCTTTCCGGAGGTACAACCCATGTATTTTTGGGATGTGTGTGGTGACTAGCACAAGCTTGCAAAGTGGTGCATTCGTTAATGCTGATTGCAGGGACTTAGCATTTCCACTAAGTCCTTGGACTGTTTATCTCATTATGCCATATGTTCATGTTGTTTCCTAGTGATCCGTGCCTCTTTTGAGGATGCTCAGTAAAGATGTTTTTTTAATCTCGTAGTGCTCTCTCCATCCATGTCTTTGTTTGCAATTATGGAGCAACCTAGCTTGAG
This sequence comes from Triticum monococcum, assembly GCA_034509565.1. Lineage (NCBI taxonomy): Eukaryota > Viridiplantae > Streptophyta > Magnoliopsida > Poales > Poaceae > Triticum > Triticum monococcum. The sequence continues at coordinate 300,780,047 of CM067844.1, read as the reverse complement.
TCAATCGAGCTCTACTTTTGCTATTTCGTGAATCTGGGCAGATTGTCTACTTGTTAGCGATTTTGCCGAGGATATTGTAGTTGATCCGAGCATGCTATGTTATTGTTCTTGCCATGTCTAGCTTGCATAATGTGTATTCTTGATGGTTGTATGCTTAGATTGTCATGACTTGCTCTGTAGTGAGTGCATCGAGCTCGCAAACATGTCTACTTGATATCTGATTTTGCATGCTCCAGTTTTCACTAAGTCTGAGAACTGATTATGTTTTTACCATGTTCACATGCTTGCAAATGTATTTTCTGATCCCTTTTGGCTCAAGGTCACTAGGGGACTTTTGTTAAGCTCTTTGGGTAGCTCCATGCCATGCTTTACTTTGCCATGTTCAGGTCCTGTAGCATATAGTTTTCATGCTCCAAAGTGTGCTATCTGATCTGAAATTCCAGGCAAGTGTTAATTTCACCAAGTCTGAAATCTGTTTGCCAAATGCATTTTTGCCATGCTTGTTTGAACCTGCTAATGGATGAATTGGCCATAGATCAGTGTTCATCTTTTGTTAAGCATCATGAGTGGATCCCTGCCATGTATTTTGTTGCCATGTTTGGGTGCTGTAGCATGTTCATCTTGTTGCATTTAGATGGCTACTTGCTGTAAATCGTAGATCAGTGCCATATTTGAATTGCTTGCCATTTCCAAACCGTAACTCCGATTCCCGCGATCTTTATATTGTTTCAAGCGATTTCATCTCACCTTTCCAGTGGCACACTTGGATTTCCATGTTGAGGCCAGGTTCATTCGTTCCTTGGCAAATCTTGCATGTGCATCACATATCCCATCCCGCATAGCATACCATGTTTGCATCATATTGTTTGAGTTTGCACGTGGTTGATTGTGTTCCGTTTGCTTGTTTGTCTTGTTTGGGTAGAGCCGGGAGACGAGTTCGCTAACGAGTAGCCCGTTGAGTTTGCTTTCGAGGATCCAGTCAACTCTGACAACTTTGCAGGCAAGATGATCATACCCTCGAAATCACTACTATCTTTGCTTTGCTAGATGCTCGCACTTTTGCTATGCCTATGCTATGATGCCTACCACTTGCTTATCATGCCTCCCAAATTGTCATGTCAAACCTCTAACCCACCATGTCCTAGAAAACTGTTGATTGGCTAAGTTACCGCTTTGCTCAGCCCCTCTTATAGCGTTGCTAGTTGCAGGTGAAGATTGGAGACCGTTCCTTGTTGGAACATTATTTACTTGTTGGGATATCATTATATTGCCATGTTATCTTAATGCATCTATATACTTGGTAAAGGGTGGAAGGCTCGGCCTCTCGCCTAGTGTTTTGTTCCACTCTTGCCACCCTAGTTTCCGTCATATCGGTGTTATGTTCCCTGATTTTGCGTTCCTTATGCGGTTGGGTTATAATGGGAACCCCTTGATAGTTCGCCTTGATTAAAGCTTTTCCAGCAATGCCCAACCTTGGTTTTACCATTTGCCACCTAGCCTCTTTTTCCCTTGGGTTTCCGGAGCCCGAGGGTCATCTTATTTAGCCCCGCCGGGCCAGTGCTCCTCTGAGTGTTGGTCCAGCCGAGCGATGTCCAGGGCTACCAGGGGCAACTCTGGGCTGGCCTACCCGACATATTGCTCATCCGGTGTGCCCTGAGAACGAGATATGTGCAGCTCCTATCGAGATTTGTCGGCACATCTGGGTGGTGTTGCTGGATTTGTTTTAACTTGTCGAAGTGGCTTGTAGAACCGAGATACCGAGCCTCATTGGAATGTCTTGGGAGAAGGTCTATTCCTTCATTGACCGTGAGAGCTTGTCATGGGCTAAGTTGGGGCTCCCCTGCAGGGATTTGAACTTTCGAAAGCCGTGCCCGCGGTTATGGGCAGATGGGAATTTGTTAATGTCCGGTTGTAGATAACTTGAACCTTAACTTAATTAAAATGAATCAACTGTGTGAGTTACCGTGATGGTCTCTTCTCGGCGGAGTCCGAGAAGTGAACACGGTGTTGGAGTAATGCTTGCCGCAGGTTGCCCTCTAGTTACTCGTTCGCGCTTTGCCCTCTCTTCTCGCTCTCTTTTGCGAACACGATAGCCACCATATATGCTAGTCGCTTGCTGCAACTCCACATATTTTACCTTGCCTTTCCTATAAGCTTAGATAGTATTGATCGCGAGGGTGAGAAATTGCTGAGTCCCTGAGGTTCACAGATTACTGTTAAACCAGATGTAGGGCCTGATGACTCCGTTCCAGATGACGCGCTAGAGCTCAAGTGGGAGTTCGACGAGGACTCACGTCGTTACTATGTTTCTTTCCCTGATGATCAGTAGTGGTGCCCAGTTGGGGCGATCAGGACCATGTCGCTTGTTGGATTGATCTTTTATTTTGGCACCATAGTCGGGCCATGAGTGTTTGGATGATGTAATGCTATTTATGTACTTTGATTGACGTGGCGAGTGTAAGCCAACTATGTATCTCCCCTTTTGTTATCTATATATTACATGGGATGTTGTGAAGATTGCCTAACTTGCGACATTGATTTCAATGCAGTTATGCCTCTAAGTCGTGCCTCGACACGTGGGAGATATAGCCGCATCGAGGGCGTTACAAGTTGGTAATCAGAGCCTTCCCCGACCTTAGGAGCCCCCACTGTTTGATCATTTTTAGCAGCCGTTGTTGAGTCTAGAAAAAATGTTTTGAGTCATTTAGGAATTATATATCGGAGAGTTTAGGAATTCTTTTTACTTCCCAGTCTCCTCATCGCTCTGGTAAGGCATCCTGACGTAGAGTTTTGACTCTTCTCTTCTCAAATTTCACTAAAAAATTTTTAGGATCACGCGGGTATCTTGGAATCGTTCCGATGGTTTTGTGACGAGAACATTGTTCTGGGTGCCTCTTGTCTTTAGGGGTTGTGGCAGTGTCCCGAGGAGTTGAGCTCCGAGGTGTCGTCGTCACAATTTTATCGTTGCAGTTATGGAATACCTGAGTTTAGTACGCCAACATCGAAAATCTCTTTTATGCAGTTCGTTGGTGAGATAACCTCGACTCCACCCTGTACTGGGGCGGGAGTTCGGGAGTATCGCCATAACTTGTATAACGGATGCTTTTCGAAGGTTGAGGTAGATGGTTTCCGAAGTTTTCTCGGTTATGTGTTGAAGGATGGATACAGCTGGATGTAGGATTTTCTAGATTTGCGTGAGATATTATGCTTCCCCTGTATCCCCAACACCTGATTGCATAAACGGAAAGGTTCGGGAGTTTCATAGGTGGGAATTCTTGTAGCTCTAGTTCTTCTTCCACGGATATTTGGTTTGAGATTGGGATTTCTTACCGAGTATTCGTTCTTGATCCGTACCTTGTTGATTTATTCCTCTACCTAAATTCTAAGTGGCTTCTCAATTTATGGATATGTGACCATTTCTAGAGGAATGCGTTCGTTCATTTGGTTCGGATGTGAAGACTATATGTTGCAATTTTCATTCCATTGGATTCAGCTTCAATATTTGTCTATCAATGTGCTAATGGATGTCAACCTCTTCAAGATGGGTCCTCCAACGCGCACGACTCCGAATCCTAATCCGCCACCACCTCCACCTCCTTCGGAGGCATGGCAAGCTGTGATGGCCGCAACCAATGCAAACACGCAGTTGATCATCCAAATTCTTCAAGAGCGCAATCAACCGAACCAAGGCAACCAAGGCAACAATCAAAATCACTATGCTACACTCAACCAGTTCCTTGGAAATCAGCCAAAGACTTTCAGCAATTGTGTTGAGGCAACTGATGCTGACAATTGGCTAGTGGACTTGTGCAAGCATTTCGAGTGCAGTAACGTCAGGCCTGACGACTTTGTCAAGTTCGCTTCCTTCCAATACAAAGACCAAGCTGCAGAGTGGTTCCAGCAGTACAAAGATTCCTGAGGAGGCCGTGTGATTACCTGGGATGAATTCCTTCAAGATTTCAAAGCTCATCGTATTCCTCAGAGCGTGGTTGAAAGCAAGCGTGAGCAATTCCGCAACCTGAAGCAAGGCTCTTTGTCTATCTATGACTACAACAAGTTGTTTCAAAAGCTCACCCGCTTTGCTAAGCAGGACGTCCCTGATGAGAAGAGCATGATATACCAGTTCAGGGGTGGTCTCAGAGAAGAAATCCAGCTAGCTCTTGTTCTCTTTGAGCCCTTGAGGTACGATGAGTTCTACAACATGGCATTGAAGCAAGAGGCCGCTCAACTGAGGTGTGATGCTTCCAAGAAGCGAGTCGGAGATGCTACTCCTTCTTCCTCTACTCAAGTGGCCAAGCAGCAGAAGTATTGGCTTCCTCCTCCTCCGTTTCGTTAGCCGTATCAGAAGAGCAAAGTTGGTAGTGGATCTTCCCACCCACCAAACCCTGGCTTTCAGAATAATACTTCGTCTCAAGCTCCAAGATCGAGTGCTCCGTATCACCGCCCGCTTCCAGAGGTCACGTGCAACAAGTGCCAACAGAAGGGTCACTATGCCAACAAGTGCTTCAACTAGAGGCATCTTCCTCCTCCTCCTCCCGTGAGATCGGCAAGTACAGCTATGGTCAAGCATAACACCAAGTCCACCAAGGTCAACTTGCTGAATGCAGCTCAGGCAAAGGACTCGCCAGATGTGATTATGGGTAACCTTCCTGTTAATGACATTCCTGCAAGAGTTCTTTTTGACACTGGTGCATCTTTATCATTTTTATCGAAGCCTTTTGCATCCATGCATGATGTCCATACTATTGATTTGCCTAAGCCGATAGCGGTTTCTTCTCCGGGTTTGTTCATGAACACCAAAATGACGGCTCCGGATGTTACTATCACACTGGGCGATTACAAGTTTCTTTCTTCTCCAATGGTCCTTGGCAACTCAGATATTGATCTTATTCTCGGAACGGATTGGCTTTCTAAGCACAAGGCTCAGCTTGATTATGCAGCCAGGCAGATTCAATTGACTCATTCGTCTGAGGATGTAATTGTCTTTGCCGCTCGTGATGATACCATCCGTCTATTTTCTCTCAATGAGAAGGGTGAACTAGATGCTATCTCGCAGATTCCAGTCATTTGCGAATATCAAGACGCCTTTCCAGAAGAGCTTCCAGGAATGCCTCCGCACCGGCCAGTTGAATTCGTCATTGATCTTGAGCCTGGCACGGAACCAGTGTGCAAGCATCCTTACAAGCTCGGACCTGAAGAGTTGAAGGAGCTGAAGAAGCAAATCGATATTCAAGAGAGAATGGGTCTCATCCGACCTAGTTCTTCTCCGTGGGGTTGTGGTGTTCTTTTTGTGAAGAAGAAGGATGGAACAGACCGACTTTGTGTTGATTACCGTCCATTGAACAAGAAGACTATCAAGAACAAATACTCACTTCCCAACATCAACGAGCTGTTCGAACAACTCAAAGGCGCCCAAGTATTCTCCAAGCTTGATCTCCGCATGGGTTATCACCAGATTCGAATCCGTGAGCAAGATATTCCCAAGACGACTTTCAGGACGAGCTATGGTTCATATGAATACACTGTCATGTATTTTGGCCTCGTCAACGCTCCTCCGACTTTCTCTCGCATGATGAACTTCATCTTCAACGCCTACACCAATGACTTCGTTTTGGTCTATCTCGACGACATTCTGGTCTTCTCGAAGAACAAGGAAGATCATGCCAAGCACTTGCGTTTGGTACTCGGTAAGCTGAGGGAACACTAGTTCTATGCCAAGTTCTCCAAGTGCGAATTTTGGCTCGATGAGGTTCTTTATCTTGGTCATATCATCTCTGCCAAGGTCATTGCGGTGAATCTTGAGAAGGTGTCTGCAATTGTGAACTGGGAACCACCTCAGAACATGAAGCAACTCCGTAGCTTCCTCGGTCTCGCAAGCTACAGTCGAAGATTCGTTGAAAACTTTTCTAAGATCGCAAAGCCTCTCTCAAATCTTCTCCAAAAGCACGTCAAGTATGTTTGGTCTCCGGAATGTGACATCGCTTTCAACACTTTGAAAGAGAAATTGGTCACTGCTCCTGTTCTGACTCCTCCTAATGAATCCAAACCGTATGAGGTCTTTTGTGATGCCTCTCTCCAAGGTCTTGGCGCAGTGTTGATGCAAGAGAAGAAAGTTGTGGCTTATACCTCTCGCCAGTTGAAGCCCAACGAGAAGAACTACCCCACTCATGACCTCGAGTTTGGTGGCAGTTGTGCATGCTCTTTTGACTTGGAGACATCTCTTATTGGGAAGGAAAGTGGACATGTTCACTGACCACAAGAGTCTCAAGTACATCTTCACTCAGCCTAATCTCAACCTCAGGCAGACTCGATGGGTCGAAATGATTCAAGAGTGTAATCCAAGTATCGAGTATACTCCAGGCAAGGCCAATGTGATTGCTAACACATTGAGCAGGAAGGCTTATTGTAACAGTCTTATTCTCAAGCGTTATCAACCGAGCTTTGTGAAGCTTTCCGCAAACTTAATCTGCAAGTTGTTCCTCAAGGTTTCCATGCCAACCTTCAAGTCTCTCCTACCTTGGAAGACCAGATTCGCCAAGCCCAGCTTCTTGATGCTATGGTGAAAAAGGTGAAGATTGGGATTGCCAAGTGTCAACCCAAGTACAAGTGCTACCGCCTTGATGACAAGGATACTCTCTTCTTCGAGGATCGCATGGTTGTGCCCAAAGGTGATCTTCATAAAGTGATCATGAACGAGGCTCACAATTCTCTCCTCTCCATCCACCCTGGGAGCACGAAGATGTATCGGGACCTCAAGCAGGCTTATTGGTGGACTCGAATGAAGCGCGAGATTGCTTAGTTCGTAAATGAATGTGATGTCTGCAGAAGAGTGAAGGCAGAACACCAAAGGCCAGATGGTCTCCTCCAACCTCTTGCCATTCCAAAATGGAAGTTTGACCACATTGAGATGGACTTCGTGGCTGGGTTTCCAAAGTCCAAACGTGGCAATGATGCTATATTCGTTGTCATCGACAAACTCACTAAAGTGGCTCATTTTCTCCCTATCAAGGAGTCAATCACTGCAGCTCAATTGGTGGAGCTCTATACCTCTCGAATTGTCTCTCTGCACGGTATTCCACAAGTGATCTCTTCGGACCATGGCAGCATCTTTACCTCCAAGTTTTGGGATTCTTTTTAGAAGGCCATGGGCACCAACATCCGCTTCAGCACAGCTTTCCATCCTCAAACTAGCGGTCAAGTCGAGCATGTCAACCAGATTCTTGAAGATATGCTCAGGGCTTGTGTGATCACCTTCGGCATGAAATGGGAGGATTGTCTTCCATATGCTGAATTCTCCTACAACAACAGTTTTCAAGCAAGTTCGGGCAAGGCCCCATTTGAAATTCTGTATGGCAGGAAGTGCCGTACCCCTCTCAACTGGTCTGAAACCGGTGAACGTCAGCTTCTAGGAAATGACTTAATCAAAGAATCAGAGGAAATGTGCAAAGTCATTCGAGATAACCTCAAAGCAGCCCAATCCCGCCAGAAGAGCCACTATGATAGTAAGCACCGTGATTTGGCTTTCGAGATCGGAGATCATGTTTACCTCCGTGTCTCTCCTATGAAAGGTACTCATCGCTTCGGTATCAAAGGGAAGCTTGCCCCTAGATACATGGGACCTTTCAAGATCGTCAGCAAGAGAGGCGATCTCGCCTATCAACTCGAGCTTCCTTGCAACTTTGCAAATGTGCATGACGTGTTCCATGTCTCTCAGCTCCGAAAGTGCTTCAAGACTCCTGACCGCACCGTCAACTTCGAACACATTGAGCTCCAAGAAGATCTCTCCTATCGTGAGCACCCCGTCACTATTCTTGAAGAGACTGAACGCAAGACACGCAACAAGTCAATCAAATTCCTCAAAGTCAAGTGGCCACACCATTCCGACCGTGAAGCTACCTGGGAACACGAGGATCACCTCCGTTCTGAGTACCCGACATTCTTTCAGCCCTAGATCTCGGGACGAGATCCTTTCGTAGTGGTGGAGTGTTGTAACACCCCGGATATGATTTACATAATATGTAGTCCAACTCTTGCCGTTTCCGGTGTTAAGTTATTTTATTTTCTCGGGTTCGGGTTTTTGTCTCTGTGTTGTTGTCGTTGTCATGCATCTCATATCATGTCATCATGTGCATTGCATTTGCATATGTGTTCGTCTCATGCATTCGAGCATTTTCCCCGTTGTCCGTTTTGCATTCCGGCGCTTCGTTCTCCTCCGGTGGTCATTTCTACCTTTCTTTCATGGGTGGGGATTAAACATTTCCGGATTGGACTGAGACTTGCCAAGCGGCCTTCGTTTACTACCCGTAGACCGCCTGTCAACTTTCGTACCATTTGGACTTCGTTTGATGCTCCAACGGTTAACCGAGGGACCGTAAAGGCCTCGTGTGTGTTGCAGCCCAACACCCCTCCAAGTTGGCCCAAAACCCACCAAAACCCTCTCCATCATCTAGAGCGTTCGATCACGATCGCGTGGCCGAAAACCGCACCTCATTTGGACTCTCCTAGCCTACTTAAAGACCCCCCCCCCCCCGAAAATCTCATTCTCCTTCCCCCCGAAAACCCTAGATCCATCTCCACCCGCCGCCGCCGGACAAAATCGCTGGGCCGGACATTGTCCGACCCGTGCCGCCACCGCCACGTGTCGGTTGCCCATTGGACCGCGCCGCCGCCCCACTTCGTCGTCGCCGCTGGCCCGGGAGGCCCGTCTTCTCCCGACGCCGCCCGGGGCCATCTTCCCCGAGGCCGGCCACCTCACCGGACGCTCCTCCGCCGGGAGAGTACATCATTTCAAAATGTTCATCTCAGAGAGTACATCATTTCATCTCATTGCATCATTTTCATTTGAGTTCATCTTGATGCCCGAAATGCTGTTAGAAGAATGCTATTTGAGATAATTGTCAGATCTGCTGCTCCAATTAGATGTTTGTCATTTTTGCCATGATTGATGTGTGCATGATATGCCCCTGAGCTCTACATGTGTTTTGTTGTATGTTTTGCCATCTTTTCAGAGGTACAACCCATGTATTTTTGTGATGTGTGTGGTGACTAGCACAAGCTTGCAAAGTGGTGCATTCGTTAATGCTGATTTCAGGGACTTAGCATTTCCACCAAGTCCTTGGACTGTTTATCTCATTATGCCATATGTTCATGTTGTTTCCTAGTGACCCGTGCCTCTTTTGAGGATGATCAGTAAGGATGTTTTGTTAATATTGTAGTGCTCTCGTCATCCATGTCTTTGTTTGCAATTATGGAGCACCCTATCTTGAGTCAAACAAGCTCTACTTTTGCTATTTCGTGAATCTGGGCAGATTGTCTATTTGTTAGCGATTTTGCCGAGGATGTTGTAGTTGATCCGTGCATGCTATGTTATTGTTCTTGCCATATCTAGCTTGCGTAATATGTATTCTTGATGGGTGTATGATTAGATTGTCATGACTTGCTCTGTAGTGAGTGCATCGAGCTCGTAAACATGTCTACTTGATATCTGATTTTGCATGCTCCAGTTTTCACTAAGTCTGAGAACCGATTATGTTTTTGCCATGTTCACATGCTTGCAAATGTATTTTCTGATACCTTTTGGCTCAAGGTCACTAGGGGACTTTTGTTAAGCTCTTTGGGTAGCTCCATGCCATGCTTTACTTTGCCATGTTCAGATCCTGTAGCATATAGTTTTCATGCTCCAAAGTGTGCTATCTGATCTGAAATTCCAGGCAAGTGTTAATTTCACTAAGTCTGAAATCTGTTTGCCAAATGCATTTTTGCCATGCTTGTTTGAACCTGCTAATGGATGAATTGGCCGTAGCTCAGTGTTGATCTTTTGTTAAGCATCATGAGTTGATCCCTGCCATATATTTCGTTGCCATGTTTGGGTGCTGTAGCATGATCATCTTGTTGCATTTAGATGGCTACTTGCTGTAAATCACAAATCGGTGCCATATTTGAATTGCTTGCCATCTCCAAACCGTAACTCCGATTCCGGCGATCTTTATATTGTTTCAAGCGATTTCATCTCACCTTTCTAGTGGAACACTTGGATTTCCAAGCTGAGGCCAGGTTCATTCGTTCCTTGTCAAATCTTGCATGTGCATCACATATCGCATCCCGCATAGCATACCATGTTTGCATCATATTGTTTGAGCTTTGCACGTGGTTGATTGTGTTCCGTTTGCTTGTTTGTCTTGTTTGGGTAGAGCCGGGAGATGAGTTCGCTAACGAGGAGCCCATTGAGTTTGCTTTCGAGGATCCAGTCAACTCTGATGACTTTGCAGGCAAGATGATCATACCCTCGAAATCACTACTATCTTCGCTTTGCTAGATGCTCGCTCTTTTGCTATGCCTATGCTATGATGCCTACCACTTGCTTATCATGCGTCCCAAATTGCCATGTCAAACCTCTAACCCACCATGTCCTTGCAAACCGTTGATTGGCTATGTTACCGCTTTGCTCAGCCCCTCTTATAGCGTTGCTAGTTGTAGGTGAAGATTGGAGACCGTTCCTTGTTGGAACATTATTTACTTGATGGGATATCATTATATTGCCATGTTATCTTATTGCATCTATATACTTGGTAAAGGGTGGAAGGCTCGGCCTCTCGCCTAGTGTTTTGTTCCACTCTTGCCGCCCTAGTTTCCATCATATCGGTGTTATGTTCCTGGGTTTTGCGTTCCTTACGCGGTTGGGTTATAATGGGAACCCCTTGATAGTTCGCCTTGATTAAAGCTTTTCCAGCAATGCCCAAGCTTGGTTTTACTATTTGCCACCTAGCCTCTTTTTCCCTTGGGTTTCCGGAGCCCGAGGGTCATCTTATTTAGTCCCCCCGGGCCAGTGCTCCTCTGAGTGTTGGTCCAGCCGAGCGATGTCCGGGGCTACCAGGGGCAACTCTGGGCTGGCCTACCCGACGTCTTGCTCATTTTGTGTGCCCTGAGAACGAGATATGTGCAGCTCCTATCAGGATTTGTCGGCACATGTGGGTGGTGTTGCTGGATTTGTTTTAACTTGTCCAAGTGTCTTGTAGAACCGAGATACCGAGCCTGATCGGAATGTCTCGGGAGAAGGTCTATTCCTTCATTGACCGTGAGAGCTTGTCATGGGCTAAGTTGGGACTCCTCTGCAGGGATTTGAACTTTCGAAAGCCGTGCCGGCAGATATGGGCAGATGGGAATTTGTTAATATCCGGTTGTAGATAACTTGAACCTTAACTTAATTAAAATGAATCAACTGTGTGAGTTACCGTGATGGTCTCTTCTCGGCGGAGTCTGGGAAGTGAACACGGTGTTGGAGTAATGCTTGCCACAGGTTGCCCTCTAGTTACTCGTTCGTGCTTTGCCCTCTCTTCTCGCTCTCTTTTGCGAACAAGATAGCCACCATATATGCTAGTCGCTTGCTGCAGCTCCACATATTTTACCTTGCCTTTCCTATAAGCTTAAATAGTCTTGATCACGAGGGTGCGAGATTGCTGAGTCCCTGTGGCTCACAGATTACTGTTAAACCAGATGCAGGTCCTGATGACTCCATTCCAGATGACGTGCTAGAGCTCAAGGGGGAGTTTGACAAGGACTCGCGTCGTTACTATGTTTCTTTCCCTCATGATCAGTAGTGGTGCCCAGTTGGGGCGATCGGGACCATGTCGCTTGTTGGGTTGATCTTTTATTTTGGCGTCGTAGTCGGGCCATGAGTGTTTGGATGATGTAATGCTATTTATGTACTTTGATTGACGTGGCGAGTGTAAGCCAACTATGTATCTCCCCTTTCATTATCTATATATTACATGGGATGTTGTGAAGATTGCCTAACTTGCGACATTGCTTTCAATGCGGTTATGCCTCTAAGTCGTGCCTCGACACGTGGGAGATATAGCCGAATCGAGGGCGTTACACATACCATGCCCGTGGGGCCTGCTTGAGGCCATAGAGGGCCTTATTGAGTCTGAAGACTTTGTCAGGATGCTTTGGATCTTCAAAACCTGGGGGTTGAGCAACATATACTTCTTCCTCAAGGATACCATTGAGTAATGCACTTTTCACATCCATTTGATATAGAGTGATATCATGATGGTTAGCATAAGCAAGTAATATGCGAATAGCCTCAAGTCTAGCAACAGGTGCAAAAGTTTCATCGAAATCAATTCCTTCAACATGTGTGTAGCCTCGAGCTACAAGCTGTGCCTTATTCCTTACCACAAGGCCATTTTCGTCTTGCTTGTTGCGATAGATCCATATTGTGCCAATGATACTGTGCTTGCAAGGATCTGGACGTTTGACTAGTTCCCAGACGTTGTTGAGCTCGAACTGATGTAATTCTTCTTGCATGGCCTGAATCCACTCAGGCTCCAGAAATGCTTCATCTACCTTAGTGGGCTCTGTGATAGAGATAAAAGCATAGTGCCCACAAAAGTTAGATAAATGTGAAGCTTTTGAGCGTGTGAGAGGACCTGGCACTTTAATGTCATTGATAATCTTTTCAAAATGCACTTCTTTTGCAATGCGAGGATGAGCTGGTTGTCGTTGACGAATTTGATCATTATTTTCTTCAGCACCATTTTCTTCAGGTGCATTAGCTCGACGTTCTTCATGTTCTGGAAATGAATTCTTCTGCAGATTCTTTAGTAGGAATGACATCCTCGGTAGCCTTGAACTTGATAGTTTCCTCAGGTGTTGGTTCATCTGTCACAGAAGGTAGGTGCTCTCTTTGTGAGCCATTAGTTTCATCGAACCGCACATCTACAGTTTCAACAACCTTGTGAAGAATGTTGTTGAAAACTCTATAGGTGTGAGAGTCCTTTTCATAACCAAGCATAAAACCTTCATGTGCTTTCGGTGCAAATTTTGAGTTGTGATGAGGATCTCTAATCCAACATTTAGCACCAAAGACTTTGAAATAACTTAAATTGGGTTTCTAATCAGTGAGGAGTTCATAGGCAGTCTTCTTGAAGAATTTGTGAAGATATACTCTGTTGATTATGTGGCACGCGGTATCAATTGCCTCAATCCAGAAACTACAAGGCGTTTTGTATTCATCAAGGATAGTGTGAGCTATCTCAGCAAGAGTCCTATTCTTGCGCTCCATGATGCCTTTCTGCTGAGGAGTATAAGGAGCAGATAACTCATGAGTGACACCAAGTTCATCAAGATAGTCATCAAGACTAGAATTCCTGAACTCAGTTCCATTATCACTTCTGATGTACTTGATCTTCACACCAAAGTTGGTTGAAGCCCTCAAGTAAAATCGTTTGAAGACTTCCTACACTTCATGTTTGTAAGTGACAATGTGTACCCATGTGTAATGAGAGTAATCATCAACAATAACAAAGCAATATAGAGATGCATCATTTGTAATAGCAGAATAATGATTAGGGCCAAAAAATATCCATGTGAAGCAATTCAAATGGTCGAGTCGTAGTCATGATTGTATTCGTTGGATGATTGGCCTTGGTCATCTTTCCAGCTTCACATGCTCCGCATAAGTGATCCTTGAGGAATTTGACATTCTCAATGCCAATGACATGCTTCTTCTTCACAAGCGTGTGCAAATTCCTCATGCCTGCATGACCAAGTCGTCGATGCCAGAGCTAGCCTTCTAAAGCTTTTTCAAGTAGGCACACGGCTGTTTGTGGTCCTGTAGAGAAATCAACAATATACAAGTCTCCTCTCCTAAAGCCTTCAAAGACTTTGGACTTGTCAGCTTCCATGATCACAACACAACGATACTTGCCAAAGAAAACTACCATATCAAGATCGCAAAGCATTGAGACAAACATGAGGTTGTATCCTAAGGACTCGACAAGCATGACTTTGTCCATGTGTCGATCCTTTGAAATCGCAACCTTACCTAGACCCAATACCTGACTTTTGCCTTTGTCAGCGAAGATGATATGCTTCACATGCGATGGTGATAAGGGAGCATCCATCAATAGATTCTTATCACCAGTCAAGTGATTAGTACATCCACTATCGAGGACCAAGTCAGTGGCTTTGGGTTGATCATCATGCAACTGAATTAGTGCAACTTACAAATTCATATACTTCATTAGTGAAGAATATGACATTAATTCATCAGATCAATTTCATCAAGCAAGAGAATAGATAAAGTAGTATGAGGACGTGAGAAAAGAAAGTTCATTTCTTCATGATTAGCCTGCGGCCTTTCAGGCACACTCATGTCTGCAACAAATTCTTCAAACGATTACGTACGTCTGGAGACCCGACCCTGCAGAAAAGATTAGTTCTTTTTCTTCACCACCCACATCTGAAGGGCTGGCAAAGAGTTCATCACTCTGCGAGCTCCATATGAGAAAGGTGGCATAGAAGCCAGTCCATTTCGTTTCACATAAGAGGAGTTAGGATAAGCACATGAATAAGCAAAGAAATTCTTCGAGGACTTATGAACATAATGATTAGAAGAATAATGCTTATATTCATAGCCCTTAGCTCTTCCCTATGAAATAGAGTTGTTAACACGATGATATTCATATGAGGACTTTGATCCTTTTGAGGAATTTGGTCCATATGAAGAATTTGATCTGGGGTTCCTATTCTTCACAGGTGGTGTCCTGAGGAAATTCACCTGAAGACTTTCAAGGCACCTTTTGGGAACCTAGATTTTCTTCATAGGAGGACCGTTCCTGCAGTTAGTGCCAACATATCTAGAAAATACTTCACCAATCTGATTTTTGAATAGTTTATAGTTGGAGTGAAATGACTCATCATCAGAACAAGGAGATTCACATGCAAAGCCAGATAAGTTAGATGGATCAACTGGAGGTTCTTTTGCAGCAACCCATGAGGTTTTGGGGTACTACTCAGGCTTCCAATATATACAATCAGCATTGAGTTTCCTCTCAAAGGCAATACCCTCTTTCCTAGGGTTCCTGTTGAGGATCTGCTTTTTAAGCATATCACAAAGATTCTGATGCCCTTTGAGGATTTTGTACATGCCTGTAATGTACAATTCCGTCAGCCCTGCATCGTTAGTGATTCTTGCAGTGTCCTCATATGAGGAATTAGTGATAGCAGAGGCATGTGAAGAATTTGAAACATTAGCAGAATTTGAACATTCTGGTGAAGAATTAGCAGTTTCACATTCAAAGCACTTCAAGCATGGAGGAACAAATTCTTCCTGAGAAGTGCTGATTTGTTGAGAAAGTAATGAATCATGCTCCTTTAGAAGATCTTCATAACTCACTCTTAGCTTTTCAAGATCTTGGTTTCTTTGAAGAAATTCATATGAAAGCTTCTCATGATCAGATAAGAGAGTGTTATGATGACCTTGAAGGGTGTCAAACTTAGACTGAAGCCTTTGAATACTCTCAGCGAAAGCTTTGGACTGATCCATTTCTTCTCCCAACATATCATCACTCTTATTTAGCATGTATTGAACTTTTTCCAAAGCTCTTTGTTGTTTAGTGGCTAGGGAAGCAAGTTTGACATAGCTGGGTCCAAATTCATCACCAGATTCATCATCACTGGATTCAGATAGATAGCATTCAGTTACCTTAACATCTTTTGCCATGAGGCATGATGCAGAAGATGATGATTCTGATTCGAATGTCATCGCTTTGAGAGATTCCTTGAAGTCCTCAACCCAAGGATCATGACGGGTTCGATGACCTTCATAGACCTCAGAGAGACTGTCCCAGATAAGCTCCGCATTATCGAGATGCATGATATTCCTGAACTAATTTTGAGGCAGACAGGAGCAGATAACATCCTTCGCCGTGAGGGTGAGAAGAGTGTACTTGCGAATGTCATCAACTTCCACCATCTTGCACAGATCGGTCCGACCAATTTCAGTGACGGTCCACAGCTCGTTGTTCATCGCCATGAGGCGCTTCTTCATCATGGCCTTCCACTTGGGATACTCGTGACCGTCAAAGATGGGGCATGACACAGTCTTCATTCCCGTGGTCAACATAACTAAAACTCCAGGCGGTTAAACCAAAATCACACAGAACAAGGAAGTACCTTGCTCTGATACCAATTGAAAGTGCATTATATCGACTAGAGGGGGGTGAATAGGCGATTTTTATGAATTCTTCATTGAGGAATTTGCAGGTGAGGAAATTCCTTAGCGAAGAACTACTAGTAACAGAATAAGTACTCAAAAGTAAACATAACAGAACACAAGCATAGTCATCATGATGAAATGAAGACAAGCACTGAGTACAGAAAGCGTAAACACGGGATAACACAGGATGAAGACAAACAGACTGAAGAAATTGAACTGAGGAAATTGAGAAAGTCTTCAGTCAAAGTCTTCAAACACAGATACGAACAAGCACTCAACACAGTTATGAGGAAATGAAAGAGTTGAGGAAATAGAACCAGTGAGCTTGGTGAGGACAATGATTTGGTAGACCAGTTCCAACTGCTGTCTCGGTTGTACATCTGGTTGGAGCGGCTAGGTATTTAAACCTGAGGACACACAGTCCTCACCGTATTCTCCTTGAGCTAAGGTCACACAGACCTGAACCAATCACTCGTGGTAAGTCTTCAGGTGACTTCCTAACCTTCAAAAACTTGGTCACTCGGTGATCCACAAGTCCTCTTGGATGCTCTAGACCTTGACACCTAACCGTCTCGAAGAAGCACAGTCTTCAAAGGTAACAAGCGTCGAATCCACGCAGGATCAATCTCTTCAGTGATGCTCAATCACTTGGGGTTTGCAGGTGTTCGGGTTCGGGTTTGGGTTTTCCTCACTTGATGATTTTCGCTCAAAGTGCTCGGAGGATGGGATGCTCTCAAATGACCAGTGTCAGTTTCTCTCGGAGCATCCAACCAGCTAGTGGTTGCAGGAGGCGGCTATTTATAGCCTAGGGAGCAGCCCGACATGATAAGAAATAAATTCCCTTCAATGATATGACCGTTAGGTGGGTAGATATTTTTGGACAGCTGGCGCATAGCACAGCAACGGTCAAAAATTTGAGTATCAAATTCCTCAGGGCTATCATGTTCCTCACTATTTAGGCAATACGCACTGGCGAATTCCTAACTCCTTAGTCAGAACAAATTCCTTAGAGACTAGAAGAACTTCGTCCCTGTCACTGAAGAATATGACTGAACTGTATGAGATTTCCAATGGCTTCACTCGAAGGGATTGGTAGGTGTAGGATATTGAGTTGAGCGTCACATGGAAAATTTTCTTTAGTATTTCCTCGACACCCTTTAATAGTAAGGTGTTTCCTATCACTCAAGAAAGAGAAAATGAAACTACGAAAACAAAAAAGTCTTCATGCTTCATGTTCCTCGAATGAACACCAAGTCTTCAGGATTGCACCAATTTCTTCACTTTCAAAGTCTTCAGAAAGTCTTCTGAAATCCAAAGTCTTTAGTCGAAGAACTTCATTTTTAGGGGTCGACTTTCTCTGTAGATATCAAACTCCTCATAGACTTATAGACCTGTGTACACTCAAAAACACATTAGTCCCTTAACCTATAAGTCTTCAATACACCAAAATCACTAAGAGGCACTAGATGCACTTACAGGATGACCATGCTAAATTGATCAAAATTGCAAATATTCAAAAAAAGCTCTCTTGAGAAAATTGGGAAAATCATCAGGAAATCTGAAGGGTTGTTGGTTGAGGAGTTGGACAAAAATCATTCGTTGACTGAAGAGTATTCTACTCTCAAGTCACGAACGGAAGAATCAAATCTTCATGATTTTCTCTTGGCCGACCATGAAAGATTAACCTATGATTACCTGAAAAGGAAACAGGAACTCAAGGCGCTGAGAGAGGCTCATGAGGATTTGATCAGGGATGTCGGTGCAACAAACGTTGGATCTGTTGCCCAGGCCGTGCATAGGCCCAACAGCATGCTTGTGACATCCTAACTGAGACCAAGATGAAGATATAGCTCTTTGAGAACACAACAAGCAGATCAAGAATGTGACACCCTGGTTTTTTCCATCATGAGTTTTCCCTTGCCTTTTTGCTTTTATTTGCTTTTATTTCGATTTTGAGTCAATTCATTTTGGACTAAACACTTGGGCATTATCTTGATTTCCACCCAAGTGACTCGAATCACTTCTCACAACCTCTCATGGCCTCTCATTTATCCTCACATTGCTTTGGAAAAAAATTCTTCTAAACAAAATATTCATTTTCACCCTGAAAATGGAATATTTTCATTTCCACTCCAAAGCAACCCCTCCTTTTCATGCCCACAAAAATCTGAGACAATTCCCACACACCCTTTTTACAGTGCCTCATCATCCTATGAAAAAAATATCAAGTGGTCATGTGGCCCCATTTTTCTAAGAAAAAACATTTGCATTTTGACCAGAAAATGCAGTTTGTACATCAAGTGATTATTCCTTAAGCTTTTGGAGCTGAATTTTCTTGAGCATCTGCACCTTAGTAAACTAACACTGAACCCAATAGCTCATCACCTAACTCTTCTTAGTTTGATCACAAATTAAGCCACAAGTTTGTGTCCAGAAAATTTTAGTCAAAGTTGTGATCAACTCTCTCATCCTAGTGGCTGGTTCACTCCTCTCCTAACCTAACCACTCCACGGTCAACAGCCTAGGCATAGGTTGGCATCACCTGGGCGTCACGTTGCCATAGTGCGCGTGGTGACCGCGTGACGACACGGGCTCAGACACATGGTCGATGCACTCTGAGCTACACCTGAGCCTCTATTGGGCTCGTGCTCGTCTCAGCGACCAGCCCAGCATGCTGCACTGCACCACTAGCCTCGGTTCACCTTCCCAGCGCCCTTGCTTCTGCTCGTCGGCGCTAGAGACACCGCAGAGATCATACGTGCGCCGCACCAGAAGATCACAGTGCCCCCGTGCTCGACGTTGTGCCCTCCCGTGCGTCCTGTGCTAGACCCCGAGCTCGTACAGTGGCTGCGTGAGCCGTGGCCACTTCTCCCCCTCTCAGTGATGCTCCTCATCACCGTGCACTTCTTCCAGAGAACTCCGGCGGAGCTCGAGACCCCCTCCCCTCCGCCAGTAAATAGCGCTCCTCCCTCACCGTTTCCAGCACCACACTGCACTCACCCAACCTCCGTGACACCGTAGTTAGCCGCAGCCCAGTCGGGCAGGCCTCTGGCCGCCGTTCCTCACCCGACCTTGCCAGCGATCCGCTCCTGCCGCCCCCACCTCTCCAGTGCTCCTCGAGCTCAACCCACTTCCCGGTGACTCCCTAGTGAACCACTGAAGGTAGTCGACCCCTCTGGAGCCCGTGGAACCACCTGTCCTTACCGTCTTCTTCATCTCCAGCGAAGCTCACCCGCAGCCGCCGCTGGAGACACGGTTTCCGAGCAGCTCCAACCACCATTTGCCGTGCCATAGGTACGAGGAGGTGCGCCAAAGCCTGCTCTTGCCATCCCTCCCTCTCAGCTCGGCCGCCGTGCCCAACTCGCCGGCATGCCCACCGGCGACCATCGCCCCTCCTCTGTTTCCCTCTCTCTCTTCCCAGATCTGACGTGTGGGGCCCGCCGTCAGCCTCTCACTCGTGCCCGAAGCGGTACGAGTGGAGGCGTATTCTTAGATTACGCCTTCGACGTCACCCCCCAGATTTTCTTTTTATTCAAATTTAATTCGAATTTGACCAGAAACTTTGACTAGTCATAACTCCTAATCTATAAATTCAAATGAGTTGGTTCTTTTTGCATTAGTCTCGTATTAAAATATTTTAGCAGCACAACAAATTTGAGATTTTTCTCTGCTGTCTAGAATTTCTGGTGAATTTCAGAAGGGTTCTTGATATTTTATTTTGTTGTTTTTAATTATTTTCATAAGGAGAAGCTTGCCTTGAGGTGAACCAGGAGCAGTGTGACCCTCCTCTATGCTAATGCAAGCCACCCAAATATTTGCATGGTTCCATTTCAATAACTATGATTTTTTTCCACTTGAATTTGGTTTATTTCATGCATTTAATCATTTAATAAATATTGCTCATGCTAGTTCAATTGTAATGCTTGAATTTCTTAGTTTGCTATAGTGCTTGAGTGCATGGACTAGTGTGATGCAGTAGACTTATTTTTGGTAGCATGACTATGGTTTGATTATGATCGATATTATTTTCATAAATGATTTATCATTTTCACCATGCTATTGTCATAACTAAAAGTGATTGGGTTAAAACCAGTGAGTTGAAACCAGTGTCTCTAAAGGGATTAGTAGTGCATGCAGAATGGTTCTGTGATGTTGATCAATTTCATTTCAGTGCTATGTGAAAATAGTTCGATGTCTGATTGTTGCATGTTCATGGCATACTCTGGCTCGAGTTATTCTAATTCAAGTTAAACAAGAAGCTAATTCAACTTGAACAAAATGTTGATTAAGTCATGGCGCCACCGAATCGAGCTTCCCAGTGCAACTACATTTGCCTTTATGGGAAGGCCTTTATTCGGTCCGTTGTCATACCTCTGGTCAGTTCCTCCAACGACGGAAGGTTATGGGCGTGTGCTACCCTGGCCCGGTAAGCAGACATAACATTGTGTTCCCGTTGTTGTTGTTTTGGTACCGGGTCCGCGTTTGGGGTCGTTTATGTTTGGCCATGACGATGGCGTTGGATGTCATGGGTTAACATCAGGGCAACCCATGGCTTTGACCAAAGGGAAGTTGGTCGGAGTGGCCGGGAGAGTGTGATGGCAATGGGTTGCTTCTATCGGAATGCCGTTGGTCCACCAGAATGGGAGTGTGAGGCCATGGATTCGGTGGTGTGGGTACAATGTGCTAACCTCTGTAGAGTGTGTATAAAATCTATCGATAGCCGCGTCCTAAGTTACGGACCCTGTTCATAGTAGGTCACACCATGCATCAACATAAATAATTTAATCGTGCACACTAAAGTTATATGATTTGCACCGGTTATGTGAAGAGATTGTTGAAACCATGAAGATGGTTGTTGATGGAACCAAAGAGTTGGTTTTTGTTGTGATCCAAGATTGATCATTGTATTGATGAGATGGGTTATGAGGTAACCCGTATGGTAAGGAGTCCGACATACTCGGTGCACAAGCATGTTCACTACATGAGTAGTATGTTGAAGCATTGCATTTAACCTGCTTAATTGTCATATTATTGTTTTTCATTATGCTTTTACATGTTGTGAGCTTGCAAGTACATTCAATATACTGACCCGGCGTGTCATGCCAGCTTTCACGAAAGTCTTATTGGATTGGAGTGCTTCCCGTGTCTAGACCGTGTCCACTTTGGTGTCCCTGTGCTATGGAGTTCTGCTTCGTCATTCCGCAGTCGCGTAGTTGTCATAATCGAGGCCCTTTTCATGTTCATTAGATAATGTACATACTGTTCAGCCACACCGTGTGTGCCACTTGGCCTCGCTATCTGACGTAATATCGAACCTGTGCTTCCACTAGCATCAATAAAGCGGTTGTTTTCGGTACCAAGTTGTTGTGTGTTGCTAGAAGACTAGATCTCAGGGCCGGCAATTCCAGGTAAATTAGTTGCTCTGAGTTGAGGTGCCACAATGCTTGGTATCAAAGTTGTGCTGACTATAGGACACGCTAGACCTCCTACGTGTTAGTTAAACGGTAGCTAGTTTAGTTTTGAGTTCCAGTAGTGTTTTGCATCTGATTGTTGCATTGCATGCACTTGATTTATTGCTATTTCTAACCGACTAATGGTTGTGTGTGTAGATGGCTCCAATACCGTATGCGTGCCAGTTGGAGCTATCACCGTGCACTTCGCTGCACCTTCTTCGGAGCGTATGGCGTCGCCTCTACCCTCATGGTGATGACCCGGTGTATCGGGTGTACCGGGAACGCCAGGAAGTGTCAGTATACGAGTATCATGCGGTGGTTACCTTGCACTGCAGTTCGGCATCTAGTTCTTACACTCGTTCTTCTAGGAGTGGTTTCGCTTCTACCCCCGCTAAGGCTGTCCAGTTTGCTTCATTTGAGATTCTTGTTGAGCTATGCTGTAACAAGATCCAAATGAAGACCTACCCAGGTTTCTACTACTACCCATCCCTGCACGATGATGGTCGTGTCCGTTCTCCTATCATTGATCCGCCGGCCGAGAGTCCTGCTAGCCACCTTTCTCGTTATATCACTGCTAGTTATCTTCTGATTCATAAGCTAGCCCGAGAGCTTACTCGTGCTCACACTGCTTTGGTGGCCGCTAGGTCCAGCCCCACTCCAGCTTCCATAGGATTTACCCACTATGTTCCACCAGTTTCTAGCTCGCCAGCTACCCCGGTTACTCAGTCGGGTAGGTCGGGCACCCCGAGTGTGACTCCCCATAATGCCCCTACCGAGTGGACTACACTTCTCGCTACTACCGTGACCCATATGCTCCAGTATCATCCGGCGCCTCCCCCCGAGGGAGAGCCCTCGAGGCAGCGTCGTCGTGTTACCTTTAACCCGAAGGTTTCCATTAACGTCGTCAGTTCTGGATCCGAGTCCAGCTCAGGAGAGGACCCAACAGGACCAGTAGAGCACTAGATCGCCAGAGTATCCGAGGTTGTCATGATGCTTGGATGTATGGATGTAGTCGTACTTGTCATGATGTTTCAGGTTTGAGCGTAGTCGTACCCATTATGATGCTTGCTTCCATGTATGAGTCTAGGTATAATTATGTCGTCACTTTTTATTATTCGCCTTCCTTTTTCACTGCTTTCTTTCGGGTTTTGTCACTTGCTTTTATTCCCAATTTTTGGATGACGCTCATCTCGGTCGCTTCATGTTGGGAAAATTGAACAATAGGGTGACGCGGGGAGGCAGCAGCAGTCACGCTAGTGAGGATGTCCTTGTTCGTCACTCGGCAAGACAGGCAGGGCATTCCCCTGAACCGTATCCACCACCACCACCTCCACCGCCACATCTGCCAACCACGAAACAAATCATGCGCATGTTCGAAGAGAGAAGAAACAACGATCTGCTTGAGCTATGGAAAAGTGTGCAAGCTATGGTTGGGTAGAATGGGAATCAGAATGGCCGTCACTCCAAACTATCAGACTTTCAGAGGACTAAGCCTCCCAGTTTCATTCAAGTTATCGATCCTTTGGAAGCCGATGATTGGTTTTGGACTATTGAGAAGAAGCTTGAAATTGCCCAAACCAAGGAAGCTGACAAGGTTCCACTTTCTACACACTATCTTGAGGGAGCTGCCTCTATATGGCAGGATAATGCCAAAGCTATGTGGCATGCGGAAGATGAGATTAACTTGGGATAAATTCAAGGACCATTTCCACAAGTACCACATTCCTGCCGGTATTATGAAAGCCAAGCAGCGTAAATTCCTCACTCTCACCCAAAGAAGCTTGTCAACAAGTGAGTATCTGCACAAATTCAACCATTTGGCCCGTTATTCCCTCTATGATGTTGCTTCGGAGAAAGGAAGATCGATCAATTACTTGGAGGACTCAACCAACACCTTTGATGCACACTCAACATGTTCGACTTCCCCGACTTTCAGACGTTGGTAAACAAGGCCCTCATTGCAGAAAGAGAACACAAGCTCATGCATGACACTAAGGCCGCTAATAATGATCTTAAGCGCAAGCTCAAGCCTAAGATGGATGGGCAGCCAGTGTTGAAGACTCATACCTGGAACCAATCACAAGTTGAGTTTAAGCCCAATTGGTAGGAGAATGTTCACAAGACCACTACCCAACTCAATAATATCACAACTAGACCAGTAAGCGATGATTTTCAGCGTAGCAATGCATGTTTTTCTTGTTGGAAAACCGAACACTACGTCAGAGAGTGTCCCAAGAATGGAAAGTCAAATGCTCCATTCATGCCGCAAGTTAATCACATGGGGCCATACCCTAGCCAGAGGACCATCCAAGGGCAAGTTCGTCACCTCTCTGCAGAAGAAGCCCAAGAGAACCCAAAAGTCATCATTGGTATGTTTTTTGTTAATAGCAAACCTGCAATAATTTTGTTTGACTCTGGGGCTTCCCATTCTTTTATTTTGCGGAGTTTTGCTGCCCAAAACAAGTTTTCTTGGTCGATTTTGGAAAAGAGTATGATGGTACAATCCCTGAAATCATTGCTCAAAAGCAATCTGGCCTGCCGTAATTTGGAGATTGACATCAAGGGAGTCATGTTCCCCGCCTCATCGATAGTCATCGAGTCTGTCAACTTGGATATTATTGTGGGAATGAAATGGTTAACCAAACATGAAGTTGCATCAACTGTGCAACCAGAGAAGTCAAATTGACAAGCCAGGAAGGCCAGATCGCAAAATTCAGTTCTCGAAGAAGCATGCCCAAGAAAGAAATGGACTTTGCAGCTATTGATGAAGAATTGGATCTAATTCCTATTGTTATTGAGTTTCCAGATGTATTTCCTGAGGAAATACCAGGAATGCTGCCAGACCGAGAGCTTGAGTTTGCAATTGACATTGTGCCCGGGACCGCACCGTGATACAAGAAGTATTACCGGATGCCTTCATCTGAAATAGTAGAATTAAAGAAACAACTTGATGAGCTGCTTCAGAAAGGATACATTCATCCAAGCTCTTCACCATGGGAATCACCCGCAATCTTCGTGGACAAGAAAGACGACAATATTTGAATGTGTGTGGATTACCGCCAGTTGAATGATATCGCGATCAAGACCAAATATCCACTTCCAAGGATTGATGATTTGTTCAATTGACTCAGTGGGGCAAAAGTATTCTCCAAGATTCATTTGAGGACCAGATATCACCAACTCAAAATCCAGAAGGAGGATATTCCTAAAACCACATTCACCACTCGATATGGTCTTTATGAATATACATTCATGTCTTTTGGCCTCACCAACGCCCCTGATTTCTTCATGCACATGATGAATAAAGTATTGTTGGACTTCTTGGTTAAATTTGTGGTGTTCTTCATTGATGACATCCTCATATACTCGAAAGGTAAAGAAGAGCACAAGGGACATTTCACAGCAGTCTTGCAAAGACTCCCTGACCATCAGTTATATGCAAAGTTTAGCAAATGTGGATTTTAGCTCAAGGAAGTCAGATTTTTAGGGCATGTTCTTTCAGCAGAAGGCATAGCGGTGGATCCAGGAAATATAAAGGACGTGCTTGATTGGACAACACCCACGACAGTGACTCAGATCCGGAGTTTGCTTGGATTAGGCGGATATTACCATTGATTCATCGAAGGCTTCTCTAAGATTGCCAAGCCCATGACAGAACTCCTCAAGAAGGATAGAGAAGTTTGTATGGTCTGAGGACTATGAGAAGAGTTTCAATGAGTTGAAGACCCGATTGACGTCAGCACATGTGTTGACCCGACCAGGCATCTATTGCATCTTTGATGTATACAGTGACACATCTAGGAGAGCTATTGGATGTGTGCTCATGAAAGATGGCAAGGTTGTAGCCTACGCATCGAGACAGCTATGACCTCATGAAGGGAACTACCCAACCCATGATTTGGAATTGGCCGCATTTGTGCACGCGTTGAGAATTTGGAGGCACTACCTCATTGGCAAAGATGTCAGATATTTACCAACCATAAGAGTCTCAAGTATATATTCACCCAACCGGACTTGAATCTCCAGCAGAGTAGATGGCTCGAATTGGCCAAGGATTATGATCTAGGAATAAATTACCGTCCCTGTAAGGCCAATGTGGTTGCCGATGGCCTCAGTCGCAAACCTGCCAACCGTCACGCCCTGATGGAGTCCTTGCCTCCTGAACTCCATGAAGAGATTGCTCAACTTAACATGGTTATCGTTGAGGCTGATCTCGCTAATGTATCGGAAGTCACCCCTACATTCGAGGAAGAAATACGTATGGCCCAGCAAGATGATGCCATGCTGCAACACCATGTCAAGCGTATGAAAGAAGGCAAGACCCAGGAATTCTCAAAGGATGAGAAAGGTACTCTAAGGTTCCGAGGTCAGATTTGTGTACCTGAGCAAGCAGATCTGAGAAGGAAGATCTTGACCGAAGCACACAAATCTTCATATTCGATTCACCCAGGAGGTACCAAGATGTACGAATACCGTCGGTTGATATTTTGGTGGGATGGAATGAAGAAGGACATTGCTTATTTTGTCGCTTGTTGCGATATATGTAATAAGGTGAAGGCGGAATATCAGAAACCCACCGAACATCTTCAACCTTTACCCGTTCCACAATGGAACTGGGACGATGTCTACATGGATTACATCATAGGCCTGCCAAAGATTCACGGAGGCAATGATGCTGTATGGGTTGTGGTGGACATGCCGACGAATGTCGCTCACTTCATTCCTGTAACGCCCTCGATGCGCCTATATCTCCCACGTGTCGAAGCACGACTTAGAGGCATAACTGCATTGAAAGCAATGCCGCAAGTGAGGTAATCTTCACACAACCCATGTAATACATAAGGGAAAGAGATACATAGTTGTCTTACAATCACCACTTCACACAATTACATGAATAAAGCATTACATCATCCAGATACAATCAAGGTCCGACAACGGAACCAAAATAAAAGAAGACTACCCCAAATGCTACACAGATCCCCGATCGACCCCAACTAGGATCCACTACTGATCAACTAGAACGAAAAAACACAAAGGAAAAGATCTTCATCGAACACCTCCTTGAACTTGGTTGCATCACTTGCTCGGTAACATCGGCACTTGCAAACTGGTTTTGGAAGTATCTGTGAGTCACGGGGACTCAGCAATCTCACACCCTCGCGATCAAGACTATTTAAGCTTATAGGAAGGGTAAAAGGTATGAGGTGGAGATGCAGCAAGCGACTAGCATATATGGTGGCTAACATACGCAAATGAGAGCGAGAAGAGAAGGCAAAGCACGGTCGAGAAACTATGATCAAGAAGTGATCCTAGAACAACCTACGTCAAGCATAACTCCAACACCATGTTCACTTCCCGGACTCCGCCGAGAAGAGACCATCATGGTTACACACGCGGTTGGTGCATTTTAATCAAGGTCAACTTCAGGTTTTCTACAACCGGACATTAACAAATTCCCATCTGCCCATAACCGCAGGCACGGCTTTCGAAAGTTCAAATCCCTGCAGGGGAGTCCCAACTTAGCCCATCACAAGCTCTCACGGTCAACGAAGGATATTCCTTCTCCCGAGACATTCCGATCAGACTCGGCATCCCGGTTACATGACATCCTTGACAATGGTAAAACAAGTCCAGCAACACCTCCCAAATGTGCCGACAAATCCCGATAGGAGCTGCACATATCTCATTCTCAGGGCACAATCAGATGAGACATCCTACGAGTAAAACCAACCCTCAAGTTGCCCCGAGGTGGCCCCGCAGTCTACTCGGTCGGACCAACACTTAGAGGAGCACTGGCCCAGGGGGGTTAAAATAATGATGACCCTTGAGTCTGCAGAACCCAAGGGAAAGAAAAGGCTAGGTGGCAAATGGTAAAACCAATGTTGGGCATTGCTGTAGGAGTTTTATTCAAGGCGAACTGTCAAGGGGTTCCCATTATAACCCAACCGTGTAAGGAACGCAAAATCCGGGAACATAACACCGATATGACGGAAACTAGGGCGGCGGGAGTGGAACAAAACACCAGGCATAAGGCCGACCCTTCCACCCTTTACCAAGTATATAGATGCGTTAATTAAATAAGAGATATTGTGATATCCCAACAAAATATCCATGTTCCAACATGGAACAAACTCCAATCTTCACCTACAACTAACAACGCTCTAAGAGGGGCTGAGCAAAGCGGTAACATAGCCAAGCAATGGTTTGCTAGGACAAGGTGGGTTAGAGGCTTGGCTCGACAATATGGGAGGCATGATAAGAAAGTGGTAGGTATCGCGGCAAAGTCATAGCGAAAGAGCAAGCAACTAGCAAGCAAAGATAGAAGTGATTTTGAGGGTATGGTCATCTTGCCTGAAATCCCGCAAGGAAGAATGAGTCGATGAAGAAGACAAACGGACGTAGTCGAACGGGTCCTCACAAACGCGACGTAATCGGAACCAACCCAAAGAAGCAACACCGGATAGAAGCACACAACATAGTAAACAACCAACACATAAGCATGGCACAATGCACAAACAAGTACGATGCATGTCCGGTTTAATGAGGCATGGCAAACCCGTTGCATATTGGCGAAACACCACGTTCAAGTTATTTAGTTCGATCCCGTTTATGTACCCAACAATATTAAATATTGTTAAACATGGCAAGAGGGTGAAGCAAATGAAAACTACCTATCTAGGCAAGTTTAAATGAGGTCGGAACGACAAACAACAAGTCCAGAAACTCCTCATGTGCATATTTTGGTTATGGTACTGTTCTGCCCTAAACCATATTTTATAGTTGTTAAACTTGCAAAGTAAGGCCACCATGTTAAACTAGGCATTTTCTACTCCATTTACATATAAAGATTATTAAATTTGGCGCTACGGTTATTTAGTAATGGAATAAAGCATTTTAGCAAGTTATTTAAGAAAATTTAGACAAACAACATTTTAAACATGGATGAAAAAGACATATGATGAAACTAGATGAAAAACTAAGCAAGTTTCATATACAAAGTTTTTACATGTGATGCTTAGTTTGTGAGAAATTAAATGCATGAAGGCTAGGGGGTTTTCTGTAAATCTGCAAAACCCTGGAAATTAGCTAAATTCGCAGAACAAAAAACCATTTACTGGGCCGAAACTGAACTGGCCCAGCAATAAGAGAAAAAAAAATGAGGGGGCGCTTGGGGTGGCCTCACCCATGGGCTTCGGCCCAGTTCGTGAAAGAGGCACGCTGGTGGAGTGGCTAGGCCTCGGCGCCTTGCTGGGCCACTATGAGGCACCAGGCGAGGCCGACCCAGGCAGTCGATCGGGAAGCAGCGGTGGCTGGTCAACACGCAGGGGCGCGCTCGCTGCAGAAGAACAGGGGTGCGGTGCACACGACAACGACGGTGGCGACGCTCCAGCTTGGCTCGGTGCAGCGGGGAGTGGAGTGGCGGCAAGCTGGGCAGGTCCGGCCGCGGAGACGCATCAATGATGCAATGAGGCAAAGGTCTCCGGTGGCGGAGAAGTCCCAGGCGGCGGCGCTGGCCTCTGCAAAACGGCGACGGTGCGACACAACTCAGAGAGAGAGAAGAAATGGAGAAAGAAAAAGGAGGCATGGCGACGCGGGGACAGAGGTTCAGACGAAGCACGGGCAACAGCGGCAACGCTTGAGCTCGATACGAAGACACCCTCCTTGTCGGAACCGAAGAAGACGTCGTCGACAGGAAGAGCCAGACTGCTGGGCGTCAAGAGGAATTGTTCCGGCGGGTGACGCTTGCTGGAGGTAACCAGACGCAGCAGGATGACGGCGGCGACGCTATGGAGCTTGGGCGAGTACCTGCCTGTTCCTGGGAAGGAGAGAGAGAGGTTCACCATGAGACAGGGAGAGGGAAAATCAGGAGGAGAGGAGTGGGACGAGGCCGGTCCTAGTCGTGGCCGCTGGCGACGGTGTCGCTGGAGGGCGCGACCTGCAGGGTCAGCGAGGCTCGGGTGTGAGGGCTCCTGCTCCGATGCTGTGGCTGGTTGGATCGAGGAAGGAGGAGGGCGATGGGGCCTGGCAGGGGTGTCCCCGGCGACGTTCTCTGGAGGCGGCAGGGTCGCGATCTCGATCTCGCTTGATCTGGAAAACAAGGAGGTGGCGGCTTCGGTTGGTTGAAGTGGCTAGATTTTGGATCGGGCATGAGAGGAAAACAAGGAGGAATTGGATTTGTTTGGCTGGTGTGTGAAATCGAGGAGGGGATGGATCCCGAGAAGGATTTGGTGGAGTGTGGCGGCGGCTGAAGGGGAACAAAAGACCTAGATTTTAGGGTTGCTGCCTAGGGGATAGATCTATATATATAGCACTGGATTTTTGGGTAGGGGCTAATCTGTACCACTGATCGTAATCGAACGGTCGGGAAAATTAGGCTAGGAAGCTCAAATAAGAAAATGGAGATGTTTTGTAGATGTTCAGGGATGATCCAGACACAATGGTAGCGACAGTCCGAGTCGGGTCCGGGACAGCTTTCGGACGCGCGCGGGAGGAAGTCCACGGACTGACGAGAGAGGTTAGGTAGGGCCTGGAGGTGAGAAGTAGACAGTATAGATGGTCTCGAGTTGAGAGAAGAGAAGAGAGAGAGAAAGAGCCTGGCGACTGTTTTTGGAGACCGAAAACGTCCGACGTTTGACCGGCTATAGTGCCGCTATAGTTTAACTGTTGGGGGTTTGGTGCGACATATGCCAACGGATGGCTTATCATGGTGGGGGCGAGTAGAACGTCGCCGGTGCCTGGAAACGGGATGAGGCAAAGACATGCACGCCGGCGAATCTTACCCAGCTTCAGGGCTCTCCGGTGAGATAACACCCTTACTGCTGCTCTGCGGGGTCTCCGCATGATCACTAAGGCCAAGTGTTTACAAGGTTGCTCCTTGAGCTGTTTCGGGTGGTAGGAGAGGGCAAGGCTAGCTCTCTCTTTCTATCTGGTGTGGTCTAGAACTACTGGGATCCAACCCTTTGCATGGGTGCCCTGGGGGGTTTATATAGGCCTAACCCCAGGGGTACAATGGTAATGTGACTGGGCGTGGGCCCAGCCGTCAGTGCCTCCGACCTCCAACTTCTCCGTCGACTGGTAGGGCCCGCCGACTGGTCTGGTATGGAGCCGACAGGCCGCATCCGCCGCGGGCAGGTCTTGCCAGCTACTGATTACTGTAGCCCTCCTCCTGATGACGCAAGCTTGGTCATGGGGTCGTGGCAACAGCCCCGCTGTCTGGCGGGCAATCACTGTGGCCACTCCCCATCTCTTCTTGATTAATGGCGCGTGGGCCCCGGGGGAGGGCTCGGACGACTCCCCCGGGCCGACTCCCGATGGGTCCGACTGGCGGTTCTCCCGCCGTCTCCCGAGGTCTCGCTGACTGGTGGGCCCCGCTGCCTCCAGGCCGTATAGACAAGCTGTCGTGGGCGCAGGACTTGGTACAGTGGTGCTGATGTCAGGGCCGGCCTGGCAACAGTGCCATGCTGCAGGGAGATCTTCCCAAGTACGGCGTGCTGTAGCCATGCCTGCCCTTGGTAAGGGGCGGGGAGTGGGCTTCACTGTAGCCACGCCGCTGCCCCGTCCCCTTCGATGAGGTCACGGTTTTTTGCAGTCACCGGCCGACTCCCCAAAGCCGGCTTCTCTGGAAGTCGTCCCTAGGACTCGGCCATGAGCGGGCAGTCGGCCACCTTGCCGTAGACTCCCCAGGAGGCGGATCTTCGCCCTGGGGTCTTGAGGGGCGCAGCCTGCCCCGATGTCTTGAAAGGTTATGGGGCTCGGGTTGGCCTACCCGTGGCCCATTACTCCGACAGTAGTCCCCGAAGCTGGTGAGGCGCCGCGGACGATCGGCCGAGAAGCCTCAGTAGTTTCTCTCTCCGGATGCTCAACAAATGGTCTTGATTGACTTCTGCCGGGCCGACTAGACGGAGTCGGACTCGCCCAACTCGAACTCACTCTATTCTGACTTGCTCGGTAGTTCAAACATCGCGGCGGGATTTCAAGTGGCGTGCTAGCTAAGGTTCTAGGCCGCCGCCCGTTCCTGGCCTGTTATGTGAGGGCATGTGGCCAGGCCATCCTACCAGCCCGCGCGCACGATGGGACAGGCCCGTATGCGGGGCCCGCCACTACCGCGCCTCGGGGCCCGGGCGGATCCGCTGCGCCCCCGGCGGGCGGTTGGGATTCCCGTGAAGTTACTGCGCGCAGTAATTTTACATGGATCGTGGGGGTCGTGGGGTTGCGGGCGTAGTGAATCCCCACATCCGCCCGCTCAGCTTCGCAGCCCACGGGGCTATAAGTAGGGGGAAGAGGGGGGCACGCGCGCCCCTCCTTCCCACTACCCCTTGCTTTCTTCCTCATCGCAGCTCCTCGCTCTCCTGCTTCCTCCTCTCTTCTTCGCTCCCCCGCACGCCCAAGCTCCGGTGCACGCTGCGGTGACACCTCGCGACGATGAGCTCTTCCTCCGCTGCCGCGCCACCCCCAGTGCGCTCCAGCACCTGGGACGGCTCTGAAGTCCACGAAGACCATATCGAGTTCCTCCGCCGGACCCGTCGGCTTCCCGACGAAGATCGCGTGCTGGTGCGCCTCGCGCCGAGGGGGAGATTTCCCCCGCCCCGCAGGAGGGCGAGCAGGTCATCTTCCGCTCGCACTGCCTGCGCGGGCTGGGGCTGCCTGCGAGTAGCTTCTTCCGGTCGTTCATGGAGTTCTACGGCCTCCAGCCGCACCACCTCACCCCCAACATAGTAGTGCTGATGTCCACCTTCGTGGCTCTGTGCAAAGGCTTCCTCGGAGTCCTCCCCGCCCTCGAGCTCTGGGGGGAGTTCTTCTTCTCCAAGTTCGGCACCCAGGCCGCGGGCGTGCCGGCTCAGTGCGGCGCCTTCATCGCCGTGCGAAGGACAGGAGCCGACAACCACTTCCCCTCCATCTCGCTATTGAAGTCGGTGAAGATGTGGCAGTGGTCCTATTTCTATGTCAGGAACGTCTCCACGAGGGGTGACTGGGTCAATCTGCCGGCTTTTGAAGCCGGCCCGCCGACTGGCAGACTGCCCAACTGGTCGTACCGGGCCAGGTCGCTGATGCCTGCGGGAGCCAGCGCCATCACGCGACTCCGAGTGCTGACGCAGTCGGAGGGTCTGACTGGTCCGGACTTGCTGGCGGCCTTCGTCTCGCGCCGAGTTCTCCCACTCCAAGGCTGCAATCACATGATTTGCCAGATGAGGGCGGGCCGCGACCCGAGTCGGATCTTTACCAAGGACATGCCTCATGAAGTGGTGGCCCTTATGGTCAACTACCTCTCAGACAGCAGGCTCCCAGAGGACTGGCCATTCGGCAAGGAGCCATACTCCCGCGCCAACCCCCCGCCCGTGGTGAGTCGCCTTTCTTTTCTTTCTTTGCATTGTCTTCTTCTTGCCGAGTTTTGTTCTGATCAGTCGCCTTTTGATTAGAATCCCCTTCTTCGCCCATCGGCCGGCACCTCGGGGCCGGCCCATGAGTTCGTCGCCGACCGGGCGGAGAGCGACGTCGACGACCCTGATCTGGGGGCGGCAGCTCTGGAAGATGACGCCGAGGGAGGAGGAGGGACGACAGGCGACTTCAGGCCCTCGGCTACCTTCGCCGATTGGCCTGAAGACGACGCCGAGGGAGGAGTCACCCCTCACCATCGGTCAGGAGCTAGCCAGCCGGGCGCGGGCTCTTCTGCCGCGTCGGGCGCTCTAGGCGGCGGGAAGAAGCGCCGGGCTGCGCCGACTTTGTTCGGCAGCCGGCCGAAGAAGCCCAAGAGCTCGGCTGCGGCGACCCGGCGGGACGAGACGGCCGCGAAGGCCATCCGCTTCCGTAAGGACGTGAATAAGCCACCGTTGGTCTCCGCATAAGTATTCTGTCTTCAAAGTTTGCTCTTTCTTCGTGTTTTGTCTGAGTCTCTGCTCGCCCGTCTTTCTTCAGGGCTCCCCTCTCTCTTGAGCGGGTTGCCGCCGCCTCCGTCATGGGGTCAGCGGAGACGCCCACCACCAATCGGCGGATAGACCCCGCTGCTGACCTCCGGGAGGCGACGGAGCGGAATGCGCGGGAGAGGCGCAATGAAGAAGAAGCCCTCCGCCTAGAGAAGGCAGAGGCCGACAGGGCGGAGGCCTCCGCTAAGAAAAAAATAGCGAAGGCCGAAGCCGCCGCCGCAGCGAAGCAGCAGGCTGAGGAAGCCGCGCGCCGCCAGTCGGCCTTGCTTGTTACCCCGCTGAACTCTGCGCCGCCGCCTCTGGAATTCACGGGGCAGACCGAAGAAGCCGGCGAGGAGAACCTCGTCGAGGAGAGGGAAGGCAGCGACCCCTCTACTCTGGGCACGGACGTTCCACCGCTGCCTCCGCCGCCGTATGAAGGCGCGCAAGGTGAGGAGCCAGCGGACCCTCCGGTGCCGCCGACCGAAGAGGAGGCCGTGGCGAGGCTGCTCCTCCAGGTCGGCTCGCCAGCGCGCTGTCGCCTGGAGAAGGCGACTTCGGCGCCTCGCCCCCTGGAAGCCGGCACTGCCAGCTCGGCGGCTCCAGATGCCGAAGCAACGAGCGCCGCACCTGTTGGGTGGGTGTGAGGAGGCGGCAAAGGGCCGCTGAACCGGCTGCTCATGGACGTCCAGGCGAAGCTCCGCGCTGAGGGCGACGCCCTCCAGAGTTGCACCAAGGCATTCTTAGCGTCGCGGGCAGCCATCCGGGTAAGTTTTTCTTTGGGCCTTTGTTTTTCTTGTTCCTCTCTGTGGGGGCGCGCCAGCGCACCCACTGGGTGTAGTCCCCGAGTTTCAGGCCGGCTGCTGAGCAGGCGGCCCGGAACTCCAATTGATGAACTTCTGGGTACTAACTTTGTCTGAAATGCTTTTTGCAGGACTACCACAACCTCCGCGTCACCGCCTTCAACGGTAATGTTGAAGAGTTGGGCAAGCGGACCGCTAACTTGGCGGAGACCCAGAGTAATTCCTTCTCCCTTTTATCCTCTCCGCGGGTGCGCGCTAGCGCACCCGCGGGCTGTAGTCCCCGAGATTCGGGCCAACTGCTGAGCAGTCGGGCCGGATCTCCCCGGCGACCTACTTTATTGACGACTGCTGTCTTTCTTCCTTTCCTTCAGGGGCCAACGCTGCTCTTCAACAGCAGCTGAGCGAAGCCAACTCTGCCCTGCTAGCCAAAGGGGAGGAGTGCAGCAAGCTCGCCGCAGAGCGCGGTCTGCTGACCACTCAGTTGGCAGAGCAGAAAGAGCTGCTCGCGAAGTCGCAGAGGGAGGCAGAAGGGACGGAAACCGCCCTCTTGGCCGAGTTTGCGAGCGAGCGCTCCTCCTGGTCCGACAAGGAGGCGCTGCTGTCCTCCAGCTTCCACGAGATCGAAGACATTGTTGATGGTGAGTCTCTTTGTTTTCTTTCTTCGGGTTGCCGACCTATATTGTGCTGACTACTGGTTTTGACTTGCTTTTCCGTTTCTTCATGTCTTTTGTAGACTTCTTCCCTGGGCAGTCGCAGGCTGCTATCCAAGCCATCCAGGCCGACCGTCCAAGTCAGAGGGCGGAGGGCGCGGAGATCGCCGCCGATGCCCCCCGAACTCTTGATGAGCACATCTTGAGCATTGAGGCTCGCCTCCGCCCGGCTCACCGGATGCTGCGCCGGCTTCAGCGCATCGGTGCCTAGGTGATTTACGCCCTTTGGCCGGACATGCAGGCTCCGCGCACCCCCAGCCTGACGGCTAACTGGTTGGAGGTCGCAGCTGGTCGCCTCAAGGCCTGCAAGGGCTCTTCGGCCAGGGCTGGAGCGCGCCGGGCCTTGGAGTTCGTCAAGGCGTGGTACCTGGGGCTGGATCTAGACCGGTTGGCCATGCTTCGGTCGGAGGCCCAGCCGGAGCTGGCGGCTGCGAAAGACGCCCTCATTAAGCGTGCTGCGGTGATCACCGAGTACACCGACACGAGCGTGTTCGTCCCCGAGCGGTCTGAAGACGGCGAGGAGGTCCCGCTGGAGTGGTTTGCGATGAACCCAAACTACGGCGAAGACTCGGCGGAGGTGTTTGGCTCCAGCGTCGAGGAGGAGGACGAGGCGGAGGATGAGGGCGAGGAGGAGGCACCAGAAGACGGAGCAGACGGCCAGCCCCAGAACGACCGCGCCTCCAGCAACGAGCCATGTTCGACCGGCCCGACTGCTGCCGGAGGCGATCAAGCCGAGACTAGCCGGCCGACCGCCCCGATGCCTGACGCTGGCGCCTCTTCCGACCCCCGAATCCGTCTGCCACCTCCTAAGTTGCCGATGTGTCTTTTGCTTTATCTGCTTCAGTAGTCTTTTGAAGAATTTGTTAATTTGCACAATTCCACCCACGGGGTGTATTTTGAACCTCTGCTTGACAATTCGGCCAAGGGCCTATGTGATGTAAATTTATATATCAATCCTTTCTTGCTCATAGTTCTTTTTGTTGTTTTCCTTTGCCGCTTTCTCTTAGTTGCCAGTCTTGCCAATCGGACAGCCGCTCTTGGGACTATCGCTGGATCAAGTGCCAGGCTACTTTGGGAAAGCAAGTACTTAGCCGTTTTCAAGATTGTTTGAGCAAGTTAGGTAGAAGACGACAATTCGACTATCCGAGAATCAGTTTGCGAGAAAGGCTGGAAGCCGTCTTGAGCTATGTTTTATGCTTTTGGGTCCTTAGCCATTTTTCATGCGAATGCCCATTCTACCTTACTGCTGCCCACCGTACAGTTGCTCTGCGAGCTGCGGCTTCTGGCAGGAGACGACTTAGGCGTTTACACACTACTTGTCCGACTGCAGGAAGCATTTCATAGTGCAAGGCGGCAAGTCCCCGGGCCGACTTGTCGAGCCCGGTGCCAAGAGGCATGACAAAGAGTAACATACTTGTAGGCATAATTTTTATCATACGAACAAAAGAGGGCAGTCCCCGAGCTCGTCTCGGGGGGCCCGAAGTCTTGGTACTTTAATACAAAAGGTAGCGTGGTACATACTGCATCAACTATAAAATCTTCGGAGAAGATTTGCATTCCATGGCCGCTCGGTCTCCTTGCCGGAGTCGTCCCTCTTGCGTGCTCGGGGCTTCTGAGCGTCGATCAGGTAGTAGGAATTGTTGCCTAGTACTTTGCTGATGATGAAAGGGCCTTCCCAAGGCGGTGACAGTTTGTGCTGGCCGGCTGTTCGATGGATCAGCCGGAGCACAAGGTTGCCTTCTTGGAAAGAACTTGGCCAGACCTTCCTGTTGTGGTATCGGCGCGGGCTCTGCTGGTAGATGATGGACCGGCTGAGTGCCAACAGCCGGCCCTCTTCCAGCAGATCAACGCCATCTTGTCGTGCTTCTTCTGCTTCCTCCTTGGTGTACATGGTGACTCGTGGGGAGTGGAACTCTATGTCCGTTGGGATGATGGCTTCGGCACCATAGACGAGGAAGAAGGGCGTGAAGCCGGTTGACTTGTTTGGAGTCGTGCACAGACTCCAGACGATGGCTGGCAGCTCATCGAGCCAGCAGGCAGCCGTGCGCTCCAGAGGCTCGATCAACCGAGGCTTGATGCTGAATAGGATGAGGCCGTTTGCTCGCTCCACTTGGCCGTTTGACTACGGGTGGGCGATGGATGCTAGGTCCAATCGGATGCCCTGTGTTGCGCAGAAACGGGCCAAGGCGCCTTTGGCAAAATTTGTGCCGTTGTCGGTGATGATGTTGTGTGGTATGCCGTACCAAATTGTGATAGCGGTGATGAAGATCACGGCAGTCGGACCGTTCAGTTTCTTAATTGGCTTCACTTCCACCCACTTGGTGAACTTGTCCACTGCGACAAGTAGGTGAGTTAGACCACCACGTGCTGTCTTGAATGGTCCCACCATGTCTAGACCCCAAACTGTGAAAGGCCAGGCAATGGGGATGGTCTTGAGCGCAGAAGCCGGCTGGTGCGGCTTGGAGCTGAACTTCTGACACCCTTTGCATTTTTGGACCAACTCCTTGGCCTCTTCCAAGGCAGTCGGCGAGAAGAAGCCATGCTGAAAGGCTTTGGCGACGAGTGCTCTTCAAGCCGCATGGTGGCCGCATTCGCCTTGGTGGATTTCTTTGAGAATCGCTTGGCCTTGCTCTCGCTCTACGCAGCGCTGGTAGACACCAGTGATGCTGCGCCTGACCAGCTCTTTGTTGACTATGGTATAGGCTGCCGCCCGGTGTTGTACTTGCCGAGCTGAGGTCTCATCAGTTGGTAGCTCTTTGTTCACCAGGAATTTGAGGATGGGCTGGGCCCATGAGGGTGCTGCTATTTCTTCGACTACCAGAACTGCGACTTGGACGAGGGCGGTTGGGCTGGGAGGCGGCGGGTTGGAGTCAACAGCCGCTTCCTGGGTTGATGAAGTCCCCAGGCCGACTGGTGCGGTCCCCGGGCCGAGTTCTGGAATCTTCGAGTCCGCTGCCGCAGTCCCCGGGCCGGGCTTGACTGTGGCGGCTTTGGAGTCGTCCGCCAAAGTCCCCATTCCGACTGCTGGAGCTCTGGAGTCGGATCCGCCGTCTTCGGGAGGAGGCGAA
Source organism: Triticum monococcum (assembly GCA_034509565.1). Classification (NCBI taxonomy): domain Eukaryota; kingdom Viridiplantae; phylum Streptophyta; class Magnoliopsida; order Poales; family Poaceae; genus Triticum; species Triticum monococcum. The sequence continues at coordinate 300,742,110 of CM067844.1, read as the reverse complement.
ACAAAAATGGAGTCTGATTCTGGTGAAGGCTTGACAAACGGCTTGAGGAGGCGTTGAAGGGCGACGCCAGATGGTATTGCTTGGCGGGTAGAGCCGATTCGTGCCAAGGCGTCTGCTTGGTCGTTGTCGTTTCTTGGCACGTGGAGGAAGTCGCACCCTTTGAAATACCCGCTGAGTTGCTGAATGAGGAAACGGTAGCTTGCCATGTTTGCGTCTTTCGCGTCCCAGTTTCCAGATGACTGCTGGACCACTAAGTCCGAGTCGCCATAACACAATATCCGGCGGATGCCAAGTTCTTTGGCAAGCCGGAGCCCGTGAATGAGTGCCTCGTATTCGGCAACGTTGTTGGAGGTGGCAAAATGGATTTGCAGTGCATATTTGAGCTTGTCGCCTTTACGAGAGGTGAGGACGGCGCCGGCTCCCAAGCCGGTGCGCATCCTGGAGCCGTTGAAGTGCATCCACCAATCGGTGGAGTCAGGCGCTGGAGGCAGGTACTGGGTCTTGGCCCAGTTGACGAGGAAGTCGGCCAGTGCTTGTGACTTGATAGCGGTGCGAGGCTGGTAGTAGATGGTGTAAGGAGCCAGCTCTATGGCCCACTTGGCCACTTGACCAGAGGCATCTCGCCTACCGATGATCTCGGCAAGCGGGGCCGTGCAGACCACCGTGATTGGATGCTCTCGGAAGTAAGGCTTCAATTTCTTGGCGGCAAAGTGTACGCCATAGCACATCTTCTGGTAGTGGGGGTAGTTCTGCTTGGAGGTCGACAGTACCTCGCTCAGGTAATATACCGGTCTCTGGACAGGCAGCGCCTTGCCTTCCTCCTTGCGCTCCACTACAATGACTGTGCTAACTACTCGGCTGGTGGAGGCGATCTACAGGAGCATGGGCTCCTTGGGAGTCGGAGCCGCCAGGACGGTTTGAGTAGTCAGCATCTTTTTCAATTGGTGAAAAGCATCGTCCACCTTATGGTTCCACTTGAAAAAACTGGTCTTCTTCATGAGTTGGTATAAGGGGAGAGCTTTCTCGCCCAGCCGACTGATGAATCGGCTGATGGACGCTAAGTTGCCGGTGAACTTCTGCACGTCCAGCAGTTGGCTGGGTACCTCCATTCTCTTAAGGGCCTTGATTTTTACTCGGTTGCAATCAATGCCGCGTTCAGAGACCAGGAAACCTAGCAGCTGGCCAGCTGGTACTCCAAAGACGCACTTCTTCGGGTTGAGCTTTATCTGGAACCGGCGCAGGTTCTCAAAGGTCTCCTTAAGGTCTTCTGGCAGCATTCCACGCTTTTCCGTCTTCACCACCATGTCATCCACGTAGACATGGGCGTTCTTGCCGAGCTGCTTGAGGAGACACTTCTGCATGCAATGCTGAAAGGTGGCGCTGGCATTCCTCAAGCCGAATGTCATGGTGAGGTAGCAGAATGCTCCAAACGGCGTGATGAAGGCGGTCTTCAATCTGTCAGTCGGGCTCAGCTTGATCTGGTAATATCCTGAGTATGCGTCCAAGAAACTCAACAGGTCGCATCCGGCTGTGGAGTCTATCACCTGATCGATTCTTGGTAGAGCAAATGGGTCCTTGGGGAAGGCCTTGGTGAGGCTCGTGTAGTCAATACACATTCGCCACTGCTTGTTCTTGTTTAGTACCAGGACCGGATTTGCAGCCACTCCGGAAAGAGAACTTCCATAATGAAGACGGCCGCTAGGAGTGGGGCTATCTCTTCTCCGACAACTCTTCTGTTCTCTTCTGATAAGCGGCGTAAGGGGTTCCTGACCGGCTTTGCATCAGATCGGACATGTAACTTGTGCTCGGCGAAATCCATCGGTACACCTGGCATGTCTTTGGGAGACCATGCGAAGATGTCCCGATTCTCACGGAGGAAATCGACGAGCCCGCCTTCCTATTTGCTGTCGAGGTTTGCACCTATGACAGCGTACCTCTCTGGGTGCTCTGGATCCAAGGGTATCTTCTTTTTCTCTTTGGCCGGCTTGAACGAACCTTCGGCTTCCGACTCCTTCGGGTCGGGCGATATCTCCGGCTGCTTGCCGGCCATCGCCACAACTCGTTCAAGGAGTCGCTTCTCGGCTGCAATCACCAGGGACTCGGCCAGACGACTGCTCTCGGCCGCGCAAGCGGATGACTTCCGGTAGTCACCAGCCATAGTCAGAATTCCCCTGGAACTGGGCATCTTCATGTTGAGGTAGGCATAGTGGGGGACCGCCATGAACTTGGCCAAGGCGGGTCGGCCAAGTAGCGCATGGTATGGGCTCTCAGGGTCCACCACCTCAAACCAAACAGACTCTCTTCGAATGTGATCTTTGTCCCCAAAGAGGACGTCCATCAGGATCTTGCCGATTGGTGAGCAGGAAAGCCCAGGTACAATGTCGTGGAACACAGTCCGGGTGTTCTGGAGCTGTCTTTGCTTGATTCCTAACTTCTCCATGGTGTCCTTGTACAGGATATTGGTGCTGCTGCCTCTGTCTATCAGAACTCGCGAGAAACACGTGGCCCATTTGTCCGTAGCAAAGGTGGCGTCCAGGACCAAGGCATAAGAGCCCAGACTCGGCATCACTTCTGGGTGGTCGGCCCTGCTCCAGCTGATGGGCTTCTCAGACCAGTGCATGAACTCTGGCGTCTCTGAGGCTACTGCGTTCACCTCTTGTCGCTGCAGCCGCCTGCTGCGTCGATCATCAGCCACGCTGGTGAACACCATGTAGGCTCCGTGCTCTTCAAGGTATTCGTCTTGTACTGCGGCGACTGGCCTGACTGCCGGCTGCTGGGGCGGAGGCGGAGGCGGCTGCCCAGCAGGCGTGGGTGGCGGGAGGCCGTCTCCCCTGGCGATCCTGGTGAGCCAGTGGCACTTCCAGGTGGTGTGATTCGACGGCTTCGCGCCGCTGTGGAACTTGCAAGGCCCATCCAAGGTCTGCTCATAGGAGAAGGCCGGCAACTAGTTTGGCTTGCCGCCTTTCTGTCGCTTGGGCGGAGGCTGCTCTTCTCGCTGCTGGGCTTCAACGGTCGCGAGCTGCCTACTGTCGGAAGCCGGCTGCAGGGCCTTGCGCTTATTGTCGCCCTGCTGTTGTCGCCGGCCGGCGTCTGCCGCCGGAGTTCTTGGAGCTTGAGGAGCCACTTTGCCAGTCGTGCTAATTTGAATTTCCACCTTCATGGAGGAGTCGGCCGTGGCGTACTTGTCCGCTATGATCAGCAGCTCGTCGAGGGTTTCTGGCTCGTCACAGAGGAGCTTGTGCTTGAGGAGGGTGCCTTCTCGGCACCCGGCTGTGAATTACTCGATGGCCTGCACCTCGTGCACGCCCTCGCAGGAGTTCCGGAGCTCAGCCCAACGCGTGAGGTTGTCGCGAGTGGACTCGTCAGGGCCTTGTACGCACAAGGAGAGCTGACGAGGCTTGGGAGGACGCTTGTACGTGCTGATGATGTTGCGGACGAACGCTTCGGTGAAGTAGACCCAGCTGTTGATGCTACGGGGCTTTAGACTATTCAGCCATGTCCGGGCCGTGCCCTAGAGCATGAGGGGAACGTACTTTATGGCGACACGCTTGTTGCTGTTTGCTACGCTGACAGCCGTGGAGTAGTCGACTAGCCAGTCTTCCTGCTTCACGGAGCCGGTATACTTGGGTGTGTCTCTTGGGAGCGTGAACCCTCTGGGAAAGGGCTCGTCCCGAATGCGGGGCCCGAAACAAGGTGGACCCAGCTCGTCTTCTTCTTCCAGCGCCTGCGACCGGTGAAGTCGGTCGATCCGGTGGCGGGCATCATTCTCTCCGACTCCCTCTCGGTGGACAAGGCGGTCACAGAGAGTCGGATGGTCTACAGGCGGCGGGGAGACTCGCCTCTCCTTGCGGGGAGGGGGAGACGGATAGTCGTCCCGTCGTTCCACTGCTCTTGGGCGGCCGTCTCGGTCGCTCTCTATGGTAATCCGAGTCCGACTGTGGCTGACACCTGGCTCCTTGTCCTTTCTTCCTCGGGCACCGCCAATCGGCGTCCGAGACGTCGCGCCTTCATCTTGGTGCGGGTCGTTGTTTGGCCGCTGCGGCGCCTCTGTGTGGCAGCCGTCCTCCTTCTGCGCGGCGGCCGCGTCGAGGAGCCGCTGGACTCACTCCATCATGAGGCGGCGCTCTTCGCCCTCGAAATTGTCCAACTCGTCCGCCGCTGCCTGGGCGGCTCGGATGTTCTCCGCTGGGGTGGCGTACACAGGGCGGCTAGCCCCAAACAGGCTGGCGATGGCTACGCCGCGCTGCTGAACTGCGCCAAGGCGGCTGGGCCCTGCCGGGGCCGGCGAGCCGCCAACGGCGCGATCCATCTCCCGCTGGTAAGCTTCTGACAGGCGTCTCATGCTGGCCAGCTTCTTCACGCCTTCAACAAGCTGAAGGCGGCGCGCTTCTAACGTCTGTGCGTCAGCATCTTCCGGGATGGGTGCAGTCAGGTCTTGCAGCTGCACCGAGCGAGTCGGGCACTCCTCCGCCAGGGAACTCGTCATGACTGATGACTAGCACCTCAGTGACGGTGCTTCCGTCGCTTTCTGCATGGGGGAGAGGCTTGTCGTAGACCACCACGTTGGTGGGAAACACGTCGATCGACGCGGTGTCGGAGTCTACCAGCATCGGGTTGGTGGAGCGTACGGACTCCAAGTCTACGGCAGGCTCGCGCGGAAACGCGGAGTTGATCGAGGAGGCCCGCGAGGAAGTTCTCGTGGCCACCCGCGCCTGCGTCGGACGCAGGTTTGTCGGAGAGGCGGACCTCGCCGACAAGGTCGGCCAAGGAGCTGGCTGCGTAGGCGATCTCAACGCCGCGCATTGCATCGATGTAGACTTCGTCTGGCGTGCCTGGCTGGCTACGCTCGCCAGGGAGGAAAAGGGTTCCCGTCCAGAACAGATCTCCGGACGGCGGTGCACCAGGCCCCATGGTGGGCACCAAATGTCAGGGGTTTGGTGCGACATATGCCAACAGATGGCTTATCATGGTTGGGGCAAGTAGAACGTCCCCGGTGCCTGGAAACGGGATGAGGCGAAGACATGCACGCCGGCGAATCTTACCCAACTTCAGGGCTCTCCGGGGAGATAACACCCCTACTGCTGCTCTGTGGGGTCTCCGCATGATCACTCAGGCCAAGTGTTTACAAGGTTGCTCCTTGAGCTGTTTTGGGTGGTAGGAGAGGGCAAGGCTAGCTCTCTCCTTCTATCTGGTGTGGTCTAGAACTACTGGGATCCAACCCTTTGCACGGGTGCCCTGGGGGTTTATATAGGCCTACCCCCCAGGGGTACAATGGTAATGTGACTGGGCGCGAGCCCAGCCGTCAGTGCCTCCGACCTCCTACTTCTCCGCCGACTGCTGGGGCCCGCCGACTGGTGGGCCCCGCTGACTGGTCTGGTATGGAGCCGACAGGCCGCGTCCGCCGCGGGCGGGTCTTGCCAGCTACTGATTACTATAGCCATCCTCTTGATGACGCAAGCTTGGTCATGGGGTCGTGGCAACAGCCCCGCTGCCTGGCGGGCGATCACTGTGGCCACTCCCCATCTCTTCTTGATTAATGGCGCGTGGGCCCTGGGGGAGGGCTCGGCCGACTTCCCCGGGCCGACTCTCGATGGGTCCGACTGGCGGTTCTCCCGGCGTCTCCCGAGGTCTTGCTGACTGGTGGGCCCCGCTGCCTCCAGGCCATACAGACAAGCCGTCGTGGGCGCAGGACTTGGTACACTGGTGCTGATGTCAGGGCCGGCCTGGCAACAGTGCCACGCCACAGGGAGATCTTCCCAAGTACGGCGTGATGTAGCCATGCCTGCCCTTGGTAAGGGGCAGGGAGTGGGCTTCACGGTAGCGACGCCCCTTCCCCGTCCCCTTCGATGAGGTCACGGTTTGTTGGAGTCGCCGGACGACTCCCCAAAGCCGGCTTCTCTGGAAGTCGTTCCTGGGACTCGGCCGTGAGCGGGCAGTCGGCCACCTTGCCGTAGACTCCCCAGGAGGCGGCTCTTTGCCCTGGGGTCTTGAGGGGCGCAGCCTGCCCCGATGTCTTGAAAGGTGATGGGGCTCGGGTTAGCCTACCCGTGGCCCATTACTCCGACATTAACGGTTGGGCTATCAAACGAGCTCCGAATGCGATGAAACTTGACAGGCGGTCTATCTACACTACAATAAGACCACACGCCAACCTTCATCCCATTCCGAGAACATTTTCTGGCCACTTATAAAATAATAATCTGGACATGCCGCGGGCGCGTGCAAGTGTGTCTGGGCTCAGAACAGACAACGGACGGAACAAGGAGACCGGGACGAATGCAAGTTTTCGAAAACATGGCAAGATGCAACACGCAAGCGAATGACAATGCAACAACATCAAATAACTGGAAGACAGCTGGCACATCGGTCTCGGGGCTTCACAATTCCCATCCGAACCACCCACCGAGCCGATCAACTCGCACAACTATAGGTGTCCAGAATCGTTAGTTTACATGGAGTACCTAGAACCATCACTTCCAATGGAGGTTCCCTCTTTACCTCAGCATTCTGGTCACGTCTCCATCAAGCTTTGGGGAACGCACTCAAGTACAGCACAGCCTACCACTCTCAGACAGATGGGCATACTGATCGAGTAAATCAAATACTCGAAGATATGCTCCGAGCATGTGCTCTAGCCAAAAGGACCAAAGTGTGAAGATTGTCTACCCTATGGTGAGGTCTCACACATCAACAATTTCCAGACCAGCCTCAAGATGTCACCCTATGAAGCACTGTATGGTCATAAATGCCGCACTCCGCTAAACTGGTCTCAAACTACAGATGGCCGCATTTTCGCGACTGACTTAATGATGGAAGCTGAAAAACAAGTCAAAGAGATCCGAGACATACTACATGTGGCTAAGTCCCGACAAAAGAGCTACTATGATTCCAAGCATCGATAGATCAGTTTTGAAGCCGGAGAGTATGTTTAGCTCCGAGTAATAGCCATGAAAGTAGTCAAGCGGTTTCAGACCCGAGGAAAACTTGCACCCAGATATATTGGCCCATTACAAGTTATGTCCAGAGTTGGTATTGTGGCTTACCAGTTGGGACTCCCACCGTAATTCTCAGAGGTGCACCATGTGTTTCATGTAGCATAGTGGAGAAGGTGTATCTCGCCACTCGAGAAAAGGACTGATATGGTAGAGATAGAGATTTCTAAGGATTTAACATATGAAGAGAAATTGTTACGAATATTGGAAGAAATGGAAAGGGTCACTCGCAGTAAGGTGATAAAATTTTATAAGGTATAGTGGGAAAGAGAGGACTATTTGAGAGGATCTTATCCCTAATGGTTTTTCCAAGCAATCGAATCTCGAGCACGAGTTTCAACTTAAGTGGGGGTGGTTTGTGACACCCTGGTCTCTGCCATCATGAGTTTTCCTTGCCTTTTACTTTTATTTGCTTTTATTTGGATTTTGAGTCAATTCATTTCGACTAAACACTTGGGCATTATTTTGATTTTCACCCAAGTGACTCCAATCACCTCCCACAACCTCTCATGACCTCTCATTCATCCTCACATTGCTTTGGAAAAAAAGTCTTCTAAGGAAAATATTCATTTTCACACTGAAAATGGAATATTCTCATTTCCACTCCAAAGCAACCCCTCTTTTTCTTGCCCACAAAAATCTGAGAAAATTCCCACACACCCTTTGGACAGTGCCTCATCATCCTTCACAAAAATATCAAGTGGTCATGTGACTCAATTTTGCTAAGAAAAATCATTTGCATTCTGACCGGAAAATGCAGTTTGTACAACATGTGCATTATTCCTTAAGCTTTTGGAGCTGAATTTTCTTGAGTGCACCTTAGTAACCTTACACTAAATAGCAAAGCTTAGCTCCTAACTCTTCTTAGTTTGATCACAAATTAAGACACAAGTTTCTATCTAGAAACTTTAAGTCAAAGTTGTGATCAACTCCTCATCCTAGTTCCTGGTTCACTCCTCTCCTAACCTAAACACTCCATGGTCAAGAATCTGGACATAGTTTGGCATCACCTGGGCGTCACGTTGCCATTGTGCGCATGTTGACCACATGAGGACACGGGCTAAGACACAGGGTCGACATGCTCTGAGCTGCGCCCGAGCCTCTGTTGGGCTCGTGCCCATCTCACCGACCAACCCAGCATGCCACACCGCGCCACCAGCCTCGCTTCACCTCGCCATCACCCTCGCTGCCGCTCGCCGATGCAGAAGACGCCGCAGCGATCATGCGCGCGCTATGCCAGAAGAGTACAGTGCCCCCATGCTTGACGATGTGCACTCCCGTGCATACTACGCTCGTCCCCGTGGTCGTACAGTGGTCGCGTGAGCGCAAGCCACCTCTCCCCCTCTCACTGATGCTCCTCATCGCCGTCCACCGCTTCTAGAGAACTCCGGCAGAGCTTGAGAGCCCCCTCCCCTCCGCCTATAAATAGAGATCCTCCCTTGCCGTTTCCAGCACCACACCACACCGCACTCACCCAACCCCCACGACACCGTAGGTAGCAGCAGCTCGGACGGACAGCCCTCTTACCGCCATTCCCGACCCGAGCTCGCCGGTGATTCCCTCCTGCCGCCCTCACCTCTCAAGTGCTCCTCGAGCTCAACCCACTCCCCCGGTGACTCCCTCATGAACCACTAGAGCTAGCCAACCCCTCTGGATCCCCTAGAACCACCTGTCCTCACTGTCTTCTTCATCTCCGGCGGACCTCACCCGCAGCCGCCGCTGGAGACGCAATTTTCGATCGGCCTTCTTGCCCACCGGCGACAATCCCTCCTACTTTGTTTCCCTCTCTCCCCCCCAAGATTTGATGCATGGGGCCTGTTCTTAGCCTCTCACTCGCTCCCGAAGCGGTACGAGTGGAGGCGTATTCTCTGAATACGCCTTCGACGTCACCGCCCCCGGATTTTCCTTTTATTCAAATTTAATTCAAATTTAACAAGAAACTTTGACCAACCATAATTACTAATCTCTAAGTCGAAATGAGTTGGTTCTTTTGCATTAGGTTTCTAGAGAAATATTCTAGTAGCACACCAAATTTGAGATTTTTCTCTGCTGTGTAGAATTTCTAGCTAATTTCAGAAGGGCTCTTGATATTTTCTTTTGTTTTTTTAATTATCTTCAAAAGGAGAAGCTTGCCTTGAGGAGGACCAGGAGGAGTGTGACCCTCCTCTGTGGTAAGGAAAGCCACACAAATATTTGCATGGTGTCATTTCAGTAACTATGATTTTTTCACTTGAATATAGTTTATTTCATGCATTTAATCATTTAATAAATATTGCTCATGCTAGTTCAATTGTTATGCTTGAATTGCTTAGTTTGCTGTAGTGCTTGAGTGCATGGACTAGTGTGAAGTAGTAGAGTTATTTTTTGGTAGAATGACTATGGTTTGATTATGATCAGTATTATTTTCATAAATGATTTATCATTTTCACTATGCTATTGTCATAACTAAAAGTGTAACCAGTGAGTCGAAACAAGTGTCTCTAAAGGGATTAGTAGTGTATGCAGAATGATTCTATGATGTTGATTTGTTTCATTTCAGTGCTATGTGAATATAGTTGCATGTCGGATAGTTGCATGTTCATGGCATACAAATGGCTCGAGCTTTTCTATGTCAAGTTAAATAGGAAGCTAATTCAACTTGAAAAAAATGTTGATCGAGTAATGGTTCCACCGAATCAAGCTTCCTAGTGCAACCACATTTTCCTTTATGGAAAGGCCTTTATTCGGTCCGTTGTCATGCCTCTGGTCGGTGCCTCCAATGAGGGAAGGTTATGGGCATGCGGTACCCTAGCCCGGTAAGAAGATATAACCTTGTGTGCCCTTTGTTGTTGTTTTGGTACCGGGTCCGCATTTGTGATCATTTATGTTTAGCCACAACAGTGGCGTTGGAAGTCATGGCATGACATCGGGGCCACCCATGGGATAACCCAAAGGGGAGTTGGTCGGAGTGGCCGAGTGTCTTGGAAATATGGGTTGGTTCTGTCGGAATGTCGTTGGTCCACCCAAATGGGAGTGCGAGGCCATGGGTTCGGTGGTGTGGGTACAGTGTGCTAACCTCTGCAGAGTGTGTGACAAATCTATCGATAGCTACATCCTCGGTTCCGGACCATGTTCGTAGTAGGTCACACCATGGATCAACATATATAATTTAATCTTGCACACTAAAGTTATATGATTTGCACTAGTTATGTGAAGGCATTGTTGAAACCATGAAGATGGTTGTTGATGGAACCAAAGAGTTGGTTTTTGTTGTGATCCGGGAGTGATCATCGTATTGATGTGATGGGTTACGAGGTAACCCGTATGGTATGGAGTCTAAGGGACTCGGTGCACAAGCATGTTCACTCGATGAGTAGTATGTTGAAGCATTGGATTTAACCTGCTTAATTGTCATATTATTGTTTGTCATTATGCTTGTACTGACCTGGCGCGTCATGCAAGCTTTCATGAAAGTCTTACCGGATCGGAGTGCTTCCCGTGTCTAGACCATGTGCACATCGGTGTCCATGTGCTATGGAGTTCCGCTTCGTCGTCATTCCGCAGCCCCGCAGTTGTCGTAATCGAGGACCCTTTCATGTTCATTAAATAATGTACATACTGTTGAGCTGCACCACGTGTGTCGCTTGGCCTAGCTATCTGATGTAGTATAGAACCTATGCTTCCGCTAGCATCAATAGAGTGGTTGTTTTCTGTGCCAAGTTGTTGTGTGTTGCTAGAATACTAGATCTCTGGGCTGGCAATGCTAGGTAGACCAGTTGCTCTGAGCCGGGGTGCCATAAAGAAGACCAAGTCAAGCCAATGGAAGCAAGACGCCACTAAGGGAAAGTCTCCCTTGCTGGGCAGGCTAACCAGGCGAGGCCGAGGTTACTCCAGAGACAAGTCTCAAGACTGCTCGGCAAGCTTGTCAGGGACGCCAAGGGCGGACTACCCCGCCAATGCTCCACCACTCCACCTCATAGCGACGCAAGTCATTGATCGATCCGGTGTCGAGCCCCCAAGTGACTAAGTGTCTGTTTCTTGACACATGGCAGCCACTTCCAAAGGAAATCACCTCCAAATGTCACCCGTCCAGAGACGCGTCAAACAGATAGGTGAAAAGGTGGCCGAACGGCCTGGCAAGGCTTGCTGGGCATGCCATCATGTGACACTAAGTGGCGCATTTAATGTGATCTGCCCTGTCTGCAGAGTTAGGTATGATTGCACTGTTTGCTATGTAATTAGCACACAATGATGAATTTGCCATTGTGGTTACCCCTTGATCTATAAAAGGAGGGCCATGGCAACCATAGAAAGGATTCGTACCCTTGTACACTCATACGCGTGTTGCTGCTCTTGCCCCTAGGCAACCCTATCAGGCTAGAGCACTACTTTTGCACCACGGTCCTCTCATCAATCCACCAAAGCAGGAGTAGGGTTTTACGCCTCGCGGCGTCCTAAACCTGGGATAAAATTGCCCGTGTGATCTCTGTCTTGCTGCGCGACGTTCTCTGCTCTTTGTGCAATGTGCTCATCCCCCTACCGAACCACAAGGGGCTGATGGCCCCATAGGTGGTCGTGGTTTCCCACAACATCTTTGGCGCGCGAGGTAGGGGGAAGCTCTTGCACGAACCCGAGATGCGTACACAACGCATCATGTTCATCAATGTTTTCTTCATTGATGGCTCCGTCGTCCATGGTGCCCAAGAAGAAGTCTAGTGGAGCTGCTCACCCGTCCGCCTTGAGGGCCCCATCACATGCGGCTGCCAACGCCGCAGGAGCAACGAGGACGCATGAGGACGTGGACAATGTGGGGGATGTGGCCGGCGTAAGTGGTGTCGTCACCACCTCCCTCGCAGCCGAAACAGGAGCAAGAGGCACCGGGGAAGGACATCATCAATAACATCCCAGCGGCCATGTTCCATGAGGTAGACGTTGAAAGATCACTCCGTCTACATCTCTCCGCCCCGCTCAAGAGCATAGCCGCCATGGTGGCAATCGCTCTGGGGAGAATCACAACTCCCCGTTCGCTCATGTTGCGGGCTCAGCCCTAGGACATGCGCCACCCCTGGGGCGGGCTGACCCAACTGATGCGTCGAATGGAGCCCCTGGTCCTCAAGCACCGCCACCTCGTCACCACGCCACCCTGACGACTGGCTCATGATGAAGACAAAATGGTGCAGCCTTTACTGGCATGATCGGGAGATAGGCGACGCTACTGTCTACGTCATCATCCATACCGAACACCACTTCAGAGGCTATGGCGTGGGTATAGCTGCTGTTGAGATTTCCGTCAACTACCGATCAGATGGATGACTGGAGAGCCACCATTCAAATCCTGATTGGTTTTGCCGAGGCGGGAGGATCATGGCGACCTGGCCCGCCACAGCCTCCCCAGGCGACGACAATGGCCCGCGCTGCTGACCGTACCAATGGGGCCACCCCATGGTGCAGTCCCCTCCACGGCAGCCAGCGTAGGGGCCACAGTTGGAGCCACGCGACCAAGAACCCGATGACATCTCGATCTCTTCATCTGACCGTCGAGCGTGTCAAGGCCAACGGCGAGTTTTGGAGGACAGGCAAAGAGAAGTCATGCGCGTCACCATCGAGCGAAGCCGCGACACCCACCGCCAGTCCGACAGGTGTAATGGCCCTGATGGGTACCTACCTTTCGAGGTTGGGTGCCCTGCATTCACTCATTAGTTGGGGAGAGTCTGTTAGCCATCTACTTGCACGTTCAATCCAGAAATACTAGAGAAGTACGATAGGGCACTAAACCCGACATAGTTCTTGAGCATCTACGCCATCGTTGTTCAAGCTGCCAGGTGTCGGTGTCAAAACCGGCGGATCTAGGGTAGGGGGTCCCGAACTGTGTGTCTAAGGTCGATGATAACAGGAGACAGGGGACACAATGTTTACCCAGGTTCGGGCCCTCTTTATGGAGGTAATAACGTACTTCCTGCTTGATTAATCTTGATGAATATGAGTATTACAAGAGTTGATCTACCACGAGATCGTAATGGCTAAACCCTAGAAGTGTAGCATGTATGAGTATGATTATGATTGCCCCCCTATCCGGACTAAGCCCTCTGGTTTATATAGATACCGGAGGGGACTAGGGTTGTGCAAGGTCGGTTACAGAGAAAGGAATCTTAATATTGGGTCGCCAAGCTTTCCTTCCACGCTAAGGAGAGTCCCATCCAGACACAGGAGAGTCTTCGATCTTGTTTCTTCACAGCCAATTAGTCCGGCCCATGTCCAACAGGCCGGACGCCCGAGGACCCCTTAGTCCATGACTCCCTCAGTAGCCCTGAACCATGCTTCAATGATGAGGTTTTCGGCGCAAAAATTGTCTTCGGCATTGCAAGGTGGGTTCCCCTTTCCGAATACTCCAAGATAGTCTTCGGATGAATCGAACGTGTCTGGATCTGCAACAAAAGTATCACACACACAGTCGCGGAGAGTATAATATTTCACGAATCCCATCTGCTAACAACTTTTTGCATGATGACATCACGTCTGTCCGGTCATTATATCGAACCATTTTTGTTTGTCGTTCCATGTTTTGAGATGCGGTTTCCATTGGCATGTCTTGTCAAAGCAGAGATCGTGTCCCCCTTATTGCGGGATTCTCATCAATATAGGCATGGTTAATCCAACCGTGCCATTTATACAGCCCTTGGGAATAGGCGAGTTTTAAGGTGAGTGGGGAGGCGCTCGATATTTTACTGTCTTTATAAGGGGATAAGGACTCCCTTTCTTCTCCCACGCCTTCTTCCTCTGCCCTTCCATCCTTGAGCTCTAGCGCCCAAGTTCTCATCTTTCCCAACTCAAGCAAGTGCACAACCATGTACGGATCCGGAGGTCAAGGCAAGTGGATGGCCTCCTCCGTCAAGGAGAAGGACATCACTGAGCTTTGGGCGGCCAGGTATCTGGCGAAGGAAATCGCCCACTGTCTTCCGACCAAGAGGCACGTCGTCCCTACACCAAACCCCAACGAGAGGGTGGTTTTCCTCCCTCATTTTGTCTGAGGGCTAGGGTTTCCACTCCACCCTTTTTGTCCATGGGATGATGTTCTATTAAGGGCTAGACTTCCATGATCTAGCCCCAAATTCTTTCCTCAACATCTCGGCATTCATTGTCGTGTGCGAGGCTTTCCTCCGCATCCACCCCCACTTCAGACTGTGGCTCAAGGTATTTAACATGAAGCCGAAGGTGGTGGATGGCCAGCTCGTGGAGTGCGGAGGCGCCATGATGAGCAAGATGCCCAATGCCACCTGGCCAAAAGGTACCTTCCTGGAGACTGTCAAGGAGTGGCAGAAATGGTGGTTCTACATCACAGAGCCCCGCGGCGCCACCTGGGCCGTGGCTGCCGTATTCAACTCCGGAGCTCCGATGCAGCTCACTTCCTGGATTGAGAAGGGCCCAAATTGGTCTTTGTCAGATGAGCTGATAGCACTGCAAGCGCGCGTTCAAAGCACGATGGATAAAAACATTAAGCTCATCGACGTAATCCAGGTGATGGTAGTTCGCCGGATTCTCCCATGCCAAAGCCGAAGCCGCCCTTTATGGGAATTCAATCCAAAGAAGCACCAAACTCTAGAAAGGCTCTTCGGAACTACTCACGAAGATGCCTGGAAGTTTCTCTTTAAAGGCAACGAGATGCCGCTAGTCATGGACTCGGACCACGGGCACGACACTACCCACCCCGCCAACAAGGTAAGCTTTTAACGCATCCTCTACTTGTGTGCTTCAAGGAGGATATCTAAACTTCTATTGTTTCAGGTATGGACAGAGAGAGCAGAGCAGATTCGGTGTCCGGCTCCACTACCCGAGGAACTAGTAATCTCGTGTCTAGTGAAGATGCTGGTACCAGCGCCCTATACGGCGCCAGAGAAGAAGGCCAAGAAGAAGGCCAAGGGGGTCCGGAGTAGTCCCCGCTGCAAGGGTGCTTGGGACGTGATGTCCGAAGACAAGACCCGCTCCTCCGCCGCCGAAGACGAGGAGGAGGAGGAGGAGGAGGAGAGTGACTCTCCCCTTGATGGGGGGAGGAAGAAGAGGGCGTCCTCCACAAATCTTGAGGCGGAGGCGCCCAAGAAGGGGAAAGGCCCTCTCATGGATAACTCCGCATGGGAAGTCGACAACAGTCCGGAGCGGCGCCCCCGGAACAAGCCCCTGGCCGCATCGTGAGTACTAAGAACCCGCACACATCCATTTATCTGGCCTCCCCACGTTATCATATTTTATATGGCTAATCATGTTATTGCAGTCCGACCCACGATAGCTCCCAGCGATCCTCATCAAGAGGCTCGTTGGATTGAGAAGCAATGGCCAGCAAGTCACCACCAGCCCCTTACTCTCCCAAGGCCACGGGAGACGACGAGGTGCTATCCCAAAGGACCTTCCCGGGCCAAGGAGAGGTTCAGGAGGTCGTCATGGCGGCGCCGGAGGGCGACACCTCGGCCGCCGGAGACATGGGGGAAAAGACCCTCATGGAGACTGATGATGGGGGCCATGCTTAGTTCGGCCCGCATCCGAGCATGGATCTGAAGACCCATGCGGCTCCGGAATCTGATAGGCAGCCTCCTTCCAGAGAGGGGGGCATGCCTGTCCCGCCGGTGACCTCTGTCCATCAAGAGGCACCGGATAATCTACTAGAAGCGCTACGAGGCGCTTCCATTGTGGAAGAACACCGTATCCTTATGGGTACGGTGATTGAGAAGGTTTAGTCCGCCAAGAGCGGACTGAACGAAGCCTGCAGCGGCCTGCTGATAGGTTTTGAGGTAAGAGACGCCAAAGAGAAAATCCCGATATATATAGACAGTAGCCCATGAGACACTGTCCGGTGTTCGGAAAGAAAAGCCGGATAGAGGATCGATTAAATTGCAAAGGAAACTAACTAAACGTGCCTTATGTTAATAAGCAGGCGTCGTTACTGGCCGCGACCTCACACACTACCGAAGTCTCCAGACTAAAGCGAACAATGGAGCAGGCCGAGGAGGAGCTCGGCCGAGCGAGGAAGCAGCTGGAAGAGCAGCAAGGTATGTAATGACTTGCTATATATTCGTAAAGAATAAATGATTTATACAGACTGTAATGTCATGATATGTGTAGGTGCGACGACCAAGGTTGAGGCCCTTAAAAAGGCCCGAGCCGAAGCCGAGGGGAAAGCTGTCAAGGAGTAGGCCACTCGTAAGAAGCTTAAGGCCAGGCTTAACGAGGTCCAGCAAGAGCTCCAAGATGCTGTGAAGAAGTATGAGACCTTGGAGTGCGATGTTTTGGCTCGAGAGACCGAACTCGCCAAGGCTCGCCAAACTGCGGAAGTAGCACGGGTTGAAGACCAAGGAGACCTCCAGGAGATCCAGGAGGCCAAGAAGATCGTAGCGAGTAAGGAATTTAGTATGCAAAGCAAGTATGCGAGGAAGAAGTATTTCCTACTAACCCGGATTTCGAGTTCTCCAGGGGCATTTGCAGATATGCCACATAGTGTGTCCGACACTGCGGAGTTCTTCCAAGCCGAAGTGGGGATCTCAACGGAGAAACTATTCTGGTCGCAATACCTTGCGCCAGAACATCCAGTGCCCTTCACCGATCAACTAAAATAGCTAGTCGAACTGCATAGGGTGGCTGAACTGGCCATGAAGGATTTAATAATCCGGATGTGGCCAGCCGAAGTTATACCCAGTAGCTACTTCAGACTCGTGAAGTGGCAGATTGGTGCCTGCCCTCGGTTGGACATCATCAAGAGGTCAGCCTGCATCGAGGCGGCGCGCATGGCCTTCGCCCGCATCAAGGTGTGGTGGGCGAAGATGGATGTCGTCAAGCTTGTGACCGAGGGGCCACCTGAAGGCAAGGAGCACCGCACACCGGAGCAGTATTTTGAAGACGTCCTAGAGGGGTCCCGCATTGTGGTGACGCAATGTGCGCAAGGCATTGTATTTGAATGAATATATTCACGTTGTCTCTACCTTGTATAATGAAATAAATTTTGTTATGTAATATAATGTTTGTTTTTATAAAAATTCACCTCTTGTGTGGCCGTGTTGTGTGAAATCTGAGAGTTGGCCAGTCATCGGCTTCTGCCCCCACGTAGGAAGTACGAGGGTGTTCGGGATATAATCTAAACACTCTTGATCCAATTGTTTGGTCCTTGAAGGAGGTGTTTAGCACAGCGAACCCGGCAATTAGACTATTCTGCTTGAACACCCTCACTTAGCCATAGGAGTTTGACGATAAAAATTTAGGCGCAGCCCCTAGTATTCAAACCAAGAAGCTTTAAACACCTGATCGGGCAAGTACCAATCCCTCGTGCAATGCGGAAAAAATCTCTAACAATTTGAGACCTCCGAAGAGCTGACCGGCTCTTGCCGCATCATGACAGTTAGTTTTCAGCTTTCTCTACTAAGGTGCTCACCCGGGTAAACAAGGGCACAATCGCAGTAGTTCTCCCTTTACTACCTTAGCCGATATAGCGGAACGTAAGGTAGCAAGCACAGGAGTCGGGCAACCCAACGATTGACCAAAGACATGATTCGGAGCCAATGCATATAGTGCTAAATTCGGGTGCCAAACTATAGTGTAAAAAAAGTGCTCGGAATTTTATTGCCATGTTTGTGGGGCGCTATGAAGCCGCTGGCAAATTGGAACGTACCAAAGTGTATGGGCGCTATCTGATAGGGTTATCAATAGGAAAAGGAAAAAAAGAGGAAGGGTAATGTGCCAAGGCCACATAATTAGGGCCGCAAACTCTTTCCGTTATAATTTGATTAATACGTTGAATCACATTGATACAAGTAGTGCAATAAGCAATGGGCTAAGGCATGACGAAGAGAGAGCTACGTGTGGATCCTGAAAACATGTAGAGTGATTGTTAAAGATACCATCTAAGAACTTCCCTTATACGTCTGTGCTTCGTGCCATCTTGGTGTATTTATCCTTTGAAAGGACCAGTGATTGGGCCATGAGGGGTAACCTAGGGATAGAAAACCAGAAAAGGAGAAGAGGAAACAGTAAGAGTATGTTTGCCCGGGAGCAGTCAAGCCGTATTGTGGATCACAGGCTAGTTATGCCTCCGTATATGCCCATGGTATCATGAGTGCGTAATTATGTACGCGCGGTACGAACGCCGCTACTTGATCGGGACTGGAATGGAGGCCGAATTGCTAGTCGAGCTCCTGACGAGCTGAGTTGTCCTGCTACAGAGTGGTCTGGACTCTCTTGGCAATGTCCGGTGCTCGGCCGTCGAATTGATGTTTTGCTTAAAAAGGCCGCTCTGCACTTCTACTGCTAAGGCAGCGGTGTGCTCCTCAGTACGGAGGGAGCGTTCTGTGTTTCCATTAGCTGTTACGACGCCACGCGGTCCGGGCATCTTGAGCTTGAGGTAAGCATAGTGTGGCACTGGGTTGAATCGAGCAAACACGGTTCATCTGAGAAGTGCATGATAGCCGCTAAGATAGGGGACGATATCAAATATTAACTCCTCGCTTCGGAAGTTGTCCCGCAATCCGAAGACAACCTCTAGTGTGATTGAGCCCGTACAGCGGGCCTCTACACCTGGAATGACTCCTTTAAAGGTGGTCTTTGTGGGTTTGATCCGTAATGGCTTAATGCCCATTTTGCGCGCTGTGTCCTGATATAGAAGATTGAGACTGCAAGCGCCGTCCATGAGGACTCACAATAGGAATCCATCAATCATTGGGTCGAGGACCAGTGCGGCTGAACCGCCATGACAGATACTGGTCGGATGATCCCGACGATCAAAAGTGATCAGGCAGGACGACCATGGGTTGAATTTTGGGGCGACTGGCTCTATTGTGTACACGTCCCTGAGCGCGTGTTTGCGCTCCCTCTTGGGGATGTGGGTAGCATATATCATGTTCACCATTTTGACCCGAGTGGGAAATTTCTTCTGTCCCCCAGTGTTCGGTAGCCGGGGCTCCTCGTCATCGTCCGTCTGCGGTTCCGATGGACTCCGTCTGTGGCTTTCGCCCCGCGCATGACTGGGTTTGTCACGTCCGAATAGATAGCCGTCGTCACGTGTCGAGGTACGTCCTCCCAATCCATATATCAATCTGGTATGTCCTACTCTATTGTTCAGGTCCTGCCGAAGGTCATATGTATGACCACGAGCTGTTTTATCTCTGCCTTTATAATGAGGCGAGGCGGGCTGGTATTCGTCTTGAGTTTCTGCTGTATCCCGACCTCGTGGCGGTCGGTCAGCCCCATTGTGTGATGATGGTATGGGCTCCAGTGCCTCATCATCGAACTGAGGTAGCAATTTGCGCTTCGGGTAGCTTTTGCCTGGGCGCTTGAGGTCATATTTTTCGGCTGCTAGGACATCGGTCCATCTATCATTGAGCTGACCTTGGTCAGCTTGAAGCTACTGCTTCTTCTTTTTCAGGCTCCTTGCATTGGCTATTAACTGGCGCTTAAAGCGCTCCTGCTCGAGAGGTTCCTCAGGTACGATAAAATCTTCATTGCCAAAGCTCACCTCCTCCTCGGAGAGCGGAAGGTAACTACTATCCTCCGAGTCTTTGTTTATGGCCTGTTCATTAGTGCTAACTTTCCCATCTTGCCGATTGTCCTGTTCAGCAGTTCCTTCATCGGGATCTTCTCTGTGTTCGGCATTGTCCAAAGTTTGCTGCTGTTGGTGTCTTTAATGCGGCGTGATTTAGAGTGGCGCCGCTGACGTCGGCGCTTAGGCTGTGTCCCAGGACGTTTATCCTTGACTGGGTCTTCTTTGTCGTTGTTATTAGGCTCTTTAGGCATATCCACCATGTATACATCGTATGAAGAGGTGGCCATCCAGCATCCGGTAAACGATGGGTTTTGGCCATGCTCCTCATCTGCATCGTCGTTCATACTGTCGATGTGTTCGGAGCCGTAATCGAGCATGTCAGTTGAGTCTTTGACAGTGGCTATGAAGTGGGTGGCGGGTGGGAAGCAAAATTCCCTGTCCTCATCTTCTAGTTTGAACAGGATATAGTTCGGCTGTGAATCCCCTACTAAGGATAGATTTTTTAATGAGTTTAGCACATCGCCCAAAGGTGAGTGCAAGAAGATGTCTGCGACGCTGAATTCGGCGATCCATGAGCGATCATGCTCGACATGCATAGACGCACATAGTTCGGAACTTATAACCAGAAACGAGTCCGAGGTTCCGCTGACACAGGCACTACCGGAGGTTATGTCTGTGTGCGGCTCCAACGCCATGGAGTCTGCGGCTTCCATGGCGGGGTTGAGCTTCCTATCCTTGGATGGCGCGACCTGCTCTGGATCTAAGGCCAACGCGGTTACAGGTGCGATTTCCTGAGTATGGCCTGATAACAGATCTAATTCATGTTTATCGAGGTGACGGGGAGCGACTGCCATGGTCTCGAATCCGTCAAAGATCAAGTCGCCGCGGATATCCATGACGTAGTTCAAGCTCCCGAATCTGACCTGACAGCTAGGGGCATAGCTGTCGATCTGCTCCAGATAGCCAAGCGAGTTGGCCCGCAGTGCGAAGCCGCCGAAGACGAAGATCTGTCCGGGGAGGAAGACTTCCCCTCGGACAGCATCGTTGTAGATAATTGAAGGAGCCATCAAACCTTTTGAGGATGACACAGTGCAACTCTCGATGAAAGCACCAATGTCGGTGTCAAAACCGGTGGATCTCAATAGCGGGTCCCGAACTGTGCGTCTAAGGTCGATGGTAACAGAAGATAGGGGACACAA
Source organism: Triticum monococcum (assembly GCA_034509565.1). NCBI lineage: Eukaryota > Viridiplantae > Streptophyta > Magnoliopsida > Poales > Poaceae > Triticum > Triticum monococcum. Next base: position 300,721,426 of record CM067844.1, on the reverse strand, counting down.
TGTTTACCCAGGTTCGGCCCCACTCTATGGAGGATAATACCCAACTTCCTGCTTGATTAATCTTGATGAATATGAGTATTAGAAGAGTTGATCTACCACAAGATGGTAATGGCTAAACCCTAGAAGTCTAGCTTGTATGACTATGATTATGATTGTCCCCCTATCCGGACTAAGCCCTCCGGTTTATATAGAGACTGGAGGGGACTAGGGTTGTACATGGTCGGTTACAGAGAAAGGAATCTTCATATTGGGTCGCCAAGCTTGCCTTCCACGCCAAGGAGAGTTCCATACGGACACAGGAGAGAGTCTTCGGTCTTGTTTCTTCATAGCCCATTAGTCCGGCCCATGTCCAACAGGCTGGACGTCCGAGGACCCCTTAGTCCATGACTCCCTCATCGGCGGAAGAGACGAGAAGGTGTTCGCCAACTACTTCCTTTTGGCACTCAAGCCAAATGTGAGGTCTTGGCTGATGCACCTGCCGGTGAACTCCATTTTGACATGGGCAGACATGTGCCATGAGTTTGTTGGCTCATTGAACGGCGGCTATCAAGAACCAGGGCGGCCCGATGACTTGTAGCTCCTTCCACAGAAGGAAGGAGAGACTCTGTGGAAGTACATGCAGAGATTCAGTCGAAAACACTAGAACATTCTAGACATCCACCCGACAGCTACGATAGCTGCATTCTAGTCCAACATCTGCAATCATCGGATATGATCCAAGATGAAAGTTTGATTGCCCAAGACTATGAAGGAGCTATGCATTCTAGTGTGCTCGGGTGGAGGAGGGGAGGCGGTTCCCCGGTGAAGAGGTGTCTAGGAATATATATAAGGGTATGCATTTCCCCTGGCTCATGCACGGACAAGCCAAGGCCAAGTCAGAGAAGCAAGATATCGCCAAGAGAAGGGCCTCCCTTGCCGGACTGGCGATCCCAGCAAGGGGCCAGGCCACCCCCAAAAGCAGACAATCAAGGCGCCCTGGCAGGGCCTTGCCGGGGACTCGTGCAGGCATAACCACCTCACCAACCACTGCAGCACGGCCCATGTCATCCATCAGTGTGGTGTCAAGCTGCAAAGATGATTAAGTGGCAGCCATTTGACACATGGCAGCCATTTCCTACAGAACCAACCCACAGTTGACACCCGTCCTACGACATGTCAGGAGAACATGTGCGGGGCTGGCAAGATAGCCCGGCAATCCCAGGCGACCAGTGATGTGACACTAAGCGGTGCATTTAATGCGCCCTGTCAACCCGCAGAGTTAGGTACGATTGCACTGTTTGCGATCATACCAATGCATAATGACTACTTTGCCATTGTGGTGACCCCTTAATCTATAAAAGGAGGCCCATGGAAACCGTGGAAAGGGATGGAAACGTGATAAACCCACACCCCAATATGCGCGTAGTTGCTATTGCCCTTAGACAACCCCTGCCGGGAAAGTGTACAACGCTTCACCACCTCCATTCCACCATCAATCAACCAATGAAGGATTTGGGTTTTACGCCTTACGGCGGCCCGAACCTGGGTAAATTGCTTATGTGTTCTCTATCGTGCTGTCGTATGCTAGTCTGCTCTTTGTGCAAGGCGATGTCCCCCTACCGAACTAGCAAGGGGGCTCTGGTCCCATAGGTGGCCGCGGATATCCCGCGACATCTTGAGCGCGCCAGGTAGGGGGGCTCGCCTACGCGAACCTAAAAGCATGTGTAGCATGTCAACTTCCTCATCATCTTCATCTTCAATGGCGCCATCGACTGTGGCACCCGCGAAGACACAGAAGTGAAGCGGTGGGCCACCCCCGCGGCATTTTATCGCTCTCTAATCCTTACGGTGAAAATGACTACAAATAAAATTGCTACTGATGGCGATGCGCCCGTCACAGCGGCCCGTCCGGGATACCCATCATTCGAGCGGTGTTCGGAGAAGGGGTGCAAGACGTGCGAGCGTGGGCTCCCTCCTCCTCGTCCTTTTCCTTCGTCAGCAGTCGAATTGCTTCAGCCTCGGCGTTGTCGATGTCGATGATTACCGTGCAACGCTCGTTCCAGTATTACCCCTACTAAGGGTAATCCTGGGGGTAGTGCTAGTATGAGTTCATAGGTAGATACCCCGGCAAGCATATTTCGGCAAGGCTGCCTACGTTGGTGTGGTCCACGCAATGGCAGCCGCTGGACTGACTTAGAAGGAAAGTGGAGACGGGGGAAGAGGACCAGAGAAGCCCGGCGCTGCGCTCCGACGCCCACCAACCACAAGGAATATGTGTCGGTCCCTGCTAGGAATGAAGAGATCACCTGATTAGCATCTGCTCCTCCAAGCACCAGGGGCGCGCCCGGGAGCGTGGCTCGGTATAAGAAAAAAGGGGGCTCAAAACAAAAACTAAGTTTACGTTATCACCTCTTTTTGATGCATTTATAGTCTTTGCAGTCGTTTATCCCTTAAACCCTAGTTAGCGTTTGTATAGTGAAAGCCCTCATGCAAAGGAACCTTGGTCAGTCTCTTTGATCGCACCATCGTCCTGTCCAGAGCCATGCTCACAGGTCGAGAGGCTACATCGAGAGCTACCTAGGAAAACCTACCGAGATGCATCCATGCCAAGATGACTGTTAAGGGCCGGACACTTACCACAATCGCGACAATATTTTATCGGCAGGCATCCAGAGCATACGGGGGAAGCGATCATACGAACGCAAGCATATAGGGTTCAAAGGGATAAAACACGCATTTAAAGATCCAACTAAGAATATCTGTTCTGCGCGAACACTAGGGATAGAATAGCTATACACAAAATATTTATCATGTTCCATTATAGGGCCTAGTGGAAACAATTGTGGCCCGATGTTTGGTCTGGTAGCCAGAAGGAACTGCTTAAACGCGAAGGACCCGATCGGCGCCGGGAGTGGCTTTCTTCTTGGTGGCTACAACGTTAGCACCCGCTGGCGGCTTCTTGAATCCGTCATCGAGATAGAGCTCTGGGTGGCGGCAAGTGATATTTCTCAAGACCATGAAAAGGGCGTTGTGAGCGAGCTTCTAGGACACGGTTGCAAAGTGGTCGGCCCTCCCCTCTTCATGCACCTTCAGCTTCTCGATCAGCTCATTGAAGAAGATCCCCAGCTTGACGCTCGGGACATCCTGCTTACTGGCTGAGAAGATTAGAACGTCCATGCCCATCTCCGCAGCCTAGGCGCCAAGGCGTTCTACAATATCAATCAGGCTCTTGATCCAGAAGTTTCTCATGTCGACCTGGTTCTTCAGCTTGTCCTCTGCATCCTTCCAAAGACATTTGGCGGTGTCTAGATCTTTGGACAACAGTTGTTGGCGGTACTCCATGGACTCTGCCGCACTCTCCAAGGTACCGCTCCTGGCCTTCAGGTCTGCGATGGTGCCGTTGGCTACATCCAGGCTCTGGGTCTTGTACGAGAGCTGTGACTGCACATCAGCCAAGAGGATCTCCGCCTGCCGTGCTTCTTCCTTGAGCTTCTCCGCCTCATTGACACTCCAGACAAGGTCCTCGTTCATCTTGTCCACCTAACGCTCAAGGTCGGTCTTGGCGGCAGTCGCGGCGTCCAAATTTTCAATAAGCTTGTTCAGCTCGGCGTCCTGGTCAGTAGTAAGGGTGTTCAGGGCAGCTCCATGCTTATCCTCCAATTCCTTGATGCATTGTCACACCAGAGCCTCTAAACTTTCATCCTTAGCCTGGAGGGCGTCTTCGAGCTTCTCCTCCCGGAGGGATATCTCTTGCTCTCTGGCTTCCAGAGATGCCTTGTGGTCCGCCAAGTGTATCTCCCGAGCCATGACATCCTCCCTCATCATCAGGAGCATCTCTTGATGCCTCAGGAGCACATTAAATTGCTTGACGTGCCACTCACACAGGTCCAAGCACTTGTCCTTCAACTTCTGGTCCACCTTGTCTGCGGCCTCATGCTGTTCCTTGCGCTCCTGCAACTTTTGACTGTGCCGGGCCTGGATTTCCTTCGTGCCCGCCGCCATAGACGACATGAAGGACAAATCCATCATGATAACAATCGAGTCTTCGGCCTCCCCGGAACCTATGTACAATGGTGCTAGGAGATGCTGAAGCTCTTCATCGAGCTTCGTGTCTGTCGTTGACGATGGGCCGGGGGCTCTGATATCAGGCAACGACAACACCATTGCCAGCGCGCTCGAGCACTACTAGGGAAAACCCTAGTAGTAGCGGGGGTTTAATGCCCTCTAGTAGTGCGGGCATCGGTGCTACTATTAAGGCGCTACAGGTATTACTTAGCAGTAGCGCGTGTGACACGTGCTACTGCGAAGACTCATAGCCGTAGTGCTTGTCCACTACCGCGCTGCTGCTAATCTAGCTCGTAGCAGCGTGTTTACTATCCATCGCTACTAGTATTCTTTTTTAGTGTATTTATACGCCGTTGTACAAATTTTGGTACAATACCAATTATTAGGTTTATATCATTATGTCAATAACAGTGTGTCAAATGAAGGTGGATTAGGTTCAAGTGGAGGCAATATATGGTGCATGTCAAAAATTATACTACTAACCCAAACTTGATCTAGTTTGGACTAGTAGTACTTTTGATGTGCACCACATGTTGCCTCCACTTGAATCTAATCCGCCAGCACAATATATTTAATCATCATCATAGTCATTACCACCAACAGTATTCACTACAGGAATACAGTACTTTGCCGTCTGCCATGGCGGACGGCAAAGGCACGGACGGCTGATGGCAAAGAGCTTTGCCGTCAACGGCGGACGGCAAACAGTGACGGCAAAGACAGGGTCGGCAAATAGGTCCTTTGCTGTCTGCTTCTTGCGGCGGACGGCAAAGAGCCCTTTGCCTACAGCGGGGGATGGCAAAGAGGAGGGACGGCAAAACACAGCGGACGGCAAATTTGAGTGCCTCTTTGCCGTCCGCCAGTTGACGTCAGCAATATGTCTGCGCCCGCTGTGTTTTGCCGTCTGCCCGGCGGACGGCAAAGGCAAAGTCTTTTCCATCAGCTTAGCTTTGTCGTCCGCCACGGTAGGCAAATTTTCCAAATGGCCCATCCCTCAGGAAGCACAGGTGGGCGCCACATGCCCCCTTTGCCGTCTGCCACCGACAGCAAAGAGCCTGCACTGCCTCTTTTTTATTCTGTTTTTCTTATATCCAACAATTATCACAACAAATATATATCCAGCACACAAATATCCAGCACATATATAACCAACATAATAAATATCCATCCATACAAACATAGTAGGTTGCACATAGTTCCATCGATCCATACATATTACAATATGCAAAGTTTCATCATAGCAATCTAGTTTCATCATAGCAAGCGAGCAGAATACAAGAAGTGCATCAAAGGAAAAACAAGCAATCCATCATAGGAAACTGGCTTCCGTGAAGTGAATGAAACCTACAAAATGACAAATAAGAAAGTTAGAAAAAGAACACTAGAAGAAGAATTAGACTAGAAGAAAAAGAATAGAAGAAGAAGAATAAAAGAACAAGAAGACTAGAAGAAGTATATGCCATTTATTAGCTAACTTAGGTGAAATGTATCGTTTATGAGCTAACCTAGGTGAAATGGGTAGTTTATGAGCTATCCTAGGTGAAATGGGTAGTTTATGAGCTATCCTAGGTGAAATGGGTTGTTTATGAGCTAACCTAGGTGAAATTCATCATTTTGGAGCTAACCTAGGTGAAATTGATCATTTTGAGCTAACTTAGTTGAAATGGGTCGTTTATGAGCTAACAAAGGTGAAATGCCACGTTTTTGAGCTAACTAAGGTAAAATGGATCATTTTTTAGCTAACTTAGGTGAAATGGGTCATTTTGGGGCTAACCTAGGTGAAATGGGTCATTTTAAAGCTAACATAGGTAAAATGAATCATTTAGGAGCTAATCTGTGTAACATGGGTCATTTTAGAGATAACTTGGATAAATTGGATCACTTGTAAGCTAACTAAGGTAAAATGAGTCATTTTAGAGCTAACTTAGGTAAAATGGATCGTTTATGAGCTAACTAAGCTAATTATGCCATTTTTTACATAAGTAAGCTAAGTACATATCATTTTGGAGGTAACTTAGGTAAAATGGATGGTTTATGAGGTCAGTAAGCTTATTAAGTCATTTTGGAGGAAAAGAAGCTAACTCTAGGTCATTATGGTAAGCATATTGGAGGAAATAAAGCTAAGTCTAGGTCTTTATGCATTTGTTAAGAAAAACACTAGACAAACTTACCGTGATCACGGAGGTGTAGGAGCGGGCTGGCTCGTGCTAGTAGCTGGAGAAGGATTGTGCGATGCGTTTCTGGAGTTAAGCTGCCCCAAAGATCATTTCCAATGTCTCGTTAGCATTGTGACACTCAAATGTTAAGACTAGCAAGTAATGTCCATTCAAATTAAACTCACCGTGCTCCTAGGAGCAATCACTAGCATCGGCGGAGCGGTCTGACCGGAGTTCTCGCACACAGACTGCACATTTGGTTTTCACAACAGAGTCATACTAGTTAGTAATGAGACTCAAATGTTAAGACTAGCAAGTAATCTGCAGAAGAAACTTACCACAACGAGCTCGTACATGGTCCTTGCCTGCATGTCATTCCGTGCCCTCTCCTCCTCCAACATCTTTGTCGTCCTCTCCTCCAACTCCCGCTGCCTCTCCGCCGCCTCCGCCAGAAGTTTCTCTGTTCTATCTCTCTCACTCTATATAGCAGCCTGCAACACCACTCACATGACCATTTGTAATCATTGATGGAAGCGCACACAATGTAATGGAGAAAGATAGCTGAGTACGTATAACTAACCTTGAAGGCGAGTTGGACTGGCCGTTGACGAGGCCTTATCTCAGGAGCGGAGCTCGACTAGTGCTCCTTGATCTCCAGGAGAGTGCTAAGACAACGGATAAGTCCATCTCCTATGGCTATGGAGCCATGGGAGCTCCCGCCACCAGATATCATCAGCAGCTCTGTATCAATGGGACCCTGGCTCGGGTTAAAGTCCTCCCCTTTCCTCGCCTTCCCCTGATCTCTATATTGCACGAGCTTGTCGTGGGCGTAGATGTTGGTGAAGTTCTTTGGATCATCAAGGTCAGACGCAGAGAATGCCTTGACTTTCTTGTAAGGGCCAGTGTGGGCCATGGCATACAGGTCGTACACCTCTGGCAACTTATCCGCCTTATTGTAGCATGCCTGAAAGAGAGAAACAAAGTAAATTAGTAATTAAAGGGCTAAAGCTAGCATGATGAATGAATTGCATGAATCATGAAGCAAACCACATACCCAGTTCCGCCCATACTGAAATAAGTTGGAGCTACCTTGGTGGTGTGGCACACCTTCCATTTGGGCACGTTTGTCCTTGGCCTCTTTGTGGGTGGCCAGCCATTCTTTTGAGCACCACGCATTGAACAACACCTCCCAACAATCCATCCGATTCGCGCACCATCTCGGAGGGGCCTAAGTTAGCAAATACAAACTTGAGCGCTACGGCTATAAATTACTCAAGAACTTATCGCGGCACTCCTGCTTGGGCTTCTTGATACCACACCCGGCGTAGTAGTCTCGAACAGCCTACACCCGAACCTCATGACGTAAGTTCTGAAGTAGGCGCTTGCACTCCTTGTGGATAACATCTGCTGCCTCCTCCTCGTATCCCTCCTCACACCTGTAGAATTTCTGCAATCAAATGAGACAATATTGATTAGTACAATTAATAACTAGCTAGTTGAACATTTTTAATTGTGTAAAGGAGCAATTACCCAGAACTTTCTGATCACCATGTCTGCCCTCGTCTCGCACAAGACACCGTCGATAATCGCACCCGGTGGGGCCGGGGCAGCCAAGTAGTGCTCCCAAGTCAATCCAACCTCTGGAAGCCGACCCTCAGCAGGCAATGTGACAAACCCCGGGAAGTTTTGCCGAATCAGAACTCCAAGGATGGAGTTGGGCCGGCAGACACTTTCATGGTGGTCCCAACCCCTACAGCATGACAAGGCCAACACATCAGTTATTTCAAGAAACGGGAATGCAGAAGGTACAAAAACATTAAATGCACATACCTCTCCCCATCAGGGAAAATCAACAACCTCTGCTCACGGGTCGCCGGCACGGACGGGAGCCGTGTAGCACCACACTGGTAGATGCTGCCGGCTCAAAATCAGCCGGCTCCCCGCCATCATCAGCATGGCCACTCGGCTCCCCGCCATCATCAGCATAGCCACTCAGCTCCTAAGGCTAACCCGACCAGTTACCCCATCCAGACGTGTCCTCCTCCGGGGTCTCGTGGGCCGAAGGCCTGTCGACCCGAGGCTCGTGGGCCGAAGACCCGTGGACCGGAGGCTCGTGGACCGGAATTCGTGCAGCCTCCTCCTCAGACAAGTCCACCCTAGCAGTCACATGCTCGGGGGAAACAGCTGGGGGCGGCGGCAAGGAAGGCGCTGTAAGAGTCACCCTACCTCCTCTCCCGCGACCACGTGCTCCACCTCCTCTCTTGTTACCTCGTCCCCTGCTGGGCACCGCGGTCGACGAAGAAGGGCTCGGCGGTGTCGCCATACTGTCCAGCAACGCTCGACAGAGAGGGGCGTGTGGAATGGAAGACCTCACACCACGCGCCGATGAAGAAGGGGCCTCGGCGCGCTCCCAACCAGCGCCCACCATCTTTCCACACCTGCCATGACAAAGAATAAACGAAATTACTACAACATAAAAAAAGTACCGACATGAATAATAATATGTATATCACTTAAGTGTATCCTCATCAAGTACAACATAAAAAAATTGAATACCTGACACTACTAATAATCTCGATCAGTATCATCAATAAATGCATAATCATCATCATCACTATAATCAATGATGGGCTCATAGGGTTCATTGGCATCAACATGTGCAAGGCCACCTTGACATAATCGGTCAAGCATTGGCAGGTGATCCGCAGCAGTAACCTCTTCTTGTTCTGGCTTTTCTGGTTCCTCCTTTGGGGTGATGTCGGATTCATTGTCGCTGTCTACTTCAATGTTTGGGGTGAAGTATAGCGGTTCTTGAAACGCTTTTTGGAAAGACGTGTCTCTTGGAAGAATTCTCCTTCATATGTGTCTAGGTTAATGTGAGGTTCATAATCCTCTTCCTTTGGGGGAGAAAGTCTAGCACGTGGCGGCACTTCATAAACGACATCCCAACCTTTCAGATTTGGATTAGTTTGGCAGGCCCACGGTAGATAGAATACTTGGGTCGCCTGTTGAGCCGTAATATAGACATCAGGAACATCTAAATGGGTGCTTTGGTTGATTTCAACTAGCCCTATATGTTCATGAGTCCTTCTAGTCTCCTTTGGCTGAAACCAATAACATTTGAAGACTACGACATTTGGTGGGTTGAACAGAAGATCATAAATTGCTTCAACTCTCCCATAATACTCGGTACCTCCTTCGCCGATAGCAGATACACAACAATTTGTAGACTTTCGGTCGGCCATATATAGCTCTTTGCCATAGGTACGAAAGCGATACCCATTGATGTCATACTTGTCAAATGAACGGACCTTATAGTCAAAACCATTGGCGACTTGTCTCAATTCGGCGTCCATAGACTCTGAATTAGCCTACAAGTTTAATATGAAAGGATTGTTGCATTACGCACAAATTAGCGAATGAAATGAAATTGTCTAATAAAAATTACCATTTGTTTGAACCAAGAGATGAATCCGGGATAGCCGCCTCCTTGCTTTGCGAGAAGCTCACACTCTTCGACGGAATCCTTTTGGATCTCCGCTCCATATGAGAATATGGCAACGTATCGACTGTATGACATATCCAGGAATAAGAGCAGTTCAAAGGAAATAGAAGTTGCGAAACAATGTACCGAGAACTTACTCGATGTACAGCCGCACTTCTATCAGGTTGTTGAAGATATACAACGAAATGGTCCGCCATTCTTCGTTATCCAAAGATACTAGGTGCGAGATTCCCTTTGAATAGGCTGAGGATGGATCCACCCTTTTAGGGTCGTCAGCATTGTACCGAGGCTTCGAATTATGCAAATGACGATTTTTGGCTTCGTAGTGTGCTGTTACGAAGTTTGTCGCCTCCTCTGTGATGAATGCCTTAGCCATCAATGCTTCAATTCTACGTTTATTTTTACATTTTTCTCGAAGCGTCTTCTGCATCCTCTCAGTTGGGTAGCAGAAACGATTTTGCACGCCCCCCACCCCCAATCTTGCCTCGGTCGGGAGATGCAAAATCAAATGCTGCATTGGATAAAAGAAGCCCGGTGGAAAGATCTTCTCTAACTTGCAGATCAACTCCGGTGCCAACTCTTCCATTTCTTCTAGCACGCCAGGCGATAGTTCTTTCGCACAAAGAACACGGAAGAAATAGCTGAGTTCTGCCAGTACTAGCCATTCACCCTCAGGGATGAAGCCACCCAACATCACCGGCATTACCCGCTCAATCCATATGTACCAATCATGACTCTTGAGACCAAATATCTTCAGTTTATCAAGATTCGCTCCCCTCTTTAGATTTGCTGCATACCCATCGGGGTACATCAACTGCTGTTGCACCCACAAGATAATTTCCCACATAGTTGGCCTTCCAAGATTGAACCATGCCTTTGGTTTCGTCCAGTTCTGCTTTCCTTTCGGTTCTTTCATGTTTTGTAACGACCTATCACATAGCACCTCCAGATCGACTCTAGCCTTAGTATTATCCTTTAACTTCCCATCTATGCCGAACAATGTACCAAAAAGTGCCTTGGCGATATTCTTCTAAGTGTGCATCACCTTGATGTTGTGTGGGCAAAGGAGGTCTTTGAACTAAGGCAGATCCCATAAGCATGTTTTGTGAGTCCACGCGTTCTTAGTATTATACCCCTTGAAGTACCCTGGACGTTGTGGATCTGGCTCGAGAGCGTTTAACTGATCCAGGGTCTGTTGGCCTATCAATGCAGGTGGTGCAGAGTTTTTGACAACTCTACCCTTGATGAAGTTCTTCTTGTCTTTCCTGAACTTATGGCGAGGATCCAGGAACTGTCTATGCATGTCGAAGTAAGAAACTCAAGAGCTCCCTTCCATGTATACACCGTATAATCGGGCGTAAAAGCACTCTTCTGCAGGTGTTTGCCCATTTCAGCCTCTGTCCTCTTTTCCCAATTGGCGCACCAGAAATAGGGGCACCAGGTTTTCTTCTGGCCATTTTCAAATGCGGCTTGCACAAACCCCTTGGTTTTTGTGAACCATTCAGCGCTCCATTTGTTCTGACCAGTGTGACCGGTATACATCCACGCACGATCACTCATCTTGACTCTCAAAGCTATTGGACACACAACAATTATATATGTAATTCACCATGTATATATTCATCAGTTGATCTACTTTGTCAATTTTATTACGTCCATACAACCTACACTCTAATAGGTAATAATAGCTCCTAATCCCACCCGTGTATGTGTAGATTGGGTTCATTTTCCCATGCTATGCTCCGGATCCGACGCAAAATTTCGGCAGCACCTCCCCGCTGTTCTCCTGATACACGTCTCTGCAATAAACAGAGAGGATGTGTACCCGGAGAACAACAGGGGAGGCACTGACGGAATTTATGCGTCGGATCCGGAGCAAAGCATATGGGAAAACGAACCCAATCTACACATACTCGGGCTGTCCATGGATAGCGTTGGACAATTTGAAAGAATCAAGGTTATAAATATGCAAATGCATGACTATTATAACTATGACGCTTTCGAACGGGAGACACATATTGGTTACGCATACTGATGATTCAAGACACATATATAGCAAGCTATCAAGTTTCATCGGAATAGATCAAATAATTAATGGGGGAGGAGGACATGTCATTTGTGCTCACCCACGAATGAAGGGGCAGAGCTCGTCAAACGCAAGGCGAGGTCGTTGAACACCAAACCTCGCAGCAATGAAACAACTGCACATTTAAAACTACCCAATCAACACAATTATATATGATGTTTTTCATAACAAAATCGAAAAATATATGACCTAACTAATAATTCACAAATATATGACCCCGTCGGCCTCTGGAAGGCCAAAGAACACCTTTTCGGGACGTGTCGGGGGTTGGGGTGTCGTGTCCGTGTCGGGGTGATGTTTCGGGGTCGGGGGTTCGGCGTGTCGTGTCGATGTCGGGGTGCCGTGTCGGGGTCGGGGTGCTGTTTTGGGGTCGGGGTGTCGTGTCGGGGTCGGGTTGTCGGGGTCAGGGGGTCGGTTGTCGTGGTTGGGGTGTCGGGTCAGCCTCGGTGTCGGGGTGTCGGGTCAGGCTCCGGGTCGGGGTGTGGGGGTCGGGGTCTATCGGGGTCTCGAGGTCGGGGTGCCGGGTCGGGGTAGGGGTGCCGTGTCGGTGTCGGGGTCGTGGTGTCAGGTCAGGCTCGGGGTCGGGGTGTCGGGGTCGGGGTCAGGATCGGGGTCAATCGGGGTGTCGGGGTCGTTGTCTCGGGGTCGGGGTGTCGTGTCGGGGTGCCGGGTCGGGTCGGGTTTTTTTCCTCTTTTTTCCTTTCCTTCTTCTTCCTCTTCTTCCTTTTCTTCCTTTTCTTCCTTTTTTTCCTTCTTCTTCTTCTTCTTCTTCTTCTTCTTCTTCTTCTTCTTCGTCTTCTTCTTCTTCTTCTTCTTCTTCCTCCTCCTTTCCTTTTTCCTCTTCTTCTTCTCCTCCTCTGCTCTTGTTTCTTCTTCTTCTTCCTCTTCTTCTTTTTTCTTCTCCTCCTGTTCTTCTTCTTCCTTTCCCTTTTCCTCTTCTTCTTCTCCTCCTCTCCTCTTTTTTTCTTCTTCTTCTTCTTTCCTAAAACTAAACTAAACCTAAACCTAAATCTAAAACTAAAACTAAAACTAAATCTAAACTAAACATAACCTAAAACTAAAAAAACAGAAAAAGGAAAAAACTAAATCTAAACCTAATACTAAACTAAAACTAAACCTAAACCTAAAACTAAACCTAAAACTAAAACTAAATCTAAACTAAACATAAACCTAAAACTAAAAAAACAGAAGAAAAAAAAGGAAAAAAGAGGAGGAGAGCTCACCTGGGGCAGGGCCGGTGGAAGAGGTGGCCGGTGGAGGAGGGGGCCGGGGCGGCCTGGGGCGGTGGCGTCGGGCGGCAGTGGCGACGGGGCCGGGCCCGGCCGGGCAGTGGGGCGCGGGGGGGGGGGGGGGCGGGGCGCCGGGGCGCGGCGGCGTCGAGACGGCAGGGCGGCGGGGGCGACGGGGCGGGGGGATGGTGGGGCGCCGACGCTGGGCGGCAGCGGCGACGGGGCGGGGGCCGGTGGGGCGGCGGGGTGTTGGGGCGACGGGGCGGCGGCGAGTGGTGGGGGTGGCGGCGCGAGTGTGAGGGAGAGAAACAGAGAGAGGGGGGGCGGGGTGGGGCGCGGCCGTTAACATTATGTTAAATCTTTGTCGTCCGCTTATTTGCTATTTGCCGTCTGCTCGCAGACGGCAAAGAAGGGTGCCCGTTAAGTTGTTTTTAAGCAGCTCGTCAGTGGGGCCCCCTCCCTCTTTACCGTCTGATAGCCGACGGCAAAGAATCTTTGCCGTCAGCTAGCGGACGGCAAAGATCTGGCTGATGGCAAAGAAGGTCTTTGCCATCAGCCAGTTCTTTGCTGTTTGCTTTTGGGTAGCTGAGGGCAAAGAGCTTCTTTGCCGTCTGCTAGCAGGCGGCAAAGAGCTGGCAGATGGCAAAGTAGCTGATTCCAGTAGTGATTTATTTAATCATCATAGTCATAGTGTAGCACATCATTATCTTCAAACTCATTCTAGCTAGCTAATCACCACGAACACTAGCCGCGCTAAGCTATCTAATCACCACCAACACTAGCTAATAATAATCATCATAGTCATTACCACCAACACTAGCTATTTAATCATCATAGTCAAAGTGTAGCACATCATCATCTTCAAAATCATTTCTAGCTAGCTAATCACTCCTGCTACTCTCTATCGGGTAAAATAACATAAAACATGTGTAGCACTCCTCCTTCATCAAGTTGGAGCATCAAGATGAACCTGTCTCCTAATCGTGGGCTGCGCTTCTCATTGCTGCCCCCTATACTTCTTTGTGATCGTTCACAATTTTGATCCAGTCTTTCACTATCAAGCATTCCTCGCTATTAGAAATCTTGAATGCACTAAAGTGCATTGTAGGATATCTTGGCCGTAAGCTAACAATATTCATGGTACCTTTAGTCTCGATCCAATGAGGCACAACATTCATCGGGAGTCCCTGTTGAAGAACATCGTATAGTAACATACTTACCAATGAAGTTTAGCTTAAAAATAATGTATGATAAAGATGCACTAAGGACAAATAGTAAAAATCTTACCGTCTCTCCTAAATAAATGTGACCGTAGTTCAATAAGAACAATATTGGTCGCACGTTTTGAGTACTAACATTTCTAAGTGGAGGAAGAAAATTTGTCTTGACAGTATGAAGATCCTCAAGCCATGAAACATAATGACTTATCTCCTCGCAGTTTAATTCAGCCCCGGGACAGTAGTAGGTCCTGTCTACCAAGCGCTGGACATGTTTGCTTGAACGGAAATAAGCTGACAATAGAAATTAGTTGTCAACTATTTTTGAATAAACAATATCAAAGACATAAATATGATTGAGAAACTCACATAATGGTATAACTGGAGGCGTCTGCACATCGACCTAGATGTCGATATTGCCTTCAATATCATCTTCCGGACGAATATCAAAGGTGATAACCATATCAGGCTCAAATTCATAAGTCTTGCATTGTGCTTGCCAAGTTTTGCATCCAAAATAGGTGTAGTCATCAGCGTTCTATAATTTTGCATGGAAAATACAACCATGCTTGGTCTTCAAGTAAACTCTCTTTACCTCCATAGTATGACTGAAACCTATCTTATCCAAGACAAAAACTCTTCCATGGCAGGGGATACGCTAGTAGAATAGTAAAAAAATAAATTATAAGTTGAAGCAAATGAAGCAGATGTCATGCTTAATTACGAAAAAAGACTTGTCGTCGTGACTTACTGTATCCACTTCGAAGTTCTCGTCCAGCTTGATGCAGAAGCGCCTATCATCATCTAGGAAGATTCCGTCGCACATGCTGCACTCGTCTTTGCAGTATTTGCAAATACTGAAGTCCTTTTCATCCTCAAACATTTCCTATGTTCATAGTTGAAACATTAATTGAAAATCGATCGAAGACAACTACCAGGATACTCAACACACAAATCCGGGCCACTTGATATTTCCTACATATTCTGGCACAAGTCATGCCAAAATTCACGGAAAAATACGGCATGACCTTTGCTAAAATAGGACATAACGAGTGCCTCAAATTTGGCTGAACGGAAATGAATCAACACTCTGGCAAAACATAGGCCACTTGGAGGTGTAACCTGCAAACATGACCGGCCACTTGGGCAAGCACATATCCAATTTGAGCAACACAAGATATACATTTCAAAATATCTTATTGGACTCATATTGACAAGGGCATTCAATAAGCAAAACCAAATCGTAAAATAAATAAGTATTCAAATTAGCATGCATTCAATAAGCAAAAGTAAAACATCTCATGTGTCCGTACTTTGTCGAATATTATCACTAATACATCCCGAATAGTATCATACATATAACATCACTAATACAACTAAAACCCTAGCGCACGACAGGTACCGGCGCGGGTGATGGACACCCACAGAGAAGGAACCATCACAGGATCATAGCTTGAGTGAGATCCCTGGAGAACCTGCTAGGTATTGGAGAACCTGTGCTCCAACACAAACAACTAGCGGCGGATGTGTGCGTCCTCCGCACTGACACGGTGACGCACCACCTCCGCGGGGTCCTCGAGCCTCTGGACCATCACTGGCCCACGCGACCGCCACCAAAGAAGGTTCTGGTAAACGACGGGCTGTGTAACGCCCTCGATGCAGCTATATCTCCCACGTGTCGAAGCATGACTTAGAGGCATAACCGCATTGAAAGCAATGTCGCAAGTGAGGTAATCTTCACACAACCATGTAATACATAAAGGGAAAGAGATACATAGTTGGCTTACAATCGCCACTTCACACAAATACAAGAATAAAGCATTACATCAATCAGATCCAATCAAGGTCCGACTATGGAACCAAAATAAAAGAAGAACCCCAAATGCGACAAGGTCCCCGATCGACCCCAACTGGGCTCCACTACTGATCAACTAGAACAAAACAACATAAATGACAAGATCTTCATCGAGCTCCTCCTTGAGCTTGGTTGCATCATCTGCACGGACTCATCGGCACTTGCAAGCTGGTTTTGGAAGTATCTGTGAATCACGGGGACTCAGCAATCTCACACCCTCGCGATCAAGACTATTTAAGCTTATGGATAAGGTAAAGGTATGTGGTGGAGCTGCAGCAAGCAACTAGCATATATGGTGGCTAACATACGCAAATGAGAGCGAGAAGAGAAGGCAAAGCATGGTCGATAAAAGTATGATCAAGAAGTGATCCTAAAACAACCTACGTCAAGCATAACTCCAACACCGTTTTCACTTCCCGGACCCCGCCGAGAAGAGACCATCACGGTAAGTTCAAATCCCTGCAGGGGAGCCCCAACTTAGCCCATCACAAGCACTCACGGTCAACGAAGGAATAGACCTCCTAGCGGGAAAACCCGATCAGACTCGGAATCCCGGTTACAAGACATTTCGACAATGGTAAAACAAGACCAGCAAAGCCACCCGAATGTGCCGACAAATCCCGATAGGAGCTGCACATATCTCGTTCTCAGGGCACACCGGATCGTCCAAACTTCCGGTAGGCCAGCCCAGAGTTGCCCCTGGTTCCCACCGGTGGCTGACAAGTTGGACCAACACTAAGAGGAGCACTAGCCCAGGGTTTAAATAAAGATGACCCTTTAGTCTGCAGAACCCAAGGGAAAGAAAAGGCTAGGTGGCGAAAGGTAAAACCAATGTTGGGCCATGCTGGAGAAGTTTTATTCAAGGCGAACTGTCAAGGGGTTCCCATTATAACCAAACCGCGTAAGGAACGCAAAATCCGGGAACATAACACCGATATGACGGAAACTAGGGCGGCAAGAGTGGAACAAAACACCAGGCATAAGGCCGAGCCTTCCACCCTTTACCAAGTATATAGATGCATTAATTAAATAAGAGATATTGTGATATCCAACAAGTAAACATGTTCCAACAAGGAACAACATCTCCATGTTCCAACAAGGAACAAACTTCAATCTTCACCTTCAACTAACAACGCTATAAGAGGGGCTGAGCAAAGCGGTAACATAGCGAAACAACGGTTTGCTAGGACAAGGTGGGTTAGAGGCTTGGTTCAACAATATGGGAGGCATGATAAGCAAGTGGTAGGTATCGCAACATCGGCACAGCAAAAGAGCGAGCATCTAGCAAGCAAAGATAGAAGTGATTTCGAGGGTATGGTCATCTTGCCTGAAATCCCGCAAGGAAGAAGAACGAGTACATGAAGAAGACAAACGGATGTAGTCGAATGGATCCTCACACACGACGTTACCGGAACCAACCCGAAGAAGCAAACACCGGAAAGAAACACACAACATAGTAAACAACCAACACATGAACATGGTATGATATGCGGGATGCGGTATGTGATGGATATGCATGATTTGCAAAGGAAAGATGGAACCTGGCCTCAACTTGGAAATCCAAGAGTGCCACTATAAAGTTGAGGTGATTTCTGTTGAAATCGATATAAAGATCACCGGAATCGGAGTTACGGTTTGGAAATGGCAAGCAATTCAAATATGACACCGGTCTGCGATTTACAGCAAGTAGCCATCTAAATGCAACAAGATGAACATGCTACAGCACCCAAACATGGCAACAAAATACATGGCAAGGATCCAATCAAGATGTTTAACAAAAGATGAACACTGAGCTACGGCCAATTCATCCATTAACAGGTTCAAACAAGCATGGCAAAAATGCAAATGGTAGACAGATCTCAGACTTAGTAAAATTAACACTTGTCTGGAATTTCAGATCAGATAGCACCCTTTGGAGCAATAAAACTATATGCTACGGGACCTGAACATGGCAAAGTAAAGCATGGAAAGGAGCCACTCAAAGAGCTTAACAAAAGTCCCTTAGTGACCTTGAGCCAAAAGGGATCAGAAAATACATTTACAAGCATGTGAACATGGCAAAAACATAATCAGTTCTCAGACTTAGTGAAAACTGGAACATGCTGAAAACAGATATCAAGTAGGCATGTTTACAAGCTCGATGCACTCACTACAGAGCAAGTCATGCCAAGCTAAGCATACACCTATCAAGAATACATAAAATGCAAGCTAGACATGGCAAGAACAATAAGATAGCATGCACGGATCAACTACAACATCCTCGGCAAAATCGCTAACAAGTAGACAATCTGCCCAGATTTACGAAATGACAAAAGTAGAGCTCGATTGACTCAAGCTAGGGTGCTCCAAAATTGCAAACAAAGACATGGATGGATAGAGAACTACAAGATTAACAAAACATCCTTACTGATCATCCTCAAAAGAGGCATGGATCACTAGGAAACAACATGAACATATGGCCATATGAGATAAACAGTGCAAGGACTTAGTGGAAATGCCAAGTCCCTGAAATCAGCATTACCAAGTGCGTCTGACAATTATCTAAAGTAGCACTCTTATAACAGCATTTAGGGCATCAAGATGAACTCAAATGAAAATGATGCAATGAGATGAAATGATGTACTCTCTGAGACGAACATTTTGATATGCTATATGCCCAAAACGGATGTACGGATGCAAAGTTATGGCACGATGAACAGAGACATATGAATCTGGGAATTTCGGGGACATAGTGAAATTATACCTCCGCGAAAGTCAACGCGGGATGGGGGGATCCGGGACAGAATGGATCGGGACGCGGGGAGGCGTTTGGTTCACCGGACCGGTGGATCTCATCCAACCTGATCCAGATCCAAAGCGGGTCGGGTCCGGCAACGACGAAGACGGCTAGAGGCGGGGAAGAAGGCGGCGGAGGTCAACACCGGCGCGGCCGCGGGCTGTGGGCGGCGCGGGGCGCCGTGGAGGCGGCGGGCGGGGCTTGCACCGGCGGGCCAAGCGAAGGAGGCGGTGCGGGCGGTCTCCACTGAGGTCACGCCGGCGACGAGCTGCGGTGTACGGCAGCGACGGGAGCTGCCGGCGGAGGCGGCGGGGACAGGCGGCGCGTCGAGGACGGGCGGCTGGCGGCGGGAATCGGGCCTGGAGGGCCGGATCTGGGCTCCTCAGGCCCGGCAGCGCGGGGACGGCGGCATGGACAGGTGGTAGCTCCTGATTCATCCACCGCGGCGGCGCGGACATTGTCCGGCGGCGGGGAAAATGTCCGGTGACGCAAAGGAGGATTGGATCTAGGGTTTCGCCCGAAAATTTCGGGGGGAGGTGCAAATATATAGGTAGAGGGAGCTAGGACAGTCCAAATGAGGTGCAGTTTTCGGCCTCGCGATCGTGATCGAACGAGCGAGATGATGGAGAGGGTTTAGGTGGGTTTTGGGCCAAAATGGAGGGGTGTTGGGCTACAACACACACGAGGCCTTTTCGGTCCCTCGGTTAATCGTTGGAGCATCAAACGAAGTCCAAATGGTACGAAACTTGACAGGCGGTCTACCGGTAGTAACCCAAGGCCGCATGGCAAGTCTCGGTCCAATCCGGAAATGTTTAATCCCCAAACGAAAGAAAGGTAGAAATGACCACCGGAGGAGAACGAAGCGCCGGAATGCAAAACGGACAACGGGAAAAATGCTCGAATGCATGAGACGAAGACGTATGCAAATGAAATGCACATGATGACATGATATGCAATGCATGAGACGCAAGCAATGACAAGGCAACAAAAACGAATAACTGAAAGACACCTGGCACATCAGTCTCGGGGCATTACAACACTCCACCACTATGAGAGGATCTCGTCCCGAGATCTAGAATGGCACCGGAGGGAAAAACGGAAGAGCAAGAGAAGAGGTAAAACTAAGTTGCTTCTTTGACCAATGAGTGAAACCAAAGAACCTTGAAAAGGTTAAGCCATTCGAGAAAAGAATGCAACGGAGATGAACAAAGTTGAAAACACTCCGTTAGAAAAAAGAGGAACAAGGAAGAACTACTTCGAGCAGCAATTCGATTGAAAAGAAAAGGAATTGAATAAGAACTTGGTAAGATGAGAAGATACTTGATGAAATCACAACACACCGCCTCCGGAACGAAAGAATAGAATATAGATAATTGAAATAAAAGAATGGTGAAGCAAATGCCTACTTCTGTCACAAAAAGAGTTTGAGAAGGCATCCTTAGGAGAAGGGTCGAACGGAGTTGTTGGAACACCAACAACGAAAAGAATAAGCTTGATGTGGGCTTATGGAATACAACTCAAATTATGAGGTGACAACCTGCCACTCACGGGAAAAGAATTGTATTGATATGAACAAGGAGACGAGAAAGTATATCGCACCGGAAAGGATAAATGAAGAAATTGGATCATTGATAAACACCATGAGAGCGACAATCCTTAAAGGAAAGCTTAAGGTGAAATATAACCCAAGATAATTCCAATGAAGAAAATGATGGATTTAAAATATCTCATCCTTGACAACATGTGAATCATGAAACATGAACTCAAATTATCAAGAATGACATAATACCACCTCCAATGATACAGTTGAAAGAATTGCACTCCGGATTACAATATGAAGAAATCTTGAGCTTCTTAGAAAAGAATCTCTAT
Source organism: Triticum monococcum (assembly GCA_034509565.1). Lineage (NCBI taxonomy): Eukaryota > Viridiplantae > Streptophyta > Magnoliopsida > Poales > Poaceae > Triticum > Triticum monococcum. The sequence continues at coordinate 300,700,686 of CM067844.1, read as the reverse complement.
GAAAAACTTTGAGAAGGGATTGAATCCTTGATGAACCATCATGTAGAACCTTCATGAAGAACTCCGGTAATAAAAGAATGATCCAAAATAATTGAATGATGAAGAGAATAAGATTGAAGCCTCGCAATGATTTAGATAGAGATCTCCGTGATAATATAATTGAGAAAGCTTGGAACTCCGGGAAAAATAGAAGATGAAATAATTGAAATCAGGAATTTGACGAGCCTCTGGAATAGGGAATTAAGTTCACTCGATGAAACAAGAATAAGAATTACATTATGCTTATCCATCACGAATTAAATAGATGACAACCAACGGATTTGGCATATTACTTATTCTCGTGGAAAGGATTAAAGAGAGGTATAAGTTGAGCTTGAGAAGGTCTTCACGATCCACCGGTAGAATTTGGAAAACATGAATGCATTTATATGATAAACGAAGGAAGGAGAAACTTAGAAGAAACACCGTAGGAATTGAACATAAAAATAGCAAGAGCACAAATTCACCTGGAAGACTTGGAAAACGAAAGAAGATACTTGAAGGAATTTAGATACAAGAGAATGAATAAATCACGAGCTGATTAGAGGATCCTTGATCTAAGCACCGGTATGATTTAGAGTATGAGAGCTGAAAGCTGGAATGAATAAATCTTCTGAAATGATGGGCTTTGGACAAATCAAACTTAAAAGAATCTTTAATTTCTCCGGATAGGTGAAAATAATTCACACAATCGAAAAACAATTATGAAAGGATGGCATCAAGATAGAACCACGAATCTTGAAGAGAGTGGAGCAAGATTGAGAGAAAAATCCTCTTCGGTCTTCAAAATCGGAGATTGACGATGAGATACGTCACCATGAATTATTGAGGCACACCGGAATGAAGAATGGAAAAGTTGAGCCAACGATGAAAAGAATTTGAAAGATCTTGGAGAAATACATATGACTGATGCTGAATCATTCTTACGTCAAACTTTGAAAAGAATTTGATTATAACTCCGGAAAAATAAGAAGAGTCAGGTAAGATCCTGGGAAAAGACCTGTGGGTTAGGGCCCACTCAAAAGAAACACCGTTGAACGATTACTTGAAAAGAAGATTGCACCGGTTGAGTTAAACGGCTTGAATGAGATAACAACCTCGAAATAGGTTGAACGGATCTTGAATGACAAGACGAGCCTTTTGAGATATCTTGAGAAATCCAGAACAATAGAATAGCAAGCGGGGAAGATTAAGAGGTGCACCGGCTTAAGAACACATTTTAAACGAGGAAAAGGATGTGATCAACACAGCTTGACTTGAAACCACCGGAGATGAAAAGAATGAAGAATGATGAACTTGAGGTTCCATTAGGATCTTCATGAGAATCACCGGATAAGAACATTGACGGAAAAGAATGGAGAGACTTCACAAGAATAAAAGGATACTTGATAAAGAAATCTTAGTCCTTGAAGAAAAAGGGTGGGTGGGCGGGAAAAACAAAGACAACTTGGAACGGATGAACAAACAACATTGAGGAGAACTGATAATTGATCTTGCGGATGTTGAAATGATCGGATCCACTTGAAGAGAAGCACGCCGGTTACAAGGATTGACATGAAAAACTCGATGATCGAGAAGGATTAGTGTTCACATCGGGGTATGAGAACATCGCTTAGGAAAAGGTATGGAATCAACATTTGACTTCGAAGCAACTCGAATACCACAACTGAAAACAAAAACAAAGGATTGGCTTGCAAAATAAGCCAGAAAACATATGATAGAGATTTCGTCCAAAGTTTTCGTGGTGGGGCCTACACGGGCTCGATCGTACAGCACCATCATGTACAAGGCAGTGCACATGACATACGAAGCGTCCCCGAGTCGGCATAGCCAAGGACTCTTTAAGACACAACGAGACCACTGTAAAATCAACCGTGAATAGGCGGACCACTAGACGTCGAACCCCAATTTCATATCATACATCTATCGGAAAGATATCCTAAGAGCTACTTGAATTCCCGCTTTTAAACTTCCGAACCTTTCCGGTTATGCAATCAGGTGTTGGGGATACAGGGGAAGCATAATATCTCACCCAAAACTAATAAATCCTACATCCAGCTGTCTCCATCCTTCAACACATAACCAAGAAACCTTCGGAAATCATCTACCTCAACCTTCGAAAAGCATCCGTTATACAAGTTATGGCAATACTCCCGAAATCCCGCCCCAGTACTAGGTGGCGTCGAGGTTATCTCACCAACAACTGCATAAAAGAGATTTTCGATGTCGGCGAACTAAACTCAGGTATTCCAGAACTACAACGATAAAATTGTGACGACAACACCTCGGAGCTCAACTCTCCGGGACACTGCCACAACCCCTAAATGACAGGAGGCACCAAGAACAATGTTCTCATCACAAATCCATCGGAATGATTCCAAGATACCCGTGTGATCCTAAATTTTTTTTAGTGAAATTTGAGAAGAGAAGGGTCAAAACTCTACGTCAGGATGCCTTACCAGAGCGACGAAGGGACTGTGGAGTAAAAAGAATTCCTAACTCTCTGATATATAATTCCTAAATGACTAAAAACATTTTTTCTAGACTCAACAACGGCTGCTAAAAACGATCAAGCAGTTCGGGCTCCTAAGGTCGGGGATGGCTCTGATTACCAACTTGTAACGCCCTCGATGCGGCTATATCTCCCCCGTGTCGAAGCACGACTTAGAGGCATAACCGCATTGAAAGCAATGTCGCAAGTGAGGTAATCTTCACACAACCCATGTAATACATAAAGGGAAAGAGATACATAGTTGGCTTACAATCGCCACTTCACACAAATACAAGAATAAAGCATTACATCAATTAGATACAATCAAGGTCCGTCTACGGAACCAAAATAAAAGAAGAACCCGAAATGCGACAAGGTCCCTGATCGACCCCAACTGGGCTCCACTACTAATCGATTAGAACGAAACAACATAAAGGACAAGATCTTCATCGAGCTCCTCCTTGAGCTTGGTTGCATCATCTGCACGGACTCATCGGCACCTGCAAGCTGGTTTTGCATGTATCTGTGAGTCACGGGGACTCAGCAATCTCACACCCTCGCGATCAAGACTATTTAAGCTTATGGATAAGGTAAAGGTATGTGGTGGAGCTGCAGCAAGCAACTAGCATATATGGTGGCTAACATACGCAAATGAGAGCGAGAAGAGAAGGCAAAGCATGGTCGATAAAAGTATGATCAAGAAGTGATCCTAAAACAACCTACGTCAAGCATAACTCCAACACTGTGTTCACTTCCCGGACCCCGCCGAGAAGAGACCATCATGGTAACACACGTGGTTGATGTATTTTAATTAAGGACAACTTCAGGTTTTCTACAACCGGACATTAACAAATTCCCATCTGCCCATAACCGCGGGCACGACTTTCAAAAGTTGAAATCCCTACAGGGGAGTCCCAACTTAGCCCATGACGAGCTCTCACGGTCAACAAAGGAATAGACCTCCTAGCGGGAAGACCCGATCAGACTCGGAATCCCGGTTACAAGACATTTCGACAATGGTAAAACAAGACCAGCAAAGCCACCCGAATGTTCCGACAAATCCCGATAGGAGCTGCACATATCTCGTTCTCAGGGCACATCAGATCGTACAAACTTCCGGTAGGCCAGCCCAGAGTTGCCCCTGGTGGCCATCGGCGGCTGACAAGTTGGACCAACACTCAGAGGAGCACTGGCCCGGGATTTAAATAAATATGACCCTTGAGTGTGCAGAACCCAAGAGAAAGAAAAGGCTAGGTGGCGAAAGGTAAAACCAATGTTGGGCCATGCTGGAGAAGTTTTATTCAAGGCGAACTATCAAGGGGTTCCCATTTTAACCCAACCGCGTATGGAACGCAAAATCCGGGAACATAACACCAATATGACGGAAACTAGGGCGGCAAGAGTGGAACAAAACACCAGGCATAAGGCCGAGCCTTCCACCCTTTACCAAGTATACAGATGCATTAATTAAATAAGAGATATTGTGATATCCCAACAAGTAAACATGTTCCAACAAGGAACGACATCTCCATGTTCCAACAAGGAACAAACTTCAATCTTCACCTTCAACTAACAACGCTATAAGAGGGGCTGAGCAAAGCGGTAACATAGCCAAACAACGGTTTGCTAGGACAAGGTGGGTTAGAGGCTTGGTTCAACAATATGGGAGGCATGATAAGCAAGTGGTAGGTATCGCAACATAGGCATAGAAAAAGAGCGAGCATCTAGCAAGCAAAGATAGAAGTGATTTCTAGGGTATGGTCATCTTGCCTGAAATCCCGCAAGGAAGAAGAACGAGTCCATGAAGAAGACAAACAGATGTAGTCGAACGGATCCTCACACACAACGTTACCGGAACCGACCCGAAGAAGCAAACACCGGGAAGAAACACACAACATAGTAAACAACCAACACATGAACATGGTATGATATGGAGGATGCGATATGCGATGCATATGCATGATTTGCAAAGGAAAGATGGAACCTGGCCTCAACTTGGAAATCCAAGAGTGCCACTAGAAATGTGAGGTGATTTCGGTTGAAATCAATATAAAGATCACCGGAATCGGAGTTACAGTTTGGAAATGGCAAGCAATTCAAATATGACACCGGTCTGCGATTTACAGCAAGTAGCCATCTAAATGCAACAAGATGAACATGCTACAGCACCCAAACATGGCAACAAAATACATGGCAGGGATCCAATCAAGATGCTTAACAAAAGATGAACACTGAGCTACGGCCAATTCATCCATTAATAGGTTCAAAAAAGCATGGCAAAAATGCAAACGGTAGACAGATCTCAGACTTAGTGAAATTAACACTTGTCTGGAATTTCAGATCAGATAGCACTCTTTATAGCAATAAAACTATATGCTACAGGACCTGAACATGGCAAAGTAAATCATGGCATGGAGCTACTCAAAGAGCTTAACAAAAGTCCCTTAGTGACCTTGAGCCAAAAGGGATCAGAAAATACATTTGCAAGCATGTGAACATGGAAAAAACATAATCAGTTCTCAGACTTGGTGAAAACTGCAACATGCTGAAAACAGATATCAAGTAGGCATGTTTACAAGCTCGATGCACTCACTACGGAGCAAGTCATGTCAAGCTAAGCATACACCCATCAAGAATAGATAAAATGCAAGCTAGAAATGGCAAGAACAATAACATAGCATGCACGGATCAACTACAACATCCTCGCCAAAATCGCTAACAAGTAGACAATCTGCCCAGATTCACGAAATGACAAAAGTAGAGCTCGATTGACTCAAGCTAGGGTGCTCCATAATTGTAAAAAAAGACATGGATGGATAGAGCACTACAAGATTAACAAAACATCCTTATTGATCATCCTCAAAAGAGGCACGGATCACTAGGAAACAACATGAACATATGGCCATATGAGATAAACAGTCCAAGGACTTAGTGGAAATGCTAAGTCCCTGAAATCAGCATTACCAAGTGCCTCACTTTGCAAGCTTGTGCTAGTCACCACACACATCACAAAAATACATGTAGAGCTCATGGGCATATCATGCACACAACAATCATGGCAAAAATGACAAATATCTAAATGGAGCAGCAGATCTGACAATTATCTCAAGTAACACTCTTCTAACGGCATTTCGGGCATCAAGATGAACTCAAATGAAAATGATGCAATGAGATGAAATGATGTACTCTCTGAGATGAACATTTTGATATGCTATATGCGCAAAACGGATCTACGGATGCAAAGTTACGGCACGATGAACTGAGGCATATGAATCTGGGAATTTTAGGGGCTTAGTGAAATTATAGCTCCACGAAAGTCAACGCGGGACGGGGGGATCCGGGACGGAATGGATCGGGACGCAGGGAGGCGTTTGGTTCACCGGACCGGTGGATCTCATCCAACCTGATCCAGAACCAAAGCGGGTCGGGTCCGGCGACGACGAAGACGGCCGGAGGCGGGGAAGAAGGCGGTGGAGGTCAAATCCGGCGCGGCCGCGGGCTGCGGGCGGCGAGGGGCGCAGTGGAGGCGGCGGCCGGGGCTTGCACCGGCGGGCCAAGCGAAGGAGGCGGCGCGGGCGGTCTACGGCGAGGTCGCGCCGGCGAGGCGACGTCGGAGAGCGCCGGCGATGAGCTGCGGTGTACGGCGGCGACCGGAGCTGTCGGCGGAGGCGGCGGGGACAGGCGGCGTGTCGAGGACAGGCGGCTGGCTTAGGGAATCGGGCCCGGAGGGCCGGATCTGGGCGCCTCAGGCCCGATGGCGCGGGGACGGCGGCATGGACAGGTGGCAGCTCTTGATTCGTCCGACGCGGCGGTGCGGACATTGTCCGGCGGCAGGGAAAATGTCCGGTGACGCAGAGGAGGATTGGATCTAGGGTTTCGCCCGAAAATTTCGGGGGGAGGTGCAAATATATAGGTAGAGGGAGCTAGGAGAGTCCAAATGAGGTGCGGTTTTCGGCCACACGATCGTGATCGAACGACAGAGATGATGGAGAGGGATTAGGTGGGTTTTGGGCCAAAATGGAGGGGTGTTGGGCTGCAACACACACGAGGCCTTTTCGGTCCCTCGGTTAACCGTTGGAGCATCAAACGAAGTCCAGATGGTACGAAACTTGACAGGCGGTCTACCGGTAGTAAGCCAAGGCTGCATGGCAAGTCTCGGTCCAATCCGGAAATGTTTAATCCCCAAATGAAAGAAAGGTAGAAATGACCACCGGAGGAGAACGAAGCGCCGGAATGCAAAACGGACAATGGGGAAAATGCTCGAATGCATGAGACGAACACGTATGCAAATGAAATGCACATGATGACATGACATGCAATTCATGACACGCAAGCAATGACAAGGCAACAACAACGAATAACTGAAAGACACCTGGCACATCGGTCTCGGGGAGTTACAGGCTGACTCCTCACCAACCTGCGCCCCCGGTAGGTAGCGCCTCCTAGTACCACCCGAGCGGAGCCCAGTCCAGGACATGGCCCATCTGGTGACATAGGCGTCCTCCGCCGACTCGACGACGAGGATGCGGGATAGGCATCATCGACGTCGATGCAGGAATAATTGCTTTAACATAAAAAATAACAACAAATGTGACATGTTCAACTAGTTCTTACGATTAAATCTAGTCAATTAGTTCTATACATAATAAAATGAATAATGACATAAAAAAGGCCTATGCTTTGCAGGAATGTTGACTCCTTCCCGGTGCGGTGAATCCCGGGCACTCGATATGTCCTAGTTTGTAGCACAAGTCATGCCGAAATTCATGGAAAATTTCAGCATGACTTTTACTAAAAAGTGGACAAATCGAGAACCTGGAATTTGCCGGAACGGAAACGAATCAACATTCCGGCAAAACATAGGCCACTCGACTTCATTCCCTGGAAACAACAAAGCCACTTGGGCACAATCGAACCACTTCAATAATGGAATATGCAAATGAACATCAATGACATATATCATATAACAACAATCTGGTTTTTTGTTTACATAGCAACAACTAGTTTAAACAAGTTTTTGAAAGAAAAACAATTCTGTTTTTTGTTTGTAGCTAAATGCCACAGCTACTGTTTTTTATTTATAGCTAAATGCTATTGTTTTTGTTTATAGCTAAATGCTATTGTTTTCTATAGCTAAATGTTATTGGTTTTTATTTATAGCTAAATGCTATTGTTTTATTTATAGATAAATGATGCTATTTTTTATTTATAGCTAATGTATATACCCTCTGTTAATGCCCTAGCTAAATGCTATTATTTATATACCCTCTGTTAATTTAAAGCTAAATTGAACTACTATTTAGGCATTTTCATAAAAAATACCCTAGCTTATTTCCTAAAAATATCTAATTTTTTCCTTAATGCTAAAAAAATTCCTACTGTCGTATACAAATCTAGGGTTCATATGAACATCATCGCAGCAGCAACATATATATGAACACATCTAGCTAGGGTTCATATGAACAAATATATATGAACAAATCATCACAACAGAGAGTAGAGAGAGAGGAGAGGCACATCCTTACAGTGACTGCGGCTAGGGAGGGGCGGGTGGCGTCGAGGTCGGGGTCGGGGCTCGCGCACGCGGCGGAGGGCGGCGTCGAGGTCGGGGTCAGGGGCGGCGTCAAGGTCCGCGGGGGCGTCAAGGTCGGGGTCATGGGCGGCGTCAAGGGTGTGCGGCGGGCGGTGGTGAGGTTGAGGTCAGTGACGGGCGGTGGTGGTGAGCTCGAGTTTGGTAGGGCGACGACGGCAATGGAGCAGTTGGGGGAGAGGGGGAAGTGGAGGGGAAGGACTTAGCGAAATTTTGAGCCCGCGCGGCCGGGTGTTAAGTCAAACTAGCAGCAGCGCATTTGGCTGGAACGTTCTATAGCTGAGTTAGCTATAGCGTGTTAAGCAAAACATGCTACATGTATTCCTTTCTGTTTTATAATATCAGTAGCGCTTTGCCCTAAAAAACGCTACTGCTAAGTCAAAGCATGTAAAAACTACAAAAATATAGATTGGTCATCATTGATCTTTTTTTGTATTATCTAAATAGTCAACATGAATCCTCACAGTACCTGTATAGGCACTTGTGAAGATTCATATTGCAGCCACAAAACCTACACATATAGTTCAATGAAGACCAAGTGCTCGAGATAGTTTGAGAAGTAACATATTTAAGTTGGTAAACACCTCATTTGCTTAGTAGTATGGGACTAAATGTAATTAGGTGCAATACTTAGCAGCACCGTATTTGAAGAAAAACGTTGCTACTAGTACTTTAGCAGTAGCGTGTCCTTAGAAGGGCGCTACTACTGTGTCTAGCCGGGGGGCAACGCCATGGCAATTTTAGTAGTAGCGCTTGTTTCACCTAGACCGCTACTGCTACCGTGCTATTAGTAGCACGGTTTCATGAAGCTCGCTACTGCTTAATAGCAGTAGTGTCTGTTTTTCAACCGCGCTGCTACTAAGATTCTGTGTATAAGGTTTTCCCTAGTAGTGGAGGGGGGTGGCGGAATCTTAGCAATAGTCCTGGCGGCGGGAAGCTGGCCCATGGTCTAGAGTGGGATCTTTATCTCAAGGCCACTTCCCATATCGAGGTGTCCTCGGAAGGGTGCTCCATCACCACCAACGAGCCATGAACATCCCCAACAACGAGATCCTGCCCCCCAGCCACTGCGAGGTCCGCAGCTTCATCCTGAGGAGCACTTCCTATGTCAGCCACCACCTCCAGCAAATCTGGTTCCTCGGCTTGAGGGGCTGCATATGAAAGGGCCAAAGAACAATGAAGAAACGGATGTCTCGAAGCGAATGAAGAATCCAGTAGGGGCAGTCAGAGCACGAATGAAAAGAAGGATTATTAACCAAGATACCTAGAGAGGTTTGTCGGGCAGGGGTGTGTGTTTCCCCGGCAACAGATGTTGCCGGGTCATGAGCCTTGTCCTCTGTTGGGTAAGGCTCGGCGGCCTTCCGCACAGTATCAGCCGTGGAAGGTTCCGCGATAGGTCCTTCAGCTTGAGTGGCAGGGGAAGCACGCCCTTTAGGGATGGGATCTCCCTACGCTGTCTCGCCTCCTCCTCAGCTTGGAGGGACAGAGAGGGGGTCTCCGTCATCTCCAGCGGGCGGGGCCAAGTCTCAGCTCCCAGCCTAAGGGCTCGACTGGGGGCTTGGCATGGGGTCTTCTGCATCCGTCCCCACCAAGGCCGAGCTCTCCACATGCTCCGGTGACCCTAGGCACTGGAGCCTCTTCTGGGAACGATGGACGAGGGTCTCCGTGTCCTCCTCCACCTCCCTGATCGGTAGCAACAAACAAAGACAAGAGGTCAGTCAACAAAATTGTTCAAGTCTGCCTAAAAGGTATCTACCACAGAACAGCAATCTTCCTTACACTACTAGGAAAAGGCCTACTAATGGCGCACCAGTTTTGCCTACTAATGGCGCATCACTGGTGCGCCATTAGTATCACGCCACTAGTATTTATTACTAATGGCGCACCACCAAGTGCACCATTAGTATATAACACCATGCGCCATTAGTATGCCTCCCAGGGCCATATTTAACCATGTGCTTTGGCACACTAATGGCGCACTATGGATGGACGCGCCATTAGTATACTTGGCATACTAATGGCGCACTCTGTAGTGATGTGCCATTAGTATGAATATTTGGTTTTATTTTATTTTTTTACTTTTCTGATTTTTGCATAGGTTACAAAATATATTATTTGACAGAATATAGACAGTAGCACAGAGCAACAGCAGATTCATCGAATACAATAGAAGATTAGTCTCCGAATACAATTCATCATATTAGTCTCCGAATTCAAAAGACCGAACAAAGATAAAACATTACAAGTCTCGAGACCGCGAGTATCGAGTTTGTCGGAAGTAATACTAATCCTAACAAGTCCTACTAATCATCATCATACAACTTCTACTCGTTATTCATAACAATTCATACGATCATCATCTTGATAGTCATCGAACCAACCCTACTTAATTGTTCTTAGCACATGATCATCAGTATTAGGCAGGACCTAAATACCCTATTTAAGTTAAAATAGCATAAAACAATGTAGACCCTGACTCTCCATTATGGAGAATGGAGAACATCGTGTCTCCAATTCTTGCGCTTCGCTTCCTTTTGCTTCCAAGAAGCTCCTTACGACTGTCCATACATTTTTTCCATCCTTTGATTTTCATGTCTCCACTTCTTTTAGAAATCTCGTATGGACAGTTGAGATTCGTAGGACGACCTAGCTGTATGTTCAAAACATTAACACTGCCTTTCTGATACATCATATGAGGCACACAATTCTCTAGGATTATCTATTGAAAAACATACTAATAACTTCATAGTTAGCAATGATACTAGTTTTAGAAGTATGCAAAAGATGCACGGATGTCGTAATAGTAAAAATCATACCAGGGTATCTCCATGGTAGTTACCGTAGTTGAACACATGCACTAGTGGCACGTATTTACCATAATGTTGAGGAGTTTGTTTGTGGATAATGTAATTCTCAATGTTAGTACAAAATCCGACCAGATGATTTTTCTCCTTGTAAGTTGTTAATACAGAGCCATCGGTGTAGTGGGTTTTGTCTACCATCTCCCGCACATTCTTTGAACAATAAAAATAAGATTTCAATGGAAATAAGCTGTCAACTATTTTGAAATAAACAATATAAATTAGCTAATAACTATGTTTGAGAAACTCACATAGCGGTAGAACTGGAGGCGTATCAACAAGGACCCAAATGTCCATATTGTCTTGGTTGATGTCAGGATTACCAAGATCCATAGTGATAAGCATACCCTCATCAAAACCATACATCTTGAAAAATGCTTCCCAATTTTTGCAACTAAATGGGTTACGCTCTCAGAATTATATAGATTTACTTCAAAGTCCACATCGTGATGAGTCCTTAGATGAATTTTCTTTGTTTCAGAAATTTCATGGTCTTCAAAGTCTATCCTCTCCAAGACATAGCGTATTGCATGGCATGGGATAAGCTATACTCGAATTGTAAAAGATGAAAATTACACGTTGAAAAAGTTGAAGTCATGCTTAAGTATGAAAATAACACTTGTCATCGTTGTGTACCGTTTCAACTTCGAAGGTCTCCTCGAGATTAATGCTGAAGCACCGATCATCGTCCAGGTGAGGCATGTCGCACAGACCTCGATCGTCGTGGCACCAGTCGCACTCCGACGGGAGACTTTCGTCGTCCGATGATGATGACGACATATCCTATGTTCATAATTCAAAACTACATCATTTAGGGTTTGTCGACACCGAGGCATCCTAAAAGCTGAGCTTTTATCATTTAGGGTTTGTCGACACTGAGGCACCCTAAAAGCCTAAGCTTTCATCATTTAGGTTCTTATCGACACCGAGGCACCCTAAAAGCCTAAGCTTTCATCATTTAGGTTCTTATCGACACCGAGGCACCCTAAAAGCCAAGGTTTTATCATTTAGGGTTTGTCGACGTCGAGGCACCCTAAAAGCCCAAGCTTTCATCATTTAGGTTTTGTCGACGCCGAGCCACCCTAAAAGCATAAGCGTACATCATTTAGGTTCTCATCGACACCGAGGCACCCTATAGAAGCCAGGTTAAGTTTTCATCATTTATGGTTTGTCGATGCCGAGGTACCCTAGGTTGGGCCTAATCACTTGGCACTAATCACTTGGCTCTATTGCCACCTATGTTGGGTTTATCATCTAGGGTTTAGGGCCTAATCACTTGGCTCTATTGCCACCTATGGTTTAATACAACAAGAATGGTGGGGCAGTTGATCCTACTTAACTAAGTACTACGATACCCCGGCCCATGCATTAGTCGCAAGTACCCCATATGTCCTATTTTTAGCAAAGTCGTGCTAAAATTCACGGAAAATTTCAGCATGACCTTTGCTGAAAATAGGACATATGGAGTACCCGAATTTGCCGGAACGGAAGTTAATCGACATTCCGGCAGACTCAAGGGCCTCTCGGGGTACCTGCAAATTCATCACGACACATTTCTGTTTGATTTTCAAACCACACACTTACTTTCAACTATAAACAAAACTGACTTGCTGTTAATGAAACTCATGGTGGAAGTAACAACTAGGAGCATGTCATTATCATGGCAGTCCACTATATATTTTTATGACAAAATACATCATTATCAGGGCACATTATGGCCATTTTCTTACATGATGCTAACTGTACCTAACTGATTTTTTTGACAGTAGCTCAAGTTTTTTACAATAGCTCCTAACTATACCTAACTGAATTTTTTGATAGTAGCTCAAGTTTTTGACAGTAGCTCCTAACAGTAGCTCCTAACTGAATTTTCTTCTTAAAGGGAAGGCTGACTTAAGTGGCAAGATGATACAATTTGCGTAACATAACAATATATGCATCTTAATATAACACCATCTCCTAACAGAAATAGTATCCAGATCTACTAGGGGGCAAAGTAGAACTGATATTCTTTTGCTGACCTCTAGTACAAGGTATAGGAGAGGAGGTAAGAGAAGAAATAGTGACATTTCTCTTAGCAGGAGACTTTTTCTCTCTTCTAGAAACAACAGTAAATTTCTCCTCCTCTTCCACTACAATATCATGCCAACTTAGAACAGGGAGGCGACATTTCCATTCGAGTCATGAATATCTAAACAGTGTTCAGTTTTCTTACTAATTTGTTCCCTGGATAATTCCAATTCCTTGAGAACATGAATAAAATCAAAATTATCCAGAGGTATATCAACACCCATCATTGATGCTCTAAACATAATCTCCTTAGCTACTTAATTCCCCAACCCTAGCTACTTAATTCTCCAACACCTTTTCTTGTCCAAAATTCTCCAACCCCTAACCCTAGAACACATCAGAAGGAAATCAAGAGGGGGAAGAGGGGGAAGTGGCTCGGGTGCTCACTGGGGAGGTCGAGGGCGACTCGGGGTAGCCGGAGCTAGTCGAGGCGGCGCGAATTTGGCGTCGAGCGGTGGCGATGGTGGCCGAGGCGGAGGAAATCGGCGGGCGTCCGAGGAGGTGCGGGGGCGGCGGCGGCGTGGGGGCGGCGATGGAGATGGAGGCGCGGGGGCGGCGGCGGCGTGGGGGCGGCAACGGAGACGGAGGCACGGGGGCGGCGGCGGCGTGGGTCGGGGCAGCGGGCGGGGGAATTAGCTAGGGGGGCGAGGGAGAGGGAGGAAGGGGATCTGGCGAGGGGGAGGGAATTAGCTAGGGGGTAATCTTACTAATGGCGCACCCGCGGTCGGTGCGCCATTAGCAATCTTTTTTTACATAGCAATGGCGCACCAGGCAAAGGTGCGCCATTAGTAATCTTTTTTAGTAGTTTTGAAAAAAATTAAAAAAAAAGTTCACTAATGGCGCACCGTGGGAGTGGTGCGCCATTACTAGTTCAACTAGTAATGGTGCACCACTCCCACAGTGCGCCATTAGTAGTTTTGAAAAAAAAATTAAAAAAAGTTTTTTTACTACGCACCGTGGATGTGGTGTGCCATTAGTATTTGGACACTAATTGCGCACCGACACATGGTGCGCCATTAGTATATAGTAATGACGCACCACATTTCTGGTGCGCCATTAGTGTCAATTCCATCTATAGCCCTTTTCCTAGTAGTGTTACTCTTCCGCGATGAGCATGGAGTTCAAGTTGAACTCCGTGAGAAAGGGAGAATCCCTTCCTCTCTTCAGAGGTGTAAGGGTGGAACCCCCCGGCAGCCTTGGTGCCTGCCGTCACATCAGGAGCTCCAGGGAAGATGAGCTTTGCGAGGAGCTCGAGCCGGACCGGGGGCTGGACTCCGCCTCCGTGGCTGCGGGCAATTTCGTGGAAGAAGCCTTGGCCTGAGCAAGGCGAGGGGATTGGAGACACGCCACATCGGCCATGATAGACTTGGTGGAGGTTTTCTTTACCCTCTTGCTGGCTAGTGCGGGGTTGGAGGCCGCCGCTCCTCGGGCCGCGACGTGCCTGCGGGTGCGCTAGTCTGGGTCCGGTGCAGGGGCTTGCGGTCCACCCACAAGCCACTCATCTTCAGGGGCCGCTACCGTGTCCTCCTCCCTCTCCTCCTCCTCTCCCTCCTGGAGCTCCGTTGCTGCCGTGGCAAGGGCGTCTAGCCTGGCAAAATCAACCTCGGCAAGTTCTTCCCCGGCAGATCCTTCCGCGGCTCACGCTTCGTTGCCGCCCTGGGAGGAGCTTCCATTCCCAGCTTTCCCTTTGCCCTTCCCAGCCTTCGCGGCCTTCTCCATCTCCGCGACGCAGGAAGCCTTGTCCTCCTCAACCCTCTTCAGAATATACGCCACCTTCGTAGTAGAGGTGCGCTTATACATCACACCCTCAGTCCTAGTGGCCTTCTCTACCAGGGCGCTCGACCACTGGAGCTCTTCATCAAGAGTGGGGAGCTTTCGAGATCCTGAAACCCCTTCGCCATTCCAATTCGGCATCCACTTCAGTACCTAGTCGTGGGCAGAGTTGATATTCAGGGGGATGACGGTTGCCTGCAAGCTTGAACTTTCCAAAGTAGCCAAACAGTTGGTCGCACAACCAGCTATGCCCATAAACTGACAAGTTGTTGGCCAGCCCCAGCAGCAACCTCGCCCTGTCTTCCGTGTCTCCATACAGCCACGGAGGCATGTCCCTTTCCTATAGCGGTGAGATGCGGCGGAGAATAAAATCTGCCTCCACATGCTCGTTGGTTAACCTAGCAGCCGCCATACGGGTGATCCTATTGATTGCCGGGCACAACCTATCCTCGGTAAGGCCCTTGATGCTCCAATCCTTGCCGCGCTCAACGCACTCCTGCTGTGCTTCGAAAAACTCGGGGGCTTCTTTTTCCAGGATCCAACACCAGTCCCCTCTCCATTTGTCCCACCTCTCGCGCTGGTATCCAAGGACGTAGTCCCAGATCTTCCTTGCTACACGCGGCATCCAGCTGATGATTCTAGAGAAGTTAACTCTGCTCTCCACCGGCAGAACGAAGTAATGCCGGAATAGATCCACATTGGGCTCCACTCAGACGAAATTCTCACACAAATGCGCGAAGATGGCCATGGTCGCCATTGCATTTGGCATGAAATCAAGGAGGTGGAATCAATAGATGTTCATGATTGCCTCAAAGAACTTAGAAAAGGGAGGGCACAGACCGCAGATGAAGTAAGCAGCGAAGAATTGATAAGAGTTAGGGGGATCCACCTAACCCGCCTCGTAAACTATGGGCGCCCTGTGACCTTTCTTGACGAACCACCCCCACAGATACTCGTACTTCACGTGAAGAATTGGGCCGCTCAAGGAGGACGGAATGAAGACGACATCCTCGCTCTGCTTCTTATTCATCTCCACGGACCTCTTGCTCCCCTCGGCGATGACCTCCTTCGCCGCGGCTGGCGGCTTCTTCTTCTCCACAGGTTTCTTCCCCATTCTTGTGGCGACGCAGAGGGGGAGGGATTCGATGGAGAGGGTGGTGGCAGAAGGAGGAGCGAGGAAAAGAATTTTCACTTGGCTTGCGGAGGAAGAAGATGGAGGAGTGGGTCGACAGACATGTGAATCATGCCACTCTATTTTTTCGTACTCTTAAGGGGGAAGAGCGGGGCAGAGGCATGGCCATTCAGAAAGTTGCTGTTTTACCATAACTGCAATAGCACCACGACCCCACAATGCGCAGTAATTGCACAAGGTCGAAGTACATGAAGGGGCTTCAATAGAGGAACATTGGGTGCCACCACCTATGAAGCCATGGTTATGGTGGGAATATGTCCATACAAGCCAAGGAGGACGCGAAAGCCGCGAGTCTAGGCATCCCAGACCCCTTGGCGGAGTTCACCGTCCCGAAGGAGCGTGACGTCCTCAGGGCCTGGCACCATTGGGACCGAGTGAAGAAGTATTTCGAGACGAACACGGTCATGACGGAGTTCATGAGACAACAGGTAATTTTAGTTTCTGATCAATTTGACTGCATGTTAGTCATATTTGTAAACGATCCATGTGCCTTTTGCAGAGAGAGCAACACAGGATTGCGGCCGAAAGCGACTCGCTGTCTGTGGCGTTGGCGAGGCCCAAGTGGG
The DNA here is from genome assembly GCA_034509565.1 of Triticum monococcum. Lineage (NCBI taxonomy): Eukaryota > Viridiplantae > Streptophyta > Magnoliopsida > Poales > Poaceae > Triticum > Triticum monococcum. Next base: position 300,684,104 of record CM067844.1, on the reverse strand, counting down.
ACACTCCATTCAACCGGGTGTTGAACATATTGAAAGGACACCCGGTGGAGACTCAACTATCGTATGGATGCATCCACGGTGTCAGAGATGGCTCCATGTGGAAGAAGTACTACCATCAGACCACGGAGGAGAGAAAGGAAAGATGAAGGTTAAATTAAGAAAACATCGACAAGAAGGTTGAGATTGCGGTTGAGAAGAAATCATCTGAGATAGTCGCAACAACGGCAGCTGCCGCAAAACATGTGCTTGTAGATATGTCTACTACCTTGGTTCCGGCCGTTTTCAATTGGAGTAGGCAAAATCCAGAAAAAATGCAGCGGACTTTCCCCTTGCTGGCTTCTTCAGGAGCAAGTCGACTAGTGTTGCCCCAGCACCTACAGCTGCACCTGCTACCGCACCGGCTCCCACACCAGCTCCTGCACCTGCTCCCGCACCGGCTCTCACACCTGCTCCAGCACCGGATCTGGCACCGGACGTGCTCGGCGTTGCTTCATCTTTGGCTAAGCTCGACGCCCTCACGGTATCTGTCACAGCGACCCCTTTCAATGAATGTATAATCGCCTGTTTTCGTTGCCTTTTGGATGTCTCCCGCTGCAGGCTTTTCTTTGCAGGCCAACGAAACCCCGTGCACCATATTGTACACCATCGGCGACCAGAAGGTGGATGTGGGGAAGGCGACGATAATGGACCCGAAGGAACCATTGTTCCATAGCCGGCCGATCCCCCCAGACGTCTTCAAGGTTTCCGTGGCCAGTGTGAAATCTGGCCACGAGAATTTGGCTCCTCTGGTACTAGTGGGGGATGACAACGAGACCCCGCGGCGGCTTGGTGATTGTTGCAATGGGTGGGTCCTGTTGTGGCCAAAGAGTCTGCTTCGCCTGGAGGCGGCCGGGAGCACACCTACGAGCAAGCAGTTAGGTATGAACATCAACACCTCACCTACCCAATTAGCATCGGCTGTCGTGCTGGGTGATAGCGGAGGGGGTGAGGAAGAGGATCCATTAGTCGCTGGTGACGTCGCCATAGATGAGGATGAGGATGACGATGACACTCAACAGTATGTCAATATTGGCGCCTACTTAGGGTTTGAGCATCATGAGTCGGTGCCTGAATTGCCGCCTCCGGAGTCTAAACGTATTATGGACAACCTTCTGGTAATAAAGAAGTCTAGGAAGAGACCAAGGAAAGGAAAAAAAAGGTGCTTCTATGATCTTGCCGCCTCAGCAGCCTCGGGTTCAAGACCGTATAGATATCCCCTGTGCGGCAAAATGGCATATCCTCGGTCAACCCATCCTACCTAAAGCAGCGCTAGATGCCAGATTCGGCGATTTAAGGAGACTTCATGACAATGTTCTACAGATAGAGAAAGGCCTCATCGCCTCAAAACATCCAGGATACCCACTCTACGTGGTTAACGTCCCGCCGCAATTGTCGTATGTCGACACATTCCCCGTGGAGGAGTTCTTCCTTCGATTCGATTACATCTTCGACATGTTTCACTTGAAGAAGCTGGATTTTACGTTTGTCCGCCTTTATGCCTACACATGAACTACCTCATTGGGGTTGAGCAGATACCTCATATATGTGTCACTAACCCGTACTTCATGCATGAGGGCTTCTTGGGAGTCTGCGCAGAGCACCAAGAATACGCAAGGGAATACATCGCCAATTTCATGCTCGCTAATAAGGACAAGGAGGCGATTCTCATGCCTTATCATCCCTTGTAAGTCATCCGCGTGGATATCCTCCCTTTGATTTCAATCATTCATTTGCACGGTGGAGGCTAATTAATGTGAGGTGTACTTATTTTGCGCAGCGGCGGGTGCGCCGTCCTCATCATCCTCTACCCCGATACTCCCACGCTCTTTACTTGGACTCGTCGAAGAACATTAACAAAAAATATTACACCCACATCAAGTCTGTTCTCGACAGTGCTATGTTTTACTACGGCACATGGGGTGGAGAGGTCAAGGACAAGAAGAAAAGGTACGGCAGGCCCGCCTTCGGCCATAAGACTGACTTCTGCTGCATCCAGCAACTGAGTGATTCTCTTGATGATAGATTCTATGTCCTACACCACATGCTGGAGTATCGGCAGGATCACCAGAACCTTCGCATGTCACCTAGATCCGGCGATGCCCATATTCTACAATGGGCAAAGAACATAGGAGATATCGAGGATCATCGACTTCGAGCTAAGTTCTATCACATCCAGCACAAACTTTCCCAAATCATCATGAAGGAGGTCATCGGAAAAATAGGGATGTTCTACGAAGAAGGACAAATGTTGTGGAAAGACGTCCGAACATGCGTAGCCGCTCAACGTCTGAACCTGAAGCCTTTCACTAAGCTCGGGGACTATCTCCCTAACTTGGATGGACGGCACGACATGTTGGACTGATTGTCGATATATGACAATGTGTCCATTTAGTCCATACTATCTGTATGACAAAACTTTGAGTTATGGACGACAAAACTTTATTTGTGATGTAATTAAACCATCCTCCTTGACTAGCGAAGATCACTCTAGCTAGGGCATTTTGGGTACGATGAACTTTGTTATTTATGCTTATGATATGTTGCTTCTATTTTTGCCAAGTCTGTATCTTTCTGTTGCTCAACTATATATGTTGCAAATGATCGACACATCTGATGATGCAGGTGTATAGATCATCGATGGCGAAGAAGTGCTATGCCGGGAGTATACGATGAGTGGCCGGAATGTTAGGCCCGGGTGTACCGGTTTCCGGTTTCCGAGCGACAACCAGTAGTTTGTTTTAGGTTCAAGCTAATGTGAGAGAGGGATACGAACTCATGTACTGCATAGTTCCGCCCTGGCACAAAGTGATAGCTCTTCTCGCGTATATCATTGTTTAGATGGATGACGATGTAGTTAAAAGTAATCGAGACTTGTATTGTTATTTTCGACATGATGTGGAGAGACCACATTGTGTTGGATGATGATTATGATGATGACATGATTTGATGAGACTGTTTGTATGTATATTCTATGATTACATTTGTATGTGTATGATATGCTAAAGATTATTGTATAAAGCCTATTCAAATACAAAACAAATATGTAGAAAAAAAAACAGAAACTAATAAAACTAGCAGCAGTGAGGGGAACAAAGTTAGCAGTAGTGCTCCCTTACCAGTAGCGCTTCCTGCTAAAAAGCACGACAGATATTAGCACCAGCGCTCTGCACTAAAGCGCGCTACTGCTATCCATGTATAGCAGTAGCATGGGACGACAGGCGCTACAGCTCCACGTTAGCTGTAGCACCTTATCAGTAGCGCGTCGTCCCGCGCTACTGATAGGCAAAATACCCGTGCTATAGCTAGGGTTTTCCCAAGTAGTGGTAGTTTGAATTACACACGATTCCCACATTAGAATCCGTGTGTGAACGTAATAGCTGATGGTTTCGAATACCAAACCGTGTCTGATTAATAACCCCCGTCATTAACCTTCCAAACCTTCAAGCACGAAATAGAGTGCCAATCGTTTGGGGGCTGTTTGTCTTGCCAAATCCAGCCCACCAGATATTTACACCATATGAAGTTCTTTTAACTCGCACACAAGTACACAAAAATATGATTTTGGAAACCGCTATGGTTAGCCGTTGCATGTAGATGTAGTTCAACTTTGAATTACGGTCATTAAATGGCCAGAAAATCACTTAAATGTCTTAAAAAGGTCAAATGACCACTGAAATTTTCCAAATTTTCACAAGACAGTTGTATCAGTGCATGTTAAATGTAGAAAAAATCGAAGGCCGTAAGGGGAAGCTATCTCCAGTTCATCATCAAACATGCATAGTTCCCTCTCGGAACCACTAGCCTTCTAGTGAGTTTCTCTGGTTTGTGAGGGGTGTGTGTCCAAACTTTCTTCAAATAGGCCAATTTTTTTAGCACATCATCTTGGTGGCACGACATTACATTGCAAGGTTTCATGTTTTTCTAATCATTTTATAATTCTTTGGAATTTAAATGCCATGGCACTCCATGCATGTACATGTGTCCATGCCATGAGACCAATATGTTTGATAATTCCTTCTAATTTACTTCACATGGAATTAACTATCACACAAGTACCCAAATATGATTTTTCAAACCATTATGTTTAGCCGTTGCATGTAGATGTAGTTAAAATTTGAGTTCCGGTCAATAAATGAACAGATGATCACTTAAATGTCTTTAAAAGGTCTAATGACTCCTAAAATTTTCCAAATTTTCACATGAAAGTTGTATTAGTGCACGTGAAACGTAGAAAAAATTTGAAGGCCGTAAGGGGAAGCGATCTCCTGTTTGTCATCAAACATGCATTGTTCCTCTTGGAACCACTAGCCTTCTAGTGAGTAGCTCCGGTTTGTGAGGGGTGTGTGTCCAAACTTTCGTCAAACAGGCCAATTTTTTCACCACATCATCTTGGTGGCATGACATTTGATCAAGCAAGGTTTCACGTGTTTCTGAGTTTTTTGGAATTTAAATGCCATGGCTCTCCATGCTTAATTGTGTCATAGCCGTTAGACCAATATGTTTGAAAATTCCTTCCAATTTACTGCACATGGAATTAAATCGCACACAAGTACACAAATATGAGTTTTCAAACCGTTATGGTTAGCCGTTGCATGTATATCTAGTTCTAATTTGAATTACGGTCATTAAATGGCTAGAAAATCACTTAAATCTCTTCACAATGTCAAATAACCCCTGAAATTTTCCAAAATTTGACACGACAGTTGTATTAGTGCATGTTACACGTAGAAAAAAATTTGAAGGCCGTAAGTGGAAGCTATCTCCCGTTTGTCATCAAACATGCATTGTTCCCTCTCGGAACCATGAGCCTTCTAGTGAGTTGCTCCGGTTTGTGAGGTGTGTGTGTCCAAACTTTCGTCAAACATGCCAATTTTTTTACCACATCATCTTGGTGGCGTGACATTACATCAAACAGGGTTTCATGTGTTTTTGATCTTTTTTAAAAAATTTGGAATTTAAATGCCATGACACTCCATACATAATAGTGTCATAGCAGTTTGGCCAATATGTTTGAAAATTCCATCCAATTTACTGCACATGGAATTAAATTGCACACCAGTACACAAATATGAGTTTTCAAACCATTATGATTAGCCGTTGCATGTACATCTAGTTCTAATTTGGATTACGGTCATTAAATGGTTAGAAAATCACTTAAATGTCTTTAAAATGTCAAATAACCCCTAAAATTGTCCAAAATTTGACACGACAGTTGTATTAGTGCATGTTACACGTAGAAAAAAAATTGAAGGCCGTAAGAGGAAGCTATCTCCCGTTCGTCATCAAACATGCATTGTTCCCTCTCGGAACCACGAGCCTTCTAGTGAGTTGCTCAGGTTTGTGAGGGGTGTTTGTCCAAACTTTCATCAAACATGCCAAAACTTTGACCACATCATCTTGGTGGCGTGACATTACATCAACCAGGGTTTCATGTGTTTTTGATCTTCTTTAAATTTTTTGGAATTTAAATGCCATGACACTCCATACTTAATAGTGTCATAGCCGTTTGACCAATATATTTGAAAATTCCTTCCAATTTACTACACATGGAATTAAATCGTACACAAGTACACAAATATGATTTTTCAAATGGTTATGGTTAGCCGTTGCATGTACATCTAGTTGTAATTTGAATTATGGTCATTACATGGCTAGAAAATCACTTAAATGTCTTCAAAAGGTCAAATGACCCCCGAAATTTTCCCAAATTTGGCATGACAGTTGTTTTAGTGCATGTTACACGTACAAAAAATTTCAAGGCCATCAGATTAAGCTGTCTCCCGTTCTTCATTAAACATGCATTGTTCCCTCTCGGAACCATGAGCCTTCTAGTGAGTTGCTCCGGTTTGTGAGGGGTGTGTGTCCAAACTTTCGTCAAACATGCCAAATTTTTACCACATCATCCTGGTGGCATGACATTACATCAACCAAGCTTTCATGTGTTTCTGATCTTTCTAAAAATTTTGGAATTTAAATGCCATCGCACTCCATGCTTAGTTGTGTCATAGCTGTTAGACCAATATGTTTGAAAGTTCCTTCAAATTTATTGCACATGATATTAAATCGCACAGAAGTACACAAATATGATTTTTCAAACCATTATGGTTAGCTGTTGCATGTACATCTAGTTCTAATATGAATTACGGTCATTAAATGACTAGAAAATCACTTAAATGTCTTCAAAAGGTCAAATGACCCCTGAAATTTTCAATAATTTGACATGATAGTTGTATTAGTGGATGCTACACGTAGAAAAAAATTGAAGGCCGTAAGAGGAAGCTATCTCCCGTTCAACATCAAACATGCATTATTCCCTCTCGGGACCACGAGCCTTCTAGTGAGTTGCTCCGGTTTGTGAGGGGTGTGTGTCCAAACTTTCATCAAACATGCCAAAAAATTTACCACATCATCTTGGTGGCATGACATTACATGAACCAAAGTTTCATTTGTTTTTGATCTTTTTTTAATTTTTTGGAATTTAAATGCCATGGCACTCCATGCTTAATTGTGTCATAGCCGTTTGACCAATATGTTTGAAAATTCCTTCCAATTTACTGCACATGGAATTAAATCGCACACAAGTACATAAATATGAATTTTCAAACTGTTATGGTTAGCCGTGGCATGTACATCTAGTTGTAGTTTGAATTACGGTCATTGCATGGCTAGAAAATCACTTAAATGTCTTTAGAAGGTCAAATGACCCCTGAAATTTTCCCAAATTTGGCGTGATAGTTGCTTTACTTCACATTACACGTAGAAAAAATTTGAAGGCCGTAAGAGTAAGCTATCTCCCGTTCTTCATCAAACATGCGTTGTTGCCTCTCGGAACCATGAGCCTTCTAGTGAGTTGCACTGGTTTGTGAGGGGTGTGTGTCCAAACTTTCGTCAAACATGCCAAATTTTTTACCACATCATCTTGGTGGCATGACATTACATCAACCAACTTTCATGTGTTTCTTATCTTTTTTAATTCGTTGGAATTTAAATGCCATGGCACTCCATGCTTAATTGTGTCATAGCCATTAGACCAATATGTTTGAAAATTCCTTCCAATTTACTGCACATGGAATTAAATCGCACACAACTACACAAATACGATTTTTCAAACCGTTATGGTTAGCCATTGCATGTACATATAGTTCTAATTTGAATTACGGTCATTAAATGACTAGAAAATGACTTCAATGTCTTCAAAAGGTCAAATGACCCCAGAAATTTTCCATAATATGACATGACAGTTGTATTAGTGCACGTAACACGTAGAAAAATTTGAAGGCCATAAGAGGAAGCTATCTACCGTTCATCATCAAACATGTATTATTCCCTCTCGGAACCATGAACCTTCCAGTGAGTTGCTCCGGTTTGTGAGGGGTGTGTGTCCAAACTTTCGTCAAACATGCCAAAAAATTTACCACATCATCTTGGTGGCATGACATTACATGAACCAAGGTTTCATGTGTTTTTGATCTTATTTTAATTTTTTGGAATTTAAATGCCATGGCACTCCATGCTTAATTGTGTCATAGCCGTTTGACCAATATGTTTGAAAATTCCTTCCAATTTACTGCACATGGAATTAAATCGCACACAAGTACACAAATATGATTAAATCGTGTGTCATGTAGTTGAGAAAAGCAAATGGTTAACAAAGGCAGAGTAGGTGTGATAGTTACACCCGTCACACAGGAGCCTATAAAAAACCTGTGTGGGATGCACATACGAACGGAAACGTTTTCCCTGGATTGACTATGTGGGATGTACATACAAACATAAACGTTTTCCCTGGATTGATTGTGTGGGAAGTACATTCGAATGGAAACGTTTTCCCTGGATTGACTATGTGGGATGTACATACGAATGTAAACATTTTCCCTGGATTGACTGTGTGGGATGTACATAAGAACGGAAACGTATTCCTTGGATTCATTATGTGTGATATACATACGGACGGAAATATTTTTCTGGGATTCACCGTGTGGAATGTACATACGGACGGAAATGATTGGGTTTCGATGCCCTGCTCGATCGCACACGTGCTCATTTTGCACCAGCCTGTGTCCCAGGAGGTCCTATCCCCAACGGTTTCTAGGTCATGTGGGAAGGACCCCCTATCACCCACACTCACTTGGTGACGTTTCCAAATGTCATCGCGGAAAGGGGTTAAAAATGTTTTGTACAGCACCGATGTGTACCAGTGAGTGTTATCACCGGCAAGGAAGCGCCCAAAGAATGGATTACATATTTCGATGGTGCCTTCTCCCTACAAGGTGCAGGGGCTGGCATACTTCTCATTGCTCCTACTGGGGAGCACCTTAAGCATGCCGTCCAAATGCATTTTCCACAGGAGGAGGCTACCGATAATACTGCGAAATATGAAGGGCTTCTTGTCTGGCTCAGGATTGCGACATAATTGGGAATCGAAAAGTTGATCACCCGCAAAGACTCGCAACTTGTGTTGGGACAAGTGAACAAGGATTACCAAACCCCATTAATGGAGGCATACGTTGAGGAATTGAGAAATTTGGAGGATCGCTTTGACGGATTGCAAACAGAGCATGTACCCCGTGTGGAAAACCGCATTGCTGATCATCTGACAAAGTGCGTTGCGCATAAACTCCCTGTGGAACTAGGAACTTTTGTTCTCCATCTGACTCAACCCTTCGTATCCCCGGCAACAATGGCCAGAAAAAGGAGGAAACTATACTCCGGCAAGCCTCTCCCGACAGAGCCTCCCTAGCCCCCCGACAGAGAGCTTGGAGGGAACAACTCCCCTTTAATCGCCGAGCCACATCTTCCCGCCAGACCACCGGTCCATGCCGTCGAGGAGTGCGCTCCCTCGAATGAGGAGGTGCCGCTGGTCCTCGTTGCCGAGCCTCAGGCTCCAACTTGGGCGCGGCACATAGTCCATTTCCTCTAGACTGGAGAACTTCCCGAAGTGCAGGAAGAAGCTCAAAGAGTAGCCCGGACGGCCAGTACGTATCAGTTCATCGACGACACGCTATACAGAACATGGCCCAACGGTGTGTAATTGAAGTTCATTTGCCGGCAAGAAGGAAAGGAACTGTTGGCAGAGATACACAAGGGTATGTGCGGCTCACACATTGGATCAAGGGCCCTGGTTGGAAAAGCCTTCCGACAAGGATTTTACTGGCCCACAGCCCTCCAAGATACAGTTGGGCTGGTCACCAAATGTGAAGCCTACTAGTTCCACTCCAAGAATATCCATCAGCCTGCCCGAGCTCTCCAGACGATCCCCTTATCATGGCCCTTCTTGGTCTGAGGGCTTGACATCCTAGGCCCCTTCCCCCGTGCAACCAGGGGCTTTGAGTTCTTGTTTCTCGCTATCGACAAGTTCACAAAGTGGCCAGAGGTGGAGCCCGTGAGAAAGGTGACTGCACAATCAGCTATCAAGTTCTTAAAAGGATTGCTACGCCTCTTCAGGGTCCCTACCCGAATCATCACTGACAATGGCACCAGTTTCATGACTCGCGCCTTAATGCAATACGTTCATGCCCTCGGAAGCAAGATCTCACTTGCCTCTGTTGCCCATCCTAGAAGCAACGGGCAAGCTCAGAGGGTGAACACTGAAGTACTATGAGGACTCAAGACAAGAACATTCGATAAGCTGTGAAAGTGTGGTGCACGATGGATCGACGAGCTGCCGGAGGTTCTTTGGTCCCTCAGAATGACACCAAGTCGAGCTATCGGGTAGACTCCCTTCTCCCTGGTCTATGAGGTAGAAGCAGTTGTCCCCACAAAACTCATATACGGGTCACCTCAAGTGCTTGCCTACAATCAAGTGGCGCAAGAACAGCACTGGCGTGACGACACTGTGCTACTTGAGGAGAACCGTCACTAGGCTGCTATGTGTGCTGCACGCTACCAACAAGCCCTGCGTCGCTATCACAGCTGTAGGGTTCATGCCCGGAGTTTTGAGGAAGGCGACCTTGTCCTTAGGCGCGTTCAGTGCACCAAGAGTACAAACAAGTTGACGTCCAAGTGGGAAGGCCCTTACCGGGTAGTATGAGTCACCAGACTGGATGCAGTCCGTCTAAAGACCGGAGATGGCATTCAGTTGCAAAACTCATGGAACATTGATCATCTCCATAAGTTCTACCCATAAGGCGCGGCTGTCGGGCCCTGCCTGGCAGCCACCCTTTTGTACAGGCCTTGCCGATATTGCATGTAACCCCTTGTAGAAAGCAAGGCGCAGACCCTAAACAACAGAGAAATAAATGAAGCGCTGGGGGCCCCCGACAAATTGCATGAATGCATAAGCATAACATGTTCATAGAGATAAGATCGCATACGGCATCATTTTCATCTGCACTAAGATGTAGGGTCCTTGCCATGGATTTGATCCTGAAGAAAGGAAGAGAAGACAAGGCAACATTGCGATCCCTAGCAACTCAAACATATAAGTTCTTTTCTTATCCATACATGTTGTGTAAGTAGAGACCTGTGCATATGAAAAACTCACCAGCTTTGAAACTTAGGTGCTCCCATCCCTTGACTTAAACGATGCTTCGGTTAGGATGGTGATGACCCACGAATATAGGGGATCTCTGTTAGTCCTTTTGAGAAGTAAGAGTGTCGAACCCAACGAGGAGCTGAAGGAAATGACAAGCGGTTTTCAGCAAGGTATTATCTACAAGCACTGAAATTATCGATAACAGATAGTTGTGTGATAAGATAATTCATAACGGGTAACAATTAAAAAAAGTAAATAAAGTGCAGCAAGGTGGCCCAATCCTTTTTGTAGCAAAGGACAAGCCTAGGGAAACTCATATATAAAGCAAAGCGTTCCCGAGGACACATGGGAATTACTGTCAAGCTAGTTTTCCTCATGCTCATATGACTCGCGTTCGTTACTGTGATAATTTGATACGTGGGTGGACCTGTGCTTGGGTGATGCCCTTCCTAGGACAAGCCTCCCACTTGTGATTAACCCCTCTCACCAGCATCCACAACTATGAAAGAATAATTAAGATAAATCTAACCATATGATGAAACATATGGATCCAAATCAGCCCCTTACAAAGCAGCGTATAAACTAGTGTTTAAGCTTCTGTCACTCTAGCAACCCATCATCTACTTATTACTTAACAATACCTTCCCCTAGGCCCAAATAATGATGAAGTGTCATGTAGTCAACGTTCACATAACACCACCAGAGGAGAGACAACATACATCTCATCAAAATATCATACGAATACCAAATTCAAATGACTACTTATGACAAGACTTCCCCGATGTCCTTGGGAACAAACATAACTACTCACAAAGCATATTCATCTTCATAATCAGAGGAGTATTAATTATCATTAAGGATCTGAACATATGATCTTCCACCAAATAAACCAACTAGCATCAACTACAAGGAGTAATCAACACTACTAGCAACCCACAGGTACTATTCTGATGTTTTGAGACGAAGATCGCATACAAGAGATGAAGTAGGGTTTGAGAGGAGATGGTGATGGTGAAGACGTTGATGGAGATGAGAGGATCTTTGGTATGATGATGGCTTTGATTTCCCCCTCTCTGAGGGAAGTTTCCCCAGCAGAATAGCTCCGCCGGAGCCCTAGATTGGTTCTGCCCAGGTTCCGCCTCAAGATGGTAGCACTTCGTCTCGAAAGCTTCCTTCTGATTTTTCCCAGGTCAAAGCACATCATATAGTAGAAGATGGGCATCGGGGGCCTGCCAGGTGGCCCAGAAGGCAGGGGGCGCGCCTAGGGTGGTAGGTGCGCCCCCACTCGTGTGGATGGCAGGTGGCCCCCCTCTGGTGCTTTCTTTGCCCAATATTTTTTATATATTCCAAAATAATTCTCTGTGTAGTTTCAGGACTTTTGGAGTTGTGCGGAATAGGTCTATAATATTTTCTCCTTTTCTAGTCCAGAATTCCAGCTGCATGCATTCTCCCTCTTCATGTAAACCTTATAAAATAAGAGAAAAGGCATAAGTATTCTGATATAATGTGTAATAATAGCCCGTAATGCAATAGATATCGATATAAAAGCATGATGCGAAATGGACGTATCAACTCCCGCAAGCTTAGACCTCGCTTGTCCTCAAGCGAAAGCCGAAATCCAAAAATATGTCCACATGTTTAGAGATAGAGGCATAGATAAAATAAAATACGGACATGAGGGCATCATGATCATATTTAGAACAACAACATATATTGTCTTATACTTTATTATGCTAAAGTAACAACTCATTCACAATGTAAAATATGAATCAGAAAATTTACTGAACACTAACAAACTATGATCTCAGTCATTTAAGCAATTGCAATTTATCATAACATCAGAAAGAGTCAATTTAAGAGCTTTTCAACAAGTCCACATACTCAACTATCAATTAGTCTATCACAATTGCTAACACTCACGCGATACTTATGGGTTCAAAGCTTCAATCAGACACAGAGAAAGGTAGGGGCTTATAGTTTCGCCTCCCAACCTTTTACCTCAAGGGTAATATCAACAATAATAATTTATGATAACTTACATTTTATAATAACAAAAGTAAGAAGTGTAAAAAGGAAAGGTGAGGATCACCATGACTCTTGTACAAGGGTACAAGATAAAAGTAAAAGATAGGCCCTTCGCAGAGGGAAGCAGAGGTTGTCACGTGCTTTTATGGTTGGATGCACAAAATCTTAATGCAATAGAATGCCACTTTATATTGCCGCTTGTGATAAAGAACTTTATTATGTAGTATGTCGCTTTTATTTCTTCCATATTACAAGTTTGTATAAAGTTTATTTCCTTCAAACTAATAGATCACACATATTTAGAGAGCAATTTTTATTGCTTGCACCGATGACAACTTACTTGAAGGATCTTTCTCAATCCATAGGTATGTATGGTGGATTGTCATGGTAAAATTGGTTTAAGGGATGTTTGGAAGCACAAGTAGTATCTCTACTTGGTGCAAAGAATTTGTCTAGCATGAGAGGGAAAAGCAAGCTCAACTCTCAACAAATTTTATTCATCATACTCTTTATATGTGAAGTCATTACTCTCCATAAGATCACTATATGATCTTTTTATTTATGTTTATTCCTTTCTTTTATTTAATTCCCTCAAGATCATAGCAAGAAAAGCAAAGTCGTCAACTCAAAACTACTCTTTATTATATATAACTCATGGACTCGATTACATAGATAGAGATTGAAATAAAACTCAAATCTATATCATACTAAAAACTTTATTCTAATAGATCAAGATATAACCAAAAGGATCTAACTAAGAAAAATGATAAACGAGAAGGTGTGATGGTGGTACGATATCGGGGCACCTCCCCCAAGCTTGGCACAAGCCAAGGGGAGTGTCCATACCCATGTATTTAGATCTCTTTCTTCAAAGGTGGTGATGTGATATTCTTGGCGATGATACCCCTTAGGATGTGATTCTCCTCCTCGAGCCTATTATTATGCTGCTTAAGATACATTACCTCTACCCATGGTGGCTAGACCTCCATTCACCCATGGATGTTCCATAGCTGTGGGGGAAAAGGCAACATTCTTTTTCATATTACCATAAGAGAAACATCTAGCATTGGGAGGGATGACCGAACTTGGTATTGCTAAGCTCTGAAGTTCCTCCAGCATGAATCCAGTTTGAAGACGAGAGGTAACTTCTTGATCCTCCTCCATGGCATCCACCCTTTTCATGTCAGCCACCAGCTCTTCCTCTGTTGATTGCCCAAAGTGGTCAGCTTCGCTGTTTGCTCTTGGGCCAGGTGTCGGATGAGAGACACGACTCTCCCCGAACGACTCTTGCAAAGACATCTTGCTCCAAATCTGCTGCAGAAGGAACTCAAAACGAAAACAAGGGATTTTGCCGTGGTACGGTGATCGAAACTTTTGGTAGATTATATAATGATTTTTTACTGAACAAAGAAGTGTTGTGCATCAAAACGGAGTCCAGAGGGCACACGAGGTGGCCATAAGGCAGGGGGCACGCTTAGGGAGGTAGGGCACGCCCTCCGCCCTTGTGGTCTCCTTGTGCATCTTTCGGACTACTTTTAATTTCCCTAATTTTTTAAATATTCCAAAATGGAGAAAAATTGCCATTAGAACTATTTTGGAGTCGGTTTACTTACTATACCACATACCTATTCCATTTCCGAGTCTGGAACATTCTACAAAGTATCCCTTGTGTACTCCCCTGGTGCTATGGTATTAATTATATTGGTTTCAACATTTATGGGATTACCTGAGATATAATGTTTGATTCTTTGACTTTTTACCACCTTTGCATTTGTACCTTCGGTGTTGTTGATTTTGATGGCACCGAAATGATAGACCTCCTCGATAATGTAAGGGCCTTCCCATTTGGAGAGAAGCTTTCCTACAAAAAATATTAAACGAGAGTTGTATAGCAAAACATGATCACCTACATTAAACTCACGCTTTTGTATCCTTTCGTCATGCCATCTTTTAACTTTTTCTTTAAACAACCTGGCATTATCATAGGCTTGGATTCTCCATTCAACAATTGAGCTTATGTTAAATAACCTCTTCTCACTGACAAGTTTAAAATCATAGTTGAGCTCTTTGATTTCCCAATAAGCTTTATGCTCTAGTCTGAGAGGTAAGTGACATGATTTTCCATAAACCATTTTATATGGAGACATGGCCATAGGGTTTTATAAGTAGTTCTATAAGCCCATAATGCATCATCAAGTTTCTTAGACCAATTCTTTCTAGATCTATTAACAGTCTTTTGCAAAATCAATTTAATTTATCTATTTCTCAATTCTACTTGACCACTAGACTGGGGATGATAAGAAGATGCAATTCTATGATTAACATCATACTTAGCAAGCAATTTACAGAAAGCACCATGAATAAAATGTGAACCACCATCAATCATCAAATATCTAGGGAATCGAAGCCTCGGAAAAATAACTTCTTTAAGCATCTAAGTAGAAGTGTTATGGTCAGCACTACTAGTTGGAATAGCTTCTACCAACTTAGTAACGTAATCAACAACAACTAAAATATGTGTATACCCATTAGAGGAAGGAAAAGGTCCCATATAATCAAAGCCCGAAACATCAAATGGTTCAATAACAAGTGAATAATTCATAGGCATTTCCTGATGTCTACTAATATGCAAATTCTCTGGCATTCATCACAAGACAAGACATACTTACGAGCATATTTGAAGAGATTAGGCCAATAAAACTAGATTGCAATACCTTATGTGCTATTCTATCTCCAGCATGGTGTCCTCCTTAAGCCTTGGAGTTGCACTTGTGTAAGATTTGTTCCTTTTCATGCCCAGGTACACAACGTCTAATAACACCATCTACTCCTTTATAAAGGTTTGGGTTATCTCAAAAGTAATGCCTCAAATCATGGAAAAACTTTTTCTTTTGTTGGTATATGAAACTAGGCGGTATAAATTTAGCGACAATGTAATTAGCATAATTAGCATACCATGCGGTATTACGAGAAGCATTTAAGACAGTTAATTGTTCATCAGGAAAGCTATCATCAATAGGCAGTAGGTCATAAAGAACATTTTCTAACCTAGACAAGTTGTCTGCAATGGGGTTCTCATCTCCCTTTCTATCAATAATATGCAAATCAAATTCTTGTAACAAGAGAACCCATATAATAAGTCCAGGTTTAGCATCTTTCTTTTTCATAAGATATTTAATATCAGCATGATCAGTGTGACCAGTTACTTTGGAATCAACAATATAAGATCTAAACTTATCACAAGCAAAAACAACTGCTAAGAATTCTTTCTCAGTAGTAGGATAATTTCTCTGGGCACTGTCTAGAGTTTTACTAGCACAATGAATAACATTCAACTTCTTATCAACTCTTTTGTCCTAGAACAACACCAACAACATAAGAAGTAGCATCACACATAATTTCAAAGGGTAAATTCCAATGAGGTGGTTGAACAATAGGTGCATAAATCAAGGCTTCCTTAAGTATTTCAAATGCTTCTACACATTCATCAACAAAAACAAAAGGAACATATTTTTGCAAGACACTAGTGGGAGTCCTAGAAATTTTAGAGAAGTCTTTAATAAACCACCTATAGAAACCAGCATGACCAAGGAAACTTCTTATAGCTTTGATATCTTTAGGACACGACATCTTTTCAATAGCATCTACTTTAGCTTTATCAACTTCAATACCTCTTTCAGAAATTTTATGCCCCAAGACAATACCTTCATTAACCATAAATTGCACTTCTCCCAATTCAAGACAAGAGTAGTTTCTTCACATCTTTGCAAAACTTGATCAAGGTTGCTTAAGCAATCATCAAAGGAAGTTCCGTAAACGGAGAAATCATCCATGAAAAACTCAACAATCTTTTCACAAAAGTCAGAGACTATAGTAGTCATACATCTTTGAAACGTAGCAGGTGCATTGCATAAACCAAAAGGCATACGTCTATAAGCAAAAGTACCGAAAGGGTAAGTAAAAGTGGTCTTTTCCTAATCATCTTTTGACCCGGGTATTTGAGAAAAGCCAGAATAACCATCTAGAAAGCAAAAATGTGTATGTTTGGATAGTCTTTCTAGCATTCGATCAATAAAATGGAGAGGGTAATGATATTTTCTAGTAGCTTTGTTTAATTTGCAAAAATCAATTACCATTCCGGTGCTCGCTGCTTTCCACCCAGCCGGTGCTCGCTGCTCCTGTTAGCAAGGAGCCTTTGTTGCTTCATATTGCAGCCACTGGACAAGTTGTCAGTACAGTACTCATGGTTGATCGGGAAGAAGAAGATAAAACCCATAAAGTTCAGCGCCCACCGCACTATATTTTCGAAGTCTTAACTCCATCCAATTAGAGGTATTCTTTATTACCAAAAGTTGGTTTATGGAATTTACTTGACTGCAAAGAAGGTGGCACATTATTTCTCAGATCACTCCATCATAGTCGTCAGCGATGCTCCATTGTTAGAAATTCTGAACAACAGAGATGCAACTGGTCGAGTGGCAAACTGGGCGATTGAACTACTTCCGTTGGATATCAAGTTTGAGGCAAAGAAAGCAATCAAATCCCAGGCAATAGCAGATTTCCTCGTTGAGTGGATTGAACAGCAACAACCGACTCAAGTCTAGTCGAAACATTGGACTATGTTCTTTGATGGGTCAAAAATGTTGAGCGGTTCTGGTGCTGGAGTTGTTCTGGTGTCCCCGCGAGGAGACAAACTTAGCTATGTCCTTCAGATTCACTTTGATTCCTCCAATAATGAGGCTGAGTACGAAGCTCTTTTGTATGGGTTGCTAATGGCCATTTCACTCAGCGTCCATCACCTAATGGTCTTCGGCGACTCGGATTTGGTGGATAATCAAGTAATGAAAGAGCGGGGTATCAGAAGCCCGGCTATGTCTGGCTATTGCAATGCAGTTAGAAAGTTGGAAAAGAAGTTCGAAGGTTTAGAGCTCCACCATATTCCCCGATTGAAGAACCATGCAGCGGATGACCTAGCTAAGATGCGTTCTAAGCGAGGGTCCATTCCCAGCAATGTGTTCTTAGGACATCTTCACACACCATCAGTCCGACAAGATCCCTTCATGGAAGAGCCCCCGCAACCTAAGAGTTCCACTGATCTGACTGAAGTAGAAGTCCTAGATGTGGTCGACCTAATCATGGAAGGTTTGGTCGTCATTCCTGATTGGACTGTCCCGTACATCGCGTATATTCTCAGGAAAGAGCTTCCAGAAGATGAAGATGAAGCACGCCAGATCGTCCATCGATCCAAAGCCTTCACCGTGATAAGCGGTCGACTGTACAGGGAAAGTGTGACTGGAGTTGCTCAGCGATGCATTACCCCAGAAGAAGGTCGAATGATCCTCAATGGTATCCACTCGAGGACTTGTGGTCACCATGCATCCTCATGGACAATCGTGGACAAAGCATACCGAGCAGGTTTCTACTGGCCGCGAGCAAATGAAATGGCAAAGGAAATAGTCGACAAATGTGAAGGTTGCCAGTTCTATTCCAACATGTCTCAAAAACCCACCTCACCCCTGAAAACCATTCCACTCGTCTGGCCATATGCCGTTTGGGGGTTGGATATGGTTGGACCCTTGAGGACTAGCAGCAGTGGTTTCAATCACCTACTTGTTGCAGTCGACAAGTTCACTAAATGGATTGAAGCCAAGCCATCAAAACCCTGGATTCGAGCACTACCGTCAGCTTCGTCAGGGGGCTAACATTTAGGTTTGGAGTCCCACACAGCATCATCATGGACAATGGATCAAACTTTGATTCAGATGAATTCAGAGCTTTCTGTGCTTCCCAAGGCACTCGGGTCGATTATGCTTCAGTCGCTCACCCGAAGTCGAACGGACAAGCAGAAAGAGCAAATGGTTTGATCCTCCAAGGATTGAAGCCCAGGCTGATGCGAGATCTCAAGCATGCGGCTTTCGCTTGGTAGATGAGTTACCATCAGTACTGTGGGGCCTGAGGACAATGCCGAATCAGTCGACTGGTCGGACTCCCTTCTTCCTGGTCTATGGAGCCGAAGCCGTACTACCGACTGATTTGCTTCTTAATTCCCCGTGAGTGGAACTCTTCTCAGAAGCCGAAGCAGAAAAAGCCCTCAAGATGCTATTGACCTTGTGGATGAGGAAAGAGAGATGGCGTTGATTCAGTCGACCATCTATCAGCAAGATCTGCGGTGTTTTCATGCCAGAAACGTCAGGGGTCTAGCATTTCAGGAAGGAGACCTAGTTCTTTGAGTGGACCAGCAATGACCACACAAGCTCGCCCCTGCCTGGGAAGGCCCTTTCATCATCACCAAAGTGCTTCACAATGGTGCATATCACCTGTACGATGTGGAGCACAAGAAAGACGAGCCATGCGCCTGGAATGCAGAGCTTCTCTGCCACTTTAACACTTAATCATTCAGATTGTCGAGATGTAATAAGAAGCACCTTTCAGTTTGTTTATCATAGACAAGGCTTTCCATTCTCCTATATGATTGTTGTTTCTTATGCATGTGTCCAAAATCCCCTAGTGGGTGGCTTAGATGCGAACCTGATTCGCGTAAGTTCCAAAAATTAAAATCCCACCGAGTGGAGAGCATGTCTCCCATTCGGGGCTTAGCTGCGAACCTGATTCGCCTAAGTTTAAAAATCCGATCGAGTGGAGAGCAACCCTCCCACTCGGGGGCTTAGATGTAGTCTAGTACTTGCCTAAGTATAAAAAAATCCTACAGAGTGGTGAGCAACCCTCCCACTCGAGGGCTTAGCTGCAGTCCAGTACTCGCCTAAGTTGAAAAAATTCCACCGAGTGGTGAGAAACACTCCCACTTGGTGGCTTAGCTGCAGTCCAATACTTGACTAATTTTAAAAAATCCTACCGAGTGGTGAGCAACCCTCCCACTCGAGGGCTTAGCTGTAGTTCAGTACTCGCCTAAGTATAAGAAAATCCTACCGAGTGGTGAGCAACACTCCCACTCGGGGCTTAGCTGCAGTCCAGTACTCGCTTAAGTTTAAAAATCCTACCGAGTGGTGAGCAACCCTACCATTCGGGGGCTTAGCTGCAGTCCAGTACTCGCCTAAGTATAAAAAATCCTGCCGAGTGGTGAGCAACACTCCCACTGGGGGGCTTAGCTGCAGTCCGGTACTCACCTAAGTTTAAAAAATCCTACCGAGTGGTGAGCAACCCTCCCATTTGTGGGCTTAGCTGCAGTCCAGTACTCGCCTAAGTATAAAAAATCCTACCGAGTGGTGAGCAACCCTGCCACTCGGGGGCTTAGCTGCAGTCCAGTACTCGCCTAAGTTTAAAAACACGCTCCATCCTTATCCGCAAGGACGGCGAGGCTCAGGTCGACCATGATCTGTCCTTGGAGCTTCGACACAAATACAATGTCCGCTCCATCCTTATCCGCAAGGACGGCGAGGTGCAGGTTGACCACGATATGTCCTCGGAGCTTCGACCCACATACAACTTTCGCTCCATCCTTATCCCCAAGGACGGCGACCTGCAGGTCGACCACGATCTGTCCTTGGAGCTTCGACAGAAATAGAATGTCCGCTCCATCCCGATCGGCAAGGATGACGAGGTGCAGACCATGGGCAACACCAAGTACCTCTGCCCATGATACACTCTACTCAACAACCTCACAAAGTCAGTCGCAACTCAAACTGAAGAAACAAGTTCTACTCAAAGAGTCAAAAGATCCAAAAGTAGCCAAGTTCACATAAATCCTACAGGGTTCCAGATCGTAGTTCAAGGTACTCGAGCATCAGTCCCGAAGAAGTTTAAACGGTTAAAAAACCACTCGGTATACCGAGGCAAATTTAATCGGACCATAAAAAGTTTGTTCACTCCGCGGGAGGACTGGCAGGCTTGACGAATTTGTCCAAGTCGATTCCATCTGGAATCAGAGTGGCGACGGCAATAAAGGTTTCCATTAAGGACTGGAAGTCGTGTTTTCTGGTATGGGCAAACTTGATCGCTACTAGCTTCTCCTCCTTGGCTGCCTTGCAGTGGACTCGGACTACCGACAGAGCTACATCAGCACCGTAGCAAGCAGATGACTTCTTCCACTCCTCCACTCGGCCAGGGATCACGTTGAGTCAAGTCATCAAAGACTCGAGGTCATTCTGGGGCGTCTCCCGTGGCCAAAGTGTTGAGTCAATCCGCGACACCGCAACCTTCTGGCGAGCAAGGTAGGCTGTAACACTGGCAACACGGGATTCCAGTCGGAGAATGTTCATGGCAGCTTCATCACCAACAAGGGAAAGGACGGGCTCTAGGTCTGTCTCGATCCGTCCGGTTTCTTCTTCACAGTTTTGGTAGAATTCTACAAACGCAAAGAAATAATGAGTCGACGTTTGCATAGCGAATCAACGATAGCTAAATAGTCGGGCAAGGAAGAATACCTTCGAGCACAAGGAATAGCTTCTTAGCGAGTGCCCCCAGATAAACTTCCAGATCATTTCTCTTACGAGAAATGCTTTCAATCTTCTCATTCAAAGCCACTTTGTCTTTCTTCAGACGAGTCACTTCTCGGTTGGACTAATTAAGGGATGTCTTCAACTTGGTGTTTTCTTCCTCCAGCGCACCCACTAAAGCCAGTTTCTTGTCAGCAAATGCAGTCTTCTCTTGAACCTCCTTTTGCGCAGTGGCAAGATCGAGGTCCTTTTCGCCAGAGCCTGGTTCATTTTCTCTGAAAGATATGTAGTCTGGTGAGATAGAAGAATGAGAAGATGACTTGTGAGTCGGCCAAGATAAACAATAGACCAGTTGATACCTTCCATACCGGCTGTCTCATCTTTGGCCTTTTCCAAGTTCTGCTTAGCCAACCCCAAGTCAAGATTGAGTTGTCTCTACTTCTCCTCGAATTCATAAAATTTCGAGATGAGCTGACAGGATTTCTGAAGCCAATGAATGTTACATGAATGAACAGAATTAGAAGTTATTTCACTCCCGAGTGAAAAGAATTCTCAGACTACTGTTGAATCAAACTTTCAGCAGTAGTCTCGGGGACTACACCCAGTTGGTGCATTTAGCATGCCCTCACTGGTTCAGGTTACACTCAACATGATCCGTTCAGACCGAGTGAGAAAGTTATGACTCTCAGACCATAACCGACTGCCCGCAGTCAGCTACGGTCTCGGGGACTACAACCAATGGGTGCACTGAGCGTGCCCCCTCCAGTTCAAGGACTCAATTGACACAATCTAGTCGACTCAAGAAGGAAAGACTATTCAACAATGAATTAAACACCCAGTGGGTGTACAAATGCAAAAAGAAGACTTCAAAAAGATGTACAAGGAAAATTTTCGGGTAGCATATCCTAACAGAACAAGTGACAAGCTAAGAGTTCAGTTGGTAATCAACCAACCTGGACGTTGCTCCGGAGAGCTGAGCTGGCGTCATAAGTAGCTTGACTAGCCCCTCGAACCACCTTCATTTGCTCCATCATGATGCCTTCCTGGAGTATGGCCTCCTTGGCAGCACCCACTTGGTCCTCTAGGACGCGATACGTAGTGAAGATTGGAGACAGTGTATCGGCTCGGATCTGAGCAGTCGACGCCGAAGGCTGAGCACTCGATAATGGTATGGCAAAAGTCACATAAGTTCGGTTAGCATCGCTGGTCTCCTGGATCACCAGCTCTGTCAATAGCGTCGACTGGGGCACCTTGCCAGTTGATGCCTTCTTACTCCTCCTGGGCATCAGCGGCACATCCTCGTTGTCATCTAGAAGATCAATAACATGGGGAGGAGCAGCAAAAAAGAATTAATCGTCAGGATTCAGTTGATCAACAAAATGGCTGAGAAAGCAAAGAAATGTTTGCAAAAGTCATACCAAGGTTAGAAGTGACCGTGTCTTCCACATCCTCACCATCATCCCTACAAGAAGAAGTCCCAGAAGTAGCAGCTCTACAAGTTTCAAGATTCACTCGGACAAATGAGGAAGAGAGTTGACAGCATAAGTCCTGGATCGAAAAGTGAGGACAAGACACTTACGCAGAAGCGACGGGGACGTCGAACTTGATCTTGGGCAGGGTCTTCCGAGGCTTTGGTTCTGCAACTTTTGGCTGCTTTGGAGCCTACTCAGTCGGCACTTGGAAGTCGATCCTATCGGCTTAGCTACTTCGCCGCGGATACTTGCTGGGTCGTGCTTATGTTTGGAACGCTTTTCGTTGCGAGGTGGTGACTCGACTTCTTCACCACTAATCGAGTCCTCTCTTTCCTCCTCCTTTTCTCCTGCATCAGACTGCCAATCCATGCTTTCACGTCGGCTTTCTTCTCCTTCCTGGTTGTGCTCTTGCTCCCCGTTCGGCATCGAGTACGTCTTTGTATAAACCCGCGAAGCAAAAGAGGTTACCAAAGGATAGTCGATTCAGTAAAAAACTGCAAGTCAGAATGAAAAACACTCGAAGATAAGAGACAGACCTGGTCTGGTTGGTTGTTGGTGTCGAATGGTAAAACTCTTCGGGACCCCCTAGGGTTATCCTTGTTCCTTGTCATGCTTTGCACCCACTGTGCCAGCGTCTTCTCATCAATGTCCTCCGGGTGGATCCGAGTGGAATCCTCAATCCCCGAGTACATCCACATGGAGTGATCACAAGCCTGGAGGGGTTGAATACACCGAGTGAGGAATACCTCGAGTAGATCCATACCAGTCACTCCCTCATGGATCAGCTGAACTACTCGCTCCATCAACATGGACACCTCCACCTTCTTTGCTGGAGTCACTCTAAAGGAAAAAGGTTTCTGGACTCGCCCCAAGGAAAAGGGGGGAGACCTGTCGAATGACCAGGGGTCGACTTGTCTTTGCAATAAAACCAAGTCGACTGCCAACCTCTAACCGAGTCAGGGAGAGTCATCGCAGGAAAAGCACTCTCCCCCCTCATTTGGATACCTAAGCCCCCACACATCTGGAACACCTGGGTTTTCTCATCACTCGGGTTATCCTTTTTCATAGTCTGTGAGCGACATGTGAAGATGTGCTTAAACAGACATCAGTGCGGTCGGCAGCCCAGAAAATTATCACACAAGGAGACATAGGCCGCAAGGTACGTGATTTTGTTGGGAGAGAAATGGTGGATTTGGGCTCCGAAGAAGTTCAAGAATGCATGGAAAAAGGGATGTGGGGGCAAAGAAAAACCGCGGTCTACGTGAGTGGCGAGTAAGACACACTCACCCTCCTGAGGCTGCGGCTCAGTTTCATCCCCCGGGAGCCTCCAGTAATCATGCTCAATCAGCCCGCTCTCGGTAAGGTCTTGCAAATCATCCAGCATGATTGTGGATAGGATCCAGTCGCCCTGAACCCAACCGCAAGCCAAAGCAGATCTCGACAACGACCCGCTCCTGCCGGTCTTCTTGCGCTTCCCTTAGCCGCTCCCTTCTTAGCGCGCTCCAGCACCGCCGTCTTGTCCTTCGCCATCAGAGAAAGGGGCGCATGGACGAGAGGCGGCGTCGAGGGCGGAAGAAGTAACGGTGGATAAGCAGAGGAGGAAAAGGATAAATTGAGGTGCACTGTGCAAAATTCCCCAACCCAACACCTTATATGGAGTCATTTCTGAGTGACTGATGACTGGGCCCAGGCAATCATGTCAAATCCCGCAATTGTCGCTCCCTCGGCATATGGCGAAAAAGGTGGCGCGGTGATCGAGGCGCTCCTGCCTAATCCATACCAATTACTGCGGCCTCCTCCATCCTACGAGCTTCCCAAAATTTCGAATCCCACATGATTCGGAAACTGCAGAGCAACCTCTTGGACTGAAGATTTCTTTCATATCAACACTCGAAGCTTATAAGAAAAAGTTCACTCGACTATTTTAGAATGGATCAAGGCGACTAAAAATGAAGTCAACGTTGTCGCATAACTCATCAGTCTAAGGAAAATACTTCCGCAACATGTAATAGAGTCGGGATCAACTTCCACTCCTTTTTCCACTTGAATCCTGAACCATTCGGTGGCTCATGATGAAGACATGTACCTAGGGTAGGGTCATAGGCCGGACCTAGACACCCTCCCCAAGGACACTGGCCTAAAGTCGTAAGCATTGGAGGGATACGATCATTCACTCGACCGTAAACACTCCACTCGGAAGACTCAAGTTCAGTCGACAAAAAGGAGTGAACACTCGACCGCGACAAGAATCACTCAATAGCTAGAAGGTCTAAGGTCACTCTGTATGGCAACGGTCTGGCGTTACCTTATAGACTTAATAGTCATTCATGTGTCTTTAATGCTGACGTTATTAGTAACGTCCATCTTTATGTACCTTAAACCATGTGTAATTGAGGATTGGAGTGGTCCGGCGCACTCTATATAAGCCACCCCCTCCTCCGGCATAGGGGTTCGCACCCCATGTAACTTCACGCATATTCCAATCGATCGAGCCTCCGGGCACCAAGACGTAGGGTTGTTACTTCCAACACGAAGGGCCTGAACTCGTACATCTTGCCTGCACAATCTCATCGTAGCTAGGATCTTGCCTCTACATTCTTACCCCCCTACTTTACTATCAGACTTAGAACCACGACAATGTCCCCCTCCCGGAGGGAAGTTTCCAAGGCAGAACAGCTCCGCCGGTGCCCTAGATTGGATCAACCCAGGTTCCCCCTCGAGACGGCGGCGCTTCCTCCCGAAAGCTTCCTTCTAATATTTTCCAGGTCAAAACACATCATATAGTAGAAGATGGGCATTGGGGGGCCTACCAGGTGGCCCACAAGGCAGGGGCGCGCCCCGCACCTTTGTGGACGGCAGGTGGCCCCCTCTCGTGCTTTCTTCGCCCAATATTTTTTATATAATCAAAAATAATTCTCAGACTTTCAGGACTTTTGGAGTTTTTAGAATAGGTATCTAATATTTCCTTGTTTTCTAGTCCGGAATTCTAGCTGCCGGCATTGTCCCTCTTCATGTAAACCTTGTAAAATAAGAGAGAAAAGGCATACATAATGTGTAATAACAGCCCATAATGCAATAAATATCGATATAAAAGCATGATGCAAAATGGACGTATCAGATGGTTGCACTGGCCATTGGCGGAAAAGGTTTGGTGGGGGGCTCGTCCCTCTTTATGATTTGCGGCCGGCAAGCCTATTTCCACGTTAACAAAATGAGGGCACTGGCAGGATAACATGCTGAGGAAAACTTGTTTACTTCAAAGTATAGAGGTATGTCACCTCTGCATGGAAACGTTACATGCACAAGTACCCGACAAGGTTTGTCCTTTTCATTAATATGCTGAGAAGAAAGTACAGATCTTACAGAACACAAACATGGGTGAAGAAGATTACATAATTTAGACTAAAGTTTGGAAAGTGCCAACACATTTTAGATTCAAAAAAGATTGATGCCACTGATGCCTTTGCTTTGTACCTTCCCTCCTCAAAAATGCAGGGGGATGAGGAAGACGGAGGGAAGGCCTGGCGGGGATTCGGCGCCTCCCCAATATCAGGACGGCGCCGTTCCTCGGCTGGGAGGAAGAAACCAGAGGGCAGGTGCGGATGGTGGCATTGCCGAAGGCCCAACCGGTGATGATGGTGCTGCCTGAAATCACGCCTCGGCAGAGCGGTCGTTCTCGCTCTTGACGCGTCATGGGTTGTCGCCACCTCCCTCACTGGTATCTCCCAAGGGGGCGCTAGCGTTGTTGCTTAAACCCCCACTATCGCGTCCAGGACGGGAACCAGGCGCTCCGGAAGGCACCATAGAGAGCATGGTCATCTCCGTTGACCCGAAGCTAGAATGATGCCATCCCTTGAAGAAGAATGCACAGGCGCAAGGAACCCACCCATGTGTCGCGGGAAACCACGACCACCTATGGGACCCGAGGGCCCCTTGCTGGTTCAGTAGGGGGGACGTTGTGTTGCACAAAGAGCAGACGAGCGTGGGGGAGCACGGCAGAGATCACACGGGCAATTTTGCCCAGGTTTGGGCTGCCGTGAGGCATAAAACCCTACTCCTGCTTTGGTGGATTGATGGTGGAAGAGTGGTGGTGGTGCGTAGTACACTTGCCCGACAAGGGTGGCAGTGGCTACGCGTGTATGGGTGTGTGAGTTAGCAAACCTTCTAACCCTTTCTACGGTTGCCATTGGCCTCCATTTATAGATTAAGGGGTTATCACAATGGCAAAGTAGTCATTATGCACTGATAAGATAGCAAACAGTGCTCACATACCTAACTCTGTAGGCTAACAAGGCACATTAAATGCACCACTTAACGTCACGTCATTGAGTGCCCGGCAAGCCTTGCCAGGATATCTCACCATCTCCATGCCTGCCTGCTTGACACGTCGCGGGACGGGTGTCATCAGTAGGCATTTCCTATAGAAAGAGGCTGTCACTTAGACACTTCGCAGCTTGACACCGCACTGATTGAAGACGTGGGTCGTGGCGGAGTGGTTGGGTGAGGTGGTTTTTCCTTCACGGGTCCCAGCAGGCCGTGTAGGGACATTTTCTTCCGGGGGTGGCGTCGTCCTTGTCGAGCTCGCCTGCCCGGCAAGGGAGGCTTTTCTCCTGGTGGTGTCTTGCTTCTCTGGGTTGACTTTGGTCCTCTTGATCTGCATGTTGGTTCTTCAAAGTTCTTTGTCTCTTGTACTCTGACTTGGGTTGGTGTCTCAATCCTATTCCAGTATATGTGCATAGTCTGGGCAACAGACCCAGGGTTTGTTGCACCGATAGAAGCCTCTGGGCCTACCCCGAACGCGTTGTCGGGCGTCGTCGGGGTAGGGCCTAATAAGTGCATAGGCGAGGGTGCTGAAGAGGCTGGTCTCTTGAGGTCTTGTTTGCTTCTTCATTAATCTTGGGTCCAGGGAAGTTTCTGGTTTCCCCGCGTGTCGTGTAAAGCCAATAGTAGTGGGGCCACCCTGGTAAAGGCCCGTGAAGGACTTTAACACATGGGGTAGAAACTGCCAATTCACTCTTCCCACCTCGCCCTTATGCTTAGCCACGTATGCAGCATGCATCGCTCAGTGTAGGTAATAGAGGGCCCGATCTTCTTGAATTGGTGGAGGAGATTGGTGGCCGCTTTTTGAGGGAGTGACTCCCCTCACCGGCCTGCCTATAAAAGAGAGGTGGAGAGAGGGAGGAGTCATTCACCCTTGCGCTCCCCCTCCTCTGGTTTTTTCTTCTTGTTGGTTCACCTGAAGGGAAGAGCCTGGAGCCAGCCCCGGGCCCTCGAATGAGGTTTGAGTTGCCTAATGTTGGTGTCGGGGCAAGGGGAGTGAACTTGGTCCAAGCCATGGGGAATGCCACTTCACCTTGTCGTGAAGAACGGCTTGCCCCTCTCGCCCTGGTCGGTTGCCCATTTGGCGATGCGTTTGCTGCTCCGCGCCTCCGCTGCTTGTAGGCCCGTATTCAAGGTCTTTGGCGTCTACAGGGCTTGTCGGGGGGGGGGGGGCAGGGCTGGAGACCAGAAGTAATCCCAGCACTGCCCCTCTGGAGGTCTTGGGGCCTATGGCGACGATAGGCGCGTCTTTCTACTCGCCGAGGTGGGTAGCGGTGCGCCGCGAACCGCCTGGTCCTCTTGGTCACTCATCGTGTTTTCAGGGAAGGCATCAGACGGGAGTCTTGGCGCTTCTCGGGAGCAGTGGTGGTGAGGAGAAAACGAGGGAAGAAGAGAAGGCAGGTGCCAGGGGGTGAGGTCGGACTACGATGGCGTGGATGCCTTAGCCTTCGACCGGCAACCTACCGCTTCATCTTTCCACTCTTCCCCTCGCTCCCCGGCATCATCATCACCAGCCTCCTAGGGTGATAGCCAGGAAAGGATGTTATCTTGGCGCCTTCGCCTCCCCTCCAGCAGTCTTCCGGCTGAGCCTTGGTGTATAAGTCTACAAATGCACAGGCCGTGGCTTCCTGCTCGTCCTGGAAGTCGCGACCAGTGAACGCCGCCCTGTCCTCCGTGCCCCTCCTTTGTAGCCTCACCACTCCTGATCTTGTCAGATCGTGGCTAGTGGGCCGCGACGGGACCGGGGTGGGCTCCTACTTGGGTGCCTTTCTCATCTTTTCCTCCTTCCATCGTAGTGCCTGGCAGGAGGGAAAATGAAAAGAGGAGATTACGTGGCACTTATATTTTTTTAATCTTAAACTTGTAGGCACTTGCCAAATTTTAATTCAAATAATGTAATCTCTCGAGTCCATGTTTGTGTTCTTTAACGCTTATACTTGTATTATCGGCATATTAATGAAAAAGATGAACCTTGCCGGGAACCCGTTCATGTATATGTCCATGCAGAGGTGGAATGCCTCGTTAATGTAAGTAAACGAGTTTTCCCCGGCAGGCCACCTTGCCGGCATCCTTTTACTTGTCGGAGAACTATGTCTACCTGGCAAAATATAAAGGGACCAGCCCCCCGCCAACTTCCTTTTACCAAAGGTCACTACGACCATCCCGACCAAAGCAACGTTGAAGTCAAGGATGGGAGCACCTAAGTCTCAAGAGAGTGGCGAGGTTTCCTCATGCACAAGTTATAGCTTACAAAACACTAATGGACAAGAGGTAGAACTTATCTGTTATGCTTGCCGGAGATCGTAGTGTCGGGCTATCTTCTCATCTCCTTGTTGAAGCCAAGTTCACGGCAGGAACCTGCAGCTTCATGCAGATGAGAATGAATGCAAGATGCGATCCTATCTATATGCATATGCAGATACTCATGAAATGCTTATGCAGTGCTCTGGAATGCTCATGCATGCATGCAACTTGGTCGGGGCCCCCCCGGGACTTCATTTATTTTCTCTTGCACAGGGTCATCGCCCTGGCTTCGTACAATGGGTTATATGCAATTGAGGTAAGGCCTGTACAAAAGGGTGGTTGTTGGGAAAGACCCGACAGTCGCGCCTTACAGGTAAAACTTGCGGAGATGCTCAATGTTCCATGAGTTCTGCAATCGAATGCCATCTCCGGTCTCCAGAAGGACTGCGCCAAGTCTGTT
Organism: Triticum monococcum; assembly: GCA_034509565.1. NCBI lineage: Eukaryota > Viridiplantae > Streptophyta > Magnoliopsida > Poales > Poaceae > Triticum > Triticum monococcum. The sequence continues at coordinate 300,654,677 of CM067844.1, read as the reverse complement.
GACTCGTACTACCCGGTAAGGGCCTTCCCACTTCGGTGTCAACTTGTTTGTACCCTTGGCGGACGAACGTCCCTAAGGACAAGATCACCTTCCTCAAAGCACTGGGCATGAACCCTGAGGCTATGATAGTGACGCAGGGCTTGCTGATAGCGTGCAACATGTGTATCTGCCCGGAGACAGTTCTCCTCGAGTAGCATAGCATTGTCATGCCGGTGCTGATCTTGCGCTACTTCATCTTAGGCAAGCACTTAAGGCAACCCATAAATGAGTTGCGTGGGGATAACTGCTTTTGCCCTGTAGACCAGGGAGAAAGGAGTCTTCCTGGTAGCTCGGTTTGGTGTTGTTCTAAGGGACTAGAGAACTATCGGCAACTCATCGATCCACCGACTGTCGTGCTTCTGTGGCGTATCAAAGGTTCTTGTCTTGAGTCCTCGCAGCACTTCAGCGTTCGCCCTCTCAGCTTGTCCATTGCTTCTAGGATGTGCAACAGAGGCAAATGAGACATTGTATCTGAGGGCATGAACATATTGCATGAAGGCGCGGCTCGTAAACTGGGTGCCATTGTCGGTAATGATTCTTGCTAGAACTCCAAAACGACACACCAATTCTTTCAATAATTTGATAGCTAACTATGGAGTGTCACATCCCTAGTTCTGGCATGATGTAGGTTTGCTTTGTGCATCATGTTAAGTTTCAAATGAAATTGAAAGGGGGATGTTTCAAACCCTAGCACCAAAGCAAATTGAAATAGGTTCAAATTAAAAATGGAATTTCAATAAACCCGAAATGCTCTTCAAAAATGTTCATGGTCTTTGGAAAATGTTGCAAACAACAACTAGAGGTGATGCACATTTTTGCTAAACATTTTGGATTTTTGAATGAACCCATATGTATTTGAATTGGAGCTGTTTAAAATAATATAAATATTTTAAAGGCTCCAAAAATGTTGGAATTTGGTGAGGGCCTCTGGTATATTATAACTAGTGGTCACAAGGAATCTCAACATTTTTATTCTGTGCTAGTATTTATTTTAAGCCAAAACAAATGTCAGAAATAGAAAAGAAAACAAAAATAGGGAAAAAAAACCCTTACCTGGACCACTTACCTAAGGCCTGGCACTGTGCGGCCCAGCTGGCCGGCCTAGCCAGCTGGACCTGCCAGTCACCCTCAACCTCCCGCCAGGAGGAGGAGAGGCGCATGGCCGACGCACGATGCGCATGCCCGGCCACCTCCTGCTTGCCGCCTCCCTCTGGACGTCCCTGGAGACGCCATGCAGCCTCCCCGAACCCCTCTCACTCACCCTCGTCCCTGTCTCCTCCTCTATCTCTCTCTCCCGTGACAACCAAAGCGCTGCCGTCGCTGCAGCTCACCGCCGACGCGCTCTGTGCCGTCCCCTCACCCCTCCATCGTGTCCATGTGGTTCGCCGGTGTGGGATACGCCTCCTCGTCGAGACGCACGGTGCCAGATGCCCTGGCACGCCGCCATCACCATCGTCTTCCACCTCAGGCTCCGTCGTCCACCAGTGTCGATTCGCCAGCACCAGGCCTACCCCGAGCCCGTCGTGCTGCTTCACGTGATCGCCATGAGCATCTCCCTGTTTCCCCCCTCTTCTCCCCCTCGTTCCCGCGTCATAGCCGTTGTTTCCACCCCAGCGGAAGCCATCGCTGCCGTAGCCCTCGCCGTCATGGCCACAGCCACCGCAGCTCGCAACCAAACTCGCCGTTGCACTCAGTGCACTCCGGCGAGTCGAGCGGACCTGCTCGCAGCTCCGGCCGTGCTCCGCAACACCCCGCGCGCACCTGGCCGAACTCCGGCCGCCGCACTAGTCGTCGCCGGTGCCACTCCGGCCGCTCCCTAGCCGCACCACCACCACGGCTGGATGCGAATGAGCGTCCGCATCGCGTTGCTGCATTCCACGCGCCCAATGGCTCCCTGTAGGCAAAACCCGCAGCGCACCGCCATGTCTCGACTCGCCGGCGGCTAAACGCCGGCGACCGCTGACCTTTGACCGGCGTGGGTTGACCCCACAGCCCAGTTTGACCTCTCCCTCTCTCTCACTGACTTGCAGGACCCGCCCGACTAATTACTCTAGTTAACACTAATTAACTAACTAGGTTAGCTACTACAGTCACTGACTAGTGGGCCTTGCCAGTTAGTTAGGACTAACTAACTTAGTTAGTTGACTGGGTCACTGACCAATGGGACCCACTGGTCAGGTTTGACCTGTTCAGCCCCGTTGACTCGCTTACGTCATGCTGACATAGTGCTGGTGCAGTTACTCTTTTTCTGGTATTAAAATAAATTAGGAAATCCAGAAATTGATATAAACTTCTAAAATTCATAGAAATTCAACCGTAGCTCAGAACGAAATAATTTATATATGAAAAATTATCAGAAAAATGCAAGGAATCCATTTGTGCCAGTTACATGCATGAAAGACCAACTTATACATGCAGTATAAGTGAAAAAATAATATGCGCATTTTAAATGCTTCATTTTGAATTGCATTTGAATCTTTGATTCAAATGGGCTTCAACCAACTTGGTAGCATCTTGCATTAGCCCAAACACTAGCATTTGCACATGCCATTGTCATGAATCATATTGTTGCATTTGTTTGTGTATTGATTGCCGGCACCATTTCTTCTTGATAGGTTCCACTCCGGAAGGTGTTCCCGAGTACCTGTCAGAGGAGCAGTGCCCCTTCGTCGTCCTATCAGGCAAGCAACCCCCCTTTGAGCATTTCGATAAATCCCACTTTCTCGCTCCTGTTCCTTTTACTACATTAGGACAACAACGATTCAACTGCTACTTTTCTAGTGCGGTAGTTGAACCCATTCCTTAGCATGACCTGTCATTGCCACAGTAAATAATTGAAACCCACTAGCATGAGTAGGAGTTGCTTGAGCCTTGATGTGCCTACTCATCCTTGCTTGTTTTCTTTATGCCAGCTATGCTTAGAGTTGTGTCAGGTCTAATTCATCAGGAATGAATCGGAGTGGTGAACATGTCCTACCGGTAAAGGCTAAGTGTGTGAACACGTTTTGGTAAAGGTAGCGATGAGAGGCCATGTAGGAGTACATGGTGGGTTGTCTCATTGGAACCGTCCCTAAGCACTGAGTTCTTTGTATGTTGTCCAAGTCCAGTTACTACCACATATTGGGTTCCGGTTATCCGGCCCCTCTCGCCTTATTAATCCACTTGATCTCTGTCCAGGAGTTGCAACTAGTTTCTGGCGTTTGTAGGTAGTGCTACTTGCCTACTAGGTGGTGTCCGACGGGACGGGCTTGGGACAGACTAGGCACCGTGGCACGGTGTACTAAGTGGCACCTGGATGGTGGGCTTGGGAACCCAGCACACATCGTTTGGGGCCGTACTAGAGACTTCGGCCAAAACTCCTTGCGGATGGAACTCGAATAGGCAATAAACCTGGACGAGAGACTTGTGTGGTTAGTCAGGTCATGGCCGACACCCTCGCTCGGCTTCCGCTTGTAGGTTCCCGAGGTACACGATGTGTACAGGGCGATAAGTGGGGAGCGTGTGTGAGGAAGTACACCCCTGCAGGGTTCACATTATCTATTCGAATAGCCATTTTCCTAGGATATGGAAACTTGGAGGACTTATGTAGTACATAGACAACTTGAAGTGGATACTCTAAAATCCGCAAGATAAGCGTGAGCGCTATGGATGGCCTTCTCGTAGGGAGACGGGAACGCATCCATAGTGGAGTATTGATATGGTGAATATGTGGACTCGTGTGCGTCTTCTCACCTCAAAGAAGTTTCTGATACTCGTAGTATAGGTTAGCCACTGAGTCAAAGCTGGCTTGCTGCTGTTAAAACTCCACCACCCCCTTTGTTGATAATGTTGCATATGTAGATAGTTCTGATGTAAGACTTGCTGAGTACCTTCGTACTCACGTTTGCTTATTTATGTTTTGCAGTTGGTTACACTAGTGACTTCGACGAGTAGCTTGTATCCCAGCTATGATCTTGTACCCTTGGGAGGGTCATGTTTAGTTAGGCTTCTTAGTCTTTTCCTTTTGTAGTTGTCTGTACTCAGACATGTAATGCTTTCGTTGCTTGTATGCTCTGAATGATGGGTTATGAAACCACTGTTTGTATTGAATGCTATGTGGCTCTTCTGGGCCTTTATCTATATGAGTTTGAGTTATGTTGTGATGCCATGTTGTACAGCACATACTTGCATGTTATGCGTATGTGTAACGTGTATTGCTATGTGTGGGATCCGACAACTTAGTTGTTTATCCCTGGTAGCCTCTCTTATGGGGAAATGTAGTCTTGTGCTTCCATGAGCCATAGTAGTCCGCTACAGCCCGGTTCACCGGAGTCCTGCTAGCCCAGCACTACTGCTCCGGAAAACTTGACTGGCCGGCATGTGATTCACTTTGTTCCTGTGTCTATCCCTTCGGGGAAATGTCACGCGGTGACATCCGGAGTCCTTCCTAGCCTGCTGCAGCCCGGGTTCCCGGAGTCCTATTAGCCCAGTGCTATAGCCTGGATTCATACGCTGTTGACCAACATGCCTGAGGTTGATTCATGTATGCCTGTCCCTGTAAGTTAGTGCCACTTTGGGTTCATGACTAGTCATGTCGGCCCGGGTTCTCTGTCATATGGATGCTAGCAACACTATCATATACGTGAGCCAAAAGGAACAAATGGTCCCGGGCCAGGTAAGGTGGCACCCGTGGGTATACCGTGCGTGAGGCCGCAAAGTGATATCAAGTGTTACATGTTAGATCGGTGTGACTTAGGATCGGGGTCTCGACAGCGTTGGTATCAGAGCCTGACTGACTGTAGGATTACCAAGCCAAACTGGTCAAAGTTGAGTCTAGAAATGCTTTAGTTATATAAGGGAATTCATTGTGGAAGGGAACGTAAGGCTCTTTTACTCCTTTACCTCATGTCATTCTTTCTGAGTCAGCCTCTTCTTTTCTACGAGGGTTAAGGCCTAGGCTTCTCCTATATCTCTCAAGATGACATGTTACTAAACCGTAAAATCTTAGGATTGTTCGATTGTGTCTCCGTATAGTTCTACTACTTCCGTGTGTCCATAGTTTGACCTAGGACCTCGATATTATGATGTTGAGTGATTATGCTGTTCCTTTGATGAATGTCTCAAAATCCTTTTTGAGCATTTACAAACGTTATGCTGCCGGAATTGTCCTAGGATTTCAAGATTTTCCAATACTTTTGCATTACATTCCGCATCCTTATGTTGTTGCTAATTCCATCCTTGTTTCCTTGGTTTCTGTGCTAGGATGTCGTCCGCTAAACGAGGTTCAGTTGCTCATAGCAAGAACCACGGAGACGGTAGGGATGAGGATCCTCCTGAACAACCTTTGATGGCGGAGTTCTTGTTAGCATCCGAGAGGAACAAGCGTGAGACTAACCTCTTGATAGCACAGATTGAGTAGAACACCGCACATGCGCGTAAGAAGTTGGTATCCATCACCGACTTCATTGGTCTGAAACCACCCACCTTCCATCTTTCCATTGAGCCACTCGATGCAGATGACTAGCTCCGGAGCATCACTCACAAGTTGCATTCTGCGAGCGTGGCTGAAGGTGACAAGGTCACCTATGCTACCTATCACCTGGAAGCTCCTGCTAGTATTTGGTGGCAGAGCTATGAGGCTATGCTTCCAGCTGGCCAGATTCCTACCTGGAGGGATTTCACCAAGGCTTTTCGTGAGCACCACATTCCTCAGGCTCTCATTGACCGCAAGAGGGAAGAATTCTGTGGTTTTACCCAGGGTAAGCTGCCTGTTGATGCATACAGTAGAGAGTTTGGAAACCACACCCGCTATGCTACAGAAGAAGTGTCCACGGACGCGAAGAAGCAGGCTACGTTCCGGAAGGGTCTCAACCCTAAGTTGCGTCGTGATCTCCACCTGCATCATTGTGATACTTTCCAGGCTCTTGTGAACAAGGCCATTAATGCATAGACAGCTCAACTCACTTACGAGGAGTCTCGTAAGCACAACCATGATATGGGTTCTTCCTCCCGTTCTGGCTCTCAGAAGCGACGTATTTGGATTCTGAACTCAGCTCTTCCACCTGGATATGCACCGAGGCAATCCGATGTGGCGCCTCACCGAGCTCAGCAATGTGCTCCACCCAGGCCTATTAGTGGACCACTTGCCAACGTAGGTCCACGTCCTACCTCAGGAACTTGCTTCACCTTCGGAGAACAAGGACACTATGCATGTGACTGCCCTCAGTCCAGTTATACTCCACCCCAGTCTGAGAGGTCTGTTGGCCGTGAAAAGCCATCAGGCAAGATGATCAGTACCAAGCCAACCTCCATTGAACGAGCATGTGTGCACCATGTCTCAGCTACAGAAGCTCAAGATGATCCCGACGTCGTATTGGGAACGCTTCTTGTCAATTGTCACCCAGCTTCAGTTCTGTTTGATACCGGAGCATCTCACTCCTTCATATCCGAAGGTTATGCTCGGTTGCACGACATGTCATTTTGTGATATGCCGACTCCACTAATAATCCAGACTCGTGGTTCCAAATGGCAAACCTCCAAGGTAAGCCATGGTAATGAAATCCTTGTTGACAGACTGGTATTCCTTGCTTCTTTGATATATCTCAAGTCTTCAGATATTAACATCATCTTGGGCATGGACTGGATGACAGCTCATCATGCCAAGATCGATTGTTACACTAGATTTGTTCAACTTACACATCCATCTGGCAAAATAGTCACTGTCTCTACTAGAGTTGCAAGGCGTCAACTCTATTCTCTTAATGCCAACCCTCTTCCAGACCTTGAAGATATTCCGGTAGTCCGTGACTTCCCGGATGTCTTTCTAGAAGAACTGCCAGGTGTTCCACCTGACAGAGATGTAGAGTTTGTCATAGAACGTATCCCAGGAACTGTTCCAATCTCTAGGAGACCATACAAGATGGCACCTTTGGAGTTAGCCGAGCTTAAGAAACAGCTTGATGAGTCCTTGCAAAAAGGTTTCATCCGTCCCAGTTCATCTCCTTGGGCTTGTCCTGTCCTCTTCGTCAAGAAGAAGGATGGTACAGATTGGATGGTTGTAGATTATTGTCCTATTAATGTGGTCATGATAAAGAACAAATATTCGCTCCCCAGGATCAACGACCTGTATGATCAACTCGCTGGATCCTCAGTCTTTTCCAAGATGGAATTGAGGTTAGGCTACCACCAAATCAAAATCAGAAATGGGGACATCCCCAAAATGGCCTTTGTCACTCGTTATAGTCAATACGAGTACACCGTGATGTCTTTCGGCCTAACCAATGCTCCAGCTACTTTCTCCTGCTTGATGAACTCGATCTTTATGTAGTACTTAGATAAGTTCGTCGTGGTTTATCTCGATGATATTCTTATTTACTCGAAGAATGTGGAAGAGCATGCTAAACATCTTAGACTTGTGTTAGAAAAACTTAGAGAGCACCGCCTTTATGCCAAGTTCTCCAAGTGTCAATTTCGGTTGCCAGAAGTTACCTATCTAGGCCACGTGATCTCTGGTAAGGGCATTGCTATCAATCCCGAGGGAGTTAAAGCCGTTCTCGATTGGACTCCACCCGAAATGGTCAAACAACTTAGGAGTTTCCTTGGTCTAGCCAGTTATTGTCGCCGCTTCATTGACAACTTCTCCAAAGTGGCCAAACCCCTCACGGAGCTTCTCAAGAAAGATAAGAGGTTTGAGTGGACCCCACAGTGTGAGCACAATTTTCAGGAACTGAAAAGATGCCTGACTTCTGCGCCCATACTCGTGCCACTGGATTTCACTAAAGACTTTGTTATCTATTGCGATGCTTCGCATCAAGGACTAGATTGCATTCTTATGCAGGATCATCATGTGATTGCCTATGCATCTCGACAGTTGCATCCACATGAGGAAAATTATCCTACACATGATCTAGAGCTTGCAGCCGTAGTCTATGCACTTAAGACTTGGCGACATTACCTTCTTGGTAACCATTGCGAAATCTACACTGACCATTAGAGTCTCAAGTATATCTTCACCCAACCGGATCTGAATCTCAGACAGAGACGTTGGTTGGAGTTGATCTCGGATTACGACTTAGGAATCACCTACACCCCAGGCAAAGCGAATGTCATGGCTGATGCTTTAGCTCGTAAATCCTATTGCAACAACCTCATGTTGCAACAATGTCAACCACCCCTCCATGAGGAATTCTGTAAGCTTAACCTTCACATAGCTCATCATGGTTCCCTTTCTACCTTGGTGGCGAAACCTACCCTTACGGATCAGATCGTAGAGCCTCAGAAGCATGATACGGGAATCTCCCGAATCAAGAAAAATATTTCCAAGGGAGTTGCTGGCTGTTTCTCTATGGATGAACGAGGTGTTGTTTACTTTGCAAAACATTTGGTGGCTCCCAAATGTCAACAGATGCAACAACTAATCCTTAAGGAGGCCCATGAATCTCCTCTCACGATTCATCCCGGTAGTACCAATATGTATCAGGACCTACGCCAAAGGTTCTGGTGGACTAGGATGAAGAGAGAAATCGCTCAGTATATTGCCAACTCTGACGTTTGTCGTCGCGTTAAGGCAGAGCATCAAAGACCTGCTGGCACCCTTCAACCTTTAGCTATTCCCGAGTGGAAATGTGACAAAGTTGGGATGGACTTCATCACCGGCTTTCCCAGGACCAAGAACGGAAATAATGCTATCTTCATGGTCATTGATCGTCTTTCCAATGTGGCTCACTTCCTGCCTGTTCGAGAGAGTATCACTGCTAGTCAGCTCGCTGACTTATATATCTCCCGAATAGTGTTACTCCATGGTGTTCCACTAGAGATCAATTCAGACCGTGGTAGTCTTTTCAAATCTCATTTCTGGGAAAGTTTCCAGAATGCCATGGGAACCCATATTTCTTTCAGTACCGCTTTCCACCCTTAGTCAAGTGGGCAGGTGGAAAGGATCAACCAAATTCTCGAAGACATGCTTAGAGCTTGTGTTATCTCATTCGGTATGGATTGGGAGAAGTGTCTTCCTTTCGCCGAGTTTTCTTGTAACAATAGCTATCAATCCAGTCTTAGGAAAGCACCCTTTGAGATTTTCTATGGACGAAGATGTCGAACACCTTTGAACTGGTCAGAAACCGGTGAGAGACAATTCTTTGGGCCGGATATGATCCAGGAGGGAGAAGAGCAAGTTCACATCATTCTTGAGAATTTGAAAACAGCCCAATCTCATCAAAAGAGCCAGTATGACCGTCGTCATAAGGAAGCGGCTTATGAAGTTGGCGACAAGGCTTACTTTCGGGTTACTCCTTTGAAGGGTACCCATCATTTCGGTATCAAGGGCAAGTTGGCTCCTCGTTACATTGGTCCTTTTCGCATTCTCGCTAAATGAGGAGAGGTTGCCTACCAGTTGGAACTACCCCCACATCTTTCTCGAGTTCATGATGTCTTCCACGTCTCTCAACTCAGGCATTGCTTCTCGGATCCCATCCGCGGAGTGGACCACGAAACGCTTGATCTCCAAGATAACCTCACTTATCGAGAGTACCCTGTTCGCATTCTGGATCAAGCAGAGTGTGTCACACGATGTCATAACATCAAGTTTCTCTAGGTTTAGTGGTCTCATCATGTCGAGAGAGAAGCTACTTGGGACCGAGAAGATCGTCTTCGACTTGAGTACCCCGCTTTCTTTCCGCCAACTCCTGAATCTCGGGACAAGACTCCTCCGAGTGGGGGCGAGTTGTCACATCCCTAGTTCTGGTATGATGTAGGTTTGCTTTGTGCATCATGTTAAGTTTCAAATGAAGTTGAAATGGGGATGTTTCAAACCCTAGCACCAAAGCAAATTCAAATATGTTCAAATTAAAAATGGAATTTCAATAAACCCAAAATGCTCTTCAAAAATGTTCATGGTCTTTGGAAAATGTTGCAAACAACAACCAGAGGTGGTGCACATTTTTGCTAAACATTTTGGATTTTTGAATGAACCCATATGTATTTGAATTGGAGCTGTTTAGAATAATATAAATATTTTAAAGGTTCCAAAAATGTTGGAATTTGGTGAGGGCCTATGGTATATTATAACTAGTGGTCACAAGGAATCTCAACATTTTTATTTTGTGCTAGTATTTATTTTAAGCCAAAACAAATGTCACAAATAGAAAATAAAACAAAAAAAGAAAAAACCCTTACCTTTGACACTTACCTGAGGCCTGGAACTGTGCGGCCCAGCTGGCCGGCCCAGCGAGCTGGCCCTGCCAGCCACCCTCAACCTCCTGCCAGGAGGAGGAGAGGTGTGTGGCCGACGCACGCCCGGCCACCTCCTGCTCGCCGCGTCCCTCTGGACGTCCCTAGAGACGCCACGGAGCCTCCTTGACCCCCTCTCACTCTCCCTTCTCCCCATCTCCTCCTCTGTCTCTCTCCCGCGACAGCCAAAGCGCTGTCGTCGCCGTAGCTCACCGCCGACGCGCTCTCCGCCGTCCGCTCGCCCCTCCATCGTGTCCACGCGGTTCGCCGCTGTGGGCTATGCCTCCTCGTCGAGACTCACGGCGCCAGATGCCCTGGAACGCCGCCATCGCCATCGTCTTCCACCTCGGGCTCCGCCGTCCACCACCGTGGATTCGCCGTCACCAGGCCTCCCCCGAGCCCGCCGTGCTGCTTCACGTGATCGCCGTGAGCATCTCCCTGTTTCCCCCCTCTTCCCCCCTCCTCGTTCCCGTGTCGTAGGCGTTGTTTCCACCCCGGCCGAAGCCATCGCCGCCGCAGCCCTCGCCGTTGTGGCCACAGCCACCGCAGCTCGCAACCGAGGTCGCCGTTGCACTCAGTGCACTCCAGCGAGTCGAGTGGACCTGCTCACAGCTCCTGCCGTGCTCCGCAACACCCCGCACGCACCTGGCCGAACTCCGGCCGCCGCACTAGTCGTCGCCGGTGCCACTCCGGCCGCTCCCCGGCCGCGCCACCACCACAGCTAGACGCGGACGAGCGTCCGCATCCCTTAGCTGCACTTCGTGCGCCAAATAGCTCCTTGTAGGCAAAACCCGCAGCGCACCGCCACGTCTTGACTTGCCGGCGGCTAAACGCCGGCGACCGCTAACCTTTGACCGGCGTGGGTTGACCCCACAGCCCAGTTTGACCTCTCCCTCTCTCTCACTGACTTGCAGGCCCCGCCCGACTAATTACTCTAGTTAACACTAATTAACTAACTAGGTTAGCTACTACAGTCACTGACTAGTAGGCCCTGCCCAGTTAGTTAGGACTAACTAACTTAGTTAGTTAACTGGGTCACTGACCAATGGGACCCACTGGTCAGGTTTGACTTGTTTAGCCCCATTGACTCGCTTATGTCATGCTGACGTAGTGCTGGCGCAGTTATTCTTTTTCTGGTATTAAAATAAATTAGGAAATCCAGAAATTGATATAAACTTCTAAAATTCATAGAAATACAACCGTAGCACAGAATGAAATAATTTATATATGAAAAATTATCATAAAAATGCAAGGAATCCATTTATGCCAGTTACATGCATGAAAAACCAACTTGTACATGCTGTATAAGTGAAAACATAATATGGGCATTTTAAATGTTTCATTTTGAATTGCATTTGAATCTTTGATTCAAATGGGCTTCAACCAACTTGGTAGCATCTTGCATTAGCCCAAACACTAGCATTTGCACATGCCATTGTCATGCATCATATTGTTGCATTTGTTTGTGTATTGATTGCCGACACCGTTTCTTCTCGATAGGTTCCACTCCGAAAGGTGTTCCTGAGTACCTGTCAGAGGAGCAGTGCCCCTTCGTCGTCCTATCAGGCAAGCAACCCCCCTTTGAGCATTTCCATAAATCCCACTCTCTCGCTCCTGCTCCTTTTACTACATTAGGACAACAACGATTCAACGGCTACTTTTCTGCTGCGGTAGTTGAACCCATTCCTCTGCATGACCTGTCATTGCCATAGTAAATAGTTGAAAGCCACTAGCATGAGTAGGAGTTGCTTGAGCCTTGATGTGCCTACTCATCCATTCATGTTTTCATTATGCCAGCTATGCTTAGAGTTGTGCCAGGTTTGATTCATCGGGAATGAATCGGAGTGGTGAACATGTCCTACCGATAAAGGCTAAGTGTGTGAACATATTTTGGTAAAGGTAGCGATGAGAGGCCATGTAGGAGTACATGGTGGGTTGTCTCATTGGAACCATCCCTAAGCACCGAGTTCCGTGTATGTTGTGCAGGTCCAGTTACTACCACATATTGGGTTCCGGTTATCTGGCCCCTCTCGGCTTATTAATCCACTTGACCTCTGTCCAGGAGTTGCAACTAGTTTCTGGCGTTTATAGGTAGTGCTACTTGTCTACCAGGTGGTGTCCGACAGGACGGGCTTGGGACAGACTAGGCACCATGGCATGGTGTACCAAGTGGCACCTGGATGGTGGGCTTGGGCACCCTGCACACATCGTTTGGGGCCGTACTGGAGACTTCGGCCGAAACTTCTTGTGGATGGAACTCAAATAGGCGATAAACCTGGACGAGAGACTTGTGTGTTTAGTCAGGTCGTGGCCGACACCCTCGCCCGGCTTCCTCTTGAAGGTTGCGGAGGTACATGATGTGTACAGGGCGATAAGTGGTGAGAGCGTGTGTGAAGAAGTACACCCCTGCAGGGTTAACATTATCTATTCAAATAGCCGTTTTCCTCGGATATGGAAACTTGGAGGACTTATGTAGTACATAGACAACTTGAAGTGGATACTCTAAAATCCGCAAGATAAGCGTGAGTGCTATGGATGGCCTTCTCGTAGGGAGACGGGAACTGATCTTTAGTGGAGTATTGATATGGTGAATATGTGGACTCGTGTGCGTCTCCTCACGTCAAAGAAGTTTCTGATACTCATAGTATAGGTTAGCCACTGAGTCAAAGCTGGCTTGCTGCTGTTAAAACTCCACCACCCCCTTTGTTGATAATGTTGCATATGTAGATAGTTCTGATGTAAGACTTGGTGAGTACCTTCGTACTCATGTTTGCTTATTTATGTCTTGCAGTTGGTTACACTAGTGACTTCAACGAGTAGCTTGTATCCCGGCTACGATCTTGTACCCTTGGGAGGGTTGTGTTTAGTCAGGTTTCTTAGTCTTTTCCTTTTGTAGTTGTCTGTACTCAGACATGTAATGCTTCTGTTGCTTGTTTGCACTGAATGGTGGGTCATGAGTCCCCTATTTGTATTGAATGCTATGTGGCTCTTCTGGGCCTTTATCTATATGAGTTTGAGTTATGTTGTGATACCATGTTGTACAGCACATACTTGCATGTTATGCGTACGTTTAACATGTATTGCTATGTGTGGGATCCGACAACTTAGTTGTTTATCCCTGGTAGCCTCTCTTATGGGGAAATGTAGTCTTGTGCTTCCATGAGCCATAGTAGTCCGCTACAGCCCTGTTCACCGGAGTCCTGCTAGCCCAGCACTACTGCTCCGGAACACTTGACTGGGCGGCATGTGATTCACTTCGTTCCTGTGTCTGTCCCTTCAGGAAATGTCACGCGGTGACATCCGGAGTCCTGCCTAGCCTGCTACAGCCCGGGTTCCCGGAGTCCTGTTAGCCCAGTGCTACAGCCCGTATTCATACGCTATTGACCGACATGCTCGAGGTTGATTCATGTACGCCTGTCCCTGTAAGTTAGTGCCACTTTGGGTTCACGACTAGTCATGTCGGCCCGGGTTCTCTGTCATATGGATGCTAGCGACACTATCATATATGTGAGACAAAAGGCGCAAACAGTCCCGGGCAAGCTAAGGTGGCACCCGTGGGAATACCGTGCATGAGGCCGCAAAGTGATATGAAGTGTTACATGTTAGATCGGTGTGACTTAGGATCAGGGTCCCGACAGCATTGGTATCAGAGCCTGACTGACTGTAGGATTACCAAGCCAAACTGGTCAAAGTTGAGTCTAGAAATGCTTTAGTTTTATAAGAGAATTGATTGTGGAAGGGAACATAAGGCTCATTTACTCATTTACCACATGTCATTCTTTCTGAGTCAGCCTCTTCTTTTCTACGAGGGTTAAGGCCTAGGCTTCTCCTCTATCTCTCAGGATGACGTGTTACTAAACCGTAAAGTCTTAGCATTGTTTGGTTGTGTCTCCGTATAGTTCTACTACTTCTGTGTATCCTCAGTTTGACCCAGAACCTTGATATTATGATGCTGAGTGATTATGCTATTCCTTTGATGAGTGTCTCAAAATTCTTTTTGAGCATTTACAACCGTTATGCTGCCGGAATTGTCCTAGGATTTCAAGAGTTTCCAATAGTTTTGCATTACATTCCGCATCCTTATGTCGATGCTAATTCCATCCTTGTTTCCTTGGTTTCTGTGCCAGGATGTCGTCTTCTAAGCGAGGTTTAGTTGCTCATAGCAAGAACCACAAATATGGTAGGGATGAGGATCCTCCTAACCAGCCTTTGATGGTAGAGTTCTTGTTAGCATCCGAGAGGAACAAGCGTGAGACTAACCGCTTGCTAGCACAGATTGAGCAGAACACCGCACATCCACGTAAGAAGTTGGTATCCATCACCGACTTCATATGGATGCTAGCGACACTATCATATACGTGAGCCAAAAGGCGCAAACGGTCCTAGGCCAGGTAAGGTGGCACCCGTGGGAATGATCTGCGTGAGGCTGCAAAGTGATATGAAGTGTTACATGTTAGATCGGTGTGACTTAGGATCGGGGTCCCGACATGGAGTCACCTTTCTCACGGCGGTCACATCCCGCCACTTTGTAAACTTGTCGATAGCACTGAACAATAATTCAAAGCTGAAGGAAATATGTCGTAGAGGCAATAATAAAGTTATTATTTACTTCCTTATTTCATGATAAATGTTTATTATTCATGCTAGAATTGTATTAAATGGAAACATGATACATGTGTGCATACATAGACAAATAGAGTGTGACTAGTATGCCTCTACTTGACTAGCTCGTTGATCAAAGATGGTTATGGTTCCTAGCCATAGACATGAGTTGTCATTTGATTAATGGGATCACGTCATTAGGAGAATGATGTGATTGACTTGACCCATTCCACTAGCTTAGCTCGATGATCGTTTAGTTTGTTGCTAATGCTTTCTTCATGACTTATACATGTTCCTATGACTATGGGATTATGCAACTCTCGAATACCGTAGGAACACTAGGTGTGTTAACAAACGTCAAAACGTAACTGGGTGATTATAAAGGTGCTCTACAGGTGTCTCCGAAGATACTTGTTGAGTTGGCAGAGATCAAGATTAGGATTTGTCACTCCGATTGTCGGAGAGGTATCTTTGGGCCCTCTCGGTAATGGACATCATAATAAGCCTTGGAAGCAATGCAACTAATGAGTTAGTTGCGGGATGATGTATTACGGAACGAGTAAATAGACTTGCTAGTAAAGAGATTGAACTAGGTGTTGAGATACCAACGATCGAACCTTGGGCAAGTAACATACCGATGACAAAGGGAACAATGTATATTGTTATGCGGTTTGACCGATAAAGATCTTCATAGAATATGTGGGAGCCAATATGAGCATCTAGGTTCCGCTATTGGTTATTGACCGGAGACGTGTCTCGGTCATGTCTACATAGTTCTCGAACCCGTAGGGTCCGCACGCTTAACGTTCTGTGACAATTTGTATTATGAGTTGTGTGATTTGATGTACCGAAGGTAGTTCCGAGTCCCGGATGAGATCGGGGACATGATGAGGAGTCACGAAATAGTCGAGATGTAAATATCGATATATTGGATGACTATATTCCGACATCGGAAAGGTTCCGAGTGATTCGGGTATTTTTCGAAGTACAAGAGAGTTACGGGAATTCATATTGGGCCTTAGTGGGCCATACGGAAAAGGAGAGAAAGGCCTCAAAGGGTGGCTGCACCCCTCCCCATGGACTGGTCCGAATTGGACTAGGGAGGGGGCCCCCCTTCCTTCCTTCTCCTTCTCGCTTCCCTTTTTCCTATTCCATGCAGGAGGTGGAATCTTACTAGGACTAGGGAGTCCTAGTAGGACTCCACACATGGGCGCGCCCTATGAGGGCCGGCCTCCTCCTCCCTCCATCCTTTATATACGTGGCCAGGGGGCACCCCATAGATACACAAGTTGATCTTTTGATCTCTCCCAGCTGTGTGCGGTGCCCCCCTCCACCATATTCCACCTCGGTCATATCGTAGCGGTGCTTAGGCGAAGCCCTGCGTCGGTAGCAACATCATCACCATCATCACACCGTTGTGCTGACGGAGCGCTCCTATGAAGCTCTGCTGGATCAGAGTTCGCGGGACGTCATCGAGCTCAACGTGTGCTGAACTCGGAGGTGGCGTAAGTTCGGTACTTGGATCGATCGGATCGTGAAGATGTATGACTACATCAACCACATTGTGCTAATGCTTCCGCTTACGGTCTACGAGGGTACGTCGACAACACTCTCCACTCTCCTTGCTATGCATCACCATGATCTTGCGTGTGAGTAGGAATTTTTTTGAAATTACTGCGTTCCCCAACAAAAGCCCCCGATTGCTCGGGGGAAGGGGCCGAGGATATCGAGCCCCCAGACCGAAAATGGCCATGATAAAGGGATTGTCTGAAGAGCTTGGGCAGGCGGGTGTATGTTCTTGGAATGGAATTGGCAAGCTTCACACTTGGTGACTAGCTCGACCGCATCTTGGAGGGCTATGGGCCAATAGAATCCTTGTCGGAAAGCTTTCCCAACTAATGCCCTTTATCCAATGTGGGAGCCCCACATGCCTTTGTGTATCTCAGCCAACAGTTCTATAACGCCCCGAGTCCGATGCGCCAAGTGTCTTCCAGTTTTTCGCTGTCGTTGCCATTCCATTTTCTTGCGTGTTGCATCTTTCCATGTCATCATGTGCATTGCATCCTCATGTTTTCAAAACTTGCATCCGTCCCGGTCCCCCAGTTCTCTCGGTTGTCCGTTTTCCGACCAAACACATTCGCAACGCCCGCAACACCTCTGAAATATTATTTTATAATTGGTCGAAAATGTTCTCAGAATGGGATGAAAGTTGGCATGTCGTGTAGTTATGTTGTAGGTAGACCGCCTGCCAAATTTCATCGCATTCGGAGTCCGTTTATGCCACTACGTATAACTATAGCGACAATATAGTCGGTCAAACGTCGGACGTTTTCGGTCTCCGAAAACTATCACCAGGACTCTCTCTCTACTCTCCCCGCAGCCCACCTCCTCTCTACACAGCCCACTATCCCCACCTATAGCTCAGCTGCACCCCCTCATGAACGGAACCGTCCATTCGGCATCGGAGGGTCCAAAAAACCTATCCTAACCCTAATCCTAGCCCATCTAAACCCCCTCCATGCTCTCCGTCGTTGGATCACGATCGCGTGGGCGAAAACCGCACCTCATTTGGACTCTCCTAGCTCCATCAACATAGAAATAGGTCCTCCCCTCCATTTTCGCGGACCAAACCATAGATCCACACCTCCCCGCGCCGCCGGACATGTCCGCTCCACCGTCCCTCGCCCACCCAGCAGCTGCCATGTGTCCACCCGCGCCATCCCTGCCGCCGCGGCCCGCCGGGCCCACGCACGGCCGGCCCAGGCCCGCGCCCCACCCCGCGCGCCTCGACCTCGCCGCAGCCCGCCGCCGCCTCGTCGCCCGCCTCCGCGCCGGCATATCCTTGTCGCGCGCCCGCAGCAGCACCTTGCCGCCGTCACCGCGCGTCCCGTGCCACGGCCCGTTGCATGCCGCCGCCTTCCCGCATCTGCGCTGCCTCGCGCCACCGCATGCCTCGCTGTCCAGCCGCCCCTCGTCGGCTCGCCGTGAAACGCGTCGCCCCACGATACCAATCTCGCCCCATGCTGGATCCGACCGGAGGAGGAGTCCCCGGTGCCGGATCCTCACCAAGCCACCGTCCCCAGCCTCCCACCCTACTCGACACCGGCCACTTCGCGTCGGGACGGCCCCGTCCATCCCCGACGCCGGATCCCCTCGACCTGCCAACCAAAAGCCGTCCAGCCTTGTCCCTGCACCACGTCATCCTGATTTTTGCGCTGGGTAGTTTTCCACCAAGTCCTCTTTTCAGCATCTTATTACATTTTGTGAGGAATGTAACATTGTGCATGCTTGGCCGAATGATGTGATCCATATATGTAATTTGCTGTACTCTTCGTGATCTTCATGTTGTGGCTGTTGCAATCATGTTAGGATCCATCTACATGTCTTATTCTTCACTATATTATGATTGGCGCGCGTTCCTGCGCCCGTTTAATTTTCTAATAGAATAATAGTAATTTTTACAAATATAGAGACATGTTAAATTTGAATTCCTAGTTCCAGTGAAAAAATTCAGAACAATCATCTAGGCAAACCAAATAGTTATCATTTTATGTAACTGTCATCTTCTATATTTTCAGGTCATATTAGCCATCCTCTTAGTTTCATGTCCACCTAGATTTTTCTAGCATCTCGTAAAATTGGATCATAAGTCTACAATGTAAGCATTTTATGACCACCAATGTACAAAAAAGTGATCGTAGAAGGAACATCTATACTAATCTTAAGGTAAGCATTTTATGATAACCAATGATTGACATTCCATGATACTAAACTTGACAATATTTCTTAGCAAGACGCGTCAAAATAATAGTAGTGTGACATCCTTAAAAAGCCCTATTTTCTCCCAATTACATAAATGTAAATGACATCGACAATACAATTAGAGGATGAAGTGTGAGACAAGCAACAACATGGATTAGTCAATGGCATGTGGAAAGTTGCATCATTCATAGTGAATGGATGAGCTCTTTCAACCATTGGTGCATTTGATAATCTCAATGCTTGAGCCTTGTATATTTGGTCTAGAAAAAAATGTGCAAGTACTACATATATATTTGACCAAAATGCAACCATGGCCATTTTATTCAAATCAGTACAAATGAAAATTTAGTATAAATAACATTCGAAGACACTGCAAAATTACTTTTTAGCGAGCCGTGTGGCTGAACTTGGTCCTGCACATTACAAACCTAACTATTTAAAATCTATGTAAAGATGAGTGCACATTATTTTTTACAAACGAAATATACAGAATAAATGACAGCTTTCACTGGCTCAGTGCATGTACAAAAATCACCGGCAATTAAGGTTGTAGCAGCATCAGTCTCTTCTCAAATATGATGAACGGCGAAATGAGCATATCTAAGGACTAAACTGGACTAAACAAAATATGTAACATAAAGGGTAATATTATGATAAATTGCAACACATCCAGATAAGATGCAACAATGCCCTATGCTCAGGACAAACTATTGTAGCACGTTTATGCAGTCCTCCCTCCATTGAAAAAAGTGCATCCTGAGGATATAAAGAATATAAACTATAAAGTAGGATAATTCATTTGGCAAGAATCCCAATAAAATATACGACCTAGGAAAAGATAACTCTAGAAATGAAAGGGCCATACATAGAATTTCAACTACCATTCATCTAAAGATCTTAAGAACATAGGGAAAGTTTATTCCAAATACTAATGTTAGTAACGTAAAGAAGAAGAAAAATTATTCCTAAAAAATATTATTCCAAATCATAATGCTAATAACTTAGCATATCATTATCGTACATTTGTACTTCAAAGTTACGGAGATTTGCCTATATGCAGGTAGTTATGCGGACATTATCGTGAGATTCCAAATGCTAGTACAATTTTAGTTTCCAACTGTATAACATAATCAATTACACGATATGCAGTTGGTGGATATATTTTCCAGCCATAGCGTCTTTGAAATAACCAATTCAATTAAAAATGCTTACTTGTGGTCGTATGAAAGCCAACACAAATGTGTTTGATGGGAAGAAACATTCCTGCTATTAGTGATTAAAATATCATATTGTAGATACCATCATATAGTCCAACATACAATGTTAAATTATGCATGAACAATGACCGTGCATTAGTAATACTGAAATTAAAATTAGCATATCATTTTTGCATTTCTGTTCCAATGAGAAAGTGGAATTCCATAGAACACTTAAGGCATATAGTAATACGAAGTTAGTTGCAACTGCTCTTCCGAAACTCCACATGTAACCGGCTTCTGCAAGGGGGAATACAATGCGATTTCATTAGCACAGTTCAAATATTTTGCATACACATGTACTACCTTACTGAATTATTCAAATTTTTCATAAACGCCCTGACTCGTCGCGTATATATATTGAGAGTCAAGTACAAATGGTTTTTAAGCCAGTCGACAGCACAACTAATGCTGAAAATTTGTGTTCATCGGAAACAAATATTTCCAAAGTCCTTATATAGTCCAGTAAACAAGGCTATCGATTCCACGAACAGAATCCCGAGTAGTCGCAGCGATCAAGGAAGCAATCGGACTTGTAGAACCCATGAGACAAACCAACCAACCAATCCCCACGGGAACAGTAGAAAAACGGAGGAGCGCACCGGAGGAGGCAACCCCAACGATGGGTGGTTAGATCAGAGCAGAGGAGAAAGAGACACACCTACTCCGGAGTATGTCCACCCTGCCTTTGGACGGCACTTGTCTACGACGCCGGATCTAGTGGTGTCGCCTTCAGGGAAAATCATGCTTCATGGTGGATGCCGTTGCTCGATGTTTTGGTCAGCGGCACCAATGGCGGGAGGGCCACAGTTTTGGCATGAGAGGTCGGGCATGAAGGAGGTCCTTGTGTTGCTGGTGGCCAGTGATGTCGCCACGGGAGTCGTGCATCGTCCCATCATCCGTGGCCTCCCCAGGTTTGCGACCTTGCAAACTGGACAAGGGTTGTGTTGAGAGTCCAGCATTAACAAAAGATAGCTCAGGCCCATTAGGCCCAATTTAACAGCGGACGCCCAAAATTGTCGCCAGAGCAGCGGCCCGTCACAGTAGCGATCGTTTGTAACGAGCGAACCGAGCGTACGTGCGGTTCACCCTTAATCGAACAAGTAAAATGCTTAAAAGTGTTGATCTGACGGCTACAAATGCTAATAGTCTGAGAGGGCAGGAAAGATGCTCAGTTATAATGAATCTAAATTGCAAAAGTGCATGTTGTTGTTAACTGCTGTAGCTTGTCATAACTTGCCGTTTTGCCTTTTTCATTGCAGTTTGTGTATTTATCTTTTGAGCATCATGTGCACATGTTTAGGAGCATCTTCATGCCATCTTTACAGTGGTGCAATCCATGTATTTTTATGTGCCTTGTGTTGACTAGCACAAGCTTGTGAAGTTTGCTAATTAATGTTTGCTGATTTCTGAGACTTAGTGATTTTGGCTAAGGATGTAACTGTTACATTATGTTGCCATGTTAACTTGATGCTACCATCAATTCCATGCATAATATGGAGATGTTTAGTTGACATGTTTTGATGTACATGTTATGATCTATCATGCCATGCCATTTGATGCCTCATATATGTCCTGTAGCATATGTTTACATGCCTAAATGATGTTCTAGTTTTATGTTAAATTCATGATGACATGTTGTCAGCGTTTTATTGATCAATCTATACCTCTTTTGAAGACGCTCCATTTACATTATTTGAAGTATGCTATGAGTACTTTGTCCACATGCAAAGTTTGATAATTTTGGAATTCATCTAAACTCCGTTCCAAGCTTGCAAACATGCTATGCTGATGTTGTTATTTTATACTTGCTGAAACTGTTACAACTTTCAAACTTGTCTTGTTGGTTCCCACTAGTCTATGAGCCATATGGTTATGACGCCTTGATTTTATGTGCTCTTTGTTATGTGTACTTTGATGCCATGCCCGTGGTTGCTGTATAGCTTCCTGTAGGTTGTCTCTTTCTTGCTCTCAAGATGCCATCATGCTAAATTTGTCATCCTATTACATCATGTTCCTTTTTTGCATTAATCATAGTAATTACTCCATGTTCATATGAACTTGTGCCCATGGACTAAGTTGAAGTATATCATCTCTACTACATGCCCATGACTTTTTCTTAGTTATTAAAGTTGCTATGCTTGTTGTTATGTGCCTCCAAAGTCAGCATCAGAATGTTATTATTTTGCATACCCATATTTCCTCTCAAGTCTGAGAATCAGCTTTTATCATGTTGCATCTTGTCTTGTTGATTGTCATTGATCTAGGGTCCATAAGGAGATGCTTCGTAATCATGTTTTGCCATATTTGACATGTAACTTAATGCCATGCTCTTGTTTGCCATGTTCTTTAAGTATATCATCATTGTTTCATGCCTCCAACATGTCAAAATGTTATTCCTGCTCACATGTATGCCCTGTTTTCACTAAGTCACGATCTGTCTTATTAAGTTGCTTTTTGCATTGATCATGTCGGATTAATCCTGATGCCTATGAACGTGAACCTTAACGTTATTTGAAGAATGTTCTTTGAACTTTGAGTGCATATCAAGTTTGTGTCCATATGTTTCCTGTGGCATGTTGTTTCCTTGATTGCAAAGGGCTTAGTTGTTGTTTTGGGCAGATTGTATTTGAAATTTGTATTGAGTGTAGCTGTTGAACCGTTGCTCGATTTGGAGTACGCTCTATATGAAACTTGCTTAGTTTTGCATATAGTTTCATGCTACCTTGTTTCATTCATGTTTTGAGTGTGTTTGGTTGATGTTTGTATGCATTTTGCATCAATGCCATGTTTAACTTGTTTTGCTCATATCTTCTAGGTCATAGCTCCGAATTGAATGAATTTTATATGTTACTTGACTAGAAAGACGTGTAGATCATATTGGTTCACTTTAACTTGATGTTAAACAACTTAAACTTTGTGTTTTAATTAGATCTGGACAAATTTCGAAATTTGCATATGAGGACTTACCGAAATTGTCATAAGTTGTTTCCGGCCTCATTTAAACTTGCTTTGATGTGTTAATCTTGTATGCATCTCTTGCCATGAGTAGCATCATGTAGCCTTGTCATGCATCATAATTGGTTGAGCATCATGTCTTGGTTATGTGTTGTGTGTTTACCATGTTGTTTGCTTCTTTCCGGTTGCGCTCCTTCTCGGTAGTTCCTGTTTCATTGCGATTGTGAGGATTCGTTCGACTACCTGGGATCGTCTTCTTCATGGACTCGTTTTCTTCCTAGCAGGATTTCAGGAAAGATGACGGTCACCTTGGATCTCACTACTATCTTTTCCATGCTAGTTGCCTCGATGCTATCGCTATGTCTCGCTGCCTACCACTTGTCTATCAAGCCTCCCAAGTTGCCATGATAGCCTCTAACCTTTTTACCCTTCCTAGAAAACCGTTGTTGTTCCATGTTGGAACATGGATATCATGGGATATCACAATATCTCTTATTTATATTAATGCACATATATACTTGGTAAAGGGTGGAAGGCTTGGCATTATGCCTGGTGTTTTGTTCCACTCTTGCCGCCCTAGTTTCCGTCATACCGGTGTTATGTTCCTTGACTTTTGCTTAGTTATTAAAGTTGCTATGCTTGTTGTTATGTGCCTCCAAAGTCGGCATCATAATGTTATTATTTTGCATTCCCAGATTTCCTCTAAGTCTGAGAATCAGCTTTTATCATGTTGCATCTTGTCTTGTTGATTGCCATTGATCTAGGGCCCATATGGAGATGCTTACTAATCATGTTTTGCCCATGTTTAACCTGTACTTTAATGCCATGCTCTCGTTTGCCATGTTCTTGCACTATATCATCATTGTTTCATGCCTCCAACATGTCAACATGTTATTCCTGCTCACATGTATGCCCTGTCTTGACTAAGTCATAATCTGTGTTATTAAGTTGCTTTTTGCATTGATCATACTGGATTAATCCTGATGCCTATGAACCTGAACCTTAATGTTATTTGAAGCATGTTGTCTGTACTTTGAGTGCATATCAAGTATTTGTCCATGTGTTTCCCGTTGCATGTTGTTTCCTTGATTGCAAAGTGCTTAGTTGTTGTTTTGGGCAGATTATGTTTGAAACATGTATTGAGTGTATGTGTTGAACCGTTGCTCCGTTTGGAGTATGCTCTATATGAAACTTGCTTAGTTTCGCATGTAGTTTCATGCTACTTTGTTGCAACCATGTTTTCACTGTGTTTGCTTGTTGTTTGTATGCATTTTGCATCAATGCCTTGTTTAACTTGTTTCGCTCATATCTACTAGGCCGTAGCTCCGAATTAAATGAACTTTATATGTAACTTGACTAGAAAGATGTGTAGATCATCTTGGTGCACTTTAACTTGATGTTTAACAACTTCAAATTTGTGTTTTAATCAGATCTGGACAAATTTCGAAATATGCATATGAGGACTTACCGGAATTGTCATATGTTGTTTCCGGCCTCATTTAAACTTGCTTTGATGTGCTGCTCTTGTATGCATCATCTCTTGCCATGAGTAGCATCATGTAGCCTTGTCATGCATCATAATTGGTTGAGCATCATGTCTTGGTTATGTGTTGTGTGTTTACCATGTTGTTTGCTTCTTTCCGGTTGTGAGGATTCGTTCGACTACCTGGGATCGTCTTCTTCATGGAATCGTTTTCTTCCTAGCAGGATTTCAGGAAAGATGACCGTCACCTTGGATCTCACTACTATCTTTTCTATGCTAGTTGTCTCGATGCTATCGCTATGTCTCGCTGCCTACCACTTGTTTATCAAGCTTCCCAAGTTGCCATGATAGCCTCTAACCTTTTGACAGTTCGCTTTGAATAGAACTCTTCAAGCAAGGCCCAACATTGGTTTTAACATTTGCCATAATAATACTTGAACTAAATAATTAATTGGCATAGGGCGTCATTAACCTGAAGAGTCTTTCTACATAGGAGGGGGAGCTCGTGCTGATGGTGTTGGTCCCAAACGGGCAGCCTTCGGGACGACCACGGGAAAACTCGAGGGCTGGTTTTACTCGTAGCTTGTCCCATCCGGTTTGCCCTCAGAACGAGATCGCGCAACTCCTATCATGGTAGGTCGGTGCATCAGGAGGTCTTGCTGGACTTATTTTACCATTGTCGAAATGTCTTGTGTACCGGGATTCCGAGTCTGATCGGAGGGTCCCACGATGGAGGATTTTCTCCGCGGATTGTGAGCTTGTCATGGGCTAAGATCGGACACCCCTGCAGGGTTTAAACTTTCGAGAGCCGTGCCCGTGGTTACGTGGCAAATGGAAATTTGTTAATATCCGTTTGTAGACGACTTGAAGTAAACAAATTTAAAATACACCAACCGCATTGCGTAACTGTGATTGTCTCCTTCAGAGGAAGTTTGAGAGGAGAACACGGTTGGGTTATGTTTGAACGTAAGTAATTGAGGATCATTTATTGATCATTACAAGTTTGTGACCGTTTGCGAAGTTTCTCATCTTTCTCTTGTAATTGTAAGTTAGCCACCATACATTGCCTAGCCGCTGCTGCAACCTCACCACTTATCCTTTCCGTACCCGTTAAGCTTTGCTAGTCATGATGCCCATGGTAATGGGATTGCTGAGTCCTCATGGCTCAAAGATTACTACACCAATAGTTACAGGTACAGGTAATGCGATGATCGTGACGTGAGAGCGATGTTTTCTTGCCCTGGAGTTCCTCTTCTTCGTCGATCTTGGGTTAGGTTCCTGGTCGGTAGGCTGGGCTAGCAGGGTGGATGTCATTAGAGTTTCTGTTTGTGTTTCATCCGTATCTGGATGTTGTCCTTATGTATGATGTTGATATATTCATGCGGAAATTGTTTACCTTTTGTATGTATCCCAACTATTCTGTAATGGTACGATGTAATGATATCCACCTTGCAAAAGTGTATCAATATGCGGTTCAATCCATGGTGGGACCTTTGAGTTCCTTTAGGATAGAGTTGCATATTGGGCGTGACAAGTACCTTTCCTTCTTCCCAGCAGATACACTTCAATTTCACACCGTTGGGCCTCCTTCTGTATAGAGTGTCATCAACAAACTGATAAATACTGGCCCTCCGGGCTACTCTTTCGGCTTCATCTTTGTCGCGGGGAAGCTCTCCGGTTTGGAGGAAGTGGACTATGTGCGTTGCCCAAGTTGGATCCTGGGGCTCAACAACGAGGACTAGCAGCACCTCCTCTACTGCGGGAGCGCATGCCTCGTTCGCGGGGTCCATGGGCCCGGCTGGAGGGTGCGGTCTGGCAGGTGGCGAGAAGTTGTTTCCGGCAGGGTCTCTGCATGGAGTGGACGGTCTACCGGGAGAGGCTTACCGGAGTCCAACTTTCTCCTTTTCCGGGCCATTGTTGCTAGGGATACGGAAGGCTGAGTAAGATGGAGAACAAAAGTTCATAGTTCCACAATAAGCTTCTGCGCATCACAGTTTGACAGATAAGCAACTATGTTGTTTTCCGCATGGGGTACGTGCTCTGTTTGCAATATGTCAAAGCATTCCTCCAATCTGCTCACTTCCTCGGCATATGCCTCCATCAATGGGATTTGGTAATCCTTGTTGACTTATTTCACCACAAGCTCGCAATCTCCTTGAATGATCAACTTCTTAATTCCCAATTTTGCAGCAATCTTGAGCCCGACAAGGAGCGCCCTTCATACTCTGTTGTATTGTTGGTTGACTCTGCCTTGGGAAAGTGCATCTGGATGACGTACTTCAGGTGCTCCTCGAAGGGGGCGACGAGAAGCACGACAGCTCCTGCACCTTGCAGGAAACAGGCACCATCGAAATACATAATCCATTCTTGGGGCGATTCCTTGCCGGGGATAACTGTCTCTGTCACTTACTCATCAGGGGTTGGCGTCTATTCTGCAATAAACTCTGCCAATACCCTACTTTGGATTGTTGCTATGCTCTCAAACTTCAAACCAAAATTGGATAACTCCAATGCCCACTCCACTATTCTGTCGGTAGCCTCAGGGTTTCGGAGTATCCTTTGCAATGGGAAACGAGTGACAACCGTGATCTCATGGGCTTGGAAGTACTGGCCCAGTTTCCTTGAGGCCATGATGAGACCAAAGATCAACTTTTGCATGCTAGAGTACCTCGATCTAGCCCCCTGTAACAAGGAGCTAACGACATACACTGGGCACTGCACCACTTTCTTCCTTGCTGTGTCCTTGGGGTTGCTCTCACTGCAGTGCTCATTGTTGTCCTGATTTTTCTCTGGTTCATCCACTTCCTGCTGCGCCACCAAGGCTGCACTAACCACTTGGTTGGTCACCGCTAAGTATAGCAATAATGGCTCCTGTGGTTTGGGAGCAACCAGCATAGGCACAGAGGACAAGTAGGTCTTCAACTATTGCAAAGCTGCATCTGCTTCCGGAGTCCACTTCATGGGCCCACCTTCTTCATGATTTTGAAGAACGGGAGGGCATGCTCGGCAAACTTCGAGATGAATCTGCTTAGTGCGGTAACGCATGCTATCAGGCACCTAACATCCTTGATTGCCCTTGGTGCTTGGATCTGCTCGATAGATTTAGTCTTCTTGAGCTTGGCTTTGATCCCCCGATGGGATACAAAAACCCAAGTAGCTTTCCGGAGGGAACACCAAACACACACTTCTCTGGGTTGAGCTTCAAGTTGATCTTACACAGATTAGCAAATGTATCCTCCTTGGTTTTAACCTCAATATCATCCATATAAGCTTCAATGTTTCTGTGGAGTTGTGGCTCCAAACCAATCTGGACTACACTTGCAAAAGTGGACCCGGCAATCTTCAATCCGAACGACATGGGAACAGAACAGTACGTACCACGGGGAGTGATGAATGGTGTCTTCTCTTCATCTTCCTTGGACATGAAGACCTGATGATACCTAGAATATGCATCCAGAAAGGAGAGCAGATCATAGCCTGAAGTGGAATCCTCAATTTGATCGATGCGCGGCAAGGGAAATGGGTACTTCGGTCAAGCTTTGTTGAGATCTGTGAAATCTATGCAAATCCTCCACTTCCCATTACCCTTCTGGACTACCACTGGATTTACCAACCAGCTGGGGTGTAGCACTCCTTTGACCAAACCAGTTGCTTCAACTTTCTTGATCTCGTTGGTAATGAACTGCTGCCTTTCCAAGGTCTGCTTCCAGACTTTCTACTGGACAGGTCAAGCGTGCGGGTAGATGGCAAGGTGGTGCTCGATTACCTCCCTGGGAACACCGCTGATATCAGGTGGTTGCCAACCAAACACATCGATATTCACCCGCAGGAAGGCAACGGGCGTACTTTCCTACTTGTCATTGAGGGTGGTTGCAACACCCTGGATGTAACTTTCCATATTTATAACTCCGACTCTTTCCATTTTCGGCTATGTGATATCATATTTCATTCGTCGTTGGGTTTTATCTCTCCTTTTGTATTTTGTTCATGTCATGCATTTCATATCATGTCATCATGTGCATCACATTTGCCTACGTGTTCGTCTCATGCATCCGAGCATTTTCCCCGTTGTCCGTTTCGCAATCTGACACTCCCACACGCAACCGGCGCACCCCTCTTGTCTTGCCTCATGAGTAGGAGAAAAAAAATTCTCGGAATGGTTCGAGATTTTTCGAATGGCCTTGGTACATCACCGGTAGACCGCCTATCAAATTTCATTCCATTTGGAGGTCATTCGATGCCCCCAACGGTTAACCGGGTAACCGAAAAAGCCTCTTTGGTGTTGCAGCCCAACACCATTCCAAAATAGCCAAATAACCAATCTAAACCTCCTACATTCTCTCCTTCGTTGGATCACAATCGTGTTGGCGAAACCACACCTCATTCGGACACCCCTAGCTCGCACTACCTATATAAACACCTCCCCCTCCGAAATTCTCGCGCAAACCCTAGCCTCCTTCCACCTCACGACGCCGGACAAATTGCCCCACCATCGACAGACGTGTCCGCGCCGCCGCCCCGACAAATCCGGGTGTGACACGTCACCAGCCCGCGTCCCCGCCGCCGCGCCTCACCCGCCGGCCCGCCAGGGCCCGGTCGCCGCCGTCCATCCCGCCCGTCAGCGTCAGTCCTCCCGCGCGCCGCCCGAGCTCCCTGCCGCCGCCGGATCTTTGCTGCCGCGCATCACCCCACCGCCGCGCCTCGCCGGCCCACCGCCTCCTGCCGGTGTCGTCCACGCCGTCTGCCCTGCCGCCGCGCCGCCGCCCTTCTTCGATATCTCGCCGGCGTCGCGCCGGATCCGGCCGCCCCTGCCCTCCAGCGAGCTCCACCCACTCCTCCCTCAACTCCGGTGAGCATATCCAGTCATCCTCGTGAAACGTGTAAACCCTATATCTGGATCTAGGCCAGGTGAAATTTCACTAAGTCTTTTCCCCCTGTAGTTTTTATGCCATCTTCATCATGTCACATCACCATGACTGTGGCTCTGAATCATGCATATGATATGTAGAAATGTTCGTCCTATTAAGCTCTTAATGTTAGTGGCGTTTGGATGCATGGTACTGTCCATTTTGATGCCATTATCATCGTTGCAGGAGTGCTATAAAATGTTAACTGCTGGTTCTTAACCGAACATGGTGATTTGTAATTTTTGTTGCATTTTGTGCGTGCATCCTATGACCATGATGTCTACCTATGTTTTGAGATCCATCATGCCATCTTTAAAGAGGTGAAAGTCTTGTATTTTTAGGATCTATGTGGTGACTAGGACAAGCATGCAAAGTAGGCTCCATAATGTTGGTATTTTCAGGCACTTAGGATTTTGCTAAGTACTTTCCCTAATGTTATTTCAATGCCATGTAAACTTGTTTCTACCATGAGATCCATGGACATTTTGAGATACTTCAGTAAGGATGTTTTGTACAAGTGGTTATGCTATATCCACTCATGCCTCTGGCTGCAATTATGGAGTATACTAGCTTGTCATTACCATGCTCTACTTTTGCTAAATATTTTCCTGGCAGATTGTTAACATGTTAATCAATATTGCCATGTGAATTTCTAGTGATCCATTCATCCTATGAACTTGCTCTTGCCATATTTAGCTTCATGATCATGTCTTCATACTGTTGGTATGCTTGTGTTGGCATGTAATGCATTGTGGTGAGCGGCATGAGCTTGCAAAGTTGCTATCATGAATCTATTTCTGACATGTCCTGAAATTCCACAAAGTCTGAGTCTGTTTATAAAACTTGCTATGTTTACATGGGTGCCATCGTATCTTCTGTGCCTTTTTGGCTCATGTTAAGTAAGGGAGTTTTGTTTTATGCATTTAGTAGAAACAGTCCATGCCTTTGTTTGCTATGATATATTCATGTAGCATGTTGTTTTCTTGATGTAAACATTGCTTCTTGATGTTGTTTTTGACATGCTAGTATTTTCACAAAGTCTGTGAATCTGATATCTTTTGCACTTTTGCCATGCTTGTTTGAACATGTTCTAGTGTGATTTAGTCGTAGCTCAGTCTCCATGTTTTATCAAGCATCTCTTGTACATCAATGCCATGTGCTTTGTTGCTATGTTGGAGTGAAGTAGCTTAGTTTCTTGTTGCATTTTAAGTGTTATCATGCTGTTAATCATAGATTTGTGTCATCCTTGTTTTGCTTGTCATTTGCAAACCGTGCATCCGTTTCCCGTGATCCTTATATCTATTTTGACAGAAATCACCTCATCGTTCTAGTGGCATACTTGGTTTGTCTAGTTGATGCCTTGATCATTATTTCCCTTCCGGAGCATGCATATGCATTGCATATCATATCTTGCATATCATGCCATGTATTGATTGCATCATGTTGCCTGTGCATTGCACCGTGATTGATTGTTGTTCCATTGCTTGCGTTCTTGCTTTGGGTAGAGCCAGAAGACGAGTACGTGAATGAGGAAACTGTTGAGTACGCTAACGAGGATCAAGCTTTCGACAACACTGAGAACATTGCAGCCAAGATGACCATACCCTGGATATCAGTTCTATCTTTGCTTGCTAGTTGTTCGCTCTATCGCTATGTGGCGCTGCCTACCACTTATTAAATCATGCTTCCCATATTGCCTTGTCAAGCCTCCAACCCACCTTCCTAGCAAACCGTTGTTTGACTATGTTACCGCTTTTGCTCAGCCCCTCTTATAGCATTGCTAGTTGCAGGTGAAGTGGAAGTTTGTTCCATGTTGGAACATGGATATGTTGGGATATCACAATATCTCTCATTTTAATTAATGCATCTATATACTTGGTAAAGAGTGGAAGGCGCGGCCTTATGACTGGTGTTTTTTCCACTCTCGCCGCCCTAGTTTGTGCCATACCAGTGTTATGTTCCTTGATTTTGCGTACCTTACGCAGTTGGGGTTATGGGACCCCCTTGACGGTTCTCTTTGAATAAAACTCCTCCAGCAAGGCCCAACCTTGGTTTTACCATTTTCCTACCTACCACCTATACATTTCCCTTGGGTTCTTCAGACTCGAGGGTCATGTTTATTTTAAACCCCCCGGGCCAGTGCTCCTCTGAGTGTTGGTCCGAACCGGGCAACCTACGGGGCCACCTCGGGGAAAGTTGAGGGCTGGTTTTACTTGTAGCTTGTCCCATCCGGTGTGCCCTGAGAACGAGATACGTGTGACTCCTATCGGGATTTGTCGGCACATCGGGTGGCTTTGCTGGTCTTGTTTTACCATTGTCGAAATGTCTTGTAACCGGGATTCCGAGACTGATCGGGTCTTTCCGGGACAAGGAATATCCTTCATTGATCGTGAGAGCTTGTGATGGGCTAAGTTGGGACACCCCTGCAGGTTATAAACTTTCGATAGCCATGCCCGCAGTTATGTGGTAGATGGGAATTTGTTAATATCCGGTGTAGAGAACTTGACAGTTGACTTAATTAAAATGAATCAACCGTGTGTGTAGCCGTGATGGTCTCTTTTTGGCGGAGTCCGGGAGGTGAACATGGCGTTGGGTTATGTTTGAACGTAAGTAGCTTCAGGATCACATCTTGATCACTTCTAGCTTCATGACAGTTGCGTAGATTCTCATCTTACTCTTATTTGCATATGTTAGCCACCATATTTGCTTAGCGCTTGCTGCAGCTCCACCTCACTACCTTATACTACCCATTTGCTTAAATAGTCTTGATCTTGCGCGTGTGAGATTGCTGAGTCTTCGTGACTGACGGATACTTCCAGACAGTTGCAGGTGCTGATGATACCAATGCAGGTGATGCTACCAAACTCAAGTGGGAGTTTGACGAGGACCTTGATCATTGCCATGTTTCGTTTCCTTATGATCAGTAGTGGAGCTCAGTTGGGGCGACCAGGGATCTAGCATTTGGGGTTGTCTTCCTTTATTTTGGTACCGTTGCCGAACCTTGATTGTACTCTGGATGATGTATGTTTAACTTGTTATTTGTGTGAAGTGGAGATTGTAAGCCAACTCTTTATCCCTTTCTTATTCAGTACATGGGATTATGTGAAGATTACCCCTCTTGCGAAAAAAGCACCATGCAGTTCTGCCTCTAAGTCGTGCCTCGACACGTGGGAGATATAGCCGCATCATGGGCGTTACATGTTGGTAATCAGAGCCATCCCCGACTTAGGAGCCTCTGGCAGGCTTTTCATGGTTCTGAATGGGTTTGCCGGGGCAATTTACTTCACCGCCTCGGCCCTTACCTCCAGCAACTTTCTGATCATTTTCCTTGTCACGCTTCCCATACCCTGCTTTGTGTCTCTTGACTAGCTGCTCGACCTGATAGCACTCTTGAAGGTCATTTCCTCTGGTCTGATGAATCTTGCAGTATGGCCCATCACCTTTCCCATCCTTCTCGGCAGCCACGGCCTCCCGGCAGTCAGCGCACATGGTAGCTTCCTTGTCGGGGAACTCAGCTTTGGCCTTCTTGCCAGTACTAGGTGTACCCGATCCTTCAACAGTCATCACTGCCTTATCCTCATGCTTCTTGCTCTGCTTCTGGCTCCTCTTCTAACAGGTTGATTAATCATCATCCTCTGAATCGATGTTGGTGCAGTCTTCCTCTCCGGGCAACCTCCTTCCCTCCTCCATCTGAGCACACTTATCCAACAAGGTGTAGAGCTCCTTCACAGTCTTGTGCAACCACACGTTCATCTTAGAACAGATCCGACGGTTGCGCACACTAGACTTGAAGGCAGCTATCATAGTTGTCGGATGGATATTTGAGATGTTCCTATGGACTTTGTTGAATCTCTGTAAATACTTACGGAGGGTCTCTCCTTCCTTTTGTTGGAGGAGTTGCAAGTCGTTGGGCCTTCCTGGCTCTTGATGGCCGCCGGCGAAGGCGCCAATGAACTCATGGCACTGGTCAGCCCGCGACGAAATGGAGTTCTCCGGTAGGTGCATCAGCCCAGACCTCACATTGGAATTGAGAGACAAAGGGACGTAGTTGGCAAACACCTTCTCATCTCTCTCCCCGGCAGCCTGAACAACGATGGTGTAGATGCTCAAAACTCTGCCGGGTTCAGCCTCCCATCGTACTTCTCAGGTATCTCTGGCTTGAACATGTGAATGGACGACCAACGGACTTGCCGCAGCTCACGAGTAAAGATAGGGCACCCTGTCGGCGTTCTGGAAACAGAGGTAGCTAGACTTGCCTGCCTGCGGCCCATGGCGCGGCTCTGTCAACGGCCCAGTACGGCCTAGCTTCAACATTGACAACTCAAGATCCTCGCGAGGGGCCAAGCCTCGCAAGGTGGACGACACAAAGACCTCCCTGGGGGGCGGCTTCCCCAGGCTGGCTCGCGAGGAGTGGAGATATCAATGCAAGGTACACCTCTCGAGGTACGGATGATGTGAGCCATGACGACCAAGGCCAGGCGGGCGCCAGCGGGCGCAGTGTAGCAGTTTCCTCTTTGGTGCTAAGGAGGCAAGCGCAGGAGCGGAGTCCTGAGGAATCAGCTAAATGTTTCCATTCCGGTGCAACAAGACCAAGACCGCCAGGACGGCAAGACGGAGGTCATTGCGGAGCCCACCGTGGCGTGACAACTAGGAGCTTTTGCAGGCGAAGACAACTTTTGTCAAGATAGCATGTACTAGTTGTCTCCCTTCAAATTTGGCCGTTGTGGGATCCTTCCCGCCTTATATTTGGGAAGAGGACCAAGGCCACTATAAATAGGACTTACCCACCACCATAGGAAAGGGGTACGAAGGAACGCATGAAGGGACGAAGGATTCAGATCATCCTCACACCCACCAGCTCATCGAGCACAAGAACACCTCTCCTCCTGAGGGTGTTCTCGACTATACTAGTTCATCCTCAGCCCTTGAGGCCAATCCACCACAAAGCAGTAGTATGGTTTTACACCGCAAGGTGGACCGAACCTGGGTAAACTATTGTGTCTCTTGTTCGTTAGGTTCGACGAGCTTGGCCATGGGATCGGTGGGCAGGCAGATTGGGGAGGACGAGTTCTTCGCATGCACCCACGAGTTGAAACATCTCAAGGGTTTGCGGAACCCAAAATCCAACATTTGGCGCGTCAGGTAGAGGTTCGTCGGAGCCTCTCTTCCGCCGACCGATTCGCCACCGCTCAACCGCTTCCATGGCTGACGCTCGTCGAGCCCATGCTGAGCATCGGGCTGCCCTCACAACTCGCGTCACCCAGACGACACCTACTGGTGGGCCTCCCCATCGTTCCCCGTCGCCCGCACCCAACGCCGCCATCGGCCCGGTGGGGCACGAGCTGCAATCTATGCCGCTGCACCTGTCGGCGTCGTGGGAACGGGGGTCCCCAGACTTGCCTGCCTGTGGCCCACAATGTGGTTCCATTAGCGTCCCTGTATGACCCATCTTCACCTCCAAACACTCATGACCCTAGCGAGGCGGACGATGCAAGACCTCCTCAGGGGTCGGCCTCACCAGGCTGGCTCATGAGGGGCGGAGAGATCAAGGCAAGGGACACCTCGCGAGGTTTATGTGATGCAAGCCATGACGACTGGAGCCAGGCGGGCGCCAGCGCACGTAGTGTCCTCGTTTCCTCTTTGGTGTTATAGAGGCAAGTGCAGGCGAGGAGTCCCGAGGCATCAGGCAAAGGTTTCCATACCGGTGCAACGAGACCAAGACCAACAGGATAGCAGGACGGAGGTCACCATGGAGCCCAAGACGACGTCACCACCAGAGCCTTTGGCAGGCGAAGTCTACTTTTGTCAGGATAGCTTGTACTAGCTGTCCCCCTTCAAATTGGCCGTCGTGGGATCCCTTCCCGCCTCATATTTGGGAAGAGCACCCGAGCCTCTCTATATAGGACTAGCCACCACCGTAGGGAGGCAGGAGAGTGGGGACCGGATTCGTTCAACCAAAGCCACCACACTCAACAAACACAAGAAAATCTCTCCTCAGGAAGCTGTTCTTCCCTTGTAACTGTTCATCCTCAGCCTAAGAGGCAATCCACCACACCACACTGGAGTAGGGTATTACACCACATCGGAACCCGAAATTCGACATTTGGCGCATCGGGTAGTGGTGCGCCGAAGCTTTGCCCCCCCCAGATGGCCTTGCCTCTCCGACCGGCTCTCATGGACACTGCCGCTTCTCCGACTAGACCGACGGGCACCCCCTACAGCGCCGTGGGGCTTCGGGCCTTCACCCTCGCCTTGCGGCGCGTGAAGTGGTCGCACAAGTTTAAGCCGGAGATGCCGCCCCTTTATGATGGTGCAGCGGATCCGGCGGCCTTCCTGTTGGCATAAGAGGAGGCCGTCCTGGAGGCCAGGGGCGACCGTAAAGTCATGGCCAACTAGCTCCCAATGGCCCTCGCCGGCGTGCCGCGCGCCTGGCTCCTCCAGCTGTCACAATCTTCTGTGGCCTCCTGGGAGGAGCTGCGCGACCTCTTCATCACGTGCTTCGGGGAACCAGCACCCCCCGTCGTCGTGGCTCTCCTCGGTGGCTCGCAGGCGCCGCCCTCGAACTATCACACCAAGCCATTCTTTCGTCGGATCGCTGCCGCCTCCGCGCGGCAGGGGGCTCTCCCGGGTTGTAAGGCGCCCAAGGCCGACCTGTCCTTTGACTCGGGGGATCACCTATTCACCACCGTTGGTTCGGGCATGCTCCCGATGGTTTCCACGCCCACCATCTGTATCGTAGCCGTTACAAAGACCTCATCAACGGTGGCGCCATCCTCAACATGCTCTCCATGGAGGCTTTTAGCCTCCTTCACTTACCGCTTGAGCGGCTCCGCCCTAGCAAGCCCTTCTCCGGGGTCGGCGGCAGCTCCTCCAAACCCCTGGGGCTGATCCATCTCCCTGTGACCTTCGGCACACACGACAACGACCGCACCGAGCTAATCGACTTCAACATCACCCGCATCGACTTACCATACAACACCATCCTTGGGTACCCGGCGCTGGCCCAATTCATGGCGGCTACTCATCCTGCCTACATCCTCATGAAGATGCCAGGGAGCAAGGGTGTCCTCATCGTGGACAGAGACACCAAGGAAGCCTTGGCGGCCCTCAAACTCACTTTTAGGGCCATGGCGGTAGCTTGTCCAGCCGCCAATGCCGTGTCCAGGACCACGGGGGTTGCGCCGACCAAAAAGAAGCAGCTATTCACTCAAGGTCAAGCCAACAAGAAGCAGATACCGGTCGACGCGGACGGGGCCTCTGGCGCCACCTTTACTATAGGCACCGACCTCGCCCCAGATACAGAAAGGGAGTTGGTGGACATCTTGCGTGCGAACAGGAACTGTTCGCCTAGGAACCCAATCAGTTGGTTGGAGTTCCAAGAAGAGTGATCGAGCATCATCTAAGGGTATGCCCCAACGTGTGCCCTGTGAAGCAGAGGGAGAGGCAACAGTCCACGGAAAAGCAGTCCTTCATCGTTCAGGAAACCCACAAGCTGGAGGCAGCAGGTGTCTCGCAAGGTCCGGTACCCAGAGTGGCTGGCGAACCCGGTCGTCATGCCGAAGAAAGGAGGGAAGGAGCACATGTGTGTAGACTTCACAAACCTCAACAAAGCTTGCCCTCAAGACCCATTCCCGCTGCCGCGCATCGACCAGATTGTCGACTCCACCGCCGAGTGTGATCTGCTATGTTTTCTGGATGCGTTCTCAGGCTACCACCAGATCAAGATGGCTATGGAAGATGTGGAGAAAATGGCTTTCCTGACCCCATGCGGGGTATACTATTACACTTGCATGCCATTCGGACTATGCAACACAAGAGCAACCTTCCAGCGATTGATGCACATCGCCTTGGGGCAGCAGCTCGGGAGAAATACTGAGGCCTACGTCAACGAAATTGTGGTGAAGTCTCAGGAGGCGAGAACCTTGATTCAGGACCTGGAGGAGACCTTTCTTGAGCTTGCGCCAGGTGGACCTGCGGCTCAACCCGAAGAAATGCGTGTTTGGTGTCCCTTCCGGCAAGCTGCTGGGCTTCCTCGTGTCCCACAGGGGGATCGAGGCCAACTCGGAGAAGGTCAAGGCAATCGAAGCCATGTGCCCACCAGAGAACCTCAAGTAGATGCAGAGGCTTGCAGGCTGCGTGACTTCGCTGGGACGCTTCATCTGCAAGTTGGGGGAGCGCGCCTTGCCATTCTTCAAGCTGATGAATAAGAAGGGCCGGTTAGAGTGGACCGCCGAGGCCAACCTGGCATTTCAAGACCTCAAGAGATACTTGACCAGCCCGCCGGTGATGGTGGCGCCTCGTCCTCTTGAGCCCTTGGTACTCTACCTCTCTGCCAGAACACCACTCCGCCAACACGGCGCTGGTGGCCCTCAGAGAGGAGCCCCAGGTCAAGGGCCCGCCAAATGGAGCCGCCAACCCAAATGAGGCAACACAACACCAAGGTGATGCTCCTGAGACAACGGCTTCCCCGGCTGGTCATTGAGCCCCTGAAGCTGGGGACCCACAAGAAACGCCTCAGCCCCTGGGAGCCAAAAACCCCGTCAGCTCTCCCACCCTCATCGAGCACTCAGTGTACTTAGTCAGCACCTTGCTACAAGATGCGAGAGCACGATACCCCATGCCTCAGAAGCTCTTGCTTTCGCTCCTGGTGGCCTCGCGCAAGCTGCGCCACTACTTCCAGGGTCACCCCATGAAGGTCGTCTCAGCTTACCTGTTGGAGAGAGTGCTCAGAAGCCCCAATTCCGTGGGAAGGGTCGCCGAATGGAACATCAAGCTGCAAGCACTTGACCTGGAGTTCAGCACAACCAGGGTCATCAAGGGGGCTGCACTCGCCGACTTTGTGGCAGAATGGACCAACACCCCGGAGCTCAAAGCAGGCGAGAACCGATCCCTCTCGCCAGGGAGTGAAGCACCGGATGGCTGGGTCATGTACTTCTATAGTGCGTTCGCACGACAGGGCGCGGGGGCTGGAGTCGTGCTCATCTCGCCCACTTAGGACAAACTTTACTACGTCGTGCATCTCTGCTTCCAGCGGGGTGAGAAGGTCTCCAACAACATCGCAGAGAACGAGGGTCTCATCGCCGGCCTCAAGGCTGCGTTCGCCCTGGGGTGAAAGGCCTCACCATCAAGGGGGACTCGTAGCTCCTCGTCAATTTCTTCAACAAGGTGTACGAGCCAAAGGATGAGCACATGGAGGCATACCTGACGGAGGTACGCAAAATGAAGAAGCAGTTCCTGGGCCTGGAGCTACAGCATGTGCCCGGTGGCACCAACAAAGAGGCTGACGACATCGCCAAAAGAGCATCCAAGCGGCAACCCCAAGAGCCTGTTGTCTTCGAGGAGCTGCTCTTCAAGCCTTCGGTTGAACCATCGCCTGCGGAGCCGGTGCCACCTCAGGAGGAGCTCCCTCAGCCCCAGCCTCGGGAGCCGCAGCCTGCGGCCCGACCTCGGGAGCGCGCCTCCTCTTAGCGCTCGAGCCACAGGAGGCACTACTAGGGAAAACCTTATAGACACGAGCTTACTAGTAGCGCTTTTTAAAAGGCAACGTTGCTACTAATTATTAGTAGCGCTTGGCCGCAGAAAGCGCTGCTACTATGCGCTTAACGGTAGCACTGTAGCTACAAAACACGCTACTACTATAATTGCCAAAGCGTTGCCAGCAGGCCAGGCATATTAGTAGCCCTACTGCTATTGTACGCAGCAATAGCGCTTTCATCTAACGAGTGCTACTGCTAAATTTAGCCCCCTCATATGACCAAAGTTTAGTCCCTCCTCGCTCCATGAACAGAATTTTTACCACCTCGCTCTGTGGCTCATTCGGCAGTGGCGGCTCCTCCAGGAAGGGCACAAGTAGTGGCGCCTACGACCAGCCGCCATGTTGTCGGGCTTGCTTTGAGGCAGGTGGCGGATCAACTCATCGCCACACTCCGGTGAAGCAGGAGGAAGGCTTGCGCTGGGCCTGGGGGGCCTCCATAGCCTGGCCTCAGAGCTGCTGTGGTCGCGCGGGCCACTTTTGTTTAGCCTTTCTTTTCTCCGGCATTTTGAAAAAAGTAGAGGGCCCTGTTGGAGCATGTAATGAACCACGGTACTTATGCCGCTATGTTATGCTTATCGTTCTGATGTTCTTCCGTGATGTTCATGTTCCGAGTAGGTGCGGTAGGATAAATTAGCTTGATACACTTGCGGTAGTCTCGCACCTCGCGATGGCGCGCCCTCCACCATCTCGTGAGGCCCCATTGCTGCTGACTCAGGGGTCGCTGGCCTCGAGAGACATCGTGAAGCTGCAGAATTGTTATAAAATTTGTTGGGTGTCCTGTTCTTCCTTGTCAGAGCCCTGAAGCATGGGCTTGTCATGGCTTAGTGCATCGTGTCATGGTACCCAGGGGGCACGGTCTTAAGAAGATGCGCAAATTAGCAGCTCATTCGAGAGTGTCTCGTGTGGATAGAAAAATCCAAGGCCCTGGGGGGAGCGGGCTATGGCGAAGTGTGTTTGCGGCGCGTGTAGGGCCCGGCATGCACGCACACACCTGCCAAGCCCCCGTGCTCGAGATGCACGAGGAAGAGCAACGGGCAACTGCCACTCCATCTGGGCCAAGACTGAAGGGCAAGAGAGAAGATGAAGGGGACATTCAACTTGGCGATCGAAAATGCGGGAACCCCAAATTCCATAAAAAGGGGGGCAAACAAACTACAGAACGCAAGCAAATGAAGAGCCGCGTCCGGCACCTAGACTAGTCTTCTCACCAGCGTGGAGCTAAGTGCTGCCACCAGGACGTGGGAGGGAGCCCCCGAGGCTCGAGGGTGGCACTCCGGAGACTTCAAGGCATGTACAGCCCCACTCATTATTATGTGAGAGTGTCACGAGCGGAGAACTTCATAGGCATTGGGCCTTGCTTCATGGGTAGAACTTCCGGAGGTGCTTGATGTTCCACGCGTTCTAGATGGGAACCCATCCTGCGTCTCTAGGCACGCGGCACTAGGCCCAGAGATGCGGGCAATGCTAAACGGCCCCTCCCACATGGGAGAGAGCTTATGCAGCCCCTCCCTAGAGAGCACCCGCCTCAGGACGAGAGCACCCACCTCGAGCGTCCAGGAGCGGACACTACGGTAGTGGTTCCGCCGCAGCGCCTGCTGGTACCTTGCCACTCGTAGAGAGGCTTGACGGCGGCATTACTCCCCCAAAACGTGGTCCATCCCCCACATGACGTCCTGGCGTGCCTTGTCAAACGCCAAGACCCGCGCGGAGTGATGCTTGAACTCATGAGGGAGAACTGCTTTAGCTCCATAGAAGAGGAAGAATGGAGTCTCGCCCGTCGTCTCGGTGGTGGTGGTGGGGATGGACCACAGCACAAAGGTTCTTGTCTTGAGGCCTCCCAGGACCCCCGCGTTGGCGCGCTCATCTTGGCCGTTGCTCCTGGGGTGTGCCACTGAGGCGTAGAATATCTTTCTTCCAATGTTATCACAATATGTTTTGAAGAGGTTGCTACTGAACTATGAGTCGTTATCGGTAATGATACAATTAGGGACCCCGAAGCGGCTCACAAGGGCCTTGATGACCTTGACTGCTGAGCCGGGTGGGATGGTGCGGACGGCTTCCACCTCCGCCCACTTGGTGAACTTGTCGATGGCGACTTAGAGGTAGCGGTAGCCCCCGGGCGCTCGTGGGAATGATCCCAAGATGTCCAGCACGCAGACCGCGAATGGCCATGTGAGCGGAATGGTCTGGAGGCCCTAAGCGGGCAGGTGGATCTGCTTGGCATGGAATTGGCACGCTTCACAAGATCTCACCAGCTCGGTGGCATCATTGAGCGCTGTGGGCCAATAGAACCCGTTGCAGAATGCCTTGCCCATGAGGGTGCCTGATGACGAGTGATGCCCACAGTCCCTGCCTGTCGGCATCCTGGGAATGGGGGAACCCAAACTTGCTTGCCTGCGGCCTAGGGCGTGGCTCATCCAGCAACCTGGTACGGCCCATATTCGTCAGCAAACACTCAAGACCCTCACAAGGGGCCAAGCCTCGCGAGGCAAATGTCACCAAGACCTCCTCTGGGCGGCCTTCCTAGGCTGGCTCCCAAGGAGCGAAGATATCTATGCAAGGGGCACCTCACGAGGAGCGCGTCACGTGAGCCATCATGACCAAGGCCAGGCGGACGCCAGCGCGCGTAGAGTACCGGTTGCCTCCCTGGTGCTAAAGAGGCAGGTGCAGGCGAGGAGTCCCGAGGCATCAGGCAAATGTTTCCATATCGGTGCAACGAGACCAAGATCAGTAGGACGGCAGGACGGAGGTCATCACGGAGCCCACGACGGCGTCACCACCAGA
Source organism: Triticum monococcum (assembly GCA_034509565.1). NCBI lineage: Eukaryota > Viridiplantae > Streptophyta > Magnoliopsida > Poales > Poaceae > Triticum > Triticum monococcum. Next base: position 300,613,145 of record CM067844.1, on the reverse strand, counting down.
TCCTTTGGCAGGCAAAGACCACCTTTTGTCAGGATAGCTTGTACTAGTTGTCCCCCTTCAAATTGGCCATCGTGGGAATCCTTCCCACCTAATATTTTGGAAGAGGACCAAGGCCTCTATAAATAGGACTAGCCACCACTGTAGGGAGGCATCTGATCTTAGGGAGGAACCAGACCATCCACACACACACAAGCTCACCGAGCTCATGAACACCTCTCCTCAGGAGGCTGTTCTTCCCTTGTACTTGTTCATCCTCAGCCTACAAGGCAATCCACGACACCACACTGGAGTAGGGTATTACACCGCAACGGTGGCCTGAACCAGTATAAAATCTTGTGTCCCTTGTTCCTCGAGTACAACGAGCTAGGCATTGAGATCGTGGCGAGAACGTTAGCTAGGGGGAGAGAGATCTTCTTGCGCACCCTATTGTTCGAACCTCAAGGGTTTGATGGAACCCGTCATCCGACATTTGGTGCGCCAGGTAGGGGTGCACTAAAGCTTTTCTTCCGTCGATCCATGCTCCGCTGCTCCACCATGTCCATCGCAGATGCACGTCGAGCCCGCGCCGAGCACCGAGCAACCCTCGACGTCCGTGTCGCTCAGACAGCTCCTATCGGCGGGATTCCCCATCGTTCTTCATCACCCGCCGCCAAAGCCGCCACAGGCCCGGTGGGAAACAAGCAGCAAGCATCATCGTTGCACAATCTGTGTGGCGGGACGGCCGCACCGCCACCCTGTCGCCGACTCCGGCTGGGTCATCGTCTCATGCTCGTCGCGCGTCCATGGACGCGCAGGCCCTGTTACTTATGGCACGGAGCTCCCGTGCTACCGCCCGGTCGACAACCTCTACGAGGATTGGCTGCACCGCATCGCCGAGCTCGTCGGTGCCGCTGGGGGCTCCCCCACACCATCTGTCTCGCTGCCTCGCCCTCCCCTAGCTGCGTGCGAAGAAGGAAGCTGCCAAGAAGTTCCCCGACCGCCAGAAAACGCTCCTGCGCTCCCGGTGCCACCATGTCAAGATAGTGTGCAGCCTGCGGCGGAAGTGCGTAGGCATCAAGATCAAGCTCCGCCCCCGCGACGGGCCCCGGTGGCCACAGTAGGCTATCGTGCGTTCACTCTAGAGCTGTGTAACGTAGTCTAGCTAGGCAAGTTCAAGCCAGACCTGCCTCCGCGCTACGACAACACCCCCGACCTTGCGGAGTTCTTGCAGCTCTACGAGCTGAGCATTGAGGCGGCCAATGTCGATGAGAAAGTCATGGCGAACTGGTTTCCCATGGCTCTCAAGGATGGTGCTCACTCGTGGTTCCTGAATTTGCCCTCGGGGTCAATCTCCTCCCGGGGTGACATGCGCCACCGCTTCGTCGCCAAGTTCTAGTGCACTCGCGACTGCCCACCATTCGCGGGTGGCCTGCGCCGCATCAAACAGCAGCCAGGAGAGACCCTGCAGAAGTACACGACGCTTCAACGAGGCCATCATCTCAGCGTTCTCTGATGGCGTCCGCGACGTCAAGATGATGGAGGAGCTTGCCATCCACGAGGAGTTGTGCTCGGCCCTAGAGATGTTTAACATGGTGACCAAGTGCACAAGAGCTGAGGAGGGGCGCCTCTCCCTCCTCGAGCTCCCTGCTGCCGATCTAGAAGAGAAGAAAGCCAAGGCCACAGATGTGAAGCGCTAGTGAGTAGCCGTGCTCGCGGCGGAGCTGGACACGAAGCACGGCCGGGACCACCCCGATTCATCTAAGAGCAGTTGTCCATTCTACGCCTTCCACAAGGTACACAGCCACAACACCAACGACCGCCAAGAGCTCAGGGCCATTTGAAGATGGACGCTTTGGACGACGCCCCAAGCGCAACGACCGTGGCTATGCCCGAGGAGGAGGACGAAGTGGGGGGACGCTGGGACGACCGCAACCCCCATTAGGAGTGGCGCGACCAGCCTCGCGAGAACCACTGGCAGGAACAACCTCGCGAGGGTTCCTCGAGGGACCAACCTCGTGAGGACCGTCCTTAGAGCAATGCTGGCTCCCTCCGCTACAGCCACCACCAAGGAGGAACGACGACCACCATCAAGATGAGGGGGCTGGGGGCTTCCAGAAACCGCGCGCTATTGCCTGCATCTTGGGTGGTGCTCAAGCCCCAGCTTCCCAGCGCATCTTCAAGGAGTTTGCTTGTGAGGTGAACGCGGCCCTTCCCAGGCTTGAGGCCATGCGCCCGCTTAGGTGGTCCAAGTGCACCATCACCATCTGCTCGTCGGACGAACTCAAGTGCACGGCAACCACCGACGTCCTTCCGATGCTTTGTTCATCCTTCATCAGCAACGTCCAAGTCACCAAGACCCTCATCGATGGCAGGGCAGGGCTGAATGTCCTGTCCGTCGAGACGTTCGATCGCCTCCAAGTACCATACGATCAGCTACGGCCTACCAAGCCTTTCTGAGGAGTGACCGACGGCTCCACCACCCCGATAGGGCAGGTCCGCCTCCCTGTCACCTTCGGCCAGCGTAACAAATACCGCACCGAGCTCATCGACTTCGACATCGCCCACATCTGTCTGTCGTATGACGCCATCCTTGGGTATCCAGCATTGGCCAAATTTATGGCAGTGACCCACCATGGTTACAACGTCCTCAAGATGCCAAGGAGTGGTGGCGTCATCATGATCCCCTGTTAATAAGGAGAGGTGGTGTGCTCCCTCGAGCGTGCCTGCCAAGCTGCAGCAGCCGAAGACCCCAACAATGAAGGCACCACGTACCCTCCTGAGGCCATCCCCAAGAAGAAGAAGAAGCTACTCAACCCAGTGCCTAAGGAGAGCGGTGTCTCCAATGACACAACCTCAGGACCTACGCCCATAGCTGGGGCGCCTCCCTCCCTCGCATAGGAAGGCGCCCGGCGCCCTCCTTGGGCAAGGCTCGGGGGCTATCTTCTAGAGGGCCTCAGATCTAGCCAACATCACGAGGGAGGCGCTCGGGCACCATGTGGAGGCGCGCTTCACCGCACGTTTCCCTCAGGAGGGCGGTGGGCGAGGAGCGCTCGGTGCAAGGCAGTTCATCGTCAAGGCGACCCAGGAGCTTCAAGAGGCAAGGGCCATACGTGGCGACTGCCGCTCACCACCTGGCGTAGCTCCCCATCCTGGCGAGGATGGCGGGCTGCGCGTCTGCACCGACATTCCAGGGCTCAACATGGCTGCATCTCATGAGAGCTATTGGCCTTCACGCATTGGTCGATGTGAGGGTCCACCTCATAGTTACGTTCGCATGCCATTTGGCTTGCCGAATGCGACTGTCACCTACCAGCGCCATCTACGGAGCATCATGACGGCTCAGGAGGCCAGGCATCATGCCGTCCCACAGGAGATCACGACGGTCCTCCAGGAGCCACCAGGGCTAGCAGAGCCTTCCGAGGCTCAGGACCCTGGTGGCTCGTGAGGAACGACTCTTCGACATGCATCATCGGTGTCACAACCCTAGAATTGATTGCAATAGTTGCATAAGAGAGCATCCATGCATCATGTCTAAATTCTGAAAGTTGAATTGAGGTTAGTTGAAACCCTCAGAAATCACTTCATAAATAATCAACATTAAAAATCTTTTCAAATGAGTCCAAGGAAATGTTCCTGTTATTCTGTAAAATAGTGGCAAGAGGTAAAATTCAAACCAATATTTTTGGAGACCCAGAAATGTTTATTTTGGGCATTTGGAATTAACTCAATAACTATTTGAATTGGATATATATTTATTATATATTACATATATGTTCAATAATTCTGAAAATTGTTGTGTGGCTTTGGATAAGTCCACTTAGCTAGCACAATTATTTTCATGAAGTTTAAACTTGATTTGGTGTCAAAACTAAATCGCAAACAAACTACAAAAAAATAGAAAAACAGAAACAAAATTAGAAAGAGAGAGAGAATACCTGGCCAGCCCGTTACTGTAGTAGCCCAGCCCACTGGAGATGCCAGTCATCCCCTACATTACGCCAGTAGGCAGGGGCGCGTGGCCTCCGCATGCCAGCACACGCACGGCCACCTCCTGCTTGTCGTCGCTGCTTCTGGAGGGCGCCAAGCGCGCCACGGCATCGCCTGCATCTCCCACCCTCTCTGGTTCCTCCCTCTCTCCCCAGTGCTCGCGCCGCAGCTACCCGAGCGGAGCTCGTCGCCGCCGTCCACTGCCGCCTCGCCCATAGAGCCTCCCTCACAAAGCTAGCATGCCCGCCGGCTCCGCCTCATCACCACACGCCGACAAGCCAACGACCACGACCTCGGGAGCCCCTCATCATTGGCATCTTCGTCGTCTTCAAGCTTCTGCACGGACGACCGCACCATCGATTCGCTTGCTCCACCTCCTCCCCGCCCCTGCTGTTCTTCTCCATTGAACCGCCATGAGCTACTGCTGCATTTCCCCCTTTTCCCGCTGTTCCACGTGCCCTCTAGCCGTCGCCTCACGAGCATCAAGCTCGGGTCATCGCCATGGCCGGCGAGCCTCGCACTCCTGAGCTCTTCCGCTTGTCTCCGTAGCACCTGCGTGTTCACCAGGTCCCTAGGAAGCCGTAGAAGCCTCGGTTGGCCTTCCCATGCACAGCAGCGACGCCTGCCTCATGCCCATGGCTTCGGCAGCCGCCCGGCTCAACATCGTCGCCAACTCCGGCGACCCTGCGCCACCCTGCTGCCTCCGTTGGATGCGCGGGAGGAAGGGCTATAGACTGGTGCACTTAGTGCGTCGAACCGCTGCCGGAGCAGCGTATCCACGGTTTTGGTTTCCTCCAGCCAACACCAGCGGGCAGATGTGGCGCTGGTTTAATTAGGCTAACCACCAGATTAGCACTAACTAATTAACCTCCTAGATCACTGACAGCGGGCCCCCTGCTAATATTTCGGTTAGGAATTAAGTAATCTCAATTAGTCCTCTGTTACACCGACATGTGGACCCCACACGTCAGGTTTGACCTGGTCAACCACAGTTGACTTGCTGACGTCACAGTGACACAATGCTGACGCTATTAATAATTTTTTGGATTTAAAATAATTTAGAAAATTCCAGAAAATGCCCAAAACTTTTAAAATTCATAGAAAAGAATCTGTAACTCCAATGGAAATAAGTTATATATGAAAAATGATCAGAAAAATCCAAAGAATCTATTTATGTCATTTTCATGCATGTTTGAGAAAGTTAACCTCATTGTTTAGGATGAAACATGATTAGGGAAAATTTCAAAATAGGTTTGGAGTTGGAATTTGATGTAGTTTTGAATTCCACTTCAATTAAAATGACTTTCTGTTGCATTAGCCCAAATCACATCATATTGCCATGTAATGATCATACATCATATTGTTGCTTTGCATTGATTGTATTCTTCCTTGTTTGCTGGTAATTGCCCCCTCTCAGTAGATGATGTTTCGGATGACGTGATCAATGACACCGATGAAGAGCTATACTATCTTCAGAAGTACCAGGCAAGCAAAACCCCCTTGTTCATTCCGATACAATCCAACTCTCTCGCTCCTGTGCTCTTTTACTGCATTAGGACAACAACGTTTCAATTGTTCCATGTTGCGGTAGTTGAACCCCTTTCCTCTGCATGACCTGTCATTGCCACAGTAAATAGATGAAACCCACTAGCATGAGTAGGAGTTGTTTGAGCCTCTCATGCCTGCTACTTCTTAGAGTTGAGTCTGGTCTAGTTCATCGAGGATGAATTGGAATGTGGTGAACATGTCCTACTCTTGAGAGCTAAGTGTGTGAACATGATTTGGAAAAGGTAGCGGTGAGAGGCCATGTAGGAGTACATGGTGGGTTGTCTCATTGCAGCCGTCCTCAGGAACTGAGTTTTGTGTTTGTGATCCATGAACAGTTACTACCACACATTGGGCTCCGGGCCCTCCAAGCTCTCTCGACTTATTAATCAACCTGATCCCTCTCCAGGAATTGCAACTAGTTTCTGGTGTTTGTAGGTAGTGTTAGTAGTGTACCAAGTGGCACCCAGTACAGGTGGGCTTGGGACACACTAGGCACAGTGGCATGGTGTACCAAGTGTCACCCAGATGGTGGGCTTGGGAACCCTACTCACATCGTTTGGGGCCGTGAGCGACACCCCGGCCGGATCTCCTTGCGGATGGAACCCGAATAGGCGATAAACCTAGACTAGAGACTTGTATAGTTAGTCAGGTCGTGGTCGACTCCCTCCCCAGGCTTCCGCTTGAAGGTTTCCGAGATACACAGTGTGTACATGGTGGTAAGTGGCGAGAGCGTGTGTGAAGAAGTACACCCATGTAGGGTTAACATCATCTATTCGAATAGCCGTGTCCGTGGAAAAGGACTTCTGGGTTGCCTGTACAGTTCATAGACAAGTGAAAGTGGATACTCTAAAATGCGCAGGATAAGTGTGAGTGCTATGGATGGCGTTCTCGCAGGGAGACGGGAGCGGATCCATAGTGGTGTATTGGTATGGTGAATTTGTGGACTCGTGTGTGCCACCTCAAAAGAGTTACTTGTAGTCATAGTTCAGGTTGGCCACTGAGTCAAAGCTGGCTTGCTGCAGTTAAACTCCACCACACCCTTTGTTGATACCGATGCATGTGTAGTTAGTTCTGATGTAAGTCTTGCTGGGTACATATGTACTCACATTTTCTTAATTTATGTTTTGCAGAGAGACTTCAGTCTCGCTAGTAGTCCCACGTGGACTTCGACGTTTAGCTTGTTACCTCAGCTACGATCTTGTGCCCTCGGCAGGGTCTTGTAGATAGTCAGGCTTCTCAGCCTTCTTCATTTGTAGTTGTCTGTACCCAGACAAGTTAACCTTCCGCATGTGCTTGTTGTTTGTATGCTATGTATGTTGGGGTCATGAGACCCATGTTTGTAATAATTGGCTCCTCGGAGCCTAATGAATAAATATTTGGGTCGTAGAGTTATGTTGTGATGCCATGTTGTATTTACACATATCGAGCATATTGTGTGTACGATTGAAATGCTTGGTATGTGTGGGATCCGACAACCTACTTGTTTATCCTTGGTAGCCTCTCTTTTGGGGAAATCTAGTCTTGTGCTTCCATGAGCCATAGTAGTCCGCTACAGCCCGGTTCACTGGAGTCCTGCTAGCCCAGCACTACTGCTTCGGTACACTTGACTGGCCGGCATGTGATTCACTTCGTTCCTGTGTCTGTCCCTTTGGGGAAATGTCACGCGGTGACATCCGGAGTCCTGCCTAGCCTGCTAAAGCCCAGGTTCCTAGAGTACTATTAGCCCAGTGCTACAGCCCGGATTCGCATGCTGCTAACCGACATGCTCGATGTTGATTCATGTATGCATGTCCCTGTAAGTTAGTGCCACTTTGGGTTCACGACTAATCATGTCGGCCCGGGTTCTCTGTCATATGGATGCTAGCGACACTATCATATACATGAGCCAAAAGGCGCAAACGGTCCCGGGCCATGGTAAGGCAACACCCGTGGGAATACCATGCGTGAGGCCGCAAAGTGATATGTGATGTTACCGGCTAGATCGATGTGACTTGGAATCTAGGTCCTGACCATCGGCTACTCCAACATCGCTCCAGCGGCGTTATCAGGTGACTCTTTCTAGTTCATTCAGTTGGGGGCGCCCCTCGGGCTACATTATCCCCAAGTCACATGGGTTGTCCCTGCGACATGTATCCTTTTGCATCTTTAGCTTACCATGCTGGGGGCGCCCCTTGGGCTGCATCATCCCTAGGCCGCTCGGGTCCTTCCCAGTGGCACGTATCGTTCTTGCATCTATATGAGCTAACCTGCCTCTCTGCTTGAGTCATTTCATGATTATCACTTGCTTGCCTATTATCCATCGCGACCACAAACACTGCCCATCGCCCCCTGCTCATCCCGCAACGGGGGCTACTCATGCTGGCACGGCACTTGTGCTCGGGTCCGTTCCTGCAACGCTGACAAATCTTAGCGGTCGCTCTCTGGCTCGCGGCACGCCCCACGCACGTCACCTCACCAGGCCCTCGGTGCCTTCTTCTTCTTGTGGAATGACCAGTGGTAGACCGGCAAGCAAAGTTGCAACCCGTATTCCTCCCTCATGCTAACCTGCAGGAACCTCGGGAGGACTGATGGTGGGCGGCACCACGGGCTCCTTCTTTTTTCACACAATTCTCTTGCACATTAAAGGGGGGGCTCCTGAGCATCGTGACTCGGGAACTCTTACTGGCTCTCTAGCCCTCACACCCTGGCCTTGACCATGGCATCGCGACCTAGCATACCAGCGGCGGCTGAGCTCGCTCGAGGGCCAGGACAGAAGGACGCAAGGGACATAGAAGGACACAAAAGGAGGGGAAAGCTCGCACGAACCTGACCCAGTTGACACATGAAGCTGGCGCGACACAAGGAATCGACTTTGTACCGCTAAGATAAGTCTCGCACTCGGATCAGCCAAGCGCTGCGACATAGGATTCCCATCTCTTGTAGCCTTGCTACCGCAATGCCGCCTTCCTTTCCTACCTTCAGGTAGTTGCTTACACGCTAAAGGGGACCTCTTGAACATCGTGCCTCAGGAGCTCTTACTAGACCTCGGTCCGCTTACCTCCTGGCCTTGACCACGGCATCGCGACATAGCATACCAGCGACGGCTGTAGCCTTCCTGGGGACCGGGACCTATTGGCATAGAGCACCAAGCTACCGTGAGGCTGGAAAGGGGGCACTGAGCGAAAGCAAGACACACAGTCATTGATCTTCATAATAATGAAAGTATTAACAAAAGACACTACATATCCTTTACACGCCCCCATGGGGTTCATCTCGACTCCTCGCATGGGAACAATAGAAGATGGTTTCTAGGATCCCTATCTACAGGCATCACCGCCGGTGACATCATCAACAATGGGCCACGGGAGGCCGACGCCAACCCCATCCAGATCAACGACGGCGATGGGCGGACACCGCGGCTGCGCTCCAGGCGCGGCGAGAGCTCGGGGGCACGAAGCTGTCGTCGCTCGTCTCCGGAGTCTCGTCAGCCTCGGGAGAGTCGCTAGACCCCCAGGAGCCGCCGCTACTGCTGGAGGAGCTGTCGGCAGGTCCAAGGGCGGGATGAGCGCCTGCCGATGGCCCCCTCCAGGGCAGCATTCCAGGCGATTTCCCTCCTCGTCGAAGACCATGAAGAGCATGGAAGCGCTCTCGTACTTGAAATGGATGACGAGCGCCCCCTACACACGGCAGACGCGAGCGACCTCACCCCATCTGCGGGTCATGAAGACCTTGCCTGGGGACACGGCCTCAACATCCACCCCGATTGTCGGGGTGTCGCACCCAGCATGCTGCAACCACAACTCTAGTGGCCCCCTCGGCGGCATCTCTTCAGTGAAGAACGGCGGGAACCGGATGCACGTGCGCGGTCGAATCGCCGCCCACACCACGAGTTCATGATAGGAGCCCTCGGCATGGGTTCGCGGGGCGACAGCGTGCACCACTACTGCGCGGCCACTGCGGCCGTGGCGCGGGGGGCGTCGGTCCATGCCTCCTCCTCCGGATCCCTTTGCCTAGGCATACAAAGGCAGCCGATAGCCGGGGGGATGCCGTTTGTGCCAAGGCCTTGTCACCTCCGGCCTCACAACGACATCACGCGAGTGAGCCAGCCTCTTCTTCGGCAGGAGAGGCCCAAGCTCTTCGCGGGAGGCTTTTCCCTTCTCGGCGCGTATTGGCGCCATGGATGACGCAGCGAAGCAACAAAGCAAGCAAGAAGAAGAAGAAGCAGGAGGAGTGGAGGTAGAGATGGGTGATGGGGGCTTCGGCCCCCTTCCCATTTATAGCCAAAGGGAGGCCAACCACTGGCCTCCATGATTTAAGGTAATGATGACCCTTTTTGCGTGCACCAGGGACTCGTCAAGTCGGGCAGTTGCCGAGGCAGCCTGGGGAAGCGGAGACGCCCATGACCGGTCAATTGCCACACGTCAATCAAGGCCGTAGGCTATTGGGCCCTGCGGCGCTCAGCACTTGACCATTGGCTTTGCCGCGAAGCCACGTACGAGCACGCCTTGGGCCCGGGGGCTACTATCGGCGCCTTCAGAATGGGGTTACCTAGACTTGCCTACCTGCAGCCTAGGGCGTGGCTCATCCAGCGGCTTGGTATGGCCCATCTTCGTCAGCAAACACTCAAGACTTTCGCGAGGGGCCAAGCCTCGCGAGGCGGACGACAGCAAGACCTCATCCGGGCGGCCTCCCTAGGCTGCCTCCCGAGGAGCGGAGATATCTATGCAAGGGGCACCTCGCGAGGAGCGCGTGATGTGAGCCATGACGACCAAGGCCAGGCGGGCGCCAGCCCGCGCAAAGTACCGGTTGCCTCTTTGGTGCTAAAGAGGCAGGTGCATGCAAGGAGTCTCCAGGCATCAGTAAAAGGTTTCCATATCAGTGCAACGAGACCAAGACTAGCAGGACAGTAGGACAGAGGTCATCGCAGAGCCCAATACGGCGTCACCACCAGAGCCTTCGGCAGGCGAAGACCACCTTTTGCCAGGATAGCTTGTACTAGTTGTCCGCCTTCATATTGGTCATTGTGGGATCCCTTCCCGCCTAATATTAGGTAAGCGGACCAGGGCCTCTATAAATAGGACTAGCCACTACCATAGGGAGGCATCCGATCTTGGGGAGGAACCACACCATCCACACACACACACACACACACACAAGCTCATCAAGCTCAAGAACACCTCTCCTCAGGTGGCTTTTCTTCCCTTATACTTGTTCATCCTCAGCCTACAAGGCAATCCACCACACCACACTAGAGTAGGGTATTACACCGCAACGGTGGTCCCAACCAGTATAAACTCTTGTGTCCCTTGTTCGTCGGGTTAGGCGAGCTAGGCTTTGAGATCATGGCGAGAGCATGAGTTAGGGGGAGAGAGATCTTCGTGCGCACCCTAGTGTTCGAACCTCAAGGGTTTGCCGAAACCCGTAATCCGACACCGCCATGTATGTCGACCAACAGCTTATGTCCCTGCTCCCTGGAGATGCATCATAGAGAAACATCATTTCGCCATTTCCTATAGAGCTCACCATCCCGGATGCAGTAGGCAGTGGCCTGTCGAGCCACATGCTCTTCGTCCTCCTCCTTCTCTGGTAGGTTGCCCTGAAGCAGGTATGCCTTGAACTCTACGATCCAGCACCCCTATAGTGGTTCCAGCACAAGAAGGAGGTGGGCTCCTATGGTCGGGTCACAAGCTGGGGCGCCCGATAGAGGGGCCTGTGGGAGGTCCTCGCGAGGCGGTGTTGGTGCTGCTGCGGGCGGGGCTGCAGAAGGCTTGAACAGACGCTCCTCAAAGACGTCGGGCTCTTGAGGCACGTGCCGGGACACCCTCTTGGCAATGTCGTTGGCTTCCTTATTTGTGCCACGCGGCACATGCTGCAGTTCCAGACCCAAGAATTGTTTTTCAATTTTGCGTACCTCCAAAAGGTATTCCTCCATATGCTCGTCCTTCGGCTCGCATACTTTGTTGGAGAAGTTGACGAGGAGCTGATGCCGCGGCCTTGAGACCGGTGATCAAGCCCTCTTACTCTGCGATGTTGTTGGAGACATTCTCGCCCTACTAGAAGCAGAGCTGCACGATGTAACATAGCTTTTCCAGGGTGGGTGAGATGAGCACGGCCCCAACCCCTGCGCCCTAACGCACGAACGCGCCATCGAAGTACATGACCCAGCCATCTGGCGCCTCACATCCTGGTGAGAGTGGGTTGTCTTCGCCTGCTTCGGGGCTGGGAGCGTCGGTCCATTCCGCACGAAGTCGGCGAGCGTGGAACCCATAATGACTCTTGTTTTGCTGAACTCCAACTGGAATGCCTGTAGCTTGACGTTCCGCTCGGCGACTCTCCCTGCAGGATTGGGGCTCCGAAGCACACTTTCTAGGGGGTAAGTTGAGACGACCTTGATGGGGTGGCCTTGGAACTAGTTGCGCAGCTTGCGGGAGGAGATGAGGAGCTCGAGCAAGAGCGTCTGTGGCATGGGGTAGTGTGCCCACGCGTCACGCAGTACCATGCTAACAAAGTACACCGGGTGTTCGACGAGGGTGGAAGTTTTGATGGAGTCTTGCCCTCCTGAGGCTAGTGGACCTCAGGAGCTTGGTTGCTTGTTGGGGCAACCGCGGCCTCAGGTGCATCGTCCTATGGGGCCTGGTTGTCTATTGATGCCATCAAGGCTTCAGTGGTGCTGTCCTGGAGTTGCGTTTTCTTGTCCTGTCGTGAGGCGTTGCCCGGCAGGCCCTTGGCTTGGTGCTCCTCCCAGACCGCCACCCATGTTGCACTGGCGGAGTGTGGCCTGGCCGCCAAGTAAAGCACTAGGAGCTCAAGAGGGCGCGACGCCACCATCACCGGTTGGCTGGTGAGGTATCTCTTGAGGTCTGGAAATGCCGCGTCAGCCTCCAGAGTTCACTTGAATGGGCCCTTCCTTTTCAGCAGCTTGAAGAATGGGAAGGCGCGCTCCCCCAGCTTGGAGATGAAGCGACCGAGCGAGGTTACACAGCCTGCCAGTTTTTGCATTTCCTTGAGAGTCTGTGGTGGCCTCATCTCTTCTATGGCCTTGACCTTCTCTGGGTTTGCTTTTGATTCCCCTGTGTGACACCAGAAAACCTAGCAGCTTACTAGAGGGGACGCCAAACACGCATTTCTATGGGTTAAGCCACAGATCCACCACGCGCAAACTGGTAAATGTTTCCTGTAGGTCCTTGCCAAGGGTCCTTGCCTCCTAAGAGTTCACTACTATCTCATCGACATACCCTCAGTGTTCCTCCCGACCTGTTGGCCTAGGGTGATGTGCATCTATGGCTGGAAGGTTGCCCCGGTGTTGCGCAAGCCAAATTGCATGAAGGTGTAGTAGTACACCCCGCATTGGGTAAGGATGGTCGTGTTCTCATCATCTTGTACCGCCATCTTGATATGATGATAGCCAGAGAAGGCGTCCTGGAGGCACAGCAGGTCACACTCGGTGCTGTAGTCGATGATCTACTTGATGCGTGGGAGCGGAAAGGGGTCTTGTGGGGAAGCCTTGTTAAGGTTGGTGAAGTCGACGCACATGCGTTCCTTCCCACCTTTCTTAGGGACGACGACCGGGTTCGCCAACCATTCTGGTTACCGCACCTCCCGAATGACACCAGCTTCTTGTAGTTTACGGCTTTCCTAGATGACGAAAGAGTGCTTCTCCGTGGATTGCCGCCACGCCTTCTACTTCACTAGGCGCACGTTTGGGCACACCCTCAGGTGGTGCTCGATTACCCCCCTTGGAATCCTGACCAGATCCTTGGGTTCCCAGGTGAACACCTCCATATTCGCGTGCAAGAAGTCGACCAACGCCCTTTCTTGATCTGGAGGAAGGTTGGCGCCTATGGTGAAGGTGGCGCCGGATGCCCCGTCTTTGTCACCAGCACCTGCTTTGTCTCGGCGTGATCTTGAGAGAACATATGCTTCTTCTTTGCTGGCGCAGCTCCTGGGGCCTCTGGGCCCATTCCTCGGCCGAGCACGCTGCCGCTGCGGCCCTGAAGGCGAGCTTGAGGGCCGTCCGGGCTTCTTTGGTGTCACCGGCCACAGTGAGGACGTTGTTGCTCTCCAGCATCTTCATGAGGTTGTAGGCAGGGTAAGTTGCCGCCATGAACTATGCCAGGGCTGGGCACCCGAGGATGATGTTGTACGGGAGGCTAATGCAGGCGATGTCGAAGTCGATGAGCTCGGCGCGGTAGTTGTCGCGGGTGCCGAAGGTGACATGGAGGAGGATCTGCCCTAGGGGGCAGGTGGATCTGTCAACGACTCAATAGAAGGGCTTGGTGGGGCAGAGGCAACCGTGTAGCACATGAAGCAAGCTGAAAGCTTCCTTAGAGAGTACGTTGAGGCCAGCCCAACCGTCAACGAGGGTCTTTGTGACCGCCACGTTGCATATGGTGGGGGTGCATAGCATCGGGAGCACGTCGGCGCCCACGGTGGTCGCGGGGTGGTCTCTTGAGACGAAGGTGAGGTCAGCATTGTGTGCCGCCCATCCCGGAGGAGCTCCTTGATGCACGTGGTCGGTGCCCACCTGGCGGAAGAATTGCTTGAAATGGCGGACTAAGGGCGGTGCCTGCGAGCCACCGAGTAGAGCTGCAACGACGCGGGGTGCTAGCGCCGCGAAGTGCACGATGAAGAGGTCACGCAGCTTCTGCCAAGAGGCGACAGAAGATCCCGGTAGGCTGAGCAGCCAGGCACATGGTGCGCCAATGAGGGCCGTGGGAAACTAGTTGGCCATGACCTTGTCGTCGCCACCGGCCTGCCAAACGGCGTCCTCGTACGCCTGAAGAAAGGCTGCCGGGTCCGCCGCGCCGTCGTATCGGGGCAGCAAGTCCAGCCTGAACTTGGGCGGCCACTTCACCTACCGGAGGGCGGGGGTGAAGGCTCGGAGACCCTCGGCTCCTCCGACGGCACGCGTCGGTCCAGTCGATGGAGAGTCGTTCGCCATGAGAGCTGAACAGCAGAGCCTGGCGGATGGAGTGGAGGATCTCCAGAGCACCCCTACCTGGTGCGCCAAATGTCGGATTCGGGGTTCTGCAAATCCTTGAGAGGTTCGAACTCTGGTTGCATGCGAAGAACTTATCCTCCCCGGTCTGCCTTCTCACTGATCCCAAGGCCCAGCTTGATGAACCTAATGGAGAAGGGACACAACCGATTACCCAGGTTCAGGCCACCTTGCGGTGTAAAACCCTACTTCTACTTTGTGGTGGATTGGCCTCGAGGAGCTATGGATGAACTAGTACAATGGTCAAAACTGCCTTAGGAGGTGAGGTGTTCTTGCGCTCGAGGAGCTGGTGAGCTGGTCAGGGTGGAATGGGTCCGATCCCCCTCTATGGTGGTGGCTAGGTCCTATGTATAGTGGCCTTGGTCATCTTCCGAAATGTAAGGTGGGAAGGGATCCCACAAAGGCCAAACTTGAAGGAAGACAACAAGTACGTGCTATCCTGCCAAAAAGTAGTCTTTGCCTGAAAAAGCTCCTGGTCGTGACGCCGCGGTGGGCTCTGCGGTGACCCCCGTCCTGGCGGTCTTGGTCTTGTTGCACCGGAATGGAAACAGTTTGCTAATCCCTCGGGAGTCCACGCCCGCGCTTGCTTCCTTAGCACCAAAGAGGAAACTGGTACACTGCACTAGCTAGCTCCTGTCTGGCCTTGGTCGTCATGGCTCACGTCATCCGAACCTCGCGATGTGTACCTTGCATTGATATCTCCGCTTGTCAGGAGCCAGCCTGGCGAAGCCACCCCCAGGGTGGTCTTGGTGTCATTCGCCTCGCAAGGGTCTTGAGTTGTCGATGCTAAGGCTGGGTTGTACCGGGCCGTCGACAGTGCCTCGCCGTGGGCCGCACGCAGGCAAGTCTCGGTACCCTCGTTCCCAGAACACCGACACCCACCTAAAGGTGATCCTGTATTTGAATTAAAACAATTGCCAAACACTTTGAAATATGCTTATATTGATGAAAATAAGATATATCCTATTATTATTAATGCTAACCTTTCAGAACATGAAGAAGAAAGATTATTGAAAGTTCTAAGGAAGAACCAAGCTGCTATTGGATATAATCTTGATGATTTAAAGGGCATTAGTCTCACTCTATGCCAGCACAAGATTAATATGGAAGCTGATGCTAAACCCGTTGTTGATCACCAACGTTGGTTAAATCCAAAAATGAAGGAAGTGCTAAGAACGGAAATGTTATAACTTCTGGAAGCAGGTATAATCTATCCTATAGCTGATAGTTGATGGGTGAGTCCTGTTCATTGTGTCCCTAAAGGGGGGGTATTACTATTGTTCCTAATTGATTTTAGAAAATTATATGAAGCCACTAGAAAAGATCATTACCCTCTGTGTTTTATTGATCAAATGCTATAATGATTATCTAAGCACACACATTTTTGCTTCCTTGATGGATATTCTGGCTTTTCACAAATACATGTTTCTCAACCTGATCAAGAAAGTACCACTTTTACTTGTCCCTTTGGAACTTATGCTTATATGCATATGCCTTTTGGTTTATGCAATGCATCTGCTACCTTTCAAAGATGTATGACTACTATATTCTCTGACTTTAGTGAAAAGAATGTTGTGGTTTTCATGGATGATTTCTTTGTTTATGGGAATTCTTTTGATGATTGTTTAAGCAATAGTGACCGAGTTTTGCAGAGATGTGAACAAACAAATATTGTCTGGAATTGGGAGAAGTGCCACTTTATGGTTAATGAAGGCATTGTCTTGGGTCATAAAATTTCTGAAAGAGGTATTGAAGTGGACAAAGCTAAGGTTGATGCAATTGAGAAAATACCATGTCCTAAGGATATAAAAGGTATTCGTAGTTTCCTAGGTCATGCTGGTTTCTATAGGAGATTTATCAAAAACTTTTCTATAATTTCTAGGACTCTCATGAATCTTTGCAAAAGGACATTCCTTTTTGTTTTTATTGATGATTGTTTAGAAGCATTTGAAACACTCAAGAAAGCCTTAATTTCTGCACCTATTGTTCAACCACCTGATTGGAACTTGCCTTTTGAAATTATGTGTGATGCTAGTGATTATGATGTTGGTGTTGTTCTAGCACAAAGTGTTGATAAGAAACTGAATGTTATTCATTATGCTAGTAAAACTTTAGAATGTGCTCAACGAAATTATGCTACTACTGAAAAATAATTCTTAGCAGTGGTGTTTGCTTGTGATAAATTTACACCTCACATTGTTGATTCAAAAGTAATCGTTCACACCGATCATGCTACTATTAAATATCTTATGGAGAAGAAAGATGCTAAACCTAGACTTATTCGATGGATTCCTTTGCTACAAGAATTTGATTTACATATCACTGATAGAAAAGGAGATGAGAACCCCGTAGATGATAACTTGTCTGGGCTTGAAAATGTTCCTGATGGCCCACTACCAATTGATGATAGTTTTCCTGATGAGCAGTTAGCTGCAATAAATGTTTTCTCACAACACTCCTTGGTATGCTGAGTATGCTAATTACATTGTTGCTAAATATTTACCACCTCGTTTTACATATCAAGAAAATAAAAGATTCTTCTATGATTTAAGACACAACTTTTGGGATGACCCATATCTTTATAAAGGAGTAGATGGTATTATTAGATGTTGTGTACCTGAGCATGAACAGGGACAAATCATGTGGAAATATGACTCCGATGCTTATGGAGGGCATCATGCTGCAGATAGAACTGCTCACAAGGTATTGCAATCTGGATTTTATTGGCCTACTCTCTTCAAGGATGCCCGTCAGTTCATCTTATCTTGTGATGAATGCCAAATAATAGGTAATATCCGTAAGCGTCAAGAAATGCCTATGAATTATTCACTTGCTGCTAAACAATTTGATGTTTCGGGATATTATTACATGGGACATTTTCCTTCATCTAATGGGTATACACATATTTTGGTTGTTGTTGATTATGTTACTAAATGTGTAGAAGCTATTCCAACCAGTAGTGTTGATCACAACACCTCTATTAAAATGCTTAAGGAAGTTGTTTTCCCAAGGTTTGGAGTCCCTAGATATTTAATGATTGATGGTGGTTCACACTTTATTCATGGTGCTTTCCGCAAAATGCTTGCCAAGTGTGATGTTAACCATAGAATTTCTTCACCCTATCATCCTTAGTCTAGTGGGCAAGTTGAACTTAGCAATAGATAAATAAAATTAATCTTGCAAAAGACTGTCAATAGATCCCGAAAGAATTGGTCTAAGAAATTAGA
Source organism: Triticum monococcum (assembly GCA_034509565.1). NCBI lineage: Eukaryota > Viridiplantae > Streptophyta > Magnoliopsida > Poales > Poaceae > Triticum > Triticum monococcum. Next base: position 300,595,427 of record CM067844.1, on the reverse strand, counting down.
TGATGCACTTTGGGCTTATAGAACAACATAGACAAATCCCATGGGTATGTCTCCTTATAAAATGGTTTATGGAAAAGATTGTCATTTGCCTCTTGAATTATAACATAAAGAATATTGGGCAATCAAAGAACTCAACTATGATTTCAAACTTGCCGCTGAAAAGATGTTATTTGATATTAGTTCATTAGATGAATGGAAAACCCAAGCTTATTAAAATGCCAAGTTGATTAAAGAAGAAGTCAAAAGGTGGCATGCTAAGAGAATCCAAAAGTGTGAGTTTAATGTAGGAGAATATGTTCTATTGTACAACTCTTGTTTCAGATTCTTTGCAGGAAAACTCCTCTCCAAATGGGAAGGCCCCTATGTCATCGAGGAGGTTTATCGTTCTGGAGCTGTCAAAATAAATAATGCCGAAGGTACAAACCCGAATGTTGTTAACAGGAAACGAATAAAACATTATATCTAAGGTACGCCCATTAATGTTGAAAGTAATATTATCCAAACTATGACACCGTAAAAACACATAAAAGAGTCCTTCCGGAACACTCCAAAATTGTGAAAATAAGGAGGTACGTGATATGGTAAGTAAACATACTCCAAAAAATCCACAAAAATATTTTTTGTCAGTTTTGGAATATTTAGACAAATAGGAAAATAAGAAACTTCCAGGAAGCATACCCTGGTGGACACAAAACACTAGGGTGTGGCTGGCTTGCCAGGCGGGCCCAGGTGGGTTGTGCCCACCTGGTGTACCTTCCAGACTCCATTTTTATACAACTTGCTTGTTTCCCAAGATAAAAAATATTTTTATACCCCCTGAATATGTTGACCACCGTATCGCGGAGAAATCTTTTGTTTTATTTTCTTGCTGTTTTCTATCAAATCCCATCTACCATGGGCACTTCAAGCTCCTCCAAGGACAAGTTCTTCAAGAACGTCATCAACCATATTTGTGGGAGGTGGTGCAGCACCCTCAAGTCATCCAAATGCATGAGGGGTTGCTTCACCTCTGCTATGTGCCCGGACCTAAGGGGAGGGGAACGTTAGAGGCCAGGTTTGAAGCTATGGAACAAAATGTCTTCCGCTGCAATGGGATGGTGGATCGTGGACTCAATGCCAATTACCTCATGATCGCGGACCTTTCCCGTGATCTCAAGGTGGCTGGCAAGCCTATGGAGGACACTGTTTTCACCCTCAACGGGCAACTCAACTTCCTCCAAAGCCAAATTTACGATCTCCAAAACCAAGTCTTTGAATATGAGGCAAGGTTTAAGGTTATGAGTTTGGCTTCCGGTTGTAGGACCTGTGAGACTCACTCTTCCTCTTATGATGGTCGACCTCTGCCATGGAAACCCGAGGACAAGATCCCTTCTTCATCACCAAAAGAGAATTGAGTATCGGGTATGGGCACTCCCCCTGGCTTCCGCCAAGCTTGAGGGGGGTGCCCCAGTATCGTATCATCCCCACTATCTTTTGGCTTTACTTATTTTAGTTTGATGTTTTGCTTTAGATGGATAAAAGTTTAGTTTGATCCTTTCTTTTCGAGAGTTTGCTTAGTGATCTATCCTTGTAATCATGTGCGAGATATATAATAAAGTTTAGTTTGAATTTTTGCTTTCTTTACTTTCATGTTGCAATTAAAAGAAAGGCAATAAATAAATGAAAGAAAGGAAATAAATGAAAAAGACCATATGCTAATCTTATGGTAGGTGATGACACCACATAAGGAAAAGTATTAAGTAGAAAAATTTATTACAGATTGACAAACATAGCGTTAGTCAATTATGGAACTCATGAAAGAATTAATAAGGGAAGAGAAGATTCACATGTAAATATACTATCCTAGAAATATTTTGTGATTGTGAGCCTTCATCAAAATATTATATGCCAAAATTGTTAACGTTGGACAAGGAAGACAACCTAGTGGTTCATGTTTGTTTATATTCACATAGAAGTCTTATTGTCATAGATCCTCTAACACGTGGTGCTTGCCCTTACCTTTGCTAGCCAAAAATTCCACACTAAGCAGAGGTACTATTTGTGCATCCAAAAACCCTTAAACCCAAATCCTATTTTCAAGAGTCCACCATACCTACCTAGAGATTGAGCAAGATCCCTCAAGTAAGTTGTCATCAGTGCAAAAAGGCAATAAAAATTTCTTCTAAAAGTGTGAGATCATTTAGTGTAAGAAACAATTGAGCGTTGCAAGAACTTGTGATGGTGAAGAATAAAAGCGACAGACTGCATAAGAAAGGTTGCTATAACAAGCGTCAATGCAACTGACTTTCTTTTGCATTAAGGGGTTGATCTTACAAACAAATAAGCGCATGGCAACCTCTGCTTCCCTCTGCGAAGGGACTATCTTTTACTTCTATGTATTTACTTTTATGCAAACAGTTAAAGTTTTCTCTCTATTACTTTTTATTTTCTCCTTTGGCAAGCATCATGTGGTGAGGAAAGATCTACGAACGTATGTCTAGTTGAATATACACTACTATGGAAAAGCCTAGCAATAGCGCATGTATTTGGTGTATCAGTAGCACGGGGTCCTGCGATACTGATACAACACAATAGCTAACATGTATCAGTAATGCGCATTGTCCCACGCTACTGCTATACATGGCCAGCAGCAGCGAGCTTTAGTTCAACGCACTACTACTAATAGATGCAACGCTTTTACTAGGGCGCACTACTGGTAAGAGCGCGCTGCTGCTAACTATATTCCCCTCGCTACAGTTAGTTTTATTAAAAAAATCTGCATATTTGTTTTGTATTTGAACAGGCTTTATGCAATAATCTTTAGCATATCATACACATACAAATGTAATGATAGCATCAAATCGTGTCATCTTTATAATCATCATTCAACACAAAGTGGTCTCTCGTCATCATCTCAAAAATAGTGATACAAGTCTCGATTACTTGCAACTACATTGTCACCCATCTAAACAATGATATACGCGAGAAGAGCAATCACTATGAGTGAGAGAGGTACTGTGCAATACATGAGTTTGTATCCCTCTCTCGCACTAGCATGAACCTAAACTAACTACTAGATGTCGCTCGGAAACCGGAAACCGGTACACCTGGGCCTGACACTCCGGCCAGTTGTCGTGTACTCCTGGCATAGCACTTCTTCTTCATCGATGATCTATGCACCTGCATCGTCACATGAGTCGATGATATGCAACATATATAGTTGAGCAACGGAAAGACACAAACTTCGCAAAAATAGAATCAACATATCATAAGCATAAATACCAAAGTTCATCGTACCCAAAATGCCCTAACTAGAGTGATCTTTGCTAGTTGAAGAGGACAGTTTAATTACATCAAAAATAAAGTTTCATCGTGCATAACTCAAAGTTTCATCAGTCAGAAAGTATGAACTAAACAGACACATTGTTGAACATGAACAATCACTCCAACATGTAGTGCCATCCATCCAAGTTAGGGAGATAGTCCCTGAGCTTAGTGAAAGGCTTCAGGTCGAGACGCTGAGCGGATACACGTGTTTGGACATCTCCCATGACATTTGGCCTTCCTCGTACAACATCCTTATTTTTTGAGGACCTCCTTCATGATGACTTGGGCAAGTTCACGTTGGATATGATAGAACTAAGCTCTAAGTCGATGATCCGGGATATCTCCTACGTTCTTTTCCCATTGCAGAATATGGGCATCGCCGGATTTAGGTGACATGCGAAGGTTCTGCTGATGCCGCCTTTAATCCAGCATGTGGTGTATGACATAGAATCCATCACTAAGAGTATCACTCGATTGCTAGATGAAGCAGAAGTCGGTCTTATGGCCGAAGGCGGTCCTGCCGTTCCTTTCCTTCTTGGTCTTCTTCTCTCCACCCCATACGCCATAGTAAAAGATAGCACTGTCGAGAACAGACCTGATGTGGGTGTAATCCTTTTTGTTCATGTTCTTTGATGAGTCCAAGTAAAGAGCATGGGAGTATGGGGGTAAAGGATGATGAGGATGGCGCGCCCGCCACTGCGCAAAATAAGTAGACATCAAATTAATTAGCCTCCACCGTGCAAATGAATGATTGAAATCAAAGGAAGGATATCCGCGCGGATTACTTACATGGGATGATAAGGCATGAGAATTGCCTCCTTGTCCTTATTAGCGACCATGAAATCGACAGTGTAGTCCCTCGCGTATTCATGGTGCTCTGCGCAGACTGCCAAAAATCCCTCGTGCACGACGTATGGGTCAGCGACACAGATATAAGGTATCTGCTCAATCCTGATGATGTAGTTCGTGTACAAGGCATAAAGGTGGACAAACGTAAAATCCAGCTTCTTCAAGTGAAACATGTCGAAGATGTAATCGAATCGATGGAAGAACTTCTCCACGGGGAATGTGTGGACGTATGAACTTTGCCGTGGCATGTTAACCACGTAGAGTGGGTATCCTGGATTTTCAGAGCTGATGAGGCAATTCTCTCTCCACGGCACATCGTCAGGAATTCTTCTTAGATCGCCATGTATGGCCTCTACCGATGCCTTAGGTAGGATTAGTTCACCGGGGATATGCCATTTTGCCACATTGGGGATAGGTATACGGTCTTGAACCCAAGGCTGCTGAGGCAGCTGGATCATAGAAGCAACATTGTTGCCTTTCCTCGGTCTCTTCCCATGGTTCTTTGCTACCGAAAGTTCGTCTATAATACGTTCATCCTCCGTCAATTCAGGCACCGACTCATAATGCTGAGCCATCAATCCTCCGTCATCATAGGCGCTAGTATTGAGATACTGTTGAGTGTCATCGCCATCCTCATCTTCATCTACGGCGACATCATCATCGACTAATGGAGCCTCTTCCTTACCCCGTCCGCTATCACCCAGCACGACAGGCGAAGCTAATTGAGTAAGTGGTGTGTTGATGTTCATACTTGCTGAGGCTGCGTGGTCGTGGGGTTTTCCCCCGGCCGCCTCCAGATGAAGCAGACTCTTTGGCCACAACAGGACCCACCCCTTACAATTGCCAAGCCGCCGCGGGGTCTCGTCGTCATCCCACTCTAGTACCGGAGGAGCCAAATTCTCGTGGCCCGGTTTGACACTGGCCACGAAAACCTTGAAGGCATTAGGAGGGATCGGCCGGCTGTGGAACAATTGTTCCTTCGGCTTCATTATCGTCGCCTTCCCCACGTCCACCTTCTGGTCGGTGATGTAGTACAATATGGTGCATGGGATTACGTGGCCTGCAAACACATGTATGTGACGTGAGACATCCAAAAGGCAACGGAAATGGGAGATTATACATTTAATGAAGAGGGTCGGTGTGACAGGTACCGTGAGGGTGTCAAGCTCAACCAATGAAGAAGCACTGCCAAGCACGTTCGAGACGGAGGACGGGCTGCTATGAGCAGGTGCGGGAGCCGGTGCAGGAGCAGGTGCAGCTGCAGGTGCAACACTAGTCAAGGTGCTCCTGAAGAAGTCGCAAGGGGAAAGTCCTTTGCATTTGTTTTGGATTTTCCCTACTCCAACTGACAACGGCTGAAACCAAGACACCAGACAAATCTGCAATCGCCTGTTTTGCGGCAGCTACCACTATTGTGACTGTCTTAGCTGATTTCTTCTCAACCGCAACCTCAACCTTCTTTTCGATGTTTTCTTCAGTTAACCTCCGTCTTTCCTTTCTCTCCTCCATGGTCTCATGGTAGTACTTCTTCCATGTGGTGCCATCTCCGACACCGTGCACGCATCCATACGATGACTGAGTGTCCACCGGGAGTCGTTTCAATAGCCTCAGACTACAAGTCGCTTTCGGCCGCAATCCTGTGCTGCTCTCTCTGCAAAAGGAACAAGGATCGTTTACAAATATGACTAAATGTGTAGTCGAATTGTTCATAAAATAAAATTACTAGAAGTCTCATGAACTCCGTCGTGACCGGGTCCGTCTCGAAATCCTTCTTGACTGGGTCCCAATGGTATCGGGCCCTGAGGAAGTCACGCTCCTACGGGACGGTGAACTCCGCCAAGGGGTCTGGAATGCCCAGACTTTCGCGTTTCACGTCCTCCTTGGCCCATATGGACCTCTTCCCGTCGTAACCACGGCTTCTGAGGTGGTAGCACCCCATGTCCCTTTGTTGAAGCCCCTTCATGTACTTCGACTTTTCTTTGGAAGCTTCGGCATCGCAAGCCACCTTGAATATTTCAAACTGCTCTTGCGTGATTATCGACTATCCTTTACAATCTCGGAGTAGGGTTTCTTTTTGTTGATGGTCCGATGTTTCACCCTTGCTTTCCAGGCGGCCAACATATCGCGCGTTTCTTTATCTTCTTCTTTGCCGTGTCTTTATCTAGACCAGTATATTGCTTTTCATCCCGGCCCGGAAGCAAGAATACCGGGTGCAGCTTCTTTAGGAGGGAGGGCCTCATATTTTATATCTTCTTTAGTTTCTCATCGTTTATAGTGGCGGTTGTCCGTACAATGCAGCCTATTTGATTGCCGCAGCACGATCGCGCTTCCTCAGGCTCTTTTGGCTCAAAATTATCGTCGTCCAGCTCCGTGTCCACCACTCTAGTAGTGATGAGCTGGTTTAGATGCCGTTGCCTCTTTGGTTTCAGTTCTATACCGGCTCCGCCAGTGTCGGTGCCGGTCTCGGTGCTGGTCTCGATGTCGGTCTTAGTCTCCGATGTGATGGGTGGGCCCAGCAACAACGACCGTTGATCATCGGCAAGGCTCAAAAATTCGTTTGTCGCAGGTAGATGTCGTCGTAATCACCAGAACCCTGTCCTTCATCGTTGTTAGCCTTGTTTCCTACGAATAAATCTAGTCAATTAATTCTAGACCTAATAAAATGAATAATGACATAAAAAAGGCCTATGTTTTGCAGGAACGTTGATTCCTTCCCGGTGCGGCCAATCCCGGGCACTCAATATGTCCTAGTTTGTAGCACAAGTCATGCCAAAATTCATGGAAAATTTCTGCCCGACCTTTGCTAACAAATGGACAAATCGAGCACCTGAAATTTGCCGGAACAAAAATGAATCAACATTACGGCAAAAAATAGGCCACTCGGCTTCATTCCCTGGAAACAACAAAAGGCCACTTGGGCACAATCGAACCACTTCAATGTTGCATCTCCTAGTGTTTGAGACTTCAAGAAAATGTACACACATCTCATGCTCTCCCAAACTCAATTCAAAAACCAAATATAGGTTATATTTAGTGAACTACTAAACTAAATTTTACTCTAAACTAAACCTACTGCCCTAATTAACATCTAGTTAAACAAACTCAATTCAAAAACTAAACCCTACTAAACGAATTAACATCTACGTTATCTACTACATAACATCTATTATTACCCTAACTAAAAAAATATCTACTATTAACCCTACAGCCCTAGTTAACTAGTACCACCACTACTACTAATTAACATCTACTACTACTGCTAATTAACATGGCAGGAAGAAAATGCAGAGAGAGATGAGGGGTGGGGGGCTTACAGAGAGGGGAGAGACGGTGGCGGGGAGGTGCTTGACGACGGAGGTAGGGGCGGCGAAGGCGAGCTCGGGCTCAGATGGCGGCGGTCCTGGGCGGGCTCGGGCGGCGGCGGTGAGGTCGAGGGCGGCTGCGGTGAGGTCGAGGGTGGCAACGGTGAGGTCGAAGGTGGCCTCGGGCGGGAGCGTTGAGGTTGAGGGCGGCCTCCGGCGGTGGCGGTGAGGTTTATGGCGGCCTCCGGTGGCGGCGGTGAGGTTGAGGGTGTGCGCGATTGACGACCACGACAGAGGAGTTGGGGGAACAGGGTGGAGAGGGGGCAAAAGACTTAGCAAAAATTTGAGCCCGCGTGGTGGTTAAGTCGGCCTAGCAGTAGCACTGGTCTAAAAATGCGCTATAGCTAAGTTACCAATAGCGGTCTCCAGCAAAACGCGCTACTACTATAGGAAGAAGTTTTTTTCATTTATTTTGTTTTCTCTTTACATTTTCTTTTTTCATTTTGTTTTTTCTACTTATTTCATTTTCATTTACTTTTCTATGTCATTTCCACTTTATTTTCTTTTTTTGAAGTAGCGCTCTACGCCGGAAACGCGCTGCTACAATGCACTTAGTGGTAGCGCGCTTTCTGTGGAATCGCGACTACTATTCCTAGCCTACTTCCAACACGGTGGGAATTATAGTGGTAGCGCGTTTTCAGGAGGCGCGCTACTGCTATAAATATAGTTGTAGCGCTCTTTGTGGGAACGCGCTACTACCAACTAGCAGTAGCGCCCTTTTCTAACCAGCGCTACTGCTATAGCTCTGTGTATTAGCTTTTCCGTAGTAGTGATAGGTAGCATGAGTTATTATTGTTGACATCACCCTTGAGGTGAATACGTTGGGAGGCGAAACTAGAAGCCCCTATGTGTCCAGTTGAAACGTTTGCTCATGTGTACGCAGTGAGTATTCGCAGTCGTGGAAGACTATATGATGGTTGAGTATGTGGACTTTCCTAAAGGCTCCGATACGTGACTCTTCCTGAAACGATGATGAATTGTAGTTGCAAAGTTGACTGAGAACATAGTTTGTTGGTTTCTAATAGAGTTTTTGCTTTATACTTCAATAGTGTGCTGAATTGTCACTTATTCATGAGAAGTCTTTGATAAAAGTATTATGTTCAAGTTTGTTGTTGTTATAATAATGAACATGATGCTTCTATGTCTGTATTTTGTTTTTATCGATAGCTCTCTCTCTCTAAGCATGTGGACATGTTTTTCGATTTCGATTTTCGCTTGAGGACAAGTGAGGTCTAAGCTTGGGGGAGTTGATACGTCCATTTTGCATCATATTTTCATATTGTTATTTATGATGTTTTTATACATAATAATGCTTTTTGGAGTAATTCTAATGCCTTTTCTCTCGTAATTTGCAAGGTACGCACAAGGAGGTAGAATTCCAGCAGCTAGAAATCTGGACCTGGAAAAGCTACATCAGGCTACCTATTCTGCACAACTCCAAACAAGCTGAAACTTCATGGAGAACATTTATGGAATATATGATGAATATTGGAGCAAATAAGTACCAGAGGAGCCCACCAGGTGCGCACAACCCACCTGGGTGCGCCAGGGAGCCCAGGCGCGCCCTGGTGGGTTGTGCTCACCCAGGCCCACCTCCGGTGCCCATCTTCTGGTATATAAGTCATTTTGACCTAGAAAAAAATAAGCAGAGGATTTCGGGACGGAGTGCCGCCATCTCAAGGCGGAACTTAGGCAGGAGAACTTTTGCCCGCCGACGGAGCGATTTCGTTGGGGGAACTTCCCTCCTAGTGCGGGAAATCATCGTCATCATCTTCACCAATTACTCTCCCATCCCGGGGAGGGCAATCTCCATCACCTTCTTAAAAAGCACCATCTCGTCTCAAACACTAGTTCATCTCTTGTGTTCAAACTTGTTATCGGAACTATAGATTAGTGCTTGTGGGTGACTAGTAGTGTTGACTGCATCTTGTAGTTGATTACTATATAGTTCATTTGGTGGAAATTATATGTTCAGATCCAATATGATATCTAATACCCCTCTGATCTTGAGCATGATTATCATTTGTGAGTAGTTATTTTTGTTCTTGAGGTCACGGGAGAAATCATGTTGCAAGTAATCATGTGAACTTGTTTTGTGTTCGATATTTTGATAGTATGTATGTTGTGATTCCCTTAGTGTTGTCATGTGAATGTCGACTACATGAAACTTCACTATATTTGGGCCTAAGGGAATGCATTGTGGAGTAGATATTAGATGATGGGTTGCGAGAGTGAGAGAAGCTTAACCCTAGTTTATGCGCTATTCCGTAAGGGAACGATTGGATCGAAAAGTTTAATGCTATGGTTAGAATTTATTCTTAATACTTTTCTCGTAGTTGCGGATTCTTGCGGGTGGGTTAATCATAAGTAGGAGGTTCGTTCAAGTAAGAATAACACCTAAGCACCGGTCCACCCACATATCAAATTATCAAAGTAGCGAACACGAATCAAACCAATATGGTGAAAGTGACTAGATGAAAATCTCGTGTACCCTCAAGAATGCTTTTCTCATGAGAAAAAACCGTTTTGGCATGTCCTTTGCCTCAAATGGATTGGGCTACCTTGCTGCACCTTTGCTACTATTATCGTTACTTGCGCGTTACAAATTATCTTGCAATCAAACTACTCTGTTACTTACAATTTCAACACTTTCAGACATTACCTTGCTGAAAACCACTTGTCATTTCCTTCTGCTCCTCGTTGGGTTCAACACTCTTACTTACAGAAAAGATCTACAATTGACCCCCTTTATTTATGGGTCATCACTCTACTATTTTGAAGCCACCTACGAAGATGTGGGTGGTTAAGAAAGCCCAATTCTTCTGCAGGACTATGTCTCTAGCTGTACTGAATGCTTAATGGATAGTGGATGCACTAGTCATATGACTAGAGACATGTCGTTCTGTGTCGACCCAACTTACATTACAAAAAAATACACTTCCGTGAAGATACGTGTTTTTCATAGTAGGTCGTGTTTTCTGTCATGCATGTACATCCATGGCAAATTTATGACAGAATCAAGATAGTCATACATGTGCTGTCGTAGAAGTGTTTCATGACATTGCCCAAATTATCATCACGAAACTGTCCACTTCCATGACGATAAATCGTGCATCACAGAAGTGCTTTGTTAAGGGTGACCGACACGTGGCATACACCGTAATGGAACGCCGTTAAGCTATCGGGTCTGATTTTGGATCCGATAACCCGTTAACAACCACGACCAATGCCGATTTTCCATGTGTAAAATTCTCATTGGCTGACGGATCCACGCGTCAGCTCCGCGTTGGCACAGGTGTCACTCATCCAACGGTCTTGATGGGCGTATGATATGTTGACACATGGACCGGCCCAAAAGTGGCCCACAAAGATTAAATGGGCCGGCCCAACCGAAGGCCCATAAGATTTAGCGGACCATAATGGGCCGGCCCAGATAAAGGCCCCCAAAATTTAGTGGACCATAATGGGCCGGCCCAACTAAAGGCCCACAAGATTTTGCAGACCATAATGGGCCGGCCCAGCTAAAGGGCCACAAGATTTTGCGAACCACAATGGGCAGGCCTAGCTAAAGGCCCACTAGATTCTGTCAACCATAATGGGCCAGCCCAGCTAAAGGCCCAACATTCTCTGTCAAATCAGCCCGTCAACGGCCTGTCCTAAACTTGTCATCAACGCGGCCCATGGTCACTTCTGGCCCGTTAACAGTCCGCTAAGTAATTGGGCCGAATTACGGCCCGGTGTATTTCCGACCTGTTAAAGGTCCGGCTTCATTTGGGCCCATTTACAGGCCATCAAAACTTTCGGCCCATAACCGACCGTGAAGGATTCGGGTCATATTCGGCCATGTCTAACATTCGGCCTGTTAGAGGCCCACTATAGCTTTGGGCCACTTTCGGACTGTTGTCATTTTCGGCTTGTTCACGCCGGACGTAAACCATGGGCCATATGTGGCCCAACATCATATCAGGCCCATTAACGGCCCATATAAAAATGACGATAATCTAGCCCGACTGAAGTTCCGCCCTGTTAAAGGCCCGTGTCTTAGGTCGGCGCATTTACGGCCCGTCCGAATTTTGGCCTGTTAAAGTCCAGTGGGTTATTTGGCACAATCAGGGCCCAATCTCACTTTCGGTCTATTAAAGTCCCATGTATTTTATGGGCTCGAGATATTTACACCTGTAAACGGCCTATTTTTACTGAGGGCCCAAACTATGTTTAGGCCTGTTAAAGGCCCACTATGGGCACAGGCCTACCAGAAAAATGTGAAAGCTTATCCTGATTTAGGCCCAGATATTTTTAGTGGTCTACATGCCAATTTCGGCCCGTAATCATTTTTAGCCCAATTGGAATGGGCCCGACGAATGTTGGCATGTTGGGATCCTATGAAGGTTTTGGCCAAATACATTACTAAGATAAACCTACACTATACAAAAATAGCGTCGTAATTACTGCAGCCTGAGGCAGCATCATAAATGTTTTATCACAACAAACTAAATTCTAACCATACAACAAAAGCCCTGTTGGCATAAAGTTTATAGTCCTTCCAAATAAAAGCACCATCAGATGTATAGAAGCACAGATCATTTGACCTGAGTGCTAATGTTCCAAGCTGTAGAATCTGATGTAGCGGCACGATCTCCAGCTTTTTCCGCCATTGCTCTTGAACAACGAAGCGAATGTCTCATAGTCTGGTTTCAAAACCATTCATATCTTGACGACATTTCTCAACCACTATTCTTGTTTCCGAAACAACATCCATTAGGGATTGGACTTGTGTCTGGAGCACAGATATATCACTCTGTCTAGGTGGAAGATTTTGTTCAGTAGGCGATTTGGACAAGGTTACCTTGACAACCAACCCAGAATTACACAGGGAGGTGCTTTTTGCACTGTTAATGGAGAGATACTGACGCACTGTAGAAAGAGGTGACATTGTGCCTGTAGTAGCCTCGTCACCTTCAAGTGGTTGTGGCTGTTCAATCATTTGTTCCATAGCTTCCTGAAAAGTTTGAACTTGTAGATTAGTGTACCATATAAGTTACTAATGAGACAAAAACAAACAAAGTAGGTTAAACGTTTATACATAACTTATTTTGGTGAACTACTGTAATACATTAGCATGTATTGTAGTGCCAACTACATAATAAAATCACTTTCGGAACATATGTCCATGTAGCATGCCGACTGTATTGTCTATTTCCTCACATTCGTTGACATCTAAGGATAAAGAGACATGGTTTAAAGTAGGATGAACAAAGTATGGTATCATTCATATCATGGGCAAACAGATATAAAACAAACAGGATATTTTATCATTGTGTGCGCACGTGAACATAACAACTAGATTACAGATCAAGACCAAAAGAATATCCTTCATCTCTTCTAAACCATGTAAGGTGAAATGATAAGTTAAGACATCTGTGAATAAAAGTGAACAGAGTAACTGACATTGGCTGCAAACCAAGTATTTAAATGAACACATCACAGTACCAATCAGTTCAAGGCAGGAGGAGTAAGGACTTACAACAACGGCTTGAACTGGTGTGCTCATGCCCTTCATCTTGCTAGTGTGGAAATCCTTGAAGATTTGCGCTGCATTTGGTTCAGGTTCTTTTTGGTCTGCACGGGATTTCCTCTATATTTGGTACAAGTCAATATAGATACGATAATATGGCACAAAAAAAGAAGGAAGTAGGAGCTATTTACAAGAGCCTCGCAGTGTGCAATATAGCTACGAGATCCAGTGGTCTGTTGGAATTTCACTTTAGAACGGTTGGTTTTGTTCTTCAAACAGTTAGCCTAGAAGAAGATACACTTGTAAGGCACATACATAAATACAAGTTCAATATGTGGTCTAATCAAATACATATAGCCTACATGATACTTTGGATCAGACCAATGTTTAACGAGGGTTGTCCAGTCTTCATCTGTAATATATTCCACTGGAGATGTTTGGGCAATTTCATTGCTAGCCTTGCCTTCAAAGTGAGATTTTCTAAGGTGGTACCGATGCCGTCGCAGAGCAGACTAAAAAACATGAGTGCATGCTTGTCTAGTTGCATCATCTTTCGGATCCAACTTGAACCTCATCCGTTGAAAAAAGAATGTGAGTCTTATTAGGAGGAAGCTAGAAAGTATGGGACAGATGCAACGCCCCAAGACCGGAGCTTCAGATGCCTTCTAGGATTTCTGGGTTTCGTCGTGTGATTTGTTTGGTTCGTTGCATTTCATCCTTGCATCATGTGCATTGCATCATGTCATCTTGCAACCCATTTTAAAACTTGCTAAATAAATTGCATGGATCTTCGTTCCATTTAAACCGAGGGAATTCACATGGTGATTCTCTTTAAAACATATCCTCTCTATACTAAGAGAGCTATAGTAAATATTTCCATTCGTTTGGATTTACCGCAGACACACTTGCAAAATATCCCAATTCCTTTGTCCCATGCATCATCTCCTTCTCTTTTGCTTCTAATTCCTTTCTTTTGCAAGTGCCACTTTCCCCTTCTCTATTAATGTTCATTCTTTTCCTATAAATTCTCGACCATGCCTTCAACCTCTCTGTCAAATTTCAGATCCTTTGGAGTTGTTTTGGTTAGGTTCAAAAATGCCTCAAGTTTGAATTATATTTAAACTTGTTTTATTTTTCTACCTCTAAAATATCCAAGGCAATTTTATCAAATAGAGTATAGTTCCAGGAGATTGAAGATATTTTTATATCTGAAAAACTTCTCTTCTAGCTCCCTGACCTTTTTCTTTTATTAAAACTGTTTATTTATATAAACAGAGAGTAATGAAAAAGAAAAAGGTTTTCTTGGACTGGGCCTCCCTAAGCCAACTTCCGCGCCAGCCCACCTAAGGCCATCCCGTCCCGCAGGCGGGCCCATCCTTCCCCTACAGCCCACCTAACCAGCTCTAAACCCTAGCCTCCCTATTTCCTTCCCCTCGCTCCCTCCACGTCCCGCAGCGCCGCCAGAGGAGAACAGGACGCACGCGCGGCACCCCTTCTCTCCCTCGTGGCCTCGATCCTCTCCCTCGATGCCCATTCAGCACCATCTCCCGCGCAGCCCGATCCCCTATCGCCTCTGCTCAGCCTCCCTCCTCCTTCGATCCAGGGATCCAGGCCGGAGCCCCGTCGGCCTCCTCGCCGCCGTCGCGCCCACGGTGGCCACCAGCATGCCCTGCTCGGCCTCCCCCTCTGCTCCCTCAGCCATGATGCTCCGCCGCCCCTTGCCTCATCCACGCCTGCGACCAGCAACAGCTTGCTGCTCTGCGCCGCCCCATCTTCCAGGAGCACCGCCGCCTCTCTTCGTCGCCACCACCAGGAGCTCCATGCTCTCCCTGAGCGCCGTGGTTTTCCCGAGCCCCGCCACGCCATTCTTCTCTTTCACCATCGGATCCAAGTCCCGCGCTGGCCTCACCATTCGGATCCGCGCCAAGCTCCGACGGCCTCTGCACCCAGGCACCCATCCCCGTCTTCCCAGCCCCCTCTGCGTCCCCTGGATGTCTCTGTCTGCATCAAGTAGCAGCAGCTCATCGCTCAGTGCCTCGGCGCCCCTGCAACCCAAGCCCATCGCCACCGCCCCCAGTCTTTTGCCTTGCTTCGTTTTGGATTGAGGACCAAGACGAGACCGCCAAGATGCATCCTGATGACGCCGAAGACATGTGAACATCTACACGACGACCGCCGAGTACCTCTTCGCGAGTACCACTACCATCTCCTCGATCCGCCAAGACCATGGAGTAAATGAACAAGTACCCCTACGCGCGAAGGCGCCAAGACAGTTTCGGAATTCGCCAAGTACCACTACGGCCGGAGACCTCAACGCCCGACGCCTAAAACGATCACCGAACCGGAAATAACGCCAAGTACTAGGTCAACGAGAACCGCCAAGTTCGTCTTCCGCCGTCTCCGAAATGGACAAGTACCACGACGAACCGAGAACAACTACCGTCGACGTGCATTTTGCCAAGTACCACTACCGCCGCCGCAAGAACGGGACCGGAAAGTCCGAAGACCCCAGGTACCACGACACCGATGACATGAACATCTATGAAAACATGTGAGGCTAAGAACGTGAACAACTACCGTCGCCACGAGAAGGATTACTTCCCACGACGATCGTGAACGACTACACCGCTTGACCCGAACCGCTCCGGTAATGCACGCTTCAAAGGTATAACCCCGAGACGACCGCCCGTGAACGAGTGCATGTGTGACGCATGAGATGCTCGTGCTTGTTCCGTGCTCGAATTGTCGGTGCATGTTGCCCCACTTTTGCCTTGTCACCATCGTCGACTCATGGTACACCCGGTATCCGGGAGCGCCCCACCATCTTTTGCACGCATCCTCACACTTCTCCTCTGCATCGGTATCTCAATCGAGTTACCGGAACCGGAACGCTGCCGTGGCACCATTTTTGTTATCGTTGCCGTGGCACCCCTTTCCTTTCCACCATGGTGACAAGTACTTCATAATGCTCTTGTCAAACTTCTAATAAAAATTTCATAAACTTGTTCATGTCATCCGCATCATGATAACAACAATTAAAATGTTTAAAATTGTTGTTGTAATAAATTACTAAGGCATATGGGGATTTACCAGATTCATTATTTGTTATATCCGGCCCTATTTAAATTGTTTAGATGATGTAGTTTTGTTATGCCTCACCTCTTGCCATGTTTAACAACATTTAATATTGTCGGGTACCTAACCGAGATCGATCTAAATAACTTGAATGTGGTGTTTCGTCAATGTGCAATGGAGTTGCATATTGAGCTCCACTTAATTTGTAGGGTTGTTTGTGCACTTTGCCATGCCATGCCTCATTAAACCGGACATGCATCATACTTGGTTGTGCTTCATGCCATGTCTATGTGGTGGTTGTTTACTATGTTGTGTGCTTCTTTCCGGTGTTGCTTCTTCGGGTTGGTTCCATTAACGTCGCGTTTGTGAGGATCCATTCGTCTACGTCCGTTTGTCTTCTTCATGGACTCGTTCTTATTCTTTGCGGGATCTCATGCAAGATGATCATACCCTCGAAATCACTTCTATCTTTGCTTGCTAGTTGCTCGCTCTTTTGCTATGCCTATGCTGCGATACCTACCACTTGCTTATCATGCCTCCCATATTGTTGAACCAAGCCTCTAACCCACCTTGTCCTAGCAAACCATTGTTTGGCTATGTTACCGCTTTGCTCAGCCCCTCTTATAGCGTTGTTAGTTGCAGGTGAAGATTGAAGTTTGTTCCTTGTTGGAACATCGAGATGTTGTTCCTTGTTGGAACATGTTTACTTGTTGGGATATCACAATATATCTTATTTAATTAATGCATCTATATACTTGGTAAAGGGTGGAAGGCTCGGCCTTATGCCTGGTGTTTTGTTCCACTCTTGCCACCCTAGTTTCCGTCATATCGGTGTTATGTTCCCGGATTTTGCGTTCCTTACGCGGTTGGGCTATTATGGGAACCCCTTGACAGTTCGCCTTGAGTAAAACTTCTCCAGCAATGCCCAACATTGGTTTTACCATTCGCCACCTAGCCTTTTCTTTTCCCTTGGGGGTCGCGCGCCCCAGGGTCATCATTATTTTACCCCCCCCCCCCAGGCCAGTGCTCCTCTGAGTGTTGGTCCAACTGTCAGCTGCCGGTGGCCACCAGGGGCAACTCTGGGCTGGCCTACCCGTACCTAAGACAATCTGAGTGTGCCCTGAGAAAGAGATATGTACAGCTCCTATTGAGATTTGTCGGGACATTCGAGCGGTGTTGCTGGTTTAGTCTTACCCTCTCGAAATGTCTTGTAGAACCGGGATACCGAGTCTGATCGGAATGTCTCGGGAGGAGGTCTATTCCTTCGTTGACTGTGAGAGCTTGTGATGGGCTAAGTTGGGACACCCCTGCAGGGATTTGAACTTTCGAAAGCCGTGCCTGCGGTTATGGGCAGATGGGAATTTTTTAATGTCTGGTTGTAGAAAACCTGAAGTTGACCTTAATTAAAATACATCAACCGCGTGTGTAACCGTGATGGTCTCTTTCCGGCGGAGTCCGGGAAGTGAACAAGGTGTTGGAGTTATGCTTGACGTAGGTTGTTCTAGGATCACTTCTTGATCATAGTTGTTCGACCGTGCTTTGCCTTCTCTTCTCGCTCTCATTTGCGAATAGGATAGCCACCATATATGCTAGTCGCTTGCTGCAACTCCACCTCATACCTTTTACCCTTCCTATAAGCTTAAATAGTCTTGATCGTGAGGGTGCGAGATTGCTGAGTCCATGTGGCTCACAGATTACTTCCAAACCAGTTTGCAGGTGCCGATGATACCGTGCAGGTGACGCAACCAAGCTCAAGGAGGAGCTTGATGAAGATCTTGTCCTTTGTGTTGTTTCGTTCTAGTTGATCAGTAGTGGAGCCCAGTCGGGATGATCGGGGATCTGTGTAGCATTTGGGGTAGTCTTCTTTTATTTTGGCTCCGTAGTCGGGCCTTGACTGTGTCTGGTTGATGTAATGCCTTATTCATGTAATTGAGTGAAGTGCCGATTGTAAGCCAACTATGTATCTTTTTCCCATATGTATTACATGGGTTGTGTGAAGATTACCTCTCTTGCGACATTGCTTTCAATGCGGTTATGTCTCTATGTAGTGCTTCGACACGTGGGAGATATAGCCGCATCGAGGGCGTTACAAGTTGGTAATCAGAGCCTTCCCCGACCTTAGGAGCCCCCACTGATTGATCATTTTTAGCAGCCGAGTTGTGTCTAGAAAAGTGTTTTGAGTCAATTAGGAATTATATATCGGAGAGTTTAGGAATTCTTTTACTTCCCAGTCTCCACATCGCTCTGGTAAGGCATCCTGACGTAGAGTTTTGACTCTTCTCTTCTCAAATTTCACTAATTTTTTTTAGGATCACGCGGGTATCTTGGAATCGTTCCGATGGTTTTGTGACGAGAATATTGTCTTGGTGCCTCCTGTCAGGGGTTTTGTGGCAGTGTCCCGGGGACTTGAGCTCCGAGGTGTTGTCGTCACAATTTTATCGTTGTAGTTCTGGAATACCTGAGTTTAGTACGCCGACATTGAAATTCTCTTTTATGCAGTTCGTTGGTGAGATAACCTCGACGCCACCCAGTACTGGGGCGGGAGTTCGGGAGTATTGCCATAACTTGTATAACAGATGCTTTTCGAAGGTTGAGGTAGATGGTTTCCGAAGTTTTTCTTGGTTATGTGTTGAAGGATGAATACAGCTAGATGTAGGATTTGCTAGTTTCGGGTGAGATATTAGGCTTCCCCTGTATCCCCAACACCTGATTGCATAACCGGAAAGGTTCGGGAGTTTCATAGGTGGGAATTCAAGTAGCTCTTAGGATATCTTTCCGACAGATGTATGATATGAAATTGGGGTTCGACGTCTAGTGGTCCGCCTATTCACGGTCGGTTTTACAGTGGTCTCGTTGTGTCTTAAAGAGTCCTTGGCTATGCCGACTCGGGGACGCTTTGTATGTCATGTGCACTGCCTTGTACATGATGGTGCTGTACGATCGAGCCCGTGTAGGCCCCAGCACGAAAACTTCGGACGAAATCTCTATCATATGTTTGTTCCGGCTTATTCCGCAAGCCAATCCTTTGTTTTTGTTTTGAGTTGTGGTATTCGAGTTGCTTCAATGTCAAGTGTTGATTCCATACCTTCCCCAAATGGTGTTCTCATATTCCTATGTGGATACCAATCCTTCTTGATAATCAAGATTGTTTTGTAAATCCTTTTTAACCGGTGTGCTTCTCTTCAAGTGGATCTGATCATTTCAACATCCGCAAGATCAAGTATCAGTTTCTTCTGAACGGTGTTCGTTTCATCCATTCCAAATTGTCTTTGTTTTTCCCGCCCTCCCACCCTTTTTCTTCAAGAACTCAGATTTCTTAATCAAGTATCATCTCATTGATGAGAAGTCTCTCCATTCTTTTCCGTTAATGTTCTTACCCGGTGATTATCAGGAAGATTCTAACAGAGCTTCACATTCGTCACTCGTCACTCTTGTTCTTCTCCGGTGGTTTCAAGTCAAGCTCTGTTGATCATATCTTTTCCTCGTTTCAATGCTTACTTATGCCCTTGCACCTCATAATCATTCCCCGCTTGCTATTCAATTGTTCCGGAGTGTTCAAGATATCTCAAAGATTTGTGTTTTCCACTCTGCATTTATTCAAGATCTTTTGAGGATGTTATATCATTTAAGCCTTTTAATTCAACCGGTGCAATCTCCCTTTTCAAGTAATCGTTCAACGGTGTATCTTTCGAGTGGGCCCTAACCCACAGGTCTTTTCCCAGGATCTTACGTGACTCTTCTTATTTTCCCGGAGTTATTCTCAAATTCTTTTCGAAGTTTGACGTAAGAACAATTCATCATCTGTTATATGTTTTTCTCCAAGATCTTTCAAATTCTTTTCATCGTTGGCTCAACCTCTTCATTTTGATTCTTCCGGAGTGCCTAAATAAGTCATGATGGTATTTCTCGTCGTCATTCTCAGATTATGAAGACCGAAGAAGAATTTTCTCTCAATCTTGCTCCATTCTCTTCAAGATTCGTGGTTCTAGTTCAAGGCCATCCTCTCATAATTGTTTTCGATTGTCAGAATTCTTTTCACCCATCCGGAGTAATTCAGAGTATTTTCAGTTGGATTCTCCGGAGCCATCATCTCATAATTATACATTCCCAGCTTTCAGTTATCGTTCTCCTAATCTTACCGGTGCATCGATCAATTATCCTCTAATCAGTTCTTGATCTCTTCATTCTCATGTAACCAAATCCCCTCAAGCTTCTTCATTCATTTGCTAATTCTTCCCGGTGTTTCTTTATCTTTTCTTCGTTCATTTTCAATTCTTACGATGGTTCGTGCAAGATTCCTCTTCTTTCATTATCATATCAATTCATTTGTTGTTTCGATTCCACCGGTGTTTCGTTGAAGGCATTCTCAAGTTGGCGAGAGACCTATCTTAATCTTTTCTTCGAGAAGAAGTAATATGCCAAATCCGTTGATTGTCATCAATTTAATTGGTGAAGCATAAGCATAACATAATTCTTATTCTTGTTCATTCGAGTGATTAATTCCTTATTCCGGAGGCTCACCAAATTCTCGGTTTCAATTGTTTCATCTTTTCTTTTCCAGAGTTCCAAGCTATCTCAATTTGTTTCATCGTGAAGATCCATCTAATCATTGCAAGTCTTCACCTTGTGTTTTCAACTTGTCTTTTCTCTCGCTTGATCATTCTTTTACTACCGGAGTTCTTCATGAAGGTTCTACAGGATGGTTCACCAATGATTTAATTCCTTCTCGAGATGTTCATTGAGATTCTTTTTAGAGGAACTCAAGCATTCTTGATCTTGCAATCCGGAGTGCAATTATTTCTTCCGTACCATTTAAGGTGGTGCTATGTCATTCTTGATAATTTGAGTTCATGTTTCATGATTCACATGTTGTTAAGAATGAGTTATTTTAAATCCATCAACCTCTTCGTTGGAATTATCTTGGGTTATATTTCACCTAAAGCCTTCCCTAAGGATTGTTGCTAATTATGGTGCTTATAAATGATCCAAGTTCTTCATTTATCCTTCCGGGGAGATAACCTTCTCATCTCCTTGTTCATATCAATCCAATTTATCGCTTCCGTTAGTGGCAGGTTGTCACCTCATAATTTGAGATGTATTCCATAAGACCATATCAACCTTATCCTTTTCATTGTTGGTTTTCCAACAATTCCGTTCAACCCTTCTTTTAAGGATGCTTTTCAAATTCTATTGTGGTAGAAGATGTCTTTTTCCTCTCAATTCTTTCCTTTCCAAGATCCAACTTCTATTCTTTCCCCCGGAGGTCTAGTGATGTTGCTCTTTTCACTCCTCATCTCGGTTTGTCAAGATCATGTTCAATTTCTTCCATTTACAGTCAAAGTGCTGTCCAAATTATATCAGTCTTATTACTTCTCTATCTTGTGTAACCGGAGTGTTGTGCCCTCTGCACAAGTTCTCTCATCTTATCAAGTTTCATATCTCTTTGCAACCGAAGTGCTACCCGAATCGGCTCTTTCTTTTCATCTTTCTTAATGGAGTGTCTTCAACTTCGTTCGCCTCCGTTTATTCTATTCTCGGAAATGGCTTAACCTTTCAAGGTTCTTTGGTTTCACTCATTGGTCAAAGAAGCAACTTAGTTTTACCTCCTCTCTTGCTCTTCCGTTTTTCCCTTTGGTGGTATTCTAGATCTCGGGGCGAGATCCTCTCGTAGTGGTGGAGTGTTGCAACGCCCCAAGACCGGAGCTTCATATGCCTTCCAGGATTTCCCGGTTTCATCGTGTGATTTGTTTGGTTCGTTGCATTTCATACTTGCATCATGTGCATTGCATCATGTCATCTTGCAACCCATTTTAAAACTCGCTAAATAAATTGCATGGATCTTCGGTCCATGTAAACCGAGGTAATTCACATGGTGATTCTCTTTAAAACATATCCTCTCGATATTAAGAGAGCTATAGTCAATATTTCCAATCGTTTGGATTTACCGCAAACACACTTGCAAAATATCCCAATGCCTTTGTCCCATGCATCATCTCCTTCTCTTTTACTTCTAGTTCCTTTCTTTTGCAAGTGCCACTTTCCCCTTCTCTATTAATGTTCATTCTTTTCCTATAAATTCTCGACCATGCCTTCAACCTCTCTGTCAAATTTCAGATCCTTTGGAGTTGTTTGGTTAGGTTCAAAAATGCCTCAAGTTTGAATCATATTTAAACTTCTTTTATTTTTCTACCTCCAAAAATATCCAAGGCAATTTTATCAAATAGAGTATAGTTCCAGGAGATTGAGGATATTTTTATATCTGAAAAACTTCTCTTCTAGCTCCCTGGCCTTTTTCTTTTATTGAAACTGTTTATTTATATAAACAGAGAGTAATGAAAAATAAAAAGGTTTTCCTTGACTGGGCCTCCCTAGGCCAACTTCCGCGTCGGCCCACCTAAGGCCATCCCGTCCCGCAGGCGGGCCCATCCTTCCCCTACAGCCCACCTAACCAGCTCTAAACCCTAGCTTCCCTGTTTCCTTCCCCTCGCTCCCTCCTCGTCCCGCAGCGCTGCCAGAGGAGAACAGGACGCACGTGCGGCACCCCTTCTCTCCCTCGTGGCCTCGATCCTCTCCCTCGATGCCCATTCAGCGCCATCTCCCTCGCAGCCCGATCCCCGATCGCCTCTGCTCAGCCTCCCTCCTCCTTCGATCCAGGGATCCAGGCCGGAGCCCCGTCAGCCTCCTCGCCGCCATCGCGCCCACGGTGGCCACCAGCATGCCCTGCTCGGCCTCCCCCTCTGCTCCCTCAGCCATGATGCTCCCCTGCCCCTTGCCTCGTCCACGCCTACGACCAGCAGCAGCTTGCTGCTCCGCGCCACCCCATCTTCCAGGAGCGCCGCCGCCTCTCTTCGTCGCCACCAACAGGAGCTCCATGCTCTCCCTGAGCGCCGTGGTTTTCCCGAGCCCCGCCACGCCATTCTTCTCTTTCACCGGCGGATCCAAGTCCCGAGCTGGCCTCACCGTTCGGATCCGCGCCAAGCTCCGACGGCCTCTGCACCCGGGCACCCATCCCCGTCTTCCGGGCCCCCTCTGCGTCCCCTGGATGCCTCTGTCTTCATCGAGCAGCAGCAGCTCATCGCTCAGCGCCTCGGCGCCCCTGCAACCCAAGCCCATCGCCACCGCCCCGAGTCTTTTGCCTTGCTTCGTTTTGGATTGAGGACCGAGACGAGACCACCAAGATGCATCCTGATGACGCCGAAGACATGTGAACATCTACACGACGACCGCCGAGTACCTCTTCGCGAGTACCACTACCATCTCGTGGATCCTCCAAGACCGTGTTGTAAATGAACAAGTACCCCTACGCACAAAGACGCCAAGACAGTTTCGGAATTCGCCAAGTACCACTACTAGTTGCAGGTGAAGATTGAAGTTCGTTCCTTGTTGGAACATGGAGATGTTGTTCCTTGTTGGAACATGTTTACTTGTTGGGATATCACAATATATCTTATTTAATTAATGCATCTATATAGTTGGTAAAGGGTGGAAGGCTCGGCCTTATGCCTGGTGTTTTGTTCCACTATTGCCGCCCTAGTTTCCGTCATATCGGTGTTATGTTCCCGGATTTTGCGTTCCTTACGCGGTTGGGCTATTATGGGAACCCCTTGACAGTTCGCCTTGAGTAAAACTTCTCCAGCAATGCCCAACATTGGTTTTACCATTCGCCACCTAGCCTTTTCTTTTCCCTTGGGGGTCGCACGCCCAAGGGTCCTCATTATTTTACCCCCCCCCTCGGGCCAGTGCTCCTCTGAGTGTTGGTCCACCTGTCAGCTGCCGGTGGCCACCAGGGGCAACTCTGGGCTGGCCTACCCGTACCTAAGACAATCTGAGTGTGCCCTGAGAAAAAGATATGTATAGGTCCTATCGGGATTTGTCGGCAAATTCGGGCGGTGTTGCTGGTTTAGTTTTACCCTGTCGAAATGTCTTGTAGAACCGGGATACCGAGTCTGATCGGAATGTCTCGGGAGGAGTTCTATTCCTTCGTTGACCGTGAGAGCTTGTGATGGGCTAAGTTGGGACACCCCTGCAGGGATTTGAACTTTTGAAAGCTGTGCCCGCGGTTATGGGAAGATGGGAACTTGTTAATGTCCGATTGTAGAAAACTTGAAGTTGACCTTAATTAAAATACATCAACCGCGTGTGTAACCGTGATGGTCTATTTCCGGCGGAGTCCAGGAAGTGAACACGGTGTTGGAGTTATGCTTAACGTAGGTTGTTCTAGGATCACTTCTTGATCATAGTTGTTCGACCGTGCTTTGCCTTCTCTTCTCACTCTCATTTGCGAATAGGATAGCCACAATATATGCTAGTCGCTTGCTGCAGCTCCACCTCATACCTTTTACCTTACCCATAAGCTTAAATAGTCTTGATCGCGAGGGTGCAAGATTGCTGAGTCCCCGTGACTCATAGATACTTCCAAAACCAGCTTGCAGGTGCCGCTGAACCAAGCAGGTGACACAACCAAGCTCAAGGAGGAGCTCGATGAAGATCTTGTCCTTTGTGTTGTTTCGTTCTAGTTGATCAGTAGTGGAGCCCAGTTGGGGTCGATCGGGGATTTGTGTAGCTTTTGGGGTAGTCTTCTTTTATTTTGGTTCCGTAGTCGGACCTTGATTCTATCTGGATGATGTAATGCTTTATTCTTGTAATTGTGCGGAGTGGCGATTGTAAGCGAACTATGTATCTTTCTCCCTTATGTATTACATGGGTTGTGTGAAGATTACCTCACTTGCGACATTGCTTTCAATGTATGCCTCTAAGTCGTGCTTCGACACGTGGGATATATAGCCGCATCGAGGGTGTTACAAGTTGGTATCAGAGCCTTCCCTGACCTTAGGAGCTCCCTGCTTGATCAAATCACTGGCATTATTGAGTCTAGAAATGTTTTGAGTCATTTAGGAATTATATATACCAGAGAGTTAGGAATTCTTTTTACTCCTCAGTCCCTTCATCGCTCTGGTGAGGCATCCTGATGTAGAGTTTTGACTCTTCTCTTCTCAAATTTCACTAAAAAATTTAGGATCACGCGGGTATCTTGGAATCGTTCCGATGGTTTTGTGACGAGAGCATTATTCTTAGTGCCTCCTGTCATTTAGGGGTTGTGGCAGTGTCCCGGGGAGTTGAGCTCTGAGGTGTTGTCGTCACAATTTTATCATTGCAGTTCTGGAATACCTGAGTTTAGTTTTGCCGACATCGAAAATCTCTTTTATGCAATTGTTGGTGACATAACCTCGACGCCACCCAGTAGTGGGGTGGGAGTTCGGGAGTACTGCCATAACTCGTATAACGGATGCTTTTTGAAGGTTGAGGTAGATGATTTCCGAAGGTTTATTGGTTATGTGTTGAAGGATGGATACAGCTGGATGTAGGATTTGCTAGTCTTGGGTGAGATATTATGCTTCCCCTGTATCCCCTACACCTGATTGCATAACCGGAAAAATTTAGGAATTTATAAGTGGGAATTCAAGTAGCTCTTAGGATATCTTTCTGACAGATGTATGATATGAAATTGGGGTTCGACGTCTAGTGGTCCGCCTATCCACGGTTGGTTTTACAGTGGTCTCGTTGTGTCTTAAAGAGTCCTTGGCCATGCCGACTCGGGGACGCTTTGTATGTCATGTGCACTACCTTGTACATGATGGTGCTGTACGATCGAGCCCGTGTAGGCCCCACCATGAAAACTTCAGGCGAAATCTCTTTCATATGCTTGTTCCGGCTTATTCTGCAAGCCAATCCTTTGTTTTGTTTTGAGTTGTGGTAATCGAGTTGCTTCAATGTCAAGTGTTGATTCCATACCTTTTCTAAACGGTGTTCTCATATTCCTATGTGGATACTTATCCTTTTCGATCATCGAGTTTGTCTTTTCAATTTCTTTTTAAGTGGTGTGCTCCTCTTCAAATGGATCCAATCTTGTCAACATTCACAAGATCAATTATCAGTTCTTCTCAACGGTGTTTGCTTCATCCGTCTTCAGGTTTGCTTTGTTTTCCCACCCTCCCTCCCTTTGTTTCTTCGAGGACCCATATTTCTTCATCAGGTATCCATTTTATTCTTGTGAAGTCTCTTCATTCTTTTCTTTCAATGTTCGTATCCGGTGATTCTCATGAAGATTCTAACGAAGCTTCAAGCTCATCACTATTCACTCATTTTCTTCTCCGGTGGATTTAATTCAAGCTTTGGTATTGAGCATACTCCTTTTCTTTTTGCCCAATGCCTACTTATGCCAGTGCACCTCTTAATCTTCCCCGCTTGCTATTCTTTTCTTCCGGAGTGCTAGAGATATCTCAAAAGATTCGTGTTTCCACTCTTAATCCGTTCAAGCTATTTTGAGGATGTTATCTCATTCAAGCCTTTTAATTAAACCGGTGCAATCTCTCCTTTTAATCGTTCAACGGTGTATCTTTTCAGTGGGCCCTAACCCACAGGTCTTTTCCTAGGATCTTACCTGACTCTTCTTATTTTCTCGGACCTTTTCAAATTCATTTCAAAGATTGACGTAAGAATGATTTATCATCAGTCAAATGTCTTTCTCCAAGATCTTTCAAATTCTTTTCATCGTTGGCTCAACCTTCCCATTCTTCATTCTGGAGTGTCTAAATAATTCATGGTGGTGTTTCTCGTCGTCATTCTTGGATTTTGAAGACCGAAGAAGAGTTTCTTTTAAATCTTGCCCCATTCTCTGCCATCCTCCCATAATTGTTTCGGTTGTGAGTATTTCTTTTCACCCATCCAGAGAATTCAGAGTATTTTCAGTTTGATTCTCCGAAGGCCATCATTTCGGGATTATTCATTCTAGCTTTCAGCTCTCCTCCTCCTAATTTTACCGGTGCATCGATCAAATATCCTCTAATCAGTGCATGATCTCTTCGTTCTCTCATATATAAAGTCTCTCAAGCATCTTCGTTCATTTGCTAATTCTTCCCGGTGTTTTCTTTATCTTCTCTTCATTCATTTTAATTCTTACGGTGGTTCATTCAAGAGTGCTCTTCCTTGGTTATCATATCAATTCACTCATTCTTTCCAATCCTACCGGTGGTTCGTCGAAGACCTTCTCAAGTTATGCTATATCTCTCTTAATCCTTTCCAACTGGAATAAGTAGTATGCCAAATCCATTGCTTGTCATCAATCTAAATTGGTGAAGGATGAGCATAACATAATTCTTATTCTTGATTCACGCAAATGATTAATTCCTTATTCTAGAGGTTCATCAAATTCTCTATTTCAATGGTTTCATTTTTTTTTCCGGAGTTCCAAGTTTTCTCGGTTTTATCATCGTGAAGCTTCATCTAATCATTGCAAGGCATCAATCTTATTCTGGTCATCCTTCACTTCTTTGTGATCATTCTTTTACCGGAGTTCTTCATGGAGGCTCTACATGTTGGCTTATCAAGGACTTTAATCCCTTCTCGAAGTTTTCATCGAGTTTCTTTTCAGAGGAGTTCAAGCATTCTTCAGCTTGCTATCCGGAGTGCAATTCTTTCTTTCATATCATTGGAGGTGGTATTATTTCATTCTTGATAATTTGAGTTCATGTTTCATGTTTCACATGTTGTGAAGAATGAGTTATTTTAAATCCATGAATCCTTTCTTTGGAATTATCTTGGGCAATATTTAACCTAAAACCTTCCCTAAGGATTGTTGCTATTATGGTGCTTATAAATGACTCAAGTTCATTTATCCTCCCAGTGAAATAAGTTTCTCGTCTTCTTGTTCATATCAATCCAATCTTGTTTCATTAGTGGCAGAATTTCACCTCAAGAAGTTGAGATGTTCACCATAAGCCACGACAAGTTTATTCTTTTCGTTGTTGGTTTTCCAACAACTCCGTTCGACCCCTCTCCTAAGGTTGCCTTTCAAGCTCAATTGTTGTGGTAGAAGTGGCTTTTTCTTCTATATTCTTCCGGAGGCATTATGATGTTCCTGTCTTCGTCCCATCAACTCATTTTGCCAAGTTCATATTCTTTTCCTTGCTTATCTCATCTAACCGGAGCATCATGCCCTCTTTTCAAGTTCTTCCATTCTGTCAAGTTTTGCCTCACTTCTCAACCGGAGTGTTGTCCGAAATCTTTCTTACCCCTTGTCCCATTCTTTTAGTAGTTTCGGAGGCAGTGTGTTGTGATTTCATCAAGTATCTTCTCATCTTATCAAGTTTTTATTCAATCCTCCTTCTTTTTATTCGGAGTGCTGCCCGAATTTGTTCACCCTTGCTCCTCTTTTCTAGCGGTGTGTTTTCAATTTCGTTCATCTCCATTGCACTTTTTTTTTCAATTTGTGTAACCTCTCAAGGTTCTTTGGTATCACTCGTTTGTCAAAGAAGCAACTTAGTTTTACCTCTTCTCTTTCTTATCCTTTTTCCCTCCGGTGCCATTCTAGATCTCGGGACGAGATCCTCTCATAGTGGTGGAGTGTTGTAACACCCCGAGACCATTGCGCCAAGTGTCTTCCGGTGTTTCGTTGTTGTTGCCTTGTCACTTGCTTGCGTGTAGCATCTTGTCATGTCATCATATGCATTGCATCATCATGTTTTCAAAACCTGCATTCGTCCTGGTTCCCCCAATTCCGTCCATTGTCCGTTCTGAGCCCAGCCACACTTGCATGCGCCCGTGGCATGTCCGAAATATTATTTTATAAGTGGCCGGAAAATGTTCTCGGAATGGGATGAGAGTTGGCGTGCGGTCTTGTTATAGTGTAGGTAGACCGCTTGCCAAGTTTCATCACATTCGGAGTCCGTTTGACACCCCAACGGATAACTATAGCAGCAGTATAGCCGGTTTAACGTCGGACGTTTTCGGTATCCGGAAACAAATGCGGGCCCTCTCTATCTCTTCTCCCCCTCGCAGTCTCGCCACAGCCCACCTAGTCCATCCACCTTCCGCTCTTCGCTTCCAGAGTTTTCCGATGCCATCGCACGGTCCGAAACCTTCTCTGCGCAGTGGATCCACCCCCCTCGCGCGCGCGTCCCAAAAGCTGTCCCGGACCCGACCCGGGCAGTCGCCACCGTTGTGTCCGGATCATCCCCAAACGTGTACAAAACATCTCTGTTTCATTTACTAGACGTCCTAACCTATTTTTTCTCGACCACCCGATCTAAATTAGAGGGTCCAGATAACCCTACCCTAATCCCCTCGCTATAAGTATTATCCTAAACCCTAGTCCTAGCCTGTCCCATCCTCCCTTCCCTCGCGCCGCCGCCACTTTGTTTTCCTCGGGATCCCTCCCGATCCAGCCGAGCCGACCATCTCCCTCGTTTTCAGCAAGGGCCAACCATCTCCTCCCCTTAATCCACCAATCCAGCCACCTCCCGACCCACCAACTCATCGCCACCCTCAGCCGCCTCCGGATTGAGAGCGGGAGCTCTTCCTGAGTTAGAGTGCTCGCTCCAGCCGGCGACCACGAGCCATAGCTCGCCGGAGCAGCACCAGGCCAGTCCCGCACCCCCTCTCCTTCATCTCACTCCTCTGATCATCGCCCTCTCTCCCGGAGCTCTTAATTCCTCTCCTCTGCATCTTATCACAGGAATCGAACGCAATCGTCGAGCGCCATGGCCGCCCTCGCCTACTCGCGTTGTTCCTGGACCTCCTGCGCCCCTTCACCCGCATCCAGCGCCGCCATGGATTCGCACCAAGACCTCCTCGCTAGGCCGACCCAGTCCCCTTCTGTTCGCCTCGAGCATCAAGCCAGCTGCCTCCTTGTAGGATCGAAAGTATGTCTAGAGCGGGGGTGATTAGACTACTTGACCAATTAAAAACTTAGCCTTTTCCCAATTTTAGTTCTTGGCAGATTTTAGCTATCTTAGAGCAAGTCAAGCAATCATCACACAATTCAAGCAAGCATGCAAAGAGTTTATTGGCAGTGGAAAGTAAAGCATGTAACTTGCAAGAATGTAAAAGTAAGGGTTTGGAGGATTCAAACGCAATTGGAGACACGGATGTTTTCCCGTGGTTCGGATAGGTGGTGCTATCCTACATCCACGTTGATGGAGACTTCAACCCACGGAGGGTAACGGTTGCGCGAGTCCACGGAGGGCTCCACCCACGAAGGGTCCACGAAGAAGCAACCTTGTCTATTCCACCATGGCCATCGCCCACGAAGGACTTGCCTCACTAGCGGTACATCTTCACGAAGTAGGCGATCTCCTTGCCCTTACAAACTCCTTGGTTCAACTCCACAATCTTGTCGGAGGCTCCCAAGTGACACCTAGCCAATCTAGGAGACACCACTCTCCAAGAAGTAACAAATGGTGTGTTGATGATGAACTCCTTGCTCTTGTGCTTCAAATGATAGTCTCCCCAACACTCAACTCTCTCTCATAGGATTTGGATCTGGTGGAAAGAAGATTTGAGTGGAAAGCAACTTGGGGAAGGCTAGAGATCAAGATTCATATGGTAGGAATGGAATATCTTGGTCTCAACACATGAGTAGGTGGTTATTTCTCAGAACATATGAGTAGGAATGATGTATGTGTTCTGATGGCTCTCTCTTCGAATGAAGAGGTGGTGGAGGGGTATATATAGCCTCCACACAAAATCCAACCGTTACACACAGTTTTCCAATCTTGGTGGGACCGAATCATAAAACTCAGTTTGACCGAAGTGGTAAACCTAGTGACCGTTAGGAATCTCGATGGGACTGAGATGCAACTCGGTAGGACCGATTCGGTTAGGGTTTGAGCATAACGTAATCTCGGTGAGACCGATCGCACAAACTCGGTGAGACCGAGTTCGGCAATTAGCTAACCAGAGAGTTGGTCAGGCAAACTCGATGGGACCGACTTGCTCTTTCGGTGAGACCGAAAAGTTACAAGAAGGAAACATAGGGTTTACCTTGCATTCTCGGTGGGACTGATTCGCTCTTTCGGTGAGACCGAAAAGTTACGAAAGGGAAACAGAGAGTTTGCAAGCCCATCTCGGTGAGACCGAGAACCTTATCGGTAGGACCGAATTGCTAGGGTTTGGCAGTGGCAAATGACAAGTGAAACTCGGTGGCGCCGGATTGACAGAATCGGTATGACCGAGTTTGGCTTAGGGTTTAGGTCATTTGTGGATATGGGAAAGTAGCTGAGGATTTTGGAGCATATTATCAAGCACATAGAGCAAGAGGCTCATTAAGCAACACCTCATCCCTCCTTAATAGTATTGGCTTTTCCTAAAGACTCAATGTGATCTTGGATCACTAAAATATAAAATGAAGAGTCTTGAACTTTTGAGCTTGAGCCAATTCTTGTTCCTTAGCATTTTGAGGGTTCCACTTTCACATCCATGCCATGCCAATCATTGAGCTTTCCTGAAATAATCATCTTGAAATAGCATTAGCTCAATGAGCTATATCTTGTTATGAATTACCAAAACCACCTAGGGATAGTTGCACTTTCAATCTCCCCCTTTTTGGTAATTGATGACAACATATAGAGCAAAGCTTCGACAAATGATAATAAGCATGAAATATATCGTCGCTTTGAGAAGTATGTGACAAATAAGAGCTCCCCCTAAATTTGTGCATATTTAAAGTTTGCTCTGGACTGCAAATGCACATGGAGTTAGAATCATGGGTTACTCTTCCATGTCACATACATCTTGGTGGAGCGCTCAAAAATGATAAGATTGAAATACATGCACTCATCACCAAGAATGGTGAATGATCACAAACGATAGATAGAATGATAATATTTAAGCAAGCATTAAGCAAACATTAAGTGTAGCTTATGATCAAACACATGATCATCGATGTCTCACAAGCATAAGGACGTAGTATCTCACACACAAGCAAACAAAGTTCGAAAAACGACCAAATAAAGCAAGAGAGAAAAGCAACACTCTCTCTCTCGAAGCCTATGATCTATACATCTTCTCCCGCTTTGGCAACAAGTTACCAAAAAGTTCCTAGAAAATGCATAGTGCTAAGTCGACGCTCAGGCTTGATCTTCAGGTGGTGGTGGAGTCCGGAGCACGCCAAGGACGAAGCCTTTAGTAGAAGTGGTCGGAGTCGAGGCTGAAGTGGATGCTGGAGCTGGTGGAATGGAGGCTGTAGCTGGTGCAGGCGTTGTGGGTCTGGTGTCAGCAACTGGCAGTGCAGATGACCTCGGACCTCGTGGCACCCTGGCAAACGTATCAGTTGTGGTCCTGCCTCTCCTCTCATTCATGTCCTCCTGAAGCTACTCCACGGCGGACTGTATTTCAGTCACCTTGATGTCCATGTCATAGAACCTCTGTTCCATGATCCTCTCTAGGCTCGCCTGGTTCTGAGTCAGGGTGGCAAGTCCTTGCTCAATACGCAGGGTGGACGCTATCAGGTAACCGAGCTGCTCTTGTTTAGTCTTCAAGAAGTAATCAGATGCCTCTGCTTGAGTGGGCATCCTGGCAGCTTTTTCCTTCTTCGCCTTCTCCTTCTGAGCTTGTGCATGGGCAGAAGAGGGTTCATTCTCAGTCATAACCACTTGGTTATCCTCAAAATCTGGACGGATGGGCAGGTGTTCCTTATCCAATAAATACACGCCCGTGCCCATCTTGGAGTTGATGAGCTCCTGAATCTGTGGGGCATACCCACAACTCCTCTTCTGGTCTGCAGCTGTCCTTTTGATTGTTTCCACAATGACAGTCATGACCTTGAATTTCTGAGGCACGTCAAATACATGAAGCAGGTTGATCGCGTGACCTCTGATCATCTTGTGATCTCCAGATTTGGGCAGAAGGGTGTGCCTAAGGATCCAGTTGATCGTAGGCAATCCTGAGAGTAGATAGTGCACAGAGCCAAACTTGAACATGTCAAGTGCTTCATTCGGGATCTCCTTGTACATGTTGGACATGGAGTTGTGATCCATCTTTTTCTTGGCATAGATGTCCAAGTCATTAGCTTGCTCCTCTGGGGCATTGATCAACTTTGCCCATTCTTCCACAGTGGATTGGTACCTCGTACCCTCAGACATCCATGTGATCCTGCCATCCGGATAGAAGTGTGTTGTGGAGTAGAATTGCATAATCAGCTCCTCGTTCCACTTTGTGAGCTTCTGCCCAACAAAGTATGCAACTCCACATGCACTAAAGCTGTCAAATACACCGGGTTAGTGCTCTTCATTGTCCTTGATGTAGGTCCAGTCGACCCATCTCATGTCACAAACGATTGGCTTCTTGTCAAGCAAAACAGTCTCATAGAAATCTTATTGCTCCTTGGTATGGAATCTGTAATCCAGGGCAGTCCTTCTCCTAGAAGCATACGGATCTGCTTCTCTCCATTTCCTCAGCCCTGAATCTCTCCTGAGCTTCATATCCTCAGCCACAGGATGAGCATCGTTGTGGTCTGGGATCTTGGGCTTGAGCTTCCGAAGGACACTCTCTTCCTCTTCTTCGATTGCTTCAGCCATTGGGGCCTTTTTTTTTCTGCAGCTGGGATGCTTCGTGTATTTCTCTTTGGTGCACTCTTAGGCTTAGATGCAGCCTTAGGTGCATCCTTGGGCTTGGATGCAGCTGTTCCTGACCTTATAGCATCTCCCATGAGTTTGGCTGCCTTGGGTGCTGGTGCAGCAACCTCTTCTTCTTCTTCCTCCTCATCGACCATGATGGAGGCCTTCCCAAGCACTCTGGCTACAGTTTTCTTCACCCTCTCTTTCCTTTTCTTGCCCTCAGCAGCAATGGGCTCAGTGGGAGCAGGCTTCACAGTTGAAGCCCTAGCCTTTGACATGGGCTGCCTGCCTGCTGGCCTTTTGATCTTCAGCCCTGGCTTGGTTCCTTGAGCTGGTTCAGCTCTCTTTGATGTGGCCTCTTCCTCTGCCACATAATCTTCATCCTCAGAATCAGACGTTCTCTTCTTCCTTTGATGTGTGGCAGCCTTGGGTAGATTGCTGGGGGTGCTCCTGCTGCCATCATTAGAAGAACTTGAGGGGCTAGTGCCCTCACTCATCACAACTTGCTGCTCAGACACATTCTGGCTGTCACTTTGATCAGACATGTTGCAAGCTGACTGCTGACCCTGTGAATAGATTATGGATAAGATAGAGTGGATGAGCATCACAAAAAGCAGAGATTTTTGCAAAAGATTAATTCAAAAACTTAGTTTTAGTTTTCCACAGAAAGCATCTCGGATCTACCGATTTTCAAACTCGGTGACACCGAAGCAGTTTTGGCACCAAAACTGGTGAACTCGGTCAGACCGAGTCACAGTTCGGTGGCATCAAGACTGCTAGGGTTTCACAGAATTCCAAAATCGGTCGCACCGATAAGTTATTCTCGGTCAGACCGAGTTTCACTTGTGCAATGGCAAAAGCCAGATCGGTGAGACCGAGTTTTTCAACTCGGTGGGTCCGAGATGGTTTCGGCGGAAACCTAACCCTAAAATTTTCGAATTAAACCTATTCTACGAGATCATTGACTGGATAGGAGTGTTTCAATCGTGTCAAGAATCATTATGATCACAATGTGCTAGGAATCGGAGTGGAGAATAGCACAAAGATCGAGTCCATACCCTAGTTCGGCGGAGACTCGCTACGGCGGCAACGGCGGGGCAGAAATCCGTTGATGGCGGCGGAGACCAGCGACTGGAGGCTGCTGGCGACGAGAAGACGATCCGGAGATCACGAAGGCAGAGCAGGCAATCGCGCGGGCGAAGAGGTTTCGGAGAAATTTCTAAAATTTTGCCCGTCACTATATATAGCCCGACCCTGTCGGTGTGACCTAGTGGAACAACTCGGTGGCACCGAGATGCAAAACTGTGTGCAGTTATTGCAACTCGGTGTGACCGACACGTTCAAATCGGTTGCACCGAGATCGAACACCTAGATCAACTTAATGAACTCGGTAGGACCGAAAATGGAGTATCGGTCAGACCGAGATTCATAAAGAGGTTTTGGAAGTTTAAGTCTATGACGAATCGGGGACTCCGAGCGCTCCTCACACAGCGTGGTTCGAATCTGACTTGATCAAGTTTTGTGATGCAGCATGAATAGAGTTTGAGACGAGAAAAGCATAGATAGCTAGAGGAGGTTCTTAGGCATTCTTGTCCATCCACTTGGCAAAAGAAGAAAGCCAAACAATCAAAACAACAAGTGGATGGCCTCGAATGAGTAAAATATGCAACCAACATTCTCACACAATAAGATGGCAAATGAAATATGTGGCAAAGCATGCACAACCAATTCTAGCATCTATCAAGAAATTTGCGATGACTGGGTCATCTATATATGAGTATATTGACTTAGGAGTCAAGTGAGAGCACTTGATCGTAGGTCATACTCATCGTTTAAGGTCAAGTGGGGTTACCACTTTTACATAAAGCATTGTTGTATTCACATCTTTAGAGTTGCTTTAGCTCAAGTCTTAGAGTAAAGCTCCCCCTAGATGTGATATCCCCCCTAAGAGGGATGAACTAACCTTGGGTTTTGTCGATGATGTCTTCATGTAGATGTTGAAGATGTGGATGCTCAATGTTGATGTAGATCACTTGGAGCTATCCATTTGAGTGAATTGCACTTTCAATACCTACATGGGTTAGTCCCACAAGGAACAAACATGGATATCCATAGACATAGAGTGATGCACACACAAGATGATGTCCATGAAAACTTTAGCTTACCTTGTCCCTTGTCTTACCAACAAGAGGGTTTGTGACTCCTTGAACTAGTGCAAGATGTGGAAGTTGATTGCACTTGTTCTTGCCAAAACGATAAGAGTGAAGTATGTTGGCGGAGTCACCCTCAAGAACTCTCTAGTTCTTCTTCTTTTGGATCCACACCATCTTGATGGGAATCCTTGGAGTTGTGGTCGTACTTGATGTAGTGGAACTTGAAGTAGTCTTGGGAATCCACTTGACTAAGGTCTTGGGAGCTTCTTCAAATGCATCAATCTCGTCTTGAAGCTTGTCCTTGCCTTTTTGCTTGTAGTCTTGTGGTGGAAGATCATCTTGAGCTTGTGTCCCCTTGAAAGAAGTGTCGTACTTCTCTTGTTGAGGAACAAACTTTGTCTTGGGATATTGATCTTCTTCCCATTCAACTCCATTGGAATTGAACTTTCGTTCAAAACCAACACCTTGATTCTTCCGGTGCATTCCTTGCTTGCGCACAATTTCCTCGAATTTCTTACTTCCGGCAAGGCTCTTGTAAACACCTTTCTCTATAATTCCCTTCAATAAGCTATTTTCTTGCTCAAGTGTAACTTGGCTAAGAGAATCATTAGTGGAATCAAGAGAACTACTAGAAGCAACAATATTGGATTTAGCATGATCATAGTTACTACTAGAGGAAGAATCTTTCTTATTCTTGTTACTAGTCTTGACTTGAGGCATGTAAGTGGATAATAGTAAACGCTTGGCAATGTAAGAAGAACTATTCTTGCGGAGATCATCATTGATTGCTTTTAAGAACTCATGCTCTTGCTCAAGATTGAGCTTTTCAAAGCGTAATTTCTCATGAGCTCTTAAAAGTTCTCAATGATCTTCGAAGATAGTTTCATGAGCTAACTTAAGAGTGTTTAGTTCTTTAGTTAGAGCCTCAATCTTCTCCTTATCATTGTCATTCGTTTTAGAATGATTAATTGATGTTTCATCATAGTACTCATCACTAGAGTTGTCAACAAGCAAATCATCATCACCTAACAAGTCATCTTCATCACTATTAAAATCAACGTACTCGGGGTGTGTTACCTTAGGACCTTTGGCCATGAAGCATCTTCCAATTCCTTCATTTGGGGAGTCAAATATGTCGTAGGAGTTGGTTGACACAAGTGCTAGACCGGCAACACCTTCATCTTGAGTATCTTCGGAGTCGGAGTGATAACTTCTCTCGGAGTGGCTGTCGGAGTCGGAGCCGTATACCCATTCACCAACATGAGCTTGATGTCTTCATTTTGTATAGCTCCTTGATGATTTTTCCTTCCTTTCCGAGTCCTTGCTTCTCCGTGAGTATCTTCGTTCATAACGATCATCTCTACTCCTTCTCTCTCTTGGTGGAGATTCTTTGCTTCTTCTTTTTGGAGAATCTTCTCTTCTCTTGTAGGGAGCCGTACACTCATTGGAATAGTGTCCGGGTCTTCCACAATTATAGCAGTTTCGCTCTCGACTAGAAGATCTTTTGTCATTGTAGGACCTTGACTTGAAGCTTCTATCTTTGCTTCTACTCTTGTAGAACTTGTTGAAGTTCTTCACCATTAAGCTCAATTCTTCATTGAAGTTTTGTTTCTCACTTGATGATGTGGGGGCTTCACATGACGCTTTGTAGGCACCACTTGATTTATTGTGAAGTTCCTCTTTATCCTTAAGTGACATCTCATGAGCAACAATCCTTCCAATTACTTCTGTTGGCTTGAGATCTTTGTAGTTGGACATCATTTGGAATAATGTGCACACGGTATCATATTTCCCATCCAAGGCTCTCAGGATCTTCTTGATGATGAATCTATCGGTCATCTCTTCACTTCCTAAGCCGGCAATCTCATTTGTGATGAGAGAAAGCCTAGAGTACATTTCAGCGACACCTTCACCATCCTTCATCTTGAACTTGTCAAGTTGACTTTGGAGCACATCCAACTTGGATTCCTTGACGGAGTCGGTACCTTCGTGCATATCAATCAAAGTATCCCAAATTTCCTTTGCATTCTCAAGGCAGCTGATTTTGTTGAATTCTTCGGGGCACAATCCGTTGAAGAGAATATCACAAGCTTGAGCATTGTATTGCAACATGTTCAACTCATCCGCGGTAGCTTCATGGTTTGGTTCCCTCCCATCGAAGAACTCACCTTGCAAGCCAACACAAACAATAGCCCATACAGCGGGGTTATGTCCAAGAATATGCATTTTCATTTTATGCTTCCAACTAGGAGAATTAGTGCCATCAAAGTAAGGACCTCTATGGTGATAATTTCCCTCACTAGACGCCATACTCTCCTGGATTGTGAAACCAAGGCTATGACCACCAAAAGCTATGGAGATCAAGCCAAATGGAGACCAAAGCTCTGATACCACTTGTAGGATCGAAAGTATGTCTAGAGGGGGGTGATTAGACTACTTGACCAATTAAAAACTTAGCCTTTTCCCAATTTTAGTTCTTGGCAGATTTTAGCTGTCTTAGAGCAAGTCAAGCAATCATCACACAATTCAAGCAAGCATGCAAAGAGTTTATTGGCAGCGGAGAGTAAAGCATGTAACTTGCAAGAATGTAAAAGTAAGGGTTTGGAGGATTCAAACGCAATTGGAGACACGGATGTTTTCCCGTGGTTCGGATAGGTGGTGTTATCCCACATCCACGTTGATGGAGACTTCAACCCACGGAGGGTAAGGTTGCGCGAGTCCACGGAGGGCTCCACCCACGAAGGGTCCACGAAGAAGCAACCTTTTCTATTCCACCATGGCCATCGCCCACGAAGGACTTGCCTCACTAGCGGTAGATCTTCACGAAGTAGGCGATCTCCTTGCCCTTACAAACTCCTTGGTTCAACTCCACAATCTTGTCAGAGGCTCCCAAGTGACACCTAGCCAATCTAGGAGACACCACTCTCCAAGAAGTAACAAATGGTGTGTTGATGATGAACTCCTTGCTATTGTGCTTCAAATGATAGTCTCCCCAACACTCAACTCTCTCTCATAGGATTTGGATCTGGTGGAAAGAAGATTTGAGTGGAAAGCAACTTCGGGAAGGCTAGAGATCAAGATTCATATGGTAGGAATGGAATATCTTGGTCTCAACACATGAGTAGGTGGTTCTTTCTCAGAACATATGAGTAGGAATGATGTATGTGTTCTGATGGCTCTCTCTTCGAATGAAGAGGTGGTGGAGGGGTATATATAGCCTCCACACAAAATCCAACCGTTATACACAGTTTTCCAATCTCTGTGGGACCGAATCATAAAAGTCGGTCTGACCGAAGTGGTAAACCTAGTGACCGTTAGGAATGTCGGTGGAACTGAGATGCAACTCGGTAGGACCGATTCGGTTAGGGTTTGGGCATAACGTAATCTCGGTGAGACCGATCGCACAAACTCGGTGAGACCGCGTTCGGCAATTAGAGAACTAGAGAGTTGGTCAGGCAAACTCGGTGGGACCGACTTGCTCTTTCGGTGAGACCGAAAAGTTACAAGAAGGAAACATAGGGTTTACCTTGCATTCTCGGTGGGACCGATTCGCTCTTTCGGTGAGACCGAAAAGTTACGAAAGGGAAACAGAGAGTTTGCAAGCCCATCTCGGTGAGACCGAGAACCTTATCGGTAGGACCGAATTGCTAGGGTTTGGCAGTGGCAAATGACAAGTGAAACTCGGTGGCGCCGGATTGAGAGAATCGGTATGACCGAGTTTGGCTTAGGGTTTAGGTCATTTGTGGATATGGGAAAGTAGTTGAGGATTTTGGAGCATATCATCAAGCACATAGAGCAAGAGGCTCATTAAGCAACACCTCATCCCTCCTTAATAGTATTGGCTTTTCCTAAAGACTCAATGTGATCTTGGATCACTAAAATATAAAATGAAGAGTCTTGAACTTTTGAGCTTGAGCCAATTCTTGTTCCTTAGCATTTTGAGGGTTCCTCTTTCACATCCATGCCATGCCAATCAATGAGCTTTCCCGAAATAATCATCTTGAAATAGCATTTAGCTCAATGAGCTATATGTTGTTATGAATTACGAAAACCACCTAGGGATAGTTGCACTTTCACTCCTCTACCGACTTGCTCCTCGCCGGATCCGGTGGCTCGTAGCACCACCGCCGCCGTGGTCCTGCTTCACGAGGATGAACCCTGCCTCCTCACTCGATCCAGCGCGCCTCCGCCCGCGCCAAGGCCCCTACCCTGCCTCTACTTCTTTCAAATCAGGGAGGAGGATGCCCCTGCATCGGCACGCTCAGTTCACCCGTGCGTTGACACCGTCGTCGCCTCGTCCGGCCGCCGGAGTTCCCTCGCGTCAAGCCGCCACCGCTTCGATCTCGTGATGCTGTGCCTTCGCCAAGCCCGCCATCGCGCCTTGCTTCCTCTGGTTCAAACAGACAAAGAAGACGCAGGCTCGTCCCCACGAACGCCCCTCTCGTTGACCAAGTCATGCGAGAGGGCTGGATCGCCTACGCGCGTGGGCCAGCCGAGCTGCTTTTGCCGCCGGCCCAGCGGCTTCCTCACCGACCTGGGCCGAAGCCCATGGTGAGCAACCAGCAGCTTCCCTGGCCCAGTTTGCCTCAAATCTGGCCCGTGTTGTTTTTCCCTGAGAGGACGATTTTTCTAATTTCTAGAGACAGCAGTTTTGTAGAAAACCCCCTAGACTACATGCATATAATAACTCACAATTGGTGCATCGGATTAAAATGAATTATATATGATAGTTGCTTAGAATTTTGTGTAGAGTAATAATATCCAACTTTCATCTATGTTTGAAATGTTTAAAATGTTTTTTGTTTAAATTTGCTCCTATGCCATGTTAAAATGCTTTAATTCATAACTAAATAACCGTAGCTCCAAACCTAACAAACTTTATATGTAAATGGGGTAGAATTTTTCCTAGTTTAACATGGTGGCACCAATTTGCATGTTTAACAACTATAAAATTTGGTTTAGGGCAGAACAGTACCATAACCAAAATATGCTCATGAGGTGTTTCCGGTTTTGTTGTTTATTGTTCCCGGCCTCATTTAAACTTGACTAGATAGGTAGTTTTGCTTTGCTTCACCCTCTTGCCATGCTAACAACATTTAATATTATTGGGTACATAAACAAGATCAAACTAAGTAACTCGAATGTGGTGTTTCATCAATATGCAACGGAGTTGCATATTGAGCTCCACTTAATTTGTAGGGTTGTTTGCGCACTTTGCCATGCATGCTTCTTTAAACCGGACATGCATAATACTCGGTTGTGCATCTTGCCATGTTGTTGAGGTGGTTGTTTACTATGTTGTTTGCTTCTTTCTGGTGTTGCTTCTTCGGGTTGGTTCCGATAACGTCGTGTTGTGAGGACTCATTCGACTACGTCCGTTTGTCTTCTTCATGGACTCGTTCTTCTTCCTTGCGGGATTGCAGGCAAGATGACCATACCCTCGAAATCACTTCTATCTATGCTTGCTAGTTGCTTGCTCTTTTGCTATGCCTATGCTGCGATACCAACCACTTGCTTATCATGCTTCCCATATTGTTAAACCAAGCCTCTAACCGACCTTGTCCTAGCAAACCCTTGTTTGGCTATGTTACCACTTTGCTCAGTCCCTCTTATAGTGTTGTTAGTTGCAGGTGAAGATTGAAGTTTGTTCCTTGTTGGAACAAGGAGATGTTGTTCCTTGTTGGAACATGTTTACTTGTTGGGATATCACAATATCTCTTATTTAACTAATGCATCTATATACTTGGTAAAGGGTGGAAGGCTCGGCCTTATGCCTCGTGTTTTGTTCCACTCTTGTCGCCCTAGTTTCCGTCATATCGGTGTTATGTTCCCAGATTTTGCGTTCCTTACGCGGTTGGGTTATAATGGGAACCCCTTGACAGTTCGCCTTGAATAAAACTCCTCCAGCAATTCCCAACATTGGTTTTACCATTCGCCACCTAGCCTTTTCTTTCCCTTGGGTTCTGCAGACTAAAGGGTCATCTTTAATTTAACCCCCCCCCGGGCCAGTGCTCCTCTGAGTGTTGGTCCAAATTAGAGCCCTGTGCAGCGCCCCCTCGGGGAAACTCGAGGTTTGGTTTTAGTTGTATGGAGAGCTGATCTGGGTGTGCCCTGAGAACGAGATATGTGCAGCTCCTATCGGCATTTGTCGGCACATTCGGGTTGTGTTGCTAGACTTGTTTTACCATTGTCAAGGATGTCTTGTAACCTGGATGCCGAGCCTGATCGGATTGTCTTGGGAGAAGGAATATCCTTCGTTGACCATGAGAGCTTGTGATGGGCTAAGTTGGGACACCCCTGCAGGGATTTGAACTTTCGAAAGCCGTGCCCGTAGTTATGGGCAGATGGGAATTTGTTAATGTCTGGTTGTAGAAAACCTGAAGTTGATCTTAATTAAAGTACATCAACCGCGTGTGTAACCATGATGGTCTCTTTCCGGTGGAGTCCAGGAAGTGAACACGATGTTGGAGTTATGTTTGACGTAGGTTGTTCTAGGATCACTTCATGATCATAGTTGTTCGACCGTGCTTTTGCCTTCTCTTCTCGCTCTCATTTGCGTATGTTAGCAAACAAATATGCTAGTCTTGCTGCAGCTCCACCTCATACCTTTTACCTTACCCATAAGCTTAAATAGTCTTGATCGCGAGGGTGCGAGATTGCTGAGTTCCCGTGACTCACAGATACTTCCAAAACCAGCTTGCAGGTGCCGCTGAACCAAGCAGGTGACACAACCAAGCTCAAGGAGGAGCTCGATGAAGATCTTGTCCTTTGTGTTGTTTCATTCTAGTTGATCAGTAGTGGAGCCCAGTTGGGGTCGATCGGGGATTTGTGTAGCTTCGTCTTCTTTTATTTTGGTTCCGTAGTCGGACCTTGATTCTATCTGGATGATGTAATGCTTTATTCTTGTAATTGTGCGGAGTGGCGATTGTAAGCCAACTATGTATCTTTCTCCCTTATGTATTACATGGGTTGTGTGAAGATTACCTCACTTGCGACATTGCTTTCTATGTATGCCTCTAAGTCGTGCTTCGACACGTGGGATATATAGCCGCATCGAGGGCGTTACAAGTTGGTATCAGAGCCTTCCCCGACCTTAGGAGCCCCCTGCTTGATCGAATCACTGGCATTATTGAGTCTAGAAATGTTTTGAGTCATTTAGGAATTATATATATCAGAGAGTTAGGAATTCTTTTAACTCCTCAGTCCCTTCGTCGCTCTGGTGAGGCATCCTGATGTAGAGTTTTGACTCTTCTCTTCTCAAATTTTAGTAAAAAAATTTAGGATCGCGCGGGTATCTTGGAATCGTTCCGATGGTTTTGTGACGAGAACATTATTCTTAGTGCCTCCTGTCATTTAGGGGTTGTGGCAGTGTCCCGGGGAGTTGAGCTCCGAGGTGTTGTCGTCACAATTTTATCATTGCAGTTCTGGAATACCTGAGTTTAGTTTTGCCGACATCGAAAGTCTCTTTTATGCAATTGTTGGTGACATAACCTCGACGCCACCCAGTGGTGGGGTGGGAGTTCGGGAGTACTGCCATAACTCGTATAACGGATGCTTTTTGAAGGTTGAGGTAGATGATTTCCGAAGGTTTATTGGTTATGTGTTGAAGGATGGATACAGCTGGATGTAGGATTTGCTAGTTTTGGGTGAGATATTATGCTTCCCCTATATCCCCAACACCTGATTGCATAACCGGAAAATTTCAAGAATTTATAAGTGGGAATTCAAGTAGATCTTAGGATATCTTTTCGACAGATGTATGATATGAAATTGGGGTTCGACGTCTAGTGGTCCGCCTATCCACGGTTGGTTTTACAATGGTCTCATTGTGTCTTAAAGAGTCCTTGGCCATGCCGACTCGGGGACGCTTCGTATGTCATGTGCACTACCTTGTACATGATGGTGTTGTACGATCGAGCCTGTGTAGGCCCCACCATGAAAACTTCAGGCGAAATCTCTATCATATGCTTGTTCCGGCTTATTCTGCAAGCCAGTCATTTGTTTTGTTTTGAGTTGTGGTATTCGAGTTGCTTCAATGTCAAGTGTTGATTCCATACCTTTTCTCAACGGTGTTCTCATATTCCTATGTGGATACTTATCCTTCTCGATCATCGAGTTTGTCTTTTCAATTTCTTTTTAAGCGGTGTGCTCCTCTTCAAATGGATCCAATCTTGTCAACATTCACAAGATCAATTATCAGTTCTTCTCAACGGTGTTTGCTTCATCCGTCTTCAAGTTTCCTTTGTTTTCCCACCCTCCCTCCCTTGGTTTCTTCGAGGACCCAGATTTCTTCATCAGGTATCCATTTTATTCTTGTGAAGTCTCTTCATTCTTTTGTTTCAATGTTCGTATCCGCTGATTCTCATGAAGATTCTAACGAAGCTTCAATCTTGTC
The DNA here is from genome assembly GCA_034509565.1 of Triticum monococcum. Taxonomy (NCBI): domain Eukaryota; kingdom Viridiplantae; phylum Streptophyta; class Magnoliopsida; order Poales; family Poaceae; genus Triticum; species Triticum monococcum. The sequence goes on along the minus strand of CM067844.1, from coordinate 300,551,379 downwards.
ACTATTCACTCATTTTCTTCTCCGGTGGATTTAATTCAAGCTTTGGTATTGAGCATACTCCTTTTCTTTTTGCCCAATGCCTACTTATGCCAGTGCACCTCTTAATCTTCCCCGCTTTCTATTCTTTTGTTCCGGAGTGCTAGAGATATCTCAAAAGATTTGTGTTTCCACTCTTAATCCGTTCAAGCTATTTTGAGGATGTTATCTCATTCAAGCCTTTTAATTAAACCGGTGCAATCTCTCCTTTTAATCGTTCAACGGTTTATCTTTTCAGTGGGCCCTAACCCACAGGTCTTTTCCCAGGATCTTACCTGACTCTTCTTATTTTCCTAGAGCTTTTCAAATTCATTTCAAAGATTGATGTAAGAATGATTTATCATTAGTCAAATGTCTTTATCCAAGATCTTTCAAATTCTTTTCATCGTTGGCTCAACCTACCCATTCTTCATTCTGGAGTGTCTAAATAATTCATGGCGGTGTTTCTCGTCGTCATTCTTGGATTTTGAAGACCGAAGAAGAGTTTCTTTTAAATCTTGCCCCATTCTCTGCCATCCTCCCATAATTGTTTCGGTTGTGAGTATTTCTTTTCACCCATCCAGAGTAATTCAGAGTATTTTCAGTTTGATTCTCCGAAGGCCATCATTTCGGGATTATTAATTCTAGCTTTCAGCTCTCCTCCTCCTAATTTTATCGGTGCATCGATCAAATATCCTCTAATCAGTGCATGATCCCTTCGTTCTCTCATATATAAAGTCTGTCAAGCATCTTCATTCATTTGCTAATTCTTCCCGGTGTTTTCTTTATCTTCTCTTCATTCATTTTAATTCTTACGGTGGTTCGTTCAAGAGTTCTCTTCCTTGGTTATCATATCAATTCACTCATTCTTTCCAATCCTACCGGTGGTTCGTCGAAGACCTTCCCAAGTTATGCTATATATCTCTTAATCCTTTCCAACTGGAATAAGTAGTATGCCAAATCCATTGCTTGTCATCAATCTAAATTGGTGAAGGATGAGCATAACATAATTCTTATTCTTGATTCACCCAAATGATTAATTCGTTATTCTAGAGGTTCATCAAATTCTCTATTTCAATGGTTTCATTTTTTTCCGGAGTTCCAAGTTTTCTCGGTTTTATCATCGTGAAGCTTCATCTAATCATTGCAAGGCATCAATCTTATTCTGGTCATCCTTCACTTCTTTGTGATCATTCTTTTACCGGAGTTCTTCATGGAGGCTCTACATGTTGGCTTATCAAGGACTTTAATCCCTTCTCGAAGTTTTCATCGAGTTTCTTTTCAGAGGAGTTCAAGCATTCTTCAGCTTGCTATCCGGAGTGCAATTCTTTCTTCCATATCATTGGAGGTGGTATTATGTCATTCTTGATAATTTGAGTTCATGTTTCATGTTTCACATGTTGTGAAGAATGAGTTATTTTAAATCCATGAATCGTTTCTTTGGAATTATCTTGGGCTATATTTAACCTAAAACCTTCCCTAAGGATTGTTGCTATTATGGTGCTTATAAATGACTCAAGTTCATTTATCCTTCCAGTAAAATAAGTTTCTCGTCTTCTTGTTCATATCAATCCAATCTTGTTTCATTAGTGGCAGAATTTCACCTCAAGAAGTTGAGATGTTCACCATAAGCCACGACAAGTTTATTCTTTTCGTTGTTGGTTTTCCAACAACTCCGTTCGACCCCTCTCCTAAGGTTGCCTTTCAAGCTCAATTGTTGTGGTAGAAGTGGCTTTTTCTTCTATATTCTTTTATTCCAATGATCTATCTTCTATTATTTTCTTCCGGAGGCATTATGATGTTCCTGTCTTCGTCCCATCAACTCATTTTGCCAAGTTCATATTCTTTTCCTTGCTTATCCCATCTAACCGGAGCATCATGCCCTCTTTTCAAGTTCTTCCATTCTGTCAAGTTTTGCCTCACTTCTCAACCGGAGTGTTGTCCGAGATCTTTCTTACCCCTTGCCCCATTCTTTTAGTAGTTTCGGAGGCAGTGTGTTGTGATTTCATCAAGTATCTTCTCATCTTATCAAGTTTTTATTCAATCCTCCTTCTTTTCATTTCGAGTGCTGCCCGAATCTGTTCTCCCTTGTTCCTCTTTTCTAGCGGCGTGTTTTCAATTTCGTTCATCTCCGTTGCATTTTTTTCTTCAATTTGTTTAACCTCTCAAGGTTCTTTGGTCTCACTCGTTTGTCAAAGAAGCAACTTAGTTTTACCTCTTCTCTTTCTTATCCTTTTTCCCTCCGGTGCCATTCTAGATCTCGGGACGAGATCCTCTCGTAGTGGTGGAGTGTTGTAACACCCCGAGACCATTGCGCCAAGTGTCTTCCAGTGTTTCGTTGTTGTTGCCTTGTCATTTGCTTGCGTGTCGCATCTTGTCATGTCATCATGTGCATTGCATCATCATGTTTTCAAAACCTGCATTCGTCCTGGTTGCCCCAATTCCATCCATTGTCCGTTCTGAGCCCAGCCACACTTGCACGCGCCCGTGGCATGTCCGAAATATTATTTTATAAGTGGCCGGAAAATGTTCTCGGAATGGGATGAGAGTTGGCGTGCGGTCTTGTTACAGTGTAGGTAGACCGCTTGCCAAGTTTCATCGCATTCGGAGTCCGTTTGACGCCCCACCGGATAACTATAGCGGCAGTATAGCCGGTCTAACATCAGACGTTTTCGGTCTCCGGAAACAAATGCCTGGCCCTCTCTCTCTCTTCTCCCCCTTGCAGTCTCGCCACAGCCCACCTAGTCCATCCTCCTTCCCCTCTTCACTTCCAGAGTTGTCCGATGCGATCGCACGGTCCGAAACCTTCTCTGCTTAGTGGATCCACCCCCCTCGCGCGCGCGTCCCAAAAGCTGTCCCGGACCCGACCCGGGAAGTCGCCACCGTTGTGTCCGGATCATCCCCAAATGTGTACAAAACATCTCTGTTTTGTTTACTAGACTTCCTAACCTTTTTTTGCTCGACCGCCCTATCTAAATTAGAGGGTCCAGATAACCCTACCCTAATCCCCTCGCTATATGTATTATCCTAAACCCTAGTCCTAGCCTGTCCCATCCTCCCTTCCCTCGCGCCGCCGCCACTTTGTTTTCCTCGGGATCCCTCCCGATCCAGCCGAGCCGACCATCTCCCTCGTTTTCAGCAAGGGCCAACCATCTCCTCCCCTCAATCCACCAATCCAGCCACCTCCCGACCCACCAACTCATCGCCACCCTCAGCCGCCTCCGGATCTAGAGTGGGAGCTCTTCCCGAGTGATAGTGCTTGCTCCAGCCGGCGACTGCGAGCCACAGCTCGCCATAGCAGCACCAAGCCAGTCCCGTGCCCCCTCTCCTTCATCTCACTCCTCTGCTCATCCCCCTCTCTCCCGGAGCTCTCAAATCCTCTCCTCTGCTTCTTATCGCAGGAATCGAACGCAATCATCGAACGCCATGGCCGCCCTTGCCTACTCCCGTTGTTCCTGGACCTCCTGCGCCCCTTCACCCGCATCCAGCGCCGCCATGGATTCACACCAAGACCTCCTCGCCAGGCCGACCTAGTCCCCTTCTGTTCGCCTCGAGCATCAAGCGCAGCTGCCTCCTCTACCAACTTGCTCCCCGCCGGATCCGGTGGCTCGTAGCACCACCGCCGCCGTGGTCCTGCTTCACGAGGACGAAACCCTGCCTCCTCGCTCGTTCCTGCATGCCTCCGCCCACGAAAAGGCCCCTGCCCTGCCTCTGCTTCTTTCGAATCAGGGAGGAGGATGCCCCTGCATCGGCTCGCTTAGTTCGCCCGCGCGTTGACAGCGTCGTCGCCTCATCCGGCCGCCGGAGTTCCCTCGCGTCAAGCCGCCGCCGCTTCGATCTCGCGCCGCTGCGCCTTCGCCAAGCCCGCCATCGCGCCCTGCTTCCTCTGGTTCGAGCAAACGAAGAAGACGCAGGCTCTTTCCCGTGAACGCCCCTCTCGTTGACCAAGTCATGCGAGAGAGCTGGATCGCCTGCGCGCGAGGGCCAGCCGAGCTGCTTTTCCTGCCGGCCCAGCGGCTTCCTCACCGACCTTGGCTGAAGCCCATGGTGAGCAACCAGCAGCTTCGCTGCCCCAGTTTGCCTCAGATCTGGCCCGTGTTGTTTTTTCCCTGAGAGGACGATTTATCTAATTTCCAGAGACAGTAGTTTTGTAGAAAACCCCCTAGACTACATGCATATAATAACTCACAATTGGTGCATCGAATTAAAATGAATTATATATGATAGTTGCTTAGAATTTTGTGTAGAGTAATAATATCCAACTTGCATCTATGTTTGAAATGTTTAAAATGTTGTTTGTTTAAATTTGCTCCTATGCCATGTTAAAATGCTTTAATTCATAACTAAATAACCGTAGCTCCAAACTTAACAAACTTTATATGTAAATGGGGTAGAATTTTGCCTAGTTTAACATGGTGGCACCAATTTGCATGTTTAGCAACTATAAAATTTGGTTTAGGGTAGAACAGTACCATAACCAAAATATGCTCATGAGGAGTTTCTGGATTTGTTGTTTGTTGTTCCCGGCCTCATTTAAACTTGACTAGATAGGTAGTTTTGCTTTGCTTCACCCTCTTGCCATGCTAACAACATTTAATATTGCTGGGTACATAAACGAGATCGAACTAAGTAACTCGAATGTGGTGTTTCGTCAATATGCAACGGAGTTGCATAATGAGCAACACTTAATTTGTAGGGTTGTTTGCGCACTTTGCAATGCCATGCTTCTTTAAACCGGACATGCATCATACTCGGTTGTGCATCTTGCCATGTTGTTGTGGTGGTTGTTTACTATGTTGTTTGCTTCTTTCCGGTGCTGCTTCTTCGGGTTGGTTCCGATAATGTCGTGTTGTGAGGATTCGTTCGACGACGTCTGTTTGTCTTCTTCATGGACTCGTTCTTCTTCCTTGCGGGATTTCAGGCAAGATGACCATACCCTCGAAATCACCTCTATCTTTGCTTGCTAGTTGCTCGCTCTTTTGCTATGCCTATGATGCGATACCTACCACTTGCTTATCGTGCCTCCCATATTGTTAAACCAGGCCTCTAACCCACCTTGTCCTAGCAAACCGTTGTTTGGCTATGTTACCACTTTGCTCAACCCCTCTTATAGCATTGTTAGTTGCAGGTGAAGATTGAAGTTTGTTCCTTGTTGGAACATGGAGATGTTGTTCCTTGTTGGAACATGTTTACTTGTTGGGATATCACAATATCTCTTATTTAACTAATGCATCTATATACTTGGTAAAGGGTGGATGGATCGGCCTTATGCCTCGCGTTTTGTTCCACTCTTGCCGCCCTAGTTTCCGTCATATCGGTGTTATGTTTCCAGATTTTGCGTTCCATACGCGGTTGGGTTATAATGGGAACCCCTTGACAGGTCGCCTTGAATAAAACTCCTCCAGCAATGCCCAACATTGGTTTGACCATTCGCCACCTAGCCTCTTCTTTCCCTTGGGTTTGCAGACTCAAGGGTCATCTTTATTTTAACCCCCTCGGGCCAGTGCTCCTCTGAGTGTTGGTCCAAATTAGAGCTCTGTGCAGCGCCCCCTCGGGGAAACTCGAGGTTTGGTTTTAGTTGTATGGAGAGCTCATCTAAGTGTGCCCTGAGAACGAGATATGTGCAGCTCCTATCGGGATTTGTCAGCACATTCAGGCGGTGTTGCTGGACTTGTTTTACCATTGTCGAGGATGTCTTGTAACCTGGATGCCGAGCCTGATCGGATTGTCTTGGGAGAAGGAATATCCTTCGTTGACCGTGAGAGCTAGTGATGGGCTAAGTTGGGACACCCCTGTAGGGATTTGAACTTTCAAAAGTTGTGCCCGTGGGTATGGGCAGATGGGAATTTGTTAAGGTTCGGTTGTAGAAAACCTGAAGTTGATCTTAATTAAAATACATCAACCGCGTGTGTAACTGTGATGGTCTCTTTCCGGCAGAGTCCGGGAAGTGAACACGGTGTTGGAGTTATGTTTGACGTTGGTTGTTCTAGCATCACTTCTTGATCATAGCTGTTCAACCGTGCTTTTGCCTTCTCTTCTAGCTCTCATTTGCGTATGTTAGCCACCAAATATGCTAGTCGCTTGCTGCAGCTCCACCTCATACCTTTTACCTTACCCATAAGCTTAAATAGTCTTGATCGTGAGGGTGCGAGATTGTTGAGTCCCCGTGACTCACAGATACTTCCAAAACCAGCTTGCAGGTGCCGCTGAACCAAGCAGGTGACACAACCAAGCTCAAGGAGGAGCTCGATGAAGATTTGTCCTTTGTGTTGTTTCATTCTAGTTGATCAGTAGTGGAGCCCAGTTGGGGTCGATCGGGGATCTGTGTAGCTTTTGGGGTAGTCTTCTTTTATTTTGGTTCCGTAGTCGGACCTTGATTGTATCTGGATGATGTAATGCTTTATTCTTATAATTGTGCGGAGTGGCGATTGTAAGCCAACTATGTATCTTTCTCCCTTATGTATTACATGGGTTGTGTGAAGATTACCTCACTTGCGACATTGCTTTCAATGCGGTTATGCCTCTAAGTCGTGCTTCGACACGTGGGAGATATAGCCGCATCGAGGGTGTTATAGTCAAGCTGTACCCACAACACAAAAGAATAAAATCACTCTTCAGAACTCATTGATGCATGATACAGACAAGCAATACTTTGATGTAACACAACCATATGAGGATGGAATATGTATGAAAAACAAGACGGCATGCCATATTCACAGCTACGATGTGGAAACTAAGCAGAAGGATTTTCAAGAAAATAGAAGTAATGCAAGCTAGACACCATATGAAAGATGCAACCAATATTACTCTGCCAAGTTAAAAGTGCCTTGTCATAAGTGGCAATTTCAAAAAATTAGAAGCAGTACAACATAGAAATCAATGCAAGATGCAACCACTATCAAACTGCCATGTTAAAAGCGCCCAATCATGAGTGACTGATGCGGGATACACAACAACAGTACTTTGATGTAAGAACATGGTATGATAGATAGATGAAGTGTATTCTAGACATAGAAAGTCATGTCATATGCACATGTATAACGTATAAACTCAGCATGTGTAATTTAATGAAAATAGAAGAAATATAGGCTAGACAACATATGCAACATGAAACCAAGTCTTTGTTTGTGTCGGTGCGGAGGACCACCAACATCCCCTAACTTACTATTTTCCTTCCTATTTTCTGATATTGCCTTATGAAGTCAAAACCACAAGAAGATGAATAAAATTAGCTCGGCATAACTGGTTGATGCATGATACAGACGAACACTACTTTGATGTAAGGCAAGCGCAGGATAGGAGGATGGAATATATACAAAAAAGACAACGTTTCATATTCACACGTACGATAGGAGGATGGGATATGTATGAAAAAACAGTAAGCGGAAGGCATTTCAACAAAATTAGAAGAAATGAAAGCTAGGAACCATATGAACATGCAACCAATATCACTCTATCAGGTAAAAAGTGTCTCGTCGTAAGTGCCATTTCAAGAAATTAGAAGCAGTACAAGCTAGAAGACAATGCAAGATGCAACCTACATCATAGTCCCAAGTTAAATGTGTCTTATGGGTAAGTGATCGTTGCAGGTATAAGTTGTAAGCTACGCAGATGCAATTCAACATAATCAGAAGCAATACAAACTAGACATCATACGGAAAACGCAACCACGTATAACAGTTCCAAGTAAGAGCAAGCACCTGGGACGGTGGAGTAGGGGAGATGTGTTCATCATGTACACGTATGTTCTAGAAACAGGAACACGTGTCATATTCACAGGCATTATGTGTAAAGTAAGCAGATGCAATTCAAGTTAGAAGCAATACAAGGTACACATCATACGCAACAGGAAACCACATATAATAGTGTCAAGTTAGAGCAAGCACCTGTGATGGTGGAGTAGGGAGATGTGCTCATCATCTACACAGCTACGTGGACTGTCCACCCTTGTGTTGTCTTGCGAATCTTGTTGGGAGGATGGCTGAGTAGAATATGTAGAGACCCCCTGTTTGAGTTGCTCCGAAGGACCACCATCATCCACTGCCGGACTAATTTCCTTCAGCTGTAATAAATTTGCATTGTGAAGTCAAACAGATAAGAAAAAGGAATAAAGTTTGCTCTTCAGAACTCATTCATGCATGATACTGACGAACACTACTCGGATGAAAGGCAAACACATGATGCGAGGATGGAATATGTATGAAAAACAGGATGGTGTGACATATTGGCACCTATGATGTGGTAACTAAGCAGAAGGCATTTCAACAAATTAGAAGCACTGCAAGCTAGACACCATATGAAAGATGCAACCAATATCACTCTGCGAAGTTCAAACTGTATGGCGTTTCAACAAATTAGAAGCAGTACATGCTAGAAATCATATGCAAGACACAACCAATATCACAGTGGCGACTTAAAGGTGCCTTATCATAAGATATAGTATGTACCAAAAACAGGAAAGCATGTCATATTCACATGTATCATGTGTAAGCTAAGCAGATGCAGTTGACACTAATTAAGAGCAATACGAGCTAGAAACCATATGCAACATGCAACCAGATATCACACTGCCAAGTTAGAGAAAGCACCTTGGATGGTGGATTAGGGGAGCGGAGACTTGGACCTTGTAATGCACTATCAGTATAAGGAGAATCGGTACACATGCTCCGTTTACGTTGCTGCAGAAGACCACCATCATCACCTTCCTTACTATTTTCCTTCCTCTTTCTTGATTTTGCCTTGTCAAGTCAAGCCCACAAGAAAAAGGAATAAAATTTGCTCTTCGGAACTCACTGATGCATGATACTGACGAACACTACTTTCATGTAAGACGAACACTACATATCACACTGCCAAGTAAGAGCAAGCACCTGCGATGGTGGTGTGGGGGAATTGCGGTGATCAACTAGAGAGCTACGTTGACTATCTTCATTTAGCCTTGCTGTTTCTTGAGAATCATGTGGGGAGGATGACACTGCACTCTTTAAACGAGTATGGCGTCTCACAGAAACCCACCCGGGTGACTGTCTCATCATAAGTGATTGACGAGGGATACAAAAGAGCATTAGTTTGATGTACGAACATGGTTAATAGACATATGTAGTATGTATCAAAAACAGGAAGGCATGCCATTATCAAAGGTATAATGTGTAAAGTAATAAGATGCAATTTAACCAAATTGGAAGCAATACAAGCTAGACACCATATGCAACATGCAACCACATTTGACAGCGCGAAGTTAAAGCAAGCACCTGGGATGGTTTTGTGTCGCAATCGAGATCATCAACTGCAGAGCTAAGTTTACTGTCTCCAACTGTAGACACTCCACCCGTTAGAGCGCTGGAACACTTAGTGCTTATCTTCAAATTACACTGGAGCGACTTCTATCTTTTCTTTTCTGCATTCATCAACACTGCGTCAGAGTGTGAAATACACATGCATAAAAAACAATAGTGTGAGTATGGGTGAAGTGTGTGCACAATTAGTACAGTGTAAAGGTAGCAGATAGCAGGTCGGTGAGAAATAAATGACGGGAGACATATGATAGCTCTACAACATGCATGGCACACTAAATTACTACAGGATGCTATGAAAATAACAATCGACTGGAAGCAAATAGGTCAGTCCATTTTTTCTGCACCGTCCGATGTACAAAGAACGGGCAGATCGCCTTCATCTACCTCCAGCGAGTCAGTGTTGACGATCTTCCTCGAAACACCAGTGACCACCGGCCCAGTATTCCTCCCCTGCCTGCGCCCTCCCCTCGACCTCACCGCACCGCCGTGCTTGGCACCGCCCCCCCCCCGGCCATCCATTCAAGCCCCGCCGACCTCCAGATCAGACGCAAGTAGCTCCTGCGCCCCACACCCCTATGATAGACACTGATGCGCCGCTTCCCCGGGGAACAGGCGGACTAGGTGATCCACGCGCCTAAGCGGGTGCTGCTTCTGTTAATTGCGGTTCGACTGACCCTGAATTGAAATCCAGGCGGGCTACTAACCTCTAGCAAAGGTGAAATAGTAAAAGGGAGGAAACCTTGTGCATTTAGTATCACAAAGAAGATGCAGTAAGAAGCGCTCAACTAGTTTCTTTCGTGGGATGAATACGGTGTGAGCGGAGATGTAAGATTTGCACGAATAAGGGAAGAGGAGTACCTCTTTCTGCTAGCAGTGTTGTGTCCTCCTTCTATTTTTCCGACGATCTTCTTGTTGTTCGCCGGAAACCAGAAGTTGTGGAGGACGGTGCAGCCTTGGATGAGCCCATGGCCAAGTTGTTGAGTGTGGTGCGGTGGCCGTCTATCGGCGGCAGGGAAGCAGATCCGAGGCGGTGAACGACGGCATAGCGGGAACAGCTCCGGTGCGGTGGACGGTTGCAACAGTGGAGCCGCAGCAGTGAGGCGCAGGACGGCGTGGTTAGAGTGGTTCTGGTATGGCGCACGTCGGCATCGGGGTCGTGGAGGCAGCTCTGCCTCGGCTTCATCTGCTAAGTTCTTGAGGGCGTTGTGGTTGTGATTGTGATGGACGACGATGTCGGGGTACCGGCTCCGGCGTGATGGAGGAGGGCGGCGGTGGATTGGCCGCTATGGGGTCGAGGACGGAGGAGGCTGGGGTTTCGCGGCTGGTGGAGAGGGCGTTTTCGTGCCCACCGAGTATGAATGGGGAAACGGAGGGAGGCGGGGAACTAAGGGGGAACAATGTTTCGGTTTGAGACGCGCTTGTTTGAAATTTGGGGAAAGTTACAAACTTTCCCCCATCTAAAATTTTGGACATATTGCGGGTTGGGGGTAGGACAGTCATGTCAGGTATCCCAAATGTGGGCGGGATAGATTGCGGACGCGCTTGTTTGAAATTTGGGGAAACTTTCCCCCCATCTAAAATTTCGGACATATTGCGGGTTGGGGGTAGGACAGTCATGTCAGGTGTCCCAAATGTGGGCGGGATAGATTTCGGCCGAGCGCATGGGTAGGCGCCCACGGCGTATGAATGCTTCTCTGGCGTCTTGGTGAAGTTACAAACCTACCTCGGTTTAGACCTTTGGACATCGGGCCGATATGCTACACGGGCTAGAGTCGGGACAATAATTTCCTACCACCAAAACATTAGTCTCGCCCGGTTTCGGGTGACCAGAGGCCTATTTAGCGCTTCGTTCAATATTTGGGAGCAGAAGCATTAGGCCTCCTTTGGTTTGTAGGATTTTTATAGGATTTCTATAGGATAGGATTTGCAAAGGAAAAATTCCTTTGAAGCCCTTTAGTTTGTAGGAATGGATTCCTATTCTTATGTAGGATAGGAACCAATCCATGACGTCTTGGAGGAAAAAACATTAGCCTAGACTCATTGGAAAAAATCCTATCCTATGCACCAAATGACATCTCTTTCTCTATAGGAATTGACATGCATGTCAGCTCACTTCCTATGATTTTCCTATTCCTATAAAATTCCTATCCTATGAACCAAAGAAGGCCTTAACATTTTCGGTTCTCTTGAATGGAACTTTCAGGATTTGTCAAACTTCACAAATCTTTACTCTTGAAAATCCTATAGCTACGGTTATTTTGGAATGGAGGGGGTACATTTGAATATACATTGTACACGAGTATATATTAAAAAATGTGCAACTTACCTCAGTTCATGCATGGTTCCAGATATAATCTCCTTGGTTGCAAAAAAAGTTAGATATGCATATGAATATATATAGCATGTTCAAACTCACAACAAAGATTGATGCCCCCTTTTACATCTGATTTACAAATGTCATTATCTCGGGTTCAAATAGATGAATGCACTTCCTATGAATTCGAATCTTCGAAACCCCCTTTATGTTGAATTCGACATGTATTCTATTTCGTAGCTAGCAATTTGGAATGTATCCATGCAAGTGACAAATGTATAAAGTGCTTCACACTAGCAACATGGAGTGCACTAATTAATGTTTATATATGAATTGCAAAAGCATCCATTGCTTGTATTTCAATCCGCCCTCACTCTATGGATCGATAATATGAAATAAACACATGCACATGCTAGAATTCAATTGCAGTTGAAGAAAGAGCCTACTCCTGGTACTGTATATTAGTGATAGGGGTGTGTAGAAAGTACACGTGAATACCAGGCATTGTGCGTGTTTGTATACTATCGACGAACTAGCCCCCAAGCTTGTATAACATACTAAGGGCCTAGGGTTACAAATCATATATAGTCGGCTTATCACCAGTGGGGATAGAGTCCTCCGCGACTCTGGTAGCTTCGTGTTGTACGCTGAGTCCTCCACATGGGTCTTTGTATAACATGTCTTGGTCCAACCTATATGTGGCACAAGATGGAACCGACCCATGAGTCTTCATGTTGACCCACCACAACTAGAAATGATGTGCCCACCATACCACACACGCAATCGGCCACTAAGAAAATAAGCATATACAATAGTACAACGGTATCTAGCTCACGATATGTCTCCATATTTTGTTGATGACACTGACGGACTTTGCATATGATGCGTGCTCCGTATTTTGTTGATGACACTTACGGTCATTGTATTTGAAGCAAAAGCACGATATGGTCATTGGACTTCAGAATAAGTTCATTACGGTCACCACATATATTTTGTCGTGCTAACCAACATGTGGTTGGATGGTTAGAGGACAGAGGTTTCTCGAGCCCACCAAGGTTAAAGTCCCGGTGCTCGCATTTATCTTGTGTTAATTTCAGTATTTTCCGATGACGTACGTTCAGTGGGAGGAGATGTTCCACTCGACTACGAGGCACCTATGGTGACTTCGTAAAATCTCAAGATCATATATGCTGGCCCACTCTCTCGTAGGTGCTCATAGGGGTAGGGTTCGCGTGTGTGCGCTTATAGCGGTGAGTGCTTGCGCGTATATATGAGCCCCTGCGTCTGTACCGTGTTAAAGAAATACATATCATGATTATACGGTCACTGGCTCACCTGTACAACTCCGTATTTTGTTGATGACACAATCAATTGACCAGTCAAACGTTCCACGCGGCGCAACTAGTGTTGCACCATCGGGGGGCGTAACCGTGGGGCCCAGCTATCAGCCCGTATATGAAAGAAAGAAATGGTAGTTTCAGTCTGTACTGTGTTAATAAAATAGGATTACATTTTAGGGTGATCATACGGTCACTGGCTCACCATACAACTCTGTAAATTTTTGATAACACGATCAATTGACCAGTCAAATGGTCCAGCTTCAGCAGCGCACATTACCATAGGACCCACCCGCCAGCGCGTATATGAAGAACAGAAATGGTAATAAATTAGTGGTCGGTGGGCATTCGAAGTCGTGAGACCTCTGGTTGGCAGTCACCGGTGGTTGGGGGCGTTCATTGGGCGGTGGGGTGGGGATCCCCAGAGAAAAAGCTCGGCGGGGGGGTGGGGGGGGCTAGAGGGATGGTCGGTGCGGTTGCAGACCGGCGGTGGGGAGTGGTTTGGGGGAGGGCGGGGCTCAAGCCCCAGCTTCTCAACGTATCTTCAAGCAGTTTGCCCGCGAAGTGAATGCAGTTCTCCCCAAGCTCGAAGCAACGCGCCCCCTCAGGTGGTCGGCGTGCGCCATCACGTTCAGCTCAGCAGACCAGCTCAAGTGCGCGGCCATGGCCAGAGTCCTCCCGATGCTTTGCTCCCCAGTCATCAGCAACGTGCTGGTCACCAGGACCCTCATCGACGGAGGGGCATGGCTCAACGTCCTGTCCATGGAAACATTCAACAACCTCCAAGTGCCCTATGACCAGCTTCAGCCAACCAAGCCTTTCTCCAGAGTCACCGACGCTTCCACAGTCCCGATCGGGCAGGTCCGCCTCCCTGTCACCTTCGGGGCCCGCAGAAACTACCGCACCGAGCTCATCGACTTTGACGTCGCCCACATCCGCCTGCCGTACAACGCCATCCTCGGGTACCCAGCGCTGGCCAAGTTCATGGCCGTGACTCACCACGGCTACAACGTCCTCAAGATCCCAGGAAGTGGCGGCGTCATCATGGTGCCCTGTGAAGAGAAGGATGCAGTGTGTTCCCTGGAGCGAGCCTATCAGGCCGCATCGCTAGAAGACCCAGATCATGGAAGCAGGAGGCTTCCTGAGTCCACCCCCAAGAAGAAGAAAACGTCGTCAGGCTCAGCCCCTCAGGAGGCAGGCCCTTCAGGGCCCGTGTCAGCCCACAGGGACCTCCCTTCCATCGCATAGGAAAGCACGCCCAGCGCCCTCCTCAGGCAGGGCTCGGGGGCTCTCACCTGGAGGGCCACCGACCTAGCCAGGGTCACGATGGAGGCGCTTGGGCACCATGTGGAGGCGTGCTTCGAAGCACGTTTCCCTCGAGAAGGAGCCAGGCAAGGAAGGTCAGACCAGCCGGAGTTCGTTAACGAGGCCATTCAAGAACTACAGGAGTCAAGGATCATGAGAGGTTGCCGCCGTCTACCAGCTGTGGCCCCACATCCAGGCGAGGATGGTGGGCTGTGCGTATACGTCGACGTACCAGGGCTCAATCAGATCGCCACGACGGAGCGTCTCTGGCCCTCGCAAGCGGGGCGCTGCGGGGGTCCACCCCACATCTATGTTCGCATGCCTTACGGCCTGCCGAGCATGGCTGCGGCGCACCAGCGCCTCATGAGGGGCATCATGGAGGCTCAGGAAGGCAGGCGTTCCGCGGCCCTGGCGGAGATGAAGACAGCTCGCGAGGAGCCACCAGTGCCTCCGGAGCCTCCCGAGGCCCCGGGGCCTGGGGGCTCATGAGGATCGACTTCCGCAGCCCACCGAGTCTGCTGCACCAACGCCACTTCGCCGACGACATCCTCAGGTGACATCTTTCAAGCTTCATTCCCAGTTGGGAGCGCCCTCCCAGGGTTGCATCACTCCCAGGCCGCGTGAGTCCGTCCCTGCGGCATGTATCCCCTTTTATTTTCCAGTCGTTAGTTTGCCTTGTTGGGGGCGCCCCTCGGGCTGCATCATCCCCAAGCCGCTCGGACTAGGCCTAGCGGCGTGTATCTCCCTCGCGTTTATTTCCAACTATGCATTCGCCTATCACGATTGATTGCTTGATGCCTGTCCACAGCATCCCTTCTTCTCCATGTCGGCCACTTGCACGTTAAAGGGGGGTGCCTGAGCATCGCGACTCAGGGCTCTTACTGGCTCTCTAGCCCTCACCCTTTGGCCTTGTCCACGGCATCGCGACCTAGCATACCAGCGACGGCTGAGACAAGCTTGAGGGCCATGACCCGAGGACGTAGAGTACCGGCATCTAACCAAATTTTGCAGGGACACATCTGAAGATACAGCCAGGTGCCAGGCGCAACCCGCCTAGAGGTAGGGCCTCGTGAGTCCCGTGCTGGCTCACGGGTGCCCTGATAAACCTCACATGCTCCAACCAGCGAGCTCTTGAGCGACTAACGATCGACTGATGACTGCCATGGCAACCCCATCTTCTTTCTGTGATGAACCCGCAGGATCCTTGGAGGGAACTGCACTAGCCAAGGCCCTCACGGAGTTCCCTTCACCCTCGCCCGCACGAACCGCTTGCACGTTAAACGGGGGCGCCTGAGCATCCGACTCAGGGCTCCTACTGGCTCTACAGCCCTCACCCTTTAGCCTTGACCACGGCATCGCGACCTGGCATACCAGAGACGGCTGAGACCTGCTCGAGGGCCGGGACCTGAGGACGTAGAGCAGAAAGGGGAGCAGAGGCGAGGAAGAAGGGGCGCGTGAGGACCTCGCCGAGCAACTCCGTCCCAACTACCCCACGGACCCGACGATGCACTGGGGGCGATCCCCAATCCTCAAGATAAGTCACCACCCAAAGCACTGGCTACCGTGGCGCTACCCCCGCACCTAAAGCAATTCCGTACTAGTGACGTTGCTTCCCTTTCTCACCAAGCGATGGCTGCTTGGGCGCCAAAGGGGACCTCCTGAGCATCGCGACTCAGGGGCTCTTACCAGACCCCGGGTCGCTCACCTCCTGGCCTTGACCACGGCATCGCGACCTGGCATACCAGCGACGGCCGATGCCGCCTTGGGACTGGGACCTGTCGACGCAGAGCACCAAGCCCTCGCGAGGTTCGAAAGGGAGAACTGAGCTAAGACGGAATCGGCAACTCACACAGCTCTGCAGCAAAGGTTATGTATTAACAAACGGGACTACAGGCACCTTACAAGCCCCCATGGGGCGCATTTTGCTTCCTCGCAGGGAACGGATCCTAAGGGATACTAACTACACGAGCTCCTGCAAAAGATGTCATCATCAACAGTGGGCCGTCAGGCGCCGGCGCCAACCCCATCCAGATTAGGGTCGGCGATGGCCTGACGAGCCCGCCCTGCTCCGGGAGCGGCGCCGACTCGGGGGCTCATAGCTATCGTCACTCGTCTCCGGAGTCGCAAAGATTTCGCCGGAGGCACTGGACCCTCCGGCGCCTCTGCCAAGGGAGCGGTCGCGGGACATGTAGACCTCGCCCGGGGCAGCGACCATGACCTTTGCCTCGGTGGCGAGGGCGCTGCAGCCGGCGTGCTGCAGCCAGAGCTCCAGGGGCCCTCCTGGAGGGACGATGGAGGCGAAGAAGGGAGGCAGACGGATCCAGGACTGGAGAGGAATGGCGACGTGGAGCATGAACTCTTGGGAGGAGCCCTTGGCATGGACTCCAGGAGGAACAACCCACGCCTTCATGACCCGACGGCGCCTACGACGGCGCCGACCGCGGAGATCGGCATCGACACCTTCAGGGCCCTCGACGTGGGCATACAAGGGAAGTGGGAACCCCAGCGGAGCCCGCTCGCACCAGGGCCTCGGCACAGCCTGACGATCTTCCTCGCCCCGGCTGCAAGGGGCGAGCCGTTTCTTCGGCGGGAGCGGGTCTGGCCCCTCTCGAGGAGCCTTTCCCTTCTCCGCTGCAGAGAACCGGCGGATCGGAGCCATCGGAGCAAGACGGAGCAAGGATCGGGAAGAAGGAGAAGCCAGGAGGAATGGACTTGAAGGGCAGGCATAGCTCCGTACTTATAGCCGGCAAAGACCAACCGCCGGCCTCCACGATCACAGGTAATCATGACACGATCTGCATGCAGGGACTTGTCCAACTCGCGCGATCACGGAGGCATCATGGGGAAGTGGAGACGCCCACATCCCATCAACCGCCACGCGGCACCCAAGGCCGCAGGCTATTAGGGCCCGCGGCGCTTTGCCCTTGCCCTTTCGCCTCTCGGCACGGCCAAGTCCATGCGCGCCTTGGGCCCGGGGGCTACTGTCGGCTTTCTGGGAATGGGGGTCCCCAGACTTGCCTGCCTGCGGCCTGCGGCATGGCTCAAAGGAGGCCCAGCATGGCCCATCTTCATCAACACAAGACTCAAGACCCTCGCGAGGGGCCAAGCCTCGCGGGGCGGACGACACGGCGCATCCTGAGGCGCAGCCTCCTCAGGCTGGCCTGCGAGGAGGCGGAGAGATCAAGGCAGGGTACCTCGCGAGGTGCCCATGACGCAAGCCATAACAATTGAGGGTGCCAGGCGGGCGCCAGCGCGCGGAGCGTCCTTCTTTCCTCTTTGGTGCAAAGGGGGCAAGCGTAGCCGCGGAGTACCGAGGCATCAGGCAAAGGTTGCCATTTTGGTGCAATGAGACAAAGACCAGGCGGACTACGAGACGGAGGTCACCATGGAGCCCAGCACGGCGTCACCACAGAGCCTTTGGCAGGCGAAGACCAACATTAGTCAGGATAAGTGTACTAGATGTTCCCTTTCGAATTGGCCAATTGTTGGCGCCCTTCCCGCTCAAATATTTGGGAAGAGGCCCAGGGCCTTTGCCTATAAATAGGACTAGCCACCCCCAGGGTAGAAAAAGGGGGAAGAAAGGGGGTTCACATGATCGACAAGTGAAAGCAAAGTAGAGAGAGAGTGAGTGAGAGAGAGAGAGAGAAGGGTGACTGAACTCCTCCTAGCAGTTCATCACCCCAGCCAAGAACAGACCCTCGTGAGGCTGTTCTTCCTTGTATTGTTCATCATCATCAGCCCCAGGAGGCAATCCACCAACCACACACTGGAGTAGGGTATTACACCACAACGGTGGCCCGAACCAGTATAAATCTTGAGTCTCTTGTGCAGTTCTTTTAGTAGTTTAGATCTTTGTGAGACAGGGAGGTAGAAGGCGTGATCTCTGCGTGCACCCCAGTGTTCGAACCTTAAGGGTCTGCTGGAACCCATGATGCGACACCCATGCTTGGATCCAAATACTAAAAAGGCTAAAATCAAGTTAATGAGCATTTATTATCCTCCAAACCCTCCAATCCAGGACTCGCCTATGTTAAAGGAGAGGAGTTAAATGAGTAGAGAGAGGACTAATCCACATTTTAGTAGGGGTACCCCTGACTAAAAAAAATTAGTCTCAAGACTAGTTTTAGCCCCTCTTTTGTCAGGGGTGCTTGGAACTTTAGCCTCTTAAAGAGACTATTTTTAGATAGACTAAAATAAGTCCCTTAGATCCAAGCACCCTCTAAGCATCCTGGAATTCTTTGACAAAACTAAGCACCCTGAAATTCTTTGACAACTAAACTGCTGGCTATATGATGTTGGCCATATATATTGTACGTATATAATGTGAAGAAACGAGTGGTAGTACTATACCAACTAAAAGATGAAATGTAAGAAATACTAGTATGTACGTACTGAAGAGTTAAAGTAACGAGAAGAAACATAACATAGTTCTGCTGGGGGCTCAGCACAACACACCCCTCAAATTAAATTAAGCACACCTGAAATTAAACCTGGCAACTATTCCGGTAGACACTGCATTAGAACCAGCATGAGCAACGACACTGACACCTTACTCGGAGTCCTTGTCCACGTCCTCGACTTTGTCCTTGTCCCTCTTCCTCTTGGCCGATACTTCTTTCCTTGAACCACACACTTGGCTGTTGCTCTTCATCCAACCCTTGTAGATATTGAAGCAAAGGTAGCCATCCATTGTAGCGTAGTGGATGTGGTCTATATCTAGTACATTCCGCTGCCATGCATGACGATGAAACGTGTAATGAGGTTTCTCCAGCTTACCGTACGAAGGATGAACCATGGCTCCTGCCAGGGTCAGCATTGAAGGCTGACGGGAGGACACCAGCCGATTCTTCTGGAGGTCGAAGGTGTTCCCTACAATGAGGCCTATCCAACGCAGGACTTCTTTGTTGTTAGCAAAGTCTACAGTAACGAATTTCACTGTTTTGTCCTTGAGGAAGTTCTTAAAATCCTGGCACTCAACGTCGGCATGGCATATGTGGTAGACCAAGCAAACGTTATGTACGCAAATCTGGATCACGGCGGGCTTCTTCCTCTCTTCGTCCTTTAGATCCTTCTCTCGTCCCATGACTGTGGTGTACTCAACATCTAGCCCAGCGACCCACTCATCATTTGAGTTTTCGAACATGCGGCTGAAGCGAGAAAGGCATCCTTTCACCGTCGCGGAAGAACGGGTGTAGATGACGTCGAACTCATCACCGGTGATGGTTCTAACCTTGTACTCACCGCCGATTGTGGAGATTTGGGACGCCATGGATTTGGGAGGAGGGTTAGGATTAGTGGAACTGCCGTAATGTGAATGGATGGGACGACTAGGAGCGAACCGTCGTAGTATTGAAGGATGTGCGGGGACGAGTAGGAGCGAACTGCCAGCGTGCGAACGGCAGGGTAGTGGCTTTCCATTCTCCCATGATACGGGCTTCCAAGAGCCCTTGGATCTGAGATCGAACAGTTGCATGGCGTGATTCTAGACCTATGGGTGAATATCCTATCCTGGAGGGTTATTCTGCAAATTTTCAGCAACTTAGCATGCGACCGTTTGATCTCAGATCCAAGGGCTGCCACCAGCCCATATCATGGTCGCGCCTACCACGACCGTCGCGTCACTCGTGCGGTCGAGCCCTTGGAGATTTAACACGGCGCGTTAGGCTATCTGATGTTGGCATGTCATACATAGTCATCACTAAGTCACTCATACTACAACAAGGTTGGCTATAAGTGTATTTTTTACTCCTCTCTATCTCTTTCTTCGTACTCAAGGAAGAAACGGTGCTAAGCGCGTGTATTTATTGCATTTGCCAAGGAGTGACCTCTTCCAATGAAATGGTGTTGCTAAGTTTGCTTCATTTAATTAACTATAGACTCAAAATTGTCTTTTCACCTAGGTACACGCGCTTAGCACCGTTTCTTCCTTGGGTCACCAAACTAGTCTCTCTCTTCTTGATTAACTTGCCATATCAGACTTTATGCCTATGTGGCAAGCTTAAGCACCTGTAGGAGCAAGTAAAAGTAAGTACAATAGTGCGCTTTACATGGCATTTTTGCATATGTGGAGGAAAGAGAGGCAAGGAAAAAGTGGAGAAGTGGGCTCTCATGCAAGAGCCAGCCTCTACTACATGGTGGAGCATTGGGAGAGGCACCTGTATGGAGGTGGTCAGGAATTTGGGAGACTCACGCTGGTCGTATCGCCGCAGTTAAAATGATAATGGCAAGTCAAATCATGGGGCCCCACCTGTCCAGCAGTAACTCACTGTCAAATCACACAACCCTACGTTTGCAGTAGCCTACTCCCTCATCTTCTCGCGTCTCTGTCGAACCGACTAGGCGGAACTGCCTTGCCGCCTACCGCGCAGGAAAAGCCCCGCCCTCTACTTTTAAATACAACTACATCCGCTTAAGAATCCAATGATATACTTTTTGTGACATAGTAACTCATATTTAGTTAGTCAAATGGATGAGCTAGAACTACGTGCAGGCCCTATAAACCGAGACGCCTAAAAATAAAAAAACCGAGACGGAGAGGGTAGTTCAGCACGTATCTTTTTATATCAATATAGTCGGGATTCACCAAAGAGCAAAACCAAGTGGTAGGCTGCTCCTGTCGTGTTGCCGTAGCAACTCAAGAAGGGTCAGTCCGCACAAGAAATGGAGACACACTTAACATGACCCCTTTGGCCAACATGTGGCTCATCCACCGTCTTGTTCCATGTGCGATGCACCAAATTACAGTTCAGAGCAGCGGTTGGAATTGGAGGCACCCCGGTCGTAGCGCCGCAGTAGTAGAAAATGAGCGACGAGGGGTCAAATCAAAAAGCCCCACCTTTCCGCATTAAGATGGATGGACGAAGCAACCATCATTTCACTCTAGGGCGCAAGAGCACAAAGAAAAGAGAAAACAATGATGCGTGCGGTAACTACCTAGGGCACCCTAGGGTAGGGGTCTCCACTACAGATCCTTTTTTAAAAGCGCCTCCACTACAAATTGGCTTCTCCCTAGTACTATTGAAGAAAACCGATGATGAGTGCGGCGGTAGGGTTTGTAGGAGTACTACGGCATGCAGGGCCACATCATAGCAAACGGGTTCGAGCCGACGCCTTAAATATGTGTGGGCCGCTTGGTTTTACGGGAACGAGGCAGCATTTTGGGTTCGAGGACCAGTGGAGATATAGTACGTACAAAAAATTGTGGACGTAGGTTCGACCGAGAGGCAATGATGCATGGGCCCTGCATTTTGATATACCCGGGGCCGCGTGAAATTTGCTACTCTACTCAAAACTAGTAAGGTACACATGTATTGGACGCATGAGATTTTGAAACCAAATTAAGAATAAATACACACTATAGGATGTAAAGCTTTGAGTCATATATGCTTGATGTAGATGTTCGTTTAGTTCTTATAGTTCATCTCATTCAAAATCAATAAGTTTTATAAAAATGTTAAGATTCATGGGGTTGTGCATTGTACTCCCTCCGTTCCAAAATAGAGGACCCAACTTTGCACTAACTTTGTACAAAGTTAGTGCAAAGTTGGGTCATCTATTTTGGAACGGAGGGAGTAAATCATAATGTAAAAAACTAATAATGGCAATTCATTTAGAAAAAAATAATCAATTATGATACAGAAGAAGTGCTTGTGTTTTGAGGTTTGTGCATTATGCTTAAGTACAACCACGGAGTCTTCTAAATTGTACATGTGGCAGATCTGGTGGAATGTTGATGATATCCAATGGCCAGTAGTGCTCGGATTTGCCTATCTCTGCACTGTCAGGTTAGCTTCATCCAGCGACCATCTTTCAAAGTTATTGGCACACTATATAGTTCTTGTGCCATAGTTGCATGTTTTGGAAAAAAGCTACTAGTGGGTTGTACGATATATTTAGGAATAGAAGATGTATACATGGAAGTTGTAGGGAAAGAGATGACATGGAGCATCTCAATTCCTATGGGTAGGGATTGGAAAAGAGATGTCATTTGGTTCACATCATAGGAACTTTTCTATTGAATATAGAGATGACATGTTTCTCAATTCCTATGAGGAGGGATTAGAAAAGAGATGTAATTTGGTTCATATCATAGGAACTTTTCTATTGAATATACGCTAATGTTTATTTTCCTTTGAAATGAAGGGAGTATAGGAATCCATTCATATGAACCAAGTGACTCTAAAGCTATAGAAATTATATCATGTTTATTTCCTTTGAAATGTGGAGTATGTGAATCTATCCCTATGAACCAATTGGCTCTAAAGGAAAAAATCCTATAAAAATCATATCATATAGATTTCCTATGATATTCCTCGACACTAAAGGATGGTTGAAATTGTTGCGGGTGATACAATGGTCTTTCTTTGTAGACTCCTCACCCAACTTTATATTTACCTCTCGAAGATGAATGAAATGATATATACATGGTATTCTACATGTGCAATTTGGTACACGAAAACTCGGTAAAAGTTTGTGAGGTTCGAATTTTCAATAAAGCTATATGCACTGCATTTCGGAACGAAGGGAGCATACGACAGTTGCTAACACTCATGTGGAAGATTTGTGTGTAGGAGGAGTGGCTATTCTGTTAAATGACATGGCAAAACTGACACTGTCGGATGCCGATCTAACGGTCGTTACGGCGTTCGTCGGGAAAAGGCTTGTGGCGAACGTTTGTCGGATAATGATTTATGGACACATGAATTGCATTGATACGTGCCCCCCTCTCTCTCACGCACACGCACCCTCACGAGTCACGACTCTCCCGAGTCCTCTCACAGCCTCGCATGTCGCATCCACCGTCTATCTGCAGGTAGACGTCACGCACATATGTGCTCTTCACACCCTACCCTCAGAACTTCTAAAAAACAAAAGATGGCGCACAAATTTTATTTTAGCTCACATGTCACACACTTGTACTATTACTCTTGTGGCGAGCATTCTTTGGGCATAGTATATTGTACTCTCACGAAGAGAAGCGGTGCACGCACGCACTAGTTCTCTCACACCCACTCGCGGGTACACGTAGGAGCGCATTTTTTGGAAGCTGGTACAACAAAATCACTCCACTATATATAAAAGCAAGAGCCTTAGCACTTTCTTTACTATGGTTCCTCTCATTCACTCTCTCATGCTCTCCAGATCTAAGCAACACATAGGTGGCCACACTCTCTCTCAGCTCAGGGCTGGTCACAAATCCGGCCAGACAACCTCGACTGGGGCAGGGTTGTAGGTGCATCGTTCACGCTATCGTCGGCAGCGAGGGAGGAGACCAACGGCTGCCTGCACGTCCCGATCGGCGGCTGTGCCGTTCTCTCCGAGAGAGCGCTGGCTCGGGAGGGCCTCCGACCCCTTCTTCCTCCCAGCGGTATTGTGGCCAAGATGCGGCCTCCCGACGCCGTCTTTGCGACAAGCCAACGACCCTTAGGTATATATTCCTTCGAAACCTGCCTTGCTCTACTGCCCCAGCTCCCTTCGTGTGGATCCTTTTCTACTTCCGTCCGCTGTTCCAAAGCCACCTGGACTTACTAAGGCACATGCTTTGCACGTATGTTCTGTATGATATATACTCATATACCTTCTTTTTAGAGAGAGAAATGGGTACTCGTATCTTGAGTAGATATCATAGTGTGTTTGTTTGCATGATCTAAGGACTATTCTGAAAGAAGAAGCAAATCACTTGCACAAATCAAACTGAGTTCCAAGTAAGAATTTGATTACAAGATAAAATGTTGTAGTTTTATTATATGCTGTTTCCTGGGTTCCACTGATGTATAGTTCCAGAGTTGTTTGACGGTTTACATGCATGTTTATGGACTACTTTGTGCAACAAAATAAGTCATTTAGGTCTGACAGACACTCACGTCCTGTATTAGCTTGAGGTATAGCTTATGTATGACTGAAATAAAATATTACACTTTTTCTGCGAATAATAAAAAATTACATTTCTCGATGAAGCAGAATAAAACTTTAGCTAGCATCAGCCATGCATTGTTATGTTATGTGAATAGTGTAAACTTTGCAGTATAGTGGCATCTAAAATATCCATTTTTACAGTAATCTAAAAAAATAAGTTAGTAGTAGAGTGTTTATTTCCCAGGTGACAACGGGGAACCAAAATGTGCTAGCTATTTGCCAACTTGTCGTACTTGCATGTGAGGAGGTGGTAGGAGTTTCCAGACATTTCTCAACTTTAGTAGGTGCAATCCAGATTCAACGGGGACTTCTTTATTTGTTTACTTGGAGAGCAGAGTCGGCCATGTGCACAAGGAGCGGGAGCGAATCCGGCAGCTCTTAGCCGTCAGATCATGTCATCCTTTGTTTGATGGACGGCAGTGATATGCATGAGAGGGGAAATGAACAGTGGATTTTGAGCCAATGCTTGTTTGGGCGGGAGAACCGAAGATGGAGTGGTAAATCCAATTTCAAAACCGCCGCATTATAGTAGTAGTAGATTAGAAGTAAAGCTATTTCATAAAGTCGACTCAAAGCGTTGGTTCAAACAGGGAAGAAAGTGGGAAAGCTGTAGCATGAATCTAGGACTTGGTTCTAAGAGGAAACGGGGGAAAGTAGTAATATATGTCACTATTTAAATAACTGTATATCTTATTTGCGCAAACAAGGATGTGTGTCTCCATATCGTTTCGGGATGTCTGTCTCCGTATCGTTTCTATCCACGCATTCAAAAGCACACACCTCAGTTTTAGTACAACTGCGCAAAATGAGATGGCTATCCCTCGCTGTCGTCGTCTAACCTCCCGTCCTCAAGGTATCCCTACATTGGTAGTAACTAAGGTAGAATGACCAACGCAATTTAAAAGAAGCTGATTCATACATTTTACTTCCCAATTGTAGTGTAGGGACGAGCGAAAACAACTGCATCCCAGTCCGGAATGCACTGTCTACCAGTTCATCCATGGACCAAGGACTAGCTGGCATGGCTGCACGGCGGTTTTTTGGACACGTGCGCGGACAAGAGGCATTGTGGTCTGCTTATTTCTGCAAATAGCGTTGCTTAAATTTAGTGGAATGCACAAGCATTTCAGCTGGTCAGTACACTACATGGTTCAGTTCAGCATTCCAGCTGATACCACAATTATAATTGGTTATTCTGGAATGAGAGAACCCAACCCTGAATGGTGGCAACAAGAAAAAACCAGAGTGAACTCCAGGAAATTTAAGCCTGCCGGGAGGCCCTTTGCTCAGAGAGAAGCCTTGCTTGTTTTTTCTTGATTTGTAAACCTTCTCACAACTTTGTCTTTTGCTGTGAACTAGTATATGTTTGTTATGTTCTATGAATCATTGAGATGTATAAAATTGCTTAACTTACGCTTTTCAAGTTTTTTATGAAAATGAGTTTAATGTGAGTGTTCCACATGAGCGCTGGACTAGTGTGTGAACGTTTGGAATTTATTACATTGTGGCCTCAATTAACTGCATGAACCACTTTAACAAGATACATAGTCGCTTATATGTCAGACAGCAGATTGTTGATTGTTAGCTGGTCGATAGCCTAGTGTTGAAGCGAGCTAAGCCAATGTGCCGTGTTTTGCACGACTGCTTACAAGTGGGGTAGCACCAACAATGTTTACAAGTACTTATGTATACGTTGGCGCACGGTACTGGAACGACTGCTCTATTTCATCAAAACACACACTGCTCGTATGATAAACCATGAAAACTTATGTCTTACCATGCCATATTCATGAAAAAACTAGTGAGGACGCATCTGTTTCGGGAACAATTACGATGGTTCTCACATGATTCACGGGCACAAAAAAGTAGCAGCAGTTCCCATAAACAGATTCAAATAGAGTACAAGCCCCACAGGGGTCGATAACAGGCAAGGTTCGGATAATTAGACACAATCCAAACTATTATTAAGCACTAGCTGGGGCAACTATTTCATGCCTCGATCTAATTTGGGCTGGCCACAAGACGGACCTTGCCATGAACATCATCGAGGACGTCCCGCAGCAGCTCAATCCTGTGAAACTTCATGAAGACAACCTTGTGGCCTTGCCACTGATAAACTTGTTTGTGGAGGCATGCCACTTCATCTTCCTGCGTAAGCTTGACAAGAACAGTATTCCTCACAAACAAAGGAGTAGCTTTGAACTTCTTGTGCTTCAATACACCCTGGACAACACGCCTGACAACTGTGAGGCTGGAATACAACTCTTCATTGGTATAACCGCAAATGGCTTCCAGGATCCAACAGCCTAAGAACTCTATTTTCCCAGTGCGTATATTCAGGTCGTCCGCCTCATAGCGAGTGACATGTACAACCACACAATCCTTGTCTGCATCAGGGCTCTAATTGAAACAGAAACAAATTCTGCATTACTTTTCAGTATAAGAAACACAAGTTATTTAAACCACTACGCATACCATGGCATTGAAGCTAATAAATTTTTGCATTATTAATCACCACATACTTCCTTTTCTAAAAAAATCACCACATACTTAGATGAAAAACCACAATCGAAATCAGCAAAGAAGGAAATCACCTTGGGCAGCTCAGCAGGGGGGGGGGGCACATCCTCGAAGGGGGAAAACTGCTCCTGCAGTGCCACGGGGGCTGTAACCTCAAACGGGGCGTTGACCATCTCAGTATCTGGGGTCGCCTTGGTGGTTTCCTCCATATTCTTGGAGCTCTTTGTCTCGTGGGGATCAGCCTCCCGCGTTTGCTCCAATATCGGCAGATCTTTGCCTGGTTCTCCTTGGTCCATCATGAAACTAACGAATACTAGGAGTCCACTGAAAGGAAAACACAATCGCAATGACAATCAAACAAAAAAGAGAGTGAGGATCGGTTACTACTTTGCAAAAGTTCTTTTTATCCTCTGAACAAAAATATACCAACATCACGGATCCGCTTACATTCCCAACGTTCGGAGAGAAGAACAGTGGCAGATGCAACTGTTGCCTTTCATGAAGACGGTGAGGGAGAAGGGGATTCAACAAAGAGTGAAATGATGGTTGCTTCGTCCGTCAAACTTAGACTGCGCGGAGGTGGGGTTTTGTGATACGACGGCTTGTTACTGCCGCGCTACGACCGGGGTGACTCTCCGCCTGCATACTGCCTTCTACTTTGGTGGATGGCATTTGGGCCCGCGTGCTGCATGGCCCGCATGTCGGTGAACAAAAGTATAATGGCATTCAGTAGAGGGAGACGTTTCAATGACCTAGGACGAGCCAGAAGCGGTAGAGTGTCTCCACTGTACTAGTAATAATTGTTTTTCTGGGTAGCTGTAGATTGTCTCCACTTTACTAGTAGTAATTGTTTCTCGGATCCGAAGACAAAACAGCCCATCCACACTAGTAAATAGTAAAATCAATTCAAAAACCTGGGTGCTCTTCTTCCTCCTCGCTCCCACCCACCTCACGTCAGCTCACTCCACTCGTGCCCCCAAATTCCTCACCTCACTCCTATAGAAAACCCCAGCTCCCCTTATTCCTCACTCCTACAGAAAACCCCCAGGTCCCCTTCTTCTTTGCTGGCACTACAACTAGGCTCGTCATTCGTTACTCTGCTCAAATCCGTGAGCGTGATGCGATGCCCTCGAGGAAAATGGAGTCGGTTGACCCCAGCGCCAAGAAGATGAGGCTCCCGCCAGCGGTGACGCCTATTGTAGATCCTGCGCCCGGCAGCGCGGGGAGAAGCGGTGACCCCGCCCCCACCAGATCACAGGAACCCGTAGAATCTCGGTAGGACCACATCAGCGATCTCCCGGACGCCATCTTTGTGGAGATCATCTCGCTTCTCCCCACCAAGGATTGCTGCCACACCCAAGTCCCCTCAATTCGGTGGCGCCCTCTATGGCGCGCCGTTCCCCTTAATCTCGACTATTGTCAGCTATCTCTCTTCAATGATTTTGAAATCCCAGAGCCATCATCTCCTCCCACCAGGGCTCCGTTCAAAGCCTCTGCATCCGGTCATGCTACCTGAGCAAGCATACCATGCCCTGCATGGTGGATACCTGGCTGGAATCCCCTGAATTCACAGAACTACAGCTGGTTGAGTTCTACTATTCCCCTGGAAATCACATACCACATACCAAACGCCATGAACTTGTGCCCTCAGCACCGATGTCCATCAAGGGGTTTTCGTCCTCTCTCCACACCGCCACCTTTGCGCAGTGCTACCTACCAGACAATCTAGTACTAAACCTTCGACTCCCATTTCTCAAGAAACTTTAACTTGTGCAGGTTCGTATATCGAAGGCCTCATTGCACAACATCATCCACTCTAGTTGCCCTGCGCTGGAGTGCTTGGGGCTTTTTTCACAGTTAGAATCGGTTGTCTCCAAATAAAGTCGCCTAACCTTGTAAGAATTGGAATTTCTTTTGACGGAAGGCAGCTCATCATCCAAGATGCCCCTTCACTTCAAAGGTTGATCCTTGATTCTAGTTATTCACCGTTGCAAATAACCGTCATGTCTGTGCCTAAACTAGAGACCTGGGGTGTAATACATGATCTCTGTGCTCATTTCAATATGGTGTTTGGCTCCACAGTTCTTTAGGTACTTTATATTATCATCTACAGTTGTAACCATAAGCTGCATTTTAAATTTCTGCGCATAATTTATATATCATCTTGGAGTACACATTTTGTACTAATATTATGTTCTATGCTCAATGAAGAGTTTCTCCATGGATGGCCTATCAATGGTGGTGGATTCTATCAAGATCTTATATATCCAAATGAATAGTTTTGATCTGAACAAGATTATTGGCTTGCTGCAATGCTTTCCATGTGTGGATTAGTTGTATATAAAGGTGATAATTTCACGCAGATTGGAAGCCCACATATAATGTACTAGAATTAACCGTTCAACTGTTGCTCTTCGACACTCTTCTTTCAGACCTTAACTATTTTCAATCTTCATGTCTATTTAGGCAACAAGATGGGGTAAGAAAGTTATATCCAATCGGTGGATTCGTAAGCATTGGTATTTTCTCACTTCTCATGAGATTCGATTGAAGACAATAACGCTAGAACGATATGTAGCCAACCATGCAAACACAAGATTTGTCACATTCTTCCTGTTGAATGCGAGGTTACTATTGTCCATCAGGCTTAAGTTTATCACCAGCATGGTTTTGACGGATGGGTATGTCGAAGAGCAAAAAAAGGAGTTTCAGGTGGGCAAAAGAGCTTCTGTACGTGTCGGCTTCTATTTACAACATATTGTGGTCATAATCCAGTAAATTTTACGACCCAAGTTGTTCATTCTATGGGCCTAACCGATCCATTTGACTGTGACTGCTGAAAACAGTGTTGGAGTTAGATGTTGTTGCCCTTTTCAATCTGGTTTTTTTGTAAACCTGATGAACAATTAACCCTCGTGCTTTTGTATAGTTTGTAAGCTGGAGTTAGATGTTCCTGCCCTTTTCAACTCGACTGTGGCTGTCATATTTTCTTTGAAACAAGGCAAATGGCTTGCCATTCGTTTAATTTAGAGTGAAATATTGTACCAAATCCATACCAAGGGAAATAACATCACTCTCGCTGGCTGCTTGAGCTCACTGTGCATTACAGAAGCCAAGTGATTAGCCCCCACCAGCACCTACAAACTTTTTTTCGAACTAGCACATCAAATGGGCTGTAAATTTTCAAAGGAAAGGCTGCATGACTGTGACAGATTTGGATTCTGACATTTGGGACCCACGAGGAAATAGCCTATCCAAGGTGGTGTCGACTTACTAGCTAGTCAACAAACGATTCTGCCTACCAGCCGTTGGATTGACATCCAACATCTGTCGTGTATCTTCTATCTCTTGTCTTCTTCTTCCTCCAATCGCCCAAACCAAACCACCCTGTCGGCTCTGCCTGCTCCCGACTCCCATGGCTTGCTGCGCCTCCGCCGCCCTACCATACATACCCTCCAATGTTGGCCAGTCCCTCCCTCTATTCCCCCACACGTCCTGTTATTCTCCGGTGACGTTAGCCCCAACACGCACCCGCGCCCGAACCAGTCAACCCTTGTACTCCCCTACTCCTACGACTGGACCGGCGCATCTTCAACGGCTCCTGTTCGTTCCGTCCGAGGCCTCGCCATCGTCCTCCGCCTTGCGGCCTTGGTTCGCTCGCCATGCGCGGTGTGCCGTCGTCTTGCGTTGTCAACGTCGTCAACAACTGAGAGGAACAAGGAGATGACTGTACATGGAGAGGATGACAGTAGGTACCCACCAGCGTCATGGCAGTACGCAAGCAAGTGCCCCCAAAAATATGGTTCCTCCTAATGGTTGGACATCTGGGGCTCACGCCATTGTCAACATAGTCAATAAATGAGATAATTACACTATGAGCAGCTGACACCAGGGAGCCAGCAAGTCGCGTAGTTTTTTTTGAGGAACAAGCAGTTGTTATTTGTACTAGTTTTAGCGACGGATCAGGGTAACAACGGGGTGGAGCGGGGGTTGTGGCCCGTCTAGCCAGGGTTTTATTTATGTTTACCACATCATGAGCCCAGTTGTGTATTTTTCTTGCCGAAAATTACTAGCCCGGTTCTATTTTTTAAAAGAAATACCCAAACAAGGCCTACTTGCTTTATCGGCCCTGCTGGGCTACAAATCTTTCAAGAGGAGGAGAGTTTCATTCGGTTTGCCCAGAAATGGGCTGTACATTTTTAAAACACATCAATTCGGGAATTAGTTTCAATTTTTTTTCATTACAAGATCTTAAATTCCATTGATTTTTATGCGTGGACAATTATTTGGATTTTATATTTATAGAAATTATTTTTCAAAATAGTTTGAATGTGAATCGATATTTCTGGATTAAAAATAGTTGACCGCACCGAAATATGCAAAATTTCGTATACTTTTTAACCGTGGCCACAATATGGGGTGTGATGCTAACAAAAAGAAGATGGGCTCCAAAAAATTCTTAAGAATTAGCAAATGGGCTGTACATTATTACAAATAATGGCAGATGGGCTGTATGCTATTTTCCATAGATTTGAGGCTGACTTGTGTGCCTACTATAGGTTGACGCGTACTCTTTCATAAAAAAGGTTGACGCACACGCAACGCCTTGTCAACTTAGTCAACACACGAGAGCAGTGACTGTTGGATGTCAATCTCTGCTCTTCATGCTTGCTCCCTCCTCCCGCGGCCGGCTATGCTGCCGCGCAGGCCTCACGGCCCCACCATACTCCCATCGCTGGCCTAGACATCCCTCTACTCAGCCACACATGCTGTTATTCTCCGGCGATGGCAGGCGAACCAGTAAACCCTCGTACTCCTCCGCGTGGGAAACAAATGTCGAGTATTCCCTGCCTCCGTGTCGTTCCCTTCCTAGGCCTCGCCATCGTCCACCGCCCTGGTGCTCTCGGCGCGGCCTGGTCAACATTGTCAATGAACAACATCCATCGGAAGTGGACAGTACGTGGAGAGGCTGACAGCTGGGTCCACGGCCGCATGCAAGGAAATGCCTCATTATTACGTGCAAAATAATGATTCCTCCACCTAACAACTAGGACCCACAAGAAAGGGCCTCTGTATTTCACGAAAAAAATGTTCCCCCCGCTGACAGGTCGGACCCACCGGCTATATTTTTGCACGCAAGGAAGTGCCTCCTTATTACGCCCAAAAAATGAATACCCCCCTGCTAGCTGGGACCCGCCATATTGTTGGGCTGACTTGTGGGCCTACTAAGTTGACAGGGACGGAGAGCTTTGTCAACTTAGTAAATACTCCAGTGACCGTGTGATGTCCATCCAATGGCCATAGTGCTTCTTCAACCTCTGGTCTTCTTACTCCAGCTGCCCAAAGCAGCGCCAGTCGCGCCGCCTGCTCCTGCCTCCCGTGGCCGGCTATGCTACCGCGGAGGTCTCACCGCCCCCATACTACTCCCACCACTAGCCAGGCCATCCCTCCACTCACCCACACCCCCTGTTATTCTGCGGCGACGGCAGCCTCATACCGCAGCCGAACCAGTGAACGCTCGTACTCCTCTCCGCGTAGGCATCCGCTGCCGCGTCTTGCACGGCTCCGCGTCGTCCCCTTCCTAGGCCTCGCCGTCATCCACCGCCGTGGTGCTCTCGGCGTGGTGTGGTCAATGTGGTGAATGACCGACTTCCATCGGAAGAGTACTGTACGTGGAGAGGCTGACAGCTGGGTCCACGGCAGCCGCAAGGAAGTGCCTCCTTATTACGCGGAAAATAATTATTCCTCCACATGACATCGGGGACCCACCGAACGGGCAGCTAGTATTTTGCGAAAAAAATCGTTTCCCCCTGACTGCTGGGACCCACTGGACGGGCCATCGTATTTCGCGAAAAAAATGGTCCCCCGTTGTCAGCTCGGACCACTGGAAGTGCCTCCTTATTACGCACAAAAAAATGAATACTTCCCCGGCTAGCTGGGACCCACCTTGCTGGGAGGCTGACGTGTGGGCCTACTAAGTTGACGGGGACGAAGGGCTTTGTCAACTGAGTCAATATGCCACTATACTTCCTTGCGTGCGAAGATATAGCTGGTGGGTTCGAGCTGTCAGCGGCGGTAACATTTTTTTCGCGAAATACAGAGGCCCTTTCGGTGGGTCCCTGATGTCAGGTGGAGGAATCAATATTGACTAAGTTGACAAAGCCCTCCGTCCCCGTCAATTTAGTAGGCCCACAAGTCAGCCTGCCACTATACTGGGTCCCAGCTAACAGGGGGAGTATTCTTGTTTTTATGCGTTCCAGGGTTTCCGGGTTTCGTTGTGTGATTTGTTTGGTTCTTTGCATTCGTCATTGCATCATGTTGCATTTCATCATGTCATCATGTGCATTGGGTGTTTTTCATACATATTAAGTTGTTGCATGTTCCATGCATGAATCTTGCTTCATCACCTTCTCCTTCCCTCTCACTTCCTTCTTCTTTCATGTCTTTGCAAGCGACCTTATTCCTCCTCCATTAATGTTCATATTTTCCCTATAAATCTTGCCTCTTTCCTACACCCTCTCTGTCAGACTTCATCCCATTCGAAGTTGTTTTGGTCAGGTTCAAAAATGATTGAAGTTTGAGAATAATCCAAACTCTAATTATTTTTCGACCTTCTAAAAATGCCTGAGAAATTTATTCAAACCCTACATAAATCCAGGGTTCCAGATATGTAGTTATATATCTCATATCTCTAACCAAAAACCCCTGGATTTTCCCCTTCGTTGGTTGTTTATTTATATAAACAATAAGTTATAAAGGAAAGAATTTAGAGGGAAAGGGAGCCAGTAGCCAGGCCGGCCTGCTTCCACGAGGCCCAACAGGCCCATCCACCCCCACTCCTTTCCTAACCCTAAACATCTCCCTGGCCCGACCCTCATCTCCCTTGCATCTCCTCAGCGCCGCCAGGAGCCCTGAGCTCAATTCCATCTACCATTTCCCTCCCGCAGCGCTGACACCTCATGCTCGATCTTCCTCTGCTCCCTTCTCCTTG
The DNA here is from genome assembly GCA_034509565.1 of Triticum monococcum. Classification (NCBI taxonomy): domain Eukaryota; kingdom Viridiplantae; phylum Streptophyta; class Magnoliopsida; order Poales; family Poaceae; genus Triticum; species Triticum monococcum. The sequence goes on along the minus strand of CM067844.1, from coordinate 300,517,686 downwards.
CTGTGTTTCTCACGTGCGCTGCCCTGCATGGCCGCGTCTTCCCCCAGCCAGCGCCGCCGCGCACACACACACACCCGCACCGCACCCGCAGCTAGCGCCAGGAGCTCGTCTCCTCTTCACCATGGCCTCGAGCACGATTCCCTCATCCTTCTCCTCCTATCACCGCGGCCTTTCTCGCTACATCTCCGCCGCCCCAGGACAGCTCCTCCGGCCTCCCCGTCCTCTACTCCGGCCGTCGCCGGTGGGATCCTGCGTCCCTTCGCCATCTTCCTCCTCAAGTGACGCCAGGGCCGACCCCGCCATGTTCCTCTACTCCTCTCGCCTCGAGCACCTGCCGCTGACCACCATCTTCGTCTTCTGCTGCTGCTTCACCGGTGAGCATAGGCCGCTGCCGTGTTGCCTTGCCTTCGCCTCCCGGTTTCGTCCGCGAGAACGTTTACCGTCACTTGGGTTCGACAAGATCCCGAGTATTCCTATGTTTCCCATGTACATCTACACCAAGACCGGACCGTTATGTACCGGGGGAACATTTGTACCTCTACAGTCGCCATGGATCCGACAAGTACCCCTACAACAAGTGTACCTCTACCGTCGTCTTCGGAATCGCTAAGGACGTCAAGTACCCCTTCGAGATGACGGGACCGGCAATGTCGAATGACCCCAAGTACCTCTTCGAAACGACCGAGTACCATTACCGTCGGACGCTCGAACGAGTACAGATGAAACGTCAAGTTCCTCGATGAACCATGTACGACTAGCGTTTCTCGTGGATTCACCTAAGTACCACATAATGGACGACCCTCCAAGTTACCGTTGCAGTGTACGGCTACCGTCGCCTTGGAGATGTTGGATTCATCATGTTCCTCTTTGTAAAAGTACCACTACTTCCCTCAATGTCCCAAGAATGTCTACTTCCTCTACACCGCCTCGAACTTGAACCCCTCCGATAACGCACGCTTCAAAGGTATAACCTCGTGACGACATCCGTGAACGAATGCTTGCATTGTAAGAGTTGGACCGCGTGTTGATCTGTGTCCGAGTTGTTCATTGCACGAAGCCCCTCTTTTGCCTTGCCACCGTCATGTGGGAACCCGAAATCCGGGAGCACCCCATATTCTTGCATGACACACTCGCACCCACTTCCTTTTGCACCGGTATCCCCGTGAGCTACCTGATCATCAGAATGTTGCCGTGGCATCATTTACGTTTCATCGCCGTGGCACCCATTTCTTTCTACCATGGTGACACAAATGCTTCTTAATTTGCTCGTATCAACATTTTCATAAATATTGCATAAAACTTGCTCATGTCATCCGCATCATGATAACAACTTCAAGATTGGTTAAAATTGTTGTTTGCTTTAAATTGCTAAATGAATATGGGGATTTTCCGTACTTGTCGTTTTGTTGTTCCGGCCTCTTTTAAACTTGCCAAGATAGATAGTTTCATTATGCTTCACCTCTTGACATGTTTTAACAACATATAATATTGTTGGGTACACAAACGAGATCGAACTAAATAACTTGAATGTGGTGTTTCGTCAATATGCAACGGAATTGCATATTGAGCTCCACTTAATTTGTAGGATTGTTTGTGCACTTTGCCATGCCATGCATATTTAAACCGGACATGCATCATACTTGATTGTGCATCATGCCATGATTATGTGGTGGTTGTTTACTATGTTATGTGCTTCTTTCCGGTGTTGCTTCTTCGGGTTGGTTCCAATAACGTCGTATTTGTGAGGAACCGTTCGACTACGTACGTTTGTGTTCTTCATGGACTCGTTCTTCTTCCTTGCGGGATTTCAGGCAAGATTACCATACCCTCGAAATCACTTCTATCTTTTCTTGCTAGTTGCTCGCTATTTTGCTATGCCTATGCTACGATGCCTGCCACTCGCTTATCATGCCTCCCATATTGCTAAACCAAGCATCTAACCCACCTTGTCCTAGCAAACCGTTGATTGGCTATGTTACCGCCTTGCTCAGCCCCTCTTATAGCGTTGTTAGTTGCAGGTGAAGATGTGCTTTGTTCCTTGTTGGAACATGTTTACTTGTTGGGATATCACAATATCTCTTATTTCATTAATGCATCTATATACTTGGTAAGGGTGGAAGGCTTGGCCTTTTGCCTAGTGTTTTGTTCCACTCTTGCCGCCCTAGTTTCCGTCATATCGGTGTTATGTTCCCGGATTTTGCGTTCCTTAAGTGGTTGGATAATAATGGGAACCCCTTGACAAATCGCCTTGAATAAAACTCCTCCAGCAATGCCCAACCTTGGTTTTACCATTTGCACTAACAACCTACCACCTTCCTTGGGTTCTGCTGACTCAAGGGTCATCTTTATTTTAAACCCCCCGGGCAAGTGCTTCTCTGAGTGTTGGTCCGACCGAGCAGACTGCGGGGCCACCTCGGGGCAACTTGAGGTTTGGTTTTACTCGTAGGATGTCTCATTTGAGTGTGCCTGAGGACGAGATATGTGCAGCTCCTATCGGGATTTGTCGGCACATTTGGGCGGTGTTCCTGGATTTGTTTTAACTTGTCGAAGTTGTCTTGTAGAACCGGGATACCGAGTCTGATCAAAATGTCTCGGGAGAAGGTATATCCTTCATTGACCGTGAGAGCTTGTCATGGGCTAAGTTGGGACACCCCTGCAGGGATTGAACTTTCGAAAGCCGTGCCCGCGGTGATGGGTAGATGGGAATTTGTTAATGTCCGGTTGTAGAAAACCTGAAGTTGACCTTAATTAAAATACATCAACCGCATGTGTTACCATGATGGTCTCTTCTCGGCGGGGTCCGAGAAGTGAACACGATGGTGGAGTAATGTTTGACGTAGGTTGTTCTAGGATCACTTCTTGATCATGGTTCCTCGACCGTGCTTTACCTTCTCTTCTCGCTCTCTTTTGCGTATATTGCCCACCATATATGCTAGTCGCTTGCTGCAGCTCCACATCATACCATTACCTTACCCATAAGCTTAAATAGTCTTGATCGCGAGGGTGTGAGATTGTTGAGTCCCCGTGACTCATAGATACTTCCAAAACTAGTTTGCAGGTGCCTATGTTACCGTGCAGATGACGCAACCAAACTCAAGGAGGAGCTCGATGAAGATCTCGTTCTTTGTGTTGTTTTGTTCCAGTTGATCAGTAGTGGTGCCCAGTTGGGGTCGATCGGGGATCTGTGTAGCTTTTGGGGTAGTCTTCTTTCATTTTGGTTCCATAGTCGGACCTTGTTTGTATTTGGCTGATGTAATGCTTTATTCATGTAATTGCGTGAACTGGCGGTTGTAAGCCAAGTATGTATCTCTTTCCCTTATGTATTACATGGGTTGTGTGAAGATTACCTCACTTGCGACATTGCTTTCAATGCGGTTATGCCTCTAAGTCATGCTTCAACACGTGGGAGATTTAGCCGCATCGAGGGCGTTACACCGTCGTCCACCGCCCTGGTGCTCTCGGCGCGGCATGGTCAACGTGGTCAACGTGGTCAAGGAATGGCTTCCATCGGACGTGGACTGTACGTGGAGAGGCTGATTGCTGGGTCCACGGCCGCAGCAAGGAAGTGCCTCCTTATTATGTGCAAAATAATTATTCCTCCAGCTTACAGAGGGACCCACCGGACGGGCCACCGTATTTCGCCCCCCTGACTGCTGGGACCCACCAGCTACATCTTCGCATGCAAGGAAGTACCTGACAGTCGGGACCGACCTGGTCGAAGCGTACGTAGCGTTGTCATTCTGGTCGCGAACGTGTACGTACATATATACTGGTCGATGTAGAGGCGCGCACGTGTCGTAGTAGAGGCGGCCAAGGTGCAAGAAAGAAAATACGGCCACGTATGTGTACATACGGGCGGGGTCTCGAACGCCTACTCGCGCATACGTACGGCTAGGGCTCGTGTACATGGTCGGGTCGGAACGGAGAAACAGCATTGTCGTCGTGTTCATGGGGAGGCAACGCAATGCGTCATGTTCATGGGGAGGCAACGGAATGCGTTGTGTTCATCGGGATGGCTTGGATGGAACAGGCGATGGAAACGAGGCCCGACGTATCGCGGAACGGAGGAAACGGCCTTGTGTTCGACCGACCATGTTCGAAACAGGATCCTGTTCATCGGGAGGAGTCTGCCGTACCACAAAATGGAGGAAACGGACCTCCTACGGTCGAAACGGGGGTCCTGTTGATCGGGAGGGGTGTGGCGTACTGCAAAACGGACAAAACGGACTTGTGTTGGAGCGCTACGGTCGAAACGGGGGTCCTGTTCATCGGGAGGGGTGTGGCGTACCGCAAAATGGGACTCCACGGGATATGGTTCATCTCCACCATCCACCCCCTCCAGCCTCCACGAGCTACTGTTCATCCACCGTCGACCTCCTCCAGCCTCCACCTGTGACTGTTCATCCACGGGCTCCTGTTCATCCAGCCTCCACCGCGCTACTCCACCGGCTATTGTTCAACCAGCCCTCTCCATGGGCTCCTGTTCAACCACCCCTCCATGGGCTACTGTTCATCCTACCCTCCACCATCTACTGTTCATCCTGCCCTCCACTGTTTGGTCCTGTTCATCCAGCCCTCCACGGGGTCCTGTTCATCCAGCCCCAACCGGCTCGATCGATCGGTGTCCCGTTCATCGAGCGGCAACACCACGGGGTCCTGTTCATCCACCCCCACCGGGATATGTTTATCCAACCCCCCCCCCCCCCGCAACACTCACTGTTCATCTAGAGGCAGCATCGATCAACTTCAGTTAGCAGCAATAGCGAAGGAATCGCTCGGTCGGGTTCAGTTAATAGCCATCGATCGATCGCTCGGGTTCAATAACGCGTAGCCTGCAGTGCAATCGCTCGGGTTCAGTTAGAGCCCAACGCCTCGCTCGGGTTCAGTTAGAGCCAACGCCTCACACACACACACACGCATACGTGTACAAGAGAAATGCGCATCGCTCGGCCCCCGACCTCCCACCGTAACCGGGAACTCCCCGAAATTTTCCTCGCCCTCGCTTCTACCATGGTTTTTTCCGTCATGGACGGCCCAAAGAATGTCATGTAGCTGCGTCTCCGGCCCGCCCAGGACGAAAAGCCCATTTTATGTCATGATTTTTTGTCATAGAAGTAGGAGCCCACCACATCTATGATGATACCGGGTTTTGTCACAATTATCGTCATAGAAGTGTCATATGTATGACAGAAAAAAAATCCGTTCGGCCGAAAATGTCACGGATGTGTCTTTTTTTGGTAGTGTTAACTGCTTCACCTCTGAAGTATATCACTTTTTGCGACAAAAACAAAGGAAACGTAACTGGGCTAGGTAAATGTAACGCCCCCGATGTAATTTGCCATATTTGTAATCCAACTCTTGCCGTTTTCGGCTCTAAGTTATCAGATTTCCCCGTGGTTGGGTTTTGTCTTTGTTTTGCTTTTTGTTCATGTCATGCATTTAATATCATGTCATCATGTGCATCTCATTTGCATACGTGTTCGTCTCATGCATCCGAGCATTTTCCCCATTGTCCGTTTTGCAATCCGACACTCCTACGTCCCCCGACGCCCCTTTTGCCTCTTTTTGTGAGCGGGTGTTAAACATTCTCGGAATGGACTGAGATTTGCCAAGCAGCCTGGGTACACCACCGATAGACCGCATGTCAAGTTTCGTGCCATTTGGAGTCCGTTTGATACTCCAACGGTTAACCGGGGAACTATAAAGGCCTCATGTGTGTTGCAGCCTAACACCCCTCCGAAGTGGCACAATAACCCATCCGAAACCCCTCCATCCTCTCGGCCGTTCGATCATGATCGCGTGGCAGAAAACCGCTCTCCATTTGGACACTCCTACCTCCTTCTAGGTATAAATATGTGATCCCCTCCAATTTTCCGCGCAGACGAAACCCTTGAAATCCCCCTCGCGTCGCCGGACACCTTCTCCTCCACCGACGGACATGTTCGCCGCCACCGCTCGCCCACTCCTGCGCAGACACATGTCGCCGCCACCACCGCCAACCGCGCCGGCCCGTCTGGCCCGTGGCCGGCCCTCCCGTGCCCGACCCGGGCCGCGACCCGCCGCCCTTCGCCACCCTTCGCCGCCACTGGACCTCGTCAGCTCCGGCCGCCGCTGCCACCGTCGCGGAGCCCCACCGTCCGGGAGCCCGCAACGCGCCCCGCTGCCTCCTCCTCTTCCCCGGCCAGATACGGCGAGGATCCGGCCGGATCTCGCCGCCCCGTCGTCTCCCTCCTCTCCGGCGGCACTCCGGCGAAGCTCGGGCTCCGCGCCAGATCTAGATCCGAAAGGTTGACTCCCCCTTTTTTCTCTAAGTCCCTTTTCTGTAGTATCTTTAGCCCCTGTTCAACATGCCATAACTCCTCATTCGTAGCTCCGTTTTGTGCGTGCCATATACCAAAATGTTCATCATGATGTGCTCTTCATTTAATTCCGTTCTGACCTACTTGTTTGAGTCCATCTTAATGCCCAAATTGTTGATGCAAGAGTGCTATAAAATGTTAGTTCCTGTTACTTAGCAGATTATGAGCATTTGTCATTTTTGCCACATTTATTTTGTGCTGCATATGGGCATGAGCTCTACATGTGTTTTGGGCTATGCCATGCCATCTTTACAGGGGTGTATGCCATGTATTTTTGTAATCAATGTGGTGACTAGCACAAGCATGCAAAGTAGCTCTCGTGGTATTGCTAATTTCAAGGACTTAGAATTTCCCTGCTGTTATTTTTATGCCATGTGTTCATGTTGCTACAGAGAGATCCATGCTTCTTTTGAGTATGTTCGGTAAGGATGATTTTGACATATGGTTGTGATATATCCATCTATGCCCCTGTTTGCATTTATGGAGTCCCTAGCATGACTCAATCTTGCTCTACTTTCGCTATAAAATGTTCCTGGCAGATTATTTATGTGTTAATCAATTTTGCCAAGGTTGTTGTAGTTGATCCATGCATGCTATGAGTTTGTTCTTGCTTTGGTTAGCTTCATGAACATGTCTTATTGCTGGTAGTATGCTTATCTTGTCATGCAATGCCTTGTGTTGAGTGCATCGAGCTCGCAAACATGCCTTCATAATTCTGATTATGCCATGCTTTGTTTTCTGCTAACTCTGAATCTGTTAACGAAACTTGCTATGTTTACATGGGTGCCATCATATCTTCTGATCCTTTTTGGCTCATGATCAGTAAGGGACTTTTGCTCTATGCTTTGGGTAGATTCATGCCATGCCTTTGTTTGCTATGATATGATCCTGTAGCATGTTGTTATCTTGCTCTAAACATTGCTTCCTGTTGTTAATTCCTGACATGTTAGTATTTTCACAAAGTCTGTGATGCTGATATTTTTTGCACTTTTGCCATGCTTGTTTGAACCTGCTCTTGTGTGATTTAGCCATAGCTCAATGTTCATCTTTTGTCAAGCATCTTGAGTAGATCACTTCCATGTGCCTAGCTGTTATGTTGGAGTGCAGTACCTTAGTTTCTTGTTGCATTCTAGATGGCATCATGCTGTTAATTGTAGAATTGTGCCATTCTTGTTTTTCTTGCCATTTGTAAACCGTGCATCCGATTCCGGTGATCTTTATATCGATTTTGACCGACATAAACTCATCTTTCCAGCGGCACGCTTGGTTTTCCAAGTTGAGGCATGGTTCAATCTTTCCCTTCCGAAGCACGCATATGCATTGCTTATCACTTCCCGCATATCATGCCATGTTTTGCATCATGTTGCTTGCGCATTGCACTGTGGTTGATTGTTGTTTCCTTTGCTTGTGTTCTTGCTTTGGGTAGAGCTAGGAGATGAGTACGTGATCGAGGAAACCGTTGAGTACGCTTATGAGGATCAAGCTTTCGTCAACTCGAAGAACTTTGCAGGCAAGATGACCATACCCTCGAAATCACTTCTATCTTTGCTTGCTAGTTGCTCGCTCTATTGCTATGCCGCACTTGCTATATCATGCCTCTCATATTGCCATGTCAAGCTTCTAACCCACCTTTTCCTAACAAACCGTTGTTTGGCTATGTTACCGCTTTGCTCAGCCCCTCTTATAGCGTTGCTAGTTGCAGGTGATGATGGAGTTTGTTCCTTGTTGGAACATGATTATTGTTGGGAAATCATTATTATATCTTGTCTACTTTAATGCACCTATATACTTGGTAAAGGGTGGAAGGCTCAGCCTTATGCCTGGTGTTTTGTTCCACTCTTGCCGCCCTAATTTTCCGTCATACCGGTGTTATGTTCCTTGATTTTGTGTTCCTTGCGCGGTTGGGTTATAATGGGAACCACTTGACAGTTTGCCTTGAATAAAACTCCTCCAGCAAGGCCCAACCTTGGTTTTACCATTTGCCACCTAAGCCTTTTCCCTTGGGTTCCGCGGACTCAAGGGCATCTTTATTTTAAACCCTCGGGCTAGTGCTCCTCTGAGTGTTGGTCCAAATTAGAGCACCGTGTGGGGCCGTCCCTTGGCAACTTGGGTTATGTTGGCTCTTGTACGCTTAGCTTATCTGGTGTGCCCTGAGAACAAGATATGTGCAGCTCCTATCGGGATTTGTTGGCACAGCGGGTGGTCTTGCTGGTTGTTTTACCATTGTCGAAATGTCTTGTAACTAGGATTCCGAGTCTGATCAGGTCTTCCTGGGAGAAGGAATATCCTTCATTGACCGTGAGAGCTTGTGATGGGCTAAGTTGGGACACCCCTGTAGGGTTTTGAACTTTCGAAAGCCCTTCCCGCGGTTATGGGCAGATGGGAGTTTGTTAATATCCGGTTGTAGAAAACCTAACACTTAATGTAATTTAAAATGAATCAACCGTGTGCATAGCCGTGATGGTCTCTTTTCGGCGGAGTCCGGGAAGAGAACATGGTCTCGTGTTATGCTTGAACGTAAGTAGTTTCAGGATCACTTCTTGATCTTTATAGCTTCTCAGCCGTGCTTTGCTTCTCTTCTGGCTCTCATTTGCGTAAGTTAGCCACCATATATGCTAGTGATTGTTGCAGCTCCACCTCACTACCTTCTTCCTACCTTAAGCTTAAATAGTCTTGATCGCAACGGTGTGACATTGCTGAGTCCTCGTGACTCACTGATTACTTCCAAAACCATATGAAGGTGTCGATGATGCTAGTGCAGGGGATGCAACCGAACTCAAGTGGGAGTTCGACAAGGATTCGGGACGTTACTATGTTTCCTTTCCGGACGATCAGTAGTGGAGCCAAGTTGGGGCGACCGGGGATCTATGCATTTGGGGTTGTCTTTCTTTATTTGGTTCTGTAGATGGACCTTGATTGTACTCTGGATGATGTAATGCTATATTTATGTATTGTGTGAAGTGGTGATTGTAAGCCAACTCTTTATCCCTCTCTTATTCAGTACATGGGATGTGTAAAGATTACCCCTCTTGCGACATGCCTACTATGCGGTTATGCCTCTAAGTCATGTTCCGACACATGGGAGATATAGCCGCATCGTGGGTGCTACTAGTTTAGTCTCATGGATTCAATCTTATGTCAGTTGGCAAGCTATGTGATCTAGGCATGCTAGTTCTATTTTCAATATCCAAATGCATTATCTTCATGGCCTGTGAAAATTCCTTCGTATTCGAGGGAATTATAAAAGGTGATCTATATATTGTGGATTTCTCTAAGGGTACCTCAGTCCAAATTCTCTTGCTTGCAATAGTAATCGAAGGCTTGGTCATGCAGGTATGAGGAACTTGTAGACCCTAGTGAAGAAAAATCATCTTCATGGCATTCCTGCTTTAAAATTCGACAAGGATCATCTTTCTGCTGCATGTGAGGTTGCTAAATTAGCCAAGAAGCATCACTCATGAAAGACTACTATGACCACAACAAGAAGCATCACTCATCAAAAATTGTTATGACCACAACAACACTTGTGGATATTGTTCATATGGATTTATTCAGTCCTCAAAACTATGCATGTTTCAGTGGCGCTCATTATGGTCTAGTTATTGTTGATGATTTTCACCATACATATGGGTATTCTTTCTCGAAGACAAAACCTGCACCCAAGATATCTTCAAAAGTATTGCCAAGAAGGCCCAGAATGAACATAATGTGTGAATTAAGCACGTCAGGAGTGACAATGGAACCGAGTTCAAAAATACTCATATCGATGAGTTTTTTGACGAAAATGGTATTACTCATGAGTTCTCTGCCACATACACTGCCCAGCAAAATGGAGTTGTTGAACGAAAGAATAGAACTCTCATTGTCGCGGGAAACCACGACCACCTATGGGGCCAGAGGGCCCCTTGCTGGTTCGGCAGGGGGAATGTCGCATTGCACAAAGAGCAGACAGGCGTGGGGCGGCATGGAAGAAACCACACGAGCAATTTTACCCTGGTTTGGTCCCCGCGAGGCATAAAACCCTACTCCTGCTTTGGTGGATTCATGGTGGAAGAGAGGTGGTGGAGCATAGTACACTTGCCTGGCAGGGGCGGCAGTGGCTACACGCGTATGGGGGTGTGAGTTATCCAACCTTGTAACCTCTTCTATGGTTGCCATGGGCCTCCTTTTATAGATTAAGGGGTTACCACAATGGCAAAGTAGTCATTATGCACAAATAAGATAGCAAACAATGCTATCATACCTAACTCTGTAGGCTAAGAGGGCACATTAAATGCGTTGCTTAACGTCACGTCATTGGGTGCCCGTCAAGCCTTGTCAGGCTATCTTGCCAGCTCCACACCTTCTTGCTTGACACGTCGCAGGATGGGTGTCATCTGTAGGCGTCTCGTGTAGAAAGAGGCCTCCATGTGGCGAATAGCTTCCACTGGGTCACTTTGCGGCTTGACACCGCAGTGATTGACAATGTGGGTCGTGGTAGAGTGGTTAGGTGAGTTGGTTATGCCTCCGCGAGTCCCGGCAGGCCCTGCCAGAATGCCTTGGATGTCTTCTTCCGGGGGTTGGGCCCGCCCTTGTTGATCTCACCTGCCCAACAAGGGAGGCTTTTGTCCTGGTGGTGTCTTGCTTCTCTAGCTTGACCATGTTGCTCTTGATCTGCTTGTTGGTCCTTCAAATTTCTTGGTTTCTTGCACCTTGGCAAGGCCTTGGCTTGTTTCTGCATGATTCAGGGGAAAATATGTACCCCTGTCTATTTTCCCCAACATAAGCCCACCGACCTGAGCCACACGTGTCACGTGGCACGTCGGGTTAGGCCCCAAAAAGTGCACGGACACGTGGCAGGATTGGGTTGCGCATGTCGGTTTGCCATGGGGACTAGTCAATCCAACGTCCACTTCGCGCAATTATTGCGCGTCGTGGGTCGTGGGACAGTTGCAGTTAAGGAAAAACAGTAATTTTCTGAAGCGTCGCGCCGCTGTTCCGCGCTTCCCCTCTTAAGAGCAAGGGAAAAGCGGAGAGGCACGGTTCACCTAAATCTTGCCTTGCTCCCCCATCTTCTTCCTCCGCAAGCCAAACGACAGTTCCTCCTCTCGCCCTCCTGTTCGATGTCGCCCTTCCCACCGAATCCCTTCCCCTTCTGCATCGCCACCGCAGGAATGGGGAAGAAACCCGCAGAGAAGGGAAAGCAGACGGCCGCGGCGAAGGAAGTTTCCACCGAGGGAAGCAAGAGGGCGGCGGAGCTGAACAAGAAGCGGAGAGAAGACGTCGTCTTCATCCCGTCGACCTTGAGCAGTCCAGTCCTCTGGGCGAGGGATGGGTATCTGTGGGGGAGGCCCGTCCCAAAAGGGCACGGGGCTCCCAAAGTCTTTGCAGCGGGGAAGGAAGGTCCGTCGAACTCATATCGATTCTTCTGCGCCTACTTTATGTGTGGCCTCGGTTCCCCGTTCGACAAATTATATGAGGCGATCATGAACATCTATGGATTCCACCTCCTTGACTTTCACGCCAAATGCAATGGCGACCATGGCCATTTTTGCGCATTTGTGCGATAATTTTGTTGGAGTCAAGCCCAATGTGGATCTGTTCCGGTATTATTTTAATCCACGGGTGGAGAACAAGGGCCACTGCTACCTCTTGAGCACTTGCGTTGGTTTTCCCTTGAAGAGGAAAGGGTGATGAAGCAAAGTAGCGTAAGTATTTCCCTCAGTTTTTGAGAACCAAGGTATCAATCCAGTAGGAGGCCATGCACGAGTCCCTCGCACCTACACAAACAAATAAATCCTCGCAACCAATGCGATAAGGGGTTGTCAATCCCTACACGGTCACTTACGAGAGTGATATTTGATAGATATGATATGTCACAGCCCTAGCTTAGCCTCTGTTTGTCCTTGCATGATAATCATGTCATCATGTCTAAATTTCATTTAAATATGAAATGGGGATCCTCAAACCCTACCACCTAATGAATTCGACTAGGATCAAACCTAAAATCTTTTCATTGAACTCAAATGCCCTTCAAAAATGTTCAACATTTCTGGATTGAGGTGGAAGCATCCACCAAAAATGGTTAACATTTTTGCAAGACATATTTGGGCTTTGAATTAATTCAAACATATTTGAATTGGAGCTATTTAAATACTATATATATTTTAGGTGCTCCAAAAATGTTGGAAATTGTTATGGGTCACTGGAAAAATTCAGACAGCACCCCTAATTATTTCCAGGATTTTCTAAAATGGTTTAGTATTTTACTAAATCAAAACAAAACCGAATAAATAGAACATAGAAACAATTTAAATTAGAAAAGAGAGAGTGAGAGTAACCTGGGCCTTACCTGTAGCCGGCCCAGCTAGCTGCCAGGCCCACCAGGGGCAGGGGCATCTTCCTCCTCATGCCAGTAGACGCCACGCGCGTGGTCGCCGCATGCCGGCGCGCGCAGAGCCACCTCCTGCTTGTCGCCAACCGCCTGGAGCTGGCTAAGGACGCCTCCTGCATGGCCCCATTCCCCCTGGACCTCTCCCACTCTCCCTAGACCCTTTCCCCGTTCCTCTGCTCTCTCTCCCGCGCAGCCCGAGCGGAGCTCGCCGACGCCGATTGCCGTACCCGTGCCCATCGTCCACCCCTCGCCCCGCCGATGCTTCCAGAAGAACTGTCGCGCCTTCCTCTTCGTATCCACCAACCCACGTGGCGCCGGGTGCACTGCAGTGTCATCTCCGTTGCCTTCATCGTCGCATCTATCCAGCGATTGCCGTGGTCGATTCATCATTGACAACGCCACCCCGACCTCGAGCTCGCGTCGTCGACCCTGCTGTGAGCTGCTGCTTCATCTCCTCCTTCTACCCTTCTCACGCACGCCCTCTAGCCATCGAGCCACCATGGCAGAGGCTCCCTACCGTCGCCGGCCAAGTCACCGCCATGGCCACAGGCGCTGCACCTTGCAGCCGAGCATGCACTTGTGCTCAGGGCACTCCGAGAAAACCTCCTAGCCCCTTAGCTTCCCCCCTAGCGCACCGTAGCGCGCTGCCCTTCTTCACCAAACTCCGGCCGCCGCCCGGCTCGTCGCCACCACCGTTGCACGTCGTCCCAGCACCCACCGCGGCCACCAGTAGATGCGCCATAGCACAAGCTTTCGAACGCACCCAGCCACGCTGAAGTTGGCCGGACGGGCGACGCTGTCGTGCTGTGCTTAGCACCGTCGTTTAGCCTTTGACGTGGCATCGCCATTAGCAATTAATGACCCCGCTAATTAACCCACACTCTCACTGACATGCGGGCCCCACTGCCTAACTAACCAGCTAACAAAAATAGAATAAGATTAATCTAAACACAGTGGCCCCATGCGTCGGCGTTGACCTCACTGACGTGGCCGTTGACCGGACCCACCTGTCTCTGACACAAAATGTCACTGGGTCACTGACCAATGGGTCCCACTGGTCAGGTTTGACCTGGACCGTGCCCCTTTGACCTGCTGACGTCATGACGATGTCAGGCTGATGCTGTAATCCTTTTCTGGAATTTAAAGAAATCTTAAATGATTTATTTATTTCAAAAATATCCAAAACTTTGAAAAATCATAGAAAATAATCTATAACTCCAATGGAAATAAGTAATATATGAAAAATGATCAGAAAAATATGAAGAATCTGTTTATGCCATGTTCATGCATGTTTGAGCAAGTTAACATCATTGTTTAAGACAACTCAATTAAATGGCATTTAAGAAAGCACATATGGAGTTTGAATTTGAACCTAGTGTTCAAACCAACTCCATTTAACTTGTTGCTAGTTGCATTAGGCCAATCAACAGCATATTGCCATGTCACATTCATGCATCATATTGTTGCATTGCATTGATTGTGTCCTTCTCTGTTGCCGGTGGTTGTCCCCTCTCGATAGAAATATCCCGACGATGAGTTCGATGACACCGATGAAGAACTATACTATCTTCAGAAGTGCCAAGCAAGCAAAACCCCCTTGTTCATTCTGATACAATCACACTCTCTCGCTCCTGCTCTCTTTTACTACATTAGGACAACAACGATTCAACTGTTACATGCTGCGGTAGTTGAACCCCTTTCCTCTGCATGACCTGTCATTGCCACAGTAAATAGATGAAACCCACTAGCATGAGTAGGAGTTGTTTGAGCCCTGATGTGCCTACTCATTCATGCTTGTTTATCGTGCCTGCTATTGTTTAGAGTTGTGTCAGGTCTGATTCATCGGGGATGAATCGGATGTGTGTGAACATGTCCTACTGTGTGTGAGCTAAGTATGTCAACACGATTTGGTAAAGGTAGCGGTGAGAGGCCATGTAGGAGTACATGGTGGGTTGTCTCATTGAAGCCGTCCACAGGAACCGAGTTCTGTTTTTGTGATCCATGACACAGCTACTACCATGCATTGGGCCCTGAAATATGACCCCGCTCGACTTCTTAACCACCCTAGTCCTCTGTCTAGGAGTTGCAAGTAGTTTCTGGTGTTTGTAGTATGCTGGAGACCGTGCGCAACGCTGACCCGAGGGGTTGCTGTGATGCGGTAGGCACGTGACCAGGTATGGCGGGCGCCCGTTTGGTGTCGCGAAACCCTGTACACAACATTCAGGGCCGTATGGGGAAACCTCGGCCGGACTCCCTGTGGATGGAACCTGAATAGGCGATAAACCTGGACTAGAGACTTGAGTGTTTAGGTAGGTCGTGGTCTACACCCATGTCCGCTTCTGCTTGATGTCTGCTGAGCACATGTCATGTGCAGACGCTAAGTGGTGGAAACGTGTCTGAAGAAGTACACCCCTGCAGGGTTATAAATTATCTATTCGAATAGCCGTGTCCGCGGTAAAGGACTTCTGGGTTGCCTATAACAGTTCATAGATAACTTGAAGTCGATACTCTAAAATGCGCAAGATAAGCGTGAGTGTTATGGATGGCGTTCTCGTAGTTAGACGGGAGCGGATCCATAGTGGTGTATTGATTGGTGAATACGTAGACTCGTGTGCGCCACCTCAAAAGAGTTAGTTGCAGTCGTAGTTCAGCATAGCCACCAAGTCAAAGCCGGCTTGCTGCAGTCAACTCCATGACCCCCCCTTTATTGGTACTGATGCATATGTAGTTAGTTCTGATGTAAGTCTTGCTGGGTACATTTGTACTCACGTTTTCCGATTTTATGTTTTGTAGTGAGACGTCAGTCTCGCTCGTAGTTCCGTGTCGACTTCGACGTTTAGCTTGTTACCTCAGCTACGATCTTGTGCCCCCGGCAGGGTCTTGTAGATAGTCAGGCTTCTCAGCCTTCTTTATTTGTACTTGTCTGTACTCAGATAAGTTAAGCTTCCGCATGTGCTTGTTGTTTGTATGCTCCGTATGTTGGGGTCATGAGACCCATGTTTGTAATGCTTGGCTCCTCGGAGCCTAATGAATAAATACTTGAGTCGTAGAGTTATGTTGTGATGCCATGTTGTATTTACACATATCGAGCATATTGTGTGTTTGATTGAAATGCTTGGTATGTGTGGGATCCGACAACCTAGTTGTTTATCCTTGGTAGCCTCTCTTATGGGGAAATGTAGTCTTGTGCTTCCATGAGCCATAGTAGTCTGCTACAACCATGTTCATTGGAGCCCTGCTAGCCCAACACTACTGCTCCGGAAAACTTGACTGGCCAGCATGTGATTCACATTGTTCATGTGTCTGTCCCTTCGGGGAAATTTCACACGGTGACATCCGGAGTCCTGCCTAGCCTGCTACAGCCCAGTTCACCGGAGTCCTGTTAGCCGAGTGCTACAGCCCGGATTCGCACACTGCTGACCGACATGCTCGATGTTGATTCATGTATGCCTATCCCCGTAAGTTAGTGCCACTTTGGGTTCACGACTAGTCATGTCGGCCCGGGTTCTTTGTCATATGGATGCTAGTGACACTATCATATACGTGAGCCAAAAGGCGCAAACGGTCCCGGGCCAGGTAATGTGGCACCCGTGGGAATACCGTGCGTGAGGCCACAAAGTGATATGATGTGTTACATGCTAGATCAGTGTGACTTAGGATCGGGGTCCTGACATGATAAGATAATATTTTTGGTATTTTTATGATAAAGATGCAAAGTAAAATAAATGGCAAGGGAAATAACTAAATATTGAAGATTAATATGATGGAAGATAGACCCGGGGGTCATAGGTTTCACTAGTGGCTTCTCTCAAGAGCATAAGTATTTATGGTGGGTGAACAAATTACTATTGAGTAATCGACAGAATTGACCATAGTTATGAGAATATCTAGGTATTATCATGTATATAGGCATCACGTCCGAGACAAGTTGACCGACTCCTACATGCATCTACTACTACTCCACACATTGGCCGCTATCCAGCATGCATCTAGAGTATTAAGTTCAAGAGAATAGAGTAACGCTTTAAGCAAGATGACATGATGTAGAGGGATAAACTCATGCAATATGATATAAACCCCATCTTGTTATCCTCGATACGTGCCTTGCTGCCCCTACTATCACTGGGAAAGGACACCGCAAGATTGAACCCAAAGCTAAGCACTTCTCCCATTGCAAGAAAGATCAATCTAGTAGGCCAAACCAAACTGATAATTCGAAGAGACTTGCAAAGATAACCAATCATACATAAAATAATTCAGAGAAGATTCAAATATTGTTCATAGATAAACTTGATCATAAACCCACAATTCATCAGTCTCAACAAACACACCGCAAAACAAGATTACATCGAATAGATCTCCACAAGAGAGGGGGAGAACTTTGTATTGAGATCCAAAAAGAGAGAAGAAGCCATCTAGCAAATAACTATGGACCCGAAGGTCTGAGGTAAAACTACTCACACTTCATCGGAGAGGCTATGGTGTTGATGTCATAGCCCTCCATGATCGAAGCCCCCTCCGGCGGAGCTCCGAAATAGGCCCCAAGATAGGATCTCGTGGATACAGAAAGTTATGTTGGTGGAATTAGGGTTTTGGCTCCGTAGGTATATATAGGAGGAAGGCGTACGTCAGTGGAGCAACAGGGGGCCCACGAGGGTGGAGGGCGCGCCTAGGGGGAGGGGTAGGCGCGCCCCCCTACCTCGTGGCCTCCTGTTTGATGTCTTGACGTAGGGTCCAAGTCCTCTGGATCACGTTAGTTCCGAAAATCACGTTCCCGAATGTTTCATTCCGTTTCGACTCTGTTGATATTCTTTTTCTGCGAAACTCTGAAATAGGCAAAAAAAACAACAATTCTGGGCTGGGCCTCTAGTTAATAGGTTAGTCCCAAAAATAATAGAAAAGTGTACAATAAAGCCCAATAATATCCAAAACATAATATAATATAGCATGGAACAATAAAAAATTGTAGATATGTTGGAGACGTATCAGCCACCACTCGGGAAACATTAGCTGGATGTCGCGGGTGGTGAGGAAGCTCTGGGATTACATCCCTGTGAACTAGCACGAGAGGTGGGATGAATGGAGAGGGGATTGGTGATGGATTGAAGATGAGGGAGCCCTCGAGTTCTATGAAGCACGGAAGGAAAGTGTTGAGTGTGGCAAGGAATGGAGCACCAAAGGCCTCAGTGAGGATAGGTTGTGCCCGACAATCAACAGGATTACCCGTTTGAATGTTGCCGGGCTAACCATCAAGCATGTGGGTGCAGATTTCCTTCTCTGCCATATCTGGCCACTTCAGGAGAGGGACACACTTGACTGGCTTTATGGGGACTCTGCTGACAAGATGAGGTTGCTCCCAGTGTTGGCCAACAACTTGTTAGTTTATGGCCATTGCTGGTTGTGCGACCAATTATTTGGCCGCTTCTAATTGTTCAAGATTCATCAATTGTTATCCCTATGAACATTAATTTAGCCCCGGACAAGATATTTAAGTGGATGCTAGACTGCAATGCCAAAGGGGTGGCTAGCACGTGGCAGCTACCCACCCTAGATGAATAGCTCCAGTGGTCGAACACCCTGGTGGAGAAAGCCACTAGGGTCGAAACTGGGATGTACAAATGCACCTCCTCTGTGGGGGAGGCGTATATCTTGAGAAGGGTCGAGGAGGACAAGGATGCCCGCCTCGGGGAGATGGCGAAGGGAGCAAAGGCCGGGAAGTGCAAAGGAAAAGCTGAGGACGACAGTTCATCCCTTGGCGACAGCGAGGCACAAGCCACGAAAGGGGCTGCCAGGGATGACCTTGTCGGGCTAGAGGCCCTAGCCATGGTAGTGACGAAGCTTCAGGAGGAGGAGGATGCTGGCGAGGTAGCGGAGCCCGAAGAGGATTGGCTTGCGGCTGGGCCTCAAGCCCACGAGCCGGTTCTGGACCAGCGCACCCGAAGGCACGCCGCCACCCGAGGGGTGGCGGCCTCCAACCCGGCGCCAACCGCCAAGAGGGTGAAGAAGACCACTACCAAGGCCACCAAGGGTGAGGTAGTGTGTCACCAATCTCCTCGCCTTGCTCGGACCAAGGCTCCCTCCACCAAGCGATTGACGGATGTGGAAGTGGAGTCTAACTCCCACTCCGTCTCGAGCTCCTCACAGAGCTCGTCCTCCCCGAAGCCCCCGGCGCCACACCAGACAAGCTGCCGAGGAGTTCTGCCCCTCTGCCTTTTAAGAGAGGAAGGGAGTCCCCGCCTCCCATGGAGTTCAACTAGAACCCCATGCTTATTGAAGAGGAGTAAGGAAGATATTTCCTGCTCTTCATAACCATCTTTGATAAACTCGATTATCTTTATTAACTGACCTTTTGTTTTGCTATTGCTGGCAGGGAAATGGAGGAGGACACGGTAGCGGAGAGGCGCCCACGGAAGAAGCTCCGTCGTCTTGGGTCGTTGTGGGGCGCGGAGAGCTCGGTCTTGGATGGGGTGACATAGTGGACCCCATGCCGACCCCCCGTCCAGTCCCCGGCCCAAGAGCGGGGACATGGTCCTGACCATTGGAGGTGATAAGGACGGCCTCTCTGCTCCCTCGGTCAAAGGAGGAGGTGAAGCAACGGAGGGCGAGCCCCTCTCCAAGGGGCATGCTTCCCCATCATTCAAGCTGAGACAATTCCCATGGATCCCTCCATGAAAGAGGTCACGTAGGAGGCTGCCATGTCTATCGCGACAGAGGGCGAAATTCATGGCCCGGCAACACATTTTGCCGGGGAGACTGAGGTCCCTGCCCGGCAGACTTCTCCAGGTACTCCATTTGTTCCCTTGCTCTTTTCTTGCTCTAATTGCTTCTCCTGATTTTCTCATTGGCTTAGAACTTCCGTTTCTCTATTGATCGGCGAACTTTTCATATGTAGCCCCCCGAGCCAAGGAACTATAGCTGCTGGAGGTGGTGGCTGACATAGGAAGTGCTACCGCAGATGAGGTCGTAGAGATTTCTACTTTTGAGGGACAGGACCTTG
This sequence comes from Triticum monococcum, assembly GCA_034509565.1. Taxonomy (NCBI): domain Eukaryota; kingdom Viridiplantae; phylum Streptophyta; class Magnoliopsida; order Poales; family Poaceae; genus Triticum; species Triticum monococcum. Next base: position 300,497,957 of record CM067844.1, on the reverse strand, counting down.
CTGCGGGGAATGCCCAGGATCCTTTGGAGGTGGTGGAGCACTCTTCGGAGGATGCCCCGGTAGAGGAAGTGGTTGTCGAGGCGAAAATTCCCCTCCAAACCATGGATCCACTTCCCTCCTCCAGGATCATCGCTGAGACTCCACCGCCTTTCTCAAACACGCTGGCTATGGTGTTGTCATTGCCTGAAACTAGAGCCCCCGGCCCGTCTTCGACGGTGGACACAAAGCTCAATGAAGAGCTTCGGCGCCTCCTGGCACCGCTGTACCTGGGAGCTGGAGAGGCCAACAACTCAGCTGCCATCACAATGGATTTGTCTTTCATGGAGTCCATGGCGGCGGGCGTGAAGGAGATGCAGACCCGGCACAATCAGAAGTTGCAGGAGCCCCACGAGCGGTGCTAGTCCGCCATCAGGGTGGACTAGAAGCTGAAGGACAAATGCTTGGAGCTACGCAAATGGCATGGCAAGCAATTCAAGGTGCTCCTGAGGCAGCAAGAGATGTTCCTGATGACAAGGGAGGATGTCATGGCCCACGAGGCGTGTCTGGCGGACCGCAAGGCATTTCTGGATGCCAGAGAGCAAGAGATCTCCTTCCTGGAGGAGAAACTCGAAGCCACTCTCCGCGCCAAGGATGAAGATCTGGAGGCTCTCGTGCAACAACGCACCAAGGAATTGGAGGACAAGCATCAAGCTGTCCTGGATACCCTTGCCGCTGATTCTGCTGCTCAGCCGAAGAAGCTCACTTAAGATCTGGCCGCTGCGTTCGCCGCCAAGACTGATCTCGACCGGCAGGTGGTTAAGTTGAATGAGGACATTGTCGGGAGCATCAAGGAAGCGGAGGCACTCAAAGAAGAAGCACAACAGGTGTGGGTCCTCTTGACTGATGCGCAAACACAGCTTTCCTCCAAGACCCAGAGCCTTGATACTGCCAATGGCACAATTACAGACCTGAAGGCCAGGATCGGCACCTTGGAAAGCATGGCAGAGTCCAGCGAGTCCCACCAACAGCTGCTGACCAAGGATCTGGACACCACCAAGTGTCTCTGGCAGGATGCAGAGGACAAGTTGAGGAATCAGTCCGAGCAGGTCGACCTTTGGATCAAGAGCCTCAATAAGATCACAGAGCGTCTTGCCGTCTAGGCTGCAGCGATGGGGATGGACGGCCCAACCTTCTCGACCAACAAGCACGTTCCAAGCATCAAGATGGGAATCTTCTTCAACGAGCTGATCAAGAAGCTGGAGGTGCATGAAGTGGAATGGACCAAGCGCTTAGCGACCGAGTCCCGGAGGCTTTCCCACGATGTCGTCTTCATGGTCTTGAGCAATATTGCCTGCCGCCACCTGGACCTCGACCTTGATGATGGATTAAAGAAGCCGCCAGCGGGCCCTGATGTTGCAGCCATCAAGGAAAAAGCCGCTCCCTAGGCCGACAGAGTTCTTCACATCTGAACAGCTTCATCCAGATGTTGTATCGAACATTGGGCCATTGTTGCTCCTGCGTTGCCCTGTAATGAAACACGACGTATACTTTTGCGTTTAGTCTCTCTATCTCTAGTGTTTGCGTGGAACTGATATTCTTAGATGGATCTTAAATGTGTGTTTTATCCGTTTGAGCTTTATATGTTCGTGTTTGCATGATCAATCCCTATGTCTGTTCTGGATGCCTGTCGATATCATATTGTCGTGTTTGTCGTAAGGGTTCAACACTTAACAGTCATCTTGGCGTGGATGCGTCCCGGCAGGTTTTTCCTAGGTAGCCCTCGACGCAGCCTCTCGACCTGCGAGCATGGCTCGGGACAGGACGATTTAGAGATCAAAGAAACTAGCCAAGGTTCCATCACATGAGGGTTCTCAAGATACGAACACTCACTCATGTTAAGGGATAAACAACTGCTAAAATCTTAAAATTGCATCAGCGAGAGGCGATAATGGAGACTTAGCTTTCGTTTTAGGCTTCTTTCTCCTCTGTCGGGCGATGCGTGCTTGGTGCACTCGCGATTCCTGGAGGAGTGGAAGTCAATTAGGCAGTTCCTTCGTTCCTGGCAGGGATTGACACGTGTCTCTGCGGCTGGCGGGCCTCGGTGTACAGTGTCGGGCTACTTTGGTCCCTCTCCTTTTTCTCCACTTTCCCTTTGAGTCAACAGGGCGGCCGCCGTCGCATGGATCATGCCAATGAAGACAGCCTTGCCGAAGAGCACTTGCATAGGCATCGACCAATGAATTCACACCATCGCTTTCCTCATGATTTCCCGAAATGGGGGAAATACTGGACTGAGTGTCGTGCGGTAATCATCAACATTGACGATGCCAGGGTGAAAGTGTCTCGACTACTGACGAAGGGAAGGGACATGGATGAGGGAGCTCACGCCCGCACTTCTTGTCCCCTTTCCTCGGACGGCGCCTAAACGGCAGGTAGGCCATATGGGCCGCCGAGATGAGCGATTACCACCCACGGCAATCTTCGTCATAGGCATGGCTGCGGTGAGGCGTAGAGGCGAGCAATATGGCGTGGGGATAACCCCGCTTAGTTTCGTGTCTTCAAGGGCGCCTCTAGCGCTAGAAGCTTCGAGCGGACGACCACATATAGAGCGCGCTGCACACGCCTTCAGGTTCGCGCAAGCGTTCCCCCTACGTGTTGCACCAAAGATGTCGCGGGAAACCACGACAACCTATGGGGCCAAAGGGCCGCTTGCTGGTTCAGAAGGGGGGCATTGCGTTGCACAAAGAGCAGACCAGCATGGAGCATCACGGCAGAGATCACACGAGCAATTTTAGCCAGGTTCGGGCCGCCGCAAGGTGTAAAACGCTACTCCTGCTTTGGTGGATTGATGGTGGAAGAGAGGTGGTGGAGCGTAGTACACTTGCCCGGCAGGGGCTACATGCATATGGGGGTGTGAGTTATCCAACCTTCTAACCTCTTCTACGGTTTCCATGGGCCTCCTCTTATATATTAAGGGGTTACCACAATGGCAAATTAGTCATTATGCACTTATAAGTAGAAAATAGTTCTATCATACCTAACTCTACAGGATGACAGGGTGCATTGAATGCGCCGCTTAATGTCACGTCATTGGGTGCCCGACAGCCTTGCCGAGCTCTCTTGCTAGCTCCACAACTGCTTGCTTGACACGTCACAGGACGGGTGTCATCTGTAGGCTTCTCCTGTAGAAAGAGGCCGCCATGTGGCGAATGGCTGCCACTTAGTCACTTTGCGACTTGACACCGCACTAATTAACGACATGGGTCGTGGCGGAGTTGTTGGGTGATGTGGTTATGCCTCCGCGAGTCCCGGAAGGCCCTGTCGGGACACCTTGGACGCCTTCTTCCAGGGGTGGCCCCGTCCTTCTCGAGCTCGCCTACCTGGCAAGGTAGGCTTCTCCTGGGGGTGTCTTGCTTCTCTGGGTTGACCTTGGTCCTCTTGATCTGCATGTTGGTCCTTCGAAGTTCTTGGTTTCTTGCACCTTGGCAAGGCCTTGGCTTGTCCATGCACAAGTTAGGGGAAAATATATAACCCTGTCTGTTTTCCCCGACACTCATCGAAATGGCGAGAACAATGCTAAGTGAGTATAAATCTCCTATTCACTTCTAGGCTGATGCTACTAGCACTGCTTGTCGTGTTATCAATCGTGTTTATCTTCACAAGTTCCTTAAGAGAACTTCATATGAGCTTATCACTAGTAAGAAATTGAATGTTTCTTATTTACGTGTTTTTTATGCACCTTGCTACATTCTTGATATGAATCATTCTTCAAAGTTTGCACCTAAGGCACATGAAGGTTTTATTCTTGGTTATGGCTCGTACTCGCATACTTATCATGTTTATAACTCTCACCATGGAAAGTTATGGAAACGGTAAATGTGCGATTTGATGAATTTAATGGCTCCCAAAAGAAGCACCTGCCAAATCTGATAGATGAACCACCGATTTCTGATGGTATTCGAGAAATGGCTATTTGGAGCATCAAGCCAATCGCAGGAAATGCACCTGAATACTCTGATGATGATGCCCCTACGACTCGAGGCAGAACTCATGAAGCCACTGTCGAAGCAAATGCAACTCTGAATTCATATGGCAGCCTAATTCCAAATGCCGATCAAAATGGCAATTTCGAAGGGAATGGTGATACAAATGTTGATGTTGATGAAAATGATAATGATCATCAAGATGAAAATCCTCATCCACGAGTGGCTAATCGAGTTGATGCTTCATTAATTCTCGATTAACTTGAGAATCTAGGTTATCGACCCACAACTCGTTCTCGCACTCGTTTAACTATCTATTGTGGCAGTTTCTCCTTTGTGTCATTGGCAGAACCTACCAAGTATGATGAAGCCATGAACGATCTAGATCGGATGAATGCTATGCAAGAGGAGTTGTTGCAATTCGAGCTGAACAATGTATGGGAATTGGTTTACAAACCGAATCCCAAGAAGCACAACATCATCAGCACAAAATGGATTTTTCGCAATAAGCCAGAGGAAAATGGCATTGTGGTGAGAAACAAAGCATGTCTTGTTGCTCAAGGGTACACACAGGTAGAAGGTATTGATTTCTTTGAAACATATCCTCATGTTGCACGCCTTGAGGCAATTCATATTCTTCTCACTTATGCAAATTACCATGATATCCTGCTTTATCAAATGGATGTGAAAAGTGCTTTCCTCAATGGTGAAATTTGTGAGGAAGTATATGTTAGACAACCACCTTGCTTTGAACACCCTTAGTTTCCTAAGAAAGTTTCCAGGTTGAAAAAGGCTTTATATGGGCCGAAGCAAGCCCTTGAGCTTGGTATGCTGCCTTGAAGAAGTTTTTGCCCGACAAATGGTTCAAGACAGGATCCACTGATCCCGCACTTTTCACTTGTGTTGTTGATAATGATCTATTTGTATGTCAAATCAATGTGGATGATATTATGTTTGGTTGTACTAACAATGCTTGCTGCTTCGAGTTTGGGAAAATGATGTTCAAGAAATATCAAATGTCTATAATGGGAGAACTTAAGTTCTTTCTTGGACTACAAATTCATCAACGGGCAAATGGAATTTTCATATCTTAGGAGAAATATCTTAAGGAATGCCTGAAGAAGTTCAAAATGCATGATTCCAAAATGAATGGCTACAAAGCACCCATGCACACGAATGGTAAGCAGGATGGAGATGTGTACAGTGTATGCAATCTGTTGAAGATTTTGCTTGACCAATGAGCATGGCCGATGAAGAAGAGGTAATATTGGGAACAACAAATGAGTCAAAGGCTCGAAATGCAAAGGGCCCAACGGTAGGCCTGTCAACAAGCAAAAGAAAGACACCCGAGAAAATGCATATGAGAAAGAAGAAGATGCTCTGAAGAAAAATAATGGTGGTAGTCAACCATATGCAAATTCAGCTCAATATAGCTCCCTCCCGCTAATTGAGACGCTTTGAATGTCTGCGAGACGCGGCCTAATGACTACTCTATAGTTCTGTGTGCCATGCTCTACGACTTAGAATTGGGACTTCAAAGATGTTTTCAAACGTCATGGACCATATGATATGTTCAAGGAATTGAAGTTAATATTTCAAGCAAATGCCTGAGTTGAGAGATATGAAGTCTCCAACAAGTTCTATAGATGCAAGATGGAGGAGAATAGTTCTGTTAGTGAACACATACTCATAATGTCTGGGTATCATAACCACTTGACTTAGCTAGGAGCTAATCTTCTGGATGATAGTGTTATTGATAGAGTTCTTCAATCACTGCCACCAAGCTACAAAGGCTTCGTGATGAACTATAATATGCAAGAGATGGATAAGACAATTCCCGAGCTCTTCAATGTGCTCAAAGCTGCGGAGGTAGAAACCAAGAAAGAGCATCAAGTGTTGATGGTTAACAAGACCACTAGTTTCAAGAAAAAGGGAAAGGGAAAGAAGGGGAACTTCAATAAGAATGGCAAGCAAGTTGTCACTGCCGGGAAAAAGCCCAAGTTTGGACCCCAACCCAGAATCTGAGTGCTTCTACTGCAAAGGGACTGGTCACTAGAAGCGGAACTGCCCCAAGTATTTGGCGGATAAGAAAGATGGCAAAGTGAACAAAGGTATATTTGATATACATGTTATTGATGTGTACATTACTAATGCTCGTAGTAGTGCCTGGGTATTTCATACGGGTTCTGTTGCTCATATTTGCAACTCGAAACAGGGGCTACGGATTAAACGAAGATTAGCTAAGGATGAGGTGATGATGCGCGTCGGGAATGGTTCCAAGGTCGATGTGATCGCCGTCGGCACAATACCCCTACATCTACCTTCGGGACTAGTTTTAGACCTGAATAATTGTTATTTGGTGCCAGCATTGAGCATGAACATTATATCTGGATCTTGTTTAATGTGAGACGGTTATTCATTTAAATCAGAGACTAATGGTTGTTCTATTTATATGAGTAATATCTTTTATGGTCATGCACCCTTGAAGAGTGGCCTATTTTTGTTGAATCTCGATCGTGGTGATACACATATTCACAATATTGATGCCAAAAGATGCAAAGTTGATAATGATAGTGCAACATATTTGTGGCACTGCTGTTTAGGTCATATTAGTGTAAAGCGCATAAAGAAACTCCATGCGGATGGACTTTTGGAATCACATGATTATGATTATTTGATGCTTGTGAACCATGCCTCATGGGAAAGATGACTAAAACTCCGTTCTCTGGAACAATGGAGCAAGCCACTGACTTTTTGGAAATAATACATACCGATGTATGCGATTCGATGAGTGTTGAGGCTCGCGGCGAGTATCATTATTTTTTGACCTTCATAGATGATTTGAGCAGATATGGGTATATCTGTGTAATGAAACATAAGTCTTAAACATTTGAAAAATTCAAAGAATTTCAGAGTGAAGTGGAGAATCATCATAATAAGAAAAAAGGTTCTACGATCTGATCGCGGAGGTGAATACTTGAGTTACGAGTTTGGCCTTCATGTAAAACAATGTGGAATAGTTTCACCACTCACGCCAGCTGGAACACCACAGCGCAATGGTGTGTCTGAACGTCGTAACCATACTTTACTAGAAATGGTGCGATCTATTATGTCTCTTACCGATTTACCACTATCATTTTGGGGTTAGCATTAGAGACAACTGCATTCAGTTTAAATAGGGCACCATCTAAATCTGTTGGGACAACACCGTATGAACTGTGGTTTGGCAAGAAACCTAAGCTGTCATTTCTTAAAGTTTGAGGTTGTGATGCTTATGTGAAAAACCTTTAGCCTAATAAGCTGGAACCCAAATTGGAGCAGTGCGTCTTCATAGGATACCCAAAAGAAAATGTTGGGTAGACTTCTATCACAGATCCAAAGGCAAGATCTTTGTTGATAAGAATGGATCCTTTCTAGAGAAGGAGTTTCTCTCGAAAGAAGTGAGTGGGAGGAAAGTAGAACTTGATGAGGTAATTGTACCTTCTCTCTAATTGGAAAGTAGCTCATCATAGAAATCAGTTCTAGTGATGCCTACACCAACCAAAGAGGAAGCTAATGATAATGATCATGAAACTTCAGATCAATTTACTACCGAACCTCCTAGGTCAACTAGAGCACATTCCACACTTGAGTGGTACGGTAATCCTGTTCTAGAAGTCATTTTACTAGACCACGACGAACCTACAAACTATGAGGAAGCGATGATGAGCCCAGATTCCGCAAAATGGCTAGAGGGCATGAAATCTGAGATAGGATCCATGTATGAGAACAAAGTATGGAGTTTGGTTGACTTGCCCGATGATCGGCAAGCCATAGAGATAAATGGATCTTCAAGAAGACTGACGCTGATGGTAATATTGCTGTCTACAAAGCTTGATTGGTTGCGAAAGGTTTTCGACAAGTTCAACGAGTTGACTACGATGGGACTTTCTCACCCGTAGCGATGCTTAAGTCTGTCCGAATCATGTTAGCAATTGCCGCATTTTATGATTATGAAATCTGGCAAATGGACGTCAAAACTGCATTCCTTAATGGATTTCTCAAAGAAGAGTTGTATATGATGTAACCAAAAGGTTTTGTCGATCCTAAAGGTGTTAACAAAGTGTGCAAGCTCCAACTATCCATTTATGGACTAGTGCAAGCATCTCGGGGTGGGAATATACGCTTTGATAGTGTTATCAAAGCATATGGTTTTATACAGACTTTCGGAGAAGCCTGTATTTACAAGAAAGTGAGTGGGAGCTCTGTAGCATTTCTAATATTATATGTGGATGACATATTGTTGATTGGAAATGATATAGAATTTATGGATAGCATAAAAGGATACTTGAATAAGAGTTTTTTAGTGAAAGACCTCGGTGAAGATTCTTATATATTAGGCATCAAGATCTATAGAGATAGATCAAGACGCTTAATTGGACTTTCACAAAGCACATACCTTGATATAGTTTTGAAGAAGTTCAAAATGGATCAGTCAAAGAAATGGTTCTTGCCTGTGTTACAATGTGTGAAGTTGAGTCTGACTCAATGCCCAACCACTTCAGAAGATAGAGAGAAAATGAAAGTCATTCCCTATGCCTCAGCCACAGGATATATCATGTATGCTATGTTGTGTACCAGACCTGATGTTTGCCTTGCTATAAGTCTAGGAGGGATGTACCAAAGTAATCCAGGAGTGGAACACTAGAGAGTGGTCAAGAACATCCTGAAGTACCTGAAAAGGACTGTTTCTCGTTTATGGAGGTGAAAAAGAGCTCGTCGTAAATGGTTACGTTGATGCTAGATTTGACACTGATCCAGATGATTCTAAGACACAAATCGGATACGTATCTATACTGAATGGTGGAGCTGTTAGTTGGTGCAGTTCGAAGCAAAGCATCATGGCGGGATCTACGTGTGAAGCGGAGTACATAGCTTCTTCCGAAGCAGCGAATGAAGGAGTCTGGCTCAAGGAGTTCATATCTGATCTAGGTGTAATACCTAGTGCATCGGGTCCAATGAAAACCTTTTGTGACAATACTGGAGCAATTGCCTTGGTGAAGGAATCCAGATTTCACAAAAGAACCAAACACATCAAGAGACGCTTCAACTCCATCCGTGATCAAGTCAAGGAGGGAGACATAGAGATTTGCAAAATACATACGGATCTAAATGTGGCAGATCCGTTGACTAAGCCTCTTCCACGAGAAAAACATGATCAACACCAAGACTCCATGGGTGTTAGAATCATTACAATGTAATCTAGATTATTGACTGCAGTGCAAGTGGGAGACTGAAGTAAATATGCCCTAGAGGAAATAATAAAGTTGTTATTTATATTTCCTTATATCATGATAAATGTTTATTATTCGTGCTAGAGTTGTATTAACCAGAAACTTGATACATGTGTGGATACATATAAAAAACACGGTGTCCCTAGTAAGCCTCTACTAGACTAGCTCGTTAATCAAAGATGGTTAAGTTTCCAGGCCATAGACATGTGTTGTCATTTGATGAACAGATCACATCATTAGGAGAATGATATGATGGACAAGGCCATCCGTTAGCTAAGTGTAATGATCGTTAAGTTTTATTGCTATTGCTTTCCTCATGTCAAATGCATATTCCTTCGACTATGAGATTGCGCAACACCCGGATACTGGGGGAATACCTTGTGTGCTATCAAACGTCACAAAATGGGTGATTATAAAGATGCTCTATAGGAATCTCCGAAGGTGTTTGTTGGGTTGGCATAGATCGAGATTAGGATTTGTCACTCCATGTATCGGAGAGGTATCTCTGGGCCCTCTCGGTAATGCACATCATGATAAGCCTTGCAAGCAATGTGACTAATGAGTTAGTTGTGGGATGATGCATTACGGAACGAGTAAAGAGACTTGCCGGTAACGAGATTGAACTAGGTATGAAGATACTGACGATCGAATCTCGGGCAAGTAACATACCACTGACAAAGGGAATAACTTATGTTATCATTACGGTACGACCGATGATGATCTTCATAGAATATGCGGGAACCAATATGAGCATCCAAGTTCTGCTATTGGTTATTGACCGGAGAGGTGTCTCGGTCATGTCTACATAGTTCTCGAACTCGTAGCATCCGCATGCTTAACAATCGATGGCGATTTTGTATTATATGAGTTATGTGATTTGGTGACCGAATGTTGTTCGGTGTCTTGGATGAGATCACAGACATGATGAGGAGTCTCGAATAGGTCGAGAGGTAAAGATTCATATATAGGACGATAGTTTTTGGACACTAGAAGTGTTCCAGGGGTACCGGGTACGTATCGGGTCACCGGAAGGGGTTCCGGCAACTCCCGGCAATCTATATGGGCCTAATGGGCCAAGAGAGGGACAGACCAGCCCCAAAAGGGGCTGGTGCGCCTCCTATAGTCCGAATATGAGGATAAGGAAAGGAAGGGGAGGGAGAAGGAAAGGGGAGGATTCGGCTTACCCCTTTCCTTCACCTCCCCCCTCTCTTTCCTTCCCCCACTGATGGATATGGAAGGGGGAGGCCGACTTGGAGGAGGCGCCCAAGTAGGATTACTCCTACTAGGGAAGCCCCTCTCCCTCTCGCACTTATATATATGTGGGGGGCACCGCTAGAACACACAACATTGATTCCTAGCTGTGTGTGGCGCCCCCCTCCTTAGTTTATGCCTCCGGACATATTGTCGCAGTGCTTAGGCGAAGCCCTGCGTGGATCACTTCACCATCACCGTCACCACGCCATTGTGCTGACGAAACTCTCCCTCGACACTTTGCTGGATCAAGATTTTGAGGGATGTCATCGAGCTAAATGTGTGCAGAACTCAGAGGTGTCGTACGTTTGGTGCTTGATCGGTCAGAACGAGAAGAAGTTTGACTACATCAACCACGTTGTCAAACTCTTCCACTTTCGGTCTACAAGAGTACATGGACACACTCTCCCCCTCTCGTTGATATGAATCTCGTAGATAGATCTTGCGTGAGCATAGGAATTTTTTTGAAATTGCATGGTACGTACCACTGCAACTAGGTGAGTTTCTTGATGAACTACTTGCCAGGTTAGAGAAAATGAAATTACTGAAACTGATGATATTATTGAAACTGAAGATTATGATTCTCCACCTTGATATGAATTTCCTGTTGTAGCTGAGGGTTGTGTTATGGATGAAGAAACTGCTAGAGACTTCTTTGCTTGCAATGATAGAGAGGATCTTAAGAAATTGTTAGGTAAGATGAAAGAATAATCCTTGAATGCTAGAACAAAATATGATCCCAATTTTCTACTTCACCTATCTTTGTTACTGATAAGGATTATGAAATCTTGGTAGATCGTGAGTTAATTACTTTGGTTCAATCTTATCCTTTCTATGGTTATGAATCTAAAACTATTGTGGCACATCTTACTAAATTGAATGATATAGCCGCCCTATTTGCTCATGAGGAAAAAATTCGCTATTACTATATTCTTAACTTGTTTCCTTTCTCATTAAAGGGTGATGCTAAGATATGGTATAATTCTCTTGCTCCTGGTTGTGTGCGTAGTCCCCAGGATATGATTTATTACTTCTCTGGAAAATATTTCCCCGCACATAAGAAACAAGCTGCTTTAAAGGAAATATTTAACTTTGTGCAAATTGAAGAAGAGGGTCTCCCACAATATTGGGGGAGGCTTCTCCAATTACTTAATGCTTTGCCTGATCATCCTCTCAAGAAAAATGAAATACTTGACATCTTTTATAATGGACTAATCGATGGTTCTAGAGACCACCTGGATAGTTGTGCTGGTTGTGTTTTCAGGGAAAGAACTGTTGAGCAAGCTGAATTGCTATTGAATAATATATTGAGTAATGATAATGACTGGACACTTCCTGAACCAACTCCTAAGCCAACTCTGAAGAAAAGTGGTATTCTATTTCTCAGTCCTGAAGATATAGAAGAGGCAAAGAAATCTATGAATGAAAAAGGTATTAAAGTTGAAGATGTTAAGAATTTGCCGACTATTGAAGAAATACATGGTCTTGATAACCCGACGCAGGTAGTAGAGCTAAACACTCTCCGCAAATTTGATGAAGGTGATATTGCTCATAATAAGTCTGCTAGTCAATGCTTGGATGAGTTTGATAATTTTATTGTTAAACAAGAAAATTTCAATGCTTATGTTAGTAGACAGTTGAAATGTAATGCTTACATGGTAGACCACTTGGGTGATTATATGAGTAGAAATGTTAATGATCTTAAGCTTATTAGTAAACATGCTTCCATGGTTACAACTCAAGTAGAACAAGTACTTAAAGCTCAGGATGATTTTCTCAATGAGTTGAATAGTAAGAATAATGATAAAGTTGTTACGGTTATGACTAGAGGTGGTAAACTGACCCAGGAACCTTTGTATCCTGAGGGCCATCCTAAGAGAATTGTGCAAGATTCTCAGAGAGTTAAGATTGATGCACCTAGTCCTAGTAATAAGAAGAAAAAGAAAAAGAAAAATAAAACTAATAGGACTTTGCATGCATCTAGTGAACCTGCTATAGATACACCTGAGAATCCCAATAATATTTCTATTTCTGATGCTGAGACACAATCTGCTAATGAACATGAACCTAGTGCTAATGTTAATGATGATATTCATGTTGATGTTCAACCTAGTAACAATAATGATGATGTAGAGATTGAACCTGTTGTTGACCTTGATAACCCACAATTAAAGAATCAACGTTATGATAAGAGAGACTTCATTGCTAGGAAACATAGTAAAGAAAGAAAACCATGGGTTCAGAAACCCATGCCCTTTCCACCTAAGTCATCCAAGAAAAAGGATGATGACGAGGATTTTGAGCATTTTGCTGAAATGATTAGACCTATCTTTTGCGTTTGTTTTTGACTGATATGCTTAAAATGCCTCACTATGCTAAGTATATGAAAGATATTGTTACCAATAAAAGAAAGATACCGGAAGCTGAGATTTACACCATGCTTACTAATTATACTTTTATGGGTGGAATACCTAAGAAGCTTGGAGATCTAGGAGTACCAACTATACCATGCTCCATTAAAAGAAACTATGTTAAAACTACTTTATGTGATCTTGGAGCCGGTGTTCGTGTTATGCCTTTCTCATTATATCATAGAATTCAATTGAATAAGTTGACACATACTGAAATTTCTTTGCAAATGGTTGATAAATCAACTACAATACCCATCGGCATTTCTGAGGATGTGCCTTTGTGGTTGCAAACGTTACTATGTTGACGGACTTTGTTATTCTTGATATTCTCGAGGACGACAGTATGTCGATCATCCTTGGTAGGCCCTTTTTGAATACTGCAGGGGCTATTATTAATTGCAACAAAGGCAATGTCACTTTTTATGTTAATGGTAATGAGCATACGATACACTTTCCGATGAAACAACCTCAAGTTCATAGTATCAACCTATCAGAAAAAATTCAATTATCACTATTGGAGGTTTTGAATTCCCTCTTCCTACTGTCAAAAAGAAATATGATATTCTTATTGTTGGAGACATGCATATCCCCGTTGAGGTAACCTAGCATTATTCAAAAATTCTCTAGTTTCATGTCATTTGGAGGAAGTTTGTTAATAAGACGTGATGAACCTTGTTAGTGGATTCCTTTTGACGAGCATGAGATGGATGAATTTTGAAGGCACAACTCTCTGTACCCATCTTTACTTTCTGTAATTTAGGCTAACTAAATCAAAATTAGTATTTTCTGTTTGTTTTCTGAATTATCCAAGCAATAAAAAAATGTCCCGAAAATAAAAGTTCTCCAAATTCCCTGAAAAATTGATCTGATTTTTTAGAATATTTTAGAATTTATGGTACTAAGAACACACCAGGGGGCCTCACCATCTGGCCACAAGGGTGGAGGGTGTGCCTACCCCCCAGTGGCATGCCCCCTGTCCTTGTGGTCCCCACATGGCCCCCCTCCACTTATTCCAGCACCCATCCTCTTCCTCTTCCTCTAGAAAAAATCACTCCATAGCCCAAACTCATGTTCTTGCTCATCTTACTACCATTTTCGATCTCCTTGCTCAAAGATCCATTCACAAAACTGTTTTGGGGGATTGTTCTTTGGTATGTGACTCCTCCAATGGTCCAATTAGTTTTTTTTCTAGTGCTTTATTTAATGCAAATTTTTGCTGCTTTGGTGACCCTGTTCTTGAGCTTGCATGTCACATTTATATGGTCCAAAGTAGTTTTGATGCATGATATAGCCTCTAGGCACTTATAGGAGTAGTTGTTATCGATCTTGTTGAGTTTGGTTCACTTTTGTTTTGAGTCACTAAAAATTTCAGAAATTCTTCAGTGGAAGAAAAATGTCTAGGAAAATGTACCAAGGTGGTTCTTCAAGGAAGCAATCACCGAGGCGTGCGATACGCGAACTAGACCCTGCACCACCAAGGTGTAACGACCTGAGACCGATGCTCCAAAAGCCTTCTATATATTTCAAGATCGCCGCGTGTTTCATTTTGCTTGATCTATTTAATTTTGCGTTGCATCATGTCATGAGGCTTCATCTCATTAATTCTTGCAACTCAAATAAATAATTTGTATAGGTCTTTGATCTATTTAAATTAAGGGAACTGACATGGTGATATCTCTTTATAACAAATCCTCCCAGTATTATTAGGGAGCTATGATAAATATTCCATTCTTTAGGAATAAACCTTAACACACTTACAGTTTAAGTTCCATGCCTTTTCTTTCTCAATTCCTCTCCTCCAACCATGTTGTAAAATTTTTCATCATTTTCTCGAGCTCCACCTTAGTTCTTAACATTTTTGGGCACTCCTAAAGTCTAGATTCCATTCAAACTCCTTCGGTGCAAGTTAAATAATTTTGGATTTAACTTCCCCTATTTTGTTGGAACCACTTTTGTTGGGTTGGAAATATTCCATAAAGCCTTACAAATATGTCCCACCATTTTATTCTTGTTCATGGCGTCTTCTTTTAATTCTTTTGAACTCTCTCTAATTTTCTTGTCTGCTAGAGAGAGAGAGAGAGAGAGAGAGAGAGCAGAGAGCCCAGCAGCCAGGCCGACCTGCTTCGCCGCGGCCCATTTGCCCCTCCAAGGCCCAGCGCCCACCGTCTTAACCCTAGCCCGATCCCCATCCTCCACCGATCAATCCCCTCTTCCTCTCGTCTTCTCCCTTGCACCGCCACCCAGAGAGAGAGAGAGGAGCGAGAGCCCCGCGCCCTGGTCTTCTTCCACGCCTCCTCTTCGACCCCGCACCATCTCCTCGAGCCGTCACCAGCACCGCACCATCCGACCTCCGCCCGTTCACATCGCCCCTTGGTTAGCCTCCTACACTGTGTTGCCGGAAGGCTGCCTCCCACCGGAATCGAGCGTTGTCGAGCCCTCACGTCCGCGGCCATTCCTCTGCGGCCCGGATCCCATTTACGCCCCACCGCCTGGGGTCCGTGAAGTCGCCGCCCCATCGCCTGGTGTCATGGATCTAAGACTGATAGTAGAATGGGGGGTAGGTATGAGGAGGCAAGATCCTAGCTATGGAGTAGTTGTACACACGATTTTACGAGTTCTGGCCCTTCACAGAGGAAGTAACAGCCCTACATCTCGGTGCCCGGAGGCGGTCGACTGGATTGTGTATATGTGTGTGTTTACGAGGGATGTGAACCCTTGTCCCAGAGGAGGGGAGTGGCTTATATAGAGGGAGCTAGGACCCCAGCTCTTCATTGTTACACGGGATTCAATGTTCATTAAGAGTGGAACGTTACTGGTAACGCTAGCAATTAAGTGATATAAATGATAATTAAGTCTATGAGTAAACACCCGGCTGTAGTTGTGTAGAGTGGTTTTAGGTCTTCTGTCCGTCGCGTGGTTACTGTGACGGTCGAGTGTCATCGATTTTTCCGAATGGAATGTCTCTGGTCAAGTGGATGAGGGTACCCCTTGAATGTTTCTGGCTTTAGGGCGATGACCTTGGGGAGGGCGTCTAGGTCAGGCCTATGACCCTACCCTAGGTATATAGCTTCATCATTAGCCCCCAAATGGTTTTGGGCTTGAGTGGAGAAGGAGTTGAGACTTCCACCGATTCAATTTCCGTGCTTCGGGAGTGTCTTATTTGCAACCAAGTGAACAATTATGATGATCCCAACTTCTTCTCGGTCGACTTGATCCATTCTTGGTTCTGCCGAGTGAACTTTTGTTGTAATGCTCTGAGTGCTGATATGGAAAAGATCCTCCGCCTGACAGGTTGCCTTGCTACGCGCGGATATCATGGGATTTTGTATTTGGGGAAGCGCACGAGACGGTGGAGTCCGCAGTAATCGGATGGGATCGAGCGAGGCCACCTCGATCACCATGCCCCCTTTTTTGCCATGTACCTCGCACGCGACTGTTACGGGATTTGATTGGATCGCCTCGCCCCATAGGTCAGCCACTCGGAAGCGGCCCCATATAAGGTGCCAGATTGGATTTTGTGCACAGCGCTTCTCCGCCATCTCCATCTTCTCTCTCAATGCCACTTCTCCATTCGAGCTTCGCCTGCGACCATGGGGAAGGAGAAGACGGTGGCCTTGGAGCGTGGAAAGAAGGCGATGGCGAAGGCAAAGGGAAAGATGTCCAACCGGGGCGGATCCTCATCGAGATCCAGCCTGCCGCACGGCTGGATCCAGGGCGACTGGATCCGGTCTACGATCAGCCAAGACGACATCGATGTTCTGTTCGAGGGGGCGGCAGATTCCCCATGAATCGGCACGGCACTCGGAAGGAGAGACCGAACCGCATCCGCGTGATGGTGAGTGCGTTCTCCTCGCAACTCATGTTGATCGTGGATTTTCTCTGCCTCCCCATCCTTTTTTCCAGGGATTCTTCAACTTCTTTGGAGCACAACTTCACCATTTCAATCCCAACTCCATCGTATATCTTTCCGCCTACGTGTCCATGTGCGAGAACTTCTTAGGTTGTAGGCCACACTGGGGTCTTTTCAAGCACATTTTCACTTGCCATTCTCAGTCGGTCAAGAAGGCCAATCCGAGTGACGAGAAAACGCGCGTGATTCAGATGTGCGGGGGTCTTGGGATTCAGATGAGAAATAAGATCACTTTCCCAGCTATGATCCTTCCCGAGTCGGTCTGAGGTTGGCAGTCGACCTGGTTTTATTGCAAAGACCAACCGACTCCAGGTCAGTCGACCAGGCTCCCTTCTATTTCCATGGCTCGGGTCGAGAAGCCCTCCGCATTGAAAGTGATCCGAGAGGAGAGAGCGCATGTGAAGGTGTTGGTCAAGCGGGTGGTCCAGCTTGTGTGGGACGGTGTGACCGGTATGGATCTGTTGGAGGTATTCCTCAAACGACGCATCCAGCTGCTCCAAGCTCGTGATCATCCAATGTGGATGTACTAGGGCATTGAGGACTCCACTCAGATCCACCCGGAGGAGGTCGACGAGGACACAGCGGAGAAGTGGCTGAGAGGCATCACCGGCAACAAGGATAACCCAAGGGGGTCCAAGAGGGTGATATGTATCCAACGTATCTATAATTTTTGATTACTCCATGCTATGTTATCTACTGTTTTGGGAATATTGGGCTTTATTATCCAGTTTTATATTATTTTTGGCACTAACCTATTAACTGGAGGCCCAGCCCAGATTTGCTGTTTTTTGCCTATTTCAGTGTTTCCAAGAAAAGGAATATCAAACGGAGTCGAAATGGAATGAAATCAACTGGAGAAGTTATTTTTGCAAGGAAAGCTATCGGATGGACTTGGACCCCACGTCAGGAGCCAAGGTAGGTGCTCACGAGGGTGGGGGCTCCCCCCCTAGGGCGCGCCCCCCTGCCTCGTGGGGCCCCCGAAGCTCCACCGACGTACTTCTTCCGCCTATTTATCTTCACATACCCTAAAACTTCCAGAACATACAATAGATCTGGAGTTCCGACGCCAGAAGCCTCCGTAGCCACCGAAATCCAATCTAGACTCGTTCCGGCACCCTGTCGGAGGGGGCAATCCCTCTCTGGTGCCATCTTCATCATCACAGTGCTCTCCATTATGAGGGAGTAGTTCACCCTCGGGGCTGAGGGTATGTACCAGTAGCTATGTGTTTGATCTCTCTCTCTCTCTCTCTCTCTCTCTCGTGTTCTCGATTTAGAACGATCTTGATGTATCACGAGCTTTGCTATTATAGTTGGATCTTATGTTTCTCCTCCCCCTCTTCTCTCTTATAATGAATTGAGTTTCCCCTTTGAAGTAATCTTATCGAATTGAGTCTTTAAATATTTGAGAACACTTGATGTATGTCTTGCCGTGCATATCTGTGGTGACAATGGGATACCACGTGATTCACTTGATGTATGTTTTGGTGATCAACTTGCGGGTTCCGCCCATGAACCTATGCATAGGGGTTGGCACTCTTTGAGGTTCTATGTGCTGGTTGAATAGATGATTCTGAGATTGTGTGACGCATATCGTATAACCATACCCACAGATACTTGAGGTGACATTGGAGTATCTAGTTGACATTAGGGTTTTGGTTGATTTGTGTCTTAAGGTGTTATTCTAGTACGAACTCTAGGGCTGTTTGTGACACCTATAGGAATAGCCCAACGGATTGGTTGGAAAGAATAACTTTGAGGTGGTTTCGTACCCTACCATAATCTCTTCGTTCGTTCTCCGCTAGTGACTTTGGAGTGACTCTTTGTTGCATGTTGAGGGATAGTTATCTGATCCAATTATGATATTATTGTTGAGGGAACTTACACTAGCGAAAGTATGAACCCTAGGCCTTGTTTCAACGCATTGCAATACCGTTTACGCTCACTTTTATCACTTGTTATCTTGCTGTTTTTATAATTTCATATTACAAATACCTTTATCTACTATCCATATACCACTTGTTTCACCATCTCTTTGCCGAACTAGTGCACCTATACAATTTACCGTTGTATTGGGTGTGTTGGGGACACAAGAGACTCTTTGTTATTTGGTTGCAGGGTTGCTTGAGAGAGACCATCTTCATCCTACGCCTCCTACGGATTGATAAACCTTAGGTAATCCACTTGAGGGAAATTTTCTACTATCCTACAAACCTCTGCACTTGGAGGCCCAACAACGTCTACAAGAAGAAGGTTGTGTAGTAGACATCAAGATCTTTTCTTGCGCCGTTGCCGAGGAGGTGAGTGCTTGAAGGTATATCTTTAGATCTTGCAATCGAGTCTTTTAGTTTCTTGTTTTATCACTAGTTTATTTTACAAAATAAAATTACAAAAAAATGGAATTAAGGGTACCTCATATGCTTCATCTTTTTAATATCTATCATGAAAATAAGGATTCCGATAATTGTGCTCAAGTGCTAGAGGAAGAATGCATTAGAATGTTTGGAACTAAATCTTTGAATGATGAGCATGATTGCAATGTTGTTAGTATGAATTCCTTGAATATCTATGATGCTAATGATATGCAAAGCCACAAGCTTGGGGAAGCTATGTTTGATGAAGATGATATTTTTTGTCCCCCAAGTTTTGTTGAGAAAATTTATTATGATGAAAGCATGCCTCCTATATATGATGATTATTGTGATGACACATATGCTTTAAAGAATAATTATAACCATGAAACTTGTCGTCTTGATCTTAATTTTCAATCACATGATAGTTATTTTGTTGTGTTTGCTCCCACTATTATTCATGAGAAGAATTTTTCTTCCATGAAGAGTAGTAAATTTTCTATGCTTGTAGATCATGAAACGAATGATTTAGGTGCTGGTTATATTGTTGAATTCATTCATGATGCTACTGAAAATTATTCTGAGGGAGGAATATATGCTTGTAGGAATTGCAATAATATCAAGTTTCCTCTCTATGTGCTTAAAATTTTGAAGTTATGTTTGTTTTACATTCCTATGCAAGTTAATTCTTGTTCCCACAAGTTGTTTGCTCACAATATCATATGCATAGGAAGTGGGTTAGACTTAAATGTGATAGTCATATTCTTCATGATGCTCTCTTTATGTTTCAATTCTTATCTTTTATGTGAGCATCATTGAAATCATCATGCCTAGCTAGGGGCGTTAAACGATAGCGCTTGTTGGGAGGCAACCCAATTTTATTTTTGTTCCTTGATTTTTGCTCCTGTTTAGAAATAAATAATTTATCTAGCCTCTGTTATGATTGAGTTTTCATGTTTTAATTAGTGTTTGTGACAAGTAGAACCGTTGGGAAGACTTGGGGAAAGTCTTGTTGATCTTGCTGTAAAAAACAGAAACTTTAGCGCTCACGAGAATTGCTCCCATTTTTATTTGGAGAGTGCTATTTAGTTAATTATTTTTGAATATGATTAATAGATAAATTACTCAGGTCCAGAAGTTTATTTTAGAATTTTATGAGTTCCATAAGTATAAGTTTGATTCAGATTACTACAGACTGTTCTGTTTTTGACAGATTCTGTATTCGATGTGTTGTTTACTTATTTTGATGAATCTATGGCTAGTAAAAGAGTTTATAAACCATAGAGAAGTTAGAATACAGTAGGTTTAACACCAATATAAATAAATAATGAGTTCATTACAGTATGTTGCAGTGGTATTTTGTTTTCTTTCGCTAACGGAGCTTACGAGTTTTTTTGTTAAGTTTTGTGTTGTGAAGTTTTCAAATTTTGGGTAAGGATTCGATGGACTATGGAATAAGGAGTGGCAAGAGCCTAAGATTTGGGATTCCCAAGGCACCCCAAGGTAATATTCAAGGATAGCCAAGAGCCTAATCTTGGGGATGCCCCGGAAGGCATCCCCTCTTTCATCTTCATTCTTCAGTAACTTTACTTGGAGCTATATTTTTATTCACCACATGATATGTGTTTTGCTTGGAGCGTCATTTTATTTCAGTTAGGTTTTGCTTGCTGTTTGAATAAAATACCAAGATCTGAAATTCTTAAATGTTAGAGAGTCTTCACATAGTTGCATAATTATTCAACTACTCATTGATCTTCACTTATATCTTTCAGAGTAGTTTGTCATTTGCTCTAGTGCTTCACTTATATCTTTTAGAGCACAGTGGTGGTTTTATTTTGTAGAAATTAATGAACTCTCATGCTTCACTTAGATTATTTTGAGAGTATTAAATAGCATGGTAATTTTCTTAAATAATCCTAATATTCTTGGTGTTCAAGATTATTAAAACTTTCTTATGAGTGTGTTGAATACTAAGAGAAGTTTGATGCTTGATGATTGTTTTGAGATATGGAGGTAATAATATAAAAGTTGTGCTAGTTGAGTAGTTGTGAAATTGAGAAATGCTTGTGTTGAAGTTTGCAAGTCCCATAGCATGCACGTATGGTAAAGTTATGTAACAAATTTGAAACATGAGGTGTTATTTGATTGTCCTCCTTATGAGTGGCGGTCGGGGACGAGCGATGGTCTTTTCCTACCAATCTATCCCCCTAGGAGCATGCGCCTAGTGCCGAGGTTTTTGATGACTTGTATATTTTTGCAATAAGTATGTGAGTTCTTTATGACTAATGTTGAGTCCATGGATTATACGCACTCTCACCCTTCCATCCTCGCTAGCCTCTTCGGTACCATGCATTACCCTTTCTCACATTGAGAGTTGCTGCAAACTTCGCCGGTGCATCCAAACCCCATGATATGATATGCTCTTTCACACATAAACCTCCTTATATCTTCCTCAAAACAGCCACCATACCTACCTATTATGGCATTTCCATAGCCATTCCGAGATATATTGCCATGCAACTTTCCATCATTCCGTTCATCATGACACATTCATCATTGTCATATTGCTTGGCATGATCATGTAGTTGACATAGTATTTGTGGCAAAGCCACCGTTCATAATTCTTTCATAAATGCCACTCTTGGTTCATTGCATATCCCGGTACACCGCCGGAGGCATTCATATAGAGTCATCTTTGTTCTAGTATCGAGTTGTAATCATTGAGTTGTAAAAATAGAAGTGTGATGATCATCATTATTAGAGCATTGTCCCAAGTGAGGAATAAAAAAATAGAAAGGCCATAGAAAGGAGAAGGCCGAAAAAAGAGAAAGGCCATAAAAAAGGAGAAGGCCCCAAAAAATGAAAATGAGAGAAAAAGAGAGAAGGGACAATGCTACTATCCTTTTACCACACTTGTGCTTCAAAGTAGCAGCATGATCTTCATAGTAGAGAGTCTCTTGTTTTTCCACTTTCAAATGCTAGTGGGAATTTTTCATTATAGAATTTGGCTTGTATATTCCAACAATGGGCCTCGTCAAGTGCCCTAGGTCTTCGTCAGCAAGCAAGTTGGATGCACACCCACTTAGTTTCTTTTGTTGAGCTTTCATACATTTATAGCTCTAGTGCATCCATTGCATGGCAATCCCTACTCCTTGCATTAACATCAATCGGTGGGCATCTCCATAGCCCATTGATTAGCCTCGTTGATGTGAGACTTTCTCCTTTTTGTCTTCTCCACATAACCCCCCTCATCATATTCTATTCCACCCATAGTGCTATATCCATGGCTCGCGCTCATATATTGCGTGAAATTTATAGGTTTGAGATTACTAAAGTATGAAACAATTTCTTGGCTTGTCATCGGGGTTGTGCATGATGAGAGCATTCTTGTGTGACGAATATGAAACATGACTAAACTATATGGTTTTGTAGGGATGAACTTTCTTTGGCCATGTTATTTTGAGAAGACATAATTGCTTAGTTAGTATGCTTGAAGTATTATCATTTTTATGTCAATACAAACTTTTTCTTGAATCTTTCAGATCTAAATATTCATACCACAATTAAGAAGAATTACATTGAAATTATGCCAAGTAGCATTCCACATCAAAAATTTTGTTTTTATCATTTACCTACTCGAGGACGAGCAGGAATTAAGCTTGGGGATGCTTGATACGTCTCCAACATATCTATAATTTTTTATTACACCATGCTATGTTATCTACTGTTTTGGGCAATATTGGGCTTTATTATCCACTTTTATAATATTGTCTGGACTAACCTATTAACCGGAGGCCCAGCCCAGATTTGCTGTTTTTTTTGCCTATTTCAGTGTTTCGAAGAAAAGGAATATCAAACGGAGTCGAAATGGAAGGAAAGCTATCGGATGGACTTGGACCCCACGTTAGGAGCCAAGGGAGGTGCTCACGAGGGTGGGGGCGCCCCCTGCCTCGTGGGGCCCCCAAAGCTCCACCAACGTACTTCTTCCGCCTATATATCTTCACGTACCCTAAAACTTCCAGAACATACAATAGATCGGGAGTTCCGCCGCCAGAAGCCTCCGTAGCCACCAAAAGCCAATCTAGACCCGTTCCGGCACCCTACCGGAGGGGGCAATCCCTCTCCGGTGGCCATCTTCATCATCCCGGTGCTCTCCATGATGAGGAGGGAGTAGTTCTCCCTCGGGGCTGAGGGTATGTACCAGTAGCTATGTGTTTCGAACGCCCTTGATGCGGCTATATCTCCTACGTGTCGAAGCACGACTTAGAGGCATAAGCACATTGAAAGCAATGTCGCA
This sequence comes from Triticum monococcum, assembly GCA_034509565.1. NCBI lineage: Eukaryota > Viridiplantae > Streptophyta > Magnoliopsida > Poales > Poaceae > Triticum > Triticum monococcum. Next base: position 300,474,505 of record CM067844.1, on the reverse strand, counting down.
AGTAAGGTAATCTTCACAACAACCCATGTTAATAGATAATAAGGGGAAAGGTACATAGTTGGCTTACACTCGCCACATCACACAAAGTACATAAATAGCATTACATCATCCAATGCACTCACGGTCCGACTACGATACCAAAATAAAAGATCAACCCCAACATGGGACATGGTCCCGATCGCCCCAACTGGGCACCACTACTGATCATCAGGGAAAGACACATAGTAACGCTGTGAGTCTTCGTCGAACTCCCACTTGAGCTCAAGCGCATCATCTGGAACAGAGTCATCAGGCCCTGCATCTGGTTTGGAAGTAATCTGTGAGCCACGGGGACTCAGCAATCTCGCACGCTCGCGATCAAGACTATTTAAGCTTATATGTAAGGCAAGGTAATATGAGGAGCTGCAGCAAGCGACTAGCATATGTGGTGGCTAACCTGTTCGCAAAAGAGAGTGAGAAGAGAAGGCAAAGCGCGAACGAAGAACTAGAGAACGCAAACATTACTCCAACACCATGTTCACTTCCCGAACTCCGCCGAGAAGACACCATCACGGTAACACACTCAGTTGATTCATTTTAATTAAGTTAAGGTTCAAGTTATCTACAACCGGACATTAACAAATTCCCATCTACCCATAACCATGGGCACGACTTCCGAAAATTCACATCCCCGCAGGGGAGTCCCAACTTAGCCCATGACAAGCTCTCACGGTCAACGAAGGATATACCTTCTCCCGAGACATTTCGATCAGACTCGGTATCTCGGTTCTACAAGACAATTTTGACAAGTTAAAACAAATCTAGCAACACCGCCCGAATGTACCGACAAATCCCGATAGGAGCTGCACATATCTCGTTCTCAGGGCACACTCAAATTGTCCAAACTTCCGGTAGGTCAGCCCAGAGTTGCCCCTGGTGGCTACCGGCGGCTGAGGAGGTGGACCAACACTCAGAGGAGCACTGGCCCGGGGGGGTTTAAATAAGATGATCCTTGGGCTCCGGAAACCCAAGGGAAAAAGAGGCTAGCTGGCAAATGGTAAAACCAAGGTTGGGCATTGCTGGAAGAGTTTTGTTCAAGGCGATTTGTCAAGGGGTTCCCATTATTACCCAACCGCGTAAGGAACGCAAAAATCCAGGAACATAACACCAATATGACGGAAACTATGGCGGCAAGAGTGGAAGAAAACACTAGGCAAAAGGCCGAGCCTTCCACCCTTTACCAAGTATATAGATGCATTAAGATAACACGATAATATAGTGATATCCCAACAAGAAAATAATGTTCCAACAAGGAACGATCTCCAATCTTCACCTGCATGTAGCAACGCTATAAGAGTGGCTGAGCAAAGCGGTAACATAGCCAATCAACGGTTGGCTAGGACATGGTGGGTTAGACATTTTACATGGAAATTTGGGAGGCATGATAAGCAAGTGGTAGGCATCGTAGCATAGGCATAGCAAAAGAGCGAGCAACTAGCAAAGCAAAGATAGAAGTGATTTTGAGGGTATGATCATCTTGCCTGCAAAGTTGTCAGAGTTGACTGGATCCTCGAAAGCAAACTCAACGGGCTCCCCATTAGTGAACTCTTCTCCCGGCTCTACCCAAACAAGACAAACAAGCAAAAGGAACACAATCAACCACGTGCAATGCTCAAACAACAAGATGTAAACATGGTATGCTATGCGGGATGCGGTATGTGATGCATATGCAAGATTTGACAAGGAATGATTGAACCTGGCCTCAACTTGGAAATCCAAGTGTGCCACTGGAAAGGTGAGGTGATTTCGGTTGAAACCGATATAAAGAACACCGGAATCGGAGGCACGGTTTGGAAATGGCAAGCAAAACAAATATGGCACCGGTCTGCGATAAACAGCAAGTAGCCATCTAAATGCATCAAGATAATTATGCTACAGCACTCAAACATGGCAAAAAAATACATGGCATGGATCAACTCATGATGCTTGACAAAAGATGAACACTGAGCTATGGCCAATTCATCCATTAACAGGTTCAAACAAGCATGGCAACAATGCAATCGGTAAACAGATTTCAGACTTGGTGAAATTAACACAAGCCTAGAATTTCAGATCAGGTAGCACACTTTGGAGCACAAAAACTACATGCTACAGGAACTTAACATGGCAAATAAATGCATGACATGGATCTACTCAAAGAGCTTAACAAAACTCCCTTAGTGACCTTGAGCCAAAAGGGATCAGAAAATACAATTGCAAGCATGTGAACAGGGCAAACGTAATCAGATCTCAGACTTAGAGAAAAACTGGAGCATGCAAATCTGTTAACGAGTAGGCATGTTTACGAGCTCGATGCACTCAATACAGAGCAAGCCATGACAATCTAAGCACACACCCATCAAGAATATATATTATATAATCTAGACATGGCAAGAACAACAACATAGCATGCACAGATCAACAACAACATCCTCGGCAAAATCGCTAACAAGTAGACAATCTGCCCGGAATTCCGAAATAGGAAAAGTAGAGCTCGATTGACTCGAGCTAGGGTGCTCCATAATTGCAAACAAACACATGGATGGATAGAGCACCACAATATTAACAAATCATCCTTACTGATAATCCTCAAAAGAGGCACGGATCACTAGGAAACAACATGAACATATGGCATATTGATAAAAACATATCAAGGACTTAAATGCTAAGTCCCTGAAATCAGCATTAACAAATGCACTACTTTGCAAGCTTGTGCTAGTCACCACACATATCACAAAAATACATGGATAGCACCTATGGAAAGATAGCAAATCATATAACAAAACTCATGAAGAGCTCAGGAGCATATCATGCACACATTAATCATGGCAAAAATGACAAATAGCTATTTGGTGCAGCAGATCTGACAATTAACTCAAATAGCTCTCTTCCAACAGCATTTCGGGCATCAAGATGAGCTCAAATGAAAATGATGCAATGAGATGAAAATATGTGCTCTCTGAGACGAACATTTTGATATGCTACACGCCCAAAACGGATCTACGGATGCAAAGTTACGGCATGATGAAGATGGCAAAATAAATAAGGAGGGAGTGGGAAAAGTCAACCGTCGTTTTGGATCCAGATATAGGGTTTCGGTCACTGTAGCATGCACTGTAGCAGAACGAGGATGGGGTCACCGGAAATGGCCGCGGCGGTGGCTGGACTTGACGTGGGACACGCCGGACTTGGCGAATCCTGCCGGAGAAGGAGGTGGGCGCGGTGTCGCGGTGGCCGGGCGCGGTCTCCGGCGCCGGTTGGTGGCGCGGACGAGGCGGTGGGATCGGCGTTCCGGTGGGGCGGCACGGTCACCGGCAAGGGTGCGGCTGCCGGCGTCGGCTTCGTGCGGCGGCGCGGTGTCGCCGGGCGGCGGGAAGGAGGCGGCGGGGCGCGGTAGGGGGCGGCGCGTGGGAGCGGGCCACGGGGGCTGGATCTGGGCCCGTCGGGCCTCGGCGGCGTGCGGGTCGGCGGCGGTGGCATCGCGGCACGGGAGTGGTTGGCGGCGGTGTGTGGCGCCGGTGGACAATGTCCGGCGCGCGGAGGAGCTGATCTAGGGTTAGGGGGGAGAGGAGACCCGTGAATTTCGGAGGTGAATCTTTAAATAGGCATAGAGGGAGCTAGGAGAGTCCAAATGAGGTGCGGTTTTCAGCCATGTGATCGTGATCGAACGCTCTAGATGATGGAGAGGGTTTTGGTGGGTTTTGGGAGAAATTGTAGGGGTGTTGGGCTGCAACACACAAGAGGCCTTCTCGGTCCCTCGGTTAACCGTTGGAGTATCAAACGAAGTCCAAATGTTACGAAACTTGACAAGCGGTCTACCGGTAGTAAACCAAGGCCGCTTGGAAACTCTCGGTCCAATCCTGAAATGTTTAATCCCCACACACAAAAAGAAGGTAGAAATGACCACCGGAGGAGATAGGAGCGCCGGAATGCAAAACGGACAATGGGGAAAATGCTCGAATGCATGAGACGAACACATATGCAAATGCAATGCACATGATGACATGATATGAGATGCATGACAACGAAAACAACACACGGAGACAAAAAACCGAACCCGAGGAAATAAAATAACTTAGCGCCGGAAACGGCAAGTGTTGGAGTACATATTAGGTAAATTACATCCGGGGTGTTACAACACACCACCACTACGAAAGGATCTCGTCCCGAGATCTAGGACTGGAAGAATGTCGGGTACTCAGAGCGAAGGTGATCCTCGCATTCCCAGGTGGCTTCACGGTTGGGATGGTGTGACCACTTGACTTTGAGGAATTTGATTGACTTATTGCGAGTCTTGCGTTCAGTCTCTTCAAGAATAGCCATGGGGTGCTCACAATAGGAGAGGTCTTCGTGGAGATCAATGTCTTCATAGTTGACGGTGCGGTCAGGAGTCTTGAAGCACTTGCGGAGCTGAGAGACATGGAACACGTCGTGCACATTTGCAAAGTTTGAAGGAAGCTCGAGTTGATAGGCGAGATCGCCTCTCTTGCTGACGATCTTGAAAGGACCCACGTATCTAGGGGAAAGCTTCCCTTTGATACCGAAGCGACGAGTACCTTTCATTGGAGAGACGCGGAGGTAAACATGATCTCCGATCTCGAAAGCCAAATCACGGTGCTTACTATCATAGTAGCTCTTCTGGCGCAATTGCGCTGCTTTGAGGTTATCACGAATGACCTTGCACATCTCCTCTGCCTCTGTTATCAAGTCATTTCCAAGAAGTTGACGTTCACCGGTTTCTAACCAGTTAAGAGGAGTACGGCACTTCCTGCCATACAGAATTTCAAAAGGGGCCTTGCCTGAACTGGCTTGAAAACTGTTGTTGTAGGAGAATTCGGCATATGGAAGGCAATCTTCCCATTTCATGCCAAAAGAGATCACACAAGCCCTGAGGATATCTTCGAGAATCTGACTAACACGCTCGACTTGACCGCTAGTTTGAGGATGGAAAGCTGTGCTGAAGCGGATGTTGGTGCCCATGGCCTTCTGAAAAGAATCCCAAAACTTGGAGGTAAAAATGCTACCACGGTCTGAAGAGATCACCTGTGGAATACCGTCTAGCGAGACAATTCGAGAGGTATAAAGCTCCTCCAATTGAGCTGCAGTGATAGACTCTTTGATAGGTAGAAAGTGAGCCACTTTAGTGAGTTTGTCGATGACAACAAAGATAGCATCATTGCCACGCTTGGACTTTGGAAACCCAGTCACAAAGTCCATCTCAATGTGGTCAAACTTCCATTCCAGAATGGAAAGAGGTTGGAGGAGACCAACTGGCCTTTGGTGTTCTGGCTTCACTCTTCTGCAGACATCACATTCATTCACGAACTGAGCAATCTCGTGCTTCATTCGAGTCCACCAATAAGCCTGCTTGAGGTCCTGATACATCTTCGTACTCCCAGGGTGGATGGAGAGGAGTGAATTGTGAGCCTCATTCATGATAACTTTATGGAGGTCACCTTTGGGCACAACAATACGGTCCTCGAAGAAGAGAGTATCCTTGTCATCAAGGCGGTATCACTTGTACTTGGGTTGGCTCTTGGCAATCCCAATCTTCACCTTCCTCACCATAGCATCAAGAAGTTGAACCTGACAAATCTGCTCTTCCAAGGTAGGAGAGACTTGAAGGTTGGTGAGGAAACCTTGAGGAACAACTTGCAGATTGAATTTGCGGAAAGCTTCACAAAGCTCGGGTTGGTAAGGCTTGATTATCAGACTGTTGCAATAAGCCTTCCTGCTCAAAGCGTCAGCAATCACATTGGCCTTGCCTGGAATATACTCGATACTCGGATTATACTCTTGAAAAATTTCAACCCAACGAGTCTGCCTGAGGTTGAGATTAGGCTGAGTGAAGATGTACTTGAGACTCTTGTGGTCAGTGAAGATGTCCACTTTTCTTCCTAATAAGAGATGTCTCCAAGTCAAAAGAGGATGCACAACTGCCGCCAACTCGAGGTCATGAGTGGGGTAGTTCTTCTCGTTGGGCTTCAACTGACGAGAGGTATAAGCCACAACTTTCTTCTCTTGCATCAACACTGCACCAAGACCTTGAAGAGAGGCATCGCAGAAGACCTTGAACGGTTTGGATTCATCAGGAGGAGTCAGAACTGGAGCAGTGACCAATTTCTCTTTCAAAGTGTTGAAAGCGATGTCACATTCCGGAGACCAAATGTACTTGACGTGCTTCTGGAGAAGGTTTGAAAGAGGCTTCACGATCTTTGAAAAGTTCTCTACGAACCTTCGACAGTAGCTTGCGAGACCAAGGAAGCTGCGGAGTTGCTTCACGTTCTGAGGTGGTTCCCAATTCACAATTGCAGACACCTTCTCAGGATTCACTGCAATGCCCTTCGCAGAGATGATATGCCCAAGATAAAGAACCTCATCGAGCCAAAACTCACACTTTGAGAACTTGGCGTAGAACTGATATTCTCTGAGCTTATCGAGCACCAAACGCAAGTGCTTGGCATGATCTTCTGAAGGAAATATGCCCTAGAGGCAATAATAAAGTTATTATTTATTTCCTTACATCATGATAAATGTTTATTATTCATGCTAGAATTGTATTAACCGGAAACATAATACATGTGTGAATACATAGACCAACAGAGTGTCACTAGTATGCCTCTACTTGACTAGCTCGTTAATCAAAGATGGTTATGTTTCCTAACCATGAACAAGGAGTTGTTATTTGATTAACGAGGTCACATCATTAGTAGAATGATCTGATTGACATGACCCATTCCATTAGCTTAGCACCCGATCGTTTAGTATGTTGCTATTGCTTTCTTCATGACTTATACATGTTCCTATAACTATGAGATTATGCAACTCCCGTTTACCAGAGGAACACTTTGGGTACTACCAAACGTCACAACATAACTGGGTGATTATAAAGGAGTACTACAGGTGTCTCCAATGGTAGATGTTGGGTTGGCGTATTTCGAGATTAGGGTTTGTCACTCCGATTGTCGGAGAGGTATCTCTGGGCCCTCTCGGTAATGCACATCACATAAGCCTTGCAAGCACTGCAACTAATAAGTTAGTTGTGAGATGATGTATTACGGAACGAGTAAAGAGACTTGCCGGTAACGAGATTGAACTAGGTATTGGATACCGACGATCGAATCTCGGGCAAGTAACATACCGATGACAAAGGGAACAACGTATGTTGTTATGCGGTCTGACCGATAAAGATCTTCGTAGAATATGTAGGAGCCAATATGGGCATCCAGGTCCCGCTATTGGTTATTGACCGGAGACGTGTCTCGGTCATGTCTACATTGTTCTCGAACCATAGGGTCCGCACGCTTAACGTTACGATGACAGTTATTATGAGTTTATGCATTTTGATGTACCGAAGGTTGTTCGGAGTCCCGGATGAGATCACGGACATGACGAGGAGTCTCGAAATGGTCGAGACGTAAAGATTGATATATTGGAAGCCTATGTTTGGGCACCGGAAGTGTTCCGGGTGAAATCGGGATTTTACCGGATTACCGGGAGGGTTACCGGAACCCCCCGGGAGGCAAATGGGCCTATTGGGCCTTAGTGGAAAAGAGAGAAGGGGCAGCCCACAGGCTAGCCGGCCGAACCCCCCTTCCCTAGTCCTATTAGGACTAGGAGAAGGGGCCGGCCCCCTCTCTTCTCTTTCTCCCGAAGAGTCCTACTAGGAATAGGATTTGGGGGAAGGAGTCCTACTCCCGGTAGGAGTGGGACTCCTCCCTGCGCCTCCCTCCTAGCCGGCCGACCCCCTTGCCCCTGGCCTTTATTTACGGCGGCAGGGGGCACCGCATAGACACACAACTTGATCCTTGAGATCGTTCCTTAGCCGTGTGCGGTGCCCCCTGCAACCAAATTCCACCTCGATCGTACCATTGTAGTGCTTAGGCGAAGCCCTGCGTCGGTAGTACATCAAGATCGTCATCACGCCGTCGTGCTGACGAAACTCTTCCTCGACGCTTTGCTGGATCGGAGCCCGAGGAACGTCATTGAGCTGAACGTGTGCTAAGAACTCGGAGGTGCCGGAGTAACGGTGCTTGGATCGGTCGGATCGGGAAGAAGACGTACGACTACTTCCTCTACGTTGTGTGATCGCTTCCGCAGTCGGTCTGCGTTGGTACGTAGACAACACTCTCCCCTCTCGTTGCTGTGCATCACCATGATCTTGCGTGTGCGTAGGAAATTTTTTGAAATTACTGCGTTCCCCAACAGTGGCATCCGAGCCTAGGTTTTATGGTTTGATGTTATATGCACGAGTAGAACTCAAGTGAGTTGTGGGCGATACAAGTCATACTGCCTACCAGCATGTCATACTTTGGTTCGGCGGTATTGTTGGTTGAGACGATCCGGACCAACCTTACGCGTACTCTTACGCGAGACCGGTTCCGTCGACGTGCTTTGCACATAGATGGCTTGCGGAAGACTGTCTCTCCAACTTTAGTTGAACCAAGTGTGACTACGCCCGGTCCTTGAGAAGGTTAAAACGGAGTCTATTTGACGAACTATCGTTGTGGTTTTGATGCGTAGGTGAGATGAGTTCTTACTTAAGCCCGTAGCAGCCACGTAAAACTTGCAACAAACAAAGTAGAGGACGTCTAACTTGTTTTTGCAGGGTATGTTGTGATGTGATATGGTCAAAGCATGATGCTGATTTTATTGTATGAGATGATCATGTTTTGTAACTGAGTTATCGGCAACTGGCAGGAGCCATATGGTTGTCGCTTTATTGTATGCAATGCAATCGTGATGTAATGCTTTACTAGATTACTAAACGGTAGTAATAGTCGTGGAAGCATAAGATTGGCAAGACGACAACGATGCTACGATGGAGATCAAGGTGTCGCGCCGGTGACGATGGTGATCATGACGGTGCTTCGGAGATGGAGATCACAAGCACAAGATGATGATGGCCATATCATATCACTTATATTGATTGCATGTGATGTTTATCCTTTTATGCATCTTATCTTGCTTTGATTGACGGTAGCATTATAAGATGATCTCTCACTAAATTATCAAGAAGTGTTCTCCCTGAGTATGCACCGTTGCCAAAGTTCGTCGTGCCCAGACACCACGTGATGATCGGGTGTGATAAGCTCTACGTCCATCTACAACGGGTGCAAGCCAGTTTTGCACACGCAGAATACTCAGGTTAAACTTGACGAGCCTAGCATATGCAGATATGGCCTCGGAACACAGAGACCGAAAGGTCGAGCGTGAATCATATAGTAGATATGATCAACATGACGATGTTCACCATTGAAAACTACTCCATCTCACGTGATGATCGGTTATGGTTTAGTTGATTTGGATCACGTGATCACTTAGAGGATAAGAGGGATGTCTATCTAAGTGGGAGTTCCTAAGTAATTTGATTAACTGAACTTAAACTTATCATGAACTTAGTACCTGATAGTATCTTGCTTGTTTATGTTGCTTGTAGATAGATGGCTCGTGCTATTGTTCCGTTGAATTTTAATGCGTTCCTTGAGAAAGCAAAGTTGAAAGATGATGGTAGCAATTACACGGACTGGGTCCGTAACCTGAGGATTATCCTCATTGCTGCACAGAAGAATTACGTCCTGGAAGCACCGCTGGGTGACAGGCCTGCTGCTGGAGCAACGCCAGATGTTATGAACGTCTGGCAGAGCAAAGCTGATGACTACTCGATAGTTCAGTGTGCCATGCTTTACGGCTTAGAATCGGGACTTGAACGACGTTTTGAATGTCATGGAGCATATGAGATGTTCCAGGAGTTGAAGTTAATATTTCAAGCAAATGCCCGAATTGAGAGATATGAAGTCTCCAATAAGTTCTATAGCTGTAAGATGGAGGAGAACAGTTCTGTCAGTGAACATATACTCAAGATGTCTGGGTATAATAATCACTTGATTCAGATAGGAGTTAATCTTCCAGATGACTGCGTCATTGACAGAATTCTCCAATCACTGCCACCAAGCTACAAGAGCTTCGTGATGAACTATAATATGCAAGGGATGAACAAGACTATTCCCGAGCTCTTCGCAATGCTGAAAGCTGCGGAGGTAGAAATCAAGAAGGAGCATCAAGTGTTGATGGTTAACAAAACCTCTAGTTTCAAGAAAAGGGCAAAGGGAAGAAGAAGGGAAACTTCAAGAAGAACAGCAAGCAAGTTGCTGCTCAGGAGAAGAAACCCAAGTCTGGACCTAAGCCTGAAACTGAGTGCTTCTGCTGCAAGCAGACTGGTCACTGGAAGCGGAACTGCCCCAAGTATTTGGCGGATAAGAAGGATGGCAAAGTGAGCAAAGGTATATGTGATATACATGTTATTGATGTGTACCTTACTAGAGCTCGCAGTAGCACCTGGGTATTTGATACTGGTTCTGTTGCTAATATTTGCAACTCGAAACAGGGACTACGGAATAAGCGGACACTAGCAAAGGACGAGGTGACGATGCACATGGGAAACGGTTCCAAAGTCGATGTGATCGCGGTCGGCACGCTACCTCTACATCTACCTTCGGGATTAATATTAGACCTAAATAATTGTTATTTGGTGCCAGCGTTGAGCATGAACATTATATCTGGATCTTGTTTAATGCGAGACGGTTATTCATTTAAATCAGAGAATAATGGTTGTTCTATTTATATGAATAATATCTTTTTTGGTCATGCACCTTTGAAGAGTGGTCTATTCTTGTTGAATCTCGAAGATAGTGATACACATATTCATAATGTAGAAGCCAAAAGATGCAAAGTTAATAATGATAGTGCAACTTATTTGTGGCACTGCCGTTTAGGTCATATCGGTGTAAAGCGCATGAAGAAACTCCATACTGATGGGCTTTTGGAATCACTTGATTATGAATCACTTGGTACTTGCGAACCGTGCCTCATAGGCAAGATGACTAAAACACCGTTCTCCGGTACTATGGAGAGAGCAACGGATTTGTTGGAAATCATACATACCGATGTATGTGGTCCGATGAATATTGAGGCTCGCGGCGGATATCGTTATTTTCTCACCTTCACAGATGATTTAAGCAGATATGGGTATATCTACTTAATGAAACATAAGTCTGAAACATTTGAAAAGTTCAAGGAATTTCAGAGTGAAGTTGAAAATCATCGTAACAAGAAAATAAAATTTCTACGATCTGATCGTGGAGGAGAATATTTGAGTTACGAGTTTGGTGTACATTTGAAAAATTGTGGAATAGTTTCCCAACTCACGCCACCCGGAACACCACAGCGTAATGGTGTGTCCGAACGTCGTAATCGTACTTTACTAGATATGGTGCGATCTATGATGTCTCTTACTGATTTACCGCTATCGTTTTGGGGCTATGCTTTAGAGACGGCCGCATTCACATTAAATAGGGCACCATCAAAATCCGTTGAGACGACGCCTTATGAACTATGGTTTGGCAAGAAACCAAAGTTGTCATTTCTTAAAGTTTGGGGCTGCGATGCTTATGTGAAAAAGCTTCAACCTGATAAGCTCGAACCCAAAGCGGAGAAATGTGTCTTCATAGGCACCCAAAGGAAACTGTTGGGTATACCTTCTATCACAGATCCGAAGGCAAGACATTCGTTGCTAAGAATGGATCATTTCTAGAGAAGGAGTTTCTCTCGAAAGAAGTGAGTGGGAGGAAAGTAGAACTTGACGAGGTAACTGTACCTGCTCCCTTATTGGAAAATAGTACATCACAGAAAACTGTTTCTGCGACACCTATGCCAATCAGTGAGGAAGCTAATGATGATGATCATGAAGCTTCAGAGCAAGATACTACTGAACCACGTAGATCAACCAGAGTGAGATCCGCACCAGAGTGGTACGGTAATCCAGTTCTGGAAGTCATGATGCTAGATCATGATGAACCTACGAACTATGAAGAAGCGATGGTGAGCCCAGATTCCGCAAAGTGGCTTGAGGCCATGAAATCTGAGATGGGATCCATGTATGAGAACAAAGTATGGACTTTGGTTGACTTGCCCGATGATCGGCAAGCAATTGAGAATAAATGGATCTTCAAGAAAAAGACTGACGCTGACGGTAATGTTACTGTCTATAAAGCTCGACTTGTCGCAAAAGGTTTTCGACAAGTTCAAGGGGTTGACTACGATGAGACTTTCTCACCCGTAGCGATGCTTAAGTCCGTCAGAATTATGTTAGCAATTGCCGCATTTTATGATTATGAAATATGGCAAATGGATGTCAAAACTGCATTCCTGAATGGATTTCTGGAAGAAGAGTTGTATATGGTACAACCAGAAGGTTTTGTCGATCCAAAAGGAGCTAACAAAGTATGCAAACTCCAGCGATCCATTTATGGACTGGTACAAGCATCTCGGAGTTGGAATAAACGCTTTGATAGTGTGATCAAAGCATTTGGCTTTATACAGACTTTTGGAGAAGCCTGTATTTACAAGAAAGTGAGTGGGAGCTCTGTAGCATTTCTGATATTATATGTGGATGACATATTGCTAATTGGAAATGATATAGAATTTCTGGATAGCATAAAGGGATACTTGAATAAAAGTTTTTCGATGAAAGACCTCGGGGAAGCTGCATACATATTAGGCATAAAGATCTATAGAGATAGATCAAAACGCTTAATTGGACTTTCACAATGCACATACCTTGACAAAATTTTGAAGAAGTTCAAGATGGATCAAGCAAAGAAAGGGTTCTTGCCTGTACTACAAGGTGTGAAGTTGAGTAAGACTCAATGCCCGACCACTGCAGAAGATAGAGAGAAAATGAAAGATGTTCCCTATGCTTTAGCCATAGGCTCTATCATGTATGCAATGCTGTGTACCAGACCTGATGTGTGCCTTGCTATAAGTTTAGCAGGGAGGTACCAAAGTAATCCTGGAATGGATCACTGGACAGCGGTCAAGAATATCCTGAAATACCTGAAAAGGACTAAGGATATGTTTCTCGTATATGGAGGTGACAAAGAGCTCACCGTAAGAGGTTACGTTGATGCAAGCTTTGACACTGATCCGGACGATTCTAAATCGCAAACCGGATACGTGTTTACTTTAAACGGTGGAGCTGTCAGTTGGTGTAGTTCTAAACAAAGCGTCGTAGCGGGATCTACATGTGAAGCGGAGTACATAGCTGCTTCGGAAGCAGCAAACGAAGGAGTCTGGATGAAGGAGTTCATATCCGATCTAGGTGTCATACCTAGTGCATCGGGTCCAATGAAAATCTTCTGTGACAATACTGGTGCAATTGCCTTGGCAAAGGAATCCAGATTTCACAAAAGAACCAAACACATCAAGAGACGCTTCAACTCCATCCGGGATTTAGTCCAGGTGGGAGACATAGAGATTTGCAAGATACATACGGATCTGAATGTTGCAGACCCGTTGACTAAGCCTCTTCCACGAGCAAAACATGATCAGCACCAAGGCTCCATGGGTGTTAGAATCATTACAGTGTAATCTAGATTATTGACTCTAGTGCAAGTGGGAGACTGAAGGAAATATGCCCTAGAGGCAATAATAAAGATATTATTTATTTCCTTACATCATGATAAATGTTTATTATTCATGCTAGAATTGTATTAACCGGAAACATAATACATGTGTGAATACATAGACCAACAGAGTGTCACTAGTATGCCTCTACTTGACTAGCTCGTTAATCAAAGATGGTTATGTTTCCTAACCATGAACAAGGAGTTGTTATTTGATTAACAAGGTCACATCATTAGTAGAATGATCTGATTGACATGACCCATTCCATTAGCTTAGCACCCGATCGTTTAGTATGTTGCTATTGCTTTCTTCATGACTTATACATGTTCCTATAACTATGAGATTATGCAACTCCCGTTTACCGGAGGAACACTTTGGGTACTACCAAACGTCACAACGTAACTGGGTGATTATAAAGGAGTACTACAGGTGTCTCCAATGGGAGATGTTGGGTTGGCGTATTTCGAGATTAGGGTTTGTCACTCCGATTGTCGGAGAGGTATCTCTGGGCCCTCTCGGTAATGCACATCACATAAGCCTTGCAAGCACTGCAACTAATAAGTTAGTTGTGAGATGATGTATTACGGAACGAGTAAAGAGACTTGCCGGTAACGAGATTGAACTAGGTATTGGATACCGACGATCGAATCTCGGGCAAGTAACATACCGATGACAAAGGGAACAACGTATGTTGTTATGCGGTCTGACCGATTAAGATCTTCGTAGAATATGTAGGAGCCAATATGGGCATCCAGGTCCCGCTATTGGTTATTGACCGGAGACGTGTCTCGGTCATGTCTACATTGTTCTCGAACCGTAGGGTCCGCACGCTTAACGTTACGATGACAGTTATTATGAGTTTATGCATTTTGATGTACCGAAGGTTGTTCGGAGTCCCGGATGAGATCACGGACATGACGAGGAGTCTCGAAATGGTCGAGACGTAAAGATTGATATATTGGAAGCCTATGTTTGGGCACCGGAAGTGTTCCGGGTGAAATCGGGATTTTACCGGATTACCGGGAGGGTTACCGGAACCCCCCGGGAGGCAAATGGGCCTATTGGGCCTTAGTGGAAAAGAGAGAAGGGGCAGCCCACAGGCTAGCCGGCCGACCCCCCCTTCCCTAGTCCTATTAGGACTAGGAGAAGGGGCCGGCCCCCGTCTCTTCTCTTTCTCCCGAAGAGTCCTACTAGGAATAGGATTTGGGGGAAGGAGTCCTACTCCCGGTAGGAGTGGGACTCCTCCCTGCGCCTCCCTCCTAGCCGGCCGACCCCCTTGCCCCTGGCCTTTATATACGGGGGCAAGGGGCACCCCATAGACACACAACTTGATCCTTGAGATCGTTCCTTAGCCGTGTGCGGTGCCCCCTACAACCAAATTCCACCTCGATCGTACCGTTGTAGTGCTTAGGCGAAGCCCTGCGTCGGTAGTACATCAAGATCGTCATCACGCCGTTGTGCTGACGAAACTCTTCCTCGACGCTTTGCTGGATCGGAGCCCAAGGAACGTCATCGAGCTGAACGTGTGCTAAGAACTCGGAGGTGCCGGAGTAACGGTGCTTGGATCAGTCGGATCGGGAAGAAGACGTACGACTACTTCCTCTACGTTGTGTGATCGCTTCCGCAGTCGGTCTGCGTTGGTACGTAGACAACACTCTCCCCTCTCGTTGCTGTGCATCACCATGATCTTGCGTGTGCGTAGGAAATTTTTTGAAATTACTGCATTCCCCAACATCTTCCTTGTTCTTCGAAAAGACCAGAATGTCGTCGAGATAGACCAAAACGAAGTCATTTGTGTTGGCGTTGAAGATGAAGTTCATCATGCGAGAGAAAGTCGGAGGAGCGTTGACGAGGCCAAAAGACATGAAACCATAGCTTGTTCTGAAAGCCGTCTTGGGAATATCTTGCTCACGGATTCGAATCTGGTGATAACCCATACGGAGATCAAGCTTGGAGAATACTTGGGCACCTTTGAGTTATTCGAACAGCTTATTGATGTTGGGAAGTGGGTACTTGTTCTTGATAGTCTTCTTGTTCAATGGACGGTAGTCAACACAAAGTCGGTACGTTCCATCCTTCTTCTTCACGAAAAGTACTCCACAACCCCACGAAGAAGAACTAGGTCGGATGAGACACATTTGTTCTTGAATATCGAGTTGCTTCTTCAGCTCCTTCAACTCTTCAGGTCCGAGCTTGTAAGGACGTTTGCAAACCGGTTCCGTGCCAGGCTCAAGATTGATGACGAATTCAACTGGCCGGTGCGGAGGCATTCCTGGAAGCTCTTCTGGAAAGACGTCTTGATATTCGCAAACGACTGGAATTTGAGAGATGGCATCGAGTTCACCCTTCTCATTGAGAGAAAATAGGAGGATGGTATTATCCTGAGCGGCAAAGACAATTACATCCTCAGATGAATGAGTCAATTGAATCTTCCTGGCTGCACAATCAAGCTGAGCCTTGTGCTTAGAAAGCCAGTCCATTCCAAGAATAAGATCAATATCTGAGTTACCAAGGACCATTGGAGAAGCTAGAAACTTAAAATCACCCATCATGATAGAAATATCTGGGACCTCGTGGTTAGCGAGCAAACATTTACCCGGTGAGACAACTGCTAACGGTTTATGCAAAACTTGAGAAGACAACTCATGCTTAGATGCAAAAGGTCTCGAGATGAAACAATGAGATGCACCAGTGTGAAAAAGTACTTTTGGAGGAACATCGTTAACAGGAAGGTTACCCATGATGACATCTGACGAGTCCTCTGCCTGAGCTGCATTCATCAAGTTGACCTTGGCGTGCTTGGGGTTATGCTTGACCACAGCTGTACTTGCCGATCTCACAGGAGGAGAAGGAGGAAGACGCCTCTGATTAAAGCATTTGTTGGCATAGTGGCCCTTCTGTTGGCACTTGTTGCACGTGACCTCTGAAAGCGGATGGTGATACGGAGCACTCGATCTTGCAGCTTGAGACGAAGTCTTGTTCTGAAAGCCAGGGTAGGGTGGGTGGGAAGATCCACGGTCACCTTTGCTCTTCTGTTGATACGGCTGACGGAACGGAGGAGGCGGAAGCCAATACTTCTGCTGCTTAGCCACTTGAGTTGAGGAAGAAGGAGTAGCATCTCTGACTCTCTTCTTGGAAGCATCACACTTCAGTTGAGTAGCCTCTTGCTTCAATGCCATGTTGTAAAACTCATCGTACCTCCTGGGCTCAAAGAGAACGAGAGCTAGCTGGATTTCTTCTCTGAGACCACCTCTGAACTGATATATCATTCTCTTCTCGTCAGGGACGTCCTGCGTAGCAAAGCGGGCGAGCTTCTGAAACAACTTGTTGTAGTCATAGATAGACATAGAGCCTTGCTTCAGGTTGCGGAATTCCTCACGCTTGCTTTCAACCACGCTCTGAGGAATATGATGAGCTTTGAAGTCTTGATGGAATTCATCCCAGGTAATCTCACGGCCTCCTCTGGAATCTTTGTACTGCTGAAACCATTCTGCAGCTTGGTCTTTGAGTTGGAAGGAAGCGAACTTGACAAAGTCCTCATGCCTGATGTTACTGCACTCGAAATGCTTGCACAAGTCCATGAGCCAATCGTCAGCATCAGTTGCCTCAACACAATTGCTGAAGGTCTTTGGCTGGTTAGCAAGGAAGTGGTTGAGTGTAGCAAAGTGATTCTGATTGTTGCCTTGGTTGCCTTGGTTCGCTTGTTTGCGCTCTTGAAGAATTTGCATGATCAACTGCGTGTTTGCATTGGTAGCGGCCATCACAGCTTGCCATGCCTCCGGAGGAGGTGGTGGTGGTGGCGGATCAGGATTTGGAGTCGTGCACGTTGGAGGAGCCATGCTGAAGAGGATGACATCCATTAGCACATTGATAGATAAGATTGAAGCTGAATCGAGCGGGTTGAAATTTCAACATATAGTCTTCACATCCGAACAAAATGAACGAATGCATTCCAATTGCACATATCCATAAATCAACAAGGTACAGAGCAAGAATGAATACTCGGTAAAGACCACCCAATCTCAACCAAATATCCGTGGAAGAAGAACTAGAGCTACAAGAATTCCCACCTATGAAACACCCGAACCTTTCCGGTTATGCAATCGGGTGTTGGGGATACAGGGGAAGCATAATATCTCACCCAAATCTAGCAAACCCTACATCCAGCTGTATCCATCCTTCAACACATAACCGAGAAAAACTTCGGAAATCGTCTACCTCAACCTTTGAAAAGCATCCGTTATACAAGTTATGGCAATACTCCCGAATCCCGCCCCAGTCCTGGGTGGCGTCAAGGTTATCTCACCAACAACTGCATAAAAGAGATTTTCGATGTCGGCGAACTAAATCAGGTATTCCAGAACTGCAACGATAAAATTGTGATGACAACACCTCGGAGCTCAACTCCCCGGGACACTGCCACAACCCCTAAATGACAGGAGGCACCAAGAACAATGTTCTCGTCACAAATCGATTGGAACGATTCCAAGATACCCGCATGATCCTAAATTTTTTTTAGTGAAATTTGAGAAGAGAAGAGTCAAAACTCTACGTCAGGATGCCTTACCAGAGCGATGAAGGGACTGGGGAGTAAAAAAAATTCCTAAACTCTCCGATATATAATTCCTAAATGACTCAAAACATTTTTCTAGAGTCAACAGCGGCAGCTAATTCGATCAAGCAGTGGGGCTCCTAAGGTCGGGGAAGGCTCTGATTACCAACTTGGAACGCCCTCAATGCGGCTATATCTCCTACGTGTCGGAGCACGACTTAGAGGCATAACCGCAATGAAAGCAATGTCGCAAGTAAGGTAATATTCACAACAACCCATGTAAATAGATAATAAGGGGAAAGGTACATAGTTGGCTTACACTCGCCACGTCACATGAAGTACATAAATAGCATTACATCATCCAATGCACTCATGGTCCGAATACGGTACCAAAATAAAAGATCAACCCCAACATGCGACATAGTCCCGATCGCCCCAACTGGGCACCACTACTGATCATCAGGGAAAGACACATAGTAACGGTGTGAGTCTTCATCGAACTCCCACTTGAGCTCAAGCGCATCATCTGGAATGGAGTCATCAGGCCCTGCATCTGGTTTGGAAGTAATCTGTGAGACACGGGGACTCAGCAATCTCGCACCCTCGCGATCAAGACTATTTAAGCTTATACGTAAGGCAAGGTAATATGTGGAGCTGCAGCAAGCGACTAGCATATGTGGTGGCTAACCTGTTCGCAAAAGAGAGCGAGAAGAGAAGGCAAAGTGCGAACAAAGAACTAGAGAACAACCTACGCAAACATTACTCCAACACCGTGTTCACTTCCCGGACTCCGTCGAGAAGAGACCATCACGGTAACACACTCAATTGATTCATTTTAGTTAAGTTAAGGTTCAAGTTATCTACAACCGGACATTAACAAATTCCCATCTGCCCATAACCACGGGCACGGCTTTCGAAAGTTCAAATCCCCGCAAGGGAGTCCCAACTTAGCCCATGACAAGCTCTCACGGTCAACGAAGGATATACCTTCTCCCGAGACATTCCGATCAGACTCGGTATCCGGGTTCTACAAGACAACTTCGACAAGTTAAAACAAATCCAGCAACATCGCCCGAATGTGCCGACAAATCCCGATAGGAGCTGCACATATCTCGTTCTCAGGGCACACTCAGATTGTCCAAACTTCCGGTAGGCCAGCCCAGAGTTGCCCCTAGTGGCTACCGGCGGCTGACGAGGTGGACCAACACTCAGAGGAGCACTGGCCCGGGGGATTTAAATAAGATGACCCTTGGGCTCCGGAAACCCAAGGGAAAAAGAGGCTAGGTGGAAAATGATAAAACCAAGGTTGGGCATTGCTGGAACAGTTTTATTCAAGCGATTTGTCAAGGGGTTACCATTATTACCCAACCGCGTAAGGAACGCAAAAATCCAGGAACATAACACCGATATGACGGAAACTAGGGCGGCAAGAGTGGAAGAAAACACTAGGCAAAAGGCCGAGCCTTCCACCCTTTACCAAGTATATAGATGCATTAAGATAACACGATTATATAGTGATATCCCAACAAGAAAATAATGTTCCAACAAGGAACGATCTCCAATCTTCACCTGCATGTAGCAACGCTATAAGAGGGGCTGAGCAAAGCGGTAACATAGCCAATCAACAGTTGGCTAGGACATGGTGGGTTAGAGGTTTGACATGGCAATTTGGGAGGCATGATAAGAAAGTGGTAGGCATCGTAGCATAGGCATAGCAAAAGAGCGAGCAACTAGCAAAGCAAAGATAGAAGTGATTTCGAGGGTATGATCATCTTGCCTGCAAAGTTGTCAAAGTTGACTGGATCCTCGAAAGAAAACTCAACGGGCTCCTCGTTAGCGAACTCGTCTCCTGGCTCGACCCAAACAAGACAAACAAGCAAAAGGAACACAATCAACCACGTGCAATGCTCAAACAACAAGATACAAACATGGTATGCTATGCGGGATGCGGTATGTGATGCATATGCAAGATTTGACAAGGAATGATTGAACCTGGCCTCAACTTGGAAATCCAAGTGTGCCACTGGAAAGGTGAGGTGATTTCGGATGAAATCGATATAAAGAACACCGGAATCGGAGGCACGGTTTGGAAATGGCAAGCAAAACAAATATGGCACCGGTCTGCGATAAACAGCAAGTAGCCATCTAAATGCATCAAGATAATTATGCAACAACACTCAAACATGGCAAAAAAATACATGTCATGGATCAACTCATGATTCTTGACAAAAGATGAACACTGAGCTACGGCCAATTCATCCATTAACAGGTTCAAACAAGCATGGCAAAAATGCAAACGGTAAACAGATTTCAGACTTAGTGAAATTAACACAAGTCTGCAATTTCAGATCAGGTAGCACACTTTGGAGCAGGAAAACAACATGCTACAGGAACTTAAAATGGAAAATCAAGGCATGACATGGAGCTACTCAAAGATCTTAACAAAAGTACCTTAGTGACCTTGAGCCAAAAGGGATCAGAAAATACAATTGCAAGCATGTGAACATGGCAAAAACATAATCAGATCTCAGACTTAGAAAAACTGGAGCATGCAAATCTATTAACGAGTAGGCATGTTTACGAGCTCGATGCACTCAATACAGAGCAAGGCATGACAATCTAAGGATACACCCATCAAGAATAAATGTTATATAAGCTAGACATGGCAAGAACAACAACATAGCATGCACGGATCAATAACAACATCCTCGTCAAAATCGCTAACAAGTAGACAATCTGCCAGGAATTCCGAAATAGGAAAAGTAGAGCTCGATTGACTCGAGCTAGGGTGCTCCATAATTGCAAACAAAGACATGGATGGATAGAGCACCACAATATTAACAAATCATCCTTACTGATAATCCTCAAAAGAGGCACGGATCACTAGGAAACAACATGAACATATAGCATATTGATAAAAACATATCAAGGACTTAGTGAAATCCTAAGTCCCTGAAATCAGCATTAACGAATGCACTACTTTGCAAGCTTGTGCTAGTCACCACACATATCACAAAAATACATGGATAGCACCTCTAGAAAGATGGCAAATCATATAACAAAACTCAAGAAGAGCTCAGGAGCATATCATGCACACATTAATCATGGCAAAAATGACAAATAGCTATTTGGTGCAGCAGATCTGACAATTAACTCAAATAGCTCTCTTCCAACAGCATTTTGGGCATCAAGATGAGCTCAAATGAAAATGATGCAATGAGATGAAAAGATGTGCTCTCTGAGACGAACATTTTGATATGCTACACGCCCAAAACGGATCTACGGATGCAAAGTTACGGCATGATGAAGATGGCAAAATAAATAAGGAGGGAGTGGGAAAAGTCAACCGTCGTTTTGGATCCAGATATAGGGTTTCGGTCACTGTAGCATGCACTGTAGCAGAACGAGGATGGGGTCACCGGAAATGGCCGCGGCGGTGGCTGGACTTGACGTGGGACACGCCGGACTTGGCGAATCCTACCGGAGAAGGACGTGGGCGCGGTGTCGCGGTGGCCGGGCGCGGTCTCCGGCGCCGGTTGGTGGCGCGGACGAGGCGGTGGGATCGGCGTTCCGGTGGGGCGGCACGGTCACCGGCGAGGGTGCGGCTGCCGGCGTCGGCTTCGTGCGGCGGCGCGGTGTCGCCGGGCGGCGGGAAGGAGGCGGCGGGGCGCGGTAGGGGGCGGCGCGTGGGAGCGGGCCACGGGGGCTGGATCTGGGCCCGTCGGGCCTCGGCGGCGTGCGGGTCGGCGGCGGTGGCATCGCGGCACGGGAGTGGTTGGCGGCGGTGTGTGGCGCCGGTGGACAATGTCCGGCGCGCGGAGGAGCTGATCTAGGGTTAGGCGGGAGAGGAGACCCGTGAATTTCGGAGGTGAATCTTTAAATAGGCATAGAGGGAGCTAGGAGAGTCCAAATGAGGTGCGGTTTTCAGCCATGTGATCGTGATCGAACGCTCTAGATGATGGAGAGGGTTTTGGTGGGTTTTGGGAGAAATTGTAGGGGTGTTGGGCTGCAACACACAAGAGGCCTTCTCGGTCCCTCGGTTAACCGTTGGAGTATCAAACAAAGTCCAAATGGTACGAAACTTGACAGGCGGTCTACTGGTAGTAAACTAGGGCCGCCTATAAAGTCTCGGTCCAATCCGGAAATGTTTAATCCCCACACACGAAAAGAAGGTAGAAATGACCACCGGAGGAGATAGGAGCGCCGGAATGCAAAACGGACAACGGGGAAAATGCTCGGATGCATGAGACGAACACGTATGCAAATGCAATGCACATGATGACATGATATGAGATGCATGACAACGACAACAACACACGGAGACAAAAACCCGAACCCGAGGAAATAAAATAACTTAGTGCCGGAAACGGCAAGAGTTGCAGTACATATTAGGTAAATTACATCCGGGGTGTTACAGTGTTTGATCTCTCTCTCCCTCCCTCTCTCTCCCTCTCTCGTGTTCTTGATTTAGAACGATCTTGATGTATCGCGGGCTTTGCTACTATAGTTGGATCTTACGTTTCTCCTCCCCCTCTTCTCTCTTATAATGAATTGAGTTTCCCCTTTGAAGTAATCTTATCGAATTGAGTCTTTAAAGATTTGAGAACACTTGATGTATGTCTTGCCGTGCGTATCTGTGGTGACAATGGGATACCACGTGATTCACTTGATGTATGTTTTGGTGATCAACTTGCGGGTTCCGCCCATGAACCTATGAATAGGGGTTGGCACATGTTTTCGTCATGATTCTCTAGTAGAAACTTTGGGGCACTCTTTGAGGTTCTATGTGCTAGTTGAATAGATGAATCTGAGATTGTGTGACGCATATCGTATAACCATACCCACGGATACTTGAGGTGACATTGGAGTATCTAGGTGACATTAGGGTTTTGGTTGATTTGTGTCTTAAGGTGTTATTCTAGTATGAACTCTAGGGCTGTTTGTGACACCTATTGGAATAGCCCAACGGATTGATTGGAAAGAATAACTTTGAGGTGGTTTCGTACCCTACCATAATCTCTTCGTTCGTTCTCCGCTATTAGTGACTTTGGAGTGACTCTTTGTTGCATGTTGAGGGATAGTTATGTGATCCAATTATGATATTATTGTTGAGGGAACTTACACTAGTGAAAGTATGAACCCTAGGCCTTGTTTCAATGCATTGCAATATCGTTTATGCTCACTTTTATCACTTGTTACCTTGCTGTTTTTATAATTTCATATTACAAATACCTTTATCTACTATCCATATACCACTTGTTTCACCATCTCTTCGCCGAACTAGTGCACCTATACAATTTACCGTTGTATTGGGTGTGTTGGGGACACAAGAGACTCTTTGTTATTTGGTTGCAGGGTTGCTTAAGAGAGACCATCTTCCTCCTATGCCTCCTACAGATTGATAAACCTTAGGTCATCCACTTGAGGGAAATTTTCTACTGTCCTACAAACCTCTGCACTTGGAGGCCCAACAATGTCTACAAGAAGAAGGTTGTGTAGTAGACATCAGAGGGTCGCTCCATTCGACAATTTGCGCCAGCCAGACCATGTCTGACTCTGAATTGCCGAGTACTTTTTTGATTAATCATGTAACTGCCTGTTAGCGACTGATTGCTTTTTTGCTTTGCTTGTTATCTTTCAGGTTCTTATCGAGATGTATTCAATGCCGAACGAAGAGCAGGAGCAGGACTCGGAAGAGGAGGCGAGTGGAGGCGATAGCGGCGAGTGGCACTCGAACGAGGAGGAGGGTGAGGAGAGCGGTGACCCGAGTGACAAGAAGAGGTCGACTCGCCTCCTCGCAGAGAAAAATGGTCCAAGCACGCTCACGACCCGGAAAGCCTCCATGACATGGTGGCCGCACCAACTGGGAAGTCTTCGAAGCGTCCCCCGACGTTCTCTCCGGTGATGACTGAGAGGACACCGAAGCAATCTAAAGTTGCACCTCCTCCAGCACCAAAACCACCAAGGGCTGCATCATCCAAACCTCCGAAGTCTTTGCCCAAGATCAAAATGGTCATTCTTACTATCTCTGGGTAATAATCCGACCTGATTATTTGGTTGACTCGGTGTAACAAACGTGATTGACTGAAATTGAATTTTGCAGAGCTGCTAGCTCTGGGACTCCCACCCGCCAGTATGAAGAGGAGGAAATGGAAGATGCGGTCACCTCCAACCCAGGTACAACTCTCGTGATATTGTTCTTGATTATATGGTCGATTAAATTCTGGCAACTCATCTAGGGTCGACTGATTTCTTTGCAGCCCCTCCCAATGTCATTGAACTTCCGGATGATGTCGAGGACGTGTCGCTGAGGCCTAGGAAGAAGAAGGCAACAGCTGGCAAGACATCCTAGTCGTAACCGGCGGCGGAGCCAGTAGTTCAATAGCTCGAAGATGCAAGTAAGGTTTCTGTAACCTTTGCTGACCCCGGGTCGAGTGCGCGCCCCGCTTCGTTGACTGCCCCAGTGCTTGGTTCAACCATCCAACTTCATGCCTCAGATCTCTAAGCCACTGCGTCTGGACCATCTGTCCCCTTCTTTGACACTCATCATGTTCTAGAAAGCCAGTCAGATGACGCTGCGGAGGCCATTCGTCAGGCTGGCATAATGATGGAGTGGGTGAAGGCGGTGCACGAAAGCAGTCAGGCTGCTTATGATGCCAGCGCAGCTCTTCGGGCCAATGTCCAGGTAAGTTGACTTCCGACTGAACTTGGTCTATTAGGATATGTTACCCGAATATTTTCCTTCACGCAATCTTTCATTGTCTTGCACTTCGAGACTGTACACCCACTTGGTGTTTTGTCATCTTTATCATTTTCGCTCTTCCACTCGACTTGGTCGAGTGGGATCTGTAGCAGTGGGAGCACGCTAAGTGCACCCACTGGGTGTAGTCCCCGAGACCGCAATCGACTGCTGGCATTCGGTTGGGGTCTGAGCACTACTTTCTCTGTTTTTTTACTCAGTCTGGGTGGACCAGCTGAGTGGAACCCAAACCAGTGGGGGCACGCTAAGTCCACCCACTGGGTGTAGTCCCTAAGACCGCGGTCGACTACTGGCAGTCGGTTGGGGTCTGAGTAGTCTTGAAGTTTTATTCACTCGGAAGTAAATAATCTTTGATCATGTCTTTTACTTACTATAGAAATCATGTACGCTTATCTCCAAGTTGGCCGAATTTGAGGAAAAGTGAAGGCAACTCAACCTTGATCTGGAGCTGGCTCAGCAGAACTTAAAGAAGGCTCAAGATGAAGTCGCTGGTACGGAAGGTAACGGCCTGTCGACTGCTTATATTGACCATCCATCAAGTTATCTCTTCGTTCTTCTGTTTGATCTAAATGTGTATTTTGCAGATAAAATGAGGTTGGCCCTGGAGAAGAAGGACTTGGACCTGGAAACTGCGTAGAAGGAGGCTCAGGAGAAGACTGCCCTTGCTGACCAGAAACTGGCTTTAGTCGGAGCGCTAGAGGAGGAAATCAAAAAGTTGAAGTCGTCTCTCACCAAATTCTACCGAGAGGTGACTCGTCTAAAAAAAGATAAAGTGCCTCTGAACGACCAACTAGAAAGCATGACTCGTAGGAGGAATGATTTGGAGGCTTATCTGAAAGCCCTCACCAAGAAACTCTTTCTTATGCTCGAAGGTACCCCTTTTTACCCGACTGTTTTACTGTTTGCAAGTTAGTCCTGACCAGTCGACTCATTAGCTCATTGACTCTGCAGAATTCTGCCAAAACTTTGAAGAGGAGACTGGACGGGTCGAGACGGGCTTGGATCATATTCTTTCTCTAGTCGGTGACGAGGCTGCCATGAATGTGCTTTGACTGGAATCCCGTGTCGCCAATGTTACAGGTTATCTTGCCCGTCTGAAGGTGGTGGTGTCACGCATTGACTCATCACTCTGGCCAAGGGCAAGGCTTCAGAATGATCTCGAGTCTCTGATGACTCGGCTCAATGAGGTCCCCAGTCGAGTGCAGGAATGTAAGAAGTCCTCTGCCCGATGCGGCACTGACATGGCTCTGTCGCTGGTTAGGGTCCATTGCAAAGAAGCTCGAGAAGAGAAGCTGGCAGCGATCAAGGTCGCCAACACCAAAAGGCACGACTTCCAATCCTTCATGGAGACTTTCATTGCTACTTCCACTCGAATCGCGGATGGGATCGATTTGGACGAGTTCGTCGAGCCTGCAAGCCCTCCTCCTACCGAGTGAACAAACTTGATACACAAACTTCCTTTAAATTTGCCTCGGAATGCCGAGGGATTTTTGTAACCATTAAACTCCTTCAGGCCTGATGCCCGAGTACTATTATCTTCATCCTGAAACTCTTGAGGTTTTATCCGATCTTGGTTTATCTCCTGCATGTGGTTGTGTGTGCCTTCGAGTGGAGCTTATTCTTCACTCGGAATATTTCTTGAAATGCAGCTTCGAGGGAGATACCTCAGTGGACCTGCGCCTCTCCAACCTTGCGGATAGGGATGGAGCGCACGTTGTGCTTGTGGCACATCTTCGAGGAGAGAGTTGCAGTCGACCTGCACCTCGTCGTCCTTGTGGATAGGGATGGAGCGTGCGTTGTACTTGTGACGTAGCTCCGAGGAGAGAGGTACAATTGACCTGCACCTCGTCATCCTTGCGGACAGGGATGGAGCGCGCGTTGTACTTGTGGCGTAGCTCCGAGGTGAAGGTTGTGTTCAACCTGCACCTCGTCATCCTTGCAGATAGGGATGGAGCGCACGTTGTACTTGTGCCGTAGCTCCGAGGAAAGAGTTGCAGTCGACCCGGACCTCGTCGTCCTTGCGGATAGGGAAGGAGCGCGCGTTGTACTTGTGGCGTAGCTCCGACATGAAGGTTGCATTCGACCTGCACCTCGTCATCCTTGTGGATAGGGATGGAGCGCGCATTGTACTTGTGGCGTAGCTCCGAGGTGAAGGTTGCATTCGACCTCCAACTCATCATCCTTGCGGATAGGGATGGAGCACACATTGTACTTGTGGCGTAGCTCCGAGGAGAGAGTTGTAGTCGACCTGCACCTCATCATCTTTGTGGATAGGGATGGAGCGCATGTTGTACTTGTGGCGTAGCTCCGAGGTGAAGGATGCATTAGACCTGCACTTCATCATCTTAGGCGAGTATTGTACTATAGCTAAGCCCCCGAGTGTGAGGTTTGCTCATCACTCGGGAGGACTTTTAATACTTCGGCGAGTACTGGACTGCAGCTAAGCCCCTGAGTGTGAGGTTTGCTCATCACTCGGTAGGAGTTTTAATACTTGGTCAAGTACTGGACTGCAGCTAAGCCCCCGAGTGTGAAGTTTGCTCATCACTCGGTAGGATTTTTAATACTTAGGCGAGTACTGGAATGCAGCTAAGCCTCCGAGAGTGAGGTTTACTCATCATTCGGTAGGTTTTTTAAATACTTAGGCGAGTACTGGACTGCAGGTAAGCCCCCGAGTGTGAGGTTTGCTCATCAGTCGGTAGGATTTTAATACTTACGCGGGTACTGGACTGCAGCTAAGCCCCCGAGTGTGAGGTTTGCTCATCACTCGGTAGGATTTTTAATACTTAGGCAAGTACCAGACTGCAGCTAAGCCACCGAGTGTGAGGTTTGCTCATCATTCAGTAGGTTTTTTTAATACTTAGGCGAGTACTAGACTGCAGCTATGCCCCCGAGTGTGAGGTTTGCTCATCACTCGGTAGGATTTTTAATACTTAGGCGAGACCTGGACTGCCGCTAAGCTCCCGAGTGTGAGGTTTGTTCATCACTCGGTAGGATTTTAAAACATAGGCGAGTCCTGGAGTGCAACTAAGCCCCCGACTGAGAGGCTTGCTTGCCACTCGGTACGATTTTCAATACTTAGGGGAGTACTGGACTGCAGCTAAGCTCCCGAGTGAGGAGCTTACTCGCGACTTGGTGGGATTTTCAAAACTTAAGCGAGTACTGGACTACAGCTAAGCCCCCAAGTGAGAGACTTACTCGCCACTCGGTAGGATTTTCAATACTTAGGCAAGTACTGGACTGCAGCTAAGCCCCCGAGTGAGAGACTTGCGCACCACTCGGTAGGACTTTTAGTACTTAGGCGAGTACTGGACTGCAGCTAAGCCCCCGAGTGAGAGACTTGCTCAACACTCGATAGGATTTGTAATACTTAGGCGAGGACTGGACTGCGGCTAAGCCTCCGAGTGAGAGACTTGCTCGCCACTCGGTAGGATTTTCAATACTTAGGCGAGTACTGGACTGCAGCTAAGCCCCCGAGTGAGAGACTTGCTCACCACTCGGTAGGATTTTCAACACTTAGGTGAGTACTGTACTGCAGCTAAGCCTCCGAGTGAGAGACTTGCTCACCACTCGGTAGGATTTTTAATACTTAGGTGAGTACTGGACTCAAGCTAACCCCCCGAGTTAGAGACTTGCTCGCCACTCGGTAGGATTTTCCATAGTTAGGCGAACGGATTCGCAGTTAAGCCACCCACTGGGGGATTTTAGACACAAACGCAAGTAATTGACAATCATTCTAGAAGACTATAAAACTCTTATCATTGATAAACAATCTACAAATGTGCTTCTTATTACATCTCAATAAACTGAGTGCTTAAGTATAAAAGGGGCGGAGTAGCTCCGCATTCCAAGCGCGCGGCTCGTCTTTCTTGTTCTCGACATTATACAGGTGGTACGCTCCGTTGTGGAGCACTCTGGTGACAACGAAGGGGCCTTCCCAGGAAGGCGCAAGCTTGTGTGATTTCTTCTGATCCACTCGAAGAACCAAGTCTCCTTCTTGAAATGCTCAACCCCTTACATTTCTGGCGTGGAATCGACGCTGATCTTGTTGATAAATGGTCGATCAGATCAAGGCCATCTCCCTTTCTTCCTCAAGGAGATCAACTACATCTTGCCGTGCCTGTTCTGCTTCTTATTCTGAGAAAAGCTCGACTTGGGGCGCATTGTGGAGAAAGTCACTCGGAAGTACAGCTTCGGCTCCATAAACCAAGAAAAAGGGAGTTCTGCCAGTCGACCGATTGGGAGTTGTCCTTAGTCCCCACAATACCGATGGAAGTTCATCGACCCAGGCTCCTACTGCCTATTTGAGATCACGCACCTGTCGGGGTTTCAGTCCTTTGAGAATCAATCCATTTTCTCTTTCACCTTGCCCATTCGACTAGGGGTGGGCGACTGAAGCATAGTCGACTCGAGTACCTTCAAAAGCACAAAAAGTCCTAAACTCATCAGAATCGAAGTTTGCCCCATTGTCAGTGATGATGTTGTGTGGAACACCATATCTGAATGTTAACTCTATGATGAAGCTGACAGTAGTGCTGGCTTCAAGGTTCTTGATAGGCTTGGCTTCAATCCATTTGGTGAACATGTTGACTGCTACAAGCACAAGAGTGAATCCGCTCCTACCAGTCCTCAGAGGTCCAAGCATATCCAATCCCCAAACAGCAAAAGGCCAGACGAGTGGAATGGTCTTCAGGGCCGACGCATGCGTGTGAGACATGTTGGAGTAAAATTGGCAACCTTCACATTTGTCGACTATTTCTTTTGCCATCTCATTCGCTCGTGGCTAGTAAAATCCCGCTCGGTATGCTTTGGCCACAATGGTTCGAGAGGACCCATGGTGACCACAGGTCCCCGAATGGATGTCATTGAGGATCACTCGACCTTCTTCAGGCGTTATGCATTTCTGGCAGACTCCAGTCACACTTTCTCTAAACAACTGTCCTCTTATCACGGTAAAGGCTTTGGATCGGCGGACGATCTGTCGAGGCTCGTCTTTGTGAAGGAAATATGCCCTCGAGGCAATAATAAAGTTATTATTTATTTCCTTATATCATGATAAATGTTTATTATTCATGCTAGAATTATATTAACCAGAAACATAATACATGTGTGAATACATAGACAAACTTAGTGTCACTAGTATGCCTCTACTTGACTAGCTCGTTAATCAAAGATGGTTATGTTTCCTAACCATGAACAAGGTGTTGTTATTTGATTAATGAGGTCACATCATTAGTTGAATGATCTGATTGACATGACCCACTTCATTAGCTTAGCACCCGATCGTTTAGTATGTTGCTATTGCTTCTTCATGACTTATACATGTTCCTATGGCTATGAGATTATGCAACTCCCGTTTACCGGAGGAACACTTTGTGTGCTACCAAACATCACAACGTAACTGGGTGATTATAAAGGAGCTCTACAGGTGTCTCCAAAGGTAGATGTTGGGTTGGCGTATTTCGAGATTAGGATTTGTCACTCCGATTGTCGGAGAGGTATCTCTGGGCCCTCTCGGTAATGCACATCACATAAGCCTTGCAAGCATTACAACTAATGAGTTAGTTGCGAGATGATGTATTACGGAACGAGTAAAGAGACTTGCCAGTAACGAGATTGAACTAGGCATTGGATACCGACAATCGAATCTCGGGCAAGTAACATACCGATGACAAAGGGAAAAACGTGTGTTGTTATGCGGTCTGACCGATAAAGATCTTCGTAGAATACGTAGGAGCCAATATGGGCATCCAGGTCCCGCTATTGGTTATTGACCGGAGATGTGTCTCGGTCATGTCTACATTGTTCTCGAACCGTAGGGTCCGCATGCTTAACGTTACAATGACAGTTATTATGAGTTTATGCATTTTGATGTACCGAAGGTTGTTCGGAGTCCCGGATGTGATCACGGACGTGACAAGGAGTCTCGAAATGGTCGAGACATAAAGATTGATATATTGGAAGCCTATGTTTGGACATTGGAAGTGTTCCGGGTGAAATCGGGATTTTACCGGAGTACCGGGAGGTTACCGGAACCTCCCGGGAACCATATGGGCCTTAGTGGGCTTTTAGTGGAAAGGTGAAAGGGGCAGCCCAATGTGGCTGCGCGCCTCCCCCCTCCCCTAGTCCTATTAGGACTAGGAGAGGTGGCCGGCCCCCCTTCTCTCTCTCCCCACTTGAGGATTCCTATTCCAACTAGGATTGGGGGGGGGGAGTCCTACTCCCGGTAGGAGTAGGACTCTTCCTGGCGCGCCCCAAGGCTGGCCGCACCTCTCCCCCCTTGATCCTTTATATACAGGGGCAGGGGCACCTCTAGACACACAAGTTGATCATTGTGATCGTTCCTTAGCCGTGTGCGGTGCCCCCTACCACCATATTCCACCTCGATCATATCGTTGTAGTGCTTAGGCGAAGCCCTGCATCGGTGGAACATCAAGATCGTCACCACGCCGTCGTGCTGACGGAACTCCTCCCCGAAGCTTTACTGGATCGGAGCCCGGGGATCGTCATCGAGCTGTACGTGTGCTAAGAACTCGGAGGTGCCGGAGTAACGGTGCTTTGATCGGTCGGATCGGGAAGAAGACGTACGACTACTTCCTCTACGTTGTGTCAGCGCTTCCGTTGCGATCTACAAGGGTACGTAGATCAGACTCTCCCCCTCGTTGCTATGCATCACCATGATCTTGCATGTGCGTAGGAAATTTTTTGAAATTACTACGTTCCCCAACAGTGGCATCTGAGCCTAAGTTTTATGGTTTGATGTTATATGCACGAGTAGAACACAAGTGAGTTGTGGGCGATACAAGTCATACTGCCTACCAGCATGTCATACTTTGGTTTGGCGGTATTGTTGGACGAGACGACCCGGACCAACCTTACGCGTACGCTTACGCGAGACCGGTTCCCCCGACGTGCTTTGCACACAGGTGGCTTGCGGGTGACCGTCTCTCCAACTTTAGTTGAACCGAGTGTGGCTACGCCCGGTCCTTGCGAAGGTTAAAACGGAGTCTATTTGACAAACTATCGTTGTGGTTTTGATGCGTAGGTGAGATTGGTTCTTGCTTAAGCCCATAGCAGCCACGCAAAACTTGCAACAACAAAGTAGAGGACGTCTAACTTGTTTTTGCATGGCATGTTGTGATGTCATATGGTCAAGACATGATGCTAAATTTTATTGTATGAGATGATCATGTTTTGTAACCAAGTTATCGGCAACTGGCAGGAGCCATATGGTTGTCGCTTTATTGTATGCAATGCAATCGTGATGTAATGCTTTACTTTATCACTAAGCGGTAGCGGTAGTCGTGGAAGCATAAGATTGGCGAGACGACAACGATGCTACGATGGAGATCAAGGTGTCGCGCCGGTGACGATGGTGATCATGACGGTGCTTTGGAGATGGAGATCACAAGCACAAGATGATGATGGCCATATCATATCACTTATATTGATTGCATGTGATGTTTATATTTTTATGCATCTTATCTTGCTTTGATTGACGGTAGCATTATAAGATGATCTCTCACTAAATTATCAAGAAGTATTCTCCCTGAGTATGCACCGTTGCCAAAGTTCGTCGTGCCCAGACACCACGTGATGATCGGGTGTGATAAGCTCTACGTCCATCTACAACGGGTGCAAGCCAGTTTTTGCACACGCAGAATACTCAGGTTAAACTTGACGAGCCTAGCATATGCAGATATGGCCTCGGAACACGGAGACCGAAAGGTCGAGCGTGAATCATATAGTAGAAATGATCAACATAACGATGTTCACCATTGAAAACTACTCCATCTCACGTGATGATCGGTTATGGTTTAGTTGATTTGGATCACGTGATCACTTAGAGGATTACAGGGATGTCTATCTAAGTGGGAGTTATTAAGTAATTTGATTAATTGAACTTAAACTTATCATGAACTTAGTACCTGATAGTATCTTGCTTGTTTATGTTGATTGTAGATAGATGGCTCGTGCTGTTGTTCCGTTGAATTTTAATGCGTTCCTTGAGAAAGCAAAGTTGAAAGATGATGGTACCAATTACATGGACTGGGTTCGTAACTTGAGGATTATCCTCATTGCTGCTCAGAAGAATTACGTCCTCGAAGCACCGCTGGGTGCGAGGCCTGCTGCTGGAGCAACGCTAGATGTCATGAACGTCTGGCAAAGCAAAGCTGATGACTACTCGATAGTTCAGTGTGCCATGCTTTACGGCTTAGAATCGGGACTTCAACGACGTTTTGAACGCCATGGAGCATATGAGATGTTCCAGGAGTTGAAGTTAATATTTCAAGCAAATGCCCGAATTGAGAAATATGAAGTCTCCAATAAGTTCTATAGCTGCAAGATGGAGGAGAACTGTTCTGTCAGTGAGCATATACTCAAAATGTCTGGGTATAATGATCACTTGATTCAGATGGGAGTTAATCTTCCAGATGATTGCGTCATTGACATAATTCTCCAATCACTGCCACCAAGCTACAAGAGCTTCATGATGAACTATAATATGCAAGGGATGAACAAGACTATTCCCAAGCTCTTCGCAATGCTGAAAGCTGCGGAGGTAGAAATCAAGAAGGAGCATCAAGTGTTGATGGTTAACAAGACCACTAGTTTCAAGAAAAAGGGCAAAGGGAATAAGAAGGGGGAACTTCAAGAAGAACGGCAAGCAAGTTGCTGCTCAGGAGAAGAAACCCAAGTCTGGACCTAAGCCTGAAACTGAGTGCTTCTATTGCAAGTAGACTGGTCACTGGAAGCGGAACTGCCCAAAGTATTTGGCGGATAAGAAGGATGGCAATGTGAACAAAGGTATATGTGGTATACATGTTATTGATGTGTACCTTACTAGAGCTCGCAATAGCACCTGGGTATTTGATACTAGTTCTGTTGCTAATATTTGCAACTCAAAACAGGGACTATGGATTAAGCGGACACTGGCGAAGGACGAGGTGACAATGCGCGTGGGAAACGGTTCCAAAGTCGATGTGATCGCGGTCAGCACACTACCTCTACATCTACCTTCGAGATTGATATTAGACCTAAATAATTGTTATTTGGTGCCAGCGTTAAGCATGAACATTATATCTGGATCTTGTTTGATGCGAGACGGTTCTTCATTTAAATCAGAGAATAATGGTTGTTCTATTTATATGAGTAATATCTTTTATGGTCATGCACCTTTGAAGAGTGGTCTATTTTTGATGAATCTCGATAGTAGTAACACACATATTCATAATGTTGAAGCCAAAAGATGCAGAGTTGATAATGATAGTGCAACTTATTTGTGGCACTGCCGTTTAGGTCATATCGGTGTAAAGCGCATGAAGAAACTCCATACTGATGGGCTTTTGGAACCTCTTGATTATGAATCACTTGGTACTTGCGAACCGTGACTCATGGGCAAGATGACTAAAACACCGTTCTCCGGTACTATGGAGAGAGCAACAGATTTGTTGGAAATCATACATATCGATGTATGTGGTCCGATGAATATTGAGGCTCGTGGCCGATATCGTTATTTTCTCACTTTCACAGATGATTTAAGCAGATATGGGTATATCTACTTAATGAAACATAAGTTTGAAACATTTGAAAAGTTCAAAGAATTTCAGAGTGAAGTTGAAAATCATCGTAACAAGAAAATAAAGTTTCTACGATCTGATCGTGGAGGAGAATATTTGAGTTACGAGTTTGGTGTACATTTGAAAAATTGTGGAATAGTTTCGCAGCTCACGCCACCCGGAACACCACAGCATAATGGTGTGTCCGAACGTCGTAATCGTACTTTACTAGATATGGTGCGATCTATGATGTCTCTTACTGATTTACCGCTATCGTTTTGGGGTTATGCTTTAGAGACGGCCGCATTCACGTTAAATAGGGCACCATCAAAATCCGTTGAGACGACGCCTTATGAACTATGGTTTGGCAAGAAACCAAAGTTGTCGTTTCTTAAAGTTTGGGGCTGCGATGCTTACGTGAAAAAGATTCAACCTGATAAGCTCGAACCCAAATCGGAGAAATGTGTCTTCATAGGATACCCAAAAGAAACTATTGGGTACACCTTCTATCACAGATCCGAAGGCAAGACATTCGTTGCTAAGAATGGATCATTTCTAGAGAAGGAGTTTCTCTCGAAAGAAGTGAGTGGGAGGAAAGTAGAACTTGACGAGGTAACTGTACCTGCTCCCTTATTGGAAAATAGTACATCACAGAAAACTGTTTCTGTGACACCTATACTAATTAGTGAGGAAGCTAATGATGATGATCATGAAACTTCAGGACAAGATACTACTGAACCTCGTAGATCAACCAGAGTGAGATCCGCACCAGAGTGGTACGGTAATCCAGTTCTGGAAGTCATGCTACTAGATCATGATGAACCTACGAACTATGAAGAAGCAATGGTGAGCCCAGATTCTGCAAAGTGTCTAGAAGCCATGAAGTCTGAGATGGGATCCATGTATGAGAACAAAGTATGGACTTTGGTTGACTTGCCCGATGATCGGCAAGCAATTGAGAATAAATGGATCTTCAAGAAAAAGACTGACGCTGACAGTAATATTACTGTCTATAAAGCTCAACTTGTCGCAAAAGGTTTTCGACAAGTTCAAGGGGTTGACTACGATTAGACCTTCTCACCCGAAGCAATGCTTAAGTCTTTCGGAATCAGGTTAGCAATTGCCGCATTTTATGATTATGAAATTTGACAGATGGATGTCAAAACTGCATTCCTGAATGGATTTCTGGAAGAAGAGTTGTATATGATGCAACCGGAAGGTTTTGTCGATCCAAAGGGAGCTAACAAAGTGAGCAAGCTCCAGCGATCCATTTATGGACTGGTGCAAGCCTCTCGGAGTTGGAATAAACGCTTTGATAGTGTGATCAATGCATTTGGTTTTATACAGACTTTCGGTGAAGCCTGTATTTACAAGAAAGTGAGTGGGAGCTCTGTACCATTTCTGATATTATATGTGGATGACATATTGCTGATTGGAAATGATATATAATTTCTGGATAGCATAAAGGGATACTTGAATAAAAGTTTTTCAATGAAAGACCTCGGTGAAGCTGCTTACATATTAGGCATAAAGATCTATAGAGATAGATCAAGACGCTTAATAGGACTTTCACAAAGCACATACCTTGACAAGATTTTGAAGAAGTTCAAAATGGATCAAGCAAAGAAAGGGTTCTTGCCTGTGTTACAAGGTGTAAAGTTGAGTCAGACTCAATGCCCGACCACTGCAGAAGATAGAGAGAAAATGAAAGATGTTCCCTATGCTTCAGCCATAGGCTCTATCATGTATGCAATGCTGTGTACCAGACCTGATGTGTGCCTTGCTATAAGTTTAGCAGGGAGGTACCAAAGTAATCCAGGAGTGGATCACTGGACAGCGGTCAAGAACATCCTGAAATACCTGAAAAGGACTAAGGATATGTTTCTCGTATATGGAGGTGACAAAGAACTCACCGTAAGAGGTTATGTTGATGCAAGCTTTGACACTGATCCGGACGATTCTAAATCGCAAACCAGATACGTGTTTACATTAAACGGTGGAGCTGTCAGTTGGTGCAGTTCTAAACAAAGCGTCGTAGCGGGATCTACATGTGAAGCGGAGTACATAGCTGCTTCAGAAGCAGCGAACGAAGGAGTCTGGATGAAGGAGTTCATATCCAATCTAGGTGTCATACCTAGTGCATCGGGTCCAATGAAAATCTTTTGTGACAATACTGGTGCAATTGCCTTGGCAAAGGAATCCAGATTTCACAAGAGGACCAAGCACATCAAGAGACGCTTCAATTCCATCGGGGATCTAGTCCAGGTGGGAGACATAGAGATTTGCAAGATACATATGGATCTGAATATTGCAGACCCGTTGACTAAGCCTCTTCCACGAGCAAAACATGATCAGCACCAAGGCTCCATGGGTGTTAGAATCATTACTGTGTAATCTAGATTATTGACTCTAGTGCAAGTGGGAGACTGAAGGAAATATGCCCTAGAGGCAATAATAAAGTTATTATTTATTTCCTTATATCATGATAAATGTTTATTATTCATGCTAGAATTGTATTAACCGGAAACATAATACATGTGTGAATACATAGACAAACTTAGTGTCACTAGTATGCCTCTACTTGACTAGCTCGTTAATCAAAGATGGTTATGTTTCCTAACCATGAACAAGGTGTTGTTATTTGATTAACGAGGTCACATCATTAGTTGAATGATCTGATTGACATGACCCATTTCATTAGCTTAGCACCCGATCGTTTAGTATGTTGCTATTGCTTCTTCATGACTTATACATGTTCCTATGACTATGAGATTATGCAACTCCCGTTTACCGGAGGAACACTTTGTGTGCTACCAAACGTCACAACATAACTGGGTGATTATTAAGGAGCTCTATAGGTGTCTCCAAAGGTAGATGTTGGGTGGGCGTATTTCGAGATTAGGATTTGTCACTCCGATTGTCGGAGAGGTATCTCTGGGCCCTCTCGGTAATGCACATCACATAAGCCTTGCAAGCATTAAAACTAAGGAGTTAGTTGCGAGATGATGTATTATGGAACGAGTAAAGAGACTTGCCAGTAACGAGATTGAACTAGGTATTGGATACCGACGATCGAATCTCGGGCAAGTAACATACCGATGACAAAGGGAACAACGTATGTTGTTATGCGGTTTGACCGATAAAGATCTTCGAAGAATATGTAGGAGCCAATATGGGCATCCAGGTCCCGCTATTGGTTATTGACCAGAGATGTGTCTCGGTCATGTCTACATTGTTCTCGAACCGTAGGGTCCGCACGCTTAACGTTACGATGACAGTTATTATGAGTTTATGCATTTTGATGTACCGAAGGTTGTTCAGAGTCCCGTATGTGATCACGGACATGACGAGGAGTCTCGAAATGGTCGAGACATAAAGATTGATATATTGGAAACCTATGTTTGGACATCGGAAGTGTTCCGGGTGAAATCGGGATTTTACCGGAGTACCGGGAGGTTACCGGAACCCCTCGGGAACCATATGGCCCTTAGTGGGCTTTTAGTGGAAAGGTGAAAGGGGCAGCCCAAGGTGGCTGCGCGCCTCCCCCCTCCCCTAGTCCTATTAGGACTAGGAGAGGTGGCCGGCCCCACTTCTCTCTCTCCCCACTTAAGGATTCCTATTCCAACCAGGATTGGGGGGAGTCCTACTCCCGGTAGGAGTAGGACTCCTCCTGGCGCGCCCCAAGGCTGGCCACACCTCTCCCCCTTGCTCCTTTATATACAGGGGCAGGGGGCACCTCTAGACACACAAGTTGATCATTGTGATCATTCCTTAGCCGTGTGTGGTGCCCCCTACCACCATATTCCACCTCGATCATATCGTTGTAATGCTTAGGCGAAGCCCTGCGTCGGTGGAACATCAAGATCGTCACCACGCCGTCGTGCTGACGGAACTCCTCCCCGAAGCTTTACTGGATCGGAGCCCAGGGATCGTCATCGAGCTGTACGTGTGCTAAGAACTCGGAGGTGCCGGAGTAACGGTGCTTGGATCGGTCGGATCGGGAAGAAGACGTACGACTACTTCCTCTACGTTGTGTTAGCGCTTCCGTTGCGATCTACAAGGGTACGTAGATCAGACTCTCTCCCTCGTTGCTATGCATCACCATGATCTTGCGTGTGTGTAGGAAATTTTTTGAAATTACTACGTTCTCCAACTCTTCGTCCTCTGGGAGTTCTTTTCTAAGAATGTACGCGATATATGGTACTGTCCAAATGGGAGTGATGACCAAAACCTCCATGATCAAATCGACCATGGCTGGGATCTCGATTTCAGTCGGATCAGTGGCACTCTTTGGTTGCGGGGGCTCTTCAGTGAAAGGATCTTCTTGAACTAAAGGTGTATGAATATGTTCGAGGAACACATTGCTGGGAATGGCTTCCCTCTTGGAGCCTATCTTCGCTAGATCATCAGCTGCTTGATTTTTCAGTCGGGGTATGTGCTGGAGCTCCAACCCCTCAAACCTATTTTCTAACTTTCTCACTGCATTGCAATAACCAGTCATAGCTGGTCTTTTGACGTCCCACTCCTTCATCACCTGATTGACCACTAAATCCGAGTCGCCATGGACCATGAGGCGATGGACGCAGAGTGAACTGGCCATACGCAACCCGTACTAAACTGCCTCATATTCGTCTTCGTTGTTGGAAGAGTCAAAGTGCATCTGGAGAACATAGCTGAGTTTGTCACCACGGGGGGATACCAACACCACCCCAGCACCGTATCCATTCAGCATCTTGGAGCCATCGAAGAACATGGTCCAATGCTCCGAGTGAATTTGGGTCGGAAGTTGCTGTTCGATCCACTCAGCAAGGAAATCTGCAATTGCTTGGGACTTGATAGCTTTCTTTGCCTCAAACTTGATGTCCAGGGGAAGGAGTTCAATCACCCACTTCGCCACTCAACCAGTTGCTTCTCTGTTGTTCAGAATCTCTGATAATGGAGCGTCGCTGACGAATGTAATGGAATGATCAGAGAAATAGTGTGCAACCTTCTTCGTGGTCATGTAAATCCCATAAACAAGCTTCTGATAATGCGGATATCTTTGCTTCGATGGGGTCAAAACTTCAAAAACTTAATATACTGGGCGCTGAACTTTATAGGCTTTTACTTCTTCTTCCTGCTTGACCGTGAGTACTGTACTGACAACTTGTCAAGTGGCTGCAATATAAAGCAGTAAAGGCACTTTGCTGATTGGTGCAGCAAGCACTGGCTGGGTGGAAAGCGGGGCTTTGAGCTCTGCAAATGCTGCATCAGCTTCGGGAGTCCACTCGAACTTATCATACATCTTCATCAGTCGGTAAAGAGGCAATGCCTTTTCGCCGAGGCGAGAAATGGATTGACTCAAGGCGGCCAAACAACCAGTAAGCTTCTGGACATCGTGCACACGCACAGGGTATTTCATCTGAAGTATAGCACCAACTTTCTCTGGGTTAGCGTCGATCCCTCATTCAGAAACAAGGAAGCCGAGTAACTTTCCACCAGGAACTCTGAATGTGCACTTTGATGGATTAAGCTTGATATCATATCTTCTGAGATTGGAAAAGGTTTCAGCAAGGTCATCCAGCAGGTCGGAACCCTTACGTGACTTGACCACAATGTCATCCATGTATGCTTCCACATTCCGACTGATTTGAGTGAGTAGACAATTCTGGATCATCCTCATGAATGTGGTTGTGACATTCTTCAGGCCGAATGGCATGGTGACATAACAGAAGCATCCGAATGGGTGATGAAAGCCATTTTTATCTCATCACGTCCATACAGTCGGATCTGATGGTACCCAGAATAGGCGTCCAAAAAAGACAAACGCTCACACCCCATAGTTGAGTCGACGGTTTGGTCGATGCGGGGGAGAGGAAAATGTTCTTTCGGGAAGGCCCGATTGATATGCTTGAAGTCAATGCACATGCGAAGTGAATCATCCTTCTTGGGGACCATGACAACATTGGCGAGCCACTCGGAGTGGTAGATTTCACGGATGAACTCAACTGCCATGAGCCGAGCCACTTCCTCACCAATTGCTTTTCTCTTCTGGAGGGCGGACCGTCGGAGATGTTCCTTGATAGGTTTCACTTTCGGGTCAACTCGCAAACGATGCTCGGCCAGTCCCCTGGGTACACCTGGCATGTCAGAATGTTTCCATGCAAAGATGTCCCAGTTCTCACAGAAGAACTAGATGAGCGCTTCTTCCTATTTGCTGTCGAGTGTCGTTGAAATATGAGTCGGAGCAGCATTGGAATCGGTCGGGTGAATATGAATCGGTTTCGTTTCTCCAGACAACTGAAATGCAGAGTCTGTGGCAGGCTTCTTAGCTCGCAGCAAATCGCTTGGATATGCATTTTTCTGGTACTCTTGCAATTCTACTACTGCCATTTGTGCATCGACAATTTTTGAGCCCTTCTGGAAGCACTCTTCTGCCTTCTGCCGATTACCAGTGATGGTGATCACCCCTCTGGGACCAGGCATCTTCAATTTGAGACACACGTAACATGGTCGAGCCATAAAACGTGCGTAAGCGGGTCTTCCCAAAATAGCATGGTAAGTACTCTTGAAGTCCACCACTTCAAATGTCAACTTCTCCTTGCGGTAATACTTGGAATCACCAAAAACCACATCAAGGGCGATCTGGCCGAGTGACTGGGCCTTCTTGCCAGGTCTAACTCCATGAAAACTCATATTGCTTTAGCTAAGCTTGGACATCGGAATGCCCATCCCTTTCAGAGTTTCACCATATAGGATATTTAGACCACTGCCACCATCCATCAGCACCTTAGTTAGTCGAGTGCCTTCAACAACAGGGTCGACTACCAGCGCTTGCCTCCCAGGGGTGGCTATATGTGCTGGATGATCCGACTGGTTAAATATGATGGCAATCTAGGACCATTTTAGATAACTTGGTGTTGCCGGAGTAACCATGTTCACCTCTCTGTTAATAACTTTCAATCGGCTTTTGCTCTCGATTATCAGCAAAAATCATCAGAGTGGAATTGACATTGGGAAAACCATCATCATCTTCTTCCCTTTCATCACCCTTGTCCGACTCCTTCTCCTTCTCCTTGGGTTGTTTCCCTCAAAACTGCTAGATCAGGAGAAGACACTGTCGAGTGGTGTGCTTAGGGTAAATGGGATTCCCCTCTTCATCTTTTTTTGGTATGAATGTGACATGGTAAATCCAACACATCATTCCCATCTTGATCTTTAACTTTCTTGGGAGTCCAGGGACCTTTGGGCTTCCCCTTTAATTTCCCCTGGGCCACAACTAAAGCTTCACCAGGAGCAGTTGGTTCGGCCTTGCGCTTCTGTTTCCGACTGGAATTCCCTCATCCGGTTTCTTGGGTGACTGTTTTGTGTTTGCCACTTCGGAGTCGTTCTTCCTCTTCACCATTGGCATACTTGTTGGCAATCTCCATCATTCGACTCAGGGATATATCTCTTGTCCGACCGAACTTCAGATTCAACTCTCTGTACTTAACACCTTCCTTGAAGGCACAAACTGCTTGGTGATCCGACACATTCTCCACTGTATGGTGCAATGTGATCCATCTCTGGATATAATCTCTCAAGGTTTCATTTGGCTTCTGCAGACAGGATTGCAGCTCTATCAACCCCGCGGCCTTTTGCATGTACCTTCAAAGGTTCTAACAAACACTCGGGAAAGTTCTTTCCAACTATATATGCTGCCAGGTGCCAACTGATTCAACCACGCTCTAGCTGAACCCTCCAACATGAAAGGAATGTGCTTCATGGCCACTTCATCATTGCCGCCACCAATCTGCACAGCCACTCGGTAGTCCTCAAGCCAAGTGTCAGGCTTGGACTCGCCAGTGAACTTGCTGACTCCAGTTGCCAACCTGAAGTTGGGAGGAATCACTGCTGCTCTGATGGCTCTACTGAAACACTCGGGACCTGAAACATGCACCCTGCTTCCAGTCGGATAATCTCTATCATGGCCCTCTCTGTGTGCCCTGTTCATGTCATACAGACCTTGAACGAGAACAGATCTCGCATTAAAGCCTTGCTCTCTGGGGTCGACTGGAATTCTTCGTTCATCACAATGGGGGCGCCTGTCCTCTTGCCGCTGATGCACGTATGACCCACTCCTCGGAGGAGGCGTGGGCACTCGATGACGGTCATCATGGTCGGGTCGATGATCATACTACTCACAGTTTGTAGTGACTCCTCAAACGGTCCAATCTCCGTGCTCATGTGTCATCCCTGGATCAGTAATGCTGACACCACATAGTACTTGAGGGATTTATAGCAGAGTAGCAATCACACACTTATTACATCGAGTGTCTCAAAAGAGAACTTATTACAATAAATATGGCTTAAGGCCATCTAATAACGATAACAGCGGAAGGCTTAGAAGATAAGTGAGTCCATCAACTCCAACGGCATGACTGAGTACAGAACCATGACCTAAAAGCACCTTAATCGTCGTCCAAAAAGTCTGCAACATGAACGTTGCAGCCCGAAACGGGTCAGCATATGGAATATGCTGGCAATGTAACACATAGTGAGCAATGAAGGAATAAGCCTATACTACATGCATATTTGGCTGATGGAAAGCTCTATGGTTACAGTTTTGTGTAAAGCCAATTTTTCCCTACTGCAAAGGAATAAATTTTATTTAACTATCATGGTAGTTGTTAAGCATTGAGAATGGTTGACAGCATTCTCAATCCCAATTAAGCATCATCATTAAACAAACCCAACAAAATTAATTAGAGTAACATGATGAGATTCACATGATAATCCAGGTACTAGATACTCAAGTTGTCCATAACCGGCGACACGGCTAATCATGATTAGTTTATACACTCTGCAGAGGTTTGCGCACTTTTCCCCACAAGACTCGATCTCCTCCGTTGGGATTCTCGCACTACATGGTGTTTGAGAAACGGATGACCGAGACATAGTCTTTCAGAAGCGCTAGCACCTTACGATCGGGTAGACCGTTACACCTACTTTCCCCTACATTTGCTAGTCTACCACTGTAAGAGTTCGCACAACTTAGTCAACTATGCTAGAGCCCATAGTAGCTTGTGGCCGCACACGGAAGTTTCTAGCATGAATAATCTCATGATCCCTTTGAGCCTGGGTGGCGGTCCAAAAGAAAACAGGCAATCGCTGGAATACCCAGGTGCCTCAATCCACCCAGATGTGTATTTAAGTTGCCACCTTAGATAAACCATTAATTTCACAATCTCACATCTGTCATGGAAACACTCACCCCATCCACGTCTACTAGCATAGCATGGCATAATAAGCAAACGTAGAAGTAACTCCCAAGGTTTGATAGTAAACAAGCGATAGGTACTATCTCAACTACTTCACAGAACCCACAATTTAATTAGATCCTAATCATGCAATGTGTGAGGATTGATCTAATGCAATAAAAACTGGGTAGTAGGAGGTATGATCAAAGTGTTACTTGCCTTGCTGATGATCCGCAAAACCTAGCGATTCGAAGTAGCAAGCGGCGCACTCCGGGTACTCTATCGCAAACAAACAAGCATTCAATAAGTACTCAACTAATGCACAGGTAAAACTCGAATAAGAGATCTAACCAGAAAGTTGAACTTAAGAACTCCGGTTGGCAAAAAGAATCAAATCGAACGAAGCAACGTAAGATAAACGGCAAAAGAAACAGGCTTCATTTAATATTCTGGATCTAGGGCAATTTTTACAGTGGCAAAAACTTGTTTGAGTA
The DNA here is from genome assembly GCA_034509565.1 of Triticum monococcum. Classification (NCBI taxonomy): domain Eukaryota; kingdom Viridiplantae; phylum Streptophyta; class Magnoliopsida; order Poales; family Poaceae; genus Triticum; species Triticum monococcum. The sequence continues at coordinate 300,430,442 of CM067844.1, read as the reverse complement.
GGTGAAACGGAAAGAGGGTTTCGAGACGAAACTCTAGGCGCTTGAATCGCCTGATTCCGATAAAAGAGCGAAAAGTTATACTAAAACGAAAATCGGATCAGAAACCACGATCAGAAAAATCGCGGATTCAATCCGAGAAAAAGAAAAACGACGAACAGATTAATGAATGAACGTTCGTTATCTGGATCTAAACAATGAACGCGTTCGTTAAAACAAACGAACGAGCGAACGCTCGCTAAAATAAAATAAATCGGAAAAACAGATCTATTAAAAAAACGAATCTAAAAAAACCGAACGAAAAACCGACGGAAAACCGAACGGTTTTTCGAGAAAAACCGGCGGTGGACGGGGTCAACCTCCGGCGAGCAGCGGCTCCGGCGGGCGGCGAGGGGCGGCGGTAGCGCGGTCGTGGCGCGGGGCAGCGGCGGCGCGGTGGCGGCGTGGCGCGGGCGCTAGGGTTTGGGCCTCGGCTGGTCTCCTCCCTCGGCTTATAAGGCCGGCCGGGCTAGGTGTCTAGGTCGGACACGACCCGAAAGGTCGGTTCGCGTTTTTTAAATAGTTACGCTCAGAAAAAATAAAAGGAATACTAAACAGACTGCAAAAATCCCGAAATAAATTTCCCCGGCTTCTAAAATCAAGCCGCACAGGATGAACATTTAGTTGGGGCCTAAATGCAATTTTGAAAACCATGCATTTTTTCCTAAATTCAAATAAAATAGCAAATAAAACCAAAATAAAATCTTATTTGATTTTTAATTAAATCCTCAATATTTCTTTATTTTGGGAAAGTCATTTTATTCCCTCTCTCATATTTTTGTAATAGAAATAATTGAAGATAAAATAAATAAAATAAAATGATCCTATTTTCAAAATTTGAGAAAACTCAAATATGAAAATAAGGAAATCCCCAACTCTCTCCGAGGGTCCTTGAGTTGCGTAGAATTTCTAGGATCAACCAGAATGCAATTAAAAATGATGTGCAATGATGATCTAATGTATAACATTCCAAATTGAAAATTTGGGATGTTACAAACCTACCCCTCTTAAGATGAATCTCGCCCTGGAGATTTGGGTTGGCTAGAAAATAGGTGAGGGTGGTCCTTCAACAAATCTTCCTCTCGCTCCCAGGTGGCTTCATCTTCCGTGTGGTGGCTCCACCGAACTTTGCAAAACATTATAACCTTGCTGCGGGTGACTCGACTGGCATACTCAAGAATCTTGACTGGTTTCTCCTCATAAGTCCAATCACTGTCCAACTGAATTGCTTCCAGTGGCACTGTATCTCTCAGCGGTATATCAGCCATCTCTGCGTGGCACTTCTTCAACTGGGAAACGTGGAACACGTCGTGAACTCCTGACAATCCTTCGGGTAATTCCAACTTGTAGGCTACTTCTCCCATACGCTCCAAAACTTTGTATGGTCCTACAAAACGTGGCGCTAACTTTCCCTTAACTCCAAAGCGCTTAACTCTTCAAAGTGGAGATACTCGAAGATAAACTCGGTCTCCGACTTCGTAAACTGTCTCCTTGTGTTTAGAATCTGCGTAGCTCTTCTGCCTGGACTGGGCTACCTTGAGCCTATCCCGTATCAATTTTACTTTCTGTTTAGACTCCTTAATCAGATCCGGTCCAAACAGCTGGCGGTCTCCAACTTCATCCCACGACAATGGGGTCCTGCACCTCCTTCCGTACAAGGCTTCGATAGGGGCCATCTTCAAACTGGATTGATAACTGTTGTTATAAGAGAACTCTGCATATGACAAATTCTCATCCCAACTAGATCCGTAATCTAGCGCACAAGCTCTCAACATATCCTCCAAAATCTGATTGACTCTCTCGGTCTGTCCATCTGCCTGCAGATGAAAAGTTGTACTAAACTCTAGCCTGGTACCCAAAGTTTCATGCAACTGATTCCAGAACTTTGAGGTAAACTGGGTTCCTCTATCTGATAAAATGCTCCTTGGAACTCCATGCAGACATACGATCCTGGTCATGTATATCTTTGCCAACTTGGCACTAGTATAGGTAGTCTTCAGTGGAATGAAAATGAGCTACCTTTGTCAAACGATCGACTACAACCCAAATTGACTCGTAGCTTGAACGACTTCTAGGTAAACCCGTAATAAAATCCATGCCTAACTTATCCCACTTCCATTCAGGTATCGGCAATGGCTATAGCAAACCTGCGGGCTTCTGATGCTCTGCCTTTACTCTCTGACATACATCACAAACTGCTACATACTCCGCAATATCCTTCTTCATTCCGGTCCACCAGAACATATCCTTCAAATCCAAATGCATCTTGGTATTTCCTGGGTGAATCGAATTTAGTGAATCATGGGCCGCTTGCAGAATTAACTTCCTGATCTCCAAATCATTAGGCACATAAACGTGGTCTTCAAACCATAAGGTATCGTGCTCATCCTCACAAAATCCTTTAGCTTTTCCCTTGCTCATTTTCTCTTTAATAGAAGCAATCTCCTTGTCAGTCTTCTGGGCTTCTCTGATCTTATCCATCAAAGTAGACTGAATCTCCAATGCTGCTACATAGCCTCTCGGGACTATCTCCAAACATAGCTCACAAAGGTTTTCGGCTAACTCCCTTGGTAAATCTCCCGTCATTAATGTGTTGACATGACTTTTACGGCTCAACGCATCAGGTACTATGTTAGCCTTTCCAGGGTGATAATGCAATCTCATGTCATAATCCTTGATGAGCTCCAACCATCTCCTTTGCCTGAGATTCAACTCCTTCTGCATGAAAATGTACTTCAAACTCTTGTGATCCGTGCATACCTCACAATGGTTTCCAATGAGAAAGTGTCTCCAGGTTTTCAATGCATGCACTACGGCTGCTAACTCTAAATCATGCGTAGAATAATTCAACTCATGAGGCTTAAGCTGTCGTCAGGCATATGAAACAAATCTTCCTTCTTGCATAAGCACTGCTCCAAGTATTCGACGTGAAGCGTCGCAATACACCTCATAATCCTTGGTCTGATCTGGCCAAATCAACACGGGTGATGTAAACAAACGTTTTTTCAACTCTTGGAAACTGGCCTCACATTCCTCAGTCCATATGAACTTGGTATCCTTCTTTAACAACTCCGTCATAGGTTTCGCAATCTTCGAGAAATTTTCAATGAATCTCCGGTAGTATCCTGCAAGTCCAAGAAAACTCCGGATCTCTCCAACTGCCGTTGGCGCTTCCCAATTTGTCACAGTGTCAATCTTGGTGGGATCTACTACTATAACTTCTCCGAATATAACGTGTCTGAGAAATCCAACTTCCTTCAACCAAAACTCACATTTGCTAAACTTGGCATATAACTAATGTTCTCTGAGCTTACCAAGTACCAAACGCAAATGCTCCTTATGCTCCTCTTTGTTCTTCGAATATACCAGGATATTATCGATGAACACTACAATGAACTTATCCAAAAACTCCATAAACACATTGTTCATCATGTTCATAAAATATGCAGGTGCGTTAGTCAGACCAAATGACATAACGGTATCCTCGTACAGCCCATACCTGGTGGTAAAAGTCGTCTCAGGTATATCTTGTTCTCGAATCTTCAACTGATGGTATCCTGATCGCAGGTCGATCTTGGAAAATACCTTAGCTCCTTGCAATTGATCAAACAGATCGTTGATCATCGGTAGTGGGTACTTGTTCTTGATGGTTACTTCATTCAATCCTCGATAATCAACAACCATCCTTAACGATCCATCCTTCTTCTCCACTAGAAGTACTGGCGATCCCCAAGGTGAAGAACTTGGGTGAATATAACCTTTACCCAGTAACTCCTTAATTTGCTTCTTAATCTCCACCAAATCCTTTGCGGGCATCCTATATGGTCTCTTAGATATTGGCCCTATGCCTGGCAAAAGCTCAATCAAAAACTCAATGTCTCTATCCGGTGGCATGCCTGGCAACTCTTTTGGAAATACATCAGGGAAATCCTTCACCAGTGGTACTTCCTCCTGCACAACTCCTGTTAAACAATTTACTTGAGTCCTCTTCGGTACATGCCGGGATACATACTTGATCCTTCTCCCTTCTGGGGTGGTAAGAAAAATTAACTTACTGGAGCAATCGATGTTTCCTCCATACATCGACAGCCAATCCGTACCTAGAATTACATCCAAACCTTGTGATTCCAAAATGATCAAATCCGACGGAAACACATGCCTACCTATACTCCATGGCACTTGAAAACATCCCTTACTAGCCATATACTCCGCTCCTGGTGAGCTTACTAGCATAGGTGTTATAAGAACTTTGGTGGGCAGGTTATACTTATCCACAAATTCCCTTGATATGTATGGATGCGATGCACCAGTATCAAAAAGAACGAGTGCAGTAAATGACTTAACCAAAAACTTACCGTTACTACATCCGGCTGCTCTTCAACCTCCTCCACGTTAAAGTGGTTCACTTGTCCCCTGTTGAAAGGGTTCGGCTTCTGCCCAGAGCTTCCATTGCCATTTCCATTCTGGGATTCAGGACATTCATTGGCATAATGTCCTATATTCTCGCACTTGAAACAAGTGACTTGGATCAGGTCTCTCTTGGCTGGGGTTGATGGTTTGGTGCGGTTCTGGCCGTTGCTTGTTCCATTCCCATTACCATTCTTGGTGCCATTGTGATTGTGCGAGCTACCTCCTCCATGGGTATGCTGAAAATGTCCTCCCGGTCTAGGGGTAAAACGTGGCTTCTGCTGAGCTCCTGAATTATACTTCCCTTGTCTGTACTTCCTCTTGCGATTCTCAATCTGCTGCTACTTCCCCTCAATCATAAGATCACGATCTACCAACTCCTGGTAGTTGTTGGAGGTTGCTACCATCAACTGCATGCTCAACTCATCATTCAGTCCTTCCAGAAACTTCTCCTACTTAGCTGCATCCGTCGCTATGTCATCTGGGGCGTAATGTGCTAACTTACTAAAGTCCTCCACATACTGGCCAACTGTTCGTCCTCCTTGGCGCAAATTGCGAAACTCTCGCTTCTTCATGGCCATAGCTTCTGCTGAAACATGGGCAGTATGGAAAGTCTGCTGAAACTGGTCCCATGTGACAGTGTCGATAGGGAAAGTGGATGTGAAATTCTCCGACCATGATGTTGTGGGTCCTTCAAGCTGACATGCTGCAAACTTCACCTTTTCCGCATCTGTGCATCTTGTCGTGGTCAACTCCCTTGCTGTCTTGCGGAGCCAATCGTCTGCTACTATCGGCTCGGTGCTACTGGAAAACACCAGCGGATTCAGCCTAAGAAAACGGGCTAAGTGATGGATAGGTGGTGGTGGTGGTGGGTTGTTGCTGTTGTTCCCTTGATTCTGATTCTGGACTAGCAACTGCATCAATGTGTTCTGCTGCTGGATCAACTAGGTGAGCTCCGGTGGGAAGGTAAATCCGGGGTCACATCTCGAAGGCATCTGAGGGTTTAGAAAATATGAGATTTAAGAATAGAGAGGGGTCTAGAGAGAAAACACTACCCATATGCACATGAGGCAAAAGCAAACAATTCACTTCATTCAATCAAACAAGGGCATACAATCGATCTAACTATCGCAAAAGTGCTCGGACTACTATATTTACATGGTGGACTACTACTACTGTTGGGGTGGTCTACTAGAAATATTCTTTGGTTGCAGACTCCATGATATCTACTCCAGCTTCATCAACATAGTCATAATCGCTATCATCTGCATCTGAGTCGGTGTCGTCGATGATGATGTAGTCTTCCGGGCGAATCTCCTTGGGTTCTTCGTCTTCTTCTACTGGTGTAGGGCCTCCCATGAATATTCTGATCTTCATTGTTAAGTCGGCATTCTTGTCCACTAGTACTTCGATTTCCTCTTCATAATCTTCATGTGTGGCCTTGAGTTCTTCCTCCAGTTCCTTGATTCTAGTCCTGGCTTTCTTCAGATCTATCAAGTCGGTGCACATCTGGTTCTCCTAACGTCGAATGTGCTGGTTTAACTCCTGGATAAAAGATGCAATTGATCTATCCTTCCTGGTGCTGATCATATCCCAGTGCTCGTCTCGGCACCCACAAATCTGGTAGATAGTATCCTTGAGATCATTGCGGTAAACTTCTCCAATGCGTCCCATGGCGATGTGAGCTGCCATGCTCTTTCCAAGATTCCAAGTTGGTGCATCAAAAGAGAACTCTATGGGCTCAGTGACTGGCATGAACGTCCTTCCTGGAACTTGAACTTGAATCATCCAGCGCTCCTCTTCAGGTAAAGTGGCGTTGTAGGTTCCGATGAAGCTTGGTACTCCTATGTTTAGGTATCTAGTGACTTCCTTCAAGTGACGTCCAAATGGTGTATCTTCATCCGGTTACGTGAACTTGTTCCTTGCATCCGCCATCCTAAAAGAGTAGAAAAGATGAGAAGTCAGAATGAGAAGAGAGTGAGTAGTGATCTAGGTCTTTTAACTTAGTGGTCGTGTCCTACAGTCAGCGTGTGCTCTGATACCATCTTCTAGCGACCAGACCTCAAATGGTCCAATCTCTGTGCTCAGGTGTCATCCCTGGATCAGTAATGCTGACACCACACAGTACTTGAGGGATTTATAACAGAGTAGCCATCACACACTTATTAGATCGAGTGTCTCAAAAGAGAACTTATTACAATAAATATGGCTTAAGGCCATCTAATAACGATAACAACGGAAGGCTTAGAACATAAGTGAGTCCATCAACTCCAATGGCATCACTGAGTATAGAACCACGACCTAAAAGCGCCTTAATCATCATCCGAAAAGTATGCAATAGGAACATTGCAGCCCGAAGTAGTCCATAGTAGCTTGTGGCTGCACACGGAAGTTTCTACCATGAATAGTCTCATGATCCCTTTGAGCCTGGGTGGCGGTCCAAAAGAAAACAGGCAATTGCTGGAATACCCAGGTGCCTCAATCCACCCAGATGTGTATTTGAGTTGCCACCTTAGATAAACCCTTAATTTAACAATCTCACATCTGTCATGGATACACTCACCCAATCCACGTCTACTAGCATAGCATGGCATAATAAGCAAACATAGAAGTAACTCCCAAGGTTTGATAGTAAACAGGCGATAGGTACTACCTCAACTACTTCCCAGAACCCACAATTTAATTAGATATTAATCATGCAATGTGTGAGGATTGATCTAATGCAATAAAAACTGGGTAGTAGGAGGTATGATCAAAGTGTTACTTGCCTTACTGATGATCCGCAAAACCTAGCGATTCAAAGTAGCAAGCGGCGCACTCCAGGTACTCTATCGCAAACAAACAAGCATTCAGTAAGTACTCAACTAATGCACAGGTAAAACTCGAATAAGAGATCTAACCAGAAAGTTCAACTTAAGAACTCCGGTTGGCAAAAAGAATCAAATCGAACGAAGCAACGAAAGACAAACGGCAAAAGAAACATGCTTCGTTTACTATTCTGGATCTAGGGCAATTTTTACACTTGCAAAACTTGTTTGAGTAGGTTAAACGGAAAGAGGGTTTCGAGACGAAACTCCAGGCGCTTGAATCGCCTGATTCCGAAAGACAAGCGAAAAGTTATACTAAAACGAAAATCGGATCAGAAATCACGATCAGAAAAATCGCGGATTTAATTCGAGAAAAAGAACAACGACGAACAGATTAATGAACGAACATTCGTTATCGGGATCTAAACGATGAATGCGTTCATTAAAATGAATGAACGAGCGAACGCTCGCTCGCTAAAATAAAATAAACCAGAACACCGATCTATTAAAAAAACGAATCTAAAGAAAACCGAACGAAAAACCGACGGAAAACCGAACAGAAAACTGAACGGTTTTTCGAGAAAAACCGGCGGCGGGCGGGGTCAACCTCCAGCGAGCGGCGAGGGGCGGTGGCGGCGCGGGGCGGCGGCAGAGCGGTGGCGGGGCGGCGCGGGCGCTAGGGTTTGGGGCGCTAGGGTTTGGGGCTCGGCTGGGCTCCTCCCCCAGCTTATAAGGCCGGCCCGGCTAGGTGTCCAGGTCGGACATGGCCCGAACGGTCGGTTCGCGTTTTTTTTTAAATAGTTATGCTCAGAAAAAAACAAAAGGAATACTAAACGACTCCAAAAATCCTGAAATAAATTTTCCCCAGCTTCTAAAATCAAGCCGCACAAGATGAACATTTATTTGGGGCCTAAATGCAATTTTGAAAAACACGCATTTTTCCTAAATTCAAATAAAATAGCAAATAAAACCAAAATAAAATCTTATTTGATTTTTTTTATTAAATCCTCAATATTTATTTATTTTGGGAAAGTCATTTTACTCCCTCTCTCATATTTTTGTAATAGAAATAATTGAAGATAAAATAAATAAAATCAAATGGTCCTATTTTCAAATTTTGAGAAAACTCAAATATGAAAATAAGGAAATCCCCAACTCTCTCCGAGTGTCCTGGAGTTGCATAGAATTTCTAGGATCAACCAGAATGCAATTAAATATGATGTGCAATGATGATCTAGTGTATAACATTCCAAATTGAAAATTTGGGATGTTACACGGTTCCTGTACTATTCCTACCGGTGCCCATGTCCCTCACGTCGCGGAGGCGATCTTGGGCTGTGAGCAGATTGGACAGTGTCTGCCACCACAGATCTACTATGAATCCTATTCCGTGACTGAGATACTGCTGTATTTGGCTCTGCTGCTGCCCGAAGTAAAGCCCGGATCTGCACCAAACCTCGGCCAGCTTCCGACTAGGAAGGCTGAATTGACTCCGCTATTCGGGCTGCAGCTGTGAGATTCTAGATCGGAGTTCGGTATACCTAAGTCGGAGGTGGAAAAAGTTGTCGTCCACTGGACTCGGGAATCTGCTGCCGAGCACACTCGTCGAGTGCCGCTGGAGGTTCTCCAGTCAAGTGCGCTCAGCCAAGTTGGCCAGGCATGCCTCCTCCAAGGCTCGGGCCTCGGGGGTTTCTCCAATGATAGGAGTGTGAAGTGCATCCACATTGCGGCAGCGAAGATCTTCCCTCTGCTGCGAAGAGAGGGGTTCGGGGCAGTACTCTTCATGGACATGCAACGGATCACCGACGCCATCGCCACCGCCGTCGAGAGGGAAGCCAGGAGGACTGCGCGGTCCATTGACCATCAAGACTTCCGCCGCGGGGTCACTGCAACCGCACTCGGATGTAGTCTCGACGGTGCCAGTCGAACAGGCCGTAGAGAGTTTCATCGGGCTCGATCGCAGCGATTTGTGGGGTGGCTGATTGGCGGGCTACCGCGTGCCTCACCCACCGCTGATGTCGTGACCGACCGGACTGCTTGCGCCGGCAAGCAGCAGGGAGCGAGGACGCCGTAGGAGCCGACTGATACTGAGTCGACGACTCTCGAAGAAGGACGCTGCGGACGCATGCACGGAAGTGCGTGGCCCCGCGGACGGGGAGCACGTCGACGTCGAGTGGAGCCTCGTGGAGCCAAGCGGAGTCGTCGGCGATGAAGAGGAGTGTGCCAAGATGGATCTCACGGCCCTTAGCCAATCCTCCGCTAGAAACCATGATGATGGGAATCGGAAAAATCGCAACTTCTCCAACAAACTGCTAAGACACCTGCCCCACGGTGGGCGCCAACTGTCGTTGATCTAAGACTGACAGTAGAATGGGGTGTAGGTATGAGGAGGCAAGATCCTAGCTATGGAGTAGTTGTACACACGAGTTTACGAGTTCAGGCCCTTCACGGAGGAAGTAACAGCCCTATGTCTCGGTGCCCGGAGGCGGTCGACTGGATTGTGTATATGTGTGTGTTTACAAAGGATGCGAACCCTTGTCCCAGAGGAGGGGAGTGGCTTATATAGAGTGTGCCAGGACCGCAGCTCTCCTCCGTTACACGGGATTCAATGTTCATTAATAGTAGAACGTTACTAGTAACGCTAGCATTTAAGTGATATAAATGATAATTAAGTCTATGAGTAAACGCCCGACCGTAGTTTTGTAGAGTGGCTTTAGGTCTTCTGTACATCAAGTGGGTACTGTGACAGTCGAGTGTCATTGATTTTTCCGAGTGGAATGTCTCTGGTCGAGTGGATGATGGTACCCCTTGAATGTTTCTGGCTTTAGGGCGATGACCTTGGGGAGGGCGTCTAGGTCAGGCCTATGACCCTACCCTAGGTATATAGCTTCATCACCTGGGGCTCGTGAAGTCGCCGCCCCGCCGCTGAGCACGAGCATTGTTGCTCTGCTCCGCTCCGCTGCCCCTGCTCCGTCCAGCAAGCGCGCCGCCGCTGCCCTCCTCTGCTCTGCCTCCGTTGCGCCAAGGCACCCCGTCCATCTCCTGCTCCTCGTCGGCCTTCGTTGTGCATGCCGCCGCTTCCTTGCTTCAGTCCAAGGCCGACGCCGGCCACTTCTTCTAGCCGCTGCTCGGCTATGCGCCAACAACCAGCAGCTCGAGTTTCCTCCATGCATCTCTGGTGACCTCCCAAGGCAGATCCATGCAAGTCCCTCGATGCCCCTTCAGTTCATCAAGGATGCCAAGTCCAGTGATGTGCCAAGTTCCTCTCCAATGCGTGTACGGCTATCGTTTCCTTGGATTCGCCAAGTACCTCTCGTTCACGTCAAGTCCGACGGCAACGTGTGTACCACTACCATCGACCCTCGAAGACCCCGTGCGCGTCAAGTACCTCTACTGATGACCCGAACATCTATGAGCCGGGTACCACTATAGATGGTGTGTATTTCATCAAGTCTAACTGCAAGCCAAATGACTACAAGATGACTCCAAAGAACATGGAAACATCAAGTTCCTCTCCAGACGTGTAAGACTGCCATCGCCCGAAGAACTCGGATTCGTCAAGTTCCTCTACCATCGCCATGTACGACTACTTCCCATGACGACTCGTGAACAACTACATCGTATTAAAGCCGTCCGCCCCGAAACGCACACTTCGAAGGTATAACCGTTGGGACAACCGCCATGAACGAATGCATGTGTGATGTATGAGATGCCCATGTTTGCACATGTCCGAGTTGTCTTTGGGCGCTCTTCCTCGTTTTCCTTGCCATTGACCTGTGCGAACCCGGTAACCGGGATCACCCCACCATCTCTAGCATGTTCCGCACATCCGCACACTTGCTCTTTTGCACCGGTATCTCAATGAGTGTGAGATCATCGGAATGTTGCCGTGGCACCATTGCCATTGTCGTTGCCATGGCACCCGTTTCTTTCCGCCATGGTGACAAATGCTCCCTATCATATTAAATGTCAATATTTTCATAAAAATTGCATATAACTTCCATATGTCATTCGCATCACGATTACAATATTTAAAATGTTTAAAATTATTGTTTGCATTAAATTCAAAATATGCATATGGGGATTTTCCGGAATTGTTGTTTGTTGTTCTGGCCACACTTAAACTTGCCTAAATAGTTAGTTTACTTATGCTTCACCTCTTGCCATGTTAATCAACATTTAATATTGTTGGGTACATTAACGAGAGCGAACTAAATAACTTGAATGTGGTGTTTCCTCAATATGCAACTTGTTGCATATTGAGATCCACTTAATTGGTAGTATTGTTTGTTGCACTTTGCCATGCCATGACTCATTAAACCGGACATGCATCATACTTGGTTGCGCATCATGTCATGTTTATGCTTGGTTGTTTACCATGTTGTTTCCTTCTTTCGTTGTGCTTCTTCTCAATAGTTCGGGTTACATTGTGATTGTGAGGATTCCTTCTACTACGTTGCTCGTCTTCTTCTTGGATTTGGTCTTCTTCCTAGCGGGATTTCAGGCAAGATGATCATCACCTTGGCTATCACTACTATCTTTGATATGCTAGTTGTCTCGATGCTATCGTTACGTCGCGCTACCTACCACTTGTTTATCAAGCCTCCCAAATTGCCATGATAGCCTCTAACCTTTTCCACCAACCTAGCAAACCGTTGTTTGGCTATGTTACCGCTTTTTTCAGCCCCTCTTATAGCATTGCTAGGTGCAGGTGCAGTGCAGGTTATTCCATGTTGGGACATGGATATCGTGGGATATCACAATATCTCTTATTTAATTAATGCACATATGTACTTGGTAAAGGGTGGAAGGATCGGCCTTATGCTTGGTGTTTTGTTCCACTCTTGCCACCCTAGTTTCTATCATACCGGTGTTATGTTCCTTGATTTTGCGTCCCTAACATGGTGAGGTTTTATGGGCCCCTCTTGACAGTTCACTTTGAATAAAACTCTTCCAGCAAGGCCCAACATTGGTTTTAACATTTGCCAACATAATAATATTGAATTAATTAATTGATTGGCATAGGGGGTCGCATCCCTGAGGTTCCTTAATACAACATAATGCAGGAGGGCATGTACTGATGGTGTTGGTCCCAAACTAGAGCACTGTGCAGGGCTGCCCCTTGGCAACTTGGGGTATTTTGGCACATGTACGCGTCGCTCGTCCGTCGTGGCCTGAGATGAGATATGCGTGGCTATAATCAAGGTGTCGGCACGTCAGGAGGTCTTTTTGGACATGTTTTACCATTGTCAAAAAGTGTTGTGCACCGGGATCCCGAGTCTGATCGGATGTCCCACGATGGAGTATTTTCTCCGTGGATCATGAGCTTGTCATGGGCTAAGTTGGGACACCTCTGCATGGTTTAAACTTTCGAGAGTCGTGCCCATGGTTATGTGGCAGATGGAAATTTTTAATGTCCGGTTGTAGAGAACTTGACACCAGACCCGAAATAAAATACACCAACCGCATGCATAATCGTGGTGGTCTCTTTTCGAGTGAGTCGAGAAGAGAACACGGTGGGGTTATGTTTGAATGTAAGTAGTTCAGGATCACTTCTTGATCATTACTAGTTCGCGACCATTTGCGTAGTTTCTCATCTTACTCTTGTACTCGTAAGTTAGGCACCATACAATGTTAGTTGCTTTCTGCAAACCTCACCATTTATCCTTCCATATTCATCAAGATTTGCTAGTCTTGATACCCATGGTAATGGGATTGCTGAGTCCTTGTGGCTCACTTATTACTACAACAACAGTTGCAGGTACAGTAGAGGTAATGCGATGATCTGACGTGAGAGCAATGCTTGATTGCTTTTGGAGTTCTTCTTCTTCTTCGATCAAGGGAATAGGTTCCGGGTCAGGGAGCCTGGGATTAGCAGGGTGGATGTCGTTCTTCTTTTTCGTTTGATTTCATCCGTAGTCGAATCCTGATCTTCTGTATGATGATTGCTATGTATTGATGAATTGTTGTATTCATGTTGTAGCTTGTGGCGAGTGTAAGCCTTTATCTTGTATTCTCATCCATTTAGTACATGGTATGTTGTAATGATATCCACCTTGCTATGCGCTCGAAATGCGGTTGTGCCCCAATCATGAATTCATCTTGTGATTGGGATAAAATCGCATCTTGGGCTCTACACAAGGGAAGCTCAAGTAAAGCCGTGTGTGTAACGCCCATGATGCATCTATATCTCCCACGTGTTGAGGAACGACTTAGAAGCATAACTGCATTTTGGTATGGTCGCAAGAAGGGTCATCTTCACACAATCCCATGTACAAGAACAAGGAAATAGTTGGCTTACAATCACCACATCACACAATGATCAAATTATTCATACATCATTCAGAGTACACACAAAGTCCGACTAGAGACGAACCAAAAGAAAAGAAGGCAACCCCAAATGCTAAATCCCGATTGTAGTAACAGCCAATGTTTTCGTCAAACTCCCACTTGAGCTCGGTGGCATCACCGGCACTGGTATCATAGGCACCTGCAATTGTTTTGGTAGTATCTGTGAGTCACGAGGACTCAACAATCTCAAAACCTGCGAGATCAAGACTATTTAAACTTACAGGTCGGATGTGGTTAAGAGGTGGAGTTGCAGCAAGCACTAAGCAAATATGGTACTAACATACGAGTACAAGAATAAGATGAGAAACTATGCAACGGTCAAAACTTAGAAGTGATCAAGAAGTGATCCTAAACTACTTACGTTCATACATAACCCGATCGTGTTCACTTCATGAACTCCATCAAAAAGAGACCATCACGGTTACACACGCGGTTGGCGCATTTTAATTAAGTCAAGTGTCAAGTTCTCTACAACCAGATATTAACAAATACCCATCTGCCACATAGCTACGGGCACGACTTTCAAAAGTTTATACCCTGCATGGGTGTCCCAACTTAGCCCATCACAAGCTCTCACGATCAAGAAGGATATTCCTTCTCCAAGAATAACCCGATCAGTCTCGGAATCCCGGTTACAAGACATTTTGACAATGGTAAAACAAGACCAGCAAGACCGCCCAATGTGCCGAAAAATCCCGATAGGAGTCGCACGTATCTTGTTCTCAGGGCGCACAGGATGAGACATCCTACGAGTAAAACCAACCCTCGGGTTTCCACGAGGTGGCCCCGTAGTCTGCTCGGTTCAGACCAACACTCAGAGGAGCACTGGCCCGAGGGGGTTGATTCAGAAATCCTCCTGTTAATTACTCCCTAGGTAAAATTTAGTTTTTATTAGGCAAACGGTAAAGCCAAGGTTGGGCCTTGCTGGAGGAGTTTTATTCAAAGCAAACTGTCAAGGGGGTCCCATAAACCCAACCGCGTAAGGAACGCAAAATCAAGGAAAATAACACCAGTATGACGGAAACTAGGGCGGCAAGAGTGGAACAAAACACCGAGCAAAAGGCCAAGCCTTCCACCCTTTGCCAAGTATATAGATGCATTAATTAAAAATATAAGAGATATTGTGATATCCCAACATATCCATGTTCCAAACATGGAACAACCTGCCCTACACCTGCAACTAGCAACCCTATAAGAGGGGTTGAGCAAAAGAGGGAACATAGGCAAACAACGGTTTGCTAGGAAGGTGGGTGATGTCTACTACACAACCTTCTTCTTATAGACGTTGTTGGGCCTCCAAGTGCAGAGGTTTGTAGGACAGTAGCAAATTTCCCTCAAGTGGATGACCTAAGGTTTATCAATCCATAGGAGGCGTAGGATGAAGACGGTCACTCTCAAGCAACCCTGCAACCAAATAACAAAGAGTCTCTTGTGTCCCCAACACACCCAATACAATGGTAAATTGTATAGGTGCACTAGTTCGGCGAAGAGATGGTGATACAAGTGCAATATGGATAGTAGATAAAGGTTTTTGTAATCTGAAATTATAAAAACAGCAAGGTAACTAATGATAAAAGTGAGCATAAACGGTATTGCAATGCTAGGAAACAAGGCCTAGGGTTCATACTTTCACTAGTGCAAGTTCCCTCAAAAATAATAACATAATTGGATCATATAACTATCCCTCAACATGCAACAAAGAGTCACTCCAAAGTCACTAATAGCGGAGAACAAACGAAGAGATTATGGTAGCGTACGAAACCACCTCAAAGTTATTCTTTCCAATCAATCCGTTGGGCTATTCCTATAAGTGTCAGAAACAACCCTAGAGTTCGTACTAGAATAACACCTTAAGACACAAATCAACCAAAACCCTAATGTCACCTAGATACTCCAATGTCACCTCAAGTATCCGTGGGTATGGTTATACGATATGCATCGCACAATCTTAGATTCATCTATTCAACCAACACATAGAACCTCAAAGAGTACCCCAAAGTTTCTATAGGAGAATCACGATGAAAACGTGTACCAACCCCTATGCATAGGTTCATGGGCGGAACCCGCAAGTTGATCACCAAAACATACATCAAGTGAATCACGTGATATCCCATTGTCACCACAGATACTGATGGCAAGACATACATCAAGTGTTCTCAAATCTTTAAAGACTCAATCCGATAAGATAACTTCGAAGGGGAAACTCAATCCATTACAAGAGAGTAGAGTGGGAGAAGAAACATAAGATCCTATAATAGCAAAGCTTGCGATACATCAAGATCGTGCCAAATCAAGAACACTAGAGAGAGAGAGAGATCAAACAGATAGCTACTGGTAAATACCCTCAGCCCCGAGGGAGAACTACTCCCTCCTCATCATGGAGAGCACCGGGATGATGAAGATGGCAACCGGAGAGGGATTCCCCCTCTGGCAGGGTGCCGATCTATTGTGGTCCCCCAAGTTTTTAGGGTATATGGGCATATATGGGAGGAAGAAGCACGTCGGTGGACCTCCGGGCTGTCCACGAGGCAGGGGGCGCGCCCAGGGGAGTGGGCGCACCCCCCACCCTCGTGGGCAGCCCGGGACTCTCCTGGTCCATCTCCGATACTCCGCGGGCTTCTTCTGGTCCAAAAATAAGTTCCGTGAAGTTTCAGGTCAATTGGACTCCGTTTGATTTTCCTTTTCTACGATACTGTAAAACAAGGAAAAAACAGAAACTGACATTGGGCTCTGGGTTAATACGTTAGTCCCAAAAATAATATAAAAGTGCATAATAAAGCCCATAAACATCCAAAACAGATAATATAATAGCATGGAACAATCAAAAATTATAGATACGTTGGAGACGTATCAGCATCCCCAAGCTTAATTCCTACTCGACCTCGAGTAGGTAAATGATAAAAACAGAATTTTTGATGTGGAATGCTGCCTAACATATTTCTCTATGTAATTCTTTATTGTGGCAAGAATATTCAGATCCACAAGATTCAAGACAAAAGTTTAATATTGACATAAAAGTAATAATACTTCAAGCATACTAACAAAGTAATCATTTCTTCTCAAAATAACATGGCCAAAGAATGCTATCCCTACAAAATCATATAGTCTAGCTATGCTCCATCTTCACCACACAAAATATTTAATTCATGCACAACCCCGATGACAAGCCAAGCAGTTGTTTCATACTTTTGATGTTCTCAAACTTTTTCAACCTTCACGCAATACATGAGCGTGAGCCATGGACATAACACTATAGGTGGAATAGAATGGTGGTTGTGGAGAAGAAAAAAAGGAGAATATAGTCTCACATCGACTAGGCATATCAACGGGTTGTGGAGATGCCCATCAATAGATATCAGTGTGAGTGAGTAGGGATTGACATGCAACGGATGCACTAGAGCTATAAATGTATGAAAGCTCAACAAAAGAAACTAAGTGGGTATGCATCCAACTTGCTTGCTCACGAAGACCTAGGGCATTTTGAGGAAGGCCATCGTTGGGATATACAACCCAAGTTCTATAATAAAAAATTCCCACTAGTATATGAAAGTGACAAAACAAGAGACTCTCTATCATGAAGATCATGGTGCTACTTTGAAGCACAAGTGTGGAATAAAGGATAGTAGCATTTTCCCTTTTTTATTTTTTTTATTTGTCCTTTCTTTTTTTGGCCTTTCTTTTTTATTTGGCCTTTTTATTTTTTGGCCTTTTTTTGGGACAATGCTCTACTAATGATGATCATCACACTTCTATTTATTTACAACTCAATGATTACAACTCTATACTAGAACAAAGTATGACTCTATATGAATGCCTCCGGTGGTGTACCGGGATGCGCAATGACTCATGAGTGACATGTATGAAAGAATTATGAACGGTGGCTTTGCCACAAATACGATGTCAACTACATGATCATGCAAAGCAATATGAGAATGATGGAGCGTGACATAGTAAACGGAACAGTGGAAAGTTGCATGGAAATATATCTCGGAATGGCTATGGAAATGCCATAATAGGTAGGTATGGTGTTTGTTTTGGGGAAGGTATATGGTGGGTTTATGATACCGGCGAAAGGTGCGCGGTATTAGAGAGGCTAGCAATGGTGGAAGGGTGAGAGTGCGTATAATCCATGGACTCAACATTAGTTATAAAGAACTCACATACTTATTGCAAAAATCTATTAGTTATCGAAACAAAGTACTACGCGCATGCTCCTAGGGGGATATATTGGTAGGAAAAGACCATCGCTCGTCCCCGACCGCCACTCATAAGGAAGACAATCAATAAATAAATCATGCTCCGACTTCGTCACATAACGGTTCACCATACGTGCATGCGACGGGAATCACAAACTTCAACACAAGTATTTCTCAAATTCTCAATTACTTAACTAGCATAACTCTAATATCACCATCTCCATATCTCAAAACAATTATCAAGTATCAAACTTATCTTAGTATTCAATGCACTCTATATGAAAGTTTTTATTATATCCCTCTTGGATGCCGATCATATTAGGACTAAATTCATAACCAAAGAAAACTACCATGATGTTCTAAAGACTCTCAAAATAATATAAGTGAAGCACGAGAGTTCATCTATTTCTTCAAAATAAAACCACCACAATGCTCTATAAACATATAAGTGAAGTACTAGAGCAAATAACAAACTACTCCGAAAGATATAAGTGAAGATCAATGAGTAGTCGAATAATTATGCAACTATGTGAAGACTCTCTAACATTTAAGAATTTCAGATCTTGGTATTTTATTCAAACAACAAGAAAAACTAAATAAAATAAAATGACGCTCCAAGAAAAACACATATCATGTGGCGAATAAAAATATAGCTCCAAGTAAAGTTACCGATGAACAAAGACAAAAGTGGGGATGCCTTCCGGGGCATCCCCAGGCTTAGGCTCTTGGTTGTTCTTGAATATTACCTTGGGGTTCCTTGGGCATCCCCAAGATTAGGCTCTTGCCACTCCTTATTCCATAATGCATCAAAACTTAACCCAAAACATGAAAACTCCACAACACAAAACTCAAAATAGACAATCTCGTGAGCTCCGTTAGTGAAGGAAAACAAAACACCACTTCAAGGTACTGTAATGAACTCATTATTTATTTATATTGGTGTTAACACTACTGTATTCCAACTTCTCTATGGTTTATGAACTATTTTACTAGCCATAGATTCATCAAAATAAGCAAACAACACACGAAAAATAGAATCTGTCAAAAACAGAACAGTCTGCAGTAATCTGTGCCTAACGCAAACTTCTGGAACCCCACAAATTCTAAAATAAATTTCTGGACGTGAGGAATTTATCTATTAATGATCTGCAAAAATAATTAACTAAATAGCACTTTCCAAATAAAAATGGCAGCAATTCTCGTGAGCGCTAAAGTTTCTAATTGTTTTA
Source organism: Triticum monococcum (assembly GCA_034509565.1). NCBI lineage: Eukaryota > Viridiplantae > Streptophyta > Magnoliopsida > Poales > Poaceae > Triticum > Triticum monococcum. Next base: position 300,411,416 of record CM067844.1, on the reverse strand, counting down.
CAGCAAGATCAAAAGACTTTCCCCAAATCTTCCCAATGGTTCTACTTGGCAAAAACACTAATTAAACACAAAAAACACAACCAAAACAGAGGCTAGATAATTTATTTATTACTGAACAGGAACAAAAAGCAAGGAACAAAAATAAAATTGGGTTGCCTCACAACAAGCGCTATCGTTTAACGCCCCTAGCTAGGCATGATGATTTCAATGATGCTCACATAGATAAGAATTGTAACATAAAGAGAGCATCATGAAGAATATTACTAGCACATTTAAGTCTAACCCACTTCCTATGCATAGGAATTTTGTGAGCAAACAACTTATGGGAACAAGAATCAACTTGCATAGGAAGGTAAAACAAGCATAACTTCCTAACATTAAGAACATAGAGAGGAAACTTGATATTATTACAGTTCCTACAAGCATATATTCCTCCCTCATAATAATTTTCAGTAGCATCATGAATGAATTCAACAATATAACCAGCACATAAAGCATTCTTTTCATGATCTACAAGCATAGAAATTTTATTACTCTCCACAAAAGCAAAATTCTTCCCATGAATAATAGTGGGAGCAAACTCAACAAAATAATTATCATATGACGCATAATCCTATTGAAAACTAAAATCGTGATGACAACTTTCATGGATATCATTATTCTTTATAGCATAGAAGTCATCACAGTAATCATCATAGATAGAAACCTTGTTCTAATAATCAATTGGAACCTCTTCCGAAATAGTGGATTCATCACAAAATAAAGTCATGACCTCTTCAAATCCACTTTCATCAATATAATCATCATAAATAGGAGGAATGCTTTCATCATAATAAATTTGCTCATCAAAACTTGGGGGACAAAAAATATCGTCTTCATCAAACATAGCTTCCCCAAGCTTGTGGCTTTGCATATCATTAGTATCATAGATATTCAAGGAATTCATACTAACAACATTGCAATCATGCTCATCATTCAAAGATTTAGTGGCAAACATTCTAATGCATTCTTCCTCTAGCACTTGAGCACAATTATCGGAATCCTTATTTTCATGATAGATATTAAAAAGATGAAGCATATGAGGTATCCTCAATTCCATTTTTTTGTAGTTTTCTTTTATAAGCTAAACTAGTGATAAAACACGAAACAAAAAGATTTGATTGCAAGATCTAAAGATATAACTTCAAGCACTCACCTCCCTGTCAATGGCGCCATAAGAGAGCTTAGTTGACGGGGTGTTAGTGCCGCTTTCCTCGCCTCCCTGGCAACGGCGCCAGAAAAGAGCTGGATGTCTACTACACAACCTTCTTCGTATAGACGTTGTTGGGCCTCCAAGTGCAGAGGTTTGTAGGACAGTAGCAAATTTCCCTCAAGTGGATGACCCAAGGTTTATCAATCCTTAGGATGCGTAGGATGAAGATGGTGTCTCTCAAGCAACCCTCCAACCAAATAACAAAGAGTCTCTTTTGTCCCCAACACACCCAATAATATGGTAAATTTTATAGGTGCACTAGTTCAGCGAAGAGATGGTGATACAAGTGGAATATGGATAGTAGATAAAGGTTTTTGTAATCTGAAATTATGAAAACAGCAAGGTAACTAATGATAAAAGTGAGCATAAATGGTATTGCAATGCTAGGAAACAAGGCCTAGGGTTCATACTTTCACTAGTGCAAGTTCCCTCAACAATAATAACATATTTGGATCATATAACTATCCCTCAACATGCAACAAAGAGTCACTCCAAAGTCACTAATAGCGGAGAACAAACGAAGAGATTATGGTAGTGTATGAAACCACCACAAAGTTATTCTTTCCAATCAATCCGTTGGGCTATTCCTATAAGTGTCACAAACTGCCCTAGAGTTCATACTAGAATATCACCTTAAGACACAAATCAACAAAAATACTAATGCCACCTAGATACTCCAATGTTACCTCAAGTATCCGTGGGTATGATTATATAATATGCATCACACAATCTCAGATTTATCTATTCAACCAACACATAGAACCTCAAAGAGTGCCCCAAAGTTTCTACCGGAGAATCACGAAGAAAACATGTGCCAACCCCTATGCATAGGTTCATGGACGGAACCCGCAAGTTGACCACCAAAACATACATCAAGTGAATCACGTGATATCCCATTGTCACCACAGATACGCATGGCACGACATACATCAAGTGTTCTCAAATCTTTAAAGACTCAATCCGATAAGATAACTTCGAAGGGGAAACTCAATCCATTACAGGAGAGTAGAGGGGGAGAAGAAACATAAGATCCAACTATAATAGCAAAGCTCGCGATACATCAAGATCGTGACAAATCAAGAACACGAGAGAGAGAGAGAGAGAGATCAAACACATAGCTACTGGTACATACCCTTAGCCCCGAGGGAGAACTACTCCCTCCTCGTCATGGAGAGCACCGGGATGATGAAGATGGCCACCGGAGAGGGATTCCCCCTCTGGCAAGGGGCCGGAATGGGTCTAGATTGGTTTTCGGTGGTTAGGGAGGCTTCTGGCAGCGGAACTCCCGATCTATTGTGCTCCCCCAAGTTTTTAGGGTATATGTGCATATATGGGAGGAAGAAGTATGTCGGTGGACCTCCAAGCTGTCCACGAGGCATGGGGGCGCGCCTAGGGGGGTGGGCGCGCCCCCACCCTCGTGGGCAGCCCGGGACTCTCCTGGTCCATCTCCGGTACTCCGTTGGCTTCTTCTGGTCCAAAAATATGTTCCGTGATATTTCAGGTCAATTGGACTCCGTTTGATTTTCCTTTCTGCGATACTCTAAAACAAGGAAAAACAGAAACTAGCACTGGGCTCTGGGTTCATTGGTTAGTCCCAAAAATAATATAAAAGTGCATAATAAAGCCCATAAACATCCAAAACAGATAATATAATAGCATGGAACAATCAAAAATTATAGATACGTTGGAGATGTATTAGTGGGTTAGAGGCTTGACATGGCAATATGGGAGGCTTGATAAACAAGTGGTAGGTAGCACGACATAGTGATAGAGCGAACAACTAGCAAGCAAAGATAGAAGCGATATCGGGGGTAATGATCATCTTGCCTGCAAAGTTCTCAGGGTTGTCGAAAGCTTGCTCCTCGTAAATGTACTCAACAGGATCCTCGTTCACAAACTCATCTCCCACCTCTACCCAAATCTAGAACACGAGCAACAGAACAACAATCAATCACGATGCAATGCACAAGCAACATGATGCAAGACATGGCATGGGATGCAAGATATGATGTGCAATGCATATGGGTACTCCGGGAAGGAAAAATATGATCATGGCATCAACTTGGCAAACCAAGCATGCCACTGGAAAGGTTAGAATATTTTGGTCGAGATCGATATAAAGATCACCGGAAACAGATGCACGGTTTGCAAATGACGAGCAAAACAAGAACAATGCCAAACTGCGCTCAACAACATCATAGCACTTAAGATGCACCATGAAAGTATGCTACAACACTCCAACATAGCAACAAAACACATGGCGGTGAAGCTCTACAAATCATGAACACTAAGCTCCTGCTTTAACTCACTAGAACAAGTCTAAAATAGCATGGAAAAAATGCAAATGATAACAGCTTAACAGACTTAGTGAAAATACTGAACATGGCGTAAACAACATCAGGTAGCAATGTTTAGAGCTAGTGAACCACATGCTACAGTATCATAACATGGCAAACAAGGGCATGGCATGCTAGTACTAAAGACAATGAACAAAACTCCCTAACTCAACTTGAGCCAAATATGCGCAGAAAAGATGGTAGCATCAATGTAAACACGGCAAGTGATATGAACAGATTCAGACTTTGTAGAAAAACATGACATGGTAGAAACAGATTCATGATAGCAATTTTGCAAGCTCGTTCCATTGACCACAAAGCATTACATGGCATCACAAGGTAACCGACAGTAATAAGACACAATTATGAAGCTAAACATGGCAATATCATAGTCATAGGGTGCATGTGTCACTTGCAAAACACATGGCAAAAATGCACTTCCTGTTAACAGACTGACATCACTAATATTTAGCAAAAGGATAGGATGGTAATTACAAGCTAAGGTACCCCATAATTACAACACGAGGCATGAATGGATAGAGCATAACCATATCTTCAAAACACCCTTACTAAACTTTATCAAATATGCAAGGATTTACTTGTGGCAACATGTCAACATAGCAACATAATGTGACAGGAAAAGACTTAGTAGAAAAACTAAGTAGCTAAAAACAGCAACATCAACTGGCCTACTTTGCATTCTTGTGCTAGTCACCACGAGGCACAAAAAACTACAAGGATTGCACCACTGTAAAGAGGGCATGAAGATTCTCCTAAAACATGTAGACATGATGCTCAAAAGATGCACACACAAAATGCTATGAAAAAGACAAATCAGCAAGTTATGATGGTTTCCAGCAGACAACATCATTTAGCACTTTTGAAATGGAGATTATGGCATCAATATGGATAGTAGCATCCATGCAAATGACACACGATTGTAGAGCATCATGAGATGAACATTTTGGTATATCATACGCACGAATTGGAGTAATATGCATGGAGTTATGGAAGGTCAAACATGTGCACATGAGATGAAAGTTTAGGGACTAAGAAGATAGTCAACCTCAGGTCTAGGGTTCTTCACTTGGCATGCGAACCGAGGCACTAGCAAGGTCGGATCCGGCGATGAGGTACGCAGGGGAGGATGCCGGCGACGGGATCCGGCGATGAGGCAGCGGACCGGCGACGTGGAAGCGGTAGGCGGCGACCGAGGCGGCGATCGGCGTGGTGGCGCGCTACGAGGCGGCGGTGATGAGGCGCGGGGGCGCAGTGGTCGGCGGCGGCGTGGTGGCGGCGGCCGGCGGCCGGCGCGGAGGACCGACAACGTGGAGGCGGCGGAGCTCGGGGTCGGGGAGCGGGCGGCGGTGCACGGGCTCGGCGGGCCAACGACGGTGGAGCAGCGGGGAGGCCACGTAGCAGCTCCTGTTTGGTCCGGGCACGGCGACGGGCGTGTCCGACCATCGGCGGACGTGTGCGGTGGCGCGAAGGAGGGTGGATCTAGCGTTGCGTTCGCGAATTTCTGGGGGAGAGGCCTATTTATAGGTAGAGGGAGCTTGGAGAGTCCAAATGAGGTGCGGTTTTTGCCCATACGATCGTGATACAATGACGGATAGCATGGAGGGAGTTTAAATGTGCTAGTGGGCTGTTTGTGGAGGGGTGCTGGGCTGCAAAGAGAGAAGGGTTTCGGCGGTTACACGGTTAACCGTTGGGGTATGAGACGACCTCCAAATGGAACGAAATTTGACAGGCGGCCTACCGGTGATGTACCAAGGCCACTCGACAAATCTCGGCCGATTCCGAGAACATTTTTTTCCTGCTCACGAAACGAGATCTGAGAGGTGCAACGGGTGCATGTGTGAGTGTTCGATTACGAAACAGACAAAGGGGAAAATGACCGGATGCATGAGACGAACACGAATGCAAAAGAGATGCACATGATGACATGAGATGAAATGCATGACATTAACAAAATGCAAAAACTAGGAAAAACCCAACCACGAAGGATATAACATATAACATTCCTGGAAATGGCAAGAGTTGGAGTTAGAATTATGGAATGTTACATCCGGGTGTTACATTGTGAATGGCCGTCGGATGAATTTATGGATCGTGCAGGTTTCAAGGATGAATTCCATGAGTGTGTACAAAATGTCGGCCTTGAGGACTTCTTATTGGACAAGTGTTTACAATATTAGTATCTCACTGATTCCTTTGTGCAGAGGTTTGAGTTTTCCTCTAAGCGTAATACTCATACTGTCTTGTTTGATCTTTATGATGAATCTTATACCATGGACCTAGAATATTTTTGTGATGCATGCAAAATTCCACCATGGGGCCTTCTTAGTGAGCCTCATAAATCTGAATATAATGATTTCCTTGCTAGCATCACCGTTGGAGAAACTAGAAATATCACATAAGCCTCCATGGGAAGCATTCATTTTCCTGCTATACATTATTTTGCTCTCTTCATAGTCAGGTGCAATAATGGTAAACATGACCATAGCCACCTTTGTGCATTGGATCTTAGTGTCCTCAAGTGTGAAGTGTTGAGTGATAAGCGATATAATTTAGGGGCTATTATTGCTAGGAGGTTACACCATAATGGTAAAGATGGATATTTATTTGGTGGGATTTATGCAACTCGTTTAACTAACAATTTGGGTGTACCCATAAGAGGGTATACTATTGAGTTGCCACCTGTTTTCTAGATTATGAGGCTATGGCATGCTACCAGTTTCTTAAGAGGAATGAACAGTTCCTCCAGTACCGACTAGTCTTTGACAGATGGCACGCCATCCATGATGCTCTTCCTACTCATGCTTTCTTTAACTTTCAAGAAACTGGGCGATATTTTATAACTAGAGAGGAGGAAAATGAGTATGAGCGAATAGTGGAGGCTGCTCGCCTCTAGGAGGCAGCTCGCCAAGCAGTAGCTGCTGGATCTCAGTACAACCACGACTACAACTTTGGATATCTACCAGGTCAGCCATGGGCGTAGACCAACTTAGGCCAAAAGCCTAATCTTGGGGGAGTATGTGGTTCTCACCAACATTACATTCATGTTCACACACTCATTTCAGTTGTCGGTGTTCTTACTCTTTCATTGCACTATCCATGTTAGTTTATTTCCTTTTCCCGCATTCTTCTTGTGTTTTTGATAAACCTTAAGAAAAACCAAAAAAAAATAGTTGTAGTTAGTCTACTTCCTATGCATGCTTAGTAGTAATATTAATCGAAAAGCCAAAAAGATTTCTTGTTCTTCTTTTGCTTGTTGGGAGCTTTCCCGTGTAAACAGTTTTTCTTGTTCTTGGTTTAATTCCTTCAGAAAAACAAAAACTCCAAAAACATTTCAGTGTGTTTCTTTGAAATTCTTTTCTTTTCTTTGCGGTCGAGAGGAGAAGACCATGATGAAAATGTTGAGTGGCTCTCATATGCATTATTGTTGATCTAACAAAGAGCCTATATCACCTTGTCTTCTCCTTTGAATAAATGTTTGAAGATTCCAGCTTAGTCCGATGCACGTGCACTACTATTATTATTCACACCGTTAGGCCGTGTAAGTGAAAGGCAATAATGACGATATATGATGAAATGATTGAGATGAGGGAAAGCTGGTTTGAACTCGACCTATCTTGTTTTCGTAAATATGATTAGTTCATCGTTCCTAATTCAGCCTATTATGAATGAAACATGTTTGCAATGACAATTTGAGATTATAGTTACTCATGCCATGCTTAATTAGCTAGGAGTTTATAATGGTTTAGCTTGTGTGCCAACATGCTATTAAAATGGTTGTGATGTAGTATGATAGGATGGTATCCTCCTTTGAATGATTCGAGTGGCTTGACTTGGCACATGTTCACACATGTAGTTGAACCAAAATCAAAATAGCCTCCACGATATTTATGTTTATGGTGATTTATATCCTACTCATGCTTGCACTCAATGTTGGTTAATCTCAATGCATGTTTATGACTGTTGTCGCTCTCTAATTGGCCGCTTCCCAGTCTCTTTCTAGGCTTCACTTGTACTAAGCGGGAATATTGCTTGTGCACCCACTTCCATAAACCCCAAAGTTGTTCCATATGAGTCCACCATACCTTCCTATATGCGGTATTTACGTGCCGTTCCAAGTAAATTTGCATGTGACAAACTCTAAACTTTCAAGTGATAATCTGTTCTGTATGCTCGAATCGCTCATGTATCAACTAAGGTTGTCAATATCGTCCATGCTAGGTGGGTTATTCTCATGATGAGTGGACTCCTCTCATCATTCACGAGAAAATGGTTGGTAACCGGGATGCCCAGTCCGATGCTCAAATAAATTCAAAAGAATTGCAAACAAAACTCCCCCGGGATTGCTATTAGTTGGACGGCACCCGTTGTTTCAGACCAGCCATGGAGTGTGCTTGCTGGTGGTGGGGGAGTATAAACTTTACCATTCTGTTTGGGAACCGCCTATAATGAGTATAAACTTTACTCATGCCACCTATTATTTATCTCTATTTCAAAACTCGAGCTCTGGCACCTCTACAAATCCCTGCCTCCCTCTGTGAAGGGCCTATCTATTTACTTTTATTCTTGAGTCATCATCCTCTTATAAAAAGCACTAGTTACAGAGCACCACTGTCATTTCTATGCATTGTTATTAATTTATATTGAGTATGAATGTGACTGGATCTCTTTTACCATTAATTACAATGTCTAGTCAGTACTTGATCTTCAGAGGTGCTCTACATTTATGTTTCGCGGTCTCAGAAAGGGCTAGCGAGATACCATCTTGTTATATCATCTCATGATTGTTTTGAGAAAGTGTTGTCATCCGAGATTTATTATTATTGCTCGCTAGTTGATTATGCCATTTATATGAGTAAATGTGAGACCTAATTGTTATTGTGAATATGGGTAGTTCATGAACTTTGCTAAAAACTTGAATGGTGGATTTACATATTTGCAAGAACAAGATCAAACAAAGTTTGTAAAAGTTTTTCTTTATCACTTCCAGTTTTTCAACTGAATTGCTTGAGGACAAGCAATGGGTTAAGCTTGGAGGAGTTGATACGTCTCCATCGTATCTACTTTTCCAAACTCTTTTGCCCTTGTTTTGGACTCTTACTTGCATGATTTGAATGGAACTAACCCGGCTGACGATGTTTTCAGCAGAATTGCCATGGTCTTATTTTTGTGCAGAATAAAAAGTTCTCGGAATGACCTGAAAATTCACGGAGATCAGTTTCGGAATAAATAAAAAATATTGGCAAAAGAATCAAGTGAAGGGGGGCCACACCCTGGCCACAAGGGTGGCGGGCACGCCCACCCCCTAGGGTGCACCACCCGACCTTGTGGGCCCACTGGACCTCCACCGACCTCAACTCCAACTCCATATATTCACGTTTGGGGAGAAAAAAAATCAAAGATAAAGATTTATCGTGTTTTACGATATATATGGAGCCGCCTGTTGGGGAACGCAGTAATTTCGAAAATTTTCCTACGCACAAGCAAGATCATGGTGATGCACAGCAACGAGAGGGGAGAGTGTTGTCTACGTACCAACGCAGACCGACTGCGGAAGTGATCACACAACGTAGAGGAAGTAGTCGTATGTCTTCTTCCCGATCCGACCGATCCAAGCACCGTTACTCCGGCACCTCCGAGTTCTTAGCACACGTTCAGCTCGATGACGTTCCTCGGGCTCCGATCCAGCAAAGCGTCGAGGAAGAGTTCCGTCAGCACGACGACGTGGTGACGATCTTGATGTACTACCGACGCAGGGCTTCGCCTAAGCACTGTAACAGTACGATCGAGGTGGAATTTGGTGGCAGGGGGCACCGCACACGGCTAAGGAACGATCTCAAGGATCAACTTGTGTGTCTTGGGGTGTCCCCTGCCCCCGTATATAAAGGTTGGAGGAGGGGGGGCCGGCCGGCCAGGGAGAGGGAGGCGCAGGGGAGTCCTACTCCCACCGGGAGTAGGATTCCTCCCTCCAATCCTATTCCAATTAGGACTCTCGGGGGGAAAGGAGAAAGAGGGGGGGGGGGGGGGGCCGGCCCCTTCTCCTAGTTCTACTAGGACTTGGGGAAAGGGGGGGCGCCGGCCAGCTTATGGGCTGCCCCTTTTCTCTTTTTCCACTAAGGCCCAATAGGCCCATTAGTCTCCCGGGGGGTTCCGGTAACCCTCCCGGTATTCCGGTAAAATCCCGATTTCACCCGGAACACTTCCTATGTCCAAACATAGGCTTCCAATATATCAATCTTTACGTCTCGACCATTTCGAGACTCCTCATCATGTCCGTGATCTCATTCGGGACTCCGAACAACCTTCGGTACATCAAAATGCATAAACTCATAATAACTGTCATCGTAACGTTAAGCGTGCGGACCCTACGGTTCGAGAACAATGTAGACATGACCGAGACACGTCTCCGGTCAATAACCAATAGCGGGACCTAGATGCCCATATTGGCTCCTACATATTCTACGAAGATCTTTATCGGTCAGACCGCATAACAACATACGTTGTTCCCTTTGTCATCGGTATGTTACTTGCCCGAGATTCGATTGTCGGTATCCAATACCTAGTTCAATCTCGTTACTGGCAAGTCTCTTTACTCGTTCCGTAATACATCATCTCACAACTAACATATTAGTTGCAGTGCTTGCAAGGCTTATGTGATGTGCATTACCGAGAGGGCCCAGAGATACCTCTCCGACAATCGGAGTGACAAACCCTAATCTCGAAATACGCCAACCCAACATCTACCATTGGAGACACCTGTAGTACTCCTTTATAATCACCCAGTTACGTTGTGACGTTTGGTAGTACCCAAAGTGTTCCTCCGGTAAACGGGAGTTGCATAATCTCATAGTTATAGGAACATGTATAAGTCATGAAGAAAGCAATAGCAACATACTAAACGATTGGGTGCTAAGCTAATGGAATGGGTCATGTCAATCAGATCATTCAACTAATGATGTGACCTCGTTAATCAAATAACAACTCTTTGTTCATGGTTAGGAAACATAACCATCTTTGATTAACGAGCTAGTCAAGTAGAGGCATACTAGTGACACTCTGTTGGTCTATGTATTCACACATGTATTATGTTTCCGGTTAATACAATTCTAGCATGAATAATAAACATTTATCATGATATAAGGAAATAAATAATAACTTTATTATTGCCTCTAGGGCATATTTCCTTCAGTCTCCCACTTGCACTAGAGTCAATAATCTAGATTACACTGTAATGATTCTAACACCCATGGAGCCTTGGTGCTGATCATGTTTTGCTCGTGGAAGAGGCTTAGTCAACGGGTCTGCAATATTCAGATCCATATGTATCTTGCAAATCTCTATGTCTCCCACCTGGACTAGATCCCCGATGGAGTTGAAGCGTCTCTTGATGTGCTTGGTCCTCTTGTGAAATCTGGATTCCTTTGCCAAGGAAATTGCACCAGTATTGTCACAAAAGATTTTCATTGGACCCGATGCACTAGGTATGACACCTAGATCGGATATGAACTCCTTCATCCAGACTCCTTCGTTCGCTGCTTCTGAAGCAGCTATGTACTCCGCTTCACATGTAGATCCCGCTACGACGCTTTGTTTAGAACTGCACCAACTGACAGCTCCACCGTTTAATGTAAACATGTATCTGGTTTGCGATTTAGAATCGTCCGGATCAGTGTCAAAGCTTGCATCAACGTAACCTCTTACGGTGAGCTCTTTGTCACCTACATATACGAGAAACATATCCTTAGTCCTTTTCAGGTATTTCAGGATGTTCTTGACCGCTGTCCAGTGATCCATTCCTGGATTACTTTGGTTCCTCCCTGCTAAACTTATAGCAAGGCACACATCAGGTCTGGTACACAGCATTGCATACATGATAGAGCCTATGGCTGAAGCATAGGGAACATCTTTCGTTTTCTCTCTATCTTCTGCAGTGGTCGGGCATTGAGTCTGACTCAACTTCATACCTTGTAACAAAGGCAAGAACCCTTTCTTTGCTTGATCCATTTTGAACTTCTTCAAAATCTTGTCAAGGTATGTGCTTTGTGAAAGTCCAATTAAGCGTTTTGATCTATCTCTATAGATCTTTATGCCTAATATGTAAGAAACTTCCCCGAGGTCTTTCATCGAAAAACTTTTATTCAAGTATCCCTTTATGCTATCCACAAATTCTATATCATTTCCAATCAGCAATATGTCATCCACATATAATATTAGAAATGCTACAGAGCTCCCACTCACTTTCTTGTAAATACAGGCTTCTCCAAAAGTCTATATAAAGCCAAATGCTTTGATCACACTATCAAAGCGTTTATTCCAACTCCGAGATGCTTGCACTAGTCCATAAATGGATCGCTGGAGTTTGCATACTTTGTTAGCTCCCTTTGGATCGACAAAACCTTCTGGTTGTATCATATACAACTCTTCTTCCAGAAATCTATTCAGGAATGCAGTTTTGACATCCATCTGCCATATTTCATAATCATAAAATGCGGCAATTGCTAACATAATTCTGACGGACTTAAGCATCGCTACGGGTGAGAAGGTCTCATCGTAGTCAACTCCTTGAACTTGTCGAAAACCTTTCGCGACAAGTCGAGCTTTGTAGACAGTAATATTACCGTCAGCGTCAGTCTTTTTCTTGAAGATCCATTTATTCTCAATTGCTTGCCGATCATCGGGCAAGTCAACCAAAGTCCACACTTTGTTTTCATACATGGATCCCATCTCAGATTTCATGGCCTCAAGCCACTTTGCGGAATCTGTGCTCACCATCGCTTCTTCATAGTTCGTAGGTTCATCATGATCTAGCATCATGACTTCCAGAACTGGATTACCGTACCACTCTGGTGCGGATCTCACTCTGGTTGATCTACGTGGTTCAGTAGTATCTTGTTCTGAAGCTTCATGATCATCATCATTAGCTTCCTCACTGATTGGTATAGGTGTCGCAAAAACAGTTTTCTGTGATGTACTATTTTCCAATAAGGGAGCAGGTACAGTTACCTCGTCAAGTTCTACTTTCCTCCCACTCACTTCTTTCGAGAGAAACTCCTTCTCTAGAAAGTTTCCGAATTTAGCAACAAAAGTCTTGCCTTCGGATCTGTGATAGAAGGTGTATCCAATAGTTTCCTTTGGATATCCTATGAAGACACATTTCTCCGATTTGGGTTCGAGCTTATCAGGTTGAAGCTTTTTCACATAAGCATCGCAGCCCCAAACTTTAAGAAACGACAACTTTGGTTTCTTGCCAAACCATAGTTCATAAGGTGTCGTCTCAACGGATTTTGATGGTGCCCTATTTAACATGAATGCGGCCGTCTCTAAAGCATAACCCCAAAACGATAGCGGTAAATCCGTAATAGACATCATAGATCGCACCATATCTAGTAAAGTATGATTACGACGTTCGGACACACCATTATGCTGTGGTGTTCCGGGTGGCGTGAGTTGCGAAACTATTCCACAATTTTTCAAATGTACACCAAACTCGTAACTCAAATATTCTCCTCCACGATCAGATCGTAGAAACTTTATTTTCTTGTTACGATGATTTTCAACTTCACTCTGAAATTCTTTGAACTTTTCAAATGTTTCAGACTTATGTTTCATTAAGTAGATATACCCATATCTGCTTAAATCATCTGTGAAGGTGAGAAAATAACGATATCCACCACGAGCCTCAATATTCATCGGACCACATACATCGGTATGTATGATTTCCAATAAATCTGTTGCTCTCTCCATAGTACCGGAGAACGGTGTTTTAGTCATCTTGCCTATGAGGCACGGTTCGCAAGTACCAAGTGATTCATAATCAAGTGGTTCCAAAAGCCCATCAGTATGGAGTTTCTTCATGCGCTTTACACCGATATGACCTAAACGGCAGTGCCACAAATAAGTTGTACTATCATTATTAACTTTGCATCTTTTGGCTTCTACATTATGAATATGTGTATCACTATCTTCGAGATTCAACAAGAATAGACCACTCTTCAAAGGTGCATGACCATAAAAGATATTATTCATATAAATAGAACAACCATTATTATCTGATTTAAATGAATAACCGTCTCGCATTAAACAAGATCCAGATATAATGTTCATGCTCAACGCTGGCACCAAATAACAATTATTTAGGTCTAATATTAATCCCGAAGGTAGATGTAGAGGTAGCGTGCCGACCGCGATCACATCGACATTGGAACCGTTTCCCACGCGCATCGTCACCTCGTCCTTTGCTAGCGTCCTCTTATTCCGTAGTCCCTGTTTCGAGTTGCAAATATTAGCAACAGAACCAGTATCAAATACCCAGGTGCTACTGTGGGCTCTAGTAAGGTACACATCAATAACATGTATATCACATATACCTTTGCTCACTTTGCCATCCTTCTTATCCGCCAAATACTTGGGGCAGTTCCGCTTCCAGTGACCAGTCTGCTTGCAGTAGAAGCACTCAGTTTCACGCTTAGGTCCAGACTTGGGTTTCTTCTCCTGAGCAGCAACTTGTTTGCTGTTCTTCTTGAAGTTTCCCTTCTTCTTCCCTTTGCCCCTTTTCTTGAAACTAGTGGTTTTGCTAACCATCAACACTTGATGCTCCTTCTTGATTTCTACCTCCGCAGCTTTCAGCATTGCGAAGAGCTCGGGAATAGTCTTGTTCATCCCTTGCATATTATAGTTCATCACGAAGCTCTTGTAGCTTGGTGGCAGTGATTGGAGAATTCTGTCAATGACGCAGTCATCTGGAAGATTAACTCCCATCTGAATCAAGTGATTATTATACCCAGACATTTTGAGTATATGCTCACCGACAGAACTGTTCTCCTCCATCTTGCAGCTATAGAACTTATTGGAGACTTCATATCTCTCAATTCGGGCATTTGCTTGAAATATTAACTTCAACTCCTGGAACATCTCATATGCTCCATGACGTTCAAAACGTCGTTGAAGTCCCGATTCTAAGCCATAAAGCATGGCACACTGAACTATCGAGTAGTCATCAGCTTTGCTCTGCCAGACGTTCATAACATCTGGCGTTGCTCCAGTAGCAGGCCTGTCACCCAGCGGTGCTTCCAGGACGTAATTCTTCTGTGCAGCAACGAGGATGATCCTCGGGTTACGGACCCAGTCCGTGTAATTGCTACCATCATCTTTCAACTTTGCTTTCTCAAGGAACGCATTAAAATTCAACGGAACAATGGCACGAGCCATCTATCTACAATCAACATAAACAAGCAAGATACTATCAGGTACTAAGTTCATGATAAGTTTAAGTTCAGTTAATCAAATTACTTAGGAACTCCCACTTAGATAGACATCCCTCTAATCTTCTAAGTGATCACGTGATCCAAATCAACTAAACCATAACCGATCATCACGTGAGATGGAGTAGTTTTCAATGGTGAACATCGTTATGTTGATCATATCTACTATATGATTCATGCTCGACCTTTCGATCTCCGTGTTCCGAGGCCATATCTGTATATGCTTGGCTCGTCAAGTATAACCTGAGTATTCTGCGTGTGCAACTGTTTTGCACCCGTTGTATTTGGACGTAGAGCTTATCACACCCGATCATCACGTGGTGTCTGGGCACGACGAACTTTGGCAACGGTGCATACTCAGGGAGAACACTTCTTGATAATTTTAGTGAGAGATCATCTTATAATGCTACCATCAATCAAAGCAAGATAAGATGCATAAAAGGGATAAACATCACATGCAATCAATATAAGTGATATGATATGGCCATCATCATCTTGTGCTTGTGATCTCCATCTCCGAAGCACCGTCATGATCACCATCATCACCGGCGCGACACCTTGATCTCCATCGTAGCATCGTTGTCGTCTCGCCAATCTTATGCTTCCACGACTATCACTACCGTTTAGTAATAAAGTAAAGCATTACATCGCGATTGCATTGCATACAATAAAGCGACAACCATATGGCTCCTGCCAGTTGCCGATAACTCGGTTACAAAACATGATCATCTCATACAATAAAATCAGCATCATGCCTTGACCATATCACATCACAACATACCCTGCAAAAACAAGTTAGACGTCCTCTACTTTGTTGTTGCAAGTTTTACGTGGCTGCTACGGGCTTAAGTAAGAACTCATCTCACCTACGCATCAAAACCACAACGATAGTTCGTCAAATAGACTCCGTTTTAACCTTCTCAAGGACCGGGCGTAGTCACACTTGGTTCAACTAAAGTTGGAGAGACAGTCTTCCGCAAGCCATCTATGTGCAAAGCACGTCGAGGGAACCGGTCTCGCGTAAGAGTACGCGTAAGGTTGGTCCGGATCGTCTCACCCAACAATACCGCCGAACCAAAGTATGACATGCTGGTAGGCAGTATGACTTGTATCGCCCACAACTCACTTGTGTTCTACTCGTGCAAATAACATCAAACCATAAAACCTAGGCTCGGATGCCACTGTTGGGGAACGCAGTAATTTCGAAAATTTTCCTACGCACACGCAAGATCATGGTGATGCACAGCAACGAGAGGGGAGAGTGTTGTCTACATACCAACGCAGACCGACTGCGGAAGCGATCACACAACGTAGAGGAAGTAGTCGTACGTCTTCTTCCCGATCCGACCGATCCAAGCACCGTTACTCCGGCACCTCCGAGTTCTTAGCACACGTTCAGCTCGATGACGTTCCTCGGGCTCCGATCCAGCAAAGCGTCGAGGAAGAGTTCCGTCAGCACGACGACGTGGTGACGATCTTGATGTACTACCGACGCAGGGCTTCGCCTAAGCACTGTAACGGTACGATCGAGGTGGAATTTGGTGGCAGGGGGCACCGCACACGGCTAAGGAACGATCTCAAGGATCAACTTGTGTGTCTTGGGGTGTCCCCTGCCCCCGTATATAAAGGTTGGAGGAGGGGGGGCCGGCCGGCCAGGGAGAGGGAGGCGCAGGGGAGTCCTACTCCCATCGGGAGTAGGATTCCTCCCTCCAATCCTATTCCAATTAGGACTCTCGGGGGGAAAGGAGAAAGAGGGGGGGCCGGCCCCTTCTCCTAGTCCTACTAGGACTTGGGGAAAGGGGGGGCGCCGGCCAGCTTATGGGCTGCCCCTTTTCTCTTTTTCCACTAAGGCCCAATAGGCCCATTAGTCTCCCGGGGGGTTCCGGTAACCCTCCCGGTATTCCGGTAAAATCCCGATTTCACCCGGAACACTTCCTATGTCCAAACATAGGCTTCCAATATATCAATCTTTACGTCTCGACCACTTCGAGACTCCTCGTCATGTCCGTGATCTCATCCGGGACTCCGAACAACCTTCGGTACATCAAAATGCATAAACTCATAATAACTGTCATCGTAACGTTAAGCGTGCGGACCCTACGGTTCGAGAACAATGTAGACATGACCGAGACACGTCTCCGGTCAATAACCAATAGCGGGACCTGGATGCCCATATTGGCTCCTACATATTCTACGAAGATCTTTATCGGTCAGACCGCATAACAACATACATTGTTCCCTTTGTCATCGGTATGTTACTTGCCCGAGATTCGATCGTCGGTATCCAATACCTAGTTCAATCTCGTTACTGGCAAGTCTCTTTACTCGTTCCGTAATACATCATCTCACAACTAACATATTAGTTGCAGTGCTTGCAAGGCTTATGTGATGTGCATTACCGAGAGGGCCCAGAGATACCTCTCCGACAATCGGAGTGACAAACCCTAATCTCGAAATACGCCAACCCAACATCTACCATTGGAGACACCTGTAGTACTCCTTTATAATCACCCAGTTACGTTGTGACGTTTGGTAGTACCCAAAGTGTTCCTCCGGTAAACGGGAGTTGCATAATCTCATAGTTATAGGAACATGTATAAGTCATGAAGAAAGCAATAGCAACATACTAAACGATCGGGTGCTAAGCTAATGGAATGGGTCATGTCAATCAGATCATTCAACTAATGATGTGACCTCGTTAATCAAATAACAACTCTTTGTTCATGGTTAGGAAACATAACCATCTTTGATTAACGAGCTAGTCAAGTAGAGGCATACTAGTGACACTAAGTTTGTCTATGTATTCACACATGTATTATGTTTCCGGTTAATACAATTCTAGCATGAATAATAAACATTTATCATGATATAAGGAAATAAATAATAACTTTATTATTGCCTCTAGGGCATATTTCCTTCACCGCCGCCAAGCCCTGTTATTCCTCAGGAGGGCAGATCTGGAGTCCGTTCAGGGCTCCAGAGGGGGGAATCCATCACCATCATCATCATCAACCATCCTCCATCACCAATTTCATGATGGTCAATGTCGTGCGTGAGTAATTCCATCGCAGGCTGGCTGGACCGTTATGGGTTGGATGAGATTTACCATGTAATAGAGTTCGTTTTGTTAGGGTTTGATCCCTAGTATCCACGATGTGGCACGGTCAGAAAATACTCAAACAAACTTTCGCTGCCGGGGACAAGGTCCTCCTATTGAATTCTCATCTAAAGTCGTTTCCAGGGAAGCTTAGGCCCCATTGGGAAGGACCCTACGGGATAGAAGAAGTATATAATTCCAGTGTTGTCAGGCTAAAAGTTTGAAAATATGGACCCTGGATTGTGAACGGGCAAAGCTTAAAGCCTTACCTCGCAGATGAACAAAATGAAGGCTGAGAAGTCAAGGAAGTAAGTTTTATCACTCTTGAGCGAAGCAAAGCCCTTCGAAGGGAACAAAAGGTATGAAATAATACCCTATCATGATAGATGTAAACACAAGTCAAGAGATTAGGATTTTATTAGCCTTGTTAAAACTCAAGTCTGAGAAGTTGGAATTTTTGTAATTAGTTGGAAGCTTTGTCACTCACCTTTCAGGAGGAGGAAAAATTTCTCAGGGAGAAGCTAACGCTATAATCAACAGGAAGAAAGATGGCATTCCAAACAACTAAAGGCGCACGTTTGGGAGGTCGCATGGATGGCAGATTGTAACGCCCCGAGACCGATGTGCCAGGTGTCTTCCTGTTATTCGATGTCGTTGTCATGTCTTTTGCTTACGTGTTGCATTTCATCTTGTCATCATGTGCATAGCATCATCATGTTTTCAAAACTTGCATTTGTCCGGGTCTCCCAGTTCCTTCCGTGGTCCGTTCTGAGGCCATACTCACTTGCACACGCCCGCGGCATGTCTGAAATAATATTTTATAAGTGGCCGGAAAATGTTCTCGGAATGGGATGGAAGTTGGTGTGCGGTCTTATTATAGTGTAGGTAGACCGCCTACCAAGTTTCATCGCGTTCGGAGTTCGTTTGATAGCCTAACCGTTAAACTATAGCGGCATTAGAGCCGGTCTAACGTCGGACGTTTTCGGTCTCCAGAAACAGATGCCGGGCCCTATCTCTCTCTTCTCCCACTCGCAGTCTCACCACAGCCCACCTAGTCCATCCTCCTTCCCCTCTTCACCTCCAGAGTTGTCCGATGCGATCGCACGGTCCGAGACCCTCTCTGCACAGTGCATCGAACCCCTCACGGGAGCGTCCGAAATTGTCCTGGACCCGACCGGGGCAGTCGTCACTGTTGGATCCGGATCATCCCCAAACGTCTACAAAATATCACCGTTTT
Organism: Triticum monococcum; assembly: GCA_034509565.1. Taxonomy (NCBI): domain Eukaryota; kingdom Viridiplantae; phylum Streptophyta; class Magnoliopsida; order Poales; family Poaceae; genus Triticum; species Triticum monococcum. The sequence goes on along the minus strand of CM067844.1, from coordinate 300,392,215 downwards.
ATTATTTGGACTCCCTAGCTATTTATTCTCGACCGTCTAATCTAAATCAGATGATCCAAATCATCCTCCTTCCACTATATATATAGTCCATCCCATACCTAATCTGGAAAACCCTAGAAATCCTCCTCCTGTCCCGTCGTTGCGCCGCCAACCCTTGTCCTCTCCACATCGGGATCCCCTCCTGATCCATCCAACCACCTACCTCCTCGTCTTGCGCAACCAGCCAGCCAGCAACAACCACCTCCTCCCTGTTCGATCCAGAGGAGTGGAGCTCCTCCGCGCCCATAGGCTCTCGCGCTCGAGGGATCCACGCTGCCTTCGCCAAGCTCCAGGCCGACCCCGCGCCCTCCCCCTCGGTCCTTCCTTCTCTTCTTTCTTTCTCCTGCTCTCTCAACTCTCTCTCTCTCTCTCTCTCTCTCTCTCTCTCTCTGTGCCTCGCAGGATGCCATGGATGCCCGCAGCGCACCTGCCTTCCCGACTTCCTCCGCAGGAGACCAGCAACCAGAGCTTCTGCTCGACCCTCCGCCGCATGTCGCCGGCACCAACAGGATCCCGCCGGCCTCCTCCGCCCTCTCCTTTCCAGCCTTCCTCGGCGACCGACCCGCAGGTCCACGCACCATCTCCCCGATGTCTCCTCCTCTCCTCCTTTCTCCCGTACTCTGCCTCTACTCTAAGACCCGCGCCGCTGCCATTTTTGCAGGATCCACCACCGAGCTCGTCGCCGGCCTTCCCGGCATCGTCCGTCACCGGATCTGAACTCCCCACGGGCGGATCTACCCATTTCCGTCGTCAGCTAGTCCCGTGCCTGCCACCCACCGTCGTCCCCTCGCCGGAGTCCGCCGATCGCCGCCGCATTGGCCTTCCTCTGCTGCCCGCTCGCCTGCGCTTCGCGTTGACCGCAGCCGTCGCCCTGCTTCACGAACGAGGCCACCCCTCGTTGATTTGGTCCAGATCCAGCGAGCCGAGCCTAGCAGCGGGCCTGCCCAGTTCCTCCCCCTCGCGTGGGCCTCCTTGCCTATCCAAGGCCCAGCCTGCCGGCCTCTCTCCTCTCCACCGAACGGGCCAAGCCCATGGGTGAGCCTCACTGCTGCGCCCCCTCCCACTAATGGGCCAACCAGATCCGGCCCGAGATGTATTTTTTTCCACAGAACGTTTTAGCTAATTTCCTGAGTACTACCCGTTTTGCAGAAAAGTCCCTAGACAACATGCATATAACACCTCACAATCTAAGCATCGCATGTAACAACTTTATATATGAAAGTTGCTTAGAATTTTGTCTAGTTTCACAATAACCAATTTTCACCCATGTTTAAAATGTTTAAAATGCTGTTTGTGTAACTTTGTCCATATGCCATGCTAAAATGGTTTAATTCATAACTAAATAACCGTAGCTCCGTTTTTAACAAACTTTATATGTAAATGGGGTAGAATTTTGCCTAGTTTATCATGGTGACATTGTTTTGCATGCCTAACAAATCTAAAATATTGTTTAGGGCAGAACAGGACCCAACCTAATATATGCACATGAGGAGTTTCCGGAATTGTTGTTCGTTGTTTCCGGCCTCATTTAAACTTGCCTAGAATAGATAGTTTCATCATGTTTCACCTCTTGCCATGCTAACAACATTTAATATTGTTGGTTACATAAACGGGATCAAACTAAATAACTTATCATGGTGTTTCGTCAATATGCAACTCGTTGCATATTGAGCTCCATTTAATTTGTAGGATTGCTTGTGCACTTTGCCATGTCATGCTTCATCAAACCGGACATGCATCATACTTGATTGCGCATCATGCCATGATTTTGTGGTGGTTGTTTACTATGTTGTGTGCTTCTTTTCCGGTGTTGCTTCTTCGGGTTGGTTCCGGTAACGTCGTGTTTGTGAGGAACCATTCGACTACGTCCGTTTGTCTTCTTCATGGACTCGTTTTTCTTCCTTGCGGGATTTCAGGCAAGATGATCATACCCTCGAAATCACTTCTATCTTTGCTTGCTTAGTTGCTCGCTCTTTTGCTATGCCTATGCTGCGATACCTACCACTTGCTCATCATGCCACCCATATTGTTGAACCAAGTCTCTAACCAACCTTGCCCTAGCAAACCGTTGTTTGGCTATGTTACCGCTTTGCTCAGCCCCTCTTATAGCTTTGTTAGTTGCAGGTGAAGATTGAAGATTGTTCCTTGTTGGAACATGGATATGTTGTTCCTTGTTGGAACATGTTTACTTGTTGGGATATCACAATATATCTTATTTAATTAATGCATCTATATACTTGGTAAAGGGTGGAAGGCTCGGCCTTATGCCTGGTGTTTTGTTCCACTCTTGCCGCCCTAGTTTCTGTCATATCGGTGTTATGTTCCAGGATTTTGCGTTCCTTACGCGGTTGGGCTATTATGGGAACCCCTTGACAGTTCGCCTTAAGTAAAGCTTCTCCAGCAATGCCCAACATTGGCTTTACCATTTGCCACCTAGCCTTTTCTTTCCCTTGGGTTTTGCGGACTCAAGGGTCATCATTATTTTAACACCCCCCCGGGGCCAGTGCTCCTCTGAGTGTTGGTCCGAACTAGAGTCCTGTGCAGCGCCCCCTTGGGGAAACTCGAGGTTTGGTTTTGGTTGTATGGAGAGCTCATGTGAGTGTGCCCTGAGAAAGAGATATGTGCAGCTCCTATCGGGATTTGTCGGCACATTCGGGTGGTGTTGCTGGTTTAGTTTTACCCTGTCGAAATGTCTTGTTGTACCGGGATACCGAGTCTGATCGGAATGTCTCGGGTGGAGGTCTATTCCTTCGTTGACCGTGAGAGCTTGTCATGGGCTAAGTTGGGACACCCCTGCAGGGATTTGAACTTTCGAAAGCCGTGCCCGCGGTTATGGGCAGATGGGAATTTATTAACGTCCGGTTGTAGAAAACCTGAAGTTGACCTTAATTAAAATGAATCAACTGCGTGTGTAACCGTGATGGTCTCTTTCCGGCGGAGTCCGGGAAGTGAACACGGTTGTTGGAGTTATGCTTGACGTAGGTAGTCTAGGATCACTTCTTGATCATATTGTTACCGACCGTGCTTTGCCTTCTCTTCTCGCTCTCATTTGCGTATGTTAGCCACCATATATGCTAGTCGCTTGCTGCAGCTCCACCTCATACCTTTACCTTACCCATAAGCTTAAATTGTCTTGATTGCGAGGGTGCGAGATTGCTGAGTCCCCGTGGCTCACAGATACTTCCAAAAACTAGTTTGCAGGTGCCGATGAGTCCGTGCAGATGACGCAACCAAGCTCAGGAGGAGCTCGATGAAGATCTTGTCCTTTGTGTTGTTTCTTTCCAGTTGATCAGTAGTGGAGCCTAGTTGGGGTCGATCGGGGACCGTGTCGCATTTGGGGTTCTTCTTTTATTTTGTCTCCGTAGTCGGGCCCTGATTGTATTTGGATGTTGTAATGCTTTATTCATGTAATTGTGTGAAGTGGCGAGTGTAAGCCAACTGTGTATCTCTTTCCCTTATGTATTACATGGGTTGTGTGAAGATTACCTCACTTGCGACATTGCTTTCAATGCGGTTATGCCTCTAAGTCGTGCTTCGACACGTGGGAGATATAGCCGCATCGAGGGCGTTACAAGTTGGTAATCAGAGCCTTCCCCCGACCTTAGGATCCCCACTGATTGATCGTTTTTATCGGCCGAGTTGTGTCTAGAAAAATGTTTTGAGTCATTTAGGATTTATATATCGGAGAGTTTAGGAATTCTTTTTACTTCCCAGTCTCCTAGTCGCTCTGGTAAGGCATCCTGACGTAAATTTTTGACTCTTCTCTTCTCAAATTTCACTAAAAAAAATTTAGGATCACGCGGGTATCTTGGAATCGTTCCGATGGTTTTATGATGAGAACATTGTCTTGGTGCCTCCTGTCAGGGGTTTAGTGGAAGTGTCCCGGGGAGTTGAGCTCCGAGGTGTTGTCGTCATAATTTTATCGTTGCAGTTCTGGAATACCTGAGTTTAGTACGCCGACATCGAAAATCTCTTTTATGCAGTGCGTTGGTGATATAACCTCGACGCCACCCAGTAATGGGGCGGGAGTTCAGGAGTATTGCCATAACTTGTACAACGGATGCTTTTCGAAGGTTGAGGTAGATGATTTCCGAAGGTTTCTTGGTTATGTGTTGAAGGATGGATACAGCTGGATGTAGGATTTGCTAGTTTTGGGTGAGATATTATGCTTCCCCTATATCCCCAACACCTGATTGCATAACCGGAAAAGTTTGGGAGTTTCATAAGTGGGAATTCAAGTAGCTCTTAGGATATCTTTCCGACGGATGTATGATATGAAATTGGGGTTCGACGTCTAGTGGTCCGCCTATTCACGGTCGGTTTTATAGTGGTCTCGTTGTGTCTTAAAGAGTCCTTGGCTATGCCGACTCGGGGACGCTTCGTATGTCATGTGCACTGCCTTGTACATGATGGTGTTGTACGATCGAGCCCGTGTAGGCCCCACCACGAAAACTTTGGACGAAATCTCTATCATATGTTTGTTCCGGCGTATTCTGCAAGCCAATACTTTGTTTTGTTTTGAGTTGTGGTATTCGAGTTGCTTCGAAGTCAAATGTTGATTCCATACCTTTTCCAAGTGGTGTTCTCATATTCCGATGTGGATACCAATCCTTCTTGATCATCAAGATTTTCTTGTCAATCCTTTTCACCGGCGTGTTTTCTCTTCAAATGGATCCGATCATTTCAACATCAGCAAGATCAATTATTAGTTCTTCTCAACGGTGGTTGCTCCATCCGTTCCAAGTTGTCCTTGTTTTTTCCCGCCCACCCACCCTTGTTTCTTCGAGGACTCAGATGTTTTAATCAAGTATCCTTTTATTCTTGCGAAGTCTCTCCATTCTTTTCCTCAATATTCTTATTCGGTGATTCTCATGAAGATTCTAACGGAGCTTCTAGTTCATCATTATTCATTCTTTTCCTTCTCTGGTGGATTGAATTCAAGTTTTTGGTTTTTCTTTACCTTTTTCCTCATTTCAAGGCTTTCTCATGCTGGTGCAATTCTTAATCGTTCACCTCTCGCTATTCTTTTGTCCCAGAGTGCTCAAGATATCTCAGAAGGATCGTCTTGTCATTCAAGATCCGTTAATCCTATTTTGAGGATGTTTATCTCATTCAAGCGTTTTAATTCAACCGGCGCAAATCTCTCTTGTAAATCGTTCGACGGTGTTTTCTTTTGAGTGGGCCCTAACCCACAGGTCTTTTCCCAGGTTCTTACCCGACTCTTCTTATTTCCGGGAGCTATCCTCAAATTTCTTTTTGAAGTTGGACGTAAGAATGATTTATCATCAGTCAAATGCTTTTCTCCAAGCTCTGTCGAATTCTTTTCATTGTTGGCTCAACTTTTCCATTCTTCATTCCGGTGTGCCTCAATAATTCATGGTGGTGTTTCTCCTCGTCATTCTCAACTTTTGAAGACTGAAGAAGAGTTTCTCTCATTTTTGATCCATTCTCTTCAAGATTCGTCATTCTAGCTTGTTGCCATCCTCTCATAGTTATTTTTTCGATTGTGAGAATTTTTTCACCTATCCGGAGCAATTCAAGATTCTTTTCAGTTTGTTTCTCCAGAGCCCATCATCTCAGAATTTATTCATTCTCAGCTTTCAGCTATGGTTCTCTAAATATTACCGGTGCATCATTCAAGTATTTTCTTATCAGCTCTTGATCTCTTCGTTCTCTTGTATCTAAATTTCCCGAAGTATCTTTGTTCGTTTTCAATTTCTTGCCGGTGATTCACCCCTTTATTTCGTTCATCTCCAATTCTTACGGTGGTTGGTGCAAAATTTCTCTTTCTTCTTTATCATACCAATTCATTCGTTGTTTCAATTCCACCGGTGGTTCATTGAAGACCTTCTCAAGTTTATCTTATATCTCTCTTAATCTTTTCTACGAGAATAAGTAATATGTCAAATCCGTTGATTGTCATCAATTTAATTGGTGAAGGATAAGCATAATGTAATTCTTATTCTTGTTTCATCGAGTTCAATAATTCTTATTCCGGAGGCCCTTCAAACTCTCGGTTTCATTTGTTTCATCTTCTCTTTTTTTTCAGAGTTCCAACCTCTTTCAATTATATCACCATGGAGATTCATCTAAATTGTTACAAGGATTCACCTTGTGTTTTCAACTTCTCTTTCTTTTCGTGTGATCATTCCTTTGTTTACCGGAGTTCTTCAGGGAGGCTCGACATGGTGATTCATCACGGATTTAATTCCTTCTCGAAGTTTTCATCGAGATTCTTTTCTAGGAAGCTCAAGCATTCTTCTTCTTGCATCCTGAGTGCAATTCCTTTCTTCCATATTATTGGAGGTGGTATTATGTTATTCTTGATAATTTCCTTCGTGTTTCATGATTCACAAGTTATCAAGAATAAGGTATTTAAATCCATTAATCTGTTCATTGGAGTTATCTTGGGTTATATTTTCACCTAAAGCTTGCCCTAAGGATTGTTGCTACCTATGGTGCTTATAAAAGACCCAAGTTCTTCATCTATCCTCTCAGTGAAATAGTTTCTCGTTTCCTTGTTCTTACCAATCCAATTCTTTTTCCCATGAGTGGCAAGTTGTCACCTCATGATTTGAGATGTATTCCATAAGACCATATCAAGTGTATTCTTTTCATTGTTGGTGTCCCAACAACTCCGTTCGACCCTTCCCCTAAGGATGCCTTCTCAAACTCTTTTTGTGACAGAAGTTAGCATTTGCTTCACCATTCTTTTATTTCAATTATCTATATTCTATTCTGTCGTTCCAGAGCCATTGTGATGTTGCTCTCTTCAACCCATCTTCTGGTCTTGTCAAGATCATGTTTGACTCGTGCTTATCCTTTCAACCGGAGTGTTGTGTCCCTTTGCTCAAGCTCTTTCATTTTATCAAGTTTTTCATCTCTTTTAAACCGGAGTGCTGTCCGAGATCTTTCTTACCCCTTGTTCCATTCATTTAATAGTTCCAGAGGCAGTATGTTGTTGATCTCATCAAGCATCCTATCATCTTGTCAAGTTCTTGTTAATTCCTTCCATTTGCAGTCGGAGTGCTTTTCAAATTATATCATTCTTAATCCTTCTCTATCTTGTTTTGACCGGAGTGGTTTCAATGTATATCTTGCCCTTCAACCTCAAGGTTTTTTTTCGCAATGTTCTTTGTTCCTCTCTTCTAGCGGAGTGTTTTCAACTTCGTTCATCCCTGTTGTATTCTTTCTTGAAATGGCTTAACCTTATTCAAGGTTCACGGTTTCACTCGTTTGTCAAAGAAGCAACTTAGTTTTACCTCTTCTCTTTCTCTTCCGTTTTTCTCTCTGGTGTTATTCTAGATCTCGGGACGAGATCCTCTCGTAGTGGTGGAGTGTTGTAACGCCCCGAGACCGATGTGCTAGGTGTCTTCCTGTTATTCGCTGTCGTTGTCATGTCTTTTGCTTGCGTGTTGCATTTCATCATGTCATCATGTGCATAGCATCATCATGTTTTCAAAACTTGCATTCGTCTGGGTCTCCCAGTTCATTCCGTGGTCTATTCTGAGGCCATACTCACTTGCACGCGCCTGCGGCATGTCCGAAATAGTATTTTATAAGTGGCTGGAAAATGTTCTCGGAATGGGATGGAAGTTGGCGTGCGGTCTTATTATAGTGTAGGTAGACCGCCTACCAAGTTTCATCGCGTTCGGAGTTCGTTTGATAGCCTAACCGTTAGACTATAGCGGCATTAGAGCCAGTCTAACGTCGGACGTTTTTGGTCTCCGGAAACAGATGTCGGGCCCTCTCTCTCTCTTCTCCCCCTCACAGTCTCGCCATAGCCCACCTAGTCCATCCTCCTTCCCCTCTTCGCTTCCGGAGTTGTCCGATGAGATCGCACGGTCCGAGACCCTCTCTGCACAGTGCATCAAACCCCTCACGGGTGCGTCCGAAATTGTCCCGGACCCGACCGGGGCAGTTGTCACTGTTGGATCCGGATCATCCCCAAACGTCTACAAAATATCACCGTTTTATTATTTTGACTCCCTAGCTATTTATTCTCGACTGTCTAATCTAAATCAGATGATCCAAATCATCCTCCTTCCACTATATATATATAGTCCATCCCATACCTAATCTGGAAAACCCTAGAAATCCTCCTCCTGTCCCGTCGTTGCGCCGCCACCCCCCTTGTCCTCTCCACATCGGGATCCCCTCCTGATCCATCCAACCACCTACCTCCTCGTCTTGCGCAACCAGCTAGCCAGCAACAACCACCTCCTCCCTATTCGATCCAGAGGAGTGGAGCTCCTCCGCGCCCATAGGCTCTCCCGCTCGAGGGATCCACGCTGCCTTCGCCAAGCTCCAGGCCGACCCCGCGCCGTCCCCCTCGGTCCTTCCTTCTCTTCTTTCTTTCTCCTGCTCTCTCAACTCTCTCTCTCTCTCTCTCTCTCTCTCTCTCTCTCTCTCCGTGCCTCGCAGGATGCCATGGATGCCCGCAGCGCACCTGCCTTCCCGAGTTCCTCCGCAGGAGACTAGCAACCAGAGCTCCCGCTCGACCCTCCGCCACATGTCGCCGGCACCAACAGGATCCCACCGGCCTCCTCCGCCCTCTCCTTTCCAGCCTTCCTCGGCGACCGACCCGCAAGTCCACGCACCATCTCCCCGATGTCTCCTCCTCTCCTCCTTTCTCCCATACTCTGCCTCAACTCTAAGACCCGCGCCGCTGCCATTTTTGCAGGATCCACCACTGAGCTCGTCGCCGGCCTTCCCGGCCTCGTCCGTCACCGGATCTGAACTCCCCACGGGCGGATCTACCCATTTCGGTCGTCAGCTGGTCCCGTGCCTGCCACCTGCCGTCGTCCCCTCGCCGGAGTCCGCCGGTCGCCGCCGCATTGGCCTTCCTCTGCTGCCCGCTCGCCTGCGCTTTGCGTTGACCGCAATCATCGCCCTGCTTCACGAACGAGGCCACCCCTCGTTGATTTGGTCCAGATCCAACTAGCCGAGCCCAGCAGCTGGCCTGCCCAGTTCCTCCGCCTCACGTGGGCCTCCTTGCCTCTCCAAGGCCCAGCCTGCCGGCCTCTCTTCTCTCCACCGAACGGGCCAAGCCCATGGGTGAGCCTCACTGCTGCGCCCCCTCCCACTGATGGGCCAACCAGATCCGGCCCGAGATGTATTTTTTTCCGCAGAACGTTTTAGCTAATTTCCTGAGTACTACCTGTTTTGCAGAAAAGTCCCTGGACAAGATGCATATAACAACTCACAATCTAAGCATCGCATGTAACAACTTTATCTATGAAAGTTGCTTAGAATTTTGTCTAGTTTCACAATAACCAATTTTCACCCATGTTTAAAATGCTGTTTGTGTAACTTTGTCCATATGCCATGCTAAAATGGTTTATTTCATAACTAAATAACCGTAGCTCCGTTTTTAACAAACTTTATATGTAAATGGGGTAGAATTTTGCCTAGTTTACCATGGTGACATTGTTTTGCATGCCTAACAAATCTAAAATATTGTTTAGGACAGAACAGGACCCAACCTAATATATGCACATGAGGAGTTTCCGGAATTGTTGTTCGTTGTTTCCGGCCTCGTTTAAACTTGCCTAGATTAGATAGTTTCATCATGTTTCACCTCTTGCCATGCTAACAACATTTAATATTGTTGGGTACATAAACGGGATCAAACTAAATAACTTATCGTGGTGTTTCGTCAATATGCAACTCGTTGCATATTGAGCTCCATTTAATTTGTAGGATTGCTTGTGCACTTTGCCATGTCATGCTTCATTAAACCGGACATGCATCATACTTGATTGCGCATCATGCCATGATTATGTGGTGGTTGTTTACTATGTTGTGTGCTTCTTTTCCGGTGTTGCTTCTTCGGGTTGGTTCCGGTAACGTCGTGTTTGTGAGAAACCGTTCGACTACGTCCGTTTGTCTTCTTCATGAACTCGTTCTTCTTCCTTGCAGGATTTCAGGCAAGATGATCATACCCTCGAAATCACTTCTATCTTTGCTTACTTAGTTGCTCGCTCTTTTGCTATGCCTATGCTGCGATACCTACCACTTGCTCATCATGCCACCCATATTGTTGAACCAAGCCTCTAACCCACCTTGTCCTAGCAAACCGTTGTTTGGCTATGTTACCGCTTTGCTCAGCCCCTCTTATAGCGTTGTTAGTTGCAGGTGAAGATTGAAGATTGTTCCTTGTTGGAACATGGAGATGTCATTCCTTGTTGGAACATGTTTACTTGTTGGAATATCACAATATATCTTATTTAATTAATGCATCTATATACTTGGTAAAGGGTGGAAGGCTCGGCCTTATGCCTGGTGTTTTGTTCCACTCTTGCCGCCCTAGTTTCCGTCATATCAGTGTTATGTGCCCGGATTTTGCGTTCCTTACGCGGTTGGGCTATTATGGGAACCCCTTGACAGTTCGCCTTAAGTAAAGCTTCTCCAGCAATGCCCAACATTGGTTTTACCATTTGCCACCTAGCCTTTTCTTTCCCTTGGGTTCTGCAGACTCAAGGGTCATCATTATTTTAACCCCCCCCCCCCGGGGCCAGTGCTCCTCTGAGTGTTGGTCCGAACTAGAGTCTTGTGCAGCACCCCCTCGGGGAAACTCGAGGTTTGGTTTTAGTTGTATGGAGAGCTCATCTGAGTGTGCCCAGAGAAAGAGATATGTGCAGCTCCTATCGGGATTTGTCAGCACATTCGGGCGGTGTTGCTGGTTTAGTTTCACAATAACCAATTTTCACCCATGTTTAAAATGTTTAAAATGCTGTTTGTGTAACTTTGTCCATATGCCATGCTAAAATGGTTTAATTCATAACTAAATAACCGTAGCTCCGTTTTTAACAAACTTTATATGTAAATGGGGTAGAATTTTGCCTAGTTTATCATGGTGACATTGTTTTGCATGCCTAACAAATCTAAAATATTGTTTAGGGCAGAACAGGACCCAACCTAATATATGCACATGAGGAGTTTCCGGAATTGTTGTTCGTTGTTTCCGGCCTCATTTAAACTTGCCTAGAATAGATAGTTTCATCATGTTTCACCTCTTGCCATGCTAACAACATTTAATATTGTTGGTTACATAAACGGGATCAAACTAAATAACTTATCATGGTGTTTCGTCAATATGCAACTCGTTGCATATTGAGCTCCATTTAATTTGTAGGATTGCTTGTGCACTTTGCCATGTCATGCTTCATCAAACCGGACATGCATCATACTTGATTGCGCATCATGCCATGATTTTGTGGTGGTTGTTTACTATGTTGTGTGCTTCTTTTCCGGTGTTGCTTCTTCGGGTTGGTTCCGGTAACGTCGTGTTTGTGAGGAACCATTCGACTACGTCCGTTTGTCTTCTTCATGGACTCGTTTTTCTTCCTTGCGGGGTTTCAGGCAAGATGATCATACCCTCGAAATCACTTCTATCTTTGCTTGCTTAGTTGCTCGCTCTTTTGCTATGCCTATGCTGCGATACCTACCACTTGCTCATCATGCCACCCATATTGTTGAACCAAGTCTCTAACCAACCTTGTCCTAGCAAACCGTTGTTTGGCTATGTTACCGCTTTGCTCAGCCCCTCTTATAGCGTTGTTAGTTGCAGGTGAAGATTGAAGATTGTTCCTTGTTGGAACATGGAGATGTTGTTCCTTGTTGGAACATGTTTACTTGTTGGGATATCACAATATATCTTATTTAATTAATGCATCTATATACTTGGTAAAGGGTGGAAGGCTCGGCCTTATGCCTGGTGTTTTGTTCCACTCTTGCCGCCCTAGTTTCTGTCATATCGGTGTTATGTTCCAGGATTTTGCGTTCCTTACGCGGTTGGGCTATTATGGGAACCCCTTGACAGTTCGCCTTAAGTAAAGCTTCTCCAGCAATGCCCAACATTGGCTTTACCATTTGCCACCTAGCCTTTTCTTTCCCTTGGGTTCTGCGGACTCAAGGGTCATCATTATTTTAACACCCCCCCGGGGCCAGTGCTCCTCTGAGTGTTGGTCCGAACTAGAGTCCTGTGCAGCGCCCCCTCGGGGAAACTCGAGGTTTGGTTTTGGTTGTATGGAGAGCTCATGTGAGTGTGCCCTGAGAAAGAGATATGTGCAGCTCCTATCGGGATTTGTCGGCACATTCGGGTGGTGTTGCTGGTTTAGTTTTACCCTGTCGAAATGTCTTGTTGTACCGGGATATCGAGTCTGATCGGAATGTCTCGGGTGGAGGTCTATTCCTTCGTTGACCGTGAGAGCTTGTCATGGGCTAAGTTGGGATACCCCTGCAGGGATTTGAACTTTCGAAAGCCGTGCCCGCGGTTATGGGCAGATGGGAATTTGTTAACGTCCGGTTGTAGAAAACCTGAAGTTGACCTTAATTAAAATGAATCAACTGCGTGTGTAACCGTGATGGTCTCTTTCCGGCGGAGTCCGGGAAGTGAACACGGTTGTTGGAGTTATGCTTGATGTAGGTAGTCTAGGATCACTTCTTGATCATATTGTTACCGACCGTGCTTTGCCTTCTCTTCTCGCTCTCATTTGCGTATGTTAGCCACCATATATGCTAGTCGCTTGCTGCAGCTCCACCTCATACCTTTACCTTACCCATAAGCTTAAATTGTCTTGATTGCGAGGGTGCGAGATTGCTGAGTCCCCGTGGCTCACAGATACTTCCAAAAACCAGTTTGCAGGTGCCGATGAGTCCATGCAGATGACGCGACCAAGCTCAGGAGGAGCTCGATGAAGATCTTGTCCTTTGTGTTGTTTCGTTCCAGTTGATCAGTAGTGGAGCCTGGTTGGGCTCGATCAGGGACCCTGTCGCATTTGGGGTTCTTCTTTTATTTTGGCTCCGTAGTCGGGCCCTGATTGTATTTGGATGTTGTAATGCTTTATTCATGTAATTGTGTGAAGTGGCGAGTGTAAGCCAACTATGTATCTCTTTCCCTTGTGTATTACATGGGTTGTGTGAAGATTACCTCACTTGCGACATTGCTTTCAAAGCGGTTATGCCTCTAAGTCGTGCTTCGACACGTGGGAGATATAGCCGCATCGAGGGCGTTACACAGATGAAAGTGGTGACAATTTAAGCAAGAATTATGGTGTTTCATGCAGACGCCAGTGCCCATTCCAGCAGCCGTTTGAGTTTTCGTCAGCGGAGGAGAAAACTAGAGAACAAACGATGGCGTGTCAAATGACGGCGAGCGCCCGTATAGGCACTCGCATGATTTTTCCATCACAAGAGGTTAAAAAAGGGGAAGATCTCTGTCGGGGGTGCTAATCCCACGGACACCTATGCGACCATGGCGGACCGGGCCCCTTTCGGTTTGGCAGGGGGCGGAGAGAGCACGAAGAGCAGATCAAGGCGATGCGCACGAGCGACATGATCAGTTTACCCAGGTTCGGGCCGCACGGATGCGTAAAACCCTACTCCTGCTTTGTGTTTAGATTGGATTCTTGCTCGAGAGCACTGATTGCTACAGTACACACCAGCAGCTGGCCAGACCGAGCGTGAGAATGATTGTCCGACCCCCTCTACGTTGCACATGGGCCTCCTTTTATATGTCTAAGGGGTCACCGACAGGTGGCAACGTAGATGAGGGTAAAAATGTAGAAAGGCATGCGGTTGGCACCGCCGCCTATTACAGTGTTATCATACCTAACCCTGACGGCAGGGGACAAAGGCATTAAATGCCTGTCTGTGTCGCCAAGATGGTGTAGAAAGGGACTGCTTGGGACGCCATTGCTTGCCACGATGGCGATATTGTCATCGCCGCTTGCCACCGTGTACCTCTGGCTGCACAGCTTTCCGCCACGTGCGCTCTGGAAGGGTCCTAGGGCGACACGTTGGTGGATGTGCTAGAGCGCAGGTACATAGTGGAGGCTTGCCGCGGCAAGTTCCTTGCCGCGGTTATTATCTTGTCGCGTCCAGGAGCTTGTCGCTCACTGAGTCTTGCCAGGACACATGGTGCGCTGTGGCAAGTTTCCTTGAGATGCCTTGGTTGGCCTTCCCGGCAAGCTCCTCTTGCCGGGGTCTTGTCTTCTTCCCGGTAAGCTCCTCTTGCCGGGGTCTTGGATACTTTGTTCTTGAATGGCTCCAAAGGAACCGTGGAGGACCTTGGCGGTCACCCGGGAAGCCTTGCCGCGGGACGCTGCGACTGCCCGTGCACAAGTTCGGGATACTAAGGTACCCCTACTTTAGTACACCGACAGGAGCCCCCGGGCCTGGGCCATACACGGTGCCGAGCGCTGTTGGGCCAGGCCCAAAACAGGGCACGGGCACGCGCGGCCTAGGTTACGCCATATCTCACTCCGCATCCACCGCGTCCTCCCCACACGGCACGCGTCGAATGCGGCATCATGGCAGAGCCCATGGGTGGTTGCTTTATTTGGAAAGGCAGAACGTCCGCCCACTCCCCCTTTATAAGTAAGGGGAAGCAGGGGTAGTGCGCCCACTCGCCCCCTTTCCGTTCCAATCTTGAAAACCTCCGCCCCGCCTCCGTCTTCCCAAAGCAAATAGAGCGCAGCGCCCTGCCCCCCACATTGCCACCAGCACCACCAATGTCGTCGACCTCCCCCACCGCTTCCGCCATGGCTCCGAAAGCCGACAAGGGGAAAGCCGTGAAGTCGTCCGAGGCGCAGCGGCTTGCGGCGCTGCGGAAGGAGCGAGCCATCCTCCCCCCCCCCAAGCTCGCCGCGAAGGAGCTGAGGGAGTACTACTACCTTTTCTGGTCGACGGAGACGCGAGCTCACCCGAGCACCAAGGTACTCCCAGCTGCTGCTCACAAGACTACTCCGGGTGGATATCCCTTCTTTGCCGTATTCTTCTACTATGGGCTCTGCCCGCCCTTCTCTGAATTCTTTTGTGATATCATGAATACCTATGGCCTCTGCCTCCTTGACTTCACTCCCAATGCCGTCCTCACCATGGCAGTTTTCGCACACCTTTGCGAAAACTTTGTCGGAGTCCACCCAAATGTAGCCCTTTTCCGCCATTTCTTCATTCCCCGGGTAGAGAGAGGAGAGCCCTTGTCCGGCGGAATCGCCTGGGTCTCTAGGACCGGCAAGAAGGATTCTTATTTGGAGGGCGAGTTCCGTGGCAAGTGGGAGGAGTGGAGGGCAGATTGGTGCTGGATTGTCGAGGAGAGCCCGCAGTCATTCACCGCCCGGCGCAAAGCAGTAGTAGCACGCGGCAGTGACTGGAGTGACGTGGCCCCGGAAGACAGCAGGCTGAAGATTGCCATCACCAGGATCCAACGCCTCAGGCTTGCCAGACTCACCGTAGGTGCCGTTGGCGCATACTTCCTTCGCCGCCGCATCGCCCCCTGCAAGAATGGAGGAGGCCTGCTTGGGAGTTTAAGAACGCGGCAGACATCATGAGGCTGCACCCGGGGCTCAACTATAATTTCACTGTCTTGGAGCTCAATGCAATGCTGCAGGAGCTCTTCAAGTATGATCCTGACCACCCGGAAGTCTTCAGGTTGCCGCAGGGCGTCGTTCCGCTATGCAACAATTCTATGCTCGACCGCATCAGGGCAATGATGCCGCTGTGCGATTCGCACGGAATTGTGCCAACTTGGCAGGAGCCTGAAGAAGACGTCGTGCAGTAGTTCTTCGACAACTTGGTGGAAGTGCCAATCCACGCCGACGAGAAGGACGGCCTCACCCACGACACCACTAAGGTTGAGTTGAAGTGCATCGCCACCAGGTTGGAAGAGGCGGCGGCAGCCGCTGCGGCGAGCGAGTTTGGCTTTACCTTGGAGGAGGTAGCGGCAGCAGAGGCGGCAAACCGTGCCGAGCGAGAAGATCTTGCCGGCAAGAAAGAGCTTGCTGGAAAGAAGGAGGTTGCCAGGCGTGATGCCGAACCGAGCGAGCTTGTCGAGGATGTGAGCGCCTCGTTGGAGATCGGCTCCTCTTCCACTTCGTCCTCAGACAGCACGCCGCCAGCAGCGCCTCCGTCTCCACCAAGAAGGCGTCTCCGCAAGGTCAGGGATGCAGCGAGGCGGCAGGCGAGCCGACAGTCACCGCACCGCGCGACACGTTCCACCGCGGCAAGCACTGTTGCCGCGGGAGCGCCCGACGCTGCCGCAACGACTCGAGCGGGGTCTTCTCGGACTGCTGCCTCCTCTCCCGCCAAGCGGCCAAGGGAGCCTACTCCTCCACCTTCCCGCGCCGGTCGCGAGCCGGACTTCGACTTCTCCGCGTTCAGCTACGACGAGGAGGAAGAAGAAGAGTAAGTTTCTCTTATTGTACTTGCAGTTCTCGATTTTTGCTGTTTTATCTTGCATCTCACTTGCTTTTCTCTGAATCTGTTCCTTTTTAGGACTCTGGCGCAGAGAGCGGGAAAGAGAGCCAAGGCGCCGGTGATTGTCATCGAGGACGAACCCACTGCGTCAGCAGGGGATGCGCTTGAGACAAACTTGCCGGACCCGGCGGCTGATCTTCAGAGCAGCCCCCAGCGTAATTGTCTTGTTCGTTTTCCACTGTCGGGCGCACACGAAGATCCTTGCTTTGCTAATATTTGTTTGTTGACTTGTGCAGGAGCAGAGCAGCCTCACCAGGAGAGCCCGGAGGCCGCCCCTGAAGCGCCATGGGAGAGTCCTCCCACGAGGGAGGGGTCTCCGGCAAGGGAGAGCTCTTCCGCAAGGGAGGAGACTCCGACAAGGGAGGAGCCCCCAGCAAGGGAGGGGTCTCCAGCGAGGGACAGCGTCAGCGATCCCCCGGCGACGGAGACCACCGCTGCAGACCCTGGCACAGGTAACTTCCTTGCTTCAAAACTCCCCTTGGCTTCTTCATCTTCTTGGTCTTTTTCTTGGATTTTGCTCAAATTTTGCTTGAATCTTCTCCGCTCTTCCGGCCATTAGATCCATCTGCTGCAGAGCCGATGGAGACTGAAGTCGCTGCCAACGACGCTATTGCCGCCGAGGAAGCAGCTGGCGCCGGTGAGGAGGCCGCCAGGGCTGCCGCCGCGGAAGCGGGCGGGGAGTCTGGTGGTCGTACTGACGACCCGGAGGCCACAGGAGCGCCAGGCGCTGCTCTGACCACCGACTCCTCCGCCGCTGCCGCCGCACCAGGCTCCAAAGAGCCCCAGCCTGGCGTCTACCTGAAGGCCGGTGATGACATCTTCATCAACCTCCCCTGGGCGTCAAGCTCCAGGGCGCCGGTCGAGGGAGAGATGCTTGACGGAGAGGTGCTTGCCTCCGCCGGGCTGAAGCTAGTCGACGCGCCAAGCAGCAGCAGCAGTGAACCTGAAGAGGAGCGTCTGCTGCGGAAGCTAGTGGCGCTCTACCGCGCCCGGCAAGCCAAGCTGGAGTCCCGCGAAGCACTCGTCGCGAAGGCGGGGGCCGACATCGAGAAGTGCGCGGAGGAGCTCCGGGGTGCCAATCAGGAAGCTCTCCGCTCCCTGGCAAAGGAGCGGGAGCAACTTGCCGAAGCGCAGCAGGCCTTCCTCCTCGAGAAGGCCGACGTCGAGGAGCGCCAACGGCTTGCTGCGGAGAAGTTGTCTTTGCAGGAGGGTGACTTGGTGCAGCGGAAGGTCAACCTCGATAGCCACGAGGAGGAGCTTGCCGCGCGCGAGCGGGCAGTTGGCGGAGCCCTCAAATAAGCCGAAGACGCCGCCGCAGCTGCCGAGCCCGCCAAGAATGAGCTGGAGCTGAAGGTGGTGCAGCTGGAGGCAGGTCTCTCAAGGCGAGTGGCGACGAGCTTGCCGCGCTCAAGCTTGAGCGGGAGAAGGATGCCAACAGCTACTCAGAGCTGCAGGCCCATCTCGCCGAGAAGGACAAGGAACTTGACGCCGCTAAGAATTCCAACGCTGATCTCGAAGTGAAGCTGGCGGCTCTGACGAAATCTCTGGACGGCGCCAAGCAGCAGGAGACGGCCTTGAAGGAGGAAGTCGAGGCCGGCAAGGTGCTGCTGGCGAGTGCTGCTGCCGCCCAGAAGACTTTGTCGGAGAACATGGAGCACTGGACGGAGGGTCTGGTGAACATCGCCGCAGACGTCGACAAGGAGCTGGCGCAATTGGGGATGGTGGATCTCGGGTACTCCTCCGACGAGAACCTCCAACCCAGTGCCAAGCTTACTCTGTTCTTCAAAGGCGTCGCGATGGCGCTTCAGTGACTCCGGGAGTAGATCCCAAAGCAGCTCGCCGACGAGTCACGCAAGATTTGCGCGGGAGCTCTCCAGAAGGTGCTGATGAAGGTGGCCTTCCGCAACCCAGGCCTCCGCCTCACCAACGCCCTCCGAAGCTTGCCGCCAGATGCTGATCTGGAGGAGCTCAAGGCCCTTGTCGCACCTATTGTGGACAGGGTGAGCGGAATCAAGAGGGTCGAGGGCGACCATGTAGACTAGGCCGCCTATTTCCCTCTTTCCTTGTCGCTGTTAATCATGTTATGAAAAACAGTCTGTTAGAGCTGCAACAAGTTATTTTGTAATATACTCTATCTTGGGGAGTAATTGCTATGTTATTTCCTTTACTCGATTCCTTCCTTTGTATGTTTTTACCCTACGCTTTTAGGGAACTTGTCGGTGCAGGCACCTTTGCCGCGAGCGCCGAGTGTGGAACGTCAGCAGCCTGCTGGCGGTGCCGCAGCCGACAAGAAACCTTGTCGCAGCTAGTCGCAGCTCACTTCAGATGTTGAGCATACTCGAAACAACAGTAAGGGCGCAACTACCTACGAGTTGGTTCCTCCGCGCACAGGTTTTCCATACAAAGCACGGTCATTCAAGGAAAGTAACTTAAAAATTTATAGGAAATCTGATTGTTCAAACTTCGGCAACTTATCTTTTTCTGTTGTTTGCTTCCCGGCAAGGCGAAACCTTCTTTGAATGACGCCTGGTCCATACCAGATCTTCTCCATCCCCTCCCCCCTCGGTAAACTTGTGCGCGGAGGACTCTTCCTTTCCTTGAGAGAAAAGAGAGAAGAGAAAATAAAGTTATGGAGCCTTGCGGCTCGTTATTGATTACCGGGGTAAGTGCTGCACAAGGTGTCAGATAACATATGCAAGTAATAAAAAGCATGAAATCGACAAGGTGTGCTGAGCACATAATCTTTATGCACAGGGTCTGCGCCCGGCTTTGTACAAAGGATTACATGCAACAGCGGCAAGACTTGTACAAAAGGTGGTTGCCGGAACGGGTTCCGGCAACCGCGCCCTATGGGTAAAACTTGCGAAGATGCTCAATATTCCAGGAGTTTCTCACTGGGATGCCATCTTCGGTCTCCAGGCGAACAGCGCTAGGCCTAGTGACTCGTTTCACCCGGTAAGGGCCTTCCCACTTTGGCGTCAACTTGTTTGAATTCTTGGCGGACTGAACGCGCCGAAGAACAAGGTCGCCTTCCTCGAGACTTCTGGCATTAACTTTGCGGCTATGGTAGCGGCGCAAAGCTTGCTGGTAGCGAGCAGCTCGCACCGCAGCCTGAAGACGGTCTTCCTCAAGGAGTAGTGCGTCATCTTGCCGCAGCTGCTCTTGCTCAAGCTCATCGTAAGCGAGCACTCGAGGCGACCCGTATACGAGTTCCATGGGGAGAACTACCTCCACTCCATAGACTAGAGAGAAGGGTGTCTGGCCAGTGGCTCGATTTGGTGTCGTCCTGATCGACCAAAGAACCACCGGCAGCTCCTCGATCCAGTTTCTTCCGCACTTGTGCAGCCTGTCGAAAGTCCTGGTCTTGAGCCCGCGCAGCACTTCATCATTTGCTCTCTCTGCTTGACCGTTGCTTCTCGGGTGAGCAACAGAAGCGAAGCAGATCTTGGCGCCAAGATCGTGGACGTATTGCATGAAGGTGCGGCTCGTAAATTGCGTCCCGTTGTCGGTGATTATCCTGTTAGGGATCCCGAAACGGCAGACAATTGACTTGAATAACTTGACTGCTGACTGTGCTATCACCTTCCTCACTGGTTCCACTTCCGGCCACTTTGTGAACTTGTCGATCACAACGTACAAGTACTCAAAGCCCCCGACTGCTCGGGGAAAGGGGCCGAGGATGTCGAGCCCCGAGACCGAAAATGGCTAGGATAAAGGGATCGTCTGGAGAGCTTGAGCTAGCTGGTGTATCTGCTGGGAATGGAACTGGCACGCTTCACACTTGGTTACTTGTGCAGTTGCATCCTGGAGGGCTGTCGGCCAGAAGAAGCCTTGCCGGAATGCTTTGCCAACAAGTGCTCTTGCGCCAATGTGGTGACCACATA
Organism: Triticum monococcum; assembly: GCA_034509565.1. Lineage (NCBI taxonomy): Eukaryota > Viridiplantae > Streptophyta > Magnoliopsida > Poales > Poaceae > Triticum > Triticum monococcum. The sequence goes on along the minus strand of CM067844.1, from coordinate 300,372,032 downwards.
TGCCTCCATGTATCTCTGCCAATAGCTTTTGTCCATCTTCCCGGGGAATACACTTCAATTTCACACCATTGAGTCTTCTTCTGCACAGTGTGTTATCGACAAACCGGTACATACTAGACTGCCGGGCTACTCTTTCCGCTTCTTCTTGCTCTTCGGGAAGTTCTCCTGTCTGAAGGAAACGGACAATCTGCTGCGCCCATGTTGGAGCCTGTGGCTCGACAACAAGGACTAAAGGCACACCTGCTGCTGCGGGAACATCTGCTTCTACGGCAAGAGCCTGCGGCTCTGCCGGAGCTTGACGTTCCCCGGCAAGCTTGCCGGAGCAAAACTTGTCGGGAGTGTCTGCTTCAACGAAACAAACCCTAGGGCTTGCCAGAGCAGACTGCTCCTCAGCGTTCTTGGCGTTGATCTTTGGGACCTTCTTGGCGGTGGCTTCGGGAAGCTCTGCCGGAAAATAGTCGCCAGAAATCAACTTCCTCTTCTTGCTCGGTCCAGTTGATGTTGTTACGGACGGCTGAGTCAGTTTGAGCACAAAAATCTCTAGGTCCACAGGTAACTTAAGTGTGGCGCACTTTGACAGGCCATCGGCGATGTCATTCTGAGCTCTTAGGACATGCTCCATCTGCAGGCCGTCAAAGTGCTCTTCTAACTTTCTCACTTCGTCAACGTAAGCTTCCATTAACGGACTCTGATAATTCTTGTTCACTTGGCGGACGACAAGCTGTGAGTCACCCCTGACTATGAGCTTCTTGATCCCAAGGTCTGCCGCGATCCTGAGACCGGCAAGCAAACCCTCAAATTCTGCAGTATTGTTTGTCGCTTGCTCCTTGGGAAACTGCATCTGGACTATGTACTTGAGGTGCTCTCCGGTGGGTGCGACAAGCAGCACACCAGCACCGGCGCCTTGCAGCGAGAAGGCACCATCAAAGTACATGAGCCACTCTTTGTTTGTTTCCTTGACGGGGATGCTCATTTCCGGAATTTCTTCGTCTGGTGTTGGCGTCCACTCTGCTATGAATTCTGCCAATGCTCTGCTTTGGATAGTTGAAGTACTCTCAAACTTGAGGCCAAAGCTTGACAGTTCCAATGCCCACTCGACAATCCTGCCTGTCGCTTCTGGATTCTGCAGTATCCTCTTCAGCGGAAAGCGAGTGACAACTGTGTTCTCATGTGCCTGGAAGTAATGGCGCAGCTTTCTCGAGGCCATAAGAAGGCCGAAAAGCAACTTCTGCACACCAGAGTACCTTGACCTAGCCCCCTGCAGAAGGGAACTGACAAAGTAGACTGGGCGCTGCACCATTCTCTTTTGTACCTCTTCGCATGCCTGCGCAGATCCGTCCTTGCCGGGACCAGAGCTTGTCGGGGAAGCCCCCTGCTTGTCGCTGGATGCGCTTGCCGCAGTTGCTAGCTCATCATCTGCCTCCCTCTCTGCCACTAACGCAGCACTAACCACTTGATTGGTTGCCGCTATATATAGCAGCAACTTCTCTTGCGGTTTAGGTGCGACAAGTGTTGGAGTGGAGGACAGGTATCTCTTCAAGTCCTGCAGCGCAGCCTCCGCTTCCGGAGTCCATTTCATTGGACCTGCCTTTTTCAAAATTTTGAAAAATGGCAGGGCGCGCTCAGCAGACCGAGAGATAAACCTGCTGAGAGCAGCCACGCAGCCGGCAAGTCTTCGTACATCCTTGACGCGCTTTGGTGCTTCGATCTTCTCAATGGCCTTGATCTTGTCGGGATTGGCTTCGATTCCCTGCTGAGACACAAAGAACACGAGAAGCTTGCGGGAAGGGACTCCAAACACACACTTCTCGGGGTTGAGCTTGAGGTTGATCTTGCGCAGATTTGCAAAGGTCTCTTCTAAATCTGGAATCAGAGTTGCCTTGTCCTTGCTTTTGACCACTATATCATCCATGTAGGCTTGTACATTTCTGTGTATTTGCGGTTTCAGAGTGACATGGACTACTCTTGCAAATGTTGAACCAGCATTCTTTAATCCGAAAGGCATCCGTATGAAACAGTACGTGCCACATGGAGTAATGAATGCGGTTTTCTCCTCATCCTCTTCTGCCATGAAGATCTGATGGTATCCTGAATACACGTCAAGAAATGAAAGCAAATCACACCCGGCCGTGGAGTCAACAATCTGGTCAATGTGCGGCAAGGGAAATGGGTCTTTGGGACAAGCTTTATTAACCTCAGTAAAGTCAATACAAAGCCTCCATTTTCCATTTGCCTTGCGCACGACTACAGGATTGGCCAACCACGTGGGATGGAGCACTCCTCTGATAAGGCCTGCTGCTTCCAACTTCTTGATTTCTTCCGCTATGAATTCTTGGTGCTCCACTGCTTGTTTCCTAACCTTCTGCTTGACGGGCCGTGCATGAGGACAAACGGCAAGGTGGTGCTCAATTAGTTTCCTGGGAACACCGGGGATGTCAAACGGCTGCCATGCAAACACGTCGACGTTCGCCCGCAGGAAAGCAACGAGCGCGCTTTCCTATTTAGGGTCAAGCGTGGCACTGATGGTGAAGGTACCACCAGTGCCATCCTCCTTGGCGGACACCTTCTTGGTATGTGGTGGAGCTGCCATTGCCTTCTTACACTTGCCGGTGGAGCTCGATGGTGCTTCCTCGATGGCAGCGCAGCACTCCGAGGAGGTGCGCTTGCCGGAGTGGGCATCAGAGCTCTTGCCGGACTTGGTCTTCTTCTTCCCCCCGGGAGCTTCAGCGGCAAGTGTCTTGCGATCTGTTGCAGCTGATGCTTCCCAGTAGATCTTGTCGGCGCAGATAAGAGCATCTTTCTTGTCGCCAGGGACAGAGATGACGATTATCGGGCCTGGCATCTTGAGCATGTTGTATGCATAGTGAGAGGCTGCCATGAACTTGGCGAGTGCTGGACGGCCGAGTATCCCATTGTAAGGTAACGGAAAATCAGCAACATCAAAAGTGACCCTCTCAGTCCTGAAATTCAGCTCGCTGCCAAATGTTACCGGCAACATGACTTTCCCTTTCGGCTTGCTCCTTCCCGGGTTGATTCCTTGGAATGTGCCGGTTTCTTCGAGCTCGCTGTCAGGGATCTGGAGTTTCTGGAGTACAGCAGAGGAGATCAGATTCAAGCCGGCCCCACCGTCAACTAACATCTTGGTGACCTTGAGGTTGCGTATAGTTGGTGAAACCAACAGCGGCAAGCACCCGACCGCAGTTATGCGATCAGGGTGGTCCTCAATGTCAAGGATGATAGGCGTGCTGGACCATTTCAGAAGTTTGCGCGATTCGACAGGTGGTTCTGCCGCATTGACTTCCTGCGCCCATTGTTTGAGTTGGCGGTGAGAAGTATGCAGAGAAGCACCGCCATTAACGCACAAAACTTCCGTGGCTTTCTGGAACTCCTGCTCGTTGTTCTCGACATCATCCATGTCTTCGTCGTCGTCATCGTCATCATCCTTGTCGCAGCCGCGGGGAGGTCTGTCTCCTTGCCGTTGTTTGGCCTTGCCGCGGCGTCCTAACCGACCAGCGCGCTTCTTGCCAGCTTCTCCACCGCCTCCTTGGGCCCTCTCCTTGTCGCGCCGCTCATACTCAGCTTTTTGCTGCTGGACAAGCTGCTCGACTTTCTTGCAGCTCTGGAGGTCATGGACTTTGGTGCGGTGGATCGTGCAATACTGCTTGTCGGTGCCGTCCTGCTTGTCGGCAACTGCCACAGCCTGGCAGTTGGCGCACGTGGCAACCTCCTTGCCGGAGCTACCAACTTTGGCTTGCTTGGCGCCACCGTCATTGCCGAACTACTCAACGACTAGCACCTCTTTGCCTTTCTTCTTCCTGTTGCGCCGCCGGTTTTTCTTTGCCGGGGCAGCATCCTCGCTGTCAGATCCTCCAGCTCCTGCAGTCTCTCCCGGGAGTTTCCTCCCTTCCTCAGCGCGTGCACACTTGTCGGCCAGGGCATATAGCTCACTGACGTCTCTGATCCTGCTCATCGCCATCTCCTCCCGCATCCTGCGATTACGCACGTTTTGATGAAACGCGGTAATAACTGCGGCAGGGTGGATATCTGGGATGTTGCGCTGTACACGACTGAATCTCTGGATATACTTGCGCAGGGGCTCTCCTTCCTTCTGGGCGAGCAGGTGAAGGTCACTCTCTTGGCCATGAGGTTTGTGGCTGCCTGTAAAGGCGCCGTCAAACTGATGGCACAAGTCTGCCCAAGAGGATATGGAGTTGTCCGGCAAATGCATGAGCCAGGACCTGACTTTGGGCTTGAGCACCAGCAGGAAGTAGTTGGCAAGGACCTTGTCATCTCGCCCCCGACAGCTTGCACCGCAATGGTGTAGATGCTGAGAAACTCTGACGGGTGCGACTTGCCGTCGTACTTCTCCGGTACGTCTGGCTTGAAGTTCTTCTGGCTGGGCCACTGGACTTGCCGTAGCTCGCGGGTAAACGCAGGGCAACCTACCGTGTACGGCAAGTCGCCTGGTTCCCCTGGCGCAGGTCTGATTGACGCCGCCCTTCTCTTCGGCGCTCGATGCGTGTTCGAGCGTCTTCTTGCTGTCGTTCATGAAGAACTTGGCGCTGATCGCGACGAGCTGGTGGATCTGATGACGTGGTGGAGTCGCTGTCGTGGTGGATCCGACGAGTCGGTGATCTTGGCCTTCGAGGCGGAGAGTGCACAGTGGTTGCACCCTCCCCGGTCTTGTCGCCACCGGCTCGCAGCTGACTGACTTGCCGCGGCGGTGATGCGCTCGGCTGCCGTGGGTTGTTGCCGTTGGCGAAGCCGATGAGGCTCTGGATAGTGGTCCTCCAGTCATCGATCTTCTCTGGCGCTGGAGGGTAATCTAGGAGCAGCTGAGCTCATGCCAAATCTTCTGCCGGAGAGGCGGGCGGCGGCGGCGAACGGCGCGATGAACGGGATATGCTCGGACTTCTAACTACGTTAGAAGGAGCAGTATCTCGCCCAGGCGACCGTGCCCCGCTCACGCCAGCATGCTGGCATGCATGCTGGTCTTGAGCACTCCGGGATCCGCTAGCTTGATCTTGGCCCAGCAAACGTATGGTACCGTGAGTACCATGACGCTGCTGGTCCCGCGCCTCATGAGATGGGCGCGGTGCGTGTACGGACGCCGAGGTCTTGGAGTGCGCTCGGTCACTGTGGGAGCCGACTGTGCCGCCGATGTGCAGCGCAGTCTTATCCTTGGACCTGGCAGCACCATGAGCCTCCTCGTCGGCGCCTGTTCTCCCGCCGGTGTCTACTCCACCAGTCGTTCGCTCTTGTAGTGGTGGGCTCGGCGCGGACGGAGCAGCTGCCTCCGAAACCTTCTTCTTCGGTGGCATGTTGATGAAGATGATGAAGATTCGGCTCGTGCGAACGCCGGATCAGATTCACACAGCCTCGACGCACCCCTACCTGGCGCGCCAAAGATGTCGGGGGTGCTGATCCCATGGACACCTATGGGACCACGGCGGACCGGGCCCCTTTCGGTTCGGCAGGGGGCGGAGAGAGCACGAAGAGCAGATTGAGGCGATGCGCACGAGCGACACGATCAGTTTACCCAGGTTCGGGCCGCACGGATGCGTAAAACCCTACTCCTGCTTTGTGTTTGTATTGGATTCTTGCTCGAGAGCACTGATTGCTACAGTACACACCAGCAGCTGGCCAGACCGAGCATGAGAATGATTGTCCGACCCCCTCTACATTGCACATGGGCCTCCTTTTATATGTCTAAGGGGTCACCGGCAGGTGGCAACGTAGATGAGGGTAAAAATGTAAAAAGGCATGCGGTTGGCACCGCCGCCTATTACAATATTATCATACCTAACCCAGACGGCAAGGGACAAAGGCATTAAATGCCTGTTTGTGTCACCCAGACGGCGCAGAAAGGGACTGCTGGGGACGCCATTGCTTGCCGCGATGGCGATCTTGTCATCGCCGCTTGCCACCGTGTACCTCTGGCTGCACAGCTTTCCGCCACGTGCGCTCTGGAAGGGTCCCAGGGCGACACGTTGGTGGATGTGCTGGAGCGCAGGTACATAGTGGAGGCTTGCCACGGCAAGTGCCTTGCCGCGGTTATTATCTTGTCGCGTCCAGGAGCTTGTCGCTCACTGAGACTTGCCGGGACACATGGTGCGCTGCGGCAAGTTTCCTTGAGATGCCTTGGTTGGCCTTCCCGGCAAGCTCCTCTTGCCGGGGTCTTGTCTTCTTCCCGGCAAACTCCTCTTGCCGGGGTCTTGGATACTTTGTTCTTGAATGGCTCCAAAGGAACCATGGAGGACCTTGGCGGTCACCCGGCAAGCCTTGCCGCGGGACGCTGCGACTGCCCGTGCACAAGTTCGGGATACTAAGGTACCCCTACTTTAGTACACCGACAATCTTAGTAGCAGACCAAACAACAGGCCATACGAGCGTGAGCGCCCATATGGAAGGCCTTATTTTAGTCTATTTTCTAGATCCCTTCCTGATTTTGTTTTGATTTCTTTCTAGCTAAATTTTTATTTTTGATCTTGTGATTACCTGTGAGGTTAGCCTTTATAAGGAGGAAAGGGGCACGTCATTAAGCCCTAAACCATCTAATATCACATCTCTTTTGCTTCCCATGTCCGCCAAAAAGCTTTAGTTACAGATCACGAGTCCGGGCGCCACAATGAGCAACAAGACATGTTCCAACTATGCTATCATCATCCCCTTCCCCAACTTGGATGATGTCATGCCCTCGGGATGGGAAGACATGAGGAAGCTAAGCCTCAAGGAAGAACCGCGTCTGGAGAAAAAGGACCTTGACGAGAAGGTCGAAGTGTTGGAGATCAAAGAGGAAGAACAAGTAATAAAAGGAGATGATAACACAACTCTAGATGGGTATCCTCCTTACACCTACCAATTCAATATTCAAGGATCTATTCCATTATTTCCTCTGGGTCCTCCACAAGCTGAGTGGGGAAAGGAGCCGCCAACCCCAGAGGAGATGAAGGAAAATATCAGGTAATTGGAGAAAGTTTCAAAGGCTTGTGTTAATGCGATTGGAGATGGGATTGATTCTTACCGTTTGATGAGTAAATATTTAGAAGAAAGGGTTGATGGTCTTCATCATAAGGGTGGACTTTTGATTGAAGCTCTTAACAACAACATTGTACAACTTGAGATTTTGACCTTGGTTGTAGATAATCATGAAGGCGTGATCGAGGGGATGAAGAAGAAACTCAAAAGCATCTGTGCTACCTTCCAATATTCCCAGGAGAGAGAGCATATAACGCTTAGTGCTTGGATCTCCCTGGTTTGATTGTAAGCATGGGGGAGATTCACGTCCACTTTGTATCTTTACTTTTATGCATTTCCTTTCCGCGAGTTGAAATTAGGATTTACTTTCAATAAAGTTGAATTTTTATTTTTCTCTTGAATAATGGATGATCTTTTTCAATGAGTATACACATATCTTGATGCATGAGACCATTATTGCTAAGTTGAGAATGTACTTGATGCTTATTGTGATCTAAATAGTAGCACATGATTACTTTCATGATGATTATAGGTCCTCCACATTGAAGTTATTAAATTTTTGAAAGAAGATGAAATAACTATATATGGTAGTTCATTGAAGGTTTTAACTCAAAAAGGACAAGCAAAGAAATTAATCCTCCTAAAAATTAAAAAGAGCTCTTGTAAAATAAGTCTTGCCAACAAGGTAGTCAGAATCCAGATTCGACTGCTAGAATCCTACGACTTCACGACCCTACGGAAGCATGTCGATCCAAATCCCACTGTGAATCCAGATCAGGCAGAATCCATGTTGAGTCGCGATTCAAATCATAGAATCCTCTACAAAACTGTACAATCCCGACTATGCTATGGACTACATCCGATTCTACTAACTAATTTAAGCCATTTGTTTAGGTGTAGAAAAATAATATGCCATCATCCAAACCCCTTTTCATATATCTCATGGACCTTTATTCCCCTCCCAAGTCCAAACTCTTGGCCACAGACACCTTTGATCCAGCTCTCAGAAACCCTAGATCGGAATTGAGGATCAGGATTATCGACATATGGATTTGGCGTGAAAAGGAGGATGCTTCAAGATTGATCGGCGAAGGAGATCAAGACCCTCCAAGGTTTAACAAGTGATCTAATATTCACACACTCTAAAAAGAACATTAGTAAATTTCATGCATTGAAGGTTTAGATGTTCTATATATTTCCCTCTCATATATGTTCCATACATGCGAGCTACATGGTAGGTTAGCCATAAAAAGAAGTGGAATACAACTAGCATTGATGTGTATGTTCTTCGCTCCATATTTAGTGTCAAAACTCTATAGAACCCACATAAATTTCTTGTGTGCATACAAAATATCTTATTTGAGTAAATCTAGTAGAATCCTCGATTCCATGATTCGATCTTACGAATCGACTCTGTCTGAGGAAAACCGATCCAACTCCGAATCCCGACTCTGACTACCTTGCTTGCCAAGAATCATGTTTGGCTTGTATATCATACAAAAAGATGGGATGAGCCTTTACAATGTCTGAATGACAAGAGACTTAATTATATAAAGAATATAAAGTTCTGAAAAGAATAAGAGGAAGAGAATAACTGCATGCCCAGTTGAAATGGTGATGAACTAGGATATGAAGTTGTTACCTGTTCACAATAAAAATGAGCAACGAAGTGTGGATATCTGCATGATCATTATCATGGTGATTATGAGCTACCATTTTTTACAAATCTTTTATCTCCAATCGTTCCTTTAGAATAGTGATAGACTCATGCTTCTACATGTATGTATCTTATAACACAAGGCTGACCTTGTTTTTAGAAGCCACGGTACTTGCTCGGGGATGAGCAAGACTTAAGCTTAGGGGAGTTGGTGAGTCCAATCGATGTGATGTTTTTACTAAGTATTTTGTACCTACATGGTAGGCTTTGTGGAATTTTACCGCGTTCACACACTTCTTCTTGCTGATAATCCCTCAGGTAACGTCTTTTGGATCAATTATCATTTAATGGAGAAAATCCTCAGAAATGGCGTACTTAAGGTGATAATAGATACGTCTCCAACGTATCTATAACTTTTAATTGTTTCATGCTATTATATTATCAATCTTGGATGATTTATATGCATTTATATCCTATTTCATATCTTTTTGGGGAGTAACCTATTAACCTAGTCCTAGTGCCAGTTGTTGTTTCTTACTTGTTTTGGTTTTTCGAAAATCAATATCAACCGAAATCTAAATGAAAAAAAATCTTCAAATTAATATTTTCTGGACGAGAAGGGACCCTGGAAGTTATGGTAGGAGACCAGACGAGATACGAGAGAGCCATAAGCTCATGGGGCGCGCCTGAGCTTGTGGGCCCCACGTAGCTCCATTTGACCTAATTCAGCTTCCATAAATTCAAAAATATTCCCAAAACAACAGAGATCCACTTGAAACACTATTTCCGCCACCACAAGCTTCTGTTCTTCCACGGTACCATCTAGAGACCTTTTTCAGTACTCTGCTGGAAGGGGGATCGATCACGGAGGGCTTCTACATCATCCTTGCTGCCTTCCGATGGATGCATGAGTAGTTCAGCACACATTTATGTGTCCATAACTAGTAGCTAGATGGCTTCTTCTCACTCTTTGATCTTCAATACAGTGTACTCCTCGATGATCCTGGAGTTCTATCCGATATAATCTTCTTTTGCGGTGTGTTTCTTGGGATCCGATGAATCGTGGGTTTATGACTTGAATATTCATGAGAACAAACTGAGTCTTTTTGAACTTTGTTATGCATGATTGTGAAAACTTTGTATTTATCTCCAATCTATCTATTTGGTTTGGCCAACTAGATTGATTTCTCTTCAGTGGGAGAGGTGCTTTGTAATGGGTTCAATCTTGCTCTGTAATGGGTCCCCTTCCCAGTGACAGAAGGGGACATGACACGTATTTGTATTGTTGCCATCAAGGGTAAAACGATGGAGTTTATTCATATTGATCGGGTTTACTTTGTCTACATCATGTCATCTTGCTCAAGGCATTAGTCTGTTTTTTATGAATTAATAACATAGATGCATGCTAGACCGCAGTCGGTTGGTGGAGTAATAGTAGCAGTCACGGGAAGGAGTCGGTCTACTTGTCTCGGATGTGATGCCTATATACATGATCATTGCGCTGGATATCATCATAAGTATGCACATTTCTATCAATTGCCCAATAGTAATTTGTTCACCCACCGTATGTTATCTGTTCGACAGATAGGCCTCTAGTGAAAACAAAGGCCCCTGGGTCAACTTTAATCGTATTACAAAAACAAAAATTCCTTTCTGCAATTTATTTACTTTTATTTTGTTTTTCAATTTATCCATCTACCTATAGAAGATTTGATCCTTGCAAGTAACAAGATCAAGGGGATTGACAATTCTCTTGCCCGCGTTGGGTTCAAGTATTTGCTTTAATGTGTGATGGTGTTGTTCATGAGGCATTGCATGATTCTTGATATGTCTCCAACGGATCTAAAATTTTATATTGTTCCATGCTATTATATTATCTCTTTTGGATGCTTTATATGCATTAATATGATATTTTATATTATTTTTGGGACTACTTATTAACCCAGAGCCCAGTGCCAGTTTCTGTTTTTTCCTTGTTTTTTAGTTCTACAGAAAAGGAATATTGAACGGTGTCGAAATGGAATTACACTTTACGATGATTTTTCTTGGACTTGAGGACACCAACGTGACTTGGAGAGAGGGCCAAAAGAGTCTCGAGGAGGCCACAAGCCTCCTGGCCGCGCCCAAGTGGGGGCGCCCTGAGGGCTTGTGGCCCCCTCGGGAGTCCTCCAACCCTAATTCCACCTCTATATATTCTCAAATGTTCCCCCAACATTGGAGGCATCCACAAAAATACTTTTCCGCCGCCACAAGCCTCTGTTCTCGTGAGATCCCATCTTGGGGCCTTTTCCAGCAACCTCCCTGAGGGGGATTCCATCAAAGAGGGCCCCTACATTAAACTTGCTGCCCTTCCAATGATGTGTGAGTAGTTTACCACAGACCTAGGGATCCATATCCAGTAGCTAGATGAGTTCTTCTCTCTCTTTGATCTTCAATACAATGTTCTCCTCGATGTTCTTGGAGTTCTATCAAATGTAATACTATTTTGCGGTGTGTTTGTCGAGATCCGATGAATTGTGGATTTATGATCAGATTATCAATGAATATTATTTGAGTCTTCTCTGAACTCTTTTATGCATGATCAATATATATTTGTTATTTCTCTTCGAACTATAGATTTGGTTTGGCCAACTAGATAGGTTTTTCTTGTAATGAGAGAGGTGGTTAATTTTGGGTTCAATCTTGTAGTGTCCTCACCAAGTGACAGAAGGGGTAGCGAGGATAAAATGATGGGGTTTATGTCATATTGTTTGAGTTTATCCCTCCACACCATGTCATCTTAATTAAAGCGTTGCTCCGTTCTTATAAACTTAATACTCTAGATGTAGACAGGAGTCAGTTGTTGTGTGGAGTAATAGTAGTAGATGCGTAATCATTTCAGTCTACTTGTTAAGGACGCGATGCCTATATTCATGATCATTTTCTTAGATATCCTCATAACTATGCGCTTTTCTATCAATTGCTCGACAATAATTTTTTTACCCGGTGTATGTTTTCTTTCAAGAGAGAAGCCTCTAGTAAAACCTATGTGCCGTGGTCTATTTTCCATCATATATTTTCAGATCTATAAACCAAAACCCAAAAATACCTTGGTGCCATTTATTTATATTTACCTTTGTTTGCTATTTTATTTATCTTTTATACCTATCTCTATTAGATCGCACTCTTGTTCGTGACCATGAAGGTATTGACAACCCATTTTTCATATTGTGTGCACGTGCTTGTTAGTTTGTGCAGGTGCATATATTGGGGACTTTATTGTGCCTCCTACTGGATTGATACCTTGGTTCTTAACTAAGGGAAATACGTATCTCTACATTCCTGCATCACACTTTCCTCTTCAAGGGAAAAATCAACGCAAGCTCAAGAAGTAGCACGAAGAATTTTCGGCGTCGTTGCCGGGGACATTCTACATCAATCTACCAAGTACACATCATAAACTGTCATCTCATGAACTTACATTATTTGCCATTTGCCTCTCATTTTCCTCTCCCCCACTTCTAGAACATTTTTCAGAAAATTACAAAAACATTTTCCTTTTTATTCGCCCTTCTTTCGTTCGTCTTTTTCGTTTGCTTTCCATTTGCTTGTGTGCTAGATTGCTTGCTTTGTCACGATGTCTGAAGAAAATACCAAGTTGTGTGATTTTTCCAACACTAATAATAATGATTTTATTAGTAATCTGATTGCCCCCGCCACTAGTGTGGAATCATACGAAATTGATGCCGCTTTGTTGAATCTTGTTATGAAAGAACAATTTTCCAGTAGTCCTAATGAAGATGTCACATCTCATCTAAATACTTTCGTTGAGTTGTGTGATATGCAAAAGAAGAAAGATGTGGATAATTATATTGTTAAATTAAACCTATTTCTGTTCTCACTTCGAGATCGTGCTAAAACTTGGTTTTCATCTTTGCCTAAAAATAGTATTGATTCCTGGAATAAGTGTAAAGATGCTTTTATTACCAAGTATTTTCCTCCCGCTAAGATCATCTCCCTTAGGAACGATATAATGAAGTTTAAGCAACTTGAACATGAACATGTTGCACAATCTTGGGAGTGGATGAAATTGATGATAAGAAATTGCCCTACTCATGGTTTAAGTTTATGGATAATCATACAAAAATATGTCGGATTGAATTTTGCATCTAGAAATCTTTTAGATTTTGCCGCAGGAGGTACTTCTATGGAAATTAGATTAGGAGAAGCTACTAAACTCCTAGAAAATATTATGGCAAATTACTCTCAATGGCAATACCGAAAGATCTTCCACTAGTAAAAAAGTGCATGCGATTGAAGAAACTAATATTTTCAATGGAAAGATGGATGAACTTATGAAATTGATTGCTAGTAAGAGTGCTCTTATTGATGCTAATGATATGCCTTTGTCCACATTGATTGAGAATAATAATGAATCCTTGGATGTGAATTTTGTTGGTAGGAACAATTTTGGTAATAACGCATATAGATGTAATTTCAACCCTAGGCCATTTCCTAGTAATTCCTCTAATAATTATTGTAAAAGTGGGATACCTACTGATCTTGAGAATAATATCAAGGATTTCATTAATTCTCAAAAGAATTTCAATGTTATGGTAGAAGAAAAATTGCTTAAGATTGATGATTTGGCTAGGAACATTGATAGAATTTCAATTGATATTGATTCTTTAAATATTAGATCCATGCCACCCAATATTTATATTAATGAATCTCCTAAAAGCTATTAGAATTTGTATGGATGGATGTAAAGAAAGAACCGCTAGGATGCGTGCTAAGAGGGATTGGTTTCTAAAAGCGTGTTGTTCTATTTCTTGTGATAATAATGATGAAGATCATAAAGTGGTCTGACTCCTATTGATATTTGTTTGCTAATATAAATCTTGATAAAGATGGGATTGGAGATGCGTCAACTTTAGCTAGAAGGTTTCCAAATAATTTGGAGTTTAAAGATCTTAATGAAAAAATGATAAAAGTGGGATTGGAGAGGTTAAAACTTTAAGTAGCGATGAACCCACTCTTTTGGATTTCAAGGACTTTAATTATGATAATTGTTCGTTAATAGATTTGATTTCCTTCTTGCCATCCATGCTAAATTCACCTCATGCTTATAATCAAAATAAAGTTTTTACTAAACATATCATTGATGCTATGATGGAATCGTTTGAAGAAAAACATGAGTTGGAAGTTTCGATCCCTATAAAGCTTTATGATGAGTGGTGCCGGTGAAACAAACCCTGGGTCCATTGCCCAGACCGTACACAGGCCTAAGATCAACATTCAAGACCAAACCAAGCACAAGAGAACAGTTCTTTGAAGATTCAGAGTGCATATCAACAAGACCATGTCAAGCCAGAGAAGCAAGATATCACTAAGGGGAAAACCTCTCTTGTCGGGCAGGCGAGCCTAGCGAGGACGAGGTTGCCCCGAACACGAGCCACCAGACCGCCCCGGCAAACCTGCCGGGCACGGGAGAGGCGAACTACCCCCAAGGCTTCACCGCTCCACCTCACAGTAATGCAGGTCGCTAATCAATGCGGTGTCAAGCCCCTAAGTGACTAAGTGGCTGTTTTTGCCACATGGCAGCCACTTCGTACAAGAATCATCTCCAAATGACACCCGTCCAGAGACGTGTCAATGTAACATCCCAAATTTTCAATTTGGAATGTTATACACTAGATCATCATGCATATCATATTTTCTTGCATTTTGCCGATCCTAGAAATTTCACGCAACTCAAGGACCCTCGAAGAGAGTTGGAGATTTCGTCATTTTCATATTTGAGTCTTCTCAAATATCTGAAAGAGGATCGTTGGTTTTGTCGGAGTTTCATTTTCCTTTTATTTGGATAGGGAAAAATGCGCGTTTTCAAAATTTGCATTTTAGGTCCAGAGAAAAGTTCATTTTGTTCGACTCATTTTTAGGAGTCGGGGAAAATTTACTTTAGAAGTTTTGGAGTTCGTTTAGATCTCTTTTCTTTTTTTTCTGTGCACGAAACCGTTTCAAAAAAATCCAGCGCGCCTTGGGCCAAAGGCCCAAGCCAGCAGCCGGCCGGGCCAAGGCCACCGCGCGCGCGCGCCCTGGCGCAGGTTGTAACATCCCAAATTTTCAATTTGGAATGTTATACATTAGATCATCATGCATATCATATTTTCTTGCATTTTGTTGATCCTAGAAATTTCACGCAACTCAAGGACCTTCGGAGAGAGTTGGAGATTTCGTTATTTTCATATTTGAGTCTTCTCAAATTTTGAAGAAAGGATCATTGGATTCGTCGGAGTTTTATTTGCCTTTGATTTGGATAGGGAAAATGCACGTTTTCAAAAATTGCATTTTAGGTCCCGATAAAACTTCATTTTGTTCGACTCATTTTTAGGAGTCGGGGAAAATTTACTTTAGTAATTTTGGAGCTCGTTTTAGATCTCTTTTCTTTTGTTTTTTTCTGCGCGCGTAACCGTTTTAAAAAAAATCCCGCGCGCCTGGGCCAAGGCCCAGCCGCAGGCCAGGCCAGGCCGGCCGCCGCGCCAGCGCCGCGCGCGCGCGCCAGGGAGGCCGCCGCCGCCGCCTAGGAGTCCTTCTAGGACTCCGTTTGCGTTTTTTTAGGACTCTTTTCCTTTTCCTTTTCCTACTCTACTTCTTGCCCCCTACCCCAAGTATCCTCTCCCCTCACCAATATAAATACCCCCACACCCCCCTCTAAACCCACACCAAAACCCCAAGCCCTCCACCGCACCCCTCACCCGCGCCGCGCCCTAGTGCCGCGCCGCCCTTGTGCCGCCGCCGCCCTGCGTCACGCGCCGCCGCCGCCCTATAACGCCCTCGATGCGGCTATATCTCCCACGTGTCGAGGCACGACTTAGAGGCATAGCCGCATGGAAAGCAATGTCGCAAGTCAGGAAATCATCACACAACCCATGTACATAAATAATATAAAGGGGAAGAACATAGTTGGTTTTCGATGTCGCGACCATATCTCAAGTATACCAGAATTGCAACGATAAAATTATGATGACAACACCTCAGAGCTCAACTCCCCGGGACACTTCCACTAAACCCCTGACAGGAGGCACCAAGACAGTGTTCTCATCATAAGCCATCGGAACAAAACCAAGATACTCGCGTGATCCTAAAAATTTTTTTTAGTGAAATTTGAGAAGAGAAGAGTCAAAACTCTACGTCGGGATGCCTTACCAGAGCGATGAGGAGACTGGGAAGTAAAAAGAATTCCTAAACTCTCCGATATATAATTCCTAAGGACTCAAAACATTTTTCTAGACACAACTCGGCTGCTAAAAACGATCAAGCAATGGGGGCTCCTAAGGTCGGGGAAGGCTCTGGTACCAACTTGTAACGCCCTCGATGCGGCTATATATCCCACGTGTCGAGGCACGACTTAGAGGCATAGCCGCATTGAAAGCAATGTCGCAAGTCAGGAAATCATCACACAACCCATGTACATAAATAATATAAAGGGGAAGAACATAGTTGGCTTACACTCGCCAGTCACATCAAAGTACATAAATAACATCCATCATACAAACCACTCATGGCCTGACTATGGTGCCAAAATAGAAAAGACCCCCAACATGCGACAAGGCCCTGAATCTAACCCTGAATAGGCACCACTACTGATCATCAGGAAAAGACACATAGTAACGCTGAGAGTCCTCATCGTACTCCCACTTGAGCTCGAGCGCGCCATTTGGAGCTGTTTCATCGGTCCCTGCATCTGGTGTAATAGTAATCTGTGAGCCACAGGGACTCAGCAATCTTGCACCCTCGCGATCAAGACTATTTAAGCTTAATAGGAAGGAAAGGGATAATGTATAAGTGGAGCTGCAGCAAGCGACTAGCATATATGGTGGCTAACTTATTCGCAAAAGAGAGCGAGAAGAGGAGGCAAAGCACGAGCGGAAAACGAGAGAGCAACCATAACTCCAACACCGTGTCCACTTCCCGGACTCCGCCGATAAGAGGCCATCACGGCAACACACTCAGTTGATTCATTTTAATTAATTAAGGTTCAAGTTATCTACAACCGGACATTAACAAATTCCCATCTGCCCATAACCGCGGGCACGGCTTTCGAAAGATCAATCCCTGCAGGGGGTCCCAACTTAGCCCATAACAAGCTCTCACGGTCAACAAAGGAATAGACCTCCACCCAAGACACACCGATCAGACTCGGTATCTCGATACAACAAGATGATTCGACAGGTCAAAACAAGTCCAGCAACACCGCCCGAATATGCCGACAAATCCCGATAGGAGCTGCACATATCTGTTTCTCAGGGCACGCTCGGATAGGTCAAGCTACGAGTAAAACAAACCCTCGAGTCTCCCCGATGTGGCCCCGCAGGCTGCCTGGTTCGGACAAACACTCAGAGGAGCACTGGCCCGGGGGGGTTTAAAATAAGATGACCCTCGGGCTCCGAAAACCCAAGGGAAAAAGAGGCTAGGTGGAAAATGGTAAAACCAATGTTGGGCATTGCTGGAAAAGCTTTAATCAAGGCGAACTATCAAGGGGTTCCCATTATAGCCCAACCGCGTAAGGGACGCAACAGTCCGGGAACATAACACCGATATGACGGAAACTAGGGCGGCAAGAGTGGAACAAAACACTAGGCGAGAGGCCGAGCCTTCCACCCTTTACCAAGTATATAGATGCATTAAGATAACATAGCAATATAGTGATATCCCAACAAGTAAATAAATGTTCCAACAAGGAACGGCTCCAATCTTCACCTGCAACTAACAGCGCTATAAGAAGGGCTGAGCAAAGCGGTAACATAGCCAATCAACGGTTTGCTAGGACAAAGGTGGGTTAGAGGCTCAATCATGGCAATTGGGAGGCTGACAAGCAAGTGGTAGGCATCGTAGCATTGGCAAAGCAAAAGTGCGAGCAAACTAGCATAGCAAAGATAGTAGTGATTTCGAGGGTATGATCATCTTGCCTGCACAGTTGTCAGAGTTGACTGGATCCTCAAAAGCAAACTCAACGGGCTCCTCGTTAGCGAACTCGTCTCCCGGCTCTACCCAACAACACAAACAAGCAACAAGGATACAATCAACCACGTGCAGGGGTAACCAACAATATGCAAGGATGGTATGCTATGCGGGGTGCGATGCGGGATGCAAAATGCAAGACGTGACAGGAAATACATGAACCTGGCCTCAACTTGGAAAACCAAGTGTGCCACTGGATAGAGGGGAAGAAATCACCTGAAAACGATATAAAGATCATAGGAATTGGAGCTACGGTTTGGAAATGGCAAGCGTTTTACGAAACGAACCGATCTGCGATATACAGCAAGTAGGCTCCTAAATGCAACGAAATGAATATGCTACAGCCACCAAACATGAAAACAAAATACATGGCAGGGATGTTCACAATATTCTTAACAAAACACTAGGACTGAGCCATAGGCAAATTCATCCATTAAGGGTTCAAACAAGCATGGCAAAACTGAATAAGCAAAACAGATTTCAGACTTAGTGAAATTAACACTAGTCTGAAATTTCAGACCACGATGCTCTCTTCGGAGCAGCAAAACAACATGAAACATAACCTGAATATGGCAAGTAAGAACATGGCATGTAGCTACTCAACAAGCTTAACAAAACACCCAAAGTGACCTGGGGCCAAAAGGGTTCACAAAATAGTCTAACGAGCACACGAACATAGATGAAACACAATCAGTTTTCAGACTTAGTGAAAACTGAGACATGCTGAAATTATAACTCACGGAGGCATGTAAACGAGCTCGATGCACTCACTAAGGTGCAATTCATGGAAAGGCAATCATATATCCATAAAGAAGGCACAAAATGCTAACTAGACATGGCAAGTACAATGGCATAGCATGCACGGATCACTAGCAATAGCACCGGCAAAATCGCAAAAGAGTTCACGATCTGCCCAAACTAACAACGAAGCAAAAGTAGAGCTCGATTGACTCAACCTAGGGTGCTCCAACATAACAAGTAAAGACATGGATGGATAGAGCACAACATAAATATCAAAACTCCCTTACTGATCATCCTCAAAAGAGGCACGGATCACTAGGAAACAAGCCGAACATATGTCATCATGAACTAAAACATCCCAGACTTAGTGAAAATGACTAGTCCCTGAAATCAGCAATCTCAGGTGCCCCTCTTTGCAAGCTTGCACAAGACACCACACACATCCTAAAAATGCATGGGTGGCACCTCTGGAAAGAAGACAAAATTCTTAACAATTCATCCCAAAGGGTCACAGGCATATCATGCACACAATAATCATGGCAAAAATGACAAAAGTCAATGATGAGCTAACGGATCTGCAATTTAACTCACGATGCCTACTTCTAGCAGCATTTTGGGCATCAAGATGAACTCAAATGCAAATGATGCAATTCAATGAAATGATGTACTCGTCGAGATGAAGATTTTGATATATCATATGTCCAAAACGGAGCCACGGATGCAAAGATATGAGCAGTCAAAGTTAGCATAAAAATTAGGGGGGAGGAGGAAGAAGTCAACCCTAGGGTTCCAGATCTGGATCTAGAACCAAATCACTGTTCACGCGCGGGATTCGAGGTTCGTCGCTGGGGATCACCGGAGTGGAGGAAGCTCGCCGGCGCGAGGGGACTTGCCGGATCGGCCGGAGGAGCTCGCCGGCGCGGTCGCCGGAGTGGAGGAACGGCGGCGGCGGCCTTCGGGCAGAGCAGCAAGGGCGGCGATGGCGCGCGGCGTCACCGGCGTCGAGTGCCGGGGCGGTTCCGGCCACCGGGCGCGGGGACGGAGGAAGGAGGCGGCGGCGCCTTGCGGGCGCAGGGGCGCGGCGACCTCGGGCTCGCGGGGGCCCCTCCTGGGCCTCCCGGGCCGGCGCGGAGGAGGGAAGCGGCGGCCACGTGGCGTGCTGCGAGTGGCGGCGGGGTGGATCGGACGTTGTCCGACGCGGGCCGGACACGTCCGTCGGCGGCGGAGGAGGGAGATGTTTTTTTAGGGTTTTGGACGGGGGAAGAAGAGATCCGAATGGAGGGGGTATATATAGGTATAAGTGGAGCTAGGAGAGTCCAAATGAGGTGCGGTTTTCGCCCACGCGATCGTGATTGAACGACCGAGACGATGGAGCTGAGTTTGGTGGGTTTTGGGCCAAATTGGAGGGGTGTTGGGATGCAACACACACGAGGCCTTTTCGTTCCCTCGGTTAACCGTTGGAGTATCAAACGAAGTCCAAATGACCCGAAACTTGACAGGTGGTCTACTGGTAGTAAACCAAGGCCGCATGGAAAGTCTCGGTCCAATCCGGAAATGTTTAATCCCCACACATGAAAGAAAGCTAGAAAAGGCCACCGGAGGAGAACGAAGCGCCGGAATGCAAAACGGACAACGGGGAAAATGCTCGAATGCATGAGATGAACATGTTGAAGGAAATATGACTAGCTCGTTAATCAGAGATGGTT
The DNA here is from genome assembly GCA_034509565.1 of Triticum monococcum. Lineage (NCBI taxonomy): Eukaryota > Viridiplantae > Streptophyta > Magnoliopsida > Poales > Poaceae > Triticum > Triticum monococcum. The sequence goes on along the minus strand of CM067844.1, from coordinate 300,351,947 downwards.
ATGTTCCTAACCATGAACAAAGAGTTGTTATTTGATTAACGAGGTCACATCATTAGTTGAATGATCTGATTAACATGACCCATTCCATTAGCTTAGCACCCGATCGTTTAGTATGTTGCTATTGCTTTCTTCATGACTTATACATGTTCCTATAACTATGAGATTATGCAACTCCCGTTTACCGGAGGAACACTTTGGGTACTACCAAACATCACAACGTAACTGGGTGATTATAAAGGAGTACTACAGGTGTCTCCAATGGTAGATGTTGGGTTGGCGTATTTCGAGATTAGGGTTTGTCACTCCGATTGTCGGAGAGGTATCTCTGGGCCCTCTCGGTAATATACATCACATAAGCCTTGCAAGCATTATAACTAAGATGTTAGTTGTGAGATGATGTATTACGAAACGAGTAAAGAGACTTGCCAGTAACGAGATTGAACTAGGTATTGGATACCGACGATCGAATCTCGGGCAAGTAACATACCGATGACAAAGGGAACAACGTATGTTGTTATGCGGTCTGACCGATAAAGATCTTCGTAGAATATGTAGGAGCCAATATGGGCATCCAGGTCCCGCTATTGGTTATTGACCGGAGACATGTCTCGGTCATGTCTACATTGTTCTCGAACCGTAGGGTCCGCACGCTTAACATTACGATGACAGTTATTATGAGTTTATGCATTTTGATGTACCGAAGGTTGTTCGGAGTCCCGGATGAGATCACGGACATGACGAGGAGTCTCGAAATGGTCGAGACGTAAAGATTGATATATTGGAAGCCTATGTTTGGACATCGGAAGTGTTCCGGGTGAAATCGGGATTTTACCGGATTACCGGGAGGGTTACCGGAACCCCCCGAGAGTCAAATGGGCCAACATGGGCCTTAGTGGAAAGGTGAGAGGGCAGCCCACATAGGGCTGCGCCTCCCCCCCTCTCCCTAGTCCTATTAGGACTAGGAGAGGGGCCGGCCACCTCTCTTTCTCTCCCCTTTAAAGGATTCCTAGTTGGACTAGGATTGGAGGGGGGAGTCCTACTCCCGGTAGGAGTAGGCCTCCTCCTGCGCCTCCCTCTCTTTGGCCGGCCAGCCCCCCTCCCTCCAACCTTTATATACGGGGGCAGGGGACACCCCAAGACACACAAGTTGATCCTTGAGATCGTTCCTTAGCCATGTGCGGTGCCCCCTGCCACCAAATTCCACCTCGATCATACCGTTACAGTGCTTAGGCGAAGCCTTGCGTCGGTAGTACACCAAGATCGTCACCACGCCGTCGTGCTGACGGAACTCTTCCTCGATGCTTTGCTGGATCGGAGCCCGAGGAACGTCATCGAGCTGAACGTGTGCTAAGAACTCTGAGGTGCCGGAGTAACGGTGCTTGGATCGGTCAGATCGGGAAGAAGACGTACGACTACTTCCTCTACGTTGTGTGATCGCTTCCGCAGTCGGTCTGCGTTGGTACGTAGACAACACTCTCCCCCTCGTTGCTATGCATCACCATGATCTTGCGTGTGCGTAGGAAAATTTTTGAAATTACTCCGTTCCCCAACAGTGGCATCCGAGCCTAGGTTTTATGGTTTGATGTTATTTGCACGAGTAGAACACAAGTGAGTTGTGGGCGATACAAGTCATACTACCTACCAGCATGTCATACTTTGGTTCGGCGGTATTGTTGGACGAGACGATCCGGACCAACCTTACGCGTACTCTTACGCGAGACCGGTTCCCTCGACGTGCTTTGCACATAGATGGCTTGCGGAAGACTGTCTCTCCAACTTTAGTTGAACCAAGTGTGACTACGCCCGGTCCTTGAGAAGGTTAAAACGGAGTCTATTTGATGAACTATCGTTGTGGTTTTGATGTGTAGGTGAGATGAGTTCTTACTTAAGCCCGTAGCAGCCACGTAAAACTTGCAACAACAAAGTAGAGGACGTCTAACTTGTTTTTGCAGGGCATGTTGTGATGTGATATGGTCAAGGCATGATGCTGATTTTATTGTATGAGATGATCATGTTTTGTAACCGAGTTATCGGCAACTGGCAGGAGCCATATGGTTGTCGCTTTATTGTATGCAATGCAATCGCGATGTAATGCTTTACTTTATTACTAAGCGGTAGTGATAGTCGTGGAAGCATAAGATTGGCGATACGACAACGATGCTACGATGGAGATCAAGTTGTCGCGCCGGTGACGATGGTGATCATGACAGTGCTTCGGAGATGGAGATCGCAAGCACAAGATGATGATGGCCATATCATATCACTTATATTGATTGCATGTGATGTTTATCCTTTTATGCATCTTATCTTGCTTTGATTGACGGTAGCATTATAAGATGATCTCTCACTAAATTATCAAGAAGTGTTCTCCCTGAGTATGCACCGTTGCAAAAGTTCTTCGTGCTGAGACACCACGTGATGATCGGGTGTGATAGGCTCTACGTTCAAATACAACGGGTGCAAAACAGTTGCACACGCAGAATACTCAGGTTAAACTTGACGAGCCTAGCATATGCAGATATGGCCTCGGAACACAGAGACCGAAAGGTCGAGCGTGAATCATATAGTAGATATGATCAACATGACGATGTTCACCATTGAAAACTACTCCATCTCACGTGATGATTGGTTATGGTTTAGTTGATTTGGATCACGTGATCACTTAGAGGATTAGAGGGATATCTATCTAAGTGAGAGTTCTTAAGTAATCTGATTAATTGAACTTAAATTTATCATGAACTTAGTCCTGGTAGTATTTTGCAAATTATGTTGTAGATCAATAGCTCGCGTTGTTGCTTCCCTATGTTTATTTTGATATGTTCCTAGAGAAAATTGTGTTGAAAGATGTTAGTAGCAATGATGCGGATTGGATCCGTGATCTGAGGTTTATCCTCATTGCTGCACAGAAGAATTATGTCCTTGATGCACCGCTAGGTGACAGACCTATTGCAGGAGCAGATGCAGACGTTATGAACGTTTGGCTAGATCAATATGATGACTACTTGACAGTTTAGTGCACCATGCTTAATGGCTTAGAATCGGGACTTCAAAGACGTTTTGAACGTCATGGACCATATGAGATGTTCCAGGAGTTGAAGTTAATATTTCAAGCAAATACCCGAGTTGAGAGATATGAAGTCTCCAACAAGTTCTATAGCTAAAAGATGGAGGAGAATCGCTCAACTAGTGAGCATGTGCTCAGATTTTCTGGGTACTACAATCGCTTGAATCAAGTGGGAGTTAATCTTCCAGATAAGATAGTGATTGACAGAATTCTCTAGTCACCATCACCAAGTTAGTAGAACTTCGTGATGAACTATAATATGCAAGGGATAACGGAAACAACTCCCAAGCTCTTCGTGATGCTGAAATCAACAAAGGTAGAAATCAAGAAAACATCAAGTGTTGATGGTTGACAAGATCACTAGTTTCAAGAAAAGGGCAAAGGGAAGAAGGGGAACTTCAAGAAGAACGGCAAGCAAGTTGCTGCTCAAGTGAAGAAGTCCAAGTCTGATTCTAAGCCTGAGACTAAGTGCTTCTACTGCAAAGGGACTGGTCACTGGAAGCGGAACTGCCCCAAGTCATTGGCGGATAAGAAGGATGGCAAAGTGAACATAAGTATATTTGATATACATATTATTGATGTGTACTTTACTAGTGTTTATAGCAAACCCTTAGTATTTGATACTAGTTCAGTTGCTAAGTTTAGTAACTTGAAACGGGAGTTGCAGAATAAACAGAGACTAGTTAAGGGTGAAGTGACGATGTGTGTTGGAAGTAGTTCCAAGATTGATATGATCATCATCGCACACTCCCTATACTTTCGGGATTAGTGTTGAACCTAAATAAGTGTTATTTGGTGTTTGCGTTGAGCATGAATATGATTTGATCATGTTTATTGTAATACGGTTATTCATTTAAGTAAAAGAATAAATTGTTGTTCTGTTTACATGAATAAAACCTTATATGGTTACACACCCAATGAAAATAGTTCATTGGATCTCGATCTTAAATAATACACATATTCATAATATTGAAACCAAAAGATGCAAAGTTAATAATGATAGTGCAACTTATTTGTAGCACTGCCGTTTAGGTCATATTGGTGTAAAGCGCATGAAGAAACTCCATGCTGATGGGCTTTCGGAATCACTTGATTATGAATCACTTGATACTTGCGAACCATGCCTTTTGGGCAAGATGACTAAAACGCCGTTCTTCGGAACAATGGAGCGAGCAATAGATTTGTTTGAAATCATACATACTGATGTATGTGGTCTGATGAATATTGAGGCTCACGACAAGTATCATTATTTTCTGATCTTCACAGAGGATTTGAGCAGATATGAGTATATCTACTTGATGAAACATAAGTCTGAAACATTTGAAAAGTTCAAAGAATTTTCAGAGTAAAGTGAAAAATCATCGTGACAAGAAAATAAAAGTTTCTACGATATGATCGCAGAGGTAAAATATTTGAGTTACGAGTTTGGTCTTCAGTTAAAATAATGTGAAATAGTTTCACTACTCACGCCACCTGGAACACCACAGCATAATGGTGTGTCCGAATGTCATAACCGTGCTTTATTGGATACAGTACAATCTATGATGTCTCTTACCGATTTACCACTATTGTTTTTGGGGTCATGCATTAGAGACAGCTGCATTCACGTTAAAAAGGGGCACCATCTATATCCCTCGAGACGACGCCTTATGAACTATGGTTTGGCAACAAACCAAAGTTGTCGTTTCTTAAAGTTTGGGGTTGCGACGCTTATATGAAAAAGTTTCATCCTGATAAGCTCAAAACTCAAATCGGAGAAGTGCATCTTCATAGGATATCCAAAGGAAACTATTGGATACACCTTCTATCACAGATCCGAAGGAAGACTTTTGTTGCTCAATTCAGAAACTTTCTGGAGAAGGAGTTTCTCTCGAAAGAAGTGAGTGGGAGGAAAGTAGAACTTGACAAGGTAACTGTACCTGCTCCCTTATTGGAAAGTAGTACATCACAGAAAAATGTTTCTGTGACACCTACACCAGTTAGTGAGGAAGCTAATGATGATGATCATGAAACTTCAGAACAAGACACTACTGAACCTCGTAGATCAACCAGAGTAAGATCCGCGCCAGAGTGGTACGGTAATCCTGTTCTGGAAGTCATGCTAATAGATCATGATGATCCTACGAACTATGAAGAAGCGATGGTGAGCCCAGATTCCGCAAAGTGGCTTGAAGCCATGAAATCTGAGATATGATCCATGTATGAGAACAAAGTATGGACTTTGGTTGACTTGCCCGATGATCGGCAAGCCATAGAAAATAAATGGATCTTCAAGAGGAAGACAGACGCTGATAGTAGTGTTACTATCTACAAAGCTATAATTGTCGCAAAAGGTTTTCGACAAGTTCAAGGTGTTGACTATGATGAGATTTTCTCACTCGTATCTATGCTTAAAGTCTGTCTAAATCATGTTAGTAATTGCCGCATTTTATGAAATCTGGCAAATGGATAAACAAAACTGCATTCCTTAATGGATTTGCTAAAGAAGAGTTGTATACGATGCAACTAGAAGGTTTTGTCAATCCGAAAGGTGCTAACAAAATGTGCAAGCTCCAGCGATCCATCTGTGGACTGGTGCAAGCATCTCGGAGTTGGAATATACGCTTTGATAAGTTGATCAAAGCATATAGTTTTATACAGACTTGCGGTGAAGCCTGTATTTACGAGAAAGTGAGTGGGAGCACTACAGCATTTCTGATAAGTATATGTGAATGACATATTGTTGATCGGAAAGAATGTAGAATTATTCTGTAAAGCATAAAAGGAGTGTTTGAAAGGAGTTTTTCAAAGAAAGACTTCGGTAAAGCTGCTTACATATTGAGCTTCAAGATCTATAGAGATAGATCAAGACACTTGATAAGTTTTTCAATAAGTACATACCTTGACAAGATTTTGAAGTAATTCAAAACGGAACAGTCAAAGAAAAAGTTTCTTGCCTGTATTACAAGCTGTGAAGTTGAGTAAAGACTCAAAGCCCGACCACGGCAGAAGATAGAAAGAGAATGAAAGTCATTCCCTATGCCTCATTCATAGGTTCTATAAAGTATGCCATGCTGTGTACCAGATCTATTGTATACCCTGCACTGATTTGGCAAGGGAGTACAATAGTGATCTAGGAGTAGATCACTGGACAGCGGTCAGAATTGTCCTTAGTGAAATAAGGATATGTTTCTCGATTATGGACGTGACAAAAAGGTTCGTCGTAAAGGGTTACGTCGATGCAAGTTTTTGACACTGATCTAGATGAATCTATAAGTCTCAATCTGGATACATATTGAAAGTGGGAGCAATTATCTAGAGTGGCTCCTTGCAGAGCATTATAGACAAAGAATTTTGCAAAATACTTACGAATCTGAATATGACAGACCCGTTGACTAAAATTATCTCACAAGCAAAACATGATCACACCTTAGTACTCTTGGGGTGTTAATCACACAGAGATGTGAACTAGATTACTGACTCTAGTAAACCCTTTGAGTGTTGGTCACATGACGATGTGAACCATGGGTGTTAATCACATGGCGATGTGAACTATTGCTGCTAAATCACATGGCGATGTGAACTAGATTATTGACTCTAGTGCAAGTGGGAGACTGAAGGAAATATGCCCTAGAGGCAATAATAAAGTTATTATTTATTTCCTTATATCATGATAAATGTTTATTATTCATGCTAGAATTGTATTAACCGGAAACATAATACATGTGTGAATACATAGACCAACAGAGTGTCACTAGTATGCCTCTACTTGACTAGCTCGTTAATCAAAGATGGTTATGTTTCCTAACCATGAACAAAGAGTTGTTATTTGATTAACGAGGTCACATCATTAGTTGAATGATCTGATTGACATGACCCATTCCATTAGCTTAGCACCCGATCGTTTAGTATGTTGCTATTGCTTTCTTCATGACTTATACATGTTCCTATAACTATGAGATTATGCAACTCCCGTTTACCGGAGGAACACTTTGGGTACTACCAAACGTCACAACGTAACTGGGTGATTATAAAGGAGTACTACAGGTGTCTCCAATGGTAGATGTTGGGTTGGCGTATTTCGAGATTAGGGTTTGTCACTCCGATTGTCGGAGAGGTATCTCTGGGCCCTCTCGGTAATATACATCACATAAGCCTTGCAAGCATTATAACTAAGATGTTAGTTGTGAGATGATGTATTACGGAACGAGTAAAGAGACTTGCCAGTAACGAGATTGAACTAGGTATTGGATACCGACGATCGAATCTCGGGCAAGTAACATACCGATGACAAAGGGAACAACGTATGTTGTTATGCAGTCTGACAGATAAAGATCTTCGTAGAATATGTAGGAGCCAATATGGGCATCCAGGTCCCGCTATTGGTTATTGACCGGAGACGTGTCTCGGTCATGTCTACATTGTTCTCGAACCGTAGGGTCCGCACGCTTAACGTTACGATGACAGTTATTATGAGTTTATGCATTTTGATGTACCGAAGGTTGTTAGGTGTCCCGGATGAGATCACGGACATGACGAGGAGTCTCGAAATGGTCGAGACGTAAAGATTGATATATTGGAAGCCTATGTTTGGACATCGGAAGTGTTCCGGGTGAAATCGGGATTTTACCGGATTACCGGGAGGGTTACCGGAACCCCCCGAGAGTCAAATGGGCCAACATGGGCCTTAGTGGAAAGGTGAGAGGGCAGCCCACATAGGGCTGCGCCTCCCCCCCTCTCCCTAGTCCTATTAGGACTAGGAGAGGGGCCGGCCACCTCTCTTTCTCTCCCCTTTAAAGGATTCCTAGTTGGACTAGGATTGGAGGGGGGAGTCCTACTCCCGGTAGGAGTAGGACTCCTCCTGCGCCTCCCTCTCTTTGGCCGGCCAGCCCCCCTCCCTCCAACCTTTATATACGGGGGCAGGGGACACCCCAAGACACACAAGTTGATCCTTGAGATCGTTCCTTAGCCGTGTGCGGTGCCCCCTGCCACCAAATTCCACCTCGATCATACCGTTACAGTGCTTAGGCGAAGCCCTGCGTCGGTAGTACATCAAGATCGTCACCACGCCGTCGTGCTGACGGAACTCTTCCTCGACGCTTTGCTGGATCGGAGCCCGAGGAACGTCATCGAGCTGAACGTGTGCTAAGAACTCGGAGGTGCCGGAGTAACGGTGCTTGGATCGGTCGGATCGGGAAGAAGACGTATGACTACTTCCTCTACGTTGTGTGATCGCTTCCGCAGTCGGTCTGTGTTGGTACGTAGACAACACTCTCCCCCTCGTTGCTATGCATCACCATGATCTTGCGTGTGCATAGGAAAATTTTCGAAATTACTACGTTCCCCAACACATGTATGCAAATGCAATGCACGTGATGACATGATATGAGATGCACGAAAAACGAAAACAACACACGGAGACAAAGACCCGAACCCGAGGAATAAATATAACTTAATGCCAGAAACGGCACGAGTTTGAGTACAAATCGGGAAAGTAATATCTGGGGCGTTACAACACTCCACCACTACGAAAAGATCTCGTCCCGAGATCTAGGACTGAAAGAACTCCGGGTACTCAGAACGGAGGTGATCCTCGCGTTCCCAGGTAGCTTCACGGTCGGAATGGTGTGACCACTTGACTTTGAGAAATTTGATTGACTTGTTGCGAGTCCTGCGTTCAGTCTCTTCAAGGATTGCAACTGGGTGCTCACGGTAGGAGAGATCTTCTTGGAGCTCAATGTCCTCGAAGTTGACTGTGCGTTCAGGCGTCTTGAAGCACTTTCAGAGTTGGGAGACATGGAACACATCATGAACATTAGCAAAGTTTGCAGGAAGCTCGAGTTGATAGGCGAGGTCGCCTCTCTTGCTGACAATCTTGAAAGGCCCGACGTATCTGGGGCAAGCTTCCCTTTGATACCGAAGCGACGAGTCCCCTTCATAGGAGAGACGCGGAGGTAAACATGATCTCCGATCTCGAAAGCCAAATCATGGTGCTTACTATCATAGTAGCTCTTCTGGCGGGATTGGGCTGCTTTGAGGTTATCACAAATGACCTTGCACATTTCTTCTGCCTCTGTGATTAGGTCATTACCCAGCAGCTGACGTTCACCGGTTTCAGACCAGTTGAGAGGTGTACGGCACTTCCTACCATACAGAATTTCAAATGGGGCCTTGCCCGAACTTGCTTGAAAACTGTTGTTGTATGAGAATTCAGCATAAGGAAGACAATCCTCCCACTTCATGCTGAAGGAGATAACACAAGCCCTGAGCATATCTTCAAGAATTTGATTGACACGCTCGACTTGACCGCTTGTTTGAGGATGGAAAGCAGTGCTGAAGCGAATGTTGGTGCCCATGGCCTTCTGAAAAGAATCCCAAAACTTGGAGGTAAAGATGCTGCCACGGTCTGAAGATATCACTTGAGGAATACCCTGCAGAGAGACAATTCGAGAGGTATAGAATTCCGCCAATTGAGCTGCAGTGATCGACTCTTTGATAGGCAGAAAGTGAGCCACTTTGGTGAGCTTGTCGATGACAACGAATATAGCATCATTGCCACGCTTGGACTTTGGAAATCCAGTCATGAAGTCCATTTCAATGTGGTCAAACTTCCATTCTGGAATGGCAAGAGGTTGGAGGAGACCTGCTGGCCTTTGGTGTTCTGCCTTCACTCTTCTGCAGACATCACATTCATTCACGAATTGAGCGATCTCGCGCTTCATTCGAGTCCACCAATAAGTTTGCTTCAGGTCTTGATACATCTTCGTGCTCCCAGGGTGGATGGAGAGGAGAGAGTTGTGAGCCTTGTTCATGATCACTTTACGAAGTTCACCTTTGGGCATAACAATTCGATCCTCGAAGAAGAGAGTGTCCTTGTCATCAAGTCGGTAGCACTTGTACTTGGACTGACTCTTTGCGATACCAATCTTCACCTTTTTCACCATAGCATCAAGAAGCTGGGCTTGGCGAATTTGGTCTTCCAAGGTAGGAGAACTTGAAGGTTGGCGAGGAAACCTTGAGGAACAATTTGCAGATTAAGTTTGCGGAAAGCTTCACAAAGCTCGGGTTGATAAGGCTTGAGAATCAGGCTGTTGCAATATGCTTTTCTGCTCAAAGCGTCAGCAATCACATTAGCCTTGCCTGCAGTATACTCAATACTCGGATTGTACTCTTGAATCATTTCGACCCATCGAGTCTGCCTGAGGTTGAGATTAGGCTAGGTGAAGATGTACTTGAGACTCTTGTGATCAGTGAAAATATCCACTTTCCTTCCCAATAGAAGATGTCTCCAAGTCAACAATGCATGCACAACTGCCGCCAACTCGAGATCATGAGTGGGGTAGTTCTTCTCATTAGGCTTCAACTGGCGAGAGGTATAAGCAACAACTTTCTTCTCTTGCATCAGTACAGCACCGAGACCTTGGAGAGAGGCATCACAAAAGACCTCGTACGGCTTGGTTTCATCAGGCAGAGTCAGAACTGGAGCAGTGATCAATTTCTCTTTCAAAGAGTTGAAAGCAATATCACACTCCGGAGACCAAACGTACTTGACGTGCTTCTGAAGAAGATTTGAGAGAGGCTTCGCAATCTTGGAAAAGTTTTCAACGAATCTTCGACAGTAACTTGCAAGACCGAGGAAGCTACGGAGTTGCTTCACGTTCTGAGGAGGTTCCCAATTAACAATTGCAGACACCTTCTCAGGATCCACGGAAATGCCCTTGGCAGAGATGATATGACCAACATAAGGCACCTCATCGAGCCAAAATTCACACTTGGAGAACTTGGCGTAGAACTGATGTTCCCTGAGCTTGTCAAGAACCAAACGCAAGTGCTTGGCATGATCTTCCTTGTTCTTTGAGAAAACCAGAATGTCGTCGAGATAGACCAAAACGAAGTCATTGGTGTAGGGGTTGAAGATGAAGTTCATCATGCGAGAGAACGTCGGAGGAGCGTTGGCGAGGCCAAAAGACATGACAGTGTATTCATATGACCCATAGCTTGTTCTGAACGCCGTCTTGGGAATATCTTGCTCACGAATGCGAATTTGATGATAACCCATACAGAGGTCAAGCTTGGAGAATACTTGGGCACCCTTGAGTTGTTCGAACAGCTCATTGATGTTGGGAAGTGGGTATTTGTTCTTGATGGTCTTCTTGTTCAATGGACGATAATCAACACAAAGTCGGTCCGTTCCATCCTTCTTCTTCACAAAAAGAACACCACAACCCCACGGAGAAGTACTAGGCCGAATGAGACCCATTCTTTCTTGAACATCGAGTTGTTTCTTCAACTCCTTCAACTCTTCGGTGCCGAGCTTGTAGGGACGTTTGCACACAGGTTCCGTACCGGGCTCAAGTTCAATAACAAATTCAACCGGTCGGTTTGGAGGCATTCCTGGGAGTTCTTCTGGGAAGACGTCTTGATACTCACAAACAACCGGAATCTGCGAAATAGCATCCAATTCACCCTTCTCATTGAGAGAAAACAACCGGATGGTATTATCACGAGCGGCAAAGACAATGACATCCTCAGACGAATGAGTAAGTTGAATCTGCCTAGCTGCACAATCAAGCTGAGCTTTATGCTTAGAGAGCCAGTCCATCCCAAGAATAATATCGATATCAGAATTACCAAGAACCATTAGAGAAGCTAGAAACTTGAAATCGCCCATCGTGATAGTGACATCTGGCACCTCCAGACTTGCACTCAATCGTTTGCCAGGAGAAACAATATCCATTTGTTTACCCAAATGAGAAGAAACGAACTCATGCTTGGTAAAAAATGGCTTTGACATGAAACAATGCGATGCACCTTGGTTGGGTGGGTGGGAAGAACCACTGCCACCTTTGCTCTTCTGCTGATACGGCTGACGGAACGGAGGAGGAGGAAGCCAATACTTCTGCTGCTTGGCCACTTGAGTAGAGGAAGAAGGCGTAGTGTCTCTGACTCGCTTCCTAGAAGCATCACACCTCAACTGAGCAGCCTCATGCTTCAGTGCCATGTTGTAGAACTCATCGTATCTCAGCGGTTCGAAGAGGACAAGAGCGAGCTGAATTTCTTCAGGGAGACCACCCCTGAACTGATAGATCATGCTCTTCTCATCAGGAACATCCTGCTTGGCAAAACGGGCGAGCTTCTGGATCAACTTGTTGTAGTCATAGACAGACAAAGAGCCTTGCTTCAGATTGCGGAATTCCTCACGTTTGCTTTCAATCACACCCTGAGGGATGTGATGATCTCGGAAATCACGACGGAAATCATCCCAAGTGATCAAACGTCCACCTCTGGAATCCTTGTACTACTGGAACCACTCTGCAGCCTGATCTTTGAGCTGGAAAGAAGCGAACTTGATGAAATCTTCAGGCTTGACCTTGCTGCATTCAAAATGCTTGCCCAGATCGACTAGCCAATCGTCAGCATCGGTAGCCTCAACACAGTTGCTGAACGTCTTTGGACCATTTGCGAGGAACTGGTTCAGAGTAGCAAAGTGGTTCTGGTTGTTGCCTTGATTCCCTTGACTGCCTTGATTCCGCTCTTGGAGGATTTGCATGATCAACTGTGTATTTGCATTAGTTGCGGCAATCACAGCTTGCCAAGCCTCCGGAGGCGGTTGAGGTGGTGGCGGATCGGGGTTCGGAGTCGTGCGCGTTGGAGGAGCCATCCTGAAGAGGTTGACCACCATTAGCACACAAATAGACCAATATTGAAGGTGAATCCAACGGAATGAAAATTGCAACAAAAAGTCTTCACATCCGAACGAAATGAACGAATGCACTTCTCTTGAAGTGGTCACATATTCCTAAATTGCGAAGCCACGAAGAATCAGGTAGAAGGGGTACATCAATGAGGGATGGAATCAACATATGACGTCGAAGCAACTCGAATGCCACAACTGAAAATAAAAAACCAAGGGTTGGCTTGCGGAATAAGCCAGAACAAATATATGATAGAAATTTCGTCCGAAGTTTTCATGGTGGGACCTACACGGGCTCGAACGTACAGCACCATCATATACAAGGCAGTGCACATGACATACGAAGCGTCCCCGAGTCAGCATAGCCAAGGACTCTTTAAGACACAACGAGACCACTGTAAAATCGACCGTGAATAGGCGAACCACTAGACGTCGAACCCCAATTTCATACCATACATCTGTTGGAAGGATATCCTAAGAGCTACTTGAATTCCCACCTATGAAACTCCCGAAACTTTCCGGTTATGCAATCAGGTGTTGGGGATACAGGGGAAGCATAATATCTCACCCAAGCTAGCAAATCCTACATCCAGCTGTATCCATCCTTCAACACATAACCAAGAAACCTTCGGAAACCATCTACCTCAACCTTCGAAAAGCATCCGTTATACAAGTTATGGCGATACTCCCGAACTCCCGCCCCAGTACTGGGTGGCGTCGAGGTTATCTCACCAACGAACTGCATAAAGGAGATTTTCGATGTCGCGACCATATCTCAAGTATACCAGAATTGCAACGATAAAATTATGATGACAACACCTCAGAGCTCAACTCCCCGGGACACTTCCAATAAACCCCTGACAGGAGGCACCAAGACAGTGTTCTCATCATAAGCCATCGGAACAAAACCAAGATACTCGCGTGATCCTAAAAAAAAATTTAGTGAAATTTGAGAAGAGAAGAGTCAAAACTCTACGTCGGGATGCCTTACCAGAGCGATGAGGAGACTGGGAAGTAAAAAGAATTCCTAAACTCTCCGATATATAATTCCTAAGGACTCAAAACATTTTTCTAGACACAACTCGGCTGCTAAAAACGATCAAGCAATGGGGGCTCCTAAGGTCGGGGAAGGCTCTGATACCAACTTGTAACGCCCTCGATGCGGCTATATCTCCCACGTGTCGAGGCACGACTTAGAGGCATAGCCGCATTGAAAGCAATGTCGCAAGTCGGGAAATCATCACACAACCCATGTACATAAATAATAGAAAAGACCCCCAACATGCGACAAGGCCCTGAATCTAACCCCGAATAGGCACCACTACTGATCATCAGGAAAAGACACATAGTAACGCTGAGAGTCCTCGTCGTACTCCCACTTGAGCTCGAGCGCGCCATCTGGAGCTGTTTCATCGGTCCCTGCATCTGGTGTAATAGTAAACTGTGAGCCACAGGGACTCAGCAATCTCGCACCCTCGCGATCAAGACTATTTAAGCTTAATAGGAAGGAAAGGGATAATGTATAAGTGGAGCTGCAGCAAGCGACTAGCATATATGGTGGCTAACTTATTCGCAAAAGAGAGCGAGAAGAGGAGGCAAAGCACGAGCGGAAAACTAGAGAGCAACCTGCGCAACCATAACTCCAACACCGTGTCCAGTTCCCGGACTCCGCCGAGAAGAGGCCATCACGGCAACACACTCAGTTGATTCATTTTAATTAATTAAGGTTCAAGTTATCTACAACCGGACACTAACAAATTCCCATCTGCCCATAACCGCTGGCACGGCTTTCGAAAGATCAATCCCTGCAGGGGGGTCCCAACTTAGCCCATAACAAGCTCTCACGCTCAACGAAGGAATAGACCTCCACCCAAGACACACCGATCAGACTCGGTATCTCGGTACAACAAGATGATTCGACAGGTCAAAACAAGTCCAGCAACACCGCCCGAATGTGCCGACAAATCCCGATAGGAGCTGCACATATCTCTTTCTCAGGGCACGCTCGGATAGGTCAAGCTACGAGTAAAACCAACCCTCGAGTTTCCCCGAGGTGGTCCCGCAGGCTGCCTGGTTCGGACCAACACTCAGAGGAGCACTGGCCCGGGGGGTTTAAAATAAGATGACCCTCGGGCTCCGGAAACCCAAGGGAAAAAGAGGCTAGGTGGCAAATGATAAAACCAATGTTGGGCATTGCTGGAAAAGCTTTAATCAAGGCGAACTATCAAGGGGTTCCCATTATAGCCCAACCGCGTAAGGGACGCAACAATCCGGGAACATAACACCGATATGACAGAAACTAGGGCGGCAAGAGTGGAACTAAATACTAGGCGAGAGGCCGAGCCTTCCACCCTTTACCAAGTATATAGATGCATTAAGATAACATAGCAATATAGTGATATTCCAACAAGTAAATAAATGTTCCAACAAGGAACGACTCCAATCTTCACCTGCAACTAACAGCGCTATAAGAAGGGCTGAGGAAAGCGGTAACATAGCCAATCAACGGTTTGCTAGGACAAAGGTGGGTTAGAGGCTCAATCATGGCAATTGGGAGGCTGACAAGCAAGTGGTAGGCATCGTAGCATTGGCAAAGCAAAAGAGCGAGCAAACTAGCATAGCGAAGATAGTAGTGATTTCGAGGGTATGATCATCTTGCCTGCACAGTTGTCAGAGTTGACTGGATCCTCAAAAGAAAACTCAACGGGCTCCTCGTTAGCGAACTCGTATCCTGGCTCTACCCAACAACACAAACAAGCAACAAGGATATAATCAACCACGTGCAGGGGCAACCAATAATATGCAAGGATGGTATGCTATGCGGGGTGCGATGCGGGATGCAAAATGCAAGACGTGACAGGAAATGCATGAACCTGGCCTCAACTTGGAAAACCAAGTGTGCCACTGGATAGAGGGGAAGAAATCCCCTGAAAACGATATAAAGATCATAGGAATCGGAGCTACGGTTTGGAAATGGCAAGCGTTTTACGAAACAAACCGATCTGCGATATACAGCAAGTAGGCTCCTAAATGCACCGAAATGAACATGCTACAGCCACCAAACATGAAAACAAAATACATGGCAGGGATGTACACAAGATGCTTAACAAATCACTAGGACTGAACCATAGGCAAATTCATCCATTAAGGGGTTCAAACAAGCATGGCAAAACTGAATATGCAAAACAGATTTCAGACTTAGTGAAATTAACACTAGTCTGAAATTTCAGACCACGATGCTCTCTTCGGAGCAGCAAAACAACATGAAACATAACCTGAACATGGCAAGTAAGAACATGGCATGGAGCTACTCAACAAGCTTAACAAAACACCCAAAGTGACCTGGGGCCAAAAGGGTTCACAAAATACTCTAACGAGCACACGAACATAGATGAAACACAATCAGTTTTCAGACTTAGTGAAAACTGAGACATGCTGAAATTATAACTCACGGAGGCATGTAAACGAGCTCGATGCACTCACTAAGGTGCAATTCATGGAAAGGCAATCATATATCCATAAAGAAGGCACAAAATGCTAGCTAGACATGCACGGAACACTAGCAATAGCACCGGCAAAATCGCAAAAGAGTTCACGATCTGCCCAAACTAACAACGAAGCAAAAGTAGAGCTCGATTGACTCAACCTAGGGTGCTCCAACATAACAAGTAAAGACATGGATGGATAGAGCACAACATAAATATCAAAACTCCCTTACTGATCATCCTCAAAAGAGGCACGGATCACTAGGAAACAAGCCGAACATATGGCATCATGAACTAAAACATCCCAGACTTAGTGAAAATCACTAAGTCCCTAAAATCAGCAATCTCAGGTACCCCTCTTTGCAAGCTTGCACAATACACCACACACATCCTAAAAATACATGGGTGGCACCTCTGGAAAGAAGACAAAATGCTTAACAATTCATCCCAAAGGGTCACACGCATATCATGCACACAATAATCATGGCAAAAATGACAAAAGTCAATGATGAGCTAACGGATCTGCAATTTAACTCACGATGCCTCCTTCTAACAGCATTTTCGGCATCAAGATGACCTCAAATGCAAATGATGCAATGGAATGAAATTATGTACTCGTCGATACGAAGATTTTGATATATCATATGTCCAAAACGGAGCCACGGATGCAAAGATATGAGCAGTCAAAGTTAGCATAAAAATTAGGGGGGAGGAGGAAGAAGTCAACCCAAGGGTTCCAGATCTGGATCTGGAACCAAATCATTGTTCACGCGCGGGATTCGAGGTTCGTCGCCGGGGATCGCCGGAGTGGAGGAAGCTCGCCGGCGCGAGGGGACTTGCTGGATCGGCCGGAGGAGCTCGCTGGCGCTGTCGCCGGAGTGGAGGAACGGCGCCGGAGTGGAGGAACGGCGGCGGCGGCCTTCGGGCGGAGAAGCAAGGGCGGCGATGGCGCGCGGCGTCACCGGCGTCGAGTGCCGGGGCGGCTCCGGCCACCGGGCGCGGGGACGGAGGAAGGAGGCGGCGGCGCCTTGCGGGCGCAGGGGCGCGGCGACCTCGGGCTCGCGGGGGCCCCTCCTGGGCCTCCCGGGCCGGCGCGGAGGAGGGAAGCGGCAGCCACGTGGTGCGCTGCGAGTGGCGGCGGGGTGGATCGGACATTTTCCAGCGCGGGCCGGACACGTCCGTCGGCGGCGGAGGAGGGAGATGTTTTTTTAGGGTTTTGGACGGGGGAAGAAGAGATCCGAATGGAGGGGGTATATATAGGCATAAGTGGAGCTAGAAGAGTCCAAATGAGGTGCGGTTTTCGCCCACGCAATCGTGATCGAACGACCGAGACGATGGAGCAGAGTTTGGTGGGTTTTGGGCCAAATTGGAGGGGTGTTGGGCTGCAACACACACGAGGCCTTTTCGGTCCCTCGGTTAACCGTTGGAGTATCAAACGAAGTCCAAATGACCCGAAACTTGACAGGCGGTCTACCGGTAGTAAACCAAGGCCGCATGGCAAGTCTCGGTCTAATCCGGAAATGTTTAATCCCCACACACGAAAGAAAGCTAGAAAAGGCCACCAGAGGAGAACGAAGCGCCGGAATGCAAAACGGACAATGGGGAAAATGCTCGAATGCATGAGATGAACATGTATGCAAATGCAATGCACGTGATGACATGATATGAGATGCACGAAAAACGAATACAACACACGGAGACAAAGACCCGAACCCTCGGAATAAATATAACTTAATGCCAGAAACGGCAAGAGTTGGAGTACAAATTGGGAAAGTAATATCGGGGGCGTTACAGGCCCTTAGCCGCCGCCGCCGCCCTTAGTCGCCGCCGCCGGAGCCCCTCGCCGGAAACCTCGCCGAGGTACCGCGCCGCATCTCTTTTTCTTTTCCTCGGCTCGGTTTCTTCTAAATCTTCCGATTCTTTTCTTCTCTAAACCGTTCCGGTTTTCTAGATCGGTTTTTCATTCGGTTTTCTTTTCTCGAAATCCTAGATCGGATTCGTTTTCTTTTCCGATTTAGTTGCCTCGAGACCGTTCGCTGGACCGTTCATCCTAACGAACGTGATCACTGGATTCTTCTAGGTTAACGAACGTCTGTTCGTTCAACCGTTCTTCTTTTTCTTCTCATCGGATTTATTCCGTGATCGCGATCTCAGATCCGATCTTCTTTCTAGTCTATCTTCTCGCTCGTTTATCGGAATCAGGTGTTTCAAGCGCCTGGAGTTTCGTTTTGAAACCGCCATTCCGACTAATAAACTTTAACTAAGTTTTTGCTATGGTAAAATTTGACCTAGTTTCAACTTGCTAGAACTGAGTTGTTTTCCGCCGTTTGTTTCGGTTTCTTTGTTCGGTTCTTTCTTTCTTTCTTTGCAACCGGAGTTCTTAAGTTGAACTATCTGGTTCGGTCTTTTGTTCGAGTTTTACCTGTGCATTAGATGAGTACTTATGTGTGCAACCGCCAGCCAATATGGGCTCTGGCATAGTTGACTAAGTCGTGCGAACTCTTATAGGGGTAGACTAGCAGATGTAGGGGATGTAGGTGGTACGGTCTACTCCATCGTAAGGTGCTAGCGCTTCTGAAAGACTATGTCTCGGTCATCTGTTTCTCAAACACCATGTAGTGCGAGAAATCCAATGGAGGCGATTGAGTCTTATGGGGAAAAGTGCGCAAACCTCTGCAGAGTGTAACAAACTAATCATGATTAGCCGTGTCCCCGGTTATGGACAATCTTGAGTATCTAGTACTTGAATATCATGTGAATCTCAACATGTTACTTCTAATTAATATTGTTGGGTTTTAATTGTTCACTTTTAATTGGGATTGAGGATGTTGTCAACCATTCTCAATGTTTAACAACCACCATGATAGTTAAATAAATTTATTCCTTTGCAGTAGGGAAAAATTTTGCATTACGCAAAACAGTAACCATAGAGCTTTCCACTAGCCAAATATGCATATAGTATAGCTGTTACATTCCATTACCCTCTATGTGTTACCTTGCCAGCATATTCCATGTGCTGACCCGTTTCGGGCAGCAACGTTAATGTTGCAAACTTTTCAGACGATGATTAAGGTGCTTTTAGGTCGTGGTTCTATACTCAGTGATGCCGTTGGAGTTGATGGAACCATTTATCTTCCAAGTCTTCCGCTGTTATCATTATTAGATGGCCTTAAGCCATATTATTGTAATAAGTTCTCTTCGGAGACATCGATGTAATAAGTGTGTGATTGCCACTCTGCTATAAATCCTTCGATGTACTGTGTGGCGTCAGCATTACTAATCCAGGGATGACACCGGAGCATAGTAGACTTGATCCATTCGGGTCTGGTCGCTACAGTCAAGCAGGCAGGCCCGAAGCTGGCAAGACAGCCTGGCCAGGCTTGCCCACGGTGATGTGACACTAAGAGGCGCATTTAATGCGCTTTGTCCTACGTGCAGTGTTAGTTAGGATAGCACTGTTTTATATCTAATTAGTGCATAATGACTGATTTGCCACTATGGTAAGAGTATCTCCAACAGCCGCCGAACGCGTCGCGCGCTAAAAATTACGTTGCCGCGCGCCCATCGCCTGGTTTGGCGCGGCGTGCAGTGCTGGCTCCAACAGCCGCGCAAAAATGCAGCGCGCGCGACTCTCGCACAAACAACATATGCATTCCAAAACAGAAGCAAAAAGATCAAACACAAACAAAATAAATCAAAATAAATAGTTCAATTTCCTTATTACAACTCAAACAAACAATTTATCATTCAATACAACAAATAGTTCAACAATACAACAAATAGTTCAACAATACAATATCGAACGCACAAATCATGATGCTCTTTGGCGTCCATTCCATGCCCACCACTCCTCAATGAGATCCTTCTGAAGATCATCATGTGCTACGGGACGTCGAATGGCATGATAGGAGGCAACAAAATGGGCCACCCTTTCAGCCCTCCGTCGCACTCGCACGGGATGTCCCAAGAGCTCATACTGAGAGTAGTCTACATCTTGACCATGCTCATTCTCGATGATCATGTTATGCATGATCACACACGCGTGCCTGATGTACCAAAGCATTTTTCCCAAAATCTAGTCGACCCTCTCACAATAGCAAATTGGGCTTGCAAAATCCCAAAAGCTCTCTCCACATCTTTTCTAGCCGCCTCCTGAGCATTGTGGAAATCAAGATTATTCTTACCTTCCGGATTTTTCAATGGCTTCACAAAGGTTTGCCACTTTGGATAGATGCCATCCACTAGATAATAGCCACAGTTGTATGTATGGCCATTTGCTACAAACTACACCGGTGGCAAATCAATATTTGCAATCTTATTCATTAGTGGTGACCGGTTGACAACATTGATGTCATTCAAAGATCCAGGCATTCCAAAGAATGCATGCCAAATCCAAGTCTCTTGATCGGCCACCGCTTCAAGGATTATAGTGGAACCCTTTTTTTGGCCGTGGAATTGCCCATGCCATGCCTTTGGACAATTCTTCCAACTCCAATGCATGCAATCTATTGAGCCAAGCATACCAGGAAAGACGCGAGATTTGTTCATCTCCAATAGCCTTGCGGCGTCTTCAGCATTGGGAGATCTCAAATGCTCCTGGCCAAACACTTGCACAACTCCGACTACGAAGCGCTTGACATACATGATGGCTTGGCTCACACCCATAACCAAGTGATCATCAACTAAATCAGCCGGGATATTGCAAAGCGGATGTCACCTTCTGAAAGGTGCTATGCCCGAGGTCTCCAGCGTCATTCCTCCTTTGCTAAAACCGGTCATGGCTCGCTGGTTTCTCGGCAATGCGCCTGAACAACTCAGGCCTCATCCTAAACCGGCGACGAAAGTATGACTCCGGGTATGTGGGATTCTCCCGAAATAGTGCCTCATCAATCTGTTATGGGCATCAATCCTATCCCTCCAAATTTTCTGCCGACCCATAACCGAACCACCGTGCTTCGATTTTTTATTGATGTGCATAGCTAGGATCATTACAAGATCCTCCTCCTCTTCCATATCAAATTCTTCTTCGGAAGAATCATACGACGAACTCATCTACAATGTTTAATACTATGCTTAAAAACTACAATCAACATGCATGAAATTCATGAAGTTTGAGAAATACATACCTTGCAGGCATTTTGTCGAACACCTTGCGGGCACCGAGCGGCAGCGAGCGCTCGGGCGCTGTTCGTCGGAGGGCGGACGCGCGCGAGGGGTGGCGGTGACTAGAGCGGGGCGGGGGAAGCCGCCGTGGCGCGGGGATAGGCCTGGGAAGTGCCGGAACGGTCACCGGATGGCGCAGGCGGCGGCGCCGCGGCTGGGGAGGGGGTGAGTTGCGAGCGAGCGCGCGAGAGTACAGTGCACGGGAGCGGGCACAGCAAATAAGCGGCGGGCGATGCAGTTTCGGCCCCGCGCGCTGAACTAGATATGCCACTATACCGGTTGCGAATGTGCTAAAATGGGCAATTTTGCGGCGCGGCGCTAGTTTGGCACGGCTGTTGGAGATGCTCTAACCCCTTGATCTGTAAAATGAGGCACATGGCAACCATAGAAAGGATTTAGACCTTTCTACACTCATACACACATAGCCGTTCCTGCCGGGGAAGAACGTTGAATTCTCCACAACAGTCCACCATCAATCCACCAAAGAAGGAGTCGGGTTTTATGCCTCGCGGCGGCCCGAACATGAGTAAAATTTCCCGTGTGATCTCTACCGTACTGCGCTACACTTCTCCGCTCTTTGTGCAACGTGCACATCCCCCAGTCGAACCACAAAGGGGCTCTTCGCCCCATAGGTGGCCGTGGTTTCCCAGGACATCTATGGTGCGCCAAGTAGGGGGTTCACTTGTGCGAACCCTAGAGCATGTGCAGCGTGTTATCTTCATTGCCAGTTTCTTCATCGATGGCTCCATCAACTATGGTGCCCAAGAAGAAGCCTGGTGCCGCAGCTAACCCGTCCACCTCGAAGGCCCCACCGACCATGACCATCGATGTCGAGGGGGGGCTACGGGGATGCATGGGGACATTGACACTGCAGGGGACGTGGTCGACACAGGCGGTGTTGTTACCACATCCCCTGCAACCAAAACAGGAGCGGGAGGCACTGAAGAAGAACAGCACCAATAGCATCCCGACGACCATGCTCCGCGAGGTAAGGGTAGAGAGATTATTCCTAATGCACCTCTCCACCTAGCCGAGGGGCACAGCCACATCGGTGGCGCTCACTCTAGGGTGAATCGCAATCCCCCGGCCACCCCTCCGCGGGCACGACTAAAGGACATGCACCACCCTCGGAGCAGGCCGACCCAGCCAATGCACCAAATGGAGCCGCTGGTCTGCAAGCGCCTCCACCCCGGCACCACGCCATCAAAGCGGCTGGCTCGTGGCGGCGGGAGCACGGCAGAGCCACTACCAGCACCGTTAGTTGTCGAGCGACACTACGACCTACATCATCATCACCCATGCCGAGCACCGCTCCGGAGGCCATGGCGCGGGCCCAGCTGCTGTTGAGATTTCCACCGATAGCTGATTAGATGGAGGCGGGATGATCATAGCAAGCTGGCCTGCCACTGCCTCCCCAGGCGACGACGGCAGCTCACGCTGCTACCCGTGCAAGAGGAGGTACCCCAACAGTGCAATCCCCTCCGCGGCAACTAGCGCGAGGGACACACAACCAAGATCTTGATGACATCTCGATAGCTTCATCTGACCCTCGAGTGTGCAAAGGCCAACGGCGAGACTTAGAGGACAAGCAGAGGGAAGGCTCACGTGTCACCATCGAGCCACATCGCGACAACCAACACTAGTCTGATGGGCGCGATGGCCCCAATATCGACAAGCCCGCACTCGGCGAGGGCAGGTACCTGCCTTTCGAGGTTGGGTGCCCTGCCTTCACCCAAGAGCGGCGGCAAGTCCGTTGGCCATCTTCCCGTATGTTCAAGCCAGGGATACCGGAGAAGTATGATGGGAGACTGAACCCGGTAGAGTTCTTTAGCGTCTACACCATCGTTCTACAAGCTGCCGGGGGAAGAGATGAGAAGGTTTTTGCCAACTACTTCCCTTTGGCACTTAAGCCAAACCTGAGCTCTTGGCTGATGCACTTGCTGGAGAACTCCATTTCAAACTGGGTTGACCTATGCCATGAGTTCGTTAGAACCTTCGGGGCCGCCATCAAGAACCGAGGTGGCCCAACGGTTTGCAGCTTCTCCCGCAGAAGGAAGGAGAGACTCTGCGGAAGTACATGCAGAGGTTTAGCCGAGTCCACGGAAATATTCTAGACATCCACCCGGCAGCTGTGATAGTTGTGTTCCAGTCCAACGTGCGTAATCGTCAGATATGTTCCAAGATGAATGTTCGATTTGCCTAAGACTATGAAGGAACTTTACACTTTGGTGGACAAGTGTGCTCGGGTGCAGGAGGGGAGGAAGCTCCCTAGGGAAGAGGATGGTGTTGACATCGAGTCAAAGGATGATGACGTGGCCACCAGTCAGAAGAAGAAGAACAAGAAGGGTAACAAAAGGCGCAAAGATAAGGCACTAATGACCGTTGAGAGACCGGGCACGCCTAGTACCGGCAAGAAGGCTAAGACCGAAGCCCCCGGCAAAGAAGTTGCCACATGCACTCATTGTCGGGAGGATGCGCTGCAGAGAAGGCTGGGAATGGTGATGGGCCATACTGCAAGATCCATCGGACCAAGGGCCATGATCTTCAGGACTGTCATCAGGTTGAATAGCTTGTCAAGAAGTAGAGGGCTGAGTGTGAGAAGCGAGATAAGGAAAAAGGTCAGAATGGCGTTGGTGGGAAGGGTCGGTGGCGAAGTAAGCCACCCCGGCAAGGCTCCTCGAAATCTGGAAAACCCCGCCAAGGGCCGTGAGAAAGAGGAATTCTAGAAGGCCACTAACGCCCTGTGCATTGACGGGGGTGCATCTCTGCACTCCTCTAACTACCAACCTTAACGGTGGGCGCATGAAGTCAATGTCATGGAGTCGGCGGCAGATTCTCAGAAGCCGCTCAAGTGCTCACACATGCCCATCATTTTTGGCGAAGAAGACCATCCTGACCGCACCACTGCGGTAGGGTCCTTGCCATTGTTGGTTGATGGTGGGGCCAGGTTGAATCTGATTTCTCTAATGGTCATCAGCAAACATCAGATAGAAGGGGAAGAACTTGAGGTTACTAGCACGTTTCAAGGAGTCAACCCCGGCAGGAGACATCCTATAGGAAAGATCACGTTGCCGGTAACATTTGGGGAGAGTTGAATTACCGGACTGAGAAGATCGTTTTTGATGTGGTCGACCTCCCCCTGCCATACAATGGAATCGTTGGTTGCCCCGCTCTGGCCAAAGTCATGGCGGCATCCCACTATGCCTACAACACCTTGAAGATTCCAGAGCTGGTAGGCGTTATTTCCATTCCATCAGACGAGAAGGACGCAATCATTTGCGTGGACAAGATGTACCGGGACGCTGTCATGGTAGAGGCCGCTGAGGTCACTGTTCCCGCCAAGGAAAGCAAGAAAAAGAAGAGAGGTAGCAAGGATGCCAACACGGAATCCGGTAAATGTATCTCCTTGAAAAACATTGCGCCCGTTGATGACTTGTCGGAGAGTTCCAACACAAGAGATCCAAGGCTATTGCACCCGCTGTGAAAAAGGTCCCGGCAGGGCTGTTTGGTGCTGATGGTACTTTCACTATCAGTGCCACCCTCGATGACAAATAGGAAAGCACACTCGTTGCCTTCCTGCGGGTGAATATCGATGTGTTTTCCTGGCAACCATCTAATATCCCCGGTGTTCCCAGGGAGGTAATCGAGGACCACCTTGCTGTCTTCCCACACGCTCGACCCGTCATGCAGAAGGTCCGAAAGCAAGCCTTGGAACGGCAGTAGTTCATTGCCGAGGAGATTAAGAAACTTGATGAAGTTGGTCTGGTCAGAGGAGTACTGCATCCAACATGGTTAGCAAATCCTGTCGTGGTACGCAAGGCTAATTGGAAATGGAGGCTTTGCATAGATTTCATGGATCTGAACAAGGCATGCTCAAAGGACCCATTTCCCTTGTCGTGCATCGATCAGATTATGGATTCAACCTCTGGGTGTGATTTTCTCTCTTTTCTACATGCATACTCAGGATACCATCAGATCTTCATGTCCAAGGAATATGAAGAGAAGACCTCGTTCATCACCCCGTGTGGCACGTACTGCTTCGTGCGAATGCTATTCGGGTTGAAGAGTGCCAGATCCACTTTTGCAAGGGCTGTCCTGATTGGGTTTGAGTCACAGTTGCACAGAAACATTGAAGCCTACATGGATGATATTGTGGTCAAAACAAAGGACAGATCGACCCTCATCTGAGACATAGAAGAGACATTTGCCAGTCTGTGCAATATCAACTTGAAGTTGAACCCGGAGAAATGTGTGTTTGGCGTTCCTTCCAGCAAGCTACTTGGTTTCTTCATGTCCCATCGTGGGACAGATGCCAACCCTGATAAGATGAAGGCTACCGAGTAGATTCAGGCACCTAAGATAGTTAAGTATGTGAGGCGTTTGACTGGATGTGTTACCGTGCTTAGCAGGTTCATTTCCATGTCTGCTGAGCGCGCCCTGTCGTTCTTCAAAATCTTGAAGAAGGCAGAACATGTGGAGTGGACCCCAGAGGCTGACGCTGCACTGCAAGATTTGAAGACCTACTTGTCCTCTGTGCCCACTTTGGTTGCTCCCAAACCACAAGAGCCATTGCTGCTATAATTGGTGGCAACTAATCAAGTGGTTAGTGCGGCGCTAGTGGCACAGTGAGAAGTAGAAGAAGTGGCAGTAACAGACAGTGTCCCTTCTGAGGAGGAAAGTGAGCATACCTCCGCAAGGTCAGATGCAGATCAAGACAAAGAGGAGCAAAGCAGCGGAGGCAGGCCTAAGGTTACAACAAAGAAGAAGGTGGTGTAGCGCCCAGTGTACTTCGTCAGCTCCCTTTTGCAGGGGGCTAGATCCAGGTAGGCGTGCAAAAGTTGATTTTTGGCCTGTCATGGCCTCAAGGAAACTACGCCACTACTTCCAAGCCCACGAGATCACGGCTGTCACCCGCTTTCCTTTGCAACGGATACTCTGAAACCCTGAGGCTACCAACAGGATACTGGAGCGGGCGCTAGAGTTATCCAGCTTTGGTTTGAAGTTTGAGAGCATGTCAACTATCCAAAGCAGAGCATTGGTAGAGTTTATTATAGAATGGGCACCAACTCCTGATGAATAAGTATTGGAGATAGTTATCCCCGACAAGGAAGCACCCCAAGAATGGATCATGTAGTTATCCCTGGCAAGGTGCAGGGGTTGGCGTGCTTCTCATTGCTCCCACTGGGGAACACCTGAAGTACGTCATCCAGATGCATTTTCCCCAGGAGAAGGCTACCAACAATACCGCGGAATGTGAAGGGCTCCTTGCCGGCCTCAGAGTTGCAACATAATTGGGAATCAAGAAGCTGATCATCTGCGGGGACTCACAGCTCATGGTGAGACAAGTCAACAAGGATTACCAAAGTCCATTGATGGAGGCATATGTTGAGGAAGTGAGAAAGTTGGAGGAGCGCTTTGATGAATTGCAAACAGAGCATGTACCCTATGCCGAAAACAACATTGCTGATTATCTATCAAAGTGCTCTGCGCGAAAGCTCCCTACGGAACCAGGAACATTTGTTCTCCATCTAACTCTGCCCTCTGTATCCCCGAAACAATGGCCCGGAAAAAGCAGGAAACTGGACTCCAGCAAGCCCCTCTGGGTAGAACCTCTCGAGGCTCCTAGAAGAGAGCTTGACGGGGACAACTCCCCGTCACCTGCTGAGCGACCTCCTCCTGTTAGACCACCGGTCCCCGCAGTCGAGGGGTGCCCTCCGAAGAAGGAGGAGGTGCCACCGGTGCACGTTGCTGAGCCTCGGGCTCCAACTTGGGCACGGCACATAGTCCATTTCCCCCAATCTAGAGAACTTCCCGAAGAGCAAGAAGAAGCTGAAAGAGTAGCCCGGAGGGCCAGTATTTATCTGTTCATGGATGACACACTGTATAGAAGAAAGGCCCAATGGTGTGAAATTGAAGTGCATTTGTCGGGAAGAAGGAAAGGAACTGTAGGCAGAGATACACAAAGGCAAGACCATCTCACACATCAGATCAAGGGCTCTGGTTGAAAAAGCCTTCCGACAAGGATTTTACTATCCCACAGCCCTCCAAGCTGCAGTTGAGCTAGTCACCAAATGTGAAGCCTGCCAGTTCCATTCCAAGAACATACACCTGCCTGCCCAAGCTCTTCAGACAATCCCTTTGTCATGGACGTTTTCGGTCTGGGGGCTCGACATCTTGGGCCCTTTCCCCCATGCTGATGGGGGCTTTGAATTCTTGTTCGTTGCAATCAACAAGTTTACAAAGTGGCCGGAAGTAGAAGCCATGAGAAAGGTGACTGCTTAGTCAGCTGTCAAGTTCTTGAAAGGAATGGTGTGCTTCTTCGGAGTCCCTGCCTATATCATCACTCACAATGGCACCCAATTCACGAGCCATGCCTTCATGCAATACATTCATGCCCTCGGAAGCAAGATCTCATTTGCCTATGTCGCACATCCAAAGAGCAATGGGCAAGCTGAGAGGGTGAATGTTGAAGTATTGAGAGGACTAAAGACAAGAACATTTGATAAGTTGCAGAAGTGAGGCAGGTGATGGATCGATGAGATGCTGGTGGTTCTTGGGTCCCTCAGAACGACACCAAATCGAGATACCGGGCAAACTCCCTTCTCCCTAGTCTATGGGGCAGATGCAGTTATCCCCACAAAACTCATTTACGGGCCACCTTGAGTGCTTGCCTATGATGAAGTAGCGCAGGAACATCACCGACATGATGACGCTGCGCTTCTCGAGGAGAACCGTCTCCCGGCTGCTACGTGTGATGCACGCTATCAACATGCCCCGCGTCCCTATCACAGCCGCAGGGTTCATTTGTAACACCCATAATGCGGCTATATCTCCCACGTGTCGGGGCACGACTTCGAGGCATAGCCGCATGGTAGGTTTGTCGCAAGAGGGGTAATCTTCACACAATCCCATGTACTGAATAAGGAAGGGATAAAGAGTTGGCTTACAATCGCCACTTCACACAAATCCAAGTTAAACATACATCATCCAGAATACAATCAAGGTCCGACTATAGAACCAAAATAAAGAAAGAGAACCCCAAATGCTAGATCCCCGATCGCCCCGATTGGGCTCCACTACTGATCAACTCGAAACGAAACAACACAACGAAGACGGCCTTCATCGAGCTCCCATCTGAGCTCAGTTACGTCACCTGCACTGGTATCATCGGCACCTGCAACTGTTTGGAAGTATCTGTGAGTCACTAGGACTCAGCAATCTCACACCCGCGAGATCAAGACTATTTAAGCTTATGGGTAGGAAAGGGTAGTGAGGTGGAGTTGTAGAAAGCACTAAGCATATATGGTGGCTAACATACGCAAATAAGAGCGAGAAGAGAAGCAAAGCAACGGTCATGAACTAGAAGTGATCAAGAAGTGATCCTGAAACTACTTACGTTCAAGCATAACACCAAAACTGTGTTCACTTCCCGGACTCCACCGGAAAGAGACCATCACGGCTACACACGCGGTTAATGCATTTTAATTAAGTTAAGTATCAAGTTCTCTACAACCGGACATTAAGAAATTCCCATCTGCCCATAACCGCGGGCACGGCTTTCAAAAGTTCAAAACCCTGCAGGGGTGTCCCAACTTAGCCCATCACAAGCTCTCACGGTCAACGAAGGATATTCCTTCTCCCAGGAAGACCCGATCAGACTCGGAATCCCAGTTACAAGAAATTTCAACAATGGTAAAACAAGACCAACAAAGCCGTCCGGATGTGCCAACAAATCCCGATAGGAGCTGCACATATCTCGTTCTCCGGGCACACCAGATAGGTCAAGCTACGAGTAAAACCAACCCTCAAGTTGCCCCGAGGTGGCCCCGCAGGCTATCCATTTCGGATCAACAATCAGAGTAGCACTGGCCCGGGGGGGGGGGGGGGGGTTTAAAATAAAGATGACCCTCGAGCTCCGGAAACCCGAGGGAAAAAAGCTTAGGTGGCAAATGGTAAAACCAAGGTTGGGCCTTGGTGGAGGAGTTTTATTCAAGGCAAACTTTCAAGGAGTTCTCATTATAACCCAACCGCGTAAGGAACACAAAATCAAGGAACATAACACCGGTATGACGGAAACTAGGGCGGTGAGAGTGGAACAAAACAACAGGCATAAGACTGAGCCTTCCACCCTTTACCAAGTATATAGATGCATTAAAGTGAATAAAATATATTGTGATATCCCAACATATCCATGTTCCAACATGGAACAAACTTCAACTTCACCTGCAACTAACAACGCTATAAGAGCGGCCGAGCAAAATCGGTAACATAGCCAAACAACGGTTTGCTAGGAAAGGTGGGTTAGAGGCTTGCCATGGCAATATGGGAGGCATGATATAGCAAGTGGTAGGTATTGCGGCATAGTAAAAGAGCAAACAACTAGCAAGCAAAGATATATGTGATTTCGAGGGTATGGTCATCTTGCCTGAGATCCCGCAAGGAAGAAGAAGGAGTCCATGAAGAAGACAAACAGACGTAGTCGAACAGATCCTCACAAACGCGACGTTATCAGAACTAACCCGAAGAAGCAACACCGGAAAGAAGCAAACAACATGGTAAACTACCATCACATAAACATGGCATGATGCTCAACCAAGTATGATGCATGTCCGGTTTAATGATTCATGGCATGGCAAAGTGCACAAACAATCCTACAAATTAAGTGGAGCTCAATATGCAATTCTGTTGCATATTGACGGAACACCATGTGACTTATTTAGTTCTCTCTCATCTAGGTACCCATCAATATTAAATGTTGTTACACATGGAAAGGGGTGAAGCAAATGAAAACTACCTACCTAGGCAAGTTTAAATGAGGCCTGAACAACAAGCAACAATCTACGGAAAGTCCCCATATGCAAAATTTGAGTTTGGTACTCTTCTGCCCTAAACACAAATTTGAAGTTATTAAACATGCAATAAGAGTGCACCATGTTAAACTAGGCATTGTTCTACCCCATTTACATATAAAGTTTGTTAGGTTTGGAGCTACGGTTATTTAGTTATGAATTAAATCATTTTAACATGGCAATTAAGCAAATTTAATCAAACACCAGTTTAAACATTTTTAACATGCATGAAAGTGGCATATTATTAATCTACACATAACTCTAGGCATTTTTCACATATAAAGTTTTTACATATGATGCATGGTTTGAGAGTTATTATATGCATGAAGTGCAAGGGGTTTTCTGCAAAAATGGTAAACTCTGGAATAATTGCTAAAATCGCAGAGCCAAAAAAATACATTATGGGTTGAATCTAAGCACAGGCCCAACAGGGTAATAGACGCTGGGGAAGGCAGCTCACCCAGCGGGCCTGGCCCAGATCGGTGGAGAGGGAGAGGCCAACAGGGGCGCGCTGGGCCGGCCTGCTTGGCTCGATCGGGGAAGGGTCAACGCGGCTTGGGAGTCGCTTGTTCTGATGAAGCAGATGGGCGCAGCGGTACGGAGGAGGGACTTAGCACGGCTGGCCGCGGGGACGCGAGGACGGGGCAGATACTGGCCGGCGGCGGCGGATGCAGGCAAGGTGAGGTCGAGCTGATCCAGCACTGCGGTGGGCATGGGGCTCGGGCGTCACGTGTCGGCTTCCTGTCCCTAACGAACACACACAGAGATGAGGGGACTTGGCGGGGGCGACGGAGCCATGCAGACTGGAGGAGCTCAAGGGGAAGTGGAGGAGCACGGGCGACAGAGACTCGTGGGATCACGCCGACGAGGAGGTTCCTTCCAATGCCCGGGGCGGCGGCCATCCATGGCGTCGAGCGCAGATCATGTTGGCCCTGAAGAAGAAAGAGAGAGAGACTGCGAGGTGAGAGAGAGATACGGGAACAAGGGAAACGGGAGGAAGCAGAGGAGAGGGACGTGACGATCCTGCTTGTTCGGTCAGCCGGCAGCGGGGCTGTCGAGGTGGCCGGAGATGGGGCGAGGTGGAGGAGCACGGGGAGACTCGGGCCTTCGAGGATACTGGTGTGGCGAGGATCTGGGCAGCGAACAGTGGAGGAGCTCGGGGCTCGGGTGACCCGATTGGTCGACTGCGCAAGATGAGTGAGGCTGTGGGGGAGGATTTGGATCGGGAGGGATCCTAAGGAAACGGAGTGGCGGCGATGGGTGGATGGGACAAGATCCCTAATTTCTAGGGTTGCCCACTATTTATATTGCAAAGGGATTAAGGTAGAGGCTACCACGTCCCTACGGTCATAAACGGACGGCAGAGAAAAATATAGGTTAGGAAGATCAAATAATAAAATGGAGATATTTTATAGACATTTGGGGATGATCCGGACCCAACTCTAACGACAGATCGGGTCGGGTTCGTGACGACTTTCGGACATGCGCGAGGGGTCGGTTGGAACTTGTGCTGTGCAGAAGACCTGGGGCTGAGAGGAGAGAAGAGAGAGAGAGACCCGACGACTGTTTTCGGAGACCGAAAACGTCCGACGTCAGACCAACTATAATGCCGCTATAGTTATCCGTTGGGGCGTTAAACGGACTCCGAATGCGATGAAACTTGCCAGGCGGCCTACCTACACTATAATAAGACCGCATGCCAACTTTCAACCCATTCCGAGGACATTTTCTGGCAACTTATAAAATACTATTTCGGACATGTCGCGGGCGCGTGCAAGTGTGTCTGGGCGCAGAACAGACAACGGAAAGAACTGGAGAAACCCGGACGGATGCAAGTTTTGAAAACATGATGATGCAATGCACACGATGACATGGAAAGATGCGAAACGCAAGCAAACGACAAGGCAAAGACACCGAATAACTGGAAGACACCTGGCGCATCGGTCTCAGGGTGTCACAACACTCCACCACTACGAGAGGATCTCGACCCGAGATCCTAGGGATGGCACCGGAGGGAAAAGGAAGAGGAAGAGGTGAGGGGAAACTAAGTTGCTTCTTGGACAAACGAGTGAAACCACGAACCTTGAGAGGTTGAACAAATTTTAAAGAAAGAATACAGCAAAGATGAACAAAGTTGAAAACCTCCGTTAGAAAAGAGGAACAAGGAACATCACAAGAACCCTGTAAGTTGAAAGACATGAGAAAAGGGTTGCAATGGACAAGAAGTACAGGCAAGCACTCCGGTAGAAACGAGATGTACAAGGAACGATAAGGATCAATTACGATAACACTCCGTTTAAAACAAGATAGAGAAGGAATAAGACTGATACAATTTGGACAGCACTCCGACTATAAATGGAAGGAATCGAACATGAACTTGACAAGATGAGAAGATACTTGATGAAATCAACAACACACTACCTCTGGAACTATTGAAAGGAAGGCTCAAGGTGTAAGAAAGATTTTAGACAGCACTCTGGTTGATAAGGGAGGTAAGACTTGACAGAATGGGAAGAACTTGAAAAGTGGGCACGACACTCGGGTTGAATGGATAAGCAAAGGAAAAACATGATCTTCACAATCCGAGATGATGAGTGAAAAGAGCAACATCACAATGCCTCCGGAACGAAAGAATAGAAGTTTGATCGTTGGAAATGAAAGAATTGAGAAGAAAATGACATCTTCTACCACAATAGAATTTGAAAACATCCTTAAAAGGAAGGATTGAACGGAGTTATTGTGAAATCAACAACGAAAAGAACATGCTTGTTGAGGGCTTATGGAAAACATCTCAAAACTATGAGGTGAAATTCTTCCACTAACGGAAACAATAGATTGGATTCATATCAACATGGAGACGAGAAACTTATTTCACCGGGAGGATAAATGAAGAACTTGGGTCATTTATGAGCACCATAAATAGCAACAATCCTTATGGAAGGCTTTAGGTGAAACATGACACAAGATAACTCCAACAAAGAGATTGGTGGATTTAAAATATCTCATTCTTGAGAACATGTGAATCATGAAACACGAACTCAAATTGTCAAGAATGACATAACACCACCGCAAGAGACAAGATAGAAAGAATTGCACTTTGGAATGCAAGATGAAGAATTCTTGAACTCCTCAAAACAAGACATGTGTTTAACACCATGTTCATTTTAGAGTATAGCTTGCCGGATCATAGCTTCGAGAGATATCTTGAAGAACAAATGAAGAATGAAAAGAATCCTTGAAGAACCATCATGAAGAAACTCTTGAAGAACTCCGATAACAAAAGAATGATCCCAAAAGAATTGAAGGATGAAAACAATAAGATTGAAGCCTTGCAATGATTTAGATGGATCTTCTCGACGATATAAAGCGGATAACTTGGAACTCCGGAAAAGAAAGAAGAACAAAAGAAATCAAGAATTTGATGAACCTCCGGAATAAGGAATTAATCAGTTGGATGAAACAAGAATAAGAATTACATTATGCTTATCCTTCATCAATTTAATTGATGACAAGCAACGGATTTGGCATACTACTTATTCTTGTTGAAAGGATATAGCGTAAACTTGAGAAGGTCTTCTGGGAACCACCGATAGGGTGGGGAAGAACGAATGAATTGATATGATAACGAAGGGAACAGAGATCTTGAACGAACCACCGTAAGAATCGAAAATGAACAAAGTAAAGAGATGAATCACCGGTGAGAATTAGAGAACGAATGAAGATACTTGAGGGAATATAGATACAAGAGAAAAGAAGAGATCATGAACTGACTAGAGAATACTTGAGCGATGCACCAGTAAGATTTGGAGAACGAGAGCTGAAAGTTGGAATGGAAACTTCTAAGATGATTGGCTTCGGAGAATCAAACTAAAAGACTCCTTAATAGCTCCGGATGGGTGACAAGAATTCTCAGAATCGAAAACAATGATGAGAGGATGGCATCAAGCTAGAATCACGAATCTTTGAGAGAACGGATAAGATTTGGTGGAAAAAACTCTTCTTCGGTCTTCAAATGTTAAGAATGACGATGAGAAACACCACCATGAATTGTTGAGACACTCCGGAATGAATGAAAAAGAGAAGAGGTTGATCCAAGAATGAAAAGAGTTATAAGATCTTGGAGAAACCAACTGACTGATGATAATTCATTCTTATGTCAAACTTTGAAAGAATTTGAGGATAGCGTTGGGAAAAGAAGAGTCAGGTAAGATCCTGGGAAAAGACCTATGTGTTAGGACCCACTCAAAAGAAACACCTTCGAACGATTACTTGAAAGGGAGATTGCATCGGTTGAATTAAATGGCTTGAATGAGGTAACAACCACGAAATAACTTGAATGGATTAAGAATGGAGACGAATCTTCTGAGGCATCTTCTGCAATCCAGGACAATTGAATAGTGAGAAGTGGAATGATAATGAGGTGCACCGGCATGGAAAAGCATTAGACACGAGGAAAAGGAATATAATCAACATTGAAAGCTTGAATTGAATCCACGGGAGAAGAGAGGAATGAAGAATGATAAACTAGTAGAGCATCTTCATGAGAAAACACCGGGTAAGAACGTTGACTAAAAAGAACGAAGAGACTTCACATGAATAAAATGGATATTTGATTAAGAAATTTGGGTCCTTGAAGAAAAAGTGTGGGAGGGCGGGAAAAACAAAGAAAACTTTGGACGGATGAAACAAACACCGTTGAGAAACTTAGAATTGATCTTGCGAATGTTAAAATGATCGGATCCACTTGAAGAGAAACACGCTGGTTGAAAAGGATTGACATGACAATCTCGATTATCATGAAGGATTGGTATTCACATAGGAGTATGAGAACACCGCTTCGGAAAGGCATGGAATCAACACTTGCCTTCAAAGCAACTCAAATACCACAACTCAAAACAAAACAAAGGATTGTCTTGCAGAATAAGCCGGAACAAACATATGATAGAGATTTCGTCCGAAGTTTTCGTGGAGGGGCCCACACGGGCTCGATCGTACAACACCATCATGTACAAGGCAGTGCACATGACATACGAAGTGTCCCCGAGTCAGCATAGCCAAGGACTCTTTAAGACACAACGAGACCACTATAAAACCAACCGTGGATGGGCGGACCACTAGACGTCGAACCCCAATCTCATATCATGCATCTGTCGGAAAGATGTCCTAGGAGCTACTTGAATTCCCACTTATAAACTCCCGAAACTTTCTGGTTATGCAATCAGGTGTTGGGGATACAGGGGAAGCATAATATCTCACACAAACTAACAATACCTACATCCAGCTGTATCCATCCTTCAACACATAACCAAGAAACGTTCGAAAATCATTTACCTCAACCTTCGAAAAGCATCCGTTATACGAGTTATGGCAATACTCCCGAACTCCCGCCCAGTACTGGGTGGCGTCGAGGTTATCTCACCAACAACTGCATAAAAGAGATTTTCGATGTCGGCGAACTCAGGTATTCCAGAACTGCAACGATAAAATTCTGACGACAACACCTCGGAGCTCAACTCTCCGGGACACAGCCACAACCCCTAAATGTCAGGAGGCACCAAGAACAATGTTCTCGTCACAAAACCATCGGAACGATTCCAAGATACCCGCGTGATCCTAAAAAAAATTTAGTGAAATTTGAGGAGAGAAGAGTCAAAACTCTATGTCAGGAGGCCTCACCAGAGGGATGAAGGGACTAAGGAGTAAAAAGAACCCTACTCTCCGATATATATAATCCTATAAGACTCAACAAAGCCAGCGATTCGATCAGTCAGGGGGCTCCTAAGTTGGGGAATGCTCTTATTACTAACTTGTAACACCCACAATGCGGCAATATCTCCCACGTGTCGGGGCACAACTTAGAGGCATAGCCGCATGGTAGGTTTGTCGCAAGAGGGGTAATCTTCACACAATCCCATGTACTGAATAAGGAAGGGATAAAGAGTTGGCTTACAATCGCCACTTCATGCAAATACAAGTTAAACATACATCATCCAGAATACAATCAAGGTCCAATGACGGAACCAAAATAAAGAAAGACAACCCCAGATGCTAGATCCCCGATCACCCCGATTGGGCTTCACTACTGATCAACTAGAAATGAAACAACAGAACGAACATGGCCTTCATTGAGCTCCCATCTGAGCTTAGTTGCGTCACCTGCACTG
Source organism: Triticum monococcum (assembly GCA_034509565.1). Classification (NCBI taxonomy): domain Eukaryota; kingdom Viridiplantae; phylum Streptophyta; class Magnoliopsida; order Poales; family Poaceae; genus Triticum; species Triticum monococcum. The sequence goes on along the minus strand of CM067844.1, from coordinate 300,315,549 downwards.
GTATCATCGGCACCTGCAACTGTTTGGAAGTATCTGTGAGTCACGAGGACTCAGCAATCTCACACCCGTGAGATCAAGACTATTTAAGCTTATGGGTAGGAAAGGGTAGTGAGGTGGAGCTGTAGCAAGCACTAAGCATATATGGTGGCTAACATACACAAATAAGAGCGAGAAGAGAAGCAAAGAAACGGTCGTGAACTAGAAGTGATCAAGAAGTGATCCTGAAACTACTTACGTTCAAGCATAACACCAAAACCGTGTTCACTTCCCGGACTCCGCCGGAAAGAGAACATCATGGCTACACACGCAGTTGATGCATTTTAATTAAGTTAAGTATCAAGTTCTCTACAACCGGACATTAACAAATTCCCATCTGCCCATAACCGTGGGCACGGTGTTCGGAAGTTCAAAACCCTGCAGGGGTGTCCCAACTTAGCCCATCACAAGCTCTCATGGTCAACGAAGGATATTCCTTCTCCCAGGAAGACCCGATCAGACTCAGAATCCCGGTTACAAGACATTTCGACAATGGTAAAACAAGACCAGCAAAGCCGCCCAGATGTGCCGACAAATCCCGATAGGAGCTGCACATATCTCGTTCTCAGGGCACACCGGATAGGTCAAGCTACGAGTAAAACCGACCCTCAAGTTGCCCCGAGGTGGCCCCGCAGGCTGCCCGTTTCAGACCAACACTCAGAGGAGCACTGGCCTGGGGGGTTTAAAATAAAGATGACCCTCGGGCTCCGGGAACTCGAGGGAAAAAGGCTTAGGTGGCAAATGATAAAACCAAGGTTGGGCCTGGCTGGAGGAGTTTTATTCAAGGCGAACTGCCAAGGGGTTCCCATTATAACCCAACCGCGTAAGGAACGCAAAATCAAGGAACATAACACCGGTATGATGGAAACTAGGGCGGAAAGAGTGGAACAAAACACTAGGCATAAGGCCGAGCCTTCCACCCTTTACCAAGTATATAGATGCATTAAAGTAAATAAAATATATTGTGATATCCCAACATATCCATGTTCCAACATGGAACAAACTTCAACTTCACCTGCAACTAACAACGCTATAAGAGGGGCTGAGCAACAGCGGTAAAATAGCCAAACAACGGTTTGCTACGAAAGGTGGGTTAGAGGCTTGACATGGCAATATGGGTGGCATGATATAGCAAGTGGTAGGTATTGCGGCATAGCAATAGAGCGAACAACTAGCAAGCAAAGATAGAATTGATTTCGAGGGTATGGTCATCTTGCAGGAGATCCTGCAAGGAAGAAGAACGAGTCCATGAAGAAGACAAACAGACGTAGTCGAATGGATCCTCACAAACGCGACGTTACCAGAACTAACCCAAAGAAGCAACACCGGAAAGAAGCAAACAACATGGTAAACTACCATCACATAATGATACGTCTCCAATGTATCTATAATTTTTGATTGCTCCATGCTATATTATCTACTGTTTTGGACATTATTGGGCTTTATTATCCACTTTTATATTATTTTTGGGACTAACCTATTAACCGGAGGCCCAACCCAGAATTGTTGTTTTTGCCTGTTTTAGGGTTTCGAAGAAAAGGAATATCAAACGTAGTCCAAACGGAATGAAACCTTCGGGAACGTGATTTTCTAAATGAACAAGACCCGGGAGACTAGGACCCTACGTCATGAAAGAAAAGAGGAGGCCACGAGGTAGGGGGGCGCGCCTACCCCCCCCCCCCCCCAGGCGCGCCCTCCACCCTCGTGGGCCCCCTGTTGCTCCACCGATGTACTCCTTCCTCCTATATATACCTGCGTACCCCCAAACGATCAGATACGGAGCCAAAACCCTAATTCCACCTCCACAACTTTCTGTATCCATGAGATCCCATCTTGGGGCCTGTTCTAGAGCTCCGCCGGAGGGGCATCGATCACGGAGGGCTTCTACATCAACACCATAGCCCCTCCGATGAAGTGTGAGTAGTTTACCTCAGACCTACGGGTCCATAGTTAGTAGCTAGATGGCTTCTTCTCTCTTTTTGGATCTCAATACAATGTTCTCCCCCTCTCTTTTGGAGAACTATTCGATGTAATCTTCTTTTTGCGGTGTGTTTGTTGAGATCGATGAATTGTGGGTTTCTGATCAAGTCTATCTATGAATAATATTTGAATCTTCTCTGAATTATTTTATGTATGATTGGTTATCTTTGCAAGTCTCTTCGAATTATCAGTTTGGTTTGGCCTACTAGATTGATCTTTCTTGCAATGGGAGAAGTGCTTAGCTTTGGATTCAATCTTGCGGTGTCCTTTCCCAGTGACAGTAGGGGCAGCAAGGCACGTATTGTATTGTTTCCATTGAGGATAACAAGATGGGATTTTGTTCATATTGCATGAGTCTATACCTCTACATCATGTCATCTTGCTTAAGGTGTTACTCTGTTTTTAACTTAATACTCTAGATGCATGCTGGATAGCGGTCGATGAGTGGAGTAATAGTAGTAGATGCAAGCAGGAATCGGTCTACTTGTCTCGGACGTGATGCCTATATACATGATCATACCTAGATATTCTCATAACTATGCTCAATTCTGTCAATTGCTCAACAGTAATTTGTTCACCCACCATAGAATACTTATGCTCTCGAGAGAAGCCACTAGTGAAACCTATGGCCCCTGGGTCTATCTTCATCATATTAATCTCCTACTACTTAGTTATTTCCTTTGCTATTTACTTTGCCTTTATTTTACTCTACATCTTTATCATAAAAATACCAAAAATATTATCTTATCATATCTATCAGATCTCACTCTTGTAAGTGGCCCTATAGGGATTAACAACCCCTATTTGCGTTGGTTGCGAGGATTTATTTGTTTTGTGCAGGTACGAGGGACTCGCGCGTAGCCTCCTACTAGATTGATACCCTGGTTCTCAAAAACTAAGAGAAATACTTACGCTACTTTGTGGCATCATCCCTTCCTCTTTGGGGAAAACCAACGCAGTGCTCAAGAGGTAGCAAGAGGGATTTCTGGCGCTGTTGCCGAGGAGGTCTATGCAAAAGTCAACATACCAAGTACCCATCACATACCATTATCTCCCGCATTACATTATTTGCCATTTGCCTCTCGTTTTCCTCCCCCCACTTCACCCTTGCCGTTTTATTCGCTCTCTCTCTCTCTCTATCCTCCCTCTCTTTGTCTATTTGCCTCTTTTTGCCCGCTTGCTTTTTGTTTGCTTGCTTGTCACGATGGCTCAAGATAATACTAAATTGTGTGACTTCACCAATACCAAGCACAATGATTTTATTAGCACTCCGATTGCTCCTCTTACCGATGCTAAATCTTGTGAAATCAATAGTGCTTTGCTGAATATTGTCATGAAAGATCCATTTTCCGGCCTTCCTAGTGAAGATGCCGCTACCCATCTAAATAGCTTCGTTGATTTGTGTGACATGCAAAAGAAGAAAGATGTGGATAATGATATTGTTAAATTGAAGCTATTTCCTTTTTCGCTTAGGGATTGTGCTAAAGCTTGGTTTTCGTCTTTGCCTAAAAATAGTATTGATTCATGGAACAAGTGCAAAGATGCTTTTATCTCTAAGTATTTTCCTCCCGCTAAGATCATCTCTCTTAGAAACGATATTATGAATTTTAAGCAACTTGATCATGACCATGTTGCACAAGCTTGGGAGAGAATGAAATTAATGATACGTAATTGCCCTACTCATGGTTTAAATTTGTGGATGATTATACAAAAAAATTATGCCGGATTGAATTTTGCTTCTAGAAATCGTTTAGATTCGGCTGCGGGAGGCAATTTTATGGAAATCACTTTAGGATAAGCTACTAAACTCCTAGATAATGTTATGGTTAATTATTCTCAATGGCATACTGAAAGATCTACTAATAAAAAGGTGCACGCGATAGAAGAAATTAATGTTTTGAGTGGAAAGATGGATGAACTTATGAAATTATTTGCAAATAAGAGTGTTTCTTATGATCCTAATGATATGCCCTTGTCTACTTTGATTGATAATAATAATGAATCTATGGATGTGAATTTTGTTCGTAGGAATAATTTTGGTAACAACGCGTATAGAGGAAATTTTAATCCTAGGCCTTATCCTAGTAATTCCTCTAATAATTATGGTAATTCCTACAACAATTCTTATGGAAATTATAATAATATGCCCTCTGATTTTGAATCTAATATTAAAGAATTTATTACTTCACAAAAGAATTTTAATGCTATGATTGAAGAAAAATTGCTTAAGATTGATCATTTGGCTAGACACATTGATAGAATTTCTCTTGATGTTGATTCTTTGAAACTTAGATCTATTCCACCTAAGCATGATATCAATGAGTCTCTCAAAGCCATGAGAATTTCCATTGATGAATGCTAAGAAAGAACCACTACGATGCATGCTAAGAAAGATGCCTTTATAAGAGCGTGTTCTTCTAGTTCCTATGAAAATAAAGATGAAGATTCAAAAGTTATTGATGTGTCCCCTATTAAATCTTTTTTTTCCAATATGAATCTTGATAATGATGGGACTGAATATGATCCACCTTTACCTATAAGGCGTTCCAAGAATTCGGAATTTGTTGATCTTGATGCTAAATTTGATAAAAGTGGGATTGAAGAAATTAAAACCCTAGATGTTGCTAAACCCACTATTATGGATTTCAAGGAATTTAATATGAAAATTGCTCTTTGATTGATTGTATTTCCTTGTTGCAATTCGTGCTAAATTAGCCTCATGCTTATAGTCAAGATAAAGCGTTTACTAAACATATCGTTGATGCCTTGATGCAATCTTATGAAGAAAAACTTGAATTGGAAGTTTCTATCCCTAGAAAACTTTATGATGAGTGGGAACCAACTATTAAAATTAAAATTAAAGATCATGAATGATATGCTTTATGTGATTTGGGTGCTAGTGTTTCCATGATTCCAAAGACTTTGTGTGATTTGTTAGGTTTTCGTGATTTTGATGATTGCTCTCTAAACTTGCACCTTGCGGATTCCACTATTAAGAAACCTATGGGAATAATTAATGATGTTCTTATTGCAAATTGGAATCATGTGCCCATAGATTTTATTGTTCTTGACAAAGATTGCAATCCTTCATGTCCTATTATTCTTGGTAGACCTTTCCTTAGAACGATTGGTGCAATTATTGATATGAAGGAAGGAAATATTAGATTCCAATTTCCATTAAGGAAAGGCATGGAACACTTTCCTAGAAAGAAAATTATATTACCTTATGAATCTATTATGAGAGCCACTTATGGATTGCCTACCAAAGATGGCAATACCTAGATCTATTCTTAATTGTTATGCCTAGCTAGGGGCATTAAACGATAGCGCTTGTTGGGAGGCAACCCGGTTTTATTTTTATATCATTCTTTTTGATCCTGTTTAGTAATAAATAATTTATCTCGCCTCTGTTTTGGTTGTGTTTTTTGTGTTTAATTAGTGTTTGAGCCAAGTAGAACCATTGGGAAGACTTGGGGAAAGTCTTGTTGAACTTGCTATAAAAAACAGAAACTTTAGCGCTCACGAGAACTACTGTCATTTTTATTTGGAAAGTGCTATTTAGTTAATTCTTTTTGCAGACGATTAATAGTAAATTCCTCACGTCCAGAAATTTATTCTAGAATTTATGGGGTTCCAGATCTTGCGCTAGCTATAGATTACTACAGACTGTTCTGTTTTTTGACAAATTCCGTTTTTCGTGTGTTGTTTGCTTATTTTGATGAATCTATGGCTAGTAAAATAGTTTATAAACCATAGAGAAGTTCGAATACAGTAGGTATAACACCAATATAAATAAAGAAAGAGTTCATTACAGTACCTTGAAGTGGTCTTTTATTTTCTTTCGCTAACGGAGCTGACGAGATTTTCTACTTTTAGTTTTGTGTTGTGAATTTTTCAAGTTTTGGGTAAAGATTTGATGGATTATGAAAAAAAGAGTGGCAAGAGCCTAACCTTGGGGATGCCCATGACACCCCCAAGATAATCTAAGGACACCTAAAAGCCAAAGCTTGGGGATGCCCCGGAAGGCATCCCCTCTTTCGTCTACTTCTATCGGTAACTTTACTTGGAGCTATATTTTTATTCGCCACATGATATGTGTTTTGCTTGGAGTGTCTTGTATTATTTGAGTCTTTTATTTTTAGTTTACCACAATCATCCTTGCAGTACACACCTTTTGAGAGATCCATACATGATTTGGAATTTGTTAGAATACTCTATGTGCTTCGCTTATATCTTTGGAGTTATATAGTTTTGCTCTAGTACTTCACTTATATCTTTTAGAGCATGGTGGTGGATTTGTTTTATAGAAACTATTGATCTCTCATGCTTCACTTAGATTATTTTGAGAGTCTTAATAGCATGGTAATTTGCTTAAAATCCTAATATGCTAGGTATTCAAAGTTAGTAAAAATTTCTTAAGAGTGTTTTGAATACTAAGAGAAGTTTGATGCTTGATGATTGTTCTAAGATATGGAGGTAATAGTATCAAAGTCGTGCTAGTTGAGTAGTTGTGAAATTGAGATATACTTGTGTTGAAGTTTGCAAGTCCCTTAGCATGCACGTATGGTAAACGTTATGCAACAAATTTGAAACATGAGGTGTTTTTTGATTGTCTTCCTTATGAGTGGCAGTCGGGGACGAGCGATGGTCTTTTCCTACCAATCTATCCCCCTAGGAGCATGCGCGTAGTACCGAGGTTTTTGATGACTTGTAGATTCTTGCAGTAAGTATGTGAGTTCTTTATGACTAATGTTGAGTCCATGGATTATACGCACTCTCACCCTTCCATCCTTGCTAGCCTCTTCGGTACCGTGCATTGCCCTTTCTCACATTGAGAGTTGGCGCAAACTTCGCCGGTGCATCCAAACCCCGTGATATGATACGCTCTTTCACACATAAACCTCCTTATATATTCCTCAAAACATCCACCATACCTACCTATTATGGCATTTCCATAGCCATTCCGAGATATATTGCCATGCAACTTTCCATCATTCCGTTCATCATGACACATTCATTATTGTCATATTGCTTAGCATGATCATGTAGTTGACATAGTATTTGTGGCAAAGCCACCGTTCATAATTCTTTCATACATGTCACTCTTGGTCCATTGCATATCCCGGTACACCGCCGGAGGCATTCATATAGAGTCATCTTTGTTCTAGTATCGAGTTGTAATGATCATCATTTTCTAGAGCGTTGTCCCAAGTGAGGAACATAAAAAAAGGCCATAAAAAGAGAAAGGCCATAAAAAAGAGAGAAAGGCCATAAAAAAGGGAAGGCCCAAAAAATGAGAGAAAAATAGAGAAGGGACAATGTTACTATCCTTTGCCACACTTGTGCTTCAAAGTAGCACCTTAATCTTCATATTAGAGAGTCTCTTGTTTTGTCACTTTCATATACTAGTGGGAATTTTTCATTATAGAACTTGGCTTGTATATTCCAACAATCGGTCTCCTCGAGTGCCCTAGGTCTTAATGAGCAAGCAAGTTGGATGCACACCCACTAGTTTCTTTTGTTGAGCTTTCATACATTTATAGCTCTAGTGCATCTGTTGCATGGCAATCCCTACTCCTTGCATTAACATCAGTCGGTGGGCATCTCCATAGCCCATTGATTAGCCTCGTTGATGTGAGACTTTCTCCTTTTTTGTCTTCTCCACATAACCCCCCTCATTATATTCTACTCCACCCATTCTGCTATGTCCATGGCTCGCGCTCATATATTGCGTGAAAGTTTATAGGTTTGAGATTACTAAAGTATGAAACAATTGCTTGGCTTGTCATCGGGGTTGTGCATGATGAGAGCATTCTTGTGTGACGAAAATGAAACATGACTAAACTATATGATTTTGTAGGGATGAACTTTCTTTAGCCATGTTATTTTGAGAAGACATAATTGCTTAGTTAGTATGCTTGAAGTATTATTATTTTTATGTCAATATGAAATTTTGTCTTGAATCTTTTGGATCTGAATATTCATACCACAATTAAGAAAAATTACATTAAAATTATGCCAAGTAGCACTCCGCATCAAAAATTCTATTTTTATCATTTACCTACTCGAGGACGAGTAGGAATTAAGCTTGGGGATGCTTGATACGTCTCCAACTTATCTATAATTTTTGATTGCTCCATGCTATATTATCTATTGTTTTGGACATTATTGGGCTTTATTATCCACTTTTATATAATTTTTGGGACTAACATATTAACCGGAGGCCCAGCCCAGAATTGCTGTTTTTGCCTATTTTAGGGTTTCGAAGAAAAGGAATATCAAATGGAGTCCAAACGGAATGAAACCTTTGGGAACGTGATTTTCTCAACGTACAAGACCCGGGAGACTTGGAACCTACGTCAAGAAAGAAAAGAGGAGGCCACGAGGTAGGGGCGCGCCTACCCCCCCAGGCGCACCCTCCACCCTCGTGGGCCCCATGTTGCTCCACCGACGTACTCCTTCCACCGCTGCAACTTTCTGTATCGACGAGATCCCATCTTGGGGCCTATTCTGGAGCTCTGCCGGAGGGGGCATCGATCACGGAGGGCATCTACATCAACACCATAGCCCCTTCGATGAAGTGTGAGTAGTTTACCTCAGACCTACGGGTCCATAGTTAGTAGCTAGATGGGTTCTTCTCACTTTTTGGATCTCAATACAATGTTCTCCCCCTCTCTTGTGGAGAACTATTTGATGTAATCTTATTTTTGCGGTGCGTTTGTTGAGATCGATGAATTGTGGGTTTATGATCAAGTCTATCTATGAATAATATTTGAATCTTCTCTGAATTCTTTTATGTATGATTGGTTATCTTTGCAAGTCTCTTCGAATTATCAGTTTAGTTTGGCCTACTAGATTGATCTTTCTTGCAATGGGAGAAGTGCTTAGCTTTGGGTCAATCTTGTGGTGTCCTTTCCCGGTGACAGTAGGGGCTGCAAGGCACGTATTGTATTGTTGCCATCGAGGATAATAAGATGCGGTTTTGTTCATATTGCATGAGTCTATCCCTCTACATCATGTCATCTTGCTTAAGGCGTTACTTTGTTTTTAACTTAATACTCTAGATGGATGCTGGATAGCAGTCGATGAGTGGAGTAATAGTAGTAGATGCAGGCAGGAGTCGGTCTACTTGTCTCGGATGTGATGCCTATATACATGATCATACCTAGATATTCTCGTAACTATGCTCAATTCTGTCAATTGCTCAACAGTAATTTGTTCACCCACCGTAGAATACTTATGCTCTCGAGAGAAGCCACTAGTGAAACGTATGGCCCCCAGGTCTATCTTCATCATATTAATCTCCTACTACTTAGTTATTTCCTTTGCTATTTACTTTGCCTTTATTTTACTTTGCATCTTTATCATAAAAATACCAAAAATATTATCATATCATATCTATTAGATCTCACTCTCGTAAGTGGCCTTATAGGGATTGACAACCCCTATTTGTGTTGGTTGCGAGGATTTATTTGTTTGTGCAGGTACGAGGGACTCACGCGTAGCCTCCTACTAGATTGATACCTTGGTTCTCAAAAACTGAGGGAAATACTTACACTACTTTGCTGCATCGGCCCTTCCTCTTTGCAGAAAACCAACGCAGTGCTCAAGAGGTAGCACATAATCATGGCATGATGCACAACCAAGTATGATGCATGTCCGGTTTAATGATTCATGACATGGCAAAGTGCACAAACAATCCTACAAATTAAGTGGAGCTCAATATGCAACTCCGTTGCATATTGACGGAACACCATGTGACTTATTTAGTTCTCTATCGTCTAGGTACCCATCAATATTAAATGTTGTTACACATGGCAAGGGGTAAAGCAAATGAAAACTACCTATCTAGGCAAGTTTAAATGAGGTCGGAGCAACAAGCAACAATCTCCGGAAAGTCCCCATATGCAAAATTTGAGTTTGGTACTGTTCTGCCCTAAACACAAATTTAAAGTTATTATACATGCAATAAGAGTGCACCATGTTAAACTAGGCATTGTTCTACCCCATTTACATATAAAGTTTGTTAGGTTTGGAGCGACGGTTATTTAGTTATGAATTAAATCATTTTAACATGGAAATTAAGCAAATTTAATCAAACAACAGTTTAAACATTTTTAACATGCATGAAAGTGGCATATTATTAATCTACACATATTTCTCAGCATTTTTCATATATAAAGTTTTTACATATGATGCATGGTTTGAGCGTTATTATATGCATGAAGTGCAAGGGGTTTTCTGCAAAACTGGTAAACTATGGAATAATTGCTAAAGTCGCAGAGCCAAAAAAATACATTACGGGTTGAATCTAAGCAGAGGCCCAACAGGGTAACAGACGCTTGGGAAGCCAGCTCAGCCACCGGCCCTGGCCCAGATCGGTGGAGAAGTAGAGGCTAGCAGGGGCGCCCTGGGCCAGCCTGCTTGGCTCGATCGGGGAAGGGTCAACGTGCCTTGGGCATCGCTCGTTTTGACGAAGCAGATGGACGCAATTGTTCGGCGCGGCGGGACTTGCAGCAGCAGGGCCGACCGGAGGAGGGACTTGGCGCGGCTGGCCGCGGGGACGCGAGGACGGGGCAGATACTGGCCGTCGGCGGCGGATGTAGGCAAGGTGAGGTCGAGCTGATCCGTCACTGTGGTGGCCATGGGGCTCGAGCGTCAGGCGCCGGGTTCCTGTCCCTGATGAAGACACACATAGAGGAGGGGACTTGGCGGGGGCGACGGAGCCATGCAGACTGGAGGAGCTCAAGGGGAAGTGGAGGAGCACGGTCGACGGAGACTCGCGGGATGACGCCGACAAGGAGGTTCCTAGCGACGCCCGGGGCGCCGGCCATCCATGGCGTCGAGTACAGATCATGTTGTCCCTGAAGAAGTAAGAGAGAGAGAGAGACCACGAGGTGAGAGAGAGAGAGATACGGGAAGAAGGGAAACATGAGGAAGCAGAGGAGAGGGACGCGACGGTCCTCCTGGTTCGGTCAGCTGTCGAGGTGGCCGGAGGCGAGGCGAGGTGGAGGAGCATGGGGAGACTCGGGCCTTCGTTGATACTGGCGCGGCGAGGATATCGGGCAAGGAACAGCGGAGGAGCTCGGGGCTCGGGCGACCCGATTGGTCGACCGCGCAAGATGAGGGAGGCTGTCTGGGAGGATTTGGATCGGGAGCGATCCCGAGGAAACGGAGTGGCGGCGACGGGTGGATGGGATAAGATCCCTAATTTCTATGTTTGCCCACTATTTATATTGCAAAGGGATTAAGGTAGATGCTACCACGGTCCTATGGTCATAAACGGACGAATGAGAGAAATATAGGTTAGGAAGATCAAATAATAAAATGGAGATGTTTTATAGACGTTTGGGGATGATCCGGACCCAACTGTAATGACAGATCGGGTTGGGTTCGGGACAACTTTAGGTCACGCGCGAGTGGTCGGCTGGAACTTGTGCTGTGCAGAAGACCTCGTGCTGAGAGGAGAGAAGAGAGAGAGAGAGAGACCCGACGACTGTTTCCGGAGACCGAAAACGCCTGATGTTAGACCGACTATAATGCTGCTATAATTATCTGTTGGGGCGTCAAACGGACTCCGAATGCGATGAAATAGGCGACCTACCTACACTATAATAAGACCACATGCCAACTTTCAACCCATTCCGAGAACATTTTCTGGCCACTTATAAAATACTAGTTCGGACATGCCGCGGGCGCATGCAAGTGTGTCTGGCCGCAAAACGGACAACGGAAAGAACTGGTGAAACCCAGACGGATGCAGGTTTTGAAAACATGATGATGCAATGCACGTGAAGACATGGCAAGATGCGACATGCAAGCAAATGACAAGGCAAAGACGTCGAATAACTGGAAGACACCTGGCGCATCGGTCTCGGGGCGTCACATTCATGTCGGGTGTTATGGGGAAGGCGACCATGTCCTTAGGCGTGTTTAGTCCGCCAAGGATGCAAACAAGTTGATGCCAAAGTGGGAAGGTCCTTACCAAGTAGTACGGGTCACCCGACCTGGCGCAATCCATCTGGAGACTGGAGATGGCATTCAAATGCAAAACTCATGGAATATTGAGCATCTCCGCAAGTTCTACCCGTAAGGCGCGGCTGCCGGGCTGGTCCGATAGCCACCCTTTTGTATAGGCCTTGCCTCTATTGCATGTAACCACTTGTACAAAGCCAGGTGCAGACCCTGAGCAACAGAGAAATAAATGAAGCATTGGGGGGCTGACAAATTGCATACATGCATAAGCATATCATGAGCATTGCATGTTCATCTAGATAGATCGCATCCAGCATCATTTTTCATCTGCATAAACTGCAGGCTCCTGCCGTGGACTTGGTCCCAAGGAGAAGATGAGAAGACGAACCTACATTGCGATCCCCAGTAAGCCAAACACATCATTTCTTTCTTTTATCCATATGTGTTTTATAAGTAGAGACTTGTGCAAAAGAAAACCTCGTCACCTTCGAAACTTGGGTGCCCCCATCCCTTGACTCGAACGTTGCTTCTGTCAGGATGGTTGTAGTGGCCTTTGGCAAGAAGGTTGGCGGGGGGCTTGTCCCTCTTTGAATTTTGTGGCCGGCAAGCCTAACTCTGCGGCAACGAACCTAGGGTACCGGCAGGATAGCCTGAATGGGGAAACTTGTTTACTTAAAAGTATAGAGGCATGCCACCTCTGCATGCACACATTAAATGCACAAGTACCCGGCAATGTTTATCTTTTTCATTAATATGCTGATCAACAAGTAAAAATCTTATAGAACACTAACATGGATAAAAGATATTACATAATTTGAACTAAGGTTTGGCAAGTGCCTACAAATTTTAGATTGAAAAAAGATAAGTGCCCCGTGATGCCCTTTCTTGTCCCTCTCTTGCTAGGCACTGCGGTAGGAGGTGAAGAGGGCAAAAGGGGCACCTAGGCAGAAGCCCATCATGACCCTGTTGGGCTCCAGGAAAGGTAGCCAGACAAGACCAGGAAGGCGCGGGCAAAGATGATGGTGAAGAGATCGGCGGAGGTGGCCTGTCAACCACCACCACCAGGGCTAGCAGGGCATGGCAGGGCAAACGAAACTGCAACCCGCGAGGAAGCCTGTCGGGTCCTAGCTAGAAAGTTGTTGGAAGAGCCCGGGGGCACCGTCCCCACTCCTGCACCCAACTCTCTGGCAAATCACCTTGCCGGAGAGGAGTTGCAGGTGCCGATGGTGGTACCGCTGCCTGACAGTGAGGGTGCGGCTGGTGCTCAACCGAAGTTAGAGTCGTCGCCCTCCCGACCGACGCTATCGTTATCGCCATCACTATCCTCCTCGTCGCTATCGCTCGAGGAGGAGCTTTCATCGCCGGTCGAGCTCTCCCTGCAGCACCCTAAGCGAGCACCCGAGCTCCCAAAAACCTTGACGGAAAGGAAATTGGCCTCCATTAACTTAAAATGGAGGACGTGCCCTTCCAACAAGCTGTGGGCGCGGGCAAAAGTCTTCCAGCCATGACGGAAGTACATGACATGAGGGGCGGGGAAATCCACATCCACCCGTATGCTGCCATTCCCGTAGCCCCTCATGTGCAGTTTCAACGCTCGCGGTTGTTCGAGCTCCATCGCCCTTGTGAATGGGGTGGGGAGATGGCGGTCATGCGGAGGTTTATACAGCCTAATGACAAACTCCAAAGGCTGGCCTCCGACGTGGCCCTCCATCGGGGGAGAAGCGTCCGGTGGGGGCGCGGACGGGGCGCCGCCCCGCCCTCCTCGGCCCCGTACACCGCGATGACCTCGGCCACGCCCCCTCCCGCCTCCTCTCGCGGTGGGCTCCACCCCCGCATCGTTAGAGGGAGGAGGGAGACACTGTCAAGTAGAACTTCTCGTCGCCACTGGAGCAACACTAGACCCCCGACCTCTCACCATGATAGGCAAAGACTACGACGAGAATGAAGGAAGGAGGAGGTGCGGAAAAATGTCTTGCAATACATCCCCTTTCAACCAGCCCAGCTCATCCTCATCATTAACGGCTCGAAGAATCAAGGCCGGCCCTCTACTCTAGTCCACGGCGCATGGCTTTCTACCATTGCGCCCATTCCCGTACCCTCTGCATCTGCCACCAACCCTGCACAATGCATGCAGTACATGTGGATGAAGCGCTTGGAGCGGGAAGGGTAGTGGGGTGGCAGTTAACACCCCGTGAACGTGGGACATGGGTACTCTGCAAATCATGGCCCATTATGTCTCCCACTATAGCTGGCATCACATGACACACAGGAGAACCGAAAACGGTCATGAGCTTAGGTTAATGAAGAAGCAAAGAAAATTTCAAAGGACAAGCATCTACTTCCCTTTCGCCTGTGCACTGGATAGGGCCTACCCCGACGAAGCCCGACAACGCGTTTGGGCCAGGCCCGGGGGCTCCTGTCAGTGCAACAAACCCTCGGTTGGTTGCCAGACCTTGCACACGCCTAAGATCAACATTCAAGACTAGACCAAGCACAAGATAACAGTTCTTTGAAGAATCAGAGTGCAGATCAAGAAGACCAAGTCAAGCTAGAGAAGCAAGATATCACTAAGGGAAAAACCTCCCTTTTCGGGCAGGCGATCCAGGCGAGGACGAGGTTGCCCCGAAGACGAGCCACCAGACCACCCTGGCAAGCCTGCTTGGCACAGCAGAGGCGAACTACCCCACCAAGGCTTCACCGCTCCATCTGACAGCAACGCGGGTCGCTAATCGATGCGGTGTCAAGGCCCCAAGTGACCAAGTGGCTGTTCTTTACAACATGGCAACCACTCCCTACAAGAATCATCTCCAAATGACACCTATCCAGAGACGTGTCAAGCAGGCAGGCATGAAGCTGGCAAGACAGCCCAGCAAGAATCATCTCCAATTGACACCCGTCCATAGACTACACGCTGATGTGACACTAAGCAGTGCATTTAATGCGCTCTATTCCGCCTGTAGAGTTATGTATGATAGCACTGTTTGCTATCTAATTAGTGCATAATGACTGATTTGCCATTGTGTAACCCCTTGATCTACAAAAGGAGGCCCATGGCAACCATAGAAAGGATACGGACCTTTGTGCACTCATACGCGCATAGCCGTTCTCGCCCCAAGGCAACCATGCCGGGCAATAACGATGTGTTATCCACCACAGTCCACCATCAATCCACCAAAGCAGAAGTAGGGTTTTACACCTCGCGGCGGCCTCGACCTGGGTAAAAATTCCCACGTGATCATTGTCATGTTGCGCTATGCTTGTCCGCTCTTTGTGCAACGTGCTCATCCCCCCGCCGAACCACAACGGGGCTCATGGCCCCATAGGTGTCTGTGGTTTCCCAGGACAAGTGGGAACCTACTCTTAAGATTAAAATTAAATATTATGAGTGTAATGCTTTGTGTAATTTCGGTGCTAGCATTTCCATGATTCCAAAAACTTTATGTGATGTGCTAGATTTCCATAAACTTGATGATTGTTCTTTGAATTTGCATCAAGCGGATTCCACTATTAAGAAACCTATGGGAAGGATTATTGATGTTCTTATTGTTTCAAATAGGAATTATGTGCCCGTAGATTTTATTGTGCTTGATATAGATTGCAATCCTACATGTCCTATTATTCTTTGTAGACCTTTCCTTAGAACGATTGGTGCAATTATTGATATGAAATAAGGAAACATTAGATTTCAATTTCCATTAAGGAAGGGCATGGAACACTTCTCAAGAAATAAAATTAAGTTTCCATATGAATCTATTATGAGGGCTACTTATGGATTTAATACCGAAGATGACAATACCTAATGCCTAGCTAGGGGCGTTAAACAATAGCGCTTGTTGGGAGGCAACTCAATTTTATTTTTTATTTTTCGTTTTTTGTTCTGTTTGTCAATAAATACATATTATTACTTCTGTAGTAATTGTGTGTTGGTGTTTTAATTAGTGTTTGAGCTAGGTAAGACCTTTCGCATGGTCTATGGTGATAGTTGATTTGATGTTGCTGAAAAACAGAAACTTTTGCGCTCATTGCCATAATTTTAGAAATTCACAGAAACATGCTTTTGATCTGAATGTTTTTCAAAATATTGATGTACGAATTTCCCACACTGTCCTAATTTTTCAGAATTTTTGGAGTTTCATAAGTATACGAAGTTTCCATATTACTACAGATTGTTCTGTTTTTGACAGATTCTATTTTCTACATTCTTTTTGACAGATTACTAAACAATATTGATATACAAACTTCCCAGACTGTTCTGTTTTTGAGAGACTACTACGGACTATTCTATTTTCTTTGTGTGGAGGTCGGGAGCGCGCGATGGTTAACTCCTACCAATCTCTCCCCTAGGAGCATGCGTGTAGTAGTTTGTTTCAATAGCAAATAAATTTTTGCAATAAGTATGTGATTTATTTATGACTAATGTTGAGTCCGTGATTATATGCACTCTCACCCTTCCACCATTGCTAGCCTCTCTAGTTCCACGCAACTTTTGACGATGCATTAATCCCACCATATACCCTTCCTCAAAATAGCCACCATCGTACCTATTATGGCATTTCCATAGCCATTCCGAGATATATTGACATGCAACTTCCACCATTCCATTTTATTCTGACACATACCATCATTTTCATATTGCTTTGCATGATGAAAGTGCAACTATCCCTAGGTGGTTTTGGTAATTCATAACAACATATAGCTCATTAAGCTAATGCTACTTCAAGATGATTATTTCAGGAAAGCTCAATGATTGGCAATGGCATGGATGTGAAAGTGGAACCCTCAAAATGCTAAGGACAAAGAATTGGCTCAAGCTCAAAAGTTCAAGACTCTTCATTTTATATTTTAGTGATCCAAGATCACATTGAGTCTTTAGGAAAGCCAATACTATCAAGGAGGGATGAGGTGTTGCTTAATGATCCTCTTGCTTTATGTGCTTGGTGATATGCTCCAAAATTCTCAACCACTTTTCCATAGCCACAAATGACCTAAACCCAAAGCCAAACTCGGTCATACCGATTCTTTCAATCCGGTGCCACCGAGTTTCACTTGTCATTTGCCACTGCCAAACCCTAGCAATTCGGTCCTACCGATAAGGATCTCGGTCTCACCGAGATGGGATTGCAAACTCTCTATTTCCCTTTTGTAACTTTTCAGTCTCACCGAAAGAGCGAATCGGTCCCACAGAGATTGCAATGTAAACTCTATGTTTCCTTTTTGTAACTTTTCGGTCTCACCGAAAGAGCAAATCGGTCCCACCGAGTTTACCTGACCAACTCTCTGGTTAGCTTATTACCAAACTCGGTCTCACCGAGTTTGTGTAATTGGTCTCACCGAGATTATGTTATGCCCAAACCCTAACAGAATCGGTCCTGCCGAGTTGCATGTCAGTCCCACCGAAAATCTCTAACGGTCACTAGGTTTACCTTTTCGGTCCGTCTGAGTTTGTTGATTCGGTCCCACCGAGATTGGTACATTGTGTGTAACGGTTGGATTTTGTGTGGAGGCTATATATACCCCTCCACCTCCTCTTCATTCGTGGAGAGATTCATCAAAACACATACACCATTCCAACTCATATGTTCTGAGAGAGAACCACCTACTCATGTGTTGAGGCCAAGATATTCCATTCCTACCATATGAATCTTGATCTCTAGCCTTCCCCAAGTTGCTTTCCACTCAAATCTTCTTTCCATCAGATCCAAATCCTATGAGAAAGAGTTGAGTGTTGGGGAGACTATCATTTGAAGCACAAGAGCAAGGAGTTCATCATCAACACACTGTTTGTTATTTCTTGGAGAGTGGTGTCTCCTAGATTGGCTAGGTGTCACTTGGGAGCCTCCGACAAGATTGTGGAGTTGAACCAAGGAGTTTGTAAGGGCAAGGAGATCGCCTACTTCGTGAAGATCTACCGCTAGTGAGGCAAGTCCTTCGTGGGCGATGGTCATGGTGGGATAGACAAGGTTGCTTCTTCGTGGACCCTTCGTGGGTGGAGCCCTCCGTGGACTCGCGCAACCGTTACCCTTCGTGGGTTGATGTCTCCATCAACGTGGATGTAGGATAGCACCACCTATCCGAACCACGGGAAAAACATCCGTGTCTCCAATTGCGTTTGAATCCTCAAAACCCTTCCCTTTATATTCTTGCAAGTTGCATGCTTTACTTTCCGCTGCCAATATACTCTTTGCATGCTTGCTTGAATTGTGTGATGATTGCTTGACTTGTCCTAAGATAGTTAAAATCTGCCAAGAACTAAAATTGGGAAAAGGTTAAGTTTTTATTTGGTCAAGTAGTCTAATCACCCCCCTCTAGACATACTTTCGATCCTACACATGATCATGTAGTTGGCATAGTATTTGTGGCAAGGCCACCATTCATATAGAGTTATATTTTATTCTAGTATCAAGTTGTAATTCTTGAGTTGTAAGTAAATAAAAGTGTGACGATCATCATTATTAGACATTGTCCCATGTGAGGAAAGGATGATCGAAGCTATGATTCCCTCACAAGTTGGGATGAGTCTCCGGACTTTATAAAAATAGAAGAGGCCAAATAAGTCTAAATAAAAAAGAGGGGAAAGAAGCCCGAACAAAAAATGAGAGAAAAGATAGAAGGGACAATATTACTATCCTTTTTCCACACTTGTGCATCAAAGTAGAACCATGATCTTCATGATAGAGAGTCTCCTATTTTGTCACTTTCATATACTAGTGAGAATTTTTTTCAATATAGAACTTGGCTTGTATATTCAAATGATGGACTTCCTCAAATTACCCGAGGTCTTCATGAGCAAGCAAGTTGGATGCACACCCACTTACTTTCTTTTTGAGCTTTCATACACTTATAGCTCTAGTCCATTTGTTGCATGGCAATCCCTACTCACTTTCATCGATATCAATTGATGGGCATCTTTGTAGCCCATTAATTTGCCTAGTTGATTTGAGACTTTCTCCTTATTTTTGTCTTCTCCACAACCAACATATTCTATTCCACCTATAGTGCTATATCCATGGCTCACACTCTTCTATTGCGTGAAAGTTGAAAAAGTTTGAGAAAACTAAAGTATGAAATAATTGCTTGACTAATACCAGGGTTGTGCATTATGAAATATTTTGTGTGTTGTGGAGCATAGCCAGACTATACGATTTTGTAGCGATAACTTTCTTTGGCCATGTTATTTTGAGAAGACATGATTGCTTTATTAGTATGCTTGAAGTACTATTGTTTGCATGTCAATATTAAACTTTTTTTTGAATCTGATGGATCTGAACATTCATGCCACAATAAAGAAAATTGCATTGATAAATATGTTAGCTAGCATTCCACATCAGACATTCTATTTTTATCATTTATCTACTCGAGGACGAGCAGGAGGTAAGCTTGGGGGTGCTTGATACGTCTCCAACGTATCTATAATTTTGGATTGTTCCATGCTATTGTATTATCTATTTTGGATGTTTTATATGCATTAATATGCTATTTTATATTATTTTTGGGACTAACTTATTAACTGGGAGCCCAGTGCCAATTTCTGTTTTTCCTTGGTTTTGAGTTTTACAGAAAAGGAATATCAAACAGGGTCCAAACAGAATCCTTTTCGATGATATTTCTTGGACCAAAAGACACCGACGTACTTTGGAGAGAGGGACAGAAGAGTCTCGAGGAAGCCACAAGCCTCCTGGCCGCGCCCCAGCGGGACGCGCCCTGAGGGCTTGTCGGCCCCTCGGGGGTCCTCCAACCCTAATTCAACCTCTATATATTCTCAAATATTCCCCTAACTTCAGAGGCATCCACGAAAATACTTTTCTACCATCACAAGCCTCTGTTCCCGTGAGATCCCATCTCGGGGCCTTTTCCGGCACCCTGCCGGAGGGGGATTTGATCATGGAGGGCCTCTACATCAACCATGCTGCCCTTCCAATTATGTGTGAGTAGTTTACCCCAGACCTACGGGTCCATATCTAGTAGCTAGATGGCCTCTTCTCTCTCTTTGATCTTCAATACAATGTTCTCCTCGATGTTCTTGGAGTTCTATCCCATGTAATACTCTTTTGTGGTGTGTTTGTGGAGATTCAATGAATTGTGGATTTATGATCAGATTATCTATGAATATTATTTGAGTCTTCTCTGAACTCTTTTGTGCATAATTAAGGTATCTTTGTATTTATCTTTGAACTATCAGTTTGGTTTGGCCAACTAGATTGGTTTTTCTTACAATGGGAGAGGTGGTTAGTTTTGGGTTCAATCTTGTGGTGTCCTCACCCAGTGAAATAAGGGGTAGCGAGGCATGTATTGTATTGTTGCAATCGACGGTAAAAGGATGGGGTTTGTGTCATATTGTTTGAGTTTATCCCTCTACATCATGTCATCTTACTTAAAGTGTTGCTCTGTTCTTATGAACTTAATACTCTAGATGCATAATCATTTCGGTCTACTTGTCACGGATGTGATTCCTATATTCATGATAATTGCCTTAAATATCGTCATAACTATGCGCTTTTCTATCAGTTTCTCGACAGTATTTTCTTTACCCATCGTATGTTTTCTTTCAAGAGAGAAGTCTCTAGAGAAACCTATGGTCCGCGGGTCTATTTTCCATCATGTATTTTGAGATGTATAAACCAAAAACCCAAAAATACCTTGCTGCAATTTATTTATATTTACTTTAGTTTGCTCTTTTACTTATCGTTTACCAATCTCTATTAGGTCGCACTCTTGTTCGTGACCGTGAAGGGATTGACAACCCCTTTTTCGCATTGTGTGCAAGTGTTTGTTAGTTTGTGCAGGTGCATATATTGGAACTTGCTTGTGCCTCCTACTGGATTGATACCTTGGTACTTAACTGAGGGAAATACTTATCTCTACTTTGCTGCATCACCCTTTTCTCTTCAAGGGAAAAATCAACGCAAGCTCAAGAAGTAGCAATTCTCCTATTGTTTTGATAAACCTTGGTTCTCATTGAGGGAAATTCCTATCTCTACTGTATTGCATCTCCCCTCCTATTTGGGGAAAATCCCGACACAGCTCATAAGTAGCAGGAAGAATTTTTGGCACCGTTGCCAGGGAGACACCATCAAAACCTATCAAGTACCTATACACAAACTATCGTCTACTTGCTCTAGTTTTTGCCTTTGCCTCTCGTTTTCATCTCCCCACTTCTCATGAAAAATAAAAAAACACAAAAATATTTGCTTGCGAGTTTGCTCGTTTACTTGCTTGATTTGTTGTTGTGTCTCATGGAAATACCAAGTTGTGTGACTTTTCAAATACTAATAATAATGATTTTATTAGTACTCGAACTAATCCTCCTGCCACTAGTGCGGAGTCATATGATATTAATGCTGCTTTGCTAAATCTTGTTATGGAAGAACAATTTTGTGGAAATCCTAATGAGGATGTTGCATGCCATCTTAATACTTTCTTTGAATTATGTGATATGCAAAAGTAAAAAGATTGGATAACTATATTATAAAGTTGAAATTATTTCCTTTCTCGCTAAGAGGTCGTGTTAAAACTTGGTTTTCATCCTTGCCTCGAAATAGTATTGATTCATGGGATAAGTGTAAGGATGCTTTTATTGCCAAGTATTTTCTTCCCGCTAAGATTATCTCTCTTAGAAATAAAATTATGAATTTTAAGCAACCTAACCATGAACATGTTGCACAATCTTGGGAGAGAATGAAATTAATGATTAGAAATTTTTCCACTCATGGTTTAAGCTTACTGATGATTAGACAAAAAAATATACAGGACTAAACTTTGTTTCTAGAAATCTTCTAGACTCTACTGTAGGTGGTACTTTTATGGAAATTACATTAGGAGAAGCTACAAAACTCCTTGATAATATAATGGCAAATTACTCTCGGTGGCACAATGAACGAGCTCCAATAGGTAAGAAGGTAAACTATGTTGAAGAAATTACTACTTTGAGTGATAAAATGGATGCTCTTGTGAAAATGGTTGCGAGTGAAAATGGTCATGTTGATCCTAATGATGTGCTTTTATCTACTTTTATTGTGAACAATAATTATGCTACTGTTAATCAAGATATTAATGATATGTCTCCATTAATGAGTGTAAAGAGAGAATCACTAGGTTGAGAGCTAAGCAACAATTCCTAGAAAAGGCTATTCCACCCGGGTCTTACCATAATCATGACAAAGATATTAAAATTATTGGCGCTCACCTATTAAATATTTATTTATTAATATAAAATTTGATTAAAAGGGATAGGAGATTAGTCAACTTTACCTAGAAGGCCTCCCAATTGTTTGGTGTGTGAAAAGTTTGTTTGGAGATGTCAAGACTTTAACTAGTGATGTACCCACTACTTTGGATTACAAGGACTTTAATTTTGATAGTTGCTCTTTAGTTGAATATATTTCTTGGTTCCAATCCATGATAAATTCACCCAATGCTTATGAACCTTTCACTAAACATATTGTAGAAGCTATGATGAAAACTCATGAAGAAAAGCTAGAGTTGGAGGTTTCAATACCTATAAAATTGCATGATGAATGGGAACCTACTATTAAATTAGAGATTAAATATTATTAATGCAATGCTTTATGTGATTTAGGTGCTAGCATTTCTACTATGCCAAAATCTTTATGTGATGTGCTAGGCCTTATTGAGATGGATGAATTTTCCCTTAATTTGCACTTAACGAATTAAACTATTGAGAAACCATTGGGTAGAATAAATGATGTTCTTATTCTTGATAATATAAATTATGTGCGCATGGTTTTAATTGTGCTTGATATTGAATGTAATTTGTCTTGTCCTATAATACTTGGTCGGCCTTTCCTACGAACCATACTCCTATTATTGATATGAAATAAGGAAATATAAGGTTCCAGTTCCCATTAAAGAAGGGGATGGAACACTTCCCTGGAAAGAGAACTAAACCACCATATGAATCTATAATGAGGGCCACCTATGGAATTAATGTGAAAGATAACAATACTTGAAACTATGCCTTACGCCTAGCTACGGGCGTAAAATAATAGCGCGTGTTGGGAGGCAACCCAATAGTTATCTTAGTTTTCTTGTTTATCTTTTTGTTTCTGAGTGTTTACACAATTATGGTACTGTTATGATTGTGTTTTTATGTTTAATTTAATGTGTGTGCCACGTAAAGCCTTTGGGATGATTTGGTTGATACTTGAATTGATTCTATGAAAAAACATAAACTATTCCGCCCAGTACTGGAATTTTCATAATTCACTGGAACGTGGTAAAATTCTAGATTTTTTACACATTACTGATATACAAATTTCCCACGTTTTCCTATTTTTTTAGATTTTTTTGGATTTACAAAAGTATAGTTCTTGTTCGAGGGATTTCATGATGCTATGGATTACAGATTGTTCTGCTTTAGACAATTGAGGGATTCTACATCATCCTTGCTGCCTTCCAATGATGCATGAGTAGTTCACCATAGACCTACGGGTCCATAGCTAGTAGCTAGATGGCTTTTTCTCCCTCTTTGATCTTTAATACAATCTTCTGCTCGATGTTCTTGGAGTTCTATCCAATGTAATCTTTTGCGGTGTGTTTGTTGGGATTCGATGAATTGTGGGTTTATGATCTGAATATTCATGAGAAGTAATTGAGTCTTTTATGAACTCTATTATGCATGATGTTTATTGCTTTGTATTTCTCTCTGATCTATCTATTTGGTTTGGCCAACTAGATTAATTTATCTGCAATGGGAGAGGTGCTTTGTAGTGGGTTCAATCTTGTGGTGCTCTATATCCAAGAGATAGAAGGGTACAAGACACGTATTTGCATTGTTACCATTAAGAGTACAATGATGGTGTTTATTCATATTGATTGGGTTTACTTTGTCTACATCATGTCATCTTGCTTAAGGTGTTACTCCATTTTTTATGAACTTAATACCACAGATGCATGCTAGATAGCTGTCAATTAGTGGAGTAATAGTAATAGTTGCAGGAAGGAATCGGTCTTGTTGTCTCGGACGTGATGCCTATATACATGATCATTGCGTTGGATATCATTATAACTACGCGCTTTTCTATCAATTGCCCAATAGTAATTTGTTCACCCACCGTATGATGTGTGTTCGAGAGAGAGGCCTCTAGTGAAAACAATGGCCTCTAGGTCTACTTTAATCGTATTACAAAAACCAAAAATCCTTGGCTGCAATTTATTTACTTTTATTTTGTTTTGCAATTTATCCATCTACCTATACAAGATTTGATCCTTGCAAGTAACGAGTTCAAGGGGATTGACAGCTCTCTTGCCCGTGTTTGGTGCAAGTATTTGCTTTTGTGTATGTGGGTGTTGTTCATGAAGCTTTGTGTGATTCTCCTATTGGTTCGATAAACCTTGGTTCTCACCGAGGGAAATAATTATCTCTACTGTACTGCATCTCCCCTCCTCTTCGGGGAAAATCCCAACGCAATAATCACTTTCGATAAAAGAATCAAGCAAGAAGGCCACCGGAATGGATGTCGTCGCGCTTTCAGCACAAAAGATGGTGTTCCATATGACCGCAAGCTCCCGTATGAGCAGACGTATGGAACGCCGCCGCTAGATCAAGTATTGTTCACCCCCGTCGAATCAGATCATGGATCAGACGCCCAGAGACACTAGAAACTCATCCAGAAGACAGATCCCTAGCCTTCGGAGTTCGTCCGGAGGAGGGGTTGGCAAGGAGAAGGAGGGGATCCTTCTCACTATGGAAGAGGACAACGTCATCACCACCGTCATCATCATCCACATCATCATCATCCACGTCCTTATCACCTGCAACATCAAGAACCCTAGTGGATCCTTTGGTGTATCATTTGTATCACTCATCCATGTATTCCATTACCATTGTCATGATGTTTGTTGCTCTCATGTGTGGGTACACCCCAAGTTCTTGAGGATATGGATGAACCTTGGTATGTGTAGGATCTGAATGTTTATTGTGGATATGAGATCCTTTGTTGAATGGTTAGTTTAATAGCTTCCTGAATGTTGTGAAGGGCCCCACTCAACATTTGTGCCTTATGGCCACAAACTATATCACTATCGTTGTTATGGTTTAGGACATGGAGGTAATTTGATGTGACAGTAAAACACTACCGCGCCTGGTCTTTGCAATTGATCAAGGAATTATGGGGAAACCCATAATTATAATGAGTTGTAACCCTCTCAGAGAGACTATGATGGTAGCATGCGTGGCACGAAGTATACCATGAGTAGAACATGTACTATACCCGAGCTCCACTAGCATAATCGTCAACAGTGGCTCAAGTACCCAGTATATACTATGCTTACTCATATGTGGGTAAGAAGCATACCAATGGGGAATCCAGACTCCCTGAGAGCG
The DNA here is from genome assembly GCA_034509565.1 of Triticum monococcum. Taxonomy (NCBI): domain Eukaryota; kingdom Viridiplantae; phylum Streptophyta; class Magnoliopsida; order Poales; family Poaceae; genus Triticum; species Triticum monococcum. The sequence goes on along the minus strand of CM067844.1, from coordinate 300,290,216 downwards.
CCCTTTTTATATTGTTGTTTCACTAGTCATAACAATCCTCACACTTCATTTACCTTTTGCGTTATGTAGTTACAAGTTACAAACACTACTCAACAATCCTTTTTATTCTCCTTCAGTCTACTTTAAATCTAGAATTGTTTGCAGGCACAAAAATATGTAGTTATCCACAAGGGGAAAAGTCGGATTTCCTGTGCTCCCTGTGGGATCGATACTCTTACTTTGAAAAGGCTACAACTAAACCTTATGCACTTGCAAGTTATCATGCATCTTCACTTCGAGTAGCTCTCTAGGTAGCCTGTAGGCATGGGGTCTGGGAGGCCCGTGCACAAGGGGTTGCCTGGGAGGTGTTGCCTTCTTCTTAATGATGACCTGCTTCATGCTTGTGGCCTTGGCATCCTTCTCCTAGGCCTTGGGGATGTTCCTTAGTTGCTTGATGGTGGTCGTCCTCGTACCTAATGACACATAGCATTCTTTGGTGAGGTCCTTGCCCTTACAAACTCCTTGGTTCAACTCCACAATCTTGTCGGAGGCTCCCAAGTGACACCTAGCCAATCTAGGAGACACCACTCTCCAAGAAGTAACAAATGGTGTGTTGATGATGAACTCCTTGCTCTTGTGCTTCAAATGATAGTCTCCCCAACACTCAACTCTCTCTCATAGGATTTGGATCTGGTGGAAAGAAGATTTGAGTGGAAAGCAACTTGGGAAAGGCTAGAGATCAAGATTCATATGGTAGGAATGGAATATCTTGGTCTCAACACATGAGTAGGTGGTTCTATCTCAGAACATATGAGTTGGAAGTGTAGATCTGTTATGATGGCTCTCTCGACGAATGAAGAGGAGGTGGAGGGGTATATATAGCCTCCACACAAAATCCAACTGTTACACACAGTTTTCCAATCTCGGTGGGACCGAATCAACAACGGTCAGACCAAAATAGTAAACCTAGTGACCGTTAGAGATTTTCGGTGGGACCGACTGAATCAACTCGGTGGGACCGATGTGCTAGGGTTAGGGTAAATCCAAAACTCGGTTTGACCGATTACTCAAACTCGATGGGAACGATTTGGGTAATAAGCAAAACAGAGAGTTGGCCAAGCAAACTCGGTGGGACCGATTGCATATCTCGGTGGGACCGAAAGTATTGCAATAGGTAACAAAGAGTTTGCAAGCCCATCTCGGTGAGACCGAGATCCCATCGGTGAGACCGAACTGATTAGGGTTTCTGGCAGTGGCTATGACAAGTGAAACTCGGTGGCGCCGGATAGAAATAATCGGTAGGTCCGAGTTTGGCTTTGGGTTTAGGTCATATGTGGAAGTGGGAAAGTAGCTGAGGATTTTGGAGCATATCATTAAGCACTTGAGCAAGAGGCTCATTAAGCAAGACCTCATCCCTCCTTGATAGTATTGGCTTTTCCTATGGACTCAATGTGATCTTGGATCACTAAAATGTAAAATGAAGAGTCTTGAGCTTTAAGCTTTAGCCAATCCTTTGTCCTTAGCGTCTTGGAGAACTTCCCACAACCTTTAGTCCATGCCACTCCATTGTTGAACTTATCTGGAACATACTAGATAGAAGCGTTAGTCCAACAAGAGATATGTTGTCATTAATTACCAAAACCACCTAGGGAGCACTTGTGCTTTCAAATGGTAATTTTAATAGGTGCACTAGTTCGGCGAAGAGATGGTGATACAAGTGTAATATGGATACTAGATATTGGTTTTTTCTAATAGGAACAATAAAAAACAACAAGGTAGCAATTGACAAAAGTGAGCACAAACGGTATTGCAATGCTTGAAAATGAGGGCTAGGGTCCATACTTTCGCTAGTGCAATCTCTCAACAATGCTAATATAATTGGATCATATAACCATCCCTCAACGTGCAACGAAGAATTACTCCAAAGTTCCTATCTAGCAGAGAACATAACAAGAAATCATTTGTAGGGTACGAAACCACCTCGAAGCTATTCTTTCCGATCAACCTATCCAAGAGTTCGTAGTAAAATAACACAAAATAATTTCAGATTCGTAATACTCAATCCAACACAAAGAACCTCAAAGAGTGCCCCAAGATTTCTACAAGAGAAACAAAGACAAGAATGTGGATCAACCCCTATTCATAGATTACCCCAATGCCACCTCGGGAATCCACAAGTTGAGTGCCAAAACATACATCAAGTGAATCAATATGATACCCCATTGTGACCACGAGTATTGATTTGCAAGACATATATCAAGTGCTCTCAAATCCATAAAATTACGCAATCCGATAAAATGAAATCTCAAAGGGAAAACTCAATTCACAACAAGATAGAGAGGGGAAAACACCATATGATCCGACTATATTAACAAAGCCCGCGATACATCAAGATTGTGACATCTCAAGAACAGGAGAGAGAGAGAGAGAGAGAGAGATTAAACACATAGCTCCTAGTACAAACCCTCAACCCCGAGGGTGGACTACTCCCTCCTCATCATGGTGGCCGCCGGGATGATGAAGATGGCCACCGGTGATGATTTCCCCCTCTGGCAGAGTGCTGGAATGGGGTCTAGATTGGTTTCTCGTGGCTATAGAGGCTTGCCGCGGTGGAACTTCTGATATAGGGTAACCCTGAGGGTTTTTGGAATATTTGGGAATTTATAGGGCGAAGAGGGGGTGCGGGAGGCCACGGAGGTGGGCACAACCCACGTGGGCGCGCCTCGGCCCCCGGGCATGCCCTGGTGGGTTGTGTCGCCCCCGAGGCATCCCCAGGTGCTGCTCTGGACCAATGGATGTCTTCTGGTCCATAAATAAATCCACAAAAAGTTTCGCGTTGTTTGGACTCTGTTTGATATTGATTTCTTGGGATGTAAAAAACAAGCAGAGAATAGCAACTCGCACTAGACACTGGGTCAATAGGTTCGTCCCAAAAAATGATATAAAGATGCTATAAAATGATTGTGAAACATCCAGGAATGATAATATAACAGCATGAATATTTCATAAATTATAGATATGTTCAAGACGTATCAGCATCCCCAAGCTTAATTCCTACTCGTCCTCGAGTAGCTAAATGATAAAAGAAATAATTTATGAAGCGTGAATGCTAGAAAAGTGCACAAGTTTGATCAATGACAATTTCAATCACTTTTCCTAACATCATAACAACAATTATTTATTATAAAACTTCTCATGTTAAAGTAGCAACCAATTCACATGTTAAGGTTCAAACAATAAATTCTCTTGAAACTCAAAAACCTATGTTCTCAGTCACCAATCAATTGGAATTCCACTTATTCAGCAGAGTTTAAGTAAGATCTCCACATACTCAATCATCATATAGTCTTCTATGATTGCTTACACTCGTCGCATACACATGAGTAAAACGTTTCAATCCGGGACAGAGAAAGATAGGGGCTTATAATTTTGCCTCCCAACGTATTCACCTCAAGGGTGATGTAAACAATAATAATTCATGCTACCCATATCCAACTGGATATATGTGCCTAGATCTTTCCTCACCACATGATGCTTGCCAAAAGAGAAAAATAAAAGGGAATAGAGAGAAACACTTTGACTCTTGCATGAAAGTAAATACATAAAAGTAAAAGGTAGGCCCTTCGTAGAGGGAAGCATAAGTTACCATGCACTTATTTGTTTGTATGCTCAACCCCTTGGTGCAAGAGAACGTCACGTTATATTGCCCCTTATGATAGCAACCTTTATTATGTAGTCTGTCGCTTTTATTCTTTGCCATCACAAGTTCGTACAACGCTCAATTTTCTCTTACACTAAATGATCTAACACTTTTAGAAGAAATTTTTTATTGCCTTATTGCACTGATGACAACTTACTTGAAGGATCTTTCTCAATACTTAGGTAGGTATGGTGGACTCTTGAAAATAAGATTTGGGTTTAAGGGTTTTTGGATGCACAAGTAGTAACTCTACTTGGAGCGGAATTTTCGGCTAGCAAAATGGGGGGCAAGCAACACATGTTGAAGGATCTATGACAATATAAATTCTATGTGAATATCAACAAACATAAACCATTATGTTGTCTTCCTTGTCCAACGTCAACAATTTTGGCATATAATATTTTGATGGGGGCTCACAATTACAAAAGATTTCCAAGATAGTGTATTTGTATGTGAAATTTCTCTTCCTTATAGTAATCATTCAGGAATTGCTTGTATGACCAATATTGTGATTGACAAGCTTGAAAAGATTTCACTTTATAAACCCAATTTGAATCTACCACTAGTCATGATATGAACATATAATTTCAACTTCATGATATTCAATTCATTCAACAATTTACTCATCGGATATAAGTGAAGCACAAGAGTAAATGACAAGCTACTCCAAAAAGATATAAGCAAAGATCAAGCGAGTAGTTAAGTGAATGGGTAGCTATGTGAGGACTCTATCTTATTTAAAAACTTTTAGATCTAAGTATTTTATTAAAACATCAAGCAAAACAAAATAAAATGACATTCCAAGAATAGCACAGAGCATGTGAAGAGGCAACAACTTAGGATCAAACGATACTAACTGATAATTGTTCATGAAGAAAGGTGGGATGCCTACCGGGGCATCCCCAAGCTTAGATGCTTGATCCTTCTTGAAATATTATCTTGGGATGCCTTGGTCATCCCCAAGCTTGAGTTTTTGTGTCTCCTTAATTCCTTTTATATCACGGTTTCCCTAAATCTTGAAAACTTCTTCCACACAAAACTCAACAAGAACTCGTGAGATAAGTTAGTATAAACCAACGCAATAACCTTATCACTCTCTACTCTAGAAAATCACCAAAATTATTATTCAACATTTCATACTAAATGCCTCTACATATTCAATACTCATATCCTCAAATAGAATCATTAAACAAGCAAACATATGCTAATAGTGCAAACATAACAGCAATCTGCCAAAACAGTACAGTACGTAAAGAATGGAAGAACATTCATACTTATTTAACTCCAAAAATTATGAAAATTTACCAAACTGTAGAAAATTTATCAGAGCTTATTGTGAAAAAAGTTTAAACATTTTATCACATTCTGACTTTTCTTGGGAATTTTGGCAGCAGCAACTAACTTTCTGTTTAAAAACAGCAACATATAGACTTGCAAAATAAGCATGGCAAAGGCTATACTTGACATTTTTATTGAAAATAAAGATGCAAAACCTTATTCTAAATAACATAAAGCAAATCCTAACAAAATAAAATGATGCTCCAAGAAAAACACATATCATGTGACGAATAAAATGTAGCTCCAAGTGAGGTTACCGATAATGTTGGAGACGAAAGAGGGGATGCCTTCCTGGGAATCCCCAAGCTTAGTTGCTTGTATCCTTCTTGTATATTAACTTGTGGTGCCTTGGGAATTCCCAAGCTTAGGGTCTTGTCACTCCTTATTCTCCTCATATCGACATCTCACCCAAAACTTGAAAACTTCAATCACACAAAACATAACGGAACTTCGTGAGATAGGTTAGTATGATAAAGAGAAAACCATTTCACTTTGGTACTGTCAAAGACAATATTAATAATTGTTTCCACATAATACCTACCGTAGAATATCATTTCCACAATTTATATTGAGCAATATAAGCCATAGAAACTAGAAAACAAGCAAACTATGCATTGAAAACAGAATCTGTCAAAAACAGAACAGTCTATAGTAATTTGTACTCCAACCATACTTATGCTACTCCAACAATTCTGAAAAATTAGGAAAACCTTAGAAATCTGTGTATTAATCTTATGCAAAAAGAATCAGAATCTTATCACACTTTTGTTAAAAATGAGAATTATTTTCCTGGGCAGAAAAGTTTCTGTTTTTTAGCAAGATCAAATCAACTATCACCATAGACCATCCCAAGGGTCTTACTTGGCACTTTATTGAAACAAAAGCAATAAAACATGATTACTACAGTAGCCTAATCGTGTGAACACATAAAAACGGTAGGGGTAAATGTTCGGCTGTCTCCCAACAAGCGCTTTTCTTTAATGCATTTTAGCTAGGCATGATGATTTCAATGATGCTCACATAAAAGATAAGAATTGAAACATAAAGAGAGCATCATGAATCATAAGTTCCTCTCTCATAATAATTTTCAGTAGCATCATGAATAGATTCATCAATATAACCATCACATAAAGCATACCTTTCATGATCCACAAGCATAGAAATTTTATTACTCTCCACATAAGAAAATTTATTCTCATTCACAATGGTGGGAGTATCATATGAAACTCTAATACTATAAATTGTTTCCACATTAAAAGAGTAATGTTAAGGAAAAGGGTAATCATAACTATGACATGTTTTAGAAATATAATCATCACCACTTTTTATAACATAAGTATCATCACAATAATCATCATAAGTAGCAACTTTGTTCTCATCATAGATAGGAGGCATGCAATTGTCATACCAAATTTGATCATTCAAAGTAGGGGGACTAAAAATAGCATCTTCATTAAACATAGCATCATCATGCTTGGGACAAACATTAATTGCAGAAAATAAATTCTCAAACATGTCATTCTCATCAAACATAGCATCCCCAAGCTTCTGGCTTGGCATATCATAAGCACAATCACTCTCATCATTAATAGTATGAATAGCACCAACGGTGTAACAATTGCTATCATCGTAATTTCCCAAGTTGGTTCCAAAAAGATTTCCAAGATTATAAGAAGTATCATTATCTTCCCAATCATAATTACCACAACAAGCAATAGCATAAAAAATTATCATCAAGTGCATCATCTTCCACAATTATTTTTGATTCATTTACATGAGGCACAACAATAATAGAACTAACATTATTTGGGAGAGATACCTTTTTACCTCTATTATTTCTTCTTTTATTCTTCTTCACCACCTCATGTATGGGTTTAATCAATTTTTTCGAGCTTCTTGTTGAAGAGATTGATTGGATAGGACGCTCCTCCTTCTTACCTGATTCATCATAATAAACACCAGGAGGGTATTGGGAAATATTTTCCCATTAGTACTCTCTTCATATTCTATTTGTTTTCTTGTATTTAGATACTTGGAAATACAAGGATTCACAATGCAATTTACAGCACAAAACCTATAAATTTCCTCTAGATCAAAATCAAGATATCTCTTGAGATTAAATATTGGAATACCCTCAGTTATACGTTTCATTTCTTCATACCCCAAAAGAAGACTAAGATCTTTATGATGCTCAAGGGTAATCAAGTTATCACAATTTTTGGACACGACTTGATCATGAAACAATTTGCATTGGAGATTTAAATGACCACATTCATTGCAAAGTTCACAAGGATGGCGAAAAAAATTTAAATCTTTCATCACAATCATCTAGCCTCTCTTGCAACCTTTTCGTTTCTAAAAATTTGTGTTTCTTGCAAAATCTATCTTCCCTTTTTGGTGTGCAATAGCAATCCCAATTCACTCCGCAAAAATTTACATTCTTATAGGAGACATCATTATCATGACTAATCCAATCATCATTAACATCATGGATATTCAAAGAATCAATACTAGCAATATTGCAATCATGCCCATCATCCAACGTTTTTATGCCATACATTTTGATGAATTCTTTTTCTAGCAATTGAGCACAATTATCAGAATCCTTATTCTCAAGATAAACATTATAAAGATAAAGAACAACTTCTGGTAACCCATTCTCCATTTTTTTGTAGTTTTCTTTTATATACCAAACTAGTGATAAAACAAGAAAGTAAAAGATTCGATTGCAAGATCTAAAGATATACCTTCAAGCACTCACCTCCCCGGCAACAGCGCCAGAAAAAGAGCTCCATTGACAGTATGTGAGTGACTCTTACCTAACCTACCCGGCAATGGCGCTAGAAAAGAGCTTGATGTCTACTATGCAACTTTATTATTGTAGACACGTGTTGGGCCTCCAAGCGCAGAGTTTTGTAGGACAATAACAACTTTCCCTCAAATGGTTGACCTAAGGTTTATCAATCCATGGGAGGCTTAGGATGAAGATGGTCTCTCTCAAACAACCATGCAACCAAATAACAAAAATGTCTCTTGTGTCCCCAACACACCAAGTACAATCATAATTTGTATAGGTGTACTAGTCCGGTGAAGAGATGGTGATACAAGTGTAATATGGATAGTAGATATTGATTTTTGTAATAGGAACAATAAAAAATAGCAAGGTAGCAATTGACAAAAGTGAGCACAAACTGTATTGCAATGCTTGAAAATGAGGCCTAGGGTCCATACATTCGCTAGTGCAATCTCTCAACAATGCTAATATAGTTGGATCACATAACCATCCCTCAACGTGCAACGAAGAATCCCTTCAAAGTTACAATCTAGCGGAGAACATAAGAAGAAATCGTTTGTAGGGTATGAAACCACCTCGAAGCTATTCTTTCCGATCGATATATCCAAGAGTTTCTACTAAAATAACACCAAATAATTTCAGATTCATAATACTCAATCCAACACAACGAACCTCAAAGAGTGCCCCAAGATTTCTATCGGAGAAACAAAGACAAGAACATGCATCAATCCCTATGCATAGATTACCCCAATGTCACCTCAGGAATCTGCGAGTTGAGTGCCAAAACATACATCAAGTGAATCAATATGATACCCCATTGTGACCACGAGTATTTATTCATAATACATATATCAAGTGCTCTCAAATCCATAAAAGTATTCAATCCGATAAAACGAAATCTCAAAGGGAAAACTCAATTCACAACAAGATAAATAGGGGAAAACACCATATGATCCCACTATATTAACAAAGCCTGCGATACATCAAGATCGCGACATCTCAAGAACGCGAGGAAGAGAGATTAAACACATAGCTACTGGTACAAACCCTCAGCCCGAGGGTGGACTACTCCCTCCTCATCATGGTGGGCGGCGGGATGATGAAGATGGCCACTGATGATGATTTCCCCCTCCGACGGAGTGACGGAACAAGGTCCAAATTGGTTTGTTGTGGCTATAGAGGCTTGCGGCAGTGGAACTACTGATCTAGGGTAACCCCGAGGGTTTTGGAAAATTTGGGAATTTATAGGGCGGAGAGGGGGTGCGGGAGGCCACCGAGGTGGGCACAACTCACCTGGGCGCGCCTGGGCCCCCAAGCATGCCCTGGTGGGTTTTTCTGCACTCGGGGCACCCCAAGGTGCTACTCTGGACCAATAGATGTCTTCTGGTCCTAAAAATCCACAAAAAGTTTCGCGGTGTTTGGACTCCGTTTGATATTGATTTCTTGCGATGTAAAAACCAAGCAAAAAACAGCAACTGGCACTCGGCACTAGGTCAATAGGCTAGTCCCAAAAAATGATATAAAGTTTCTATAAAAGGATTGTAAAACATCCAAGAATGATAATATAACAGCAGGAATACTTCATAAATTATAGATACGTTGGAGACGTATCAACCTTGAAGATGTCGCTCACGTTGTATGTGTCATGTGGGATGTTGATCCTGTAGGCATTATCGTTGTAGCGTGCTAGCACCTGGAACAGTCCATCAACACGAGGTAGTAGCTTGGACTTGTGCTCATTAGGGAAGAGGTCTTTGTGAACGTGTAGCCATACAAGATCTCCCGTGTTGATCAACATGGGGTGCTTGTTGATGTTGAGCTTGGTGGCGAGGCGATGTACTTGGCGCTCAATCATGTTCCTTGTATCTTCATGCATCCTATTGAGGTAAGTTTCTCTTTCAGTTGCATCCATGTTCTCTCCTTCTTGTAGTGGTAGTGGTAGGATGTCTAGTGGTGACAATGGTTTGAAGCCGTAGACGACCTCAAAGGGGGACGTGCCGGTTGTTGATTGTCTTGCTCGATTGTAAGCGTACTCGGCGATGGCAAGCATTCCTCCCACTCCTTAATGTTCTTCTTTATTAACACACGGAGAAGTGTAGAGAGCATCCGGTTGGTGACTTCCATTTGGCTGTCATTTTGTGGGTGATATGCCGATGAGAATAGGAGCTTGATTCCGAGCTTAGCGCATAGTGTCTTCCGGAAGTAGCTTATTACCTCTCATCTTGGGCACTCCATGCTACCTCAAGATTTCCCTACAAAAAATATTTGCAACATCTAAATCATCATCTATCTTATTGCATGGGATGAAATGTGCCATTTTAGAGAAATGGTCCAGAACAATAAATACCGAATCTTTTCCATTTTGAGTCCTAGGCAAACCAAGCACAAAATCCATACTAATATCTTCCCATAGTTGGTACGAAATATGAAGTGGCATACGCAATCCTTGAGATTGAAATTGTGACTTAGCTTTGCGGGATGTAGAGCACCGGTTGGTGTAGTGTGCAATGTCACGAAACATCTTTGGCCAATAGTACTTGGAGGAGAGCGTGGAAAAGGTCTTGTTGCATTCGAAATGTCCCATAAGTCCTCTGCCGTGAGCCTCCTATAAAAGCAACAAACAAAGAGAAGACTCTGGTACACAAAAAAATTTAGCTCGCATAAGATAGCCATCCTTGAGATAATATCGCTCCCAAGAAGTGTTAGCTTGACATTTGGCATAAGGAATCGCAAACAAATTATCATGCGCCTATAAATATTTAATGTGCTCAAAGCTAATAACATTCAATTCAAGTTGAGTAACTAGCATGCACTTGTGGGAACGAGCATCCACCACAACATTTTCTTTACCCTTAATGTACTTAATTACATAAGGAAAAGACTCAATGAATTCACTCTATTTGGCATGCCTTTTATTCAACTTGTTCTGACCTTAAAGGTATTTAAGTGCCTCATGATCGGTATGTATGACAGACTCACGTGGTCAAAGATAATGTTCCCACACATGCAAGACTCGAACCAAAGCATACAATTCCTTGTTACAGATGGGGTAGTTAAGTTGTGCGTCGAAAAGTTTCTCACTAAAATATGCAATGAGTCCCTTTTCTTGCATTAACATGCCACCAATACCATTGCCACTAGTGTGACAATGCACCTCAAAAGTTTTATCAAAATTGGGCAATGCAAGTATTGGAGCATGTGTAAACAAAGATTTAAGCTCATGAAACGCGGCATCTTGGGAAGGTCCGCAAACAAAAGGCACATCCTTCTTACTAAAAGCATGTAATGGTGAAGCAATGGTGCTAAAATCCTTAACAAAATGGCGATAAAATCCGGTTAGGCAAGGAAACTATGCACTTGAGCTAAATTGGTTGGTTGTGGCCAAGTTTTAATAGTGTAATCTAAGACACATCTACTTCAACACCCTTAGAAGAGACTACAAAGCCCAAGAAAACAAGCTTATCAACACCAAAAGTGCATTTTTTTCATGTTTGCATAAAGACTCTCATTTCGAAGAACTTGCAAGATGTCTAAATAGACCACAAGAGATTGACTAAACATAAGAATATCATCAAAATAGACCACAACACAAATGCCAATGTATTCTCGAAGGACATAATGCATGACTCTCATGAAAGTGATAGGCACTTGAGACAATCCCATAGGCTTAACAAACCATTCACATACACCAAATTTTGTTTTAAAAGTCGTTTTCCATTTATCACCTTCTTGCATGCGAATTTAATAGTAGCCACTTTTAAGGTCAATTTTTGAGAAAATGGTGGCACTACTAAGTTCATCTAGCATGTCATCTAAGCGTGGAACATGGTGACGATACCAAACGGGGATAGTATGAATGGGACGACAATCGAAACACATGTGAAAACTACCATCTTTCTTAGGCACAAGTATGACCGGAATGGCACATGGGCTTAAGCTCTCACGTACATATCCATTTTCCATGAGTTGTTGTAATTGCCTTTGTATATATTTTGTCTCATCGAGGTTGACATGGTATGGTGCCATGTTCGGTAGAGGTGCACCGGGGATGAGGTCGATGCGGTGTTCGATTTCACGCAAAGGAGGTAGTCCAAGAGGTAGCTCATCGGGAAACACATCTGTGAATTCGTACAAGAGGTGAGAAAAAACTAGAGGAAGATGATGTGAAGTATTAGTCCTCAGTGCTTCATCTTTGCACACAAGTACAAAGTGAAGAACACTCGATGGGCTCCCCCTCACATCCCTCAATTCTCTTTTGGTGTCTAGAAGAACTAGGTTCTTGTCACTCATCATGGAGTCACTCAATTTTAGCTTGTGGCACTCAATCTCTTTTTGGTGGTTCATTCTCTCACTAGTCTCTCCATGATGTTTTGAAGGTTGTGTTGGTGATTACTTGACTTGGCGACATGGGTCATAGCACATACTCTTTGTCCTTCATCTTGAAGCTATAGTGATTGGTCCGACTGTTGTGGATGACAAGCGGTTGAATTGCAAAGGTCTACCTAAGAGGAGATGGCACACAGACATAGGAACCACATCGGACTCCAAGGAGTCTTCATATGCGCTGATCTTTAAGGAAACTTGAACGGTGTGCTCCACTTCAATGGTGCCATAGTCGCTTAGCCAATGGACCTTGTTGGGGCGAGGGTGCTTTTTCTTGACCAATTGTAGCTTGTAGCATAATTCCTCACTTGCCAAACTATGGAAACTTTAGTCGTCGATGATGACCTTGACGCAAACATCCTTGGATGCCCGCTTTGGTGTGGAAGATGTGGCAATGTTGGTCCTCGTTTTCTTGTCGTTTATGTTTCAATACCTTGGAGACTACGAGAGCGGGGCTCAAATCATTGTCACAAAATACATGAGTGTCTTCATCTTCATTCACTTGACGGTGCATGGCCATGCGTGCTCAAGCACTTCCATTTCTTCTTCCCTCATGGAGTCGTAGGTGTCATCATCATTAGAAATCAAGGTGCGTCGTGTGGGGCATTGGTATGTCTTGTGGCCATGTCCTTGACAAGTGAAGCATTGAATCAAACTTGTCTTCGTGGTAGCAACCGTTGGAGTAGTTGATGAGGAACTTTTGGACCTGTAGTTGCTTGCCGGAGGACGACTCGGAGATGTCCTGGCTTGCTTGGAACTTTATTTGTTGCTAGTACTTGGTGAAACTTGAGTTGTAGTAGTGTGACGCCCGGATAATCAAGCTACAGTAAACCTCTGCTAATGATGCCACGTCACCCCGATTACTGTTGCTAATCTCGTGTTAGGTCGAAACCAGTTCGAATTCAAATTCAAAATCAAGCAAACGATAAAAGTTTTCAAATATTAAAACTAAAATGTTCGGAGTGAGCCAAATAATGCATAGGTAATTATGGTGGAGAAACCACACTTTTATAAAAAATTTAAATACTCTTAAATGAATAAAAGAGTAGCAGAAACAATTATTTTAATGCTTTAACAATAATAAACATTTTCAAAACTAAATTGTTATAAGTATTAAACTATTGTGGCAGTGGCATAATCTGTAAAATCCTATTTAGGTGCCACTTTGGTAAATTACTAAAACTAAAGTAAAAGGAAACTAAAAGAAAGCAAACTATAAAAAAACAGAAAACAAAACTAACAAAAAAAGGAAATAGAAGAACCCCCCCCCCCCCCCACTGGGCCACGGCCCAGCTGGCCTCTGGACCCACTAGGCCGGTCCAGTCGGCCCAGCCGCCGCCCGACCTAACCCTAGACGACCGACGCCCCCACTCCCCTCGTTCCCCACTTCCCCCCACTCGTTTCCCCGCACGCCCCCCTCTCCTTCCTCGATCTGGATCGGGGGGCAACGACCCCGACCCCGATCCCGCATCGCCCCGCTCGTCCCTCGACACCGCCGCTCGCCCTGCGCCCGCCCGATGTCGTCCATCGTCGCCGGAGCCCACGTCGACCGCGCCAAGCCGCCTCCTCGCCGGAGATGGACGGATCCTAGAGGCCCCGTCGCGGATCCGGCCTACCCTCTCCTTGCTCCCCTCGCCGGAGTCCCCTCATCGACCGGTGCCCGCCTCCACCACCACTGCCGTGCCGGTGCCTCGCCGTCTCGGTCGCGTCCACCGCGGCTCCCCGCGGCCCCGGCGAGCACGCTCGCGCCTGTGGGCTGCCACCTCCGCCCCGCAGCTTCTCTGTCGTCCCCGTCCTCCTCCCCAAAGGCCCCATCGAGCCTCGCCGCCCCCTTCTCACGACGAACGTGAGCACCGCCCGTCTTCCCCCATTCCTCCCTCTGCTCGTCGCTACATTGCCCGGGCACGGCCACGCACGGCCGTGCACCCTCATTCACGGACCCCACCCCGGTCCTCCCCTGCCGCACCCCGACCCTGCCTGTTGCGTCCGTCCGCCCGCTGCTCCGGCGCCCTGCCGTGGCCAGCGCCCCGCTGTGGCCGGCGCCCCCTGGTAGCCTGGGCGTGCGCCCAAACGGCCCAGCGCCCGCACGCCTCGCCCAGCCCGGCGCGCCGTCGCGCGCGCTCGCCCGCACCGCCCCTACCGTCGCCTCGCCGGCGCCATCGCCCCCCCTACGCCGGCCCCCGCCGTGTTCGCCCGCACTGGGCGTGCGCCCGCTCGGGCGCGTCCGACGCCCCTCCCCCTAGCGGCGCCCGATAGGCCCATAGGGCCAATGACATGTGGGGCCCGACCCCCCCCCCCAGAATGTTTTTTTTATTATTAAAAAAAACAAAATTAATTAATTAATTAAAGTAATAAATTAACTTAATTAATTTTGGTTAATTAAGCTAATTAATTAACTAAACTGATTAAAACTAATTAATCTTCTAACTAATCTAATTAACCTGTTAGTTAATGAGACAGCCTATGGCATGTGGGCCCTACGCCCTGTTGACTGGTCAACCTTTGACTGGGTCAACCCAGTCCCCTAGCCCCACATGTCAGCCTCTTTGGGTGTGTGCACAGTGGGTACACCTAGCAATTTCCCTATTTAATTTGAATTAGCAGTAATTCCAGAAAATACTAAAATCTTTAAAAATTAATAGAAATTAATCTATAACTCGGATTAAATTATTTTCAACATGAAAGTTGCTCAGAACGACGAGACGAACCCAGATACGCAGCCCATTCGTCCGCCACGCATCCCTAGCATAGCAAACACGTAACTTTTCCCCTCCGGCTCCTATGCCCGAAAACGCGAAACACCGGGGATACTTTCCCGGATGTCCCCCCCCCCTTCACCGGTATCACCTCATACCGCGTTAGGGCACCCCTAGCACCGTTACTTGTCATGGCATGCATCACTATGCACATGCTTGCTTAAATATTTATTGTTTCTCCCCCCTCTTCTCTCGATAGACACCGAGACCGACGCCGCTGCTATCCAGTACGACTACGGTGTTGACGACCCATCTCTCTTGCCAGAGCAACCAGGCAAGCCCCCCCCCTTGATCACCACATATCGCCTATTCTTCTCTACTGCTTGCATTAGAGTAGTGTAGCCTGTTACTGCTTTCAGTTAATCCTATACTGTTGCATAGCCTATCCTTGCTACTACTGTTGTTACCTTTACCTGCTCTTCAACTGCTTAGTATAGGATGCTAGTGTTCCATCAGTGGCCCTACACTCTTGTCCGTCTGCCATGCTATACTACTGGGCCATGATCACTTCGGGAGGTGATCACGGGCATATGCTATATTCTTTACACTGTTACTTTACATGTGGTACTGTTCGGAGATGGGGGCTGAAGGGGCAGGTGGTTCCATCCAGGTAGAGGTGGGCCTGGGTTCCCGAAGGCCCCCGACTGTTACTTTGTGGCGGAGCGACAGGGCAGGTTCAGACCACCTAGGAGAGAGGTGGGCCTGGCCCTGGTCGGCGTTCGCGGATACTTAACACGCTTAACGAGATCTGGGTATTTGATCTGAGTCTGGCCATTTGGTCTATACACACTAACCATCTACGTGGGAGTAGTTATGGGTATCCCGACGTCGTGGTATCAGCCGAAGCCTTCGTGACGTCAGCGACTGAGTGGCGCGCGCCGGATTGGACTGGAAAGCCACTAGGCTAGGTCTGCTTCCGGCCGCGTACGCAACGTGCAGGTGTGCAAAGGGCGATGGGCCCAGACCCCTGCGCCATAGGATTTAGACCGGTGTGCTGACCTCTCTGTTGTGCCTAGGTAGGGCTGCGACGTGTTGATCTTCCGAGGCCGGGCATGACCCAGAAAAGTGTGTCCGGCCAAATGGGATCGAGCGTGTTGGGGTATGTGATGCACCCCTGCAGGGAAGTTTATCTATTCGAATAGCCATGTCCCTCGGTAAAAGGACGACCCGGAGTTGTACTTTGACCTTATGACAACTAGAACCGGATACTTAATAAAACACACCCTTCCAAGTGCCAGATACAACCGGTGATCGCTCTCTCACAGGGCGATGAGGGGAGGATCATCGGTTAGGATTATGCTATGCGATGCTACTTGGAGGACTTCAGTCTACTCTCTTCTACATGCTGCAAGACGGAGGTTACCAGAAGCGTAGTCTTCGAAAGGACGAGCTATCCCCCTCTTATTCCGGCATTCTGCAGTTCAGTCCACATATGATACCCTTATTCCATTTGATACCAATGCATACATATGTAGTGTAGCTCCTTGCTTGCGAGTACTTTGGATGAGTACTCACGGTTGCTTTCTCCTTCTTTTCCCCTATCCCCTCTACCTGGTTGTCGCAACCAGATGTTGGAGCCCAGGAGCCAGACGCCACCGTCGACGACGACTCCTACTACACCGGAGGTGCCTACTACTACGTGCTGCCCGCTGACGACGACCAAGAGTAGTTTAGGAGGATCCCAGGCAGGAGGCCTGCGCCTCTTTCGATCTGTATCCCAGTTTGTGCTAGCCTTCTTAAGGCAAACTTGTTTATCTTATGTCTGTACTCAGATATTGCTGCTTCCGCTGACTCGTCTATGATCGAGCTCTTGTACTCGAGCCCTCGAGGCCCCTGGCTTGTAATATGATGCTTGTATGACTTATTTTTATTTGTAGAGTTGTGTTGTGATATCTTCTCGTGAGTCCCTGATCTTGATCATACACGTTTGCGTGTATGATTAGTGTACGGTTAAATCGGGGGCGTCACAAGTTGGTATCAGAGCCGACTGCCTGTAGGAATCCCCCTTCCAACTCCTTGGCCGAAGTTGAGTCTAGGCATTGCAAAACTTTTACTAACTTGGTTGTGTGTCTTACGGGCACACGTCACCATCGGGTGGTAGTAGGATCTTTTACTCCTTGACCTATACTCTGGGACTCTAACATCTCTTCTATTCGAGTTAAATGATTTTGCTAAAATCTAACTCTAGGTTCTCGTTACCACTTCCTGCTGGAGAGCCCTTTAATACGGATGATCGACTGCTTCAATGGATGATTCTGACAATACACTCGGATGTTCCCTCGATACTTTGTGCCATTCCTCTTGCAATTCCCCTTCCACCGTAAACCCTTAAGAATAACTACTTACATATGTTATTCTTACTTTCATCCCCAGTTGGTCTTGTTATTACAAGATACCCTGAAACACTCGTCGTTGTTTCGATAATCCTTTGAGCTTACTGCCTTGCAGTTCTTGACACATGAATATCCCTACGGATAATTTTTCACACTTACCGAGTATCCACTCATCCCTAGTTGATTCATGTATGTCATCAATCTTCAAAATACCTTTCGATCTTCCAAAAATCCTCATGAGCCTATTGCTCTTGAAATTCTTGCTTGCTTACATTTTGCTTAATCCAATAAGTCTAGTAATCCTATTGGCATCCTTTGTCACTATCATTTTAAGTCCGTTGATTCTATATGTGTGTGAATGCACGCACTCATCAGTTGATCCTTATAAATTATCTTCCGGCTCAGACGTCTTTCGAACATGAGCTGGTTCTTGGCCAATCAGATTGCCATCGATCTTACCCCTAAGTCTAGTTGACTTATCCATCCTTGATCAGAGCTTTTGCTCCTGATCCCTTGATTTGAAAATCATAATTACTTTTCTATTTAGATGTTGAATTATTCAGATGTTCTATAAATCGATGCATTTGCATTCTTTCTTCCTTTGATTGGGTATTGATACTCACATCAGCTCCATTGTGGATCGCCATATCCACTGTTGGATTATTATCTGACAGTGTCCTTCATAATTAATCACCTTGTGAGCTCTTTCTCCGATACATAATGCCTTTGGTAAATTGTATCCTCTCCTTTTGCCAACCATGCTCTGCTTTCGAGCTGGTGATATCTACTCTTGAAGATTGTGGTATATGTTTCCACGATACCCTAACGGGTTGATCCGATGCCTTCCTTTATATGTGTGAACTCGAAAGTTTTCACGAGTCATACTCATCTGGTATTTCACCAGTTAAAACTTGCAACACTAAGGCCTTTATCAAAGTGAAAAGTGAATGGAAGGTTATACATTGAAGAAGTGGGAGTCGACCTTGAACCTTGCGTTCATGCCCAGGGACACGATGTATAACTTATCATGGAAGCTGCTCGTAAAAATAATTACCCCTTGTTATAAGTTCATATTGTATCCATGGTTCGATCCTTTATGATCGTGGATTCCGACCATGTTCTCCTTTAAATACCATTTCTCGTGCAAGTTTAAGCACTTGTCTTCTGCAGAGCAATACCCCAGTCCAACCTCTACTTTGGTCCGTCATTGAGTATTACCCCCTCTGGTATCTTGAGATTATCACGGAACTGCATAACTTCTTATGAGGTCTTCTTCAGGTATTATTTGACTTTCGCTGCATCATCATTTGACTTGATGTCATCGCCAACCGATTACATCTTCATGAAATTTCTCGACAAATGTGTCGTGGTCATCATCAACATCCTGAGCTCTTCCAAGATATATATCGAATTCTTGATGGGAAATACCATCCTCGCCCCTCAATGGTTTGTATTATCACCGACCACTTTATTGCCTTCCGTTCAACACAAACTTATTCGTGTTTTGTGTTATACCTTGAGATCCTTGCTATCCAGCATTTGTTCTTCTTTACCTTGGAATGTTACCACCTTTTATGTCAAGAATGTCGTGGTAATTTTACCACCTCTTGAGAATTCTTGATATAGTAATATCTCTCGACTTTTGCGTTCATTTCTTGGTCTCCGTGTTGTTTCTAACCGGAATATCGATAAATGGTCTGTGATGTGTAAATTCTAAACTTCTAGCAACCCTATTGCTTGAAGTTATTGGTCTACAGTTTCATTCTAAGTCTATTGATTATTGAATCGTCATTCAAACATTGATCGTGCTACCTAGTCCAGATTCCTGGTTGCACCCTTCTATCATTGTTTAGTTGTGTATGTTTCCCTCGAGCATACATCATTATGACATTTGATCCGACAAATGATATTTCCTTGTTCACATAATTGTGGAAATCAATCCTTTGGAAATCTCGATGATTTGTTGCTGAGCCTATCAGCCACCTCCTCATCCTCTCCTTGGTTTACTGATGAACTCTTGTTTCAGAACTCGCTTCCATAGTTCATTTCCCGAGAATCTTACAATGTCATCTCGTCAAATTGTGCCGCGTCTTTTCCTCTCAGGCATCCTAAGTCTGAGGTATCGTGACACCAATCAGATCTGAATCTCGGTCAGATATGATGGTTGGAACTTATTTCCAAGAGTTATAATGTTGGTCTTTATATATGACCCGGTAAGGTTATGTCATGCCTAGCACACCTGGCCGGAGGACCTATTGTTGTAGTATCCTTTTTAGCAAGTTTAGCCATTCTTCCGTGAGGAAATTGTAAGACTTATTTCACAAGTTATTCCTGATGGATCCTTTGTGTTTCCAAAGTCTGACCTTTGCTCGAAGACCAAGTCGATGCTATCTCGAAGCATGTATGTGGTACTCCGAATTTCAATAAGAACATTTGAAGCACAATGCTTAACTTTCTTTATCAAATTATCCAAACACCGTTGTATGGGTAATGCCATGAGATTTCTTCCCCCTTTCCTAATGAGTTTTCCACATTATATCCTGTCATGAATATCATGCTCCGTTTCTCCTTGGGAAGGATATACCCCTGAATAATGTGTTTAAACACATTCTCCTTTCCATTGTACTAATTAATCTGATGGTCACCTTTTCCTCTCCATTGTTTTGTTTAACCTTTCTGGTGATCTATATGACCTAAGCAGTAATATTCCCCTACTTATGTAAACACCTCGGTGTACCATTCTGTCAGCAAGACCCTATTACTACAATTGATGCCATTTCGGTAGCCACCGATGGACGAGAACTTTGCCTAATGGTCCGCCTCGTTCAACGAGTAGGAAAATGGTTCTCTTCGTCCCTCGCCCTTGGTATCGACATTGTTGCCAGCATAACTGATGGGCTATCCTTTGACATGTCTTGCTATCATGACCATGCAAGATATCAACGCTTTTCCTACTTTTAACCACATGGTGGGCCCATAACCCACAGTTCCACATGATCGAAACCTGACTCTCCTGTACACCTATGTGGCCAAAGTTATTCCTCACGCGTGGCTTCATAAGTACTTCACGAGCCACCTTTCGAAAGATCATCAATTCTGGTATCAGACACAATACTTATTACCATTGCTCTAAACCCCTTTCACACTATGTTTCAGGCAATGAACGATTGCCTATCCGCTCAAAACTTCTTATTGCACTGTCCTACTTTGCTCTCGATGTGTATCATTTGTTCAACTCGAGAGATACTCATATGTTCGTTCTTGGGATACCCCAGATGATTTTCCCTTATAACATCCTATCGTTGTAGGGCTGCCCCTTACCTATTCGTAAGTACGATGGAGTTCCTTGAAGAAAGGACGGCAACTTCATCATGATGCATTGGAATAAAGAACTGAAGACATCAACAAAGAGAATTAACTTCTTCGAGAAGATCCATTAGCATATCGTAACCAGAACTTTCCCCTTACTCCCCTCTTAAATCTCGGGACGAGATTTCTTGTAGTGGAGGAGAATTGTGATGCCCGGATAATCAAGCTACAGTAAACCTCTGCTAATGATGCCACGTCACCCCGATTACTGTTGCTAATCTCGCGTTAGGTCGAAACTAGTTCGAATTCAAATTCAAAATCAAGCAAACGATAAAAGTTTTCAAATATTAAAACTAAAATGTTCGGAGTGAGCCAAATAATGCATAGGTAATTATGGTGGAGAAACCACACTTTTATAAAATGTTTAAATACTCTTAAATGAATAAAAGAGTAGCAGAAACAATTATTTAATGCTTTAACAATAATAAACATTTTCAAAACTAAATTGTTATAAGTATTAAACTATTGTGGCAGTGGCATAATTTGTAAAATCCTATTTAGGTGCCACTTTGGTAAATTACTAAAACTAAAGTAAAAGGAAACTAAAAGAAAGCAAACTATAAAAAAACAGAAAACAAAACTAACAAAAAAAAGGAAATAGAAGAACGCCCCCTCCCCACTGGGCCACGGCCCAGCTAGCCTCTGGACCCACTAGGCCGGTCCAGTCGGCCCAGCCGCCGCCCGACCTAATCCTAGACGACCGACGCCCCCACTCCCCTCGTTCCCCACTTCCCCCCACTCGTTTCCCCGCACGCCCCCCCTCTCCTTCCTCGATCTGGATAGGGGGGCAACGACCCCGACCCTGATCCCGCATCGCCCCGCTCGTCCCTCGACACCGCCGCTCGCCCTGCGCCCGCCCGATGTCGTCCATCGTCGCCGGAGCCCGCATCGACCGCGCCAAGCCGCCTCCTCACCGGAGATGGACGGATCCTAGAGGCCCCGTCGCGGATCCGGCCTACCCTCGCCTTGCTCCCCTCGCCGGAGTCCCCTCGTCGACCGGTGCCCGCCTCCGCCACCACTGCCGTGTCGGTGCCTAGCCGTCTCGGTCGCGTCCACCGCGCCTCCCCGCGGCCCCGGCGAGCATGCTCGCGCCTGTGGGCTGCCACCTCCGCCCCGCAGCTTCTCCGTCATCCCCGTCCTCCTACCCAAAGGCCCCATCGAGCCTCGCCGCCCCCTTCTCACGACGAACGTGAGCACCGCCCGTCTTCCCCCATTCCTCCCTCTGCTCGTCGCTACATCGCCCGGGCACGGCCACGCACGGCCGTGCACCCTCATGCACGGGCCCCGCCCCGGTCCTCCCCTGCCGCACCCCGACCCTGCCTGTTGCGTCCGTCCGCCCGCTGCTCCGGCGCCCTGCCGTGGCCGGCGCCCCCTGGTAGCCTGGGCGTGCGCCCAAACGGCCCAGCGCCCGCACGCCTCGCCCTGCCCGGCGCGCCGTCGCGCGCGCTCGCCCGCGCCGCCCCTACCGTCGCCTCACCGGCGCCATCGCCCCCCTACGCCGGCCCCCGCCGTGTTCACCCGCACTGGGCGTGCGCCCGCTCGGGCGCGTCCGACGCCCCTCCCCCTAGCGGCGCCCGATAGGCCCATAGGGCCAATGACATGTGGGGCCCGACCCCCCCCCCCCCCTAGAATGTTTTTTTATTATTAAAAAAACAAAAATAATTAATTAATTAATTAAAGTAATAAATTAACTTCATTAATTTTGGTTAATTAAGCTAATTAATTAACTAAACTGATTAAAACTAATTAATCTTCTAACTAATCTAATTAACCTGTTAGTTAATGAGACAGCCTATGGCATGTGGGCCCTACGCCCTATTGACTGGTCAACCTTTGACTGGGTCAACCCAGTCCCCTAGCCCCACATGTCAGCCTCTTTGGGTGTGTGCACAGTGGGTACACCTAGCAATTTCCCTATTTAATTCGAATTAGCAGTAATTCCAGAAAATACTAAAATCTTTAAAAATTAATAGAAATTAATCTGTAACTCGGATTAAATTATTTTCAACATGAAAGTTGCTCAGAACGACGAGACGAACCCAGATACGCAGCCCATTCGTCCGCCACGCATCCCTAGCATAGCAAACACGCAACTTTTCCCCTCCGGCTCCTTTGCTCGAAAACGCGAAACACCGGGGATACTTTCCCGAATGTTTCCCCCCCCCTTCACCGGTATCACCTCATACCGCGTTAGGGCACCCCTAGCACCGTTACTTGTCATGTCATGCATCACTATGCACATGCTTGCTTAAATATTTATTGTTTCTCCCCCCTCTTCTCTCGATAGACACCGAGACCGACGCCGCTGCTATCCAGTACGACTACGGTGTTGACGACCCATCTCTCTTGCCAGAGCAACCAGGCAAGCCCCCCCCCCCTTGATCACCAGATATCGCCTATTCTTCTCTACTGCTTGCATTAGAGTAGTGTAGCCTGTTACTGCTTTCAGTTAATCCTATACTGCGGCATAGCCTGTCCTTGCTACTACTGTTGTTACCTTTACCTGCTATTCAACTGCTTAGTATAGGATGCTAGTGTTCCATCAGTGGCCCTACACTCTTGTCCTTCTGCCATGCTATACTACTGGGCCGTGATCACTTCGGGAGGTGATCACGGGCATATGCTATATACTTTACACTGTTACTTTACATGCGGTACTGTTCGGAGATGGGGGCTGAAGGGGCAGGTGGTTCCATCCAGGTAGAGGTGGGCCTGGGTTCCCGACGGCCCCCGACTATTACTTTGTGGCGGAGCGACAGGGCAGGTTCAGACCACCTAGGAGAGAGGTGGGCCTGGCCCTGGTCGGCGTTCGCGGATACTTAACACGCTTAACAAGATATGGGTATTTGATCTGAGTTTGGCCATTTGGTCTATACGCACTAACCATCTACGCGGGAGTAGTTATGGGTATCCCGGCGTTGTGGTATCAGCCGAAGCCTTCGTGACGTCAGCGACTGAGTGGCGCGCGCCGGATTGGACTGGAAAGCCACTAGGCTAGGTCTGCTTCCGGCCGCGTACGCAACGTGCAGGTGTGCAAAGGGCGATGGGCCCAGACCCCTGTGCCATAGGATTTAGACCGGCGTGCGGACCTCTCTGTTGTGCCTAGGTAGGGCTGCGACGTGTTGATCTTCCGAGGCCGGGCATGACCCAGAAAAGTGTGTCCGGCCAAATGGGATCGAGCGTGTTGGGGTATGTGGTGCACCCCTGCAGGGAAGTTTATCTATTCGAATAGCCGTGTCCCTCGGTAAAAGGATGACCCGGAGTTGTACTTTGACCTTATGACAACTAGAACCGGATACTTAATAAAACACACCCTTCCAAGTGCCAGATACAACCGGTGATCGCTCTCTCACAGGGCGACGAGGGGGGGATCATCGGTTAGGATTATGCTATGCGATGCTACTTGGAGGACTTCAGTCTACTCTCTTCTACATGCTGCAAGACGGAGGTTACCAGAAGCGTAGTCTTCGAAAGAACTAGCTATCCCCCTCTTATTCCGGCATTCTGCAGTTCAGTCCACATATGATACCCTTATTCCATTTGATACCAATGCATACATATGTAGTGTAGCTCCTTGCTTGCGAGTACTTTGGATGAGTACTCACGGTTGCTTTCTCCTTCTTTTCCCCCATCCCCTCTACCTGGTTGTCGCAACCAGATGTTGGAGCCCAGGAGCCAGACGCCACCGTCGACGACGACTCCTACTAGACCGGAGGTGCCTACTACTACGTGCTGCCCGCTGACGACGACCAGGAGTAGTTTAGGAGGATCGCAGGCAGGAGGCCTGCGCCTCTTTTGATCTGTATCCCAGTTTGTTCTAGCCTTCTTAAGGCAAACTTGTTTATCTTATGTCTGTACTCAGATATTGCTGCTTCCGCTGACTCGTCTATGATCGAGCTCTTGTATTCGAGACCTCGAGGCCCCTGGCTTGTAATATGATGCTTGTATGACTTTTTTTTATTTTTAGAGTTGTGTTGTGATATCTTCCCGTGAGTCCCTGATCTTGATCGTACACGTTTGCGTGTATGATTAGTGTGCGGTTAAATCGGGGGCGTCACAAGTAGAAGGTGTCGAAGTTGTAGATACTTGGTTGTATGCGCCATAGGTCTTGGCAGAGTACTTGAAGTCATCTTGTACTTGTCTCTCCGCCTTGGTCGCTTGGTGGACTAGCTCAAGGAGGCTAGAGTAAGGTTGGAAGTAGGCAATCTTCTTTATTGGGTGATTGAGTCCATTCAAGAAGCACGCCATAGTTTGCTCGTCATCCTCCTTGACATTGCTCGTATGATGGCAATCTCCATCTCTTGGTAGTATTCTTCCATTGTCTTTGTGCCTTGCTTCAAAAGTTGCAACTTCTTGAAGAGATCAAGGCTATAGTGTGTAGGCTCGAAGCGTGCCCTCGTGACATCCTTCATTTGTGTCCAGGTAGTGATGGATGGTTCGCCTTTATCCATACATCACGCGATCACTTGTTCCCACCCAATTAGGACATAGTCTTGAAATTTGAGGGAGGCCATGGCGATTTTCTTCTCCACTTCATAATTGTGAAGATGGAATATTGTCGACCTTCTATTGCCCATGAGAGATATTCTTCGGGATCGGTGCTTCCGGAGAACTTCGGCATGGTGAACTTGATCTTGTCGTAGCATGGTTCTTCATCACAGTGACGATGGTGATGTCGCTCTTGGCGTGGAGGAGGGTCCTCAATTCCTCACTTCGCTTGATGTGCTTGACGTTGAGGCCGAGGGATTCGTGCCTGGTTCCTCCTTTCTTGTTGCTCCTCAAGGCGAGTGGCTTCATCTTGTTGCTCTCGATGGAGCGCTTCTTGTTAGCTGTTCGATGAGTTTTTATGCACTATTGCATAAAAACTATTTTGTTTTAATGAGTATTGATGCAAGCTATATAAGCAAAGGCAATCTATAATGCAAACGCAAAATTCATTGGCATGGCATGTACCCACTCACGTACTTCCACATGCACATGCATGAAATATGGAGCAACTAATGTGCACATGCATGTAGGCTACCTAGCTGACATGCATTCTTATATATTCTTGTATTTGTATACTGAAAAGCTCGCATACGTACCTAAATAACACATGTGTATATATAGCATATACATACATATTCTAGTATCTTCGTCCGCCCGGCAAGCAAGCAAGTATACGTCCCCAAATACTTCCATAATAGCCAGCTAGCCAATATGCTCACGATGCCTTGATCGATGGATTTGCTAGATTTGGAATGCGTACATCAGAAAGAAGGAAAGCTAGCACGTTTGGAAAGACCCACGGGTGGATGTGTGTACAACGCATATTTATTTTGCAGCCATGTGTGTCAAGAACATATTTTGTGGGATTAAGGAAAGTAGTCGGAGCATGTACAATGAATAGACAAGTTCCTCCCAAGGAGGCAGCCGATGGCATCAACTTGGACGAGGGGAAGCTGACCCGGCGCCCTGGTATATAAGTATAGCACCATAGAGAGGACCAGAGGGACCCGGCCGACCACACAGAAACACACCAAGTGCAAACATCCAGGCGGTGGCGTCAAGCGCAAGTGCAAAGTAGGAAGTAGGAAGCGCCCACGCGCGGTGAAGTGGCCTGGTAGTCCTGGTCTCGTGGTGGCGGTGGCGACGATTTGCTAGAGGATGCTGCTGCTGTTGCATCTAAGAACAGGAAGCGCACCACCCCATGGATACAAGCTGCCATGGAACGCATCCGCAGGCTTGCAATGCATCCGTATGCAACAGCTAGCGTGTCCCCCTCTTTTACTTCTTCTATGGTACTTGCATTCTTTTTCTTAACAGGTTTTATGGTAGACAAGTCACGCACCAAAGAGAAGACCAGATCGCACACAGCTAATAGAGACGCGCCTAGGGCGGCGGCATGTACGGCGGCCTCGCACGCGATGGTGCATGTACATGTGAGGAGACCGACGAGAGGACCCGGAGGTGGCGAGCAACATGCTTGACGGAGATTGCCACGGACGATGCGGTGCTCATCTCGTACCAGGAGCAGTTGAGGCGGCGGACGACGTGCCCAACGGACGTGGCCACGGATGAAGCAGCGCTCTTCTCGTACCAGGTGTTTTGGAGGTGTGAAAGGTCGAGAAGAGGGGTCTAGAGGGGGTGATTAGACTCTTAATAAGTAAAAGTAGTAGTTTTTCTTTTACTTCAAGTTAAGGTTGAGTTTAGCACATGTTAAAGGGCTCATAATACATTTTACACAAGCATAGCAAGAGTATATGTAGCGGAAAGAGTAAAGCATGCAAGTGCTTTAATGTAAAAGATATGGGAATGAGAATGAGAAAACACAATGCAGATGCGGAGAATTTTGTCGTCGCTCCGATAAGTGGTGCTATCATGCGTCCACATTGGTGGAGACTTCAACCCA
Organism: Triticum monococcum; assembly: GCA_034509565.1. Taxonomy (NCBI): domain Eukaryota; kingdom Viridiplantae; phylum Streptophyta; class Magnoliopsida; order Poales; family Poaceae; genus Triticum; species Triticum monococcum. Next base: position 300,263,173 of record CM067844.1, on the reverse strand, counting down.
CGGAGGGTAATGGCTGCATGAGTCCATAGAGGGATCCACCCACGAAGGGTTCACAAAGAAGCAACCTTGTCTATTCCACTATGGCTTACATCCACGAAGGACTAGCCTCACTCGGGTAGATCTTCACGAAGTAGGTGACCTCCTTGCCCTTAAAAACTCCTTGATTCAATTCCACATGATATTGGATCGTACCAAGTGACACCTAACCAATCTAGGAGATACCACTCTCCAAAAGGTAATAGATGTTGTGTTGGTAATGAACTCATTGCTCTTATGCTTCAAATGATAGTCTCTTCAACATTCAAACTCTCTCTCTCTCTCTCTCTCATAGATTTGGCTTCGGTAGGAGAAGGATTGGAGTGGAAAGCAACTTGAAGACACTAGAAATCAAGGTTCAAATGGTAGGAATGGAATCTCTTGATCTCAACACATGAGCAGGTGGTTCTCTTAGAAAATGAATGGAGGAAGTTGTGTTTCATTCTGATGGCTCTCTTATTGAGTAAGAGGGGCGGAGGGGTATAAATAGCCTCCACACGAAATCCAACCATTACACAAGTTTGACCAAACTCGGTGGCACCGGTTGTAATTCTCGGTGGGACTGACCTAGGCCAAAGATATGAACATTAGAGGTCTCTATGTGAGCGACTGGATCATTTCGGTGGGACCAAAGTGCAATGGCAAAGGCAGAACTCCGTTTCACTAATTCAGATCAGTTTCACTTGGTGATTCCGAAATGAAGTGATTTCATCACAGAAACTTGGTAAAGCCATCACGGTGTAACCAAGAGCCATTTCGGTTAGACCATAATGCTAGGGTTTTGGCTGTGGTAGTAGGAGGGTCATCTCGGTGGGTAGGGTGAGACAAAATCAGAGAAAACTATAAAATCATAGCACACTAACTTATAATAAGAATAAACAGACCACATATCTCTCCCCTCTTAGATACATGTAAATTTCTCTCCTCTTATGATAGTGCATCTCTCTCTTCCTTTCTTAGAAGAGGTTTATGAATAAGCTTTGGTGTGCATATCTCTCCCCCTTTGATATCAATTTCCAAGAAGGGTAAGCTCCAAGGTTGTGAGTCAAGTGAGTATGGTCCTGGAGAAGCACAACTAGGCATAGTGTAGCTTTATGCAGATAGAGGAAAAAGAATCATTGAGTGGAGTTGGAAAGAATGAATAAGTAGATTTGGCAAAATATTCTTTCAGCTGTGAAATAGGCGACTCCTATTGATTCCGATTGGTGAACCCGAGATTGAGGAATCACAAATAGAACACATCGATGGAACCGAGTGAGTCTGGTTCCGTGGAACCGATGAACCGGGTGCAGGGTTTAATTGCACTTCTGTGTGACCGACGGGTTCATATCAGAGAGACCGAGTTCGGCCCATAAGAAAAAATGTCAACTCATCTCACTTACAATAGAGTTCTCACAAAGATTTTTAGGGAATTCAAATAGGATTTGCAATGAATTTACCAAAGTCTAACTACAAGAGAAAGAACACAAATAAAATAAAGAGAAGAAATCTAGATGAATGTTTTTTTGATTTAAAAGAAGAAGGCACTCTAGCAAAAGAAATGCAACTACGAAAAGAAAACACTAAAGGACTTCATCTAGAGAGGGGTCGGCGACAAAGTCACCTATGTTAGAGTATATTGACTTAAGAGTCAAGTGAGATCACTTGATCATAGGTCATACTCATCGTTAAGCTCAAAATGGGGTTACCATTTTTCATTTAGCGTTTCAATATTCACATCTTGTTGAGTTTCTTTGTCTCATGACTTGGAGCAAAGCTTCTCTAAGATGTGAGGACATACCTTGGGTTTGTTGTTGAACTTGATCACATAGTTAAACTTGCAGTGGATGTTCATATGAATTGAATTGGGAGCATTCCTTACACATTTGAAGCTCATCTTCCTACATGGGTTAGTCTTGCAAGGAACAACATCCATTTATCCAATTTGACAAGAGTGAAATCCATCATGAAGAAGTTGTCAAAGGATATATTGAGTGTGTTTTTGTTCCTTGAACACAACAACCAAAGTGAAGATACTTGGTCATGACAAGATTGCTCATGATACGAGTGATTTGCAATCTTGTGGAATGAAGCTCACCCAAGTACCTATAAGGGGTTAGATGCAACACGAGGGTGAAAATGTATCCAAGACATATGACTATCATCATAAGAAAAATATCAAGGATTAGTTATATGGGCTCATCCCTTGCATGCATCCAAAGGAGTCTCCTCCAAATTTGAGGCACCAATGATATTCAATTCACTTCTCAAGCGGCAACATATCTTCTCATAAAGAGGTTTGGTGAAGATATCCGCCAATTGTTTGTCGGTACGAACATGCTTAAGGTTTACGTCACCTTTAGTAATATTATGGTGAATGAAATGGTGACGAACCTCGATATTATTAGTTCAAGAATGTTGCATGGGATTGTGTGTAATCTTAATATAACTCTCATTGTCACAAAGTAATGGAACATGTCTCACATATATCCCATAATCTTTGAGAGTTTGGGTCATCCAAAATAATTGTGCACAACATGATCCTGTGGCTATGTATTCCACTTCAGCGGTGGATAATGATATTGTGTTTTGTTTCCTGGAGGACCAAAACACAAGGGATCTACCAAGAAACTGACATGTACCCGAAGTGGATTTTCTATCAACCTTGTCACCGGCATAGTCCGAGTCGGAATAGCCAACAAGATTAAAAGATGACCTCTTAGGGTACCAAATGCCAAAGTTAGGTGTATGAATCAAGTATCTCACTATCACTTTCACGGCCTTAAGATGACATTCTCATGGAGCAGCTTGATACCGTGCACACATGCACACACTTAGCATAATGTTGGGAAGGGAGGCACAAAGATATAGTAGAGAACCAATCATAGATCAGTAAACCTTTTGGACAACCGAATTGCCATCATTAGTCAAGTCAAGATGACCACTAGTAGGCATGAGTGTTTTCATACCTTTGCTTTCTTGCATGTTGAATTTCTTGAATAGATCTTTGGTGTACTTTGTTTGTGAGACAAAGGTACCTTCCCTAGTTTGCTTGATTTGCAAATCAAGCAAAAATTTGAGTTCACTCATCATAGACATCTCAAACTTCTTCGACATCAACCTTCATAATTTCACACTAAAATGGGGGTTAGTAGAACGAAATAAGATATCATAATATAGATTTGGCACACAAATAATTCTCCATTAACCCTTTTAGTGAAAAGAGTTGAATCAATCTTCCCAATTTCAAAACCTTTCTCAATAAGAAACTTAGTCAAGCATTTATACCAAGCTCTAGGGGCTTGTTTGAGGCCATAAAGAGCATTATGAAGTTTGCAAACATGATCAGGTTTCTTGGGATTAACAAAACTGGGTGGTTGTTTAAGATAAACTTCCTCCTTAATTTCACCATTTAAAAAGGCACTTTTAATATCCATTTGATATAGAGTGATATCATGGTGATTGGCATAAGCAAGTAAGATGCGAATGGACTCAAGTCTAGAAATTGGGGTGTATGTCTCACCATAGTCCATACCTTTGACTTGTGTGTAGCCTTGAGCAACGAGACGATCCTTGTTGTGCACCACTTGTCCATGCACATATTGCTTATTCCAAAACACCCATTTTGTTCCAATGATGTTTTGATCATCCTTGCCCTTCTCAACCAATGTCCACACTTGGTTTCTCTCAAAGTTGTGTAGCTCCTCATGCTTAAAGTTTATCCAATCTGGATCTTCAAGGGCTTCATCCACCTTCGTAGGTTAAATGCTTGAGATGAATGGGTAATGTTCACAAAAGTTAGCCAAGCGAGTTTTAGAGCAAGTGATTCTCCCGGTGTTGATGTCGTCGAGGATTTTCTCATTGGGATGATTCTCTGTGACTCTTACTCTAACTCATGAGAGATTTTGCTTGGTTTGTGGTGGAACATCCTCATAATCATATTCTTCTTCTTTGTTGTTGTTGGAATATAGTTGTTCTCTTGTGGTGGGGGAGAAGGACGTCGAGGTGGAACATCTTGATGTACTTCCTCATTTCCTTTGTCTTGGTGAGTTCCACTTGTGGATGCCTCCATGTCAACTTGTGGTTCACCTTGCTGTGAAGTAGAAGATTTCACTTGAATAGACGAAGTGCTCTCCTTCACCTCCGCCGGGTGTTAAATCTTGAATTGCTTCTGAGGGATCTTTGTCTCCTACATCAGTTGGCAATTGCTCTACTTGCGAGCCATTAGATTCATCAAACTTCACATCTACCGTCTCTTCAACCTTCCAGGTGAAATTGTTGTAGACATGATAAGTCTGAGAGTTTGAGCCATAACCAAGTAGGAAACCTTCATGAGATTTAGGAGAAAATATCGAACAACGATGCTTGTCAAGAATGTAACAATTTCAGCCAAATACTCGAAAGTATCCAGCTTGGGGTTTGATACCAGTGAGTAGCTCGTATGCCCTTTTACCGAGAGGCTTGTGAAGGTAAAGTGTCTTAGCATATCCTATTCATCTAGCATCATTGTCGCCATGTCGATTTTATTGAGGTGTGTACATAGCCGAGAACTCACGTGAGATGCCTTCTTTGTCAAGAAAGGTACCTACATTGGCATTCTTGAACTCTGTTCCATTGTCGCTTTGAACGTTCTTGATCTTCACTTCAAACTAAGTTTGGGCCTTCCTGGCGAAGTTCTTGAAGATCTTTTGTACCTGAGACTTGTCATCCAGAAAGAACACCCACATAAATCTTGAATAATCATCAATAATGACCAAACCAAAACAGTTGCCACCAAGGCTAATATAAGCATTGGGACCGAAGAGATCCATATGAAGTAGCTTAAGTGGTCTTCTCGTGCTGATGATGTTCTTCACGGGATGACTTTCTATATATATAGGATTTTTCAGTGCTGGAATCATGCAAAGATGGCACTCAGGGGGGCATTACTCACCAGGGCGCGCTGGTGGGGTTGGCGCATCCTGGTGGCATGTGGGCAGCAGGAGCCCACCTCTGGTGGTTCGTTGCTCCATTGTTTCTGTTTTCTTCCAAAAAAGTCCTCAAAAAGTTTCATCCAATTCCGAGAACATTTATTTCTGCACAAAAAATAACACCATGGTAGTTCTGCTGAAAACAACATCAGTCCGGCTTATTCCATTCAAATCATACCAAAACCATATAAAATTGTTGGAAACATGGCATGAATACTTCATACATTATAAATACGTTGGACACGCATCAGGATCCCCAAGCTTATAAATTTCCAATCTGCCACATAACCGTGGGCACGGCTCTCGCAAAGATTAAACACTGTAGGGGTGTCCCGACTTAGTCCATCACAAAGTCTCACGATCCGCAAGGAAAATCCTCCATTTCGGAACAACCCGATCAAGCTCGGAATCCCGGTTCACAAGATATTTTGACAATTGTAAAATAAAACTAGCAAGACCTCTTGACATGCCGACACCCTGATAGGAGCCGCACGTATCTCGTCTCAGGCCACGATCCGATGGGACAAGATACGAGTAAAACCAATCCTCGAGTTTCCTCGTTGTGGCCATGTAGGCCGCCCGTTTTGGACCAACACTCATCAGGAGCACTGGCCCGTGTTGTTGATTAATTATGCTCGGGGTCCGAAAAGTCCATATACAAGTTTTAGTTGTTATTAGGCAAATGGTAAAACCAAAGTTGGGCCTTCCTGGAAAAGTTTTATTCAAAGCAAACTATCAAGGGGCGCATAAATCCCGACCGTGTTGGGAACGCAAAATCAAGGAACATAACACTGGTATGATGAGAACTAAGACAGCAACAGTGGAACAAAACACCAAGAAAAAGGCCAAGCCTTCCACCCTTTGGCAAGTATATAGATGCATTAACTAAATAAGATATATTGTGATATACCATGATATCCATGTCCCAACATGGAACAAACTGAAACTGCACCTGCAACTAGCAATGCTATAAGAGGGGTTGAGCAAAGCAGCAACATAGCCAAACAACGGTTTGCTGGGATGGTGAAAAAGGTTAGAGGCTTATCATGGAAATTTGGGAGGCTTGATAAACAAGTGGTAGGTAGCGTGACATAGCGATAGCATTGAGACAACTAGAAAGCAAAGATAGTAGTGGTATCCAAGGTAACAGTCATCTTGCCTAAAATCCCGCTAGGAAGAAGATCAAATCCATGAAGTAGACGAACGGACGTAGTCGAACGAATCCTCACTATCGCAACATTACCAGAACTATTGAGAAGAAGCAACATTGGAAAGAAGCAAACAACTGGGTAAACCAACAAGCATAACACGGCATGATGCACAAGCAAGTATGATTCATGTCCGGTTTAAATAGGCATGGCATGGCAAAGTGCAACAAACAATACTGCCAATTAAGTGGAACCCAATATGCAATGAGTTGCATATTAACGAACCCCCACATTCAATTGTTTAGTTTAATCTCGTTAAGAACCCAACCAGTTTAAATGTTCTTAACATGGCAGGTGGTGAAGCATAAGTAAACTAGCTATTTAGGCAAGTTTAAATGAGGCCGAAAACAACAGACAACAATTCCGGAAAATCTCCATGTGCAAATTTTGGATTTGTTCCTGTTCTACCTAAACCATATTTTAGAGGTGTTAAACTAGAAGAGTAAGTGCACCATGTTAATATATTCATTTTTCCTCCCCATTTACATATAAAGTTCATTTAGTTCCGAGCTACGGTTATTAAGTTATGGGGTAAATCATTTTAGCATGTCATTTATGCAAATTTTAACAAACAAAAAGTTTAAACATTTTTAACATGGATGGAAGTTGCAAATTATGAAACTAGATGAAATTCTAAGCATTTTACATATAAAGTTTATTTTATCCGATGCGCGGTTGTTTAGTTATTAAATGCATGAACTTGAGGGTGTAATCTATAAAATAGGTTTTCTTCAGATGAATGGATAAATCCATCTTGTGGAAAAAACATGTGTCGGCCCGAAATCTGGATCGAACTGGGCTGCTCACCATTGGGACGAGCCCTGGTCGGTGAAGGCATAAGGCTGAGTAGCGGCGCGAGGGGGGGGGGGCTGGGCCCTGGCTGGGTGATGCGGTGGCCCACGCGACAGGGCATGGTGCGTGCGCTGTGAACGGGCGGTAATGCGAGGCGGCTCAGGCGGAGTCAACGGGCACGATCGTCGACCTCCTGATCTAACCCGTTAGGAAGAAGTAGGATGGCGGCAGGTGGGCGGAGCTATGCCCCAGGAATGGTAGTGCGGCGACGAGATCCGGCCAGGAACGTTCATGGCTAGAGGAGGAAGTAGATCTAGTCGGATTTGAGGCGGGGAAGGGCGCGGATGGCCTTGAAGGTCGATAGTGCCTACTGCTCATTGCAGGGGAAGTAGAGGACGACGACGGACTTGGCACGAGCTTCTAGCGACTCCAGGTGATGGAGGACAAGGAGGAGGGCGCAGGAATGGAGGCAGGGCACAGATCTGGCCGTGGTTGGGACTTCGGTGGTGGAAAATTCGACGCGGTGGCCATGGCGACGTTCTTGTGCACCAGAGTGAGAGAGAGGAAACAAAGTGAAAGAGAGAGGGGTCCAAAGGGAATCGACATGGGAAGGAGGAGGCATCAGGGAGATGGTGCCTGGTCCTGTAGGTGGCCGGGGATGCGTCGGACGGGAGGCGTCGGGTCTGCTGGCAGACGAGCACCAGCTCGGGGAGCTCCTACTTGGGCCTGACCACGCAAGGGGGCATGGTGCTGTGGCCATGAGAGAGCAAAGAGGCGGGCACTAGTTGGCTGGTGGCTGAAACCAAGGTGGATGCGGGATGGATCCCGAGGAAGACGAGATAGGAGGGGTGCCGGCGGCGGCTAGGAGGAACCCTAGAAATTAGGTGTAACGCCCAAGATGCGGCTATATCTCCCACGTGTCGAGGCACGAGTTAGAGGCATAACAACATTTTGGTTTTGTTGCAAGAAGGGTCATCTTCACACAATCCCATGTACATGAACAAGGATAAATAAATAGTTGTGTTACAATCGCCACGTCACACAATGCTCAAATAAATCATACATCAATCATAGTACACACATAGTCCGACTACGGATGGATCCAAATGAAAAGAAGACAACCCCAAATGCTAAATCCCGATCGTCCCAACTGGGCACCACTACTGATCATCCAGAAAAGACACATAGTAATGGCCAAGGTCCTCGTCGAACTCCCACTTGAGTTCAGTGGCATCACCTGCACTGGTATCACGGGCTCCTACAAGTGTTTTGGTAGTATCTGTAAGTCACGAGGACTCAACAATCTCAAAACCCGCGAGATCAAGACTATTTAAGCTTATGTGTAGGATGTGGTTATGAGGTGTAGTTGCAGCAAGCACTAAGCAAATATGGTGGCTAACATATGAGTACAAGAGTAAGATGAGATACTATGCAATGGTTGTAAGCTAGAAGCGATCAAGAAGTGAAACTGAGCTACTTATGTTCATACATAACCCCACCGTGTTCACTTCCCGAACTCCACCGAAAAGAGACCATCACGGCTACACGCGGTTGATGCATTTTAATTAAGTCAAGTGTCAAGTTCTCTACAAGCGGGTATTAACAAATTCCCATCTGCCACATCACTGCGGGCACGGCTCTCGAAAGTTTATACCCTGCAGGGGTATCCCAACTTAGCCTATCACAAGGTCTCACGATCAACGAAGGATATTCCTTCTCCCGGAATCACCCAATCAGTCTCGGAATCCCGGTTACAAGACATTTCGGCAATGGTAAAACAAGACCGGCAAGACTGCCCGATGTGCCGACAAATCCCGATAGGAGTCGCACGTATCTCGTTCTCAGGGCACACCAGATGAGACATCCTACGAGTAAAACCAACCCTCGAGTTTCCCCGAGGTGGCCCCGTAGTCTACTCAGTTCGGACCAACACTCAGAGGAGCACTGGCCCAGGGGGTTGAATTAAGATAATCCTCGGGTTAATTACTCCCTAGGCAAATTTTAGTTTTTATTAAGAAACTGGTAAAACCAAGGTTGGGCCTTGCTCGAGGAGTTTTATTCAAAGCGAACTGTCAAGGGGGTCCCATAACCCCAACCGCGTAAGGAACACAAAATCAAGGAACATAACAGCGATATGATGGAAACTAGGGTGGCAAGAGTGGAACAAAACACCGAGCAAAAGGCTAAGCCTTCCACCCTTTGCCAAGTATATAGATGCATTAATTAAATAAGAGATATTGTGATATTGTAGCGACCTGACCCGAATGGATCAAGTCTCTATGCTTATGTGTCATCCCTGGATCAGTATGCTGACACACACAGTACTCGAAGGATTTATAACAGAGGTAAATCACATGTATAAAGTAACGTAAATACTATTACCTCAATCCATATAGCAGAAGCAACAAGGTTGTGGATTCCCATCAACACCAATGGCAAAGTTGAGTGTAGAAATCATAACCCTAACGTATCACTTACTCGTCGTAAGAAACCTGCAACATGAGACGTTGCAGCCCGAAAACGGGTCAGTACATTGAATGTACTGGCAAATTCACACCATAGAGAATGATGAATAAAGGCTATCACTACATGCATATTTGGCTAATGGAAAAGCTCTATGGTTATAAGGTTTTTGCGAAAAGCCAATTTTTCCCTACTACAAAGGAATAAATTTTATTTAGCTATCATGGTGGTTGTTAAACATTGAGAATGGTTGACAGCATTCTCAATCCCAATTAAAAGTAATCATTAAAACCCAATAATTTAATTAAAGTAACATGATGAGATCAACAGGATAATCCAAGAACTAGATACTCAAGATGTCCATAACCGGGGACACGGCTAATCATGATTAGTTTGTATACTCTGCAGAGGTTTGTGCACTTTTCCCCACAAGACTCGATCGCCTCCGTTTGGTTTCTCGCACTACATGGTGTTTGAGAAACGGATGACCGAGACATAGTCTTTCAGAAGCGCTAGCACCTTACGTTGGATAGACCGGTACACCTACTTTCCCCTACATCTGCTAGTCTACCCTGTAAGAGTTCGCACGACTTAGTCAACTATGCCAGAGCCCATAATGGCTTGTGGCTGCACATGTAAGTATTTAGCATGAAAGATCTTATGATCCCTTTGAGCCTGGGTGGCGGTCCAAAAAAACAGGCAAGTCCTGATAGACATCAGGTGCCTCAATCCACCCAGATGTGTGTTTAAGTTGCCACCTTAGATAAACCATTAAAATTATCAATCTCACATCTGTCATGGATATCACTCACCCAATCCACGTCTACTAGCATAGCATGGCATAATAAGCAAACGTAGAAGTAACTCCCAAAGGTTTCATAGTAACAGGTAATAGGTACTACCTCATCTACTTCCCATCCCACAATTTAATTAGATCCTAAACATGCAATGTGTGAGGATTGATCTAATGCAATAAAACTGGGTTGTAGAAAAAGTATGATCAAAGTGTGAACTTGCCTGCAATGTTGATGAAGATGATGCGCACTCAAAACTCTTGATAGATCTACTCGTCACACTCCGGTCAATCTATCGTAATCAAGCATTTGTAACAACACAATAAGTACTCATCTAAAGCACAGGTAAAACTCGAACAAGATATCGAACCAGATAGTTCAACTTAAGAACTCCGGTTGAGAAGAAAGAAAAGAACCGAACAAAGAAACCGAAAACAAACGGCGGAAAACAACTCGGTTCTAGCAAGTTGAAACTAGGTCAAATTTTACCGTAGCAAAACTTAGTGAAAGTTGATTAGTCGGAACGGCGGTTTCGAAATGAAACTCCAGGCGCTTGAATCACCTGATTCCGATAAACGAGCGATAAAATAGACTAAAAAGAAGATCGGATCTGAGATCGCGATCGCAAAATAAATCCGACAAAAAGAAAAGGAGGAACGGTTGAACGAACGGACATTCGTTAACCTAGAAGAATAATCCGGGGATCACATTCGTTAGGACGAACGGTCCGGCGAACGATCTTGGGCAACTAAATCAGAAAAGAGATCGGAACCGATCTAGGGTTTCGGAGAAGAAATCGAAACGAAAAACCGATCTAGAAAACCGGAACGGTTTAGCGAAGAACTGGAAAGAAAACGAATCGAAAGAAACAGAACGATCTAGAAGAAAACCGATCTGAGGGAAAAGAAGAGACGCGGCACGGTACCTCCGGCGAGGTCTCTGGCGAATGGGGGCTCCGGCGGCGGTGGCGGTGACGCATGGCGGCGGTGGCGCGGTGACGCATGGCGGCGGCGGCGGTGTATGACGGCGGCGGCGGCACTAGGGCGCGGGGTGGCGGCGTTGGGCGCGGCGTGGTGTAGGGCGCGGCGCGGCACGGTTGAGGGCGCGGCTTGGAGAAGAGAGGGGCTTGGGATTTTGTGTGGGGAGAGGGGGGGTGTGTGGGTATTTATATTGGGGAGGGGAGAGAAAACTTGGTGTAGGGATCAAGGAAATAGACTAGGATTAGGAATAGAAAAAGAGGAAAGAGATCTAGAAAAAAACAAACGTAGATGAATCCTACTAGGAAACTAAAAAGGAAACGGCGGCGGCTCCCTGGCGCTGCGCCTGGCACCTGGGCACTAGGCGGCGCTAGCGATGGCCTTGGCCTGGCCGGCCGCTGGCGGTGCGGTGGCTTGGGCCTTAGGCCCAAGTCGCTGGATCTGATTTTTTTAACAGATTTCACGAGCAGAAAAACTAAAAGAAAACTAACTAAACGGACTCCAAAATTCTAAAGTAAATTTTCCCTGACTCCTAAAAATGAGCCGAACAAAATGAACTTTACTCTGGACCTAAAATACAATTTTCGAAAACGCGCATTTTTCCCTATCCAGATAAACACGCGCAAGAAACACCGGAAAACAAAAATTTGATCTATTTATTAAATCTTCATTTTTCCTAAATTTTGGGAAAGTCATATTATTCCCTCTCATATAATTTGACATCGGAAAAATATTTGAAGATAAAACAAATAAATCAAACGACCCTCTTTTCAAAATTGGAGAAAACTCCCAACTCATATTTCATATAATTTGAAAAAGTCATTTTATCTTCTCTCGTGAAAATCATTGAGTTGCATAGAGTTGCAGAATTGGAAATATTTTTCCAAATGAAATTCAAATGTTTTCAGCACCCCTTGTCATTTCAATAAATGGAAGAAGTCATGTCATCTTCTCTCCAGGGTTTCGTGGTGAAGAGAATTTGAATTTACGAAGATCAAAAAAAGCAAATATGAAAGTTTGGGAAAGTCCTTTTATTCCCTCTCATTTAACTTTCAAAAAGTTTCGAATTCACTCACTTTCAGACAATCAATCAAACAATCAATCAAATCTATCTATTTGTTTATAACATTCCAAAATTTAGAATTTTGGGATGTTACAAACCTACCACCCTTAAAATGAATCTCGTCCTCGAGATTCGGAGAGGCTAGAAAGAAAAGGTTAGGGTTTGGGGGTCTCCTCAAAATACATCGATCATCACATGGTGTATGGGGTGCTACCACCCTTAGAAGCATGGTTACAGCTCCATCGAATCTCATATAGTCCATCCTTATTCTTGACAGTGTCGGTCTTCTCAGATCCTCGAGAAAATTCCTTCTCTTGCTTTTTGGTAGTGGCGTAACCTTTTCCTCAGTTCTTTTGTCCTTTCATCTTGGTAAGGTTATTCCGAGATTGGGTCTTCTTAGCTGATGGGTCTGGCGCCAAACTAAACAACTATCGATATCTCATGGTGGTCAACAATTTATGGTTTCTCCTGCAGGAAATGGGTCTTGGTTGATCCTCACCTTATAACCTACGGTTGGCAAAAGCTTGCCTTCTACAAGGGAAAAATACCTATACCATTCTAAGGTTTAAACAAGGTTTAATATCGCTATCTCTCTACTATAGGTAAGTCACTCAGATTTACCATCCCATATAGCAAGGCGAATAATAAGAGTAAGTCGGTATGGTGATCAATCCATCCCGCACCCAAATCATTACCCTGTATACAGTTTAGCGAATCTCGCATACTAACACTTGGTCATCCTCACAAGCATTGCAGAATTTCTCTTGTCGACGAATCAAGTTCGGATATATCCATAGATTCTGCAAGCCAGACAAGATCTATCGTTCCTTCACAACTCTCAGGTTTTGCGTAACTCCTATTAGATCGCATGTCGATAAAATCGTAACTTCTTCCAGGGTTTTTCCTTCAGCAAGAATGTGCTTGCTTCTTGGAAGGTCCTGGGCCTGTGGGTTATGGCCCATCTCATCACTTGTAGTCCTTGAACTTATCATCGGGCAACTGATCACTATTCCAACTTCCAACTTCCTGTTATTCTTAAATCCATCCAATTATACTGTCTTCCTTCCTTCTATTGGCATCAACTAGGACATGATTACTCAGACTCATCATGGAATTTCCCTTGGTCCATATTTCCAACATCATACCTCCTTTATATCCAATAGTGATTTATCTATTCATCCTCGTGTGACATCCCTCATACCGAGATAAAAACTTATACTTATGAAGTCCATATTCCACTTCGTGGAACATCATTATCCTTTCCAGGGTCAAGCGTCCTTACAGGGGAATATTGGCCATCTCTGCATGGCACTTCTTCCACTCGGAAACGTGAAACACATCATGAACTCCTAACAGTCCTTTAGGTGACTCCAACTTGTTCGCCACTTTTCCCATACGCTCCAAAACTCGGTATGGTCCTACAAATCTCGGGGATAATTTTTCCCTTAACTCCAATATGTTTAACTCCTCGCATAGGGGACATGCGAAGACATGCTTTGTCTCCAATTTCATAGACTACCTCCTTGAGTTTTTGAGTCTATCTAACTCTTCTGTCTGGACTGAGCTACTTTCGGTCTATCTCAAATCAACTTAACCTTCTCTTCTGACTCCTTGATCACATTTGGTCCAAACAACTGGTGGTCTCCATCTTCATCCCACACACTCTTGGGGTATCACTCATATCGAGACAAAACTCGTATTCCTTTTGTCCGAAATCCACTCAGTGGAGTATCCTTATCTTTTCCAGGGGTCAAGGGTTCTTATAGGGTACTACCACCCTTAAAATGCACAAATCTTCCATAGACCATATTTCTCATATCCTCGAAAATGGTCAACATCTTTCCTCATAGAGTAACTCATAAAATCCAAATCAGTACCAACACTGCTAACTTTATTGATTTCTCAAATTATTACAATCTCCTATTTTTCCATTACATGCCTCAGCTCAACACCTCAATATAAAGGAAAAATGTTCTCACTACTACTACTATATTTCTTCTGTCACAAACTCAACTATTTATCACAAGTCACCTGCTCCTTCGGACAATCTCTGGCAAAGTGCCCTGCTTCATTACAACGGAAACATATTACTTCTGATAAGTATCGAGGTTTCCTTTTTGGGCAACTGTTGAGGTAGTGCCCTGACTCCTTGCACCTATAATAGATGATATGACTCAGGTTCCTCCTGGGCTCCAATTCGTTTTCTCTTCCTGGACTTTTCCATTCCAATCAGGGCTTCTATTTCCTGTGGGTCATATTCTACTTCCTCTGTCGGGAATTCTACTAGATCCCCATTCAAACAATTTTGGGAGATGTGTCCTTCTTCTCCACATGAATAGCATGACTTGGTGCAGGGTTTAATTGGTTCCTCTTTCGGTGTGTCCTTCACCTCTTCCTTCATCGCAGGTTCTTCTAAACTGTCCATAAGAGCTCCTTTGATTGCCACTTCCTTCTTCTGGATGGTTCTTTGTACCAAGGGGTAAATGTGACACTGAGCAGGGTAGTGGGTAGTCCCTTCACACAGGAAACAAGTGATCTGCCTAGTTGGGCATTCTTCAGTTGGGTGACTTCCCTCATAGTTAGGACATTCATCCTTGTGTTCTTTATGGTTGTGTCCTATTTCTCCACAAATCTTGCATGCACATGGTTTCCTCATATCCTTTCCATAAGACTTCAACTTCTGGGAAACAAACTGAGACTTTAGCATAGTCAACTTGAATTCTTTCTAAGTGGTTAATCCTTGCCATTCATTGATGGTTTGGTACATCCTCCACCAAGTACCAGCACCTCTTTCAAAACATTGAAGAGCATGCTGGGCCATATCTTTTCCGGCTATAGGGTTGTTCACCATATGATCCTCCATGTTCTGAATCCATCGGTCTGTCTCCAATTGACTCATCGGTCCCGAAAATACAAGCTCATCTCCATTCATCCTCTATTAGGTCCATGGGTTTTGGGGTGAGATAAGAGAGATCAAGAGAGATGCACACAATACAAACAAAGGTTTTGAAAAGACAGGTTTTATTGTGGCTGTCGGAAAAACATCAAACAAATGACAGCTCACAATCATCGCATCTAACATAGGTATATAACAGGGGTTTGGTCTTCTAAAGGTCAGTAAATCTTCAAAGTCATCAACTCTTCCAGTTTTGTTCATGCCTCCAACGGCTTCTTCTCATCGTGCTTGTCTTTCTCAAGTTCTTTTGCCAGATCAACTCTGTTGACGCGAAGTCTCTCGTGACGTCCTTCAATATTCTGGAGTTGCGTTCCAAACTTCTGGTTTCAACATCCTTGGCATGAGCCATGGTCATACTGTCCTTCAGTTCTTGTCAAATCTCCGGTATCTCGAGGTTGTAGCTCCTCCAGCTTGGCTACTTCAACTTCTGGGTCCTAAGTTCTTCACGAAATGCTCCTTGTCTAATACGGCTTCATGGAGCTCCACCTTAACTTCTTGATGTACTACTCTAGATCATGGTGATACACCGACTAAGGTTAAAGCTTTATCTTACTAATAGGTGCTCCATCAGCCTTCTTCCATCAAATCCATTCTGAAGAAATGCATCCTTAACTCAGCACGGTGACAGTAGCATCAGCGGGCGATGACATCACGGATAACCATGTTCCTGCTCTTGTCATTTCCATGATCTTTCATTCCATAGTTGATATCTCCCGCCTTAGGGTTTTCTTTGACAAAACTTCGAGTTCTCAACTCTCCATGTCCCAGTCTTTCTCCCATACACCTTGATCTCGGGTATTGTCAGCTTCCATAGTCTGCCAAGTTCCATAAGTATAGCCTTCCTAGGTCATACAAATCTAGGGATTCTTTAGAGCCTTCAGATTCTCCTAGTCTTCGAAGTCTTCAATAGTTGTAGTTTCCCTGCACGGTAAAATCTTCTTCCTTCTGAAGTGGTCTTAGTTGTGTGATATATTGTACTTCTTGGAATGGTCTCATTAGTCGAATCTTCGTGTGGTCAAAAGGGAAAAGGGGTGTGGTCTCACTAAAGGGAATTTTTGAATAAGCTCAGAAGAGAATAGAGGTAAAGATCTTTTTGAAAGGGAAAGTTGTAGAGAAAATCTTTGCTATGGGCTTGCCTGTTTCTAGGTTCACGTCCTACAGTCAACATGTGTTCTGATACCATATTGTAGCGACCCGACCCGAATGGATCAAGTCTCTGTGCTTATGTGTCATCCCTGGATCAGTATGCTGACACACACAGTACTTGAAGGATTTATAACAGAGGTAAATCACATGTATGAAGTAACGTAAATACTATTACCTCAATCCATATAGTGGAAGCAACAAGGTTGTGGATTCCCATCAACACCAATGGCAAAGTTGAGTGTAGAAATCATAACCCTAACGTATCACTTACTCGTCGTAAGAAACCTGCAACATGATACGTTGCAGCCCGAAAACGGGTCAGTACATTGAATGTACTGGCAAATTCAAACCATAGAGAATGATGAATAAAGGCTATCACTACATGCATATTTGGCTGGTGGAAAAGCTCTATGGTTATAAGGTTTTTGCGAAAAGCCAATTTTTCCCTACTACAAAGGAATAAATTTTATTTAGCTATCATGGTGGTTGTTAAACATTGAGAATGGTTGACAGCATTCTCAATCCCAATTAAAAGTAATCATTAAAACCCAATAATTTAATTAAAGTAACATGATGAGATCAACAGGATAATCCAAGAACTAGATACTCAAGATGTCCATAACCGGGGACACGGCTAATCATGATTAGTTTGTATACTCTGCAGAGGTTGGTGCACTTTTCCCCACAAGACTTGATCGCCTCCGTTTGGTTTCTCGCACTACATGGTGTTTGAGAAACGGATGACCGAGACATAGTCTTTCAGAAGCGCTAGCACCTTACGTTGGATAGACCGGTACACCTACTTTCCCCTACATCTGCTAGTCTACCCTGTAAGAGTTCGCACGACTTAGTCAACTATGCCAGAGCCCATAATGGCTTGTGGCTGCACACGTAAGTATTTAGCATGAAAGATCTTATGATCCCTTTGAGCCTGGGTGGCGGTCCAAAAAAAAACAGGCAAGTCCTGATAGACATCGGGTGCCTCAATCCACCCAGATGTGTGTTTAAGTTTCCACCTTAGATAAACCATTAAAATTATCAATCTCACATCTGTCATGGATATCACTCACCCAATCCACGTCTACTAGCATAGCATGGCATAATAAGCAAACGTAGAAGTAACTCCCAAAGGTTTCATAGTAACAGGTAATAGGTACTACCTCATCTACTTCCCATCCCACAATTTAATTAGATCCTAAACATGCAATGTGTGAGGATTAATCTAATGCAATAAAACTGGGTTGTAGAAAAAGTATGATCAAAGTGTGAACTTGCCTGCAATGTTGATGAAGATGATGCGCACTCAAAACTCTTGATAGATCTACTCGTCACACTCCGGTCAATCTATCGTAATCAAGCATTTGTAACCACACAATAAGTACTCATCTAAAGCACAGGTAAAACTCGAACAAGAGATCGAACCAGATAGTTCAACTTAAGAACTCCGGTTGAGAAGAAAGAAAAGAACCGAACAAAGAAACCAAAAACAAACGGCAGAAAACAACTCGGTTCTAACAAGTTGAAACTAGGTCAAATTTTACCGTAGCAAAACTTAGTTAAAGTTGATTAGTCGGAACGGCGGTTTCGAAACGAAACTCCAGGCGCTTGAATCACCTGATTCCGATAAACGAGCGAGAAAATAGACTAAAAAGAAGATCGGATCTGAGATCGCAATCGCGAAATATATTCGACGAAAAGAAAAAGAGGAACGGTTGAACGAACGAACGTTCGTTAACCTAGAAGAATAGTCCGGGGATCACATTCGTTAGGACGAATGGTCCGGCGAACGATCTCGGGCAACTAAATCAGAAAAGAGATCGGAACCGATCTAGGGTTTCGGAGAAGAAATCGGAACGAAAAACCGATCTAGAAAACCGGAACGGTTTAGCGAAGAATCGAAAAGAAAACGAATTGGAAGAAACGGAACGATCTAGAAGAAAACTGATCCGAGGGAAAAGAAGAGACGCGGCGCGGTACAACCGGCGAGGTCTCCGGCGAACGGGGGCTCCGGCGGCGGCGGCGGTGACGCAGGGCGGTGGCGCGGTGACGCATGGCGGCGGCGGCACTAGGGCGCGGGGTGGCGGCGTTGGGCACTGCGTGGTGTAGGGCGCGCCACGGTGCGGTTGAGGGCACGGCTTGGAGAGGAGAGGGGCTTGGGATTTTCTGTGGGGAGAGGGGGTGTGTGTGGGTATTTATGTTGGGGAGGGGAGAGAAAACTTGGTGTAGGGGTCAAGGAAATAGACTAGGATTAGGAATAGAAAAAGAGGAAAGAGATCTAGAAAAAACGAACGTAGATGAATCCTACTAGGAAACTAAAAAGGAAACGGTGGCGGCTCCCTGGCGCTGCGCCTGGCACCTGGGCACTAGGCGGCGCTAGCGATGGCCTTGGCCTGGCCGGCTGCTGGCGGTGCGGTGGCTTGGGCCTTAGGCCCAAGTCGCTGGATCTGATTTTTTTAACAGATTTCGCATGCAGAAAAACTAAAAGAAAATTAACTAAACGGACTCCAAAATTCTAAAAGTAAATTTTCTCCGACTCCTAAAAATGAGCCGAACAAAATGAACTTTACTCCGGACCTAAAATACAATTTTCGAAAACGCACATTTTTCCCTATCCAGATAAACACGCGCAAGAAACACCAGAAAACAAAAATTTGATCTATTTATTAAATCTTCATTTTTCCTAAATTTTGGGAAAGTCATATTATTCCCTCTCATATAATTTGACATCGGAAAAATATTTGAAGATAAAATAAATAAATCAAACGACCCTCTTTTCAAAATTGGAGAAAACTCCCAACTCATATTTCATATAATTTGAAAAAGTCATTTTATCTTCTCTCGTGAAAATCATTGAGTTGTATAGAGTTGCAGAATTGGAAATATTTTTCCAAATGAAATTCAAATGTTTTCAGCACCCCTTGTCATTTCAATAAATGGAAGAAGTCATGTCATCTTCTCTCCAGGGTTTCGTGGTGAAAAGAATTTGAATTTACGAAGATCAAAAAAAGCAAATATGAAAGTTTGGGAAAGTCCTTTTATTCCCTCTCATTTAACTTTCAAAAAGTTTCGAATTCACTCACTTTCAGACAATCAATCAAACAATCAATCAAATCTATCTATTTATTTATAACATTCCAAAATTTAGAATTTTGGGATGTTACAAACCTACCACCCTTAAAATGAATCTCGTCCTCGAGATTCGGAGAGGCTAGAAAGAAAAGGTTAGGGTTTGGGGGTCTCCTCAAAATCCATCGATCATCACACGGTGTCTGGGGTGCTACCACCCTTAGAAACATGGTTACAGCTCCATCGAATCTCATATAGTCCATCCTTATTCTTGACAGTGTCGGTCTTCTCAGATCCTCGAGAAAATTCCTTCTCTGGCTTTTTGGTAGTGGCGTAACCTTTTCCTCAGTTCTTTTGTCCTTTCATCTTGGTAAGGTTATTCCGAGATTGGGTCTTCTTAGCTGATGGGTCTGGCTCCAAACTAAACAACTATCGATATCTCATGGTGGTCAACAATTTATGGTTTCTTCTGCAGGAAATGGGTCTTGGTTGATCCTCACCTTATAACCTACGGTTGGCAAAAGCTTGCCTTCTACAAGGGAAAAATACCTATACCATTCTAAGGTTTAAACAAGGTTTAATATCGCTATCTCTCTACTATAGGTAAGTCACTCAGATTTACCATCCCATATAGCAAGGCGAATAATAAGAGTAAGTCGGTATGGTGATCAATCCATCCCGCACCCAAATCATTACCCTGTATACAGTTTAGCGAATCTCGCATACTAACACTTGGTCATCCTCACAAGCATTGCAGAATTTCTCTTGTCAACGAATCAAGTTCGGATATATCCATAGATTCTGCAAGCCAGACAAGATCTATCGTTCCTTCACAACTCTCAGGTTTTGCGTAACTCCTATAAGATCGTCTGTCGATAAAATCGTAACTTCTTCCAGGGTTTTTCCTTCAGCAAGAATGTGCTTGCTTCTTGGCAGGTCCTGGGCCTGTGGGTTATGGCCCATCTCATCACTTGTAGTCCTTGAACTTATCATCGGGCAACTGATCACTATTCCAACTTCCAACTTCCTGTTATTCTTAAATCCATCCAATTATACTGTCTTCCTTCCTTCTATTGGCATCAACTAGGACATGATTACTCAGACTCATCATGGAATTTCCCTTGGTCCATATTTCCAACATCATACCTACTTTATATCCAATAGTGATTTATCTATTCATCCTCGTGTGACATCCCTCATACCGAGATAAAAACTTATACTTATGAAGTCCATATTCCACTTCATGGAACATCATTATCCTTTCCAGGGTCAAGCGTCCTTACAGGGGAATATTGGCCATCTCTGCATGGCACTTCTTCCACTCGGAAACGTGAAACACATCATGAACTCCTGACAGTCCTTCGGGTGACTCCAACTTGTTCGCCATTTTTCCCATACGCTCCAAAACTCGGTATGGTCCTACAAATCTCGGGGCTAATTTTTCCCTTAACTCCAATACGTTTAACTCCTCGCATAGGGGACACGCGAAGACATGCTTTGTCTCCAATTTCATAGACTACCTCCTTGAGTTTTTGAGTCTATCTAACTCTTCTGGCTGGACTGAGCTACTTTCAGTCTATCTCAAATCAACTTAACCTTCTCTTCTGACTCCTTGATCACATTTGGTCCAAACAACTGGTGGTCTCCATCTTCATCCCACACACTCTTGGGGTATCACTCATATCGAGACAAAACTCGTATTCCTTTTGTCCGAAATCCACTCAGTGGAGTATCCTTATCTTTTCCAGGGGTCAAGGGTTCTTACAGGGTACTACCACCCTTAAAATGCACAAATCTTCCATAGACCATATTTCTCATATCCTCGAAAATGGTCAACATCTTTCCTCATAGAGTAGCTCATAAAATCCAAATCAGTACCAACACTGCTAACTTTATTGATTTCTCAAATTATTACAATCTCTGGTTTTTCCATTACATGCCTCAACTCAACACCTCAATATAAAGGAAAAATGTTCTCACTACTACTACTATATTTCTTCTGTCACAAACTCAACTATTTATCACAAGTCACCTGCTCCTTCGGACAATCTCTGGCAAAGTGCCCTGCTTCATTACAACGGAAACATATTACTTCTGATAAGTATCGAGGTTTCCTTTTTGGGCAACTGTTGAGGTAGTGCCCTGACTCCTTGCACCTATAATAGATGATATGACTCAGGTTCCTCCTGGGCTCCAATTCGTTTTCTCTTCCTGGACTTTTCCATTCCAATCAGGGCTTCTATTTCCTGTGGGTCATATTCTACTTCCTCTGTCGGGAATTCTACTAGATCCCCATTCAAACAATTTTGGGAGATGTGTCATTCTTCTCCACATGAATAGCATGACTTGGTGCAGGGTTTAATTGGTTCCTCTTTCGGTGTGTCCTTCACCTCTTCCTTCATCGCAGGTTCTTCTAAACTTTCCATAAGAGCTCCTTTCATTGCCTCTTCCTTCTTCTGGATGGTTCTTTGTACCAAGGGGTAAATGTGACACTGAGCAGGGTAGTGGGTAGTCCCTTCACATAAGAAACAAGTGATCTGCCTAGTTGGGCATTCTTCAGTTGGGTGACTTCCTTCATAGTTAGGACATTCATCCTTGTGTTCTTTGTGGTTGTGTCCTATTTCTCCACAAATCTTGCATGCACATGGTTTCCTCATATCCTTTCCATAAGACTTCAACTTCTGGGAAACAAACTGAGACTTTAGCATAGTCAACTTGAATTCTTTCCAAGTGGTTAATCCTTGCCATTCATTGATGGTTTGGTACATCCTCCACCAAGTAGCAGCACCTCTTTCAAAACATTGAAGAGCATGCTGGGTCATATCTTTTCCGGCTATAGGGTTGTTCACCATATGATCCTCCATGTTCTGAATCCATCGGTCTGTCTCCAATTGACTCATCGGTCCCGAAAATACAAGCTCATCTCCATTCATCCTCTATTAGGTCCATGGGTTTTGGGGTGAGATAAGAGAGATCAAGAGAGATGCACACAATACAAACAAAGGTTTTGAAAAGACAGGTTTTATTGTGGCTGTCGGAAAAACATCAAACAAATGACAGCTCACAATCATCGCATCTAACGCAGGAATATAACAGGGGTTTGGTCTTCTAAAGGTCAATAAATCTTCAAAGTCATCAACTCTTCCAGTTTTGTTCATGCCTCCAACGGCTTCTTCTCATCGTGCTTGTCTTTCTCAAGTTCTTTTGCCAGATCAACTCTGTTGACACGAAGTCTCTCATGACGTCCTTCAATATTCTGGAGTTGCGTTCCAAACTTCTGGTTTCAACATCCTTGGCATGAGCCATGGTTATACTGTCCTTCAGTTCTTGTCAAATCTCCGGTATCTCGAGGTTGTAGCTCCTCCAGCTTGGCTACTTCAACTTCTGGGTCCTTCTTCATGAAATGCTCCTTGTCTAATACGGCTTCATGGAGCTCCACCTTAACTTCTTGATGTACTACTCCAGATCCTGGTGATACACCGACTAAGGTTAAAGCTTTATCTTACTAATAGGTGCTCCATGAGCCTTCTTCCATCAAATCCATTCTGAAGAAATGCATCCTTAACTCAGCACGGTGACAGTAGCATCAGCGGGCGATGACATCACGGATAACCATGTTCCTGCTCTTGTCATTTCCATGAGCTTTCATTCCATAGTTGATATCTCCGGCCTTAGGTTTTCCTTGACAAAACTTCGAGTTCTCAACTCTCCATGTCCTGGTCTTTCTCCCATACACCTTGATCTCGGGTATTGTCAGCTTCCATAGTCTGCCAAGTTCCATAAGGATAGCCTTCCTAGGTCATACAAATCTAGGGATTCTTTAGAGCCTTCAGATTCTCCTAGTCTTCGGAGTCTTCAACAGTTATAGTTTCCCTGCACGGGAAAATCTTCTTCCTTCTGAAGTGGTCTTAGTTGTCTGATATATTGTACTTCTTGGAATGGTCTCATCAGTCGAATCTTCGTGTGGTCAAAAGGGAAAAGGGGTGTGGTCTCACTAAAGGGAATTTTTGAATAAGCTCAGAAGAGAATAGAGGTAAAGATCTTTTTGAAAGGGAAAGTTGTAGAGAAAAATATTTGCTATGGGCTTGCCAGTTTCTAGGTTCACGTCCTACAGTCAACATGTGTTCTGATACCATCTTGTAGCGACCCGACCTGAATGGATCAAGTCTCTGTGCTTATGTGTCATCCCTGGATCAGTATGCTGACACACACAGTACTCGAAGGATTTATAACAGAGGTAAATCACATGTATAAAGTAACGTAAATACTATTACCTCAATCCACATAGCGGAAGCAACAAGGTTGTGGATTCCCATCAACACCAATGGCAAACTTGAGTGTAGAAATCATAACCCTAACGTATCACTTACTCGTCGTAAGAAACCTGCAACATGAGACGTTGCAGCCCGAAAACGGGTCAGTACATTGAATGTACTGGCAAATTCACACCATAGAGAATGATGAATAAAGGCTATCACTACATGCATATTTGGCTGGTGGAAAAGCTCTATGGTTATAAGGTTTTTGCGAAAAGCCAATTTTTCCCTACTACAAAGGAATAAATTTTATTTAGCTATCATGGTGGTTGTTAAACATTGAGAATGGTTGACAGCATTCTCAATCCCAATTAAAAGTAATCATTAAAACCCAATAATTTAATTAAAGTAACATGATGAGATCAACAGGATAATCCAAGAACTAGATACTCAAGATGTCCATAACCGGGGACACGGCTAATCATGATTAGTTTGTATACTCTGCAGAGGTTTGTGCCCTTTTCCCCACAAGACTCGATCGCCTCCGTTTGGTTTCTCGCACTACATGGTGTTTGAGAAACGGATGACCGAGACATAGTCTTTCAGAAGCGCTAGCACCTTACGTTGGATAGACCGGTACACCTACTTTCCCCTACATCTGCTAGTCTACCCTGTAAGAGTTCGCACGACTTAGTCAACTATGCCAGAGCCCATAATGGCTTGTGGCTGCACACGTAAGTATTTAGCATGAAAGATCTTATGATCCCTTTGAGCCTGGGTGGCGGTCCAAAAAAAACAGGCAAGTCCTGATAGACATCAGGTGCCTCAATCCACCCAGATGTGTGTTTAAGTTGCCACCTTAGATAAACCATTAAAATTATCAATCTCACATCTGTCATGGATATCACTCACCCAATCCACGTCTACTAGCATAGCATGGCATAATAAGCGAACGTAGAAGTAACTCCCAAAGGTTTCATAGTAACAGGTAATAGGTACTACCTCATCTACTTCCCATCCCATAATTTAATTAGATCCTAAACATGCAATGTGTGAGGATTGATCTAATGCAATAAAACTGGGTTGTAGAAAAAGTATGATCAAAGTGTGAACTTGCCTGCAATGTTGATGAAGATGATGCGCACTCAAAACTCTTGATAGATCTACTCGTCACACTCCGGTCAATCTATCGTAATCAAGCATTTGTAACCACACAATAAGTACTCATCTAAAGCACAGGTAAAACTCGAACAAGAGATCGAACCAGATAGTTCAACTTAAGAACTCCGGTTGAGAAGAAAGAAAAGAACCGAACAAAGAAACCGAAAATAAACGGCGGAAAACAACTCGGTTCTAGCAAGTTGAAACTAGGTCAAATTTACCATAGAAAAACTTAGTTAAAGTTGATTAGTCGGAACGGCGGTTTCGAAATGAAACTCCAGGCGCTTGAATCACCTGATTCCGATAAACGAGCGAGAAAATAGACTAAAAAGAAGATCGGATCTGAGATCGCGATCGCGAAATAAAGCCGACGAAAAGAAAAAGAGGAACGGTTGAACGAACGGACGTTCGTTAACCTAGAAGAATAATCCGGGGATCACGTTCGTTAGGACGAACGGTCCGGCGAACGATCTCGGGCAACTAAATCAGAAAAGAGATCGGAACCGATCTAGGGTTTCGGAGAAGAAATCGGAAGGAAAAACCGATCTAGAAAACCGGAACGGTTTAGCGAAGAATCGGAAAGAAAACGAATCGGAAGAAACGGAACGATCTAGAAGAAAACCGATCCGAGGGAAAAGAAGAGACACGGCGCGGTACCTCCGGCGAGGTCTCCGGCGAACGGGGGTTCCGGCGGCGGCGGCGGTGACGTAGGGCGGCGGCGGCGCGGTGACGCATGGCGGCGGCGGCGGCACTAGGGCGCGGGGTGGCGGCGTTGGGTGCTGCGTGGTGTAGGGCACGCCGCGGTGCGGTTGAGGGTGCGGCTTGGAGAGGAGAGGGGCTTGGGATTTTGTGTGGGGAGAGGGGGGGTGTGTGGGTATTTATATTGGGGAGGTGAGAGAAAACTTGGTGTAGGGGTCAAGGAAATAGACTAGGATTAGGAATAGAAAAAGAGGAAAGAGATCTAGAAAAAAACGAACGTAGATGAATCCTACTAGGAAACTAAAAAGGAAACGGCGGCGGCTCCCTGGCGCTGCGCCTGGCACTTGGGCACTAGGCGGCGCTAGCGATGGCCTTGGCCTGGCCGGCCGCTGGCGGTGCGGTGGCTTGGGCCTTAGGCCCAAGTCGTTGGATCTGATTTTTTTAACAGATTTCGCGCGCAGAAATACTAAAAGAAAAGTAATTAAACGGACTCCAAAATTCTAAAAGTAAATTTTCCCCGACTCCTAGAAATGAGCCGAACAAAATGAACTTTACTCCGGACCTAAAATACAATTTTCGAAAACGCGCATTTTCCCCTATCCAGATAAACACGCGCAAGAAACACCGGAAAACAAAAATTTGATCTATTTATTAAATCTTCATTTTTCCTAAATTTTGGGAAAGTCATATTATTCCCTCTCATATAATTTGACATCGGAAAAATATTTGAAGATAAAATAAATAAATCAAACGACCCTCTTTTCAAAATTGGAGAAAACTCCCAACTCATATTTCATATAATTTGAAAAAGTCATTTTATCTTCTCTCGTGAAAATCATTGAGTTGCATAGAGTTGCAGAATTGGAAATATTTTTCCAAATGAAATTCAAATGTTTTCAGCACCCCTTGTCATTTAAATAAATGGAAGAAGTCATGTCATCTTCTCTCCAGGGTTTCGTGGTGAAAAGAATTTGAATTTACGGAGATCAAAAAAAGCAAATATGAAAGTTTGGGAAAGTCCTTTTATTCCCTCTCATTTAACTTTCAAAAAGTTTCGAATTCACTCACTTTCAGACAATCAATCAAATCTATCTATTTGTTTATAACATTCCAAAATTTAGAATTTTGGGATGTTACAGATATCCCAACATATCCATGTTCCAACATGGAACAACCTGCAAGGCACCTGCAACTAGAAATGCTATAAGAGGGGTCGAGAAAAAGCAGTAACATAGCCAAACAACGGTTTGCTAGGAAGGTGGGTGATACGTCTCCGTCGTATCTAAATTTCCAAACACTTTTGCCCTTGTTTTGGACTCTAACTTGCATGATTTGAATGGAACTAACCCGGACTGACGCTGTTTTCAGCAGAATTGCCATGGTGTTATTTTTGTGCAGAAATAAAAGTTCTCGGATTGACCTGAAAATCAATGCAGCATTATTTTGGAATATATAAGGAATATCGAAAGGAACATCCATGTCAGGGGGTGCCCCACTTGTCCACGAGGGTGGGGGCGCGCCCCCTGCCTCGTGGGCCCCCTAACGCTCCACCGACCTCAACCTGGACTCCATATATTCACTTTCAGGGAGAAAAAAACGAGAGAGAAGGATTCATCATGTTTAACGATACGGAGCCGCCACCAAGCCCTAAACTCTCTCGGGAGGGCTGATTTGGAGTCCGTTCGGGGCTCCGCAGAGGGGAATCCGTTGCCATCGTCATCATCAACCATCCTCCATCACCACTTTCATAATGCTCACCGTCGTGCATGAGTAATTCCATCATAGGCTTGCTGGACCGTGATGGGTTGGATGAGATTTATCATGTAATCGAGTTAGTTTTGTTAGGGTTTGATCCCTAGTATCCACTATGTTCTGAGATTGATGTTGCTATGACTTTTCTATGCTTAATGCTTGTCACTAGGGCCCGAGTGCCATGATTTCAGATCTGAACCTATTATGTTTTCTTCAATATAAGGGAGTTCTTGATCCTATCTTGCAAGTCTATAGTCACCTATTATGTGTTCTGATCTGTTAACCCCGAAGTGACAATAATCCGGATACTTACGAGGACCATAGTTTGAGGAGTTCATGTATTCACTATGTGTTAATGCTTCGCTCCGGTACTCTATTAAAAGGAGGCCTTAATATCCCTTAGTTTCCTCTAGGACCCCGCTGCCATGGAAGGGTAGGACAAAAGATGGCATGCAAGTTCTTTTCCATAAGCACGTATGACTATATTCAGAATACATGCCTACATTACATTGATGAACTGGAGCTAGTTCCGTGTCACCCTAGGTTATGACTGTTACATGATGAACCGCATCCGGCATAATTCTCCATCACCGATCCATTGTCTACAAGCTTTCCATATATTGTTCTTCGCTTATTTACTTTTCCGTTGCTATTGTCATCATCACTATAAAACACCAAAAATATTACTTTTGCTACGGTTACTTTTTGCCACCATTACCACTACTATCATATTACTTTGCTACTAAACACTTTGCTGCACATACTAAGTTTCCAGGTGTGGTTTAATTGACAACTGAGCTGCTAATACTTGAGAATATTCTTTGGCTCCACTTGTGTCAAATCAATAAATTTGGGTTGAATACTCTACCCTCGAAAACTGTTGCGATCCCCTATACTTGTGGGTTATCAAGACTATTTTCTAGCGCCGTTGCCGGGGAGCATAGCTCTACTCTTTGAGTCACTTGGGATTTATATCTGCTTATTATTATGAAGAACTTGAAAGACGTGAAAACAAAAATTTATCCCTCAACTACGAGGGGAGGTAAGGAATCGCCATCTAGCTCTGTACTTGATTCACCTTCTGTTTTGAGTAAGCTCGCGACACCTATACCTGCTTCTTCTATTAATTCTGATATGTCGCATGTTATTGATGATGCCACTTCTGCTATGCATGATACTTATGATGAAACTACTCCTATGCTTGATACTACTGTGCCACTCGGTGAATTTCTTGATGAACAACTTGCTAGGGCTAGAGAGAATGAAATTATTGAAACTGATAACATTGATGAGAGTGATGATGAAGACTCTCCCCCTGGATATGAATTACCTGTTGTGCCTGAGGGCTATGTTATGGATGAAGAAACTGCTAGAGATTTTCTTGCTTGCAATGATAGGAGTGATCTTAAGAAATTATTAGCTAAGCTGAAACAAAAAACTCTGAATGCTAGAATGAAATATGATCATGTTTACGCTACTTCACCTATCTTTGTTACTGATAAAGATTATGAATTCTCTATTGATCCTGAGATGATTACTTTAGTTGAAGCTGATACTTTCTATGGTTATGAATCTGAAACTGTTGTGGCACATCTTACTAAATTAAATGATATAGCCACCCTGTTCACTAATGATGAAAGAACTCGCTACTTTTATATCCTTAAATTATTTCCGTTCTCATTAAAGGGTGATGCTAAGATATGGTTTAATTCTCTTGATCCTAGTTGTGTATATCCCCAGGATATGATTTATTACTTCTCTGCTAAATATTTCCCCGCTCATAAGAAACAAGCTGCTTTAAGGGAAATATATAATTTTGTACAAATTAAAGAAGAGAGTCTCCCACAAGCTTTAGGAGGCTTCTCCAATTACTTAATGCTTTGCATGATCATCCTCTTAAGAAAAATGAAATACTTGATATCTTTTATAATGGACTAACCGATGCTTCCAGAGACCAACTGGATAGTTTTGCTGGTTGTGTTTTCAAGGAAAGAACACCAGATGAAGCTGAAATTCTATTGAATAATATGTTGATTAATGAAAATAATTGGACACTTCCTGATCCAATTCCTGAACCAACTCCTAAGCCAACTCCGAAGAAAAGGGGTATTCTATTTCTCAGTCCTGAAGATATGCAAGAGGCAAAGAAATCTATGAAGGAAAAAGGTATTAAAGCTGAAGATGTTAAGAATTTACCTCCTATTGAAGAAATACATGGTCTTAATTTACCGCCTGTTGAAGAAATACATGGTTTTAACCCATCACCTATTGAAGAAATACATGGTCTTGATAACTCAACACAAGTAGTAAAGGTAAATTCTCTCTATAGATATGGCAAAGCTGAAACCCATTTACTAAGTTTGCTAGCCTCTGCTTGGATGAGTTTGATGACTTTATGGTTAAGCAAGAAAACTTCAATGCCTATTTTGGTAGAGAATTAAAATGCAATGCTGATATGCTTGAACACTTGGGTGATTATATGGCTAATGTTAAAGGTGAACTTAAACTTATTAGTAAACATGCTTCTATGGTTACCACTCAAGTAGAACAAGTACTCAAAGCTCGGAATGATTTGCTTAATGAATTAAATAGTAAGAAAAATTATAATGTTGTTAGAGTTATGACCAGAGGTGGTAAAATGACTCAGGAACCTTTGTATCCTGAGGGCCATCCTAAGAGAATTGAGCAAGATTCTTAGAGAACTAATATAGATGCACCTAGTCCTTCTAAAAGGAAGAAAAAGAAAATTGATAGGACTTTGCATGCTTCTAGTGAACCTGTTATTGACACACCTGAGAATCCTAATGATATCTCTATTGTTGATGCTAAAACACAATCTGGTAATGATCATGAACCTAGTGATAATGTTAATGATGATGTTCATGTTGATGCTCGACCTAGCAATGATAATGATGTAGAAATTGAACCTACTATTGATCTTGATAACCCACAATCAAAGAATCAACATTATGATAAGAGAGACTTTGTTGCTAGGAAGCACGGTAAAGAAACAGAACCATGAGTTCAGAAACCCATGCCTTTTCCTCCTAAACCATCCAAGAAAAAGGATGATGAGGATTTTGAGCGCTCTGCTGAAATGATTAGACCTATCTTCTTGCGTATGTGTTTGACTGATATGCTTAAAATGAACCCTTATGCTAAGTACATGAAAGAAATTGCTACAAATAAAATAAAGATACCGAAAGCTGAAATTTCCACCATGCTTGCTAATTATACTTTTAAAGGTTGAATATCTAAGAAACTAGGAGATCCCGGAGTACCAACTATACCATGCTCCATTAAAAGAAATTATGTTAAAACTTCTTTATGTGATCTTGGAGGCGGTGTTAGTGTTATGCCTCTCTCTTTATGTCATAGACTTGATTTGAATAAGTTGACACCTACTGAAATATCTTTACAAATGGCTGATAAATCAGCTGCTATACTTGTCGGTATTTGTGAGGATGTGCCTGTTGCGGTTGCAAACGTTACTATTTTAACGGACTTTGGTATTCTTGATATTCCCGAGGACGATAGTATGTCTATTATTCTTTGAAGAACCTTTTTGAATACTGTAGGGGCTGTTATTGATTGCACCAAAGGCAATGTCACTTTTCATGTTAATGGTAATGAGCATACGGTACACTTTTCGAGGAAACAACCTCAAGTCCACATTATCAATTCTATTGGAAAAATTCCAACTATTACTATCGGAGGTTTTGAATTTCCTCTTCCTACTGTCAAGAAGAAATATGATATCCTTATTGTTGGGGACATGCATATCCCCGTTGAGGTAACCTAGTGTTATTCGAAAATTCTCTGGTTCCATGTTATTCGGAATGAGTTTGTTAACAAGACCTGATCAACCTTGTTAATGGATTCTTTTTGATGAGCATGAGATGGATGAATTTAGAAAACACAACTCTCTGTACCCTATTTTTTACTTTCTGTTATTTATATTTAATAAAGCAAAAATAGTAATTTTTGTTTGTTTTCTGAATTATCAATGCAATAAAAAATACCCTGAAAATAAAAGTTCTCGTAATGCCCTTAAATTTAAATATGATTTTTTCTGGAATATTTGAGAATATCTGGCACTGACAACACAGCAGGGGGAGCAAGCACCTGGCGACGAGGGTGGAGGGCGGGCCCTAACCCCCTGGGCGCGCCCCTGCCTCATGGGCCCACGGTGGCTCCCCTCCACTTATTCCAGCTACCACACACTCCTTCCTCCCACAAACACCACTAACCAGCTCAAACCCGAGTCCAAGCTCATCTTGCTGCCATTTTCGATCTCCTTGCTCAAAGCACCTCTCATAAAACTACTTTGGGGGATTGTTCCTTGGTATGTGACTCCTCCAATGGTCCAATTAGTTTTTGTTCTAGTGCTTTATTCATTACATATTTTTGCTGCTTAGGTGTCCTTGTTCTTGACCTTGCATGTCAAATTTATATGGTCAAAAGTAGTTTTGATGCATCATATTTCCTCTAGGCACTTGTAGGAGTAGTTGCTATCAATATTGTCGAGTTTGGTTCACTTTTATTTTAAAGTTACTAAATTTTCAGAAATTTTCAAAAAAAGATGAAGAGATTTTTGAGGGGCTCATCGAGCCGAAGCTCGAAGGATAAGCAAAGTAAGGAGGATAAGAGGCCCAAGTATAATCTCCCTCACACCGCAGAAGTTCGGCCGTGTGAATGGCCTTGTGATAATTTCTTGAGAGCAGCCAGGATTTATGATGATTTCTACGAATTGGCTGAGAATGCCAGCCTCACCGCCTTCCTCCACGACAGTCCGATTACCAGTGGGATCCGGAGGCGATTGCCAACCAGTGGCAATCCAAGGCTTGTTCATAGTACAAGCCCAACAATTACTTTGGATATCCGTCAGGCCAGCCGTGGCCATAGACCAACTTAGGCCAAAATCCTAAGCTTGGGGGAGTACGTATTCCACCGACATTACATTCATGTTCACACACTCATTGCTAGTTGTCGGTGCTCATACTTTTTCATTGTATCGTCCATGCTAGTTTATTTTTCTTTTTATGCATTCTTCTTGTGTGTTTAATAAACTTTAAGAAAAACAAAAAAATAGTTGTAGCTTTTAATTAGTTTACTTTCCATGCTTGTAGTAGTAATTAAAAAGAAAACCCAAAAAGATTTCTCGTTCTTCTTTTGCTTGTTGGGAGCTTTCCCGTGTAAACAGTTTTATTTCTTTTCTTTCCTTTGGGGTCGATAGGAGAAGACCATAATGAAAATGTTAAAGTGGCTCTTATAAGCATTATTGTTGATCTGACAAAAGAGCCCATATTACCTTGTCTTCTCTCTTGAATTCAATGCTTGCAGATTCCAGCTTAGTCCAATGCACGTGCACTATTATTATTATCCACCCTATTTGGTCATGCAAGTGAAAGGCAATTATCACGATATAAGATGAACTTATTGAGATGAGAAAAGATGGTATGAACTCGACCTCTCTTGTTTTTGTAAATATGATTAGTTCATCGTTCCTGATTCAGCCTATTATGAATAAACATGTTTGCAATGACAATTAGAGATTGTAGTTGCTTATGCCATGCTTAATTATCTAGGAGTTTATAATGGTTTACCTTCTGTGCCAACATGATATTAAAATGGTTGTGATGTGGTATGATAGGGTGGTATCCTCTTTTGAACGATTCGAGTGGCTTGACTTGGCACATGTTCATGCATGTAGTTGAAACAAAATCAACATAGCCTCTACGATATTTATGTTCATGGTGCATTATATCCTACTCATGTTTGCATCCGGTGTTGATTACTTTTAATGCATGTTCATGACTGTTGTCGCTCTCTAGCTGGTAGCTTCCTAGTCTTTTGCTAGCCTTCACCTGCACTAAGCGGGAATACTGCTTGTGCATCCAATTCCATAAACCCCAAAGTTATTCCAAATGAGTCCACCATACCTACCTATATACGGTATCTACCTGTCATTCCAAGTAAATTAGTATGTGCCAAACTCTAAACCTTCAAATAAATATCCTATTTTGTATGCTCAAATAGCTCATGTATCAACTAGGGTTGTCCGTATCTTCCATGTTAGGCAGGTTATTCTCAAGAGGAGTGGACTCCGCTCCTCACTCACGAGAAAATGGCTAGTGACCGGGATGCCCACTCCCATGCTTTATGCAAATCAAATCAAAATAACTGCAAACAAAACTCCCCCGGGACTCTTGTTAGTTGGAGGCACTCGTTGTTTCGAGCAAGCCGTGGATTGATGCTTGTTGGTGGAGGGGGAGTATAAACTTTACCATTCTGTTTGGGAACCGCCTATAATGTGTGTAGCATGGAAGCTCTTGCCATATCTCGGTTGTTATGTTGGCAATGAAAGTATACCGCTCAAAATATTATTCATATCTATTTCAAAACCGAGCTCTAGCACCTCTACAAATCCCTACTTCCTCTGCGAAGGGCCTATCTATTTACTTTTATGCTGAGTCATCATCCTCTTATTAAAAGCACCAGTTGGAGAGCACCACTGTCATTTGCATTCATTACTGTTAGTTTACATTGAGTATTACTTGACTAGATCTCTTTTACCATGAATTACAATGTCTAGTCATTCCTTGATCTTTAAAGGGGATCTGCATTTATGTTTTGCGGTCTCAGAAAAGGCTAGCGAGATACCATCTTGTTATATCATATCATGATTGTTTTGAGAAACTGTTGTCATCCGAGATTTATTTGTTGCTCGCTAGTTGATTATGTCATTGATATGAGTAAACATGAGACCTAAATGTTATTGTGAATATGGTTAGTTCATAATCTTTGCTGAAAACTTGAATGCTGGCTTTACATATTAACAACAAAAAGAGCAAACAGAGTTTGTAAAAGTTTTTCTTAATTACTTTCAGTTTATCAATTGAATTGCTTGAGGACATGCAAAGGTTTAAGCTTCTGGGAGTTGATACGTCTCCGTCGTATCTACTTTTCCAAACACTTTTGCCCTTGTTTTGGACTCTAACTTGCATGATTTGAATGAAACTAACCCGGACTGACGCTGT
Source organism: Triticum monococcum (assembly GCA_034509565.1). Taxonomy (NCBI): domain Eukaryota; kingdom Viridiplantae; phylum Streptophyta; class Magnoliopsida; order Poales; family Poaceae; genus Triticum; species Triticum monococcum. The sequence goes on along the minus strand of CM067844.1, from coordinate 300,228,815 downwards.
TTTCAGCAGAATTGCCATGGTGTTATTTTTGTGCAGAAATAAAAGTTCTCGGAATGACCTGAAAATCAACGGAGCATTATTTTGGAATATATAAGGAATATCGGAAGGAAGATCAATGTCAGGGGGTGCCCCACCTGTCCACGAGGGTGGGGGGCGCGCCTGCCCCCCCTGGGCGCGCCTGCCCCCCCTGGGCGTGCCCCCTACCTCGTGGGCCCCTGATGCTCCACCGACCTCAACTTGGACTCCATATATTCACTTTTGGGGAGAAAAAACCGAGAGAGAAGGATTCATCATGTTTTACGATACGGAGCCGCTGCCATGCCCTAAACTCTCTTGGGAGGGCTGATTTGGAGTCCGTTCGGTGCTCCGGAGAGGGGAATCCGTCGCCATCGTCAGCATCAACCATCCTCCATCACCAATTTCATGATGCTCATCGCCGCGCGTGAGTAATTCCATCATAGGCTTGCTGGACGGTGATGGGTTGGATGAGATTTATCATGTAATCGAGTTAGTTTTGTTAGGGTTTGATCCCTAGTATCCACTATGTTCTGAGATTGATGTTGCAATGACTTTGCTATGCTTAATGCTTGTCACTAGGGCCCGAGTGCCATGATTTCAGATCTTGCAAGTCTATAGTCACCTATTATGTGTTATGATCCGTTAACCCTGAAGTGACAATAATTGGGATACTTACCGGTGATGACCGTAGTTCGAGGAGTTCATGTATCCACTATGTGTTAATGCTTTCTTCCAGTACTCTATTAAAAGGAGGCCTTAATATCCCTTAGTTTCCGCTAGAATCCCGCTGCCATGGGAGGGTAGGACAAAAGATGTCTTGCAAGTTCTTTTCCATAAGAACATATGACTATATTCGGAATACATGCCTACATTACATTGATGAACTGGAACTAGTTCTGCGTCACCCTAGGTTATGACTGTTACATGATGAACCGCATCCGGCATAATTCTCCATCACCGATCCATTGCCTACGAGCTTTCCATATATTGTTCTTCGCTTATTTACTTTTCCATTGCTATTGTCATCATCACTATAAAACACCAAAAATATTACTTTTGCTACGATAACTTTTTGCCACCGTTACCACTACTATCATATTACTTTGCAACTAAACACTTTGCTACAGATACTAAGTTTCAAGGTGTGGTTGAATTAACAACTCAGCTGCTAATACTTAATAATATTCTTTGGCTCCCCCCGTGTTAAATCAATAAATTTGGGTTGAATACTCTACCCTCGAAAACTGTTGCGATCCACTATACTTGTGGGTTATCAGTCGGTTTGAGGCTTTACATGGAAATATGGGAGGCATGATAAACAAGTGGTAGGTAGCGCGACATAGCAATAGAACAAACAACTAGCAAGCAAAGATAGAAGTGATATCGAGGTTCATGATCATCTTGCCTACAAAGTTCTCAGGGTTGTCGAAAGCTTGCTCCTCGTAAACATACTCGGCAGGGTCCTCGTTCACGAACTCGTCTCCCGGCTCTTCCCAAAGCAAGAACACAAGCAACGGAACAACAATCAATCACGGTGCAATGCACAAGCAACATGATGCAAGACATGTCATGGGATGCAAGGTATGATGTGCAATGCATAAGGGTACTCCAGAAGGGAAAGGATGATCATTGCATCAAATTGGCAAACCAAGCGTGCCACTGAAAATAAGGAGTGATTTCGGTCAAAATCGATATAAGGATCACCGCAAACGGATGCACGGTTTGTAAATGACGAGCAAAATAAGAGCGATGCAAAACTGCACTTAACAGCATCATGGCACTTAAGATGCATCATGAAACTATGCTACCGCACTCCAACATAGCAACAAAGCACACTGAAGTGAAGTAAAGGTGAAGCTCTACAAATCATGAACACTGAGCTCCTGTTAGAACTCACTAGAACAAGCCTAAAACAACATGGCAAAAATGCAAATGACATCAGTTTCACAGACTGTGAAAATACTAACAAGGCATAAACAGCATCAGGTAGCAATGTTTAGAGCTAGCAAACAACATGCTAAAGGGATATATAATGGCAACGCAGGCATGGAATGCTAGTCCTAAAGGCAAATAACAAAACTCCCTTACTGAACTTTAGCCAAAGATGCACAGAAAAGATGGTAGCATCAATGCAAACATGGCAAGTGATATGAATAGTTACGGACTTAGTAGAAAAACATGGTATGGCAGAAACAGATTCATGATAGCAACTTTGAAAGCTCATGCCACTCACCACAAAGCATTTCATGGTATCACAAGGTAACCAACAGTAAGAAGACACATTTATGAAGCTAAAGATGGCAAGAGAAAGTTCATAGGGTGCCTGGATCACTAGCAAAACACATGGCAAAAATGAACTTCATGTTAACAATCTACCAGCAACAATGTATAGCAAAAGTAGAGCATGGTAATAACAAGCTACGCTACTCCATATTTACAACCAGAGGCATGAATGAATCGATGATAACCATATCTTCAAAACACTCTTACTGAACTTCATCAAAATATGCATGGATCTACTTGTGTCAACAAGTCAACATAACAATATAATGTAACAGGAAAGAACTTGGAAGAAATACTAAGTGTCTGAAATCAGCAACATCATGTGGCCTACTTTGCATGCTTGTGCTAGTCACTACAGAGCTCATGAAAATATAAGGCTTGCACCACTGTAAATATGGCATGAAGATGATCCTAAAACATGTAGACATGATGCTCAAAGGATGCACACACAAAATGCAATGAAAATGACAAATTAGCTAGTTATGATGAATTCTAGCAGACAACATCATATAGCACTTCTGCGACGAAGATTCAATATCGACAGTAACATGCACGCAAATGATACTAGCATGAAGCGCATCATGAGACGAACATTTCCTTATATCATATGCGCAAAATCGGAGTTATATGCATGGAGATATGACATTTCAAAGAGGTGCACGTGAGATAGGAATTTCGGGACATAGAGGAAATATACCCCGCAAGATCTAGGGTTTCAGGCGCGGAAAAGGACGTTCGCCGGAGATGTCGCTGGAGTTGCGGAGGGTGGTGGTCGGAGAGGGTCACCAACGAGGTGGGGCGCCGAATCCGGGCCGGCGACGAGATGACGGCGCGGCGGCGGCACCTGGCGCGGGCGGCGCATCGCGAGGCGAGGTGGAGGTGGCGGCTGGAGGGCGACGGAGGAGCGCGGGCGCGGGGCGGCAGCTCGACGGCGGAGTAGCGGCGGGCGGTGGAGGGCGCGCGGGCCGGGAGGGCCCTACCCGGGCCGCGGCAGGCCAGCAGCGGTGGAGGGTGCGGGGCGCTGACATGTCGCGCCCTGATTCGTCGGGGCAGCGGCGCGGACGGATGTGTCCAGCAGCACGAGGAGGAAGATTGCTAGGGTTTTGCCCGTGATTTGAGGAAGGGGAGGGGTTTATATAGTTAGAGGGAGCTAGGAGAATCCAAATGAGGTGAGGTTTTCGCCCACACGATCGTGATCCAATGACGGAGAGCATGGAGGGGGGTTAGATGGGCTAGTGGGCTGTTGTGGAGGGGTGCTAGGCTGCAATGAGGGAGGGGTCTTTGCGGTTACCCGGTTAACCGTTAGGGCATCAAACAGCCTCCAAATGGAACGAAATTTGACAGGTGGCCTACCGGTGGTTTACCAAGGCCACTCGACAAACCTTGGCCCATTCCGAGAATGTTTTCTCTCGCTCACGAAACGAGATCTAAGGGGTGCAATGGGTTGTGTCGGATTCTGAAATGGATAACGCGGAAAATGACCAGATGCATGAGACAAACACGAATGCAAATGAGATGCACATGATTACATGAGATGAAATGCATGACATGAACAAAATGCAAAAACGAGGACAAAACCCAACCATGAAGGATATAGCATATCACATTGCCAGAAATGGCAAGAGTTGGAGTTACAATTATGGAATGTTACATCCGGGGCGTTACATTAGGGATTTGTCCTATTACACTGCTTAAATAGCGACAAGGAGCGGGTGGTAGGGGCTAGGTTTGGCGCTATTAGGTCCCTCCGATTAAATCAAACGGTCGAGATTAAATATGCTAGGGAGTCCGTGGAAGAAACAAAGATGTTTGAGGGGTGTTTGGGATGATCCGGACCCATCACTAACGACAGCCCAGTTCGGGTGCTGGGGAGTTTCGGACAGGTAGCAACTAGGTCTGTGGGCAGGCAGAGAGGTTCAAAGGGTCGAACAACAAAAGAACGGTGGTCTAAGAAAGGTCAACGAAGACAAAGTGGTCCGAGAGAAGGTGATGAAGGCAAAGGGAGAAACAACAACGACAAACGAATGAAGGTTTTGGAAACATGACGGCAACAGAGTGCCGATGCAATGTGAATGATGCGATGATTAACGCAACAAACAAATAAAACACATGGCGACAATGAAAAACATGGAAGGTGTCTGGAGCGTCGAACTCGGGGTGTCACAACACTCCCCCACTTACAAGAGATCTCTCCCTGAGATCTAGGGATGGAAACGGAAGGGGAGAGGAAGAGGTAGAACAAAGTTGCTTCTTTGACAAATGAGTGAAACCATGAACCTTGAGATGTTGCGAAGCTTGAAGAAATGACATGACAGAGATGAACGAAACTTAAAATACCCTGTTAGACAAGAGTAACAAGGAGGAGAACTAGGAGCTCAAGAGACAAGATAGGCTTTGAAACCAGTCTTGTTAGAACAAGATAGAGAAGGAATAACAATGAAATAATACAGATGGCACTCTGACTAAAGAGCGAAGGAACTTAACATAGGAGGACAAGATGTGATGATACTTGACGAGAGCAACAACAAAATGCCTCTGGAACAAATGAAGAATAGAAAGAAAAGAACGGAGAAGAGAGAACCAACATCTCTCACAATTGAACTTGAGAGAGCATTTTTATGAAGAAGGGTTGAACGGAGTTGTTGGAAAATCAACAATGAAAAGAATAAGCTTGTTGTGGGCTTATGGAAACATCTCAAAATTTGAGGTGCAATTCTGCCACTAACGGAAACAATTGATTTGATTGAGAGCACCGAAGAGATGAAACACTTCTTCCACCAAGATGATAAGAGATAACTTGTATCATTGATAAGCACCACAATAGCAACATTCCGTAGGGAATGCTTTAGGTGAAATATGACCCAAGATAACTCCAACAAAGAAATTATTATAGGTTGAAACAACTCATGAAGGAAGAGAAAATGATGGTTTTATAGTATCTCATTCTTCAAGTTGTGAATCATGAAACACGAAGGGAAATTGTCTAGAATGATATAAGACCACCTCAAAAGATAATGAAGAAGAGTTGCACTTTCGGAATGCGTGATTAAGAATGTTTGAACTCCTCAAAACAAAACATGTGTTGAACACCATGTTTATTTTTTAGTATAGCTTGGCGGATCTTAACTTTGAGAGAAATCTTGAAGAACAATTGAAGAATGAAAGGAATCCTTGACGAACCACCATGATGAGCCTCCATGAAGAGGTCTGGATAGGATAGGATAGGATAATAGAAAAGGAATGAAGGTTGAATCGAATAAGATTGAAGCCTTGCAATGATTTAGATGGGGCTAGCTTCCTGACAAGATAACCGAAAATACTTGGAACTCTGAAAAAGAAACAATGAATAACTTAGAACCGAGAAGTTGATATCATGAACAAACACAGGAAGAAGGAATTAATCACCTGGATGAAACAAGAATAAGAATTAAGTTATGTGCATCCTTCACCAATTTAAATTGATGACAAGCGACGGATTTGGCATACTAGTTATTCTTCTTCGAAAGGATTAACAAAGATATAGCGCAGACTTGGGAGGCTCTTCAACAAACCACCGGTATGATTTTTCGAAATAATGAATGAACTGATACAATAAAAAAGGAACAGGAATGTTGAATGAACCACCGTAAGAATTGAAAACGGTTGAGGAAAAGAGAACAAATCTTCATTTAGTGGACGAACGAAGATGCTTAAGAGAATTTACATACAAGAGAACGAAGGGCACCGGAAGAATGTGGAGACTGGCGAAGAGGCATTAATTTATAATAGTTGGAGAATGAAGCTGAAAACTTAGAATGAAGAAATCTTCCGAAATGATGGCCTTCGGATGATATAGAACCGAGAACAACTCTGAAATGCTTCGGATGGTTATGAAAAGAATTTCTTACAATCAGAACAGTTTGAGAGGAAAGCAACAAGCTTGAACCACGATCTTCAAGAGAACGGTCAAGATTTGGAGAAAACTCTTCTTAGGTCTTGAATGCTGAAAATGACACCGAGAAACACCACCATGAATTGTTTAGACGCTCTAGGAGAATGAAAAGCGTAGAGGTTGAGCCAATGATGAAAATAATTTGAAATCGATCTTGGAAAGGCATCTAACTAATGAAATTCATTCTTACGTAAAACTTTCAAAGAATTTGAGAATAACTTCGGGAAAAAATTAGAAGAGTCGGGTAAGATCCTGGCAAAAGACATGTGGGTAGGGCCCACTCGAAGAAACACGATTGAATACTTTTAAAGAGAGATTGCACTGGTTTAATTAAATGGCTTGAATGAGATAACAACCTCAAATAGTTTGAACAGATTAAGAATGGAAACATGAATCTTGTGAGATAACTTGAGCACCCTAGATGTGAATAGAGAGAGGTAAAAAAATAAGAGGTGCACCGGCATGAGAAATCATATGAAAGGACGAAATGGGTATGCTCAACATCAAAAGCTTGCATTTAGTCCACCGGAGAAGAAAAGGGAATGGAGAATGAAAAACTTGAAGCTCCTGAGTATCTTCATGAGGAAATACCGGATAAGAACATTGAAGGGGAAAATGGAGAGACTTATCATGATTAAAATGGATACTTGATTAAGATATATGAGTCCTTAAAGAAAAGGGTGGAATGATGGGAAAATAAAGGCAACTTGGGATGGATCAAACAAACAATCCTCAGGCTTCTGAACGGCCCCCGTATGGAATAACTTGAAGAGAAGTGCACCGGTTGAAAACGGTTGACATGAAAATCTCGATTGTCACAAAGGATTAGTATTGACGTAGAAATATGACAACATAGCTTAGGAAAGCTATGACATCGACAATCGACTTCGAAGCAACTCAAATACTAAAACCAAAACAAAACAAAGGATTTGGCTTGTAGAATAAGTCGGAAACAAATACATGTGATAGAGATATACCTAATCTCATATCATGCATCTGTCGAAAAGATATTCTAGGTAACTACTTGAATTCCCACCTAAAAAATCCCAAAATTTCCGATTATGCAATCTGGTACAACAAGTATAAGGAGAAAAATATCATCACACAACTCGTAGCAGAATTTGACGCTCCAAATGTACTGATTCCATGAGCACATAACCAAGAACCTCGGAAACTATGTACCTCGGACCTTCGAAAAACAACAGCTATATTAGTGTAACGCCCCGAGACCGTTGCTCCATGTGTCTTCCAGTAATTCGATGTTGTTGCCTTGTCATTTGCTGCATGTCATGCATTTCATAACATGTCATCATGTGCATCGCATTTGCATACGTGTTCGTCTCATCCATCCGAGCTTTTTCCCCGTTGTCCGTTTTGCAATCCGGCACTCCTACGTCCTCCGGCGCCCCCTTTTGCCTCTTTTCGTGTGCGGGTGTTAAACATTCTCGGAATGGACCGAGATTTTCCAAGCAGCCTTGGTACACCACCTGTAGACCGCCTGTCAAGTTTCGTGCCATTTGGAGTTCGTTTGATACTCAAACGGTTAACTGAGGAACCGTGAAGGCCTCTTGTGTGTTCCAGCCGAACACCCCTCCAAAGTGGCCCAATAATCCATCCAAACACCTTCCATCCTCTCGGCCGATCGATCACGATCGCATGGCCGAAAACCGCACCTCATTTGGACTCTCCTAGCTCCCTCTACCTATATATTTGTGTCTCCCTCCGAATTTTCGCGGACGAAACCCTAACCTCCTCCTTCTCGCGCCGCCGGACACGTCCGCGCCGAGCCGGACATGTCCGCCTCCGCCCCCTCGTCCAATCGGATCACGCCACGTAAGTGCCCGCGCCGCCCCACTTCACCTCCGGCCCGCAAGGCCCGAATCGGACCCGCCCCGGGCTGCGCCAGGCCCGAGGAGGCCCGTGCTCTGCCGCCCGGATTCTCGACTACGCCACCACCTGTTCGTCCCCGGGCACCGCGCGTCGCCCCATGCATACCGCCGCCCGCCTGGACCGCACCGACGACCAGCCGCCGCGTCGTCTCGGGTTTCGTCGGCCCCGCCGCCAAGGAGCTCGCCGCCGCCCGGAAACCGGCCGAATCCGGAGCGCCAAGACCGGATCCGCCCCTCCCTTCACCTTCCCCGCCGTCCTTCGGGGCTCGCCGGAGCCCCATCGGCCGCCGCCTCCCATGCCTCCCTCGATCCAGGTGGGATCGAGAGGAGGATGACGCCGCCACGTGGGCCCCGCGGCCCATACCTCGCAGGCCAGATCCGGTGGCCCGGCCTGCCTCACCTCGTCTTCACATGGGTCAGGCCCATTGGTGAGCCCTCCCCCAAATTTCTCCCGTGCGAGTTATAGCTATCCTGCGCCCATCCGAATTTTTCTAAGTCCAGAGATGCCATTATTTTTATGCCGACTTCATCATGCTATATATTGGTCCTCGTAGCTCCAATTCATGCATATGTTATATCAAAACGTTCATCATGATGTGCTCTTCATTTTGTTCCATTGTGCCATGCTTGTTTGAGTCCATCTTGATGCCCAAATTGTTGATGCAAGAGTGCTATAAAATGTTAGTTCCTGTTTCTTAGCAGAGTATGAGCATTTGTCATTTTGGCCATGATTATTGTGTGCTCCATATGGCTATGAGCTCTACATGCGTTTTGGGCTATGCCATGCCATCTTTACAGGGATGTACGCCATGTATTTTTGTGATCAATGTGGTGACTAGCACAAGCATGCAAAGTAGCTCTCGTGATATTGCTGATTTTAGAGACTTAGAATTTCACTAAGTCTTTGCTCTGCTGTTATTTTTATGCCATGTGTTCATGTTGCTACAGAGATATCCATGCTTATTTTGAGTATGATCAGTAAGGATCATTTTGACATATGGTTATGCTCTATCCATCCATGTGACTGTTTGCATTTCTGGAGTGCCCTAGCATGACACAATCTTGCTTTACTTTTGCTATAAAATGTTCCTGGCAGATTGTTTACGTGTTAATCAATTTTGCCAAGGTTGTTGTAGTTCATCCATGCATGCTATGAGATTGTTCTTGCCATTGTTAGCTTCTTGATCATATCTTCTTGCTGGTAGTATGCTTAGTTTGTCATGAAATGCCTTGTGTTGAGCGCATCGAGCTCGCAAGCATGCCTTCATAACTCTGTTTTTGCCATGTCCAGTTTTCTGCTAAGTCTGAATCTGTTAACGAAACTTGCTATGTTTACATGGGTGGCATCATATTTTGTGATCCTTTTTGGCTTATGGTCAGTAAGGGACTATTGTTATATGCTTTGAGTAAATTCAGGCCATGTCTTGTATTGCTATGATCTGATCCTATAGCATGTTGTTATCCTGCTCTAAACATTGCTTCCTGATGTTAATTCCTGGCATGTTATTTTCACTAAGTCTGAGGTGCTGTTATCTTTTGCACTTTTGCCATACTTGTTTGAACCTGATCTTGTGTGATTTAGCCGTAGCTCAGTGTTCATCTTTTGTCAAGCTTTTTGAGTAGATCACTGCTACGTGCTTTGTTGCTATGTTGGAGTGCAGTAGCTTAGTTTCTCATTGCATTCTAGTTGGCATCGTGCTGTTAATCGCAGAATTGTGCCATTATTGTTTTGCTTGCCATTTGCAAACCGTGCATCCGATTCCGGTGATCTTTATATCGATTTTGACTGAAATCATCTCATCTTTGCAGTGGCAGCCTTGGATTGCCAAGTTGATGTCTGGTTCAATCTTTTCCTTCCAGAGCTCGCATATGCATTGCATATCACATCCCGCATGCCATGCCATGTTTTGCATCATGTTGCTTCCGCATTGCACCGTGGTTGATTGAGGTTTCCTTTGCTTCTGTTCTTGCCTTGGGTAGAGCCGGGAGATGAGTTCTTGATCGAGGAACCTGTTGAGTACGTTTTCGAGGATCAAGCGTTCGCCAACTCTCAGAACTTGGTAGGCAAGATGATCATACCCTCGAAATCACTTCTATCTTTGCTTGCTAGTTGGTCGATCTATTGCTATGCCGCGATACCTACCACTTGCTTTATTATGCCTCCCATATTGCCATGTCAAACCTCTAACCCACCTTGTCCTAGCTAACCGTTGTTTGGCTATGTTACCGCTTTGCTCAGCCCCTCTTATAGCGTTGCTAGTTGCAGGTGAAGATGGAGTTTGTTCCATCTTGGAACATGGTTTTATGTTGGGGTATCACACTATATATTATTTTATTTTATGCATCTATATAATTGGTAAAGGGTGGAAGGCTCGGCCTTATGCCTGGTGTTTTGTTCCACTCTTGCTGCCCTAGTTTCCGTCATACCGGTGTTATGTTCCTTGATTTTGCGTTCCTTACGCGGTTGGGTATTATGGGAACCCCTTGACAGTTAGCTTTGAATAAAACTCCTCCAGCAAGGGCCAACCTTGGTTTTACATTTGCGTAACAACCTATTACCCTTCCCTTGGGTCGGCCAACCCAAGGGTCATCTTTATTTTAACCCCCCGGGCCAGTGCTCGTCTAAGTGTTGGTCCGAACCTGGCAGCCTGCAGTCCACCTCAGGGCAACTCGAGGGTTGGTTTTACTCGTAGCTTGACCTATCCGGTGTGCCCTAAGAACAAGATATGTGCAGCTCCTATTGGGATTTGTCGGCACATCTGGGCGGCTTTGTTGGTCTTGTTTTATTGTCGAAATGTCTTGTAACCGGGATTCCGAGTCTGATCGGGTCTTCCTGGGAGAAGGAATATCCTTCGTTGACCGTGAGATCTTGTGATGGGCTAAGTTGGGACACCCCTGCAGGGTTTTGAACTTTCGAAAGCCGTGCTCGTGGTTATGGGAATATGGGAATTTGTTAATATCCGGTTGTAGAGAACTTGACACTTAACTTAATTAAAATGCATCAACCGTGTGTGTAGCCGTGATGGTCTCTTCTCGGCGGAGTCCGGGAAGTGAACACGGTTCTTCTGTTATGCTTGCACGTAAGTAGTTTCAGGATCACTTCTTGATCACTTCTAGTTCATGACCGTGCTTTACTTCTCTTCTCCCAATCATTTACCATATATGCTTAGTGCTTGCTGCAGCTCCACCTCACTACCTTTTCCCTACCCATAAGCTTAAATAGTCTTGATCGCGAGGGTGTGAGATTGATGAGTCCCTGTGACTCACACATTACTTCAAACAGTTTCAGGTGCTGATCATAACCGTGCAGGTGACGCGACCGAGCTCAAGGAGGAGCTCGATGAAGATCTTGAGCGTAGTCTTGTTTCATTTCCAGTTGATCAGTAGCGGAGCCCAGTCGGGGCGATCGGGGATCTATGCATTACGGGTTGTCTTTCTTTATTTGGTTCCGTAGTCGGACCCTGATTGTATTCTGGATGATGTAATGCTATATTTATGTATTGTGTGAAGTGGCGATTGTAAGCCAACTCTTTATCTCTTTGTTTATTCAGTGCACGGGATGTGTAAAGATTACCCCTCTTGCGACATGCCTACAGTGCGGTTATGCATCTAAGTCATGCTTCGACAAGTGGGAGATATAGCCGCATCGTGGGTGTTACAAGTTGGTAATCAGAGCCTTCCTCGACTTAGGAGCCCCCTGCTTGATCGAATCGCTGGCGTTGTTGAGTTTAGAAAAATGTTTTGAGTCTTATAGGATTATATATATCGGAGAGTAGGATTCTTTTTACTCCTCAATCCCTTCGTCGCTCTGGTGCGGCATCCTGATGTAGAGTTTTGACTCTTCTCTTCTCAAATTTCACTAAAAAAATTTAGGATCACGCGGGTATGTTGGAATCGTTCCGATGGTTTTGTGACGAGAACATTGTTCTTGGTGCCTCCTGACATTTAGGGGTTGTGGCAGTGTCCCGGGGAGTTGAGCTCCGAGGTGTTGTCGTCCAGTTTTATCGTTGCAGTTCTGGAATACCTGAGTTTCACCAACATCGAAAATCTCTTTTATGCAGTTGTTGGTGAGATAACCTCGACGCCACCTAGTACTGGGGCGGGAGTTCGGGAGTATTTCCATAACTTGTATAACGGATGCTTTTAGAAGGTTGAGGTAAATGATTTCTGAAGGTTTCTTTGTTATGTGTTGAAGGTTGGATACAGCTGGATGTAGGATTTGCTAGTTTTGGGTGAGATATTATGCTTCCCCTATATCCCCAACTCCTGATTGCATAACCGGAAAGTTTTGGGAGTTGATAAGTGGGAATTCAAGTAGCTCCTAGAATATCTTTCCAACAGACACATGATACGATATGGGATCTATCATATGTATGTTTCTAGCTTATTTTGCAAGCCAACCCTTTGTTTTGTTTTGAGTTGTGGTATTCGAGTTGCTTCAATGTCAAGTGTTGATTCCATACCTTTCCTAAGTGGTGTTCCCATCTTTTTATGTGAATACTAGTCCTTCATGATAATCGAGATTGTCATGGCAATCCTTTTCAACTAGTGTGTTTCTCATCAAGATGATCCTATCATTTTCCCATTCGCAAGATCCAATCTCAGTTTTTTCGTCAACGGTGTTTGTTTCATCCGTCTCCAAGTTGTCTTTGTTTTCCCACCCTCCCACCCTTTTCCTTCAAGGACTAAGATTCCTTATTCAAGTAACCTTTTATTGATGGGAAGTCTCTCCATTCTTTTCCGTCAATGTTCTTACCCGGTGGTTCTCGGGAAGATGCTCTACAAGTTCAACATTCTTCGTTCTCTTTCTTCTCCGGTGGATCCAATTCAAGCTTTGTTGATCATATCCTTTTCCTCGTTTCAAATGCTTTCTCATGCCGGTGCACCTCTTTATCATCCACTCCCCGCTATCAATCTGTCTAGAGTGCTGAAGAGATCTCAAAAGGCTCATCTTTTCATTCAAGATCAGTTCAACCTATTTCGAGGTTGTTATCTCATTCAAGCCATTTGATTTAACCGGCGCAATATCTCTTTTAAATCGTCCAACGGTGTATCTTTTGAGTGGGCCCTAACCCACAGGTCTTTTCCCAAGATCTTACCTGACTCTTCTTATTTTCCCGGAGCTCCTCAAATTCTTTCAAATATGACGTAAGAATGAATTGTCATCAGTCATATGTATTCCTCCAAGATCTTTTAAATTCTTTTCATCGTTGGTTCAACCTTTCTAATTTTCATTCCGTAGTGCCTCACCAATTCTTGGTGGTGTTTCTCGTCGTCATCTCAGATTTGAAGACTGAAGAAGTGTTTCCTCCAAATCTTGTGCCTTATCTCGAGGATTCTCAGTTCAAGCGTGATGCCATCCATTCATAATTGTTTCGATTGTAAAAATTGTTTTCACCTATCCGGGGGATTTCATGAGTTGTTTTCAGTTCTTTCCCCTGAAGGCCATCTCTTGAAATATTATTCATGACAGCTTTCAGCTCTCGTTATCCAAATCTTACCGGTGCATCATTCAAGTATTCTCTAATCAGTTCGTGATCTCTTCCTTCTCATGTATCTAAATCCCAACAAGTATCTTCATTCGTTTTCCAATTCTTCCCGGTGATTGTTGCCTTTGCTATTTTTCATTTTCAATTCTTATGGTGGTTCGTCCAACATTCCTCTTCCTATGTTCTCATATCAATTCATTCATTCTTTCCAAATCCTACCGGTGGTTCGTTGAAGTCCTTGTCAAGTTTGTTATATATTTATCTTAATCCTTTCTACGAGAATAAGTAGTATGCCAAATCTGTTTCTTTTCATCAATCTAAATCGGTGAAGGATACACGTAACTTAATTCTTAGTCCTGTTTCATCCAAGTGATCTAATTCCTTATTTCGGAAGTTCATCAAAATTCTTGATTTCAGTTGTTTCATCTTTTTCTTTTCCCGGAGTTCCAAGCTCTCTCATTTATATCGTCGTCGCGAAGCTCCATCTAAATCATCGCAAGGCTTCACCTTGTGTTTTCAACTTCTCTTTCCTTTTGTTTGATCATCCTTTTGTTACCGGGGTTGTTCATGGAGGCTACATGGTGGTTCGTCAAGGATCCTTTTCACTCTTCAATTGTTCTTCAAGATTTCTCTCGAAGCTATGATCCGCCAAGCTATACTTCAAGCATTCTTCATCTTGCATTCCGAAGTTCAATCCCTTCTCTCTTATCTTTTGAGGTGGTGTTATGTCATTCTTGATAATTTCCCTTCGTCTTTCATGATTCACAAGTTATCAAGACTGAGGTATTTTAAATCCACTAATCTCTTCGTTGGAAGTTATCTTGGGTTATATTTCACCTAAATCTTTCCCTAATGATTGTTGCTATTTATGGTGCTTATAAATGGTCCAACTTCTTCAATTATCCTCCGGGTGAAATAAGTTTCTCTTCTCCTTGTTGATATCAATCTAATCTATTGTTTCGTTAGTGGCAGAATTTCACCTCATAATTTTGGGATGTTTTCCATAAGCCCACTTCAAGATTATCCTTTTCGTTGTTGATAATCCAACAACTCTGTTCTAGCATTTGTTGTAAGCGTGCTCTAACAAGATCTTGTTTTCTCCTCCGTTCATTCCATTCCATCCTCTCATTTCTTCCAGAGGCATTGTAATGTTGCTCTCTTCAACCCATCTTCTTGTTTTGTCAATATCATTTTCTTTCCTTTGCTTATCCATTTAACCGGAGTGTTGTGTCCTCTGCTCAAGTTCTTTTCATCTTATCAAGTTTCGTCTCACTTTTCAACTAGAGTGCTGCCCGAATTTGTTCTCCCTTATTCCTCTTTTCTAACGGAGTGTTTTCAACTTTGTTCCTCTCTGTTGTATTCTTTTCTCAAAATGTTTAACCTTTCAAGGTTCTTTGGTTTCACTCGTTTGCCAAAGAAGCAACTTAGTTTTACCTCTTATATTCCTCTTCCTTTTCCCTCCGATGCCATCCTAGATCTCGGGATGAGATCCTCTCGTAGTGGTGGAGTGCTGCAACGCCCTGAGACTGTTGCGCCAGGTGTCTTCTAGTTATTCGTTGTTGTTGCCTTGTCATTTGCTTGCATGTCATGCATTTCATATCAAGTCATCATGTGCATCGCACTTGCATACGTGTTCGTCTCATGCATCCGAGCTTTTTCCCCGTTGTCCATTTTGCAATCCGGCACTCCTACGTCCTCCGGCGCCCCCTTTTGCCTCTTTTCGTGTGCGGGTGTTAAACATTCCCGGACTGGACTGAGATTTGCCAAGCGGCCTTGGTACACCACCGGTAGACCACCTGTCAAGTTTCGTGCCCTTTGGAGTTTGTTTGATACTCAAACGGTTAACCGAGGAAGCGAGAAGGCCTTGTGTGTGTTGCAGCCCAACACCCCTCCAAAGTGGCCCAATAACCCATCCAAACCCATTCCATCCTCTCGGTCGTTCGATCACGATCGCGTGGCCAAAAACCGCACCTCATTTGGACTCTCCTAGCTCCCTCTACCTATATATCTGTGTCTCCTTCCGAATTTTCGCGGACGAAACCCTAACCTCCTCCTCCTCGCGCCGCCAGACACGTCTGCGCCAAGCCGGACATGTCTGCCTCCGCCCCCTCGTCGGATCGAATCACACCACGTCAGCGCCCGTGCTGCCCCACTTCGCCGCCAGCCCACGAGGCCCGAATTGGACCCGCCCCGAGCCGCGCCAGTCCCGAGGAGGCCCGTGCTTCGCCGCCGACTCTTCGTCGCCGGGCACCGCACCTCGCCCCATGCATCACGTCGGCCGCCCGGACCGCACCGGCGACCAGCCGCCGCCTTGTCGCGGGTTTCACCGGCCTAGCCGCCCAGGAGCTCGCCGCCGCCCGGAAATCAGCCGGATCCAGAGCGCCAAGACCGGATCCGCCCCTCCCTTCACCTTCCCCGCCGTCCTTGGGGGCTCGCCGGAGCCCCATCGGCCGCCGCCTCCCATGCCTCCCTCGATCCAGGCGGGATCGAGAGGAGGACGACGCCGCCACGTGGGCCCCGCTGCCTAGACCCCGAAGGGCAGCTCCGGCGGCCCGGCCTGCCTCACCTCCTCTTCACATGGACCGAGCCCATTGGTGAGCCCTCCCCTAAATTCCGCGTGTGCGAGTTATAGCTATCCTGCGCCCATCCGAATTCTTCTAAGTCCAGAGATGCCATTATTTTTTATGCCGACTTCATCGTGCTATATCTTGGTCCTCGTAGCTCCGATTCATGCATATGTTATATCAAAATGTTCATCATGATGTGCTCTTAATTTTGTTCCATTGTGCCATGCTTGTTTGAGTCCACCTTGATGCCCAAATTGTCGATGCAAGAGTGCTATAAAATGTTAGTTCCTGTTTCTTAGCAGAATATGAGCATTTTTCATTTTTTCCATGATTATTGTGTGCTGCATATGGCAATGAGCTCTACATGTGTTTTGGGCTATGACATGCCATCTTTATAGGGGTGTATGCCATGTATTTTTGTGATCAATTGTCACATCCCTAGTTCTGGTATGCTCTGAGCTAGCTAGTCACTTGTTGCATCATGTTTAAATTTTTTTGAATTTGAAATGGGGATTGATCAAACCCTAGCACCATATCAAATCAAATAGGTTCAACATAAAATAATTTTCAATAAACCCAAAATGCCCTTTGAAAATGTTCATGATTTATGATAAAGGTGAAAACCTCTGCCAAAAATGATGAGCATATTTCTTGGACAATTATGGATTTTTGAGTTAAATCATATTGTATTTGAATTGGAGCATTTAATGTCTATAAATATTTTAAATGCTTCAATACTTCTGAAAACAATTGGGGGCTGTTGGAAATAATTCAAATAATGCCCACAATTTTTGTCAGGATTGTACAAAATGAGTTAGTATTTTTACTAATTCAAAACAAATCAAAATAAATAGAAAACAGAAACAGAATTAGAAAGAGAGAGAGAGAAGGACTCACCTGGGTCGTCTTACCTGGCAGCCCAACAAACCAGCCCAGCCCACCAGGGGCATCCTTGTCTTCAACCTCTACCTACTCGCAGAGGCAAGGCCGAGCACGGCGCCACGACGCGCCACGCCGGCAGCTGCCTGCCTGGCTCCTCCTCGTCGCGCCCAGACAGCACCACGACACCCCCTGACCCCCTCTCACTCTGGACCCCCTCCCCCTCCTCTGCACTCTCTCCCTCGCACTCACCCGAGCGGCCCGTCGCCGCCGACGTGCACCACCGCGGCCACCGGCCTCCACACGCCTCTCTGAAGCACCAAGAAGCTCCGCAGCTGACCTCTACGCCATCTCCGCCAAGCCACGCGAGTGGACGCGCCCAGAAGTGGCTCCCCCGACCTCTTCTTCAACCTCGGTCCACCGGAGATTCCCTTCGCTGCCCGCTCGCTCCGACGCTTCCCCGAGCCAAACAAGCCGCCCATCCGACTCCCTGTGAGCCCCGCCGTCATCTCCCCCTCTCCCCATGGTCGATTTCTCGCTACAACGCCGATGACCGCGAGTCCCGTATGCCGCCGCCGCACGAGCTCTTCGCCGACGAGGCTCCGGTGACTAAATGGTCCCGTGCGTGCCTCCGTTGGGTTCGTGAGCTGTCGTAGAACATGTAGGTGAAAACCGCTG
The DNA here is from genome assembly GCA_034509565.1 of Triticum monococcum. Lineage (NCBI taxonomy): Eukaryota > Viridiplantae > Streptophyta > Magnoliopsida > Poales > Poaceae > Triticum > Triticum monococcum. The sequence continues at coordinate 300,211,081 of CM067844.1, read as the reverse complement.
GTCCTCCCGCTCGCTGCTGCCGCCGCTACAGACCACCTCGCACCCTCTCACTACCACCGCTGGACGCGCATGAGCCCCAGCTCGCCGTAGGACCCAACCGCGTCGCAAGCGGTGCCCTGTAGCGCGAACCCGACGCGTCTCCGCCGCGGTTTGTGTCACCGACGGCCAAACGTCGGCGGGATGACGTGGCTACTTCATTAGCTGGCTAAGCACACCACTAACCACCCTCAGGCCCACAGACAGCCGGGCCCCACTGCCTAACTAACCGGCTAACTAAGCAAGATTAAGATTAATCTAATTACAATGGGCCCATGTGTCAGGTTTGACTATGCTGGTGTGGGCGTTGACCCGACCCCACCTGTCTGTGACCTAGGCAGCACTAGGTCACTGACCAATGGGCCCCACTTGTCATGTTTGACCTAGACGGCTCCTGTTGACCTGCTGACGTCAGCATAACCCGATGCTGATGCAGTAATACATTTTCTGGATTTATTAATAATCAGTAAATCCCAAAAAATGTCCAATAACTTTGAGAAATCATGGAAATAAATCTACAACTCCAAATAATATAAATTATATATGAAAAATGATCAGAAAAATCCAATCTTTCCATCTGTACTAGTTTCATGCATGTTAGAACAATTTAACCTTGCTGTTTAGGTGAAACAAGTTAATGCACTAATATGACTTCATAAAATGGGTTTGCATTTGAATCTTTGGTTCAAATGGACTCATTTCAATATGTTCTAGCTTGCATTAGCCCAAAACACATTCATATTGCCATGTCATAGCATGCATCATATTGTTGCATATCGTCATGTGTTGATTGTGTTCTTTCTCAATTGCCGGTGTTTGTCCCCCCTCAGTAGACGTTGATCCAGCGATGAATTTGATGACACCGATGAAGAACTATACTATCTTTAGAAGTGCCAGGAAAGCAAAAACCCCTTGTTCATTCCGATACAATCCCACTCTCTCGATCCTGCTCTCTTTTACTGCATTAGGACAACAGCGATTCAACTGTTACATGCTGCTGTAGTTGAACCCCTTTCTTCTGCATGACCTGTCATTGCCACAGTAAATAGATGAAACCCACTAGCATGAGTAGGAGTTGTTTGAGCCCTGATGTGCCTACTCATTCATGCTTGTTTGTCATGCCTGCTACTGCTTAGAGTTGAGTCAGGTCCGATTCATCGGGGATGAAATGGAATGTGGTGAACATGTCCTACTATGTGTGAGCTAAGTGTGTGAACACGATTTGGTAGAGGTAGCGGTGAGAGGCCATGTAGGAGTACATGGTGGGTTGTCTCATTGCAGCCGTCCACAGGAACTGAGTTCTGTGTTTGTGATCCATGAACACTTACTACCACACATTGGGCTCCGGGCGCTCCAAGCTCTCTCGACTTATTAATCAACCTGATCTCTGTCTAGGAGTTGCAACTAGTTTCTGGTGTTTGTAGGTAGTGTTAGTAGTCTACCAAGTGGCACCCGGTATAGGTGGGCTTGGGACAGACTAGGCACAGTGGCACGGTGCACCAAGTGGCACCCGGATGGTGGGCTTGGGAACCCTGCTCACATCATTTGGGGCCGTGAGCGACACCCCGGCCGGAAATCCTTATGGATGGAACCCGAATAGGCGATAAACCTAGACTAGAGACTTATTGGTTAGTCAGGTCATGGCCGACTCCCTTGCCAGGCTTCTGCTTGATGGTTGCCGAGATACGCGATGTGTACATGGTGGTAAGTGGCGAGAGCGTGTGTGAAGAAGTACACCCCTGCAGGGTTATCATTATCTATTCGAATAGCCAGATTCCTCGGATATGGAAACTTGGACCCCTTGCATAGTTCATAGACAAGTAGAAGTGAATACTCTAAAATGCGCAAGATAAGTGTGAGTGCTATGAATGGCATTCTCGCAGGGAGACGGGAGCGGATCCATAGTGGTGTATTGGTATGGTGAATATGTGGACTCGTGTGCGCCACCTCAAAAGAGTTGCTTGCAGTCGTAGTTCAGGTTATCCACTGAGTCAAAGCTAGCTTGCTGCGGTTAAACTCCACTACCCCCATTGTTGATACCGATGCATATGTAGTCAGTTCTCATGTAAGTCTTGCTGGGTACATTTGTACTCATGTTTGCCTATTTTATGTTTTGCAGAGAGACTTCAGTCTCACTAGTAGTTCCGCATGGACTTCGACGTTTAGCTCGTTACCTCAGCTACGATCTTGTACCCTTGGGAGGGTCTTGTAGATAGTCAGGCTTCTGAGCCTTCTTCATTTGTAGTTGTCTGTACTCAGACAAGTTAAGATTCCGCATGTGCTTGTTGCTTGTATGCTCTGAATGTTGGGTCACGAGACCCATGCTTGTAATATCTCGCTCCTCGCAGCCTAATGCATACTACTTGAGTCGTAGAGTTATGTTGTGATGCCATGTTGTATTTACACATATCGAGCATATTGCGTGTATGATTGAAATGCTTGGTATGTGTGGGATTTGACAATCTAGTTGTTTATCCTTGGCAGCCTCTCTTATGGGGAAATGTAGTCTAGTGCTTCCATGAGCCATAGTAGTCCGCTACAGCCCGGTTCACCGAGTCCTGCTAGCCCAGCACTACTGCTCAGGACACCTGACAGGCCGACATGTGTTTCACTTCGTTCCTGTGTCTGTCCATTCGGGGAAATGTCACGCGGTGACATCTGGAGTCCTGCCTAGCCTGCTACAGCCCGGGTTCCCGGAGTCCTGTTAGCCCAGTGCTACAGCCCGGATTCACACGCTGCTGACCGACATGCTCGATGTGATTCAGGTATGCCTGTCCCCATAGGTTGGTGCCGCTTTGGGTTCACGACTAGCCATGTCGGCCCGGGTTCTCTGTCATATGGATGCTAGCGACACTATCATATACGTGAGCCAAAAGGCGCAAATAGTCCCGGGCCATGGTAAGGCGACATCCGTGGGTATACCATGCGTGAGGCCGCAAAGTGATATGAGGTGTTGCCGGCTAGATCGATGTGACTTGGAATCGGGGTCCTGACAGCTTTGGTATCAGAGCCTGACTGCCTGTAGGATTATCAAGCCAAACTGGTTGAAGTTGATTCTAGAAATGCTTTAGTTATATAAGGGAATTGATTGTGGATGGGAACGTAAGGCTCTTTTTACTCCTTATCCTCATGATCTTCTGATCTGAGTCATCTTGTCTTTCTATGGGGTTAAGAACTAGGCTTCTCTTCTATCTCTGAGGATGACGTGTTACTAAACCGTAGTTTCCTAGGATTGTTGAGTTCAAGCCTCAGTTCAGTTCCTACTACTTCCATATGTTCATAGCTGGCCTCAGAACCTTGATTTTGTGATGTTGAGTGGTTATGCCACAATTTTTTGCAGGATGTCTCAAATCTTCTTGAGCATTTACAACCATTATGTTGTCTGAGTCATCCCAGGTTTCTAAATAGTCTGATGCACTTGCAAATCTTTCTGCCATGTTCCGTTGTATTTTTGGGCCAGATTAAGCACACTAATCGGTGTGTTGAGGTACTCCGTTGCCTTGACGTGTATGTTGGAGTTAGTATTATGACCCTAGGTGTCTTCGAGAACCACTCAGTAATCTAGCAATGTTTTGTGTTCCCAGTGTGATGATTCTGGCCACCATTCTCGAAAGCATCTCGTGATGTTATTTAGTTAGTAGGTATTCTACTCCTGGGTTTTGAACCCGACATTCACCCTACTTCATGTTATTAGTATTTGCTAGTTCCCTTAAGATATTAGCAACCTTGTGATAGTCCTCGAGGTCTGTGGTATATCATTCTTCCAATACCATGAGCCAATATGGCAGAAGCTATTTGAACCAAAAGACCACAATCAGAGTACTCTTGAGGAGTTCTCCATTCATAATTGTGACTCTGCCAGTCCTACCTCTCTGCATGGGTTATTCGGAAGAAACATGTTGAACTTGGTTCGACATACTAATCTATGCATCCACAACTCAGAAAGATATATGTTCTTTGAGTTGTCCCCTTCAGTTATATTCCGACCTTCATCTATCAATTGATAGTCAAGAGTATGTGAAAATTCGTTCATCGGTGCTTATCGTTCTTGTGGTCCATCAAGCCATTCTAGTTCAGAATGACTAGGAAAAAAAACTCCAGAACCTCATCCATATCTCGGATTGGGTCAAAGCAATTGTATTCCACAGATCAAAATGTCAATCCAGCTTTTCCTCCATTCTACCTTGAAGTGTTACCATCTTCATGTCAAGAATATCATAGGAATTGCACCATCTCTTATGAATTTTGACGCAGTGACACTTCTTGCCATCATTTTTCATTCCTCGGTCCCGTGTTGCCGCAACCGGAATGCCAGCAAGTGAACCATGATGTGTGAAATCAATACTCCTAGCAACCGTGTTGCTTGGTAGTTAATGGACACTAATATCATTCTTAGCGTGCTGGTTATCGAAACACTATTCTAGGATTTATCGTGCTACCTTGTTCTTTTTTCTGGTGCACTCTTCGATCTTTGAGTTAGGATTGAATCCCTTGCTCTTTTGATCATATCGTCTTGTCTGAAAAGCATGATTGTTCTCAAGCTTAGTAACATATCGGTGGTTCATAATTTTCCGATTATCTTCTCGGAAGTATCACCAGGTTTCCCCCTGACCGTTATGTTGAGCTCGCGATCAAGTTGGTTTTCTTATAAACCACCCTTCTCCAAGAACCTATGCAGGATATCCCTGAGCTAGTTGGTTGAGCTAGAGAACAACTTGGAGAGTTGGAAGATGAAAGCTTGTCTCGCTTAGTTCATCTCCAAAGGGATATCCTTGTGTGTTGTGTGTGTTGAAGAAAGATGATATCTTCATCGATTAGTCCTCATGATCAGTTGTGGACCTATTGTCTTGTCAAAACTTTGACTTGAGTATGGGCTATCGTCAAGTCAAATCAGAACCAACGATGTTCGTAATGTTGTCTTACTCGTGGTTCATCCCTCGAGCATACACCATTACATCTTTTGGTCTGACCAATGCTATCACTGTGTTCACATGATGGTGGAAGTCTAGTGATATGGAAATTCCGATGAGTTGCTATTGAGCCCATCAATAGCATTTTGTCTCCCCCATGATTCATGTTGAACATCAACCTAGTGTTGAAAACTTGTGTAAGCATTTTCTTCATGCCCCGTTCATGAAGTATATGTTTGGATGAAAGAAGTGACTTCCTCTCATTCATGTGCATTCGATGCAAGTTGTCGCCATGAATTTGAGAGAGTTAGTTTTGCTTCCTCTGGAATCGTCCCAAGTCAGTCATGCATGTGCAAAGTATACTATGGTTTGGTAGATTAATTACCTCCACCCCATATGTATTCCCTAGCACCCCAAGCCACTGATTGATTTGTTCAGGGAGAAGAAGTTCCTTATTAAGAGAAAGACTTAAACAAGGACTTCGATATCCTCGATGATGGTTCCCCACCTGAACTCGGTAGTGTTTTGTTGTAGGACTTCTACATGATCATGCTTGTCTTGGACTTCATGTTCACATATATGTAGTAGAATCAGCTCATGCTTTGGAGCTTGCAATCTTAGTTCATTCCTCAAGAATCTCGCAACGCCATCTCATCGACTTGTGTTGCAAACTTTCTTTTTAGACATGCTGATTTGAAGTACCCTATCACCAATCGGATCTGAATCGCAGGCATATATGATGGTTGGGACATTCCCAACATTTGCATTTTGTTCCCATCTTGCATCTCAGTAGTTGTTGTTCAGGATCATCTTCAAAAATGGACTTACCATGGGTCCCATCCATTTCCGATGATAAGCTAAAAATCATCCATTGCGTTGTCTTCAACAAGGTAGTCCACATCATCCATCCTAGTCGGAGTATGCCATTCTTTCGAACCCCTTCCATCGATCGATTGTGATTACCTCAGGCTGGTATAAAGAGTTTCAATGATCTTTGTATCAAAAGTAATTCTTTTGCCACTTAAGGGAAATGCTCTACGAGTCACCTTTCCCTAAGGTGTCCCATTATGGAATCATGGCAATTACCTCCTCGCTACTTTGAAACCATGCACCATCCTACTCCAGCGTGGAATTGTTGCCTACCAATTTGAACCCCTATCATCTATTACCTCCCATCTCTCTCGATGTGTGTTTTGTGTCTCAGCCCAAGAGATGTTTCAACGTCTCACTCCATGAGTTGATCTTGAGTTGCTCGATCTTTGAGAAGATCGTTCCCTGTAGAGTTTGCTTTCGTCGTCATCGTGTTGGATGAAGATCTCGAAGACAGAGACGTCAAGAGAAATGTGATGCAATATATCGGTATCTTCGAGAAGGGCAGTTGGATCGAGAAGACTGTGATAGTTTTATGACCCCTCTGTCTTCTTACTCCACTTCTTGAATCTCAGGACGAGTTTCTTGTTTAGTGGGGGCGAGTTCTCACATCCCTAGTTCTGGTATGCTCTGAGCTAGCTAGTCACGTGTTGCATCATGTTTAATTTTTTTTGAATTTGAAATGGGGATTGATCAAACCCTAGCACCAGATCAAATCAAATAGGTTCAACATAAGATAATTTTCAATAAACCCAAAATGCCCTTTGAAAATGTTCATGATTTATGATAAAGGTGAAAACCTCTGCCAAAAATGATGAGCATATTTCTTGGACAATTATGGATTTTTGAGTTAAATCATATTGTATTTGAATTGGAGCATTTAATGTCTATAAATATTTTAAATGCTTCAATACTTCTGAAAACAATTGGGGGTTGTTGGAAATAATTCAAATAGTGCCCACAATTTTTGTCAGGATTTTACAAAATGAGTTAGTATTTTTACTAATTCAAAACAAATCAAAATAAATAGAAAACAGAAACAGAATTAGAAAGAGAGAGAGAGAGAGAGAGAGAGAGAGAAGGACTCACCTGGGCCGTCTTACCTGGCAGCCCAACAAACCAGCCCAGCCCACCAGGGGCATCCTTGTCTTCAACCTCTGCCTACTGGCAGAGGCAAGGCCGAGCACGGTGCCACGGCGCGCCACGCCGGCAGCTGCCTGCCTGGCTCCTCCTCGTCGCGCCCAGACAATGCCACGACACCCCCTAAGCCCCTCTCACCCCCCTCTCTCGCTCTAGACCCCCTCCCCCTCCTCTGCACTCCCTCCCTCGCACGCACCCGAGCGGCCCGTCACCGTCGACGTGCACCACCGTGGCCACCGGCCTCCACACGCCTCTCCAACGCACCAAGAAGCTCCGCAGCTGACCTCTACGCCATCTCCGCCAAGCCACGCGAGCGGACGCGCCCTGCAGCGGTTCCCCCGACTTCTTCTTCAACAAGGTCTGCCGGAGATCCCCTTCGCCGCCCGCTCACTCCAACGCTACCCCGAGCCAAACGAGCCGCCCATCCGACTCCCTGTGAGCCCCTCCGTCATCTCCCCCTCTCCCCATGGTCGATTTCTCGCTGCAACGCCGATGACCGCGAGTCCCGTGTGCCGCCGCCGCACGAGCTCGTTGCCGATGAGGCTCCGGTGACCAAATGGTCCCGTGCGTGCCTCCGTTGGGTTGATGAGCTCTCGTAGAACATGTAGGTGCAAACCGCTAGTCCTCCCGAGCGCCGTGTCGTCGATTCCGTCTACACCCGAGCTCCGGCTGCCGCCCAGCTCGCCGCTGCCGCTGCTATAGACCACCTCGCGCCCTCTCACTGCCACCGCTAGATGCACATGAGATCCAGCTCGCCGTAGGACCCAATCGCGTCGCAAGCGGTGCCCTATAGCGCGAACCCGACGCGTCTCCACCACGGTTTGTGTCACAGGCGGCTAAACACCGGCGGGATGACATGGCTACTTCATTAGCTGCCTAAGCACACCACTGACCACCCTCAGGCACATAGATAGCTGGGCCCCACTTCCTAACTAACCGGCTAACTAAGCAAGATTAGGATTACTCTAATTACAATGGGCCCACGTGTCAGCTTTGACTATGCTGATGTGGGCGTTGACCCGACCCCACCTGTCTGTGACCTAGGCAGCACTTGGTCACTGACCGGTGGCCCCACCGGTCAAGTTTGACCTGGACGGCTCCTGTTGACCTGCTGACGTCAGCATGACCCAATGCTAACGCAGTAATACATTTTCTGGATTTATTAATAATCAGTAAATTCTACAAAATGTCCAAAACTTTGAAAAATCATAGAAATTAATCTATAACTCCAAATAAGATAAAATATTTATGAAAAATGATCAAAAAATCCAATCTTTCCATCTGTACTAGTTTCATGCATGTTAGAACACTTTAACCTTGCTGTTTAGGTGAAAAGTTAATGCACTAATATGACTTCATAAAATGGGTTTGCATTTGAATCTTTGGTCGAAATGGACTCATTTCAATATGTTCTAGCTTGCATTAGCCCGAAACACATTCATATTGCCATGTCATAGCATGCATCATATTGTTGCATATCATCATGTGTTGATTGTGTTCTTTCTGAATTGCTGGTGTTTGTCCCCCCTCAGTAGACGTTGATCTAGCGATGAATTCGATGACACCAATGAAGAACTATACTATCTTCAGAAGTGCCAGGCAAGCAAAACCCCCTTGTTCATTCCGATACAATCCCACTCTCTCGCTCCTGCTCTCTTTTACTGCATTAGGACAACAGCGATTCAACTGTTACATGCTGCGGTAGTTGACCCCTTTCCTCTGCATGACCTGTCATTGCCACGGTAAATAGATGAAACCCACTAGCATGAGTAGGAGTTGTTTGAGCCCTGATATACCTACTCATTCATGCTTGTTTGTCATGTCTGCTACTGCTTAGAGTTGAGTCAGGTCCAATTCATCGGGGATGAATTGGAATGTGGTGAACATGTCCTACTGTGTGTGAGCTAAGTGTGTGAACACGATTTGGTAAAGGTAGCGGTGAGAGGCCATGTAGGAGTACATGGTGGGTTGTCTCATTGTAGCCGTCCTCAGGAACTGAGTTCTGTGTTTGTGATCCATGAACATTTACTACCACACATTGGGCTCCGGGTGCTCCAAGCTCTCTCGACTTATTAATCAACCTGATCTCTGTCCAGGAGTTGCAACTAGTTTCTGGTGTTTGTAGGTAGTGTTAGTAGTCTACCAAGTGGCACCCGGTACAGGTGGGCTTGGGACAGACTAGGCACAGAGGCACGGTGTACCAAGTGGCACCCGGATGGTGGGCTTGGGAACCCTGCTCACATCTTTCGGGGCCGTGAGCGACACCCCGGACGGATCTCCTTGCGGATGGAACCCGGATAGGCAATAAACCTGGACTAGAGACTTGTTGGTTAGTCAGGTCGTGGCCGACTCCCTCGCCAGGCTTCCGCTTGAAGGTTGCCAAGATACACGATGTGTACAATGTGGTAAGTGGCGAGAGCGTGTGTGAAGAAGTACACCCCTGCAGGGTTATCATTATCTATTCGAATAGCCGGATTCCTCGGATTCCTCGGATATGGAAACTTGGACCCCTTGCATAGTTCATAGATAAGTGGAAGTGGATACTCTAAAATGCGCAAGATAAGTGTGAGTTCTATGGATGGCGTTCTCGCAGGGAGACGGGAGCGGATCCATAGTGGTGTATTGGTATGGTGAATATGTGGACTCGTGTGTGCCACCTCAAAAGAGTTGCTTGCAGTCGTAGTTTAGGTTAGCCATTGAGTGAAAGCTGGCTTGCTGCAGTTAAACTCCACTACCCCCCATTGTTGATACCGATGCATATGTAGTCAGTTCTGATGTAAGTCTTGCTGGGTACATTTGTACTCACGTTTGCCTATTTTATGTTTCGTAGAGAGTCTTCAGTCTCACTTGTAGTTCCGCATGGACTTCGATGTTTAGCTCGTTACCTCAGCTATGATCTTGTACCCTTGGGAGGATCTTGTAGATAGTCAGGCTTCTGAGCCTTCTTCATTTGTAGTTGTCTGTACTCAGACAAGTTAAGCTTCCGCATGTGCTTGCTGCTTGTATGCTCTGAATGTTGGGTCATGAGACCCATGCTTGTAATATCTCGCTCCTCGCAGCCTAATGAATACTACTTGAGTTGTAGAGTTATGTTGTGATGCCATGTTGTATTTACACATATCGAGCATATTGTGTGTATGATTGAAATGCTTGGTATGTGTGGGATCCGACAATCTAGTTGTTTATCCTTGGCAGCCTCTCTTATGGGGAAATGTAGTCTAGTGCTTCCATGAGCCATAGTAGTCCGCTACAGCCCGGTTCACCGGAGTCCTGCTAGCCCAGCACTACTGCTGAGGACACTTGACTGGCCGGCATGTGTTTCACTTTGTTCCTGTGTCTGTCCCTTCGGGGAAATGTCACGCGGTGACATCGGGAGTCCTGCCTAGCCTGCTACAGCTAGGGTTCCCGGAGTCCTGTTAGCCCAGTGCTACAGCCCGGATTCACACGCTGCTGACCGACATGCTCGATGTGATTCAGGTATGCCTGTCCCCATAGGTTGGTGCCGTTTTGGGTTCACGACTAGCCATGTCGGCCCGGGGTCTCTGTCATATGGATGCTAGCGACACTGTCATATACGTGAGCCAAAAGGCGCAAACAGTCCTGGACCATGGTAAGGCGACACCCGTGGGTATACCGCGCGTGAGGCCGCAAAGTGATATGAGGTGTTACCGGCTAGATCGATGTGACTTGGAATCGGGGTCCTGACATCAATGCGGTGACTAGCACAAACATGCAAAGTAGCTCTCGTGATATTGCTAATTTCAGAGACTTGGAATTTCACTAAGTCTTTGCTCTGCTATTATTTTTATGCCATGTGTTCATGTTGCTACAGAGAGATCCATGCTTATTTGGACTATGTTCAGTAAGGATCATCTTAACATATGGTTATGCTCTATCCATCCATGTCCCTGTTTACATTTGTTGAGTGCCCTAGCATGATTCAATCTTGCTCTACTTTTTCTATAAAATGTTCCTGGCAGATTGTTTACGTGTTAATCAATTTTGCCAAGGTTGTTGTAGTTGATCTATGCATGCTATGAGATTTTTCTTGCCATGGTTAGCTTCTTGATCATGTCTTCTTGCTGGTAGTATGCTTAGTTTGACATGCAATGCCTTGTTTTGAGTGCATCGAGCTCACAAGCATGCCTTCATAACTCTGTTTTTGCCATGTCGAGTTTTCTGCTAAGTCTGAATCTGTTAACGAAACTTGCCATGTTTAGATGGGCACCATCATATCTTATGATCCTTTTTCGCTTATGGTCAGTAAGGGACTTTTGTTATATGCTTTGAGTTGATTCAGGCCATGCCTTGTATTGCTATGATCTGATCCTGTAGCTTTTTGTTATCCTGCTCTAAACAATGCTTCCTGATGTTAATTTCTGACATGTTATTTTCATGAAGTCTGAGGTGCTGTTATCTTTTGCACTTTTTCCATGCTTGTTTGAACAAGATATTGTGTGATTTAGCCGTAGCTCAGTGTTCATCTTTTGTCAAGCATTTTGAGTAGATCACTGCTATGTGCTTTGTTGCTACATTGGAGTGCAGTAGCTTAGTTTCTTATTGCATTCTAGTTGACATCGTGCTGTTAATCGCAGAATTGTGCCATTATTGTTTTGCTTGCCATTTGCAAACCGTGCATCCGATTCCGGTGATCTTTATATCGATTTCGACCGAAATCATCTAATCTTTCCAGAGGCACCCTTGGATTGCCATGTTGATGCCTGGTTCAATCCTTTCCTTCCGGAGCTCGCATATGCATTGCATATCACATCCCGCATATCATGCCATGTTTTCCATCATGTTGCTTGCGCATTGCACCGTGGTTGATTGAGGTTTCCGTTGCTTGTGTTCTTGCCTTGGGTAGAGCCGGGAGACAAGTTCATGATCGAGGAACCTGTTGAGTATGTTTTCAAGGATCAAGCTTTCGTCAACTCTGAGAACTTGGCAGGCAAGATGATCATACCCTCGAAATCACTTCTATCTTTGCTTGCTAGTTGCTCGATCTATTGCTATGCCGTGATACCTACCACTTGCTTTATTATGCCTCCCATATTGCCATGTCAAACCTCCAACCCACCTTGTCCTAGCAAACCGTTGTTTCGCTATGTTACCGCTTTGCTCAGCCCCTCTTATAGCGTTGCTAGTTGCAGGTGAAGATGGAGTTTGTTCCATGTTAGAACATGGTTATATGTTGGGATATCACAATATCTATTATTTTATTGAATGCATCTATATACTTGGTAAAGGGTGGAAGGCTCGGCCTTATGCCTGGTGTGTTGTTCAACTCTTGCCGCCTTAGTTTCCGTCATACCGGTGTTATGTTCCTTGATTTTGCGTTCCTTACGCGGTTGGGTATTATGGGAACCCCTTGACAGTTCGCTTTGAATAAAACTCCTCCAGCAAGGCCCAACCTTGGTTTTAGATTTGCCTAACAACCTATTACCCTTCCCTTAGTTTGGCCAACCCAAGGGTCATCTTTATTTTAACCACCCCGGGCTAGTGCTTGTCTAAGTGTTGGTCCGAACCGGGCAGCCTGCAGTCCACCTCGGGGCAACTCGAGGGTTGGTTTTACTCGTAGCTTGATCTATCCGGTGTGCCCTGAGAACGAGATATGTGCAGCTCCTATCGGGATTTGTCGGCACATCCGGGCGGCTTTGCTGGTCTTGTTTTACCATTGTCGAAATGTCCTGTAACTGGGATTCCGAGTCTGATAGGGTCTTCCTGGGAGAAGGAATATCCTTCGTTGACCGTGAGAGCTTGTGATGGGCTAAGTTGGGACACCCTGCAGGGTTTTTAACTTTCGAAAGCCATGCCCATGGTTATGGGCAGATGGGAATTTGTTAATATCCGGTTGTAGAGAACTTGACACTTAACTTAATTGAAATGCATCAACTGCGTGTGTAGCCGTGATGGTCTCTTCTCGGTGGAGTCCGGGAAGTGAACACGGTTCTTGTGTTATGCTTATACGTAAGTAGTTTTAGGATCACTTCTTGATCACTTTTAGGTCACGACCATGCTTTGCTTCTCTTCTTGCACTCATTTGCGTAAGGTAGCCACCATATATGCTTAGTGCTTGCTGCAGCTCCACCTCACTACCTTTTCCCTACCCATAAGCTTAAATATTCTTGATCGCGAGGGTGTGAGATTGTTGAGTCCCCGTGACTCACAGATTACTTCAAACTGTTTCAGGTGCCGATGATAACCGTGCAGGTGACGCAACCTTGCTCAAGGAGGAGCTCGATGAAGATCTTGATGGTAGTCTTGTTTCGTTTCCAGTTGATCAGTAGCAGAGCCCAGTCGGGGCGATCGGGCATCTATGCATTAGGGGTTGTCTTTCTTTATTTGGTTCCGTAGTCAGACCCTGATTGTATTCTGGATGATGTAATGCTATATTTATGTATTGTGTGAAGTGGCGATTCTAAGCCAACTCTTTATCTCTTTCTTATTCAGTACATGGGATGTGTAAAGATTACCCCTCTTGCGACATGCCTACAATGCGGTTATGCCTCTAAGTCGTGCTCCGACACATGGGAGATATAGCTGCATCGTGGGTGTTACAACTAGCTATGGCAATACATCTGATCACTCTCCCTAGTACTGGGTGGTGCCAAACTACTCTCACCACAAAGAGTATAGAAGCGCTTTCGATGTCGGCGTCCTCTAGTATGCGGAACTGAAACAATAAGCAATGTGATTAAAACACCTTGGAGTTCAACTCCCCGGGACACTACCACAACTCCTAAATGACAGGAGGCACCAAGAATAGAGTTCCCATCACTACGATATTGGACCGATTCCACAATACTCGCGTGATCCTAAAAAATTGAGTGAAAAAGGAGAGTAATGGAAACAAAACACCTACGACACGATTCCTCACCAGAGCGACGAAGGGGATAAGGAGTAAAAGAATTCCTACTCTCCGATATATAGGTACACTACTGGAATCAGGAACTTTGCCGTCAGCCACTTCTTTGTCGTCAGCTAGCTGATGGCGAAGAGGGTCTTTGCCATCAGCTTGAGGAAACCTGACTGCAAAGAAGCAGCTGACGACAAAGAAAGTGTTTGCCGTCAGCTCCATCTTTGGCGTCAGCTAGCTGACGGGATAGAACCTTTGTCGTCCACTAGCGGGCGGCAAAGAGGCAGGGTGGGCCGATAGGGGGCAGCTAACACACTTTCTTTGCTGTCGGCTAGCTGACGGCAAAGAAAGTGGTAGTTCTAACGTCCGGTAGCTAGGCTCTTTGCCTTCAGCTAGCGGACGGCAAAGAGCCTAGCCCAATATGTATCAGAACACCGTTGCGCCCTGCCCCTCTCTCTCCCTCTCCCCTCATCCTAACCCCGCGCCGCCGCCCCGCCCCAGCCGCCCCAGTCGCCGCCGCGCCGCCCTGCCCCGCGTCATCGCCCCGGCCGCCCTGCCCCACCTCGGCTGCCCGCTGCCCTAGCTGCCCCGACAGGCCGCACCGGCTCCGCCTCGGCCGCGCCGCCCCTCCGCGTCGGCCAGCCCCGGCCGCCCCGCCGGACCACCCCAACGTGTCGCCTTGCTGCTCCGCCGTGCTGAGTCGTCGCGCTGCTGCGCCGAGTCGCCACCCCACCGCGGCACCTCGCCGCCCCGACCGCTCCAAGGTGAGATATTTTCATTTTTTCCATTTTTTATATTTAGTTTAATTAAGTTTAGTATAATTTAGTTTAGTTTAGTTAGTTTTTTTAGGTTTAGTTTACGTTAGGTTAGGTTAAGTTTCTGGTTTAATTTACGTTTAGTTTAGTTAGTTTAGTTTAGGTTTAGTTAGTTTAGTTTAGGTTCAGTTTAGTTTACTCTAGGTTAAGTTTTTGGTTTTTTTGAACATGTGAAATTTATTGTTATTTGTTAGTTGAAGCATTTATTCCCGCTTCGACGTCGACGATGCCTATCCCGCATCCTCATCGTCGACTTGGCGAAGGAGGCCTACTTGATCAGAGGGGCCATGTCCGATACTGGGCTCCGCCGAGCTGGTGCTTGGAGGTTCTACCTTTCGGGGGGTGCAGCTTGGTGAGGAGTCAACCCGTCATTGACCCGAACCTTGTTTGGTGGCGGTCGCGTGGGCCAGTGACGGTGCCGAGGCTTTCGGACACCACGGAGGTGGCACGTCACCGTGTCAGCGAGGAGGACGAGCACGTCCATCGCTACATGGTTGTGTTGGAGGGCAGGTTGGACAATACCTGGCAGGTTCTTCAGGGATCTCATTGGAGCTATGATCCTGTGATGGTTACTTCT
The DNA here is from genome assembly GCA_034509565.1 of Triticum monococcum. Taxonomy (NCBI): domain Eukaryota; kingdom Viridiplantae; phylum Streptophyta; class Magnoliopsida; order Poales; family Poaceae; genus Triticum; species Triticum monococcum. The sequence continues at coordinate 300,195,877 of CM067844.1, read as the reverse complement.
CTTTGGGTGTCCACCGCCTGCGCCGATACCCGTCGTTCGCTATGGTTCTCGCTATATTAGCGATGCTATATGTATGATACTATTTAAGATGTATTAGTGATAATATTCGATGATGTACGGACGCAACAGATGATGTAGTTTTGCTTATTCAATGCATGATAATTTAGTTTACCCGAGGACGAGCGGGTTAGGGGATTCCTCGGTGACGATGGTACCCTAAATAGAAAATATCGTCAGTGCGAGGTACATGTGGTCGTCGGTGTCGAATACTACATCCACGTCCCACAAGTGACACGGGGGTCCTGCATCCCGTAGCAACAGTTCTCGGTGTCGATGGCGGTCGAACACCATTGTGAATTTGTCTAGCAGCCTCAGAGATGACGATTGAAAGCTAAGTGTTGAAACTTGAAATACCCAAACTGACTCAAGTCGGTATGGTTGTTTGAAATTTCAAAACTTGGCTTTAATCCTCATCATAGAGGCTGCCAAACAAATTTGCGAAGGTGTTCGACCGTCATCGGCCACCAGAACTATTGTTGTGGGACGCCGGGCGCCGGCGTCACTTGTGGGACGTGGATCTAGTGTTCAACGCCGACCACCTCATGTACCTTGCACCGATGGTAGTTGCTATTTAGGGTTCTATCGACGCCAAGGAACCCCTAACCCGCTCTTCCAGAGCAGGTTACCCATTGACCGTCGGATCCGGAGCAGAGCATGGGAAAACGAACCCAATCTACACATACTCGGGTGGGATTAGGACCTATATTTACCTATTAGCATCTAGGTTGCATGGACGTAATAAAAGTGACAAACTCCTTTAACTAATGAATATATACATGCTGATTTATATATATATATATATATATATACATATATATATATATATATCTTTTGTGTCCATTAGCTAGGCAAGATGAGTGATCGTGCGTGGATGTACACCGGTCACACTAGTCAGAAAGACATGACCACTGAATGGTTAACAAAAACCAAGGGGTTTCTGAGAGCCGCATTTGCAAATGGGCAGAGGATAACATGGTGCCCCTGCGCCGGGTACAACAATTGGCACAAGAGGACAGAGGATGAAATGGGAAAACACCTTCAGAAGTGGGGTTTTACGCCAGATTATATGGTGTGGACAATTCATGGCGAGTCTGCCCAACGTGCCAAAGCTGAGGTGCTTCTTTGTTGCACCGACGAGCATTGTACCGGGATGCAAGACATGGTGCAAGACTTTGATGATGCTCGGGACTCGGACGATGAGATGGAGGAATCTACAAAAGCCTTCAATGAAATGTTGGAGTCTTCAAAACGTCCTCTCCATGAGCACACCGAGCTTTGTCAGCTGGATGCCATCACACAAATAATGGCTCTGGAGGCTCAATTCAACTTGGGCAGAGAATGCTATGGCGACAATATTTGGACGTTTTCTACCCAAAGGCCATGTACTACCTGCAAACATGTACCAGTCAGACAAAATTCTCCGTGCTCTTAAGATGCCCTATGAGAAGATACATGCCTGTGAGAAAGGATGTGTCTTACTTAGGCTTCAGTATGCAGACTTGAACTATTGTCCCATTTTCAAGCCATCCAGGTATGTTGTGGTAGACAATGGTATGGGTGAGAAGACGCAGACGAAAATCCCCGTTAATGTTCTTTGGTATATGCCAATCGTACCAAGACATCAACATCTTTTCATAGTCAAAGAGACGGCAAGACCGATGATATGGCATAAAATGGGCAGAAGAACCCAACTAGATGCAGATGGGAAGCTAATGATGGTGCACACATCGGATGGTGAAGCATGGAAGAGCTTCGATGCATTACATGATGACAAAGCAGAAGATCCAAGGCATCCTTGAGTCGGCATCAGCACGGATGGGATTAGTGTGTTTGGTCTGACAGCAGCCCAATACAGTTGTTGGCCCGTATTTGTCTTTCCACTCAATCTCACCCCCCCCGAACAGATTATGCAAAGAAAGAACATTTTCCTGACGTTGATAATTCCAGGGCCCAACTATCCGGGGAAGAATATGAATTTGTACATGCAGTCGCTGAAGGACGAATTGCAAGAAGCCTGGGATAATGGGTTCAAGACATACGATGCCTTTAGCAAATGGAACTTCATAATGCGTGTCTGGTACATGTACTCAACGCATGACTTGTCGGCGTATGCACTATTCGTTGGCTGGTGTGTGCATGGAAGGTTCCCATGCCCCAAATGCAAGGGAGCTCTTGAGTTTCATTGGCTTCAGGTCGGTCGCAAGTTTTCTTGCTTCGACATGCATTGACAGTTCTTGGATCCTAGCCATAAGTTCAGGAAAGACAAGAAGAAATTCATCACAGGTAGACTTGTCAAAAACTCTGCACCACATGCGTTAACAGGCCAAGAGACAATAGAACAGTTAAACGCTCTCAATCCAGATCCAGAGCATACAGGATTTTTCAAGCGGTATAATTCGAAACACGCCTGGACTCACAAGACATGCTTGTGGGATCTGCCTTACTTCAAAGACCTCCATTTCCCACACAACATCAACGTGATGCACACTGAGAAGAATATCACCGAGGCACTTTTTAGTACATTGTTCAATAGATGCGAAGTCAAAGGATAATACTAAGGCTAGAGTCGACTTGGAGGCGCTATGTGATAGGCCATTACAAAACATGAAAGAACCGAAAGGAAAGCAGAACTGGACGAAGCCAAAGGCATGGTTCAATCTTGGAAGGCCAGCTATGAGGAAAATTATCTTGTGGGTGCAGCAGCAGTTGATTTTCCCCGATGGGTATGCAGTGAATCTAAAGAGGGGAGCCAGTCTTGATAAATTGAAGATATTTGGTCCCAAGAGTCATGATTGGCACATATGGATTGAGCGGGTAATGCCGATGATGTTGCATGGCTTCATCCCAGAGGATGAATGGCTAGTACTGGCAGAGCTAAGCTATTTCTTCTATGTTCTTTGTGCGAAAGAACTATCGACTGGCCTGCTAGAAGAAATGGAAGAGTTGGCACCGGAGTTGATCTGCCAGTTAGAGAAGATCTTTCCGCCGGGCTTCTTTAATCCAATGCAGAACTTGATTTTGCATCTCCCAACCGAGGCAAGATTGGGGGGCTGTGCAAAATCGTTGGTGCTATGCCACTGAGAGGATGCAGAATATGCTACGAGCAAAATGTAAAAATAAACGTAGAATTGAAGCATCGATGGTTGAGGCATTCATTATTGAGAAGGCGACAAACTTCATGACAACACACTACGAAGCCAAAAATCGCCATTTTCATAATCCGAAGCCTCGGTACAATGCAAAACAAACCTAAAAAGGGTGGATCCAACCTCAGCCTATTCAAAGGGGATCTCACACCAGCCGGTGCTTCTAATTCCTGAACATTGGATTCCGAAGAATGGCATATCATTTCATTGTATATCTTCACTAACCTAACAGAAGTGCGGCCGTACATCGAGTAAGTTCTCCGTACATTGTTCCGCAACTTCTAATTCCTCTGCACTACTCATATTCCTAGATAAATTTGATACAGTCGATACGTCGCCATATTCTCGTATAGAGCAGTGATCCAAAAGCATTCCGTCGAAGAGTGTGAGCTTCTGGCAAAGCATGGACACGGCTATCCTGGTTTCATCTCTTGGTTCAAACAAACGGTAATTTCCATTAGACAATTTCATTTCTTTGTCTAATTTGTGGCTAATGCAATAATACCTTTCGTATTAAACTTGTATGCTAATTCAGAGCTTATGGATGCCGAACTAAGACAAGTTGCTAATGGTTTTGAATATAAGGTCCGTTCATTTGACAAATACGACATCAACGGGTATCGCTTTCGTACCTATGGCAAAGAGCTATCTATGGCCGATCGAAAGTCTACACGTTGTTGTGTCTCTGCTATCGGCGAAGGAGATACCGAGTATTATGGAAGAGTTGAAGAAATTTATGAACTTCAATTCTATGGTGCAAACCCACCAAATGTCGTAGTCTTCAAATGTTATTGGTTCCAACCGAAGGAGACTAGAAGGACTGATGAACATATAGGGCTAGTGGAAATCAATCAAAGCACCCATTTGGATGTTCCAGATGTCTAAATTATGGCTCAACAGGCTGCCCAAGTTTTCTATCTACCGTGGGCCTGTCAAAGTGATCCTAATCTCAAAGGTTGGGATGTCGTTTATGAAGTGCCGCCACGTGTTAGACCATTCGCCCCAATGAAGATGATTATGCACCTCACATTAACCCAAACATATATGAAGGAGAATCTTCCAAGAAATGCGTCTTTCCAAAAAACGTTTCAAGAACCGCTCTACTTCACTCCAGAACATTGAAGTAGACAGCGACAGTGAACCCGACTTCAGCCCTCAGCCAAAACAAGAAGATCCTGAACTAGAAGAGGTTACTGCTGCGGATGACCTGTCAATGCTTGACAGATTACGTAGAGGTGGCCATCCACATGATGATGATGTATTTATTAATGATGATGATGAGCATGTCATTACTAATAGTGATGATGATGATGCATTTATAAATCCCAAAGCATTTATTGAACCAGATTATGACTAGGTATTCAATTTTTATGTTGTACTTGATTTATACAGTTACTTGTCTGATTGTATGATTTATATAGTTACTTGTATATTTTTCTTACTTTGTATGATTGTTTCTTATACATAGTGCCATGGTCTTGATGTCCGTCCCCATCGGCCCTCGCCCGCTTTATGATTCAGATGGGGTAAATTCTCTTTCATAACTATTTGTTGCATTTCTCATTTATGACAATTATGGCCATCAAGTTGACATAGAGATATTTTAATCTAGGAGGTATGTGAACCAGAATTTGAAACCGACCCTCTTGTTGAGAAGTTAAATTTAGTTGAAAAATAAAATGAGTATTTGAAAGAAAAAATTAAAAGAATTGAATAAGAGAAGATGACATTGGAGTTGTATGTTGCCGATGTCGTTGATGATCACAAGATGAAGATGAATGCAATGCGCTTGAAGATGGATGCAATGCGCCTGAAGCTTAAGAAGATTAGAAAATATGCCATTGATAATGAGGCTTGGTATCACTATGCCGTTGGATCAATCTTTACCTTAGTTGCGATCTTCATCGCATTTGTTGTGATGAGGGTAAGTTTTCTCTAGTGTTTTGCTTAAAAATGCATACTTAGCTTACTTTCCTCCTAATGACATAACTACCTAAGTTAGACAAAAAATGAGCTATACTTAGCTTTCTTTCCAGAAAATGTCATGAAAATCTTTGTTACCTCCAAAATGATATAGACTTACCTTACTTTCCTCGAAAATGACATAATAACCTTAGTAAGCTCCAAAATGACCTATTTACCTATCTTAGCTCTAAAATGACCTACACTTAGCATTTTTACCTAGCTTAGCAATAAAATGACATTTTTACCTACCTTAGTTAGAGGAAGAAGATAAAATAGAGGAGAGGAGAAAAAGATAGAGAAGAAAAAATCTTCTTCTTCTTCCTTATCTTCCTCTTCTTCTTCTTCTTCTTCTTCTTCTTCTTTTTCTAGATAGTATTCTTCTTCTAACTTGTTTTTTTTCAATTTGCACATTTGCTTTAGATGAGGAAGCTTGCGTTGATGGAGTCTACACTTGTCTTTTATCCTTCCTTCTTGTTTTGATTTTGTACGATGAACAATGTCAAACTTGCTACCTACATATGTATGTATGGATGAAACCATTGTATGCTTGTTGTTGTATATGTTGGATATGTACATGTGTTGGATGAAACCAGTTGCTATGTATATGTGTTGAATGATCATATGCATATGGCAGGGATATGATTGTCAAAAGTATTTTCATATGTGTGAACATATATATATATATATATATATATATGTGAAATTATGTCAAATTGAATGATTTCAAGAAAAAACAGGGGCTATCTACACTCTTCGTCGTCCGCTGACGGACGGCAAAGAGCTTTTCCATCAGCTAGCGGACGACAAACATGCCATGTGTTAGCTACCTGTGCATCCTGGGGCTGTAGGCTGCCTATTTTGTTGCTTTGCCATCAGCCAGCGGACGACAAATAACATTTAATATTTGTAGTCAGCCAGCTGACGGCAAAGCTACCAAATAGGCCAACCCCCTAGGTGCTGCCACATGGCACGCTTGGCCGTCCACTGGCCGACGGCAATGATTCAATGTCATTTGTTGTCCGCTGGCTGACGACAAAGATACAAAGGTCTTTGTCGTTTGCCAGCCGGTGGCAATGCACGCCGATAACCCCTTAACGGACCTAAGATGACACGTGTGCCGTCCAGGCTCTTTGCCGTCAGCTGGCGGACGACAAAGACCTTTGTATCTTTGCCGTCTGCCAGCAGCCGACAAAGAAGCCTTTGTCGTAGCCTATTCAGCTAGACGTGTTGCCGTCAGCTAGTGACGGCAAAGGTCTTTGCCGTCCGCCATGGCTGGCGGCAAAGTTCCTGATTCCTATAGTGGTAGACTCATAATAGTTTTTTTTTCTAGCCTCAACAACGGCAGCGGTTCGATCAATCAAGGGGGCTCCTATGGTCGGTAAGGCTCTAATACCAACTTGTAGCGCCCAAGATGCGATTCTATCCCAATGACGTGATGAACTCATGATTGGGGCACAACCGCATGTTCAGCGCATAGCAAGGTGGATATCATTACAACATACCATGTACTAAATAGATCAGAATACAAGATAAAGGCTTACACTCACCACAAAGTAGAACATTAGTACAATAGTTAATAAATACATAGCAATCATCATCAGAAGAGCAGGATCCGACTACGGAAGAAATCAAACGAAAAGGAGAACGGCATCCACCCTCCTAATCCCAGGCTCCCGATCCAGAACCTATCCCTTGATCAAAGAAGAAGAAGAAGCAAGAAGAACTCCAAATAGATCAAGCATCCTCTTACATTACATCATCGCATTACCTGTACCTGCAATTGTTGTTGTAGTAATCTGTGAGCCACGAGGACTCAGCAATCCCATAGCCATGGGTATCAAGACTAACAAAGCTTAATGGGTATGGAATGGATAAGTGGTGAGGTTGCAGCAGGCACTAAGCATTGTGTGGTGGCTAACTTACGAGTACAAGAATAAGAAGATAAACTACGCATGACGGATGCAAACTAGTAATGACCAATAAGTGATCCTGAACTACTTACGAGTCATACATAACCCCATTGTGTTCTCTTCCCGAACTTGCTCAAAAAGAGACAGTCACGGTTACACACGCAGTTGGTGTATTTTAATTTGGATATGGTGTCAAGTTCTCTACAACCGGATATTATAAATTTCCAATCTGCCACATAACCTCGGGCACGGCTCTCGAAAACATTAAACCCTGCATCGCTGTCCCAACTTAGTCCATCGCAAACTCTAATGATCCACGGAGGAAAATCCTCCATTCCGGAACAATCCCGGTTCACAAGACATTTCGACAATGGTAAAACAAAACCAACAAGACCTCCTCATGTGCCGACACCCTAATAGGAGCCGTGCGTATATCGTCTCAGGCCACAATCAGATGGGACAAGCTACGAGTAAAACCAATCCTCGAGTTTTATCGTGGTGGCCTTGTAGGCCGCCCGTTTTAGACCAACACTCATGAGGAGCACTGGCCTGGGTTGTTGATTAATTATCCTTGGGGTCCGGAAAGTCCCTATGCAAATTTTAGTTGTTATTAGGCAAATGGTAAAACCAAAGTTGGGCCTTGCTGGAAGACTTTTATTCAAAGCAAACAGTCAAGGGGGGGGGGGGCATAAACCTCGATCGTGTTAGTAACGCAAAATCAAGGAACATAACATCGGTATGATGGGAACTAAAGAGGCAAGAGTGGAACAAAACACATAGCAAAAGGCCAAGCCTTCCACCCTTTGCCAAGTATATAGATGCATTAATTAAATAAGAGATATTGTGATATACCATGATATCCATGTCCTAACATGGAACAAACTGAAACTACACCTGCAACTACCAACGCTATAAGAGGGGCTGAGCAAAGCGGTAACATAGCCAAACATCTATTTGTTGGGATGGTGAAAAAGGTTAGAGGCTTATCATGGAAATTTGGGAGGCTTGATAAACAAGTGTTAGGTAGCACGACATAGTAATAGCATTGAGACAAGTAGCAAGCTAAGATAGTAGTGGTAACGGTCATCCTGCCTGAAATCCCGCTAGGAAGAAGATTGAGTCCATGAAGTAGATGAACGGACGTAGTCGAACGAATCCTCACAATCGCAACATTACCAGAACTATCGAGAAGAAGCAACACTCGAAAGAAGCAATCAACAGGGTGAACCAACAAGACTAACATGGCATGATGCACAAGAAAGTATGATGCATGTCCGGTTTAAATAGGCATGGCATGGCAAAGTTCAACAAACAATACTACCAATTAAGTGGAGCTCAATCTGCAACGAGTTGCATGTTGACGAACCCCCACATTCAACTATTTAGTTTACTCTCGTTAAGAACCCAACAAGTTTAAATGTTCTTAACATGGAAAGGGGTGAAGCATAAGTAAACTAGCTATTTAGGCAAGTTTAAATGAGGCCGTAAACAACAAACAACAATTCCGGAAAATCTCCATGTGCATATTTTCGATTTGGTCATGTTCTGCCTAAACCATATTTTAGAGTTGTTAAACCGCAAAAGTAAGTGTGCCATGTTAATCTATGCATTTTCCACCCCATTTACATATAAAGTTTATTTAATTCTATGCTACGGTTATTAAGTTATGAATAAATCATTTTAGCATTTCATTTATGCAAATTTAAACAAACAGCAAGTTCAAACATTTTAAACATGGATGAAAGTTGCAAATTATGAAACTAGATGAAATTCTAAGCATCTTACATATAAAGTTAATTTAATCCGATGCACGGTTGTTTAGTTATTAAATGCATGAACTTGAGGGTGTAATCTGTAAAACAAGTTTTCCACAGATAAATGGATAGATCCATCATGTGGAAAAAAACATGTATCCAGCCGAAATCTGGATCGAACTAGGCTGCTCACCATTGGGACGAGCCAGGTCGGTGAAGGCATAAGGCTGAGCAGCGGCGCGGGGGAGCTGGGCGTTGGCTGGGTGATGTGGTGGCTCATGCGGCAGGGCGAGGCGCGTGCGCTATGAACGGGCGGTAACGCGAGGCGGCTCAGGCGTGGTCGTCGACCTCCCACTCGAACCCGTCAGGAAGAAGCAGGACGACGACAGCTGGGCGGAGCTATGGGCGTGGAACGGCAACGCGGTGGCGACATCCGGCTATGAAGGGCTGTGGCTGGAGGAGGAAGCGGATCCAGTCGGATCTGAAGCGGGGAAGGGCACAGACGGCGTTGAAGGCCGGCAGTGGCTACTGCTCACTGGATGGGATGCAGAGGAAGAAGGTGGACTTGGTGCGAGCTCCCGATGATTCTAGACGATGGAGGACGAGGAGGAGGAGGGCGCATGAATGGAGGGAGGGCACAGATCTGGCTGCGGTCGGGACTTCGGTGGTGGCAAATTCGACGTGGCGGCCGTGGCGACGTTCCTGTGAACCAGAGTGAGAGAGAGAGGAAACGGAGTTAAAGAGAGAGGGATCCAAAGGGAATCGACATGGGAAGTAGGAGGCATCGGGGAGATGGTGCCTGGTCTTGTAGGTTGCCGGGGATGCACTGGACGGGTGGCGTCTAGTCTGTTTGCAGACGAGCACCAACTCGGGGAGCTCCTGCTCGGGCCCGACCGCGGAGGGGGTGTGGTGCTGTGCTACTTCTTGAACTTGCGTTGGTTTTCCCTTGAAGAGGAAAGGGTGATGCGGCAAAGTAGAGATAAGTATTTCCCACAGTTTGAGAATCAAGGTAACAATCTAGTAGGAGACAACGCACAAGTCACCGAATACCTGCACAAACAAACAAACAACTTGCACCCAACACGATAAAGGGGTTGTCAATCCCTTCACGGTTACTTGCAAAAGTGAGATCTGATAAAGATAGATAAAGGTAAAGTAAATATTTTTTGGTTTATAGATCGGAAAGTAAAAGATTGCAAAATAGTAAATCGCAAACTAAAATTATAGATCGGAAACTTATATGATGGAAAATAGAACTTGTATGATGGAAAATAGACCGGGGGTGCATAGGTTTCACTAGAGGCTTCTCTGAAGATAGTAAATACTACGGTGTGTGAACAAATTATTGCTGAGCAATTGATTGAAAAGCGCAAAGTTATGACGATATCTAAGGCAATGATCATGAATATAGGCATCACGTTTGTGTCAAGTAGACCGAAATGATTCTGTATATACTACTATTAATCCACACATCGACCGCTATCCAGCACACATATAGAGTATTAAGTTCATAAAGAACAGAGTAACGCATTAAGCAAGATGACATGATGTAGAGGAATTAACTCAAGCAATATGATGAAAACCCCATCTTTTTATCCTCGATGGCAACAATACAATATGTGCGTTGCTACCCCTACTGTCACTAGGAAAGGACACTACAAGATTGAACCAAAGCTAAGCACTTCTCCCATTGCAAGAAAAATCAATCTAGTTGACCAAACCAGACTGATAGTTCAAAGAGAATTACAAAGATATAAAATCATGCATAAAAGAATTCAGAGGAGATTCAAATAATGTTCATATATAAGTTGATCATAAATCCACAATTCATCGGATCTCAGCAAACACGCCGCAAAAGAGTATTACATCGAATAGATCTCCAAGAACATGGTATTGAAAATCAAAGAGAGAGAGAGAGAAGAAGCCATCTAGCTACTAGCTATGGACCCATAGGTCTGAGGTAAACTACTCATGCTTCATCAAAAGGGCAAAAGAGTTGATGTAGAAGCCCTCCGTGATTGAATCCCCCTCCGGCAGGATGAAGGAAAAGGCCTCTAGATGGGATCTCACGGGTATAGAAGGGTGCGGCAGCGAAAAAGTGTTTTGTGGATGCCCCTGTTGGTTTGGGGATATATGGGAATATATAGGCGCAGAAATTAGGCCAGGGAGTGCACGAGGGGCCCACAAGGGTGGGGGCATGCCCTACCCCCCTAGGTGCGCCCTTCGTCCTTGTGGCCGCCTCGTGGCTCTTCTGAATTCATCTCCAAGTTTCCTGATTGTCTTCTGGTCCAAGAAAAATAATCATGAAGGTTTTATTCCGTTTGGACTCCGGTTGGTATTCCTTTTCTATGAAACTCAAAAATAAGGAGAAAAAACAAGAAATGACATTGGGCTCTAGGTTAATAGGTTAGTCCCAAAAATAATGTAAAATAACATATTAATGCATATAAAACATCCAAAACAGATAATATAATAGCATGGAACAATAAAAAATTATAGATACGTTGGAGACGTATCATGCTGCGGCCACGAGAGAGCAGAGAGGTGGGTGCTGGTTGGCTGGTGGCTAAAACCAAGGTGGATGCGGGATGGATCTTGACGAATACGAGATAGGAGGAGTGGCGGCGGCTAGGAGGATCCCTAGAAATTAGGGATTTGTCCGATTACACTGCTTAAATAGTGACAAGGAGAGGGTGGTAGGGGCTAGGTTTGCCGCTATTAGGTCCCTCTGATTAAATCAGACAGTCGAGAGTAAATATGCTAGGGATTCCAAATAAGAAACCGAAGATGTTTTAGGAGTGTTTGGGGATGATCCGGACCCATCGGTAATGACAGCCCAGTTTAGGTCCGGGGGGAGTTTTGGGCAGGTAGCAACTAGGCCTGTGGGCAGGCAGAGAGGTTCAAAGGGTCGGAGAACAAAAGAAAGGCCAACGAAGAAAAATCGGTCCTAGAGAAGGTGATGAGGGCAAAGGGAGAAACACCAACGACAAATGAATGAAGTTTTTCAAAACATGACGACAACGGTATCGGATTTCAGGTTCCGCAGACCCTTTAGAGGTTCGAACTCTGGGTGCGTGCGAAGAACTCAACCTCCCCAGTCTGCCTACTCGCCAATCTCTCGGCCTAGCTTGACGAACTAGAAGGAAATGAGACACGACAGCTTACCCAGGTTCAGCCCACCTTGTGGTGTAAAACCCTACTCCTGCTTTGTGGTGGATTGGCCTCGAGGTGCTGGCGATGAACTAGTATAGTGGGAGAACAACCTCGGGAGGAGGCTGTTCCTGAGCTAGCAGGGAGAGGATGATCTCTAGGATTCAGATCCCCCTCTATGGTGGTGGCTAAGCCCTATATATAGCGGCCTTGGTCCTCTTCCCAAATGTAAGGCGGGAATGCACCCCACAATGGCCAAATTCGAAGGGAGACAACTAGTACATGCTACCCTGACAAAAGTAGTCTTCCCCTGCAAAAAGCCTCTAGTCATGACACCTTGGTGGGCTCGGCGATGACCTCCATCCTACCGTCCTGGCGGTCTTGGTCTCATTACACCAGAATGGAAACCTTTGGCTGATTCCTCGGGACCCCACGCCTGCACTTGCCTCCTTAGCACCAAGGGGGAAACTGGTACACTGCGCCCGCTGGCGCCCGCCTAGCCTTGGTCTTCATGGCTCACGTTATCCGAACCTCGCAAGGTGAGGCTTGCATAGAAATATCCGCTCCTCGGGAGCCAGCCTGAGGAGGCTACTCCTTGTGGAGGTCTTGGCATCGTCTGCCTCACAAGGCTTGGTCCCTCGCAAGGGTCTTGGGTTGTTGATGCTGAAGCTGGGCCGTACCAGGCCATTGGTGGGCCACGCCATGGGATGCAGGCACGCAAGTCTGGGTACCCCCATTCCAGAACACCGACAGTAGCCCCCAGGCCTAAGGCATGCTCAAACTTGGCTTCGAGGCGAAGCCAAGGGGCAAGTGCGGAGCGCCGTGGGCCCTAACCGCCTGCGGCCTTGATCGACATGTGGTGATTGATGGTACGTGGGTGTCTCCGCTTCCCCATCAAGCCTCGGCAACCGTTCAACTTGACAAGACTCTGCTGCATCCAGAGAGAAAACCATCATTGTGTGGGATCATGGAGGCCGGCGGTTGGCCTCCCTCCGGCTATAAATGAGAGGAGGGGCAGAGCCCCCATCGCTCAGCCCCATCTTCTTGTTGTCTGCTCCTTCTTCGTCTCGCCATCTTGCCGAAGTCCTCATTGCGTCGACGAGGAAGTTCTTCGCCGCTGAGAAGGGTAAGGCCCCGAAGGAGGGGACGGATTCGCCACCGCCCAAGAGGGGCCGCGAGCGCCCCCGCAAGTCTGTCGTGACCCCGGCGGTGGTCCCTTAGGGGCGCAGGCGCACTCCTCCAAGAGCGGGCGCTGCCTCTAGTGGCCGCAGCGGCGCTTCTTCTTGCAACGGGAGGCACCATGGTCGAGGCAGCTCCTGCGACGAGGGAAGGTGGGTCATGGTTGCCCGACCTCCCCGGTCGCACTTCCACTCAGCGGATGCGTTCCCGGAGTTTGTTGTGTGGTCGGAGAGGCCCGCGGGCACCTGTTTGCGGGTGTGCTTTCGATAGCGGGGCTCGACGACCTCTGGCTGCAGGAGGATGGCTGCTGTAGTAGGGCCTCATGGCTTGGGTCGAGGTCACCGCCGCCGGCAACGTTTCCTTGACCCGCGGCTGGCAGGCGTTTGCCCGCGTGCGCGGCCTGAGCCAGAGGTGCACCCTCCACTTCAAGTATGACGGCCTCGCGACCCTCTATGTGAGGGTGTTCGGGGAAGACGGCCGCCGCACGGGGTATTGCCCCAAAGACGGCAGCAGCGACGATGGGCTTGGCCTTGACGATGGCCGCGGCGATGACGAGGGTGAGCTTGCCCTTGGCGACGGCTGCGGCAGCCCCTGCAGTGGCGGCTCCTCCTCCGGCGAGAGCACCAGCAATGGCGGCTATGATCAGCCACCCGCCGACAGGCTTGAATCGGGGAAGGTGACGGGCCATCTCGCCGTCATGCTCCGGTGATGCGGGAGGAGGGCTCAGACTGAGCTCCAGGCATTGTTGGAGCATGCCCTCGGGAGCTGCTGTAGGAATGCAGCCTGCTTTTGTTTAACCTTTCCTTTCTCCTGCATTTCAAAAAAATGGAGTAGCCCACTGGGGGGTGTAATGAACCATGGCACTTACGCCACTATGCTATGTTTATTATTTTGATGTTATGCCATGATATCCATGTCCCGAGTAGGTGCGGTTAGTGTAACTTAGCTTGAAGTGTTTGCGGTAGTTTCCCACCTCGCGAGGGCGCGCCCTTCCAACGACACCTGGCAAAGCCTCCTTCCTGACGACTCAGGAGCCGCCAACCACAGGAGACGTTGTACACCTGCAGAGTGAGCCGCCAACCTCATGAGACGTTGTAGACCTGCAGAGTGAGCCATCAACCACAAGAGACGTTGTAGAGCTGTAGAGTGAGCCGCCAACCACAAGATACATTGTAGAGCTGCAGAGTTGTTAGAAAACATGATGGGGCACCTTGTTCTTCCTTGCGCGATCCCCCAGGTGTGGATTTGTTGTGGCTCAGTGCACCACATCGTGCTGCCCGGGGGGCACGGACTTAAGAGGGTGAGCATGTCCACGAGCTAATCTGAGAGCGTCCCGCGAGGATTAAGAAGGCCGAAGCACTGGGGCAACAGGGTTCCGGTGAGGTGTGTTTGCATGCATCGGGTGAATCCAAGCATGCACACTTGCCTAGCCCCCGCGCACAGGACGCATGAGGAGGAGCGACGGGCAACTGCCGCTCTTCCTAGGTCAAGACTGAGAGGCGAGCGAAGCAAGAGGAGAAAAAACCAACTCAGGCGAATGGAAAAACCTAGAAACTCCGAGTTCCATAAAAAGTTGCAAACTAGCTACAGAAAGCAAGCAAAAGAACAGCCGCGTCCGGCACCTAGTCTAGTCTTCTCACTAGGGCGGAGCTAGGTGCTGCCACTAGGACGTGGGAGGGAGCCCCCGCGAGGCCCGCGGGCGACACTTAGTAGACTCCGGGGCATGTACAGAGCCACTCATTATTACGTGAGAGTGTCATGAGCGGAGACCTTCACAAGCACGGGGCCTTGCTTCATGGGTACAACTTCCGGAGTTGTTGGATGATCCAGGCGTTCTGGATGTTGATCCCGTCCTGCATCTCCAGGTGCGCGGCGCCAGGCCTGGAGACACGGGCGATCTTGAACGGGCCCTCCCACATGGGTGAGAGCTTGTGCAGCCCCTCCCTAGAGAGCACCTGCCTTAGGACGAGATCACCCACCTCGAGCGTCCTGGAGCGGACGCTGCGGGAGTGATACCGCTGCAGCGCCTACTGGTACCTCACTGCTCGGAGCGAGGATTGCCAGCGGCGTTCCTCCGCCAGCACGACGTCCATCCCCCGCGAGGCATCCTAGCATGCCTTGTCAAATGCCAAGACCCGCGTCGAGCGATGCCTGACCTCGTGTGGGAGACCCGCTTCAGCTCTATAGACAAGGAATAATGAAGTTTCGCCTGTTAGCTTGGTCGCGGTGGTGCGGATGGACCACGGCATGGACTGGAGCTCATCCGGCCAGCCCCTGCCACAAGCATCGAGCTTCTTCTTGCAGGTTCTTGCCTTAAGGCCTCTCAGGACCGCCGTGTTGGGGCGCTCGGCTTGGTCGTTGCTCCTGGGGTGTGCCACTAAGGCGTACATATCTGCATCCCAAGGTTAGCACAATATGTTTTGAAAAGTTTGCTAGTGAACTGCGAGTCGTTGTCGGTGATGATGCGGTTAGGGACCCCGAACCGGCTCATGAGGCCCTTGATGAACTTGATCGTCGAGCCGGCCGGGATGGTGCGGACGGCCACCACCTCCGCCCACTTGGTGAACTTATCGATGGCGACGTAGAGGTAGCAGTAGCCCCAGGGGCTCGAGGGAATGGGCCCAAGATGTCCCGCCCCCAGACCACGAACGACGACGAGAGCGGGATGGTTTGGAGACCCTGAGCAGGCTGGTGGATCAGCTTGGCATGTAATTGGCAGGCTTCGCAGGATCTCACCAGCTCGGTAGCATCATTGAGCGTCCTTGGCCAGTAGAATCCACTACATAACGCCTTGCCCACGAGTGTGCGCGATGAGGAGTGATGCCCGCAGTCCCCACCGTGTATGTCAGCCAGCTGCTCGTGTCCTTGCTCCCTGGAGATGCACCGTAAAGAGACATCGTTTGGTCGCTTCTGATAGAGCTCACCATCCTGAATGCAGTAAGCAGTGGCCTGGCGAGCTACGCGCT
Organism: Triticum monococcum; assembly: GCA_034509565.1. Lineage (NCBI taxonomy): Eukaryota > Viridiplantae > Streptophyta > Magnoliopsida > Poales > Poaceae > Triticum > Triticum monococcum. The sequence goes on along the minus strand of CM067844.1, from coordinate 300,179,747 downwards.
CCGCGTCTTCCTCCTTCTCTAGCAGGGTCCCCTGAAGCAGGTATGCCTTGAACTCCTCGGTCCAGCACCGCTCCGGAGGCTCAAGCGCGAGGAGCAGACGTGCTCCCGAGGTTGGGCCGCAAGCGGGGGCTCCCGAGAGGGGTGCTCGGGGAGCTCCTCCTGAGGCGATGCTGGTTCCGCAGCAGGAGGGCTGCTGACGGCTTGAAGAGCCACTCCTCAAAGACGCCAGGCTCCTGAGGAGGCACTGGGACGCCCTCTTCGCGATGTCATGTACTTCCTTGTTCGTGTCGCGCGGCACATGCTATAGTTCCAGGCCCAAGAATTGTTTCTCAATTTTACGTACCTCCGCTAGGTATGCCTCCATGTGCTCGTCTTTCTGCTCATACACTTTGTTGGAGAAGTTGATGAGGAGCTGGGAGTCGCCCTTGATGGTAAGGCGCTTTACTCCCAAGGCTGCCATAGCCATAAGCCCGGCGATCAGGCCTTCATACTCCGTGATATTGTTGGAGACCTTCTCGCCCTACTGGAAGCATAGCTGCACGGCCTAGTAGAGCATGTCCTGGATGGGCGAGATGAGCACGTCTCCATCCCCCGTGCCCTGACACACGAATGTGCCACCGAACTACATGACCCAGCCATCTGGTGCCTCGCTTCCCGGCGAGAGGGATCGATCCTCATCTTCTTCAGGACTGGGGACGTCGGTCCACTTTGCCACAAAGTCGGCGAGTGCTACGCCCTTGATGACTCTGGTGGTGCTGAACTCCAACTGGAACGCCTGTAGTTCTATGTTCCATTTGGTGACTCTCCGTGCAGCATTGGGGCTCCGAAGAACCCTTTCCAGCGGGTAAGCTGAGACAACCTTGATGGGGTGGCCCTGGAAGTAATGGCACAGCTTGCGGGAGGCGACGACGAGCGAGAGCGAGAGCTTTTGTAGCATGGGGTAACGTGCCCGCGCGTCATGTAGCACCGTGTTGATGAAGTACACCGGGTGCTCGACGAGCGCGAAAGTGTTGTTGGGGTCTTGTTCCTCCTGAGGCTGTTTAGCCTCGAGAGCCGGGTCGTTTGTTGGGCAGCCGGGGCCTCAGGAGCTCCTTCCTAAGGAGTTTGGACATTTGTTGGGGCAGCTAAGGCCTGAGGAGCACCGTCCTGAAGCTGTTGTGTTTCAACCAGTGGCTGAGTGCTGCTCCGCGAGCCCTTGGCTGGGCGCTCCTCCTGGCCCGCCACCAGCGATGTGCTGGCCGAGTGAGGCGTGGTGGCCCGGTAGAGCACCAAGGGCTCGAGGGGTCGTGGCGCTACCATCACCGGCGGGCGGGTGAGGTACTTCTTGAGGTCTTGGAATGCCGCATCAGCCTCCGGGGTCCACTCGAATGGTCCTTTCTTTTTTATTAGCTTGAAGAATGGGAAGGCGTGTTCTCCCAGCTTGGAGATGAAGCGCCCTAGTGAGGTCACACAGCCCGCCAGCTTCTGCATTTCCCTGAGGGTCTGAGGTGGGCTCATCCTTTCTATTGCCTTAACCTTCTCCGGATTGTCCTCGATTCCCCTGTGCGACACCAGAAATCCCATCAGCTTACCAGAGGGGATGCTAAACACACATTTCTCCAGATTGACCCGCAGATCTACCTTGCACAAACTGGCAAATGTTTCTTCCAGGTCTTCAATAAGGGTCCTTGCCTCTCGAGACTTCACCACTATGTCGTCGATGTAGGCCTCGGCGTTCGTCCCGAGCTTCTGGCCCAGAGCGATGTGCACCAGCCGCTACAAAGTCGCTTCGGTGTTACGCAGCCGAACGACATGCAGGTCTAGCAATACACCCCACACGGGGTCAAGAAGGTTGTCTTCTCAACGTCCTGTGCAGCCATCTTGATTTGGTGGTAGCCCGAGAAGGCGTCCAGAAAGCACATCACATCGCACTCTGCAGTGGAGTCGACGATCTAATCAAAGCGCGGAAGCGAGAAGGGGTCTTGAGGGCAAGCCTTGTCGAGGTTGGTGAAATCAATGCACATGCGCTCCTTCCCGCCTTTCTTGGGGACAATGACCGGGTTCGCTAGCCATTCTGGGTACCGCACCTCCCGAATGACACCAGCTTCTTGCAGTTTGCGTGGCTCCTGGACGATGAATGACTTCTTCTCCGTGGACTGCCGTCGTGCCTTGTGCTTCACTGGGTGTACATTGGGGAACACCTTCAGGTCATGCTCGATTATCCCCCTCGGAATTCCAACCAGGTCCTTGGGCTCCCATGCGAACACATCCTTGTTCGTGCCCAAGAAACTGACCAACACCTTCTCTTGGTCTGGAGGGAGGCCGGCACCTATGGTGAAGGTGTCTCTTGATGCCCCGTCCTCATCGACCAGCACCTGCTTTGTCTCGGCGCAATCTTGAGAGAACAACAACTTCTTCTTCACTTGCGTAGCTCCCAGAGCCTCCGGGGCTCCTTCCTCATTCGGCCGCGCGGCTGCTGCGGCCCTGGAGGCGAACTTGAGGGCCAACAACGCTTGGCATCGCCAAGGTGAAATCCGAGAAAGTATTGCCTTCCTTTGCATCTACATCGTCCATCACTATTCATCATGGTAGTACGATGTGTTGCCAGGATCCTTGGCACAGATGTTGGTAAGACCGTGATGAATATGGAAATGCTCAAGTTCTTGAGAGCACGCTCAGACACTAGGTTATATCCTCGGTATCAATTGGAATGTTCCTTCCGTTTGCTGAGTTGTCTTATGACTCTAGTTTCCTTTCCAAACTGAGCATGCCATTCTTTCGAATTCCTTCAAACGATCAATTGTGAATTGCTGTAGGCTGGTATAAAGAGTTTCAATGATACTTGTATCAAAAGTAATTCTTTTGTCCACTTATGGGAACAATTCTATGTGTCACCTCCCCCAAGGTGCTTGTTTTCTAATCATGGCAACTCAGTCCTCGCTATGTTCAAACGCATCCACCATCTATTCAAGCGTGGAATAGTTGCCTACCAAATCGAACTTCATCATCTATTACTATCCATCCATCTTGATGTATGTTTTGTGTCCCAACTCAAGAGATGTTCCCACATCTCATTCCATGAGTTGATCTTGAGTGCTCAACCTTCGAGGAGATCGTTTCCTGTAGAGTTTCTTTCTGTCGTCATCGTGTTGGATGAAGATCTCAAAAGCAAAGACGTCAAGATCAATATGAGGCAATTAATGAACATCTTCAAGAAGGGTAGTTGGATCGAGAATACTGTGATAACTTTGTGACCCCTCTTCTTGTTACCTCACAGCTTGAATCTTGGGACGAGATTCTTGTTTAGTGGGGGTGTGTAGTCACAACCCTAGCTAGTCATTGCTTGAATTTGCATAATCATCCATGTAACATGTTTAAATTCAAATAAAGTTGAAATGGGGACTGATCAAACCCTAGCACCAGATCAAATCAAATAGGTTCAACCTATAATAATCTTCAATGATCCAAAATGCCTTAAGAAAAGTTCATGATTTCTGGTTAGGGTGGAAACCTCTGCCAAAAATGATGAATATATGTTTAGGACATTTTTGGATTTTTGAATTAACTCACTACCTATTTTAATTGGAGCTAATAAATGCTATAAAATTAGTTATACCTCCAATACTTCTGGATTTATTTTTTGGGCATCTAAAATAACTCAGAGAGAGCCCATGAATATTTTCAGAAGTTATGAAAGTGCTTTGGCCTTTGAATCAAATCAAACAGATTGAAATAAATAGAAAATACTAAATAAAATAGAAATCAGAGAGAGAGTACCTGTAACTTACCTGGCCCAGGAGAGAAGCCAGCCCACCAGGTCCATTTCCCAATCGTCACTTACCTCCCGCCAGGACGACTGCGCGCGTGGCCGCCGCCCATGGGCATGTGCCTCGCCAGCTCCTGCTTGCCGCCGAGGGCCTGGACGCCTCCACGAGTGCCATGCCACCTCCCCGACCTACCTCTCACTTCTCGCTCGCTCTCTGCACCTCTCCCCCCCTATCTCCTCTGCTCCCCCCATGGCCGAGCATGTCGTCGCTTGCCGATCGCTGTTGGCACGGCCATCGGCCCTCACTCACCCATCCAACGTGCTCGAGACCTCCGCCACGCCATCCCCGTCTACTACTACCTCTTGCGCACTGCGTTGCTTTTCCCTTGAAGAGGAAAGGGTGATGCAGCAAAGTAGCATAAGTATTTCCCTTAGTTTTTGAGAACCAAGGTATCAATGCAGTAGGAGACTACACGCAAGTCCCTCATACCTACACAAACAAATAAGAACCTTACAACCAACGTGATAAAGGGGTTGTCAATCCCTTCATGGTCACTTATGAGAGTGAGATCTGATAGAGATAATGATAATAAGATAAATATTTTTTGTATTTTTATGATATACATAGAAAGTAAAGATTGAGAAATAAAATAGATGGGAAACTTATATGATAAAAGATAGACCCCGGGGCCATAGGTTTCACTAGTGGCTTCTCTCAAGATAGCATAAGTATTACAGTGGGTAAACAAATTACTGTCGAGCAATTGATATAAAAGTGCATAATTACGAGAATATCTAGGCATGATAATGTATATAGGCATCACATCCACGACAAGTAGACCGAAACGATTCTGCATCTACTACTATTACTACACACATCGACCGCTATCCAGCATGCATCTAGAGTATTAAGCTCATAAGAACAGAGTAATGCATTAGGCAAGATGACATGCAAGGTAGTCAGAGTCGGGATTCGGAGTTGGATCGGTTTTCCTCAGACAGAGTCGATTCGTTAGATCGAATCGTGGAATCGAGGATTCTACTAGATTTACTCAAATAAGATATTTTGTATGCACACAAGAAATTTATGTGGGTTCTATAGAGTTTTGACACTAAATATGGAGCGAAGAACATGCACATCAATGCTAGTTGTATTCCACTTCTTTTTATGGCCAACCTACCATGTAGCTCGCATGTATGGAACATATATGAGAGGGAAATATATAGAACATCTAAACCTTCAATGCATGAAATTTACTAATGTTCTTTTTAGAGTGTGTGAATATTAGATCACTTGTTAAACCTTGAAGGGTCTTGATCTCCTTCTCCGATCAATCTTGAAGCATCCTCCTTTTCACGCCAAATCCATATGTCGATAATCCTGATCCTCAATTCCGATCTAGGGTTTCTGAGAGCTGGATCAAAGGTGTCTGTGGCCAAGAGTTTGGACTTGGGAGGGGAATAAAGGTCCATGAGATATATGAAAAGGGGTTTGGATGATGGCATATTATTTTTCTACAACTAAACAAATGGCTTAAATTAGTTAGTAGAATCGGATGTAGTCCATAGCATAGTCGGGATTGTACAGTTTTGTAGAGGATTCTATGATTTGAATCGCGACTCAACATGGATTCTGCCTGATCTGGATTCATAGTGGGATTTGGATCGACATGCTTCCGTAGGGTCGTGAAGTCGTAGGATTCTAGCAGTCGAATCTGGATTCTGACTACCTTGACGACATGATGTAGAGGGATAAACACAAGCAATATGATATAAACCCCATATTTTTATCCTCGATGGCAACAATACAATACATGCCTTGCTGCCCCTGCTGTCACTGGGAAAGGACACCGCAAGATTGAACCCAAAGCTAAGCACTTCTCCCATTGCAATAAAGATCAATCTAGTAGGCCAAACCAAACTGATAATTCGAAGAGACTTGCAAAGATAACCAATCATACATAAAAGATTTGAAAGACGAATCTAATATTGTTCATAGATTAACTTGATCATAAATGCACAATTTATCGTATCTCGACAAACACACCGCAAAAAGGAGTTACATCAAATAGATCTCCAAGAAGATCGAGGAGAACATTGTATTGAGATCCAAAGAGAGAGAAGAAGCCATCTAGCTAATAACTATGGACCCGAAGGTCTAAGGTAAACTACTCACACATCATCGGAGGGGTGATGACCCACTAGTGTAGGCGATCTATCGAAGCCTTTTCGATAAGTAAGAGTGTCGAACCCAACGAGGAGCAGAAGGAAATGATAAGCAGTTTTCAGTAAGGTATTCTCTGCAAGCACTGAAATTATCGGTAACAGATAGTTTTGTGATAAGGTAATTTGTAACGAGTAGCACGTAATAAAAGTAAATAAGATGCAGCAAGATGGCCCAATCCTTTTTGTAGCAAAGGACAAGCCTGGACAAACTCTTATATGAAGGAAAGCGCTCCCGAGGACACATGGGAATTATCGTCAAGCTAGTTTTCATCACGATCATATGATTCGCGTTCGGGACTTTGATAATTTGATATGTGGGTGGACCGGTGCTTGCGTACTGTCCTTACTTGGACAAGCATCCCACTTATTATTAACCCCCATTGCAAGCATCAGCAACTACAATAGAAGTATTAAGGTAAACCTAACCATAGCATGAAACATATGGATCCAAATCAGCCCTTTACAAAGCAACGCATAAACAAGGGTTTAAGCTTCTGTCACTCTAGCAACCCATCATCTACTTATTACTTCCCAATGCCTCCCTCTAGGACCAAACAATGGTGAAGTGTCATGTAGTCGACATTCACATGACACCACTAGAGGGATGACAACATACATCTCATCAAAATATTGAACGAATACCAAATTCACATGACTACTTATAGCAAGACTTCTCCCATGTCCTCAGGAACAAACGTAACTACTCACAAAGCATATTCATGTTCATAATCAGAGGGGTATTAATATGCATAATGGATCTGAACATATGATCTTCCACCAAGTAAACCAACTAGCATCAACTACGAGGAGTAATCAACACTACTAGCAACCCACAAGTATCAATCTGAGGTTTGGATACAAAGATTGGATACATGAGATGAACTAGGGTTTGAGATGAGATGGTGCTGGTGAAGATGTTGATGGATATTGACCCCCTCCCAATGAGAGGATCGTTGGTGATGAAGATGGTGATGATTTCCCCCTCCCGGAGGGAAGTTTCCCCGGCAGAACAGCTCCGCCGGAGCCCTACATTGGTTCCTCCAAGGTTCCGCCTCGTGGCGGCAGAGTTTCATCCCGTGAGTTAGCTTATGATTTTTTCTCGGACGAAAGACCTCATATAGCAGAAGATGGGAATCAAAGGGCCACCAGGGGCCCACGAGGCAGGGGGCGCGCCTAGGGGTGTAGGGCACGCCCCCCACCCTCGTGAACGGTGGGTGGGCCCCCTCTGGTACTTCTTTCGCCCAATATTTTTTATATATTCTGAATCGTGCTCCCCTGATGTTTCAGGACTTTTGGAGATGTGCAGAATAGTTCTCTAATATTTGCTCCTTTTCTAGCCGAAAATACCAGCTGTCGGCATTCCCTCTCTTCATGTAAAACTTGTAAAATAAGAGAGAATAGGCATAATTATTGTGACATAATGTGTAGTAACAGCCCGTAATGCAATAAATATCGATATAAAAGCATGATGCAAAATGTACGTATCAACTCCCCCAATCTTAGACCTCGCTTGTCCTCAAGCGAAAACCGAGATCGGAAATATGTCCACATGTTTTGAAATAGAGGTGTCGATAAAAATAAAATACGGACATGAGGGCATCATGATTATTCTTAGAGCACCAACACATATAGACATTGTCATATGATCTCTTATGCTAAAGTAACAATTCAATCACAATTTCAAGTATGAATCATAAACTTCATTGACAACCAACAAACTCTAATCTTAGTCATTGAGGCAATTGCAATTTATCATAACATAGGAAAGAGTCAATATAAGCGCTTTTCAACAAGTCCACATACTCAACTATCATTTAGTCTTTCATAATTGCTAACAATCACGCGATATTTATGGTTATGAAGTTTTAATCAGACACAAAGAAAGACAGGGGCTTATAGTTTTGCCTCCCAACGTTTTACCTCAAGGGTAATGTCAACAATAATAGTTCATGAAAACTTGCATCCAATTAGCTATATTTATCATGATCTTTCCAACACATTGTGATTGCCAAAGGATAAAATGTAAACAGGAAAGGTGAATATCACCATGACTCTTTGCATGAAGTTTAAGACAAGAATAAAAGATAGGCCCTTCACAGAGGGAAGCAGAGGTTGTCATGCGCTTTTATGGTTGGATGCACGAAATCTTAATGCAAAAGAACGTCACTTTATATTGCCACTTATGATATGGACCTTTATTATGCAGTCCGTCGCTTTTATTTCTTCCATATCACAAGATCGTATAAAGCTTATTTTCTCCACACTAATAAGTCATACATATTTAGAGAGCAATTTTTATTGCTTGCACCGATGACAACTTACTTGAAGGATCTTACTCAATCCATAGGCAGGTATGGTGGACTCTCATGGCAAAAACGGGTTTAGGGATATTTGGAAGCAGAAGTAGTATCCCTACTTGGTGCAAAGAAATTGGCTAGCAAGAGAGAGAAAGGCAAGCTCAATATGTTGGATGATCCATGACAATATAATTTATATCAGATGTAAGAAAACATAACCCATTACATTTTCTTTCTTATCCAACGTCAACTCTTTAGCATGTTATATTTTAATGAGTGCTCACAATTATAAAAGATGTCCAAGATATTGTATTTATATGTGAAAACCTCTCTTTCTTTATTACTTCCCATTAATTGCAACGATGACCAAAACTATGTTTCTCAACTCTCAACAACTTTTATTCATCATACTCTCTATATGTGAGCTCATTACTCTCCATAAGATCCATATGATCTCTTTATTTCTTTTTATTTCTTCTCTTTTATTCTATTCCCTCAAGATCATAGAAAAATAATGAAGCCCTTGACTCAACACTAATCTTTATTATATATAGCTCACAGACTCGATTACATAAGAAAGATCATAAAGCAAAACTCGCAACTAGATCATACTAAAACTTTATTCTACTAGATCAAGATATTATCAGAAGGATAAAACTAAGAAAAACGGTAAGGATAAAAGTGATGATGATACGATACCGGGGCACTCCCCCAAGCTTGGCAGTTGCTGTAACATCCCAAATTTTCAATTTGGAATGTTATACATTAGATCATCATGCATATCATATTTTCCTGCAATTTGGTCGATCCTAGAAATTTCACGCAACTCAAGGACCCTCGGAGAGAGTTGGAGATTTTGTCATTTTCATATTTGGGTTTTCTCAAATACTGAAAAAGAGGATCATTTGATTTATTTATTTCATCTTCATTATTTTTCCAACATCCAAATATGAGAGAGGGAAATAATATGACTTTTCCCAAATTTAGGAAAAAGAAGATTTCATAAATAGATTCAATTTTGCTTTCCGGTGTTTATTTGCATTTTACTTGGTTAGAGAAAAATGCGCGTTTTCAAAAATTTGCATTTTAGGCCCGGGGAAAAGTTCATTTTGTTCGACTCATTTTTAGGAGTCGGGGAAAATTTACTTTAGATTTTTCGGAGTGCGTTTAGATTTTCTTTCTTTTGTTTTTCTGTGCGCGTAACCGATTTTAAAAAAAATTCGCAGCACCGGCCGGGCCGGCCTCCTCCTCGCGCGCGTGCGCCGCGCGCAGCCAGCGCCGCCGCCGCCTGAAGCCGAGTCCGATTCGGACTCTAGCGCCGCCGCCTTTTTTTTCTTGCCCCCTCCCCCAAGTTTTCTCCCTCCTCCCTCTTTAAATACCCCCAGACCCCCCCTCTTCCCACACCACCCCGTGCCCCAAGCCGCCGCGCCGCCTAGCGCCGCCGCCGCCGCCCGCATGCAGCCGGCGCCGCCCCTCACCCGCGCTGCCCCCCTTCCCCCCCCCCCCCCCCCAGCGCTGCCGCCGCCACACCGCCGCCCTCGCCGGAGCCTCGCCGGAGGTAGCCGCGCCGCGCCTCTCTTTTTCCCTGGTTCGGTTTTTCTTATAAACCGTTCCGGTTTTTCTTTTGGTTCATTGTTTCGGTTTTTCTTCCGAAACCCTAGATCGGTTTTTCGTTTTGTTTTCGGTTTAGTTGTTTAGAGACTGTTCGCCAGACCGTTCGTCCTAACGAACATGATCACCGGTTATTCTCGGTTAACGAACATCCGTTCATTTAACCGTTCTTCTTTTTCTTTTCGTCGGATTTATTCCGCGATCGCGATTTCAGATCCGATCTTGTTCTAGTTTATCTTCTCGCTCGTTTATCGGAATCAGGTGATTCAAGCGCCTGGAGTTTCGTTTCGAAACCGCCGTTCTGACTAATCAACTTAAACAAGTTTTTGCTACTGTAAAACTTGACCTAGTATCAACCTGCTAGAACCGAGTTGTTTTCTTCCGCCGTTTGTTTTTCGTTGCTTTGTTCGGTTCGTTCTTTCTTTGCAACCGGAGTTCTTAAGTTGAACTTTCTGGTTCGATCTCTTGTTCGAGTTTTACCTGTGCATTAGATGAGTACTTATTGTATGCTTGTTGTTTGTATGTGATAGATTACCCGGATTGCGCTGCCTGTTACTTCGAATCTCTAGGTCTCGTGGATCATCAGCAAGGCAAGTAACACTTTGATCATACCTTTTCTACAACCCAGTTTTATTGCATTAGATCAATCCTCACACATTGCATGGTTAGGATCTAATTAAATTGTGGGATGGGAAGTAGATGAGGTAGTACCTATTACTTGTTTATTATGAAACCTTTGGGAGTTACTTCTACGTTTGCTTATTATGCCATGCTATGCTAGTAGACGTGGATTGGGAGAGTGATATCCATTACAGATGTGAGATTGATAATTTTAATGGTTTATCTAAGGTGGCAACTTAAACACACATCTGGGTGGATTGAGGCACCTGGTTTCTATCAGGACTTGCCTATTTTCTTTTGGACCGCCACCCAGGCTCAAAGGGATCATAAGATCTTTCATGCTAGAAACTTCCGTGTGCAGCCACAAGCCATTATGGGCTCTGGCATAGTTGATTAAGTCGTGCGAACTCTTGCAGGGTAGACTAGCAGATGTAGGGGAAAGTAGGTGTACCAGTCTATCCATCGTACGGTGCTAGCGCTTCTGAAAGACTGTGTCTCGGTCATCCGTTTCTCAAACACCGTGTAGTGCGACAAGCCCAACGGAGGCGATCGAGTCTTGTGGGGAAAGTGCGCAAACCTCTGCAGAGTGTAATAAACTAATCATGATTAGCCGTGTCACCGGTTATGGACATCTTGAGTATCTAGTACTTGAATATAATGTGAATCTCATCATGTTACTTCTAATTAATATTGTTGGGTTTTAATTGTTCACTTAATTGGGATCGGAATGCTGTCAACCATTCTTGATGTTCAACTACCATGATAGTTAAATAAATTTATTCCTTTGCAGTAAGGAAAAACTGGCTTTACGCAAAACTGTAACCATAGAGCTTTCCACCAGCCAAATATGCATATATTATAGCACATTACTGTTCATTACTCTCTATGTGTTACCTTGCCAGCATATTCCATGTGCTGACCCATTTTCGGGCTGCAACTTTTATGTTGCAGACTTTTCAGACGACGAGTAAGGTGTTTTTAGGTCGTGGTTCTATACTCAGTGATGCCGTTGGAGTTGATGGACCCATTTATCTTCCAAGTCTTCCGTTGTTATCGATATTAGATGGCCTTAAGCCATATTTATTGTAATAAGTTCTCTTTTGAGACACCGATGTAATAAGTGTGTGATTGCTACTCTGCTATAAATCCTTCGAAGTACTGTGTGGTGTCAGCATTACTGATCCAGGGATGACACCGGAGCACAGAGACTTGATCCATTCGGGTCGGGTCGCTATAGAGATGGTATCAGAGCACACGCTGACTGTAGGACATGACCACTAAGTTAAAGCCATAGATCACTATTCTCTCCTCATTTTCTAACTCCTCATCTTTTCTACTCTTTAGGATGAAGGACGCGAAGATTAAGTACGCTCAATCGGATGAAGGCACACCTTTTGGATTTCACTTGAAGGAAGTCACCAAGTACCTGAACATTGGACTACCAAGTTTCACGGGAACCTTCAACGCCACTCTGCCTGAAGAGGAGCGCTGGAAGATTCAAGCTCACGTTCCGGGAAGGACATTCACGCCAATCACGAAGCCCATAGATAGTGTTTTCAATGCACCAACCTGGAGTCTGGGAAAGAGCATGGCATCCCATATCACCATAGGACGCATTGGAGAAGTTTATCAAGAAGACCTCAAGGACACTATCTACCAGATTTGCGGACGCCGAGATGAACAATGGAATTAGTCAGCACCAAGAAGGATAGATCCATTGCAGCTTTCATCCAGGATTTAAACCAGCACATACGACGCCACGAGAACCAGATGTGCAATGATATGATAGAGTTGAAGAATGCGAAGGCTAGGATCATCGAGCTAGAAGGAGAACTGAAGGCTACACGCAACGACTACATGGACGAAATCATAGCTCTAGCAAGGCACAATGGCGATCTTAAGCAGGAAATTGAAGAACTCAAGAGGGAGTTAGCATCCAGGAAGGAAGACATGTACGTCGCATGTCCGGACAACTACATCATTCTCGACGATACCGATTCAGATCCAAGTGAACCCGACTTCGAAGACGAAGCTGGAGCGGACATCATGGAGTCTTCCACCGGTTCAAATTTCTAGATGACCACCAACTATTAGTAGTATTTCCCCCATGTATACATTATAGTTCAAGCACCTTTGCGATAGCTAGATCGATTGTAAGCCCTTGTTTGAATTGAAAGAAGTGATTTTGTGTGCATTGGCTCATGTGCATTGGGGTAGTGTTTTCTCTTTAGACCTCACTCTATTCTTAAATCTCATCTCTTCTAAACCCTCAGATGCCTCCAAGACGTGACAATGGATTTCCACCGGAGCTCACTCAGTTGATCCAGCAACAGAATCAATTGATGCAGATGTTAGTCCAGAACCAGCAGAACAACAACAACAACAACAACAACAACAACCCACCACCACCGCCACCTGTTGACCACTTAGCCCGTTTCCTTAGGCTGAATCCGCCGGTGTTTTCTAGTAGCACCGGGCCAATAGTAGCAGATGATTGGCTCCACAAGATAGGAAGGGAGTTGACCACTACAGGATGCACAGATGGTGAGAAAGTGAAGTTTGCCGCACATCAGCTTGACGGACCCGCGGCAGCATGGTGGGAGAATTTCACAGCCACCTTCCCAGTCGACACTGTCACATGGGATCAGTTTCAGCAAGCTTTCCGCACCGCCCATGTTTCAGCAGGAGCTATGGCCATGAAGAAGCGTGAGTTTCACAACTTACTCCAAGGAGGAAGGACAGTTGGCCAGTACGTTGACGACTTCAGTAAGTTAGCACGTTATGTCCCAGATGACGTAGCTACGGATGCAACCAAGCAGGAGAAGTTTCTGGAAGGATTGAATGATGAGTTAAGCATGCAGTTGATGGTAGAAAGTTTCAACAACTACCAGGAGTTGGTAGATCGTGCCATCATGATTGAAGGGAAGCAACAGCAGATTGAGAACCGCAAGAGGAAGTATGGACAGGGGAAGTATAATTCTGGAGCCCAGCAGAAGCCCCGTTTTACCCCTAAATCGAGATTTCAGTTTCAGCATACCCATGGAGGAGGTAGTTCGCACAAACATAATGGCCACAAGAATGGTAATGGGAATGGAGGAAGCAACGGCCAGAACCGTACCACCCCATCAACCCCAGCCAAGAGAGATTTGAGTCAAGTCACCTGTTTCAAGTGTTCCAAGACCGGACATTATGCCAATGAATGTCCTGAAGGCCAGAATGGAAATGGCAATGGAAGCTCAGGGAAGAAGCCGAACCCTTTCAATAGGGGACAGGTGAACCACGTTAACGTGGAGGAGGTTGAAGATTAGCCTGATGTAGTAATCGGTAAGTTTTTGGTTAAGTCATTTACCGCACTCGTTCTTTTTGATACCGGTGCATCACATTTATACATATCAAGGGGATTTGTGGAAAAATATAGCCTGCCCACTAGGATTCTTAAAACACCTATGCTAGTAAGCTCCCCAGGAGCAGAGCACATGGCCAGACAAGGATGTTTTCAAGTGCCATTAAGTATAGGAAGGCATGTTTTCCCAACGGATTTAATTATTCTGGAATCCCAAGGTCTGGATGTAATTCTCGGTATGGATTGGCTGTCGATGTATGGAGGAAACATCGATTGCGCCAGTAAGACAATTTTTCTCACAACGCCAGAAGGAAGAAGGATCAAGTATGTATCCCGGCATGTGCCAAATAGGACACAAGTAAATTGCCTAACAGGAGTTGTGCAGGAGGAAGTACCGGTGGTAAAGGATTTTCCTGATGTATTTCCTGAAGAGTTGCTAGGCATGCCATCGGATAGAGACATTGAGTTTTTGATTGAGTTATTGCCAGGTACATGCCCAATATCGAAGCGGCCATACCGGATGCCAGCAAAGGATTTGGTAGAAATTAAGAATCAGATTAAGGAGTTACTGGAGAAAGGTTGTATACGCCCAAGTTCTTTGCCTTGCAGATCACCCGTACTTCTAGTGGAGAAGAAGGATGGATCATTAAGGATGGTTGTTGATTACCGTGGATTAAATGAAGTAACCATCAAGAACAAGTACCCACTGCCAATGATAAATGATCTGTTTGATCGCTTGCAAGGAGCTAAAGTGTTTTCCAAGATCGATTTGCGATCAGGGTACCACCAGTTGAAGATTCGAGAGCAGGACATACCTAAGACAACATTCACCACAAGATATGGACTGTATGAGTATACCGTTATGTCATTTGGATTGACTAACGCACCTGCCTATTTTATGAACCTGATGAACAAAGTGTTTATGGAGTTTTTGGATAAGTTCGTCGTAGTGTTCATTGATGATATCCTGGTTTATTCAAAGAATGAAGAAGAGCATAAGGAACATTTGCGTTTGGTTTTGGAGAAACTAAGGGAACATCAGTTATATGCCAAATTTAGCAAATGTGAGTTTTGGTTGAAAGAACTAGGATTCCTCGGACACGTTACATCCGGAGAAGGGATAGCAGTTGACCCCGCAAAGGTTGAGACCGTAACCGAATGGGAAGCACCAACGACAGTTGGAGAGATCCGGAGTTTTCTTGGACTCGCCGGATACTACCGGAGATTCATTGAGAACTTTTCAAAGATTGCGAAGCCAATGACGGAGTTGTTGAAGAAGTATACCAAGTTCAATTGGACTGAGGAGTGTGACGCTAGTTTCCAGGAGTTGAAGAAATGTTTGGTTACCTCACCAGGGTTGATTTTGCCAAATCAGACCAAGGATTATGAGGTGTATTGCGACGCTTCACGTCGAGGACATGGAGCAGTGCTTATGCAGGAAGGGAGAGTTGTTTCATATGCTTCACGAGAACTGAAGCCTCATGAGTTGAATTATGCCACACATGATTTGGAGTTAGCAGCCGTAGTGCATGCATTGAAGACATGGAGACATTTCCTCATTGGAAATCATTGTGAGGTGTACACGGATCATAAGAGTTTGAAGTACATTTTCACGCAGAAGAAGTTGAATCTCAGACAAAGGAGATGGTTGGAGCTCATCAAGGATTTTGATATGAGATTGCATTACCATCACGGTAAAGCTAATGTAGTAGCTGACGCATTGAGCCATAAGAGCCATGTCAATACGTTAATAACGGAGGAAATACCCCGGGAGTTATTAGAAAACCTTCGTGAACTAAGTTTAGAGATAGTTCTGAGAGGATATGTAGCAGCATTGGAGATTCAATCAACATTGATGGATAAAATCAGAGAAGCTCAGAAATCTGACAAGGAGATTGCTTCTATAAAGAAGAAAATGAGCGAAGGAAAAGCAAAGGGATTTCATGAGGATGAGCACGATACCCTATGGTTTGAGGACCGTGTTTATGTGCCAAATGACCCGAAGATCAGGAAGTTGATTCTACAAGAGGCACATGATTCACCATATTCGATTCACCCAGGAAATACCAAGATGTATTTGGATTTAAAGGAAACATTCTGGTGGACCGGAATGAAGAAGGATATTGCAGCATATGTAGCAGTTTGTGACGTATGTCATAGAGTAAAGGAAGAACATCAGAAGCCAGCCGGATTGTTGCAACCATTGCCGATACCCGAATGGAAGTGGGATAAGATAGGCATGGATTTTATCACAGGACTACCCAGGACGAAGGCAGGACATGACTCGATATGGGTAGTAGTTGATCATTTGACGAAGGTAGCACATTTCATTCCAGTAAAGACCATTTACACCAGTGCCAAGTTGGCAAAGATATACATGACTAGGATCATTTGTTTGCATGGAGTTCCGAGGAGTATTGTATCAGACAGAGGAACCCAATTTACCTCAAAGTTTTGGAATCAGTTGCATGAAACTTTGGGAACCAGGCTAGAGTTCAGCACCGCTTTTCATCCGCAGACAGATGGACAGACCGAGAGAGTCAATCAGATTTTGGAAGATATGCTGAGAGCTTGTGCACTAGATTATGGATCTAGTTGGGACGATAACTTGCCGTATGCGGAGTTTTCTTATAACAACAGTTACCAAACCAGTTTGAAGATGGCACCTTTCGAAGCTTTATACGGAAGGAGGTGCAGGACACCGTTGTCATGGGACGAAGTTGGAGATCGTCAGTTCTTTGGACCGGATTTGATTAAGGAGTCTGAATGGAAAGTTAAGTTGATACGCGATAGGCTCAAGGTAGCCCAGTACAGGTAGAAGAGCTATGCAGATTCTAAACGCAAGGAGACAGTTTACGAAACCGGAGACAGGGTGTATCTCCGAGTATCCCCACTACGAGGAGTTAAGCGCTTTGGAGTTAAGGGAAAGTTAGCACCGCGTTTCGTTGGACCGTATAAGATCTTGCAACGTATGGGAGAAGTTGCGTATCAGTTGGAATTACCAGAGGGACTGTCTGGAGTTCATGATGTATTCCATGTTTCCCAACTGAAGAAATGTCACGCCAAGATGGCGGAGGTACCACTAAGAGATACAGTGCCGCTTGAAGCGATTCAGTTGAAGGGCGACTTAACGTATGAGGAGAAACCAGTCAAGATTCTCGATTTTGCCAGCAGAGTTACCCGCAGCAAGGTTATCAAGTTTTGTAAAGTTCAGTGGAACCACCACTCAGAGGATGAAGCCACCTGGGAGAGAGAAGAAGATTTGCTCAAGGACCACCCTCACCTATTTTCTAGCCAACCCGAATCTCCAGGGCGAGATTCATCTTAAGGGGGGTAGGTTTGTAACATCCCAAATTTTCAATTTGGAATGTTATACATTAGATCATCATGCATATCATATTTTCCTGCATTTTGGTCGATCCTAGAAATTTCACGCAACTCAAGGACCCTCGGAGAGAGTTGGAGATTTCATCATTTTCATATTTGAGTTTTCTCAAATTCTGAAAAAGAGGATCATTTGATTTATTTATTTCATCTTCATTATTTTTCCAACATCCAAATATGAGAGAGGGAAATAATATGACTTTTCCCAAATTTAGGAAAAAGAAGATTTAATAAATAGATTTAATTTTGCTTTCCGGTGTTTATTTGCATTTTACTTGGTTAGAGAAAAATGCGCGTTTTCAAAAATTTGCATTTTAGGCCCGGGGAAAAGTTCATTTTGTTCGACTCATTTTTAGGAGTCGGGGAAAATTTACTTTAGATTTTTCGGAGTGCATTTAGATTTTCTTTCTTTTGTTTTTCTACGCGCGTAACCGATTTAAAAATAAATTAGCAGCGCCCGCCTGGGCCAAGGCCCAGCGCCGGCCGGGCCGGCATCCTCCTCGCGCGCGCGCGCGCCGCCGCCGCCTGAAGCCGAGTCCGATTCGGACTCTAGCGCCACCGCCTTTTTTTTCTTGCCCCCTCCCCCAAGTTTTCTCCCCCTCCCTCTTTAAATACCCCCACACCCCCCTCTTCCCACACCACCCCTAGCGCCGCCGCCGCCGCCCCTTGCCCGCGCCGCCCCCCCCCCCCAGCGCCGCCGCCGCCACACCGCCGCCCTCGCCGGAGGTAGCCGCGCCGCGCCTCTCTTTTTCCCCGGTTCGTTTTTTCTTATAAACCGTTCCGGTTTTTCTTTTGGTTCGTTGTTTCGGTTTTTCTTCCGAAACCCTAGATCGGTTTTTCGTTTTGTTTTCGGTTTAGTTGTTTAGAGACCGTTCGTCCTAACGAACGTGATCACCGGTTATTCTCGGTTAACGAACGTCCGTTCGTTTAACCGTTCTTCTTTTTCTTTTCTTCAGATTTATTCCGCGATCGTGATTTCAGATCCGATCTTCGTTCTAGTTTATCTTCTCGCTCGTTTATCGGAATCAGGTGATTCAAGCACCTGGAGTTTCATTTCGAAACCTCCGTTCCGACTAATCAACTTAAACAAGTTTTTGCTACTGTAAAACTTAACCTAGTATCAACCTGCTAGAACCGAGTTGTTTTTTTCCGCCGTTTGTTTTCCGTTGCTTTGTTCGGTTCGTTCTTTCTTTGCAACTGGAGTTATTAAGTTGAACTTTCTGGTTCGATCACTTGTTCGAGTTTTACCTGTGCATTAGATGAGTACTTATTGTATGCTTGTTGTTTGTATGCGATAGATTACCCGGATTGCGCCGCCTGTTACTTCGAATCTCTAGGTCTCGCGGATCATCAGCAAGGCAAGTAACACTTTGATCATACCTTTTCTACAACCCAGTTTTATTGCATGAGATCAATCCTCACACATTGCATGGTTAGGATCTAATTAAATTGTGGGATGGGAAGTAGATGAGGTAGTACCTATTACTTGTTTATTATGAAACCTTTGGGAGTTACTTCTACGTTTGCTTATTATGCCATGCTATGCTAGTAGACGTGGATTGGGAGAGTGATATCCATTGTAGATGTGAGATTGATAATTTTAATGGTTTATCTAAGGTGGAAACTTAAACACACACCTGGGTGGATTGAGGCACCTGGTTTCTATCAGGACTTGCCTGTTTTCTTTTGGACCGCCACCCAGGCTCAAAGGGATCATAAGATCTTTCATGCTAGAAACTTCCGTGTGCAGCCACAAGCCATTATGGGCTCTGGCATAGTTGATTAAGTCGTGCGAACTCTTGCAGGGTAGACTAGCAGATGTAGGGGAAAGTAGGTGTACTGGTCTATCCATCGTAAGGTGCTAGCGCTTCTGAAAGACTGTGTCTCGGTCATCCGTTTCTCAAACACCGTGTAGTGCGAGAAGCCCAACGGAGGCGATCGAGTCTTGTGGGGAAAAGTGCGGAAACCTCTGCAGAGTGTAATAAACTAATCATGATTAGCCGTATCCCTGGTTATGGACATCTTGAGTATCTAGTACATGAATATCATGTGAATCTCATCATGTTACTTCTAATTAATATTGTTGGGTTTTAATTGTTCACTTAATTGGGATCGGAATGCTGTCAACCATTCTCGATGTTCAACTACCATGATAGTTAAATAAATTTGTTCCTTTGCAGTAGGGAAAAACTGGCTTTATGCAAAACTGTAACCATAGAGCTTTCCACCAGCCAAATATGCATATATTATAGCACATTACTGTTCATTACTCTCTTTGTGTTACCTTGCCAGCATATTCCATGTGCTGACCCGTTTTTGGGCTGCAACTTTTATGTTGCAGACTTTTCAGACGGCGAGTAAGGTGTTTTTAGGTCATGGTTCTATACTCAGTGATGCCGTTGGAGTTGATGGACCCATTTATCTTCCAAGTCTTCCGCTGTTATCGATATTAGATGGCCTTAAGCCATATTTATTGTAATAAGTTCTCTTTTGAGACACCGATGTAATAAGTGTGTGATTGCTACTCTGCTATAAATCCTTCGAAGTACTGTGTGGTGTCAGCATTACTAATCCAGGGATGACACCGGAGCACAGAGACTTGATCCATTCGGGTCGGGTCGCTACAGTTAACAAGGGGAGTGCCCATACCCGATGCTCAGTTCTTCTTTGTTGGTGAATGTAACGCCCTCGATGCGGCTATATCTCCCACCTGTCGAAGCACGACTTAGAGGCATAACCGCATTGAAAGCACTGTCGCAAGTGAGGTAATCTTCACACAACCCATGTACTACATAATAGAAAGAGATACATAGTTGGCTTACAATCGCCACTTCACACAATACATGAATAAAGCATTACATCCACCAGATACTGTTAAGGTCTGGCTACGGAACCAAAATGAAAGAAGACTACCCCAAAAGCTACACTGATCCCCGATCGACCCCAACTGGGCTCCACTACTGATCAACTAGAACGAAACAACATGAAGGACAAGATGTTCATCGAGCTCCTCCTTGAGCTTGGTCGCGTCACTTGCTCGGTAACATCGGCACCTGCAAACTGGTTTTGGAAGTATCTGTGATTCACGGGGACTCAGCAATCTCACACCCTCGCGATCAAGACTATTTAAGCTTATGGGTAAGGTAAAAGTATGAGGTGGAGCTGCAGCAAGCGACTAGCATATATGGTGGCTAACATACGCAAATGAGAGCAAGAAGAGAAGGCAAAAGCACGTTCGAACAACTATGATCAAGAAGTGGTCCTAGAACAACATACGTCAAGCATAACTCCAACACCGTGTTCACTTCCCAGACTCCGCCGAGAAGAGACCATCACGGTAACACACGCGGTTGATGTATTTTAGTTAAGGTCAACTTCAGGTTTTCTACAACCGGACATTAACAAATTCCCATCTGCCCATAACCCCGGGCACGGCTTTCGAAAGTTCAAATCCCTGCAGGGGTGTCCCAACTTAGCCCATCACAAGCTCTCAGGGTCAACGAAGGATATTCCTTCTCCCAAGACAATCCGATCAGGCTCGGCATCCAGGTTACAAGACATCCTCGACAATGGTAAAACAAGTCCAGCAAAGCCACCCGAATGTGCCGACAAATCCCGATAGGAGCTGCACATATCTCGTTCTTAGGGCACACCGGAGTTTCCAAACTTCCAGTAGGCCAGCCCAGAGTTGCCCCTGGTGGCCACGGGTGGCTAACAGGTTGGACCAACACTCAGAGGAGCACTGGCCCCGGGGTTTAAATAAAGATGACCCTTGAGTCTGCAGAACCCAAGGGAAAGAAAAGGCTAGGTGGCAAATGGTAAAACCAAGGTTGGGCCTTGCTAGAGGAGTTTTATTCAAGGCAAACTGTCAAGGGGTTCCCATTATAACCCAACCGCGTAAGAAACGCAAAATCCGGGAACATAACACCGATATGACGGAAACTAGGGCGGCAAGAGTGGAACAAAACACCAAGCATAAGGCCGAGCCTTCCACCCTTTAGCAAGTATATAGATGCATTAATTAGATAAGAGATATTGTGATATCCCAACAAGTAAACATGTTCCAACAAGAAACAACATCTCCATGTTCCAACCAGGAACAAACTTCAATCTTCACCTGCAACTAACAACGCTATAAGAGGGGCTGAGCAAAGCAGTAACATAGACAAAAACCGGTTTGCTAGGACAAGGTGGGTTAGAGTCTTGGCTCAACAATATGGGAGGCATGAAAATCAAGTCGTAGGTATCGCAGCATAGGCATAGCAAAAGAGCGAGCAACTAGCAAGCAAAGATAGAAGTGATTTCGAGGGTATGGTCATCTTGCCTGAGATCCCGCAAGGAAGAAGAACGAGTCCATGAAGAAGACAACCGGACGTAGTCAAACGGTTCCTCACAAATGCGACGTTATCGGAACCAACCCGAAGAAGCAACACCTGAAAGAAGCACACAACATAGTAAACAAACCACACACGAACATGGTATGATATGCGGGATGCGGTATGCGATGCATATGCATGATTTGCAAAGGGGTGATTGAACCTGGCCTCAACTTGGAAATCCAAGAGTTCCACTGGAAAGGTGATGTGAATTCAGTTGAAATCGATATAAAGATCACCGGAATCGGAAGCACGGTTTGGAAATGGCAAGCAAAACAAATATGGCATCGGTCTGCGATAAACAGCAAGTGGCCATCTAAATACATCAAGATAAATATGCTACAACACTCAAACATGGCAACACAATACATGGTAGGCATCCACTCAAGAAGCTTGACAAAAGATGAACACTGAGCTACGGCTAATTCATCCATTAACAGGTTCAAACAAGCATGGCAAAAGTGCAAATGATAACAGGTTTCAGACTTAGTGAAATTAACACAAGTCTGGAATTTATCATCAGGAAGCACACTTTAGAGCATCAAAACTACATGCTACAGGAACATAACATGGCAAATCAAGGCATGGCATGAAGCTACTCAAAGCACTTAACAAAAGGCCCTTAGTGACCTTGAGCCAAAAGGGATCAGAGAATACAATTGCAAGCATGTGAACATAGCAAAAACATAAACAGATTCAGACTTCGTGAAAAACTGGAGCATGCAAAACAGTTAACGAGTAGGCATGTTTATGAGCTCGATGCACTCACCGCAAAGCATGGAATGACAAAATAAGCATACACCCATCAAGAAGACATGGCATAGAAGCTAGACATGGCAAGAACAACAACATAGCATGCACGGATCAATAGCAACAACCTCGGCAAAATCGCTAAACATGTCAACGATCTGCCAGGATTCACTTTATAGCAACAGTAGAGCTCGATTGACTCAAGCTAGGGTGCTCCATAATTGCAAACAAAGACATGGATGCATAGGTCACCACAATATTAACAAAACATCCTTACTGATCATCCTCAAAAGAGACACGGATCACTAGGAAACAACATGAACATATGGCATAACAACAAAAATAGAACAAGGACTTAGTGAAATTCTAAGTCCCTGAAATCAGCATTACCGATTAAGCTACTTTGCATGCTTGTGCTAGTAACCACATAGATCACAAAAATACAAGGCAAGCACCTCTGTAAAGATGACATGGCATATAACAAAACACATGTAGAGCTCAGGGTCATAGCATGCACACATTAATCATGGAAAAAATGACAAAATGCCATTTGCTGAAACAGATCGGACAAATTCCTCATATAGCCCTCTTTCAACAGCATTTCGGGCATCAAGATGAGATTAAATGAAAATCATGCAATGAGATGAAATGATGTACTCGTCGAGACGACCATTTTGATATGCTACACGCACGAATTGAAGCTACGGATGCAGAGTTATGACATGATGAAGGAGGCATAAAAATATAGCAGAACTGGGACTTAGACAGAAAAAAATAGACCTCGGTGAATAGGGTCAACGTGCGGTTGGGCCGAATCACGGTGAGGCGGGCCGGCGCTGGAGGGGTGTTGGCCTTGGACGGAGATGGGCCGCGGAGAGGCACACGGTAGGCGCGAGCGCGGTCAACGCAGCCCGCATCGTGGTCCTCCTCGACCCCTCCTGGATTGAGGGAGCCAGCGACGGCGGTGCCCGACGACGATGGCGAGGCGGCGGAGCCAAGGCAAGGCGGGGCGGGGACCGGCCGGATCCAGGCGGATCAGGGGCTGTCCGATCCGTTCCCGGTGGTAGTGGAGGCGCTGGTCGCCGGTGAGGTCGGGGGCCGGAGCGGGTGGCGCGCGGTGCGCGGGAAGAGATGAGCGGTGGCGGAGCTCAGTGCAGAACAGCTGCGGGGCGCGGTTGCCGGTGGAATGGCGTGGCGGCGCGTCGAGCAGATCCGTCGATGGAGAAAGGCGGCGGCCTCGGGACCAGGCGACCGTGCTTCGGCGGGGCGGACGGCAAGCGGCGCGAGGGCGCGCTGCGGTGGCGCGGAGCAACTCCGGCGACCGGAAGCGAAGAAGACGGCGAGGCGGACGGCGCGGCTCGGTCAGGAGGGCGGCGCGGCGGATCCGGGCCGGGCGGGCCGGATCTGGGCGTCTCGGGCTCGGCGACGCGGGGATGGCGGTGGCGACAGGTGACGGCCCCTCATTGGGCGCGGGTGAACACTTGTCGGCTCCGGATTGGGCGAAGGCGGCGGCGGACATGTCCGGGCGGTGGGAAATTTGTCCGGCGGCACGGAGAGGAGAGATCTAGGGTTTGTACCGTGGAATTTTCGGGGGAATTCATATATTTATAGGTAGAGGGAGCTAGGAGAGTCCAAATGAGGTGCAGTTTTCGGCCACGCGATCGTAATCGAACGACCGAAATGATGGAGGGGGTTTAGATGGGTTTTGGGCCACTTTGGAGGGGTGTTGGGCTGCAACACACACGAGGCCTTTTCAGTCCCTCGGTTAACCGTTGGAGTATCAAACGAAGTCCAAATGGCACGAAACTTGATAGGCGGTCTACCGGTAGTAAACCAAGGCCGCATGACAAGTCTCGGTCCAATCCGAAAATGTTTAACACCCGCACACGGAAAGAAGTAGGAAGGGACACCGGATGACATAGGAGCGCTGGACTGCAAAACGGACAACGGGGAAAATGCTCGGATGCATGAGACGAACAAGTATGCAAATGAAATGCACATGATGAAATGATATGACATGCATGACACGCAAGCAATGACAAGGCAACAACAGCGAATAACTGGAAGACACCTGACACATCGGTCTCAGGGTGTTACAATGAAGGAGGTGTTGGTGATGATGGGTAGTCGCACATCGAGCGTAAGAGATACTCCAATTTGCAGATAATGCCCTTGAGTGCAATGATATGCTCCTTCAACAAAATATTTTCACTTGTGAGATACTTGTTTTGATTGCGAGCTAATTCAATCATCTTGAAAGCTTCAATCTCCGTTGGGGTAAGGAGATTGTGGTGACGTTGAAGGATGTCTTCTTCTGCTACTGCCGGAACTTGATCCCCCATGGCCTTGTTGATCCCATCATCCTTGTTGATCTCTCCTGGTTCTTCTCTCTTCATCTCTATCTTCATTAGCAAAGCATCGTTGCCCTCATTGTTGGAGGAGGAGGGAGACGACATGATGCTTGGCCTTGACAACCCTGGCAGAAAATAGCTAGAAACAAGAACAGGAGATTTTTGCGTGATACAGTGGTCAAAACCTTCGAGAGATTATATAATGATTTTTTACCGACCAAAAGAAGTATCGTGCAAGAAAATGGAGTCCGGAGAGCACACGAGGTGCCCATGAGGGAGGGGTGTGCCCAGGGGGTAGGGCACGCCCTCCACCCTTGTGGAAGCCTCGTGTCCTTTCCGGTCTGCTTCTTATTTTCCTATTTTCTTAAATATTCCAAAACGGAGGAAAATTGCCATTAGAACTATTTTGGAGTCGGTTTAATTACCGTACCACGTACCTATTCCTTTTCGGAGTCTGAAACGTTCTGGAAAGTGTCCCTTATGTATTCCTCCAGGGTTACGGTTTCAATAATATTAGTTTCAACATTTATGGGATTACCTGAGATATAATGTTTGATTCTTTGACTGTTCACCACCTTCGGGTTTGTGCCTTCGAAGTTGTTGATTTTTATGGCACCAGAATGGTAGACCTCCTCGATAACGTAAGGACCTTCCCATTTAGAGAGAAGTTTGCCTGCAAAAAATCTTAAACAAGAGTTGTATAACAATACATAATCACCTACATTGAACTCACGTTTTTGCATCCTTTTATCATGCCATCTTTTAACCTTTTCTTTAAACAGCTTGGCATTTTCATAAGCTTGGGTTCTCCATTCATCAAGTGAGCTAATGTCAAATAACCTCTTCTCACCAGCAAGTTTGAAGTCATAGTTGAGCTCTTTAATGGCCCAATATGCCTTATGTTCTAATTCGAGAGGTAAGTGACATGCTTTTCCATAAACCATTTTATATGGAGACATACCCATAGGATTTTTATATGCAGTTCTATAAGCCCATAATACATCATCAAGTTTCTTGGACCAATTCTTTCTAGATCGATTAACAGTCTTTTGCAAAATTAATTTAAGCTCTCTATTGCTAAGTTCTACTTGACCACTAGACTGTGGATGATATGGGGATGCAACTCTATGATTAATATCATACTTAGCAAGCATTTTACGAAAAGCACCATGAATGAAATGTGAACCACCATCAGTCATTAAATATCTAGGGACTCCAAACCTCGGAAAAATAACTTCTTTAAGCATCTTAATAGAGGTGTTATGATCAGCACTACTAGTTGGAATAGCTTCTACCGCACTTAGTAACGTAATCAACAGCAACTAAAATATGTGTATACCCATTAGAGGAAGGAAACGGTCCCATATAATCAAAGCCCAAAACATCAAATGGTTCAATAACAAGTGAATAATTCATAGGGATTTCTTGACGTCTACTAATATTACCAATTCTTTGACATCCATCACAAGACAAGACAAACTTACGGGCTTCCTTGAAGAGAGTAGGCCAATAAAAACCGGATTGCAATACCTTGTGTGCAGTTCTATCTCCAGCGTGGTGTCCTCCATAAGCTTCGAAGTGGCACTTGCGTAGGATCTGTTCCTGTTCATGCTCAGGTACACAATGTCTAATGACACCATCTACTCCTTCTTTATAAAGGTGTGGGTCATCCCAGAAGTAATGTCTTAAATCATAGAAAAACTTTTTCTTTTGCTGGTATGTGAAACTAGGTGGTATATGTTTAGCAACAATGTAATTAGCATAATCAACATACCATGGAGCAGTACGAGAAGCATTTATGACAGCTAATTGTTCATCAGGAAAGCTATCATCAATGGGTAGTGGGTCACCAAGAACATTCTCTAACCTAGACAAGTTGTTTGCAAAGGGATTCTCAGCTCCCTTTCTATCAATAATATGCTAATCAAATTCTTGTAGCAGGAGAACCCATCTAATAAGTCTAGGTTTAGCATCTTTATTTTCCATAAGATATTTAATAGCAGCATGATCAGTGTGAATAGTTACTTTAGAATCAACAATATAAGGTCTGAACTTATCACAAGCAAATACAACTGCTAAGAATTCTTTTTCAGTAGTAGCATAATTTCTCTAGGAATTGTCTAGAGTTTTACTAGCATATTGAATAACATTTAATTTTTTATCAACTCTGTGTCCTAGAACAGCCCCTACAACATAATCACTAGCATCACACATAATTTCAAAGGGTAAATTCCAATTAGGTGGCTGAACAATAGGTGCAGAAATCAAAGCTTTCTTAAGTATTTCAAATGCTTCTACACAATCATCATCAAAGACAAAAGGAATATCTTTTTGTAATAGGTTAGTGAGAGGCCGAGAAATTTTTGAGAAGTCCTTAATGAACCTCCTATAAAAACTGGCATGACCAAGGAAACTTCTTATACCTTTGATGTCCTTGGGACACAGCATTTTTCAATAGCATCAACTTTAGCTTTGTCAACTTCAATACCTCTTTCAGAAATTTTATGCCCCAAGACAATACCTTCATTAACCATAAAGTGGCACTTCTCCCAATTCAAGACAAGGTTAGTTTCCTCACATCTCTGCAAAACTCGATCAAGGTTGCTCAAGAAATCATCAAAAGAGGATCCATAAACAGAGAAATCATCCATGAAAACTTCACAAATCTTTTCACAAAAGTCAGAGAATATATCCATCATGCATCTTTGAAAGGTAGCAGGTGCATTATATAAACCAAAAGGCATATGTATACAAGCAAAGGTACCAAAAGGGCAAGTAAAAGTAGTCTTTTCTTGATCATCAGCTGACACAAGTATTTGAGAGAAACCAGAGTAACCATCTAGAAAGCAAAAATGTGTATCTTTGGATAATCTTTCTAGCATTTGATCAATGAAAGGCAAAGGGTAATGATCTTTTTTAGTAGCTTTA
The DNA here is from genome assembly GCA_034509565.1 of Triticum monococcum. Classification (NCBI taxonomy): domain Eukaryota; kingdom Viridiplantae; phylum Streptophyta; class Magnoliopsida; order Poales; family Poaceae; genus Triticum; species Triticum monococcum. The sequence goes on along the minus strand of CM067844.1, from coordinate 300,152,115 downwards.
TTTAATTTGCGGAAATCAATCACCATCCTATAACCTGTAATAATTCTTTGTGGAATCAATTCATCTTTATCATTAGGAACGACAGTAATACCTCCTTTCTTAGGGCACAATGGACAGGACTTACCCACTGACTATTAGCAAAGGGATAAATTATACCTGCTTCTAGGAGCTTTAATATTTCCTTTCTTACCACTTCTTCCATCTTAGGATTTAGCCGTCATTAGTGATCTATAACTAGTTTGGCGTCTTTCTCCAAATTTATTTTGTGTTGACATAGAGTGGGACTAATGCCCTTAAGATCATGAAGAGTATATCCAATAGCAGCACGGTGCTTCTTCAGAGTTTCCAATAATCTCTCTTCTTCATGCTCTGAAAGGTTAGCACTAATAATAACAGGATATATCTTCTTTTCATCAACATAAGCATATTTAAGAGTATCAGGAAATGGTTTAAGCTCAAACACGGGATCACCCTTGGGTGGAGGAGGATCCCCTAGAATTTCAACAGGCAAGTTCTGTTTCAGAATAAGCCCCTGTTTAAAGAACACTTCATCTATTTCCCTTCTTTCATTCATAAACATAACGTTTTCATGGTCTAGCAAATATTGTTCTAAAGGATCAGTAGGAGGCACGGCAATAGAAGCAAGAACAATAATTTCATATTTGCTAGGAAATTCTTTATCATGGGGTTGTCTACGAAATTTAGCAAAATTATCCCCTAAACCAACAGAAACAATTTCCTTATTGCAGTCTATTTTAGCATTAACAGTATTCAAGAAGGGTCTACCAAATATAATGGGACAAAAGCTATCTTGTGGGGAACCAAGAACAAGAAAATCAGCATGATATTTAACCTTCCCACACAAGACTTCAACATCTCTAACAATCCCAATCGGTGAAATAGTATCACTATTGGCAAGTTTAATGGTAACATCGATATCTTCTATCTCAGCAGGTGCAATATCATGCATAATTTCTTCGTATAAGGAATGAGGTATTGCACTTGCACTAGCACCCATATCACATAATCCATGATAACAATGATCTCTTATTTTAACAGAAATAACATGCATGCCTACAACAGGCCTATGTTTATTTTTAGCATCAGGTCTAGCAATTCTAGAAGCTTCATTGCAGAAGTAAATAACATGCCCATCAATATTATCGGCCAAGAGATCTTTAACCATAGCAATACTAGGTTCAACTTTAATTTGCTCAGGGGGTTTAGGTGTCTTAATATTACTTTTGTTAACCACAGTTGAAGCTTTAGCATGATCCTTTATTCTAACAGGGAAAGGTGGTTTCTCAATATAAGCAGCAGGAACAACATTATCATCATAAGTGATAGTATTTTCTTCAACTTTAATAGGTGCAACTACTTTTACTTCAATGGGAGGATTATAATTAAACCACTTCTCCTTAGGGAGATCAACATGAGTAGCAAAGGATTCACAGAAAGAAGCTACTATCTCAGAGTCAAGTTCATATTTAGTGCTAAATTCACGAAAAGCATCGGTATCCATAAAATATTTAACACAATCAAACTTAGGTGTTATACCTGACTCCTTACCTTTGTCGAGGTCCCAATATTCAGAGTTGTGTTTAATTCTTTCCAATAAATCCCATTTGAATTCAATAGTCTTCATCATAAAAGATCCAGTACAAGAAGTGTCGAGCATGGAGCGATTACTGAGAGAAAGCCGAGCATAAATTTTTTGAATAATCATTTCTCTTGAGAGCTCATGATTGGGGCACGAATATAACATTGACTTAAGCCTCCCCCAAGCTTGAGCGATGCTTTCTCCTTCGCGAGGCCAAAAATTATATATATATATATATATATATATATAATTGCGATCACAATGAACAAGATGCATAGGATAAAACTTCTGAGGAAATTCCAATTTCAATCATTTGTAGTCCCATGATCCCATATCATCACATAGCCTATACCATGTCAATGCCTATCCCTTCAAATACAAAGGGAAGACCTTCTTCTTGATAACATCATTGGGCATACCTGCAAGCTTAAATAATCCACAAACTTCATCCACATAGATTAGGTGCAAATCAGGATGTAATGTTCCATCTCCTGCAAAGGGATTAGCTAGAAGTTTCTCTATCATACCCGAAGGAATTTCAAAGTAAACATTTCCAGTAGGTTCGGTAGGCTGATGAGAAACTCTTTGCTCTACTAGTCGGGGTGAAGATACCCCGAACAAGCCCCTCAAAGGATTATGTTCCATAGTAATAAGTGACAGTAAATTTCAGCACACTATATAAATTTTTCCTTACCAAATTCCACCTACCAAAGGCACTTCACTCCCTGGCAACGGCGCCAGAAAAGAGTCTTGATGACCCACAAGTGTAGGGGATCTATCGCAGCATTTTTGATAAGTAAGAGTGTTGAACCCAATGAGGAGTAGAAGGAAATGATAAGCAGTTTTCAGTAAGGTATTCTCTACAAGCACTAAAATTATCGGTAACAGATAGTTTTGTGATAAGGTAATTGGTAACGAGTAGCAAGTAATAAAAGTAAATAAGCTGCAGCAAGATGTGCCAATCCTTTTTCTCGCAAAGGACAAGCCTGGACAAACTCTTTATATGAAGGAAAGCGCTCCCGAGGACACATGGGAATTATCGTCAAGCTAGTTTTCATCACGATCATATGATTCGCGTTCGGTACTTTGATAATTTGATATGTGGGTGGACCAGTGCTTGGGTACTGTCCTTACTTGGACAATCATCCCACTTATGATTAACCCCCATTGCAAGCATCCGCAACTACAACAGAAGTATTAAGGTAAACCTAACCATAGCATGAAACATATGGATCCAAATCAGCCCCTTACGAAGCAACACATAAACTAGGGTTTAAGCTTCTGTCACTCTGGCAACCCCACCATCTACTTATTACTTCCCAATGCCTCCCTCTAGTCCCAAACAATGGTGAAGTATCATGTAGTCGATGTTCACATGACACCACTAGAGGGATGACAACATACATCTCATCGAAATATCAAACAAATACCAAATTCGCATGACTACTTATAGCAAGACTTCTCCCATGTCCTCAGGAACAAACGTAACTACTCACAAAGCATATTCATGTTCATAATCAGAGGGGTCTTAATATGCATAATGGATTTGAACATATGATCTTCCACCAAGTAAACCAACTAGCAGCAACTACAAGGACTAATCAACACTACTAGCAACCCATAGGTACCAATCTGAGGTTTGGATACAAAGATTGGATACAAGAGATGAACTAGGGTTTGAGATGAGATGGTGTTGGTGAAGATGTTGATGGAGATTGACCCCCTCCCGATGAGAGGATCATTGGTGATGATGATGGTGATGATTTCCCCCTCCCGAAGGGAAGTTTCCTCGGCAGAATAGCTCCGCCGGAGCCCTAGAATGGTTCCACCAAGGTTCCGCCTCGTGGCGGCAGAGTTTCATCTCATGAGCTAGCTTATGATTTTTTTTTCACTGATGAAAGACCTCATATAGCAGAAGATGGGCATGAAAGGGCCACCAGTGGGCCAACGAGGCAGGGGGCGCGTCCCCCACCCTCTTGGATGGTGGGTGGCCCCCCTCTAGTACTTCTTTCGCCCAATATTTTTTATATATTCTGAGACGTGCTCCCATGAAGTTTCAGGACTTTTGGAGATGTGCAGAATAGGTCTCTAATATTTGCTCCTTTCCAGCCCAGAATTCCAGCTGCCGACATTCCCCTCTTCATGTAAACCTTGTAAAATAAGAGAGAATAGGCATAAGTATTGTGACATAATGTGTAATAACATCCCATAATGCAATAAATATAGATATAAAAGCATGATGCAAAATGGACGTATCAAGGGGCCATGGAGTTGATGTAGAGGCCCTCCGTGATCGATTCCCCCTCCGGCGGAGCTTCGGAAAAGGCCCCAAGATGGGATCTCTTGGGTACAGAAGGTTGCGGCGGTGGAAATAGGGTTTCGTGGTGCTCCTGGATGTTTTCGGGGTATATGGATATATATAGGAGGAAGAAGTAGGTCGGTGGAGCCACGATGGGCCCACGAGGGTGGGGGCGTGCCTAGGGGGCAGGCGCCCCTCCGTGCCTTGTGGCCTCCTCGTTGGATGCTTGACGTCAACTCCAAGTTCCCTGGATCACATTTGTTCCAAAAATAACTCTCCCGAAGGTTTTATTCCGTTTGATATTCCTTTTGTGTGAAACACTGAAATAGGCAAAAAAACAGCAATTTGCACTAGGCCTTGGGTTAGTAGGTTAGTCCCAAAAATAATATATAAGTGTATAAATAAGCCCATTAACATCCAAAACAGATAATATAATAGCATGGAACAATCAAAAATTATAGATATGTTGGAGACGTATCAAGCATCCCCAAGCTTAATTCATGCTTGTCCTCCAGTAGGTAAATGATAAAAACATAATTTTTGATGTGGAATGCTACCTAGCATAATTCTCAATGTAATTTTCTTTATTGTGGCATGAATGTTCAGATCCGAAAGATTCAAGACAAAAGTTTAATATTGACATAAAAATAAAAGTACATCAAGCATACTAACAAAGGAATTATGTCTTCTCAAAATAACATGGCCAAAGAAAGTTATCCCTACAAAATCATATAGTCTGGCTTTGCTCTATCTTCACCACACAAAATATTTAAATCATGCACAACCCCGATGACAAGCCAAGAAATTGTTTCATACTTTTTTTGTTCTCAAACTTTTTCAATCTTCACGCAATATATGAGCGTGAGCCATGGACATAGCACTATATATGGAATAGAATGGTGGTTGTGGAGAAAACAAAAAGGGAGAAGATAGTCTCACATCAACTAGGCGTATCAACGGGCTACGGAGATGCCCATCAATAGATATCAATGTGAGTGAGTTGGGATTGCCATGCAATGGAAGCACTATAGCTATAAGTGTATGAAAGCTCAACAAAAGAAACTAAGTGGGTGTGCATCCAACTTGCTTGCTCACGAAGACCTAGGGCATTTTGAGGAAGCCCATCATTGGAATATACAAGCCAAGTTCTATAATGTAAAATTCCCACTAGTATATGAAAGTGATAACATATGAGACTCTCTATGATGAAGATCATGGTGCTACTTTGAAGCACAAGTGTGGAAAAAGGATAGTAACATTGTCCCTTCTCTCTTTTTCTCTCATTTTTCATTTTTTTATTTGGGACTTCTTTTCTCTTTTTTTTCTTTTATGGCCTCTTTTTTCTTTCTTTTTTTCCAGAGTCTCATCCTGACCTGTGCAGAATCATAGTCTCCATCATCCTTTCCTCACTTGAGACAATGCTCTAATAATGATGATCATCACGCTTTATTTACTTACAACTCAAGAATTACAACTCAATTCTTAGAAAAAAAATATGACTCTATGTGAATGCCTCCGGCGGTGTACCGGGATATGCACTATAAGTGGAATAGAATGGTGGTTGTGGAGAAGACAAAAAGGGGGAAGATAGTCTCACATCAACTAGGCGTATCAACGGGCTATGGATATGCCCATTAATAGATATCAATGCGAGTGACTAGGGATTGCCATGCAACGGATGCACTAGAGCTATAAGTATATGAAAGTTCAAAAAGAAACTAAGTGGGTGTGCATCCAACTTTCTTGTTCACGAAGACCTAGGGCATTTTGAGGAAGCCCATCATTGGAATATGCAAGCCAAGTTCTATAATGAAAAATTCCCACTAGTATATGAAAGTGATAACATAGGAGACTCTCTATCATGAAGATCATGGTGCTACTTTGAAGCACAAGTGTGGTAAAAGGATAGTAACATTGTCCCTTCTCTCTTTTTCTCTCATTTTTTTGGGCCTTTTCTCTTTTTTTGGCCTCTTTTCTTTCCCTTTTTTATTTTTCGTCCGGAGTCTCATCCCGACTTGTGGGGGAATCATAGTTTCCATCATCCTTTCCTTGCTGGGACAATGCTATAATAATGATGATCATCACACTTTTATTTTTCTTACAACTCGATACTTCGAACAAACTATGACTCTATACGAATGCCTCTGGCGGTGTACCGGGATATGCAATGAATCAAGAGTGACACGTATGAAAGAATTATGAACGGTGGCTTTGCCACAAATACGATGTAAACTACATGATCATGCAAAGCAATATGACAATGATGAAGTGTGTCATAATAAACGGAATGGTGGAAAGTTGCATGGCAATATATCTCAGAATGGCTATGGAAATGCCATAATAGGTAGGTATGGTGGCTGTTTTGAGGAAAGTATATGGTGGGTTCACGGTACCGGCGAAAGTTGTGTGGTACTAGAAAGGCTAGCAATGGTGGAAGGGTGAGAGTGCGTATAATCCATGGACTCAACATTAGTCATAAAGAACTCACATACTTATTGCAAAAATTTATTAGTTATCGAAACAAAGTACTACACGCATGCTCCTAGGGGGATAGTTTGGTAGGAAAAGACCATCGCTCGTCCCCGACCGCCACTCATAAGGAAGACAATCAATAAATAAATCATGCTCTGACTTCATCACATAACGGTTCACCATACGTGCATGCTACGGGAATCACAAACTTTAGAACAAGTATTTCTCAAATTCACAACTACTCAACTACCATGACTCTAATATCACCATCTTCATATCTCAAAACAATCATCAACTATCAAACTTCTCATAGTATTCAATGCACTTTTTATGATAGTTTTTATTATACCCATCTTCGATGCCTCTCATATTAGGACTAATTTTATAACCAAAGCAAATTACCATGCTGTTTTAGAGGACTCTCAAAATAATATAAGTGAAGCATGAGAGATCAATAATTTCTATAAAATAAAACCACCACCGTGCTCTAAAATATATAAGTGAAGCACTAGAGCAAAACTATCTAGCTCAAAAGATATAAGTGAAGCACATAGAGTATTATAATAAATTCCAATTCATGTGTGCCTCTCCCAAAAGGTGTGTACAGCAAGGATGATTATGGCAAACTAAAAAGCAAGACGCTCCAAGCAAAACACATATCATGTGGTGAATAAAAATATAGCCTCAAGTAAAGTTATCGATAGAAGAAGACGAAAGAGGGGATGCCTTCCGGGGCATCCCCAACATTAGGATTTTAGTTGTCCTTGAATTTTACCTTGGGGTGCCATGGGCATCCCCAAGCTTAGGCTCTTGCCACTCCTTGTTCCATAATCCATCAAATCTTTACCCAAAACATGAAAACTTCACAACATAAAACTTAAACAGAAAATCTCATGAGCTCCGTTAGTATAAGAAAACAAACCTCCACTTAAGGTACTGTAATGAACTCATTATTTATTTATATTGGTGTTAAACCTACTGTATTCCAACTTCTCTATGGTTCATAACATCCAATACTAGCCATAGATTCATCAAAATAAGAAACAACACGCGAGAAACAGAATCTGTCAAAAACAGAATAGTCTGTAGTAATCTGTAGGTCTCGAATATTTCTGTAACCCCAAAAATTCTAAAATAAATTTCTGTACGTGAGGAATTTATCTATGAATCATCTTCAAAAAGAATCAACTTAATCGCACTCTCCAGTAAAAAATGGCATTAGATCTCGTGAGCGCTAAAGTTTCTGATTTTTACGGCAAGATCGCAAAGACTTTCCCCAAGTCTTCGCAAAGGTTCTACTTGACACAAACACTAATTAAAAGCATAAAATCACAATTAAACAGAGGCTAGATGAATTATTTATTACTAAACAGAATCAAAAATCAAGTAACAAAAATAAAATTGGGTTGCCTCCCAACAAGCGCTATCGTTTAACGCCCCTAGCTAGGCATAAAAGCAAGAATAGATCTAGGTATTGCCATCTTTGGTATTAGGAAATAAAAGAGAAAAATTATTATCTATAGCATTTATCCTTCTATTATGAGAAAGTACGTGGCCGTTAATGGTAGAAGAAAGATTAAGCACGCTATTGAAATTTGCATCTAAACTAGACTTCATTTCTTTGATAATTTCATTTTGATAAAAGCACAAAAGAGAGGCGGATTCAACCTTCTCACTCATGGGATGCCCAAATATAGTTTTCATCTTTTCATAGGTATCTATGGGATCCTCCTCAAGAAAACCTTCTTCAAAAATAGAGTCTAAAACTTGCTTTAATGAAGAGGGTAAGCCAACATAAAAGCTTTTCAGGTATATTTCGATATGATATTGGGCTACATAGCTGGCTCAGATTCTTAATAACCTATCCCAACCATCTTTTAAAGACTCATCAAGCAAATAACGAAAAATTCTGGGATCATCTTCATCAAAATTATTCTAACCCTCATTGATAACCCCTGTATGTCTTTCCATAGCATCATTACTTATGAGCTTAGAAAGAACGGAGGGACTATCCAAAGCACTGGAGCTAGGGAGAGAACCCTTAGCTCTTTTTGATTTGGTCGTGGCGAAAGAAAAGCAAAAGGAAAATAGGCGAATAAAACGGCAAGGGTGAAGTGGGGGAGAGGAAAAAGATAGGCAAATGGCAAATAATGTAATGCGAGGGATAAGAGTTTGTGATGGGTACTTGGTATGCTTGACTTGTGGTAGATCTCCCCGGCAACGGTGCCAGAAATCCTTCTTGCTACCTCTTGAGCACTGTGTTGGTTTTCCCTTGAAGAGGAAAGGGTGATGCAGCAAAGTAGCATAAGTATTTCCCTTAGTTTTTGAGAACCAAGGTATCAATCCAGTAGGAGACCACATGCAAGTCCCTTGTACCTACACAAACAAATAAGAACCTCGCAACCAATGCGATAAAGGGGTTGTCAATCCCTTCACGGTCACTTATGAGAGTGAGATGTGATAGAGATAATAATAATGAGATAAATATTTTTGGTATTTTTATGATATAGATAGAAAGTAAAGATTGCAAAATAAAATAGATGGGAAACTTATATGATAAAAGATAGACCCGGGAGCCATAGGTTTCACTAGTGGCTTCTCTCAAGATAGCATAAGTATTACAGTGGGTAAACAAATTACTGTCAAGCAATTGATAGAAAAGTGCATATTTATGAGAATATCTAGGCATGATCATGTATTTATGCATCACATCCGCAACAAGTAGACCGAAATGATTCTGCATCTACTACTATTACTCCACACGTCGACCGCTATCCAGCATGCATCTAGAGTATTAAGTTCATAAGAACAGAGTAATGCATTAGGCAAGATGACATCATGTAGAGGGATAAACTCAAGCAATATGATATAAACCCAAATTTTTATCCTCGATGGCAACAATACAATACAATACAATACAATATGTGCCTTGCTGCCCCTGCTGTCACTGGGAAAGGACACTGCAAGATTTCACCCAAAGCTAAGCATTTCTCCCATTGCAAGAAAGATCAATCTAGTAGGCCAAACCAAACTGCTAATTCGAAGAGACTTGCAATGGTAACCAAACATACATAAAATATTTCAGAGAAGAATCAAATATTGTTCATAGATAAACTTGATCATAAACCCACAATTCATCGGATGTCGACAAACACACGGCAAAAAAGAGTTAAATCAAATAGATCTCCAAGAAGATCGAGGATAATATTGTATTGGGATCCAAAGAGAGAGAAGAAGCCATCTAGCTAATAACTATGGACCCGAAGGTCTGAGGTAAACTACTCACACATCATTGGAGGGGCCATGGAGTTGATGTTGAGGCCTTCTGTGATCGATTCCCCCTCCGACGGAGCTCCGAAAAAGGCCCCAAGATGGCATCTCTTTGGAACAGAAGGTTGCGGTAGTGGAAATAGGGTTTCGTGGTGCTCCTGGATGTTTTCGGGGTATATGCATATATATAGGAGGAAGAAGTAAGTCGGTGGAGCCACAAAGGGCCCACGAGGGTGGGGGCGTGCCCAGGGGGCAGGCGTGCCTCCCTGCCTCGTGGACTCCTTGTTGGTTGCTTGATGTCCACTCCAAGTTCCCTGGATCACGTTTGTTCCAAAAATAACTCTCCCGAAGGTTTAATTCCGTTTTGATTCCATTTGATATTCCTTTTCTGCGAAACACTAAAATAGGTAAAAAAACAGCAATTTGCACTGGGCCTTGGGTTAGTAGGTTAGTCCCAAAAATAACATAAAAGTGTATAAATAAGCCCATTAATATCCAAAACAGATAATATAATAGCATGGAACAATAAAAAATTATAGATACGTTGGAGAGGTATCATCTACCACACCGAGCCATGTGAGCTGGGAAGCACCGCAACACCCTCGGCGTCGTCGTCTTCTACCTGGGGCCACCAAGATTGCCGGCGCCGATTCCGCCTCCCGGGTCGTCCCCGGCCCCTCCGTCTACACCTTTCACCTCGTTGTGAGCTCCTCTCCTTTTTACCCCCTGTCCCCTTTCTCTAGGTCGTCCCATAGCCGCTACTCACCGAGATCCCGCATCGCCGTCCGCCATGGCCAATGGGCGCGCTGGTACCAAGCTCCTCTAGATGCCTCGCACTGCCCAGCGTGCCCCTGGAGTGCTCAGGAACCCAGCACAACCCTCTCTTCACTCGCTAGCCGCCCGCAACACAGCGCCCGCGCATCTCCGAACTCCGGCCGTCGCCTAGCTCGCTGCTGCCGTAACCACAGACCACCGCAGCTCAGCCTGCCCACTCCATCAGATGCGCGTGAGCTTGAGCTCGCTGTAGGGACCAACCGTGTCGCAAACCGCCGCCTGTAGCGCGAGCCCGAGCAACTCCGGGGAGCCTCTGTCGTGAGATATGGTCGTCGGCGCTTAATCCGGCGACGCTGACATGGCAGGGTTAATTAGGCACTAATGACCCGCTTAGTATACCCCATGTGGATGACAGTGGGACCCGCATGTTTAACTCAGCGGGCTAATTTTCTGGTTAAGATTAGTTTATAACCCAGTGGGACCCACACATCAGAGATGACCATGCTGACTTGGCAGTTGACCAGACCCACCTGTCCGTGACACCAAGGGACACTGGGTCACTGACCAATGGACCCCACTGGTCAGGTTTGACCTGGATAGCTCCCCTTGAACTGATGACGTCACAATGACATAGTGATGATGTAGTAATCATTTTCCTAGAATATTTCTAATTCTAAATGATTTGGAAATTCCAGGAAATGTTTAAAACTTCTAAAAATCATTGTAAATAAACGTAGCTCAGAATGAAATAAGTTATATATGAAAAATTATCAGAAAAATCCAATCTATCCATCTGTACCTTTTTCATGCATGTTAGAACAACTTATGGTTGTTGTTCAGGACAAATCATATAAAGGGCATTTAAACCTTCACATATGGAGTTTGAGTTTGAAACTAGGGTTCAAACCAACTTCATTTAACTTGTTGCTAGTTGCATTAGCTCAATCAACAGCATATTGTCGTGTCACATTCATGCATCATATTGTTGCATTGCATTGATTGTGTTCTCTCTTTTTTGCCGATATTTGTCCCCTCTCAGTAGATGTGGTTTCGACGATGTGATCGATGACACCGATGAAGAGCTATACTATCTTTGGAAGTGCCAGGCAAGCTGGACCCCTTTCCTCTACATGACCTGTCATTGCCACGGTAAATAGAGGAAACCCACTAGCATGAGTAGGAGTTGTTTGAGCCCTAATGTTCCTACTCATTCATTATTTTTTAGTCATGCCTGCTATTGCTTAGAGTTGTGTCAGGTGTGATTCATCGAGGATGAATTGGAAAGTTGTGAACATGTCCTACTGTTGAGAGCTAAGTGTGTGAATATGATTTGGTAAAGGTAGTGGTGAGAGGCCATGTAGGAGTACATGGTGGGTTGTCTCATTGAAACCGTCCTCAGGAACTGAGTTATGTGTATGTGATCCAAGACACTTGCTACCACACATTGGGTTCCGGTAACTCGACCCCTCTCCACTTATTAATCGCCTCGATCTCTGTCCAGGAGTTGCAACTAGTTTCTGGTGTTTGTAGGTTGTGTTAGTAGTCTACCAAGTGGCACCCGATACAGGTGGGCTTGGGACAGACTAGGCAACATGGTCAGGTGTACCAAGCGTCACCCGTTTGGTGGGCTTGGGAACCCTGTACACATCGTTTTAGGGCCGTGAGCGACACCCCGGTCGGATCTCCTTGCGGATGGAAACCAAATAGGCGATAAACCTGGACTAGAGACTTGTATGGTTAGTCAGGTCGTGGCTGACTCCCTGCTAGGCTTCCGCTTGAAGGTTGCCGAGATACACCACGTGTACATGGTGGTAAGTGGCGAGAGCGTGTGTGAAGAAGTACAGCCCTGCAGGGTTAACATGATCTATTCGAATAGCTGCATCCGCCGTAATGGACTACTGGGTTGCTTATACAGTTCATAGACAAGTGAAAGTGGATACTCTAAAATGCGCAAGATAAGCGTGAGTGCTATGGATGGCCTTCTCATGGGGAGACGGGAGCAGATCCATAGTGGTGTATTGGTATGGTGAATATATGGACTCATGTGTGCCACCTCAAAAGAGTTACCAGTAGTCATAGTTCACGATAGCCACTGAGTCAAAGCTGGATTGCTGCAGTTAAACTCCACCACCCCCTTTGTCTTGATGCATGTGTAGCTAGTTCTGATGTAAGTCTTGCTGGGTACATTTGTATTCACATTTTCTTAATTTATGTTTTTGAAGAGAGACTTCAGTCTCACTAGTAGTTCCGCATGGACTTCGACGTTTAGCTTGTTACCTCAGCTACGATCTTGAACCCTTGGGAGGGTCATGTAGATAATCAGGCTCTAAATCCTTCTTCATTTTCAGATGTATGTACACAAACATGCTTATGTTTTTGTTGCTTGTATGCTTTGTATGTTGGGTCATGTGACCCATGATTGTAATTCATACTATCTATGACTCTTCAGAGCCTTATGAATAGATACTTCGAGTCATAGAGTTTTGTTGTGATGCCATGTTGTATTTGCACATATCGAGCGTATTGTATGTATGATTTTGAAATGCTTGGTATGTGTGGGATCTGACAATCTAGTTATTTATTCTTGGTAGCCTCTCTTATGGGGAAATGTCTCCTAGTGCTTCCACTAAGCCATGGTAGCTTGCTACTGCTCCGGAACACTTAGGCTAGCCGGCATGTGTCCTTCTTCGTTCCTGTGTATGTCCCTTCGGGGAAATGTCACGTGTTGTTCCTTTAAGTCCTTGTAGCTTGCTACGACTTGCGTTCATACGTTGATGACTGACACGTTCGTTGCTGGGTCATGTATGTCTGTCCCTGTAAGTTAGTGCCACTTCGGATTCACGACTAGTCATGCCGGCCCGGGTTCTTTGTCATATGGATGCTAGCGACACTATCATATACGTGATCTAGAAGGCGCAAACGGTCCTAGGCTAGGTAAGGTGGCACCCGTGGTAATACCGTGTGTGAGGCCGCAAAGTGATATGATGTGTTACATGCTAGATCGGTGTGACTTAGGATCAACGTCCTGACATCTTTAGTATCAGAGTCTGACTGCCTGTAGGATTACCAAGCCAAACTGGTCAAAGTTGAGTCTAGAAATGCTTTAGTTATATACGGGAATTGATTGTGGAAGGGAACGTAAGGCTCTTTTTTTCTCCTTGACCTTATGCCCTTCTGATCCGAGTCATATTATCTTTCCTATGGGGTTAAGAACTAGGATTTCTCTTCTTTCTATCAGGATCATGTGTTACTAATCTATAGACTCATAGGATTGATGGATTCAAGTGTCAGTTCAGTTCCTACTACCTCTGTGTGTTCACAGTTGGCCTCTAAACCTTGGTATTGTGATGTTGAGTGGTTATGCCACCATTTTGCAGGATTTTCTAAATATTTTTGAGCAATTATAGCCACTATGATGTCCGAGTCATCCCAGGTTTCTAAATAGTCTGATGCATTTGTAAATCCCTTCTTCCTGTTCCCGATGTTCCTTTGGGCCAGGTTAACCACACTAATTAGTGTGTTGAGGTACTCCATTGCCTTGACATATATGTTGAAGCTATTATTATGACCCCAGGTGTCTTAGGGAATCACCCAGTAATCTAGCTCTGATTTGTATTCCCAGTGTGACGATTCTGGCCATCATTCTCGAAAGCATCTCATGATGCCATTTAGTTAGTAGGCATTCTATTCCTGGGTTTTTGAACCCGAGTTTCACTATACCATGTTGATAGTGTTTGCTAGTTCCTTTAGGATATTAGTAACCTTTGAAATAGTTCTCGAGGTCCGTGGTATCCCATTATTCCAATACCATGAACCAGCCAAGGCAGACGTTCTCTGAACGGAAGGGTCACAACAAGAGTGCTCTCAATGCGTTCTCCATTCTACATTGTGACTCTGCCAGTTCTACCTTTCTACATGGGTTATCCGTAAGAAATATTGAGCTTTTCTCGACATACTAATCTATGCATCCAAAACTCAGAAAGATATATGTTCCTTTGAGTTGTCCCTCTTTAGTTGTTATCTAACCTTCTTCTGTCAATTGTTGGTCAAGAGTAGTTTTTTTTATAGAAAGACTGTAAGGGAACCCCCTACAGTATAATTGGTACAACAAACCCAAATTGCAAGTACCATGCCTTGAACCTGCGTGGGTGGGAAGGCATCAGCCCCTTTCCACCACTAGGCTATGCCTTAGTCTGCTGGTCAAGAGTAGTTGTGCATTCGTGTTATTGATGCCTATTATTCTTATGGTTTGTCAAGCCATCCTATTCAGAATGACTAGGAGAAACAAACTCCAGTACCTCATCCATATCCAAGATTGGGTCGAAGTAGTTGTATTCCGCAGATCAAAATGCCAATCCAACTTTTGTTCTATTCTACCTTCGAGTATTACCATCCTTATGTCAGGATTGTCATGAGAATAGCACCGCCTCCTATGAATTCTTGATGAAGTGATACCTCTCGCCATCATTGTTCATTCCTCAGTCACCATGTTGTTGTGACCGGAATGCCGACAAGTGAATTGTAATGTGTGAAATCAATACTCCTAGCAACTCCGTTGCATGGTAGTTAAATGGACAATAACCTCATTCTTAGCGTCTTGATTATTGAATAATCACCCTAAGGTTGATCATGCTACCTAGTCCTTATTTCCGGTGCACTCTTCGATCAATGAGTTAGGATTGTGTCAATCCTTTCTTATTTGATCATATCGTCTTTCCCTAAAGAGCAAGATTGATCTCGAGCTTAGTAACATATCGGTGGTTCATGATTTTCCGAATATCTTCTCGGAAGTATTTCCAGGTTGTCCCCTAGCCGTTATGTTGAGCTCGTGATCAGGTTGGTTCTCTTGTAAGCACCCCTTCTCCAAGAATTCTGTGTTAGATACCTTGAACTAGTTGGTTGAGCTAAACAACAACTTGGAGAGTTGGAAGATGGAAGCTTGTCCGACTTAGTTCATCGCCAAGGGATATCTTTGTGTGTGTTTGTTGAAGAAATATGATATCTTCATCGATTGATCCTCGTGATCAGTTGTTGGATCTATTGTCTTACCCAAATCTTTGATTTGAGTGTGGGCTATCCTCAAATCAAATCAGAACCAATGATGTTCGTAAGGTTGTCTTACTCGTGCTCGATCCCTCGAGCAGACACCATTATATATTTTGGTCTGACCAATGCTATCACCTTGTTCACTTAATTGTGGAATTCCATCTATATGGAAGCCTGGATGAATTGTTGTTGAGTCCATCAGCAATCTTTTTTATCTTCACCATGATTCATGATGAACGTTAAAGCTAACGTTGGAAACTTTGTAAGTGTTGCCTTCGTGTTCCGTTCATGAGGTATATGTCTAGATGAAATAAGTGACTTCCTCCACGTTCATGTGCCTCTGATGTGAGTTGCCACCATGAAATCGAGAAAGTTAGTTTTTTCTTCCTATGGAATCTTCCCAAGTCAGTCATGCACGTGCGAAGTATACTATAGCTTGAGAGATTAGCTACCTCCACCCCACATGTATTTCCTAGCACACCAATCCTGAAGGGCCCAGACGGACATGCACAAGACTTTGTGATCTTCAATGATGGTTCCCAACCAGAACTCGGTAGTGTTTTATTGTAAGACTACTATGTGGTCATGCATGTCTGGGACAGCATGCTCACATGTGTGTAGCACAACCAGCTCCTATTTTGGAGCTTGCTATCGTAGTTCATATCCCGAGAATCCCGCAACATCATCTCGTCAGTTTGCGTTGCAACCTTTCCTTTTCAGACATGCCGTCTGAAATATCCTATTACCAACCATATCTAAATCTCGGGCAGATATGATGGTTGGGACATTCCCAAGAATTATAATATTGGTATTTTGAACCGTTAAGTGGATGTCATGGCCAACACACTTATCCGGGAGATCTCTTATTGTAGTATCTTGAGTCAGCAATTTGGCCATTCTTCCATGAGGAGTTGGTATGACTTAGTCCATAAGTTGTTCCTTATGGGTTCTTTGAGCTCCCGAAGTCACACCTTTACTTGATCTTCCAGATACCGAGTGGTATTGGGTTAAGCAGGTACATCAAGGAGAACATTAGAAGTAGAGTGCTAAATATCTAAGGTGAAATCCAAGAAAGTGTTGTCTTCCTTTGCATCTGCATCGTCCATCACTATTCATCATGGTAGTACGATGTGTTGCTAGGATCCTCGGCACGGATGTTGGTAAGACCCTGATGAATATGGAAATGCTCAAGTTCTTGAGAGCACGCTCAGACACTAGGTTATATCCTCGGTATCAATTGGAATGTGCCTTCCGTTTGCCGAGTTGTCTTATAACTCTAGTTTCCTTTCCAAACTGAGTA
Organism: Triticum monococcum; assembly: GCA_034509565.1. NCBI lineage: Eukaryota > Viridiplantae > Streptophyta > Magnoliopsida > Poales > Poaceae > Triticum > Triticum monococcum. The sequence continues at coordinate 300,135,354 of CM067844.1, read as the reverse complement.
TGCCATTGTTTTGAATTCCTTCAAATGATCAATTGTGAAATGCCTTAGACTGGTATAAAGAGTTTCAATGATCCTTGTATCAAAAGTAATTCTTTTTGCCACTTAAGGGAACAATTCTATGAGTCACCTCCCCCAAGGTGCTCGTTATCGAATCATGGCAGTCCTCGCTACGTTGAAATGCATCCACCATCTATTTAAGCATGGAATAGTTGCCTACCAAATCAAACATCGTCATTTGTTACTATCCATCCATCTTGATGTATGTTTTGTGTCCCAACTCAAGAGATGCTCCCACATCTCATTCCATGAGTTCATCTTGAGTGCTCAACCTTCGAGGAGATCATTTCCTATAGAGTTTATTTTTGTCGTCATCATGTTGGATGAAGATCTCGAAAGCAAAGATGTCAAGATCAATATGAGGCAATGAATCAACATCTTTAAGAAGGGCAGTTGGATCAAGAAGACTGTGATAGCTTTGTGACCCCTCTTCTTGTTACCTCACATCTTGAATCTCGGGACGAGATTCTTGTTTAGTGGGGGTGAGTTGTCACAGCCCTAGCTAGTCCTTGCTTGACTTTGCATAATCATCCATGCAACATGTTTAAATTCAAATAAAGTTGAAATGGGGACTGATCAAACCCTAGCATAAGATCAAATCAAATATGTTCAACCTAAAATAATCTTCAATGAGTTAAAATGCCTTAAGAAAAGTTCATGATTTCTGGGTGGAAACCTCTGCCAAAAATGATGAATATATTTCAAGGACATTTTTGGATTTTTGAATTAACTCACTACCTATTTGAATTGGAGCTAATAAATGCTATAAAATAAGTTATAGCTCCAATACTTCTGGATTTATTTTTTGGGCATCTAAAATAACTCAAAGAGAGCACATGAATATTTCCAAAAATTATGAAAGTGGTTTGGCCTTTCAATCAAATCAAACAGATTGAAATAAATAGAAAACAGTAAATAAAATAGAAATCAGAGAGAGTACCTGTAACTTACCTAGGCCACGAGAGAAGCCAACCCGCCAGGCCCATGTGCCAATCATCACTTACCTCCCGCCAAGAGGACAGCGCGCGTGACCACCGCCCGTGGGCACGCGCCTCGCTAGCTCCTGCTTGCCGCCGAGGGACTGGATGCCTCCACGAGTGCCACGCCACCTCCCCGACCTCCCTCTCACTTCTCCCTCCCTCTCTGGACCTCTCTCCACCTCGCTCCTCTGCTTCCCCCCCATGGCCAAGCATGCCGTCGCCGCCGCTCGTTGTTGCCACGGCCACCAGCCCTCCCTCGCCCATCCAACGTGCACGAGAGCTCCGCCATACCGTCCCTGTCCACGTGAGCTAGGAAGCACCACAACGCCCTCGACATCGTCGTCTTCTACCTCGGGCCACTGAGATCGCCGGCGCCGATTCACACCACAAGGGTCGTCCCTGGCCCCGCCGTCTACACCTTTCACCTCGCCGTGAGCTCCTCTCCTTTTTACCCCCTGTCCCCTTTCTCTAGGCCGTCCTCTAGCCGCTGCTAACCGAGCTCGCGCACCGCCGTCCGCCATGGCCGATGGGCGCGCTGCTACCAAGCTCCTCTAGACGCCCCTCGCAGCCCAACGTGCCCCTGGAGTGCTCAGGAACCCAGCACAACCCTCTCTTTGCCCGCTAGTCGCCTGCAACACAGCGCCCGCGCATCTCCGAACTCCGATCACTGCCTAGCTCGCCCTTGCCGTCACCACAGACCACCGCAGCTCCGCCTGCCTGCTCCATCAGATGTGCCCGAGTTTCAGCTCGCCGTAGGGACCAACCGTGTCGCAAACCGCCGCCTGTAGCGCGAGCCCAAGCAACTCCAGCGAGCCTCCACCGCGAGATATGGTCGCAGGCGCTTAATCTGGTGACGCTGACGTGGCAGGGTTAATTAGGCACTAATAACCCGCTTAGTATACCCCGTGTGGATGACAGTGGGACCCGCATGTTTAACTCAGCGGGCTAATTTTCTGGTTAAGATTAGTTTATAACCCAGAGGGACCCACACGTCAGAGTTGACCGTGCTGACTTGGTAGTTGACCGGACCCACCTGTCCGTGACACCAAACGACACTAGGTCACTGACCAATGGACCCCACTGGTCAGGTTTGACCTGGACAGCTCCCGTTGACCTGATGACGTCACAATGACATAGTGATGATGCAGTAATCATTTTCCTGGATTATTTCTAATTCTAAATGATTTGGAAATTCTAGAGAATGTTGAAAACTTCTAAAAATTATAGGATATAAACCGTAGCTCTGAATGAAATAAGTTATATATGAAAAATTATCAGAAAAATCTAACTATCCATATGTACTTTTTTCATGCATGTTAGAACAACTTATGGCTGTTGTTTAGGAAAAATCATATAAAGGGCATTTAAACCATCACATATGGAGTTTCAATTTGAAACTAGGGTTCAAACCAACTTCATTTAACTTGTTGCTAGTTGCATTAGCTCAATCAACAGCATATTTTCATGTCACATTCATGCATCATATTGTTGCATTGCATCGATTGTGTTCTCTCTTGTTTGCTGGTATTTGTCCCCTCTCAGTAGACGTGGTTTCGATGATGTGATCGATGACACCAGTGAAGAGCTATACTATCTTCAGAAGTGCCAGGCAAGTAAAATCCCCTTGTTCATTTCGATACAATCCCACTCTCTCACTCCTGCTCTCTTTTACTGCATTAGGACAACAGCGATTTAACTATTACATGTTGTGGTAGTTGAACCCCTTTCCTCTGGATGACCTGTCATTGCCACAGTAAATAGATGAAATCCACGAGCATGAGTAGGAGTTGTTTGAGCCCTGATGCGCCTACCCATTCATGCTTGTTTGTCATGCCTGCTATTGCTTACAGTTGTGTGGGTCTGATTCATCGGGGATGAATTGGAAAGTTGTGAACATGTCCTACTGTTGAGAGCTATGTGTGTGAACACGATTTGGTAAAGGTAGCGGTGAGAGGCCATGTTGGAGTACATGGTGGGTTGTCTCATTGAAACCGTCCTCAGGAACTGAGTTCCGTGTCTGTGATCCAAGACAGTTGCTACCACACATTGGGTTTCGGTAACTCGACCCCTCTCGACTTATTAATCGCCTTGATCTCTGTCCAGGAGTTGCAACTAGTTTCTGGTGTTTGCAGGTTGTGTTAGTAGTCTACCAAGTGGCACCTGGTACATGTGGGCTTGGGACAGACTAGGTACCATGGCTGGGTGTACCAAGCATCGCCCGTTTGGTGGGCTTGGGAACTCTGTACACATCGTTTGGGGTCGTGAGCGACACCCCGGCCGGATCTCCTTGCGGATGGAACCCGAATAGGCGATAAACCTAGACTAGAGACTTGTGTGGTTAGTCCGGTCGTGGCCGAATCCCTCGCCAGGCTTCCGCTTGAAGGTTGCCGAGATACACGCAGTGTACACGGTGGTAAGTGGTGAGAGAGTGCGTGAAGAAGTACACCCCTGCAGGGTTCACATGATCTATTCGAATAGCTGCGTCCGCGGTAAAGGACTACTAGGTTGCTTATATAGTTCATAGACAAGTGAAAGTGGATACTCTAAAATGTGCAAGATAAGCCTGAGTGCTATGGATGGCCTTCTCGTGGGGAGACGGAGCGGATCCATAGTGGTGTAGTGATATGGTGTATATGTGGACTCGTGTGCGCCACCTCAAAATAGTTACCAGCAGTCATAGTTCAGGATAGCCACTGAGTCAAAGCTGGCTTGTTGCAGTTAAACTCCACCACCCCCTTTGTCCTGATGCATGTGTAGCTAGTTCTGATGTAAGTCTTGCTGGGTACATTTGTACTCATGTTTGCTTAATTTATGTTTTTTTAAGAGAGACTTCAGTCTCACTAGTAGTTCCGCGTGGACTTTGATGTTTAGCTTGTTACATCAGCTATGATCTTGAACCCTTGGGAGGGTCATGTAGATAATCAGGCACTAAAGCCTTCTTCCTTTTCAGATGTTTGTACCCAGACATGCTTATGTTTTCATTGCTTGTATGCTCTGTATGTTGGGTCATGTGACCCATGATTGTAATTCATATTATGTATGACTCTTCGGAGCCTTGTGAATAGATACTTTGAGTGGTAGGGTTTTGTTGTGATGCCATGTTGTATTTGCACATATCAAGCATATTGTGTGTATGATTTTGAAATGCTTGGTATGTGTGGGATCCGACAATATAGTTGTTTATTCTTGGTAGCCTCTCTTATGGGAAATGTCTCCTAGTGCTTCCACTGAGCCATGGTAGCTTGCTACTGCTCCGGAACACTTAGGCTGGCCGGCATGTGTCCTTCTTCGTTCCTGTGTCTGTCCCTTCGGGGAAATGTCATGCATTGTTCCTTTAAGTCCTTGTAGCTTGCTACGACTTGGGTTCATACGTTGATGACCGATACGTTCGTTGTTGGGTCATGTATGCATGTCCCTGTAAGTCAGTGCCACTTCGGATTCACCACTAGTCATGTCGGCCCGGGTTCTTTGTCATATGGATGCGAACGACACTATCATATACGTGAGCCAAAAGGCGCGAACGGTCCTAGGCCAGGTAAGGTGTTACTCGTGGGAATACCGTGCGTGAGGCCACAAAGTGATATGATGTGTTACATGCTAGATCATTGTGACTTAGGATCGGGGTCCTGACAATAGTAGTTGTCGCGGGTGCCGAAGGTGGCGGGGAGGCGGATCTGCCCCAGGGGGCAGGAGGAGCTGTCGATGACCCCTGAGAAAGGCTTGGTGGGGCGAAGCCGGCCATGGGGCACATGAAGCAAGCCAAAAGCTTCCACAGAGAGCACATTGAGGACGGCTCCTCCATCGATGATGGTCTTGGTGACCGCTACATTGCAGATGGTGGGGGTGCAGAGCATCGGGAGTGCACCGGCTCCTGTGGTGGTCATGGGGTGGTCCCTCAAGTCGAAGGTGAGGTCGGCCTTAGGCGCCGCCTAGCCCGGAGGAGCTCCCAGTTGTACATGAGCGGCGCCCACCTGGCGGAAGAACTACTTGACATGGCGACCCGAGGGCGGCGCCTGCGAATCTCCAAGGAGGGCTGTGAAGGCATGGGGCGCCGGCGCCGCGAAGCGCGCGATGAAGAGACAGTGCAGCTCCTCCCAGGAGGCTACAGGAGAGACTGGCAAGCTGAGCAGCCAAGCGCGCGGCGCGCCTACAAGGGCCATGGGAAGCCAATTGGCCATGACCTTGTCGTCACCGCCAGCTACCAACACAGCTTCCTCATATGCTTGGAGAAAACCTGTCGGGTCCGCCGCTCCGTCGTATCGGGGCGGCAGCTACGGCCTGAACTTGGGTGGCCACTGCACCCGTGTAGGGCGGGGGTGAAAGCTCGGAGGCCCTCGGCTCCTCCATGAGCACGCATCGGTCCGGCCAGTGGAGCAGTGTCCGCAATGGGAGCCGAAGAGCGGGATGCAGCTGGTGGAAAGGCAGATCTTTGACGCACCCCTACCTGGCGCACCAAATGTCAGATTTTGGGTTCCGCGGACCCTTGAGAGGTTCGAACTTTGGGGTGCGTGCGAAGAACTCAACCTCCCTTGTCTGCCTACTCGCCAATCTCTCGGCCTAGCTCGGCGAACAAGAAGGAAATGAGAAACGACAGTTTACCCAGGTTTGGGCCAACTTGCGGTGTAAAACCCTAATCCTGCTTTGTGGTGGATTGGCCTCGAGGGGCTGGCGATGAACTAGTAAAGTGGGAGAACAACCTTGGGAGGAGGCGTGTTCTTGAGCTAGCGGGGAGAGGATGAACTCTAGGATTCGGATCCCCCACTATGGTGGTGGCTAAGCCCTATTTATAGCGGCCTTAGTCCTCTTCCCAGATGTAAGGCGGGAAGGGATCCCACAATGGCCAAATTTGAAGGGAGACAACTAGTACATGCTACCCTGACAAAAGTAGTCTTCGCCTACAAAAAGCCTCTGGTCGTGACGCCTTGGTGGGCTCGGCGAATACCTCCGTCCTGTCATCCTGGCAGTCTTGGACTCGTTGCACCGGAATGGAAACCTTTGGCTAATTCCTCGAGACTCCGCGCCTGCACTTGCCTCCTTAGCACCAAAGAGGAAACGGGTACACTGCGCCGGCTAGCGCCCCCCTGTCCTTGGTCGTCATGCCTCACGTCATCCGAACCTTGCGAGGTGAGGCTTGCATAGAAATCTCCGCTCCTCGGGAGCCAGCCTGATGAGGCCGCTCCTCGTGGAGGTCTTGGCATCGTCCACCTCGTGACGCTTGGCCCCTCGAGAGGGTCTTGGGTTGTTGATGCTAAAGCTAGGTCATACCAAGCCATTGGTGAGCCATGTCGTGAGCCGCAGGCAGGCAAGTCTGGGTACCCCCGTTCCTAGAACGCCGACAAATGGAGTGCCGATGCAATGTGAATGATGCGATGATGAATGCAACAAACAAATAAAACACACAGCGACAATGAAAAATATGGAAGGCGTCTGGAGCGTCGGTCTCAGGATGTCACATTATGATAGTAACCTTTATTATACAGTCCGTCGCTTTTATTACTTTGCCATCACAACTTTGTACGAGTCTTATTTTCCCTTACAATAAAAGAACAATAATATTTAGGAGCAATTTTTATTGCTTTATGCATCGATGACAACTTACTTGAAGGATCTTATTCAATCCATAGGTAGGTATAGTGGACACTCATGGCAAGAAACTGGGTTTAAGGGTTTTTGGATGCACAAGTAGTATCTCTACTTAGTACGAATTTTCGGCTAGCAAAAGATCCTAAGCAAACACCACATGTTGGAGAATCCATAACAATATAACTTCTAAGCAAATATACACAACCATAACTCATTACGTTGTCTTCCTTGTCTTACATCAACTAATTTGCTCAAGTTTGAAAATAATTAATGGGTATTCAAAATCATAGAAGATGTCCAAGATAATATATTTGTATGTGAAAGTTCTCTTCCTTCTACTAATCATTCATGAATTGCTTGTATGACCAATATTATGATTGTCCAGCTTCAAAAGATTTCATTTTCTAAACCCAACGTGAAGCTACTACTAGGCATGATATGAACATATAATTTCAAATTCATGATATTCAATCAACAATTTACTCATAGGATATAAGTGAAATGCAAGAGTAAATGACAAACTACTCCAAAAAGATATAAGTGAAGATCAAGCGAGTAGTTAATAAATGGGTAGCCATGTGTCGGTGGGAACGCCACCTATGGGATCACAAGAATCCCTACTGTGGTTAGCGGGGCGTGGGGTCGTGAGAAGAGCGGATATAACAGGTAGCACACGGTTCGTTTATCCAGGTTCGGGCCGCGAGGATGCGTAAAACCCTACTCCTGCTTTGGTGGATTGTATATCTATGTTCTTGAGCTAGCTATGGGGCGTGAGGAGCTCCAAAAAGCCGAATCCTTCTCCTGGTCGCCTCGGGCCTCCTTTTATAGAAAAAAGGGGTTGCCACAGTGGCACACAGGAGGTGGAAATGGTACAGTGATGCGAGGTTATCCCTCGCATTACATGACAAGGCGCATTTAATGCGTCTTGCTTAGGTGTCCTTGCTTTATCGGGGACGGGGGAGAGATCTGTCTCGTCTGTTGCCGCTCCTTCTTGTGTCGACACGCGCCCTCGCCAGCGATGCCTGAGATGCCACGTAGGTAGGCAGGCAGCTGAGGTAGCGCAGTGGTGGGTCTTCACGAAGATCGGCATGCCTCGACGCAGGTGCCTGCCCGGCTGGTTGGGTCGGCAGTTGCATGCATGCGGTGGTGGTTTAGTCGGCGTGGGCCTGATGGTGGCCACGCGGGAGTCCGCGGGAAGGGCCTTGCCGGGGACCAGGCAAGGGTCTTGCCGAGGCGCCTGCTATCATCCCCGGCAAGGCGCTTGCCGGGGGCCTTGTGGTCTTCCTCGGCTGGGATCTTGCCAAGGGTTCTCTTCTCCTTAGTGTGTATCTAATCTTGATTGCCTTTACAAAGATATGCATGCCGCCACGGGGATGTCTCCCGAATCCTTGCCCTTTGGGGGCAGTGGACTCAAGGGTGATTTGCTCCGTAGGCGCGGGACGAGTCGCCGCGGCAAGGGTCTTGCCGGGGCTGCTAGAACTGTCTCCCGGCAATGATCTTGCCGGGGGAGTCCGCTTCGTCCCCTTTGCTCTTCATGGTCTTGGCCTTGGCGTCATAGCTCTCATGAGCTTCGGTCTTACTGTCACGCCCTTGATGCGGCTATATCTCCCACGTGTCGAAGCACGACTTAGAGGCATAACCGCATTGAAAGCAATGTCGCAAGTGAGGTAATCTTCACACAACCCATGTAATACATAAGGGAAAGAGATACATAGTTGGCTTACAATCACCACTTCACACAAATACATGAATAAAGCATTACATCATCCAGATACAATCAAGGTCCGACTACGGAACCAAAATAAAAGAATACTACCCCAAAAGCTACACAGATCCCCGATTGTCCCGACCGGGCTCCACTACTGATCAACTAGAATGAAACAACACAAAGGACAAGATCTCCATCAAGCTCCTCCTGAGCTTGGTTGCATCATCTGCACGGTCTCATCGGCACCTGCAAGCTGGTTTTGGAAGTATCTATGAGTCACGGGGACTCAACAATCTTACATCCTCGCGATCAAGACTATTTGAGCTTATGGGAAGGGTAAAAAGTATGAGGTGGAGCTGCAGCAAGCGACTAGCATATATGGTGGCTAACCTATTCGCAAAAGAGAGCGAGAAGAGAAGGCAAAAGCACGGTCGGACAACTATGATCAAGAAGTGATCCTAGAACAACCTACGTCAAGCATAACTCCAACACCGTGTTCACTTCCCGGACCCCGCCGAGAAGAGACCATCATGGTTACGCACGCGGTTGATGTATTTTAATTAAGGTCAACTTCAGGTTTTCTACAATCGGACATTAAAAAATTCCCATCTGCCCATAACCGTGGGCACGGCTTTCAAAAGTTCAAATCCCTGCAGGGGTGTCCCAACTTAGCCCATCACAAGCTCTCACGGTCAATGAAGGATATTCCTTCTAGCAGGAAGACCCGATCAGACTCGGAATCCCGGTTACAAGACATTTCGACAATGGTAAAACAAGACCAGCAAAGCCACCCGAATGTGCCGACAAATCCCGATAGGAGCTGCACATATCTCTTTCTCAGGGCACACCGGATTGTCCAAGGTTCCGGTAGGCCAGCCTAGAGTTGCTCCTGGTGGCCAACGGCAGCTGACAGGTTGGACCAACACTTAGAGGAGCACTGGCCCGGGGGTTTAATAAAGATGACCCTTGGGCAGGCCTACCCAAGGGAAAGAAAAGGCTAGGTGGCGAATGGTAAAACCAATGTTGGGCCTTGCTGGAAGAGTTTTATTCAAGGTGAACTGTCAAGGGGTTCCCATTATAACCCAACCGCGTAAGGAACGCAAAATCCGGGAACATAACACCGATATGACGGAAACTAGGGCGGCAAGAGTGGAACAAAACACCAGGCATAAGGCCGAGCCTTCCACCCTGTACCAAGTATATAGATGCATTAATTAAATAAGAGATATTGTGATATCCCCAACAAAATATCCAAGTTCCAAACATGGAACCAGCTCCAATCTTCACCTGCAACTAACAACGCTATAAGAGGGGCTGAGCAAAGCGGTAACATAGCCAAACAACGGTTTGCTAGGACAAGGTGGGTTAGAGGCTTGGTTCAACAATATAGGAGGCATGATAACAAGTGGTAGGTATCACAACATAGGCATAGCAAAAGAGCGAGCAACTAGCAAGCAAAGATAGAAGTGATTTTGAGGGTATGGTCATCTTGCTTGAGTTCCCGCAAGGAAGAAGAACGAGTCCATGAAGAAGACAAACTGACGTAGTCGAACGAATCCTCACAAACCCGACGTGATCGTAACTAACCCGAAGAAGCAACACCGAAAAGAAGAAAACAACATAGTAAACAACCACCACGTAAACATGGCATGATGCACAATCAAGTATGATGCATGTCCGGTTTAATGAAGCATGGCATGGCAAAGTGCACAACCAATTCTATAAATTAAGTGGAGATCAATATGCAACGAGTTGCATATTGACGAAACATCATAACAATTTATTTAGTTCGATCTCATTTATGTACCCAACAATATTAAATGTAGTTAAACATGGCAAGAGGGTGAAGCAAAGTAAAACTACCTATCTAGTCAAGTTTAAATGAGGCCGGAAACAACGAACAACACTTCCGAAAAATCCTCATATGCATTAATTAGGTTTGGTACTGTTCTGCCCTAACCACAATTTTAGAGTTATTAAACATGCAAAACAAGTACAACATGACAATCTATGCATTTTTCTACCCCATTTACATATAAAGTTTATTAAATTTGGAGCTACGGTTATTTAGTTATGAAATAAAGCATTTTAACATGGCATAGGAGAAAATTTAACCAAACAACATTTTAAACAAGTCAAACATTCATGAAAGTTGCAAATTATTAATCTACACAAAATTCTAAGCATTTTTCATATTTAGATCATTTTAAACCGATGCATGGTTATTTAGTTATTTAATGCATGAAGCTGAGGGGTTTTTGTGAAAAACTATAGTTTTCTGGATAATGTTGAATTTGCAGAGACTAGAAAAAAACATTCACGGGCCGCATCTATAAACTGGGCTACACAGAAGAGGAATGAGGCGCTCAACACCTCGGGCCATGAGGCCTTGGAGAGGCCGTAGCCCACGCGAGCAGGGGAGGCCAATCGGTCCATGTGGAGGCAGAGGACGAGGGGAGCGGTCAACGCGGGCGCGGGCGAGCAGGACTTGGCGTTGTCCTCGCTTGGGGTGGCCGGGCGCTGACTCGCTGCTCCTCCCGCAGCGAGATGAAGCAGGGGCGCGGGGCTTGGCGAAACGGGGGCAGCAGCGGCGGATGGAGCTTCAACGGGCAGGCGAGGTGGAGGCCGCCGGGAGCGGAGCAGAATGGCGCGACGCGAGACTTGGCAAGGCGGCGACCTGCGGGATTCACCGGCGTCTGCACTCGCGGCAACAGGGCGACGCAGGCGCAGCAACAGGGAGGCCGGCGGGACTTGCCGCAGTAGGATCGGCCGGAGGAGGAACTTGGCGCATTAGGGCATCACGGGAGGGCGGTGGAGGACCGGACCCGTGGCCGGGTATGCAGTATCCGGTGAAGAACAACGGCGAATGGCAACGACCGAGGACGGTGGCGCGATGCTCCACTTCTCCTGTGCTCGTGAACAGAGAGAGAGAGATATGAGAAAGAGCGGGGAGATGGATAAAAGAGAGAGGGGGGAAGGAGAGTGGGACGGCCTGGTCGCCGGCAGCTCGAACCGGTGGCCGGACGGCGGGGCACGGATGCCCAAGGAGCTCCTAGACAGGGGCTCGGGCGGCTGCAGGCGCGAGCGAGCGAGAGGCTCGCAGTTGAAGAGCTTGGGCAGGCGAAGGCATCCGTGGGGATCGGGAGGAGCTCGGGCGCAGAGAGAGCGTCGGGCTCCAGATCGATGCGAGGAAGGGGCGGCCTTGGGGGTGGTTGCAGGAGGGGGGTGGGTGGCTGGTTGGATCGATGGAGGGATTGGGTGGATCGGGATGGATCTCGAGGAAGGAGAGGAGTGGATGACTGGCGGCGGCGCAATGGGACAACGGGCTAGATTTTAGGGTTGCTGCCTAGGGGATTGGTCTATATATATATAGCACTGGATTTTGGTTAGGGGCTATTTCGTGCCTCCGATCGAAATCAGACGGTCGGAAAAATAGGCTAGGGAGTCCAATAAATAAAACGAAGATGTTCTGTAGATGTTTGGGGATGATCTGGACACAACGGTGGCGACAGTCCGTGTCGGGTTCGGGACAACTTTTGGACGCGCGTGAGGGGGCTGCGGGCTGACGAGAGAGGTTAGGTTGGACATGGCGGTAGGTAGTGAGCTGTGTAGACAGTCTCGAGCTGAGAGAAGAGAAGAGAGGGAGGCCCGGCGACTGTTTTCAAAGACCGAAAACGTCCGACGTTTGACCGGCTATAATGTCTCTATAGTTATCCGTTGGGGCATGAAACGGACTCCAAATGCGATGAAACTTGACAGGCGGTCTACCTACACTATAATAAGACCGCACGCCAACTCTCAACCCATTCCAAGAACATTTTCCCGGCCACTTATAAAATAATATTTCGGACATGCCACGAGCGCGTGCAAGTGTATCTGGGCTCAGAACGGACAACGGAGAGAACGAGGAGGCAGGGACGGATGCAAGTTTCGAAAACATGATGATGCAATGCACATGATGGCATGACCAGATGCGACACGCAAGCAAATGACAAGGCAACAACAGCGAATAACTAGAAGACACCTGGTGCAACGGTCTTGGGGCGTCACACTTACCCTGGCTCACCTCCCTTGCCTGGCTTGGTGTGGTGGTGCCCGTGGCTCAGACTGCCCATGCACAGTTATAGGGGTACAAAAAGTGTACCCCTTTTTGTACACCGACAGGAGCCCCCGGGCCTGGGCCACACATAAGCGCAACGCGTTGTTGGGCTAGGCCCGAAACGGTGCACGGGCAGGCGGGGCGGTTTTTACCGCGGTAAGATTCTTAGCGCGCTGCGCTTCCCACGACTCCCGCGCGTGGCGCGGCATGGGGAGGTGCGTGTGACGTGGGCAGCATGCGTGGGGTTGGTTCCTGCAGGCATGCGTCACATCCTAGTAAAGGGGCGGTTCACACTGTAGGATCAAAAGTATGTCTAGAGGGGGGTGATTAGACTACTTGACCAACTAAAAGCTTAGCCTTTTCCCAATTTTAGTTCTTGGCAGATTTTAGCTATCTTAGAGCAAGTCAAGCAATCATCACACAATTCAAGCAAGAATGCAAAGAGTTTATTGGCAGCGGAAAGTAAAGCATGCAACTTGAAAGAATGTAAAGGGAAGGGTTTGGAGGATTCAAACGCAATTGGAGACACGGATGTTTTCCCGTGGTTCGGATAGGTGGTGCTATCCTACATCCACGTTGATGGAGACTTCAACCCACGGAGGGTAACGGTTGCGCGAGTCCACGGAGGGCTCCACCCACGAAGGGTCCACGAAGAAGCAACCTTGTCTATTCCACCATGGGCATCGCCCACGAAGGACTTGCCTCACTAGCGGTAGATCTTCACGAAGTAGGCAATCTCCTTGCCCTTACAAACTCCTTGGTTCAACTCCACAATCTTGTCGGAGGCACCCAAGTAACACCTAGCCAATCTAGGAGACACCACTCTCCAAGAAGTAACAAATGGTGTGTTGATGATGAACTCCTTGCTCTTGTGCTTCAAATGATAGTCTCCCCAACACTCAACTCTCTCTCATAGGATTTGGATCTGATGGAAAGAAGATTTGAGTGGAAAGCAACTTGGGGAAGGCCAGAGATCAAGATTCATATGGTAGGAATGGAATATCTTGGTCTCAACACATGAGTAGGTGGTTCTTTCTTAGAACATATGAGTAGGAATGGTGTATGTGTTCTGATGGCTCTCTCCACGAATGAAGAGGAGGTGGAGGGGTATTTATAGCGTCCACACAAAATCCAACCGTTACACACAATCTACCAATCTCGGTGGGACCGAAATAGTAAACCTAGTGACCGTTAGGAATTTCGGTGGGACTGAGATGCAACTCGGTAGGACCGATTTGGTTAGGGTTTGTGCATAATGTAATCTCGGTGAGACCGATCGCACAAACTCGGTGAGACCGAGTTCGGCAATTAGCTAACCAGAGAGTTGGTCAGGCAAACTCGGTGGGACCGACTTGCTCTCTCGGTGAGACCGAAAAGTTACAAGAAGGAAACAAAGAGTTTGCATTGCATTCTCGGTGGGACCGATTCGCTCTTTCGGTGAGACCGAAAAGTTACGAAAGGGAAATAGAGAGTCTGCAACCCCATCTCGGTGTGACCGAGATCCTTATCGGTAGGACCGAATTGCTAGGGTTTGGCAGTGGCAAATGACAAGTGAAACTCGGTGGCACCGGATTGACAGAATAGGTACGACCGAGTTTGGCTTAGGGTTTAGGTCATTTGTGGATATGGAAAGGTGGTTGATTATTTCGGAGCATATCACTAAGCACATAAAGCAAGAGGCTCATTAAGTAGCACCTCATCCCTCCTTGATAGTATTGGCTTTTCCTAAAGACTCAATGTGATCTTGGATCACTAAAACATAAAATGAAGAGTCTTGAACTTTTGAGCTTGATCCAATTCTTTGTCCTTAGCATTTTGAGGGTTCCACTTTCACATCCATGCCATGCCAATCATTGAGCTTTCCTGAAATAATCATCTTGGAATAGGATTAGCTCAATGAGCTATATGTTGTTATGAATTACCAAAACCACCGAGGGATAGTTGCACTTTCAATCTCCCCCTTTTTGGTAATTGATGACAACATATAGATCAAAGCTTCGACAAATAATAATAATCATGAAATACATCGTCGCTTTGAGAAGTATGTGATAAGTAAGAGCTCCCCCTAAATTTGTGCATATTTTAAAATTTGCTTTGGACTGCAAATGCACAAGGAGTTAGAACCATGGGTTACTCTTCCATGTCACATACATCTTGGTGGAGCGCTCAAAAAAAATGATAAGATTGAAATACATGCAGTCATCACCAAGAATAGTGAATGATCACAGACAATAGATAGAATGATAACATTTAGCAAGCATTAAGCAACCATTAAGTGTAGCTTATGATCAAACACTTGATCATCGATGTCTCACAAATAATGACATAGTATCGCACACGCAAGCAACACTCTCTCTCGAAGCATATGATCTATAAATTTTCTCCCCCTTTGGCAACAAGTTACCAAAAAGTTCCTAGAGAATGCATAGTGCTAAGTCGACGCTCAGGCTTGATCTTCAGGTGGTGGTGGAGTCCGGAGCACGCCAAGGACGAAGCCTTCAGTAGATGTGGAAGGAGTTGAGGCTGTGGTGGATGCTGGAGCTGGTGGAACGGAGGCTGTAGCTGGTGCAGACGTTGTAGCTCTAGTGTCAGCAACTGGCAGTGCAGACGACCTCGGACCTCGTGGCACCCTGGCAAAAGCATAAGTTGTGGTTCTGCCTCTTCTCTCGTTCATGTCGTCTTGGAGCTGCTCCACGGCAGTCTGTATCTCAGTCACTTTGATGTCCAGGTCATAGAACCTCTGTTCCATGATCCTCTCTAGGCTCGCCTGGTTCTGAGTCAGGGTAGCTATACTCTGCTCAATCCGCAGGGTGGACGCTATCAGGTAACCGAGCTGCTCTTGTTTGGTCTTCAAGAAGTAATCAGATGCCTCCGCTTGAGTAGGCATCCTGGCAGCTTTCTCCTTCTTCGCCTTCTCCTTTTGAGCTTGTGCATGGGCAGATGAGGGTTCATTCTCAGTCATAACCACTTGGTTATCCTCAAAATCTAGACGGATGGGTAGGTGTTCCTTATCAATAAATACACGCACGTGCCCATCTTGGAGTTGATGAGCTCCTGAATCTGTGGGGCATACCCACAACTCCTCTTTTGGTCTGCAGCTGTCCTCTTGATTGTTTCCACAATGAGACTCATGACCTTGAATTTCTGAGGCACGTCAAAGACATGAAGCAAGTTGATCGCATGACCTCTGATCATCTTGTGATCTCCAGATTTGGGCAGAAGGGTGTGCCTAAGGATCCAGTTGATCGTAGGCAATCCTGAGAGCAGATAGTGCACTGAGCCAAACTTGAACATGTCGAGCGCTTCATTCGGGATCTCCTTGTACATGCTGGACATGGAGTTTTGATCCATCTTTTTCTTGGCATAAATGTCCAAGTCATCAGCTTGCTCCTCTGGGACATTGATCAACTTCGCCCATTCTTCAACATTGGATTGGTACCTTGTACCCTCTGACATCCATGTGATCCTGCCATCCGGATAAAAGTGTGCTGTGGAGTAGAATTGCATGATCAGCTCCTCGTTCCACTTTGTGAGCTTCTGCCCAACAAAGTCTGCAACTCCACACGCACTAAAGCTGTCAAATACACCGGGGTAGTACTCTTCATTGTCCTTGATGTAGGTCCAGTCGACCCATCTCATGTCACAAACGATTGGCTTCTTGTCAAGCAAAACAGTCTCATAGAAATCTTGCTGCTCCTTGGTATGAAATCTGTAATCCACGGCAGTCCTTCTCCTAGAAGCATACGGATCTGCTTGTCTCCATTTCCTCAGCCCTGAATCTCTCCTGAGCTTCATATCCTCAGCCACAGGATGAGCATCGTTGTGGTCTGGGATCTTGGGCTTGAGCTTCCTAAGGACACTCTCTTCCTCTTCTTCGATAGCTTCAGGCACTGGGGCCTTGTTCTTTTCCGCAGCTCGGATGCTTCGTGTGTTTCTCTTTGGTGCACTCTTAGGCTTAGATGCAGCCTTAGGTGCTTCCTTGGGCTTGGATGCAGCTGTTCCTGACCTTACAGCATCTCCCATGAGTTTGGCTGCCTTGGGTGCTGGTGCAGCAACCTCTTCTTCTTCCTCCTCATCTACCATGATGGAGGCCTTCCCAAGCACTCTGGCTACAGTCTTCTTCACCCTCTCTTTCCTCTTCTTGCCTTGGCCACCTGCTTCCTCTTCAGATTCCAAGGGCAAGCTTCATGGTTTCTTCAGTTGCAACCTTCCTAGGTTTGGAAGTGGGAACTCTTGCCTTAGACATGGGCTGCCTACCTACTAGCCTTTTGATTTTCAGCCCTGGCTTTGTGCCTTGAGCTGGTTCAGCTCTCTTTGATGTGGCCTCTTCCTCTGCCACATAGTCTTCATCCTCAGAATCAGATGTTCTCTTCTTCCTTTGACGTGTGGCAGCCTTAGGCAGATTGCTGGGGGTGCTCCTGCTGCCATCATCAGAAGAACTTGAGGGGCTAGTGCCCTCACTCATCACAACTTGCTACTCAGGCACATTCTGGCTGTCACTTTGATCAGACATGTTGCAAACTGACTGCTGACCCCTAGTTTGGCGGAGACTCGCTACGGCGGCAACGGCAGGGCGAAATTCCGTTGACGGCGGCGGAGACCAGCGACTGGAGGCTGCTGGTGGTGAGAAGACGATCCGGGGACCACGAAGGCAGAGCAGGCTATCGCGCGGGCAAAGAGGTTTCGGAGAAATTTCCAAAATTTTGCCCGTCACTATATATAGCCCGGCCCTGTCGGTGTGACCGAGTGGAACAACTCAGTGGCACCGAGATGCAAAACTGTGTGCAGATATTGCAACTCGGTGTGACTGAAAAGTTCAAATCGGTTGCACCGAGATCGAAAACCTAGATCAACTTAATGAACTCGGTAGGACCGAAAATGGAGTATCAGTTAGACCGAGATTCATAAAGAGGTTTTGGAAGTTTAAGTCTATGACGAATCGGGGACTCCGAGCGCTCCTCACACAGAGTGGTTCGAATCTGACTTGATCAAGTTTTGTGATGCAGCATGAATAGAGTTTGAGATGAGAAAAGCATAGATAGCTAGAGGAGGTTCTTAGGCATTCTTGTCCATCCACTTGGCAAAAGAAGAAAGCCAAACAATCAAAACAACAAGTGGATGTCCTCGAATAAGTAAAATATGCAACCAACATGCTCACACAATAAGATGGCAAATGAAATATGTGGCAAAGCATGCACAACCAATTCTAGCATCTATCAAGCAATTTGCGATGACTAGGTCATCTATATATGAGTATATTGACTTAGGAGTCAAGTGAGAACACTTGATCATAGGTCATACTCATCGTTTAAGCTCAAGTGGGGTTACCACTTTTACATAAAGCATTGTTGTATTCACATCTTTAGAGTTGCTTTAGCTCAAGTCTTAGAGTAAAGCTCCCCCTAGATGTGATATCCCCCTAAGAGGGATGAACTAACCTTGGGTTTTGTTGATGATGACTTCATGTAGATGTTGAAGATGTGGATGCTCAATGTTGATGTAGATCACTTGGAGCTATCCATTTGAGTGAATTGCACTTTCAATACCTACATGGGTTAGTCCCACAAGGAACAAACAAGGATATCCATAGACATAGAGTGATGCACACACACAGGATGATGTCCATGAAAACTTTAGGTTACCTTGTCCCTTGTCTTACCAACAAGAGGGTTTGTGACTCCTTGAACTAGTGCAAGATGTGGAAGTTGATTGCACTTGTTCTTGCCAAAATGATAAGAGTGAAGTATGTTGGCGGAGTCACCCTCAAGAACTCTCTAGTTCTTCTTCTTTTGGATCCACACCATCTTGATGGGAATCCTTGGAGTTGTAGTCGTACTTGATGTAGTGGAACTTGAAGTAGTCTTGGGAATCCACTTGACTAAGGTCTTAGGAGCTTCTTCAAATGCATGAATCTCCTCTTGAAGCTTGTCCTTGCCTTTTTGCTTGTAGTCTTGTGGTGGAAGATCATCTTGAGCTTGTGTTCCCTTGAAGGAAGTATCATACTTCTCTTGTTGAGGAATAAACTTTGTCTTGGGGTATTGATCTTCTTCCCATTCAACTCCATTGGCATTGAACTTTCGTTCAAAACCAACACCTTGATTCTTCCGGTGCATCCCTTGCTTGCGCACAATTTCCTCGAATTGCTTACTTCCGGCAAGGCTCTTGTAAACACCTTTCTCTATAATTCCCTTCAATAAGCTATTTTCTTGCTCAAGTGTAACTTGGCTAAGATAATCATTAGTGGAATCAAGAGAACTACTAGAAGCAACAATATTGGATTTAGTATGATCATTGTTACTACTAGAGGAAGAATCTTTCTTATTCTTGTTACTAGTCTTGACTTGAGGCATGTAGGTGGATAAAAGTAAACGCTTGGCAATGTGAGAAGAACTTTTCTTGCGGAGATCATCATTGATTGCTTTTAAGAACTCATGCTCTTGCTCAAGATTAAGCTTTTCAAAGCGTAGTTTCTCATGAGCTCTTAAAAGTTCTCAATGATCTTTGAAGATAGTTTCATGGGCTAACTTAAGAGTGTTTAGTTCTTTAGTTAGAGCCTCAATCTTCTCCTTATCATTGTCATTCGTTTTAGCATGATTAATTGATATTTCACCATAATATTCTTCACTAGAGTTGTCAACAAGCAAATCATCATCACCTAACAAGTCATCTTCATCACTATTAAAGTCAACATACTTGGGGTGTGTTACCTTAGGACCTTTGGCCATGAATCATCTTCCAATTCCTTCATTTGGTGAGTCAAATATGTCGTAGGAGTTGGTTGACACAAGTGCTAGACCGGCAACACCTTCATCTTGAGTATCTTCGGAGTCGGAGTGATAACTTCTCTCGGAGTGGCTGTCGGAGTTGGAGCCGGATACCCATTCACCAACATGAGCTTGATGTCTTCGTTTTGTATAGCTCCTTGATGATTTTTCCTTCCTTTCCGAATCCTTGCTTCTCCGTGAGTATCTTCGTTCATAACGATCATCTCTACTCCTTCTCTCTCTTGGTGGAGATTCTTTGCTTCTTCTTTTTGGAGAATCTTCTCTTCTCTTGTAGGGAGCCGTACACTCATTGGAATAGTGTCCGAGTCTTCCACAATTATAGCAGTTTCGCTCTCGACTAGAAGATCTTTTGTCATTGTAGGACCTTGACTTGAAGCTTCTATCTTTGTTTCTACTCTTGTAGAACTTGTTGAAGTTCTTCACCATTAAGCTCAATTCTTCATTGAAGTTTTGTTTCTCACTTGATGATGTGGGGACTTCACATGACGCTTTGTAGGCACCACGTGATTTATTGTGAAGTTCCTCTTTATCCTTGAGTGACATCTCATGAGCAACAATCCTTCCAATTACTTCCGTTGGCTTGAGATCTTTGTAGTTGGGCATCATTTGGATTAATGTGCACACGGTATCATATTTCCCATCCAAGGCTCTTAGGATCTTCTTGATGATGAATCTATCGGTCATCTCTTCACTTCCTAAGCCGGCAATCTCATTTGTGATGAGAGCAAGCCTAGAGTACATTTCAGCGACACCTTCACCATCCTTCATCTTGAACTTGTCAAGTTGACTTTGGAGCACATCCAACTTGGATTCCTTGATGGAGTCGGTACCTTCGTGCATATCAATCAAAGTATCCCAAATTTCCTTTGCATTCTCAAGGCGGCTGATTTTGTTGAATTCTTCGGGGCACAATCCGTTGAAGAGAATATCACAAGCTTGGCATTGTATTGCAACATCTTCAACTGATCCGCGGTAGCTTCACGGTTTGGTTCTCTCCCATCAAAGAACTCACCTTGCAAACCAACACAAACAATAGCCCATACGGCGGGGTTATGTCCAAGAATATGCATTTTCATTTTATGCTTCCAACTAGCAAAATTAGTGCCATCAAAGTAAGGACCTCTGCGGTGATAATTTCCCTCGCTAGACGCCATACTCTCCTAGGTTGTGAAACCAAGGCTATGACCACCAAAAGCTATGGAGATCAAGGCAAATGGAGACCAAAGCTCTGATACCACTTGTAGGATCAAAAGTATGTCTAGAGGGGGGGGGTGATTAGACTACTTGACCAACTAAAAGCTTAGCCTTTTCCCAATTTTAGTTCTTGGCAGATTTTAGCTATCTTAGAGCAAGTCAAGCAATCATGACACAATTCAAGCAAGCATGCAAAGAGTTTATTGGCAGCGGAAAGTAAAGCATGCAACTTGCAAGAATGTAAAGGGAAGGGTTTGGAGGATTCAAACAAAATTGGAGACACGGATGTTTTCCCGTGGTTCGGATAGGTGGTGCTATCCTACATCCACGTTGATGGAGACTTCAACCCACGGAGGGTAACGGTTGCGCGAGTCCATGGAGGGCTCCACCCACGAAGGGTCCACGAAGAAGCAACCTTGTCTATTCCACCATGGCCATCGCCCACGAAGGACTTGCCTCACTAGCGGTAGATCTTCATGAAGTAGTTGATCTCCTTGCCCTTACAAACTCCTTGGTTCAACTCCACAATCTTGTCGGAGGCTCCCAAGTAACACCTAGCCAATCTAGGAGACACCACTCTCCAAGAAGTAACAAATGGTGTGTTGATGATGAACTCCTTGCTCTTGTGCTTCAAATGATAGTCTCCCCAACACTCAACTCTCTCTCATAGGATTTGGATCTGATGGAAAGAAGATTTGAGTGGAAAGCAACTTGGGGAAGGCTAGAGATCAAGATTCATATGGTAGGAATGGAATATCTTGGTCTCAACACATGAGTAGGTGGTTCTTTCTCAGAACATATGACTAGGAATGGTGTATGTGTTCTGATGGCTCTCTCCATGAATGAAGAGGAGGTGGAGGGGTATTTATAGCCTCCACATAAAATCCAACCGTTACACACAATCTACCAATCTCGGTGGGACCGAATCAGAAAACTCGGTCTGACCGAAATAGTAAACCTAGTGACCGTTAGGAATTTCGGTGGGACTGAGATGCAACTCGGTAGGACCGATTCGGTTAGGGTTTGGGCATAATGTAATCTCGGTGAGACCGATCGCACAAACTCGGTGAGACCGAGTTCGCAATTAGCTAACCAGAGAGTTGGTCAGGCAAACTCGGTGGGACCGACTTGCTCTTTCGGTGAGACCGAAAAGTTACAAGAAGGAAACAGAGAGTTTGCATTGCATTCTCGGTGGGACCGATTCGCTCTTTCGGTGAGACCGAAAAGTTACGAAAGGGAAACAGAGAGTTTGCAACCCCATCTTGGTGTGACCGAGATCCTTATCGGTAGGACCGAATTGCTAGGGTTTGGCAGTGGAAAATGACAAGTGAAACTCAGTGGCGCCGGATTGACAGAATCGGTATGACCGAGTTTGGCTTAGGGTTTAGGTCATTTGTGGATATGGAAAGGTGGTTGAGGATTTTGGAGCATATCACTAAGCACATAAAGCAAGAGGCTCATTAAGCAGCACCTCATCCCTCCTTGATAGTATTGGCTTTTCCTAAAGACTCAATGTGATCTTGGATCACTAAAACATAAAATGAAGAGTCTTGAACTTTTGAGCTTGAGCCAATTCTTTGTCCTTAGCATTTTGAGGGTTCCACTTTCACATCCATGCCATGCCAATCATTGAGCTTTCCTGAAATAATCAATCTTGGAATAGCATTAGCTCAATGAGCTATATGTTGTTATGAATTATCAAAACCACCTAGGGATAGTTGCACTTTCACACGCCTTCCCCATAAATGGAGGGAGGCATGGAGGTGCGGCCCATTTACCGAATGGGGCTGAGGCGCGGTCTTCAAGGTGTCCACTCCCCACGATCACGGGGAGGGGAGTGGTCGTCTCACCCGTCCCCTCGGTTCTGCACGTCCGCCACGTGTCTCCCATGCGCCTGGGGTGGCAAACGGTGGAGGCGGGAAACCGGGCCGTCGCTGGTTGGGGCAGCGGGTCGGCCCTGGCTCCCTGCGCCTTCCGTATCTTGATTGGCCGAGCGGGGCGGCCGAGCCCCAACCCCGATCCTTTATAAAGAGCGGGAGGGGGATGGCGTCCCGCATTCTTTCATCTTCTTCTTCCTTCAGCTTCTGCTCCTCCATTCCATCTGTCATGGAGAGAGGGAATCCCGGTCCTTCAATAGTGGCGGCGAGGGTCGCCGCTCGACAACGCGTCCCTCCTTCCCCTGCGCCTGCGGTGGCAGAGCCAGCCACAAGGGGAAGGGGGAGGGGGCGAGGCCGTGGGAGAGGCCGGGGCGCTCAGGGAAGAGGAGGACGGGGCGGCGCGCCGACCTCGCCTCCGCCAGCAGCTCCTCCTCCAATGGAGGGCCATGTTGGGGATGACCCTTGTGAGTTCTTCGTCAGGCTGCACCGGCTGCCGTGCCGTGGACTTCGTCTCCCGACTCCATTTGCGTAGGAGATGGAGCTGGATCTGCCAGAATCGTTGCGGCTGCACATGAGGGGCTGCGGGATCAGCGGCACGTGGGTCCGCGTCGACTTCCCCGCCCCTCGCGTGATGTATCTTCATCGGGGATGGAAGACGTTTGCTCATATCCACCGCCTGACGGAGGGGCTCACTCTCCATATTAAGCCGATGGAGGGTGGCCTTCTCTCCGACAAGGTCTTCTGGTGCTTTGGGACCCGTGCAAGGTGCTGCGTGGAGAGCTCTTTTGATAGTAAAGACTCCTCCTCGGGCGGGAGTGACGAGGAGGACAGCGGCAGCGACGACGAGGGAAGTAGGCGGCAGGATGACGGGTTCGATTAGGTGTCGGGTGCCGCTCCGTGCGGCACCGGCCACCCCATCATCCGCGTAGCCGGCTCCCTGAACTTCTCGGGGTCGTCTCCTTGGGCGGCTGGCGTTGGGAGGCTGCGGAAGAGGAAGAGGGCGGGCGGCAAGGTCGTCAAGTCGGAGTACGCAGGCACCGACGCCTTCGACGCATGCTGACGTCCTGCCGCCTCGTCTTCGAGCTCTGCTTCCGGCGCTGCCATCACCATCCAGCCTTTGGACGGCCACCAAGATGTTCTCTTGGTGTGTTCTGCCACCCGTAGCTCGCCTAGGCGCTCCTTTTGTCCCTTTCCCTCCTTGACCCGCCTCCCGAGCAGAGGGACAAGAAAGGGACTACGGGCACCTTATCCCTTTTTAGTTTGTAAGCCTTCGGGCCTTTGTTGAATTTAAAACTTGTAATCCCATCATTCATGTTTTTCATTCCCTATGGACTGTACCTGAGTGGAATGTTTTTTTAATGAAAAAGGGATGCTTGCCAGGTCATTTGTTTGCGGGTGGAACCCACGACAAGGAGTGAATCCTTGATATCTTCAAGATAAACATTTCCTTTCCCGGCAACAGGCCTTGCCGTCTCCCCACTTCGCTCGACCTTCCTCACGCCTTCGGCGGAGGCAGGGATGAGGCGGGTTCAGGCTCCTTGTTTCATCCTTTCGCTGCCGCGACTACGACCAAACTTGGCCCCAGGAACGAGCCCTAGGGCCTAGAGTTATGGGAGCACGGTAGCTTAGGGGAAAACGAGGTTTCACATACCTCAGTCCATAATGGAATGCATGATAAGGGATGAAGAACTTATCTGAAGCTGCAGTCCCCGGCAACCCTGGTTCGCCGTGGGTGAATCTTTGCTCTTGCAGCCTCCGGCAATACTGGCTTGCCGGGGGCTAGATGCTGGTATGTTCCTCTTTTTTTCTCCAAGTGGTTCGGCATGGATATCTGTGTGTCCTGTGAACCAAAGAAGACAAAAGAAAGACGAAGAGACGCACACTCGACGTCTAAGCTAGGGCTTAGTCGCCGCTAAGCACTATCAACCCTAACCAAGGACAAGACTCGACCTAGCATGCATGCTATAACTTAGGGTGCCAGCGCTTCATTTACTTATGCTCAGGGTCTTCGCCTGGCTTTGTACAAAGGGTTACATGCGTCATCGGCAAGGCTCGTACAAAAGGTGGCTTGCCGAGGGGCCCGGCAAGCTACGCCTCACGGGTAAAACTTGCGAAGATGCTCAATGTTCCAGGAGTTACTCACCGAAACGGCATCTTCGGTCTCCAGGCGGACTGCGCCGGGCCTGGTGACTCGTATTACCCGATAAGGGCCTTCCCACTTTGGCATCAACTTGTTGGAATTCTTGGCCGATTGAACGCGCCGAAGAACAAGGTCGCCTTCCTCAAAGCTTCGGGCATGAACCTTGCGGCTATGGTAGCGGCGCAAGGCTTGCTGGTAGCGCGCTGCTCTCACAGCCGCCCAAAGACAATCTTCCTCAAGGAGCGTTGTGTCATCTTGCCGCAATTGCTCTTGCTCAAGCTCGTCATAAGCGAGTACTCGAGGTGACCCGTATATGAGTTCCGTGGGGAGAACTGCTTCTTCCCCGTATACCAGGGCAAAGGGTGTCTGGCCGGTGGCTCGATTTGGTGTCGTTCTGATTGACCAAAGAACCGCCGGCAATTCATCAATCCAGCGCCTTCCACTCTTGCGTAGTCTGTCAAAGGTCTTTGTCCTCAGGCCTCGCAGTACTTCAGCATTTGCCCTCTCAGCTTGGCCATTGCTTCGTGGGTGAGCAACGGAAGCGAAACAGACCTTGCTGTCGAGGTCTTGAATATATTGCATGAAGGTGTGGCTTGTGAACTGCGTGCCGTTGTTGGTGATAACCCTATTAGGTACACCAAAACGGCACACCAGTCCTTTGAAGAACTTGACGGCTGACTGTGCTGTGACCTTCCTCACTGCTTCCACTTCTGGCCACTTTGTGAACTTGTCGACTGCAACTTACAAGTACTCAAAGCCCCCGACAGTGCGGGGGAAAGGGCCCAGTATGTCGAGCGCCCAGACCGAGAAAGTCCAGGAGAGAAGAATGGTTTGAAGGGCTTGAGCTGGCTGATGAAGCTTCTTTGAATGGAACTGACACGCTTCACACCTGGTGACTAGTGTCATCGCATCCTGGAGGGCGGTGGGCTAAAAGAAACCTTGCCGAAACGCTTTGCCGGCAAGGGCCCTTGACCCGATGTGGGATCCACATATGCCTCCATGTATCTCCGCCAACAGCCCCAGTCCTTCCTCTCGAGGGATACACTTCAATTTCACGCCGTTCGGCCTCTTTCTGTACAGGACGTCATCGACGAACTGGTACATAGTAGAGCGACGGGCTAGTTTTTCCGCTTCTTCCTGCTCCTCAGGAAGTTCCCCTGTTTGGAGGAATCGGACGGTATGTTGTGCCCATGCTAGAGCCTGGGCTCGACGGCGAGGACTAAAGACATTTCCTCCGCTTCAGGAGCGGCTGTCTCGACGGCAAGAGCTTGATGCTCTGTCGGAGCTAGCCGTCCTGTGGCGGGCTCAGTGTCTCCGGCAACATCCTTGCTGGCAGCTTCGGGGAGCTTGGCGGGAAAGTACTTGCCCGGCCCTGATTTTCTCCTCTTGTTCTACTCTGTTGATGGATCAACGGATGGCTGAGTTAGCCGAAGCACAAAGGTATCTGGTTCCACAGGTAGCTTGAGGGCAGCACGTTTTGACAGGTAATTGGTGATATCATTCTTCTCTCGGGGAACGTATTCTGCCTGTATACCGTCAAAACGCTCTTCCAGCTTTCTCACTTCATCGACGTAGGCCTTCATCAATGGGCTCTGGTAATCCTTGTTGACTTGCTTGACGACAAGTTGCGAGTCGCCTCTGACGACGAGTTTCTTGATTCCGAGGTCCGCCGCGATCCTAAGACCGGCAAGCAGCCCTTCGTACTCAGCCGTATTGTTTGTTGACACCTCCCTGGGGAAGTGCATCTGGATCACGTACTTGAGGTGCTCTCCGGTGGGCGCGACAAGCAGTACGCTAGCCCCGGCGCCCTGTAAGGAGAAAGCTCCATCAAAGTACATGATCCAGTCGCAACTTGCCTCCTTGCCGGGGAGAGCAGTCTCTTGGGTTTCTTCGTCAGGCGTCGCGGTCCATTCTGCAATGAACTCCGCCAGGACTCGGCTTTGAATCATCGAGGTACTCTCAAACTTGAGGCCAAAGCTGGACAGTGCAAGTGCCCCACTCTACGATCCTTCCCATTGCGTCTGGATTGTGCAATATCCGTTGCAGAGGGAGGCGAGTGACGATAGTGATTTCGTGCGCCTAGAAGTAGTGACGCAGCTTCCTCGAGGCCATAAGAATGCCGAAGAGCAGTTTCTGCACACTAGAGTACCTCGATCTAGCCCCCTGCAGGAGGGAACTAACAAAGTAGACCGGGTGCTGCATCATTTTCTTCTTCGGCGGCACTTCAATTGGTTGCGTCGTCTCGGCATCGGTGGCATCGGGCTCCGTCGCTGCTATTACCTCATCATCAATTTCTCTCTGCGCCACTAGTGCAGTGCTGACCACCTGGTTCGTTGCCGCCAGGTAAAGCAGCAACGGTTCCTGTGGCCTAGGCGCAACTAGTATTGGCGCGGAGGAAAGGTACCTCTTCAAATCTTGCAATGCTGCTTCGGCTTCTGGCATCCACTCCATCGGGCCCACCTTTTTCAAAATCTTGAAAAAGGGAAGGGCGCGCTCGGCGGACATGGAAATGAACCTGCTCATGGCGGCAACGCAACCGGCAAGTCGATGTGCATCCTTGACTCGCTTGGGCGCTTCAATCTGCTCTATAGCTTTGATCTTGTCCGGATTGGCCTCTATCCCACACTATGACACAAAGAACCTGAGAAGCTTGCCAGACGGGACGCCGAAGACGCACTTCTTAGGGTTCAGCTTGAGATTGATCTTGCGTAGGTTTGCAAATGTTTCTTGTAAATCTGATATGAGGGTTGCCCTGATCTTGGTTTTGACCACTATATCATCCATATAAGCTTCCATATTTCTATGGAGCTGGGGTTCAAAACCAATCTGGACCGCCCTTGCAAATGTTGAACTAGCACTCTTCAACCCGAAAGGCATCCGTATAAAGCAATATGTACCACATGGGGTGATGAATGCCGTTTTATCTTCATCTTCCCTTGTCATGAAGATCTGGTGGTAGCCAAAGTAGGCATCGAGGAATGACAACAGATCACAGCCAGCTGTGGAGTCAATAATCTGGTCGACGCGCGGCAACGGGAAGGGGTCTTTGGGACAAGCCTTATTAATACCTGTGTAATCAATACACAGCCTCTACTTCCCATTTACCATGCGCACTACCACCGGATTGGCCAACCACGTTGGATGGAGCACTCCTCTTACCAAACCCGCTGCTTCCAGTTTCCGGATCTCCTCTGTGATGAACTCTTGTCGTTCCAAAGCTTGCTTTCTGACCTTCTGCATGATGGGCCGCGCATGAGGACAGACAACAAGGTGGTGCTCAATCACCTCCCTGGGAACGCCGAGAAGGTGATGAGCGCGTCTTCCTATTCGTCGTCAAGGGTGGAGCTTATGGTAGAAGATCCTCCCGTGCCGTCCTCCTTGACAGAAACCTTCTTGGTTCCCGGCGGTGTGGCCCTGGACTTCTTGTTTCTGTCGGCGGAGCTCTCAGGCACGTCCTCGACGGGAGCGCTACACTCTGAAGAGGTGCGCTTGCCGGAGTGGGTGCCTGAGGTCTCACCGGTCTTATTCTTTTGCCTTCCCGGGGCTCCAGCGGCAGGAGCAAGCGCCTTAGCAGTGGCGGCTGCTGCAACTGCTTGTTGGTAGAGTTGGTCAGCGCAAATTAGCGCATCGTTCTTGTCTGATGGGACGGTGATGATCGTCACAGGCCTCAGCATCTTCAGGTTGTTGTAGGCGTAATGTGATGCCGCCATGAACTTGGCCAGCGCTGGGCGGCCAAGGATCCCGTTGTAAGGCAAGGGGATCTTGGCAACGTCGAACACAATCCTTTCTGTCCTGTAGTTCAGATCACTCCCAAAAGTCACGGGCAACGTGACCTTTCCCTTTGGTTCACTTATTCCCGGGTTGACCCCCTGAAACGTGCCCGTCTCTTTGAAGTCTTCATCAGGAATCTGCAATTTCTCAATCCCGGCAGGCGAGATTAAGTTCAGACCGGCCCCGCCATCGACTAGCATCTTTGTCACCTTGAGGTTGCATATTGTTGGTGAAACCAACAATGGAAAGCACCCGACTGCAGTAGTGCGATCAGGGTAATCCTAAGTGTCAAAAATGATAGGTGTGTTGGACCACTTCAGCGTCCTTTGGGCATCAAACGACGGTTCCGCCGCTGTAACCTCACGCGCCCACTGTTTAAGCTGGTGGTGAGAGGTATGCAGTGAGGCGCCCTATCGACGCACATGGCCTTTGTAGCTTTCTGAAATTCTTGGTCACCAGACTCATCGTCCTCTTCGTGATCATCGTCTTCTGGCTTTTTGTCATAGCCCCGGGCGGGCCTCTCCTGCTGTTTATCTTTGCCGCGACGGCCCGCCTAGCCGCCACGCTTCTTGCCGGACCCCTCAGCACCGTCGTGGCCTTTCTCCTTGTCCCGCCTATCATATTCAGCCCTCTGCTTCTCAGCAAGGAGCTCAACCTGTCGCCAGTTCTGGAGATCATGGCCTTTGGTGCGATGGATCTTGTAGTATTGCTTGTCGGAGTTTCCTGGCTTCTCGGCAGCCGCCAAGGCCCGGCAGGCAACACATCCGGAAATTTCCTTGCTAGGGCCATCTGCCTTGATTTTCTTGGCGGAGCCGGTGTCGTCAGATCCCTCGACGGCAAGCACAGCTTTACCTTTGCGCTTCCTGTTGCGGCGTCGGCCTTGCTTTGCCGGGGCGGCAGTATCCTCATCTGAGGAGTCGGTTTCCAAGTCGGCATCTTCGCTGGGGTAATTCCTTTCCTCTTCAGCTCGGGCACATCTGTCAGCAAGAACATAGAGTTCTGCCACATCTTTCACCTTGTTCATTGCCAGTTCTTCACGCATCTTGCGGTTACGCACGTTCTGATGGAATGCGCTGATGATGGCGGCAGGGTGAACATCAGGGATATTGTACTGTACCCGGCTGAACCTCTGTATATACTTGCGCAGACTCTCGCCTCCCTTCTGGGGAATGACATGCAGGTCACTTGCTTGGCCATGGGCTTGGTGACCTCTAGTAAAGGCGCCTACAAACTCATGGCACAAATCCGACCAGGAGGAAATAGAGTCTACCGGCAAGTGCATCAACCACTACATGGCGTTGGGTTTAAGAGCCAATGGAAAGTAATTCGCAAGCACCTTATCGTCGCGGGCTCCGGCGGCTTGCATCGCGATGGTGTAGATGCTGAGGAACTCAGACGGGTTAGTCTTGCCGTTGTACTTTTTGCCAACGTCAGGTTTGAAGGTGCGGTGAGTGGGCCACTGGAACTGCCGCAACTAACGGGTAAAAGCCGGACAGCCTACCTCGTAAGGTAGGCCTCGAGGGCTCTCCGGGGCCGGGTGGTTCACAGCAGGCCCTGCTCGCCTGTCTGACTGGAGGCGCGCTCCGCGCCGGCGCTCGATAGTGGTTTGAGCGTCTTCATGGGCTCGTTCCCGAAGAACTTGGCGCTGGTCTCAGTGGGTCCATGGGTCAGACGATAATATGGAGATGGCGTCGCCCGCAACGTCGCGATGAGCCGGCGTCCGCGGTACCGGATGGGTAAGAGGTGAATGCACCATGGTCACGGCGCTGCCGGCTTTTCCGCCACTAGTCCCCAGGACTCCATCGAAGCGTCGACCCGGGGGCCCCACTGGACTTGGTTCGTCTTTGTTGGCCACCGCAACAAGGCTTCGGATAGTGGCTCTCCATTCATCGAGTTTCCCCGTAGTGGGAGGAAAGTCGAGGAGCAACATCGCGCGCGCCAGGGCCTCTGCTGGCGTCGGTGGCGGCGAAACCTGCACGGATCACGACGCGCTTCAACTTTTGACCATGTCAGAAGGAGCTCTATCACGACCCCGCGGTCGCATGCCATTTTCACCTGCGCCTCGGCGAGTGGGCATGTCTTCTACCTCCCGGGAGTGGCACTCGGGGCTCTTCCCACGGCGACGCCCGGGATCTTCGGCGTGATTACGTTGTTCGTCACGCACTGCCTAGGAGGAGCGCGCTGTTGGCGCCGGCGTGGGAGTCTTGGAGGTCCTTGCGTCGCCTTCGGGCGGGGCGGCGATGACCTTCGAAAGCCCCGCTTCACCCGCGAAGGTCCTTTCTCCGCCTTTGGACATGGCGACGTGTGGCCGTTACCAGGCGCACAAACATCGCCGCCTCCCAAACTCCGGCTGCTGGGATGGTGTTGGTGTTCGCGGGTAGCGCCCCGGGCCCTTTCTGCGACCAGTCCGCTGCTCGCCCGTGTCGGGATGGGTTGT
The DNA here is from genome assembly GCA_034509565.1 of Triticum monococcum. NCBI lineage: Eukaryota > Viridiplantae > Streptophyta > Magnoliopsida > Poales > Poaceae > Triticum > Triticum monococcum. The sequence continues at coordinate 300,104,723 of CM067844.1, read as the reverse complement.
CCGGCTTCCGACTGGCCAACCACCACCGTCATCTTCTTCTTGGGCGCCATGATGATGAAGAAGCGTCGAACTAACTGCTAAAGCTGATTCTCACAACTGCGCCCCCTACCCAGCGTGCCAAAGATGTCGGTGGGAACGACACCTATGGGATCACAAGAATCCCTACTGTGGTTAGCGGGGCGCGGGATCGTGAGAAGAGCGGATCTAACAGGTAGCACACGGTTCGTTTATCCAGGTTTGGGCTACGAGGATGCGTAAAACCCTACTCCTGCTTTGGTGGATTGTATATCTATGTTCTTGAGCTAGCTATGGGGCGTGAGGAGCTCCAAAAAGCTGAATCCTTCTCCTAGTCGCCTCGGGCCTCCTTTTATAGAAAAAAGGGTTTGCCACAGTGGCACACAGGAGGTGGAAAGGGTACAGTGATGCGAGGTTAACCCTCGCATTACATGACAAGGCGCATTTAATGCGTCTTGCTTAGGTGTCCTTGCTTTATCGGGGATGGGGGAGAGATCTGTCTCGTTCGTCGCCGCTCCTTCTTGTGTCGACACGTGCCCTGGCCAACGATGCCTGAGATGCCACGTAGGTAGGCAGGTAGCTGAGGTGGCGCAGTGGTGGGTCTTCACGAAGATCTGCATGCCGCCACGCAGGTGCCTGCCCAGCTGGTTGGGTCGGCAGCTGCATGCATGCGGTGGTGGAGGTTTAGTCGGCGTGGGCCTGATGGTGGCCCCGCGGGTGTCCTCGGGAAGGGCCTTGCCGGGGCCCCGTCAAGGGTCTTGCCGAGGCGCCTGCTGTCATCCCGGCAAGGCGCTTGCCGGGGGCCTTGTGGTCTTCCTCGGCTGGGATCCCGCCAAGGGTTGTCGTCTCCTTAGTGCGTATCTGATCTTGAATGTCTTTACAAAGATCTGCATGCCGCCATGGGGATGTCTCCCAAATCCTTGCCCTTTGGGGGCAGTGGACTCAAGGGTGATTTGCTCCATAGCCGTGGGACGAGTCGCCGCGGCAAGGGTCTTGCCGGGGGAGTTCGCTTCGTCCCCTTTGCTCTTCGTGGTCTTGGGCTCGGCGTCGTAGTTCTCTTGAGCTTCGGTCTTACATTGGCTCACCTCCCTTGCCTTGCTTGGTGTGGTGGTGCGGGTGGCTCAGACTGCCCGTGCACAGTTATAGGGGTACAAAAAGTTTACCCCTCTTTTGTACACCGACACCATGGTAAAGGCTATACTTGACACTTCTATTGAAATGAAAGATGTAGAACATTATTCTAAATAATAGCAAGCAAATCCTAACAAAATAAAATGACACTCCAAGCAAAACACATATAATGTGAATGAAAATATAGCTCCAAGTGAGCTTACTGATAATGTTGGAGACGAAAGAGGGGATGCCTTGCGAGGCATCCCCAAGATTAGTTGCTTGGATATTCCTTGAATATTACCTTGGGGTGCCTTGCGCATCCCCAAGATTATGGTCTTGTCACTCCTTATTCTCCTCATATCGATATCTCACCCAAAACTTGAAAACTTCAATCACACAAAACTTAACGGAACATCGTGAGATGGGTTAGTACGATAAAGAGCAAACCGTTCACTTTGGTACTGTCAAAGACAAGATTCATAATTGTTCTCACACAATGCCTACTGTACATTATTATTTCTACAACTTATATTGAGCAATATAAGCCATAGAAACTAGAAAACAAGCAAACTATGCCTTGAAAATAGATTCTGTCAAAAACAAAACAGTCTGTAATGATCTGAACAATGACCATACTTATGTTACTCCAAAACTTCAAAAAAATTAGGAAAACGTAGGCAATTTGTATATCAATCAGCTGTAAAAAATCAGAATTTTATCACATTCCAGTGAATTTAAACAATTCTATTATTGCAAGCAAATGTTTCTATTTTTGCACAGAATCAAGTCAACTATCATCCACACTATCCCAAAGGATTTACTTGGAACTTTATTGAAACAAAAGCTATAAAACATGAGTACTACAGTAGCTTAATCATGTAAACACACAAAACCATTAGGGTTAAATGTTGGGTTGTCTCCCAACAAGCACTTTTCTTTAATGCCTTTTTAGCTAGGCAAGATGATTTCAATGATGCTCACATAGAAGTAAAGAATTGAAACATAACGGCAGCGTCATGAAGCATATGACTAGAACATTTAAGTCTAACCCGCTTCCTATGCATAGGTATTTTGTGAGCAAACAATTTATGGGAGCAAGAATCAACTAGCATAGGAAGGCAAAACAAGCATAACTTCAAAACTTTCAACACATAGAGAGGAAACTTGATATTATTTCAATACCTACAAGCATATGTTCCTCTCTCATAGTAATTTTCATTAGCATCATGAATGAATTGAACAATATAACTTTCACATAAAGCACTCTTTTCATGATCCATATGCATAGAAATTTTATTACTCCCCACATATGCAAAATTATTCTCATAAATTGTAGTGGGAGCAGATTCAACAAAATAACTATCGTGTGAATGAAAATTAAAATCATGATGACAAGTTTCATGGTTAGCATTACTCTTTATAGCATGCATATGATCACAATAATCATAATAGATAGCAACTTTTTTATCATAGTCAATTGAAACCTCTTCCAAAGTTGTGGATTCATCATCAAATAAAGTCATGACCTCTCAAAATCCACTTTCATCATTATAATCATCATAAATAGGATGCATGCAATCATTATAACAAATTTTCACATCAAATCTTGGGGGACTAAAAATATCTTCTTCATCAAACATAGAATCCCCAAGCTTAGGGCTTTGCATATCATTAGCATCATGGGTATTCAAAGAATTCATGCTAAGAACATTGCAATCATGCTCATCATTCAAAGATTCTATGCCAAACATTTCACTTAATTCATCTTCTATCAATTGAGCATAATTTTCCTTTCCATCATTTTTAAGAAAGACACGATAAAGACGAATAATATGAGGCCACCTCAATTCCATTTTTTGTAGTTTCTTTTATAAACCAAACTAGTGATAAAACAAGAAACTAAAAGATTCAATAGCAAGATCTAAATATATACCTTCAAGCACTCACCTCCCCGGCAACGGCGCCAGAAAAGAGCTTGATGTCTATGACACAACTTGTTCTTGTAGACTCGTGTTGGGCCTCCAAGCGCAGAGTTTTGTAGGACAGTAGAAAATTTCCCTCAAGTGGATGACCTAATGTTTATCAGTCCATGGGAGGTGTAGGATGAAGATGGTTTCTCTCAAACAACCCTGCAACTAAATAACAAAGAGTCTCTTGTGTCCGTAACACACAAAATACAATGGTAAATTGTGTAGGTGCACTAGTTCGGCGAAGAGATGGTGACACAAGTGTAGTACTGATAGTAGATATCGATTTTTGTAATAGGAACAATAAAAAATAGCAAGTAACAAAAGTGAGCAAAAACAATATTTCAATGCTTGAAAATGAGGACTTGGGTGTGTACTTTCGCTAGTGCAATCTCTCAACAATGCTAATATAATTGGATCATATAACCATCCCTCAACGTATGATGAAGAATCACTCCAAATTCTTATCTAGCGAAGAACATAAGACGAAATTGTTTGTAGACACTACAAAAAAAGACACTTTCGTGATGATACGTGTTTTTCACAGTAGGTCACGTTTTCTTTCATGCATGTACATCCATGACGATTTTATGAAAGAATCAAGATAGTCATACCTGTACTGTCATAGAAGTGTTCCATGACATAACCAAAATTATCATCACGGGTCATCATGGAAGTGCTTTTGTCAAGGGTGACCGACATGTGGCATCCACCGTAACGGGTCGTCGTTAAGCTATCGGGTCCGGTTTTGGATCCGATAACCCGCTAACAGCCACGACCAATGACGATTTTCCACGTGTAAAATTCTCACTGGCTGACGGAAGCACGTGTCAGCTCCGTGTTGGCACAGGTGTCACTCATGCAATGGGCGAGATGCGCCTATGATATGTCGACACGTGGACTGGCCCAATAGTGGCCCATTCAGGTTAAAAGGCCGGTCCTGTCAAAATAAGCTAGCCGGTCCATTAGCGGCCTACTTGAGTCAGGCCCATTTACAAGCATTGCCCATACAAGTTACACAAAATCGGCCCATTAAAGGCCCATTCTACATTTGACAATTTCTAGCCCATCATCAGTTTTAGCCCATTAACGGCCCGCTACATCTTTGGGCCCAATTGCGGCCCGAGCTTCTTTTGGCCTGTTATCGGCCCATCGTCGGTTCCAGCCCGTTAACGGCCCGGAACGTCTTCTGGCCTTTTCTCGGCCCATTCTGCAGTTGGGACAATTCTAGCCGGCCGTGACATTAGGCCTGTAATTGGCCCATTCGGTAAATGGGCCAACTCCTAGCCCATTTTGTCTCTCCGCCTGCTAATGGCCCGCACAATAGTTGGGCCTTTGACTTTAGGTCCATTAGGGGCCCATGTTCTGTAGGGCATCATTCCATCTCTGCGCGACTTTCGGCATGTTAAAAGCCTAGTTTGTAAATTGGGCATCCTCTGTCCCATAGCACTTTCGGCCTCTTACTGGCCCGCAAAGTAAAAGGGTCGAGACAAAATTGACATCTATTTCGGCCGGCTAGAGGCCCGCGGGCCATTTCCATTTATACGGCCCTATCGAGCTTTTCGTCTGTTAATGGTCTGCTAAGAGTCGTTGTTATGGTGGGCCACATCATTTGGGATGCACTTAATATTATTTTGACCAGCCCAATTAAGGCCCGCTTTGACTACACATGTTTGTTCATTTGTATGGCGTCCAGGAAATGTTTGGGCATGTGGGCCCCCGTTTCAGCGATATAGCATATTTAAGAATTATCCTACTCTATACTATCGCCTCTAAAAAACATACACTATACAATAAAAAGACTAAGGCATAGAAACATACAATAATCCTACACTATACAATAAAGAAATTACAGCCGAATATACCCACTAGGCATTATAGTTCGGCACTAGTGATAATAAAGCGTACACAAACAGAAAATTGCATACACTGTACAAATAAAGCTCATACATCATGGACACGCATCAATAGAACTTACCATTTGAACTATAGTCTCTTCTGAAAATAGGATTGGCCGGATTTAGATAGCACAAATTTTAGTCTGCAAAATGTCCAATTCCTTCATGGTTACCTCAGTGTCTTGTTTTATTTTTTGACTCCTGCATCTAATACATGCATGTCCAGTCTCAACTTGTTGATTGTACGTTGAGAATCATGTACACGTTGTCTTGCCACCTCTAGTTGATGCTCGAGAACATCAACACATTCCAATTCCAATCCATAATCATTCGGTAAGGTCCATGCCGCACTACTCACGGATCTTTGTGTTGACATCACTTCATCCTGAAATGTTTCTGTAAATACACATGACTAGGGCAAAAATATAGTTACAACAGTGAAGCGAGCAAGACAGACTATTTTGTACATGGCAAAATAGGACTAACAATAATGTTACACATCATGAAGCATAAGCAGGTGATATTTTAAAAATTATAAAAATGGTAGTCTGTGCAGCCTACATACAGAAATCTCTCTTAGCTCACCAGAGGAGCATGATGTCGGGGCCAAATCCAAAACACAGACAGGTTACAAATTTAGACAGCACATTGCGTATAAGTAAGAAAGCAGTTGGCCATTATGTAGCTCAATTAAAGTCTTAGGTAGCATAATGAACAGCAGAGGGATTCATACAAACCTACTACAGCAAGCAAATCTATGCAATCATTAGCCTAGTATAAACTAGATTGTGAGCCTCGTGCATTACTAGTTGGTTAATAGACTTCAAAGCTTCAGGCACACTTCGCCAGAGTAATTAAATGGTAAGGCCTTTAATTATGTCAACTAATAGTTATACAAGTACCCAACATCACGCATCATTATTTGGGCATCTCATTAACTGAGGACAAATAAGGAATTGAAAAGAGCAAATTAACTATGCCTGAAACAAACAAGGAATTGAACTGTTGAGTTGGATATAGTGACTTACCTTAACTGGTTGAACAGGCTCAGCGCTGCTCCCACTTCTCCTGCAAGGCTCCTTCCTAACATCTTGTACTTGGAAATCATCAATCTTATCTTCATTGCACCCCCTCTACAAGGTGACACAAACTAGTTACTCATCTCCTTGGAAGATAAATATGCATACTTTCCAGTCTGTGAACAACACAAAAGGATGGGATTATAACAAAAAAAACACCACATAATGAAATATGCCACATCTCTTGCACTTGCACACAATGAAATGAGCATTTACTATGTGTGCACTATGTAAAAACTAGGCACACCTTCGAACTGGATCTCCAGGTACTCTTGGAGAGCCTACTTTAGTGTACAACCAAACCTTTATGTCACCTATGAGTTTGACAAGCCCCCACTATAGCAGCCCTTAGTGTTTAAATTGTTGACAAGCTCTGTTAGAGTGTTAGGTCAAGAACAACAAGTAATCAAAGCAAACAGTTCTGGTATGGCTGGCTGATGCAAACAAGCAATTGAACAGATGTATCAAGAAAAGAAGCAAAGAAGGAGGTTTAGAGACCATCACTTGACTGACCAGATTTAAGGGACATTTAAACATCATGTGCAACGTATGAACTAACATAAACATTGCATATTCCAGATTCTACAATGGAATGCACATGTATTAGGTTATGCCATGTATGATGATGCCTAAATGTACACTATAGCAGGAAGGAGTGGTTCATTATTGCACGCACAATTGAATTGGAGGTTAAGGGCCAGTTCTATTTTGCCTTTTCAGATCTTATTGTCAAAATTAGCCATAAAAGATGTAAAGAAGTCATTTTTGAGTTATGGGCTTGGGCTTAACTTATTTCGCTTTGGAGGGGGTGTTTTGGGTTGAAGCTCACTAAAAATTGAAGGGAGGGGGAATAGTGAAATGACTCTGATGTCTGCCTATTTACTGTGGGGACCCCGACTCATAAGGCGTGATCACCGAATGCACGTGTAAAGTGATCCCAGAGATCAATGCTCACTGAACACACAGAAGCTGAATAACAAGAGTCTTACATCCATACATACCGTATTACACAAGTAGGACCATTATGGTCAAGTCTTGAGTATATCATCGCAGCGGAAATCTTCGTTGACAGCTTGGACCCATGCCATCTGCCTTAACCCTACAGGCATTCTGACAGGGAAGCGTCCTAGCTCGCATGTTCGTCACTGACGTATTCTTCATCATATCCTGTTCTTTCAAACCTGGCCAATAAAATAACCAGTGGCAAGCCAATGAGTACTTTGAATGTACTTGCAAGAAAACCAAGAGTGATAACAGAATAATATGCAAGGCTCTATTGCTAAATTGACATTTTTCGAAAAGCTAGTTTTTTTCTCATGCAAGTATGATCATCATTTATCAAGGACATGAATGTGTCTGCAAAAAGTATCAGGAGGTTACAGACATCAACATCGAGAAAGAGTTATGAACAACTCGTGCTCAAACTCATCGTGACTTCCTCACGAATCACGTCAACAGATTTACCAAACCGTGTTGTTTCCTAGAAACTTATGGAGATAGTCCAAGCAGCACCACCCAATTGTACTTGACCGTGGACACGGCTATTCGAATAGTTTTACACTCTGCATAGGTTGCACACTTTACCCACAAGACCCGGGAAGCTTTTGTTTCATCCACGACCCGCGGTACCTTAAGTACCCGGGTTAAGCACTCGATCACTACCTTTCCCTAGTCGTGACCAACATAGAGTCCACTCGATTGGTAACAACCCCCATGCCAAACATCTTCACAAATTTATTTGGTGGAGCCACGCTCCCATACTCATCACATCTCACATGCACAGGGGTACCAACGGTGTGTCCGGTGCCCTGTGAAAACAGTAATGGCCGCCTATCCAAGCACGACCCCGTCCTGAGAGTGACCACGTCACTCCCGTCACTAGTAATGCGGGCATCCATGCTAGCACGAACTAGGTAATCAATAATGCCCCGTCCCATAAGGGGAAGTGTGGTTGTACATGTTTGGTTGGGACAGTAGACAATCTTAAATCTAATCCATCTCTGTAACAACACTTTCATCAAGCCTCGGTACACTATGCCACATCCCTAGTTCTGGTATGACCTAGACCAGCTAGTCATTTGTGCATCATGTTTAAATTCCATTTAAATTTGAAATGGGGATTTGGGAAACCCTCAGAAATCATTTCTGAAAATGACCCAAGTAAAAATTGCTCCAAAAGGCTGCAATAAAATGCTCATGTTGCTCTCTGAAAATATTGGACAGAGATAAAAATCAAACCAATATTTTTAGGAACTCATAAATATTTATTTTGGACATTTGGAATTAATCCAGTAATTATTTGCGTTGGATAAATATTTATATATATATATATACATAATATTGTCCAATAATTCTGAATTTTGGTGAGGGGCTTTGGAATAATCCCTTAGGCCCCTGCAAAAATTGTCAGAAGAAAAGAAATGATTTAGTATTTTACTAAGTCAAAACAAATGTCAGAAAATAGAAAAGAAAAACAAAATGGAGAAAAGCTCACCTGACCTTACCTGGCAGCCCACTTACCTGGCCCAGCACGGCCCAGCCCACCAGAGCCAGGCGCCAGTCATCTCCTTCCTTGCCAGGAGGACGACGGTGTGGCGCACGCACAGGAGGCGAAGCCACCTCCTGCTTCCACCTCCTGCTGCATCCCCCGTCCTCACTCGAGCGCCACGGAGATGCCCATAACCCCCTGGTCACTCTCCCCCTCTCTCCCGTGCCTATCCCTTGTCTGTCCCCCTTCCCCGAGCACCACCGAGCGAAGCTCGTCGCCGCCGCTCACCGTCACCGTAGCTACTGGCCACGCCGAGCCCCGTTGCCGTGTCCCATTGGTCCGCCGTCGACCACTGCCTCACCAAGATGAAGGTCACGTCGCCGGACGCACTGCAATGCCCTCACCGCGGTCGTCTTCAACCTCGGGATGCCGAGATCACCACCGCCATGCCTTCTGCTCCGAGCCTTCCCCGAGCCCACGTCGACGCCTCTGCAACCACTATAAGCTCCCGCATCGGAAACCCCTCTCCTCGAGCTCGTTTGCGCCATGCAGCCACTGTTTCACCGGAGCCGAAAGCTCACCACCGCCGACCATCTCGCCGTCATGGCCACAGCTGTCGCTGCTCGCTTTTGAGCGTGTCCTCGTGCTCTCTGTGCTCCCAGGAGTCCGCCCAGATGCCTAGCTCTCTCGCTAGCCAAGCATAGTGCCCCGCCGTGCTAACCCGTACTCCGGCCGCCGCCATCGTCGTTGCAGCTGACGCTGTGGACCACCCCAGCCGATGCTGCGTGCTCCTTTGGACGCGGACGAGCATCAGCTCCACGTCGGGTCCCTCCGCCGTCCATTTGGTCGACAGAGGGCGAAACCCGACGCGCTCCGCCGCCACTGACCTCGCCGGCGACGAGCCGCCGGCCTAATCCTGGTATAGTTAGCACTAATGACCCTGTTAAACACCCCCAGAACCACTGCCATGTGGGCCCCTGTGCCTGTTTAGGTTAGTTTAATTCCCTGTTTAGATTAGTGCTAATCTTGCGGACCACACGTGTCAACTTTGACTTTGACCAAGTCAGTGCTGACCGATCCCACATGTCATCGACACAAACCAGCCCCAAGACACTGGCGTGTGGGTCCCAACTGTCAGGTTTGACTCTAATTAGGCGTTGTTGACCTGCTGAGGTCAGCATGACCTAATTCTCACGCAATAAGTCATTTTCTAGATTAAACTTAATTCAGAAAATTCCAGAAATTAGCCAAAACTTCAAAAATTCATAGAAATTTAGCCGTAGCTCAGATTGAAATAATTTATATATGAAAAATGATCAGAAAAATTCAATCTATCCATTTGTACCATTTTCATGCATGACAAACCAACCTATAGATGTTGTATATATGAAAACATATGAATGGCATTTATAAGAGCTTATTTTGTAGTTGCATTTGAGCCTTTGGTTCAAATGGACCTCAACCAAACGAATGCTAGTTGCATTAGCTCAAACAACATCACATACTCATGCCATGTTCATGCATCATATTGCTGCATATGCTTGAGTTTGATTTCCGCCATAGTTCCTTCTCGATAGGTCCTGCTCCGGAGAGTGTTCGAGAGTAACTGTGTGAGGAGCAGTGCCCCCCTGTTGATCTACCAGGCAAGCAGCCCCCCTTGTTCGTTCCGATACAATCCTACTCTCTCGCTCCTGCTTTCATTTATTGCATTAGGACAACAATGATCCAACTGCTACTTTATGCTGCGGTAGTTGAACCCATTCCTCTGCATGACCTGTCATTGCCACAGTAAATAGTTAAAACCCACTAGCATGTGTAGGAGTTGATTGAGACATGTTGTGTTCTTGCCATGCCATGCCTGCTATTGCTTAGAGTATGTCAGGTCTGATTCATCGGGAATGAATTGGAGAGTTACGATATGATCCGGTGCTGAGAATTAAGCGTGTGAACACGATTTGGTAAAGGTAGCGGTGAGAGGCCATGTAGAAGTACATGGTGGGTTGTCTCATTGGGATCATCCTTAAGAACTGAGTTCTGTATAAGTTGTCCAATGACTAGCTACTACCACACATTGGGCTCCGGGCGCTCCAAGCTCTCTCGAGTTATTAACCGCCTTGATCTCTGTCCAGGAGTTGCAAATAGTTTCTCGTGTTTGTAGGAAGTGCTATTTTTCTACCGAGTGGCACCCTGCAGGGTGGACTTGGGACAGACTAGGCACTATGGCCCGGTGTACCAAGTGGCACCCGGATGGTGGGCTCGGGAAACCTATACACATCGTTTGGGGCCGTGAGCGAAACCCCGGCCGGATCTCCTTGCGGATGGAACCCGAATAGGCGATAAACCTGGACTAGAGTCTTGTGTGGTTAGTCAAGTCGTGGCCGACACCCTCACCAGACTTCCGCTTGAAGGTTGTCGAGATACATGACGTGTATATGGTGATAAGTGGTGAGAGTGTGTGTGAAGAAGTACACCCCTGCAGGGTTATCATGATCTATTCGAATAGCTGTGTCCTCAGTTATGGACTTCTTGGATGCTTACGTGGTACATGGACAACTTAAAGTGGATACTCTAAAATGCTCAAGACAAGTGTGAGTTCTATGGATGGCCTTCTCGTAAGTAGACGAGGATGAATCCATAGTAGTGTATTGATGTGGTGATTAGTGGACTCGTGTGCGCTGCCTCACCTCAAAGAAGTTTCTCGTTGTCGTAGAACATGATACCCACTGAGTCAAAGCTGGCTTGCTGCAACTAAACCCCACATTACCTTCTTGATAAAAATGCATGTATGATAGGATCTGATGTAAGTCTTGCTGAGTACCTTTGTACTCACGTTTGCTTTATTTATGTTTTGCAGGTGAGACATCTGTCTCACTAGTAGTACCGCTTGGACTTCGATGAGTAGCTTGTTACCTCAGCTACGATCTTGTAGCCTTGGGAGGGTCTTGTAGATAGTCAGGCTTCTCGGCCTTTTTCTTTTGTAGTTGTCTGTACTCAGACATGTAATGCTTCCATTGCTTGTATGCTCTGAATGATGGGTAATGTGACCCCTGTTGTATTTAATGCTATGTGGCTCTTCTGGGCCTTTATCTATATGAGTTTGTGTTATGTTGTGATGCCATGTTGTACAACACATACTTGCATGTTATGCGTACGTGTGACGTGTATTGCTATGTGTGGGATCTGACAATCTAGTTGTTTATCCTTGGCAGCCTCTCTTATGGGGAAATGTAGTCTAGTGCTTCCTTGAGCCATAGTAGTCCGCTACAGCCCGGTTCACCGGAGTCCTGCTAGCCCGGCACTACTGCTCAGGACACTTGACTAGTTGGCATGTGTTTCACTTTGTTCCTGTGCCTGTCCCTTCGGGGAAATGTCATGCGGTGACATCCGAAGTCCTGCCTAGCCTGCTACAGCCCGGGTTCCCCGGAGTCCTGTTAGCCCAGTGCTACAGCCCGGATTCACACGCTGCTGACCGACATGCTCGATGTGAATCATGTATGCCTGTCCCCATAGGTTAGTGCCGCTTTGGGTTCACGACTAGCCATGTCAGCTCGGGTTCTCTGTCATATGGATGCTAGTGACACAATCATATACGTGAGCCAAAAGGTGCAAACGGTCCCGAGCCAGGGTAAGGCAACACCCGTGGGGATACCGTGCGTGAGGCCGCAAAGTGATATGAGGTGTTACCGGCTAGATCGACGTGACTTGGAATCGGGGTCCCGACACACTACCTCTCCAGCAAGTAGTGACCTAATTCATCATCATCTCCCAGGGGCATTAGTGGCACCCATTGGGCTATATGCAAGTATGTCATCCACACTTGTTTCTTTCCATGCATAACCCTGACACCTTTTGCGTAGCCAACTACTATGTCATATTTCTACAATCCATCAGCACAACTCTAAACAAGGATAGAGTCATGAACAATGCAAGTATCAACGGGTATGCAACAGAGGCAAGCCCAGCAAGGTTGCCATTCAAGAACCATCATGCACTCGATGAAATAGTGAAAATGTTCTCATGATATAAAAGGGTTCAACATGGTCAAAGGGCTGCTTGCCTGGTTCATCAGAGTCTTGAAATCTTCTGGTCCATCTCCGAGTATTTCATTTACTTCATCAACTAATCGTCGGAAACAATCATAGTAAGCAACACAACAAGGCAAAAAATAAAAGTGCTCTAAAAATACGGATTTGACTTTTATAGGACTTCTCTGTTTATATGAAAATAACCAGAGTGGTTTCATTGGGATTGGATCAGTGGACAACTCTGAGCATTTCAAAATGATGGAAATAAGGGATTTAATGGATCTGCAAGTTGACAACAGAATGTCTTTTGTAAAAATGATTAAAAGTACCCATTAAATCAGACATGATTTTAGAAATATTTATAAATTGGTTTCACTGGATTTAGAGTTCAAATTAATATTCTATGGATTTTTTAAGCTGGTTTAGGAGTATAAATGACCTATTGGTTAGGTCCAAGTGAAACTAAGCAGTATAAAAATGTTCACTATGGCTAATTAAATAGGTACTGAATTATGGAGTCACTGAAATTTTGAATAATCAGATTTAGACTAGAATTAAGGTCTCTGGAAAAGTCTGAATCTTGCTGGAAAAGAAAAAGTAAATGAAAATACCTAATGGGCCAAAATCCAGCAGAGGCAACGCGCACTGGGCGAGATTTAACGGCGGGGCGCAACTGGGCCGGCCCAGCGGCTCGGCCACGCGGGCGATAGGGCGACGTCGAAGGCGTCTTGGCCGAAGTGCGCCTTCGCCTGGGGGAGGCGGAGCTTCCGCAGTCCGTCTCCACTTAAATGGGCGGGGCCCGCCCGATGGTCGCTGACGCGCGGGGCCCAGCGCTCAGGCCTTCGCCTACCTCCCGCTCGAACAGAGCAGAGGCAGGGGAGGCGAGGCCGAGCGGGCGCTGGCGCTCTCCCGGGCGGCACGGGCCACCTCCGGCGGCTCCCGGCACACCGGTAGACTCAGCGTGCCGCGGCACACCCGTCCATATGCTGCACGCCCACGGGGGAGCGCGGGAAGAGGAGGGGCTTTGGGTGTGGTGGACCGGGGTGCTGTCGAGGATGAACTTGATGCCACGGCCTCCAGGGAGTGTAACTGGAGTGCGGGGGAGCTCCGTGGTGGTTCGGTGATGCAATGGAACGGTTGTGTGGAGAGAAAGGGGCTCGGGCAACGCGAATTTTGGTGGCGGCCGACGGCACTTCTCTGGCCATGGAGGTCGATGGAGGGCACAGGGAGAGAGTTGGCTTCGTCTAGGGGGTCTCCGGGAGGGAGAGAGAGTGAAGGGGATCCAGAGGGAGGCCTCGGGAGCCTTACATGGCGAGGCCATGGCTCAACCTGGACGTGGCCTACGGGCACCCGCAGAAATGGCCGTGGTGGCCACGGGAGGAGGCTCTGGGCTATCTGCGGCGCTCATAGGCATTGAGTAGGGTGCCATGAAGAGAGAGGAGGAGCGGGGCGAGCTCGAGGGGGTCCTTGGTGTGGGCGCATGCATTGGCCGAGCTGGGCGGCGTCTGACGCGCGCCTCAGGGGGTGAGAGAGAGGAAGGAAGGGAACGGCACGGTGGAGTGTTGCGGATGTCTAAATGGCCGCCCACGGATCCCTTTTTCTTCCTCATGTCTGGCAGACACTTGTGGGGTCGACGACGGTCCTTGGAAGAGACGAAGCAGCAAAGAAACCACCTGAATGCGCAGTCGTCGCCTCGGCGGTGGCCTTCATGAGACCCAAGTGGCGGTGACCTCCTGTGTTCTACTTTCTTCGATGATGGCGGTGGACACGGAGAAGCTGGCCACCGACTCGTCACTCTCCATGCACCTGGCTTCTGTCTCTGCCTGCATGGCGTTGCCGCAGGAACGGGAGGCATGCCCATAGAATCGGGAGGCACAGCCACCGCAGACACTAGTGGCATGGTATGACGCGGCAGCAACGACGCCCGAACCGGGGTGCTCACCGCCGTACGTGCTTGGAGCAACTCGCCACTCCTCATCCAGCTAAACTAGGGCGGCGAGTTGCTAAACCACGCGCCGGATTGGGGCGGCAACTGGCTCCGTCAGGCCAAGCCAGGTTTATGAAGCATCGAGCAGCCTCGCCCGTATCCGGAGGGATCGGCGAGCCACCCAGCCGGGTAGTATGCCGGAGAACGGCTCCTCGGAAGCCATCGAAAGAGTGGAGAAAATGGTGAAGGAGGAGATGGGGGAGCAACGGAGGGGTGCGATTCTTGCTCGCTGTCTGTCTGGACTCGTTTCAATAGAGGGTGGGCGGTAGGAGCTTGGCCGGCATCTGGCCTAGTTTAAACTGAGGGCAGACGGGAGGAGCTCGGCCGGTGTTGCGTTTAATTCCGGCCCGCTCATGAATGGACGTGTGGCCAGAGTATGTTTCTCGGTTTGCATGTGGGTTTAACGGAGGGGTTTGATGGAGGCGAGGAGGCGTGTTCGGCCGGGCGTGCAGTGGGCGGTGTAGTACTATTCGATTTGACAGCGGGCGGCGCAGTTCCTGACACAGCTTTAATGCAGACGAGGGAGGGGCAGCAGTTCCCGAAATGTTGAACGGCCAATGATGCATCCTCCTTCAACTGGCATCATGCATGCATGAAGGAACTAATGGGAGGAGGACCAGGAAAAGAGGCTACACGATGTGAATGCAACGCAGTTTGCACTCATATAAAGGCGCCCCTCCATTCCAATGCATCTACCACATCGTATGCACCTAAGAATTTGCCTAAGCACCTACACTGACCCATGGCAGCGATGCGTGCGAGTGGCAAGCGGCTGTGCCAGATGGTCCACGACACGGGCCTGCGGCACGGTGCCGAGGATCGTCTCCAGACGGTGTTCGCGACCGGCTAGTGGATGGCCGCCGTCGACGCCAACTACGACTCTCAGTTGGACCAGATGATCGTTGCCACCACCAACAAGTTCACCATCCTCAAGAAGCTCGGGGATGACATCGCCGTACTCCTCCAACCCATGCGGCCGGGCTCCTCATTGCCTGGCACCCTAATCGGCCTCCATGGCCGGAACCTCTTTCAAGCACTGGTGGTCCTGCGACTGCCCACCGATGCCACGAAGAATGTCCCCCTAGAGGTCGCACTCGCCATGAGGCGCCTCGCCCTACAAGAATTCGTCGACCTACACATCCACATGTACGAGCAAATCGTGTACATAGGTATCTACAAGTCCTTTGAAGATGCTACGACGTTGGCCTTCCTCAACCGGATGGAAGCCTTGGATGCCTTTGCTGAGAAGCACCTTGACCTCGCCACAAAAGTCGCCGCTCCTTCGCCGCCGGTCGGTGGCCCGGCGCACTAAGTTCAGGAGGAGGAGGTCATACGTTGATGGATGCATCTTTCTTCTTGCCTCCTGTAACCACCACTGCGATTGCATCATCGTGGCCTTAATTTTTATTGTGCTATTGCAATCTCATTCCAGTCAATACCGACATGTGTGATCCCTTTGCTTAATTTTATGCATCACTGTAACTAGTACTCCATCCGTCAATTTATAAGTTGTGCTTACCTTTTCCATCAACTTCGTGCAACGCACGCACATCTTGCTAGAAACACTAGAACATGTCGGACCGCATGTGACCAAACTGACGATGCGCCAATCTAGCTACTACTTTGGATCCGTCGGAACGCATGGGGACATTGCCAGTAAAAGGAAAAGGCATGCCACATTCACGTCGCACCCCCACACGCCCGGGAATCGAGAGTACTGCACGGCCCATCCGGCACGCCACATAGCTAGGGAAGGCGTGTTGCCTAGCATTTTCACTTTCATGTGGGACCGCCGTTGAGCAAACCGACTTTTGGCAAATTGCACCCCGCCCGCTGCCGGGTTGGAAAACAGAAACGAGGGGAACATCTAGCTATAGCATGGAAGCCAGGAAATTTGGTGTCTGATGGGGCTCGTTAATAGAGTGTTATTTATTCATAACTAGCAAGATGCCCACGGAAAATCAAGATGCATTTATATGAGTAGTTTATGTTGTGGGAGAAAAGGATGAACAAGAGAAGGCCTTATTTGCAAATGTGGAGAGGGGTGTGGGTATCTTTTTGCAAAATTTCCATAGTTTCCTTCCTATCCGTCAGATATAAATCGGACTGCCTATATTGCAAGATGGCAGGCACACCATCATCACCAACTCTGTTTTTTTATAAGAGTATAGATATAGATATAGAGAGTAGAGAGTAGAGATTTGGGTGCAATGCACGTGTACCTTACTAGTTTGTTACCAAATCTCATTCGGGTTTGCCACAAGCTCGTACTGCGGGAGCACAACAAGGCATGTCTTAGGAGTTACATTTGCCTCTCGGGGCCCACGGGACCGAGCTTCAATGGCTTAGTGCACCGGCCTATGAGTCAATGACATGCAGACCTTAAATGCGGCTAGCCCACATGTCATTCTCATGGTGGTGGCGTGGTTCGCGACTCACTTGTTTGAGATGAACCGGCCGGTTGTGGCATGGCGATGGCGAGGGTGCCACAACTAGGCGTCGAGGCGTTACGAGGTGTAGATGGCCACACCAACAAGTACTACCTATAGTACAGAAGTACTCCAGTTGAGGATTGATGCCCGGCACGAATTGTGTCACAACCGCTAGATGAAAATTCGAAGGTGCGGGGATACGGATCGGAGCACACGAGCGGAACAGGCAAACCGCATCCAATCGGGTGTGGCTGTGGTAGAAAGTTGACGGTTGCCGCAGTTCAGCTGGCCCACATGTCATTCACACAAAGGCAGAGGAGTGGTGGGGCCGAGAGGGATGAGGCGCACATCAGGGGATGTCGTGTTGTGGGTTGGAGCGGCGTCGTGGGAATCGCGTGTGGGTGTGGCAGTGGTAGAAACAAGAGACGTGATGGTCGCCATGGTCCAACTTCCATGGACAAGTTGTCATGTCTGCTGACCATGCATTGCATGCCGCTCACTGCAAGGAGCAACAGTAGAGAAAACTTGTTCCAAAGATACCATTTTTCCAATAAAATTCTCGAGATATCATTAGTTTTTACACATGGGATTACTCCTACAAGGGTCAATCACAACAGGTGTTTTGTAAAAAAATGCATCTTGATGTTCCTTGCAATGCACGGGCATCTTGCCTAGTTATAAAAGAAGCCCACACAGGCATCTTGCTGCAGGGTGTGCCACCGACACAAACTCAAATTTTTTAGACGCTTATGTGCACCGGATGCCGTGCCATGCAACAAAATGTAAAAAAATAGCTCCAATTTTTTTAAAACATGTTATCTTCAAACATCAAAACAGCTCGAGGAATATATTTTGAGTGAAGCATGATTTACTTTTACTGATATATGTATATCAAAACTAGAGTGTTTATATTTCAAGCCCGTGAACAAGTATTATTCTACTACTTTGGATCCATTGCAACGCACAGGCCAGCACATTGGTAGTAGTGGTCTCTATCTCTATCTCTACTCTACTCTTAAAAAACAGAGTTGTTGATGATGGTGTGTCTACCATCCTGCAGTATAGGCCGTCCGACTTGTATCTAACGGATAGGAAGGAAACTATGACAATTTTGCAAAAAAATACCCACACCCCTCTTATACTAGCAAGATGACCATGTGTTGCACGGAACATCAAGATGCATTTGTATGAGTAGTTTATCTTGTGGGAGAAAAGTATGGGGAAGGCCTTATTTGCAAATGTGGAGAGGGGTTTGGGTATCTTTTTTGCAAAATTGCCATAGTTTCCTTCATATTTGTCGGATATAAATTGGACGACCTATATTGCAGGATAGCAGACACACCACCATCACCAACTCTGCTTTTTATAAGCAGAGTTGGTGATGGTGGTGTGCCTGCCATCCTGCAATATAGGCCATCCGATCTATATCTAACAGATATGAAGGAAACTATGACAATTTACCCGCACTCCTCTCCACATTTGCAGATAAGGCCTTCCCTCGTTCATCCTTTTCTCCCATAATATCTTCATGTTCCGTGCAATGCATGGGCATCTTGCTAGTCTCTATTCTTATAAAAAATAGAGTTGGTGATGATGGTGTGCCTGCCACCCTGAAATATAGGCCGTCTGATTTATATCTGATGGATAGGAAGAAAATTGTGGCAATTTTGCAAAAGGAAACCTACACCCCTCTCCACATTTGCAAATAAGGCCTTCCCTCGTTCATCCTTTTCTCTCGCAAGATAAACTACTCATATAAATGCATCTTGATGTTCCGTGCAACGCACAAGGATGTTTCCTTGCGAGGGTCTCCAGCGCGGTGTGGTCATAGTTGCAAGTTAACGCCCCTTGAGATGCCGACGTTGAGGGGCACTCAGATTTTGTATGATGAGCAGGTAAGATGAGTTCGATCACGTAGTAAATGCATTCTAAAGACTACTTCCGTGTCCATTTCCTAATTCTCCCCCTACCCATTGTTTCACAGGTTAGGCTTGGTGCGAGTGGAGATTGGCTTGCATATGTACGGGAGGGTACCAGCATCAATTTGCACAACATTTACAATGGTGACACCGTTCTGATAGAACCTTTGTCCAACATTAGGATCAGCCATGCAACGGGCAACCGCCTGAATTGGTACGATGGAACCACGGTGAGATTGAACCTTGCACATGGCGGTCAAAGGTGGACGATGCTGTCTGTGGCCGATTTTTTGCCATGTGAGTACGAAGACGTTGTGCTCCTTTCTAACCGCATCTTCGCAGTGACAAGCCAGGGACTTCTTTCGTATGGGACACATCCTACGGGATACTCCCTCTCTCCCAGTTTATTTGTTTTGAATTTTTTCGTTTTATAAGTTTCAAATTCAAATTTAGAGCTCCCCATCATGTGTTGAGATTACAGTGTCCATTAAATTGTTGCGTGCATGTATAGTAAAGAAACAAATCTCGAGTTTGCCATGAGTTCGTGCAGCGGTAGCACCACAAGGCCTGGCACGGGAGTTACATTTACCTCTTGGGCCCTCGGGTCTGAGCTTCAATGCCTTACGACACCTGCCTTTGATTAAATAACATGTGGACCCGATAGGTGGCTGGTCCACATGTAATGCTCCTGAAGCCAGAGGGGTAGTGGGGTCGAGAGGAGTGAGCCACAGGACGGGGGACGTGTGGTGTCATGGGTTTGAGCGGCGTCGTGGTAATCGTGTGTGGCTGTGGTAGAAACTTGATGCTCTCCGCATTTCAGTTGGCTCACATGTCATGCACACAAAGCCAGAGGGGCGGTGCAGCCGACAGGGGTGAGGCGCACGTCGGAGGACGTGGTGCCATGGGTTGGAGCGGCGTCGTGGGAATCACGAGTGGCAGTGGATGAAATGTGATGGTCGCCATAGTTGAACTTCCATGGACAAGTTGTCATGTCTATGGACACAAGCATTGCATACCGATCACTGGAAGGAGTAGTAGAGAAAGCTAGGCGGATAAATAGTTCCTTATAGTCAAGCGGACCCATGCTACTACTTGTTCCAAAGACATGCACACCATCGAAATAGTCCATCTATATCATTATACACAGAGAGGGAATAATTTTTTTTACAACAGAGGAAATAGCCATCCATCCATAATGCCCTGCTGCTGGTGCACCATCTTCTTCTTGCTGTTCTCATTTTCTGTGGGAGATGGCTTCCCAACAAGCTCTCTGGACCTTGCAGCTATCTCGAAACTCACACGGGCATCGAGGATAGCATATTTTATCCACTCGCACATCAAGGGATAATTCTCCCATCTAGACGACCTTAATGCCAGCGTCTCGTCACCCTTCTGAAGATTTGTTCCGAGCACAAAATTTGCTATGTCGAATAGGGATGGTGTCAGTTTATCACAATCTTCTACAGGAATTTTTTTTTGGTTTGTACATCAGTGATGCTTTTCAAATCAAGGTTGTACGGCTCCAACTTCTGTTTGTCCCCTGCGATGGCTGCCCCACAGAAGTATATGTCCTCCCAAGACAAGAAATCATGAAGCTCACTTGGTATGGAGGGCGCGTGTATGATGTGGTACACCAAAACATCATCTTCGAGGCACAGCTGAAGGACGGTGGCGCGTTGGATCTTCCCAGTGGCACGCTCTGTGTACTCTGCGTCGAGACCAATGACCTTCATGTCCACCTTTTGGAGGGAGTTGGATACATTGTTGATCCACTTCCGAAGAACTCTTGGGTGGTCGGTGACTGTGGCAACTATGCTCAACGAGCCTTCGACGAGGACATGTTGGACGCTAAAAACATGCATCTCGATCTCTTTCACCATTTGGAACCGCTAGACCGGAGGGCTATGGTTTGGAGAATTAGGATTAGATGGCTAGTCTATCTGAAGAAGATGATTATTTATAGGGGCTTCGGAATTACTCCAAGAGGATGTGAAGAGGTTAAAACAATGTGAATGCAGTGTGGTTTGGATGCAAATGAAGATGAAGGAGTAGTGAAGAAGCCGAGGAAAATCGGTTCCTGATGGAGAAGTAAATGGGAGAAGTGGCCTACAGCCAGTTGATTAGACGCCTAGGTAGACTAAACGAAAAGGCTATGCGGGTAGACTGAGGAGTGGGGCATGTCCCTGTACGTGCCCATCCTTCTAGCACTACATGTGCCACTGGCTAGTTGAGGTCACTCTTTCAAATCACCGTGGCAAGACATTTTATGATTCCTTTTTATTTCTGCACCCCTCCTGACAGGTGGGACCTGTGCAAGCGGATAAAAGTCCTTCTTCACACTTCCGCATGCACGAGAATTTGGTTCTACTCACAATATGGATGATACCTGGAGGATGAAGTGAACCCAGAGGCATGCTAGCACGGGAGTACTACTCATGTTCCTACTACTCCTACTAGTAGTAGTACAATTATGGTACACTTGATGGTCAAAATACTATATTATTATTCATCTGGTCCTCACAGTGAAGTGACAAGACCCTGCGCCCGAGGTGACACCAGTCCAGGCGGTGTGTCCGGGTTACCAAAGTCAGCCTCACCATGTGCACTATGCAGTCACTGTCACCGCCACTGTATAGCATGCCTCGCCTCGTCTCCCTCTACCCTAGCACCACTCCATCTCCATCTCCGTCTTGCCGGAGATCCAGAGGTCACTCTTCACTTTCACACAAAAAAGAGGTCACTCTTCAATATCTCTGTGTGCCCCCGCGTACCCTCGCCTCGCTCACCTCCCCTAGTGCCATTATTCCCTCGCTAGCCGCTCCAGCACCTAGAGCCTTCTCCCCTGTAAATCAAGCCCCCCCAAAACCCCACCTTCCAAACTCCACCATGGCCGCGATTGGAGCAATCTCCCCAGTGACATCCTCGACCTATGTTGTTCCTGTATGGATATGTTGAGCACCCTGCGGTTGGCTGCATGCTCGAGGGGCATGCACATGGCCATCATCGAAGCGAGGCCTAAGCTTTTCAAGACACCATGCTTGCTGCTATCTGGTCTTGCGAGGTTTGCTCACCATGATACGGAGGCGTACATGATGCCCCTCGACTTCAATCCGACCTCGATTAGCCGAAACTTCTTTGCAAGTATGTAGTGGGTCGCCATACATCATTTCCCTCGACTTCGATATGATCACCATCGCCCAAAACTTCTTGCGGGTATGTACTGGGTCAGCATGAACTCCCACTGGATGGCTGCCGTCAGAGAAGACAGGAAAAAGTTGGTGCTCGTGAACTTCCAGACCTCCCATGAGATTATCCTTCCTCCGTTGGATGATATAGAGTTTTACCATCGCGGTCCAAGTCTTTTAGATTATGTTGTCAGTTGGACGCACCTTGTTTTGCAGAAGATTGTAATCTGCCAAGTGCCCATATGACATGCGGATTACACAGACTTCAAGCTAATTGCCTTGTTAGACAAGGGACTCGCCTATCTTTCCGCCGGTGCCTTCTTTAGCTGGAGACATCTCAGCTTGCAGTGGATCGTCATCAAAGTTGATACACACTTATGTGATGCTATTGAACACAATGGCATCATCTACGCGGTCGACAAAGCAGATGGCACCATGTATTGTTGGGACGACGCGTGTAAGTTGTTTCTGTCTTATGTTAATGTAGAAACGTGCATCACACTGTAGGTTTCATCTAACCATACATTAGGGGAATAAATGTGCATATGGAGAACTCTATATTTGGAAGTAGTGAAATCCTGTAATGCTTACCATGTGTACATACCTATGTTCGCCCTTCAGCAATCAATGGCTAGAATAATATGCTCACAAAAAATTTGCCCACGGAACATGAGTATATAAAAATGCATGGTCTTTTAGTTTCCTTGAAGAATTTGTTTGTGACGACAGAACATGATTACATAACATGCATGACATGGTAGTTTCCTATGAAGAATCGATTGTGAGATAACATGAGTATAACCATGCATGGCAGTTCTATATTTTCGAACCCAATACATTTCCTTGTATTTTCCTCCCAATTCCAGTAGGGACATATCAATGATGTTTCTTGCATTATCCTACTCATACTCTAAACAATGTTGATCTTACATTAACAATGCTTTTCCTTTTTGATATGATATAGTGTCCCTACAGTTACTGCCCTTTGTAATCACACCACCTTTGCCAAAAATAGGGAATCACAACTGGTTCCTCGCTCGATCAGACGACAGCAAAAGACTGATGATCATTCGGACACATGAGCCGGAAAAGTTATATTGCAAAAAACCCACTGTATGCAAGCACCGTGAAATACGTGAGTATCCAGACAGTGGATGTTACGTCTATGAGCATGATACTAGCTTGTTCAGGCCTTCAGGATTTTTGAGTTGGTGGCGAGTAAACAGCCTTGGTTCACACTCTCTGTTTCTCGGACTCAATTATCCGATTAACTAGGAGATCACCATTGGCAAGGACCTTTATGGCAGAGAGGCTATGTTTTCTATGGAAAATTGTGTCTACACGGCGAGCCCTAGGAGTTCGGGAGCAAACTCCCCTGATTGTCAACGATATAGCCTGTAGCCAAAAGAAGGTGAGAATGACAAAGAAATCTGGATTAACTTTGATCCTTGGATGTGTTGAGTCCGACAGGCAGTGATGTGGTTCAAGCCTTCAGGTTGATAGGTAATTGGGCTGTTGCGTCAAAAGGGTAGAGTACTGGTGTCTCTGGATCACTGGTGACTGAACCGGGGCTGCAAATTATGAAGGTGTTGGATCATCCCTCTTCGAATGACTTGTTGTCTTTGTTGTTTGTTCTGGATGGGTAGTTCTCTCTTTTGATATGCATATTCCTTGTCATTTGGTCATCCTCGTCTATGTCACTCTTACTATGTAATAGTTGCCTCAATTTAGAATGTCATTCTCGTCTGGATCATGAGAGTCTGAGTGCTGCAGATGGGTCCGTTTTGGTGGTGTAGCAAGACTTCTTGTGAACTATCATGTCTTGTTGTTTATGTTAGTAGTAGTAACTACTTAGTGTTTGAATGTTGTGTATATCGTTGTTTCAAACTGTTTATTATCTCGAACTGCTAGTGGGCTAAATAAGGGCATCACCATTCTCCAGTGTTCAGAGTATATCTCCTTTTTTCAAGTTATAATTTGAGCTCGGTGCCTTTTCGATGATGTACACTTGTTTGGGCTAGTGAGGTGTCATTGAATATGGGCCGAGTAGTAACGCAATGCCAAATAGGTCAATTATGACTCTCAGGCCGGGCTCTCAAAAGATCCTCAAAAAAGGTCGGCCTCACAAAAAAAGAATAGGAACTCTTAGGCCGACATGTGGGCGCCACTGGTGTTTTCGTGCGCTTGCGCGCTGAGAGCATATTTGCGTGTGTTCGAAATTGATGCTACCTTTTCATCCCCAATCTCCCACCCCTCCCCCACCTCTGGAATCTCGATTCCTACTCTAGTTCCCCAAATTCCCCCTCCTGTACTCCTTGTACTCAAGCGCACTATCATGTCGCTAGTCAACACGGATCTCCAAGCCAGTGATCCTGAGGTCCGTCCTACCTTCGAGCGTTGCGTGCTGTCGCTCAACAGTGGCATGGCGGCGCTTGACGACCAGTTTGTCGGCAAAGTGCTGATGGTAACCATCAACGGCGACCGGCCTCCCGTATCACCGGATGTCCTTGTCAAAGCTCTTGGCATTGCGCACGGCATCCAAATAAGTGACTTTCTCATCGAAGTCTGTCCGCCACCGGCTGATTTCTTCATCAGGTTACGGACAACTTTCCACTCCAGTCGTGTGTTTGAATCTTCCCGGTGTTTGTTCTGCGATGGCGCGCTGGTGAGCTTTGATCGGTGGCACCCAGGATGGGGCTCGGTGCCCTCTAAGCTTGAGTTTTTAACAAAGCTTACCTTCCACGGCATGCTTGAAACAACGAGTCCATGAATGAGCTTATCAACGACCTTGGAAATCAGCTCATAAGTATGTTTGTTCCTCCAGACAGGTGGGCTCTGACGGTTATGGCATGGATCAAGAAGCCGTCCACCATACCGAAGGTGATTGGTGTTGAGATACCGGTGCAAGAACCGGGGTTGTACTATTCGTCGCCACCAAGGCTGTCGCGGACCACGTTAGGGATGTACCTGTATCGAGTGTTCGTGCATGTTGAAGAAGTGGTCAATCCATCGATCGAAGTCCTGCCGCCGCCGCTGGTGCCTAGGTCCGTCGATGACGTCCATTACAGGAGTCAACCTCAGACTTTCCCCGTGTTGCTCAAAATGATGGATGGCACAGGACCTACTCCATCGCGCGGCGGAGGCCACTGCTTCTTTGGGAGAAGAGGCAGGGCTGGCTGCCTGGATGTGCTCTAATTTGAGGTAACAACTGAATCTTGGCAGGTGTTGTACTAGATAAATTCGAGCTATGGGTGTGAAGTACTGATGTGCCAGTACATTTGATTGTGACCTGTTCTATTTGTTTACCTGAACTTTTTTTAGAAAGGGTTTTATGTCAACTTAATGTTCTAGCAGAACTTATATATTGTGTTGTCTGTCCGTTTTGATAAAGATGAAACGTTATGTACGAGTTCGTTGGTTTCAACATAGCCCTACCCGTAGCGATCCACTGCTTCCACCCTAATTGTGTCGCCTGCGTGAAATTTTTGTATGCAAGTTCAGTGTGCTATGATGTTCTATACGATTGTGTAAACTATATAAGTTTTTACTAAGCATCATTAATGCATATGGCTGAAAGATGTATTTACGAGCATCGACTGATGGGTCTCTCTCTCCCACACACACAAACATGCACACACGCACAAGTGGGACCCATTGAATTATTTCTTCACTCTGACAACTTTTAATTAGGTTCCATTGTACTTTAACTTTTTCTTAAGTTATTAATTGAGCTTAGTGAATTCAAAAAGTTGTATAGAAGCCTTGTTTGGGCCTTTCCGGCGTCGCTGAATGTGGGCTGAGTAGCCATGTAAGGTTGTACTGTACTACAGAGGCCTTTTTTTCAACATCAGCAATGCAACTGGGCCGACAGTTGTACACAATCTAGGTGAACTTGTCATTCTCCGCCCCGCTGGGCTGCAAATCTTTCCTGGGAGGAATGCATTAGGCTTAACAAGAAAATGGGCTTTAAGAAATAATAAATTGGATGTAATTATAAAAACTAGGCAGTAACAATAAAAAATGCACCAAACACGTAATTAGTTTATAAAATATTACTTTTGGATTTTGAAAATTTTAATTTCATTAATTGTTGCGCGCGCAATGTTTCGTTGGATTTTTACGTAATACAAATTTATATTGAAATTGTATTTCATCTGACTAGAAATTTTGAGACAAAAATATTTCGGATCCCATCAAAATGTGGGAAATTTTATTGAATTCTGTTTTGAACGGTTGGTTGAAATTATTAATCGTTGTCCTAGCTAGAAAACGGGTTGTACTTTTAACAAACTGTAAATGGGGTGTAGTAAATTCCATTAGAATTGAAAAATGGGTTGTACATTCTTACAAATTGCAATTGGGCTATAAGTTCTCAGCCACACACTTGTGGGCCTACTAAGTTGACGCGTCCCCTAAAAAAAGTAAGTTGACCCGTATGCAAGGCTTTGTCAACTTATAGTCAACACACGGTTCTAGTAGAAGTGTCTGTTGGATGTCCATCCAACGGATGTCGTGCTTCTTCTTCAATCTCGTATATTCTAGCTTCAGCCGCCCAAAAAATGATTCCTCCCCCTGACATCGGGGGCGCACCATTTCGGAGGCTGACCTGTGGGTCGACTAAGTTGACGCGTACCAAGGGCTTTCTCAACTTAGTCAATATAAACGATTCTAGCTGCAGTGACTGTACGATGTCCATCCAACGGCCGTCGTGATTCTTCAACCTCTGGTCTTCTTGCTCCAGCCGCCCAAAGCAGCGCCGGTCGCGCCGCCTGCTCCTGCCTCCCATGGTCGGTTGTGCTGTCGCGGAGGCCTCACTGCCCCCTATGTGACGCCCCGAGACCGACGCGCCAGGTGTCTTCCAGTGATCTGTTGTCTTTGCCATGCCGTTTGTTTGCGTGTTGCATTCTTGACATGTCATCATCCACATTGCATTATCATGTTTTCAAAACTTGCATTCGTCTGGGTTCCCCCAGTTCCGTCCGTTGTCCTTTCTGAGCCCAGACGCACCTGCACGCGCCCGCAGCATGTCCAAAATAGTATTTTATAAGTGGCCGGAAAAGGTTCTCGGAATGGGATGAAAGTTGGCGTGCGGTCTAGTTATAGTGTAGGTACACCACCTGTCAAGTTTCATCGCAATCGGAGTCCGTTTGATCCCCAACGGATAATTATAGCGGCAATATAGCCGGTCTATCGTTGGACGGTTTCAATCTCCAGAAATAGTCGTCGGGTCTCTCTCTCTTCTCTTTTCTCAGCACAAAGCTTTCTGCATAGTCCGCTATCACCGCGAGGCTCCGAAACCCCTCCTCTCCGCATAGTTCATCGACCCCTCACGCGCGTCCGAAAGCTGTCCCGGACTCGACCCGGACAGTCGTCACCGTTGGGTCCGGATCATCCCTAAACATCTACAAAACGTCACCGTTTTCTTATTTGGACTACCTAGCTATTTTATTCGCGTTCGTCCGATTGCGATCGGAGGGACGGATTAGCCCTAACCAAAAACCCACCTACTTTATAGTCAGTGTAAACCTACCTAACCCTAGACCAACTCCCTCTTTTCCCTCACCCGCCGACACTCTCTCATCGGGATCCTCCCAGATCCCCTTCTCACCCAGCCAGCTAGCTCTTTCGAGCATCACTCGATACCCTCCAAAACCGCAAACAACCACCTCCTCCCTGTTCGATCCAGAGGAGTGGAGCTCCTCCGTGCCCATAGGCTCTCCCGCTCGAGGGCTCCACGCTGTCTTCGCCAAGCTCCAGGCCGACCCCGTGCCCTCTCCCACGGTCCTTCCTTCTCTTCTTTCTTTCTCCTACTCTCTTAACTCTCTCTCTCTCTGTGTGTGTGTGTGTGCCTCGCAGGACGCCATGGATGCCCGCAGCGCGCCTGCCTTCCCGAGTTCCTCCGCAGGAGACCACGAACCAGAGCTCCCGCTCAACCCTTCGTCGCACGTCGCCGGCCAGCGACCCAGGGAGCCACAGTGGCCATGGATGTCGTCTGCCACCTCCTTCCCGAGCTGCCGTGTGCCCAAGCCTCGGACACGATCGGTTCCGGCTCGAATCGACCTCCCCAAGCCCAATCGCCGCCCAGATCTGTTTAGTCCCGGCCAACTCCGTCGTTCTCAGCCGTCGCCCCGTGCCAAGTCCCTCGCCG
Organism: Triticum monococcum; assembly: GCA_034509565.1. NCBI lineage: Eukaryota > Viridiplantae > Streptophyta > Magnoliopsida > Poales > Poaceae > Triticum > Triticum monococcum. Next base: position 300,076,467 of record CM067844.1, on the reverse strand, counting down.
GCCTTCCCTGCTTCGCGTCGAACCGCTCCAGCGCCGCTGCTCCTTTGCTTCTCTGTCGAACAGAGGGCACCGCGCCCGTATCCTCCCCGCCTCGCGAGTTTGGGCCGGCCAGCACCAAGCCAGGCCCAGTAGGGCCAGATCCGCGGTGCCCTTGCTGGCCTTCCTCTTCACCAGCAGGCCAAGCCCATGGGTGAGGACGCGCCCAGCCCCTCCCCTATTCCTGTTGGGCCAGGAAGACTCGGCCCAGTAGTGTTTTTTTCCTGCTGCTGCGATTTTCACTTTTATCCAGTTAAAAACAGAATTGCAGAAAAACCCCCATACTTCATGCATTTAATAACTTCTCAACTGTGCATCGGTTTAAAATAATTTATATATGAAAAATGCTTAGTTTTTCATCTAGTTTCATATTATGCAACTTTCAACCATGTTTAAAATGTTGTTTGTGTATTTTTGCCCATATGCCATGCTAAAATGATTTAATTCATAACTATTTAACCGTAGCTCCAAATTTAATAATCTTTATATGTAAATGGGGTAGAAAATGCATAGTTTAACATGGTGGCATCTCTTTGCATGTTTAACAACTCTAAAATATGGTTTAGGGAAGAACAGGACCAAACCTAATATATGCACATGATGAGTTTCCGGATTTGTTGTTTGTTGTTCCGGCATCATTTAAACTTGCCTAGATAGGTAGTTTTCTTTTGCTTCACCTCTTGCCATGCTAACCAACATTTAATATTGTTTAGTATATAAACGGGAGAGAACTAAATAAGTCATGTGGTGTTTTCTTCAATATGCTACTCCGTTGTATATTGAGCTCCACTTAATTTGTAGTGTTGTTTGTTGCACTTTGCCATGCCATGCTTCATTAAACTGGACATGCATCATACTTGGTTGTGCATCATGCCATGATTATGTGATGGTTGTTTACTATGTTGTTTGCTTCTTTCCGGTGTTGCTTCTTCGGGTTAGTTCCGATAATGTCGCATTTGTGTGGATCCATTCGACTACGTTCGTTTGTCTTCTTCATGGACATGTTCTTCTTCCTTGCGAGATCTCAGGCAAGATGACCATACCCTTGAAATCACTTCTATCTTTGCTTCCTAGTTGCTCGCTCTATTGCTATGCCGCGATACCTACCACTTGCTATATCATGCCTCCCATATTGCCATGTCAAGCCTCTAACTCACCTTGTCCTAGCAAACCGTTGTTTGGCTATGTTACCGCTTTGCTCAGCCCCTCTTATAGCGTTGCTAGTTGCAGGTGAAGCTGAAGTTTGTTCCATGTTGGAACATGGTTATTGTTGGGATATCACAATATATCTTATTTACTCTAATGCATCTATATACTTGGTAAAGGGTGGAACGCTCGGCCTTATGCCTGGTGTTTTGTTCCACTCTTGATGCCCTAGTTTCCGTCATACTAGTGTTATGTTCCATGATTTTGCGTTCCTTACACGGTTGGGTGTTATGGGAACCCCTTGACAGTTTGCTTTGAATAAAACTCCTCCAGCAAGACCCAACCTTGGTTTTACCATTTGCCTCACCACCACCTACCCTTCCCTCGGGTCGGCCAGCCCGAGGGTCATCTTTATTTAAGCCCCCCCCCCCGGCCAGTGCTTGTCTAAGTGTTGGTCCGAACCGAGTAGGCTGTGAGGCCACCTCGGGGAAACTTGAGGTTTGGTTTTACTCGTAGGATGTCTCATCCGGTGTTGCCCTGAGAACAAGATATGTGCAGCTCCTATTGGGATGTCGGTGCATCGGGCGGTCTTGCTGGTCTTGTTTTACCATTGTTGAAATGTCTTGTAACCGGGATTCCGAGACTGACCGGGTCTTCCTGGGAGAAGGAATATCCTTCGTTGACCATGAGAGCTTGTGATGGGCTAAGTTGGGACACCCCTACAGGGTTTTGAACTTTCGAAAGTCGTGCCCACGGTTATGGGCAGATGGGAATTTGTTAATGTCCGGTTGTAGAGAACTTGACACTTAACTTAATTAAAATGCATCAATCATGTGTGTAGCCATGATGGTCTCTTTCCGATGGAGTCCGGGAAGTGAACACTGGTCTTGTGTTATGCTAGGACGTAAGTAGTTTCAGGATCACTTCTTGATCACTTCTAGTTCACGGCCGTTGCTTTGCTTCTCTTCTCGCTCTTATTTGCGTATGTTAGCCACCATATATGCTTACTGCTTGCTGCAGCTCCACCTCACTACCTTTTCCCTACCCATAAGCTTAAATAGTCTTGATCGCGAGGGTGTGAGATTGCTGAGTCCCTGTGACTCACAGATTACTTCCAAAACCAGTTGCAGGTGCCGATGAAACTAGTGCAGGTGACGCAATTGAGCTCAAGGAGGAGCTCGATGAAGATCGTGTTCATTGTGTTGTTTCATTTACATTTGATCAGTAGTGGAGCCCAGTCGGGGTGATCGGGGATCCATTGCATTAGGGGTTGTCTTTCTTTATTTGGTTCCGTAGTCGGACCTTGATTGTATTCTGGATGTTGTAATGATATATTTATGTATTGTGTGAAGTGGCGATTGTAAGCCAACTCTTTATCCCTTTCTTATTCAGTACATGGGATGTGTAAAGATTACCCCTCTTGCGACATGCCTACTATGCGGCTATGCCTCTAAGTCGTGCTCCGACACGTGGGGGATATAGCCGCATCGTGGATGTTACAAGTTGGTATCAGAGCCATCCCCGACTTAGGAGCCCCCTGCTTGATCGAATCGCTGGCGTTGTTGAGTCTAGAAGAAAATGTTTTGAGTATTATAGGATTATATATATCGGAGAGTAGGATTCTTTTTACTCCTCAGTCCCTTCATCGCTCTGGCGAGGCCTCCTGATGTAGAATTTTGACTCTTCTCTCCTCAAATTTCAAGAAAAAAATTTAGGATCACGCGGGTATCTTGGAATCGTTCTGATGGTTTTGTGATGAGAACATTGTTCTTGGTGCCTCCTGACATTAGGGGTTGTGGCAGTGTCCCGGGGAGTTGAGCTCCAAGGTGTTGTCGTCATAATTTTATCATTGCAGTTCTGGAATACCTGAGTTCGCCAACATCGAAAATCTCTTCTATCCAGTTGTTGGTGAGATAACCTCGACGCCACCCAGTACTGGGGCGGGAGTTCGGGAGTATTGCCATAACTCGTATAATGGATGATTTTTGAAGGTTGAGGTAAATGATTTCCGAATGTTTCTTGGTTATGTGTTGAAGGATGGATACAGCTAGATGTAGGATTTGTTAGTTTGGGTGAGATATTATGCTTCCCCTGTATCCCCAACACCCGATTGCATAACCAGAAAGTTTTGGGAGTTTATAAGTGGGAATTCAAGTAGCTCCTAGGATATCTTTCCGACACAAGCATGATATGAGATTGGGGTTCGACTTCTAGTGGTCCGCCTATCCACGGTTGATTTTAGAGTGGTCTCGTTGTGTCTTAAAGAGTCCTTGGCTATGCTGACTCGGGGACGCTTCGTATGTCATGTGCACTGCCTTTTACATGATGGTGCTGTCCGATCGAGCCGTGTGGGCCCCACCACGAAAACTTCGGACGAAATCACTATCATATGTTTGTTCCGGCTTATTCCGCAAGCCAATCCTTTGTTTTGTTTTCAGTTGTGGTATTCGAGTTGCTTCAAAGTCAAATGTTGATTTCATACCTTTCCTAAATGGTGTTCTCATATTTCTATGTGAATACCAATCCTTCATGATAATCGAGATTGTAATGACAACTCTTTTCAACCGGTTTTTCCTCTTCAAGTGGATCCGATCATTTCTACATTTGCGAGATCAATTCTCAGTTCTTTGCAACGGTGTTTGTTTCATGTGTCCCAAGTTGCCTTTGTTTTTCCCACCCTCCCACCCTTTTTCTTCAAGGACTCGGATTTCTTAATCAAGTATCCATTTTATTCATGTGAAGTCTCTTCATTCTTTTCTTTTAATGTTCTTATCTGGTGTTTCTCAGGAACATACTAACTGAGCTTAAGTTCATCATTCTTCGATCTATTTCTTCTCTGGTGGATTCAATTAAATATTTCAGTGTTGATCATATTCCTTTCCTAGCTTTAAATGTGTTCTTAAGCCGGTGCACCTCTTAATCATCCACTTCTCGCTATTCAATTATTCGGAGTGCTGAAGATATCTCAGAAGACTCAATTTTCCATTCTCAATTCGCTCAAGTCCTTTTGAGGATGTTATCTCATTCAAGCCATTTAAACAACCGGTGCAATCTCCTTTTCAAGCAATCTTTTCAATGGTGTTTCTTTTGAGTGGGCCCTAACCCACAGGTCTTTTCCTAGGATCTTGCCTGACATTCTATTTTTTCCAGAGTTACTCTTAAATTCTTCTCCAAGTTTTGACGTGAGAATGGGTTATCATCAGTCAAATGTCTTTCCCCAAGATTTTTCACATTCTTTTCATCGTTGGTTCAACCTTTCTAATTTTCATCCCGGAGTATCGAACGATTCAGGGTGGTGTTTATCATCGTCATTCTCAACATTTGAAGACCGAAGAAGAGTTCTTCCTCCAAATCTTAGTCCGTTCTCTAGAAGATGCGTAGTTCAAGCTTGATGCCATCCTCTCATAATTGTTTTGATTGTGAGTATTCTTTTCACCCATTCGGAGCAATTCAAGAGTCTTTTAGTTTGATTCTCCGAAGGCCATCATTTCGGGACTAGTCATTCCAGCTTTCAGCTCTCGTTCTCCAAATATTACTGGTGCATCATTCAAATTTCTCTAATAAGCTCGGGATCTCTTCGTTCACTTGTATCTAAATCCCCTCAAGTATCTTCATTCATTCTCTAATTCTTCCCGGTGTTTCTTTATTTTTTCTTCGTTCTTTTTCAATTCTTACGATGGTTTGTTCAAGTTTCTTCTTCCTTCGTTTTCATATCAATTCATTCGTTGTTCCCAAATCCTACCGGTGGTTCATTGAAGGCCTCTTCAAGTTGGCGCTATATCTATCTTAATCCTTTATACGAGAATAAGTAGTATGCAAAATCCGTTGCCTGTCATCAATTTAAATTGGTGAAGGATATGCATAATGTAATTCTTATTCTTGTTTCATCGAGTAAATTCAATTCCTTATTCTAGAGGTTCATCAAATTCTCGTTTTCAATTGTTTCATTTTTTCCCCGTAGTTTCAAGCTCTCTCAAGTATGTCACCATGAAGCTCCATTTAAATCATCGCAAGGCTTCACCTTGTGTTTTCAACTTATAATTCCTTTTGTTTGATCATCCTTTTGTTCCCGAAGTTCTTCATGGAGACTACATGGTGTTTTGTCGAGGATTCTTTTAATTCTCCAATTCTTCTTCAAGTTTTCTCTCAAGGCGATGATCCGCCAAGCTATACTTCAAGTATTCTTCATCTTGCATTTCGAACTGCAATTCTTTCATATCTCATCTTTTGGAGTTGGTGTTATGTCATTGCTGATAATTTCCCTTTGTGTTTCATGATTCACAAGTTTTCAAGAGTGGCATATCTAAATCCATCTTTTTCACTTTGCTCAAGACATATTTTCAACCAATCAAGCTCTTCATTGGAGTTATCTTGGGTTATATTTCACCTAAAGCTTTCCCTAATGATTGTTTCTATTTATGGTGCTTATAAATGACCCAAGTTCTTCATTTATCCTTCTAGTGAAATAAGTTTCTCGTCTCCTTGTTCATATCAATACAACCTATTGTTTTCGTTAATGGAAGAATTTCACCTCAAGATTTCGAGATGTTTTCCATAAGCCCACAACAAGCTTACTCTTTTCGTTGTTGGTTTTCCAACAACTCCGTTCTACCCTTCCCCTAAAGATGCTTTTTCAAGCTCATTTGAGGTAGAAGATGTTGTTTTCTCCTTCGTTCTATTGATTTCATTCTTACATTTGTTCCGGAAGCATTGTGATGTTGCTCTCTTCATCTTGTTTTGTTAGGACCATGTTCTTTCCTTTGCTTATCCATTCATTTCGGAGTGTCATGTCCTTCATTCAAGTTCTCTCATCTTATCAAGTTTTGTCTCCCTTCTCAACCGGAGTGCTAGCTGAAATTTCTCTTACCCCTTGTGCCATTCTTTCAACAGTTCCGGAGGCATTGTGTTGTGGATTTCATCAAGTATCATCCAATCTTCCGAAGATCATGTTCGATAACTTCCATTTGCATTCGGAGTGCTGTCCAAATTATATCATCCTTATTCCTTCTCTATCTTGTTTTAACCGGTGTGTTGTGTCTATCATTCCTCTTATAACCGGAGCCTCATCCAAGTGCTTTCATTTTTGCCAAGTTCATATTCTTTGCCTTCCATTTCCAACCGGAGTGTTGTCGTAATTGATTTTTGTCGTTCCTTGTACATCTCTTTTCATTTGGAGTGCTTGCATGTACTTCTTGTCCATCGAAACCCTTTTCTTATGTCTATAAACCTACAAGGCTCTAGTAATGTTCCTTGTTCCTCTTTTCTAACGGAGAGTTTTCAACTTTGGTCATCTTTGTTGTTTTCTTCTTTAAATTGTTCAACCTCTAAGGTTATTTGGATTCACTCTTTTGTCAAGAAGCAACTTTGTTTTACCTCTTCCTCTTTTGCTTTTTCTCCGGTGCCATCCTAGATCTCGGGACGAGATCCTCTCGTAGTGGTGGAGTGTTGTGACACCCCGAGACCGACGCGCCATGTGTCTTCTAGTTATTCGCTATCTTTGCCATGTCATTTATTTGCGTGTTGCATTCTTGACATGTCATCATCCGCATTGCATCACCATGTCATGTTTTCAAAACTTGCATTCGTCCAGGTTCCCCTAGTTCCGTCTGTTGTCCATTCTGAGCCCAGACACACTTGCACGTGCCCGCGGCATGTCCGAAATAGTATTTTATAAGTGGCCGAAAAAGTTTCTTGGAATGGGATGAAAGTAGGTGTGCGGTCTAGTTGTAGTGTAGGTAGACCGCCTGTCAAGTTTCATCGCAATCGGAGTCCGTTTGATGCCCCAACAGATAATTATAGCGGCAATATAGCCGGTCTATCGTCGGACGTTTTCGGTCTCCGAAAATAGTCGGCGGGTCTCTCTCTCTTGTCTTCTCTCAGCACAAAGCTTTCTGCACAGTCCGCTATCACCGCCAGGCTCCGAAACCCCTCCTCTCCGCACAGTTCATCGACCCCTCACGCGCGTCCGAAAGCTATCCCGGACCCGAACCGGACAGTCGTCACCGTTGGGTCCGGATCATCCCCAAATATCTACAAAACGTCATTGTTTTCTTATTTGTACTTCCTAGCTATTTTATTCGCGTTAGTCCGATTGCGATCGGAGGGACGGATTAGCCCTAACCAAAAACCCACCTACTTTATAGTCAGTGTAAACCTACCTAACCCTAGACCAACTCCCTCTTTTCCCTCACCCATCGCCACTCTCTCATCGGGATCCTCCCAGATCCCCTTCTCACCCAACCAGCTAGCTCCTTTGAGCATCCCTCGATCCCCTCCAAAACCGCAAACAACCACCTCCTCCCTGTTCGATCCAGAGGAGTGGAGCTCCTCCGCGCCCATAGGCTCTCCCGCTCGAGGGCTCCACGCTGTCTTCGCCAAGCTCCAGGCCGACCCCGTGCCCTCTCCCTCGGTCCTTCCTTCTCTTCTTTCTTTCTCCTGCTCTCTCAAGTCTCTCTCTCTCTTTGTGCCTCGCAGGACGCCATGGATGTCCGTAGCGCGCCTGCCTTCCCGAGTTCCTCCGCAGGAGACCAGGAACCAGAGCTCCCGCTCGACCATCCGCCGCACGTCACTGGCCAGCAACCCAGGGAGCCACCGTGGCCATGGATGGCGTCTGCCGCCTCCTTCCCGAGCTGCAGTTCGCCCAAGCCTCGGACGCGACCGGTTCCGGCTTGAATCAACCTCCCCAAGCCCAATCGCCGCCCAGATCCGTTGAGTCCCGGCCAACTCCGTCGTTCTCAGCCGTCGCCCTGCGCCAAGTCCCTCGCCGGCCTTCCCTGCTTCACGTCGAACTGCTCCAGCGCCGCTGCTCCTCTGCTTCTCTGTTGAATAGAGGGTGCCGCACCCGTATCCTCCCCGCCTCGCAAGTCCGGGCCGGCCAGTGCCAAGACACGCCCAGTCGGGCCAGATCCGTGCCGCCCTTGCTGTCCTTCCTCTTCACCAGCAGGCCAAGCCCATGGGTGAGGATGCGCCCAGCCCCTCCCCTGTTCCTGTTGGGCCAGGAAGACTCGGCACAGTAGTGTTTTTTTCCTGCTGCTGCAATTTTCACTTTTATCTAGTTAAAAATAGAATTGCAGAAAAAACCCCATACTTCATGCATTTAATAACTTCTCAACCGTGCATCGGTTTAAAATAATTTATATATGAAAAATGCTTAGTTTTTCATCTAGTTTCATATTATGCAACTTTCAACCATGTTTAAAATGTTTAAAATGATGTTTGTGTATTTTTGCCCATATGCCATGCTAAAATGATTTAATTCATAACTATTTAACTATAGCTCCAAATTTTAATAATCTTTATATGTAAATGGGGCAGAAAATGCATAGTTTAACATGGTGGCATCTCTTTGCATGTTTAACAACTCTAAAATATGGTTTAGGGCAGAACAGGACCAAACCTAATATATGCACATGAGGAGTTTCCGGATTTGTTGTTTGTTGTTCCGGCCTCATTTAAACTTGCCTAGATAGGTAGTTTTCTTTTGTTTCACCTCTTGCCATGCTAACCAACATTTAATATTGTTGAGTATATAAACGGGAGAGAACTAAATAAGTCATGTGGTGTTTTCTTCAATATGCAACTCCGTTGTATATTAAGCTCCACTTAATTTGTAGTGTTGATTGTTTCACTTTGCCATGCCATGCTTCATTAAACCGGACATGCATCATACTTGGTTGTGCATCATGCCATGATTATGTGATGGTTGTTTACTATGTTGTTTGCTTCTTTTCGGTGTTGCTTCTTCAGGTTAGTTCCGATAACGTCGCATTTGTGAGGATCCGTTCGACTATGTTCGTTTGTCTTCTTCATGGACTCGTTCTTCTTCCTTCCGGGACCTCAGGCAAGATGACCATACCCTTGAAATCACTTCTATCTTTGCTTGCTAGTTGCTTGCTCTACTGCTATGTCGCGACACCTACCACTTGCTATATCATGCCTCCCATATTGCCATGTCAAGCCTCTAACTCACCTTGTCCAAGCAAACCATTGTTTGGCTATGTTACCGCTTTGCTTAGCCCCTCTTATAGCGTTGCTAGATGCAGGTGAAGCTGAAGTTTGTTCCATCGGGTGGTCTTGCTGGTCTTGTTTTACCATTGTCGAAATGTCTTGTAACCGGGATTCCGAGACTGACCGGTCTTCCTGTGAGAAGGAATATCCTTCGTTGACCGTGAGAGCTTGTGATGGGCTAAGTTGGGACACCCTTGTAGGGTTTTGAACTTTCGAAAGCCGTGCCCGCGGTTATGGGCAGATGGGAATTTGTTAATGTCCGGTTGTAGAGAACTTGACACTTAACTTCATTAAAATGCATCAACCGCGTGTGTAGCCGTGATGGTCGCTTTCCAGTGGAGTCCGGGAAGTGAACACGGGTCTTGTGTTATGATTGGACATAAGTAGTTTCAGGATCACTTCTTGATCACTTCTAAAACCAGTTGCAGGTGCCGATGAAACCAGTGCAGGTGACGCAACCGAGCTCAAGGAGGAGCTCGATGAAGATCATGTTCATTGTGTTGTTTTGTTTCCAGTTGATCAGTATTGGAGCCCAGTCAGGGCAATCGGGGATCCATTGCATTAGGGGTTGTCTTTCTTTATTTGGTTCCGTAGTCAGACCTTGATTGTATTTTGGATGTTGTAATGCTATATTTATGTATTGTGTGAAGTGGCGATTGTAAGCCAACTCTTTATCCCTTTGTTATTTAGTACATGGGATGTGTAAAGATTCCCCTCTTGCGACATGCCTACGATGTGACTATGCGTCTAAGTCGTGCTCCGACACATGGGAGATATAGCCGCATCGTGGGTGTTACAAGTTGGTATCAGAGCCATCCCCGACTTAGGAGCCCCCTGCTTGATCGAATCGCGGGTGTTGTTGAGTCTAGAAGAAAATGTTTTGAGTCTTATAGGATTATATATATTGGAGAGTAGGATTCTTTTTACTCCTCAGTCCCTTCGTCGCACTGGTGAGGCCTCCTGGCGTATAGTTTTGACTCTTCTCTCCTCAAATTTCATGAAAAAAAAATTAGGATCACACGGGTATCTTGGAATCATTCCGATGGTTTTGTGACGAGAACATTGTTCTTGGTGCCTCCTGACATTTAGGGGTTGTGGTAGTGTCCCGGGTGTTGAGCTTCGAGGTGTTGTTGTCACAATTTTACCGTTGCAGTTCTCGAATACCTGAGTTCACCGACATCGAAAATCTCTTTTATGCAGTTGTTGGTGAGCTAACCTCGACGCCACCCAGTACTGGGCTGGGAGTACGGGAGTATTGCCATAACTCGTATAACGGATGCTTTTCGAAGGTTGAGGTAAATGATTTCCGAAGGTTTCTTGGTTATGTGTTGAAGGATGGATACAGCTAGATGTTGGATTTGTTAGTTTCGGTGAGATATTATGCTTCCCCTGTATCCCCAACACCCAATTGCATAACCAGAAAGTTTCGGGAGTTTATAAGTGGGAATTCAACTAGCTCCTAGGATATCTTTCCGACAGATGCATGATATGAGATTGGGGTTCGACATCTAGTGTTCCGCCTATCCACGGTTGATTTTAGAGTGGTCTCGTTGTGTCTTAAAGAGTCCTTGGCTATGCTGACTCGGGGACACTTCGTATGTCATGTGCACTGCCTTGTACATGATGGTGCTGTACGATCGAGCTCGTGTGGGCCCCACCACAAAAACTTCGGACGAAATCTCTATCATATGTTTGTTACGGCTTATTCCGCAAGCCAATCCTTTGTTTTGTTTTCAATTGTGGTATTCGAGTTGCTTCAAAGTCAAATGTTGATTTCATACCTTTCCTAAATGGTGTTCTCATATTTCTATGTGAATACCAATCCTTCATGATAATCGGGATTGTAATGACAATTCTTTTCAACCAGCTGTTCGTCTTCAAGTGGATCCAATGACTTCTACATTCGCGAGATTAATTCTCAGTTCTCTGCAATGGTGTTTGTTTCATGCGTCCCAAGTTGCCTTTGTTTTTCCCGCCCTGCCACCCTTTTTCTTCAAGGACTCGGATTTCTTAATCAAGTATCCATTTTGTTCATGTGAAGTCTCTTCATTCTTTTCTTTTAATGTTCTTATCCGGTGTTTCTCAGGAACATACTAACGGATCTTAAGTTCATCATTCTTTGTTCTATTTCTTCTCTGGTGGATTCAATTAAAGATTTCAGTGTTGATCATATTCCTTTCCTAGCTTTAAATGTGTTCTAAAGTCGGTGCACCTCTTAATCATCCACTTCTCGCTATTCAATTATTCCGGAGTGCTGAAGATATCTCAGAAGACTCAAGTTTCCATTCTCAATTCACTAAAGTCCTTTTGAGGATGTTATCTCATTCAATCCATTTAAATCAATCGGTGCAATCTCCTTTTCAAGCAATCTTTTCAACGGTGTTTCTTTTGAGTGGCCCCTAACCCACATGTCTTTTCCCAGGATCTTGCCTGACTCTTCTATTTTTTCTGGAGTTACTCTTAAATTCTTCTCCAAGTTTTGACGTGAGAATGGTTTATCATCAGTCAAATGTCTTTCCCCAAGATTTTTCACATTCTTTTCATCGTTGGTTCACCCTTTCTAATTTTCATCCCGGAGTATCTCAATGATTCATGGTGGTGTTTCTCATCGTCATTCTCAACATTTGAAGACCGAAGAAGAGTTCTTCCTCCATATCTTGGTCAGTTCTCTCGAAGATGCGTAGTTCAAGCTTGATGCCATCCTCTCATAATTGTTTTGATTGTGAGTATTCTTTTCACCCATTCGGAGCAATTCATCGCATATACCGGTACACCGTCGGAGGCATTCACATAGAGTCATATTTTTTTTCTAGTATCGAGTTGTAATTCTTGAGTTGTAAGTAAATAAAATTGTGATGGTGATCATTATTAGAGCATTGTCCCAGTGAGGAAAGGATGATGGAGACTATGATTCCCCCACCAGTCGGGATGAGACTCTGGACGAAAAAAAAGAGGCCATAAAAAAGAGAGGAGAAAAGGCCCAAATAAAAAAACAGAAAAAGAGAGAAAGGGCAATGCTTCTATCCTTTTACCACACTTGTGCTTGAAAGTAGCACCATGATCTTCATGATAGATAGTCTCCTATGTTGTCACTTTCATATACTAGTGGGAATTTTCATTATAGAACTTGGCTTGTATATTCCAATGATGGGCTTCCTCAAAATGCCCTAGGTCTTCGTGAGCAAGCAAGTTGGATGCACACCCACTTAGTTTCTTTTGTTGAGCTTTCATACACTTATAGCTATAGTGCATCCGTTGCATGGCAAGCCCTACTCACTCACATTGATATCTATTGATGGGCATCTCCATAGCCCGTTGATACGCCTAGTTGATGTGAGACTATCTTCTCCCTTTTGTTTTCTCCACGACCACCATTCTATTCCACATATAGTGCTATGTCCATGGCTCACGCTCATATATTGCGTGAAGATTGAAAAAGTTTGAGAACAATAAAAGCATGAAACAATTGCTTGGCTTGTCATCGGGGTTGTGCATGATTTAAATATTTTGTGTGGTGAATATAGAGCATAGCCAGACTATATGATTTTGTAGGGATAACTTTCTTTAGCCATGTTATTTTGACAAGACATAATTGCTTTGTTACTATGCTTGAAGTATTATTATTTCTATGTCAATATTACACTTTTATCTTGAATCTTTCGGATCTGAACATTCATGCCACAATAAACAAAATTACAATTGATAATTATGCTAGGTAGCATTCCACATCAAAAATTCTGTTTTTATCATTTACCTACTTGAGGACGAGCAGGAATTAAGCTTGGGGATGCTTGATACGTCTCCAACGTATCTATAATTTTAGATTGTTCCATGCTATTATATTATATATTTTGGATATTAATGGGATTATTTATACACTTTTATATTATTTTTGAGACTAACCTACTAACCAAAGGCCCAGTGCAAATTGTTGTTTTTTGCCTATTTCAGTGTTTCGCAGAAAAGGAATATCAAACGGAATCCAAACAGAATGAAACCTTCGGGAGAGTTATTTTTGGAACAAACGTGATCCAGGGGACTTGGAGTAGACGTCAAGAAATAAACGAGGTGGCCACGAGGCAGGGAAGCACGCCTGCCCCCCTGGGCGTGCACCCCACCCTTGTGGGCCCCTTGGAGCTCCATCGACCTACTTCTTCCTCCTATATATATTAATATACCCCGAAAACATCCAGGAGCATGAAAAAACCCTATTTCCACCGCCACAACCTTCTATACCCAAGGGATCCCATCTTGGGGCCTTTTCTGGAGCTCCGCCGGAGGGGGAATCGATCACAGAGGGCTTCTACATCAACACCATAGCCTCTCTGATGATGTGTGAGTAGTTTACCATAGACCTTCGGGTCCATAGTTATTAGCTAGATGGCTTCTTCTCTCTCTTTGGATCTCAATACAATGTTCTCCTCGATCTTCTTGGAGATCTATTTGATGTAACTCTTTTTGCGGTGTGTTTGTCGAGATCCGATGAATTGTGGGTTTATGATCAAGTTTATCTATGAACAATATTTGATTTTTCTCTGAAATCTTTTATGTATGATTGGTTATCTTTGCAAGTCTCTTCGAATTATCAGTTTGGTTTGGCCTACTAGATTGATCCTTCTTACAATGGGAGAAGTGCTTAGCTTTGGGCTAAATCTTGCGGTGTCCTTTCCCAGTGACAGCAGGGGCAGCAAGGCACGTATTGTATTGTTGCCATCGAGGATAAAAAGATGGGGTTTATATCATATTGCTTGAGTTTATCCCTCTACATCATGTCATCTTGCCAGATGTGTTACTCTGTTCTTATGAACTTAATACTCTAGATGCATGTTGGATAGAGGTCGATGTGTGGAGTAATAGTAGTAGATGCAGAATCGTTTCGGTCTACTTATCGCAGATGTGATGCCTATATACATGATCATGTCTATATATTCTCATAATTGTACACTTTTCTATCAATTGCTCGACAGTAATTTGTTCACCCGCTCTAATATTTATGCTATTTTGAGAGAAGCCACTAGTGAAACCTATGGCCCCCGGTCTATCTTTTATCATATAAGTTTCCCATCTCTTTTATTTTGCGATCTTTACTTTCAATCTATATCATAAAAATACCAAAAATATTTATCTTACTATTATTATCTCTATCAGATCTCACTCTTGTAAGTGACCGTGAACGGATTGACAACCCCTTTATCGCGTTGGTTGCGAGGTTCTTATTTGTTTGTGTAGGTACGATGGACTTGCGTGTAGTCTCCTACTGGATTGATACATTGGTTCTCAAAAACTAAGGGAAATACTTACGCTACTTTGCTGCATCACCCTTTCCTCTTCAAGGGAAAACCAACGCTGTGCTCAAGAGGTAGCATCAGTAGCAGGATCGATCCAACCCCCCAACAATGCTCACTGTTCATCCAGAGGCAGCATCGATCGGCTTCAGTTAGCAGCAGTACCGAAGGAATCACTCGGGTTCAGTTAACAGCAAGGGATCGATCGATCGCTTGGGTTCAGTAACGTGTAGCCTACAGTACAATCGCTCGGGTTCAGTTAGAGCCCAACACCTCGCTCGGGTTCAGTTAGTGCCCAACGCCTCGCTCGGGTTCAGTTAGAGCCCAACGCCTCGCACACACACGTGTATGTATGAGAGAAACGAGCATTGCTCGGCCCCCGACCACCCACCATAACCGGGAACACCCCGATATTTTCCTCGCCCTCTCTTCTACCATGGTTTTTCGGTCATGGACGGCCTAAAGAATGTCATGCAGCTGTGTCTCCAGCCCGCCCAGGACGAAAAGTCCATTTTCTGTCATGATTTTTTGTCATAGAAGTAGGACCCCACCACATCTATGATGATACCAGGTTTTGTCACAATTCTCGTCATAGAAGTGTCATAAGTATGACAGGAAAAAAATTCGTTCGGCCCAAAATGTCACGGGTGTGTCTTTTTTTGTAGTGAGAGTATGAAACCACCTCAAAGTTATCCTTTCCGATCGATCTATCCAAGAGTTCATACTAAAATAACACCAAGTTATCCTTTTTGATCGATATATCTAAGAGTTTGTACTAAAATAACACCATATGATACACATCAACCTACTCTAATGTCACCTAGATACTCCAATGTCACCACGAGTATCCATGAGTTGATTATACGATATGCATCAAACAATTTCAGATTCATAGTACTCAATCCAACACAAAGAACCTCAAAGAGTGCCCCAAGATTTCGACCGAAGAAAGGAGGATGAAAACGTGCATCAAGCCCTATGCATAGATTATCCCCATGTCACCTCGGGGAACCGGGAGTTGAGTGCCACAACATATACCAAGTGAATCAATATGATACCCCATTGTCACCATGGGTATCCATAGTAGGACATACATCAAGTGCTCTCAAATCCATAAAAGTATCCAATCCAATAATAACGAAATCTCAAAGGGAAAACTCAATTCATCACAACAAGATAGAGAGGGGGAAACACCACATGATCCAACTATATTAACAAAGCTCGTGATACATCAAGATCGTGCCAAATCAAGAACACGAGAGAGAGAGAGAGAGATTAAACACATATCTACTGGTACAAACCCTCAGCCCCGAGGTTGGCATACTCCCTCCTCATCATGGTGGCCGCCTAGATGATGAAGATGGCCACCAGTGATGATTTCCCCCTCCGACAGGGTGCCGGAAAAGGGTCTAGATTGGTTTTTTGTGACAACAGAGGCTTGCGGCGGCGGAACTTTTGATCTAGGGTTATTTCTGGCGGTTTCTGTATATATAGGATTTTTCAGCATTGGAATCACGCGAAGACGGGCCTTAGGGGGGCCACTACCCACCAGGGCATGCCAGGGGGGCTGGCGCGCCCTGATTCCTTGTGGGCAGCAGCCCCCACCCCCTCTGGTGGTTCTTTGCTCCATTATTTCTCTTTTCTTCCAAAAAAATCGTCAAAATTTTTCCTCCAATTCCGTGAACTTTTATTTCTACACAAAAAACAACACCACGGTAGTTCTGCTGAAAACAGCGTCAGTCTAGGTTAGTTCCATTCAAACCATACCAAAACCATATAAAATTTTTGTAAACATGGCATGAATACTTCATAAATTATAAATACGTTGGAGACATAATACTGTGGTAGTAGGAGGGTCATCTCCATGTATCCGGAGTGTAATATATCAGTGGGACCGAAATGATGAATTAGGGTTTTGGACAGATGTGATTTGGGAAAGTGACTAAGGGTTTTTGGATTAATACCACTGAGCACTTTGAGCAACAACCTCATCAATAATACCTCACCCCCTTTTAATAGTATTCGCTTCCCTAAGGGACTCAAAGTGATCTTGGATCACTAAACCAAAAATGTAGAGTCTTGGGTTAGCCAACTTTGTTCTTCACATTTTGAAGGGGTTCCACATCCTCTTGTCCTTGCCATGCCACCATTGGACTTATCTGAAATATTCTGGGAAGAACTATTAGTCCAACAATATTTATGCTGATATTGATTACCAAAACTCCCAAGGGATCAAATCTGCTTTCAAGGTTGCGGATGACACATCCAACAGAGGTGGTTGCGGACAAGTGGCGCTCTTCTCATACCATAGGGCAACTCCTGCTATGCTGCTGCCGGAGACGACTTCACCCGACTAGGAGACTATGCTGAGTCACTAACACAGCCGAAACTTTTCTACCACAAGCCCTTCATCTTCAGGTGTCATGTTCTTGTTTGGAGATGACCCGCGAGCAGCCGAAGCTCGCCACCAACATAGCCTAGCCGCTAGCTTTGGTGCTCTACCATGGCGGCTTACATGTGCCCGGCAAAGAGGTCACGGTGTACACATAGTGACGAACAGGTGCATGGTGAATAGATTCATGGTGAATGGAACACCAGGGTATAGGTCATGTACCATGCTTCCTGGAGCAAATAGCATGGTGGGATCGGAGCTCACTGACGAGGCAGCCTGAGGATGGCCTTCACCTTCACGAAGTACATGTCCTCGGTGAACAGGTCCATGGTGTTCCCATCGTGGTGGACGTGTCTGGTGTCTTGCTTGCCGGAGGAGACGACGTAGTGGAACTAGAGCTTGGGACAATGTAGCCCAAGGCAAGTCTAGCGAATAGGTATCTCCGGCGCACATGTCCATGGTGTTCCGATCATGATGTATAGGTTTGGTGTCTAGCTTCCCGGAGGAGACGGCATGGCGGAACCGGAGCCCGCGAAGATGTAGCCCGAGACAAGCATGATGAATAGGTCAGCAACGTATAGCTCTCTGCATGATCCTTGTCTTGACAGACCACCAAATACAGTATTTAGCTAAGATGAGGCACCCACCATGGCGGACAAGTTCTCAGCGTACAGGTCCCGGTATACAAGTCAATGGCGTCACCGACGTACATGTCACCCTTTGGTGTAGCACCCACACAAGGCGACGTTGCCTCTATGATGTCACCTTACATTGACCCCGTGAGGCGGCACCCTTGTCTTGCCAGACCACTGAATACGGCATCCAGTTGAGACAAGATGACGCAACCACTTGATCATCTCTCCATGAGTTCGCCAGGTGGTGCCCCTGATAAAGCGAACTGCCATAGAATTGACATCCAATCAAGTGAGGCACACCCATCATGGCAGATAGGTCTTTGGTGTACAAGTGTCAGCGTATAGGTCCATGGCATTGCCGGTGTACACGTCACCCTTTGGCGTAGCACCAGCTCAAGGAGATGCGATATCTTTGATGCCACCTTTTCATGACCCTCTGAGGTGGTGCCCTTTGTCTTGGCGAACCGCCAAATAAGTGGCGTCTAGCCGAGACGAGGCGCCAGCCACACCGGTCACGCTGAGGTGAGCGTGTGGCGGTTTAACACCGATGCCAGTCTCCGCCAAAAATACTCTCACGAGGTGTACCCCTTGCATACCCCGACGAGGCTGCTAGGTCGTCAGGAAGTCCAAGCTCATTAGGACCTATGTTCTTCAACCCCAACTACAACTACATCAATGCCGTCAAGATCGACGAGGCGCGATGGCGAGGGTGGGCGTGGCTAGCACAAAAGCCACGTCTTCAGCGACGCGTGTACTGACGAGGACACGGGCTCTGCCGCTGCCCACACACATCACCACCATCATTATGCATGGAGAATGTGAAGTGAAGATTGCGAAGATGACCACACAGCTTAAATCGGAGGTGTCTCATGGAGTAACCCGTGGGAGTAAATAACCGGGAGCCTTTCGAGGCCCCGGGAACCACAAACCGCAATCGCTACAGGCAGGCAGGCAGGCCGCGCTAGTAGGCCACGAAGCACATATGTAAAGGGATCTTGTAATTTTGTTTCTCCAATGAGATGTTAATAAAGTGCATTATTCCCTATGTTTATTTGTGAACTTAGTACACTGGCACACCCACAATGTTTTATTTCCCCTGGAGCGTAGAGACATAATAATATAATAACTCACATTATTTTTCTTATTTCTCATGTCAAACATTGGCACTCGGTGGTTGCGCACTTGCACGAGTGGCTTCTTGGAGTGCACGTTGTGCTTCAAGCGATTATTCCTCATGGTGTTCTTTCTCTTACTGTAGTGCATCGCCGTCTTGGGTTGCTTGATGTTGTGGTTGTCGAGGTTGCTCTTGTTCCATGGCATCTTGTTGTTGTTGACGATGTCGTTCGCACTTTCGAAGTCGGTCTTGCAACCCATTTCCATGGAATGGATTGTGATGGTCATCGTGGCGATGCGAATGAGCTCGAGGAAGACTTGCATTGGAAGAAGAGTCTGAAGAGTGTTGACTTGAGTGGTGCCATCTTGATGATGATGAAGTGGATGTCGCGCGGTTGACGATCATGTGACAAAATTCTTCCATTTGAGTGGATATTTCGGCGTCAATATAGTACAAGTTTCCTGCTTTCGATTATAGGTCAGTGGTGAGTTGCTCGATGCAGTTGCCCAAAGCTTCACTTTCTTGATGTAGAGCTCGTTGAATGCCGAAGAGATGATTTTTGGTGACATAGTTGTGCGCTTCATCTTGATCCTCGAAGAATGGGTTTGCCGAAGTGCTTGGCCTATCCATCATAGTCAAGTGGTGGTGAGTAGGGAAATGAGAGAACAATACCGAAGTTACCTTTCTGAAGATTGAGGATGTATCGAGTATGACTCAATGTAATGCTATAATATTAGAATTGGTATTGGGTTTGTTTCTCACACCTACAGAAGTAAAGGCTATTGGGGAGCTCGGTTAGGATGAGTGGCACAAAATTCAAGCAAATGTTGGGCGACATGTTGATAATGTTGAGGACATTCACGAATCTCAAGCGAGACAAATAGATCAAAACCCTAGGATATCACTTGGAAACACACAAACGAAAGATAAGTGGGGTCCGGGCAACCAAGGAATGAGCTCAAAATGTGTAACTACGGAAAATGCTCTTGTTGCGCGGATGCTAGAGAGACAATAGCTCGATTGCTCAAATGGGCTAGATACGCTTGTGCACCAACCTATGAGAGTAATGTGCCGTCTTTAATCCCAAGTATGTTATGTATGTATGATCCAAATATGATGTAACTATGCAAAATGGCTCGACACTATTGCTTACAAGCCCTTAGTTTCTCCTCTTATTATTAAAAGCTTTTCCTTTCTCTCTTTTTCGACTATGCCAAAATGCTTGATGCGTGACCCAATATATGAGACAAGTATGTAATATATGTTGGGGAACGTAGCATGCAATTTCAAAAAAAATCCTACGATCACGCAAGATCTATCTAGGAGATGCATAGCAACGAGAGGGGGAGAGTGTGTCCACGTATCCTCATAGACCGAAAGTGGAAGCGTTAGCTTAACACGGTTGATGTAGTAGAACATGTTCGCAATCCAACCAATCAAGCACTGAACGTATGGCACCTACGAGTTATGCACACGTTCAGCTCGATGATGTCCCTCAAACTCTTGATCCAGCAAAGTGTCGAGGGAGAGTTTAGTCAGCACGACGGCATGGTGACGGTGATGGTGATGTGATCCGTGCAGGGCTTCGCCTAAGCACTACGACAATATGACCGGAGGAGTAAACTGTGGAGGGGGGCACTGTCGGATTCACGGGTTCCGGCAGACCCTTAAGGTTCGAACACTAGGGTGCGCACGGAGATCACGCCTTCTACCTCACCGTCTCACAAAGATCTAAACTACGGAAAGAAATGCACAAGAGACACAAGGTTTATACTGGTTTGGGCCACCATTGTGGTGTAATACCCTACTCCAGTGTGTGGTGGGTGGATTGCCTCTTGGGGCTGATGATGATGAACAATACAGGGAAGAACAGCCTCGCGAGGGTCTGTTCTTGGCTGGGGAAATGAACTGCTAGGAGGAGTTCAGTCACCCTTCTCTCTCTCTCTCTCTCTCTCTCTCTCTCTCTCTCTCTCTCTCTCTCTCTTCCTCGCCCCCTTTTTTGGATGCCCCTACCCTTGGGGTGGCTAGTCCTATTTATAGGCAAAGGCCCTGGGCCTCTTCCCAAATATTGAGTGGGAAGGGCGCCAACAATGGTGGGCTAATTTCAAGGGGGACAGCAAGTACACTTATCCTGACTAAAGTTGGTCTTCGCCTGCGAAAGACTCTGCGGTGACGCCGTGCTGGGCTCCATGGTGACCTCCGTCTCGTAGTCCTCCTGGTCTTGGTCTCGTTGCACCGGAATGGCAACCTTTGCCTGATGCCTCGGTACTCCGCAGCTGCGCTTGCCACCTTTGCACCAAAGAGGAAAGAAGGACGCTGCGCGCGCTAGCGCCCTCCCGGCACCCTCGATCATCATGGCTTGCATCATGGGCACCTCGCGAGGTACCGCGCCATGATTTCTCTGCCTCCTCGCGAGCCCGCCTGAGGAGGCTGCGCCTGAGGATGCGCCATGCCGTCCGCCCCGCGAGGCTTGGCCCCTCACGAGGGTCTTGAGTCTTGTGTTGATGAAGATGGGCCATGCTGGGCCTCCTTTGAGCCACGCTGCAGGCCGCAGGCAGGCAAGTCTGGGGACCCCCGTTCCCAAAACACCGACAGTAGCCCCCGGGCCCAAGGCGCGCATGGACTTGGCCATGCTGAGAGGCGAAAGGGCAAGGGTGAAGCGTCGCGGCCCTAACAGCCTGCGGCCTTGGGCGCTGCGTGGCGGTTGATCGGACATGGGCGGCACTGTTCCCCCCATGCCCCCTTATTCTGCACCCTGCCAGGCGGACTTGTAGTTGCACACAGCCACTCCCCTTCCCGTTGCTTGAGTGTCGTTTGTTCTTCCTTCCTTCGCACGCCGGCTCCCGCCTCCAATCCGATCTCGAATCTTCCCTCTCCTTCCCATCGCCATGGCTCTGACGAGGAAGGAGGGAGGGGAGAAACCCACGCCTCCGTCTTGTGCGCCGCCATCGATGGTCCCTGCCGCCGGCCAGTCGACCGTACTCAATCAAGAGTGCCTGGGCAGGGACAGCTTGGCCATGGCCACCATCTTCAATGAGTGCAGGAGGACGACGGCCTGGCCCGCGTCCCACT
Source organism: Triticum monococcum (assembly GCA_034509565.1). Classification (NCBI taxonomy): domain Eukaryota; kingdom Viridiplantae; phylum Streptophyta; class Magnoliopsida; order Poales; family Poaceae; genus Triticum; species Triticum monococcum. Next base: position 300,054,780 of record CM067844.1, on the reverse strand, counting down.
TCTCCATCAACAGGATAGCAACCGAGCTCCCATGTTTCACCGACGCCTTGTGGGCGGGTCTGGTTCCCCCCTTCTATGATTTCTTCAATGCCGTGCTCTCCCATTATCAGATCCACATGATGCATCTAAGTCCTGAGTCCATCACCCTCCTTTCGGTCTTCGCCTTCGTTTGCGAAGCCATGGTGGGCATCCCCCCTTAGGTTGCCTTGTTGCACCACTTCTTCTCGCTGCACCTTGTCGACCCTTCCCAACGCTGGGCATGCATGAGCTTTGCAACCGAGCCTGAGACCGAGGCCTCTGGGATTGACTTCGAACTCCCCCTGCCCGCGGTTGGGTTCCGTGAGCGGTGGTTGTATGTGGACGCAGGGGTGCCCAGCCCCCTGCTATTGCAGCCGACCTCGCCTACTGTCCCCAATTCGGGTTGGGGCCAGGAGACGCTCAAGAGCCCCCGGCTCATCTTCGTCTGGACCCGCTTCACGCTCCTGAGGAAGCTCGGCGTGATAGCACCCAAAGTGGTGAAGGAGTTTCTGTTGTGCCGTGTCGCTCCCCTGCAGCGCCACTCTCGCCGGATGTGGGGCTTCCGTGGGCGCAAGGATAACATGAGGCTCCAGGAAGAAGACCTGGCTCCTGCGGTGCTGAAGTCGATGCTCTTGACTTTGGCCGGGGACCCCAACCCCGGGAACGTCCGGCAGGGAGGGGCCTTGCTGTATCTCTGCCAGAGCAGGGCCGACTTCGTGAAGCAGATGCCTGTCTTTGATGAGTGGGGACTGCGCCCAGCCGGCCTCCAGGGACCTCGCGAGAACCCAATGGTGGTGACTACCCTTCCAACCGGCCAAGGCGGCTCCTCCTCAAGTGGCGGAGCAGGGAGGCAGGAGGCGCCGGAGGCCGAGGGGGCTCCTGATGAGATGGCAGCGCCGGGTGATGCTCGCGAGGGGACGGCTCCTGGGAACCGTGCTGCCGCGGCTGAAGGTGGCAAGCAATCGATCCCAGCGCCCGGGGCTGGGGCCTTAGGGGCCTCAGCGAGTCTTCTGGCGAGGTGATGGGCGGCACGCGCCAGGCAGGCATCCCTGACACGGATCACTCTGATGCTCTGTCCTCGCCGCAGGTTGATCCTTGCACTCTTCTCTTGGGCCGCTTCCGCATGGACTTTCAGGCCCTCCGGAGGAAAAGGGAGGCCCTGGGTGATGACTTCCCTTGTCGCGTGCTGAAGCGCAGTGTCACACCCTAGCTAGTCCATGCATTAGAGTGTGCATCATGTTTACTTTCATCAGAAACTTGATATGGGGAAGGCAGAACCCCCAGCACCCCCCCCCCCTGAAATCAACTAGGGTTTACTAAAAATAATTTCAATGAACCTGAAATGCCCTTCTAAAATGTTCACCCTCTTTGCCTTGGGTTAGAACCCTTGGGAAAATAGGTGCACATTTTTCTAGGACAATAGAAGGTCACTGATTTAATTCATAAATATTTGAATTTGGGCATTTAAATGCTATTAAATAATTCAAGTGCTCAAATAATTCTGGAAATAATTGTTTGCTGTTAGGAATAATCCCAATAGAGCCCACAATTATTTTCAGGATTTTAGAAAGTGCCTAGGTATTTTAATTAAAGCCCTAAAGCTACAGAATATCAGAAAAAGAAAACAAAAATAAAAAAAGGGGGAAAGAAGCCCACCTGGGCCTTACCTGGCTCGGCCCAGCTGACTGGCCAGCGCCAGTCACCCCCTACCTCGCGCCAGGAGGCAGGGGCGCGTGCTCGCCGCGCGCCGGCCACGCGCCGGCCACCTCCTGCTTCTGCCGACGCCAGGAGGCGCCTAGAGACGCCACGAGACCCCCTCGATCCTCTCCCGTCCTCTCTCACTCTCCCCCTCGTCTCCCTCATCCTCTCCCATGATGGCCGAGCGCGCCCCTCGCCACCGATCGCCGTAGCCATCGCCAGAGACCTCCCCTCGCCCCTCCGACGAGTCCATAAGATTCGCCTCGGCTCCCTCGTCCTCCCCACCGAGCCACGCTTCGCCGGAAGCCCTGCAACACCGCCTTCGCCCTCGTCTTCAACCTCGGGCATCCGAGATCATCGGCGACCTCACCTCTTCTCTAGCCCGTCCCCGAGCCCGCTGAGGCCACCGCTGCACTCCCCGTGAGCCTCTCTCTCGATCCCCACCTTCCCCTTGCTCGTTTGCACCCTGTAGCTCCGATTTCCACTGCGGCCGAAGCTCGCCGGCGCCGTGCCTCGTCGCCGTCATGGCCAGGACCACCGTGGCTTGAAGCCAGGCACACCACCGTGATCAGCGCAGCCCCAGGGACCCGTTGCCACCACCAGTTCTTCCTCCCGTGCACCGTAGCCTCGAATCCGACCTCGCCCGAACTCCGGCGACCGCCAAGCTCGTCGCCGGTGTCGTTTCCGGCCACCCCGAGCCCAGCTATCACCACCAAACGATGCGGCTCGCTCCCCGCATCGCGTAGCACATCTCCGCCGTCGTTTTGGTCGCCTGAGGGCGTTTTCCGAAGCCCTCCGCCGTCTCGGGCCTCGCCGGCGGCTCAACGCCGGCGAGTTGACCCAGTTTGACCCCTGGGTGGGCCCAGGTAGACCCCCCTGAGTCTATGACAGGTGGGGCCAGTCTGTTAATTAAATTAGGATTTGTTTTAATTAATTTCTACTTAATCAGTCACTGACTAGTGGGCCCTGCCCAGTAATTAGGCTAATTAAATGTAGTTAGTGCACTAAGAGGCTGACAAAAGGGCCCCACCAGTCAGGTTTGACCTGGGCTGGCGCCTTTGACCTACTGACATCACCTTGACGCATTGCTGACGCAGTAATTGATTTTCTGGCTTTATTCTTATTCAGGAAATTCCAGAAAATAGTTCAAACTTCAAAAATTCATAGAAATTCAACCGTAACTACAAATGAGATAAATTATATATGAAAAATTATCAGAAAAATTCAATCTATCCATCTGTAATGGTTTCATGCATGAGAAAACAAGTTTACCTTGCTGTTTAAGAAGAATAAGAAAATTCCCTATAAATGCCATATTTAATGAGCTAATATTTGAATCTTGGATTCAAATGAGTTCATCCCTTTCTGTTTTAGCTTGCATTAGGCCAAACACATTCATATTTCCATGTCATAGCATGCATCATATTGTTGCATATCGTCATGTGTTGATTGTGCTCGGTTGTGTTCTTCGTGGTAGGTTCTGCCTCCGAGGATATTCACGAGTATCCAACTGAAGGGCAGTATCCCACTACCACTCCATCAGGCAAGCAACCATTGATCATTCCGATACAAACCCATGTTCTCGCCCCTTCTCTTGTTTACTGCATTAAGACAACGCGATTCAAACTGCTGTGTGCTACGGTAGTTGAACCCTTATCCTCTGCATGACCTGTCATTGCCACAGTAACTAGATGAAACCCACTAGCATGTGTAGGAGTTGATTGAGCCATGTTTTGTGATTCCTACATTGCTATGCCTGCTATGCTTAGAGTTGTGTCAGGTTTGGTTCATCTGGGTGATGGGCTAGAGTGAAATGCTTATGTTGGTAATATGAGGGATGTGTTGAACATGATTTGGTAAAGGTATCGATGAGAGGCCATGTAGGAGTACATGGTGGGTTGTTTCATTGAGGCCGTCCCTAAGAAGTGAGATCTGTATGTGTGATTTAAGATTCAGCTACTACCGTGCATTGGGATACTTAATTGACCCTCTCGGCTTCTTAGCCACCCTAGTACTCTGTCCAGGAGTTGCAATTAGTTTCTGGTGTTGTAGGATATGTGTTGGCAGCCGTGCGTAGCGCTGACCCTAGGGGTGGGCTATGTTGCGGTAGATACACCATGGCACGGTGTACCGAGTCACCCGTTTGGTGTCTCGGGAACCCTGTTCACATCGTTCGGGGCCGTTAGTGGAAACCTCGGCCGGACTCCCTGCGGATGGAACCTGGATAGGCGATAAACCTGGACTAGAGACTTAGGTGTTTAGGTAGGCCGTGGCCGACACCCTCGTTGGGCTTCCGCTTGAAGGTTGCCGAGTACATGTCGTGTAGACGGGGTAGCGGTGAAAGCGTGTATGACGAAGTACACCCCTGCAGGGTATAAAACTATTCGAATAGACGCGTCCGCGGTAAAGGACTACTTGGTTGCCTATACAGTTCATAGACAAGTTAATGGATACTACTAAAAGACTCAAGATAAGTGTGAGTACCGAGGATGGCCCTCTCGCAGGATAACGAGGGAGGATCCCCGGTGGAGTATTGTGTTGGTGAGTAGTGGACTCATGTGCGAAAACTATTTTACTAGAGAGGTTCCGTAGGATAGCTTAGCCAAGAGTCAAAGCTGGCTTGCTGCATAACCCCACCACCTTCCTGAGAATGAGCATGTATAGTAGGTTCTGATGTAAGACTTGCTGAGTACCTTTGTACTCATGTTTGCTTATTTATTGTTTTCAGACGACAACACTGCCCCCTCCGATGGATTTTATGTAGACCTTGACGTCGACGAGTGACTAGCCACCCAGGTGGTGATCCCGGCCATGGAGGGCCCTATGTAGATAGACAGGCTTTGAGACGCCTTCTTTCTTTTTAGAGTCTGTAGTCAGACTAGTTGCTTCCGCATGTGCCTGTATGATTGTATGACTTGAGTGTCGGGTCATGTGACCCCTATCTGTATGAACATGTTATGTATGGCTCCCTGGAGCCTTTAAATAAAGTACTTGAGTTGTAGAGTTTTGTTGTGATGCCATGTTGTATGTACTCATATCGGCCATATTGTGTGTATGATTGAAATGCTTGGTATGAGTGGGATCCGACAATCTAGTTGTTTATCCTTTGCAGCCTTTCTTATGGGGAAATGTGGTCTAGTGTCACTCGAGCCATAGTAGTCTGCTACAGCCCAGTTCACCGGAGTCCTGCTAGCCCAGCACTACTGTTCAGGACACTTGACTGGCCGGCATGTGTTTCACCTCGTCCCCATGTCTGTCCCTTCGTGGAAATGTCACGCGGTGAGTTCCGGAGTCCTGCCTAGCCTGCTACAGCCCGGAATCCCCGGAGTCCTGTTAGCCCAGTGCTACAGACCGGAATCACTCGTTGATGACCGACATGTTCGATGTGATTCATGTATGCCTGTCTCCATAGGTCTGTGCCGCTTTGGGTTCAAGACTAGCCATGTCGGCCTGGGTTCTCGGTCATATGGATGCTAGCGACATTGTCATATACGTGAGCCAAAAGGCGCAAACGGTCCCGGGCCATGGTAAGGCGACACCCGTGGGATACCATGCGTGAGGCCGCAAAGTGATATGAGGTGTTACCGGCTAGATCGATGTGGCTTGGAATCGGGGGTCCTGACAGCGTTGGCATCAGAGCCGGACTGCCTGTAGGTTCGTTGAGCCAAACTGGTCGATGTTGAGTCTAGAAATGCTTTAGTTATATGTAAGGGAATTGATTGTGGGAGGGAACGTAAGGTTCTTTTACTCCTTTACCCTATGCCTCTGATCTAAGTCATTCTCTTCTCATTCAACGTGGGTTAAGGACTTGGCTCTCTTCTTCTATCAGGTTCACGTGTTACTAATCCGTAGTAGCTTATAGGATTATTGCTATGAGTCCCAGTCCAATTTCTACTATTTTATTATGTTACTATTTGAAGCAGAACCTTGATATGATGTTGTTGAGCTGTATTGTGAACTGTTGTGGCTGTCTCAAATCTTTTTCTGAGCATTTACAGCCGTTATGTTGTCCAATTTTCCCTAGGAATTCTGATGTTTCTTTTTTCTTGTGGTTGTGCTTTCAGATGGCCAACCGTCCTCAAAACCAAGTGGTTCGCCTGACCAGGTGCCTCAACGTGCCCGGTCATACTGCTATGTTAGTCCGGGTCATGATCGAGACAGGATACCGTTGGTATCCCGAATACACTGTCGAAGAGCAGTTCCGTGACTTTAATCAAAGCCAGTATTTCTGCACCGTCAGGATATTTCCTTCCTATCCTGGATCTACCGAGCCCCTTCACTGTTCCTATGGACTCGGGGTTACCGCTGAGATGGCTGTGCAGGATGCTGCCTACTCCATGATGACCATCTTGCGAGTCCGGACTAGCCTGCTTCGGAACACTGACTTCCGTTACATGCCAGCTTCACTTCCGGGAGCGCAAGGGTATCTTCAGGCTATCTATGCTGACTCCACTCAGGAGGACTCATTAACTCGTACCACCGCTGAGATGCTCGAAGATAAGGACCGAGAGAATCGGGCCTTGAGGCTGGAGCTTTTTAATACTCGTGCTGATCATTGGGCCACATTGACTCGGTTTGCACCCGCGGTGCAAGCTGGATGTATGGATACAAGGGATCTGTATCCTGTGAGATCAGATCTACCAGACATGGTGGATTGGCGTGATGTGGGAGGCATCACCCCACCCCGTGGTCCCTGCAGGCCACCGTTTGTTGGTCCAAGACCTCATCCTAGGCCCTATGGTCCACAGACTCCTCAGGACCGTCTGTTTCCGGATGATCACGTTGAACTTCCAGGCTATGGAGGTGACCTCTATGAGGACTACTACGGAGCTGTCTGAGTTAGTAGTAGTACCACTAGTATTGTAGTAGTTGTATCTCCACTGTCCTGCGTGACTTATGGAATATGACTTTGCGTGTAATCGATTCCGGAGGTGTAGACAAATAATGTATAGGAACTTGGAATGCCTCCGATGAGATGTAACGTCTCTCATCATAGTTGTACTGTAGCCTAGGCTTGTACTAAACTATGTATGATGTGGATGACCGTTGGTATGTATGTGGCAGTTTTATATTACCATGACATACGGATGGGCATCTCTGCATTCCGTGTTATCCATTACATTCTGCACTTCCTTGCTAAGTTTGAGCCATCCTTGTCTAAACCGTTGTCTTGTTTTCTCCTAGGATGGTCAACACCCGCGGCAACCCTGCTGTCCCGGAGCAGGGGGAAGCCAGTGCAGCTAGAGGTGAAAATCTGCCTCACCCGCCTTCTCTGGCCGAAGTGATGCTGGAGGCGGAAAGAAACAAGCGTGAGACCAACCGCCTGCTGGAGCGGATTGAGCAGAACACTGCACGTCACCCATGAAATGACTTGGTGTCAATCAATGACTTTATCAAGCTGTACCCACCAAAGTTTACCATTCCGTCGAGCCCCTCGACGCGGATGATTGGCTTCGCAGCATTACCCACAAGCTACGTTCTGCCAACGTAGCCGAAGCCGACAAGGTTACCTATGCTGCCTATCATCTCGAAGGCCCTGCTAGCCATTGGTGGGAAAACTACGAAGCTATGCGCCCGGTCGGTCAAATCACTACCTGGGCTGAGTTCAGTGAGGCTTTCCGTGAGCATCACATTCCGGAAGGTCTCATGGATCGCAAGAGGGAGTTGTTCTGCAACTTCACCCAAGGAAGGCTGACTGTGGATGCATATAGTCGTGAATTTGGGAACCTGGCACGCTATGCTCCTGAAGAGGTTTCTACTGACGCCAAGAAGCAGGCAAGGTTCCGCAAGGGACTTAGCCTTGAGCTTCGCCGCGATCTCCGTCTACACGAGTGCACATCCTTTCAGAAGTTGGTCAATAAAGCTATCAGTGCTGAGACAGGCCAGACTGATTATGACGCTTCACGCAAGCACTCCCGTGATTTTGGGTCTTCATCCGGCTCTGGAGCTCAGAAGCGCCGGGTGTGGATTCCAAGCACGGCATTGCCACCCAGATTCATCCCGAGGCCATCCTTTGAGGCGCCTCGTCCCAACCAGCAATTCGCACCGCCCAAGCCCTATGGTGGCCCCGCTGCTAATGCTGCTCCACGCCCCACTATGGTAACATGCTTCAAGTGTGGAGAGCCGGGTCACTATAGTCGAGAGTGTCCCCAGAACAACCCCAATCAAGCTGGAAAGTCCGTTGGCCGTGGTAAGCCCGCGGGAAAGACTTTCTACGCCAAGCCGGCCACCACTGCATGTGGCCATGTCAATTATGTTTTAGCCGAGGAGGCTCATGAGGATCCCAACGTCGTCCTTGGTACGCTCCTTGTTAACTGCCATCCGGCATCTGTTCTTTTCGATACTGGAGCATCTCATTCATTCATATTCGAGAATTATGCTCGGTTGCATAACACGACATTCTGTGACATGCCCACTTCCATGGTAATTCAAACTCCGGGTTCCAAATGGCAAACTTCTAGGGTAAGCCATGGGAACGAAATTCTTGTCGATAGACTTGTCTTCCTTGCATCTTTAATAGCTCTCAAGTCCTCCGACATAAACATCATCTTGGGTATGGACTGGATGTCATCTCATTATGCCAAGATCGATTGTGCCACTAGAACTGTTCAACTCACTCACCCCTCGGGCAAGACAGTTAATGTCTTAACTCGAGTGGCCAAGTGCCAACTTTACTCCCTAAATGCCAACCCTCTTCCAGCCCTTGAGGACGTTCCGGTAGTCCGAGACTTTCCGGATGTGTTTCTAGAAGAACTGCCAGGTGTTCCACCTGACAGGGATGTCGAGTTTGTGATAGACCTTGTTCCAGGAACCGTTCCAATTTCTAGAAGACCCTACAAGATGGCACCCTTAGAACTAGCCGAGCTTAAGAACCAACTCGATGAGTCCCTAAACAAGGAGTTCATCCATCCTAGTTCCTCTCCTTGGGCTTGCCCCGTCCTCTTCGTCAAGAAGAAGGATGGAACAGATCGAATGGTCGTAGATTACCGACCCGTCAACTTGGTCACCATCAAGAACAAATACCCGCTTCCCAGGATCAACGACCTGTATGATCAGCTCGCTGGATCCTCAGTCTTCTCCAAGATGGATTTGAGGTTGGGCTACCATCAAATCAAAATCAAAAACGGGGACATTCCCAAAACGGCCTTTGTTACTCGTTATGGCCAATACGAGTACACCGTTATGTCCTTCGGTTTAACCAATGCCCCGGCCACCTTCTCCCGGTTAATGAACTCGGTTTTCATGGAGTACTTGGACAAATTCGTCGTAGTATACCTCGATGATATACTCATCTACTCCAAGAATGAAGAGGAACGTGCCAAACATCTAAGGCTGGTATTGATGAAACTTTGAGAGCATCGCCTTTATGCCAAATTCTCCAAGTGTGAATTTTGGTTGTCAGAAGTGACCTATCTAGGCCATGTAATCTCTGGTAAGGGTATTGCTGTCAATCCTGAGCGAGTTCAAGCCGTCCTTGATTGGACTCCACCTGAAATGGTCAAGCAAGTTCGGAGTTTCCTTGGCCTAGCGAGCTATTGCCGCCGCTTCGTCGAGAACTTCTCCAAGGTTGCTAAACCTCTAACTGAACTCCTCAAGAAAGATAAAAAGTTTGAGTGGACTCCACAGTGCGAGTTCAGTTTTCAGGAACTGAAAAGACGCCTGACATCTGCTCCCGTACTGGTACCATCAGATTTCTTCAAGGACTTTATTATCTATTGCGACGCCTCGCGACAAGGACTAGGTTGCATACTCATGCAAGATCGTCAGGTAATTGCCTATGCCTCACGGCAATTACACCCACATGAGGAAAATTATCCCACACATGATCTAGAGCTTGCAGCCGTAGTCCATGCACTTAAAACCTGGCGACATTACCTTCTCGGTAATCGTTGCAAGATCTTCACCGATCACCAAAGTATGAAATATATCTTCACCCAACCAGATTTGAATCTCAGGCAAAGACGTTGGGTCGAGTTGATCTTGGATTACGACTTAGGAATAACTTACACCCCGGGCAAAGCCAATGTCATGGCTGATGCACTAAGTCATAAGTCCTATTGTAACAATCTGATGTTACAACAAAGTCAACCACTTCTCCATGAGGAATTTCGTAAGCTAAATCTTCACATTATTCCTCAAGGGTTCCTTTCCACCCTGGTGGCGAAACCTACCCTTATGGATCAAATCATAACCGCTCAGCGGTATGACAAGGGCATATCCCGGATTAAGGAAAACATCCTTAGCGGAGTTGCTAAATGTTTCTCCATGGATGAGCAAGGTCCTGTCTTCTTCGAGAACCATCTGGTGGTTCCCAAGAAACAACATCTACGCCAGATGATCCTTAAGGAAGCTCATGAATCCCCTCTCACCATTCATCCCGGTAGTACTAAAATGTATCAAGACCTACGCCAGAGGTTTTGGTGGACTAGGATGAAGAGACAAATCGCTCAATACATTGCTAATGGCGACGTTTGTCGTCGTGTTAAAGCATAGCATCAACGGCCTGCTGGCACCCTTCAACCTTTGGCTATTCCTGAGTGGAAATGGGATAAAATCAGTATGGATTTCATCACTGGGTTTCCCAGGACCAAGAGAGGGAATAATGCCATCTTCGTTGTGATCGACCGACTTTCCTAAGTAGCCCACTTTCTACCTGTTCGTGAGAGTATCACCGCTACCCAGCTAGCTAACTTATACATCTCCTGAATAGTGTCTCTTCATGGTGTCCCATTGGAAATTAACTCAGACCGTGGGAGTCTCTTCACCTCTCGATTTTGGGAAAGTTTCCAAAATGCTATGGGAACTCATCTCTCCTTTAGCACCGCCTTCCATCCTCAATCAAGTGGTCAAGTAGAGCGAGTCAATCAAATTCTGGACGATATGCTCCGAGCTTCTGTTATCTCGTTCGGAATGAGTTGGGAGAAATGCCTTCCATTCGCGGAGTTTGCTTATAACAATAGTTATCAAGCTAGTTTGGGCAAAGCTCCCTTCGAAGTTCTCTATGGACGAAAATGTCGAACGCCTCTTAACTGGTCAGAAACCGGGGAAAGACAACTCTTTGGCCCAGATATGATTCAGGAAGCAGAAGAGCAGGTTCGCGTTATTCGTGAGAAATTGAAAACAGCCCAATCTCGCCAAAAGAGTCAATATGATCGTAAACATAAGCCTATGACCTTTGAAGTTGACGAGAAGGCTTACCTTCAGGTTACCCCGTTAAAGGGAACCCATCACTTCGGTATCAAAGGCAAATTGGCTCCTTGTTACATTGGACCCTTTCGCATTCTTGCCAAACGAGGAGAAGTTGCCTACCAATTGGAACTACCTCCGCATCTCTCCAGAGTTCACGATGTCTTCCACGTTTCGCAACTCAGGCGTTGCTTCGCGGATCCTATCCGTGGAGTGGACCACGAAACGCTTGATTTACAAGATAACCTTTCTTATCGGGAATACCCCGTTCATATCCTTGATCAAGCCGAGCGTACCACTCGACGTCATAATATCAAGTTTCTCAAGGTTCAATGGTCACACCATTCCGAGGAAGAAGCCACTTGGGAAAGGGAGGATCGTCTTCGACTCGAGTACCCCACCTTCTTTCCAGATGATCCTAAATCTCGGGACGAGATTCTATTGAGTGGGGGTGAGTTGTCACACCCTAGCTAGTCCATGCATTAGAGTGTGCATCATGTTTACTTTCATCAGAAACTTGAAATGGGGAAGGCAGAACCCCTAGCAACCCCCCCCCCTGAAATCAACTAGGGTTTACTAAAAATAATTTCAATGAACCTGAAATGCCCTTCTAAAATGTTCACCCTCTTTGCCTTGGGTTAGAACCCTTGGGAAAATAGGTGCACATTTTTCTAGGACAATAGAAGGTCACTGATTTAATTCATAAATATTTGAATTTGGGCATTTAAATGCTATTAAATAATTCAAGTGCTCAAATAATTCTGGAAATAATTGTTTGCTGTTAGGAATAATCCCAATAGAGCCCACAATTATTTTCAGGATTTTAGAAAGTGCCTAGGTATTTTAATTAAAGCCCTAAAGCTACAGAATATCAGAAAAAGAAAACAAAAATCAGAAAAGGGGGAAAGAAGCCCACCTGGGCCTTACCTGGCTCGGCCCAGCCGACTGGCCAGCGCCAGTCACCCCCTACCTCGCGCCAGGAGGCAGGGGCGCGTGCTCGCCGCGCGCCGGCCACCTCCTGCTTCTGCCGACACCGGGAGGCGCCTAGAGACGCCACGAGACCCCCTCGATCCTCTCCCGTCCTCTCTCACTCTCCCCCTCGTCTCCCTCATCCTCTCCCACGATGGCCGAGCGCGCCCCTCGCCGCCTATCGTCGTAGCCGTCGCCAGAGACCTCCCCTCGGCCCTCCGACGAGTCCATAAGCTTCGCCTCGGCTCCCTCGTCCTCCCCACCGAGCCACGCTTCGCCGGAAGCCCTGCAACGCCGCCTTCGCCCTCGTCTTCAACCTCGGACATCCGACATCGCCGGCGACCTCACCTCTTCTCCAGCCCGTCCCCGAGCCCGCTGAGGCCACCGCTGCACTCCCCATGAGCCTCTCTCTCGATCCCCACCTTCCCCTTGCTCGTTTGCACCCTGTAGCTCCGATTTCCACCGCGGCCGAAGCTCGCCGGCGCCGTGCCTCATCGCCGTCGTGGCCAGGACCACCGTGGCTTGAAGCCAGGCACACCACCGTGATCAGCGCAGCCCCAGGAACCCGTTGCCACCACCAGTTCTTCCTCCCGTGCACCGTAGCCTCGAATCCGACCTAGCCCGAACTCCGGCGACCGCCAAGCTCGTCGCCGGCGTCGTTTCCGGCCACCCCGAGCCCAACTATCACCACCAAACAATGCGGCTCGCTCCCCGCATCGCGTAGCACATCTCCGCCATCATTTTAGTCGCCTGAGGGCGTTTTCCGAAGCCCTCCGTCGTCTCGGTCCTCGCCGGTGGCTCAACGCCGGCGAGTTGACCCAGTTTGACCCCTAGGTGGGCCCAGGTAGACCCCCCTGAGTCTATGACAGGTGGGGCCGGTCTGTTAACTAAATTAGGATTAGTTTTAATTAATTTCTACTTAATCAGTCACTGATTAGTGGGCCCTGCCCAGTAATTAGGCTAATTAAACGTAGTTAGTGCACTGAGAGGCTAACAGAAGGGCCCCACCAGTCAGGTTTGACCTGGGCTGGCGCCTTTGACCTGCTGACGTCACCCTGACGCATTGCTGACGTAGTAATTGATTTTCTGGCTTTATTCTTATTCAGGAAATTCCAGAAAATAGTTCAAACTTCAAAAATTCATAGAAATTCAACCATAACTCCAAATGAGATAAATTATATATGAAAAATTATCAGAAAAATTCAATCTATCCATCTGTAATGGTTTCGTGCATGAAAAAACAAGTTTACCTTGCTGTTTAAGCAGAATAAGAAAATGCCCTATAAATGCCATATTTAATGAGCTAATATTTGAATCTTGGATTCAAATGAGTTCATCCCTTTCTGTTTTAGCTTGCATTAGGCCAAACACATTCATATTGCCATGTCATAGCATGCATCATATTGTTGCATATCGTCATGTGTTGATTGTGCTCGGTTGTGTTCTTCGTGGTAGGTTCTGCCTCCGAGGATATTCACGAGTATCCAACTGAAGGGCAGTATCCCACTACCACTCCATCAGGCAAGCAACCATTGATCATTCCGATACAAACCCATGTTCTCACCTCTTCTCTTGTTTACTGCATTAAGACAACGCGATTCAAACTACTGTGTGCTACGGTAGTTGAACCCTTATCCTCTGCATGACCTGTCATTGCCACAGTAACTAGATGAAACCCACTAGCATGTGTAGGAGTTGATTGAGCCATGTTTTGTGATTCCTACATTGCTATGCCTGCTATGCTTAGAGTTGTGTCAGGTTTGGTTCATCTGGGTGATGGGCTGGAGTGAAATGCTTATGTTGGTAATATGAGGGATGTGTTGAACATGATTTGGTAAAGGTATCGATGAGAGGCCATGTAGGAGTACATGGTGGGTTGTTTCATTGAGGCCGTCCCTAAGAACTGAGATCTGTATGTGTGATTTAAGATTCAGCTACTACCATGCATTGGGATACTTAATTGACCCTCCCGGCTTCTTAGCCACCCTAGTACTCTGTCCAGGAGTTGCAATTAGTTTCTGGTGTTGTAGGATATGTGTTGGCGGCCGTGCGTAGCGCTGACCCTAGGGGTGGGCTATGTTGCGGTAGATACACTGTGGCACGATGTACCGAGTCACCCGTTTGGTGTCTCGGGAACCCTGTTCACATCGTTCGGGGCCGTAAGTGGAAACCTCGGCCGGACTCCCTGCGGATGGAACCTGGATAGGCGATAAACCTGGACTAGAGACTTAGGTGTTTAGGTAGGCCGTGGCCGACACCCTCGCTGGGCTTCCGCTTGAAGGTTGCCGAGTACATGTCATGTAGATGGCGGTAAGCGGTGAAAGCATGTATGACGAAGTACACCCCTGCAGGGTATAAAACTATTCGAATAGCCGCGTCCGCGGTAAAGGACTACTTGGTTGCCTATACAGTTCATAGACAAGTTAATGGATACTACTAAAAGACTCAAGATAAGTGTGAGTACCGAGGATGGCCCTCTCGCAGGATAACGAGGGAGGATCCCCGGTGGAGTATTGTGTTGGTGAGTAGTGGACTCGTGTGCGAAAACTATTTTACTAGAGAGGTTCCGTAGGATAGCTTAGCCAAGAGTCAAAGCTGGCTTGCTGCATAACCCCACCACCTTCCTGAGAATGAGCATGTATAGTAGGTTCTGATGTAAGACTTGCTGAGTACCTTTGTACTCATGTTTGCTTATTTATTTTTTTCAGACGACAACACTGCCCCCTCCGATGGATTTTATGTAGACCTTGACGTCGACGAGTGACTAGCCACCCAGGTGGTGATCCCGGCCATGGAGGGCCCTATGTAGATAGATAGGCTTTGAGACGCCTTCTTTCTTTTTAGAGTCTGTACTCAGACTAGTTGCTTCCGCATGTGCCTGTATGATTGTATGACTTGAGTGTCGGGTCATGTGACCCCTATCTGTATGAACATGTTATGTATGGCTCCCTGGAGCCTTTAAATAAAGTACTTGAGTTGTAGAGTTTTGTTGTGATGCCATGTTGTATGTACTCATATCGGGCATATTGTGTGTATGATTGAAATGCTTGGTATGAGTGGGATCCGACAATCTAGTTGTTTATCCTTCGCAACCTTTCTTATGGGGAAATGTGGTCTAGTGTTACTCGAGCCATAGTAGTCCGCTACAGCCCGGTTCACCGGAGTCCTGCTAGCCCAGCACTACTATTCAGGACACTTGACTGGCCGGCATGTGTTTCACCTCGTCCCTATGTCTGTCCCTTCGGGGAAATGTCACGCGGTGACTTCCGG
This sequence comes from Triticum monococcum, assembly GCA_034509565.1. Lineage (NCBI taxonomy): Eukaryota > Viridiplantae > Streptophyta > Magnoliopsida > Poales > Poaceae > Triticum > Triticum monococcum. Next base: position 300,039,639 of record CM067844.1, on the reverse strand, counting down.
AGTCCTGCCTAGCCTGCTACAGCCCGGAATCCCCGGAGTCCTGTTAGCCCAGTGCTACAGCCCGGAATCACTCGTTGATGACCGACATGTTCCATGCGATTCATGTATGCCTGTCTCCATAGGCCTGTGCCGCTTTGGGTTCACGACTAGCCATGTCGGCCCGGGTTCTCGGTCATATGGATGCTAGCAACATTGTCATATACGTGAGCCAAAAGGCGCAAACGGTCCCGGGCCATGGTAAGGCGACACCCGTGGGATACCATGCGTGAGGCCGCAAAGTGATATGAGGTGTTACCGGCTAGATCGATGTGGCTTGGAATCGGGGTCCTGACACGCAGGAAGTACTTCGCCACTGACGAGTAAGTCTTCTTCCTCTCTGTCTCCTGAACCTCTTGTTGCTTTTACTGATCCTTGCTCCGCAGGCCTCTTCCGGCCGAGTTCGCGGAGGTAACAGAGGTGCCGCCTCCCTTGGCTTTGCCCCCTCTGCCGTCCTCAAATACTCTGAGCAGCTCTGCCCTCGTGGTGAGGGCGTCTGAAGGGGTAGACCATCCCGAGGTGCACCGCGGCCCTTCATTCCCCCTGATTTTCCTTCGTGGGCCCTCTCGGGGAATAGCCAGTCTGCCATGGGCTTCTCGTCTGGTCGGGGACTGCGACTGGTTGAGGCGCCTCCCGCGCCCTTCATCTGGAGACGGGCTGGCCCTCGGCCGGGCTTTTGGTGCGACGCGCCCGGCCATCGCGATGGCGCCAGCCCCCTGCCCGGAGGAGGAACGATGATTCGCGGCCCCCGGCGCTTGCTTGGGGCGGATGATGGTGTTGAAGACGTGCTTGAGCGCGCCGGGGAGCGCCGCGCTCGCTGCCAAGGGTTCTTCGATGAGCGACCGACGTGGTGAACTTGCTTGGGGAGGAGCTTGCTAACGAAGACGCGCGCCTTGAGGCCGAGGGCCTGCGCCTGGCTGCAGGGGGCGCGAGCTGGAGGCCGCCATTGCCCTCGCGCGTCATCAGCGCGATCTTGACGATGAAGAGGCGAAGGCGTCGCTGGAGGCCTCTCAATTGGCCCGATCCCAGGCCACCGAGGAGGCCCGGAGAGCTGACCGATTGCGAGAGGCAGCGGAGGAGCGGGCTCGCGAGCTCCTGGCCCGGTGCCACTCACTGGAGGAGCAAGTGGAGCTACGTGAGCTGGCCCTTGCGTCGATGCGGGTGGCCTCTGGCGACCCAGTCGAGCTCCAGAGGTGCGAAGAAGCATTGACACTGGAAGCCGCTGAACGCACTCGTGAGTACGAGCGGCTGGAGACGAGGGAGCGTCTAGTGACGCAGGCAGAAGACGATGTCGCTGCGCGGGAAGCGCGTGTCCTGCAGGAGGTTTGTCGTCGGGTGACGACGTCGCGCCAAGGCCTCGAGCGTGAGTTCGAGGGGAAGCTCGGGATGATCCGGGTTGAAGCCAAGGGCAGAACCGCAGCCCTGAGGGCCCAATGGGATGAGGCGACGCGGCTGGTCGACGCCTCCCGGGCCGCCCTTGATGCAGCGCAAAAGGAGCTGGCCACCTCCCAGGCCGAGGTGCTCCGTCTTCGCCAGCGGATGGAAGAGGTTGAGGCCATTGAGCGTCAGAATGCCGATGAAATACGCCAGCGGTGAGTCCTGGAGCACGCGCACGGCCCCATGCTCACAACGCTCAGGGTGAGGGCTAATGCAGCCCTGGGCAACATCTGTGAAGCAGCCGTCGGCGAGCCGCACACGATTAACTATGCTGGCAACCTGCAGTTCTTCACCACTGTGGTAACGCAGCTGGAGGCTCGGTCGGTCAGGGCCGACAGGTTGGTGGAGGAGAGGAGCCACGCCCTGCTCGGGCGCGCCTTTTCCCGTGTCTTCAGCCATCTCCGGAACATGGATCCCCACTTCGACTTTGACGCCGCCATCGCCCCAGTTCCCCAGGCCATTCGAGGCGACCTGGCAGATTGGGTGGAGAACAATGTGGATGCTCTCGTCCGAGCCTTCACTTCGGATGACGACGACGTGGTCGTGGCTGCCGACGAAGGCAGTGTGGTGGATGGCCCCGACGCCGCTGGTGGTGGCACAGACAACGAGGGCGAATTCAGTGATGCCAGCGACAGCTCGGGAGGCGCCCCCGAGGATGCATTGGGGGATTTGTCAGACTAACCATGTACTTCTCCTATCTTTTACCCTGCATGAATAGAACTCAGGTGTTTGGCCTGATGGTCGTGAGAGCATTTTGGGAGGGGAAGCCCCTCATATAAAAACTTGTGTCCATCATATCAGTAGTAGTCAAATTGCGCGCGTGCCTGACGGTGGGCTGGATTACCTTTGCCCCACGCTGGCCCCGAGGCGGCCTGCAGGAGGGCGCGACGCCTTGGGTGCTCCCTAGTTGGGTCCTCAGGATGTGAGATCGTTGCTGATGAAAAACTTCACAGGCGTTGGCCTTCTTCACAGGCTCTGGGCCTTCTCCCGAGCGTAATGACTTCACAGGCATTCGCCTTCTTCACAAGCTCCGGGCCTTTTCCTAATGCAGTGACTTCACAGGCACTTGCCTTGCTTCACAGGCTCTGGGCCTTTTCCAGAACGCGATAGCTTCACAGGCACTTGCCTTGCTTCACAGGCTCCGGGCCTTTTCCTAAACGCAAGAGCTTCACAGGCACTCGCCTTGCTTCACAGGCTCCGGGCCTTTTCCAGAACGCGATAGCTTCACAGGCACTCGCCTTGCTTCACAGGCTCCGGGCCTTTTCCTAAACGCAAGAGCTTCACAAGCACTCGCCTTGCTTCACAGGCTCTGGGCCTTTTCAGAACGCGAGGGCTTCACAGGCACTCGCCTTGCTTCACGGGCTCTGGGCCTTTTCAGAACGGGGCAACCTCCGCAGGCACCCGAAGATCCTCCCGAGAGGGAGCAACAGCAGCAATTCAGGTCGCGCACGAGCCAGGCCTGACCGGACTCGCGAGGGGCTCGCGAGGGGAGGCAGTTGTGGCGAAGCGGTAACCAGAACACGAGAAACGGCTCGAGCGAGAATAAGCACCCCTTCCCCGAACACACGCAAATCTCAAATTCAAATCCAACTTAAATCCAGCGAGGGGAAAGCTACAGCCAAAGGGAAAGGCAACGAAAAGCAGACAAAAAGCCGCGTCCGGCACCTAATCTAGTCTTGGACGTCTTCTCACCAGCGCGCGAGCTAATTGTTGTCCACTGGGCGTGGGAGGGAGCCCCAGGGCCTGAGGCCGGCAGCCCTGAGACTCCGGGGCGTGTACAGCCCCACTCATTATTACGTGAGAGTGTCACGGGGCGGCGAGCTTCATAGGCACTGGGCCTTCTTCACAGGTACTGGCCTTGCTTCATATCGCCAGCTGAGGGCCCCGCCTTGCGCCACACTCTAGTGCAATCAGCAACGACCGGAACCCAGGACGCCGCCCGATGGGGTAGAGCGGTCGCCAGCGGTTCCCCCGATGACCACGGGTCCTCTGCCAGGGGCAGGCCCTGAGGCACCTCCCCAGCAGAGGGCCTACCTCCTGAGAACGCCTTGCTCCGAACGCCGCGGTGGTGATGTAGGATCCCGGCCCCTCTCCCGCAGCCCCCTGCGCCCTCCTCCCGAGGGGTAGGAAACTATGGGAGCGGGGCAGCTGCTTGCCGCGGCGACCTGCACCTCCTGCGATCCATGGTTAGCGTATACCTGCCCCTGAAGAATTAGCGGTGCCCGATAATCGTTGCCTCCAGCGTGGCCAGCAGGTTCGTCCCGGGGCTCCTAGAAGGGCTCCGCTTCCATTGCCTCGTCCCCCCAGCTTGGGTCGAGGAGCGAGCCTTGTCCGCTCTCGCCGTCATCCCGAGTGCCACGCCGTGATGCCCCGCATGCCACGCGGTCCCACCTGCCATGCCTGCTGCGGGGTGGCAGCGCGGCCGCCCTCCGGGGCCCTGGGCCGCGTCGAGTCCTTCTTCTTCGCGGGCCGGGGGCGCGGGCAGTGCCACCGCCGGTCTAGTGCTGACAGCTTCGCTGGCGTCGGAGTAGCCTTGGAGTCCGCGGGCGCGTGTGGAGCCCCCGCGCGGGTCGCCCTGGACTTGAGATCGGAGCTGGGTGGAGAAGGGGTGAGCCCCCGAGGCAGCGAAGCCTAGGACTGTAACGCCCCATATGTAACCTTCCCGAATTGTACTCCAACTCTTGCCATTTCCGGCATTAAGTTATATTTAATTCTCGGGATCGGGTCTTTGTCTCCGTGTGTTGTTTTTGTTTTCGTGTATCTCATATCATGTCATCACGTGCATCGCATTTGCATACATGTTCATCTCATGCATTCGAGCTTTTTCCCCGTTGTCCGTTTTGCATTCCGGCGCTTCGTTCTCCTCCGGTGGCCAATTCTAGCTTTCTTTCGTGTGTGGGGATTAAACATTTCCGGATTGGGCCGAGACTTGCCATGCGGCCTTGGTTTACTACCGGTAGACCGCCTGTCAAGTTTCGGGTCATTTGGACTTCGTTTGATACTCCAACGGTTAACCGAGGGACCGAAAAGGCCTCGTGTGTGTGCAGCCCAACACCCCTCCATTTTGGCCCAAAACCCACCAAACTCAGCTCCATCGTCTCGGTCGTTCGATCACGATCGTGTGGGTGAAAACCGCACCTCATTTGGACTCTCCTAGCTCCCTCTATGCCTATATATACACCCCCCCCCCCGTTTTCGGATCTCTCTTCCTCCCCGAAACCCTAAAATCGCCCCCGCACCCGGCCGGACACGTCCGAATCCGGCCGGACGCGTCCGCCCGCCGCCGCCAGCCAGTCGCCGCCCGCCACGTGGCAGCCGCACGTCCTCCGCCGCCGCGGCCCGCCCCGGCCCGCCTCCGGCCCCCGCGGCCCATCCGGGGCGCGCCGCCCACGCCTCGCCCGCGCCTCCTCTTCCCCGACGTCGGCGCCGGCGCCCGCCGCTTCGTCGCGGTCCGGCAAGCCGCCGCCCGCGCCTCCTCGTCGTCCGGCGACGATCCTCGCCGCCCGACGCGCCGGACCGCCCCGCGCCGCGCCGGAGTCCTCCATGCGCCGCCTCGGCGACGTCTCCGGCCGGGCCTCGCCTCCCCCTCGCCGGCCGGCGCCCCCCCCCCCCCCCCCCCCCGCCGCCGCCCGGCACCTTCCCGCCTCGCCGGAGCCGCCGCCATCGCCGGCGTCGCGCGAGGTGCTACAGTGCCGCCGCCCCTGCTACAGTACCGGGCGCCAGATCCAGATCCAAAAACCCTAGCCGGTTGACTTTTTCCCTCTCCCTCTTAATCTTTCATGCCATGTTTGACCAGTGATATCTCCGCATCCGTAGCTCCGTTTTGGGCGTATGATATGTCAAAATCTTCGTCTCGATGAGTACATCATTCCATTCCATTGCATCATTTGCATTTGAGGTCATCTTGTGGCCCAAAATGCTGTTGGAAGGAGGCATGATGAGTTAAATTGCAGATCCGTTAGTTCAACATGCACTTTTGTCATTTTTGCCATGTTTAATCCATGCATGATATGCCTGTGCCCCTTTGGGATGAATTGTTAAGCATGTTGTCTTCTTTCCAGAGGTGCCTCCCATGCATTTTTAGGATGTGTGTGTTGTCTTGTGCAAGCTTGCGAAGAGGGCTACCTGAGTTTACTGATTTCAGGGACTTAGTGAAAATCACTAAGTCTGGGATATTTTAGTTCACGATGCTATATGTCCAGCTTGTTTCCTAGTGATCCGTGCCTCTTTTGAGGATGATCAGTAAGAGTGGTTTGTTATGCTTGTTGTGCTTAATCCATCCATGTCTTTACTTGTTATGTTGGAGCACCCTAGGTTGACTCAATCGAGCTCAACTTTTGCATAGTTGCTGTTTTGGGCAGATCGTGAACTCTTTTGCGATTTTGCCGGAGTTATTGCTAGTGATCCATGCATGCTATGCCATTGTTCTTGCCATGTCTAGCCAGCATTTTGTGCCTTCTTAATGGATATGTGCTTGCCTTTCCATGACTTGCACCGTAGTGAGAGCATCGAGCTCGTTTACATGCCTCCGTGAGTTATTATTTCAGCATGTCCCAGTTTTCGCTAAGTCTGAAAACTGATTGTGTTTCATCGATGTTCGTGTGCTCGGTAGAGTATTTTGTGAACCCTTTTGGCCCGAGGTCATTTTGGGTGTTTTGTTAAGATTGTTGAGTAGCTCCATGCCATGCTCCTACTTGCCATGTTCAGGTTTTGCATCATGTTGTTTTGCTGCTCCGAAGAGAGCATCGTGGTCTGAAATTCCAGACTAGCGTTAATTTCGTTAAGTCTGAAATCTGTTTTGCTTATTCAGTTTTGCCATGCTTGTTTGAAGCCCTTAATGGATGAATTTTCCTATGCCTCAGTCCTGGTGATTTGTTAAGCTTGATGAGTACATCACTTCCATGCAATTTGTTTTCATGGTGGGTGGCTGTAGCACGTTCATTTTGTTGCATTTAGGAGCCTACTTGCTGTAAATCGCAGATCGGTTCGTTTAGTAAATCGCTTGCCATTTCTAAACCGTAGCTCCGATTGCCATGATCTTTATATCTTTTTCAGGGGATTTCTTCCCCTCTATCCAGTGGCACAATTGGATTTCCATGTTGAGGCCAGGTTCATGCATTTCCTGTTACATCTTGCATTTTGCATCCCGCATAGCATTTCGTCTTTGCATATTATTGCTTGCCCTTGCACGTGGTTGATTGTATCCTTGTTGCTTGTTTGTGTTGTTGGGTAGAGCCGGGAGACGAGTTCGCTAACGAGGAGCCCGTTGAGTTTGATTTTGAGGATCCAGTCATTTCTGACAACTGTGCAGGCAAGATGATCACACCCTTGAAATCACTACTATCTTTGCTATGCTAGTTTGCTCGCTCTTTTGCTTTGCCAGTGCTACGATGCCTACCACTTGCTTGTCAGCCTCCCAATTGCCATGATTGAGCCTCTAACCCACCTTTGTCCTAGCAAACCATTGATTGGCTATGTTACCGCTTTGCTCAAGCCCCTTCTTATAGCGTTGCTAGTTGCAGGTGAAGATTGGAGCCGTTCCTTGTTGGAACATTTATTTACTTGTTGGGATATCATTATATTGCTATGTTATCTTTACTCATCTATATACTTGGTAAAGGGTGGAAGGCTCGGCCTCTCGCCTAGTGTTTTGTTCCACTCTTGCCGCCCTAGTTTCCGTCATATCGGTGTTATGTTCCCGGATTGTTGCGTCCCTTACGCGGTTGGGCTATATGGGAACCCCTTGATAGTTCGCCTTGATTAAAGCTTTTCCAGCAATGCCCAACATTGGTTTTACCATTTGCCACCTACCCCTTTTCTTTCCCTTGGGTTTTCGGAGCCCGAGGGTCATCTTTATTTTAGCCCCCCACGGGCCAGTGCTCCTCTGAGTGTTGGTCCGAACCGAGCCACTTGCAGCGCCACCTCGGGGCAACTTGAGGGTTGGTTTTAGTTGTACGTAGTGTTCATCTGAGTGTGCCCTGAGAAAGAGATATGTGCAGCTCCTATCGGGATTTGTCGGCACGTTCGGGCGGTGTTGCTGGACTAGTTTTGACCTGTCGAATCATCTTGTTGTACCGGGATACCGAGTCTGATCGGTGGGTCCTGGGTGGAGGTCTATTCCTTCGTTGACCGTGAGAGCTTGGTATGGGTTAAGTTGGGACCCCCCCTGCAGGGATTGATCTTTCGAAAGCCGTGCCCACGGTTATGGGCAGATGGGAATTTGTTAATGTCCGGTTGTAGATAACTTGAACTTAATTAATTAAAATGAACCAGCTGCGTGTGTTGCCGTGATGGCCTCTTCTCGGCGGAGTCCGGGAAGTGGACACGGCGTTGGAGTTATGTTTGCGTAGGCTGCTCTATTTAGTTTCCGCTCGTGCTTTGCCTCCTCTTCTCGCTCTCCTTTGCGAATAAGTTAGCCACCATATATGCTAGTCGCTTGCTGCAGCTCCACTTACATTACCCCCTTTCCTACCTATTTAGCTTAAATAGTCTTGATCGTGAGGGTGCGAGATTGCTGAGTCCTTTATGGCTCACAGATTACTATTACCCCAGATGCAGGGACCGATGATACTCCTCCGGATGGCGCGCTCGAGCTGAAGTGGGAGTACGACGAGGACTCTCAGCGATACTATGTTTCTTTTCCTGATGATCAGTAGTGGTGCCTATTCGGGGTTCGATTCAGGGATTAGTCGCTTGTTGGGGGTCTTTTCTATTTTGGCGCCGTAGTCAGGCCATGAGTGTTTGTATGATGGATGTTATTTATGTACTTTGATGTGACGTGGCGAGTGTAAGCCAACTATTATTATTGTCCCCCCTTTATATTATATATGTACTTGGGTTGTGTAATGATTCCCGACTTGCGACATTGCTTTCAATGCGCCTATGTCTCTAAGTCGTGCCTCGACACGTGGGAGACATAGCCGCATCGAGGGCGTTACAAGTTTGTATCAGAGCCTTCCCCGACCTTAGGAGCCCCATTGCTTGATTGTTTCTAGCAGCCGAGTTGTGTCTAGAAAAATGTTTTGAGTCCTTAGGAATTATATATCGGAGAGCTTAGGAATTCTTTTACTTCCCAGTCTCCTCATCGCCCTAGTAAGGCATCCTGACGTAGAGTTTTGACTCTTCTCTTCTCAAATTTCACTAAAAAAAATTTTAGGATCACACGAGTATCTTAGTTTTGTTCCGATGGCTTATGATGAGAATACTGTCTTGGTGCCTCCTGTCAGGGGTTTAGTGGAAGTGTCCCGGGGAGTTGAGCTCTGAGGTGTTGTCATCATAATTCTATCGTTGCAATTCTGGCATACTTGAGATATGTGCGCGACATCGAAAATCTCCTTTATGCAGTTCGTTGGTGAGATAACCTCGACGCCACCCAGTACTGGGGCGGGAGTTCGGGAGTATCGCCATAACTTGTATAACGGATGCTTTTCGAAGGTTGAGATAGATGGTTTCCGGAGGTTTCTTGGTTATGTGTTGAAGGATGGATGCAGCTGGATGTAGGATTTGCTAGCTTGGGTGAGATATTATGCTTCCCCTGTATCCTCAACACCTGATTGCATAACCGGGAAGTTTCGGGAATTTCATAGGTGGGAATTCAAGTAGCCTTAGGATATCTTTCCAACAGATGTGTGATATGAAATTGGGGTTCGACGTCTAGTGGTTCGCCTATTCACGGTCGATTTTACAGTGGTCTCGTTGTGTCTTAAAGAGTCCTTGGCTATGCTGACTCGGGGACGCTTCGTATGTCATGTGCACTGCCTTGTACATGATGGTGCTGTACGGTCCAGCCCGTGTAGGTCCTACCACGAACACTTCGAACGAAATTTCTGTCATGTGTTTGTTCCGGCTTATTCCGCAAGCCAACCCTTGGTTTTATTTCGAGTTGTGGTATTCGTTCTTCTTCGACGTCATATGTTGATTCCATCCCTCGTTGATGTACCTCTTCTACCTGATTCTTCGTGGCTTCGCAATTTAGGAATATGTGACCACTTCAAGGGAGGTGCATTCGTTCATTTTGTTCGGATGTGAAGACTTATGTTGCAATTTTCATTCCGTTGGTTTCACCTTCAATATTTCTCTATTTGTGTGCTAATGGTGGTCAACCTCTTCAGGATGGCTCCCGCTAAGAGCACCAGTCAGAACCAGAATCAAGATCCTCCGCCACCTCCGCCTCCTCCGGAAGCATGGCAGGCTGTGATGGCTGCTACTAATGCAAATACTCAGCTGATCATGCAAATCATCCAAGAGCGGAATCAAAGCAGTCAAGCGAATCAAGGCAACAACCAGAACCAATTTGCAACTCTGAATCAGTTCCTCGCAAATGGTCCAAAGACGTTCAGCAACTGCGTTGAGGCTACCGATGTTGATGATTGGTTAGTCGATCTGGGCAAGCATTTTGAATGTAGCAACGTCAGACCTGAAGATTTCGTCAAGTTCGCGTCTTTCCAGCTCAAGGATCAGGCCGCAGAGTGGTTTCAGCAGTACCGGGATTCCAGAGGTGGACGTTTGATCACTTGGGATGATTTCCGTCGTGATTTCCGAGCTCATCACATTCCTCAAAGTGTGACTGAAAGCAAACGTGAAGAATTCTGCAATCTAAAGCAAGGCTCTTTGTCTGTCTATGACTACAACAAGTTGTTCCAGAAGCTCGCCCGTTTTGCCAAGCGGGATGTTCCTAATGAGAAGAGCATGATCTATCAGTTCAGGGGTGGTCTTCGTGAAGAAATTCAGCTCGCTCTTGTCCTCTTCGAGCCGCTGAGATACGATGAGTTCTACAACATGGCACTGAAGCAAGAGGCTGCTCAGCTCAGGTGTGATGCTTCCAGGAAGCGAGTCAGAGACACTACGTCTTCGTCCTCTACTCAAGTGACCAAGCAGCAGAAGTATTGGCTTCCTCCTCCTCCGTTCCGTCAGTCGTATCAGTAGAAGAGCAAAGGTGGCAGTGGTTCGTCCCACCCACCCAACCCAGGCTTTCAGAACAAGACTTCGTCTCAAGCTCCAAGATCGAGTGCTCCGTACCACCGTCCGCTCTCAGAGGTCACGTGCAACAAGTGCCAACAGAAGGGTCACTACGCCAACAAGTGTTTCAACCAGAGGCGTCTTCCTCCTCCTCCTCCTGTCAGATCGGCAAGTACAGTTGTGGTCAAGCATAATTCCAAGTCCGCCAAGGTCAACTTGCTGAATGCAGCTCGGGCAGAGGACTCGCCAGATGTGATTATGGGTAATCTTCCTGTCAATGACATTCCCGCAAAAGTACTTTTTGATACTGGTGCATCGCTTTCTTTTATTTCAACTCCATTTGTGACCAAGCATGATATTGTGACCGAAAGGATTCCTGTTCCGTTGAAGATTGTGTCTCCGGGCAAGCAAATGACTTCTAACAATTGTGTCCCAGATATTTCTATCACATTGGGCGATTACAAGTTTCTCTCTTCTCCGGTGGTTCTTGGTAATTCTGACATCGACCTCATTCTTGGGATGGACTGGCTCTCTAAACACAAGGCTCACCTCGATTGTGCAGCCAGGCAGATTCAACTGACTCATTCCTCTGAAGATGTCATTGTCTTTGCTGCTCGGGATAATACCATCCAGTTGTTCTCTCTCAATGAAAAGGGTGAATTGGATGCTATTTCGCAGATTCCGGTTGTTTGTGAGTATCAAGATGTCTTCCCAGAAGAACTTCCAGGCATGCCTCCAAACCGGCCGGTTGAATTTGTTATTGAACTTGAGCCCGGTACGGAACCGGTGTGCAAACGGCCTTACAAGCTCGGCCCCGAAGAGTTGAAGGAGTTGAAGAAACAGCTCGATGTGCAAGAAAGGATGGGTCTCATTCGGCCTAGTACTTCTCCGTGGGGTTGTGGTGTTCTTTTTGTGAAGAAGAAGGATGGAACGGACCGACTTTGTGTTGATTATCATCCATTGAACAAGAAGACCATCAAGAACAAATATCCACTTCCCAACATTAATGAGCTGTTCGAACAACTCAAGGGTGCCCAAGTATTCTCCAAGCTTGATCTCCGTATGGGTTATCATCAAATTCGCATTCGTGAACAAGATATTCCAAAGACGGCGTTCAGAACAAGCTATGGGTCATATGAATACACTGTTATGTCTTTTGGCCTCGCCAATGCTCCTCCGACGTTCTCTCGCATGATGAACTTCATCTTCAACCCCTACACCAACGACTTTGTTTTGGTCTATCTCGACGACATCCTGGTTTTCTCGAAGAACAAGGAAGATCATGCCAAACACTTGCGTTTGGTTCTTGACAAGCTAAGGGAACATCAATTCTACGCCAAGTTCTCCAAGTGTGAGTTTTGGCTCGATGAGGTTCTTTATCTTGGTCATATTATCTCTGCCAAGGGCATTTCCGTGGATCCTGAGAAGGTGTCTGCAATCGTTAATTGGGAACCTCCTCAGAATGTGAAGCAACTCCGTAGCTTCCTCGGTCTTGCAAGTTATTGTCGAAGATTCGTTGAAAACTTCTCCAAGATCGCGAAGCCTCTCTCAAATCTTCTTCAGAATCACGTCAAGCACGTTTGGTCTCCGGAGTGTGATGTTGCTTTCAACGCTTTGAAAGAGAAATTGATCACTGCTCCAGTTCTAACTCCGCCTGATGAAGCCAAGCCGTACGAGGTCTTTTGTGATGCCTCTCTCCAAGGTCTCGGTGCAGTACTGATGCAAGAGAAGAAAGTTTTTGCTTATACCTCTCGCCAGTTGAAGCCAAATGAGAAGAACTACCCCACTCATGATCTTGAGTTGGCGGCAGTTGTGCACGCATTGTTGACTTGGAGACAGCTTCTCTTGGGAAGGAAAGTGGACATTTTCACTGATCACAAAAGTCTCAAGTACATCTTCACTCAGCCTAATCTCAACCTCAGGCAGACTCGATGGGTCGAAATGATTCAAGAGTACAATCCGCGTATCGAGTATACTCCAGGCAAGGCTAATGTGATTGCTGACGCTTTGAGCAGAAAAGCATATTGCAACAGTCTGATTCTCAAGCCTTATCAACCCGAGCTTTGTGAAGCCTTCCGCAAACTTAATCTGCAAGTTGTTCCTCAAGGTTTCCTCGCCAACCTTCAAGTTTCTCCTACCTTGGAAGACCAGATTCGCCAAGCCCAGCTTCTTGATGCTATGGTGAAAAAGGTGAACATTGGTATTGCAAAGAGTCAGTCCAAGTACAAGTGCTACCGACTTGGTGACAAGGACACTCTCTTCTTCGAGGATCGAATTGTTGTGCCCAAAGGTGAACTTCGTAAAGTGATCATGAATGAGGCTCACAACTCTCTCCTCTCCATCCACCCTGGGAGCACGAAGATGTATCAAGACCTGAAACAAACTTATTGGTGGACTCGAATGAAGCGCGAGATCGCTCAATTCGTGAATGAATGTGATGTCTGCAGAAGAGTGAAAGCAGAACACCAAAGGCCAGCAGGTCTCCTCCAACCTCTCGCCATCCCAGAATGGAAGTTTGACCACATTGAAATGGACTTCGTGACTGGGTTTCCTAAGTCCAAGCGTGGCAATGATGCTATATTCGTTGTCATCGACAAGCTCACCAAAGTGGCTCATTTCCTGCCCATCAAAGAGTCAATAACTGCAGCTCAATTGGCGGAGCTCTACACCTCTCGAATTGTCTCTCTGCACGGTATTCCTCAAGTGATATCTTCAGACCGTGGCAGCATCTTTACCTCCAAGTTCTGGGATTCTTTTCAGAAGGCCATGGGCACCAACATTCGCTTCAGCACTGCTTTCCATCCTCAAACAAGCGGTCAAGTCGAGCGTGTCAACCAAATTCTTGAAGATATGCTCAGGGCTTGTGTTATCTCCTTCGGCATGAAGTGGGAGGATTGCCTTCCTTATGCTGAATTCTCGTACAACAACAGTTTCCAAGCAAGTTCCGGCAAGGCCCCGTTTGAAATTCTGTATGGTAGGAAGTGCCGTACACCTCTCAACTGGTCTGAAACCGGTGAACGTCAGCTGCTGGGTAATGACCTGATCACAGAGGTAGAAGAAATGTGCAAGGTCATTCGTGATAACCTCAAAGCAGCCCAATCTCGTCAGAAGAGCTACTATGACAGCAAGCACCGTGATTTGGCCTTCGAGATCAGAGATCATGTCTACCTCCGTGTCTCTCCTATGAAAGGGAGTCGTCGCTTCGGTATCAAAGGGAAGCTTGCCCCCAGATATGTCGGGCCTTTCAAGATCGTCAGCAAGAGAGGCGACCTCGCCTATCAACTCGAGCTTCCTGCAAACTTCGCCAATGTTCATGATGTGTTCCATGTCTCGCAACTCCGAAAGTGCTTCAAGACGCCTGAGCGCACCGTCAACTTCGAGGACATTGAGCTCCAAGAAGATCTCTCCTACCGTGAGCACCCGGTTGCAATCCTTCAAGAGACTGAACGCAAAACTCGCAACAAGTCAATCAAGTTTCTCAAAGTCAAGTGGTCACACCATTCCGACCGTGAAGCTATCTGGGAATGCGAGGATCACCTCCGTTCTGAGTACCCGGAGTTCTTTCAGTCCTAGATCTCGGGACGAGATCTTTTCGTAGTGGTGGAGTGTTGTAACGCCCCATATGTAACCTTCCCGAATTGTACTCCAACTCTTGCCGTTTCCGGCATTAAGTTATATTTAATTCTCGGGTTCGGGTCTTTGTCTCCGTGTGTTGTTTTTGTTTTCGTGCATCTCATATCATGTCATCACGTGCATCGCATTTGCATACATGTTCATCTCATGCATTCGAGCTTTTTCCCCGTTGTCCGTTTTGCATTCCGGCGCTTCGTTCTCCTCCGATGGCCAATTCTAGCTTTCTTTCGTGTGTGGGGATTAAATATTTCCGGATTGGGCCGAGACTTGCCATGCGGCCTTGGTTTACTACCGGTAGACCGCCTGTCAAGTTTCGGGTCATTTGGACTTCGTTTGATACTCCAACGGTTAACCGAGGGACCGAAAAGGCCTCGTGTGTGTGCAGCCCAACACCCCTCCATTTTGGCCCAAAACCCACCAAACTCAGCTCCATCTTCTCGGTCGTTCGATCACGATCGTGTGGGAGAAAACTGCACCTCATTTGGACTCTCCTAGCTCCCTCTATGCCTATATATACACCCCCCGTTTTCGGATCTCTCTTCCTCCCCGAAACCCTAAAATCGCCCCCGCACCCGGCCAGACACGTCCGAATCCGGCCGGACGCGTCCGCCCGCCGCCGCCAGCCAGTCGCCGCCCGCCATGTGGCAGCCGCACGTCCTCCGCCGCCGCGGCCCGCCCGGCCCGCCTCCGGCCCCCGCGGCCCATCCGGGGCGCGCCGCCCGCGCCTCGCCCGCGCCTCCTCTTCCCCGACGTCGGCGCCGGCGCCCGCCGCTCCGCCGCCGCTTCGTCGCGGTCCGACAAGCCGCCGCCCGCGCCTCCTTGTCGTCCGGCGACGATCCTCGCCGCCCGACGCGCCGGACCGCCCCGCGCCGCGCCGGAGTCCTCCCCGCGCCGCCCCGGCGACGTCTCCGGCCGGGCCTCGCCTCCCCCTCGCCGGCCGGCGCCGCCCCCCCCCCCCCCCCCCCCCCCCGCCGCCCGGCACCTTCCTGCCTCGCCGGAGCCGCCGCCATCGCCGGCGTCGCGCGAGGTGCTACAGTGCCGCCGCCCCTGCTACAGTACCGGGCGCCAGATCCAGATCCAAAAACCCTAGCCGGTTGACTTTTTCCCTCTCCCTCTTAATCTTTCATGCCATGTTAGACCAGTGATATCTCCGCATCCGTAGCTCCGTTTTGGGCGTATGATATGTCAAAATCTTCGACTCGACGAGTACATCATTTCATTACATTGCATCATTTGCATTTGAATTCATCTTGTTGCCCAAAATGCTGTTGGAAGGAGGCATGATGAGTTAAATTGCAGATCCGTTAGTTCAACATGCACTTTTGTCATTTTTGCCATGTTTAATCCGTGCATGATATGCCTGTGCCCCTTTGGGATGAATTGTTAAGCATGTTGTCTTCTTTCCAGAGGTGCCTCCCATGCATTTTTAGGATGTGTGTGTTGTCTTGTGCAAGCTTGCGAAGAGGGCTACCTGAGTTTACTGATTTCAGGGACTTAGTGAAAATCACTAAGTCTGGGATATTTTAGTTCACGATGCTATATGTCCGGCTTGTTTCCTAGTGATCCGTGCCTCTTTTGAGGATGATCAGTAAGAGTGATTTGTTATGCTTGTTGTGCTTAATCCATCCATGTCTTTACTTGTTATGTTGGAGCACCCTAGGTTGACTCAATCGAGCTCAACTTTTGGATAGTTGCTGTTTTGGGCAGATCGTGAACTCTTTTGCCATTTTGCCGGAGTTATTGCTAGTGATCCATGCATGCTATGCCATTGTTCTTGCCATGTCTAGCCAGCATTTTGTGCCTTCTTAACGGATATATTCTTGCCTTGCCATGACTTGCACCGTAGTGAGAGCATCGAGCTCGTTTACATGCCTCCGTGAGTTATTATTTCAGCATGTCCCAGTTTTCGCTAAGTCTGAAAACTGATTGTGTTTCATCGATGTTCGTGTGCTCGGTAGAGTATTTTGTGAACCCTTTTGGCCCCAGGTCATTTTGGGTGTTTTGTTAAGCTTGTTGAGTAGCTCCATGCCATGCTCTTACTTGCCATGTTCAGGTTTTGCATCATGTTGTTTTGCTGCTCCGAAGAGAGCATCGTGGTCTGAAATTCCAGACTAGCGTTAATTTCGCCAAGTCTGAAATCTGTTTTGCTTATTCAGTTTTGCCATGCTTGTTTGAAGCCCTTAATGGATGAATTTGCCGATGCCTCAGTCCTGGTGATTTGTTAAGCTTGATGAGTACATCACTGCCATGCAATTTGTTTTCATGTTGGATGGCTGTAGCACGTTCATTTTGTTGCATTTAGGAGCCTACTTGCTGTAAATCGCAGATCGGTTCGTTTAGTAAATCGCTTGCCATTTCTAAACTGTAGCTCCGATTGCCATGATCTTTATATCTTTTTCAGGGGATTTCTTCCCCTCTATCCAGTGGCACACTTGGATTTCCATGTTGAGGCCAGGTTCATGCATTTCCTGTTACATCTTGCATTTTGCATCCCGCATAGCATTTCGTCTTTGCATATTATTGCTTGCCCTTGCACGTGGTTGATTGTATCCTTGTTGCTTGTTTGTGTTGTTGGGTAGAGCCGGGAGACGAGTTCGCTAACAAGGAGCCCGTTGAGTTTGCTTTTGGGGATCCAGTCATTTCTGACAACTGTGCAGGCAAGATGATCACACCCTTGAAATCACTACTATCTTTGCTATGCTAGTTTGCTCGCTCTTTTGCTTTGCCAATGCTACGATGCCTACCACTTGCTTGTCAGCCTCCCAATTGCCATGATTGAGCCTCTAACCCACCTTTGTCCTAGCAAACCATTGATTGGCTATGTTACCGCTTTGCTCAAGCCCCTTCTTATAGCGTTGCTAGTTGCAGGTGAAGATTGGAGCCGTTCCTTGTTGGAACATTTATTTACTTGTTGGGATATCATTATATTGCTATGTTATCTTTACTCATCTATATACTTGGTAAAGGGTGGAAGGCTCGTCCTCACGCCTAGTGTTTTGTTCCACTCTTGCCGCCCTAGTTTCCGTCATATCGGTGTTATGTTCCCGGATTGTTGCGTCCCTTACGCGGTTGGGCTATATGGGAACCCCTTGATAGTTCGCCTTGATTAAAGCTTTTCCAGCAATGCCCAACATTGGTTTTACCATTTGCCACCTACCCCTTTTCTTTCCCTTGGGTTTCCGGAGCCCGAGGGTCATCTTTATTTTAGCCCCCCACGGGCCAGTGCTCCTCTGAGTGTTGGTCCGAACCGAGCCACTTGCAGCGCCACCTCGGGGCAACTCGAGGGTTGGTTTTAGTTGTACGTAGTGTTCATCTGAGTGTGCCCTGAGAAAGAGATATGTGCAGCTCCTATCGGGATTTGTCGGCACGTTCGGGCGGTGTTGTTGGACTAGTTTTGACCTGTCAAATCATCTTGTTGTACCGGAATACCGAGTCTGATCGGTGGGTCCTGGGTGGAGGTCTATTCCTTCGTTGACCATGAGAGCTTGTTATGGGTTAAGTTGGGACCCCCCTGCAGGGATTGATCTTTCGAAAGCCGTGCCCGCGGTTATGGGCAGATGGGAATTTGTTAATGTCCGGTTGTAGATAACTTGAACTTAATTAATTAAAATGAACCAACTGCGTGTGTTGCCGTGATGGCCTCTTCTCGGCGGAGTCCGGGAAGTGGACACGGCGTTGGAGTTATGTTTGCGTAGGCTGCTCTATTTAGTTTCCGCTCGTGCTTTGCCTCCTCTTCTCGCTCTCCTTTGCGAATAAGTTAGCCACCATATATGCTAGTCGCTTGCTGCAGCTCCACTTACATTACCACCTTTCCTACCTATTTAGCTTAAATAGTCTTGATCGCGAGGGTGCGAGATTGCTGAGTCCTTTGTAGCTCACAGATTACTATTACCCCAGATGCAGGGACCGATGATACTCCTCCGGATGGCGCGCTCGAGCTGAAGTGGGAGTACGACGAGGACTCTCAGCGATACTATGTTTCTTTTCCTGATGATCAGTAGTGGTGCCTATTCGGGGTTCGATTCAGGGATTAGTCTCTTGTTGGGGGTCTTTTCTATTTTGGCGCCGTAGTCGGGCCATGAGTGTTTGTATGATGGATGTTATTTATGTACTTTGATGTGACGTGGCGAGTGTAAGCCAACTATTATTATTATCCCCCTTTATATTATATATGTACTTGGGTTGTGTAATGATTCCCGACTTGCGACATTTCTTTCAATGCGCCTATGTCTCTAAGTCGTGCCTCGACACGTGGGAGACATAGCCGCATCGAGGGCGTTACAAGGACCTCCGCCACTCGCTCCAGCGGCACGTCGTGGCCGCCCTCCAGCAGTCTGCACCGCAGCAGCTCCCGGGACACCGTGAGCGCGGCCCTTGAATTCGCCTGCTCCCGGTGGGTGTACGGCGTCGTGGTTGTGGCGTGATTGGAGGCCCTTGCCGCCGACCGCGCTTGCCGCGGTGTGGAGGTTGCGGAGGCCTGTCCGCGTCGCCCGCGGCCCGCAGCGCCCTGCGGACCGCGAGCTGCCTGGGGTGCGGGATCGCCCGAGGCGGGCGGCTCCGCGCAGGTGGGCCACGCCTCCCATGGACCTTGGTTGCCCGCCTGGTCGGCGAACATGGTGATGACGATGCGACGGGACGCGAAGCGGTAGGAAGGCAAATTCCGGCGCACCCCTACCTGGCGCGCCAAATGTCGGATTCACGGGTTCCGTCAGACCCTTAAGGTTCGAACACTGGGGTGCGCGCGGAGATCACGCCTTCTACCTCACCATCTCACAAAGATCTAAACAACGGAAAGAAATGCACAAGAGACACAAGGTTTATACTGGTTCGGGCCACCATTGTGGTGTAATACCCTACTCCAGTGTGTGGTGGGTGGATTGCCTCTTGGGGCTGATGATGATGAAGAATACAGGGAAGAACAGCCTCGTGAGGGTCTGTTCTTGGCTGGGGCGATGAACTGCTAGGAGGAGTTCAGTCACCCTTCTCTCTTTCTCTCTCTCTCTCTCTCTCTCTCTCTCTCTCTCTCTTTTCCTCGCCCCCTTTTTTGGATGCCCCTACCCTGGGGGTGGCTAGTCCTATTTATAGGCAAAGTCCCTGAAGGGGGACAGCAAGTACACTTATCCTGACTAAAGTTGGTCTTCGCCTGCGAAAGACTGCGGTGACTCCGTGCTGGGCTCCATGGTGACCTCCGTCTCGTAGTCCTCTTGGTCTTGGTCTCGTTGCACCGGAATGGCAACCTTTGCCTGATGCCTCGGTACTCCGCGGCTGCGCTTGCCCCCTTTGCACCAAAGAGGAAAGAAGGACGCTGCGCGCGCTGGCGCCCACCCAGCACCCTCGATCGTCATGGCTTGCGTCATGGGCACCTCGCGAGGTACCCCGCCTTGATTTCTCCGCCTCCTCGCGAGCCAGCCTGAGGAGGCTGCGCCTGAGGATGCGCTGTGCCGTCCGCCCCGCGAGGCTTGGCCCCTCGCGAGGGTCTTGAGTCTTGTGATGATGAAGATGGGCCATGCTGGGCCTCCTTTGAGCCACGCCGTAGGCCGCAGGCAGGCAAGTCTGGGGACCCCCGTTCCCAGAACACCGACAGGCACCGCACACGGCTAAGAGAACAATTGATGTGCTTTGGGATGCCCCCTGCCCCTGTATATAAAGGAGGAGGGGAGGAGGCCGGCCCTAGGGGGCGCGCCAAGTGGGGGGCCAACTAGGACTCCTAGTCCTAGTCGCCCCCCTTCCTTTGTTTCGAAGGGGGGAAAGGGAAGAAGAGGGAGAGGGAGAAGGAAAGGGGGGGCATGCCCCCTCCCTTTGTACAATTCAGACAGCCCATGGGGGGGTGATACGTCTCCAACGTATCTATAAGTTTTGATTGTTCCATGCTATTATATTATCTGTTTTGGATGTTTAATGGGCTTTATTATGCACTTCTATATTATTTTTGAGACTAACCTATTAACCGAAGGCCCAGTGCAAATTTTTGTTTTTTTCCTATTTTAGTGTTTCACAGAAAAGGAATATCAAAGGGAATCCAAACAGAATGAAACCTTCGCGATGATCTTTTTTGGAACAAACATGATCCAGGAGACTTGGAGTGGACGTCATGGAAGCAGCAAAGCGGCCACGTGGTAGGAGGGCGCGTCCCCACCCTCGTGGGCTCCTCGCAGCTCCACCGACCTACTTCTTTCACCTATATATACTCATATACCCTGAAAACATCCAGCAGCACCACGAAACCCTATTTCCACCGCCGCAAACTTCTGTACCCATGAGATCCCATCTTGGGGCCTTTTTCGGCGCTCCGCCGGAGGGGGAATTGATCACGGAGGGCTTCTACGTCAACACCATAGCCTCTCCGATGATGTGTGAGTAGTTTACCACAGACCTTCAGGTCCATAGTTATTAGCTAGATGGCTTCTTCTCTCTCCTTAGATCTCAATACAAAGTTATCCTCGATTCTCTTCGAGATCTATTCGATGTAATTCTTTTTGCGGTGTGTTTGTCGAGATCCGATGAATTGTGGGTTTATGATCAAGATTATCTATGAACAATATTTGGTTCTTCTCTGAATTCTTATATGCATGATTTAAATATCTTTGCAAGTCTCTTTGAATTATCAGTTTGGTTTGGCCTACTAGATTGATCTTTCTTAGAATGGGAGAAGTGCTTAGCTTTGGGTTCAATCTTGCGGTGTCCTTTCCCAATGACAGCAGGGGCAGCAAGGCACATATTGTATTATTGCCATCGAAGATAAAAAGATGGGGTTTATATCATATTGCTTGAGTTTATCCCTCTATATCATGTCATCTTGCCTAATGCGTTACTCTGTTCTTATGAATTTAATACTCTAGATGTATGTTGGATAGCGGTCGATGTGTGGAGTAATATTAGTAGATGCAGAATCGTTTCGGTCTACTTGTCACGAACGTGATGCCTATATACATGATCATGCCTAGATATTCTCATAACTATTTGCTTTTCTATCAATTGCTCGACAGTAATTTGTTCACCCACCGTAGATTATGCTATCTTGAGAGAAGCCACTAGTGAAACCTATAGCCCCGGGGTCTATTCTCCATTATATTATTTTCCCGTCAACTAGTTATTTCTGTCACCGTTTATTTTGCAATCTTTACTTTACAATCTATACAACAAAAATACCAAAAATATTTATCTTATTATCTTTATCATATCTCACTTTTGCAAGTGGCCGTGAAGGGACTGACAACCCCTTTATCGCGTTGATTGCAAGGTTCTTGATTGTTTGTGCAGGTACGAGGGACTTGCGTGTAGTCTCCTACTGGATTGATACCTTGGTTCTCAAAAACTGAGGGAAATACTTACGCTACTTTGCTGCATCACCCTTTCCTCTTCAAGGGAACACCAACGCATGATCAAGAGGTAGCAAGAAGGATTTTTGGTGCCGTTGACGGGGAGATCTACACACAAGTCAAGACATACCAAGTACCCATCAGAAACTCTTATCCCTCGCATTACATTATTTTCCATTTTCCTCTCGTTTTCCTCTCCCCCACTTCTCCCTTTCCGTTTTATTCGCCTCTTTTCCATTCGCCCTTTTTCCGTTCGCCTTCTTTGCGCTTGCCTCTTGTCTGCTTGTGTGTTGGATTGATTGTTTGCCCCGATGGCTCTGCCAAAAAGCGTTGATCCTCACCTTAGAAGGTTAGAACAAATTGAAAACAACGTTAGAAGGTTTATGTCCTTGCAATTTGAGCATAATAATTTCTTAAGAAACGAGCTTAAAAAACAAAAAAGTTTTATGGAGTACATGAATAAAGAGCTCGATGGTATGTCTAAAGAATTTTATGATTTGAAATCTCAGTTCGCTCATCTTGAAAACTTAATATCCCAAATTTCAGATAAGCAGGCCACCTTAGTTAATAAGATGGCCACTAAACTGGAAGAGCTAGAGGGTAATAATGATGAAGATCTAAAAGTGATTGATGTGTCCCCTATTAAAACTTTGTTTTCCAATATGAATCTTGATAAAGATGGGACTGGAGATGAGTCAACTTTAGTTAAAAGGCGTCCCAATGATTCGGAGTTTTTAGATCTTGATGCAAAAATTAATAAAAGTGGGATTGAAGAGGTCAAAACTTTACATAGCAATGAACCCACTATTTTGGATTTCAAGGAATTTAATTATGATAATTGCTCTTTTATAGATTGTATTTCCTTGTTGCAATCCATGCTATATTCTCCTGATGCTTATGATCAAAACAAAGCTTTTACCAAACATAGCGTTGATGCTTTAATGCAATCTTATGAAGAGAAACTTGAATTAGAAGTCTCTATCCCTAGAAAACTTTATGATGAATGGGAACCTACTATTAAAATTAAGATTAAAGATCATGAATTCTATGCTTCATGTGATTTGGGTGCTAGTGTTTCCACGATTCCAAAAACTTTGTGTGATGTGTTAGGTTTCCGTGAATTTGATGATTGTTCTTTAAAGTTGCATCTTACGGATTCCACCATTAAGGAACCTATGGGAAGAATTAATGATGTTCTTATTGTTGCAAATAGGAATTATGTGCCCGTAGATTTCATTGTTCTTTATATAGATTGCAATCCTACTTGTCCTATTATTCTTGGTAGACCTTTCCTTAGAACGATGGTGCAATTATTGATATGAAAGAAGGAAATATTCGATTCCAATTTCCATTAAGGAAGGGCATGGGACACTTTACTAGGAAGAAAATTAAATTACCATATGAATCTATTATGAGAGCCACTTATGGATTGCATACCAAAAATGATAATACCTAGATCTATTCTTGTTTTTATGCCTAGCTAGGGGCGTTAAACGATAGCGCTTGTTGGGAGGCAACCCAATTTTATTTTTGTTTCTTGTTTTTTGTTCCTGTTTAGTAATAAATAAATCATCTATCCTCTGTTATGATTGTGTTTTTTATGATTTAATTAGTGTTTGTGACAAGTAAAGCCTTTAGGATCTTCTTGGATGATTGTTGTTTGATCATGCTGAAAAAAACAGAAAGTATGCGCTCACGAGAATAATTTTCATTTTTAACCAGAGAGCTATAAAATACTGATTCCAATTGCAGTATATCAATATAAAAATTATTTAGGTCTTCCTAATTTGGTAGGATTTTGGGAGTTACATAAGTATTCTAAACCTACATATTACTACAGACTGTTCTGTTTTTGACAGATTCTGTTTTTCATGTGTTGTTTGCTTTTTTTGATGAATCTATGGCTAGTATCGGGGGTATGAACCATAGAAAAGTTAGAATACAGTAGGTTTAACACCAATATAAATAAATAATGATTTCATTACAGTACCTTGAAGTGGTGGTTTGTTTTCTTATACTAACGGAGCTCATGACATTTTCTGTTGAGTTTTGTGTTGTGAAGTTTTCAAGTTTTGGGTAAAGATTTGATGGATTTTCGAATAAGGAGTGGAAAGAGCCTAAGATTGGGGATGCCCATGGAACCCAAGGTAAAATTCAAGGACAACCAAAAGCCTAATCTTGGGGATGCCCCGGAAGGCATCCCATCTTTCGTCTTCGTCCATCGGTAACTTTACTTGAGGCTATATTTTTATTCACCACATGATATGTGTTTTGCTTTGAGCATCTTGTATGATTTGAGTCTTTGCCTTTTAGTTTACCACAATCATCCTTATTGTACACACCTTTTGGAGAGACACGCATGAATCGAAATTTATTAGAATACTATATGTGCTTCACTTATATCTTTTGAGCTAGATAATTTTGCTCTAGTGCTTCACTTATATCTTTTTAAGAGTACGGTGGTGGTTTTATTTTATAGAAATTATTGATCCCTCATGCTTCACTTATATAATTTTGAGAGTGTTTTAGAATAGCATGGTAATTTTCTTTGGCTATAAAATTAGTCTTAATATGATAGGCATCCAAGAAGGGTATAATAAAAACTTTCATATAATGTGCATTGAATACTATGAGAAGTTTGACACTTGATGATTCTTTTGAGATATGAAGATGGTAATATTAGAGTCGTGCTAGTTGAGTAGTTGTGAATTTGAGAGATACTTGTGTTAAAGTTTGTGATTCCCGTAGCATGCACGTATGGTGAACCGTTATGTGATGAAGTCGGAGCATGATTTATTTATTGATAGTCTTCCTTATGAGTGGCGGTCGGGGATGAGCGATGGTCTTTTCCTACCAATCTATCCCCCTAGGAGCATGCGTGTAGTACTTTGTTTCTATAACTAATGGATTTTTGCAATAAGTATGTGAGTTCTTTATGACTAATGTTGAGTCCATGGATTATACGCACTCTCACCCTTCCACCATTGCTAGCCTCTCTAGTACTGTGCAACTTTCACCGGTACCATAAACCCACCATATATCTTCCTCAAAACAGCCACCATACCTACCTATTATGGCATTTCCATAGCCATTCCGAGATATATTGCCATGCAACTTTCCATTGTTCCGTTTATTATGACACGCTTCATCATTGTCATATTGCCTTGCATGATCATGTAGTTAACATCGTATTTGTGGCAAAGCCATCGTTCGTAATTCTTTCATACATATCACACTTGATTCATCGCATATCCCGGTACACCGTCGGAGGCATTCACATAGAGTCATATTTTTTCTAGTATCGAGTTGTAAGTAAATAAAAGTGTGATGGTCATCATTAATAGAGCATTGTCCCAGTGAGGAAAGGATGATGGAGACTATAATTCCCCCACCAGTCGGGATGAGGCTCCGGACGAAAAAAAAGAGGCCATAAAAAAGAGAGGAAAAGGGCCCAAATAAAAAAAAGAGAGAGAAAGGGTAATGCTTCTATCCTTTTACCACACTTGTGCTTCAAAGTAGCACCATGATCTTCATGATAGAGAGTCTCCTATGTTGTCACTTTCATATACTAGTGGGAATTTTCATTATAGAACTTGGCTTGTATATTCCAATGATGGGCTTCCTCAAAATGCCCTAGGTCTTCGTGAGCAAGCAAGTTGGATACACACCCACTTAGTTTCTTTTTGAGCTCTTATACACTTATAGCTCTAATGCATCCATTGCATGGCAATCCCTACTCACTCACATTGATATCTATTGATGGGCATCTCCATAGCCCATTGATATGCCTAGTTGATGTGAGACTATCTTCTCCTTTTTGTCCTCTCCACAACCACCATTCTATTCCACCTATAGTGATATATCCATGTCTCACGCTCATGTATTGCATGAAGATTGAAAAAAATTTAGAACGTCAAAAGTATGAAACAATTGCTTGGCTTGTCATCGGGGTTGTGCATGCTTTAAATATTTTGTGTGGTGAAGATAGAGCATAGCCAGACTATATGATTTTCTAGGGATGACTTTCTTTGGCCATGTTATTTTGAGAAGACATAATTGCTTAGTTAGTATGCTTGAAGTATTATTATTTTTATGTCAATATTTAACTTTTATCTTGGATCTTTGAGATCAGAACATTCATGCCACAATAAAGAAAATTACTTCGAAAATTATGTTAGGAAGCATTCCACATCAAAAATTCTGTTTTTATCATTTACCTACTCGAGGACGAGCACGAATTAAGCTTGGGATGCATGATACTTCTCCAACGTATCTATAATTTTTGATTGTTCCATGGTATTATATTATCTATTTTGGATGTTTAATGGGCTTTATTATGCACTTTTATATTATTTTTGGGACTAACCTATTAACCAAAGGCACAGTGCAAATTGTTGTTTTTTGCCTATTTCTGTGTTTCGCAGAAAAGGAATATCAAACAGAATCCAAACGGAATGAAACCTTCGCGAGGATCTTTTTTGGAACAAACGTGATCCAGGAGAGTTGGAGTGGACGTCAAGGAAGCAGCGAGGTGGCTGCAAGGTAGGAGGGCGCGCCCAGGGGGGTCAGGCTCGCCCCCCACCCTCGTGGGCTCCTAGCAGCTCCACCGACCTACTTCTTTCGCCTATATATACTCATATACCCTGAAAACATCCATGAGCACCATGAAACTCTATTTCCACCGCCGCAACCTTCTGTACTCGTGAGATCCCATCTTGGGGCCTTTTTCGGCGCTCCGCCGGAGTGGGAATCGATCATGGAGGGCTTCTACGTCAACACCATAGCCTCTCCGATGATGTGTGAGTAGTTTACCACAGACCTTCGGGTCCATAGTTATTAGCTAGATGGCTTCTTCCCTCTCTTTGGATCTCAATACAAAGTTCTCCTCGATTCTCTTGGAGATCTGTTTGATGTAATTCTTTTTGCGGTGTGTTTGTTGAGATCCGATGAATTGTGGGTTTATGATCAAGATTATGTACGAACAATATTTGGTTCTTCTCTGAATTCTTATATGCATGATTTAAATATCTTTGCAAGTCTCTTCGAATTATCAGTTTGGTTTGGCCTACTAGATTGATCTTTCTTGCAATGGGAGAAGTGCTTAGCTTTGGGTTCAGTCTTGCGGTGTCCTTTCCAATTGATAGCAGGGGCAGCAAGGCATGTATTGTATTGTTGCCATCGAGGATAAAAAGATGGGGTTTATATCATATTGCTTGAGTTTATCCCTCTACATCATGTCATCTTGTCTAATGTGTTACTCTGTTCTTATGAACTTAATACTCTAGATGCATGTTGGATAGCGGTCCATGTGTGGAGTAGTAGTAGATGCAGAATTGTTCCGGTCTACTTGTCATGGGCATGATGCC
Organism: Triticum monococcum; assembly: GCA_034509565.1. Taxonomy (NCBI): domain Eukaryota; kingdom Viridiplantae; phylum Streptophyta; class Magnoliopsida; order Poales; family Poaceae; genus Triticum; species Triticum monococcum. The sequence continues at coordinate 300,012,890 of CM067844.1, read as the reverse complement.
TATAAACATGATCATGCCTAGATATTCTCATAACTATTCGCTTTTCTATCAATTGCTCTACAATAATTTGTTCACCCACCGTAGACTATGCTATCTTGAGAGAAGCCACTAGTGAAACCTATGGCCCCCGGGTCTATCTCCATTATATTATTTTCCCGTCAACTAGTTATTTCTGTCACCGTTTATTTTGCAATCTCTACTTTTCAATCTATACAACAAAAATACTAAAAATATTTATCTTATTATCTTTATCAGATCTCACTTTGGCAAGTGGCCGTGAAGGGACTGACAACCCCTTTATCGCGTTGGTTGCATGGTTCTTGATTGTTTGTGCAGGTACGAGGGACTTGCATGTAGTCTCCTACTAGATTGATACCTTGGTTCTCAAAAACTGAGGGAAATACTTACGCTATTTTGCTGTATCACCCTTTCCTCTTCAAAGGAAAACCAACGCATGCTCAAGAGGTAGCAGGGTGCCACCCCTTGTGGGCTCCCCTCTCTCTCCCCTATGGCCCATGTTGGCCCATTACTTTCCCGCGGGGTTCCGATAACCCCTCGATACTCTGAAAAATATATGAAACGCTCCTAAACTATTCCAGTGTCCGAATAGTATCATCCAATATATAAATCTTTATCTCTCGACCATTTCGAGACTCCTCGTCATGTCTGTGATCTCATCGTGGACTCCGAACAATCTTCGGTCACCAAAACACATAACTCATAATACAAATCGTCATCGAACGTTAAGCATGCGGACCCTACGGGTTCGAGAACTATGTAGACTTGATCGAGACAAATCTCCGATCAATAACCAACATCGGAACCTGAATGCTCATATTGGTTCCTACATATTCTACGAGGATCTTTATCGGTCAAACTGCAGGGACAACATATGTCATTACCTTTTTCATCGGTATGTTACTTGCCCGAGATCCGATCATCGGTATCTTCATACCTAGTTCAATCTCGTTACCAGCAAGTCTCTTTACTCATTCCGTAAGGCATCGTCCCACAACTAACTCACATTGCTTGCAAGGCTTATCATGATACGCATTATCGAGAGGGCCGAGAGATACCTCTCTGATACTTGGAGTGACAAATCCTAATCTCGATCTATGCCAACCCAAAAAAAACCTTTGGAGACACCTGTAGAGCATCTTTATAATCACCCAGTTATGTTGTGATGTTTGATAGCACACGAGGTGTTCCTATGGTATTCGGGAGTTGCATAATCTCATAGTCAAAGGAATATGTATAAGTCATGAAGAAAGCAATAGTAATAAAACTTAACGATCATTATGCTAAGCTAACGGATGGGTCTTGTCCATCACATCATTCTCCTAATGATGTGATCCCGTTCATCATATGACAACACATGTCTATGGTCAGGAAACTTAACCATCTTTGATTAACGAGCTAGTCAAGTAGAGGCATACTAGGGACACTTAGTTTTGTCTATGTATTCACACATGTCTCAAGTTTCCGGTTAATACAATTCTAGCATGAATAATAAACATTTACCATGATATAAGGAAATGTAAATAACAACTTCATTATTGCCTCTAGGGCATATTTCCTTCAATATATGCACGGGAGAGACTTATGGCACAATGATGATAGCAAGATGATTGCACACTAAATGTAGCTACGTGGAGTATGTGTATCACTAAGGTGCACAAAGTGCATGGCCCGGCAATTCTCAACTAGCTAGTTTCGATGGGTAAGTGACGCGAAATGGCCCGGGGCTATCAATGCCATGGAAAGGGATAAGTACAAGATGTCGTCGAGATTTCCATCCTTGCTTACGTTTGGTATGAAGGTGAGGCGGGCGTTGTCGATGTCGAGTCCGAGGCGATGATGAATAGCAGTGATGTTGATTTTGGACCATCCCTAATTAGTCGAAACACCTTAGGAAACAGAAACCACAACTCAAAATCTCTACAAAATGTGTGGTGCGGAAGTGTATGTATGTGGGCGAAGTGGTATACTGCGGAGGACAAATGGCGGTGCAAGTAGTGGAGAACTGAACAAAATGGGTGAAGGAAACCCTCTTTGTCGAGGTTGTGTGCGTAGGGTAAGTGAGGCTCGGGGGCATGGGGTATCGGGGGCCCGTGCGCAGGGGTGTCCCGCCTGCACAAGAACATGCCCAAATCCGTGGCTAAAACAAAAAAAATTAGAAAATTTTGTCGATGGGGGAGGTTGGGGATGGAGGGGAAGGGTAGATCCGGTTGCCAAACAAGAAATTTGTGGACCAAATCAACAAAATCTCACAAGAACCAAAAAATTGCTAAAAATTGGGAGGCCTATTTTTGTGCTTATTTTTGAATTGGGAAAAAAGCAACAAAATTAGGCTAGAATATGTGGGGCAGGGACTCCAAGAAGTGAGTTAACCTTACTCATGATACCAAGATGTTGTAGGATGAAACCCTAATGGATGATATTTTCACACTTGGAGGGGGAAAACGAACGACAACAAGAGAAATCACTCAAACAAAACCCAATTACACATCCACTAGAATAACATAGTTGAGATCCACAAGTATACAAGATCAATCAAAGGAAAACAAGCACAAAGGCAGTTCTTCTCAAATCCAAGAGGAGATGAGGTCTTGATGATCTAGATAGATCCTTCCCTAGAAGGGGTCATATCCACCAGGGATCTTCTCCTAGGAGGTCTTGATCTCCTATAGGTGTGGTAGATGAGCAAAGCTCCCTCTAGATAGTCTCATACACTTTGCTAACCCTAAAAAATGTCTTAGGCACGAAATATATAGATGGCTGGAGGTGACGGACGAGATGGAGGGCAAAATAGGAACTTGATAGAGGCGAGGGTCCTGATCTTTCGATGAGATGATAACTATCAATTTGGTGGAGTCGACTTTGATGATCCGACTACAAATGTGCATGACGTTGTGCCTTAGCAATTGCTAAACCAATCTCCTGAGGTTACTGATGATGCCGGAAGCACGATCAGCCTGACCATGAAGGTCTATTCCAGCATGCAAGCGAAGAACAAGCAAGAATATGATCATGCAATCTGAATACTGAGAATGTATATGAAGTACTGATAAAAGTGGGGATCCGAAAGCGGTCTTGGTCTGGTCATTGGACACAAACGAAATACACGAAGTTGCAATGGCTAACTTTTAACTAAACAAATCCCAAGAAAAAAACTACTAGATGGATCTACTTATATAGGAGTAAGGGGTGGCGGCCAAAGAGGTGGGAGGACGTCCCAAGGCATCCTAAAACCAACCCTAGGTTGTACAAGGCCCATGGTGTAACACCCCGGATATGATTTACCTAATATGTAATCCAACTCTTGTCGTTTCCGGCGTTAAGTTATTTTATTTTCTCGGGTTCGGGTTTTTGTCTCCGTGTGTTGTTAACATTGTCATGCATCTCTTATCATGTCATCATGTGCATTGCATTTGCATATGTGTTCATCTCATGCATTCGAGCATTTTCCCCGTTGTCCGTTTTGCATTCCGGCGCTCCGTTCTCCTCCGGTGGTCATTACTACCTTTCTTTCGTGTGTGGGGATTAAACATTTCTGGATTGGGCCAAGACTTGCCAAGCGGCCTTGGTTTACTACCGGTAGACCACCTGTCAAATTCCGTACCATTTGGACTTCGTTTGATGCTCCAACGGTCAACCGAGGGACCGAGAAGGCCTCGTGTGTGTTGCAGCCCAACACCCCTCCAATTTGGCCCAAAACCCACCAAAACCCTCTCCATCATCTAGAGCGTTCGATCACGATCGCGTGGCCGAAAACCGCACCTCATTTGGACACTCCTATCTCCCTCTACCTCTATATATAGACCCCCCTCCTCAAATTCCGGATACCCTCCTTCAAACCCAAAAAAACATCTCCGCCGCCGCCGGACACGTCCGGATGGCGCCGGACGCGACCGCCCGCCGCCACCACATGGCCCGGGCGGGCCCCACATCGCTGCCGCCGCCCGAGGCCCGCCAGGCCCGCTCGGGGCCCCCGCGGCCCGCTTCCCCCCGCCTCCTCTCGCCCGCGAGCCAACGCCGTCCTCCTTGTGCCCGGTCGCCCGAGGCGACCGGAGCCGCCGCCCGCCATCGACGCCGGCCGGCCGCAAGGTCGCCCGACCGGCCCCGGCGCCACGCCACCCGCCGCCCCCTCGTCGTCCGTGCCGCCTCCCAAGACCGGCAAGGCCGGCCCCCGCTCCCCCGACGAGCTCCGGCGTCCTCCAAGTCCCCTCCGGCAAACCTCGTTTTGCGTGCTCCGGCAAGATCCGATCCAGATGAAAAACCCTAGGGGTTGACCTTTTTTCACTAAGTTCCCAGTTTATTTTTCATACTTTGACCTGTGATAACTCCGTATCCATAGCTCCGTTTTGGGCATATAGCATATCAAAATGTTCATCTCAGAGAGTACATCATTTCATCCCATTGCATCATTTTCATTTGCGTTCATCTTGATGCCCGAAATGCTGTTGGAAGAATGCTATTTGAGATAATTGTCAGATCTGCTGCTCCAATTAGATATTTGTCATTTTTGCCATGATTATTGTGTGCATGATATGCCCCTGAGCTCTACATGTGTTTTGTTATATGTTTTGCCATCTATTCAGAGGTGCAACCCATGAATTTTTGTGATGTGTGTGCTGACTAGCACAAGCTTGCAAAGTGGTGCGTTCGTTAATGCTGATTTCAGGGACTTAGCATTTCCACTAAGTCCTTGGACTGTTTATCTCATTATGTCATATGTTCATGTTGTTTCCTAGTGATCTGTGCCTCTTTTGAGGATGATTAGTAAGGATGTTTTGTTAATCTTGTAGTGCTCTATCCATCCATGTCTTTGTTTGCAATTATGAAGCACCCTAGCTTGAGTCAATCGAGCTCTACATTTGCTATTTCGTGAATCTGGGTAGATTGCCTACTTGTCAGCGATTTTGCCGAGGATGCTGTAGTTGATCCGTGCATGCTATGTTATTGGTCTTGCCATGTCTAGCTTGCATAATGTGTATTCTTGATGGGTGCATGCTTAGATTGTCATGAATTTCTCTGTAGTGAGTGCATCGAGCTCGTAAACATGCCTACATGATATCCGATTTTGCATGCTCTAGTTTTCACTAAGCCTGTGATCTGATTATGTTTTTGCCATGTTCACATGCTTGCAAATGTATTTTCTGATCCCTTTTGGCTCAAGGTCACTAAGGGACTTTTGTTAAGCTCTTTGCATAGCTCCATGCCATGCTTTACTTTGCCATGTTCAGGCCCTGTAGCTTATAGTTTTCATGCTCCAAAGAGTGCTATCTGATATGAAATTCCAGACAACTGTTAATTTCACTAAGTCTGAAATCTGTTTACCAAATGCATTTTTTCTATGCTTGTTTGAACCTGTTAATGGATGAATTGGCCGTATCTCAGTGTTCATCTTTTGTTAAGCATCATGAAGGGATCCCTGCCATGTATTTTGATGCCATGTTTGGGTGCTTTAGCATATTCATCTTGTTGCATTTAGGTGGCTACTTGCTGTATATCGCAGACCGGTGCCATATTTGAATTGCTTGCCATTTCCAAGCCATGACTCCGATTCCGGTGATCTTTATATCGTTTTCAAGCGATTTCATCTCCCCTTTCCAGTGGCACACTTGGTTTTCCAAGTTGAGGCTAGGTTCATTCATTCCTTGTCAAATCTTGCATATGCATCACATATCGCATCCCGCATAGCATACCATGTTCGCATCATATTGTTTGAGCTTTGCACGTGGTTGATTGTGTTCCGTTTGCTTGTTTATCTTGTTTGGGTAGAGCCGGGAGACGAGTTCGCTAATGAGGATCCCGTTGAGTTTGCTTTCGAGGATCCAGTCAACTCTGACAACTTTGCAGGCAAGATGATCATACCCTCGAAATCACTACTATCTTTGCTTTGCTAGATGCTCGCTCTTTTGCTATGCCTATGCTATGATGCCTACCACTTGCTTATCATGCCTCCCAAATTGCCATGTCAAACCTCTAACCCACCATGTCCTAGCAAACCATTGATTGGCTATATTACCGCTTTGCTCAGCCCCTCTTATAGCGTTGCTAGTTGCAGGTGAAGATTGGAGACCGTTCCTTGTTGGAACATTATTTACTTGTTGGGGTATCATTATATTGCCATGTTATCTTAATGCATCTATATACTTGGTAAAGGGTGGAAGGCTCGGCCTCTCGCCTAGTGTTTTGTTCCACTCTTGCCGCCCTGGTTTCCATCATATCGGCGTTATGTTCCCGGATTTTGCGTTCCTTATGCGGTTGGGTTATAATGGGAACCCCTTGGTAGTTCGCCTTGATTAAAGCTTTTCCAGCAATGACCAACCTTGGTTTTACCATTTGCCACCTAGCCTCTTTTCCCTTGGGTTTCCGGAGCCCGAGGGTCATCTTATTTTAAACCCCCCCCCCCCCGGGCCAGTGCTCCTCTGAGTGTTGGTCCACCTGTCAGCTGCCGGTGGCCACTAGGGGCAACTCTGGGCTGGCCTACCCGCACCTAGGACAATATGAGTGTGCTCTGAGAATGAGATATGTGCAGCTCCTATTGGGATTTGTCAGCACATTCGGGCGGTGTTGCTGGATTTGTTTTAACTTGTTGAAGTGTCTTGTAGAACCGGGATACCGAGTCTGATCGAAATGTCTCGGGAGGAGGTCTATTCCTTCGTTGACCGTGAGAGCTTGTCATGGGCTAAGTTGGGACTCCCCTGCAGGGATTTGAACTTTCGAAAGCCGTGCCCGCGGTTATGGGCAGATGGGAATTTGTTAATGTCCGGTTGTAGATAACTTTGAACCTTAACTTAATTAAAATGAATCAGCTGTGTGAGTTACAGTGATGGTCTCTTCTCGGCGGAGTCCGGGAAGTGAACACGGTGTTGGAGTAACGCTTGCCGCAGGTTGTTCTCTAGATATTCGATCGCGCTTTGCCTTCTCTTCTAGCTCCCTTTTGCGAACAGGTTAGCCACCATATATGCTAGTCGCTTGCTGCAGCTCCACATATTTACCTTGCCTTTCCTATAAGCTTAAATACTCTTGATCGCGAGGGTGCGAGATTGCTGAGTCCCTATGGCTCACAGATTACTATTAAACCAGATGCAGGGCCTGATGACTCCGTTCCAGATGACGCATTAGAGCTCAAGTGGGAGTTCGACGAGGACTCACGCCGTTACTATGTTTGTTTCCCTGATGATCAGTAGTGGTGCCCAGTTGGGGCGATCGGGACCGTGTCGCATGTTGGGTTGTTCTTTTATTTTTGGCACCGTAGTCGGGCCATGAGTATTTGGATGATGTAATGCTATTTATGTACTTTGATTGACGTGGCGAGTGTAAGCCAACTATGTATCTCCCCTTTTATTATCTATATATTACATGGGATGTTGTGAAGATTGGCTAACTTGCCACATTGCTTTCAATGTGGTTATGCCTCTAAGTCGTGCCTCGACACGTGGGAGATATAGCCGCATCGAGGGCGTTACAAGTTGGTAATCAGAGCCTTCCCCGACCTTAGTAGCCCCCACTGCTTGATCGTTTTTAGCAGCCGTTGTTGAGTCTAGAAAAATGTTTTGAGTCATTTAGGAATTATATATCGGAGAGTTTAGGAATTCTTTTTACTCCCCAGTCTCCTCATCGCTCTGGTAAGGCATCCTGACGTAGAGTTTTGACTCTTCTCTTCTCAAATTTCGCTAAAAAAATTTAGGATCATGCGGGTATCTTGGAATCGTTCCGATGGTTTTGTGACGAGAACATTGTTCTTGGTGCCTCCTGTCTTTAGGGGTTGTGGCAGTGTCCCGGGGAGTTAGCTCCAAGGTGTTGTCGTCACAATTTTATCGTTGCAGTTCTGGAATACCTGAGTTTAGTACGCCGACATCGGAAACCTCTTTTATGCAGTTCGTTGGTGAGATAACCTCGACGCCACCCAGTACTGGGGCGGGAGTTCGGGAGTATCGCCATAACTTGTATAACGGATGCTTTTCGAAGGTTGAGGTAGATGGTTTCCAAAGTTTTTCTCGGTTATGTGTTGAAGGATGGATACAGCTGGATGTAGGGATTGTTAGTTTGGGTGAGATATTATGCTCCCCCTGTATCCCCAACACCTGATTGCATAACCGGAAAGGTTCGGGAGTTTCATAGGTGGGAATTCTTGTAGCTCTAGTTCTTCTTCCACGAATATTTGGTTTGAGATTGGGAATTCTTACCGAGTATTCGTTCTTGATCCGTACCTTGTTGATTTATTCCTCTACCTAAATTCTAAGTGGCTTCTCAATTTATGGATATGTGACCATTTCAATTGGAATGCATTCGTTCATTTTGTTCAGATGTGAAGACTATATGTTGCAATTTTCATTCCGTTGGATTCAGCTTCAATAATTGTCTATCAATGTGCTAATGGATGTCAACCTCTTCAAGATGGCTCCTCCAACGCGCACGACTCCGAATCCTGATCCGCCACCACCTCCACCTCCTCCGGAGGCATGGCAAGCTGTGATGGCCGCAACCAATGCAAACATGCAGTTGATCATGCAAATTCTTCAAGAGCGCAATCAAGCGAACCAAGGCAACCAAGGCAACAATCAGAATCACTTTGCTACACTCAACCAGTTCCTTGCAAATCAGCCAAAGACTTTCAGCAATTGTGTTGAGGCAACTGATGCTGAGGATTGGCTAGTGGACTTGTGCAAGCATTTCGAGTGTAGTAACGTCAGGCCTGAGGACTTTGTCAAGTTCGCTTCCTTCCAACTCAAAGACCAAGTTGCAGAGTGGTTCCAGCAGTACAAAGATTCCAGAGGAGGCCGTGTGATTACTTGGGATGAATTCCGTCATGATTGCAAAGCTCATCATATTCCTCAGAGCGTGGTTGAAAGCAAGCGTGAGGAATTCCGCAACCTGAAGCAAGGCTCGTTGTCTGTCTATGACTACAACAAGTTGTTCCAGAAGCTCGCCCGCTTTGCTAAGCAGGACGTCCCTGATGAGAAGAGCATGATATACCAGTTCAGGGGTGGTCTTAGAGAAGAAATCCAGCTAGCTCTTGTTCTCTTTGAGCCCTTGAGGTACGATGAGTTCTACAACATGGCATTGAAGCAAGAGGCTGCTCAACTGAGGTGTGATGCTTCCAAGAAGCGAGTTAGAGATGTTACTCCTTCTTCCTCTACTCAAGTGGCCAAGCAGCAGAAGTATTGGCTTCCTCCTCCTCCGTTTCGTCAGCCGTATCAGAAGAGCAAAGCTGGCAGTGGATTTTCCCACCCACCCAACCCTGGCTTTCAGAACAAGACTTCGTCTCAAGCTCCAAGATTGAGTGCTCCATATCACCGTCCGCTTTCAGAGGTCACGTGCAACAAGTGCCAACAGAAGGGGCACTATGCCAACAAGTGCTTCAATCAGAGGCGTCTCCCTACTCCTCCTCCTGTGAGATCGGCAAGTACAGTTATGGTCAAGCATAACCCCAAGCACGCCAAGGTCAACTTGATGAATGCAGCTCAGGCAGAGGACTCGTCAGATGTCATCATGGGTAACCTTCCTGTTAATGATATTCCAGCTAAAGTTCTTTTTGACACTGGTGCATCGCATTGTTTCATCTCGAGACCGTTTACATCTAGGCATGAATTGATTTCGCAAGTTTTGCCTAGTCCGTTAGCAGTTGTCTCTCCCGGTAAGCGCATGCATGCTAACTCCATCGTTCCGGATGTTACTATCACTTTGGGTCACTACAAATTTCTATCTTCTCCAACGGTTCTTGATGACTCGGATATTGATCTTATTCTCGGAATGGATGGCTTTCTAAGCACAAGGCTTAGCTTGATTGTACAGCCAGGCAGATTCAATTGACTCATTCGTCTGAGGATGTAATTGTCTTTGCTGCTCATGATGATACAATCCGTCTGTTTTCTCTCAATGAGAAGGGTGAACTGGATGTTATCTCGCAAATCCCAGTTGTTTGCGAATATCAAGACGTCTTTCCAGAAGAGCTTCCAGGAATGCCTCCGCACCGGCCAGTTGAATTCATCATCGATCTTGAGCCTGGCACGGAACCAGTGTGCAAGCGTCCTTACAAGCTCGGACCTGAAGAGTTGAAGGAGCTGAAGAAGCTACTCGATATTCAAGAGCGAATGGGTCTCATCCAACCTAGTTCTTCTCCGTGGGGTTGTGGTGTTCTTTTTGTGAAGAAGAAGGATGGAACGGACCGACTTTGTGTTGATTACCGTCCATTGAACAAGAAGACTATCAAGAACAAATACCCACTTCCCAACATCAACGAGCTGTTCGAACAACTTAAAGGCACCCAAGTATTCTCCAAGCTTGATCTCCATATGGGTTATCATCAGATTCGAATCCGTGAGCAAGATATTCCCAAGACGGCTTTCAGGACAAGCTATGGTTCATATGAATACACTGTCATGTCTTTTGGCCTCGTCAATGCTCCTCCGACTTTCCCTCGCATGATGAACTTCATCTTCAACGCCTACACCAATGACTTTGTTTTGGTCTATCTCGACGACATTCTGGTCTTTTCGAAGAACAAGGAAGATCATGCCAAGCACTTGCGTTTGGTACTCGATAAGCTGAGGGAACACCAGTTCTACTCCAAGTTCTCCAAGTGCGAATTTTGGCTTGATGAGGTTCTTTATCTTGGTCATATCATCTCTGCCAAGGGCATTGCGGTGAATCCTGAGAAGGTGTCTGCAATTGTGAATTGGGAACCACCTCAGAACATGAAGCAACTCCGTAGCTTCCTCGGTCTCGCAAGCTACTGTTGAAGATTCGTTGAAAACTTTTCTAAGATCACGAAGCCTCTCTCAAATCTTCTCCAGAAGCACGTCAAGTACGTTTGGTCTCCAGAATGTGACATCGCTTTCAACACTTTGAAAGAGAAATTGGTCACTGCTCCAGTTCTGACTCCGCCTGATGAATCCAAACCGTACGAGGTCTTTTGCGATGCCTCTCTCCAAGGTCTTGGTGCAGTGTTGATGCAAGAGAATAAAGTTGTGGCTTATACCTCTCGCCAGTTGAAGCCCAACGAGAAGAACTACCCCACTCATGGCCTCGAGTTGGCGGCAGTTGTACATGCTTTTTTGACTTGGAGACATCTCTTATTGGGAAGAAAAGTGGACATCTTCACTGACCACAAGAGTCTCAAGTACATCTTCACTCAGCCTAATCTCAACCTCAGGCAGACTTGATGGGTCGAAATGATTCAAGAGTATAATCCGAGTATCAAGTATACTCCAGGCAAGGCCAATGTGATTGCTGACGCATTGAGCAGGAAGGCTTATTGCAACAGTCTGATTCTCAAGCCTTATCAACCCGAGCTTTGTGAAGCTTTCCGCAAACTTAATCTGCAAGTTGTTCCTCAAGGTTTCCTCGCCAACCTTCAAGTCTCTCCTACCTTGGAAGACCAGATTCGCCAAGCTCAGCTTCTTGATGCTATGGTGAAGAAGGTGAAGATTGGGATTGCCAAGAGTCAACCCAAGTACAAGTGCTACCGCCTTGATGACAAGGATACTCTCTTCTTCGAGGATCGTATTGTTGTGCCCAAAGGTAACCTTTGTAAAGTGATCATGAACGAGGCCCACAATTCTCTCCTCTCCATCCACCCTGGGAGCACGAAGATGTATCAGGACCTCAAGCAGGCTTATTCGTGGACTCGAATGAAGTGCGAGATTGCTCAGTTCGTGAATGAATGTGATGTCTGTAGAAGAGTGAAGGCAGAACACCAAAGGCCAGCTGGTCTCCTCCAACCTCTTACCATTCCAGAATGGAAGTTTGACCACATTGAGATGGACTTCGTGACTGGGTTTCCAAAGTCCAAGTGTGGCAATGATGCTATATTCGTTGTCATCGACAAACTCACTAAAGTGGCTCATTTTCTGCCTATCAAAGAGTCAATCACTACAGCTCAATTGGCGGAGCTCTATACCTCTCGGATTGTCTCTCTGCACGGTATTCCACAAGTGATCTCTTCAGACCGTGGCAGCATCTTTACCTCCAAGTTTTGGGATTCTTTTCAGAAGGCCATGGGCACCAACATCCGCTTCAGCACAGCTTTCCATCCCCAAACTAGTGGTCAAGTCGAGCGTGTCAACCAGATTCTTGAAGATATGCTCAGGGCTTGTGTGATCTCCTTCGGCATGAAGTGGGAGGATTGTCTTCCATATGCTGAATTCTCCTACAACAAGAGTTTTCAAGTAAGTTCGGGCAAGGCCCCATTTGAAATTCTGTATGGCAGGAAGTGTCGTACCCCTCTCAACTGGTCTGAAACCGGTGAACGTCAGCTTCTGGGTAATGACTTAATCACAGAGGCAGAGGAAATGTGCAAAGTCATTCGAGATAACCTCAAAGCAGCCCAATCCCGCCAGAAGAGCTACTATGATAGTAAGCACCGTGATTTGTCTTTCAAGATCGGAGATCATATTTACCTCTGCGTCTCTCCAATGAAAGGTACTCGTCCCTTTTGTATCAAAGGGAAGCTTGCCTCCAGATACGTGGGACCTTTCAAGATCGTCAGCAAGAGAGGCGATCTCGCCTATCAACTCGAGCTTCCTTCAAACTTTGCAAATGTGCATGACGTGTTCCATGTCTCTCAGCTCCGAAAGTGCTTCAAGACTCCTGACCGCACCGTCAACTTCGAGGACATTGAGCTCCAAGAAGATCTCTCCTATCATGAGCACCCCGTTTCTATTCTTGAAGAGACTGAACGCAAGACTCACAACAAGTCAATCAAATTCCTCAAAGTCAAGTGGTCACACCATTCCGACCGTGAAGCTACCTGGGAATGCGAGGATCACCTCCGTTCTGAGTACCCGGCGTTCTTTCAGTCCTAGGTCTCGGGACGAGATCCTTTCGTAGTGGTGGAGTGTTGTAACACCCCGGATATGATTTACCTAATATGTAATCCAACTCTTGCCGTTTCCGGCGTTAAGTTATTTTATTTTCTCGGGTTCGGGTTTTTGTCTCCATGTGTTGTTATCATTGTCATGCATCTCTTATCATGTCATCATGTGCATTGCATTTGCATACGTGTTCGTTTCATGCATTCGAGCATTTTCCCCGTTGTCCGTTTTGCATTACGGCACTCCGTTCTCCTCCGGTAGTCATTACTACCTTTCTTTCGTGTGTGGACTGCCTGTCAAGTTTCGTACCATTTGGACTTCATTTGATGCTCCAACGGTTAACCGAGGGACTGAGAAGGCCTTGTGTGTGTTGCAGCCCAACATCCCTCCAATTTGGCCCAAAACCCACCAAAACCCTCTCCATCATCTAGAGTGTTCGATCACGATCGCGTGGCCGAAAACCGCACCTCATTTGGACACTCCTAGCTCCCTCTACCTATATATATAGACCCCCCCCCTCAAATTCCGGATCCCCTCCTTCAAACCCTAAAAAAACATCTCCGCCGCCGCCGACCAACCAGCCGCCGCCACATGGCCCGGGCGAGCCCCACATCGCCGCCACCGCCCGAGGCCCGCCAGGCCCGCTCGGGGCCCCCGCGGCCCGCTTCCCCCCGCCTCCTCTCGCCCGCGAGCCGTCGCCGTCCTCCTCGTGCCTGGCCGCCCGAGGCGACCGGAGCCGCCGCCCGCCATCGACGTCGGCCGGCCGCAAGGTCGCCCGACCGGCCCCGGCGCCGCACCACCCGCCGCCGTCCGCCGCCCCCTCGTCGTCCGTGCCGCCTCCCAAGACCGGCAAGGCCGGCCCCCGCTCCCCCGACGAGCTCTGGCCTCCTCCAAGTCCCCTCTGACGAACCTCGTTTTGCGTGCTCCGGCGAGATCCGATCCATATCTAAAAAACCCTAGGGGTTGAACTTTTTTCACAAAGTTCCCAATTTATTTTGCATACTTTGACATGTGATAACTCCGTATCCGTAGCTCCGTTTTGGGCGTATAGCATATCAAAATGTTCATCTCAGAGAGTACATCATTTCATCCCATTGCATCATTTTCATTTGAGTTCATCTTGATGCCTAAAATGCTGTTGGAAGAATGTTATTTGAGATAATTGTCAGATCTGCTACTCCAATTAGATATTTGTCATTTTTTCCATGATTATTGTGTGCATGATATGCCCCTGAGCTCTACATGTGTTTTGTTATATGTTTTGCCATCTATTCAGAGGTGCAACCCATGAATTTTTGTGATGTGTGTGGTGACTAGCACAAGCTTGCAAAGTGGTGCATTCGTTAATGCTGATTTCAGGGACTTAGCATTTCCACTAAGTCCTTGGACTGGTTATCTCATTATGCCATATGTTCATGTTGTTTCCTAGTGATCCGTGCCTCTTTTGAGGATGATCAGTAAGGATGTTTTGTTAATCTTGTAGTGCTCTATCCATCCGTGTCTTTGTTTGCAAGTACGGAGCACCCTAGCTTGAGTCAATCGAGCTCTACGTTTGCTATTTCGTGAATCTGAGCAGATTGTCTACTTGTTAGCGATTTTGCCGAGGATGTTGTAGTTGATCCGTGCATGGTATGTTATTGTTCTTGCCATGTCTAGCTTGCATAATGTGTATTCTTGATGGGTGTATGCTTAAATTGTCATGACTTGCTCTGTAGTGAGTGCATCGAGCTCGTAAACATGCCTACTTGATATCCAATTTTGCATGCTCCAGTTTTCACTAAGTTTGTGATCTGATTATGTTTTTGCCATGTTCACATGCTTGCAAATGTATTTTATGATCCCTTTTGGCTCAAGGTCACTAAGGGACTTTTGTTAAGCTCTTTGAGTAGCTCCATGCCATGCTTTACTTTGACATGTTTAGGCCCTGTAGCTTATAGTTTTCATGCTCCAAAGAGTGCTATCTGATCTGAAATTCCAGACAACTGTTAATTTCACTAAGTCTGAAATCTGTTTACCAAATGCATTTTTGCCATGCTTGTTTGAACCTATTAATGGATGGATTGGCCGTAGCTTAGTGTTCATATTTTGTTAAGCATCATGAATGGATCCCTGACATGTATTTTGATGCCATGTTTGGGTGCTGTAGCATATTCATCTTGTTGCATTTATGTGGCTACTTGCTGTATATCGCAGACCGGTGCCATATTTGAATTGCTTGCCATTTCCAAACCGTGACTCCGATTCCGGTGATCTTTATATCGTTTTCAAGCGATTTCATCTGACCTTTCCAGTGGCACATTTGGTTTTCCAAGTTGAGGCCAGGTTCATTCATTCCTTGTCAAATCTTGCATATGCATCACATATCGCATCCCGCATAGCATACAATGTTCGCATCATATTGTTTGAGCTTTGCACGTGGTTGATTGTGTTCCGTTTGCTTGTTTTTCTTGTTTGGGTAGAGCCGGGAGACGAGTTCGCTAACGAGGAGCCCGTTGAGTTTGCTTTCGAGGATCCAGTCAACTCTGACAACTTTGCAGGCAAGATGATCATACCCTCGAAATCACTACTATCTTTGCTTTGCTAGATGCTCGCTCTTTTGCTATGCCTATGCTACGATGCCTACTACTTGCTTATCATGCCTCCCAAATTGCCATGTCAAACCTCTAACCCACCATGTCTTACCAAACCGTTGATTGGCTATATTACCGCTTTGCTCAGCCCCTCTTATAGCGTTGCTAGTTGCAGATGAAGATTGGAGACCGTTCCTTGTTGGAACATTATTTACTTGTTGGGGTATCATTATATTGCCATGTTATCTTAATGCATCTATATACTTGGTAAAGGGTGGAAGGCTCGGCCTCTCGCCTAGAGTTTTGTTCCACTCTTGCCGCCCTAGTTTCCGTCATATCAGTGTTATGTTCCCGGATTTTGCGTTCCTTACGCGGTTGGGTTATAATGGGAACCCCTTGATAGTTCGCCTTGATTAAAGCTTTTCCAGCAATGCCCAACCTTGGTTTTACCATTTGCCACCTAGCCTCTTTTCCCTTGGGTTTCCGGAGCCCGAGGGTCATCTTATTTTAAACCCCCCCCCCCCCCGGGGCCAGTGCTCCTCTGAGTGTTGGTCCACCAGTCAGCTGCCGGTGGCCACTAGGGGCAACTTCGGGCTGGCCTACCCGTACCTAGAACAATCTGAGTGTTCCCTGAGAATGAGATATGTGCAGCTCCTATCGGGATTTGTCGGCACATTCGGGCGGTGTTGCTGGATTTGTTTTAACTTGTCGAAGTGTCTTGTAGAACCGGGATACCGAGTCTGATCGGAATGTCTCGGGAGGAGGTCTATTCCTTCGTTGACCGTGAGAGCTTGTCATGGGTTAAGTTGGGACTCCCCTGCAGGGATTTGAACTTTTGAAAGCCGTGCCCGTGATTATGGGCAGATGGGAATTTGTTAATGTCCGGTTGTAGATAACTTTGAACCTTAACATAATTAAAATGAATCAACTGTGTGAGTTACCATGATGGTCTCTTCTCGGCGGAGTCCGGGAAGTGAACACGGTGTTGGAGTAACGCTTGACGCAGTTTGTTCTCTAGTTATTCGATCGCGCTTTGCCTTCTCTTCTCGCTCTCTTTTGCGAACAGGTTAGCCACCATATATGCTAGTCGCTTGCTGCAGCTCCACATATTTACCTTGCCTTTCCTATAAGCTTAAATAGTCTTGATCGCGAGGGTGTGAGATTGTTGAGTCCCTGTGGCTCACAAATTACTATTAAACCAGATGCAGGGCCGGATGACTCCGTTCCAGATGACGCGTTAGTGCTTAAGTGGGAGTTCGACGAGGACTCATGCCATAACTATATTTCTTTCCCTGATGATCAGTAGTGGTGCCCAGTTGGGGCGATCGGGACCGTGTCGCATGTTGGGTTGATCTTTTATTTTGGCGCCGTAGTCAGGCCATGAGTGTTTGGATGATGTAATGCTATTTATGTACTTTGATTGACGTGGCGAGTGTAAGCCAACTATGTATCTCCCCTTTTATTATCTATATATTACATGGGATGTTTTGAAGATTGCCTAACTTGCGACATTGCTTTCAATGCGGTTATGCCTCTAAGTCGTGCCTCGACACGTGGGAGATATAGCCGCATCGAGGGCGTTACACATGGGCCCAAGTGAAGGTGATGCAACACCTTTAGACTTGTAGTTTGTCTCGGATTCTACTGCAACGTAAGATTGTTTCGTTAGTTCTCCATGCTTCAGACGAATTTGAAGGTGAATCCAATTGGATTGGAAAGTGCATGAAATCTAATTTCCAACAAAAAAAGAATCACCCAATTTGAAGTTCGGATGAAAGAGAAATTCATGTTTTAAGTCAGGTATGTCTGTGTAGTCTGAATCTGAGTGCAGAACATGAGAGACTTGACTATATCTTCTTTTGTGTTAAAAGTGAGGTGAGAGAACTTCTTGAATAGCACCTAAACATCCCTTTCTCCCTTATCTTCATATGTGTACAAATGTCCCATACACCTGTAATTAGACATGACACAAAGGTCTGACGTATTTTTTTCTGCATAACATAAATAAATTATTGAATAGTTTGCATTAGAAATCACCTCAAAAATATGCATGTATGCAATATTTTTAGTCATATCCAATTTAGTCATGTCCTCATCAGAACTCCATGGCCGAATTCTAGGAGGGTCGTGCGCACGGGCTAAGTTGGCCCTGTGCCCGTGGGTTTTCCGTGGGCACGGTACACGCCCCTGCGCACGGGGTAGCTACAATGGCGAGGCGTGTGGACACAGGGTTTGGAGGCCCGTGAGCATGTAGTGTGGAGGCCCGTGTGCACAGGAGGTGCATCTTCACTTCCAGTAGCTCTTTGGGTAACCTATGGGCATGGGATCGTCTGGGATGTGTTGCCTTCTTCTTGATGGTGACCTCCTTCTTCCGTGTGGCCTTGGTGTCCTTCTCCTAGGCCTTGCAGATGTTCCTTAGCTGCTTGATGTTGGCCATCCTCATACCTAATGAAACATAGTATTCTTTGGTGAGGTAGCATCCAAGTTTCATCCATATCCATATCAATCTCGTAGAGGAGTGAGTTCACCTCGTTTTTGATGACACGTGCGTGAGATCTTGTCATAGGTCCATGTGGAGCTTGATGGGTCGGTGTGGTGTCCATGGGGATGACCGAAGGATGTTCCGCATCATCCCATGTACCGGTGCGCTCAAGTGCACGATGTTCGTCTGACCTTGCGCTAGGTTGTCTGGGCTCGTCTCGCGCGAGAAGACGCGGCAAGGCCGACTCACCTTCTGGCTTGGTATCTAAACGAACTAGAGATCAAGTCCCAGAATTTTTGTTTACATCTGTCGTGAATTGTGACGGGCTTAAGTGGGTTGCCGCACTCCCCTGCGCAAATTGTAGCGGATTATAACGAGCAACCTCAAATGACCGCAACATGTGCTAACGCCCGCAATTGCCTGCGGTGGGCGCCCCCTACCTAGGCCTGCTATGTGCCACCGCAGCAAGCCGTACGTGACTGTCGCATGTAGCTAGCCGGTAGTGGGACGGCTCAATTCCGACATGTTCTCGTCACGCTGACATTATGCTGAGGTCACACTTGTGTTTTTTTCTCTCTTTTTTCATGTTTTGAAGAAAGCAAAATACATATGTTAGTAAACTTAGTGTAAAAGAAATATTCGCCCCACTTTTAGAAACTGTTTCTACCATTGAAAACATGTGCATATAACATTTTCTACAAAATGTTACAGAATGAGAGAAAATGTTCGGCTAATTAATAAAAATCGTACCATTCAA
This sequence comes from Triticum monococcum, assembly GCA_034509565.1. NCBI lineage: Eukaryota > Viridiplantae > Streptophyta > Magnoliopsida > Poales > Poaceae > Triticum > Triticum monococcum. The sequence goes on along the minus strand of CM067844.1, from coordinate 299,994,254 downwards.
AAAATGTACATTACATTTAGAACAAAAAAATCACGCATTTCAAACAAAAAATTATGACATTTAAAATGTTTATCCAGTGTATAAAAAAGTTCACATAGTTAAAAAAAGTGTTTCGTATCATACAAAAAATAGTTCATCATGTATCTGGAAAAAAAATTAACACCTATTTGAAAAATGTTCAATTAAGTATTTAAGAAAATGTGAAATAATATATTTAAAAATACTAAAACTTATATAAATAAATATTCGGATGTATATTAAAAATGTACAGTATGTATGAAAAAAGTAGGCATAAAAATATATATTTGGAAAAATGTTTATCATGTATTCGATAAATTTTAGATGAGTACAACAAAACTATTTGCTATATACAGAAATATGTACAACGCTTATGAAAAAGGTAGACATGTCTCTTATTTTGCGAATAAAGGTAGATATGTCTTAAAAAAGAAAAGAAAAAAAACAAGAAAGATACAAAGAAAATCGAAGAAAAACAAGTAATCAGAAAAGACCAACGTAAGAGGAAAAGTACATAAAAACCGAGAAAAACATGGACATACCCGTAGCGAGCCCTCCTTTCACATTGCAGTAAGCGACATACAGGGGAAATGCAAAACGATGCTCGAGCTCATGTACTTCTGAAATCACGGTCACACAGCTTACTTGGTAGGTGATTTGCATTGTATTTGACAGTGTATTCTGATTATATTTCGATTTTTGTTGTCTGGCATGTGAAAACATTGATAATGATGCGGTCCACTAAGCACAAGCCATTAATACTGCCTAGCCACAATTATTAGAAATCTAGAACTGTCGGCATCCTGGGAACGGGGGTACCCAGACCTGCCTGCCTGCGGTCCAGGGCATGGCTCCACCCGCGGCCTGGTATCGCCCATCTTCATCAACCAATGCTCAAGACCCTCGCTAGAGGCCAAGCCTCGCGAGGCGGACGACACAAGACCTCCTAGGGGCAGCCTCACTAGGCTGACTCGCGAGGAGCGGAGAGATCAAGGCAAGGGGCACCTCGTGAGGTTCCTGTGACGTGAGCCATGACGACCAAGGCCAGGCAGGCGCCAGCGGGCGCAGAGTGCCAGTTTCCTCTTTGGTGCTAAAGAGGCAGACGCAGGCGAGGAGTCTCGAGGCGCCAGGCAAAAGTTTTCATATCGGTGCAGCGAGACCGAGACCAGCAGGACGGCAAAACAAAGGTCACCACGGAGCCCACGACGGCGTCATCACCAGAACCTTTGGCACACGAAGACCACTTTTTATCAGGATAACTTGTACTCATTGTTTCCCTTCGAATTGGTCGTTTTGGGATACCTTCCCGCCTAATATTTGGAGAGAGGACCCCGCGCCTCTATAAATAGGGCTAACCACCACCATAGCCAGTGGGGGCTCATGGAGAGAGAGAGAGAGGGGGGGTCATCTGGAGACAGATCACTCGGATCATCCCCAACCACACAAGCTCATCGAGCTCAAGAACACCTCTCCTCAGGAGGCTGTTCTTCCCTTGTATTTGTTCATCCCCGTCCTACAAGGCAATCCACCACACCACACCACACTTGAGTAGGGTATTACACTGCAACGATGGCCCGAACCAGTATAAAATCTTGTGTCCCTTGTTCCTTGGGTTCGGCGAGCTAGGCTTTGAGATCGTTGCGAGAGCGTAAGCTGGCGGGAGAGATCTTCATGCGCACCCCAGTGTTCGAACCTCAAGGGTTTGCCGGAACCCGTAATCCGACATTTTGCATGGTAGTTAGGGGTGCGCTGAAGCTTTCCCTTCGTTGATCCACGTTCCACGGCTCCATCACATCCATGTCAGACGCTCGCCGAGCCCGTGCTGAGTGCCGCGCTGCCCTCGCCGCTCGCGTCGCCCAGACGGCGCCCGTTGGTGGACCTCTGAAAGCACAAGTGCTCCCTAGGTTGTTTTGGTAATTAATGATAACATATCTCTTGTTGGACTAACGTTTCTATCTAGTATGTTTCAGATAAGTTCAACAATGGAGTGGCATGGACTAAAGGTTGTGGGAAATTCTCCAAGATGCTAAGGACAAAGGATTGGCTAAAGCTTAAAGCTCAAGACTCTTCATTTTACATTTTAGTGATCCAAGATCACATTGAGTCCATAGGAAAAGCCAATACTATCAAGGAGGGATGAGGTGTTGCTTAATGAGCCTCTTGCTTCATGTCCTTAATGATATGCTCCAAAATCCTCAGCTACTTTCCCACTTCCACATATGACCTAAACCTAAGCCAAACTCGGACCTACCGATTATTTCTATCCGGCGCCACCGAGTTTCACTTGTCATAGCCATTGCCAAACCCTAGCAAATTGGTTCTACCGATAGGGATCTCGGTCTCACCGAGATGGGATTGTAATCTCACTGTGTATGTCCATTGCCAAAATCGGTCTCACCGATCTTGTGCAATCGGTACTACCGAGATTGCAATGCAAACTCTCTGTTTCCTTTTTGTAACTTTTCGGTCTCACCGAAAGAGCAAATCGGTCCCACCGAGTTTGCCTGACCAACTCTCTGGTTAGCTTATTACCAAATTGGTCTCACCGAGTTTGTGTAATCGGCCTCACCGAGATTACGTTATGCCCTAACCCTAACCATATCAGTCCTACCGGGTTGCATGTCAGTCCCGCCGAAAATCTCTAACGGTCACTAGGTTTACTATTTCGGTCCGACCGAGTTTGTTGATTCGGTCCCACCGAGATTGGTAAATTGTGTGTAACGGTTGGATTTTGTGTGGAGGCTATATATACCCCTCCACCTCCTCTTCACTTGCAGAGAGAGCCATCAGAACACATCTACACTTCCAACTCATATGTTCTGAGAGAGAACCACCTAGTCATGTGTTGAGGCCAAGATATTCCATTCCTACCACATGAATCTTGATCTCTAGCCTTCCCCAAGTTTCTTTCCACTCAAATCTTCTTTCCACCAAATCCAAATCCTGTGAGAGAGAGTTGAGTGTTGGGGAGACTATCATTTGAAGCACAAGAGCAAGGAGTTCATCATCAACACACCATTTGTTACTTCTTGGAGAATGGTGTCTCCTAGATTGGCTAGGTGTCACTTGGGAGCCTCCGACAAGATTGTGGAGTTGAACCAAGGAGTTTGTAAGGGCAATGAGATCGCCTACTTCGTGAAGATCTACCGCTAGTGAGGCAAGTCCTTCATGGGCGATGGCCATGGTGGGATAGACAAGGTTGCTTCTTCATGGACCCTTCGTGGGTGGAGCCCTCCATGGACTCGCGCAACTGTTACCCTTCGTGGGTAGAAGTCTCCGTCAACGTGGATGTAGGATAGCACCACCTATCCGAACCACGGGAAAAACATCCATGTCTCCAATTGCGTTTGAATTCTCCAAACCCTTCCCTTTACATTCTTGCAAGTTGCATGCTTTACTTTCCGCTGCCTATATACTCTTTGCATGCTTGCTTGTTATGTATTGTGAATGTTGAAATTGTGCGTAAACTCCACTTAAGCCGAAAAAGCTTAAAAATGCAACTTTAGCATTAAGTGTCTAATCACCCCCCCCCCCTCTAGACACATCTACTTCAAGGTCCTACAAGTGGTATGAGAGCTTTGGTCTCCATTGCCTTGGTTTAATCACCATTGGATGAAGATGGATGTGTCTACTTTAGGGAGTCTTAGACATAGAGTGCCTATTCTTGATGGAGAGTATTTTCATGAGTGGAAAAATGAGATGCTTGTAATTTTCAATCAATATCATTTGAACAAGTATATTGCTAGCCCTTGTGCACCTCATATTGATCCTTTGCATCCTACCCTAGATGAAGATATCGACATAATTCGCAATCTTAGAACTATTGAGCTCATCATTAGAGGATTGCCCAAAAATTTGATTGCTAGTTTGCCTATTCTTAATTGTGCCTATACTATATGGAAATTTATTGAGGAACGATTTCCTGATTATTCCTTGAAAAATTTGGATGAAATTCTCCATAAATCTATTGCCTTGAGTAAGATGAACTCTAGTGATCCTAGTTTTGGTGATTGTCTATTTGAGCTTACCGATCTTAAGCATGCTAAAGGAGATGTTGGAATCATTATATCCAAAGCTATAAGAATTCATAAAGGTGACCACTTTGATGATCATTTATCTAATGAATTACCCTCTCTAGGAAATGATGAGTCACAAGATCATGGTGAACATGGATACTATGATGATGATGATGATGATAGTGACTTCGATCTTGATGATGCAATGAGACATTTTGGTCTTATGGCAAGTCTTCGGGGATATGTGTCAGGAGGAAAGGAATGGGTTCTTGATAGTGGATGTACTGATCATATGACCGGAGATGAAGAGATGTTTCATGAGCTTGCTGAAAATGACGGCCCTCGAAAATATGTCACCTTTGGTGATAATTCAAAGGGTAAAGTGGTTGGCCTTGGTAAGGTGGCCATCTCACATGATAGTTCCATTCAAAATGTCATGCTCGTTGAATCTCTCGGCTACAACTTACTTTCAGTATCTAGACTTGCTGATTTCGGTTTGAATGTCCTATTTACTGAGGTAGATTGCCAAGTGTTTCGTCGAGACAATCATAAAATGGTCTTTACCGGTATGCGTAGAGGTGATCTTTACATTGTCGATTTCTCTAAAAAGGCACAACCTAAAACTTGCTTTATTGCTAAATCCTCAAAAGGTTGGTTGTGGCATAGACGACTAGGTCACGTTGGCATGAGAAACCTTGACAAGCTTATTAAAGGAAATCATATCCTTGGAGTTAACGATGTCATATTTGATAAGGATAGACTTTGCAGTGCTTGTCAAGCAGGTAAACAGGTTGGAGGAAGGCATCTTGTGAAGAACATCATGACCACAAGGAGTCCACTCGAGCTACTTCATATGGATCTTTTTGGTCCCAACGCCTACAAGAGTCTCGGTGGAAATTCTTTTGGTCTAGTTATAGTTGATGATTTTTCAAGATTTACGTGGGTGTTCTTTCTTGATGACAAGTCGCAGGTCCAGAATATCTTCAAAAACTTCGCTAGGAAGGCCCAAAATCAGTTTGACGTGAAGATCAAGAAGGTTCGGAGTGACAACGGAACGGAGTTCAAGAACGCAAATGTGGACACCTTTCTTGACGAAGAAGGGATTTCACACGAGTTCTCAGCTACGTACACACCTCAACAAAATGGAGTTGTTAAGAGGAAGAACCGGACGCTCATCAGAATGGCGAGAATGATGCTTGATGAGTACAAGACGCCGAAGCACTTTTGGGCAGAAGCGGTTGAGACAGCTTGTCATGCAACAAATCGCTTGTATCTTCACAAGCTACTCGGCAAGATGGCATACGAGCTCCTCACCGGTAACAAACCCCAAGTTGGATACTTTCGAGTATTCAGCTCAAAGTGCTACATTCTTGACAAGCATCGTCGTTCAAAGTTTGCTCCTAAATCTCATGAAGGTTTTCTACTTGGTTATGGCTAAAACTCTCACACTTACCGTGTCTACAACAATTTCACCCGAAAGGTTGAAGAGACGGTAGATGTGAAGTTTGATGAATCTAATGGCTCGCAAGTAGAGCAATTGCCAATCGATGTAGGGGACAAAGACCCTTCAGAAGCAATCCAAGACTTGTCTATTGGCAAAATTCGTCCAACGGAGGTGAAGGAGAGTACCTCGTCCGTCCAAGTGGAAGCTTCTACTTCACGACAAGGTGAACCAAGAATTGATATGGAAGCATCCACAAGTGGAACACACCAATATGAAGAAGATGAGGAAATTCATCAAGACGAACATCAACAACCTCCTTCTCCACCACGACAAGAGAACGACAACATCTACAATGAAGAAGGCCAAGAAGAAGAACAAGATGAAGAAGATGTTCAACGAAGACCCAAGCAAAAGCTCTCACGAGTTCGAGCAAGAATTGCCAAAGATCATCCCGTCGAGCAAATCTACAATGATATTCAAACCGGGAGAATCACTCGCTCAAAAACTCGTTTAGCTAACTTTTGTGAAAACTATTCATTCATCTCTAGCATTGAACCTATGAAGGTTGAAGAAGCATTGGAAGATCCGGATTGGATAAATGCTATGCATGAAGAGCTACACAACTTTGAGAGAAACCAAGTTTGGACATTGGTTGAGAAGCCCGACAACAACCACAACATCATTGGTACTAAATGGGTGTTTCGCAACAAGCAAGATGAAGATGGACAAGTGGTTCGCAACAAAGCACGTCTCGTCGCCCAAGGGTACACACAAGTCGAAGGTATGGACTATGGTGAGACATATGCTCCCATTGCTAGACTTGAGTCCATTCGCATCTTACTTGCCTATGCTAATCACCATAATATCACCTTGTACCAAATGGACATTAAAAGTGCTTTTCTAAATGGTGAAATAGAGGAGGAAGTTTATGTCAAACAACCTCCCGGCTTTATCAATCCTAAGAAACCAAATCATGTTTACAAACTTCACAAAGCTCTTTATGGTCTTAAACAAGCTCCTAGAGCATGGTATAAATGCTTGACCAAGTTCCTTATTGCAAGTGGTTTTGAAATTGGTAAAATTGATTCTACTCTTTTTACTAAAAGGGTTAATGGAGAACTATTTGTATGCCAAATTTATGTTGATGATATCATATTTGGTTCAAGTAACCCTCTCTTTAGTGAAAAGTTTGGAAAGCTAATGTCAGAGAAGTTTCAGATGTCTATGATGAGTGAACTCAAATTCTTTCTCGGTTTGCAAATCAAGCAAACTAAGCAAGGTACATTTGTCTCTCAAACGAAGTACACCAAGGACTTATTCAAGAAGTTCAATATGCAAGAATGCAAAGGTATGCCTACACCCATGCCTACTAGTGGACATCTTGATTTGACCAAAGATGGTGAACTGGTTGATCAAAAGGTTTATCGCTCTATGATTGGTTCTTTGTTATACCTATGTGCTTCACGTCCCGACATTATGCTAAGTGTGTGCATGTGTGCACGTTATCAAGCTGCTCCTAAAGAATGTCATCTTAAGGCCGTGAAAAGGATAGTGAGATACTTAATTCATACACCAAACTTTGGCATTTGGTATCCTAAGCAGTCTTCTTTTGATCTTGTTGTCTATTCCGACTCGGATTATGCCGGAGACAAGGTTGATAGAAAGTCCACTTCGGGTACTTGTCAATTTCTTGGTAGATCTCTTGTGTCTTGGTCTTCCAAGAAACAAAACTCGGTATCCTTATCCACCGCCGAAGCGGAATACATTGCCGCTGGTTCATGTTGTGCTCAATTACTTTGGATGACCCAAACTCTTAAAGATTATGGGATCTATGTGAAACATGTTCCACTGCTTTGTGACAATGAAAGTGCTATCAAAATTGGTCATAATCATGTACAACATTCTCGAACTAAGCGTATTGAAGTTCATCATCATTTCATTCGAGACCATGTTGCTAAGGGTGACATTGATCTTAAGCATGTTCGCACCGATAAGCAATTAGCGGATATATTTACTAAACCTCTTGATGAGAAAGTATTTTGCAGGTTGAGAGGTGAATTGAACATTATTGATGCTTCGAACTTGGAGTAGGAACTCCATTGGATACATGCAAGACATGAGCTTATGACTAATCCATGATATATCTCTTATGATGACTATCTTATGTCTTGGATATATTTGTACCTTGCATGTTGTCTAACCCATGTAGGTGCTTGGTTGAATCTAATTCCATGAGATTGCGACTCACTCACATCTTGAGCAATCTCTACATCACCAAGTCTCTACACAATGGTGGTTGAAGACAAGGAAGCACAAAACCATTCAAACATATCCTTTGACAAATTCTATGTTGAGCTTCATGATTGTCATTTTTGGATACACAAGTGCTCTTCCTTGCAAGAACTAACCCATGTAGGTAGATGAACTCAAACTCCAAGTGGTGCTCCCAACTCTTGATGAGCTACATCAACCTTGAGCACCCACACAAGTTCAACTACATGAGCAAGAACCACACCACCACCCAAGGTATGTTATTCCATCTTAGAGAAGCTTTACTCCAAGACATGAGTCAAAGCAACTCAACAAGATGTGAATACATCAAGATGCTTAAACGAAAAATGGTAACCCCATTTTGATCTTAAACGATGAGTATGACCTATGATCAAGTGTTCTCACTCGACTCCTAAGTCAATATACTCTAACATAGGTGACTATTTCACCGCCCAACTCTAGATGAAGTTCTCTTGTGTTCTTTTCTGTGTTATTGCATTTGTCTCATGCATATTTATTTTCTTTCAAAAAAAACTTCATCTAGATCTTTCAGTTTCTTCTCTTTCTTTTTGTTTTTGTTCTGCATTTTCTGCATTCAATTCCTTGCAAATCCTTCAGATAATTCATTGCAAATCTTTGTGAGATCCTACATGTTTAGTGAGCTGAGGTGATAAGTGTTTTCTCTGTGTTGAACTCGGTTTCACTGACTTGTAGTTTTCGGCCCAACCGAATCTTTTCGGCCCCACCGAAACATGCCACTTGGTGCCACCGACTTTACAACAGGAAAAACAGTTTGCCACTTGTTCTATATTTCTTATGATCCATCTCCACTCAATGAATCTTGTCCTCTACAAGCATCACAGTTTTATCCATTACTTTGTGCTGAGTCTCAAGGACCAAACCTATACGACGGATTCCAGAAAGCCCTTCTTGGAAATTGATGCCAAAGGGGGAGAGAGAGATCACATCAAAGCTTATCACCTACAAGGGAGAAAGTATTAAGGGGGAGAAAGAGATTTCCAGGGGAGAGAATACTCAAGGATCCCAGATGCTTGATGTTCAAGAGGAGAGATGTCACATGTCTTTTTGGGGGAAAGACATGTTCATATGTGCTTATTTGCATTAAGTTCTATCCATTTGTATCTTTCAGCTCTGATTTTCCGTTCCCTATCTTCTCCCAATATCCCATGTAAGATTCAGGGGGAGCAAGACACCTAAGGGAAAGAAATCAGTCAAATTCATTGCTTATCTTTACTCTTGGGGACATGTTGAATCCAATATGGTACCTTGTACTCAGTCTCTACATGTCATCCCAGTCTTGGTACTCTTGTGGCTTCTTTGGTTTGCTCTGGCTAGTGGAGGTACCTGTGTTATCTAACCTTGTTTGTGCAGGTTCATTCCATCCTAAGCCAGCTAAAGACTACAAGGTAAGTGTATGCATCAAAATCATGAGTATGAGGAATTCTTGCTTATGTACATACTGTTTGCAAGAAGGACTCATGAGCATGAAGGTATTTTCCTTGATAATCTTTTGCTCTGATGCATATGGCCAAGATACATGTAACACATTGCCTACTCTGTCATGGTTATGCTCTCACATGCCTCTATATTTCACATTTACATGAGTGCATACATGTAGGGGGAGCCTATGCTTGTTACATGTCCTTCCAAAGCTTTACTTGTTGTTCTTTATATCTTTATCTAAAGCTTTGATCTATGTTGCCATCAATTACCAAAAAGGGGGAGATTGAAAGCACAAGTGCTCCCTAGGTGGTTTTGGTAATTAATGACAACATATCTCTTGTTGGACTAACGTTTCTATCTAGTATGTTTCAGATAAGTTCAACAATGGAGTGGCATGGACTAAAGGTTGTGGGAAATTCTCCAAGATGCTAAGGACAAAGCATTGGCTAAAGCTTAAAGCTCAAGACTCTTCATTTTACATTTTAGAGATCCAAGATCACATTGAGTCCATAGGAAAAGCCAATACTATCAAGGAGGAATGAGGTGTTGCTTAATGAGCCTCTTGCTTCATGTGCTTAATGATATGCTCCAAAATCCTCAGCTACTTTCCCACTTCCACATATGACCTAAACCTAAGCCAAACTCGGACCTACCGATTATTTCTATCCGGCGCCACCGAGTTTCACTTGTCATAGCCATTGCCAAACCCTAGCAAATTGGTTCTACCGATAGGGATCTCGGTCTCACCGAGATGGGATTGTAATCTCACTGTGTATGTCCATAGCCAAAATCGGTCTCACCGATCTTGTGCAATCGGTACTACCGAGATTGCAATGCAAACTCTCTGTTTCCTTTTTGTAACTTTTCGGTCTCACCGAAAGAGCAAATCGGTCCCACCGAGTTTGCCTGACCAACTCTCTGGTTAGCTTATTACCAAATTGGTCTCACCGAGTTTGTGTAATCGGCCTCACCGAGATTACGTTATGCCCTAACCCTAACCATATCAGTCCTACCGGGTTGCATGTCAGTCCCGCCGAAAATCTCTAACGGTCACTAGGTTTACTATTTCGGTCCGACCGAGTTTGTTGATTCGGTCCCACCGAGATTGGTAAATTGTGTGTAACGGTTGGATTTTGTGTGGAGGCTATATATACCCCTCCACCTCCTCTTCACTCGTAGAGAGAGCCATCAGAACACATCTACACTTCCAACTCATATGTTCTGAGAGAGAACCACCTACTCATGTGTTGAGGCCAAGATATTCCATTCCTACCACATGAATCTTGATCTCTAGCCTTCCCCAAGTTGCTTTCCACTCAAATCTTCTTTCCACCAAATCCAAATCCTGTGAGAGAGAGTTGAGTGTTGGGGAGACTATCATTTGAAGCACAAGAGCAAGGAATTCATCATCAACACACCATTTGTTACTTCTTGGAGAGTGGTGTCTCCTAGATTGGCTCGGTGTCACTTGGGAGCCTCCGACAAGATTGTGGAGTTGAACCAAGGAGTTTGTAAGGGCAAGGAGATCGCCTACTTCGTGAAGATCTACCGCTAGTGAGGCAAGTCCTTCGTGGGCGATGGCCATGGTGGGATAGACAAGGTTGCTTCTTCGTGGACCCTTCGTGGGTGGAACCCTCCGTGGACTCGCGCAACCTAATCTTCGTGGGTTGAAGTCTCCATCAACGTGGATGTAGGATAGCACGACCTATCCGAACCATGGGAAAAACATCTGTGTCTCCAATTGCGTTTGAATTCTCCAAACCCTTCCCTTTACATTCTTGCAAGTTGCATGCTTTACTTTCCGCTGCCTATATACTCTTTGCATGCTTGCTTGATATGTATTGTGAATGTTGAAATTGTGCCTAAACTCCACTTAAACCGAAAAAGCTTAAAAACTGCAACTTTAGCATTAAGTGTCTAATCACCCCCCCCCCTCTAGACACATCTACTTCAAGGTCCTACAACCTCCCCACCGTTCTCCATCACCTGTTGCCAACGCCGCTACCAGCCTGGCAGCAAACGAGCAGCAAGCGTCGCCACTGCACTGTAATGCCCTCGATGCGGCTATATCTCCCACGTGTCGAAGCATGACTTAGAGGCATAACCGCATTGAAAGCAATGTCGCAAGTGAGGTAATCTTCACACAACCCATGTAATACATAAGGGAAAAGAATACATAGTTGGCTTACAATCGCCACTTCACACAATTACATGAATAAAGCATTACATCATCCGGCTACAATCAAGGTCCGACTACGGAACCAAAATAAAAGAAGAACCCCAAATGCGACACGGTCCCCGATCGACCCCAACTAGGCTCCACTACTGATCAACTAGAACGAAACAACACAAAGGACAAGATCTTCATCGAGCTCCTCCTGAGCTTCGTTGCGTCACCTGCTTGGTAACATCAGCACCTGCAAACTGGTTTTGGAAGTATCTGTGAGCCATGGGGACTCAGCAATCTCGCACCCTCGTGATCAAGACTATTTAAGCTTATGGGTAAGGTAAAAGGTATGAGGTGGAGCTGCAGCAAGCAACTAGCATATATGGTGGCTAACATACGCAAATGAGAGCGAGAAGAGAAGGCAAAGCACGGTCGATAAAAGTATGATCAAGAAGTGATCCTAGAACAACCTACGTCAAGCATAACTCCAACACCGTGTTCACTTCCCGGACTCCGCCGGAAAGAGACCATCACGGTTACACACGCGGTGGATGTATTTTAATTAAGGTCGACTTCATGTTTTCTACAACCGGACGTTAACAAATTCCCATCTGCCCATAACCGCAGGCATGGCTTTCGAAAGTTCAAATCCCTGCAGGGGTGTCCCAACTTAGCCCATCACAAGCTCTCACGGTCAACAAAGGAATAGACCTCCTCCCGAGACATTCCGATCAGGCTCGGTATCCCGGTTCTACAAGACATTTCGACAGGGTAAAACTAAACCAGCAACATCGCCCGAATGTGCTGACAAATCCCGATAGGAGCTGCACATATCTCTTTCTCAGGGCACACTCAGATTGTCTTAGGTACGGGTAGGCCAGCCCAGAGTTGCCCCTGGTGGCCACCGGCAGCTGACAGGTGGACCAACACTCAGAGGAGCACTAGCCCGGGGGGTTAAAATAATGATGACCCTTGAGTCCGCGAAACCCAAGGGAAAAAGAGGCTAGGTGGCGAATGGTAAAACCAAAGTTGGGCATTGCTGGAAGAGTTTTATTCAAGGTGAACTGTCAAGGGGTTCCCATAATAGCCCAACCGCGTAAGGAACGCAAAATCTGGGAACATAACACCGATATGACGGAAACTAGGGCGGGAAGAGTGGAACAAAACACCAGGCATAAGGCCGAGCCTTCCACCCTTTACCAAGTATATAGATGCATTAATTAAATAAGATATATTGTGATATTCCAACAAGTAAACATGTTCCCACAAGGAACAACATCTCCATGTTCCAACAAGGAACAAAACTTCAACCTTCACCTGCAACTAACAACTCTATAAGAGGGGTTGAGCAAAGCGGTAACATAGCCAAACAACGATTTGCTAGGACAAGGTGGGTTAGAGGCTTGGTTCAACAATATAGGAGGCATGATAAGCAAGTGGTAGGTATCACAGCATAGGCATAGCAAAAGAGTGAGCAACTAGCATAGCAAAGATAGTAGTGATTTCGAGGGTATGATCATCTTGCCTGAAATCCCACAAGGAAGAAGAACGAGTCCATGAAGAAGACAAACGGACGTTGACGAATGGGTCCTCACAAACGCAACATTACCGGAACCAACCCGAAGAAGCAAACACCGAAAAGAAGCACACAACATAGTAAACAACCAACACATGAACATGGTATGATATGCGGGATGCGGTATGCGATACATATGCATGATTTGACAAGGAATGATTGAACCTGGCCTCAACTTGGAAATCCAAGAGTGCCACTGGAAAGATGAGATGAAATCGCTTGAAAACGATATAAAGATCACCGGAAACGGAGTTACGGTTTGGAAATCGCAAGCGATTCAAATATGACACCGGTCTGCGATTTACAGCAAGTAGCCATCTAAATGCAACAAGACAAACATGCTACATCACCCAAACATGGCAACAAGATACATGGCAGGGATCCATTCATGATGCTCAACAAAAGATGAACAGTGATCTACGGCTAATTCATCCATTAACAGGTTCAAACAAGTATGTCAAAAATGCAATTGGTAAACAGATCTCAGACTTAGTGAAATTAACACTTGTCTGGAATTTCAGATCAGGTAGCACACTTTGGAGCATGGACACTATATGCTACAGGAACTTAACATGGCAAAGTAAGCATGGCATGGAGCTACTCAAAGGGCTTAACAAAAGTCCCTTAGTGACCTTGAGCCAAAAGGGATCAGAAAATACAATTGCAAGCATGTGAACATGGCAAAAACATAATCAGATCACAGACTTAGTGAAAATTGGAGCATGCTGCAAAGAGATATCAAGTAGGCATGTTTACGAGCTCAATGCACTCACTACAGAGCAAGTCATGACAATCTAAGCATACATCCATCAAGGATACACAAAATGCAAGCTAGACATGGCAAGAACAATAACATAGCATGCACGGATCAACTACAACATCCTCGGCAAAATCGCTAACAAGTAGACAATCTGCCCAGATTCACGAAGTAGCAAAAGTAGAGCTCGATTGACTCAAGCTAGGGTGCTCCATAATTGCAAACAAAGACATGGATAGATAGAGCACTATAAGATTAACAAAACATCCTTACTGATCATCCTCAAAAGAGGTACGGATCACAAGGAAACAACATGAACATGTGGCATCACGAAATAAACAGATCAAGGACTTAGTGGAAATGCTAAGTCCCTGAAATCAGCATTACCAAGTGCCTCACTTTGCAAGCTTGTGCTAGTCACCACACACATCACAAAAATACATGGGTTGCACCTCTGGAAATATGGCAAAACCCTTAACAAAACATATGTAGAGCTCATGGGCATATCATGCACATATTAATCATGGCAAAAATGACAAATATCTAAATGGAGCAGCAGATCCGACAATTATCTCAAGTAGCACTCTTCTAACAACATTTCGGGCATCAAGATGAACTCAAATGAAAATGATGCAATGAGATGAAATGATGTACTCTCTGAGACGAACATTTTGATATGCTATATGCATGAATCGGAGCTACGGATGCAAAGTTACGATGCGATGAACATGGGCACATGAATCTGGGAATTTCGGGGACTTAGTGAAATTATACCTCCGCGAAAGTCAACGCGGGACGGAGGGATCCGGGACGACGAGATCCGGATCGGGCGCGGGTGCATTTGGTTCGGGGGAGTGGTGGATCTCATCCCACTCCCCGGATCCGGCCGTACTGAGGGGATCTCCGGTGAGGGCGGCTCCGGTCGCCGGAGGACGACGCCGGCGAGGCAGCGGTGGTTGACGCCGGTGAACGGAGGCGGCGGGTGCGGTAAACGAGGCGGCCGTGCACGGCGTGCGAGGCGGCGGCGCGCAGCACGGCGGGGCCCAACGATGCGTGCGGCGGCGCAGGCGGCGCGGCGAGGAACAGTCGGCGGCGGGGCGGCGCGGCGAGGAACAGTCGGCGGCGGGGCGGCGCGGCGAGGAACAGTCGGCGGCGGGGCGGCGCGGTTCCAGGCGGCGGCGGATCCCGATCGGGCGGCGGCGCGATGAGATGGGCCCCGCGGGCCCGATCCGGGCCGCGCGGGCCGGCGGCGGGGCTGGAGGAGAGAGAAGGCGGCGGGGTGAGGTGGCGAGGCCGGATTGGCCGCGGCGGGCGGTTGGACGTGTCCGGCCGCCGGGCGGACATGTCCGGCAGCGCGGGGAGGAGTGGATCTAGGGTTCATCCGCGAAATGATCCGAAATTTCGGGGAGGAGTGCTCTTTTATAGGTAGAGGGAGTTAGGAGATTCCAAATGAGGTGCGGTTTTCAGCCACGCGATCGTGATCGAACGACCGAGATGATGGAACAAGTTTAGGTGGGTTTTGGGCCAAATTGGAAGGATGTTGGGCTGCAACACACACGAGGCCTTCTCGGTCCCTCGGTTAACCGTTGGAGCATCAAACAAAGTCCAAATGAAACGAAACTTGATAGGCGGTCTACCGGTAGTAAACCAAGGCCGCTTGGCAAGTCTCGGTCCAATCTAGAAATGTTTAATCCCCACACATGAAAGAAAGGTAGAAATGACCACCGGAGGAGAACGGAGCGCCGGAATGCGAAACGGTCAACGGGGAAAATGCTCGGATGCATGAGACGAACATGTATGCAAATGAAATGCACATGATGACATGATATGCAATGCATGACACGCAAGCAATGACAAGGCAAACAACAGCGAATAAATGGACGACACCTGGCACATCGGTTTCGGGGCATTACATGCACCCCTCTGTGCGGCGGGACGGCCGCACCGCCACCCCGTCGCTGACTCCGGCCGGCTCATCATCCCACGCTCGTCGCGCGCCCACGGATGCGCACCCACGGATGCGCAGGCCGCGTTGCTCATGGCACATGAGCTCCTGCGTTGCCGCCCGGTCGACGACCTCTATGAAGACTGATTGGACCGCATCGCCGAGCTCGTCAGCGCCACTGGGGGCTCTCCTGCACCGTCCCTCTCGCTACCTCGCCCGCCTCCAGCCATGGGAGACGCAGCTGACGGAGCGCCTCCGCCGCCCCTGCATCAAGATGGCGCCCTCGCGCCGAGACGCGCGGCTCACGGAGCGCCCCCGCCTCCTCCGCACTAAGACGGTGTCCTCGCCCTAAGACACATGATCCTGCGGCGTGGTCTTCCATTCCGTGTGCCTGCGCACGAAGAAAGAAGCTACCAGGAGGTCACTCGACCGCAAGAAAACGCTCCCGCACTCCCCGCGCCACCACGACAAGACCGCGCGCCACCTGCCGCGGCGGTGCGTGGGTGCCAAGACCAGATTGTGTTGGGGAACGTAGTAATTTCAAAAAAAATCCTACGCACACGCAAGATCATGGTGATGCATAGAAACGAGAGGCAAGAGTGTTGTCCACGTACCCTCGTAGACCGTAAGCAGAAGCGTTATGACAACGCGGTTGATGTAGTCGTACGTCTTCATGATCGACCGATCCTAGCACCGAAGGTACGACACCTAATGACGGGAAAATGGCGGGCGTGAAACACGCGTCCACATCATTGATACAGAGTGCAATTTAAATGCATAAAAATAAAAATGGAATCAAACATTGCAGGTACTTTATTTCTATAACTCTTACATTTACATAAAAATTCTGTTAATTACATCTCCGAAGAGAAAACCCCAGATTAAGAATTCCAACATATCTATTACATAGCATCACAACACATGAATACTACAAAATATAGAAATAAAAGATGACTACAAAATGTAGAAATAAAAGTCCTCCTTGATGTCTTCGACGTCGGCGTACTCGGAGAGTCTTGAACTTCATCTATGCTAACATATGTGTTGCATAACATTCATGATTTGACAATGTTCATTCCTATAGCACGTTCATGC
Organism: Triticum monococcum; assembly: GCA_034509565.1. Taxonomy (NCBI): domain Eukaryota; kingdom Viridiplantae; phylum Streptophyta; class Magnoliopsida; order Poales; family Poaceae; genus Triticum; species Triticum monococcum. The sequence continues at coordinate 299,977,501 of CM067844.1, read as the reverse complement.
CTAGCTCATTAACCATCACGAATATGTAGCAGTTGTCTTATTTAATGGTTAACTAGCTGGGCTAACGGTGTATATGCAATATAGGTCATAACTATTTTTATGAATCAATGGCAGAATGTTGGGTTTACTTTATAGCAACGTATATAGTGTTGCCTCGAGCCATTATATGCGAGGGCTATATAAAATTTGTTGATGACATATTCGATCGCACTATATTATGTTTAGTGCGAGTAATATAGGCTATGACCCTAGTTAATTTTCTAATTTGTATATGCATGCATTTATATGAAAGGAATGCATGGTACAATTTTAATCTGTATGAGAGATTATATTATGACATATGGATTATGCTTAAATACTACTTTTGCTAGTCTCGAACATATCATATGGGCATGCGACTAAGTGAATCTTGTCAAATATTTATATGACTTTGGATTTGCGGTGCATGAGAATATTTTTATGAAGTTTCACTTCACTTGTATTAGTACTAACATCATATAGCAACATTGTGCCCATGTGTATCATAACCAAGTGAAGTATGTTGATTTTCTTCTTGCTTGTATTATACTAACGTAGCACAAACTGTATGGTGTAACCAAATAGAAGTATATATCGATTTATGTTTCGCATGGACATGATGAAGTTAACTAGGTAGGTGGCATGCAAATATTATCATTTTTTGGTCTTTGCTTCATGATTACATAACTAGCACCACATGATGCAACAATGACTGCATTTAGGGATCTGGACAGGCTATAACTTATATGGAAGAAATATGCCTGAATTTCCAACAACATAGGGCTTTATGAAATCAAATCAATATGAGGTTTGTTTTCATTTCTATCCTTGATTTGTAATAACATGGGATGCAAGATCGCCATGAGACCAAATCAAGATGGGCATATTTTTATTCTTGAATTGTATCAACATGGGATGCAAGATCGCCATGAGACCAAAACAAGATGAGCATATTTTTTGGTCTTTATTTGTATCCACTTGGAGATGCAAGATCACCATGAGACCAAAACAAGAAGAATTTTAGTTGAATCGTGTGCACTTAGTTTGCATCATTATAGGATTGAGGAGTGATATATGACCACTAGGCATCTCATGCATTATCTTGATTTGTATCAGCATGGGATCAAGATCGCCATCAGACCCAATCAGGCACAAATTACTTGGGTAGCACCGCACATATCTGAGGTGCATGGTGAAAGAGAAGGATCACCAACGGGTATATTTTAACCTTGAATTGTATCAACATGGGATGCAAGATCACCATGAGACCAAAACAAGAAGGAACACACTTTTATTCTTGAATTGTATCAACATGAGATGCATAATCTCATGAGACCAAAACAAGATGATCATAATTTAACCATGGTTTGTATCAACAAGAGGTGCTAGACCCCATGAGACCAAACTAGGTGTGCTATATGGAGCGATCGTAGAACACCAACTACTTCAGACATATGATGCAAGAGGAATGCATCAAGAAGGGAGCAAGGAGGTAGCCATGTATTCTCACCTTGCGTGTGAGGAAGTGATGTGGACGAGCACAGCCGGCATGGAGCTGCTTGTGGGCGGTGCAGATGTTGAGCCGTGCGGCCGGCGACGTATGTAGATGACGGCTTGCGGACGGACGGTGACGACGGCGGCGAGCGGACGGTCAGCGATGACGACGGCGAGCGGACGGCCGGCGACGAGTGTGTAGACAACGGGGAGTGGACGGCCGGCGGTGATGAAGGCGAGCGGACGGCCGGCGGTGGCGACGGCGAGCGGACGACTGGCGGCGATGAAGCTAGCAGCGTATGTATGTGCGTGAATGATGAATGGATAAATGATCGAGTGGTTGATGAATGATGAGCTAGCAGCAGCAGCAGCAATGGCGTTTTGATGAGAAAATAAGTGACCTGAGAGCAGTCGAGTGGCCTCCTATTTATAGGGGCGGAGGGAAGCGGTGGTGGGCCGACTGGACACGCGCCTGCCCACGTTCTGATCGTGGGATGTGTCCACGAACGTGGGAGCGTGGCTGGGTCCTTTCCCTTTTTTATTTGTTTAATCACTAATTAACGACAATGTCCCATCAGCTGGGCTTAATCAGGCCATGTAATGTGTGGGCTTTGGGCATGAACTAATTTGCTTGCATGAGATGGGCTGATGGAATAGGATATGCATGCATGTACGTAGCCATTGCTCCTTTCCTTTAATATGAACCCAAGCACATGTACGTGATCAATTTATTTAAATGAACCAAGCTTGCTTAATTGAAATGGCCCACTGAGGCTTACTTCCTTAACGTGGCATAGGAAAAAAAATGAATGAAAGGATATTTTTTTTCAATCAAAATTATACGCCAATATTTTGATAACACTCTCACATATTTTTTATATGTCGTCACACGAGATATTCTTTCCTTTTATATGTGTTGTATGAAATTTCATTAACATCACTGGAATAATGTCCAAATTTACTCTATGATCCAGTATTTAATTAATACCAACCGCGTCTAAGATGATTTGAATTTATGTCGACATTAGAATTCTCCGTCGGTGACAACATATGTGTATGCGAGCCATGTGTCCTCTATATTTTTTTAGGACGACACTTCATGACTATTTATTTTGACTCATTTTATAATTTCTTGGCCCTTTTCAGTATCCGCATTATCACATTTGGAAATACATCATACGCCTATTTTTTTCAATCATCAATTTGAGCGGTTGATTATAATTGATGATTTTTCATTATAAAACTGATTTTTGCTGTTTTGTGTTTATATTTTATGTGGTTTATGCTTTTTATTTATCTTGGTCAAAATCCATGTCAACAGATGCCCCTCGAGGTCTAGGTTCGAAGAGATTTTTTTTTTTTTGAGTCGGGCGCAGAGCTCAAAACTTGGTTATACATGTTATTTTTGGTTTACAAAGTATCTCCCATGAGTATATGCGCTCATGGCTTTTAGTTAGTTGTGTGCCAGTTACGTATGGTTATGCAGTTCCACTACTTTTTTTTATCACCGCGGTGCTAACTTATCCTGCCGCCATTGAAGCTAAAAGGCAGGCCCCGATTGAGATTATCCAGCCAAGAACCTCATCCGGCTAACAAACTCCACCCGTGCCTCCCTCAACTATCTTTTTAAATAGTCATCCTCAATATTCTATTAGCCCTACTAGACGACAACAGAGACGAGGCTTGGCTTACTTTCCTCTGCCCTCCAGCCATAACCACGTATGCATTGAGATTTACCTTTCCATTTCCTTGCGTTCTTGCATCTAAGTTTGTTTGATTGATTAGTCCACTATTCCCTTTGTGCTAGATTATTTTCTTAATCCCTCATGAGATGCGCTTTCGCTGGAGTACAGATTTGAACTTTTAAACCCAGATGCTGGTGAGTTTGTGATTAATTCACTCATATATACTACAAGCACATACATGATTTGTGCACTCTAATTGCCCCTTTATTTTTTGTTCCTCTAATATTGCAGGAAGGTTAGGGTACGATCTGGTGGAACAATCCTATTTGATTTCAGACGTATACATGTTCTCTGATTAGGTACTACACCTCATGCTTTTTCTTATGCATGTACCAGCCTCATAAATTAGATGATGATACAGACATGGTATCATCAGTTGTTAATTCTATCGAAGCTAAGCCAGTTAAGCAGAGAGGTCATAAAAATGTTACGGAAACTAATGCCATGCAAGTGGTCAGATTTCATCGAGGAAAGGATGGTCATGTACGTGAACTTTGTGGGCCGAGAATCAATTTGGCAATTAGCAGACCAGAGACCAATTATATGACACATGCATTGGAACCAGGAGATGTCATTGACACGTTAGTGCATAGGCTTATACGCGTGGAGTCTAAAGGTGTACAATTATGTTTGATCAAAGAGAAGAAAGAAGAAAAGCCATGTACGCATAAAATGGTAGGAGATCAAATTGATTTTCAGAATAAAAAGGAATCAAAACGGCACCATGCATCTTACAAGAAAATACAGGAGATTGCGGAGCCAGCGCTGGCTTCGGTGGAGCCTAATTTTTGCACCCCTCCGTATTAAGTTACGACAGGTAAAATACTTGTGCAGATTTGTTAGATTCTTATCCTTTTGTTTGAGTCAACAAGCTAGCTAGCTAGCACGTACGTGAGTCCTTTTCCTTTTCTTGTTAGGATTTGTTTTTCCTAGTTAGCACATGACGTGAGGGAGTCGGAGTCTAAGCATCTAGGTCTTGACGTACTATTTTTTGGCATATAAAAAGCCAGGCTACGGCCTTGTAGTGAGATCAGTTTTTGAGTTTTATTCTAAGTATGAGATATATAGAAAAACGTTCAAGTTACGGGTGACCATATCTTGTGTATTATTTTTGATTTTCCTATCATGGAAATTTACTAGCGACGGAGGATTGATCATCACATTAATGCCTATGTGCTGATCCGAGGGGATCATTATTTTCGTTTGTGTATTTTTGTACACAGGTGAAATTGTTCTTGGAGTGAATCAACCTGTGGTTGAGTTGGTTAGGTGGACAGTGGTATCCCCAACCCACCAGAGTTCAAATCCTGGTGCTCGCATTATTCCTGAATTTATTTCAGGATTTCCGGCGATGCGCTTTCAGTGGGAGGAGACGTTCCCGTCAACGATGAGGCGCCTACGGTGACTTCGTAAATCTCAAGATGATATGCCGGCTCAGTCTTTCGGAGGTGCTCATAGGGATAGGGTGTGCGTGTGTGCGTTCATAGGGGTGAGTGTATGCGCGTGTATATGAGCGCTTGTGTCTGTACTGATGCTCAAAAAAATTGTTCTTGGAGGTTACGAGGAGGAACAGGGAGACGAGGTGTTAATCGAGTATCGCCGTGAAAGATCGGGCCATCTACACGCACGAATTAGCATCTTGCTAGTCTGTGCTTCATCAAGTGGTATTCAGAGCAAAGGTTAGTCACGGCGATTCAGTTTGTAATATCATTTGCGGAGTCAAGCATCAAGATGTTGAGCAGGAAAATATTGATGGAGGAGGAAGGCATTGGCGAGGTCACTCTTTTTCACACTCGTTGCGTCGTGAACGAACGACGTGTCAATCTGACAATCGATGAGAGTACCGCAGTCAATATGGTGAGCATCGAGGTGGTGGAAAATTGGGGCTGAAGATGGCGCCTCTTGAAAGACCATACACGCTGAAGTGGTTCAAAGGTGAAATCAAAATTACGCATCAGATTTTGCTAATTTTTGATCTAGGAAAGTATTGGTGTGTGGAATTTTTTCATGTTTGTCCTATGTCCATGGTGTCGTGCCATCTACTACTCGGGCACCCATGGTGCAAGCGTGTTGGGGTTGTTCGGGATGTCAAGAAAAATAGTTATTCTTTATCACGGAAGAGCAAACCATTTTGTTTTATTCCCATGCCAACGGATGTGTTCGCTGCTGATTGGAAAGATCGTTTGCGAAAAAGAAGAGAAGGGGTAGAAGAAATAAAAGAAGAAGTTGATGCACCGATGAGTGGTCTAAATCTTTTGGTGGAGAAGGTGAAAGATGATTTTGGTGCAAAGGGACAGCGGTGGAGTGTTTTTAAAACACAGTGCAAGATTAAGGACCGTGCTTGCAAGATGATAATTGATGGTGGCAGCTTTACCAACGCCATTAGCAAAGATCTAGTGCAAGCTTTGAGTTTATCCACATGGCGGCATCCACATCCGCACCATGTTGAGTGGTTTTACAATTCCGAAAAATTAAAGATCACACACAAGGTACGTGTAACTTTTGCGGTTGGAGATTATATTGACAAGGTGGACTGTGATGTTGTGCCAATGACCGTGTGTCAGTTGTTATTGGGAAGACCATGGCAATTCGATCATGATGCAGTGCATGCTGGAAGATCCAACATATACACGTTCATGCATGATGGAAAGAGACACATGCTGAAACCAATGGCAGACGGCGCAATCACCATAGATATGCAAATTTCGGAGAGGGAGGTTGCACATAACTTAGACCCGAAATCGAGGACGGTTTCGTTTAAAGGGAGGGAGGATGATACGGACATGGCATCATCAGTTGTTAATTCTATCATAGCTAAGCCAGTTAAGCAGAGAGGTCATAAAAATGTTACAGAAACTAATGCCATGCAAGCAGATTTCATCAAGGAAAGGATGGTCATGTACGTGAACTTTGTGGGCTGAGAATCAATTTGGCAATTAGCAGATCAGAGACCAATTATATGACGCATGCATTGGAACCAGGAGATGTCATTGACACGTTAGTGCATATGCCTATACGCATGGAGTCTAAAGGTGTACAATTATGTTTGATCAAAGAGAAGAGAGAAGAAAAGTCACATACGCATAAAATGGCAAGAGATCAAATTGGTTTTCAGAATAAAAAAGGAATCCAAATGGCACCATGCATCTTACAAGAAAATATAGGAGATTAAGGCGGAGCCAGCGCTGGCTTCGATGGAGCCTAATTTTCGCACCCCTCCGTATTAAGTTACGATAGGTAGAATCTTGGTGCAGATTTGTTAGATTCTTATCCTTTTAATTGAGTCAACGAGCTAGCTAGCTAGAACGTACGTGAGTCCTTTTCCTTTTTTTTGTTAGGATTTGTTTTTCCTAGTTAGCACATGACGTGAGGGAGTTGGAGTCTAAGCATCTAGGTTTAAACTTGACGTATTATTTTTTTGGCATATAAAAAGCCAGGCTACGGCCTTGTAATGAGATCAGTTTTTGAGTTTTATTCCAAGTATGAGATGTATAGAAAAACGTCTGAGTTACAGACGACCATATCTTATGTATTATCTTTGATTTTTTTATCATGAAAATTTACTAGCGACGAAGGGTTGATCATCACATCAGTGCTTATGTGCTGATTCGAAGGGATCATTATTTTCGTTTGTGTATTTTTGTACACAGGTGAAAATTGTTCTTGGAGGTTACGAGGAGAAACAGGGAGACGAGGTGTTGATCGAGTATCGACGTGAAAGATGGGCCATCTACACGCACAAATTAGCATCTTGCTAGCCTGTGCTTCATCAGATGAATAGTCTGTAAATGGATCCATGCATGTAATCTATCTTTTAGGCTATGAACAAATGTGCATCTTGTACCATAAGTGTGTAGAATTATTTTTTTGATCTCACATTGAACATGCTATCTACGAACTTGATCGATTTATAGTTGTCAAGATAATTTTTTTTTCTTTTGATATAACATGCTCGCTTTCAGATACAGACTTACATCTTTCACATGATTGGCGTGCCGGCAAGTTTGTACGAACTTGGTCCGTCGTACAGTCGTGAAGACCGATGTATATTAGTATTTCTTTAATCTTTAATTGATTTTCTTTTATATAACCTACGCAACAATTTTTTCACGAATGTCGTTCAACAATTTTTTTATATAGGCTTGGTCCGTCCTACGACCGTTGAGAACAACAAGCATAGCATGTGTGTCGAGAATATGATTTCTCTCCTGTCAGCGTTCCGGCAAGTCCCTGTATGGGATTGGTCCGTCGTACGACCATCGAGAACAACAAGCCTAGCATGTGTGTCAAAAATATGATTTCTCTCCGGTTGGCATTTCGGCAAGTCCCTATGTGGGCTTGGTCCGCCATACGACCGTGGAGACGATTATAAGCGTCACACATATATTATTTCAAAAATATGTTCTCTTTTTTGCAACAAGCACATCATAACATATACATCATATGCTTGGGTCTGATGTCTTTTATTTACTCGAGTGTTCCCTTTTTTGTTTTACAGTGAAAGTATTTAAATTGTTGGCTGAAGATAGTTGCTAATAAAGCTAGGTAACACATCATGACATTCCCTTTTTTTAAATAGGCGTTTTTTTTACACATACACATGCCGTCGTATTCATTTTATGCCTTTTTGCATATAGATGGCGCATGATGAAGAGTCTGTTCCTTCCAATGAACTATCAATTTGTCAGTTAGGTGAGCGGCATCTATATGAGCCTAATACTAGTGAAGAGGTCAACTCAGTGATCAGACAGTGGGTGCTCGCACATGCGGATTTGATGCGCCATCCTCGTGGTTGGAATGTGGGGTCTACTCTTAGTGACTATTCTTTTCATCCACTAGCACCTTATCCTAAACATGATCATGAAGCCTACACCCTAGGAACCAGGATGGTAGCAAAAGATCTAGGTTGGGATGGTCACACAGTCGAGTATGTTACGCAACCCAAAGGCTATGTTGAGTGGGGCATCTTTATATTGAATAACCACTCGTTTTGTTTGAAAGGAGTTGCGAAGAACACCGATTACATATATGGGGCAATTTATTGCTCCCTCGGTGAATATGAAGTTTCAGATTCGTTACTGAGGTCACTACTGGAAAGATGGGATCCAGAAACAAATACTTTTCTGTTTTCATCTGGTGAACGCACCGTGACTCTGCTTGACATGCTACTAATGTCGAGTCTTCCTTCAGTTGAAGATACATACGAGGAATACATTCCCTCTATAGCTGACCTAGAACCTTCAAAGCTTATGTTCCCAAATTTCTTATCCGGCCTTTTAGAAGAATTCTATCAGCTTAGTCGCAAAAATGGAAGTGTGACTTTTCAAGTCTGGTGTGACCATTTCCATAACAAACGTGAATGCACTTCATCTTTCACCTCCCTTCGGGAACAACACATGTACATTGCAGCTTTTATAGTCCACTGGCTTTGCTCTTACGTGGTTGTTGGTGGGGGGCCTTATATTCGTCCCATGTCCTTCTTATGGCCTCTTGGATCGTTTCGGGTTGCAAGATCTCTTTGGCTCCCTCAGCACTTTGTTCATTGTATTATTCTCTTCTAAGAATCAGTATGCACCCTGTTGCTCCCTCTTATGAGAAAATAATTTGGACAGTGCATTAATTGTGGGGTGGATGGGTCTTTATCTAAGAAAACCATTTAAGGACAAAGTGAAAGGGAAACATCTTCCAGATGTTAAGCAATTGCTGATGCAACCAACCATGGTTGAAACTATGTTTCGGGTTCCCACAACTTTCAGTCCTGCCAAGGCACGCATTTTCCTTGATGACCGAGCCAATATTTTTTGGAATCATTATACTCGAAAGAACTTTGTCGGGGTGGATCAGTTGCAAAGGTCCTTCACTATTTCTTCACATCGGGGTATGCTTCCATGGAGGCGTGCTATTGATGTTGATGATCTTTGCATAGCGGAGTCATATCATCCTGATCGAGTTGCACGACAACTTACTTTGAGACAACAAGTGCCCTATGCTCCGTTGGTCAGCGTGTACACAAAGGAGGATACTGGCGTTGCATATGCGTATTGGTCGCATTTGTTACGCTCAGACCAAAGAGAGTTCCAGTGCGTTCTTAATGATGCGCATGAGGCATTTTCTTCTGTGGCCTGGAACAACTGGTGGGTGGGATTTATGCAACCATTTAACAACATATTCAACACTCTTCGTCCGGGCATCTCGAATGGTCCGAATTATAATCCGTGGAAACGTAACTTTCTGAAACGCGGAGAGAAGTACATAGTTCCTCGCAACCTTTCAGAGAATGATTTTGTTGTTATAAAGGAAGTCTCCGCCAGGGGTAAGGAGGAACATATTGCAGCCATCAAATTGAATGGAAAGAGAATTATGGACCATTGGCGTCCCATTCTATGTGGCTTTCTCTCAAATGATGAACCTTTAATCAACTCTAAAAAGGTAATATATATATACATCTATATATATATTTGGTACTACCATAGTTCGTTTGCTCTTTTCTTTGTCTCATTTTTTCTATATCTCCTTTTAATAGAAGAAGCGAAAGATTAAGGATGTTGTCGCTACTCAACCCATGAAATCTAAAGAGGTGAGTTAATGGTCTGCATACAACTTGTTCATTTCTTTGTTGTAGTAATCAGTACTAATAATATCATCCTTTTATATATGTGGATGTAGCAAAGTGGTGTACCAAAGTCTGTTGTAGCAGTTGGTTCTTCCTCTGCTCATCCATTGCTAGTGGATAGTGATGATCTTCTGGAAACTGCCCCGGCCACCGGTGGGCAGAAGCGTAGAAATTTATCGGCCACTCATGTTGACGAGGAAGAGAGGCTCCCCCTCAAGCGCAAACTTGATTTTTCGCAAGAATATGATTTTTCTGAACCAATAACCTTGGACGGCCGGTCATTAGATGTTGAACTTAGTAGCTTTGTTAATGATGAAGATTTTGGCCATGTTCTCACCGGAGAAAAGGACCATGGCCTTGGTGACCTCTTCAATTTATCCGACAAGGATTATACCATTGGCGAGTGTGGCACAAGTCGTCCGCCTTCTAGCCCGGGTGTGACTGAAGTTGTGCCCCATACCCCTAGTGCTCTTGATTTCTTGTCAACTTTACCGAGTAGTTTATTTACCTATAAATATTTATTTAATTGGCCGTGTCTATGAACCATCATTATCATCAAATTCTCACGACTCTTCCTTGTTTTTAGGTTGCGACCAAGAAATTTGCCACTCACAAGACCCTGAGATGATGTTGTATCAGGGAAAGGCGCACAGATGGACTGCAGTTTTGTCAAGGACACGTTTATGGATGCTACGGATTTCGTAGTGAAACGAGCCCTCGAAGGACTGAACGACTACCCTTGGTGATCCCGAGCAACGCATCATGATTGAGAGTGTTTCTAAAACGCTGCCCACGCAAGTGCCTGAGGTAGCTAAGGTGCAGGCCATTTTGGTCGGGCTTATTGACCTTTCCAAGAAGTTGGAGGGTGGCCGGACCGAATTCATGAGGGAATCCGAGCGAGATGAACATGTTGTTGCTGAAGTAGAACTTAAGATTAAGTCTGGCCATGAGGTTTCCAGGGCCATAATTGAGGACTTATCTATCGTAGAAAAGAAGTGCACTGAAATGGAGGCACGGGAAGCAGAGCTGAAGGCCCAGCTTGAAGATGTTACTACTACTTTGCACAAGCTTAAATTGGAAACGGAACAACGCCGACAAGCACATGATGCCCATCAATCTGAACAGAAGAAGTTGGTGAAGAGTCTACAGGATACCAATGCTGGCAAACGTACAAGGCTTGCTGAATTTAAACAAAAGACAGCAGATTTAAAGACCGAAGCAAGTCAGTTGTTGAACAGCCTGCAGAATTGACGAGCTCCTTGAGAGGGCGTAGACTTTGTTTAGTTAGTTTTTTTGCCATTTCAATCCATTATCCCACTTCGAACCATTTAATTTTCAGTCTTCAGTTTCCATTCAGATGTATCAGTGTTTTATTTCTTCATGTGGGAACTTCAGATTTATATATGATATACTAGTACGCAAACTAGCACAGATTTGATGTTGAAGCATCTTATTTATTTACACTATCGTTGTGTATGGCCTGAAGCCTTATTATCATTCCAATGTATGTACTTACCATTTTTCGTACAACAGTTTAAGCTTATGGAGCCTGTTTGATGTTTATATATATTTTTTATTAAATTTATTTTGTACATCATAGTTTATACTCGTAAGTTGTTGGAGTTTATATAAAAAAATATCTGCCATAGTTTAGACTCGTAAGTTTATTGGAGTGAAATTTATTTATTTTATTCTAAGTGCCATAGTTTAGACTCGTAAGTTTATTGGAGTGAATTTGTGTGCCCCGGTTTATACTCATGAGGGCATGGAGTACGCTCGATGATTTATTCACAGTTTATACTCGTAAGTCGTTGGAGTAATTATTTTTTGTGCCCAGTTTAGACTCGTGAGGGTATGGAGTATTTTATTTTTATTTTTCTTATGTGCCCCAGTTTAGACTCGTGAGGGTATGGAGTACGCTCGATGATTTATTCACAGTTTATACTCGTAAGTCGTTGGAGTAATTATTTTTTTGTGCCCGAGTTTAGACTCGTGAGGTATGGAGTATTTTCATTTTTTTTCTTATGTGCCCCAGTTTAGACTCGTGAGGGTATGGAGTATTTTTTTATGTGCCCCAGTTTAGACTCGTGAGGGTATGGAGTATTTTCTTTTTTTTCTTATGTGCCCCAGTTTAGACCCGTGAGGGTATGGAGTACGCTCGATGATTTATTCACAGTTTATACTCGTAAGTCATTGGAGTAATTATTTTTTTGTGCCCCAGTTTAGACTCGTGAGGTATGGAGTATTTTCTTTTTTTCTTATGTGCCCCAGTTTAGACTCGTGAGGGTATGGAGTATTTTTTTATGTGCCCCAGTTTAGACTCGTGAGGGTATGAAGTATGCTCGATGATTTATTCACAGTTTATATTCGTAAGTCGTTGGAGTAATTAGTTTTTTGTGCCCCAGTTTAGACTCGTGAGGGTATGGAGTATTTTCTTTTTTTCTCATGTGCCCCAGTTTAGACTCATGAGGGTATGGGGTATTTTTTTTTATGTGCCCCAATTTAGACTCATGAGGGTATGGAGTGTTTTTATGTATAGTAACGCATAAGGAATTTCCCATTTACTGGTGTCGGCGAATATTCCCCATCTGGTGATATGACTCTATATGCGCCGCTAGAATAAACCTCTTTTATGACAAAGGGACCTTCCCATTTTGGTTCAAATTTTCCTTTCATCCGTCGCGTGATATTCATAGGACGGATGACCGCAAGTACTAGATCTCCTTGTTTGAACGACCTTATTTTGACTTGCTTGTCGAATGCTCGAGACATCCTAGCTTGGTATGCATCAAGATTTTGCAAAGCTTGAAGTCATCTACCTTCTGGTCTTTCTAATTCGTCGAGACGCAATTGTACTGATTTTTCTTCCGACAAATTTTCATGTGTTGCAACTCTCAATGACGTGATCTGTACCTCTAAAGGTAGAACGGCTTCTCCTCCAAATACTAAGGAATAAGGTGTCATTCTTGTCGGCATGCGTATTGTGGTTCTATAAGCCCACAAAGCTTCGAGAAGCTTTTCATGCCAGTCATGCTTTTTTTATACAACTTTCTTTAATAACTTGCAAAGAGTTTTGTTGAAAGCTTGTGCTTGTCCATTGGCAGCTGGATTATATGTCGTGGAATAGGGATGGTCTATCTTATACTTTGAGCATAACTTCTCCACTTGTTTGTTTTTAAAAGGAGTTCCATTATCAGACATAATCCGAGAAGGAACACCAAAGCGATAAATGAGTTGTATTCTTATAAAATGTTCTACATTCTCCACGTTGTCTTCCTTTAGTGGTGTAAGTTCAGCCCATATGGAAAAAAAGTCTATTGCTGCTAAAATGAATTTGTGACCTTTGGATGATGGTGGATGAATTGGCCCAACTATATCCATTCCCCACATTTCAAAAGGCCAAGACATATTTGTCGCATGGAGTGGTTCGTGCGGCTGATGTATAAAGTCAGCATGCACTTGGCATTCATGGCATTTCTTTGCAAATTTAGTGGCGTCTTCAAACATTGTGGGTCAGTAGTAACCTAGACGCCTTAATTGATAGTGCAATTTAGGCCCTGATTGGTGCGAGCCACATATTCCAGCATGCACCTCGTTTAAGGCCTCCATAACTTCATTTCCGGCAAGGCAGCGCAATAATATGCCATCAAGGGAATGCCTATAGAGTATGTCTTTGATGCATGTGTAATGGGTTGACCTTTTGTGGATTATAGATCTTTCGCTAGCATCAAGAGGTAGGTATCCATGAAGTAGATGTTCGAGGAATGGTGCTCGCTAATCCCCTACCTCGATTTCACATACATCAGCTGTCATTGCAGAAGATACTATTGCTTCTTCTTGTTCAGCAAATATTGGCAGTATTCTTCGCTCCTCTACGTGTACGTCCATTGTTTCATCTGCGTTTAACGACATACCAGCAGCTAAACCAGCTAAGGCGTCGGCCTTTTCATTTTGGTTCCTAACTATGTGTTCAACATTTATATCTGCGAACATAGCTAAAAGCTCTTTCGTCCTTTTGAAATATGGCAACAACTCTTGTTTCTTTACCATGTAGGTCCCCTTCAATTGATTAATCACTAATTGTGAGTCCTCATAGACAAAGAGTGTATCGAGCCCCATGTTTATTGCTATTTCAAGCCCAATGATAAGAGCTTCATATTCGACTGAGTTATTTGACACCACCGAAGTTAGGGTAAATGAGTATGGGATCACCCCTTCATTAGGTGTAATGAAAATGACTCCGACGCCTAACCCAGATTGTCAGCAAGCGCCATCGAAGTACACTTTCCATGTTGATTTTGTAACCGTCATGGAGAATACGTCCTCATCTCGCAAGTCATCATCTATAGAGAAATCAGCTGGGATCGCATGTGCCGCAAGGAAGTTAGCCAAAGCTTGGCCTTTTACAGCCCTTTGCGGTATATACATGATGTCAAATTGTGACAAAAGCATCGCCCATTTAGCTAGTCTCCCAGAGAGTACCATTTTACTTAAGATATATCTGAGTGGGTCTGCTCTTGAGACTAAATGTACAGTGTGTTCTAACATGTAGTGTCGTAATTTTTGTATAGCAAACACCAGTGCGAGACATATTTGTTCCATGTCTGAATAGTTGCACTCGGCCCCTACCAAGGTGCGGCTAAGATAATACAGGGACGTTTCCTTTCCTACATCATCATTTTGCACCAGGAGTGCACCTAGTGAAGTAGGCATTGCAGCAGTATAAAGAATTAATGGTCGTTCTTTAATCGGTGCGCCTAAAATAGGAGGATTTATCAAATATTTCTTAATTTCTAGGAATGCGTTTTGGCATGCTTTATCCCATTCAAAAGGGACTCATTTCTTCATAAGTCGCGAGAAAGGTTTGCATCTTCCAGATATAAATTTGAGATAAACCTCCTAATATATGCTAGGTGGCCTTGGAAACTCTTCAGTTCATGTAAGTTTGTGGGTGGTGGCATCTTAAAAATCGCCTTTATTTTACTTGGATCGATCTGAATATCATTTTTTGTAACCACAAAACCGAGAAATTTTCGAGAGGAAACTCCGAACGCGCACTTCATGGGGTTCATTTTGAGATTATGTTGCCTGAGACGCTCAAAAACCATTTCAAGGTTTTTCAGGTGGTCTTGTTCATGCTTTGATTTCACAACTATGTCGTCTATATAGAATTCAACAATCACATATAACAACCCGTCTAAGATGATTGTCATTGCTCATTGATATGTCGCCCCAGCATTTTTTAATCCGAAAGGCATTACTTTATAATAATATATGCCCTTAGGTGTGTGGAATGTTGTTAACTCTTCATCTTTAGGTGCCATTTTAATTTGATTATAGCCAGAACAACCATCCATGAAAGAAAATATTTAATGCCCCATAGTAGCATCGACTAGTATCTTAGAGATAGGTATTGGGAAATCATCTTTGGACATGCTTTATTCATATCCCTGAAATCTACACATATGCGTGTTTGACCATTCTTCTTTTTAGCGGGCACAATACTAGAACCCATGTGGGATATTTGACTTCTCTAATAAACCCTGCGGCTATGAGTTTGTCGACCTCGGCTTCTATTTGCGGAAGTATTTCAGGCCGGTACTTTCGTTGAGCTTGCTTCACTGGTGTGGCATCATCTCGCACAGCAAGGCGATGGACAGCTATGTTTGGGTCCAACCCAGGCATTTCTTCATAAGTCCAAGCGAATACGTCTCTATTTGCACGCAAGAACTCATGATATTTTAGTTTATTTTCTTTGGACAAATGTTTGCTAATAAAAATTGGACGAGGATCATCAGTCATATCAATAGTTATTTCTTTCAAGTCATCCACGGTACATTGGTTGTCATCCTCCCTTTGTGGAGATGCTTCCGTCATGTCTGTATACTCAGCCGAAGCCATACAAACCTCATATCCTAACCCATGCTTCATTTATTTTAAAACATGGTCTTCGTGCAGAGCTTCGAGTTGTTCTTGAGATAACACCTTTTCAAATGGAGCTAGCTGTCCCCGGCCATCACATAAGGACGGGCCAGCTGGGATGTCATAACCCATTTGCTTCATCATGTACAAGACCCAATTATCATACAAAGAAAATGGGTAAAGATTCATCATCTTTGTTAAACACAGATATTTGCGTTGTATTTTTATTTTCACTTTCACCAACGTTGTAATGACATGGCTCTTTTTGGGGTTGTGTTATTCTATATTGTACCAAAGGAGGTAAAGGCATAGGGAAATTAGTACCTTTCATGTCATGGGATTTGTCTATGACACGAAATATTGGGTCACCCTTCTTCCTTTGGTTGCTTGGTATATATTGATAGGTCTTCTTCTTTGACGAGGATTCTACGGCCTCCTTTTCTACCACATTTGGCTTGGGTATTTCCCAGGATTTTGGCTTCTGCACCTTATCAACGGGCTCGAAGTAGAACTTTGCATCAGCATAGAAAGATTCGGCTATAGTGAATGGCTTCTTATCAGCAAATATTCTGACTGTATCACCTGTCTGATCTATATACTTGATACACTAATGTAAAGTGGATGGCACAACTTGATTCTCATGTAACCATGGGCATCCAAGCAATGCATTATATGATGTAGCCGCATCAATCACGTGAAACTTCACATATGTGGATAGTGTATCCAATTTTAAAACCAACGAAATGGTACCCATAGATTCTTGTCCTGATTGGTTAAATCCATGTATAACCACGTTAGACTTGCTCAAATCTTCCTTGGAATATCCAATCTTTTTTGAGTGTACGCAATGGTAGCAGATTTATAGCTGACCCAACATCTATCATTATGCGATTTATTGGCAATACATCAATTTCGCCGAACATGGGAAGAGGTCTGTTGTGCTTCTTGGGGCCTAACAACATATCCTCATCTATGAACGTCGTATTTAGGACTTCAGATTCTTCTACCTCGGTTTGAGATACTTCTACATTGTAGTCTTTAGGAAACGTGAGTGTCGTGACAAGAGCTTTACGCATATCAGATGAAAGACACAAAGCATCATATACAGAAAGCATAGCTGGTATTTTCTTTAAATGTGTGATTACATCATACTTGACTAGCACTCTACATGAAGGGTCCGTCGAATCATTCAGAACTGCATCCTTACTTTTTGGTTCCTTTCTAGTTGGAGGATGAGGGTTTGCTAATTGACGACCTGATCTAAGATGAACCTGATCAACTTCTAACGGTTCATCTTCAGGGAAGCACAGAGACTCGCCGTCATCCTCGAACACACCAATAGTGAGAACATTGAATTCTTCACTTGGTACTCTCATGCGCTTCGTGGTGTGCTCATATATCTTTGGTGCGAAGCGCAGAGCAAGGGCTTCTTCCATCACTGGGGGTAGTACACGGCGTTTTGACCGCCGTTGCCCCCATTCTTGGGCTGCACCATTGTTGCGGGGAATGTGAGCCTCTTCTTTATGCTGATC
Organism: Triticum monococcum; assembly: GCA_034509565.1. Lineage (NCBI taxonomy): Eukaryota > Viridiplantae > Streptophyta > Magnoliopsida > Poales > Poaceae > Triticum > Triticum monococcum. The sequence continues at coordinate 299,960,177 of CM067844.1, read as the reverse complement.
TTGCGATTTGGCAAGGCCTGGAATTATCATAGGAGAACAACCATATTCGGAAATCAGTACTGCATCATCATAAGTACCCCTCATATTTGAATATGCACAACTCACCGCTTCATCTTGGAGGGTGGCAACATTTGCTGAAACCTTTTTCTTTCCCTTTTTCATGCTTTTGAGGAGATCTGCATCAATGGTCCCCTCATCGATCATTTTCTGGATGATATTCTTCACAACAAAGCAATCTTTGGGTGTATGGCCCAAAATGCGATGGTAGTGACAGAAATTTGGATCATTAAATTTTGAAGCTTCTTCTGGCCTTTTGAGCCTAGGAAGTTCTATCAGACTCAACTCCTTTAAACTAGTGAAAAGGTCATCAATTTCTTCTACAGGAAAAGAGTACTCCCTGTTTTGTCGTTCGCTTAGAGTTGTCCTCCTACCAACCTGTGTATCTCGATGTCCTTGGTTCCCTATAGGTGCTCTTCCGGGATGAAACCGAGGTTTTACCGTCGTAGTCTCCATGGCTTGTGCAGACTTGGGTTTCATTGGCAACTTTTCACATTGACCACCTTTGTATGTAGGCTTGTTGAATGTCGTTTTTGTTCGACGAGCGAAAAGCTGCATAAAATTTTATGTATCCGTGGATTTTGAAGCTAACTCTTCAAATGTGAGGGGCCTCAATCCTTGTAACTGGACAGCCACTTCCGAGCGGAGATTGTTCATGCACATTCGCACTGCTTCTGGCTCAGTGATTGGTTCTGGGCACTGAAGACTTAGGTTTCTCCATCTATTTATGAAATCAGCCGCTCTCTCGTTGAACCCTTGTTCAGCTTTGGTCAACTCAGTTATGCCCACCATCCTCTGCGTGCTATAAAACCGCTCGAGGAATGAGTTTTGCATTTGTTCCCATGTTTTTATAGAGCTTGGACGTAGCTTGTTGTACCAAGTGAAGGCAGGCCCAGACAATGTCTGTACAAACTGCCTAAGGAGAAGTGCTCCATTATTAGTTGTATCCTAACAAGCAGCAAGGATGTGTGCTATGTGCTCATGGGGAGATCCACTCCCATTGAACTTGCTAAACTGCGGCTTCCTATAATTTGTTGGGAAAGGAACTAGGTCCACATCAGGTGGGTACGGCTTAACATACCCTGGCCGCATCGAGTACTGAGTTTGCATCAACTACGACTTTACTCCTTCAGCAATCATTCTTTAGATCGCCTCAAGGTTAAGCCCTGCTCCTCCATGTTGGCTTCTAGCACTTGTGCCCCCATCCCCTTCATTTCCTTTGCTCTGGTTATTGCTCATATGAATTCGAAGGGCTGCTAGCTCCTCTTCCTTTTGCTGAAGTGCTGCCGTAAGGTTGGCTAATTGCTCCTCAACCGAACGAGTTTCATTCGTAGGTAGGACTTGTTATGTATGCTCTTTACCATGGTGAAGTTCTATCTCATTTTCAGAAGGGCAAGGAGTGATATATGATAGGGGATTGTAAGACCCCCCATTGCTTGACCAAAGTTCTTCATAATCTGAACCTTTCTGGCTTCGTGTCTTACGGCGAGGACCTTCTACGACAGTTTTGCGTGCCTTCTTTCGCTTGAAATGTATCGATGTGGAGGATGTTTCGCTGGTCTTGTCTGACGCCACCCTGACACTAACTGGCATTCCTTGGAACACCTCGAATGATTTATTCTTGGTCTTCTTACGAGAGGGCCATGGGGACAAGCTCGTGGCCACCTCATTTGATGGATTTGATAGCCACTTGTTCACTTTAGCTCGACTTTCCTCATCCGATGGAACGTGTTCTACCCCTTGGACTCTGCTTGACCCAGACCTTGCCCATACCGCCCTTTCTCTTTGTTTGTATGCCGCCCTCCTTGAATAGACACGAGTAACTTGGTTCACATACTCTTGATGTTCAGAATGTTGCTGAATGAATTCTTGGTACTCAGGTCATTGGGCCAGGGCCTCCACCAGTCGCATGATGGCACCACCCTCATCGTTTTGTGATGTGGATGCACCGGGCAGCTGTGACCTTATTGCTTGACATATGCATTTAACAACATATGAGTCATCTGGATTCTGAACTTGGACCTTTGGATGAGTGTTTTTCCATCTCCACTTGATAGACTTGCTCACATGAGAACGGTGTCGGCTTGCCGCATCTTGATCTACGGCAGTTGGAAGATCAATCCAAGATCAACGGGCATTTCTCTGTCGCCGTTGATGTCACACTGGATCAAACAAAGCTTCAAAGGACTCTCGTAAGATGGGTGCTTCTTCAGCAAGAGGAACTGATGGTGCAGATGTTGGATCTATGTGGCCTGTTTTGACGTCACCAGATGTAAGGCACACTCCCTTCCATTCCAGGGAACGTTTTTGCATTATTCCCAAGCATTCCCCACTAGGTTTATGGGCCAGTGAGGGGACAAACTCAGGAGCATCGGCTCGAAGTATATTCCGAGCGTTGGTGGGCCTTCCTGTTGAAGATAACACTGATGGCAATATGACCGCAACGCCGCCTCTTTTCCCAGGTAGCTTGGAGTTAGGTGTCTCCACTATCTTCTCTTTTCCCTTGTAAACAAGTGGCGGAAACTCAGATTTCTCAAACACCACTTTCTTTCCCTTGTCCTTGGACTGCTGGCGGTCAGATGGTCCTGCTTCAACAATCTTTCCTTTCATTACTGACACTGGAGCATGAGTAACCCCTCTTGCAGAACTGAGCAACCCTCTTTCTAGCAGCCCTCATTTTCCTCTTTGCTGACTTTGACAAAACAGGTGTGAACCCCTCCATTGGTGAAGAAGTGACTTCTTTTTGATCCGGTACAACTGGAGATGCAGCATTATTCTTCCAACTTTCACTTAGTGAGGTCACGATAGGACCAATTGGCACATCAAGCCAAAGGTCACCAAAGCGAAGAGTCACAAACTGCTGCACTTGTCCTTCCATACCTCGTGAAAATAGAGGAAACATATATTAATCCTCGGAAATTTGATGTATTTGGGAGATATATTATGGGAAGTCATATGTCATATGCTATGTTGGAATTTCAAAGATGAGGGGAGAAATATGTCCCACCGGGCATGCCAGAATCTGATGACGAGAAAATAGCAGGCGTGAAACACGCGTCCACGTCATTGATACAGAGTGCAATTTAAATGCATAAAAATAAAAATAGAATCAAACATTGCAGGTACTTTATTTCCAGAACTCTTACATTTACATAAAAAAATCTATTAATTACATCTCCGAAGAGAAAACCCCTGATTAAGAATTCCAACATATCTATTACATAGCATCACAACACATGAGTACTACAAAATGTAGAAATAAAAGATTACTACAAAATGTAGAAATAAAAGTCCTCCTCGTTGTCTTCGACGTCGGCGTACTCAGAGAGCCTTGAACTTCGTCTATGCTAACATATGTGTTGCATAACATTCATGATTTGACAATGTTCATTAATATAGCACGTTCATGCCTAGCTCATTAACCATCATGAATATGTAGCAGTTGTCTTATTTAATGGTTAACTATTCGGGCTAACGGTGTATATGCAATATATGGCATAACTATTTTTATGAATCAATGGCAGAATGTTGGGTTTACTTTGTAGCAACGTATATAGCGTTGCCTTGAGCCATTATATGCGAGGGCTATATGAAATTTGTTGATGACATATTCGATCGCACTATATTATGTTTAGTGCGAGTAACACAGGCTATGACCCTAGTTACTTTTCTAATTTGTATATGCATGCATTTATATGAAAGGAATGCATGGTACAATTTTAGTCTATATGAGAGATTATATTATGACATATGGGTTACGGTTAAATACTATTTTTGCTAGTCTCGAGCATATCATATGGGCATGCGACTAAGTGAATCTTGTCAAATATTTATATGACTTTGGATTTGCGGTGCATGAGAATATTTTTATGAAGTTTCACTTCACTTGTATTAGTACTAACATCATGTAGCAACATTGTGCCCATGTGTAGCATAACCAAGTGAAGTATGTTGATTTCTTCTTGTTTGTATTATACTAACGTAGCACAAACTATATGCTCGTAGTGTAACCAAATAGAAGTATATATCGATTTATGTTTCGCATGGACATGATGAAGTTAACAAGGCAGATGGCATGCAAATATTATCATCTTTTGGTCTTTGCTTCATGATTACATAACTAGCACCACATGATGCAACAATGACTGCATTTAGGGATCTGGACAGGCTATAACTTATATGGAAGAAATATGCCTGAAATTCCAACAACATAGGGCTTTATGAAACCAAATCAATATGAGGTTTATTTTCATTTCTATCCTAGATTTGTAACAACATGGGATGCAATATCACCATGAGACGAAATCAAGTTGGGCATATTTTTATTCTTGAATTATATCAACATGGGATGCAAGATCGCCATGAGACGAAAACAAGATGAGCATAATTTTTGGTCTTGACTTGTATCCACATGGAGATGCAAGGTCACCATGAGACAAAAACAAGAAGAATTTTAGTTGCATCATGTGCACTTAGTTTGCATCATTATAGGATTGAGGAGTGATATATGACCACTAGGCATCTCATGCATAATCTTAATTTGTATCAGCATGGGATCAAGATTTCCATGAAACCGAATCAGGCACAAATTACTTGGGTAGCACCGAACAAATATGAGGTGTATGGTGAAAGAGAAGGATCACCAATGGGTATATTTTAACCTTGAATTGTATCAACATGGGATGCAAGATCACCATGAGACCAAAACAAGAAGGAACATACTCTTATTCTTGAATTGTATCAACATGAGATGCATGATCTCATGAGACCAAAACAAGATGATCATAATTTAACCATGGTTTATATCAACAAGGGGTGCTAGACCCCATGAGACCAAACTAGGTGTGCTATATGGAGCGATCATAGAACACCAACTACTTCAGACATATGGTGCAAGAGGAATGCATCAAGAAGGGAGGAAGGAGGTAGCCATGTATTCTCACCATGCGTGTGAGGAAGTGATGCGGACGAGCACAGCCGGCGTGGAGCAGCTTGTGGGCGGTGCAGATGCTGAGCCGTGCGGCCGGCGACGTATGCAGATGACGGCTTGCGGACGGACGGTGATGACGGCGGCGAACGGACGGTTGGCGATGACGGACGACAGCGAGTGGACGGCCGGCGACGAGTGTGCAGATGACGGCGAGCGGACGGCCGGCGGCGGCGACGGTGAGCGGACGACCGGCGACGAAGAAGCTAGCGGCGTATGTATGTGCGTGTAACACCCTGAGACCGATGTGCCAGGCGTCTTCCAGTTATTCGTTGTAGTTGCCTTGTCATTGCTTGCGTGTCATGCATTGCATATCATGTCATCATGTGCATTTCATTTGCATACATGTACGTCTCATGCATCCGAGCATTTTTCCCGTTGTCCGTTTCGCAATCCAGCGCTCCTATGTCACCCGGTGTCCCTTTCTACCTTTTTTCATGTGCGGGCGTTAAACATTTTCGTATTGGACTGAGACTTGTCATGCAGCCTTGGTTTACTACCGGTAGACCGCCTGTCAAGTTTCGTGCCATTTGGACTTCGTTTGATACTCCAACGGTTAACCGAGGGACCGAAAAGGCCTCGTGTGTGTTACAGCCCAACACCCCTCCAAAGTTGCCCAAAACCCACCTAAACCTGTTCCACCTTCTAGAGCGTTCGATCACGATCGCGTGGCTGCAAACCGCACCTCATTTGGAGCTTCCTAGCTCCCTCTACCTATAAATATGTGTCCCTCTCGGAATTTTCGCGCAGTCCAAACCCTAGCCATCTCCCTCCTCGTGTTGCCGGACACGTCCATCCCGCGCCGGACATGTCCGCCGGACGCGTCACTCCTGCGAATCAGACGCCGCCACGTCGCCTCCTCCGCCGCCCGAACCAACCAGGCGCCGCCACCTCACCCGCGCCAGCCCTCCTCTCTCTCCTCCCCGCCGCCAGGCCCGCCGGGGCCCAAGGCCGGCCCGCCCCGGGCCGCACCCGGGCCGAACACCGCCGCCGCCGCCTGGGCTAGATCTGGGCGCCGAGCCCCGCCGCGCCTGGATCCCGCAGCTCCGTCGCCGCTCCGCATCATGCCTCCCGCCGGCGAGCTCTCGCCTGAGTCCCCGCCGACTCTTCCTCGTCTCCGGCCAGGACCGGCCCGCCGTTGTTCGGATCCGACAGATCCCGCTGTCCACCGGACCTCCCCGACCTCCCCGCTCATCGCCGGAGTCTTCAGCCGCCGCCTCGGTGTCCCCGCCCTCGCCGGAGTCGCCGGAACACTCGCCGGAGCCAGATCCACCCCGCCTTGATGAGATCCACCGGGAGTCCAACCAAACGGCCTCCCCGCGTCCCGATCCGATCCGCTCCGTCCCGTGTTGACTTTCGCAGAGGTAAAAATTTCACTAAGTCCTTAGATTTTCCTGATTCATATGCCTCTATTCATCATGTCATAACTCATCATGCGTTACTCCGATTCGTGCGTGTAGCATATCAAAATGTTCGCCTCGACGAGTAAATCATTTCATCTCATTGCATCATTTTCATTTGAGCTCATCTCGATGCCCGAAATTCTGTTGGAAGAGGACTATGTGGTGAATTTGTCAGATCTGTTTCAGCAAATAGCATTTTGTCATTTTTGCCATGATTAATGTGTGCATGCTATGATCCTAAGCTCTACATGTGTTTTGTTATATGCCATGCCATCTTTACAGGGGTGCTTGTTATGTATTTTTGTGATATTTGTGGCGACTAGCACAAGCTTGCATAGTAGTGTAATCGGTAATGCTGATTTCAGGGACTTCGAATTTCACTAAGTCCTTGTCCTGATTTTGTTGTTATGCCATATGTTCATGTTGTTTCCTAGTGATCCGTGCCTCTTTTGAGGATGATCAGTAAGGATGTTTTGTTAGCATGGTGGTGCTCTATCCATCCATGTCTTTGTTTGCATTTATGGAGCACCCTAGCTTGAGTCAATCGAACTCTATTTTTTCTATAAAATGTTCCTGGCAGATTGTTAACTTGTTTAGCGATTTTGCCGAGGTTGTTGCTATTGATCCGTGCATGCTATGTTGTTGTTCTTGCCATGTATAGCTTCTATGCCATGTCTTCTTGATGGGTTTATGCTTAGTTTCTCATGAGATGCTCTGTAGTGAGTGCATCGAGTTTGTAAACATGCCTACTCGTTAACTGATTTGCCATGCTCCAGTTTTTCACCAAGTCTGAATCTGTTTATGTTTTTGCTATGTTCACATGCTTGCAATTGTATTTTTTGACCCCTTTTGGCTCAAGGTCACTAAGGGACTTTTGTTAAGTGCTTTGAGTAGCTTCATGCCATGCCTTGCTTTGCCATGTTAAGTTCCTGTAGCATGAATTTTTCATGCTCTAAAGTGTGCTTCCTGATGGTAAATTCCTGACTTGTTGTTATTTCTCTAAGTCTGAAACCTGTTATCATTTGCTCTTTTGCCATGCTTGTTTGAACCTGTTAATGGATGAATTAGCCGTAGCTCAGTGTTCATCTTTTGTCAAGCTTCATGAGTGGATCCCTAACATGTATTTTATTGTCATGTTTGAGTGATGTAGCATATTTATCTTGATGCATTTAGTTGGTCACTTGCTGATTATCGCAGACCGGTGCCATATTTGTTTTGCTTGCCATTTCCAAACCGTGCATCCGATTCCAGTGATCTTTATATCGATTTCAACCGAAATCACCTCACCTTTCCAGTGGCACTCTTGGATTTCCAAGTTGAGGCCAGGTTCAATCATTCCTTTCAAAATCATGCATATGCATCACATACTGCATCCCGCATATCATACCATGTACGTGTGTTGGTTGTTTACTATGTTGTGTGCTTCTTTCCGGTGTTTGCTTCTTCGGGTTGGTTCCGGTAATTTCGCATTTGTGAGGACCTGCTCGACTACATCCGTTTGCCTTCTTCATGGACTCGTTCTTCTTCCTTGCGGGATCTCAGGCAAGATGACCATAGCCTCGAAATCACTTCTATCTTTGCTTGCTAGTTGCTCGCTCTTTTGCTATGCCTATGCTGCGATACCTACCACTTGCTTATCATGCCTCCCATATTGTTGAACCAAGCCTCTAACCCACCTTGTCCTAGCAAACCGTTGTTTGGCTATGTTACCGCTTTGCTCAGCCCCTCTTATAGCATTGTTAGTTGCAGGTGAAGATTGAAGCTTGTTCCATGTTTGGAACATGGATATTCTTGTTGCAATATCACAATATCTCTTATTTAATTAATGCATCTATATACTTGGTAAAGAGTGGAAGGCTCGGCCTTATGCCTGGTATTTTGTGCCACTCTTGTCACCCTAGTTTCCATCATATCGATGTTATGTTCCCGGATTTTGCGTTCCTTACGCGGTTGGGTTATAATGGGAACCCCTTGACAGTTCGCCTTGAATAAAACTCCTCCAGCAATGCCCAACCTTGGTTTTACCATTTGCACTAACAACCTACCACCTTCCCTTGGGTTCTGCAGACTCAAGGGTCATCTTTATTTTAACCCCCACGGGCCAGTGCTTCTCTAAGTGTTGGTCCGAACCGAGCTGCGTGCGGGGCCACCTTGGAGAAACTTGAGGGTTGGTTTTACTCGTAGCTAGTCTCATCTGAGTGTGCCCTGAGAACGAGATATGTGCAGTTCCTATCGAGATTTGTCGGCACATTCGGGCGGTGTTGCTGGACTTGTTTTACCATTGTCGAGGATGTCTTGTAACCTGGATGCCGAGCCTGATCGGATTGTCTTGGGAGAAGGAATATCCTTCGTTGATCGTGAGAGCTTGTGATGGGCTAAGTTGGGACACCCCTGCAGGGATTTGAACTTTCGAAAGTTGTGCCCGCGGCTATGGGCAGATGGGAATTTGTTAATGTACGGTTGTAGAAAACCTGAAGTTGATCTTAATTAAAATACATCAACCACGTGTGTAACCGTGATGGTCTCTTCTCGGCGGAGTCCGGGAAGTGAACACGGTGTTGGAGTAATGATTGACGTAGGTTGTTCTAGGATCACTTCTTGATCATAGTTGTGACGTGCCTTGCCTTCTCTTCTCGCTCTCATTTGCATTGTTAGCCACCATATATGCTAGTCGCTTGCTGCAGGTCTACCTCATACCTTTACCTTTACCCATAAGCTTAAATAGTCTTGATCGCGAGGGTGTGAGATTGCTGAGTCTCCGTGACTCACAGATACTTCCAAACCCAGTTTGCAGGTGCCGACGTTACCGAGCAGGTGACGCAACCAAGTTCAAGGAGGAGCTCGATAAAGACCTTGACCTTTGTGTTCTTTCGTTCTAGTTGATCAGCAGTGGAGCCTAGTTGGGGTCAATCGAGGATCTGTGTAGTTTTTGGGGTAGTCTTCTTTTATTTTGGTTCCATAGTCGGACCTTAATTGTATCTGGTTGATGTAATGCTTTATTCATGTAATTGTGTGAAGTGTCGATTATAAGCCAACTATGTATCTTTTTCCTTTATATATTACATGGGTTGTGTGAAGATTACCTCACTTGCGACATTGCTTTCAATGCGGTTATGCCTCTAAGTCGTGCTTCGACACGTGGGAGATATAGCCGCATCAAAGGCGTGACAGTGCGTGAGTGATGGATGGATAAATGATCGAGTGGTTGATGAATGATGAGCTAGCAGCAGCAGCGGCGGCAGCGTTTTGATGAGAAAATAAGTGACCTGAAAGCAGTCGAGCGACCTCGTATTTATAGGGGCGGAGGGAAGCAGAGGAGGGCCGGCTGGACGCGCGCCTCCCACATTCTGATCGCGGGATCGTGTCTACGAACGTGGAGAGTGTGGCTGGCTCCTTTCTCTTTTTATTTGTTTAATCACTAATTACCGGCAATGTCCCATCAGCAGGGCTTAATCAGGCCATGTAACGTGTGGGCTCTGGGCACGAACTAATTTTCTTGTATGCGATCGGCTGATGAAATAGGATATGCATGCATGTACGTAGCCATTGCTCCTTTCTTTTATTATGAACCCAATCACATGTACGTGATCAATTTATTTAAATGACCAAGCTTGATTAATTGAAATGGCTCACTCAGGCTTACTTCCTTAACGTGGCATAGGAAAAAATGAATGAAAGGATATTTTTTCAATCAAAATTATATGCCGTCACACGGGATATTCTTTCCTTTTATATGCGTTGTATGAAATTTCATTAACATCTCTAGAATAATGTCCAAATTTACTCTATGATCCGGTATTTTAGTAACACCAACCGCGTCTAAGATGATTTGAATTTATGTCGACATTAGAATTCTCCGTCGGTGACAACATATGTGTATGTGAGCCATGTGTCCTCTATATCTTTTAGGACGACACTTCATGACTATTTATTTTGACTCATTTTATAATTTCTTGGCCCTTTTCAGTATCCACATTATCGACATTTGGAAATACATCATAGGCCTATTTTTTTCAATCACCAATTTGAGCGGTTGATTATAATTGATTGTTTTTTATTATAAAACAGATTTTTGCCGTTTTGTGTTTATATTTTATGTGGTTTATGGTTTTTATTTATCTTGGTCAAAATCCATGTCAACATTAACCGTGCGAACCCTACGGGTTCGAGAAATATGTAGACATGACCGAGACACGTCTCCGGTCAATAACCAATAGCAGAACCTGGATGCTCATATTGGCTCCTACATATTCTACGAAGATCTTTATCGGTCAAACCGCATAACAACATACGTTGTTTCCTTTGTCATCGGTATGTTACTTGCCTGAGATTCAATCGTCGGTATCTCAATACCTAGTTTAATCTCATTACCGGCAAGTCTCTTTACTCGTTCTGTAATGCTACATCCCGTAACTAAGTCATTAGCTACATTGGTTGCAAGGCTTATAGTGATGTACATTACAGAGAGGGCCCAGACATACCTCTCCGACAATCGGAGTGACAAATCCAAATCTCGATCTATGCCAACTCAACAAACACCATCGGAGACACCTGTAGAGCACCTTTATAATCACCCAGTTATGTTGTGACGTTTGGTACCACACAAAGTGTTCCTCTGGTATTCGGGAGTTGCATGATCTCATAGTCGTAGGAACATGTATAAGTTATGGAGGAAACAAGAGCAACAAACTAAACGATCATCATGCTAAGCTAATGGATGGGTCAAGTCAATCACAGCATTCTCTAATGATGTGATCCCGTTAATCAAATGACAACTCATGTCTATGGTTAGGAAACATAACCATCATTGATTCAACGAGCTAGTCAAGAAGAGGCAAACTTGTGACACTCTGTTTGTCTATGTATTCACACATGTACTAAGTTTCCGGTTAATACAATTCTAGCATGAATAATAAACATTTATCATGATATAAGGAAATATAAATAACAACTTTATTATTGCCTCTAGGGCGTATTTCCTTCAGTCTCCCACTTGCACTAGAGTCAATAATCTAGATTACATTGTAATGATTCTAACACCCATGGAGTCTTGGTGCTGATCATGTTTTGCTCATGAGAGAGGCTTAGTCAATGAGTGTGCAACATTCAGATTCGTATGTATCTTGCAAATCTCTATGTCTCCCTCCTTGACTTGATCGCGGATGGAATTGAAGCGTCTCTTGATGTGCTTGGTTCTCTTGTGAAATCTGGATTCCTTTGCCAAGGCAATTGCACCAGTATTGTCACAAAAGATTTTCATTGGACCCGATGCACTAGGTATGATACCTAGATCGGATATGAACTCCTTCATCCAGACTCCTTTATTTGCTGCTTCCGAAGCAGCTATGTATTCCGCTTCATACGTAGATCCTACCACGACGCTCTGCTTGGAACAGCACCAACTAACAGCTCCACCATTTAATAAAAACATGTATACGGTTTGTGACTTAGAGTCATCCGCATCAGTGTCAAAGCTTGCATCGACGTAACCGTTTACGACGAGCTCTTTGTCACCTCCATATACGACAAACATATCCCTAGTCCTTTTCAGGTATTTCAGGATATTCTTGACCGTTGTCTAGTGATCCACTCCTGGATTACTTTGGTACCTCCCTGCTAAACTGATAGCAAGGCACACATCAGGTCTGGTACACAGCATTGCATACATGATAGAGCCTATGGCTGAAGCATAGGGAAGACCTTTCATTTTCTCTCTATCTTCTGCAGTGGTCGGGCATTGAGTCTGACTCAACTTCACACCTTGTAACACAGGCAAGAACCCTTTCTTTGTCTGATCCATTTTGAACTTCTTCAAAACTTTATCAAGGTATGTGCTCTGTGAAAGTCCAATTAAGCGTCTTGATCTATCTCTATAGATCTTGATGCCCAATATATAAGCAGCTTCACCGAGGTCTTTCTTTGAAAATTCTTATTCAAGTATCCTTTTATGCTATTCAAAAATTCAGTATCATTTCCGATCAATAATATGTCATCTACATATAATATCAGAAATGCCACGGAGCTCCCACTCACTTTCTTGTAAATACAGGCTTCTCCAAAAGTCTGTATAAAACCATATGCTTTGATCACACTATCAAAGCGTATATTCCAACTCCGAGAGGCTTGCACCAGTCCATAAATGGATCGCTGGAGCTGCACACATTGTTAGCACCTTTTCGATCGACAAAACCTTCTGGTTGCATCATATACAACTCTTCTTTAAGATATCCATTAAGGAATGCAGTTTTGACATCCATTTGCCAAATTTCATAATCATAAAATGCGGCAAATTGCTAACATTATTTGGACGGACTTAAGCATCGCTACGGGTGAGAAGGTTGTTGGGGAACGCAGTAATTTCGAAAAATTTCCTACGCACACGCAAGATCATGGTGATGCATAGCAACGAGAGGGGAGAGTGTTGTCTACGTACCAACGCAGACCGACTGCGGAAGCGATCACACAACGTAGAGGAAGTAGTCGTACGTCTTCTTCCCGATCCGACCGATCCAAGCACCGTTACTCTGGCACCTCCGAGTTCTTAGCACACGTTCAGCTCGATGACGTTCCTCGGGCTCCGATCCAGCAAAGCGTCGAGGAAGAGTTCCGTCAGCACGACGGCGTGATGACGATCTTGATGTACTACCGACGCAAGGCTTCGCCTAAGCACTATAACGGTACGATCGAGGTGGAATTTGGTGGCAGGGGGCACCGCACACGGCTAAGGAACGATCTCAAGGATCAACTTGTGTGTCTTGGGGTGCCCCCTGCCCCCGTATATAAAGGTTGGAGGAGGGGGAGCCGGCCGGCCAGGGAGAGGAGACGCAGGGGAGTCCTACTCCCACCGGGAGTAGGACTCCTCCCTCCAATCCTAATCCTATTAGGACTCCCGGGGGGAAAAGGAGAGAGAAGGGGGGCCGGCCCCTTATCCTAGTCCTACTAGGACTTTGGGAAAGGGGGGGCGCCGGCCAGCTTGGGCTTGTCCCTTTTCTCCTTTTCCACTAAGGCCCAATAGGCCCATTAGTCTCCCGGGGGGTTCCGGTAACCCTCCCGGTATTCCGGTAAAATCCCGATTTCACCCGGAACACTTCCTATGTCCAAACATAGGCTTCCAATATATCAATCTTTACGTCTCGACCATTTCGAGACTCCTCGTCATGTCCGTGATCTCATCTGGGACTCCGAACAACCTTCGGTACATCAAAATGCATAAACTCATAATAACTGTCATCGTAACGTTAAGCGTGCGGACCCTACGGTTCGAGAACAATGTAGACATGACCGAGACATGTCTCCGGTCAATAACCAATAGCGGGACCTGGATGCCCATATTGGCTCCTACATATTCTACGAAGATCTTTATCGGTCAGACCGCATAACAACATACGTTTTTCCCTTTGTCATCGGTATGTTACTTGCCCGAGATTCGATCGTCGGTATCCAATACCTAGTTCAATCTCGTTACCGGCAAGTCTCTTTACTCGTTCCGTAATACATCATTTCACAACTAACATATTAGTTGCAGTGCTTGCAAGGCTTATGTGATGTGCATTACCGAGAGGGCCCAGAGATACCTCTCCGACAATCGGAGTGACAAACCCTAATCTCGAAATACGCCAACCCAACATCTACCATTGGAGACACCTGTAGTACTCCTTTATAATCACCCAGTTACGTTGTGACGTTTGGTAGTACCCAAAGTGTTCCTCCGGTAAACGGGAGTTGCATAATCTCATAGTTATAGGAACATGTATAAGTCATGAAGAAAGCAATAGCAACATACTAAACGATCGGGTGCTAAGCTAATGGGATGGGTCATGTCAATCAGATCATTCAACTAATGATGTGACCTCGTTAATCAAATAACAACTCTTTGTTCATGGTTAGGAAACATAACCATCTTTGATTAACGAGCTAGTCAAGTAGAGGCATACTAGTGACACTCTGTTGGTCTATGTATTCACACATGTATTATGTTTCCGGTTAATATAATTCTAGCATGAATAACAAACATTTATCATGATGTAAGGAAATAAAGAATAACTTTATTATTGCCTCTAGGGCATATTTCCTTCAGTCTCCCACTTGCACTGGAGTCAATAATCTAGATTACACTGTAATGATTCTAACACCCATGGAGCCTTGGTGCTGATCATGTTTTGCTCGTGGAAGAGGCTTAGTCAACGGGTCTGCAACGTTCAGATCCGTATGTATCTTGCAAATCTCTATGTCTCCCACCTGGACTAAATCCCGGATGGAGTTGAAGCGTCTCTTGATGTGTTTGGTCCTCTTGTGAAATCTGGATTCCTTTGCCAAGGCAATTGCACCAGTATTGTCACAGAAGATTTTCATTGGACCCGATGCACTAGGTATGACACCTAGATCGGATATGAACTCCTTCATCCAGACTCCTTCGTTTGCTGCTTCCGAAGCAGCTATGTACTCCGCTTCACATGTAGATCCCACTACGACGCTTTGTTTAGAACTGCACCAACTGACAGCTCCACCATTTAAAGTAAACACGTATCCGGTTTGCGATTTAGAATCGTCCGGATCAGTGTCAAAGCTTGCATCAACGTAACCTCTTACGGTGAGCTCTTTGTCACCTCCATATACGAGAAACATATCCTTAGTCCTTTTCAGGTATTTCAGGATGTTCTTGACCGCGGTCCAGTGATCCATTCCTGGATTACTTTGGTACCTCCCTGCTAAACTTATAGCAAGGCACACATCAGGTCTGGTACACAGCATTGCATACATGATAGAGCCTATGGCCGAAGCATAGGGAACATCTTTCATTTTCTCTCTATCTTCTGCAGTGGTCGGGCATTGAGTCTTACTCAATTTCATACCTTGTAACACAGGCAAGAACCCTTTCTTTGCTTGATCCATTTTGAACTTCTTCAAAATCTTGTCAAGGTATGTGCTTTGTGAAAGTCCAATTAAGCGTCTTGATCTATCTCTATAGATCTTTATGCCTAATATGTAAGCAGCTTCCCCCGAGGTCTTTCATCGAAAAACTTTTATTCAAGTATCCCTTTATGCTATCCAGAAATTCTATATCATTTCCAATCAGCAATATGTCATCCACATATAATATTAGAAATGCTACAGAGCTCCCACTCACTTTCTTGTAAATACAGGCTTCTCCAAAAGTCTGTATAAATCCAAATGCTTTGATCACACTATCAAAGCGTTTATTCCAACTCCGAGATGCTTGCACCAGTCCATAAATGGATCGCTGGAGTTTGCATACTTTGTTAGCTTCATTTGGATCGAGAAAACCTTCTGGTTGTATCATATACAATTCTTCTTCCAGAAATCCATTCAGGAATGCATTTTTGACATCCATCTGCCATATTTCATAATCATAAAATGCGGCAATCGCTAACATAATTCTGACGGACTTAAGCATCGCTACGGGTGAGAAGGTCTCATCATAGTCAACTCCTTGAACTTGTCGAAAACCTTTTGCGACAAGTCGAGCTTTATAGACAGTAATATTACCGTCAGCGTCAGTCTTTTTCTTGAAGGTCCATTTATTCTCAATTGCTTGCCGATCATCGGGCAAGTCAACCAAAGTCCATACTTTGTTTTCATACATGGATCCCATCTCAGATTTCATGGCCTCAAGCCACTTTGCGGAATCTGGGCTCACCATCGCTTCTTCATAGTTCGTAGGTTCATCATGATCTAGCATCATGACTTCCAGAACTGGATTACCGTACCACTCTGGTGTGGATCTTACTCTGGTTGATCTACGTGGTTCAGTAGTATCTTGTTCTGAAGCTTCATGATCATCATCATTAGCTTCCTCACTGATTGGTATAGGTGTCGCAGAAACAGTTTTCTGTGATGTACTATTTTCCAATAAGGGAGCAGGTACAGTTACCTCATCAAGTTCTACTTTCCTCCCACTCACTTCTTTCGAGAGAAACTCCTTCTCTAGAAAGTTTCCGAATTTAGCAACAAAAGTCTTGCCTTCGGATCTGTGATAGAAGGTGTATCCAATAGTTTCCTTTGGATATCCTATGAAGACACACTTCTCCGATTTGGGTTCGAGCTTATCAGGTTGAAGCTTTTTCACATAAGCATCGCAGCCCCAAACTTTAAGAAACGACAACTTTGGTTTCTTGCCAAACCATAGTTCATAAGGTGTCGTCTCAACGGATTTTGATGGTGCCCTATTTAACGTGAATGCGGCCGTCTCTAAAGCATAACCCCAAAACGATAGCGGTAAATCAATAAGAGACATCATAGATCGCACCATATCTAGTAAAGTACGATTACGACGTTCGGACACACCATTACGTTGTGGTGTTCCGGGTGGCGTGAGTTGCGAAACTATTCCACAATTTTTCAAATGTACACCAAACTCGTAACTCAAATATTCTCCTCCACGATCAGATCGTAGAAACTTTATTTTCTTGTTACGATGATTTTCAACTTCACTCTGAAATTCTTTGAACTTTTCAAATGTTTCAGACTTATGTTTCATTAAGTAGATATACCCATATCTGCTTAAATCATCTGTGAAGGTGAGAAAATAACGATATCCGCCACGAGCCTCAATATTCATCGGACCACATACATCGGTATGTATGATTTCCAATAAATCTGTTGCTCTCTCCATAGTACCGGAGAACGGTGTTTTAGTCATCTTGCCTATGAGGCACGGTTCGCAAGTACCAAGTGATTCATAATCAAGTGGTTCCAAAAGCCCATCAGTATGGAGTTTCTTCATGCGCTTTACACCGATATGACCTAAACGGCAGTGCCACAAGTAAGTTGCACTATCATTATTAACTTTGCATCTTTTGGCTTCTACATTATGAATATGTGTATCACTATCTTCGAGATTCAACAAGAATAGACCACTCTTCAAGGGTGCATGACCATAAAAGATATTATTCATATAAATAGAACAACCATTATTCTCTGATTTAAATGAATAACCGTCTCGCATTAAACAAGATCCAGATATAATGTTCATGCTCAACGCTGGCACCAAATAACAATTATTTAGGTCTAATATTAATCTCGAAGGTAGATGTAGAGGTAGCGTGCCGACCGCGATCACATCGACTTTGGAACCGTTTCCCACGCGCATCGTCACCTCGTCCTTTGCTAGCGTCCGCTTATTCTGTAGTCCCTGTTTCGAGTTGCAAATATTAGCAACAGAACCAGTATCAAATACCCAGGTGCTACTGCGAGCTCTAGTAAGGTACACATCAATAACATGTATATCACATATACCTTTGCTCACTTTGCCATCCTTCTTATCCGCCAAATACTTGGGGCAGTTCCGCTTCCAGTGACCAGTCTGCTTGCAGTAGAAGCACTCAGTTTCAGGATTAGGTCCAGACTTGGGTTTCTTCTCCTGAGCAGCAACTTGCTTGCTGTTCTTCTTGAAGTTTCCCTTCTTCTTCCCTTTGCCCTTTTTCTTGAAACTAGTGGTTTTGCTAACCATCAACACTTGATGCTCCTTCTTGATTTCTACCTCCGCAGCTTTCAGCATTGCGAAGAGCTCGGGAATAGTCTTGTTCATCCCTTGCATATTATAGTTCATCATGAAGCTCTTGTAGCTTGGTGGCAGTGATTGGAGAATTCTGTCAATGACGCAGTCATCTGGAAGATTAACTCCCATCTGAATCAAGTGATTATTATACCCAGACATCTTGAGTATATGCTCACTGACAGAACTGTTCTCCTCCATCTTACAGCTATAGAACTTATTGGAGACTTCATATCTCTCAATTCGGGCATTTGCTTGAAATATTAACTTCAACTCCTAGAACATCTCATATGCTCCATGACGTTCAAAACGTCGTTGAAGTCCCGATTCTAAGCCGTAAAGCATGGCACACTGAACTATTGAGTAGTCATCAGCTTTGCTCTGCCAGACGTTCATAACATCTTGCGTTGCTCCAGCAGCAGGCCTGTCACCCAGCGGTGCTTCCAGGACGTAATTCTTCTGTGCATCAATGAGGATAATCCTCAGGTTACGGACCCAGTCCGTGTAATTGCTACCATCATCTTTCAACTTTGCTTTCTCAAGGAACGCATTAAAATTCAACGGAACAATAGCACGAGCCATCTATCTACAATCAACATAAACAAGCAAGATACTATCAGGTACTAAGTTCATGATAAGTTTAAGTTCAGTTAATCAAATTACTTAGGAACTCCCACTTAGATAGACATCCCTCTAATCTTCTAAGTGATTACGTGATCCAAATCAACTAAACCATAACCGATCATCACGTGAGATGGAGTAGTTTTCAATGGTGAACATCGTTATGTTGATCATATCTACTATATGATTCACGCTCGACCTTTCGGTCTCCGTGTTCCGAGGCCATATCTGTATATGCTTGGCTCGTCAAGTATAACCTGAGTATTCTGCGTGTGCAACTGTTTTGCACCCGTTGTATTTGGACGTAGAGCTTATCACACCCGATCACGTGGTGTCTGGGCACGACGAACTTTGGCAACGGTGCATACTCAGGGAGAACACTTCTTGATAATTTTAGTGAGAGATCATCTTATAATGCTACCGTCAATCAAAGCAAGATAAGATGCATAAAAGGATAAACATCACATGCAATCAATATAAGTGATATGATATGGCCATCATCATCTTGTGCTTGTGATCTCCATCTCCGAAGCACCGTCATGATCACCATCGTCACCGGCGCGACACCTTGATCTCCATCGTAGCATCGTTGTCGTCTCGCCAATCTTATGCTTCCACGACTATCACTACCGTTTAGTAATAAAGTAAAGCATTACATCGCGATTGCATTGCATACAATAAAGCGACAACCATATGGCTCCTGCCAGTTGCCGATAACTCGGTTACAAAACATGATCATCTCATACAATAAAATCAGCATCATGCCTTGACCATATCACATCACAACATACCCTGCAAAAACAAGTTAGACGTCCTCTACTTTGTTGTTGCAAGTTTTACGTGGCTGCTACGGGCTTAAGTAAGAACTCATCTCACCTACGCATCAAAACCACAACGATAGTTCGTCAAATAGACTCCGTTTTAACCTTCTCAAGGACCGGGCGTAGTCACACTTTGTTCAACTAAAGTTGGAGAGACAGTCTTCCGCAAGCCATCTATGTGCAAGGCACGTCGAGGGAACCGGTCTCGCATAAGAGTACGCGTAAGGTTGGTCCGGATCGTCTCACCCAACAATACCGCCGAACCAAAGTATGACATGCTGGTAGGCAGTATGACTTGTATCGCCCACAACTCACTTGTGTTCTACTCGTGCAAATAACATCAAACCATAAAACCTAGGCTCGGATGCCACTGTTGGGGAACGCAGTAATTTCGAAAAATTTCCTACGCACACGCAAGATCATGGTGATGCATAGCAACGAGAGGGGAGAGTGTTGTCTACGTACCAACGCAGACCGACTGCGGAAGCGATCACACAACGTAGAGGAAGTAGTCGTACGTCTTCTTCCCGATCCGACCGATCCAAGCACCGTTACTCCGGCACCTCCGAGTTCTTAGCACACGTTCAGCTCGATGACGTTCCTCGGGCTCCGATCCAGCAAAGCGTCGAGGAAGAGTTCCGTCAGCACGACGGCGTGATGACGATCTTGATGTACTACCGACGCAGGGCTTCGCCTAAGCACTGTAACGGTACGGTCGAGGTGGAATTTGGTGGCAGGGGGCACCGCACACGGCTAAGGAACGATCTCAAGGATCAACTTGTGTGTCTTGGGGTGCCCCCTGCCCCCGTATATAAAGGTTGGAGGAGGGGGAGCCGCCCGGCCAGGGAGAGGAGGCGCAGGGGAGTCCTACTCCCACCGGGAGTAGGACTCCTCCCTCCAATCCTAATCCTATTAGGACTCCCGGGGGGAAAAGGAGAGAGAAGGGGGGCCGGCCCCTTATCCTAGTCCTACTAGGACTTTGGGAAAGGGGGGGGCGCCGGCCAGCTTGGGCTTGTCCCTTTTCTCCTTTTCCACTAAGGCCCAATAGGCCCATTAGTCTCCCGGGGGGTTCCGGTAACCCTCCCGGTATTCCGGTAAAATCCCGATTTCACCCGAAACACTTCCTATGTCCAAACATAGGCTTCCAATATATCAATCTTTACGTCTCGACCATTTCGAGACTCCTCGTCATGTCCGTGATCTCATCCGGGACTCCGAACAACCTTCGGTACATCAAAATGCATAAACTCATAATAACTGTCATCGTAACGTTAAGCGTGCGGACCCTACGGTTCGAGAACAATGTAGACATGACCGAGACATGTCTCCGGTCAATAACCAATAGCGGGACCTGGATGCCCATATTGGCTCCTACATATTCTACGAAGATCTTTATCGGTCAGACCGCATAACAACATACGTTGTTCCCTTTGTCATCGGTATGTTACTTGCCCGAGATTCGATCGTCGGTATCCAATACCTAGTTCAATCTCGTTACCGGCAAGTCTCTTTACTCGTTCCGTAATACATCATTTCACAACTAACATATTAGTTGCAGTGCTTGCAAGGCTTATGTGATGTGCATTACCGAGAGGGCCCAGAGATACCTCTCCGACAATCGGAGTGACAAACCCTAATCTCGAAATACGCCAACCCAACATCTACCATTGGAGACACCTGTAGTACTCCTTTATAATCACCCAGTTACGTTGTGACGTTTGGTAGTACCCAAAGTGTTCCTCCGGTAAATGGGAGTTGCATAATCTCATAGTTATAGGAACATGTATAAGTCATGAAGAAAGCAATAGCAACATACTAAACGATCGGGTGCTAAGCTAATGGGATGGGTCATGTCAATCAGATCATTCAACTAATGATGTGACCTCGTTAATCAAATAACAACTCTTTGTTCATGGTTAGGAAACATAACCATCTTTGATTAACCTATTAGCTTCCTCACTTACTGGTGTAGGAATTACTGGAACTGATTTCAATGATGAACTACTTTCCAATAAGGGAGAAGGTACAATTACCTCGTCAAGTTCTACTTTCCTCCCACTCACTTCTTTTGAGAGAAACTCCTTCTCTAGAAAGGATCCATTCTTAGCAACGAATATCTTGCCTTCGGATCTGTGATAGAAGGTGTACCCAACAGTCTCCTTTGGGTATCCTATGAAGACACATTTCTCCGATTTGGGTTCGAGCTTATCAGGTCGAAGCTTTTTCACATAAGCATCGCAGCCCCAAACTTTAAGAAATGACAACTTGGGTTTCTTGCCAAACCACAGTTCATAAGGTGTCATCTTGACGGATTTAGATGGTGCCCTATTTAACGTGAATGCAGCCGTCTCTAAAGAATAACTCCAAAATGATAGCGGTAAATCAGTGAGAGACATCATAGATTGCACCATATCTAATAAAGTGCGGTTACGACGTTCGGACACACCATTATGTTGTGGTGTTCCAGGTGGCGTGAGTTGCGAAACTATTCCACATTGTTTCAAATGAAGTCCAAACTCATAACTCAAATATTCACCTCCACAATCAGATCATAGAAACTTGATTTTCTTGTTACGATGATTTTCCACTTCATTCTGATTTTCCACTTCAAATGTTTCAGACTTATGTTTCTGTAACGCCCCGAGACCGATGTGCCAGGTGTCGTTCAGTTATTCGCTGGTGTTGCCTTGTCATTGCTTGCATGTCATGCATTTCATATCATGTCATCATGTGCATTTCATTTGCATACATGTTCGTCTCATGCATCCGAGCATTTTCTCCATTGTCCGTTTTGCATTCCGGCGCTCCGTTCTCCTCCGGTGGTCATTTCTAGCTTTCTTTCATGTGTGGGGATTAAACATTTCTGGATTGGACCGAGACTTGCCAAGCGGCCTTGGTTTACTACCGGTAGACCGCCTATCAAGTTTCGTACCATTTGGACTTCGTTTGATACTCCAACGGTTAACCGAGGGACCGAAAAGGCCTCGTGTGTGTTGCAGCCCAACACCCCTCCAATTTGGCCCAAAACCCACCTTACTCTGCTCCATCATCTTGGTCGTTCGATCACGATTGCGTGGCCGAAAACCGCACCTCATTTGGACTCTCCTAGCTCCCTCTACCTATAAATATGTGTTCCTCTCGGAATTTTCGCGCAGATGAACCCTAACCTCCTCCTCCGCGCGCAGCCGGACGTTTCTTTCCGCGCCACCCGGACATGTCCACCGCCCGGCCACCTCACCCGGACCAATTGGAGTGTGCCACCTCAGCGCCGCCGCCTCCCTCCACCTATCCCGCGCCGCAACGGCCTGCGATTTTGCCGATGTTGTTGTAGTTGATCCGTGCATGCTATGCCATTGTTCTTGCCATGTCTAGCTTGCATTTTATGTGTTCTTTATAGATATATGCTTGTCTTGTCATGTCTTGCACCGTAGTGAGTGCATCGAGCTCGTAAACATGCCTACTTGAGTTATATTTCAGCATGTGTCAGTTTTCACTTAAGTCTGAAAACTGATTATGTTTTTGCTATGTTGCCATGCTTGTTAGTATATTTTCTGATCCCTTTTGGCTCAAGGTCACTAAGGGACTTTTGTTAAGCTATTTGAGTAGCTCCATGCCAAGTTCTTCTTTGTTATGTTCAGGTCCTGTAGCATGTTGTTTTGTTGCTCCGAAGAGTGCTATCTGATCTGAAATTCCAGACAAGTGTTAATTTCACTAAGTCTGAGATCTGTTTTCCATATGCGTTTTTGCCATGCTTGTTTGAACCTGTTAATGGATGATTTGGCCGTAGCTCGGTGCTAGACTTTTGTTAAGCATCTTGAATGCATCCCTACCATGTATTTTGTTGTCATGTTTGAGTGTTGTAGCATATTCATCTCATTGCATTTAGATGCCTACTTGCTGTAGATCGCAGACCGGTGTCATATTTGAATCGCTTGCCATTTCCAAACCGTAACTCCGATTCCGGTGATCTTTATATCGTTTTCAAGCGATTTCATCTCATCTTTCCAGTGGCACACTTAGTTGTCCAAGTTGAGGCCAGGTTCATGCATTCCCTTGTCCAATCATGCATATGCATCGCATACCGCATCCCGCATATCATACCATGTTCATGTGTTGGTTGTTTACTATGTCGTGTGCTTCTTTTCCGGTGTTTGCTTCTTCGGGTTGATTCCAGTAACGTCATCTTGTGAGGACCCATTCGTCTACGTCCGTTTGTCTTCTTCATGGACTCGTTCTTCTTCCTTGCGGGATCTCAGGCAAGATGATCATACCCTCGAAATCACTTCTATCTTTGCTTGCTTAGTTGCTCGCTCTTTTGCTATGCCTATGCTGTGATACCTACCACTTGCTTATCATGCCTCCCATATTGTTGAACCAAGCCTCTAACCCACCTTGTCCTAGCAAACCGTTGATTGGCTATGTTACCGCTTTGCTCAGCCCCTCTTATAGCGTTGTTAGTTGCAGGTGAAGATTGAAGTTTGTTCCTTGTTGGAACATGGAGATGTTGTTCCTTGTTGGAACATGTTTTACTTGTTGGGATATCAAAATATATCTTATTTAATTAATGCATCTATATACTTGGTAAAGGGTGGAAGGCTCGGCCTTATGCCTGGTGCTTTGTTCCACTCTTGCCGCCCTAGTTTCCGTCATATCGGTGTTATGTTCCCGGATTTTGCGTTCCTTACGCGGTTGGGCTATAATGGGAACCCCTTGACAGTTCGCCTTAAGTAAAGCTCCTCCAACAATGCCCAACATTGGTTTTACCATTTGCACTAACAACCTACCACCTTCCCTTGGGTTCTGCAGACTCAAGGGTCATCTTTATTCTAACCCCCCCCCCCCCCGGGGCCAGTGCTCCTCTGAGTGTTGGTCCGAACTAGAGTCCTGTGCAGTGCCCCCTCGGGGAAACTCGAGGTTTGGTTTTAGTTGTACGGAGCGCTCATCTGAGTGTGCCCTGAGAAAGAGATATGTGCAGCTCCTATCGGGATTTGTCAGCACATTCGGGCGGTGTTGCTGGTTTAGTTTTACCCTATCGAAATGTCTTGTTGTACCGGGATACCGTGTCTGATCGGAATGTCTCAGGAGGAGGTCTATTCCTTCGTTGCCCGTGAGAGCTTGTGATGGGCTAAGTTGGGACACCCCTGCAGGGATTTGAACTTTCGAAAGCCGTGCCCGCGGTTATGGGCAGATGGAAATTTGTTAACGTCCGGTTGTAGAAAACCTGAAGTTGACCTTAATTAAAATGAATCAACTGCGTGTGTAACCGTGATGGTCTCTTTCCAGCGGGGTCTGGGAAGTGAACACGGTTGTTGGAGTTATGCTTGACGTAGGTTGCTATAGGATCACTTCTTGATCATAGTTTCTCGACCGCGCCTTGCCTCCTCTTCTCGCTCTCTTTTGCGAATATGTTAGCCACCATATATGCTAGTCGCTTGCTGCAGCTCCACCTCATACCTTTACCTTACCCATAAGCTTAAATAGTCTTGATCGCGAGGGTGCGAGATTGCTGAGTCCCTGTGGCTCACAGGTACTTCCAAAACCAGTTTGCAGGTGCCGATGAGTCCGTGCAGATGACGCAACCAAGCTCAGGAGGAGCTCGATGAAGATCTTGTCCTTTACTTTGTTTCGTTCTAGTTGATCAGTAGTGGAGCCTAGTTGGGGTCGATCGGGGACCGTGTCGAATTTGGGGTTCTTCTTTTATTTTGGTACCGTAGTCGGACCATGAGTGTATTTGGATGATGTAATGCTTTATTCATGTATTGTGTGAAGTGGCGATTGTAAGCCAACTATGTATCTCTTTCCTTATTATATTACATGGGTTGTGTGAAGATTACCTCACTTGCGACACATGCCTTCAATGCGATTATGCCTCTAAGTCGTGCCTCGACACGTGGGAGATATAGTCGCATCGAGGGTGTTTCAAGTTGGTATCACAGCCTTCCCCGACCTTAGGAGCCCCCACTGCTTGATCGAATTAGCGGACATTGTTGAGTCTAGAAAAATGTTTTGAGTCATTTAGGAATTATATATCGGAGAGCTTAGGAATTCTTTTTACTTCCCAGTCTCCTCATCGCTCTGGTAAGGCATCCTGGCGTAGAGTTTTGACTCTTCTCTTCTCAAATTTCACTAAAAAAATTAGGATCACGCGGGTATCTTGGAATCGTTTCGATGGTTTTATGATGAGAACATTGTCTTGGTGCCTCCTGTCAGGGGTTTTGTGGAAGTGTCCCGGGGAGTTGAGCTCTGAGGTGTTGTCATCATAATTTTATCGTTGCAGTTCTGGAATACCTAAGTTTAGTACGCCGACATCAAAAATCTCTCTTATGTAGTTCGTTGGTGAGATAACCTCGACGCCACCCAGTACTGGGGCGGGAGTTCGGGAGTATCGCCATAACTTGTATAATGGATGCTTTTCGAAGGTTGAGGTAGATGATTTCCGAAGGTTTCTTGGTTATGTGTTGAAGGATGGATATAGCTGGATGTAGGATTTGCTAGATTTGGGTGAGATATTATGCTTCCCCTGTATCCCCAACACCTGATTGCATAACCGGGAAAATTTCGGGAGTTTATAAGTGGGAATTCAAGTAGCTCTTAGGATATCTTTCTGACAGATGTATGATATGAAATTGGGGTTCGACGTCTAGTGGTCCGCCTATTCACGGTCGGTTTTACAATGGTCTCGTTGTGTCTTAAAGAGTCCTTGGCTATGCCGACTTAGGGACGCTTCGTATGTCATGTGCACTGCCTTGTACATGATGGTGCTGTACGATTGAGCCCGTGTAGGCCCCACCATGAAAACTTCGGACGAAATCTCTATCATATGTTTGTTCCGGCTTATTCTGCAAGCCAATCCTTTGTTTTTTTTTTGAGTTGTGGTATCCGAGTTGCTTCGAAGTCAAATGTTGATTCCATACCTTCTCTAATGGTGTTCTCATACTCCGATGTGGATACCAATCCTTCTTGATCATCGAGATTGTCATATCAATCCTTATCAACCGGTGTGTTTCTCTTCAAGTGGATACGATCATTTCAACAACCGCAAGATCAAGTACCAGTTCTTCTCAACGGTGCTTATATCATTCGCCCCAAGCTGCCTTTATTTTCCCGCCCTCCCACCCTTCTTCTTTGAGGACTCGAATTTCTTAATCAAGTATCCATTTTACTGATGTGAAGTCTCTCCTTTCTTTTCAATCAATATCCATTATCCGGTGATTCTAATGAAGATTCTAACGGAGCTTCAAGTTCGTCTCTCATCACTCGTTTTCTTCTCCGGTGGATTCAAATTAAGATTTGGTGTTGATCGTAGCCTTTTTCCCTTGTTTCAAATGCTTTCTCATGCCGGTGCACCTCTTTATCATTCACTTCTCGCTATTCATTTGTTCCGGAGTGCTCAAGATATCTCGAAGATTCATGTTTTCCACTTTGCATCCGTTCAAGCTATTTCGAGGTCCTATCTTATTCAAGCCATTTAATTCAACCGGTGCAATCTCTCTTCCAAGCAATCGTTCTACGGTGTTTCTTTTGAGTGGGCCCTAACCCACAGGTCTTTTCCCAGGATCTTACCTGACTCTTCTAATTTTCTCGGAGATATTATCAAATTCTTTTCGAAGTTTGACGTAAGAATGATTTATCATTAGTCAAATGTCTTTCTCCAAGATCTTTCAAATTTTTTTCATCGTTAGTTCAACCTTTCCAATTTTAATTCCGGAGTACCTCAATAATTCATGGTGGTGTTTCTCGTCATCATTCTCAGATTGGTAGAATGAAGAAGATTTTTCTCTCAATCTTGCTCCATTATCTTCAAGATTCGTGATTCTAGCTTGTTGCCATCCTCTCATAATTATTTGCGATTGTGAGATATTCTTTTCACCCATCCGGAGTAATTCAGAGTATTTTCAGTTTGATTCTCCGAAGTCCATCATTTCGGGATTATTCATTCTCAGCCTTCAGTTGTCATTCTCCAATCTTACCGGTGCTTTGTTCAAGTGATATCTAATCAGTTCGTGATCCCTTCGTTCTCATGTATCTAGTTTCTCTCAAGTATCCTCGTTCATTTCATATTTTTTCCCGGTGTTCCTTGTCTTTTCTCTGTTCATTTTAATTCTTACGGTGGTTCGTTCAAGAGCTCTCGTCATTCGTTATCACATCAATTATTCGTTGTTTTCAATCCTTTCGGTGGTTCGTTGAAGACCTTCTCAAGTTTGCTCCATATCTATCTTAATCTGTTCTATGAGAATAAGTAGTATGCCAAATCCATTGCTTCTCATCACTCTAAATTGGTGAAGGATACGCATAACGTAATTCTTATTCTTCTTTTCATCGAGTAAATTTAATTCTTTATTCTGGAGGCTCATCAAATTCTCGGTTCGAGATGTTTTATCTATTTTTTCCCGGAGTTCCAAGTTCTCTCAATTATTTCATCACGGAGATTCATCTAAATCGGTACAAGGATTCACCTTGTGTTTTCGACTTCTCTTTCCTTTCGATTGATCATTTCTTTTATTTCGGGAGTTCTCATGAAAGTTCTACATGATGGTTCATCAAGGATTTATATTCATTCTCGAAGTGTTCATCAAGATTCTTTTCTAAGAAACTCAAGTTTTCTTCATATTGTAATCCGGAGTGCATTTCTGTCTACCGTATCATTGGAGGTGGTATTATGTCATTCTTGGTAATTTGAGTTCATGTTTTCATGATTCACATGCTGTCAAGATTGGGATATTTTAAATCCATCAACCTATTTGTTGGAATTATCTTGGGTTATATTTCACCTAAAGCCTTCCCTAAGGACTGTTGCTATCTATGGTGCTTATAAATGATCCAATTTCTTCATTTATCCTTTCCAGTGCGATATAGTTTCTCGTTTCTTTGGTTTCACTCGTTTGTCAAAGAAGCAACTTAGTTTTATCTCTCCTCCCTTCCCTTCCGTTGTTTCCCCGGTGCCATTCTAGATCTCGGGACGAGATCCTCTCGTAGTGGTGGAGTGTTGTAACGCCCCGAGACCGATGTGCCAGGTGTCGTTCAGTTATTCGCTGGTGTTGCCTTGTCATTGCTTGCATGTCATGCATTGCATATCATGTCATCATGTGCATTTCATTTGCATACATGTTCGTCTCATGCATCCGAGCATTTTCTCCGTTGTCCGTTTCGCATTCCGGCGCTCCGTTCTCCTCCGGTGGTCATTTCTAGCTTTCTTTCATGTGTGGGGATTAAAAATTTCCGGATTGGACCGAGACTTGCCAAGCGGCCTTGGTTTACTACTGGTAGACCGCCTGTCAAGTTTCGTACCATTTGAACTTCGCTTGATACTCCAACAGTTAACCAAGGGACCGAAAAGGCCTCGTGTGTGTTGCAGCCCAACAGCCCTCCAATTTGGCCCAAAACCCACCTTACTCCGCTCCATCATCTCGGTCGTTCGATCACGATTGCGTGGCCGAAAACCGCACCTCATTTGGACTCTCCTAGCTCCCTCTACCTATAAATATGTGTTCCTCTCGGAATTTTCGCCCAGATGAACCCTAACCTCCTCCTCCGCGCGCAGCCGGACGTTTCTTTCCGCGCCGCCCGGACATGTCCACCGCCCGGCCACCTCACCCGGACCAATTGGAGTGTGCCACCTCAGCGCCGCCGCCTCCCTCCACCTATCCCGCGCCGCAGCGGCCCTGCGGGCCCGAGGCAGGCCCGCCGGGCCCGAGTTTCTCCGCCGCCGCCTGCACGAGGCCCGCGCCCGCTGCTCCCCGCCGCCTACACCGCCCGACTGCCCGACGCCGCCCACCTCCGCCGCTGCCAGGCGACACCGCCGCGCCGCCCTGGCTCCGGCCGCTGAACCTCGCCACGCCCGAGGCGCTCGCCCCGGAATCCGCGCCCCTCATCGGCCACCTCTGCTCCGGCCAGATCCGGCCACGGCCCGGCCGGATCCAACCCCCCCTCACTTCGGTGACTTCAACTCTGGCGTCCTCGACAACTCTTGCGAGATCCGGCCCTGCCTCGACTTCCGTGCCAAAGTCAACCCTAGATCCGGAGGGTAAAATTTCGTCTAAGTCCTAGAAATTTCAGTCCATGTGCTCATGTTCGAGGCCTCGTAACTTTGCATCCGTAGCTCCGATTCATGCATATAGCATATCAAAATGTTCGACTCAGAGAGTACATCATTTCATTCCATTGCATCATTTCCATTTGAGTTAATCTTGATGCCAGAAATGCTATTAGAAGAGGGCTACTTGAGTTAATTGTCAGATCTGCTACTCCATTTTAGACATTTGCCATTTTTGCCATGATTAATGTGTGCACGATATGCCCTGATGCTCTACATATGTTTTGTTAAGGGTTTGGTCATCTTTCCATAGGTGCAACCCATGTATTTTTGTGATGTGTGTGTTGCCTAGTGCAAGCTTGCAAAGTGAGGCACTTGGTAATTCTGTTTTCAGGGACTTAGTAATTTCACTAAGTCCTGGGATCGTTTATCTCATGATGCCATATGTTCATGTTGTTTCCTAGTGATTCGTGCCTCTTTTGAGGATGATCAGTAAAGGAGTTTTGTTAATATTGTAGTGCTCTATCCATCCATGTCTTTGTTTGCAATTATGGAGCACCCTAGCTTGAGTCAATCGAGCTCTACTTTTGCTACTTTGTGAACCTGGGCAGATCGTCAACTTGTTTGCGATTTTGCCGATGTTGTTGTAGTTGATCCGTGCATGCTATGCCATTGTTCTTGCCATGTCTAGCTTGCATTTTATGTGTTCTTTATAGATATATGCTTGTCTTGTCATGTCTTGCACCGTAGTGAGTGCATCGAGCTCGTAAACATGCCTACTTGAGTTATATTTCAGCATGTGTCAGTTTTCACTTAAGTCTAAAAACTGATTATGTTTTTGCTATGTTGCCATGCTTGTTAGTATATTTTTCTGATCCCTTTTGGCTCAAGGTCACTAAGGGACTTTTATTAAGCTATTTGAGTAGCTCCATGCCAAGTTCTTCTTTGTTATGTTCAGGTCCTGTAGCATGTTGTTTAGTTGCTCCGAAGAGTGCTATCTGGTCTGAAATTCCAGACAAGTGTTAATTTCACTAAGTCTGAGATCTGTTTTCCATATGCGTTTTTGCCATGCTTGTTTGAACCTGTTAATGGATGATTTGGCCATAGCTTAGTGCTAGACTTTTGTTAAGCATCTTGAATGCATCCCTGCCATGTATTTTGTTGTCATGTTTGAGTGCTATAGCATGTTCATCTCATTGCATTTAGATGCCTACTTGCTGTAGATCGCAGACCGGTGTCATATTTGAATCGCTTGCCATTTCCAAACCGTAACTCCGATTCCGGTGATCTTTATATCGTTTTCAAGCAATTTCATCTCATCTTTCCAGTGGCACACTTGGTTGTCCAAGTTGAGGCCAGGTTCATGCATTCCCTTGTCCAATCATGCATATGCATCGCATACCGCATCCCGCATATCATACCATGTTCATGTGTTGGTTGTTTACTATGTCGTGTGCTTCTTTTCCGGTGTTTGCTTCTTCGGGTTGATTCCGGTAACGTCGTATTGTGAGGACCCGTTCATCTACGTCCGTTTGTCTTCTTCATGGACTCGTTCTTCTTCCTTGCGGGATCTCAGGCAAGATGATCATACCCTCGAAATCACTTCTATCTTTGCTTGCTTAGTTGCTCGCTCTTTTGCTATGCCTATGCTGCGATACCTACCACTTGCTTATCATGCCTCCCATATTGTTGAACCAAGCCTCTAACCCACCTTGTCCTAGCAAACCGTTGATTGGCTATGTTACCGCTTTGCTCAGCCCCTCTTATAGCGTTGTTAGTTGTAGGTGAAGATTGAAGTTTGTTCCTTGTTGGAACATGGAGATGTTGTTCCTTGTTGGAACATGTTTTACTTGTTGGGATATCACAATATATCTTATTTAATTAATGCATCTATATCCTTGGTAAAGGGTGGAAGGCTCGGCCTTATGCCTGGTGTTTTGTTCCACCCTTGCCGCCCTAGTTTCCATCATATCGGTGTTATGTTCCTGGATTTTGCGTTCCTTACGCGGTTGGGCTATAATGGGAACCCCTTGACAGTTCGCCTTAAGTAAAGCTCCTCCAGCAATGCCCAACATTGGTTTTACCATTTGCACTAACAACCTACCACCTTCCCTTGGGTTCTGCAGACTCAAGGGTCATCTTTATTCTAACCCCCCCCCCCCCGGCCAGTGCTCCTCTGAGTGTTGGTCCAAACTAGAGTCCTGTGCAGCGCCCCCTCGCGGAAACTCGAGGTTTGGTTTTAGTTGTACGGAGCGCTCATCTGAGTGTGCCTTGAGAAAGAGATATGTGCAGCTCCTATCGGGATTTGTGGGCACATTCGGGCGGTGTTGCTGGTTTAGTTTTACCCTGTCGAAATGTCTTGTTGTACCGGGATACCGAGTCTGATCGGAATGTCTCGGGAGGAGGTCTATTACTTCATCGACCGTGAGAGCTTGTGATGGGCTAAGTTGGGACACCCCTGCAGGGATTTGAACTTTCGAAAGCCGTGCCCGCGGTTATGGGCAGATGGGAATTTGTTAACGTCCGGTTGTAGAAAACCTGAAGTTGACCTTAATTAAAATGAATCAACTGCGTGTGTAACCGTGATGGTCTCTTTCCGGCGGGGTCTGGGAAGTGAACGCGGTTGTTGGAGTTATGCTTGACGTAGGTTGCTATAGGATCACTTCTTGATCATAGTTTCTCGACCGCGCCTTGCCTCCTCTTCTCACTCTCTTTTGCGAATATGTTAGCCACCAAATATGCTAGTCGCTTGCTGCAGCTCCACCTCATACCTTTACCTTACCCATAAGCTTAAATAGTCTTGATCGCGAGGGTGCGAGATTGCTGAGTCCCTGTGGCTCACAGATACTTCCAAAACCAGTTTGCAGGTGCCGATGAGTCCATGCAGATGACGCAACCAAGCTCAGGAGGAGCTTGATGAAGATATTGTCCTTTACTTTGTTTCATTCTAGTTGATCAGTAGTGGAGCCCAGTTGGGGTCGATCGAGGACCGTGTCGCATTTGGGGTTCTTCTTTTATTTTGGTACCGTAGTCGGACCATGAGTGTATTTGGATGATGTAATGCTTTATTCATGTATTGTGTGAAGTGGTGATTGTAAGCCAACTATGTATCTCTTTCCTTATTATATTACATGGGTTGTGTGAAGATTACCTCACTTGCGACATATGCCTTCAATGCGATTATGCCTCTAAGTCGTGCCTCGACACGTGGGAGATGTAGTCGCATCGAGGGTGTTTCAGTTTCATTAAGTAGATATACCCATATCTGGTCAAATCATCTGTGAAGGTGAGAAAATAACGATATCCCCCGCGAGCTTCAATGTTCATTGGACCACATACATCAGTATGTATGATTTCCAATAACTCTGTTGCTCGCTCCAATGCTCCGGAGAACGGAGTTTTAGTCATCTTGCCCATGAGGTATGGTTTGCAAGTACCTAGTGATTCATAATCAAGTGATTCCAAAAGTCCATCAGAATGGAGTTTCTTCATGTGCTTTACACCAATATGGCCTAAACGGCAGTGCCACAAATAAGTTGCACTATCATTATCAACTCTGCATCCTTTGGCTTCAATACTATGAACATGTGTATCACTACTATCAAGATTTAGTAAAAATAGACCACTCATCAAGGGTGCATGACCGTAAAATATATTAATCATATAAATAGAACAACCATTATTCTCTGATTTAAATGAATAACCATCTCACATCAAACAAGATCCAGATATAATGTTCATGCTCAACGCTAGCACCAAATAACAATTATTTAGGTCTAAAACTAATCCCGAAGGTAGATGTAGAGGTAGCGTGCCGACGGCAATCACATCGACTTTGGAACCATTTCCTACGCGCATCATCACCTCGTCCTTAGCCAATCTTTGCTTAATCTGTAGCCCCTGTTTCGAGTTGCAAATGTTAGCAACTGAACCAGTATCAAATTCCCAGGCACTACTACGAGCATTAGTAAGGTACACATCAATAACATGTATATCAAATATACCTTTCACTTTGCCATCCTTCTTCTCCGCCAAATACTTGGGGCAGTTCCGCTTCCAGTGACCAGTTCCTTTGCAGTAAAAGCACTCAGTCTCAGACTTAGGTCCAGACTTGGGTTTCTTCACTTGAGCAGCAACTGGCTTGATGTTCTTCTTGCAATTCCCCTTCTTCCCTTTACCCTTTTTCTTGAAACTGGTGGTCTTGTTGACCATCAACACTTGATGCTCCTTCTTGATATCTACCTCCGCAGCCTTTAGCATTGCGAAGAGCTCAGGAATCGTCTTATCCATCCCTTGCATGTTATAGTTCATCACAAAGCTCTTGTAGCTTGGTGGCAGTGATTGAAGAACTCTATCAATGACACTATCATCCGGAAGATTAACTCCTAGCTGAGTCAAGTGGTTGTGGTACCCAGACATTCTGAGTATATGTTCATTGACAGAAGTATTCTCCTCCATCTTGCAGCTGTAGAACTTATTGGAGACTTCATATCTTTCAATCCAGGCATTTGCTTGAAATATTAACTTCAACTCCTGGAGCATCTCATATGCTCCATGACATTCAAAACGTCGTTGAAGTCCCCGTTCCAAGCCGTAAAGCATGGCACACTGAACTATCGAGTAGTCATCAGCTTTGCTCCGCCAAGTGTTCACAACTTCTGGCGTTGCTCCTACAACGGGTTTGTCACCTAGCGGTTCTTCCAGGATGTAATTCTTCTATGCAGCAATGAGGATAATCCTCAAGTTACGGACCCAGTCCATGTAGTTGCTACCATCATCTTTCAACTTAGCTTTCTCTAGGAACGCATTAAAATTCAATGGAACAACAGCACGGGCCATCAATCTACAACAACATAGACATGTAAAATACTATCAGGTACTAAGTTCATGATAAATTAAAGTTCAATTAATCAAATTACTTAAGATCTCCCACTTAGATAGACATCTCTCTAATCATCTAAGTGATCACGTGATCCATATCAACTAAACCATGTCCGATAATCATGTGAGATGGAGTAGTTTTCAATGGTGAACATCACTGTGTTGATCATATCTACTATATGATTCACGCTTGACCTTTCTGTCTCAGTGTTCCGAGGCCATATCTGCACATGCTAGGCTCGTTAAGTTTAACCTGAGTATTCCACGTGTGCAAAACTGTCTTGCACCCATTGTATGTGAACGTAGAGCTTATCACACCTGATCATCACGTGGTGTCTTGGCACGACGAACTATAGCAACGGTGCATACTCAGGGAGAACACTTATACCTTGAAATTTAGTGAGAGATCATCTTATAATGCTACCGTCGAACTAAGCAAAATAAGATGCATAAAGGATAAACATCACATGCAATCAATATAAGTGATATGATATGGCCATCATCATCTTGTGCCTTTGATCTCCATCTCCAAAGCACCATCATGATCACCATCGTCACCGGCTTGACACCTTGATCTCCATTTAAGCATCGTTGTCGTCTCGCCAACTATTGCTTCTACGACTATCGCTACCACTTAGTGATAAAGTAAAGCAATTACATGGCGAATGCATTTCATACAATAAAGCGACAACCATATGGCTCCTGCCAGTTGCCAATAACTGCGTTACAAAACATGATCATCTCATACAATAAAATTTAGCATCATGTCTTGACTATATCACATCACAACATGCCCTGCAAAAACAAGTTAGACGTCCTCTACTTTGTTGTTGCAAGTTTTACGTGGCTGCTACGGGCTGAGCAAGAACCGTTCTTACCTATGCATCAAAAAACCACAATACGGTATAGTGATTGCTTTTTGATCTTCAGAAAGAACCCTATACATTGAATCTGATTCAACTAAAGTTGGAGAAACTGACACCCACCAGCCGCCTGTGTGCGAAGCATGTCGGTAGAACCAGTCTCGCGTAAGCGTACGCGTAATGTCGGTCTGGGCCGCTTCATCCAACAATACCGCCGAATCAAGAATCAACTAGTGACAGCAAGCAATATGTATATACCCACGCCCACAACTCCTTTGTGTTCTACTCATGCATATAACATCTACGCATAAACCTGGCTCCGATGCCACTGTTGGGGAATGCAGTAATTTCAAAAAAATCGTACGCACACGCAAGATCATGGTGATGCATAGCAACGAGAGGGAAGAGTGTTGTCCACGTACCCTCATAGACTGTAAGCGGAAGTGTTATGACGACGCGATTGATGTAGTTGTACGTCTTCATGATTGACCGATCCTAGCACTCAAGGTACGGCACCTCCACGATCTGCACATGTTCGGCTTGGTGACGTCCCACGAACTCACGATCCAGTAGAGTGTCGAGGGAGAGCTTCGTTAGCACGACGGCGTGATGACGGTGATGATGATGCTACCGGAACAAGGCTTCGCCTAAGCACCGCTACGATATGACCAAGGTGGATTATGGTGGAGGGGGGGCACCGCACACGGCTGGAAACAATCAACTTGTGTGTTCTAGGGTGCCCCTACCCCGTATATAAAGGAGCAAGGGGGAGGCCGGCCGGCCTAGAGGCGCGCCAAGGAGAGGGGGAGTCTTCCTAGTAGGAGTAGGACTCCCCTTTTATAATCCAACTAGGAAGGAGGAAGGGGAAAGGAAGGAGAGGAGAGAGGGAGGAAAGAGGGGGCGCCCCCCCCCCCTCCTTGTCCAATTCAGACTCCCAAGGGGGGGGGGCGAGGCCAGTCCTAGGCCCTCTCCTCTCTCTCCCACATGGCCCTTGTTGGCCCATTAGTTCCCTGGGGGTTCCCGATAACCCCCGGCACTCCTATAACTATCCGGTGACCCCCGGAACTCATCTAGTGTCCGAATATAGTCGTCCAATATATCAATATTTATGTCTCGACCATTTTGAGACTCCTCATCATGTCCGTTATCACATCCGGGACTTCGAACTATCTTCGGTACATCAAAACACATAAACTCATAATACCGATCATCACTGAATGTTAAGCATGCGGACCCTACGGGTTCGAGAACTATGTAGACATGACCGAGACACGTCTCCGGTCAATAACCAACAGTGGAACCTGGATGCTCATATTGGCTCCTACATATTCTATAAAGATCTTTATCGGTCAAACCACATCATAACATACGTTGTTCCCTTTGTCATCGGTATGTTACTTGCCTGAGATTCGATCGTCGGTATCTCAATACCTAGTTCAATCTCGTTGCTGAAAAGTCTCTTTACTCGTTACGTAATGCTACATCCCGTAACTAACTCATTAGCTACATTGCTTGCAAGGCTTATAGTGATGTACATTACCGAGAGGGCCCAGACATACCTCTCCGACAATCGGAGTGACAAATCCTAATCTCGGTCTATGCCAACTCAACAAACACCATCGGAGACACTTGTAGAGCACCTTTATAATCACCCAGTTATGTTGTGACGTTTGGTAGCACACAAAGTGTTCCTCCGGTATTCGGGAGTTGCATGATCTCATAGTCATAGGAACATGTATAAGTTATGGAGAAAGCAATAGCAACAAACTAAATGATCATCGTGCTAAGCTAACGGATGGGTCAAGTCAATCACATCATTCTCTAATGATGTGATCCCGTTAATCAAATGACAACTCATGTCTATGGTTAGGAAACATAACCATCATTGATTCAACGAGCTAGTCAAGTAGAGGCAAACTAGTGACACTCTGTTTGTCTATGTATTCACACATGTACTAAGTTTCCGGTTAATACAATTATAGCATGAATAATAAACGTTTATCATGATATAAGGAAATATAAATAACAACTTTATTATTCCCTCTAGGGCATATTTCCTTTAGATTCCACCGCCACAACGGGCTCCAGTGACCACAGCAGGCTGCCGAGCCTTCACTCCCGAGATGCGCACCGTTGTTTGGCCAGGCAAGTAGCCGGATCTGCCTCCGCGCTACGATGGCACCCCCAACCCTACAGAGTTCCTGCAGCTCTATGAGCTGAGCATCGAGGCAGCCAACGGCGATGAAAAAGTCATGGCGAACTGGTTTCCCATGGCTCTCAAGGATGGCGCTCGCTCATGGCTCCTGAACCTGCCCGCGGGATTGATCTCCTCCTCTGGCGAGATGCACGAGCGTTTCGTCGCCAACTTACAGGGTACTCGCGACCGACCGCCAGCCGCAGGCGACCTGCGGCGCATCAAGAAGCAACTCGGGGAAACCCTGCAAAAGTACATCCAGCGCTTCAACAGCGTCCGCCTCAAGATCCTCAAGGTGACGGACAAGGCCATCATCTCCGCGTTCTCCGATGGCGTTGATACGTCTCCAACGTATCCATAATTTTTGATTGCTCCATGCTATTATATTATGTGTTTTGGATGTTAATGGGCTTTATTTTACACTTTTATATCATTTTTGGGACTAACCTATTAACTGGAGGCCCAGCCCAAATTGTTGTTTTTTCCTATTTCAGTGTTTCGCAGAAAAGGAATATCAAACGAAGTCCAAACGGAATGAAACCTTCGGGAATGTGATTTTCTCAACAAACGTGATCCACGAGACTTGGAGTGGGCGTCAAGAAACAATCGAGGAGGCCATGAGGCAGGGGGCGCGCCCTCCACCCTCGTGGGCCCCTTGTTGCTCCACCGACCTACTTCCTCCTCCTATATATATCCACATACCCCCCCCAAACATCCAGGAGCACCACGAAAACCTAATTCCACTGCCGCAACCTTCTGTACCTGAGAGATCCCATCTCGGGGCCTTTTCCGGAGCTCCACTGGAGGGGGCATTGATCACGGAGGGCCTCTACATCAACTCCATGGCCTCTCCGGTGATGTGTGAGTAGTTTACTTCAGACCTTCGGGTCCATAGTTATCAGCTAGATGGCTTCTTCTCTCTCTTTGGATCTCAATACAAAGTTCTCCTCGATTCTCTTGGAGATCTATTCGATGTAATCTTCTTTTGCGGTGTGTTTGTCGAGATCCGATGAATTGCGGGTTTATGATCCAGTTTATCTATGAACAATATTTGAATCTCCTCTGAATTCTTTTATGTATGATTGGTTTATCTTTGCAAGTCTCTTCGAATTATCAGTTTGGTTTGGCCTACTAGACTGATCTTTCTTGCAATAGGAGACGTGCTTAGCTTTGGGTTCAATCTTGCGGTGCTCGAACCCAGTGACAGAAAGGGAAATGACATGTATTGTATTGTTGCCATCGAGGATAAAAAGATGGGGTTTATATCATATTGCATGAGTTTATCCCTCTACATCATGTCATCTTACTTAAAGCATTACTCTATTCTTATGAACTTAATACTCTAGATGCATGCTAGATAGCGGTCGATGTGTGGAGTAATAGTAGTAGATGCAAAATCGTTTCGGTCTACTTGTCACGGACGTGATGCCTATATACATGATCGTACCTAGATATTCTCATAACTATGCTCAATTCTATCAATTGCTCGACAGTAATTCGTTTACCCACCGTAATACTTATGCTCTTGAGAGAAGCCACTAGTGAAACCTATGGCCCCCAGGTCTATCTTCCATCATATTAATCTTCCAACACTTATTTATTTCTATTTCCATTTATTTTACTTTGCATCTTTATTTCTCTTTATCATAAAAATACCAAAAATATTGTCTTATCATATCTATCAGATCTCACTCTCGTAAGTGACCATGAAGGGATTGACAACCCCTCTATCGCGTTGGTTGCGAGGTTCTTATTTGTTTGTGTACGTGTGTGGGACTCGAGTGTGATCTCCTACTGGATTGATACCTTGGTTCTCAAAAACTGAGCGAAATACTCATGCAACTTTACTGCATCACCCTTTCCTCTTCAAGGGAAAACCAACGCAGTGCTCAAGAGGTAGCAAGAAGGATTTCTGGCGCCATTGACGGGGAGATTCGCGCCAAGTCAAGTCAAGATTTGACTCCCGACACGAGCCATTTCTGGCACCGTTGTCAGAGTCTACGCACAAGTCAAGACATACCAAGTACCCATCACAAACTCTTATCCCTCGCATTACATTATTTTCCTTTTGCCTCTCGTTTTCCTCTCCCCCACTTCACCTTTGTTGTTTTATTCGCCCTCTTTTCCGTTCGCCCTTTTTTCGCTTGCTTTGTTGTTATAGCTAGTCCTTTATCTACTCCTTTGTCTCCCGAGAATGAAGTTCTTAATTTTAAACAAAGGAGGGAAAAAATCTAAAAGATTCTTGGTATAGAATTTGCAATGCGCAAAATAGATCTACTAGAAAGCAATCTACTTCTGTTCTTCTTCCCAATTTTTATGTAGGCATCACTCCTTGGAATAGATATATTCTTCATACCATTACCGGAGGAAATTTCTTGGGTAGCCATATTTTTTATTCTTATAATGTTATGATAGATTTGTTTGGCCCACCACCTCTTTTGGTTAACGGAATTATTTCAACTTTGGAACACGTAATGCAACGGCATGACATTATTGAAAATAAAGTTGCCACCATAGAGTTAATTGAAAATTCAGATAGAAAGATCCATAACCAAATTGCCCAATACGGATCTAAGGTAGGAGTTGCTCTTAAAAAATTTAAAGAAAAGGGACCTATGGTCAATGAAAAGATAGATCAATATTCCACTAGAATCGATAAACTTGAGGGAATTATCACCAACTTGGGGTCCGCTTTTTCTTTCGTTAAAAATACTCCTAATCCTCCTACCAAAATTTCCAAGCTTGTTTATGTTCCTAAGAATAAGGGTGAATCCTCTAGTAAGGAAACATCGGACTTAAAATCAATAAGTAGTCATCCCAATCTTTTTGCTATCATTAAGGAACCATTTCCTACAAATGTTTTTCTTGATTTTGTGCCTATGAGTTTGATAATTAATAAAAAGAAAGAAACTCCTAGGGTTTATAGGTGTCTTATTGAAGAATTGCCCACCAAAGATGGCAATGCATAGATCTATATTCGCTTTTATGCCTAGCTAGGGGCGTTAAACGATAGCGCTTGTTGGGAGGCAACCCAATTTTATTTTTATTCCTTGATTTTTGCTCCTGTTTAGTAATAAATAATTTATCTACCCTCTGTTTTGGTTGTGTTTTTGTGTTTAATTAGTGTTTGTGCCAAGTAGAACCGTTGGGAAGACTTGGGGAAAGTCTTTTTGATCTTGCTGTAAAAAACAGAAACTTTAGCGCTCACAAGAATTGCTGCCATTTTTATTTGGAAAGTTCTATTCAGTTAATTATTTTAGAAGATGATTAATAGATAAATTCCTCACGTCCAGAAATTTATTTAAGAATTTTTGGGGTTCCAAAAGTTTGCGTTAGCTACAGATTACTACAGACTGTTCTGTTTTTGACAGATTCTGTTTTTCGTGTGTTGTTTGCTTATTTTGATGAATCTATGGCTAGTAAAAGAGCTTATAAACCATAGAGAAGTTGTAATACAGTAGGTTTAACAACAATATAAATCAATAATGAGTTCATTACAGTACCTTGACGTGGTGTTTTGTTTTCTTTCGCTAACGGAGCTCACGAGATTTTCTATTTTGAGTTTTGTGTTGTGAAGTTTTCAAGTTTTGGGTAAAGATTTGATGGATTATGGAACAAGGAGTGTCAAGAGCCTAAGCTTGGGGATGCCCATGGCACCCCAAGGTAATCCAAGGACACCAAAAAGCCTAAGCTTGGGGATGCCCCGAAAGGCATCCCCTCTTTCGTCATCGTCTATCGGTAACTTTACTTGGAGCTATATTTTTATTTACCACATGATATGTGTTTTGCTTGGAGCGTCTTGTATGATTTGAGTCTTTTCTTTTTAGTTTACCATAATCATCCTTGATGTACACACCTTTTGAGAGAGACTCACATGATTTTAAATTTATTATAATACTCTATGTGCTTCACTTATACCTTTTGAGCTATATAATTTTTGCTCTAGTGCTTCAGTTATATCTTTTAGAGCACGGCGGTGGTTTTATTTTATAGAAATAATTTTTCTCTCATGCTTAACTTATATTATTTTGAGAGTCCTTTAGAACAACATGTAAATTTTCTTTTAGGAATAATATAAAAAATTTCATAGAAGTGCATTGAATGCTATGAGAAGTTTGATACTTGATAATTGTTTTGAGATATGGAGATGGTGATATTAGAGTCATGCTAGTTGAGTAGTTGTGAATTTGAGAAATACTTGGGTTAAAGTTTATGATTCCCGTAGCATGCACGTATGGTGAACCGTTATGTGATGAAGTTGGAGCATGCTTTATTTATTGATTGTCTTCCTTATGAATGGCGGTCGGGGACGAGCGATGGTCTTTTCCTACCAATCTATCCCCCTAGGAGCATGCGCGTCATACTTTGTTTCCATAACTAATAGATTTTTGCAATAAGTATGTGAGTTCTTTATGACTAATGTTGAGTCCATGGCTTATACGCACTCTCACCCTTCCACCATTGCTAGCCTCTCTAGTATCATGCAATTTTTGCCGGTACCTTAAACCCACCATATACCTTCCTCAAAACAGCCACCATACCTACCTATTATGGCATTTCCATAGCCATTCCGAGATATATTGCCATGCAACTTTCCACCATTCCGTTATTATGACACGCTTTATCATTGTCATATTACCTTGCATGATCATGTAGTTGACATCGTATTTGTGGCAAAGCCACCGTTCATAATTCTTCATACATGTCACTCATGCATCATTGCACATCCCGGTATACCGCCGGAGGCATTCACATAGAGTCATATTTTGTTCTAAGTATTGAGTTGTAGTTCTTGAGTTGTAAGTAAATAAAGTGTGATGATCATCATTATTAGAGCATTGTCCCAAGTGAGTAAAGGATGATGGAGACTATGATTCCCCCACAAGTCGGGATGAGACTCCATGCAAAAAATAGAAAAAAGAGAAGAAGAAAATAGGCCAAAAGAAAAAAAGAAAGAAGGCCCAAATAAAAAAAATGAGATAAAAAGAGAGAAGGGACAATGCTACTATCCTTTTTCCACACTTGTGCTTCAAAGTAGCACCATGATCTTCATGATAGAGAGTCTCCTATGAT
Source organism: Triticum monococcum (assembly GCA_034509565.1). Taxonomy (NCBI): domain Eukaryota; kingdom Viridiplantae; phylum Streptophyta; class Magnoliopsida; order Poales; family Poaceae; genus Triticum; species Triticum monococcum. The sequence goes on along the minus strand of CM067844.1, from coordinate 299,917,729 downwards.
ATCACTTTCATATACTAGTGGGAATTTTTCATTATAGAACTTGGCTTGCATATTCCAATGATGGGCTTCCTCAAAATGCCCTAGGTATTCATGAGCAAGCGAGTTGGATGCACACCCACTTAGTTTGTTTTGTTGAGCTTTCATATACTTATAGCTCTAGTGCATTCGTTGCATGGCAATCCCTACTCACTCACATTGATATCTATTGATGGGCATCTCCATAGCCCGTTGATACGCCTAGTTGATGTGAGACTATCTTCTTCTTTTTTGTCTTCTCCACAACCACCATTCTATTCCATATATAGTGCTATATCCATGGCTCACGCTCATATATTGCGTGAAGATTTAAAAGGTTTGAGAACATCAAAAGTACGAAACAATTGCTTGGCTTGTCATCGGGGTTGTGCATGATTTACATATTTTGTGTGGTGAAGATAGAGCATAGCCAGACTATATGATTGTGTAGGGATAACTTTCTTTGGCCATGTTATTTTGAGAAGACATGATTGCTTAGTTAGTATACTTGAAGTATTATTAATTCTATGTCAATATTAAACTTTTATCTTGAATCTTTCGGATCTGAACATTCATGCCACAATAAAGAAAAATTACATTGAGCAATATGTTAGAAAGCATTCCACATCAAAAATTCTTCTTTTATCATTTACCTACTCGAGGACAAGCAGGAATTAAGCTTGGGGATGCTTGATACGTCTCCAACGTATCTATAATTTTTGATTGCTCCATGCTATTATATTATCTGTTTTGGATGTTAATGGGCTTTATTTTATACTTTTATATCATTTTTGGGACTAACCTATTAACCGAGGCCCGGCCCAAATTGCTGTTTTTTTGCCTATTTCAGTGTTTCGCAGAAAAGGAATATCAAACGAAGTCCAAACGGAATGAAACCTTCGGGAATGTGATTTTCTCAACAAACGTGATCCACAAGACTTGGAGTGGGCGTCAAGAAACAATCGAGGAGGCCACGAGGCGGGGGCGCGCCTACCCCCCTGTGCGTGCCCTCCACCCTCGTGGGCCCCTCGTTGCTCCACCGACCTAATTCTTCCTCCTATATATATCCACATACCCCCCCCCCAAACATCCAGGAACACCACGAAAACCTAATTCCACTGCCGCAACCTTCTATACCCGAGAGATCCCATCTCGGGGCCTTTTCCGGAGCTCCGCCGGAGGGGGCATTGATCACGGAGGGTCTCTACATCAACTCCATGGCCTCTCCGGTGATGTGTGAGTAGTTTACTTCAGACCTTCGGGTCCGTAGTTATTAGCTAGATGGCTTCTTCTCTCTCTTTGGATCTCAATACAAAGTTCTCCTCGATTCTCTTGGAGATCTATTCGATGTAATCTTCTTTTGCGGTGTGTTTGTCGAGATTCGATGAATTGTGGGTTTATGATCCAGTTTATCTATGAACAATATTTGAATCTCCTCTGAATTCTTTTATGTATGATTGGTTTATATTTGCAAGTCTCTTCGAATTATCAGTTTGGTTTGGCCTACTAGACTAATCTTTCTTGCAATAAGAGAAGTGCTTAGCTTTGGGTTCAATCTTGTGGTGCTCGATCCCAGTGACAGAAAGGGAAACAACATGTATTATATTGTTGCCATCGAGGATAAAAATATGGGGTTTATATCATATTGCATGAGTTTATCCCTCTACATCATGTCATCTTACTTAAAGCATTACTCTGTTCTTATGAACTTAATACTCTAGATGCATGATGGATAGCGGTCGATGTGTGGAGTAATAGTAGTAGATGCAGAATAGTTTCGGTCTACTTGTCACGGACGTGATGCCTATATACATGATCATACCTAGATATTCTCATAACTATGCTCAATTCTATCAATTGCTCGACAGTAATTCGTTTACCCACCATAATACTTATGCTCTTGAGAGAAGCCACTAGTGAAACCTATGGCCCCTGGTCTATCTTCCATCACATTAATCTTCCAACACTTAGTTATTTCTATTTCCGTTTGTTTTACTTTGCATCTTTATTTCTCTTTATCATAAAAATACCAAAAAAATTGTCTTATCATATCTATCATATCTCACTCTCGTAAGTGACCCTGAAGGGATTGACAACCCCTTTATCGCGTTGGTTGCGAGGTTCTTATTTGTTTGTGTAGGTGCGTGGGGCTCGAGTTGATCTCCTACTGGATTGATACCTTGGTTCTCAAAAACTGAGCGAAATACTTACGCTACTTTACTGCATCACCCTTTCCTCTTCAAGGGAAAACCAACGTAGTGCTCAAGAGGTAGCAGGCGTCCGCGACATCAAGATGAAGGAGGAGCTCGCCATCCATGAAGAGCTATGCTCAGCCCTGGAGATGTTCAACATGGAGACCAAGTGCGCAAGAGATGAGGAGGGGCGCCTCTCCCTCCTCGAGCTCCCTACGGCTGACCCTGAAGAGAAGAAGGCCAAGGCCAAGGACGTGAAGCGCAAGGGAGTAGCCGTGCTCGCGGCGGAGCCGGACTCGAAGCGTGGCTGGGACCACCCCGAGTCGTCTAAGGGCAGCCGTCCATTCTACGCCTTCCACAACGTACACAGCCATAACACTAATGACTGCCAGGAGCTCAGAGCCATTCGAGACGGACGCTTCGGTCGGCGCCCCGGGCGCAACGATCGGGGCTACGACCGAGGAGGAGGATGAAGTGGGGGACGCTGGGACGACCGCGGCCCCCGTCAGAAGTGGCGCGACCGGCCTCGCGAGGACCACTGGCAGGACCAACCTCGTGAGGGCGCCTGGAGAGACCAGTCTCGTGAGATCCGTCCTCGGGGCAATGCTGGCCTCCCTCCGCTGCCACCACCACCAAGGAGGAACGACGACCACCATCAAGACGAGGGGGCTGGGGGCTTCCAGGAGCCGCGCGCTATCGCCTGCATCCTGGGCGGTACTCAGGCCCCAGCCTCCCAGCGCATCTTCAAGCAGTTTGCTCGTGAGGTGAACGCGGCCCTGCCCAGGCTCGAGGCCACGCGCCCGCTCAGGTGGTCCAAGTGCGCCATCACCTTCAGCTCGACGGACCAGCTCAAGTGCGCGGCAACCATCGGCGTCCTCCCGATGCTTTGTTCACCCATCATCAGCAACGTCCAAGTCACCAAGACCCACATCAACGGTGGCGCGGGGCTCAATGTCATGTCCGTTGAGACATTCGACAGCCTCCAAGTGCCATGCGATCAGCTACAGCCTACCAAGCCTTTCTCAAGAGTGACCGACGGCTCCACCACCCCGATAGGGCAGGTCCGCCTCCATGTCACCTTCGGCCAGCGTAAGAGCTACCACACCAAGCTCATCGACTTCGACGTCGCCCACATCTGTCTGCCGTACAACGCCATTCTTGGGTATCCATCATTGGCCAAGTTTATGGCGGTGACCCACCACGGCTACAACGTCCTCAAGATCTTGGGGAGTGGAGGCATCATCACGGTCCCCTGCGAAGAAAGAGATGCGGTGTGCTCCCTTGAGCGTGCCTTCCAAGCCGCCGCGATCGAAGACCCCGACAACGAAGGCATCATGTACCCTCCTGAGGCCATCCCTAAGAAGAAGAAGAAGCTACTCCTCCCGGGGCCTCAGGAGAGTAGCGTCTCCAGCGGCACCACTTCAGGACCTGCGCCCACAGCTGGGGCGCCTCCCTCCCTCGCATAGGAAGGCGCGCCCAATGCCCTCCTCGGGCAAGGCTCGGGGGCTCTTTTCTGGAGAGCCTCAGACCTAGCCAACATCACGAGGGAGGCGCTCGGGCACCATATGGAGGCGTGCTTCACCGCACGTTTCCCTTAGGAGGGTGTTGCGTGAGGACCGCCCGGCGCTAAGGAGTTCATCATCAAGACAACCAGGAGCTTCAAGAGGCAAGGGCCATACCACTACTAGAAAAAAGGCTGTTAGTGGCGCACCAGTTTTTGCTATTAATGGCGCACTATAGGTGCGCTACTATTAACATGCCACTAGTAACAAATAGTAATGGCGCACCTGTGGTGCGCCATTAGTATCCCATATAATAGTGGCGCACCACATAGTGCGCCACTGGTATATACAATAGTGCGCCATTACTATGCCTCCTAGGGGCCATATTTACCTTCATGTATGCCCCCAAGTGCGCCATTACTATGCCCCATAATGCACCACTGGTATTTAGCCTTGGTGCGCCACTAATGCTCAATATGGTGCGCCACTACTGGGGGCCATATTTGCCTTCACCTATGCCCCAAGTGCGCCATTACTATGCCCGATAATGCGCCACTGGCATTTATGTTGGTGCGCCACTGATTCTCAATATGGTGCGCCACTACTATGAATATTAGGAATTATTATTTTTTGCTTTTCTGGTATTTAGCTTCCGCCCCCGCCCTAGTGGTGTACCCTTTGTAACTGTTACCGCTGAAACGGCGAACCTGTCTTCGACACTCCTCCCAGTCGTCATAGACTCCGGAAACCTTACCCTTGTACACGACATACGACGGCATCTCTATGCACTAGACAAACAAAACGTTAGTAGCAATTCACAGATAATAAATAAGCAATATAGAAGTATGCAACAAAAGGATCGGAAGAGAAAAGCAACACATTAGTAGCACGATTCATGGTCCTACTAATAAATAGCATCGATTACATATAAGTTGAATGATTGTCCAAACTAAAGAGACATACAAGTTCATTAAAGTTTAATTACAACATGAGCTAATCGATATTTCAGAACTACATAGCATCAATACTTTCGACTCGACTCAGGGACCAGAGCGTGGATGAAGCCACTGTCTTTCGTGATGGTCATGAAATCGTGATCGTTGTCAACCTGCATTTGTAGCGTTGTTTCTATTTCACTGGACAGTTGATATTTGAGGCAGAACTGCCCCGAGGTACGAAGGACATCTTGATAGATGATTTCCGCAAACTCCAACTGGATGCGAAAGAATTCTTGTCTGATGTCCTCATCCTGGATTGCCGACAAGCGTGCGGCCCAATCTTTGAGATTATTTGGTAGCAGAAGGTGATTATGGTCTCGTACGATCGCCCGCATGTGATGGAGGGCGTAGTAGGCATCCTTATGATTGCCAGGCGGCTACTTGACGCAGGGGAATGTCGTTACGTGGGTGAACGCGTGCTTGCTGTACCTACAAATTGGCCTCCTGAAGGTGCCTCCAGATTTGGCGTAGCTGGGGAGAGCATCATCAAGAACTTTCTTCATATTTGTGTAGTCTTTCTTCGACTGACAGTCCAAGTCGAAATACGTGGCCATGGAATATTTCGGGCTTAAGAGGATGAGTGTGCAATGTGTGTCACTGCACAAAACACGGGATGTTAGAAAAAAAGAACGATTGAAATCTAAGAAATCATATGTTACGGGGCGGTGAGGGGATGACTTACTCAGAAAAGTAAGGCACGAGGAAGTTATCCTTATCTAGGTTCGCCAGAATGACGCCTTCGAGGTATGAACTCGTGACTTGCCGGTCCCTAGCGCTGCCCAAGATCTTGGCACGCATGTAGAAGGGGTCGACTATCACGATGTCCGGGGTCTTGTCTCTAATGATCTGCATCTCCATACTGAGCGAAAATAGCCGAATGAAGGTGTAGTGCAGTGGATGAATGTTAAACATAGTGAATATGTCATCAAACCGCAGGACGATCATACGCCCGATGGTGATATCGACAAAGCCCTTGCCCTCTAGCACCTTGGCCACAAAAATGGGGTATGCCACATCATTCTCGGAGAGACGCCGCTTCTCCATAGAAAGAACGCTGTCATGCAGACTCCGCATAGCACCGGTTGTAGCATTGAGCAGATTAGTCGGTAGCATCGGCCTACCCGCCACATGCACCCTCCTCGAGATATCCTTAGGTACTGGTGGCCCGTCCTGAGCATGGATCGTACTCGGTGCCGACTGGCTCGCACCCTTATTATTTTTTCTTTTCCGTCCCTTCTGCTTCTTCTGCTGTAATGGGATCGAGTTCTGCTCAGAGACCACCTTCTTGAGTGTGTTGGGGCTGATAATATTTTGCACCTCGGCTATTTGAGTCTCGGCGAAGGCGGCAGCTGGAGGCGTCTCCTGAGAACTGAACGCCAGACGACGCCTGTTGCAATTGGGTTTCTCCCCGGTACCAGCTAGATCACGATCGTCTTTTGCAGGGTTGGGTTCTTGAGAAGGAGGCCCCAAGAATTCGTCATTGTACCCATGTTCGTTGAAGTACTTATCGACATTGGTAAATGTACCGTCGTCATCATCCGGATCCTGTGCCATATGCATGTCCGGATCAGCTGACGGCGGTAGTGTTGCGACGGTCTTGCCATGGCTTGGCACCGGCACGACTGGCGGTGTTGTCTGTGGGGTGGTGTCCCCCACCCCCAAACGAATCTGGCTCTTCGGCCAAAGCATGGACCAGCCTAAGCAGGTGCTGATGGTCATCACATCATCTTCGTCGGCCCAGGGAGTCGATACGGAGGTAACAATTTGTAGCAGCCCCGCAGCACCCGAACCAGTTGAACCCTATACATGGTGGGTGGCGTCGGATTACCATGGAACACGGGGTTGCCCGGTTCAACGATTCTGGCCTTGGCGACATCGATCAACTCGCCATCCACGAAGTGCAGCAGAGTGCATGGAACGTTGGCGGCGCCCTGCGAAAACATGTAGGGCGTCAGGAATGCCCACTCAAAGGCAAGAAGATGAAGTCATCGATCAACCGAGGATTAGTTACCGTGATGGGGTCGATCTCGGCTAATGTCGAGGCACCGCCAACAGCGGGCGTGAAAGTGACGGAGTGGCCGCTTGTTGTCGAGGTGTCGGCCAGCGTATTCTTCCCACACCCGGGTGCATTAAGCTCCAATGCCGGCGCCGACGCCGGAGACACCAATGCAGCCTTCGCCGGAGACACCAATGGTGCCGACGCGTTGTGCGAGTTGCTGCCCGTGAAGCTGGGAATCGGGGGCGGCCCCTGTTGGCCGCCTGCAATCCACCCCCGCAGCCCCTCAAGCAAGGTAGGCATAATGGCAGTGATCGTCGCTCCCACTTGGTCTTGCACTTGCTCTTCGACTATCTCTGGAATCCGCGCCACTTGTGCCTTGAGTTCTTGAACCTCGCGCTCCTGGCTTTCCGAGCTGGTCTTTCTCTCCTTTCGCCCAGCAGTATAGTATTCCGGCCATTTCATGGACAAGCCTTTGCCGGCCACACGACCAGCTGACGACGGCTTACTGAACTTATCCTTGTGTTTCATTACGTTCAACGCCCTATTTAAAGTGGTGTCCCAAGGGCCTGACGGGGAGCTCTGAGATGACCCCGCGCTACTGATTTCAGTTTCCCGTGGAAGGAACGTGAACCATTTAGAAATTTGTCTTCATTAATTAGAATGCAACCATATGGAGCTAATTACGCCGGGGTGTATTCCTTACCAGAACAAGCTCAAGCGCCTTGGTCTTCGGATCCGTGGTAAGCTCCTTTGTTACCGGGTCCACCTTGTACCAGGCCCTAACATAGTTCATGGTCTGCTTGTCATGGTATTTATCGAAGCGGGGCGGTAGGCCTTGCTCAGCACACTCCACGTCCTCCTTGTCCCATATAGGTTCCGCCACTCTGTAACCGCCGGGACCGAGTTTGTGGACCCCTAAGTTCAAGTCCCACATATCTTTCCCCCACTGACTTGATTCCGCGGATGCGTTGCTCTCGCACTTGATCTTGAACTCTAGGTAGTCAGCTTTGTTGATCGAAGGATATGTCTCCTTGATCTTCTCATAACTATCACCACTTAGAATCCTTCTCTTCACTACGGCTCTCCAAGTAGCCAGGGCCGTGCTCATCTTCGTGAGGGCGGCACTGTTCACTTTATTCCTTGAGAGGCGTGTGTTTGCAAAGTCACCGGGGAACTTGTCTCGTTCGTGTAGCTTTGTGAAGAGGAGGTTGCGCAAATTCCCTCATCATGATGCCTTAGGTTCTCGGTGTTGATCGAGACGGTGCTCCGGAGAATGCACCTGAGTTGTCCCGCATACCCACTGACTAATTCTTTGGGCGCTGTTGGTTGCCCACTGGAGGACACTTGAGTAAATTCCTCCTTGACGGTGCCGAGCATGTTCGGGCACTGGTCCTTCCGTTGCCTCTTCGATTGGCTACCATCTGTGCGTTCACTGCCATCATCAGTGGTGGCATCCCCGGTGGCACCATCAGTGGTGTCATCCCCGATGCCAAGGGGTTGTGTAGTCGGGATCGGTGTCTTCCGCGGCGTCCTCATAGCGGTGAGGTTCTTCCTCCATCTCTCGGGACAGCTCCCAGAATTGCTTGCCCGAACCGCCGGCCTCATCGTTGTCGGCCATGTTCGCTCTAAATAGGAAAAAAGGCTACTAGAGTTATTGGATGAGATTAGGGTAGTATCTATTCTTCTATCCTATATATTTTCACATTACAGGTTATAAACACCCCTTTACACAAAAGATTGTTCCAAGTGCACTATTGATATCCTACTAAGTGCACTATTGCAGGTCATATATTTTCTATCCTACTAAGTGCACTATTGCTAAACCTGACTCAACTTAAAGTAGCATTCATGATGAAAGGAAACATGAAACCATGCTTTTAGCAAAACTCTCAAAAGAAATCAAAGACTGACCAATACCAGGTATCATTTACTTTAGTTGTATATTAATACTCTGCTAATCAACATTGAAGGAGGTTGGACATTTGTGTATAAAAAACATTACTTCATTCATATAGCATGATGATGCTTTTGCCCCTTGAACTGCAGCATAGACCATGTATTTAATCACTTTGCCACATACACAACGGACAAAGTACCCTAGGCAGTACTAGATACTAGCAAATGTAAGGGCAAAAATCAAATCATTTGGTCTACAGACTGCACATTAGCAGTCCAAGGCGCAAACAAACCAAAAAAGGTGAATAGACTTAACAAAGCAGCAAAAGGAGCAGGAACACAAGGCCATCAACAGTAGGCTGCAGATGACATTACACTACAGCTAACCAGCCTATCCAGATATCATTTTAAACACCACACCATTGGAGCTCCCCTGGGTCAAGTGGCTAGGTTACTACAATTTCTAGCAACTGTCAAAGTTTATAGGTGATTACACATAACAGACAAAGTTGTGATCCTTTACTCCTATTTGACTACAGACAAGCACCAAACTGCCATCATCAGAAAAATACATGGTGTTGTAGTAATAACAAATAGACCATATGCGCAGATATAAGCAATGCTGAACAATGCTCCCAGGTAAAAGCCATTCATGCTGATTAATTTTTGTTTCGGTTGAGAATCGGGCACCTTCTAGGTCAAGAAAATTGGGCATGACCTTTGCTAATTTTCTTGACCTAGGAGTGCCCCATTCTCAACCGAAACGGAAATTAATCAACATTTCAGGAGAAGGGGTAACTATTTGTCCCTACAAACCACAGCAACAGGTAGCAGCGGCAACAACAAAGCAGTGACGGCTCAAGCAGCAGGCCGAGAACACAGTAACAGTCCATACTTGCATGTATGTAGAACATATTTAGAGTCGCCTCTACAGCAATGTAGAGACACAGTCACTGCTGGGCAGTAGCAGTAAAGGACATGCTTTTTCAGAGGGTTAATCACATCATTGACAATAGTAACTAACAATTCAGTAGATCCCACATGACAGTAACTAACCATGCACTTATAATCGCCTTCAAAACAGTAGATCCCACATGACACAAGACATAAGCAACAAATACTAAAATTTGGGATATATACAGAAGTCGTGATGCACAATTTCATCTATACTGTAACCTGGATACCTATTGGTGGCAACTGGCACTAAATAATGCGGAGTAGGTAATTTAAGGTCTTAGGGACACATGCAAATTCTCTCTACTACTACATAACAGAGACAGGAGTTCTCACCAATGCATCAATGAATATGTGTTTAGAACTATTTCTACATTCCATAACATTTTACTCCTAATTAACTATTGCAGAGGGAAGGAGTTAAGAAATCAACAACCTAAGAATCAAAATTTATGGAGCATCTAAATGACAACATCCAACTTGCTTCAGATAGGTAATAGTTTGTTCACATGTCAAGTTTTACTCTCATAATCTCAACAATGAAGGTAGTAAATATATTCAAATTCACATACATTCAAAACAAGCCAACATCGTAATATTGTTTCACATTTTGGATCTGAAGTAACATTACAGTGCAGAACAAAGTGGAAACTATAAAATCCAGAGCACCAAAGAATGCAGACCAAAGCAGATACAATATATGATCGCCGTGTACAAAAATATCGCACTATGCTCTTTAGACCAAACATTTGTAGCTGCAGCAGAACATGTTTTGTACTACATGCAACTGGTGATGGTCTCAAGAAGAAACAGTCCAAAGGTAAGAAATTTACCTTGAATACCCGCCGAGAGGAGCCCGAGGTCACCGTTGGCGATGAGGCCGACGACTCGCCGGCGAAGCCCCCTCCTGGACTGCTCCTCCGAGGGGAAGCAAGAAGGGTTGGAGATGGCCGCTGCTCCCTTGCCGACTGTGCCCTAGCGGTCTCTGATCTGAGCTGGAGGAGAGCACCGGAGAGATGAGTCGGGAGAGGAGGCGATGGCGGTGGAAGAGGTAGAGAAGGAAGAGGGGAGAGGAGGCAGAGCTCACCGGGGGAAGGTGGTCGCCGCGGTGGTGGGCGACAAACGGCGATGAACGGGGGAAGGTGGTTGCCGCGGTGGTGGGCGACAAACGGGGGAAGGTGGTCGCCGTGGTGGTGGGCGACGAACGGCGACGAACGGGGGAAGGTGGTCGCCGCAGAGCACGGGGGAAGGTGGTCTCCGTGGTGGTGGGCGACGAACGGCGACGAACGGGGGAAGGTGGTCGCCGCAGAGCACGGGGGAAGGTGGTCGCCGTGGTGGTGGGCGACGAACGGCGACAGAGGCGATCGGGCGCGTGGATCTGGCGAGGGAGGGAGAGAGGGGAGCAAGTGGGAGTGGATGGGGTTATTTTAGTGGGGGGGGGGGGTTAGCAATGGCGCACCTTTTAGGGATGCGCCATTAAAGTTGGTATACCAATGGCGCGCCATTTAGGGGTGCGCCGTAAACACCGTGATAGCAATGGTGCACCTTCTCCTGGTGTGCCATTAATAACTTTTTTTGGATTTTTAGTTGCATCTAATATTTTTTTAGAAAATGAACATAAATTTTAAAATGTTATGATATAAGTAGTTATTACTAATTTTCAAATACTTGCGTTGCAAAACATTTGTGAATTGGTAAAACATTTATGAATATGAAAAAATATCATCAAATTTGAAAAAATATTCATGAATTCAAAAAGTGCCCATAAATTTAAAAGTATTCATGAGTTTAAAAAATATTAACAAATCCAATACTTTTGTGAGTTAGAAAAATGTTTGCAAATTTAAGCAGGAAAAGGAACACAGAAAAATAAAATACCAGAATAAACATAAATAAAAATTGGTATATTAATGGCGCACCTTCTAGGGGTGCGCCATAAACACCGTGATAGCAATGGCGCACCTTCTCCTGGTGCGCCATTACTAACTTTTTTTTATTTTACCAGAATAAATATAAATAAAACAATAAAATACCGGAAGAAAACACAAAGAAGCCCAAGGTGCCTGTAAATGATGATTTGCAACAAAAGAAGAGGGAGAAGAACAAAAACTCCAAATCCAAGAAGAAGGTGGTCGATACTTCAACTTGGTGATGGAGAAGTTACAAAAGGAAGGTAAGTATAGACAACATTAATCCCCACTGTTTTGAACAAAAGAGGTTACTAGATAGAGGACTAGAACAGAAGAAATGCCATTTCCATATGTTGAAATACAATCGAGAAATGAAGACTACAATTTAAACCATTGTGCAAAGATTTAGAATTAGATGACATGGTTGAAATCAAGTGATACATGTAATAATTTAGTTGCATGTAATAATTGAGCTTGCCACTGACACACACACACACACACGGCCGACACATCGTGATTCGATCTTAGCTATCTTTTCACAATCTTCTTGCCCTTCTTTTTCGCAAATGGAGTTCTTCTCTTGAACGGACGTCCTTTAGGTAGGGTGGTCCTTCTTATTCTTGTGGTGTATGGTACTTCATCATCGTCGTCATCTTCCATCTTCGGGTCGCCGTACTTGTCAAAGTCTTGCTCATTGGAGACTCCATCCATTCCGATGATGTTCCTTTTGCCTCTCCTCATGACAACACGACTCGGCTTTGACGGGTCGGTAATGAAGAAGCATTGGTCCACTTGGGAAGCCAGTACCCATGGCTCATTTTTCACGGTGACTTTTGTGTCCGCGGTCTTGGATTTGGATTCGGGTATAACCATGGTGGTGAAATACCGGTCTTCTTTTAGGACGCTCTTGGCCCATCTAACACAGAACATCAGGACCTTCTCTCCAGCGTAGCTCAGCTCCCAGATCTCCTCGATCCTTCCGTAGTATCTGTCCTTGTCATTACCGGTGTAGGATTCCATCGTTACCCCGAAGTTCTGATAATCGCTCTTCATGTCCTTTTCCTCGGTGTAGAATGTGTAGCCGTTGACATCGTACGCCTCATAGGTCATCAGGTTGTGCTCGGCGCCCTGTGACAATGCGAATATGAGTTTTTCTTCCACGAAAGAATCCTCATGTAAAGGGTATGACAGAAGCTTGTCCTTGAACCAACGCGTGAAACATGAGTTGTGCTCTTTGATTATATCTCCGTCCGTCCTCTGTTGGCCTCGGTCATTGTACGTCTTCTCAATAAATGTTTTGTGCTCTACCACCCAAGGATCGACCACATCTATGTGTTGTAGCGCGACTAGGTTTGCTCTTTCAAAGTCGGCGAGTTGACCCTTGAAGTCGACATGCATTTCGCGGCAACCCTCGCGGTGACCCCATCCAGCGAGCCTGCCAAGGTGCCTGTTGACGGGCAGACCAACGGGGTTCTCGATGCCTAGATAATTCGTGCAGAAGGAGATGCGCTCTTCGGTCAGAAAGCCCTTGGCTATGCTTCCATCTGGACATGCCCTGTTGCGAACGTATCCTTTGATCACACCATTCATCCTTTCGAACGGCATCATGTTGTGCAGGAACGTCGGCCCGAGTTGGATGATATCCTCCATGATATGGACCAGCAGATGCACCATAACGTCGAAGAATGCGGGCGGGAAGTACATCTCAAGCTCACATAGTATCACCATGATCTCTTCCTGTAGCCTTCTGAGTTGCCTCACGCCAACCGACTTCCGAGAGATGACGTCGAAAAAGTTGCATAGGCCAAATAGCATTTCACGGACGTGTGCGTCCATGATCCCACAGGTTGCAACTGGAAGTATCTGTGTCATCAGCACGTGACAGTCGTGAGACTTGATCCCGCTGAACTCCTGCTTCGCTGAGTCTAGGTATCTGCTTATCTTCCACGTGTAACCGTAAGGAAGTTTTACTCCTACAAGGCAGGTGAAAAACTGCTCGATCTCCTCCTGATTTAGAGTGAAGCACGCGGGAGGGCAGTCATATTCGATCTTCTTGGCCTTTTTGCCTTTGCGACGACTTTCCATGTCCTTCGCCTCATCATCATCATCATTAGGGTGGCTTGCATGAAGCTCCTCCCTGATGCCCATTGATTGCAAGTCTTCCCTTGCTTTCGGCCCATCTTTGGTCCTCTCTAGCATGTTGAGCAGGGTACCAAGTAGACTCTCGCACACGTTCTTCGTGATATGCATGACATCATGGTTGTGAGGCACACGGAGGATCTTCCAGTACGGCAAGTCCCAGAAAGCAGACCTCGTTTTCCATACCTTCAGCAGCGGCTCTGGCGCCTTTCGCTTCTTTCCCGGCGGTGGGCACTCTTTCCAATTTTTCAACAGCTCGTCTATTTCCTCGCCGCTCCTTGTACGCGGGCGTCTTCGGGGTTCGGTTTCACCATCGAATAGATCCTTGCGTTTTCTCCATGAGTCATCATCGTGAAGCCACCTTCGATGTCCCATGAACACGGTTTTCGAAGACCCGGGATCTCTATCTAGCTGGCGATACATTGTGTCATCCATGCATCTGACGCATGCACAAAATCCATGGACCACCTGCCCCGCGACATATCCGTAACCGAGATAGTCGTGCACCGCCGTGAGCAGTGCAGCTCTCATAGGGAAATATTCTTTCTCTACGGCATCCCACGTATTGTCTAGCTCCTCTTTCAGCAGCCCCAGATACAGATTGATTGCGTTCCCTGGTTGTTTCGACCCTTCAATTAGCATACTCATGTGAATGTACTTCCTCTTCATGCACATCCAGGGGGAAGGTTTTACATCCACACAAACATAGGCCAGGTGCTATGTGTGCTTCTCTGGCTGCCAAACGGATTGACTCCATCGGTGCTCGTGCCCAGCATGATGTTCCTTGGATCGTCCCCAAATTCTGGCTGTTCGAAGTTCAACGCTTGCCACTGGCTCGCATCCTTAGGGTGACTCAGCATCTTGTCTTTTTTATTTATCTCCGGATCATTTCTGTCATCTTCTTGCTTCTTCTCCTCCCTATCCGCATGCCAATGTAGGAGCTTTGCTAGCTTAGGGTCCACGAAATACCGCTGCAGACGAGGAGTGATTGGAAAGTACCACACCACTTTTCGAGGAGCTTTCTTCCTCTTCTTGTATCGAGTGACACCGCACACCGGACATATGGTAGACTCCATGTGCTCGTACCGATAAATGATGCAATCGTTCATGCACACATGGTATTTCACATGCGGTAAATCCAGAGGACACACGATTTTCTTCGCCTCCTTGAAACTGGTCGGGCACTTGTTCCCCTTGGGAAGACGTTCGTGCCAGAATGACATGTGCTTGTCGAAGCATGAGTCGGTCATTTTGTGTTTTACCTTCATCTCCAGAGCCATGAGCGTTACTTTTAGGCGGGTATCCTCGGGCCTGCATCCTTCATACAATGGAGTAACCGCGTCTATCTCCAGTTGATCCAGCTTGGCTTTCTCTCGGGCGGCAGCTCTTGCGTTACCCGTCTGCTTGAGAAGCAGCTCTTGAAAATGAGGGTCCTGCACCTAGCCCATCGATGGTCCATCGTCGTCCGCTCCGGCATCTTCATCTTCATGATCATGCCCTTCGTCTTGATCTTCCTCATCATCATGTCCGGCATCTTCTACATGATGGATGTGTCCTGCATCTACTTCATGATCATGTCCTGGAGATTCTTCGTCTTCTCGCCTGCCCTCGCCGCTATTGTCTTGTTGCCCTTCCTTATTTCTTGCCCGGCCCCCATGGACGACTTCATAATCATCTTCATCACCTTTCCACCGATAGCCATCCATGAAACCACGCACGAGCAGGTGGTCTCGCACCTGTTTGGAATCCGGGTCCATAAGGCTCTTCAGCTTGCATCTTCGACACGGACATCTTACCTTCGTCTCATTCTTTTGAAGCATCTCGGCCTTCGCGGAGCTCAAAAACTTATTCACGATGCCTTCGGTCATCGTGCGGACCATGATCGCCTGCGGGGTAGAGCAAAACGATATTTTAGAACCCAAAAAAATTTGGCATGACTTTGCCTAAAAATAGGACCAAAAAGAATGCACAGTGCCAAATTCTCGCCGAAACGGAAATGAATCAACATTCTGGCAAAATATTGTCAACTATCGCATTTCAATTACTGGTACCTGCAAACACAAACATATGCAACACCACAAACATACATAGATCTAGGCCATAAAAAGTGTGTACGTTGTTGGAGGGAGAAAAAAGTAGATCTAGAACATAAAGAAAGCTTTCCCCTTACTTACCTATCAAAAAAAAGGAAATTTAACCACTTAATTTGGGTGAATCTATGGTGCAAATGAGGTGAGGAGGAGGAGGCAACCGAGACCAAGCTTGGTAGAGGTGGAGAGAATGAAGTGGGGAAAGTGAGTGTGGTAGGTGGCTACCAAAAATATCTAGCTGCTCTCAGGTTACCAATGGCGCACCTCCTAAGAATGCGCCATTGGTAACCAGGGTTACTAATGGCGCACCTGGTGTGTGGTGTGCCATTGCTAGTTTTGAAAAAATAAATAAATAAACAATTGTTAGTGGTGGTGCACTGAGGATGTGGTGCGCCATTACTAGTTAAAACTAGTAATGGCGCACTATCCACTGGTGCGCCATTGCTAGTTTTGAAAAAAAAACAATTGTTAGTAGTGGCACACCGTGGGTGTGGTGCGCCATTACTAGTTAAAACTAGTAATGGCTGAGGGAGTGGATTAGGGGGTCTCTGGACAGCCAGACTATATCCTTTGGCCGGACTGTTGGACTATGAAGATACAAGATTGAAGACTTCGTCTCGTGTCCGGATGGGACTCTCCTTGGCGTGGAAGGAAAGCTTGGCAATACGGATATGTAGATCTTCTTCCTTGTAACCGACTCTGTGTAGCCCTAGCCCCCTCCGGTGTCTATATAAACCGGAGGGTTTAGTCCGTAGGACAACAATCATACCATAGGCTAGCTTCTAGGGTTTAGCCTCTATGATCTCGTGGTAGGTCAAGTCTTGTAATACTCATATCATCAAGATCAATCAAGCAGGAAGTAGGGTATTACCTCCATCGAGAGGGCCCGAACCTGGGTAAACATCATGCCCCCCGCCTCCTGTTACCATCCGCCTTAGACGCACAGTTCGGGACCCCCTACCCGAGATCCGCCGGTTTTGACACCGACAATGGTGCACTATCCCCTGGTGTGCCACTAGTAAGTCTGGGGAGGGGTGTGGGGCCAGGACAAAACTAGTAATGGCGCACCACATACCAGGCGCGCCATTAGTAATATGGCCATTAATGGCGCACCACATACATGGTGCGCCATTAATGTCCATATTAGCTATAGCCATTTTTCTAGTAGTGTACGCGGCAACCACCACCCACCACCTGGCGTAGCCCCCCCATCCTGGCAAGGACGGCGGGCTGCGCGTCTGCATCGACATTCCAGGGCTCAACAGGGTCGCATCTCAGGAGCGCTTCTAGCATTCTGGTAGCTCAGGAGGCCAGGCATCATGTTGTCCTGGCGGATATGGCGATGGTCTTCAAGGAACCACCCGAGCCCCCGGAGCCTCCTGAGGCTCAGGGTTCTGGCAGCACGTGAGGAGCGACTCTTCAACACGCATCATTGACTACTCCAACACCACTCCGGCAACATTATCAGGTGACTCTTTTCAGTTCATTCAGTTGGGGGCACCCCCCGGGCTGCATCATCCCCAAGTCGTACGGGTCTGCCCCTATGACGTGTATCCTTTTACACCTCTAGCTTACCCTGCTGGGGGCGCCCCTCGGGCTGCATCATCCCCAGGCTGCTCGGGTCCGTCCCAGTGGCATGCATCGTTCTTGCATCTATCTGAGCTAACATGCCGCTTTGCTTAAGTCGTTCTATGACTATCACCTGATTATCTAATGCCCCGCCCGCGACCGCCCTCGTTATCACGGGAGCCGCGCGCCGGTTGTCTTTCTTTAGGATCCCTCGCACGAGTAGGCTAGGCACGGCATCTGTGCTCGGGTCCCTCCCTGCAGCGTTGATAAACCCAATGACTGAGCTCTGTTTGGCGGGTCGGCCCCGTTCACGTCACCTCCTGGGGTCATTGGTGTCTGGCCTCCTCATGTGACCGCCTCATGAAATTCGTCTGACGCAGGTTGCCTAACCATTTTGCAGGACCGCTGAAGCCATCAAGAATTAAGACCAGGCGCAACCCGCCTTGAGGTGGGGCCTCGTGAGTCCCACGCTGGCTCACGGGTGCCCAGACACACCTCGTCTAGCCCTGCCATGCAAGCGACGTGTCAGGGCGGGGTTGTACACGCCCCGGGGGCTCCACTCAAAGGGAGCCCTCACCCACGCACCAATGGAAGCACCATGCTCCATGCTGGCAGTCGACATGGTCGAGGAGCGGCTATGCCCGTGCAAGTATGGAAGCGTTATACTCTGCGCTGGTGATAAACAACTGAGGACGGCCCCATGGTTGTACCAACCTCAGGGAGCCACCCGGCTCAGTGTCTAGCCTCACCGCAACGCTTTCCCCTCGGGAGAGTCGTGTGAGGGGGCTAGGCATGGGGGCTACGCTCAGGTCCTACCTAGCGTATGCCGCCCTGCCAGGTCCCTTGGACCCGGTCTTCGCGCTCCACTCCCGAGCAGGACCCCGGCGAGGACAGGTATGAAGGTTGTTTGAGCATCAAGGGGGACTCCTGAGCATCGTGACTCAGGAGCCTAACTGGCCACGTAGCCCCTCACTCCTTGGTCCATCATGGTGATCCAGACGGCCCAATGGCAGCTGAGGTATGCGCGGGGTCGGGCCCTGCTAACATAGAACACCAAGGCATACCTTAGCGGATGTTTGAGTGTCAAGGGGGACTCCTGATCATCGCGACTCAGGAGCCTAACTGACCACGTAGCCCTCACTCCTTGGTCCGTCCTGGTGATCCGGACGGCCCAATGGCAGCTGAAGTATGCGTGGGGTCGGGCCTTGCTGACGTAGAACACCAAGGCCTACCTCAGTGGCTCCTTCCCGTAGGATGTTCGCGCGTCAAGGGTGACTCCTGAGCATCGCGACTCAGGAGCCTAGCTGGCCACATAGCCCCTCACTCCTTGGTCCGTCCTGGTGATCCGGACGGCCCAATGGCGGCTGAGGTATGCACGGGGTCGGGCCCTGCCGACGTAGAACATCAAGCAAACGGGAAGGAAACCGCGGAACCTAAATAAATTATTACATAGCATATTATCCCCAAAATGTCAGAGTTTTAACGCCTCCACGAGGCATGTCCCATGTCACGGGAAATCTCACAAGGAAGTAAAACAAGAAGGAGCCCGTTCTTCACTAGCAAGCCTTCTCTTCAGCCTTGGGAACCGTCATCAGGGAGCGCCTTCCTACCAGCAGCGTCACCGTCGGCCCTGTCGTCGGCCTTAGTCGGAGGGTCGGCGGGGCCATTGGTTGGAGGCGTAGACTCGATGGCGAGGAACTTCTTCAACAGAGCCTCCACCTGGCCCTCCACGGCTGCGGCAGCAGCTGCACAGCGCCCCTCCTCCACGGGCTCGAGCAGCTCGCTGAGGTCGGCATCGGGGTCACAAAGATGCAGGTGGCTGAAGACGCGTGTTAGAGCCGAAGAAGAAAGCGTGCGGGCTTCCCCCTCCATCATGGGGACAATCCCGACGAGGCGGCGACGACACCCTCGAGCGCCACGACAAGATAAGGAAGCAGCTGGGTGGGGCCTTCATCTTCCGTCACCAGTGGCTTCTCCAAGACCTTCTCGTAGAGCGCCTTCAGCACCTCGCGGGATCTCTCCTCAAGGGACTTGAAGTCCGCGTGATCCTCGGCCAGAACCTTTGCCTTGGCCTCCAGCTGGGCCTTCTCCACTGCCATCTTCTTCTCCAGCTCCTCCAGGCGGTTGCGCTCCATGGCCTGCGCCCTCACCGATTGCTCCAGCTCGGTGTCACGACTGACGACGGCGTCTTCTCGGGCCTTCATCATCTCCTCCTCCGCCTTGCGACCGCAAGCCTCGGCCGCGCGCTCATTGCGCATGGTCTCCAGCTCGGCCTCCATCGACCAGCAGCGCTTCTTGGCAGCCTCGGCGTCCTTCAGCGCCACCTCACAGGCGGCCGTGACTCGTTCAGCTGCCTGCTTGTCCTCCTCGGCGGCTACCACAGTCTGGCTCAGCGCCGCCCTGACAGACGCGTCGGACTGCAACCAACTAGAGATCAGTTCAAGGCGCCCCGCCACCATTCGGCGGTCAACACCTTGGAGGTCTCCTTGAAGCCGCGCTAGCGTGGAAAGGGCCTCCCCAAGGCGTCGGGCGGAGCGGAAGGATCGCGGGCCAACGATTCAACCAAAGGAGGAGGCTGCGCCATCGCCAAGACCTGCGAGCTAGAGACGACAGGAAGTGGAGCTAGGGGCTCCTGAACCTTGGCCGTGTCAACGAGCGAGCTAGGGATAGGCGCCTCCGGAGCCGGCTTGGCCGAAGAGATCGCCTTCTCCTGAGGCTTGTCCACTAGGCCTCACGAGGACGACTGAGTGGGAGAAGTGTGGGTGCCTCCACCGCCTTTCTGTGCCAGAGGGGGTGCAGCCAGGCCAGGCTGCTGGGCACGCTAGGATGTGCTCGCCCCCTCCCTCTTCTTCCTCGCTGACAGCGTCGGCCTGGTAATGCAAGGGAGGAATATCA
The DNA here is from genome assembly GCA_034509565.1 of Triticum monococcum. Lineage (NCBI taxonomy): Eukaryota > Viridiplantae > Streptophyta > Magnoliopsida > Poales > Poaceae > Triticum > Triticum monococcum. The sequence continues at coordinate 299,897,570 of CM067844.1, read as the reverse complement.
GGAAGCAGCAACAGAAACAAGAGCAAGAACAAAGTCAGGGCGAGATGCTTACTAGTCCACGGCGGCGTAGTCCCATGACCTCTTCAGGAGCATGGAGCCCAAGGGCCCCACGGTCTAGGGCGCCGATGCGCGGGCCCCAGGAGCGGACGAGGAAGTAGCAGCCGGCCCAGTGGCAGCACCAAACGGCACCAGGGCAGGAGCGTCGCCCTGGGTGACCAGTGCTGACCTGCTCTTTGTCGGAATCACCGTCGGCGACTTCTTCGAGGGGTGACCTTGGACCTTGTGGTGACCCCAGCAGGGGGCAGGACCTCCCTCACCGGACGGTCGCCGATGTCGTCGTCATCAGGCAGGGCGCGGAGGAGATCGGCCTTGCGCGGAGGGGAGGTCTCCCCGGTCCCCTCCGGGGTCGCCTCCGAGTCCGGCTCCTCCTCCCCGTCAGAGCTGCCGGAGGACACCACCACCGGAGTCATCGCTACCGGGGCATTAGAAGGCACCGGCGGCACGAGCCTGCGCCCATCGAAGACGGGCATGGTGGCGGCAACCTTTGCTCCGTCGAGGCGGCGGTATAGAGGAACAAAGGAGTCAAGAGGGTACCCCTGGTCGTCCTCGACCAAGGAGCGGAGAGCCGTGCCCAGTTCCTCATCCGACAAGGCCTCCGGGCGCAGGTGGAGGTCGTCACCCCCATCCTCGAGCTTCCACAAGGGGCGTGGGAGCGACTGGAGCGGAGCCACACGCTGTGACAGGAACTCCTTGACAATCATGGCCTCCATCAGCTTCGCCGCATTTGGGTCGTCAGGCTTCAGATCGGCGGTCATCTTCTGCAGCACATGCTCCGCCCGGGGGTCGGTGAGCCTCGCGTGGAACCACCCATCGTGGGACACGGGCATCCCCGTCGGCAGCACGAGCCGGGGGTGGGAGCACTTGGCTTCCATCAGGACCCACTTGCTCTTGAAGCCCTCAGCCTTCTTCCCGGCCTTCGAGATCGCGTTGGTCTTGTTGGCCGCAACAAAGTTGGCGCACCCCGTGTAACGCCCCGAGACCGATGTGCCAGGTGTCCTGCAGTTATTCGTTGTTGTTGCCTTGTCATTGCTTGCGTGTCATGCATCTCATATCATGTCATCATGTGCATTTCATTTGCATACATGTTCGTCTCATGCATCCGAGCATTTTCCCCGTTGTCCGTTTTGCAATCCGGCGCTCCTATGTCACCCGGTGCCCCTTTCTATCTCTTTTCGTGTGCGGGTGTTAAACCTTTCCAGATTGGACCGAGACTTGCCATGCGACCTTGGTTTACTACAGGCAGACCGCCTGTCAAGTTTCGTGCCATTTGGACTTCTTTTGATACTCCAACTGTTAACCGAGGGACCGAAAAGGCCTCGTGTGTGTTGCAGCCCAACATCCTTCCAATTTGGCCCAAAACCCACCAAAACCTCCTCCATCATCTCGGTCGTTCGATCACGATCGCGTGGCCGAAAACCGCACCTCATTTGGACTCTCCTAGCTCCCTCTACCTATATAAACACCTCCCCCTCCGAAATTTCGCGGTCCAACCCTAGCTTCTTCCTCCTCCCGCCGACGGACACGTCCACCCTCTCGCCCGGACATGTCCTCCTCGTCCCGCGCCCAATCATGCGCTGCCACTTGTCCACCGCCGCCCTTCTCTCTCCTCCCCGCCGTCGCGGCCCGCCAGGCCCATCGTGGGCCCGCGGGGCCCAACCGCCGCCGCCCCGCGCCTGTTATCCCTGCCGCCATGCCCGAGGCATCGCCTCCGCGTCGGGGCGCCACGCCGCCATACGCCTCCCACCGGCGACCGGCCCGCCACCTTGTCGCCGGGCGCCGCCCCGCCGTGCCGGCCTCCACCTCCAACGCCGTCGTCCGCCATCGCCGCCGGCGAGCGTCTCCAGCAAGGCCGGCCGCCCTCGTTCCCGGCGCCGCCCCGCTCCTCTCTGGCGCCCCCAAGCTCCTCCGGCCGCCTCGTCTCTCTCCAGCGACTTCGATCTGGCTAACTGCTATAGTACCGCGAGATCCAGATCTAGATCCAGTTCATCCCGGTTGACTTTTTCCCTCTGGACCCTAATCTTTTTGCATATTTTATCGCATCGTAACTCATCATTCGTGGCTCCGTTCTGAGCGTGTAGCATATCAAAATGTTCGCCTCGACGAGTACATCATTTCATCTCATTGCATCATTTTCATTTGAGCTCATCTTGATGCCCGAAATGCTGTTGGAAGAGGGCTATGTGATGAATTTGGCAGATCTGTTTCAGCAAATAGGTTTTTGTCATTTTTTCCATGATTAGTGTGTGCATGCTATGATCCTGAGCTCTACATGTGTTTTGTTATATGCCATGCCATCTTTGCAGAGGTGCTTGCCATGTATTTTTGTGATATTTGTGGTGACTAGCACAAGCTTGCAAAGTAGCGTAATCGGTAATGCTGATTTCGGGGACTTAGTTTTTCACAAAGTCCTTGTTCTGTTTTTGTCGTTATGCCATATATTCATGTTGTTTCCTAGTGATCCGTGCATCTTTTGAGGATGATCAGTAAGGATGTTTTGTTAACATTGTGGTGCTCTATCCATCCATGTCTTTGTTTGCATTTATGGAGCACCCTAGCTTGAGTCAATCGAGCTCTACTTTTGCTATAAAATGATCCTGGCAGACTGTTGACATGTTTAGCGATTTTGTCGAGGATGTTGCTATTGATCCGTGCATGCTATGTTGTTGTTCTTGACATGTCTAGCTTCTATGCCATGTCTTCTTGATGGGTGTATGCTTAGTTTGTCATGCCATGCTCTGTAGTGAGTGCATCGAGCTCGTAAACATGCCTACTCGTTAATGGTTTTGCCATGCTCCAGTTTTTCACGAAGTCTGAGTCTGTTTATGTTTTTGCCATGTTCACATGCTTGCAATTGTATTTTCTGATCCCTTTTGGCTCAAGGTCACTAAGGGATTTTTGTTAAGTGCTTTGAGTAGCTTCATGCAATGCCTTGCTTTGCCATCATAAGTTCCTATAGCTTGTAGTTTTCATGCTCTAAAGTGTGCTTCCTGATGATAAATTCCAGACTTGTGTTAATTTCACTAAGTCTGAAACTTGATATCATTTGCACTTTTTTCATGCTTGTTTGAACCTGTTAATGGTTGAATTAGCCGTAGCTCAGTGTTCATCTTTTGTCAAGCATCATGAGTGGATCCCTGCCATGTATTTTGTTGTCATGTTTGAGTGTTGTAGCTTATTTATCTTGATGCATTTAGTTGGTCACTTGCTGATTATCGCAGACCGGTGCCATATTTGTTTTGCTTGCCATTTCCAAACCGTGCATCCGATTCCGGTGATCTTTATATCGTTTTCAACCGAATTCACCTCACCTTTCCAGTGGCACTCTTGGATTTCCAAGTTGAGGCCAAGTTCAATCATTCTTTTCCAAATCATGTATATGCATCACATACCGCATCCCGCATATCATATCATGTTCATGTGTTGGTTGTTTACTATGTTGTGTGCTTCTTTCCGGTCTTGCTTCTTAGGGTTGGTTTCGGTAACATCGCGTTTGTGAGGACCCATTCGTCTACATCCGTTTGTCTTCTTCATGGGCTCGTTCTTCTTCCTTGCGGGATTTCAGGAAAGATGACCATACCCTCGAAATCACTTCTATCTTTGCTTGCAAGTTGCTCGCTATTTTGCTATGCCTATGTTGTGATACCTACCACTTGCTTATCATGCCTCCCATATTGTTGAACCAAGCCTCTAAGCCAGCTTGTCCTAGCAAACCGTTGTTTGGCTATTGTAACACCCCGGTCGTTAAGCTACAGTAATCACGCACTAATGGAGCCAGGTCATCATGATTATTTTAATAAACCTCACTTTGATCCAAACCAATTTCACATTCAAATTAAAATAAAGTCAAATTGTTGTTTTTTCAAACGGTAAAATAAAAATGTTCGGTGGTTTGCAAATATTCTTTAACTAATTATCAGGGAGAACCCAACATTAATAAAATGTTTAATTGCCCTAAAACAATTAAAACAGGGACCAAGTCTTTACTGAAATGCCTTTTCAAAATTGTAGAAATTCTAAACTATTTTAATTAAAACTCCAAGATTTTTGTGGCAGTACTAAATAATGCCTAGTATTTGTTCTGACAAATTGTTTCATTTTACAAAAGCATGTTAGTGGACAAACTAATAGAAGCAGTAACTAAAATAAAACAGAAAAGTTAAAAAAATAAAGAGAGAAACAAGCCCACTCCCACATGCTAGGCCTAATGGCCCAACTGGCCGTTGCACTGGCCGGCCCACCAGGCCCAGCCGGGCTTCCTTATCCCCCCACTACCCCGTGACCTAGAGCAACCTCCCCCCATTCACCCACCCGCATGAACCCCACTCCCCTTGCTGCTCACCTTTCCCCTCGCTGGTTTGGATCGGGGAGGAGCCTGATCTTGCACCCGGGCCGCCGCTCCCCCCCCCCTAGAGGCCGCCGCTGGCGCCGAGTACTGCCACCCCGGTCTCCTCCGTGCCTCTCCTCTCCCTCGCACGACCCCACCTGGAGCCGCAGCCTCGCCTCGACGCCGCCCCACGCCCGAAGCTTCCTCGCCGGAGCCCTTCCTCGCTGGACTACCTCCTCCACGTTGCCGTCATCGTCCCCAACATCCTCCTCGCCACCCGCTGCCCCGAACCCTGCGGCCTCTGTGAGCTGCCACCGCTTTCCTTCTCCTCCGTCCCCTGTCGCCGCGCACATGCGCCCGCGTTCGCGGCGCCCCGCTCCGCCCTGCCGCCTCGCCGCCCTGCGCGCCCACGCTCGCCCGTGGCTGCGCCACGCACTTGCGCGCGCCGTGGCCCCGCTGCCGGCTTCGCTCGCCGCGGCCCCGCTGCGCTACCCGAGCCCCGTCTCTACCACTTCCCCATGCCGCTCCGTCCCGCTGCTGCTCGCGGCCATGCGCCGTCTGCCGTCCCGCTTCGCTATGTCCGCGGGCGCGCCCTGCCCTGCGCGGCCTCCCGCCGCTGCCACCCGCGTGCCTCGCCACAGCCCCGCCGCTCCTCGTTCGCCGGCCCCGCAGCACGCCTTGCCCCACTCCACCCACGGCCTTCTGCTCGCCTAGCTCCCGTCGAGCTCCGGTTGGCCCAGAGCCCCATGCAGCTTGCCGCTCCTGCTACGACCGTCGGCGCCCGCGACTCCCACTAGCCGTTGCTGCCGCGCAGCCCCCTTGCCTCCATCGTTGCTCGTCGCCGCCTCCTTGCCGCTAGCCCCGCACCGCTCGCCGTTCGGGCGCAGCCCGCGCGCCCGTTGGCCGCCCCGATTGGCTAGATGGGGCACAGACACATGGGGCCCAGCCGCCTGGAACAAAAAAAACAAACAAAAAATAGATAAATATTATATTATTAACAATAATTACTTAATTAATTAAAGAATTAATTAACTAATCCTAATTAGATTAACCTAATGAAATAATTAACCTAATTAACTGTTGTTAATTAACTAAACAGGGCATGACATGCGGGACCCACACGTCAGTTTGACCCAGTCAATGTTTTGTTGACTGCTGACATCATGATGACGTCAGCAAACACTATTCTAATGTTGCATTAAAATAATTAAATAAACCCTAAAAATCATTTAATTCTTTTAAAATTAATATAAAATAAACCGTAGCTCGGATGAAAAAACTTTGTACATGAAAGTTGCTTAGAACGACGAGACGAATCCGGATACGCAACCCGTTCGTCCACCACGCATCCCTACCATACCGAACACGCAACTTTCCCCCCTCCGGTTCATCTGTCCGAAAACGCGAAACACCGGGAATACGTTCCCGGATGTTTTCCCCCTTCACCGGTACCACCTCGTACCACGTTAGGGCACGCCTAGCATCATGATTTGTCATGTCATGCATCGTCATGCATTTGTTTGCATTATATTTATTGTTTCTTCCCCCTCTTCTCTCGCTAGACATCGATACCGACGCCGCTGCTACCCAGTACGACTACGGTGTTGACGACCACTCTCTCTTGCCAGAGCAACCAGGCAAGCCCCCCCCCTTGATCACCAGATATCGCCTACTCTTCTCGATACTGCTTGCATTAGAGTAGTGTAGCATGTTACTGCTTTCCGTTAATCCTATCCTGATGCATAGCCTGTCCTTGCTACTACTGTTGTTACCTTTACCTGCAATCCTAATGCTTAGTATAGGATGCTAGATTATCATCAGTGGCCCTACACTCTTGTCCGTCTATCATGCTATACTACTGGGTCGTGATCACTTCGGGAGGTGATCACGGGCATATACTATATACTTTGCACTATTACATTACCTGTGGTACTGTTCGGAGTTGGGGGCTGAAGGGGCAGGTGGCTCCATCCCGGTAGAGGTGGGCCTGGGTTCCCGACGGCCCTCGACTGTTACTTTGTGGTGGAGCAATAGGGCAGGTTGAGACCACCTAGGAGAGAGGTGGGCCTGGCCCTGGTCGGCGTTCGTGGATACTTAACACGTTTAACGAGATCTTGGTATTTGATCTGAGTCTGGCCACTGGCCTATACGCACTAACCATCTACGCAGGGACAGTTATGGGCACTCGACATCGTGGTATCAGCCGAAGCCTTCGTGACGTCAGCGACTGAGCGGCGCACGCCGGATTGGACTGGAACACCTGCTAGGCTAGGTCTGCTTTCGGCCGCCCTCGCAACGTGCAGGTGTGCAATGGGCGATGGGCCCAGACCCCTGCGCCATAGGATTTAGACCGGCGTGCTGACCTCTCTGTTGTGCCTAGGTAGGGCTGCGACGTGTTGATCTTCCGAGGCCGGGCATGACCCAGGAAAGTGTGTCCGGCCAAATGGGATCGAGCGTGTTAGGTTATGTGGTGCACCCCTGCAGGGAAGTTAATCTATTCGAATAGCCGTGATCTTCGGTAACAGGATGACTTGGAGTTGTACCTTGACCTTATGACAACTAGAACAGGATACTTAATAAAACACACCCTTCCAAGTGCCAGATACAACCGGTGGTCGCTCTCTCACAGGGCGACGAGGGGAGGATCGTCGGTTAGGATTATGCTATGCGATGATACTTGGTGAACTTACCATCTACTCTCTTCTCCTGCTGCAAGATGGAGGTTACCAGAAGCGTAGTCTTCGAAAGGACTAGCTATCCCCTTCTTATTCCGGCATTCTACAGTTCAGTCCACATATGATACCCTTATTCCATTTGATACCAATCCATACATATGTAGTGTAGCTCCTTGCTTGCGAGTACTTTGGATGAGTACTCACGGTTTCTTTTCTTCCCCTTTTCCCCTTTCCTATATCCGATTGCTGCAACCAGACGATGGAGCCCAGGAGCCAGATGCCACTGTCGATGACGACTACTACTACTTGGGAGGTGCCTATTACTACGTGCAGCCCGCTGACGGCGACCAGGATTAGTTTAGGAGGATCCCAGGCAGGAGGCCTGCGCCTGTTTCGATATGTATCCTAGTTTGTGCTAGCCTTCTTAAGGCAAACTTGTTTAACTTATGTCTGTACTCAGATATTGTTGCTTCCGCTGACTCGTCTATGATCAAGCTCTTGTATTCGAGCCCTCGACGCCCCTGGCTTGTAATATGATGCTTGTATGACTTATTTTATTTGTAGAGTTGTGTTGTGATATTTTCCTGTGAGTCCCTGATCTTGATCGTACACGTTTGCGTGTATGATTAGTGTACGATTAAATCGGGGGCGTCATAAGTTGGTATCAGAGCTGACTGCCTGTAGGAATCCCCCTTCCACACTCCTTGGCCGAAGTTGAGTCTAGACATTACAAAAACTTTTACTAACATGGCTGTGCGGCTTACGGGCCCACGTCGCCATTGGGTGGTATTAGGATCTTTTATTCCTCGACCTATACTCTGGGACTCTTATGTCTCCTCTATTCGGGTTAAAAAGAATTTTCTAACTCTAACTCTAGGTTCTCGTAAATACTTTCTCCCGGAGACCCCCTGGTCCGAATGATCGCTTGCTTCACGAAAAGATTCCGAAGACACCCTACTATGTTCTCTCGAGACTATGTGCCATCGCTTTTACAATTCCCTACCACCGGTGTATCCTTATGGATAACTACCTACATTTATCATTCATACATTCATCCCCGGATGATCTTGTTATTATAAGACACCTCAAAATTCTCTCTATTGTTTTGAGAATACTTTGTGCCTACTGCCTTGCAGTCCCGTGCCACCTGAATACTCCTACGGATAATTCCTCGCACATACCGAGTATTCTCCCATCCCCAGTTGTTTATGTGTTTCACTAAGGTCTTCAAAATACTATTCGATCCTCCAAAAGTCCTTAGCAGCTTATTGCTCTGCAAATACTTGTCTGCTTGCATTATGGATGCTTCCCATATGTCTGGCAATATTCATTAGTCTCCTTTGACACCATCATTTTGATCCTATTGATTCAACATCAGTGCGAATGCACACAATCATCGGTTGATCCTTTTAAATTATCTTCCGACTCAGATGTCATTTTGAACATGAGCTGGTTATCGACCAATCAAATTGATGTTGATTGTAGCCCTAAGTCTATTCAACTTATCCATTCTTAATCAAACTGTTGGCTTCTGATCCCTTGATTTGGAAATGATAATTCCTTTGCATTTGAGCTTTGAATTAGTCAGTTGTTTCTATAATCCGATGCCCCTTTGTTCCTTCTTTCTCTGATAGAGTACAGATACTTGCATCAGCTCCGTTGTAGACCACAAGACCCCTTGTTGAAATATTATCCGACAGTGTTCCTCATATTCAATAACCTTGTGAGTTTTCCTCGGATACATAATGCCTTTTGGTAAATCGTGTCTTTTGCCTTTGGAGACTTGTATCCTCTGATTGTCAACCGTGCTCTACTTTCGAGCTTGTGCTAACTACTCATATAGTTTGTGGTACATGTTCCTAAGATGCCCCGATGGGTTGAACCTATGCCTTCCCTAATTTGTGTGACCCCGAAGGTTATGCGGGTTATACTCTACTAGCTTTTCGTCACATAAAATTTCAACGCTACAAATTCATGGAAAGTGAGAAGTGAATGAAAGGTTATGCATTTGAGAAGTGGGAGTCGACCTTGAACTTTGTGTTCATGCCCATGGACACGATGTAGATCTTATCATTAAAGCTTCTCTTAAATTAACTATTCCCTTGGTATAAGTTCATCTTATAATTGGGATCTGGCCTTTTGCAATCGTGGTTCCGACCATGTTCTCCTTTAAATACCATTTCTCGGACAAGTTGTAGTAATTGTCTTCTACGATCATTGCACCCGACCAACCTTTACTTTGATCTACCGTCGTGTATTACACTCTGGTATCTCAAGAATATCATAGAACTGCATAACTTCTTATGGGTTCTTCATCAACTATTATTTCTCACAGATTCCAATTTTCCTGGGTTCTGGGTTGTCGTCAACCGACGACACCAATAAGTGAATCGATTCCGCACTATTCAATAACTCTTAAGTAATTGTTGTTGCTTACGAGTTAATAATCATTTAAGTCATTCCTAGCCTGATCGGCTATATCATCATTGTGCTAAATTTTAACTATGCTACCTGGTCCTTCTTCACTGAGCACAATTCTCGATGATGAGCTAAGCTTACGTTGATTTTCCTCATCATATCATTTCGCCTTGAACCGCAAGCTTGATTTCGAGTTTGTGTCGTAACCATGGTTCCAATAACCTTCCGCTTATCATTCGTTTGACTAGATGTCCTCACCGATTGATTGCATCTTCATGAAATCTCTCGACAAATGTGTCGTGATCATCATCAGCATTCCGAGCTCTTCCAAGATATCAATTGAGTTCATGATGAGAAATACCATCCTTGCCCTCGATGATTTGTGTTACCATCGACCACTTTATTGCCTTCTCTCCAACACAAACTTGTACGTGTTTTGTGTTATACCTTGAGTTCCTTGCTATCTAGCATTTGTTCTTCTTTACCTTGGAGTATTACCATCTTTAATGTCAAGAAAGTCGTGAGAATTTCACCACCTCTTAAGGATTCTTGATACAGGTAATACTTCTCACCATCACCTTTCTTTCCTGGTCCCCGTGTTGGTTCTAACCGGGATACCAACAGGTGAACGGTGCTGTTTGGATTCTGCCCTTCTAGCAACCCTATTGCTTTGAAGTTAATGGTCGAACGTTCATTCTTAGACTATTGATCACTGAATCACCATTCTAACATTTGATCATGCTACCTAAGGCCATACTTTGGGCACCCTTTTCAACTAATGTTTAATTGTGTGTGTTTTTCCTTGAGCATACCTCATTATATCATTTGATCCGACAAATGTTTTCTCCTTGCTCACATAACTGTGGAAATCCATCTTTTTGGATACCTCGTTGAATTATTGCCAAGTCCACCAGCTACCTCCTCATCATCTCCTTGGTTTAATGATGAACTCATGATTCGGGACTTGCTTCTATAGTTCAATTCCCGAGAATCTTACAATGTCATCTCAACAATTTGTGTTGTACCTTTCTTCTCAGGCATCCTGAGTCTGAGTTATCCTGACACCAATCAGATCTGAATCTCGGTCAGATATGATGGTTGGAACATATTTCCAAGAGTTATAACATTGGTATTTATATGACCCGGTAAGGTGATGTCATGCCTAGCACACCTGGTCGGAGGACCTATTGTTATAGTTTCCTTTTGGCAAGGTTAGTCATTCTTTCGTGAGGAAATTGTAAGACTTATTCTATAAGTTGTTCCTGATGGATCCTTTTTGTTTCCAAAGTCTGATCTTCACCTATTGACCATGTCAATGCTATCTCGAAGCATGTCTATGGTACTCCGATTTTCAACAGGAACATTTGAAGCCCAATGTTAAATGTTTCCTGCTCAATTATCCAAACACCGCTGTATGGGTAATGTCATGAAAATTCTCTCCCGTACCTAACGAGTTTTCTACATTATATCTTGTCACGGATATCATGCTCTGCTTGTCCTTGGGAAGGATATACCCCTGAAACATCTGATAATCATATTTTCCTTCCCATTATTTGGTTTAACCTTTCTGGTGATCTTTATGGTCTAAGCAGTATTAATTCCCTGCTTATGTAAACCCCTCGTGTACAATTCTATTAGTAAGACCCTGTTACTTTTGTTGATGACATTCCGGTAACCACCGATGGACGAGAATTTTGCCTATTGGTCCACCTCGTTCAACAAGCAGGAAAATGGTTCTCTTCGTCCCTCGCCCTTGGTATCGATGTTGTTGCCGACATAACCGACAGACTATCCTCTGACATGCCTTTCTTTCATGATCGTGCAATATGTCACCGCTCTTTCTACCTTTAATCCCCCATGGTGGGCCCATAACCCACAAGTCCCAGGATCGAAACCTGACTTTCCTGTACACCCCAGCTCCTAAAGGCTATTTCTCACACTTGGCCTCGTATGTAATTCACGAGCCACCTTCCGAGAGATCATCAATTCTGGCATTAAACAAAATACTTATTCTCGTTGCCTTGAACCCCTTTCACACTCTGTTTCAGGCAACGAACGATTGTCTATCCGCTTGAAACTTCTTATGCTACCTTCTTACTTGGCTCTCGATATGTTGCATTCGTTCAACTCGATAAATACTCATGTGTTCATTCCTGGGATAACCACCATATGATTTCCCCTTATACCATTCTATCATTGTAGAGTAGCCCTTACATATTCGTAAGTACGACATAATTTTCGAAGGAAGGACGACAACTTCATCATGATGCATTGATGCATAAGAATGAAGACATCAATGCTACGGATCGACCTCTTCGAGAAGAACAACCAAGACCGAGAAGACTTGTTAGAATTTCGTAACCGAATCCCTCCCCCCTTACCCCCCTCTTAAATCTCGGGACGAGATTTCTTGTAGTGGAGGAGATTTGTAACACCCCGATCGTTAAGCTACAATAATCACGCACAAATGGAGCCAGGTCATCATGATTATTTTAATAAACCTCACTTTGATCCAAACCAATTTCACATTCAAATTAAAATAAAGTCAAATTGTTGTTTCTTCAAACGGTAAAATAAAAATGTTCGGTGGTTTGCAAATATTCTTTAACTAATTATCAGGGAGAACCCAACATTAATAAAATGTTTAATTGCCCTAAAACAATTAAAACAGGGACCAAGTCTTTACTGAAATGCCTTTTCAAAATTGTAGAAATTCTAAACTATTTTAATTAAAACTCCAAGATTTTTGTGGCAGTACTAAATAATGCCTAGTATTTGTTCTGACAAATTGTTTCATTTTACAAAAGCCTGTTAGTGGATAAACTAATAGAAGCAGTAACTAAAATAAAACAGAAAAGTTAAAAAAATAAAGAGAGAAACAAGCCCACCCCCACATGCTAGGCCTAACGGCCCAACTGGCCGCTGCACTGGCCGGCCCACCAGGCCCAGCCGGGCTTCCTTATCCCCCCACTACCCCGTGACCTAGAGAAACCTCCCCCCACTCACCCACCCGCATGAACCCCACTCCCCTTGCTGCCCACCTTTTCCCTCGCTGGTTTGGATCGGGGAGGAGCCCGATCTTGCACCCGGGCCGCTGCTCCCCCCCCCAGAGGCCGCCGCTGGCGCCGAGTACCACCACCCCGGTCTCCTCCGTGCCTCTCCTCTCCCTCCTGCAACCCCACCTGGAGCCGCAGCCTCGCCTCGACGCCGCCCCGTGCCCGAAGCTTCCTCACCGGAGCCCCTCCTCGCTGGACTGCCTCCTCCACGTCGTCGTCGTCGTCCCCAACATCCTCCTCGCCACCCGCTGCCCCGAACCCTGCGGCCTCCATGAGTTGCCACTGCTTTCCTTCTCCTCCTTCCCCTGTCGCCGCGCACATGCGCCCGCGCTCGTGGCGCCCCGCTCCGCCCTGCCGCCTCACCGCCCTGCGCGCCCACGCTCGCCCGTGGCTGCGCCACGCGCTTGCGTGCGTCGTGGCCCCGCTGCGTTACCCGAGCCCCGTCTCCGCCACTTCCCCACGCCTCTCCGTCCCGCTGCTGCTCGCGGCCACGCGCTGTCTGCCGTCCCGCTTCGCTCTGTCCGCGGGCGCGCCCTGCCCTACGCGTCCTCCCGCCGCTGCCACCCGCGTGCCTCGCCACAGCCCCGCCGCTCCTCGCTCGCCGGCCCCGCAGCATGCCTTGCCCCGCTTCGCCCGCGGCCTTCTGCTCGCCTAGCTCCCGTCGAGCTCCGGCCGGCCCCGAGCCCCGTGCAGCTTGCCGCTCCTGCTGCGACCGCCGGCGCCCGCGACTCCCACTAGCCGTTGCTGCCGCGCAGCCCCCGCGCCTCCACCGTTGCTCATCGCCGCCTCCCTGCCGCTAGCCCCGCACCGCTCGCCGTTCGGGCGCAGCCCGCGCGCCCGTTGGCCGCCCCAATTGGCTAGATGGGGCACAGACACATGGGGCCCAGCCGCCTGGAACAAAAAAAACAAACAAAATATATATATATATATATATTAATATTAATTAATTAACTTAACTAATCCTAATTAGATTGACCTAATTAAATAATTAACTGTTGTTAATTAACTAAACAGGGCATGACATGCGGGACCCACAGGCCAGTTTGACCCAGTCAACGTTTTGTTGACTGCTGACGTCATGATGACGTCAGCAAACACTATTCTGGATAATGTTGCATTAAAATAATTAAATAAATCCTAAAAATGATTTAATTCTTTTAAAATTAATATAAAATAAATCGTAGCTCGGATGAAAAACTTTGTACATGAAAGTTGCTCAGAACGACGAGACGAATCTGGATACGCAACCCGTTCGTCCGCCACATCCCTAGCATAGCGAACACGCAACTTTCCCTCCTCCGATTCATCTGTCCGAAAACGCGAAACACCGGGAATACGTTCCGGAATGTTTTCCCCCTTCACCGGTACCACCTCGTACCGCGTTAGGGCACGCCTAGCATCACGCTTTGTCATGTCATGCATCGTCATGCATTTGTTTGCATTATATTTATTGTTTCTTCCCCCTCTTCTCTCGCTAGACATCGAGACCGACGCCGCTGCTACCCAGTACGACTACGGTGTTGACGACTACTCTCTCTTGCCAGAGCAACTAGGCAAGCCCCCCCCTTGATCACCAGATATCACCTACTCTTCTCTATACTGCTTGCATTAGAGTAGTGTAGCATGTTACTGCTTTCCGTTAATCCTATCCTGATGCATAGCCTGTCCTTGCTACTACTGTTGTTACCTTTACCTGCAATCCTAATGCTTAGTATAGGATGCTAGATTATCATCAATGGCCCTACACTCTTGTCCGTCTGTCATGCTATACTACTGGGCCGTGATCACTTCGGGAGGTGATCACGGGCATATACTATATACTTTGCACTGTTACATTACATGTGGTACTGTTCGGAGTTGGGGGCTGAAGGGGCAGGTGGCTCCATCCCGGTAGAGGTGGGCCTGGGTTCCCGACGGCCCTCGACTGTTACTTTGTGGCGGAGCGACAGGGCAGGTTGAGACCACCTAGGAGAGAGGTGGGCCTGGCCCTGGTCGGCGTTCGTGGATACTTAACACGTTTAACAAGATCTTGGTATTTGATCTGAGTCTGGCCACTGGCCTATACGCACTAACCATCTACGCGGGGACAGTTATGGGCACTCGACGTCGTGGTATCAGCCGAAGCCTTCGTGACGTCAGCGACTGAGCGGCGCGCGCCGGATTGGACTGGAACGCCTGCTAGGCTAGGTCTGCTTCCGGCCGCCCTCGCAACGTGCAGGTGTGCAATGGGCGATGGGCCCAGACCCCTGCGCCATAGGATTTAGACCGGCGTGCTGACCTCTCTGTTGTGCCTAGGTAGGGCTGCGATGTGTTGATCTTCCGAGGCCGGGCATGACCCAGGAAAGTGTGTCTGGCCAAATGGGATCGAGCATGTTGGGTTATGTGGTGCACCCCTGCAGGGAAGTTAATCTATTCGAATAGCCATGATCTTCGGTAATAGGACGACTTGGAGTTGTACCTTGACCTTATGACAACTAGAACCGGATACTTAATAAAACACACCCCGTCCAGGTGCTAGATACAACCGGTGGTCGCTCTCTCATAGGGCGACGAGGGGAGGATCATCGGTTAGGATTATGCTATGCGATGATACTTGGTGAACTTACCATCTACTCTCTTCTCTTGCTGCAAGATGGAGGTTACCAGAAGCGTAGTCTTCGAAAGGACTAGCTATCTCCCTCTTATTCCGGCATTCTACAGTTCAGTCCATATATGATACCCTTATTCCATTTGATACCAATCCATACATATGTAGTGTAGCTCCTTGCCTGCGAGTACTTTGGATGAGTACTCACGGTTGCTTTTCTTCCCCTTTTCCCCTTTCCTATATCCGATTGCTGCAACCAGACGATGGAGCCCAGGAGCCAAATGCCATTGTCGATGACGACTACTACTACTTGGGAGGTGCCTATTACTACGTGCAGCCCGCTGACGGCGACCAGGAGTAGTTTAGGAGGATCCCAGGCAGGAGGCCTACGCCTCTTTCGATCTGTATCCCAGTTTGTGCTAGCCTTCTTAAGGCAAACTTGTTTAACTTATGTCTGTACTCAGATATTGTTGCTTCCGCTGACTCGTCTATGATCGAGCTCTTGTATTCGAGCCCTCGAGGCCCCTGGCTTGTAATATGATGCTTCTATGACTTATTTTATTTGTAGAGTTGTGTTGTGATATCTTCCCGTGAGTCCCTGATGTTGATCGTACACGTTTGCGTGTATGATTAGTGTACAATTAAATCGGGGGCGTCACAGCTATGTTACCGCTTTGCTCAGCCCCTCTTATAGCGTTGTTAGTTGCAGGTGAAGATTGGAGCTTGTTCCATATTTGGAACATGGATATTTTGTCTGGATATCACAATATCTCTTATTTAATTAATGCATCTATATACTTGATAAAGGGTGGAAGGCTCGGCCTTATGCCTGGTGTTTTGTTCCACTCTTGCCGCCCTAATTTCCGTCATATCGGTGTTATGTTCCCGGATTTTGCGTTCCTTGCGCGGTTGGGTTATAATGGGAACCCCTTGATAGTTTGCCTCGAATAAAACTCCTCCATCAATGCCCAACATTGGTTTTACCATTCGCCACCTAGCCTTTTCTTTTCCCTTGGGAGTCGCGCTCCTGAGGATCATCATTATTTTAACCCCCCGGGCCAGTGCTCCTCTGAGTGTTGGTCCAAACTAGAGCCATGTGCAGCGCCCCCTCGGGGAAACTCGAGGTTTGGTTTTAGTTGTATGCAGAGATCATCTGAGTGTGCCCTGAGAACGAGATATGTGCAGCTCCTATCAGGATTTGTCGGCACATTCGGGAGGTGTTGCTGGACTTGTTTTACCATTGTCGAAATGTCTTGTAACCTGGATGCCGAGCCTGATCGGAATGTTTTGGGAGAAGGAATATCCTTCGTTGACCGTGAGAGCTCGTGATGGGCTAAGTTGGGACACCCCTGCAGGGATTTGAACTTTCGAAAGCCGTGCCCGTGGTTATGGGCAGATGGGAATTTGTTAATGTCCGGTTGTAGAAAACCTGAAGTTGACCTTAATTAAAATACATCAACCGTGTGTGTTACCATGATGGTCTCTTCTCGGTAGGGTCCGGGAAGTGGACACGGTGTTGGAGTAATGCTTGACGTAGGTTGTTCTAGGATCACTTCTTGATTATAGATTCTCGACCATGCTTTGCCTTCTCTTCTTGCTCTCATGTGCGTATGTTTAGCCACCATATATGCTAGTCGCTTGCTGCAGCTCCACTTCATACCTTTTACCTTACCCATAAGCTTAAATAGTCTTGATCGCGAGGGTGTGAGATTGCTGAGTCCCCATGACTCACAGATACTTCCAAAACCAGTTTGCAGGTGCCGATGTTACCGAGCAGGTGAAGCAACTAAGCTGAAGGAGGAGCTTGATGAAGATCTTGTCCTTTATGTTGTTCTGTTTCCAATTGATCAGTAGTGGAGCCTTGTCAGGACGATCGGGGATCTGTGTAGCATTTGGGGTAGTCTTCTTTCATTTTGGTTCCGTAGTCGGACCTTGATTGTATCTGGATGATGTAATGCTTTATTCATGTAATTGTGTGAAGTGGCGAGTGTAAGCCAACTATGTATCTTTTCCCTTATTGTATTACATGGGTTGTGTGAAGATTACCTCACTTGCGACATTGCTTTCAATGCGGTTATGCCTCTAAGTTGTGCTTCGACACGTGGGAGATATAGCCGCATCGAGGGCGTTACACCCCGAGCAATGGCCATCCATGATCCGAAGATAGGAGAAGTGGCGCAGCAGTGCCACGGACGGCATCACCCCGCCGTATGCCTCATAGTAGAAGGCAAAAATTGACAGAAGGAGGACAGAGTTGGGATGAAGATGGAGGGCATGCAACTTGTAATGGCTGAGGATGGAGTAGAAGAAGTCAGAGAAGGGGGAACCAACCCTGCCATGACGCTACTCATGGAGAAAGGATAGAAGGTGTTGTCAGAGGCCTCTGGCTTGGCGGAGCCAACCCGAAGCGCGGTCTTTCTCTTCTTATCGGCTCCCTCCGCCGTCATCAGGAGTGTGGCGGCGAGGTTCTTCTCCGAGACGGTGGGCGTGCTCAGAGCCGGCTCATACCAGGAGGGTGGAAGGGTGGCCTTTGTCTTGCTAGGTGCCATTAATGGCGGGCTTGGAGGAGGACTGGCGCAGATCTGGAGACTTGGGGGCGAAGAGCAAGAAAGGGGATCTGGAGCAAGACGAAGGCAAGCAATGAAGACACTGTGGCACGCGCTAGCTTTTTGTCTGGTCGGGCAGTTGCCGAGGCAGCGTGGGGAAGAGAAGATGCCCATGACCTGCCAATCGCCACGCGTCAATCAAGGCCGCAAGCTATTGGGGCCCGCGGCGCTCCGCACTTGCCCCTTGGCTTCGCCGCGAAGCCAAGCATGAGCACACCTTGGGCCCGGGGGCTACTGGCGGCGTCCTGGTAACGGGGGTACCCAGACCTGCCTGCTTGCGGCCCATGGCATGGCTCCACCCGCGGCCTGGTACGCCCCATCTTCATCAACCAATGCTCAAGACCCTCGCGAGGGGCCAAGCCTCGCGAGGCGGACGACACAGGACCTCCTCAGGGGTAGCCTCACTAGGCTGGCTCGCGAGGAGCGGAGAGATCAAGGCAAGGGGCACCTCGTGAGGTTCCCGTGATATGAGCCATGACGACCAAGGCCAGATGGGCGCCAGCGGGCGCTGAGTGCCAGTTTCCTCTTCGGTGCTAAAGAGGCAGGCGCAGGTGAGGAGTCCCGAGGCGTTAGGCAAAGGCTTCTATATCGGTGCAACGAGACCAAGACCATCAGGACGGCAAGACGGAGGTCACCACGGAGCCCACGACGGCGTCACCACCAGAACCTTTGGCAGGCAAAGACCACCTTTTGTCAGGATAACTTGTACTCGTTGTCCCCCTTTGAATTGGCCGTTGTGGGATCCCTTCCCACCTAATATTTGGGGAGATGACCCGAGCCTCTATAAATAGGGCTAGCCACCACCATAGCCAGTGGGGGCTCATTGAGAGAGAGAGAGGCTCATCTGGAGACATATCACTTGGATCATCCCCAGCCACACAAGCTCATCGAGCTCAAGAACACCTCTCCGTAGGAGGCTGTTCTTCCCTTGTACTTGTTCATCCCCAGCCTATAAGGAAATCCACCACACCACACTGGAGTAGGATATTACACCGTAACGGTGGCCCGAATCAGTATAAACTCTTGTGTCCCTTGTTCCTTGGGTTCGGCGAGCTAGGATTTGAGATCATTGCGAGAGCGTGAGCCGGGGGGAGAGATCTTCATGCGCACCCCAGTGTTCGGACCTCAAGGATTTGCCGGAACTCGTAATCCGACAAGAACACCATTGGACAAATGCAAACTTTCTGCTAATGTTGTTCTCGACTACATCTCAGTGCACAACATGTCATCTTTGGCCATTAAATCCCACAAGCATGCATTAATCGAGCAGTCTTCTAAGCAAAGCTTTGCTTCATTGTTAGCCCAGCAATTTACCATCCCAGCGGGTTCGCCATCTTCATACTGTTACTCTGACCAACGAGTGTTGATCCTCTCTTTCTCCTCACATGTCCTTTCTACGACCAAGAGCTTGTGCCATTTGTAGCATGGCCAATACATTTTGAAGTGGGCGGAGCATTGACTTCTTAGACCAACCTAGTGCTTAAGGATTCATCTTTTTTTAGAAAAGGGGATACACTCCGGCCTCTGTATCTGAACGATGCATATGGTCACTTTATTAATTATTAAGCACAAAATACCTTACAAAGTAATACATCAGTAAGCCTGAAGCCACCATCTAGACAACATCTGTCGCTACTCCTACCCCCTTGATGCAGTGGTGCCGAATGTCCGAGCCTAATACCAAACAGATATCGCACCAAATCCTAACATCTAATGTCAGATGCCCCATCCTAGCCACATACCGAGACTGGGTCACACGCTGGTCCGGCGCACTCACCGAGGCTGCCGCCGCCTTCTTCCACCGATCCATCTCCAGAGCAGGTACTGACGCACAGACCTTGCCAGGCATGCCGTCGACGCCACCATGGCGCCAGACAGCTCGACCACCCTACGCTCGTCCATCCAGCCGCATCTGTCGTCGATATGCAGCTGCACCATGCCGCCACCACTCGTCATCAATGACGCGGTAGATACAACGCCGCACCACCTGGCAACCTCCACACCATCGCCACTGTTGGAGCTACTCGGAGCCCACCATCCACAACATCTCTCCCCCGAACAGCAATTCCTCCCAAGACGGCGCCTCCATGGAGGATACGACGCGCAGGACGCCGCCGCCGCCCAATCCAGACTGAATTTTGGACTTTCGTCCGGGAAGGGTTCGGGGGTGGATAGGGGGGACCTCGGCTTCGCCTCCAGGAAGGGTAACGGCGTCAAGTGACATCGCCGATGCCGGGCTGAACACGCCGACCAAAGTTTCCTCCGGTCCCCATCCTATGCCACCAAACCTCCGTGTACTCCGGATCCGGCAAGCCACGATCCGAAAACCGCGAAGATGAAAGAGCCATGAGGCTCAACCCACCAGAAAGGAGGATCGAGAAGAACTCCTTGTAGATCTCCAGACACCAAATCCAATGATCCGACATGGCCAGCGACGACCATCACCACCCCGCGGCGGCCGACGGAGTTCAAAGAAAGGAGATCCGGCGGCACCCGCGACAACCGGTTAGGCCAACGCATCCACCACCTCACGACACGCAGGTCGCCACTGCCGTGTCGCGTATGACACCGATGGGAGACCCACCCGCCGCGCCGCCGGACCCCATGTTCGCCCGACGTTTCTCTGAATCCCGCTGTCCCGTGCCAGTCTAGACGAAAAGGATGGGGAGAAGCCCCGCCGCCGCCTAGCCGGCCAAGCTTCGCCCGGCGGCACTATGAACGGCGGCGAGGAGGGGGAGAGGAGGAGACTCGAGGGGCCAGCCGGCCAGGCTTCGCCCAAAACGCTGCTCTCGACGCTCCTTGCGAGGATCCACTCAAAAAACAAAAAAAAAAGCTCCTTGCGAGGATGATTGCCCGATCTAAATGTTTACTTTTTGTGTTAGAAGTTGCTGGAGCCTTCACCCAGGGTGCAAATCGCTTATTAGCCCCCTTCTGTTCCGCGTGAGACTCATAGACTTGTCGTTCTCTCCTCGTCTCCCTACGCCAGATCTGGTACCCTTCTCCGGCGGCCGCCGCGGTGAGCCCCCCCCCCCCCCCCCCCCCCCCCCTCGCGCTCTCCCTCCCTTCGTTTCCACTGTTTTGCTGGTCTGCCCTCTCCCACATGGCTGCCCGCGCCGTGAGCTACAGCCGAGGATCGCCCGTGAACATCCTCGTCAGTTATGATCCATCCACTTTCTTGATGATTTGTTTGCTGCGCGGTTGAGGAGTAAATGATAGTATAAACGTTTGCTTGTACTGAAGGCAGGAGAATTGGGGTTATGTGCGTCTGTCTTGATGCGCAAGTTCCTTTAGATGTACCTCCCCGAAGTGTAGTTTGGGGCACTTATCTGGGAGGTTGGCGCTCCGTAGTGAGAGGATGGAGAGAGCGGGCCCTTTTGAATTTGATTTTCGGTAGATGCCTGCGTGTTTCATTTTTGTACGGGCTCTGTTTAGGTTTTTCCAAAGATTTGTTCTCCAGTTAATTCAGCTGCCCAGAAAGAGGCTCATGTATGTGTTGAAGAGACCGAAAGTCCGAAACCAATATTTTCTTGTCGAAACAGACTCTTTTGTCTGCAGAGATCTTGTCTAAGTAGATTTCGTCTAGTGAGAGGCATGTATTTGGTCTCCATATATTTTTGATTTGTTAAGGATTTATAACTTCAATTGATTTTGCTATGTGCGTTCATTAAGTGGCATAGTCCTCAAATTCACCCGGTCAATTTTAAGGGTTGCCACATTTTTAGTGGTCCTAACATGGACAGCAGATATTGGTACAGGTAAGCATGCTCTTATTTGAATTTTTTTACATCTTTTCCTGTGGGATGATTATGTATTAAAGAGACCAAAATCCATTATTTTCTTGTCGAAACGGATGTTTTTCTTGGAGATGTTCTCTAGTCAGAAGCATGCATTTGGTTTCCGTGTTTGATTTGGCAAGGATTTATAACCGCAGTTGATTTTGCCATGTGCATTGATTAAGCGTTGGCCTGCAATCTGCTATAGCCCTCAATTCCACCTGGTGGATTTTAATATTTGCTAAATTTTTGGTGGTCCTAACATGGGCACACAACATAAGTAGGCCCAGGTGAGCGATGCATGCTTTTATTTGGAAGCCATCATCTTTTACTATCATATGGTATCGAGGGTCTTAGCTGCTGCCTGATGCCACTTGGGTTTGGAGGTGGAAAAGCTTGATGGAAAATAGAATAGTACCCTCTTTATGAAGAATCCTAATGTACCACATGAAATGCTGTGTTATTACTGCCGTTGAAGAATTTTTATTTAAGTTTGCATTTGGTTCTAACGGTATTCTATGTTGCTGACTATTCTGTCTCTGCTTTTAGATCATGGTCGGGCCTGGGCACCGGAACAGTCATGGAAAGCGGCAGTCTGATTATGCTGAAAATGGAGGTGGCAAGAGAAGAAATCCTGGTGATGATACATATGCTCCTGGTCCAGATGACACTGTCTATCGCTACCTTTGCACGTCTAGGAAAATAGGGAGTATAATTGGGAGGGGTGGAGAAATTGCCAAACAGCTGAGGAGCGATACTCAAGCTAAGATTAGGATTGGTGAGAGTGTACCTAACTGCGATGACCGAGTCATAACAATATTTAGCTCAAGCAGGGAGACTAATACCATTGAAGATACCGAAGATAAGGTTTGCGCTGCTCAAGATGCTCTCTTTAGGGTTCATGAGAAGCTTGCCACAGATGATGGTCCTGTGAACGAAGAAAATGAAGAGGGTTTAGGTCAACTTACTGTTCGGTTGCTTGTGCCATCTGATCAGATTGGATGCATTATTGGAAAAGGTGGGCATATCATCCAGGGAATCCGCAGCGACACTGGTTCACAAATACGTGTTCTTAGTAATGAACACCTTCCTGCATGTGCTACTAGTGGTGATGAACTTCTCCTGGTTAGTCAATTTTTCCTGCTTTTTCCTGCAATAAATGTACAGGTGTACTACTATACTCGTATAGCAAGTATATCCTCTCTTCTATATAGTACATGTGGACATGTGGTATCCGTAGTCTTACCAAATACTCCCTCCGTTCCTAAATATAAGTCCTTTTAGAGATTTCAATATGAATTACATATGGATGTATATAAACGTATTTTAGAGTGTAGATTCACTCATTTTGCTCCGTATGTAGTCTATATTAGAATCTCTAAAAAGATTTGTATTTAGGAACGGAGGGAGTATCTACTACAACGAATGTTTACTTGTTTATGTGCAGTAGGTATTTCATATGCTCTGGTTGTAAATTTGTACTCATTAATTGAATAACGGGCATGTTCATTTAATAAATGGGTATATTTTCTTCAGTTTATTTAGTTTAATACAGTGTATACTGTATTGTTTTGTAGTGTCACTGAAATCATAAATATATAACATTTTTTATCATTTTAAAACTAGATAATTGGGGATCCGATGGTAGTTAGAAAAGCTCTTCTCCAAGTGTCATCTCGCCTCCATGGCAACCCATCCAGGTCACAGCATCTCCTTGCGTCCAGCTTAACCCAACCTTTTCCAGCGGGATCCCGCCTTGGTAGTTCCTCTACTGCACCAGTTGTAGGGATTACTCCTATGGTTAGTCCTTATGGACGATACAAAGGTGATATGGTGGGAGATTGGCCTTCTATATACCAACAACGGAGGGAGGTGAGCTCTGCAAAAGAGTTTAGCCTGCGTGTGCTTTGTGCTGCGGCGAATGTCGGAGGTGTAATTGGAAAAAGAGGTGGTATTATCAAACAGATTAGGCAAGAATCTGGAGCTTTTATCAAAGTGGATAGTTCGAGTGCTGAAGATGACTGCATAATTACAGTTTCGGCAAAGGAAGTAATTTCTCTCTTCTTCAGTTTTTGCCTGATACGTTTCCATGTTTATATTTAGTAGCAGGTCCTGATTAATTCTAATTTTCCGTGCCATGCAGTTCTTTGAAGATCCTGTCTCTCCAACAATCGATGCTACAGTCCGTTTACAGCCAAGATGCAGTGAGAAAATTGATGCAGAATCGGGGGAGCCATCATATACTACACGTTTGTTGGTGTCGACATCACGGATAGGGTGCCTGATCGGCAAAGGTGGTTCAATCATTACGGAGATACGAAGAACATCGAGAGCAACCATACGAATCATTTCGAAGGAGGATGTTCCAAAAGTAGCATCGGACGACGAAGAGATGGTCCAGGTAACAACTTTAACTTCTGATGTTCTTTGTTTCACGACTCCTTGTTGCCATAAAAAATATTTACTGTTGTAATTGTCATGTACAACAGATCAGCGGAGATCTTGATGTTGCAAGGCATGCTCTTGTGCAAATAACTACAAGGCTGAAAGCCAACTTCTTTGAAAGAGAAGGTGCTTTATCAGGTTTTCCACCTGTGATCCCATATCACCCTTTGCCTGCTAGTGTGTCCGATGAGCCAAAGTATCTAAGCAGAGACAATAAGTCTGCTGGGCACGATTATCCATATTCTAGTGGATATCATGCATCAGACGATGTGCTTCCTGTTGACCGTTATGCAAATTATGGCAGCTCCCAGGTATAGCATCCCTTTTATTCATTGCAAATCCTGCCGACATTTTGTCAGGTTTCTTATCCCACAATACGAACTGAAACCATCTCTAGGTCTACAGAGGCGGCTATGGTGCTTACAGTGGTGGTTCTGGCAGCAGCGGGTAAGAATGACTTTTTTTAGTCACCCAGTATACATATTCACGTTGTTGATCATAGTTCTGTGTAGGGAAATAAATGTTAAAAAAAGCACTAAATGTCAATTGCTAGTTCCGCCTCTAGCGCCTACTTTGCCTAAGCGGCATGCCTAGGGACGATTAAGCACATGGCTAGTACGATAAATCGGTTGCTGTTCTGCTGTCGCCTAGCACCTAATCACAATTAAGCGGCACATCTATAGGCGTGGTTTTTTTAACCAAAATATTAATGTTTCTTTACACTCGATATATTGCTGTCTATTACTCCCTCTGTCCCATTATACAAGATGTTATTAGAACCAATGTACTCATATGTTGGTTGTAATAACATCTTATATTATGAGATGGAGGGAGTGTCATTTTGTGCAAACTTTGGTCAAGGCCAAGTTTACTTGATATTCCATTTTTATCTTTGTAGGCTTATCTTTATTCCATATGTAATTTTTCACTTGGTACTGTTTGCAAATTCTTTATCAGGTTATCTGGCTCTACCTATCTTTCATCTGGAAAACGCTATGGCTATTAAAATGCAGGTTGTTGAATCCAACAGGTATGGTTGCTGTGCGTGTTGAGACGTATATAGTGACTACATGGTCAATACTTGCTTCTAACCACATCTGCCTTTGAAACACATTGAACCCAGCTCAGCTCTCTTCCGATGAACCTGTCCGTTTCACATTTGCACCCCTGCCCAATCCTTTACTGAAAACAGCCAAGACCAATGAAGTTTGGAGCCTGCTTATTGGAGCCCCTACCCAAACCAGATGACTGAGAGTATGGCCCAACCTGGAAGCTTTGCTTAAGAGGACCTGTCTGGATGCCACAAACCCTCTGATTTCCCTAGTAGAATACATTTACTCTTTATCTTTTCCTCCGGGCCTGTGTGTGATGCCCTGCCGTAAATGTTCTGAACCTATGTATTGGAAGTTCACATATAAGATTCTGTATTTGTTGTCCTAAAACCTGCTTAGTAGTTTGTATGAGAGACTTGGTCCCCTATTCGCCATCCAAAACTTAGGAGATGCTACTTGCCCTTGCATGCAAATATGCATTCCTTCATTGATACATACTGTCATTGTTAGCAGTAGTAATTCAGAATAATATTACCAAGACTTGCTCCTGTCTGCAAACAGTAACCATGAGATACCACTATGACTTACAACTTGAAATCCTAAATCAATGAGCTCAAAATGTGTGCAGGATATGGGAGAATTTTTGCTGTCTTCCGATTACATTGGCTTGCGAATACCATACACATGTTTGATTCAGTTGTTTCGTGTTTCAGTCACCCTGTAATCAGATACGGTGCTTCACAATCCCAAAAAGGGCCCATCCCAGCTGGATTGGGATAGCACAATCCCAAAAAGAGCCCATCCCAGATGGATTGGGATAACAGCATCCCAGCTGGATTGGGATAACACCGCATGCCGTCTCACTTGTCCCAACCTTCTCCTCACCAAGAGGCCTGAGACCCTGAGCAGCAGCGATGACGCCGCAGCAGGCACCTGCGCTGGAAACCTCCTTGCTCTTGTCTGTCTCCTTTCGCCCACCGACGAATCTATAGAATCCAGGATGCTAAATCTTGGATTCATTTGCCAATCGATGTACCAACAGCCTCTGGACCAGGAGAGATCTTCTCTGTATGCGTCTGTGTTCATCGATCTGGCCTTTTTTGTGTTGGTTCTGGATCAATCTGCGTTTGTTTTGTTTTGTTCTGGTGCTGGATCTGGGGGAGCCGGCGGAGGTCTTCTTTTCTTCTCTTTTCAGGCGTCCCGAGCTATCCTGCGTCAGAGCTGTGTTGTAATGGGAAAACAAACCTTCCTTGAACCAAACAGATTGTGTAATCACAGAGACCATCAGCTAATGCAGTGTATCTTGATTATAACACCCAATACATTGCCAGTCCTGAAGCAAACTGGTTGATAATTTACCTATGGAACAACTTTTGGCATGGTTGTCTGAAAGTACCAACCTTTGCTTGAGATTCTTAAACGCCTTAACATGCCATAGGTGCGCACATGATCAGAATGCCATTTGACATGCATGTGTTGCACCAATGGAGTATTGGCAAGTTACAAGATTGTGATTAGGTATCATCATGTTGGATAAATTGTGCTGCATTTTGTCCAGAGGTGTGTGCACTCTAGATTTGAGTTTGTGTTTGGAGTATTTTCTTTATTCTTGTTAACCAGGAAGGCGCAGGAGCATATACACAATCATGGAGCTAGAGACAGGCCGTTGCTGACATACTTTGCATTGGTTAAGTAAACATTTCCAGCTTGTTTATTGGACATACTTTGCATTGGTTAAGTAAACATTTCCAGCTTGTTTATTGGAAATAGGCAGCAACAGGGTCATGGTTGTATCGTGCTTCTTAGGTCTTTCTACCAGTCTTTGCGTGTTTATTTATTATGCAGTGTGTATTCAATTTGATCACTTGGGCAAATGGTGAAAGCTGAATATCATTATTCATTAGTTTTGTTGTGTTTATTCAACTGGTGAAGCTGAACATTCATACGGGGTTTGATTGGGTGGCTGTTGGCCTGATTATATTTGTTTTTTTTGCTAATTTCATATGGGATTTAGCATGTTTCGTCCTGTCTCAAACATGGATTTAAATTAAATTAACACAATCCATGTGAGGTTGACAAGTTGGTGATATTAGTAGAATGCCCGTGTGTTGTCACGGGCTTCTAAAATATTTTGCTATCTGTATATAAATATTATGCATGTTAACTTTCACTTGTAGAGAAAAGATAGCACATGCACAATGGAGTAATAATTGAAGTCCACTTCATTTGCAATGTAAAATGATAAAAATAGAAATTGATGATGCATACATATAGAACGATGATCCAACTAAAAATCCATTACAAATTAAGATATACATGATGTGATTAAGAAATTCTTGCACGATATCAGTTTCATTCGCATGATATTTGAGCAAGTATAGTAAAAACTTCTTTGTCAACTCATACCCATCATGCATAAGCAATATATGTATTTATCATGAATACTTCATGTTAAAGACCTTAAATGTGTAATGGAGAGTACTTACTGTGCAAACTGAATGGATGCATTCTTTACCGTGCTACCAAAGCATAAAGGAAAAAATCGCCAGACACATCCATGCAATTTTCTAAATTAATATTATATTGAAAATATAGTGATACCAAAAACAAATACATGTATTTTGAATGTTATGATGATGAAACATATATTTACTAGCTGATTGCGTTCGTGCCATCTGGTGTAAATAACATATAAGCTGTAGACACAAATAGATAAATAACAATAAATCATTATACATATGAATTGATTAAAAATAATATTCATTATATGCTTGTAATGAGTTGAGACTATCATATCTTGTTGTACACAAGTACTAACATGTTGTATGACGTGATAATATTTTGGTAGGTCTATGTCCTTTTCTATCTTTTTTTAATCTGGTTAGATATGAATATGCTAATAATATGTACCTTTTCATCCGTCTTGTCTGATAGATGCTCATGAGCAATATGTAAGCATTTATCACCTCTAATTTCACATTTAATATATTTATGATATTAGATATTACATACGGGTTTATTTTACAAAGTACAAAGTTTATGCGATTGGTCTTACACCGTCATGCAAGAACTATCATCTTTTATAAGGCATTCTAACTCATTGGTTGATGACAAGGCATCTTCAATGTCGATGAACTTGATTTTCTTAGGGAAAGACATGATTGATTCAATGAATTTAACATCTCTTGGGGTACAGACATGGTTTGTCGTCATGATACAAAAACAAGCAAAACCAGTATGCAAAAATGAGCCAAATTAGTTGAACACAGAAAACAACATGACAAAGAAAAGACCAATAATCACATTTAAAAAATACCTTACGTGATGATATTTGTATTTGTTTTTTTGTTTTTTTGTTAGGAGATATCACCGCTTGCACATTTCTTTTGAGGGCTATCACCGCTTGCACATTAATATGTTGTAAAAGACTTTGTAAACTTTTTCACCTACCCAGCCTTATCCTCACCTCGCCCTCACTTTCAGGATGTAAAACGACATTGATCCCACTTGTCCCACAAATGCCACCCACGAAAAAAGTCTATGGTGTATTTGGGAATGCAGTAAAAATATGTAGAATAAATGGGTAGCCCAACAAAGCCCACTGACGCCAGCGGCTGACTGCAACATCCAAATGTATTCGCCTCCTTTGTCCAAAATTGTTGGGGATATAACTACCAGGTATGACCCGCCCAGAAGGGGCCGGGTTAATCCTAATGGCGGGTTACTAAAAGTTCAAGTGAATATACAAGGCGATGGTTTAGTATAAGACTTGTAGTAGGCCCAAGCCCAGAGGCGGCTTGAGGCCCGTGATTGTAAACCGCCATGGGTAAGAAAGACTTGTAAAGAAATGCATGTAAAGGAAGTTACCGAGCCGGACACGTTATATGAGCCGGCCTGGACTCTGTAGGATGCCA
Organism: Triticum monococcum; assembly: GCA_034509565.1. Lineage (NCBI taxonomy): Eukaryota > Viridiplantae > Streptophyta > Magnoliopsida > Poales > Poaceae > Triticum > Triticum monococcum. Next base: position 299,868,660 of record CM067844.1, on the reverse strand, counting down.
AGCGTCAACCCATATATATACATACATACATATATATATATATATATATATATATATATATATATATATATATATATATATATATATATATATATATATATATATAAGGGGACGACCTGGTGGCGGCTTAGGGTAAGAAACAACAGATCGAGAAGCCAAGCTAGCGTATCTCGCTCCTTGGTCATTGAAACCTAGCAATACCACATCAACTGGACTAGGCTTTATCTTCACCGCAAGAGGCCGAACCAGTATAAACCTTTTGTGTCCTTTGTCCCGATCAACCCATTTAAGTTTCCTAGTTGCGATGGCTCCACGACTAAGTTCTTTCACTAGGACATCTGTCGTGACAATTCCACGACAGTTGGCGCCCACCGTGGGGCTAGCGCACGGTGGATTTGAGTTCTTGAAGGGCAACTTCGAAGGGCTCAAGGGATACGTTGTGGGCTGGATGACCAAGAGTCGTCGCGGCAAGCTCTACATCGACGACGAAGGCTGGGGCCCCGACGCTGACTCAATTGAGTACGGATACCGGGTCCGCTTCGGCGGAATCCACGTCTTCATCGACCGGATCGGCGAGCCGGGTCCTGAGCCGGACATCTGCACCAACCTCGTCGAGATGGCTTAGCGCGCGAGATCTGCCCGGGCTCAACCTGCCATGAGGCGTGCCTTCGTGGGTTGCATCCATGGAGGGGAACTTTCTGAAGGATCGGTGGACGATGGTGAGACAGTCGTTTGCTCTGACGGTGAGTCGTCCACAGGCGAAGCAGATTCTTTGTATCAGTTACAAGATGGCGGGCTTGGAGGCTGTTCCAATGGCAGCAGTATTCCGGACCCCACTGAGCCGCCGAATCAAGCCGGAGTCTTCATGGCTGGACCTCAACCTGGTCAGAATTCTACGGCTGTGGCAGCAATAACCACCGGGTCAGCAGCGCCCGGGTCAGGAGACCCCGTGCACCCACCGGCTCAGGTATTAATGGACCTCATGGATAGGATGACGGCCTTGTTGACTGTTGTGGTTGAGCCGGCGGATAAGGCTCAACATGACGCAGATGTAGCACGGCTACGCAGAGAGGTGATAACCCACAAGTATAGGGGATCGCAACAGTTTTCGATAAGTAAGAGTGTCGAACCCAACGAGGAGCTAAAGGTAGAATAAATATTCCCTCAAGTTCTATCGACCACCGATACAACTCTACGCATGCTTGACGTTCGCTTTACCTAGAACAAGTATGAAACTAGAAGTACTTTGTAGGTGTTGTTGGATAGGTTTGCAAGATAATAAAGAGTACGTAAATAAAAAGTAGGGGCTGTTTAGATAAAGAAACAATAAAGTAAATATAGCGAGTGTGGAAAAGTGGTGGTAGGAGTTGCGAAATTGCCCCTAAGCAATTGACTACTTTACTAGACCGATAGCAAGTATTATGTGGGAGAGGCCACTGCTAGCATGTCATCCCTGACTTGGAATTCTATGCACTTATGATTGGAACTATTAGCAAGCATCCGCAACTACTAATGTTCATTAAGGTAAAACCCAACCATAGCATTAAGATATATTGGTCCCCTTTCAATCCCGTATGCATCAATTTCTATGCTAGGTTGAAGCTTCTGTCACTCTTGCCCTCCAATACATAGTCCTATCAACATACAACTAACCCTAGGGTGTGATCCACACGCGCAATCATATGATGGGCACCAAAGGACAACAAAATAACCACAAGCAAATTAAATCAATCATAGCAATTCATCAACCACCGATAGGACAATAAAAATCTACTCAGACATCATAGGATGGCAACACATCATTGGATAATAATATGAAGCATAAAGCACCATGTTCAAGTAGAGGGTATAGCGGGTTGCGGGAGAGTGGACCGCTGTAGATAGAGGGGGGAAGGTGATGGAGATGTTGGTGAAGATGGCGGAGGTGTTGGTGTAGATCGCGGTGATGATGATGATGGCCACGACAGCGTTCCGGCGCCACCGAAAGAGAAGGGGAGAGGGGGCCTTTCGTATTCTTCTTCCTTGACCTCCTCCCTAGATGGGAGAAGGGTTTCCCCTCTGGTCCTTGGGCTCCATGGCATGGGAGGGGCGAGAGCCCCTTCGAGATTGGATCTGTCTCTCTGTCTCTCCCTGTTTCTGCGTTCCCATATTCTTTTCTTTCACCGTTTCTTATATTCCTGGAGATCCGTAATTCCGATTGGGTTGAAATTTTAACACGATCTCTATCCGGATATTAGCTTTCTTGCGGCAAAAGAAGGGCATCAATCGCCTTACGGGTGGCCCATGAGGGCCAGGGGCGCGCCCAGCGGGGCAGGCGCGCCCCCTACCTCGTGGCCACCTCGTGCACCGTCTTGCGTGGATTTTTCTTCCCAAAAATCATATATATTACAAAAAAATCTGCGTCAGCTTTTATCCCGTTTGGACTCCGTTTGATATGGATATTCTGCGAAACAAAAAACATGCAACAAACAGGAACTGGCACTGGGCACTGGATCAATATGTTAGTCCCAAAAATAGTATAAAAAGTTGCCAAAAGTATATGAAAGTTGTAGAATATTGGCATGGAACAATCAAAAATTATAGATACGACGGAGACGTATCAGCATCCCCAAGCTTAATTCCTGCTCGTCCTCGAGTAGGTAAATGATAAAAAAGATAATTTTTGATGTGGAATGCTACCTAGCATAATCTTGATCACATATCTAATCATGGCATGAATATTAAGATACGAGTGATTCAAAGCAATAGTCTATCATTTGACATAAAAACAATAATACTTCAAGCCTACTAATAAAGCAATCATGTCTTTTCAAAATAACATGGCCAAAGGAAGTTATCCCTACAAAATCATATAGTCTGGCTATGCTCCATCTTCACCACACAAAATATTCACATCATGTACAACCTCGATGACAAGCCAAGCAATTGTTTCATACTTTTGACGTTCTCAAACCTTTTCAACTTTCACGCAATACATGAGCGTGAGCCATGGACATAGCACTATAGGTGGAATAGAATATGATGATGGAGAAGACAAAAAGGAGAAGATAGTCTCACATCAACTAGGCGTATCAACGGGCTATGGAGATGCCCATCAATAGATATCAATGTGAGTGAGTAGGGATTGCCATGCAACGGATGCACTAGAGCTATAAAGTGTATGAAAGCTCCAACTGAAACTAAGTGGGTGTGCATCCAACTTGCTTGCTCATGAAGACCTCGGGCATTTGAGGAAGCCCATCATCGGAATATACAAGCCAAGTTCTATAATGAAAATTCCCACTAGTATATGAAAGTGATAACTCAAGAGATTCTCTATATGAAGAACATGGTGCTACTTTGAAGCACAAGTGTGGAAAAAGGATAGTAGCACCGCCCCTTCTCTCTTTTTCTCTCATTTTATTTATTTATTTATTTTTATTTTTTTGGTGGCTTCTTTGACCTCTTTTTTTATTTGGGCTTCTTTGGCCTCTTTTATTTTTTTGTAAAGTCCGGAGTCTCATCCCGACTTATGGGGGAATCATAGTCTCCATCATCCTTTCCTCACTGGGGCAATGCTCTAATAATGATAATCATCACACTTTTATTTACTTACAACTCAATGTGTAGAACAAAGTATCACTCTATATGGATGCTTCCGGCGGTGTACCGGGATGTGCAATGATCTAGCGTAGCAAGGACATCAAAAAACGGACAAGCCATGAAAACATCATGCTAGCTATCTTACGATCATGCAAAGCAATATGACAATGAATGCTCAAGTCATGTATATGATGATGATGGAAGTTGCATGGCAATATATCTCGGAATGGCTATGGAAATGCCATGATAGGTAGGTATGGTGGCTGTTTTGAGGAAGGTTGTAACACCCTCGATGCGAATATATCTCCCACGTGTCGAGGCACGACTTAGAGGCATAATCGCATTGAAGGCATAAGTCGCAAGTGAGACAATCTTCACACAACCCATGTACATATAAATATAAAGGGGGAATAATAATAATAGTCGGCTTACACTCGCCACGTCACATCAAGGTACATAAATAGCATCCATCATACAAACACTCATGGCCCGACTACGGCGCCAAAATAGAAAAGACTCCCCAACATGCGACTAATCCCTGAATCGAACCCCGAGCAGGCACCACTACTGATCATCAGGAAAAGAAACATAGTATCGCTGAGAGTCCTCGTCGTACTCCCACTTCAGCTCGAGCGCGCCATCCGGAGGAGTATCATCGGTCCCTGCATCTGGTGTAATAGTAATCTGTGAGCCACAAGGACTCAGCAATCTCGCACCCTCGCGATCAAGACTATTTAAGCTTAATAGGAAAGGAAGGGTTAATGTGAGTGAAGCTGCAGCAAGCGACTAGCATATATGGTGGCTAACTTATTCGCAAAAGAGAGCGAGAAGAGAAGGCAAGGCACGAGCGGAAAACTAAATAGAGCGGACTACGCAAACATAACTCCAACGCCGTGTCCACTCCCCGGACTCCGCCGAGAAGAGGCCATCACGGCAACACACGCAGTTGATTCATTTTAATTAATTAAGTTCAAGTTATCTACAACCGGACATTAACAAATTCCCATCTGCCCATAACCGCGGGCACGGCTTTCGAAAGATCAATCCCTGCAGGGGGGTCCCAACTTAGCCCATAACAAGCTCTCACGGTCAACGAAGGAATAGACCTCCACCCAGGACCCACCGATCAGACTCGGTATCCCGGTACAACAAGATGATTCGACAGATCAAAACTAGTCTAGCAACACCGCCCGAATGCGCCGACAAATCCCGATAGGAGCTGCACATATCTCTTTCTCAGGGCACACTCAGATGAGCGCTCCATACAACTAAAACCAAACCTCGAGTTTCCCCGAGGGGGCGCTGCACAGGACTCTAGTTCGGACCAACACTCAGAGGAGCACTGGCCCGTGGGGGGGCTAAAATAAAGATGACCCTCGGGCTCCGGAAACCCCAGGGAAAAAGGGGTAGGTGGCAAATGGTAAAACCAATGTTGGGCATTGCTGGAAAAGCTTTAATCAAGGCGAACTATCAAGGGGTTCCCATTATAGCCCAACCGCATAAGGGACGCAACAATCCGGGAACATAACACCGATATGACGGAAACTAGGGCGGCAAGAGTGGAACAAAACACTAGGCGAGAGGCCGAGCCTTCCACCCTTTACCAAGTATATAGATGAGCAAAGATAACATAGCAATATAATGATATCCCAACAAGTAAATAAATGTTCCAACAGGGAACGGCTCCAATCTTCACCTGCAACTAACAACGCTATAAGAAGGGCTGAGCAAAGCGGTAACATAGCCAATCAATGGTTTGCTAAGACAAAGGTGGGTTAGAGGCTCAATCATGGCAATTGGGAGGCTGACAAGCAAGTGGTAGGCATCGTAGCATTGGCAAAGCAAAAGAGCGAGCAACTAGCATAGCAAAGATAGTAGTGATTTCAAGGGTGTGATCATCTTGCCTGCACAACTGTCAGAATTGACTGGATCCTCAAAAGCAAACTCAACGGGCTCCTCGTTAGCGAACTCGTCTTCCGGCTCTACCCAACAACACAAACAAGCAACAAGGATACAATCAACCACGTGCAAGGGCAACCAATAAGATGCAAAGATGACATGCTATGCGGGATGCGATGCGGGATGCAAGCATGCAATATGCTACAGGAAATGCATGAACCTGGCCTCAACTTGGAAATCCAAGTGTGCCACTGGATAGAGGGGAAGAAATCCCCTGAAAACGATATAAAGATCATGGCAATCGGAGCTACGGTTTAGAAATGGCAAGCGATTTACTAAACGAACCGATCTGCGATTTACAGCAACATGCCTCCTAAATGCAACATAATGAACATGCTACAGCCACCCAACATGAAAACAAATTACATGGCAGTGATGTACTCATCAAGCTTAACAAATCATCATGACTGAGGCATAGGCAAATTCATCCATTAAGGGCTTCAAACAAGCATGGCAAAACTGAATAAGCAAAACAGATTTCAGACTTAGCGAAATTAACGCTAGTCTAAAATTTCAGACCACCATGCTCTCTTCGGAGCAGCAAAACAACATGAAGGAAAACCTGAACATGGCAAGTAAGAGCATGGTATGGAGCTACTCAACAAGCTTAACAAAACACCCAAAATGACCTGGGGCCAAAAGGGTTCACAAAATACTCTACCGAGCACACGAACATTGATGAAACACAATCAGTTTTCAGACTTAGTGAAAACTGGGACATGCTGAAATAATAACTCACGGAGGCATATAAACGAGTTCGATGCTCTCACTACGGTGCAAGTCATGGCAAGGCAAGAATATATCCATTAAGAAGGCACAAAATTCTAGCTAAACATGGCAAGAACAATGGCATAGCATGCATGGATCACTAGCAACAACTCCGGCAAAATCGCAAAAGAGTTAACGATCTGCCCAAAACAGCAACTATCCAAAAGTTGAGCTCGATTGAGTCAACCTAGAGTGCTCCAACATAACAAGTAAAGACATGGATTGATTAAGCACAACAAGCATAACAAACCACTCTTACTGATCATCCTCAAAAGAGGCACGGATCACTAGGAAACAAGCCGGACATATAGCATCGTGAACTAAAACGGCTCAGACTTAGTGAAAATCACTAAGTCCCTGAAATCTGTAATCTCAGGTAGCCCTCTTCGCAAGCTTGCACAAGACAACACACACATCCTAAAAATATATGGAAGGCACCTCTGGAAAGAAGACAACATGCTTAACAATTCATCCCAAAGGGGCACAGGCATATCATGCACGGATTAAATATGGCAAAAATGACAAAAGTGCATGTTGGATTAACGGATCTGCAATTTAACTCAACATGCCTCCTTCCAACAGCATTTTGGGCACCAAGATGACATCAAATGCAAATGATGCAATGGAATGAAATGATGTACTCCTCGAGACGAAGAATTTGACATATCATACGCCCAAAACGGAGCTACGGATGAGGAGATATGACAGGTCAAAATAGCAAGAAAAAATTTAACGGGGAGAGCAAAAGTCAACCCCTAGGGTTTGATTTGGATCCGGATCTCAGATCCGGCCGGTTACTGTAGCTGGGCACTGTAGCGAGCGACCCGGCTCGCCGGAAATGGCGTCGACGGCGGCCGGCGTGGAGGAGGGAGGAGCGGCGGCCGGCGAGGCGCGGTGGTGGCCGGGGACGGCGAGGGCGCCGCGGGCGGTGGTCGGCGGTGCGGGGCGGGGCGGCGCCCGGCGAGGCGGCCGGTGACGGAGCTCGGGCGCGGTGGCGCCGCTGCTCCGGCGAGGTCGGTGGCGGCCGGCGGTGGCCGGATCCGGCGAAGGTGGCGGCGGGATCCCCTGGCGGCGGGGCGCGACGAGTGGCCCGGTCGGGCGGCGGGGCGGGCCGACCACGGGCCGGCCGGGCCGCGGGCGGCGGCGGCGACTTGCCACGTGGCAAGGCGGGACTGGCGGCGGAGAAATGTCCGGCGGCGGCGGACACGTCCGGCGCGCCGCGGAGGTTTTCTAGGGTTTCGAGAGGGGGAAGAGATCCGAATTTCGGGGGGGTCTATTTATAGAGGTAGAGGGAGCTAGGAGTGTCCAAATAAGGTGCGGTTTTCGCCCACACGATCGTGATCGAACGACCGAGACGATGGAGCTGAGTTTGGTGGGTTTTGGGCCAAAATGGAGGGGTGTTGGGCTGCACACACACGAGGCCTTTTCGGTCCCTCGGTTAACCATTGGAGTATCAAACGAAGTCCAAATGACCCGAAACTTGACAGGCGGTCTACCGGTAGTAAACCAAGGCCGCATGGCAAGTCTCGGCCCAATCCGGAAATGTTTAATCCCCACACACGAAAGAAAGCTAGAAATGGCCACCGGAGGAGAACGAAGCGCCGGAATGCAAAACGGACAACGGGGAAAATGCTCGAATGCATGAGATGAACATGTATGCGAATGCAATGCACGTGATGACATGATATGAGATGCACGAAAACGAAAACAACACACGGAGGCAAAGACCCGAACCCGAGAATTAAATATAACTTAATGCCGGAAACGGCAAGAGTCGGAGTACAATTGGGGAAGGTTACATGTGGGGCGTTACAACACACCACCACTACGAAAAGATCTCGTCCCGAGATCTAGGACTGAAAGAACTCCGGGTACTCAGAACGGAGGTGATCCTCGCGTTCCCAGGTAGCTTCACGGTCGGAATGGTGTGACCACTTTACTTTGAGAAACTTGATTGACTTGTTGCGAGTTTTGCGTTCAGTCTCTTCAAGGATTGCAACTGGGTGCTCACGGTAGGAGAGATCTTCTTGGAGCTCAATGTCCTCGAAGTTGACGGTGCGCTCAGGCGTCTTGAAGCACTTTCGGAGTTGCGAGACGTGGAACACATCATGAACATTGGCAAAGGTTGCAGGAAGCTCGAGTTGATAGGCGAGGTCGCCTCTCTTGCTGACGATCTTGAAAGGCCCGACGTATCTGGGGGCAAGCTTCCCTTTGATACCGAAGCGACGAGTCCCTTTCATAGGAGAGACGCGGAGGTAGACATGATCTCCGATCTCAAATGCCAAATCACGGTGCTTGCTGTCGTAGTAGCTCTTCTGACGAGACTGGGCTGCTTTGAGGTTATCACGAATGACCTTGCACATTTCTTCTGCCTCTGTGATCAGGTCATTACCCAGCAGCTGACGTTCACCGGTTTCAGACCAGTTGAGAGGTGTACGGCACTTCCTACCATACAAAATTTCAAACGGGGCCTTGCCGGAGCTTGCTTGGAAACTGTTGTTGTACGAGAATTCAGCATAAGGAAGGCAATCCTCCCACTTCATGCCGAAGGAGATAACACAAGCTCTGAGCATATCTTCAAGAATCTGGTTGACACGCTCGACTTGACCGCTTGATTGAGGATGGAAAGCAGTGCTGAAGCGAATGCTGGTGCCCATGGCCTTCTGAAAAGAATCCCAGAACTTGGAGGTAAAGATGCTGGCACGGTTTGAAGATATCACTTGAGGAATACCGTGCAGAGAGACAATGCGGGAGGTGTAGAGCTCCGCCAATTGAGCTGCAGTGATTGACTCTTTGATAGGCAAGAAATGAGCCACTTTGGTCAGCTTGTCGATGACAACGAATATAGCATCATTGCCACGCTTGGACTTAGGAAACCCAGTCACGAAGTCCATTTCAATGTGGTCAAACTTCCATTCTGGAATGGCGAGAGGTTGGAGGAGACCTGCTGGCCTTTGGTGTTCTGCTTTCACTCTTCTGCAGACATCACATTCATTCATGAATTGAGCGATCTCGCGCTTCATTCGAGTCCACCAATAAGTTTGCTTCAGATCTTGATACATCTTCGTGCTCCCAGGGTGGATGGAGAGGAGAGAGTTGTGAGCCTCATTCATGATCACTTTACGAAGTTCACCTTTGGGCACAACAATTCGATCCTCGAAGAAGAGAGTGTCCTTGTCATCAAGTCGGTAGCACTTGCACTTGGACTGACTCTTTGCAATACCAATCTTCACCTTTTTCACCATAGCATCAAGAAGCTGGGCTTGGCGAATCTGGTCTTCCAAGGTAGGAGAAACTTGAAGGTTGGCAAGGAAACCTTGAGGAACAACTTGCAGATTAAGCTTGCGGAAAGCTTCACAAAGCTCGGGTTGATAAGGCTTGAGAATCAGACTGTTGCAATATGCTTTTCTGCTCAAAGCGTCAGCAATCACATTAGCCTTGGCTGGAGTATACTCGATACTCGGATTGTGCTCTTGAATCATTTCGACCCATCGAGTCTGCCTGAGGTTGAGATTAGGCTGAGTGAAGATGTACTTGAGACTTTTGTGATCAGTGAAAATGTCCACTTTCCTTCCCAAGAGAAGATGTCTCCAAGTCAACAATGCGTGCACAACTGCCGCCAACTCAAGATCATGAGTGGGGTAGTTCTTCTCATTAGGCTTCAACTGGCGAGAGGTATAAGCAACAACTTTATTCTCTTGCATCAGTACAGCACCGAGACCTTGGAGAGAGGCATCACAAAAGACCTCGTACGGCTTGGTTTCATCAGGCGGAGTTAGAACTGGAGCAGTGATCAATTTCTCTTTCAAAGCGTTGAAAGCAACATCACACTCCAGAGACCAAACGTACTTGACGTGCTTCTGAAGAAGATTTGAGAGAGGCTTCGCGATCTTGGAGAAGTTTTCAACGAATCTTCGGCAATAACTTGCAAGACCGAGGAAGCTACGGAGTTGCTTCACATTCTAAGGAGGTTCCCACTTAACAATTGCAGACACCTTTTCAGGATCCACGGAAATGCCCTTGGCAGAGATAATATGACCAAGATAAAGAACCTCATCGAGCCAAAACTCACACTTGTAGAACTTGGCATAGAATTGATGTTCCCTTAGCTTGTCAAGAACCAAACGCAAGTGTTTGGCATGATCTTCCTTGTTCTTCGAGAAAACCAGGATATCATCGAGATAGACCAAAACAAAGTCGTTGGTGTAGGGGTTGAAGATGAAGTTCATCATGTGAGAGAATGGCGGAGGAGCATTAGCGAGGCCAAAAGACATAACAGTGTATTCATAAGACCCATAGCTTGTTCTGAACGCCGTCTTTGGAATATCTTGTTCACGAATGCGAATTTGATGATAACCCATACGGAGATCAAGCTTGGAGAATACTTGGGCACCCTTGAGTTGTTCGAATAGCTCATTAATGTTGGGAAGTGGATATTTGTTCTTGATGGTCTTCTTGTTCAATGGACGATAATCAACACAAAGTCGGTCCGTTCCATCCTTCTTCTTCACAAAAAGAACACCACAACCCCACGGAGAAGTACTAGGCCGAATGAGACCCATTCTTTCTTGCACATCGAGCTGTTTCTTCAACTCCTTCAACTCTTCGGGGCCGAGCTTGTAAGGCCGTTTGCACACCGATTCCGTACCGGGCTCAAGTTCAATAACGAATTCAATGGGCCGGTTTGGAGGCATGCCTGGGAGTTCTTCAGGGAAGACATCTTGATACTCTCCCACGATCTTAGGAGCCCCATTGCTTGATCGTTTGTAGCAGCCGAGTTGTGTCTAGAAAAATGTTTTGAGTCCTTAGGAATTATATATCGGAGAGCTTAGGAATTCTTTTTACTTCCCAGTCTCCTCATCGCTCTGGTAAGGCATCCTGACATAGAGTTTTGACTCTTCTCTTCTCGAATTTCACTAAATTTTTTTTAGGATCACGCGAGTATCTTAGTTTTGTTCCGATGGCTTATGATGAGAATACTGTCTTGGTGCCTCCTGTCAGGGGTTTAGTGGAAGTGTCCCGGGGAGTTGAGCTCTGAGGTGTTGTCATCATAATTCTATCGTTGCAATTCTGGCATACTTGAGATATGTGCGTGACATCGAAAATCTCCTTTATGCAGTTCGTTGGTGAGATAACCTCGACGCCACCCAGTACTGGGGCGGGAGTTCGGGAGTATCGCCATAACTTGTATAACTGATGCTTTTCGAAGGTTGAGATAGATGGTTTCCGAAGGTTTCTTGGTTATGTGTTGAGGGATGGATGCAGCTGGATGTAGGATTTGTTAGCTTGGGTGAGATATTATGCTTCCCCTGTATCCTCAACACCTGATTGCATAACCGGAAAGTTTCGGGAATTTCATAGGTGGGAATTCAAGTAGCCTTAGGATATCTTTCCAACAGATGTGTGATATGAAATTGGGGTTCGACGTCTAGTGGTTCGCCTATTCACGGTCGATTTTACAGTGGTCTCGTTGTGTCTTAAAGAGTCCTTGGCTATGCTGACTCGGGGACGCTTCGTATGTCATGTGCACTACCTTGTACATGATGGTGCTGTACGGTCGAGCCCGTGTAGGTCCTACCACGAACACTTCGGACGAAATTTCTATCATGTGTTTGTTCCGGCTTATTCCGCAAGCCAACCCTTGGTTTTATTTCGAGTTGTGGTATTCGTTCTTCTTCGACGTCATATGTTGATTCCATCCCTCGTTGATGTACCTCTTCTACCTGATTCTGCGTGGCTTCGCAATTTAGGAATATGTGACCACTTCAAGAGAAGTGCATTCGTTCATTTTGTTCGGATGTGAAGACTTATGTTGCAATTTTCATTCCGTTGGATTCACCTTCTATATTTCTCTATTTGTGTGCTAATGGTGGTCAACCTCTTCAGGATGGCTCCCGCTAAGAGCACCAGTCAGAACCAGAATCAAGATCCTCCGCCACCTCCGCCTCCTCCGGAAGCATGGCAGGCTGTGATGGCTGCTACTAATGCAAATACTCAGCTGATCATGCAAATCATCCAAGAGCGGAATCAAAGCAGTCAAGCGAATCAAGGTAGCAACCAGAACCAGTTTGCAACTCTGAATCAGTTCCTCGCAAATGGTCCAAAGACGTTCAGTAACTGCGTTGAGGCTACCGATGCTGATGATTGGTTAGTCGATCTGGGCAAGCATTTTGAATGTAGCAACGTCAGACCTGAAGATTTCGTCAAGTTCGCGTCTTTCCAGCTCAAGCATCAGGCCGCAGAGTGGTTTCAACAGTACCGGGATTCCAGAGGTGGACGTTTGATCACTTGGGATGATTTCCGTCGTGATTTTCGAGCTCATCACATTCCTCAAAGTGTGACTGAAAGCAAACGTGAAGAATTCCGCAATCTGAAGCAAGGCTCTTTGTCTGTCTATGACTACAACAAGTTGTTCCAGAAGCTCGCCCGTTTTGCCAAGCAGGATGTTCCTGATGAGAAGAGCATGATCTATCAGTTCAGGGGTGGTCTTCGTGAAGAAATTCAGCTCGCTCTTGTCCTCTTCGAGCCGCTGAGATACGATGAGTTCTACAACATGGCACTGAAGCAAGAGGCTTCTCAGCTCAGGTGTGATGCTTCCAGGAAGCGAGTCAGAGACACTTCGTCTTCGTCCTCTACTCAAGTGGCCAAGCAGCAGAAGTATTGGCTTCCTCCTCCTCCGTTCCGTCAGCCGTATCAGCAGAAGAGCAAAGGTGGCAGTGGTTCGTCCCACCCACCCAACCCAGGCTTCCAGAACAAGACTTCGTCTCAAGCTCCAAGATCGAGTGCTCCGTATCACCGTCCGCTCTCAGAGGTCATGTGCAACAAGTGCCAACAGAAGGGTCACTACGCCAACAAGTGTTTCAACCAGAGGCGTCTTCCTCCTCCTCCTGTCAGATCGGTAAGTACAGCTGTGGTCAAGCATAATCCCAAGCACGCCAAGGTCAATATGGTGAATGCAGCTCAAGCAGAGGATTCGTCAGATGTGATCATGGGTAACCTTCCTGTTAATGATATTCCTGCAAAAGTTCTTTTTGATACAGGTGCATCGCATTGCTTCATTTCCAATCCTTTTGCATCAAAGTATGAGTGTGATTATCAGTATCTGCAAAGTGCCTTGCAAATTGTGTCACCGGGCAAGCAGATGACAGCTAACACCTGCGTTCCAGAGGTTACTATCACTTTGGGCGACTACAAGTTCCTTTCTTCTCCAATTGTTCTCGGCGATTCTGATATCGACCTCATTCTTGGGATGGACTGGCTCTCTAAACACAAGGCTCACCTCGATTGTGCAGCCAGGCAGATTCAACTGACTCATTCTTCTGAAGATGTCATTGTTTTTGCTGCTCGGGATAATACCATCCGGTTATTCTCTCTCAATGAAAAGGGTGAATTGGATGCTATTTCGCAGATTCCGGTTGTTTGTGAGTATCAAGATGTCTTCCCTGAAGAACTCCCAGGCATGCCTCCAAACCGGCCCGTTGAATTCGTTATTGAACTTGAGCCCGGTACGGAACCGGTGTGCAAACGGCCTTACAAGCTCGGCCCCGAAGAGTTGAAGGAGTTGAAGAAACAGCTCGATGTGCAAGAAAGAATGGGTCTCATTCGGCCTAGTACTTCTCCGTGGGGTTGTGGTGTTCTTTTTGTGAAGAAGAAGGATGGAACGGACCGACTTTGTGTTGATTATCGTCCATTGAACAAGAAGACCATCAAGAACAAATATCCACTTCCCAACATTAATGAGCTATTCGAACAACTCAAGGGTGCCCAAGTATTCTCCAAGCTTGATCTCCGTATGGGTTATCATCAAATTCGCATTCGTGAACAAGATATTCCAAAGACGGCGTTCAGAACAAGCTATGGGTCTTATGAATACACTGTTATGTCTTTTGGCCTCGCTAATGCTCCTCCGACGTTCTCTCGCATGATGAACTTCATCTTCAACCCCTACACCAACGACTTTGTTTTGGTCTATCTCGATGATATCCTGGTTTTCTCGAAGAACAAGGAAGATCATGCCAAACACTTGCGTTTGGTTCTTGACAAGCTAAGGGAACATCAATTCTATGCCAAGTTCTCCAAGTGTGAGTTTTGGCTCGATGAGGTTCTTTATCTTGGTCATATTATCTCTGCCAAGGGCATTTCCGTGGATCCTGAAAAGGTGTCTGCAATTGTTAAGTGGGAACCTCCTCAGAATGTGAAGCAACTCCGTAGCTTCCTCGGTCTTGCAAGTTATTGCCGAAGATTCGTTGAAAACTTCTCCAAGATCGCGAAGCCTCTCTCAAATCTTCTTCAGAAGCACGTCAAGTACGTTTGGTCTCCGGAGTGTGATGTTGCTTTCAACGCTTTGAAAGAGAAATTGATCACTGCTCCAGTTCTAACTCCGCCTGATGAAACCAAGCCATACGAGGTCTTTTGTGATGCCTCTCTCCAAGGTCTCGGTGCTGTACTGATGCAAGAGAAGAAAGTTGTTGCTTATACCTGTCGCCAGTTGAAGCCTAATGAGAAGAACTACCCCACTCATGATCTTGAGTTGGCGGCAGTTGTGCACGCATTGTTGACTTGGAGACATCTTCTCTTGGGAAGGAAAGTGGACATTTTCACTGATCACAAAAGTCTCAAGTACATCTTCACTCAGCCTAATCTCAACCTCAGGCAGACTCGATGGGTCGAAATGATTCAAGAGTACAATCCGAGTATCGAGTATACTCTAGGCAAGGCTAATGTGATTGCTGACGCTTTGAGCAGAAAAGCATATTGCAACAGTCTGATTCTCAAGCCTTATCAACCCGAGCTTTGTGAAGCCTTCCGCAAACTTAATCTACAAGTTGTTCCTCAAGGTTTCCTTGCCAACCTTCAAGTTTCTCCTACCTTGGAAGACCAGATTCGCCAAGCCCAGCTTCTTGATGCTATGGTGAAAAAGGTGAAGATTGGTATTGCAAAGAGTCAGTCCAAGTACAAGTGCTACCGACTTGATGACAAGGACACTCTCTTCTTCGAGGATCGAATTGTGGTGCCCAAAGGTGAACTTCGTAAAGTGATCATGAATGAGGCTCACAACTCTCTCCTCTCCATCCACCCTGGGAGCACGAAGATGTATCAAGACCTGAAGCAAACTTATTGGTGGACTCGAATGAAGCGCGAGATCGCTCAATTCGTGAATGAATGTGATGTCTGCAGAAGAGTGAAAGCAGAACACCAAAGGCCAGCAGGTCTCCTCCAACCTCTCGCCATTCCAGAATGGAAGTTTGACCACATTGAAATGGACTTCGTGACTGGGTTTCCTAAGTCCAAGCGTGGCAATGATGCTATATTCGTTGTCATCGACAAGCTGACCAAAGTGGCTCATTTCTTGCCTATCAAAGAGTCAATCACTGCAGCTCAATTGGCGGAGCTCTACACCTCCCGCATTGTCTCTCTGCACGGTATTCCTCAAGTGATATCTTCAGACCGTGGCAACATCTTTACCTCCAAGTTCTGGGATTCTTTTCAGAAGGCCATGGGCACCAGCATTCGCTTCAGCACTGCTTTCCATCCTCAATCAAGCGGTCAAGTCGAGCGTGTCAACCAGATTCTTGAAGATATGCTCAGAGCTTGTGTTATCTCCTTCGGCATGAAGTGGGAGGATTGCCTTCCTTATGCTGAATTCTCGTACAACAACAGTTTCCAAGCAAGCTCCGGCAAGGCCCCGTTTGAAATTTTGTATGGTAGGAAGTGCCGTACACCTCTCAACTGGTCTGAAACCGGTGAACGTCAGCTGCTGGGTAATGACCTGATCACAGAGGCAGAAGAAATGTGCAAGGTCATTCGTGATAACCTCAAAGCAGCCCAGTCTCGTCAGAAGAGCTACTACGACAGCAAGCACCGTGATTTGGCATTTGAGATCGGAGATCATGTCTACCTCCGCGTCTCTCCTATGAAAGGGACTCGTCGCTTCGGTATCAAAGGGAAGCTTGCCCCCAGATACGTCGGGCCTTTCAAGATCGTCAGCAAGAGAGGCGACCTCGCCTATCAACTCGAGCTTCCTGCAACCTTTGCCAATGTTCATGATGTGTTCCACGTCTCGCAACTCCGAAAGTGCTTCAAGACGCCTGAGCGCACCGTCAACTTCGAGGACATTGAGCTCCAAGAAGATCTCTCCTACCGTGAGCACCCAGTTGCAATCCTTGAAGAGACTGAACGCAAAACTCGCAACAAGTCAATCAAGTTTCTCAAAGTAAAGTGGTCACACCATTCCGACCGTGAAGCTACCTGGGAACGCGAGGATCACCTCCGTTCTGAGTACCCGGAGAGCATCATGCATTTAATAACTGTTGAACCGTGCATCGGATCTAAACAAACTTAATATGAAACTTGCTTAAAATTGTGTCTAGTTTCATAATATCCAACTTTCACCCATGTTCAAAATGTCTAAAATGATGTTTGTTTAAATTTGCCCCTATGCCATGGTAAAATGATTTAATTCATAACTAAATAACCGTTACTCCGAATTTAATAATCTTTATATGTAAATGGGGTAGAATTTTGCCTAGTTTATCATGGTGACATTGTTTTGCATGCCTAACAACTCTAAAATATGTTTTAGGACAGAACAGGACCTAACCTAAATTATGCACATGGGGATTTTCCGGACTTGTTGTGTTGTTGTTCGGGCCTCATTTAAACATGCCTAGATTAGGTAGTTTCATCATGTTTCACCTCTTGCCATGTTAATCAACATTTAATATTGTTGGGTACATAAACGAGATCAAACTAAATAAGTCATGTGGTGCTCCGTTAATATGCAACTCGTTGCTTTTTGAGCTCCACTTAATTTGTAGGATTGTTTGTGCATTTTGCCATGCCATGCCTCTTTAAACCGGACATCCATCATACTCGATTGTGCCTCATGCCATGTTGATGTGTTGGTTGTTTACCATGTTGTGTGCTTCTTTTCCGGTGATTACTTCTTCGGGTTGGTTCCGGTAACGTCGTGTTGTGAGGATCCGTTCATCTACGTCCGTTTGTCTTCTTCATGGACTCGTTCTTCTTCCTTACGGGATTTCAGGCAAGATGATCATACCCTCGAAATCACTACTATCTTTGCTATGCTAGTTTGCTCGCTCTTTGCTATGCCAATGCTACGATGCCTACCACTTGCTTGTCAGCCTCCCAAATTGCCATGCTCAGCCTCTAACCCACCAATGTCCTAGCAAACCGTTGATTGGCTATGTTACCGCTTTGCTCAGCCCCTCTGATAGCGTTGTTAGTTGCAGGTGAAGATTGAAGTTTTGTTCCTTGTTGGAACATGTAGGCCGTTCCTTGTTGGAACATTTATTTACTTGTTGGGATATCACTATATATCATATTTAATTAATGCATCTATATATTTGGTAAAGGGTGGAAGGCTCGGCCTTATGCCTGGTGTTTTGTTCCACTCTTGCCGCCCTAGTTTCCGTCATATCGGTGTTATGTTCCCCGATTTTGCGTCCCTTACGCGGTTGGGCTATAATGGGAACCCCTTGACAGTTCGCCTTAAGTAAAGCTTCTGCAGCAATGCCCAACATTGGTTTTACCATTTGCCACCTAGCCTTTTCTTTCCCTTGGGTTCTGCAGACTCAAGGGTCATCGTTATTTTACCCCCCCCGGGCCAGTGCTCCTCTGAGTGTTGGTCCAAACTAGAGTCTTGTGCAGCGCCCCCTCGGGGAAACTCAAGGTTTGGTTTTAGTTGTATGGAGCGCTCATCTGAGTGTGCCCTGAGAAAGAGATATGTGCAGCTCCTATCGGGATTTGTCGGCACATTCGGGCGGTGTTGTTGGTTTAGTTTTACCCTGTCGAAATGTCTTGTTGTAGTGGGACACCGAGTCTGATCGGAATGTCTCGGGTGGAGGTCTATTCCTTCGTTGACCGTGAGAGCTTGTTATGGGCTAAGTTGGGACACCCCTGCAGGGATTTGAACTTTCGAAAGCCGTGCCCGCGGTTATGGGCAGATGGGGATTTGTTAACGTCCGGTTGTAGAAAACCTGAAGTTGACCTTATATAAAATGAATCAACCGCGTGTGTAACCGTGATGGTCTCTTTCCGGCGGAGTCCGGGAAGTGAACACGGTTGTTGGAGTTATGCTTGACGTAGGTAGTCCAGGATCACTTCTTGATCATACTTTTATCGACCATGCTTTGCTTTCTCTTCTCGCTCTCATTTGCGTATGTTAGCCACCATATATGCTAGTCGCTTGCTGCAGCTCCACCTCATACCTTTACCTTACCCATAAGCTTAAATAGTCTTGATCGCGAGGGTGCGAGATTGCTGAGTCCCTGTGGCTCACAGATACTCCCAAAACCAGCTTGCAGGTGCCGATGAGTCCGTGCAGATGACGCAACCAAGCTCAGGAGGAGCTCGATGAAGATCTTATTCTTTATGTTGTTTCGTTCTAGTCGATCAGTAGTGGAGCCCAGTTGGGGTCGATCGGGGACCTTTGTCGCATTTGGAGTTCTTCTTTTATTTTGGCTCCGTAGTCGGGCCCTGAGTGTATTTGGTTGATGTAATGCTTTATTCATGTAATTGTGTGAAGTGGCGATTGTAAGCCAACTATGTATCTTTTTCCCCTATTGTATTACATGGGTTGTGTGAAGATTACCTCACTTGCGACATATGCCTTCAATGCGATTATGCCTCTAAGTCGTACCTCGACACGTGGGAGATATCATTTTCGTGCATCTCATATCATGTCATCACGTGCATTGCATTCGCATACATGTTCATCTCATGCATTCGAGCATTTTCCCCGTTGTCCGTTTTGCATTCCGGCGCTTCGTTCTCCTCCGGTGGCCATTTCTAGCTTTCTTTCGTGTGTGGGGATTAAACATTTCCGGATTGGGCCGAGACTTGCCATGCGGCCTTGGTTTACTACCGGTAGACCGTCTGTCAAGTTTCGGGTCATTTGGACTTCGTTTGATACTCCAACGGTTAACCGAGGGACCGAAAAGGCCTCGTGTGTGTGCAGCCCAACACCCCTCCATTTTGGCCCAAAACCCACCAAACTCAGCTCCATCGTCTCGGTCGTTCGATCACGATCGTGTGGGCGAAAACCGCACCTCATTTGGACACTCCTAGCTCCCTCTACCTCTATAAATAGACCCCCCCGAAATTCGGATCTCTTCCCCCTCTCGAAACCCTAGAAAACCTCCGCGGCGCGCCGGACGTGTCCGCCGCCGCCGGACATTTCTCCGCCGCCAGTCCCGCCTTGCCACGTGGCAAGTCGCCGCCGCCACCGCCCGCGGCCCGGCCGGCCCGTGGTCGGCCCGCCCCGCCGCCCGACCGGGCCACTCGCCGCGCCCCGCCGCCAGGGGATCCCGCCGCCACCTTCGCCGGATCCGGCCACCGCCGGCCGCCACCGACCTCGCCGGAGCAGCGCGCGCCACTGCGCCCGAGCTCCGTCACCGGTCGCCTCGCCGGGCGCCGCGCCGCCCCGCACCGCCGACCACCGCCCGCGGCGCCCTCGCCGTCCCCGGCCACCACCGCGCCTCGCCGGCCGCCGCTCCTCCCTCCTCCACGCCGGCCGCCGTCGACGCCATTTCTGGCGAGCCGGGTCGCCCGCTACAGTGCCCAGCTTGCGAAGAGGGCTACCTGAGATTACAGATTTCAGGGACTTAGTGATTTTCACTAAGTCTGAGCCGTTTTAGTTCACGATGCTATATGTCCGGCTTGTTTCCTAGTGATCCGTGCCTCTTTTGAGGATGATCAGTAAGAGTGATTTGTTATGCTTGTTGTGCTTAATCCATCCATGTCTTTACTTGTTATGTTGGAGCACTCTAGGTTGACTCAATCGAGCTCAACTTTTGGATAGTTGCTGTTTTGGGCAGATCGTTAACTCTTTTGCGATTTTGCCGGAGTTGTTGCTAGTGATCCATGCATGCTATGCCATTGTTCTTGCCATGTTTAGCTAGAATTTTGTGCCTTCTTAATGGATATATTTTTGCCTTGCCATGACTTGCACCGTAGTGAGAGCATCGAGCTCGTTTATATGCCTCCGTGAGTTATTATTTCAGCATGTCCCAGTTTTCACAAAGTCTGAAAACTGATTGTGTTTCATCAATGTTCGTGTGCTCGGTAGAGTATTTTGTGAACCCTTTTGGCCCCAGGTCATTTTGGGTGTTTTGTTAAGCTTGTTGAGTAGCTCCATGCCATGCTCTTACTTGCCATGTTCAGGTTTTCCTTCATGTTGTTTTGCTGCTCCGAAGAGAGCATGGTGGTCTGAAATTTCAGACTAGCGTTAATTTCGCTGTGTCTGAAATCTGTTTTGCTTATTCAGTTTTGCCATGCTTGTTTGAAGCCCTTAATGGATGAATTTGCCTATGCCTCAGTCATGATGATTTGTTAAGCTTGATGAATACATCACTGCCATGTAATTTGTTTTCATGTTGGGTGGCTGTAGCATGTTCATTATGTTGCATTTAGGAGGCCTGTTGCTGTAAATCGCAGATCGGTTCGTTTAGTAAATCGCTTGCCATTTCTAAACCGTAGCTCCGATTGCCATGATCTTTATATCGTTTTCAGGAGATTTCTTCCCCTCTATCCAGTGGCACACTTGGATTTCCAAGTTGAGGCCAGGTTCATGCATTTCCTGTAACATATTGCATGCTTGCATCCCGCATCGCATCCCGCATAGCATGTCATCTTTGCATCTTATTGGTTGCCCTTGCACGTGGTTGATTGTATCCTTGTTGCTTGTTTGTGTGGTTGGGTAGAGCCAGGAGACGAGTTCACTAACGAGGAGCCCGTTGAGTTTGCTTTTGAGGATCCAGTCAATTCTGACAGCTGTGCAGGCAAGATGATCACACCCTTGAAATCACTACTATCTTTGCTATGCTAGTTGCTCGCTCTTTTGCTTTGCCAATGCTACGATGCCTACCACTTGCTTGTCAGCCTCCCAATTGCCATGATTGAGCCTCTAACCCACCTTTGTCCTAGCAAACTATTGATTGGCTATGTTACCGCTTTGCTCAGCCCTTCTTATAGCGTTGTTAGTTGCAGGTGAAGATTGGAGCCGTTCCCTGTTGGAACATTTATTTACTTGTTGGGATATCATTATATTGCTATGTTATCTTTGCTCATCTATCTACTTGGTAAAGGGTGGAAGGCTCGGCCTCTCGCCTAGTGTTTTGTTCCACTCTTGCCGCCCTAGTTTCCGTCATATCGGTGTTATGTTCCCGGATTGTTGCGTCCCTTACGCGGTTGGGCTATAATGGGAACCCCTTGATAGTTCGCCTTGATTAAAGCTTTTCCAGCAATGCCCAACATTGGTTTTACCATTTGCCACCTACCCCTTTTTCCCTGGGGTTTCCGGAGCCCGAGGGTCATCTTTATTTTAGCCCCCCCACGGGCCAGTGCTCCTCTGAGTGTTGGTCCGAACTAGAGTCCTGTGCAGCGCCCCCTCGGGGAAACTCGAGGTTTGGTTTTAGTTGTATGGATCGCTCATCTGAGTGTGCCCTGAGAAAGAGATATGTGCAGCTCCTATCGGGATTTGTCGGCGCATTCGGGCGGTGTTGCTGGACTAGTTTTGACCTGTCGAATCATCTTGTTGTACCGGGATACCGAGTCTGATCGGTGGGTCCTGGGTGGAGGTCTATTCCTTCGTTGACCGTGAGAGCTTGTTATGGGCTAAGTTGGGACCCCCCTGCAGGGATTGATCTTTCGAAAGCCGTGCCCGCGGTTATGGGCAGATGGGAATTTGTTAATGTCCGGTTGTAGATAACTTGAACTTAATTAATTAAAATGAATCAACTGCGTGTGTTGCCGTGATGGCCTCTTCTTGGCGGAGTCCGGGGAGTGGACACGGTGTTGGAGTTATGTTTGCGTAGTCCGCTCTATTTAGTTTTCCGCTCGTGCCTTGCCTTCTCTTCTCGCTCTCTTTTGCGAATAAGTTAGCCACCATATATGCTAGTCGCTTGCTGCAGCTCCACTCACATTAACCCTTCCTTTCCTATTAAGCTTAAATAGTCTTGATCGCGAGGGTGCGAGATTGCTGAGTCCTTGTGGCTCACAGATTACTATTACACCAGATGCAGGGACCGATGATACTCCTCCGGATGGCGCGCTCGAGCTGAAGTGGGAGTACGACGAGGACTCTCAGCGATACTATGTTTCTTTTCCTGATGATCAGTAGTGGTGCCTGCTCGGGGTTCGATTCAGGGATTAGTCGCATGTTGGGGAGTCGTTTCTATTTTGGCGCCCTAGTCGGGCCATGAGTGTTTGTATGATGGATGCTATTTATGGACCTTGATGTGACGTGGCGAGTGTAAGCCGACTATTATTATTATTCCCCCTTTATATTTATATGTACATGGGTTGTGTGAAGATTGCCTCACTTGCGACTTATGCCTTCAATGCGATTATGCCTCTAAGTCGTGCCTCGACACGTGGGAGATATAGTCGCATCGAGGGTGTTACAAGTTGGTAATCAGATCCTTCCCCGACCTTAGGAGCCCCATTGCTTGATCGTTTTTAGCAGCCGAGTTGTGTCTAGAAAAATGTTTTGAGTCCTTAGGAATTATATATCGGAGAGCTTAGGAATTCTTTTTACTTCCCAGTCTCCTCATTGCTCTGGTAAGGCATCCTGACGTAGAGTTTTGACTCTTCTCTTCTCGAATTTCACTAAAAAAAATTTAGGATCACGCGAGTATCTTAGTTTTGTTCCGATGGCTTATGATGAGAATACTGTCTTGGTGCCTCCTGTCAGGGGTTTAGTGGAAGTGTCCCGGGGAGTTGAGCTCTGAGGTGTTGTCATCATAATTCTATCGTTGCAATTCTGGCATACTTGAGATATGTGCGCGACATCGAAAATCTCCTTTATGCAGTTCGTTGGTGAGATAACCTCGACGCCACCCAGTACTGGGGCGGGAGTTCGGGAGTATCGCCATAACTTGTATAACGGATGCTTTTCGAAGGTTGAGATAGATGGTTTCCGAAGGTTTCTTGGTTATGTGTTGAGGGATGGATGCAGCTGGATGTAGGATTTGTTAGCTTGGGTGAGATATTATGCTTCCCCTGTATCCTCAACACCTGATTGCATAACCGGAAAGTTTCAGGAATTTCATAGGTGGGAATTCAAGTAGCCTTAGGATATCTTTCTAACAGATGTGTGATATGAAATTGGGGTTCGACGTCTAGTGGTTCGCCTATTCACGGTCAATTTTACAGTGGCCTCGTTGTGTCTTAAAGAGTCCTTGGCTATGCTGACTCGGGGACGCTTCGTATGTCATGTGCACTGCCTTGTACATGATGGTGCTGTACGGTCGAGCCCGTGTAGGTCCTACCACGAACACTTCGGACGAAATTTCTATCATGTGTTTGTTCCGGCTTATTCCGCAAGCCAACCCTTGGTTTTATTTCGAGTTGTGGTATTCGTTCTTCTTCGACGTCATATGTTGATTCCATCCCTCGTTGATGTACCTCTTCTACATGATTCTTCGTGGCTTCGCAATTTAGGAATATGTGACCACTTCAAGAGAAGTGCATTCGTTCATTTTGTTCGGATGTGAAGACTTTTGTTGCAATTTTCATTCCGTTGGATTCACCTTCAATATTTCTATATTGTGTGCTAATGGTGGTCAACCTCTTCAGGATGGCTCCCGCTAAGAGCACCAGTCAGAACCAGAATCAAGATCCTCCGCCACCTCCGCCTCCTCCGGAAGCATGGCAGGCTGTGATGGCTGCTACTAATGCAAATACTCAGCTGATCATGCAAATCATCCAAGAGCGGAATCAAAGCAGTCAAGCGAATCAAGGCAGCAACCAGAACCAGTTTGCAACTCTGAATCAGTTCCTCGCAAATGGTCCAAAGACGTTCAGTAACTGCGTTGAGGCTACCGATGCTGATGATTGGTTAGTCGATCTGGGCAAGCATTTTGAATGTAGCAACGTCAGACCTGAAGATTTCGCCAAGTTCGCGTCTTTCCAGCTCAAGGATCAGGCCGCAGAGTGGTTTCAGTAGTACCGGGATTCCAGAGGTGGATGTTTGATCACTTGGGATGATTTCCATCGTGATTTTCGAGCTCATCACATTCCTCAAAGTGTGACTGAAAGCAAACGTGAAGAATTCCGCAATCTGAAGCAAGGCTCTTTGTCTGTCTATGACTACAACAAGTTGTTCCAGAAGCTCGCCCGTTTTGCCAAGCAGGATGTTCCTGATGAGAAGAGCATGATCTATCAGTTCAGGGGTGGTCTTCGTGAAGAAATTCAGCTCGCTCTTGTCCTCTTTGAGCCGCTGAGATACGATGAGTTCTACAACATGGCACTAAAGCAAGAGGCTGCTCAGCTCAGGTGTGATGCTTCCAGGAAGCGAGTCAGAGACACTTCGTCTTCGTCCTCTACTCAAGTGGCCAAGCAGCAGAAGTATTGGCTTCCTCCTCCTCCGTTCCGTCAGCCGTATCAGCAGAAGAGCAAAGGTGGCAGTGGTTCGTCCCACCCACCCAACCCAGGCTTCCAGAACAAGACTTCGTCTCAAGCTCCAAGATCGAGTGCTCCGTATCACCGTCCGCTCTCAGAGGTCACGTGCAACAAGTGCCAACAGAAGGGTCACTACGCCAACAAGTGTTTCAACCAGAGGCGTCTTCCTCCTCCTCCTCCTGTCAGATCGGCAAGTACAGCTGTGGTCAAGCATAATCCCAAGCACGCCAAGGTCAATATGGTGAATGCAGCTCAAGCAGAGGATTCGTCAGATGTGATCATGGGTAACCTTCCTGTTAATGATATTCCTGCAAAAGTTCTTTTTGATACAGGTGCATCGCATTGCTTCATTTCCAAGCCTTTTGCATCAAAGTATGAGTGTGATTATCAGTATCTGCAAAGTGCCTTGCAAATTGTGTCACCGGGCAAGCAGATGACAGCTAACACCTGCGTTCCAGAGGTTACTATCACTTTGGGCGACTACAAGTTCCTTTCTTCTCCAATTGTTCTCGGCGATTCTGATATCGACCTCATTCTTGGGATGGACTGGCTCTCTAAACACAAGGCTCACCTCGATTGTGCAGCCAGGCAGATTCAACTGACTCATTCTTCTGAAGATGTCATTGTTTTTGCTGCTCGGGATAATACCATCCGGTTATTCTCTCTCAATGAAAAGGGTGAATTGGATGCTATTTCGCAGATTCCGGTTGTTTGTGAGTATCAAGATGTCTTCCCTGAAGAACTCCCAGGCATGCCTCCAAACCGGCCCGTTGAATTCGTTATTGAACTTGAGCCCGGTACGGAACCGGTGTGCAAACGGCCTTACAAGCTCGGCCCCGAAGAGTTGAAGGAGTTGAAGAAACAGCTCGATGTGCAAGAAAGAATGGGTCTCATTCGGCCTAGTACTTCTCCGTGGGGTTGTGGTGTTCTTTTTGTGAAGAAGAAGGATGGAACGGACCGACTTTGTGTTGATTATCGTCCATTGAACAAGAAGACCATCAAGAACAAATATCCACTTCCCAACATTAATGAGCTATTCGAACAACTCAAGGGTGCCCAAGTATTCTCCAAGCTTGATCTCCGTATGGGTTATCATCAAATTCGCATTCGTGAACAAGATATTCCAAAGACGGCGTTCAGAACAAGCTATGGGTCTTATGAATACACTGTTATGTCTTTTGGCCTCGCTAATGCTCCTCCGACGTTCTCTCGCATGATGAACTTCATCTTCAACCCCTACACCAACGACTTTGTTTTGGTCTATCTCGATGATATCCTGGTTTTCTCGAAGAACAAGGAAGATCATGCCAAACACTTGCGTTTGGTTCTTGACAAGCTAAGGGAACATCAATTCTATGCCAAGTTCTCCAAGTGTGAGTTTTGGCTCGATGAGGTTCTTTATCTTGGTCATATTATCTCTGCCAAGGGCATTTCCGTGGATCCTGAAAAGGTGTCTGCAATTGTTAAGTGGGAACCTCCTCAGAATGTGAAGCAACTCCGTAGCTTCCTCGGTCTTGCAAGTTATTGCCGAAGATTCGTTGAAAACTTCTCCAAGATCGCGAAGCCTCTCTCAAATCTTCTTCAGAAGCACGTCAAGTACGTTTGGTCTCCGGAGTGTGATGTTGCTTTCAACGCTTTGAAAGAGAAATTGATCACTGCTCCAGTTCTAACTCCGCCTGATGAAACCAAGCCATACGAGGTCTTTTGTGATGCCTCTCTCCAAGGTCTCGGTGCTGTACTGATGCAAGAGAAGAAAGTTGTTGCTTATACCTCTCGCCAGTTGAAGCCTAATGAGAAGAACTACCCCACTCATGATCTTGAGTTGGCGGCAGTTGTGCACGCATTGTTGACTTGGAGACATCTTCTCTTGGGAAGGAAAGTGGACATTTTCACTGATCACAAAAGTCTCAAGTACATCTTCACTCAGCCTAATCTCAACCTCAGGCAGACTCGATGGGTCGAAATGATTCAAGAGTACAATCCGAGTATCGAGTATACTCCAGGCAAGGCTAATGTGATTGCTGACGCTTTGAGCAGAAAAGCATATTGCAACAGTCTGATTCTCAAGCCTTATCAACCCGAGCTTTGTGAAGCCTTCCGCAAACTTAATCTGCAAGTTGTTCCTCAAGGTTTCCTTGCCAACCTTCAAGTTTCTCCTACCTTGGAAGACCAGATTCGCCAAGCCCAGCTTCTTGATGCTATGGTGAAAAAGGTGAAGATTGGTATTGCAAAGAGTCAGTCCAAGTACAAGTGCTACCGACTTGATGACAAGGACAATCTCTTCTTCGAGGATCGAATTGTGGTGCCCAAAGGTGAACTTCGTAAAGTGATCATGAATGAGGCTCACAACTCTCTCCTCTCCATCCACCCTGGGAGCACGAAGATGTATCAAGACCTGAAGCAAACTTATTGGTGGACTCGAATGAAGCGCGAGATCGCTCAATTCGTGAATGAATGTGATGTCTGCAGAAGAGTGAAAGCAGAACACCAAAGGCCAGCAGGTCTCCTCCAACCTCTCGCCATTCCAGAATGGAAGTTTGACCACATTGAAATGGACTTCGTGACTGGGTTTCCTAAGTCCAAGCGTGGCAATGATGCTATATTCGTTGTCATCGACAAGCTGACCAAAGTGGCTCATTTCTTGCCTATCAAAGAGTCAATCACTGCAGCTCAATTGGCGGAGCTCTACACCTCCCGCATTGTCTCTCTGCACGGTATTCCTCAAGTGATATCTTCAGACCGTGGCAGCATCTTTACCTCCAAGTTCTGGGATTCTTTTCAGAAGGCCATGGGCACCAGCATTCGCTTCAGCACTGCTTTCCATCCTTAATCAAGCAGTCAAGTCGAGCGTGTCAACCAGATTCTTGAAGATATGCTCAGAGCTTGTGTTATCTCCTTCGGCATGAAGTGGGAGGATTGCCTTCCTTATGCTGAATTCTCGTACAACAACAGTTTCCAAGCAAGCTCCGGCAAGGCCCCGTTTGAAATTTTGTATGGTAGGAAGTGCCGTACACCTCTCAACTGGTCTGAAACCGGTGAACGTCAGCTGCTGGGTAATGACCTGATCACAGAGGCAGAAGAAATGTGCAAGGTCATTCGTGATAACCTCAAAGCAGCCCAGTCTTGTCAGAAGAGCTACTACGACAGCAAGCACCGTGATTTGGCATTTGAGATCGGAGATCATGTCTACCTCCGCGTCTCTCCTATGAAAGGGACTCGTCGCTTCGGTATCAAAGGGAAGCACGAGCGGTAACTAAATAGAGCAGGCTACGCAAGCATAACTCCAACGCCGTGTCCACTTCCCGGACTCCGCCGAGAAGAGGCCATCACGGTAACACACGCGGTTGATTCATTTTAATTAATTGAGTTCAAGTTATCTACAACCGGACATTAACAAATTCCCATCTGCCCATAACCGCGGGCACGGCTTTCGAAAGATCAATCCCTGCAGGGGGGTCCCAACTTAGCCCATAACAAGCTCCCACGGTCAACGAAGGAATAGACCTCCACCCAGGACCCACCGATCAGACTCGGTATCCCGGTACAACAAGATGATTCGACAGGTCAAAACTAGTCCAGCAACACCGCCCGAATGCGCCGACAAATCCCGATAGGAGCTGCACATATCTCTTTCTCAGGGCACACTCAGATGAGCGCTCCATACAACTAAAACCAAACCTCGAGTTTCCCCGAGGGGGCGCTGCACAGGACTCTAGTTCGGACCAACACATAGAGGAGCACTGGCCCGTGGGTGGGCTAAAATAAAGATGACCCTCGGGCTCCGAAAACCCCAGGGAAAAAGGGGTAGGTGGCAAATGGTAAAACCAATGTTGGGCATTGCTGGAAAAGCTTTAATCAAGGCGAACTATGAAGGGGTTCCCATTATAGCCCAACCGCGTAAGGGACGCAACAATCCGGGAACATAACACCGATATGACGGAAACTAGGGCGGCAAGAGTGGAACAAAACACTAGGCGAGAGGCCGAGCCTTCCACCCTTTACCAAGTATATAGATGAGCAAAGATAACATAGCAATATAATGATATCCCAACAAGTAAATAAATGTTCCAACAGGGAACGGCTCCAATCTTCACCTGCAACTAACAACGCTATAAGAAGGGCTGAGCAAAGCGGTAACATAGCCAATCAATGGTTTGCTAGGACAAAGGTGGGTTAGAGGCTCAATCATGGCAATTGGGAGGCTGACAAGCAAGTGGTAGGCATCGTAGCATTGGCAAAGCAAAAGAGCGAGCAACTAGCATAGCAAAGATAGTAGTGATTTCAAGGGTGTGATCATCTTGCCTGCACAGCTGTCAGAATTGACTAGATCCTCAAAAGCAAACTCAACGGGCTCCTCGTTAGCGAACTCGTCTCCCGGCTCTACCCAACAACACAAACAAGCAACAAGGATACAATCAACCACGTGCAAGGGCAACCAATAAGATGCAAAGATGACATGCTATGCGGGATGCGATGCAGGATGCAAGCATGCAATATGTTACAGGAAATGCATGAACCTGGCCTCAACTTGGAAATCCAAGTGTGCCACTGGATAGAGGGGAAGAAATCCCCTGAAAACGATATAAAGATCATGGCAATCGGAGCTACGGTTTAGAAATGGCAAGCGATTTACTAAACGAACCGATCTGCGATTTACAGCAACATGCCTCCTAAATGCAACATAATGAACATGCTACAGCCACCCAACATGAAAACAAATTACATGGCAGTGATGTACTCATCAAGCTTAACAAATCATCATGACTGAGGCATAGGAAAATTCATCAATTAAGGGCTTCAAACAAGCATGGCAAAACTGAATAAGCAAAACAGATTTCAGACTTAGCGAAATTAACGCTAGTCTGAAATTTCAGACCACCATGCTCTCTTCGGAGCAGCAAAACAACATGAAGGAAAACCTGAACATGGCAAGTAAGAGCATGGCATGGAGCTACTCAACAAGCTTAACAAAACACCCAAAATGACCTGGGGCCAAAAGGGTTCACAAAATACTCTACCGAGCACACGAACATTGATGAAACACAATCAGTTTTCAGACTTTGTGAAAACTGGGACATGCTGAAATAATAACTCACGGAGGCATATAAACGAGCTCGATGCTCTCACTACGGTGCAAGTCATGGCAAGGCAAGAATATATCCATTAAGAAGGCACAAAATTCTAGCTAAACATGGCAAGAACAATGGCATAGCATACATGGATCACTAGCAACAACTCCGGCAAAATCGCAAAAGAGTTAACGATCTGCCCAAAACAGCAACTATCCAAAAGTTGAGCTCGATTGAGTCAACCTAGATTGCTCCAACATAACAAGTAAAGACATGGATGGATTAAGCACAACAAGCATAACAAATCACTCTTACTGATCATCCTCAAAAGAGGCACGGATCACTAGGAAACAAGCCGGACATATAGCATCGTGAACTAAAACGGCTCAGACTTAGTGAAAATCACTAAGTCCCTGAAATCTGTAATCTCAGGCAGCCCTCTTCGCAAGCTTGCACAAAACAACACACACATCCTAAAAATATATGGAAGGCACCTCTGGAAAGAAGACAACATGCTTAACAATTCATCCCAAAGGGGCACAGGCATATCATGCACGGATTAAATATGGCAAAAATGACAAAAGTGCATGTTGGATTAACGGATCTGCAATTTAACTCAACATGCCTCCTTCCAACAGCATTTTGGGCACCAAGATGACCTCAAATGCAAATGATGCAATGGAATGAAATGATGTACTCGTCGAGACGAAGAATCTGACATATCATACGCCCAAAACGGAGCTACGGATGAGGAGATATGATAGGTCAAAGTAGCAAGAAAAAATTTAATGGGGAGAGCAAAAGTCAACCCCTAGGGTTTGATTTGGATCCGGATCTCAGATCCGGCCGGTTACTGTAGCTGGGCACTGTAGCGGGCGACCCGGCTCGCCGGAAATGGCGTCGACGGCGACCGGCGTGGAGGAGGGAGGAGCGGCGGCCGGCGAGGCGCGGTGGTGGCCGGGGACGGCGAGGGCGCCGCGGGCGGTGGTCGGCGGTGCGGGGCGGCGCGGCGCCCGGCGAGGCGGCCGGTGACGGAGCTCGGGCGCGGTGGCGCGCGCTGCTCCGGCGAGGTCGGTGGCGGCCGGCGGTGGCCGGATCCGGCGAAGGTGGCGGCGGGATCCCCTGGCGGCGGGGCGCGGCGAGTGGCCCGGTCGGGCGGCGGGGCGGGCCGACCACGGGCCGGCCGGGCCGCGGGCGGTGGCGGCGGCGACTTGCCACGTGGCAAGGCGGGACTGGCGGCGGAGAAACCTCCGCGGCGCGTCGGATGGGTGGGACGAACCACTGCCACCTTTGCTCTTCTGCTGATACGGCTGACGGAACGGAGGAGGAGGAAGCCAATACTTCTGCTGCTTGGCCACTTGAGTAGAGGACGAAGACGAAGTGTCTCTGACTCGCTTCCTGGAAGCATCACACCTGAGCTGAGCAGCCTCTTGCTTCAGTGCCATGTTGTAGAACTCATCGTATCTCAGCGGCTCGAAGAGGACAAGAGCGAGCTGAATTTCTTCACGAAGACCACCCCTGAACTGATAGATCATGCTCTTCTCATTAGGAACATCCTGCTTGGCAAAACGGGCGAGCTTCTGGAACAACTTGTTGTAGTCATAGACAGACAAAGAGCCTTGCTTCAGATTGCGGAATTCTTCACGTTTGCTTTCAGTCACACTTTGAGGAATGTGATGAGCTCGAAAATCACGACGGAAATCATCCCAAGTGATCAAACGTCCACCTCTGGAATCCCGGTACTGCTGAAACCACTCTGCGGCCTGATCCTTGAGCTGGAAAGACGCGAACTTGACGAAATCTTCAGGTCTGACGTTGCTACATTCAAAATGCTTGCCCAGATCGACTAACCAATCATCAGCATCGGTAGCCTCAACGCAGTTACTGAACGTCTTTGGACCATTTGCGAGGAACTGATTCAGAGTTGCAAACTGGTTCTGGTTGCTGCCTTGATTCGCTTGACTGCTTTGATTCCGCTCTTGGATGATTTGCATGATCAGCTGAGTATTTGCATTAGTAGCAGCCATCACAGCCTGCCATGCTTCCGGAGGAGGCGGAGGTGGCGGAGGATCTTGATTCTGGTTCTGACTGGTGCTCTTAGCGGGAGCCATCCTGAAGAGGTTGACCACCATTAGCACACAATATAGAAATATTGAAGGTGAATCCAACGGAATGAAAATTGCAACAAAAGTCTTCACATCCGAACAAAATGAACGAATGCACTTCTCTTGAAGTGGTCACATATTCCTAAATTGCGAAGCCACGAAGAATCATGTAGAAGAGGTACATCAACGGGGGATGGAATCAACATATGACGTCGGAGAAGAACGAATACCACAACTCGAAATAAAAACCAAGGTTTGGCTTGCGGAATAAGCCGGAACAAACATATGATAGAAATTTCGTCCGAAGTGTTCGTGGTAGGACCTACACGGGCTCGACCGTACAGCACCATCATGTACAAGGCAGTGCACATGACATACGAAGCGTCCCCGAGTCAGCATAGCCAAGGACTCTTTAAGACACAACGAGGCCACTGTAAAATCGACCGTGAATAGGCGAACCACTAGACGTCGAACCCCAATTTCATATCACACATCTGTTGGAAAGATATCCTAAGGCTACTTGAATTCCCACCTATGAAATTCCCGAAACTTTCCGGTTATGCAATCAGGTGTTGAGGATACAGGGGAAGCATAATATCTCACCCAAGCAAACAAATCCTACATCCAGCTGCATCCATCCCTCAACACATAACCAAGAAACCTTCGGAAACCATCTATCTCAACCTTCGAAAAGCATCCGTTATACAAGTTCTGGCGATACTCCCGAACTCCCGCCCCAGTACTGGGTGGCGTCGAGGTTATCTCACCAACAAACTGCATAAAGGAGATTTTCGATGTCGCGCACATATCTCAAGTATGCCAGAATTGCAACGATAGAATTATGATGACAACACCTCAGAGCTCAACTCCCCGGGACACTTTCACTAAACCCCTGACAGGAGGCACCAAGACTGTAAGTGCATCTAGTGCCACCCCTAGTTGGTTTTGGTGTATTGACGACAAACCTAGTTGAGGGACTAATGTGTTTGTGAGAATTGCAGGATAACACAGGTAGAAGTCCCTCATTGATTCGGTTTAGCTACCAGAGATGACCCCCAAAAATGTACGAAGACATTGAAGACAATGGTGGTTCATGAAGACATTCGTGTCGAAGACAATGACATATGAAGACTCCCCATGAAGCTTTTGGAACTCGAAGACTTAGATTCTTCGTAGCTTTACTTTATTCATGTTGTGTCATAGGAACCACCGTACTGTTAAGTGGGGTCCAAGAAAACCAGTCAGGATGACTGAAGTGATGCCTAATTCAAATCCTATGTCTTCGAGTGAAGACAATGAGAGAAAATCTTGTCTAGAGTCAGACAAGTCAGCTTTACTTGCAGCCCAAGTAAAGTTGCCATGAGAGTTCAAAATCCGACCGTTAGTACACGTGTCAGTTCCTTAGTGACCCAGGGTCATTTCGGACAAATCAGGTCAGGGTTGCCAAGTGGCTATAAATAGCCCACCCCCACAACCATAAACGGTTGGCTGCTCAGATTTCAGTGCACGGCTTTTGTCGTTTGAGAGCAACCCACCTCGAAGCCTTTGAGAGAAAATCCTTAGTGAGGAGAAAAGCCCTAACCACCCAGAGCCAGAGTAATTGGGCATCATTTAAGTCTTCTTGTCTGAGTGATCTGAAGACTTATTACACTTGAGGACTGTGCATCCTCCAGACGGTTAGGCGTCGCGTTCTGAGCATCCAAGAGGAATTGTGGATTGCCGGTGAACGAAGTCTGTGAAGGTTTGGGAGTCTACCTTGAAGACTTACCAGAGTGATTGGGCGGGGTCTGTGTGACCTTAGCTCAAGGAGAAAACGGTGAGGACTGGGTGTCCTGAGCTGCGTGTTCAGGACTGGGTGTCCGAGACTGTGTGTCCTTTGGTTTAAATACCTAGTCGCTCCAACCAGACGTAGAGTTGTCACAGCAACTGGAACTGGTCCAACATATCATTGTCTTCAACGTGTCACTGGTTTCATCTTCACCTCCCTTTACTTACCAGTACACATTGTGAAGCTATTGCATGCCTGCTTAATCTTCTGTCTTCACAACCTGACTGTATGATCTGATTGGCTTCATAAGTTCTTCCAACCTGATCCTCATTACACTGAAGCTATTTGTCTCTGTGCTTTCACTGTACTGTATATTTGACTATGGCTTGCGTTGTGTAATCTATCTTCCGCTGCATAGTGATAGGCTTCAAGTCTGTTTGTCTTCATAACTTCCACGTTTTGAAGACTTTCTTAAAAATCGCCTATTCACCCCCCTCTAGTCGATATAACGCACTTTCAATTGGTATCAGAGCAAGGTGCTCCCTTGTTCTGTGTGATTCGGTTTAACCACCTGGAGTTTTAGCTATGTCGACTGTAGGGATAATTAAAGTCTCCGCTGCGTGCCCCGTCTTCGATGGAACTGAATATCCCTACTGGAAGAATAAGATGCGCATGCATCTTGAAGCCATTGACGTCGACCTATGGTATGTCGTCGAAAACGGCGTTCCCAAGGCTGGAGAAGGTGTCACTGCTGCTGATGTCAAGAAGTTCACTCAACTGGACTCCACTGCCAAGAATATTATCTGTGGTCATCTGACCAAGGGACAGTACGGCCGTGTGAGTGCCTTGAAGACATCCAAGCTGGTCTGGGACTGGCTCTCCAAGGTCAATGAAGGCATCTCAACCCAGAGAGATCAGAGAATCAGTGTTCTTCAAAATCTCTTCAACCGCTTCAAGCGAAATGACAATGAGAATGTCCAGCACACATTTGACCGGCTCACTGACATCACAAATGAGCTTCAAGCCCTTGGCGCCACTGAGATCACCAAACATGAAATCGTCAAGACGCTGCTAAGATCACTTGACAGTTCATTTGACATTCTAGCCCTGATGATTCAAGAACGTCCAGACTTCAAGACACTCGATCCGTCTGACATACTTGAGAGGCTCAACACACATGAGTTTCAGCTTTCTGAGAAAAGAGATATCTACGGTCCAAACTATGGGCGAACTCGTGCCTTGAAGGCAAAAGCTGTGTCATCATCTGAAGAGGAATCTGACAGCAGTTCTGATGATCCTGAAGACATTGGAAGGGAACTTGCAATGCTAGTGAAGAAGTTCCAGAAATTCACCAAGAAGAAAGGCTTCAGAAAGTCTTCACGATCAAGCTCAAGGAATGATGAAGCTTCTGCGCATGACTACAAGAGGAAAACTTGTCACAAATGCAAGAAAACTGGACACTTCATCTCTGAATGCCCACAGTGGGACAATGAGAACAGAAAGAAGAAGAAGAGCAAGGAATATGACTCTGACGATAAGAAGACGAAGAAATACTCAAAGTCTTCGTCCAAGTCTTCCTCAAAGTCTTCATCACACAAGAAGAGTTCATCTGGCAAGGCTCGTGCGTTTGTTGGCAAGGAAATGGATTCAGAGGAGGAGTCCGCTTCTGAGGAGGCAGAGGTGGAGTCCGAGGAGGAGTCTGATTCAGGCATTGCAAGTTTGGCTACAGCCTATGTCGCCAAGTCCATCTTCAACACTGAAGACAATGACTCTATCACCATCACCGATGCAAATGACAAGGACGACTCTACTCCCACCTACTGCTTCATGGCATGTGGTGCCAAGGTAAACACACGCACCACTCACTATCAAACATCTAGTGACGATGACTCTGGTTGTGATTCAAAACCCAGTTACAAAACACTTGCTAAAATTGCAACTGAACAACAAAAGGCCATGGAACATATTCAAAAACTGTTAGACAGAAGCGATGATCTGTTGGGTGCTGAAATGACTCGTTCTGAATCCTTAATTGAAGACATAAAAAATCTTCACGTTAAGTATCAGGAACTCGAAGATCGTCTTGAGACTCTCTCAACTACTCACGAAAAGCTTTCCTATGATTATCTTCAGAAGAAGCAAAATCTTGAGAAGTTGAGAGCGGATCATGAAGATCTTCAAAAGGAAAACGAGTCGCTTCGAGCCGAACAGATCAGTTCTGCTCAGGAAGGATTTGAACCACCATGCCTTAAATGCATTGAGCGTGATAATGCTATTTCTGTCGCTGAATGTTCCACTGCTACTGCTGTTGCAATATCTTCAACTGTTGAAGTGGTAACTAACCCCTCTGCTGAGGATACCACTGCTATTGCTGATGAAAATGCTAGGTTGAAGACATTGCTTGAAACAGGAATGTACAAAAGTCTCAAAGGACATCAGACACTATGTGATGTCCTCAAGAAGCAGATTCTGAACCGAAACCCTAGCAAAGAGGGTGTTGGGTTCGTGAGGAAAATTAATGCAGATGGCTCTTACTGGAAACCTGAGCAGTACCCCAAAACCACATGGGTTGCTGCAAAGGAATCCTCATTAGATCCATCCAATCTATCTGGCTTCACTTGTGCTAATCCAATTATCATTGATGAATCCTTTGAAGCAAACTATAAACTGTTTAGGAATCAGAATGGTGAAGTATTTGCCAGGTACATTGGTACTAACTGCAGGAATGGACCGCCTATGAAGAAGATCTGGGTTCCAAAAACGTGTCTTGAGAATCTTCCTGTGAATGTCCTCATGACACCTCACATGAAGAAGACAAACATCAGACCAAAGGCTTCATATGGTCCAAAGGGTTCATACAGGCAGAGGGCTCATCTGAGTTGCACTAACACAAATGCTTTGCAGGGAAACCATGCTCAGGCTCATGTGAGCGGTTCTTCAAACCGTCATTCTCATATGACCAAAAATTATTCTGCCTATTCTTATGAGTATTATTGCCCACCTGCTAGACTGTTTGCTAGGGCTCCAAAGCCAAAATTCTCAGATGCTGCACTTAGACTTATTGCTTCTAAGCCACCCTTGAAGATGTGGGTGGTTAAGAAAGCTTAACTCTCTTTTGCAGGGAAAGGTCTCCAGCTCAAAACCAAAATCTTCTGATGCTATTGCTGGATACCTTAAAAAACTCGTGGGGCGCTCGATCAAATGCCCGAATGGCATCACTATGTATTTCATATCTGAATCGCATGCTACTCTCCCTGCTTGTCCTAACCTGGATCTCAGTTTTCATAATCCACTGGTTCGTCAAATGTTTTTGCTTCACAACACTCTTGGTGAAGCCTATCCCCCTAACTGCACTGTAGGGTACGACACCAGTAACTTCGGAGTCTTCAGTATGGATTATTGACAGCGGGTGTACAAATCACATGACTGGCAAGAAAAGTCTCTTTATGGACTCAACGTTACGTCCATCTGACAAGAGCCACATCACATTCGCTGACACTGGTAAAAGTAAAGTACTGGGTCTAGGTAGAGTTGCAATCTCAAGGGATCAACACATGGATAAAGTCATGTTTGTTGAATCCCTTGGCTTCAACTTAATGTCTGTCTCAATGCTTTGCGATTTAAACATGATTGTAATCTTTGGAAAATATCGCTGTCTGGTACTAATGGAATCTGACAAGTCTCTAGTGTTTGAAGGGTATCGAAAAGATGATTTGTACGTGGTAGATTTCTCAGCAGGACCACAGCTTGCAGTTTGTCTTCTTGCAAAGGCTTCAGAATGCTGGCTTTGGCATCGAAGACTTGGGCATGCTGGTATGAGGAACCTCCACACCCTTGCTAAGAAGAAGCATGTCATAGGCATCGAAGGCGTCAAGTTCAAGAAAGATCACTTATGCGGTGCCTGTGAAGCTGGGAAGATGACAAGGGCAAAACATCCTTCGAAGACAATCATGACCACTACTCAACCCTTCGAACTGCTTCACATGGATCTCTTCGGCCCTACCCACTACTCAACTTTCTCCACTACTGCTTGCCTCTATGGCTTCGTCATTGTTGATGATTACTCTAGATATACTTGGGTGCACATAATTCTTTACAAGACTGAAGTGCAGGATGTCTTCAGACGCTTCGCAAATCGGGCAATGAACAATTATGGCGCCAAGATAAAGCACATCAGAAGTGACAATGGCACAGAATTCAAGAACACCGGCCTTGACACATATCTTGATACATTGGGCATCACTCATGAATTCTCAGCTCCATACACGCCACAACAGAATGGCATCGTCGAACGCAAGAACAGAACACTCATTGAGATGGCCAGAACAATGTTAGATGAGTACAAGACACCAAGAAAATTCTGGACTGAAGCCATTGACACTGCATGCCATACTATCAACCGTGTGTATCTTCACAAACTGCTGAACAAGACATCTTATGAACTTCTGACTGGCAAGAAGCCAAATGTAAGTTACTTCAGAGTATTTGGATCGAGATGCTGGATCAAGGACCCTCACCACACAGCAAAATTTGCTCCAAAAGCACATGAGGGCTTCATGCTTGGATATGGAAAGGATTTGCACTCCTACAGAGTCTTCAATCTCTTTCACTACAAAGTGGTTGAAACAGTGGATGTGCGGTTTGATGAGACCAATGGGTCACAAAGAGAGCAACTACCAGATGTACTAGATGAAGTTCCAGCCAGTGAATCAATCAAGCTAATGGGAACTGGAGAAATTGTACCCTCTGAAGCTCGTCCTGAAGAAGAACTTATCATCTCAGCACCTGATCCACATGAAGACAATGCTCAGCCTGAAGACATTCCTCCCCATGACAACGTAGATCAGCAAGAGCAAAGTCTTCGACCCCTACATCCTCGTGTTGCCAATGAAGTGCAAATTGACAGAATAATTAATAGCATCAATGCACCTGGTCCACTGACTCGTTCAAAGGCAACTCAACTGGCAAACTTTTGCGGACACTTCGCATTTGTTTCAATCACAGAACCCAAGAAAACCGATGAAGCCTTTATGGAACCTAAATGGATTCAAGCTATGCAAGAAGAGCTTCAACAATTTGAGCTGAACAATGTATGGGAGTTAGTTAAGCGTCCTGATCCACGGAAGCATAACAGAATAGGCACCAAATGGATATACCGCAACAAGCAAGATGAGCATGGCCAAGTTGTCAGAAACAAGGCTCGTCTCGTTGCTCAAGGATATACTCAAGTGGAAGGCATCGACTTCGACGAAACATTTGCTCCTGTGGCCAGACTTGAAGCCATCCATATACTGCTGGCCTATGCAAATCATCACAACATAATCCTGTATCAAATGGATGTAAAAAGTGCCTTCCTCAATGGCAAAATTGAAGAGGAAGTGTATGTTGCGCAACCACCTGGGTTTGAAGATCCAAAACATCCTGACATGGTGTACAAGCTCAAAAAGGCACTATATGGCCTCAAACAAGCCCCTCGGGCCTGGTATGATACACTCAAATACTTCCTGAAGAGCAAAGGCTTCATACCTGGTTCCCTGGATCCCACTCTCTTCACAAAGACATATGATGGTGAACTGTTTGTGTGCCAAATATACGTGGACGACATTATCTTCGGCTGCACCAATCAGAAGTACAGTGAGGAGTTCGGATATATGATGCAAGAGCAATATCAGATGTCTATGATGGGGGAGCTGAAATTCTTCCTCGGTCTTCAGATAAGGCAACAACGCAATGGCATCTTCATATCTCAAGAGAAATATCTCAAAGACTGCCTGAAGAAGTTTGGTATGCAAGATTGCAAAGGCTTCACAACACCAATGCCAGCCAAACATCATCTGGGTCCTGACGACAATGGTAAAGAGTTCGATCAAAAGGTATACCGCTCCATGATTGGTTCTCTGCTTTATTTATGTGCATCTAGGCCAGATATTATGCTTAGTGTTTGCATGTGTGCTCGGTTTCAAGCGGCACCAAAGGAGTCGCATCACTTAGCAGTGAAGCGAATTCTTCGATATTTGGCTCACACACCAACTCTAGGGTTATGGTATCCAAAGGGCTCAGAATTTGATCTGGTTGGATTTTCGGACGCTGATTACGCTGGTGACAAGGTTGATCGGAAATCCACATCAGGCACATGTCATTTCCTAGGCCGATCTCTTGTCTGTTGGTCTTCAAAGAAGCAGAACTGTGTATCTCTCTCCACTGCTGAATCTGAATACATTGCTGCCGGATCCTGCTGCGCTCAGCTTCTATGGATGAAGCAAAACCTCAAGGATTACGGCATTCATCTGAAGCAAGTGCCACTTTACTGCGACAACGAAAGCACCATCAAGATCGCCAACAACCCAGTTCAGCACTCGAAGACAAAGCACATTGAAATTCGTCATCATTTTCTCAGAGATCATGTTACAAAGGAAGACATTGATATCATACACGTCAACACTGAAGAGCAATTGGCAGATATCTTCACCAAGCCCTTGGATGAGAAGAGATTTTGCAAGTTACGGTGTGAGCTAAATATCTTGGAATCCACAAATGTCCTGTGATCAGGCACACATCCTAACACTTATGCATGATGATGACTTAGATGTGCAACACACAAAGTAACGTATATCTTCAATCAATGAAGACATACATTCTAAGTGTGAATACATTAACGTGGAATTTGACCTCGGAGCGCCACGATAATTGTGCGCCGTGTCTAGGTTCAATACTTCCTATACGGTGGGTAGCGCCACCACCAAAAATTTTCTGCGTGAAGTGTTTTACTCATGTCGTTACATTTGCTATGTCTTCACATTTGGTTTGGCTTCAATCTCAACATGTCTTCATGATTATCTTCACTATGTTGATTATATATGCACTGGTGTTCTGTCCTCTACAGCATTCACTTATAGCTATGTCTTCTTGGCTGAATCTTTTGAACTAAGTGAATGTGATCGGACCCTAACCTCTCCATGCTTCCTACCTCAAACTCTATCTCTCCAAGTCATATGCACTCTATTGAAACTGTCGAATGTCTTCACTGCATCCTTGTCAGAAGAAGACACAGAGACAAACTTTAAAACGGCTTTTAATGTCTATCCATCAACTAGAATTCCGGAGAAGTAGGAACCTCTCCCGACAAACCAGGCGTGCGTGGGGTGAAACTGCCCCCACAATTCCGCATGCTGGCCACGTACTGATCAGATGCGAATCGCCAGGGGCACCTGAGTAATAGCGCAGTGCCGCCCATATCCCTATAAGTACTCGTTTCACTGCGGTCATTATCTCTTCTTCCTCCCTCGCACAAACCCTAGCACCACCGCTAACTCGCAACGACGCCGGCGACGAAGTGCTTCACTACTGCGACCTCTCCGACGCCGTTCTCACGCCGACCGCGGCCACCAGTCTCTCCGCCGTCGTCCTAAGCATCTTCCGTCGCCAAGTTCGGGCACGGAGGATCAAACTGCTCGGCCTCACCTCTCTTCTCGTCTAGCAGTTCCAAGTCTGGTAAATAACAAGCTTTTTACAGCCTCTTTTGATCCTATTGATCCATCACTTTCTGCCAAAAGAGGTTTCTATTCCTTCAAGTTTCATTCCTCTTGTCTGAATCTCATAACTTGCCTAGCATATTCACTTGTTCTTCATGAAGTAGTTAGATTCCTCACTTGTACTGATCTATGGGTTCGTACAAATCTGGAACCAACTTCTTTTCTATAAAGTGAATGTCTTCGCATGATGAGGTCAATGTCTTCTACACTGATTTATCTTCAAAATCTTCTGAGAATGCATATGACCTCTTCCCCTTCCCTCGCACCTTAATGCTGTCACAGGTACATGTCCGTGGGAGAATCTTTTGGTTCTCATAGTCTGCATTCATTTGCAGAATTCCTACAGCGTCACATCAATTCACCCGAAGCAAGTTCCTGTTGGTCAAGCAAAAGGAAGCCTTTGAAGCCTTTGAAACCTTTGAAGCCTTTGAACCTTTTGAAGCCTTCCAAGTTAAGCTTCATGGCATCCGAGAAACCATCAAGGAAGGGAGGCAGGCAGAGACGGGGTGACACATCAAAGGATCTACCTGCAGATTTGGCAGAAACGTACCAAACAGATCCTGAAGAAACCTATGCTCAGCGCAAGACACGAATCCAATGGATTCGTAGGTACTGGGCAGAGCAGTGATTCCTATACTGCTTCGTCACCAAAGAATATGCAGAGAAGTGCGCCATCAAGCGGCCATGGGGAGATGCCTTGTACAAGAATCTCGTACCCGGACCAGAGACGAAGCCATTGCTCAAGGTTTCTTTCCATGCATGGTCAGGGGACAACAGCCAGCTGATGCACATCCATCGTCCCTTCTCTGGTGTCGTGATGACACTCTGTTCAAGCGCAACTTCCAATTTGCCCAGAACTCCGCGAAGCAAAACAAGAAGGAGTTTGGATTGGACTTCAACCCTGGTCCCTCCAGACCAAGGGCAGATGGCACACGCGACGCTAATCCCAATGTCATCGGGCCATTTGCCAATCTCAACGGCCTCATCACTCACATTATAGTCCAAGGGACTGCCGTGAACGACCCTCCAGCAGACACTGAGTCTGATGATGCTCCTGCTGCCCCAGAGCCAAAGCAGATAAAGAAAAAGCCAAAAGCTTCCAAGCCAGTCGCCTCCCCCAAGATCTCCAAAGCGAAGCCATTGGCCACTGCACCTCCTGAAGCCAGTGTGCAGTCTGAAGGCTTATCAAGAGTCTCCAAGCCTCAAGATGCAAAGAAACCACAGCCACACACCAGCAAAGAGCTAACTGTCGCTGCCGTTCTTCGCTGCGAAGCCATTGATCTGTCCAGTGACGAAGATCTTGGTGATGACGCTCTTGAGCAGCTCATCAAGAGCAAGGAGGAGGCTGAAATCTTCAACAATCTGCCTCTGTTCGATGCAAAAATCATCCACAACTTCATAGATGAGTGGTTTGACACGCCCAACATCAGCTTTGATGATCTGCAGCTGCCCATTGGCCTCAGCGTGGCCTTCCAAGGAGCTATCGCTTCAGAACTCGCTATTGCCCAGCGCATCGTGGAACTGAAGCAAAAGATAGATTTTGAGAAGGCTCAGTTTAAGCAGAACATGGCCACGCTCAGCGTCCAAGAGATCAAAGACTTCAAGGTCATGATGCATGAGCTAAAGGAAAACTTCATGCAGAAACGTGCAGAGGCTCAGGGTTCACGCGAGCGCATGAAGCATTTGGCTGATCTCTGCGTACAGGCCTACAACGAGTCCGAGAAGCGAAAGGCACTTGGGCGTCCCGGCATCGACCCCAGGATGGCCGCCAAGAAAAAGAAGACGCCCACCGTGGCTGAAGAAGAGGCCCCACGCCAAGAAGCTATTCCAACTGTCTTCCCCACCGCCAAGCCTAGCTCGAAGCCAAAGCGCTCACCCGCTTCAGAGCTTAAGAAGACAAGGATAGCCGAAGCCAAAGCAAGGAAGAGGAAACACTCTGAAGCCTCTCCTTCAGACCCCACCACCAAGAAGCGCAAGTCCAAGAAGTCTCGGGCTGCTCCCACAGAGCCCTTGATAGTTAAACCCCTTTCCGTTCGCCGTCCTGATGAAGATCGTCAGCTGACCATCCATGAGCCTGCTCTCACCGAGGCTCAGCGTGATGAAGACATTCCAGCAGCCGACCCCACCGCTGCTGAAGACATTGGTCTCGAAGACAATGTACAAGATGATGCAGTCCTTCCTCAGCTCGAATCGAGTGAATTGCTCAGCATTGGTCGTCCCTTGACGCCAATCATACAAGATGCATCGTGGGCAGATCGCCCACAGGAGGAAGAGGATGAGCCCCAGACCACTGCAACTCCACCAGCATCGCCTGCATTCCGTAGGCTTCGCAGAGGACCAAGGACTCAAGCTGCTGACGACATTCCGGCTGCATCAGCTGAAGACAATGAGAAAGCACCACAGGAACCCCAAGCTCCAACTCCACCACCCCAACAAGAGGCCGTTCTCCAAGAGAACGTGCCTGAGTCTGTTCCTCTCACTGCATGTATTGAGGATGAAAACATTGAGGCTGCCACACACAATGCTGAAGACAATGTGGAGCCCTCTCCTACAATAGCTTCAGAACATACTGAAACTGCTGACCCTGAACCTTCTGCACCAGAGTCTGCTGCCGGCCCGCAATTCAACTATCACATTACGCACAGGCCTCAGGTTCAGAAGCCAATTCCACGACTGCCAAGGTTCCCAGGTCCTGCATCAGCTCCTGGTTCCTTCAACATCAACAGCTTCAGGGCAGACAACACGTTCTTCAACAGCTCCACGAACCCTTATTCAAGGGCACAGATTGCATCAGATAGGTTCTGGAGCCATCAACAGCGCAGCTACTATTCATGCATTCTATACAACCAAGGCCGCATCTTTCCCCACCAGCGCCTTGAGGTTGAAGCTGTTGCTGGTCTGCCTGGTTTGGAAGAAGCCATTGATTGCTTCAAGCAAGTGGGTCTACTGCCGTTCATCACTGACGAAGAGCACTGGAACGAAGAGCTTATGCTTCAATTCTATGCCACTCTGCATATAAAAGGCTACAACCGAGATCTGAAGACATGGGTCCTGGAGTGGATGACAGGAGATGTCCATCATGAAGCCAAAGCTTTCGACATCATTGAGCTTACTGGCCTTCCCACTCCTGGCAAATTCTTTGAAGAAGGATGCCAACTCCATGCTGAAGCAACTGAGAGCATATTTCAGCGTCCATAACCAAATATGAGTCAGATGCTCTCCATGATGAAGCCATTGGCACATGATGCACCTTATCCAACTGAGTTCTTCGTTGAAGACTTAGAGTACCTGCCCAGAACCATATATCATATCATAAGGCGGACTCTCTGGCCCATTAAGGGACACTCTCGGTATGCCAAGCTTGAAGGTGCCATGAAGACTCTCATCTTCTGTATTATGCATGGCAAATGCTTCAACGCACAGGATCTCTTCATCCGTCAACTTGCAGCGTCAGCCACAGAATTGTTTGGATTGAAGATCTATGCTCCCTGGGTGATGAGGCTGATTAAGCTTCACTCTGCAATCTCCTATCAGCCCTCAGCCCGCAACCACAGGATCTTCTTACCAGATGTGGACACCTCAGCTGAAGCCATTTATCCTGAGCCTGCCAAACAGCCACTAAGTCTTCAGAATGCAGAACACCAGAGCTTCACTCAAAATGTTGAAGGTGTTGAAGCCATTTCCAGAGTCTATC
Organism: Triticum monococcum; assembly: GCA_034509565.1. NCBI lineage: Eukaryota > Viridiplantae > Streptophyta > Magnoliopsida > Poales > Poaceae > Triticum > Triticum monococcum. The sequence continues at coordinate 299,823,760 of CM067844.1, read as the reverse complement.
CAATGGCTGGCACCACACGTGCCCCTGCATCCACTGAAGCCACTGACAGCAAAGCTGCACAGAGACCCAAGAAACGTGCCCGTACGCTCACTGATCGTGAACTTCTTGTGGCTCTCCACCAAAAACAAGATAGGCATCATGACTGGCTCAAGCGGCAGATGAAAAGCATCATGAAAGACGTCAATCGCATCCGAAATCTGGCAACCAAGAATGCATTCGTCGCACACGAAACCTGTCGCCGCACTTGGAAAGGCCTCACCATGATGTGCCCAGAAGCTGATCTTCACGAGGATGGCTTCAAAGAGCATTTCAAGTTTGATACCACACCTCCCAGAAGAGTTGTGATGCGAAGCACACTATCTCTTGAAGATTCGGATTTTTCTTCTTCTGCTGCCACAATATCTGCCAAGATCATTGAAGAAGAAGACGACGCTACATCACCACAAATGTCTTCACCGCGCGTCGTCACTGCCCCAAGCTCGCCTGCACCACCAAACGTCTCCACCGACCCTGCTGCGCCTGGGAACGCATAGAAAACTCTATGTCTTCAAACCTTTTTGGTCATCACTGACAAAAGGGGGAGAAGCATATGATGTTTATAGTCTTCAAGCGGGTCAATAATATGGGCGGGTGCTTTATCTTGCATTTTGCTTCGTGTTTACAACTCTCGTTTTGCTACTTTTGGTTCTTTGAGTTGTAACACTTAAACTTGATGGTCGTCTGCTACTATGTTTGCCACTGTGTTCTTGCGAAGATAAATTCCGCATGTACGACGATAATTTCCGCACTCTTATCATTTCGCAGACGTCCATTTTTCATTATGCATATCATTATCTTCATATATCTTTACGTGCATGATGGATTGTCATCATAAGTTGAAGCGGATTCCCACAAATACAACCTGCTGTGTGCATTTGCATTCCAGAAGCAAATCACTTAACATGCACATCTTCAGGGGGAGCCCTTGCTGCTTATGAAGACAATTCCTTTACAATTTCACAAATTATATTCCCCGTTGAAAACTTCAACTAGTTTGTCATCAATCACCAAAAAGGGGGAGATTGTAAGTGCATCTAGTGCCACCCCTAGTTGGTTTTGGAGTATTGACGACAAACCTAGTTGAGGGACTAATGTGTTTGTGAGAATTGCAGGATAACACAGGTAGAAGTCCCTCATTGATTCGGTTTAGCTACCAGAGATGACCCCCAAAAATGTACGAAGACATTGAAGACAATGGTGGTTCATGAAGACATTCGTGTCGAAGACAATGACATATGAAGACTCCCCATGAAGCTTTTGGAACTCGAAGACTTAGATTCTTCGTAGCTTTACTTTATTCATGTTGTGTCATAGGAACCACCGTACTGTTAAGTGGGGTCCAAGAAAACCAGTCAGGATGACTGAAGTGATGCCTAATTCAAATCCTATGTCTTCGAGTGAAGACAATGAGAGAAAATCTTGTCTAGAGTCAGACAAGTCAGCTTTACTTGCAGCCCAAGTAAAGTTGCCATGAGAGTTCAAAATCCGACCGTTAGTACACGTGTCAGTTCCTTAGTGACCCAGGGTCATTTCGGACAAATCAGGTCAGGGTTGCCAAGTGGCTATAAATAGCCCACCCCCACAACCATAAACGGTTGGCTGCTCAGATTTCAGTGCACGGCTTTTGTCGTTTGAGAGCAACCCACCTCGAAGCCTTTGAGAGAAAATCCTTAGTGAGGAGAAAAGCCCTAACCACCCAGAGCCAGAGTAATTGGGCATCATTTAAGTCTTCTTGTCTGAGTGATCTGAAGACTTATTACACTTGAGGACTGTGCATCCTCCAGACGGTTAGGCGTCGCGTTCTGAGCATCCAAGAGGAATTGTGGATTGCCGGTGAACGAAGTCTGTGAAGGTTTGGGAGTCTACCTTGAAGACTTACCAGAGTGATTGGGCGGGGTCTGTGTGACCTTAGCTCAAGGAGAAAACGGTGAGGACTGGGTGTCCTGAGCTGCGTGTTCAGGACTGGGTGTCCGGGACTGTGTGTCCTTTGGTTTAAATACCTAGTCGCTCCAACCAGACGTAGAGTTGTCACAGCAACTGGAACTGGTCCAACATATCATTGTCTTCAACGTGTCACTGGTTTCATCTTCACCTCCCTTTACTTACCAGTACACATTGTGAAGCTATTGCATGCCTGCTTAATCTTCTGTCTTCACAACCTGACTGTATGATCTGATTGGCTTCATAAGTTCTTCCAACCTGATCCTCATTACACTGAAGCTATTTGTCTCTGTGCTTTCACTGTACTGTATATTTGACTATGGCTTGCGTTGTGTAATCTATCTTCCGCTGCATAGTGATAGGCTTCAAGTCTGTTTGTCTTCATAACTTCCACGTTTTGAAGACTTTCTTAAAAATTGCCTATTCACCCCCCTCTAGTCGATATAACGCACTTTCAAAGACAGTATTCTCATCATAAGCCATCGGAACAAAACTAAGATACTCGCGTGATCCTAAATTTTTTTTAGTGAAATTCGAGAAGAGAAGAGTCAAAACTCTACGTCAGGATGCCTTACCAGAGCGATGAGGAGACTGGGAAGTAAAAAGAATTCCTAAGCTCTCCGATATATAATTCCTAAGGACTCAAAACATTTTTCTAGACACAACTCGGCTGCTAAAAACGATCAAGCAATGGGGCTCCTAAGGTCGGGGAAGGCTCTGATTACCAACTTGTAACACCATCAATGCGACTATATCTCCCACGTGTCGAGGCACGACTTAGAGGCATAATCGCATTGAAGGCATAAGTCGCAAGTGAGGCAATCTTCACACAACCCATGTACATATAAATATAAAGGGGGAATAATAATAATAGCGGCTTACACTCGCCACGTCACATCAAGGTACATAAATAGCATCCATCATACAAACACTCATGGCCCGACTACGGTGCCAAAATAGAAAAGACTCCCCAACATGCGACTAATCCTTGAATCGAACCCCGAGCAGGCACCACTACTGATCATCAGGAAAAGAAACATAGTATCGCTGAGAGTCCTCGTCGTACTCCCACTTCAGCTCGAGCGCGCCATCCGGAGGAGTATCATCGGTCCCTGCATCTGGTGTAATAGTAATCTATGAGCCACAAGGACTCAGCAATCTCGCACCCTCGCGATCAAGACTATTTAAGCTTAATAGGAAAGGAAGGGTTAATGTGAGTGGAGCTGCAGCAAGCGACTAGCATATATGGTGGCTAACTTATTCGCAAAAGAGAGCGAGAAGAGAAGGCAAGGCACGAGCGGAAAACTAAATAGAGCGGACTACGCAAACATAACTCCAATGCCGTGTCCACTCCCCGGACTCCGCCGAGAAGAGGCCATCACGGCAACACACGCAGTTGATTCATTTTAATTAATTAAGTTCAAGTTATCTACAACCGGACATTAACAAATTCCCATCTGCCCATAACCGCGGGCACGGCTTTCGAAAGATCAATCCCTGCAGGGGGGTCCCAACTTAGCCCATAACAAGCTCTCACGGTCAACGAAGGAATAGACCTCCACCCAGGACCCACCGATCAGACTCGGTATCCCGGTACAACAAGATGATTCGACAGGTCAAAACTAGTCCAGCAACACCGCCCGAATGCGCCGACAAATCCCGATAGGAGCTGCACATATCTCTTTCTCAGGGCACACTCAGATGAGCGCTCCATACAACTAAAACCAAACCTCGAGTTTCCCCGAGGGGGCACTGCACAGGACTCTAGTTCGGACCAACACTTAGAGGAGCACTGGCCCGTGGGGGGGCTAAAATAAAGATGACCCTCGGGCTCCGGAAACCCCAGGGAAAAAGGGGTAGGTGGCAAATGGTAAAACCAATGTTGGGCATTGCTGGAAAAGCTTTAATCAAGGCGAACTATCAAGGGGTTCCCATTATAGCCCAACCGCGTAAGGGACGCAACAATCCGGGAACATAACACCGATATGACGGAAACTAGGGCGGCAAGAGTGGAACAAAACACTAGGCGAGAGGCCGAGCCTTCCACCCTTTACCAAGTATATAGATGAGCAAAGATAACATAGCAATATAATGATATCCCAACAAGTAAATAAATGTTCCAACAGGGAACGGCTCCAATCTTCACCTGCAACTAACAACGCTATAAGAAGGGCTGAGCAAAGCGGTAACATAGCCAATCAATGGTTTGCTAGGACAAAGGTGGGTTAGAGGCTCAATCATGGCAATTGGGAGGCTGACAAGCAAGTGGTAGGCATCGTAGCATTGGCAAAGCAAAAGAGCGAGCAACTAGCATAGCAAAGATAGTAGTGATTTTAAGGGTGTGATCATCTTGCCTGCACAGCTGTCAGAATTGACTAGATCCTCAAAAGCAAACTCAACGGGCTCCTCGTTAGCGAACTCGTCTCCCGGCTCTACCCAACAACACAAACAAGCAACAAGGATACAATCAACCACGTGCAAGGGCAACCAATAAGATGCAAAGATGACATGCTATGCGGGATGCGATGCGGGATGCAAGCATGCAATATGTTACAGGAAATGCATGAACCTGGCCTCAACTTGGAAATCCAAGTGTGCCACTGGATAGAGGGGAAGAAATCCCCTGAAAACGATATAAAGATCATGGCAATCGGAGCTACGGTTTAGAAATGGCAAGCGATTTACTAAACGAACCGATCTGCGATTTACAGCAACATGCCTCCTAAATGCAACATAATGAACATGCTACAGCCACCCAACATGAAAAAAAATTACATGGCAGTGATGTACTCATCAAGCTTAACAAATCATCATGACTGAGGCATAGGCAAATTCATCAATTAAGGGCTTCAAACAAGCATGGCAAAACTGAATAAGCAAAACAGATTTCAGACTTAGCGAAATTAACGCTAGTCTGAAATTTCAGACCACCATGCTCTCTTCGGAGCAGCAAAACAACATGAAGGAAAACCTGAACATGGCAAGTAAGAGCATGGCATGGAGCTACTCAACAAGCTTAACAAAACACCCAAAATGACCTGGGGCCAAAAGGGTTCACAAAATACTCTACCGAGCACACGAACATTGATGAAACACAATCAGTTTTCAGACTTTGTGAAAACTGGGACATGCTGAAATAATAACTCACGGAGGCATATAAACGAGCTCGATGCTCTCACTACGGTGCAAGTCATGGCAAGGCAAGAATATATCCATTAAGAAGGCACAAAATTCTAGCTGAACATGGCAAGAACAATGGCATAGCATGCATGGATCACTAGCAACAACTCCGGCAAAATCGCATGCATGGATCGCGAGTGGCCCTGTCGGGCGGCGGGGCGGGCCGACCACGGGCCGGCCGGGCCGCGGGCGGTGGCGGCGGCGACTTGCCACGTGGCAAGGCAGGACTGGCGGCGGAGAAATGTCGGGCGGCGGCGGACACGTCCGGCGCGCCGCGGAGGTTTTCTAGGGTTTCGAGAGGGGGAAGAGATCCGAATTTCGGGGGGGTCTATTTATAGAGGTAGAGGGAGCTAGGAGTGTCCAAATGAGGCGCGGTTTTCGCCCACACGATCGTGATCGAACGACCGAGACGATGGAGCTGAGTTTGATGGGTTTTGGGCCAAAATGGAGGGGTGTTGGGCTGCACACACACGAGGCCTTTTCGGTCCCTCGGTTAACCGTTGGAGTATCAAACGAAGTCCAAATGACCCGAAACTTGACAGGCGGTCTACCGGTAGTAAACCAAGGCCACATGGCAAGTCTCGGCCCAATCCGGAAATGTTTAATCCCCACACACGAAAGAAAGCTAGAAATGGCCACCGGAGGAGAACGAAGCGCCGGAATGCAAAACGGACAACGGGGAAAATGCTCGAATGCATGAGATGAACATGTATGCGAATGCAATGCACGTGATGACATGATATGAGATGCACGAAAACGAAAACAACACACGGAGGCAAAGACCCGAACCCGAGAATTAAATATAACTTAATGCCGGAAACGGCAAGAGTCGGAGTACAATTGGGGAAGGTTACATGTGGGGCGTTACAAAGGTATATGGTGGGTTTATGGTACCGGCGAAAGTTGCGCGATACTAGAGAGGCTAGCAATGGTGGAAGGGTGAGAGTGCGTATAATCCATGGACTCAACATTAGTCATAAAGAACTCACATACTTATTGCAAAAATCTATTAGTCATCGAAACAAAGTACTACGTGCATGCTCCTAGGGGGATAGATTGGTAGGAAAAGACCATCGCTCGTCCCCGACCGCCACTCATAAGGAAGACAATCAATAAATAAATCATCTCCGACTTCGTTACATAACGGTTCACCATACGTGCATGCTACGGGAATCACAAACCTCAACACAAGTATTTCTACTAATCCACAACTACCCACCAGCATGACTCTAATATCACCATCTTTATATCGCAAAACTATTGCAAGGAATCAAACATACCATATTCAGTGATCTACAAGTCTTATGTAGGATTTTATGACTAACCATGTGAATGACCAGTTCCTGTCATCTATCTAAATAGTATAAGTGAAGCAAGAGAGTTTAGTTCTTTCTACAAAAGATATGCCCACGCTCTAACAAATATAAGTGAATCAAAAGAGCATTCTACAAATGGCGGTTGTCTATGTAAAGAGAAATAGGCAATCCAAACTTCAAATGATATAAGTGAAGCACATGAAGCATTCTATAAAGCCATACTCAAAAGATATAAGTGAAGTGCAAAGAGAGTTCTATAAATCAACCAAGGACTATCTCATACCAGCATGGTGCATAAAAGAAAGATGAAAACTAAATGCAAAAGACGCTCCAAGATTGCACATATCACATGAACGAAACGAATCCGAAAACATACCGATACTTGTTGACGAAAGAGGGGATGCCTTCCGGGGCATCCCCAAGCTTAGACGCTTGATTCTCCTTGAATATTTACTTGGGGTGCCTCGGGAATGCCCAAGCTTGAGCTCTTGCCTCTCTTCCTTCTTCTCACATCGAGACCTTCTCGATCATCGAACACTTCATCCACACAAAACTTCAACAGAAAACTCGGTAAGATCCGTTAGTATAATAAAGCAAATCACTACTCTAAGTACTGTAGCAAACCAATTCATATTTTATTTTTGCATTGTGTCTACTGTAGTATAACTTTTTCATGGCTTAATCCACTAATATAAATTGACAGTTTCATCAAAACAAGCAAACTATGCATCAAAAACAGAATCTGTCTAAAATAGAACAGTCTGTATTAATATGAACATTCACCATACTTATGATACTTGGAAAATTCTACCAAAATGAGGAAAAATAAAAAAAATTTATAGCAAGAGAGTGCAAAAATAATCAAACCATTTGACGTTCTAGCTAAAAATGTAAAATCACGCACTACAGCCAAAGCTTCTGTCCTGCACCGTACAAACCATCAAGCAAATGTAAACATCCTAAAGGCAAACCTTGGCACATTATTTTTATAATACAAAGTAATTGTACAAGGGGATAATTATTTTTGTTGAAAAGTTTCTGTAATCAAGATTCACAAAGTTTTCGTGAGCATGAACAAAGTCCAAGGCTAGCTCCCACTTCAACTATGCTTGTCTCTCTCACTTTCACTTTCCTTTTTGAAAAAGTTTTGGGTTCCCCTCTTTATTTTTGCTGTTTTTAAACTATATGAAAGCACTCGACAGAAATAAATGACTCTCTAAAACTTCCGGGTTGTCTCACTGGCAGCGCTTTCTTTAAAGCCATTAAGCTAGGCATATAGTGCTCAAGTAATGGATCCACCCAGATCCCAAGGTATATCAAAGCCAATTTTAATTAACAATGATTTGTAATTTAGTGGTGAGCACAAGGTAACATATATCATGTAATGACGAAGTCTAACTCTCTTCCTATGCATCGACATTGTCATAAAAGAACAATTCATGCACACATAGTAAAGGCCAATGCATAGTATAAACAGTTTCTTGCAATTTTGTCATATTGGAAACATAGAGAGGTGGAGATATAGTTCCTCTCTCATAATAATTGCAAGTAGGAGCAGCAAGCACATGCATATTATATTCATCAAAATTATCATGTGCAACGGTAAAAGGCAACCCATCAATATAATCCTTAATAAGTGCAAACTTCTCCGATATAGTGTAGTCGGGAGAATTCAAAAAAATAATAGGACTATCATGCGTGGGTGCAATAGCAACAATTTCATGTTTAACATAAGGAACTATAGCAAGTTCATCTCCATAAGCATAATTCATATCGGCATCTTGACCACAAGCATAGCAAGCATCATCAAAAAGGGATATTTCAAAAGAATCGATAGGATCATAGCAATTATCATAGCATTCATCCTTCGGTAAGCACGAAGGGAAATTAAACAATGTATGAGTTGAAGAGTTACTCTCATTAGAAGGTGAGCACGGGTGATCAATCCTCTCTTCCTCCTTTTGTTCTTCGCTCTTCTCCTCATCTTTCTCATCCAATGAACTCACAGTTTCATCAATTTCTTCTTCCATAGACTCCTGCAAAATATTAGTCTCTTCTTGGACAGCGTAGACTTTCTCAATAAGTGCATTAATATCGTAATTGTATTCATAATTCTCATAGCAATATTTAAGGATAGCTAAATTTTCAGGTCTATAAACCGAATCATCAAAATCTTCAAACTCTTTAAACATAGATTCAATTTCATAAGCACCCATTAAAGCAACAAATTCTTCTATTTGTTCCAAATCATAGTAATCATATATACCTGTAGCATAAGAAACTAAGGTTTTATTATCATTAAATTCACATAAAAAGGAAAGGTGTGGAGCCTTCATCTTAGAGCAATAAGTATAATCATATCTCAAGCATAGTTGCCTAGCATACCAATTCAATATATGAATTTGATCCCATAATAGTTTCCCTTTTTGTGTCAAACGGTAATCCCTAAAGTATTCACATTGATCCAACGTTCCACCCCTTACATAATTGAATGGGGTTTTCTCAGGATTATTAAAGTAGTACATAATATTTTTCACATAACCAACATCGAGGGTTTTACGAGGTTCCCATCTCCATGAGTAGCAAGTACACCTAATTTTTTTGGCATTTCGTGTTCCATACCCATAACCAAAGATAAAGAACAACTAAGAACAACAAATAAAACTTACTTAGTGATAAAGCAAACAAGCGCACACGAGAATATTCACCCCACGCTATTGCTCCCCGCCAACGGCGCCAGAAAAAGGTCTTGATAACCCACAAGTATAGGGGATCGCAACAGTTTTTGATAAGTAAGAGTGTCGAACCCAACGAGGAGCTAAAGGTAGAATAAATATTCCCTCAAGTTCTATCGACCACCGATACAACTCTACGCACGCTTGACGTTCGCTTTACCTAGAACAAGTATGAAACTAGAAGTACTTTGTAGGTGTTGTTGGATAGGTTTGCAATATAATAAAGAGTACATAAATAAAAAGTAGGGGCTGTTTAGATAAAGAAACAAAAAAGTAAATATAGCGAGTGTGGAAAAGTGGTGGTAGGAGTTGCGAAATTGCCCCTAAGCAATTGACTACTTTACTAGACCGATAGCAAGTATTATGTGGGAGAGGCCACTGCTAGCATGTCATCCCTGACTTGGAATTCTATGCACTTATGATTGGAACTATTAGCAAGCATCCATAACTACTAATGTTCATTAAGGTAAAACCCAACCATAGCATTAAGATATATTGGCCCCCCTTCAATCCCGTATGCATCAATTTCTATGCTAGGTTGAACCTTCTGTCACTCTTGCCCTCCAATACATAGTCCTATCAACATACAACTAACCCTAGGGTGTGATCCACGCGCGCAATCATATGATGGACACCAAAGGACAGCAACATAACCACAAGAAAATTAAGTCAATCATAGCAATTCATCAACCACCGATAGGACAACGAAAATCTACTCAGACATCATAGGATGGCAACACATCATTGGATAATAATATGAAGCATAAAGCACCATGTTCAAGTAGAGGGTACAGCGGGTTGCGGGAGAGTGGACCGCTCTAGATAGATGGGGGAAGGTGATGGAGATGTTGGTGAAGATGGCGGAGGTGTTGGTGTAGATCGCGGTGATGATGATGATGGCCACGGCAGCGTTCCGGCGCCACCGGAAGAGAAGGGGAGAGGGGATCCCTTCGTCTTCTTCTTCCTTGACCTCCTCCCTAGATGGGAGAAGGGTTTCCCCTCTGGTCCTTGGCCTCCATGGCTTGGGAGGGGTGAGAGCCCCTCCGAGATTGGATCTGTCTCTATGTCTCTCTCTGTTTCTGCGTTCCCAGATTCTTCCCTTTCACCGTTTCTTATATTCCTGGAGATCCGTGACTCCGATTGGGCTGAAATTTTAACACGATCTCTATCCGGATATTAGCTTTCTTGCGGCGAAAGAAGGGCATCAACCGCCTTACGGGTGGCCCACGAGGGTCAGGGGCGCGCCCCCATGCCTCGTGGCCACCTCGGGCACCGTCTTGCGTGGATTTTTCTTCCCAAAAATCATATATATTCCAAAAAAAATCTGCGTCAGTTTTTATCCCGTTTGGACTCCGTTTGATATGGATATTCTGTGAAACAAAAAATATGCAACAAACAGGAACTGGCACTAGGCACTGGATCAATATGTTAGTCCCAAAAATAGTACAAAAAGTTGCCAAAAGTATATGAAAGTTGTAGAATATTGGCATGCAACAATCAGAAATTATAGATATGACGGAGACGTATCAAGAGGTAGCACAGGCCAAGGAAAATTTAGCGGCGGAAGATGTCAGGATGGCCACAGAATGGACGACTCTGGATGCACGTGCTCAGCAGCTTCAAGTGGAGACTTTCCGGCTCTCGGTGGATCTGAACGCGTCAAATGAGGTCATGAGGAGAAGGCACCAAAATGCTCAATCACGTCTGCCTCTGACTTATGATCCTAGGAACATTTTTCACACACCCGGGGCTGGTCCCAGTAACCCGCCGGAGGCAAACCGGATCACAACACCCGGGGATGGGGCGCCGGTTCAACCGCGGGCCATGGAGCCTCCACATGTGAATACTGCTCCGCCTCACTACCCACCAATACTGTCGGGCCACTTCTCTAACCCTTTGGAGAATTTAATTGCTGCGTTGGCTCGTTTGGCGGCTCTCCCAATGGAAGGTGACTCTCCGACGGTAATCGAAACACGAAGGGTCAGAGAACTTCTTCAGACAGCTCTTGCACAGCAGGATGCGTATTCTTACAGTCGAGATAGAATCCATTCAACCCCTCGACCAAGACGGAGCCCAAGTTATAGAAGGCATATGGACTCAGCGGCCATGTCGAGCAACGCCCAGCACCGTAACCAACCACGCGGGCGCGACCCGGCCCCGGGCGGAGCCCTTAACTTGGTGGACTAGGAGAGGATCCGTCAAGAGGCTGAACGGGCGATTCAGCGGGCGGCTGAGCAGGCGGCTCAACAAGCTTTCCCGGTTTATCCGGCGACCTCTATTGAGGCTGGGGTGGCCACCAGGACAGGAGGTGTGTAACACCCTCGATGCGACTATATCTCCCACGTGTCGAGGCACGACTTAGAGGCATAATCGCATTGAAGGCATATGTCGCAAGTTAGGCAATCTTCACAACATCCCATGTAATATAGATAATAAAAGGGGAGATAACATAGTTGGCTTACACTCGCCACGTCAATCAAGTACATAAATAGCATTACAACATTCAAACACTCATGGCCCGACTACGGCGCCAAAATAAAAGATAACCCAACATGCGACACGGTCCCGATCACCCCAACTGGGCACCACTACTGATCATCAGGAAAAGAAACATAGTATCGTTGAGAGTCCTTGTCGAACTCCCACTTGAGCTCAAGCGCGCCATCTGGAGCGGTATCATCAGGCCCTGCATCTGGTGTAATAGTAATCTGTGAGCCACAGGGACTCAGCAATCCCGCACCCTCGCGATCAAGACTATTTAAGCTTAATAGGTAAGGCAAGGTAAATATATGTGGAGCTGCAGCAAGCGACTAGCATATATGGTGGCTATCCTGTTCGCAAAAGAGATCGAGAAGAGGAGGCAAAGCGCGAGCGAGTAATCTAGAGAACAACCTGCGCAAGCATTACTCCAACACCGTGTCCACTTCCCGGACTCCGCCGAGAAGAGGCCATCACGGTAACTCACACAGTTGATTCATTTTAATTAAGTTAAGGTTCAAGTTATCTACAACCGGACATTAACAAATTCCCATCTGCCCATAACCGCGGGCACGGCTTTCAAAAGTTCAAATCCCTGCAGGGGAGTCCCAACTTAGCCCATGACAAGCTCTCATGGTCAACGAAGGAATAGACCTCCTCCCGAGACGTTCCGATCAGACTCGGTATCCCGGTTCTTCAAGACACTTCGACAAGTTAAAACAAATCCAGCAACACCGCCCGAATGTGCCGACAAATCCCGATAGGAGCTGCACATATCTCATTCTTAGGGCACACTCAGATTGTCTTAGGTACGGGTAGGCCAGCCCAGAGTTTCCCCTGGTGGCCACCGGCAGCTGACAGGTGGACCAACACTCAGAGGAGCACTGGCCCGGGGGGGGTTTAAATAAGATGACCCTCAAGCTTCGGAAACCCAAGGGAAAAAGGCTAGGTGGCAAATGGTAAAACCAAGGTTGGGCATTGCTGGAAAAGCTTTAATCAAGGCAAACTATCAAGGGGTTCCCATTATAACCCAACCGCGTAAGGAACGCAAAATCCGAGAACATAACACCGATATGACGGAAACTAGGGCGGCAAGAGTGGAACAAAACACTAGGCGAGAGGCCGAGCCTTCCACCCTTTACCAAGTATATAGATGCATTAATATAACAAGGCAATATAATGATATCCCAACAAGTAAATAATGTTCCAACAAGGAACGGTCTCCAATCTTCACCTGCAACTAGCAACGCTATAAGAGGGGCGGAGCAAAGCGGTAACATAGCCAATCAGTGGTTTGCTAGGACATGGTGGGTTAGAGGTTTGACATGGCAATTTGGGAGGCTTGAAAGCAAGTGGTAGGCATCGTATCATGGCATAGCAAAAGAACGAGCATCTAGTAAAGCAAAGATAGTAGTGATTTCGAGGGTATGATCATCTTGCCTGCAAAGTTGTCAGAGTTGACTGGATCCTTGTAAGCAAACTCAACGGGCTCCTCATTAGCGAACTCGTCTCCCGGCTCTACCCAAACAAGACAAACAAGCAAACGGAACACAATCAACCACGTGCAAAGCTCATACAATATGATGCAAGGATGGTATGCCATGCGGGATGCAATATGTGATGCATATGCAAGATTTGACAAGGAATGCATGAACCTGGCCACAACTTGGAAAACCAAGTGTTCCACTGGAAAGATGAGATGAAATCGCTTGAAAACGATATAAAGATCACCGGAATCGGAGTTACGGTTTGGAAATGGCAAGCGATTCAAATATGACACCGGTCTGCGATTTACAGCAAGTAGCCCTCTAAATGCAACAAGATGAACATGCTACAGCACCCAAACATGGCATCAAAATACATGGCAGGGATCCATTCAAGATTCTTAACAAAAGTCGAGCACTAAGCTACGGCCAATTCATCCATTAACAGGTTCAAACAAGCATGGCAAAAATGCATTTGGCAAACAGATTTCAGAATTAGTGAAATTAACACTTGTCTGGAATTTCAGATCAGATAGCACTCTTCGGAGCAACAAAACTACATGCTACAAGACATGAACATGACAAAGTAAAACATGGCATGGAGCTACTCAAAGAGCTTAACAAAAGTCCCTTAGTGACCTTGAGCCAAAAGGGATCAGAAAATACATTTGCAAGCATGTGAACATGGCAAAAACATAATCAGTTCTCAGACTTGGTGAAAACTGGAGCATGCTGAAAACAGATATCAAGTAGGCATGTTTACGAGCTCGATGCACTCACTATAGAGCAAGTCATGACAATCTAAGCATACACCCATCAAGAATACACAAAATGCAAGCTATACATAGCAAGAACAATAACATAGCATGCACGGATCAACTACAACATCCTCGGCAAAATCGCTAACAAGTAGACAATCTGCCCAGATTCACGAAGTAGCAAAAGTAGAGCTCGATGGACTCAAGCTAGGGTGCTCCAATATTGCAAACAAAGACCTGGATGGATAGAGCACTACAATATTAACAAAACATCCTTACTGATCATCCTCAAAAGAGGCACGGATCACTAGGAAACAACATGAACATATGGCCATATGAGATAAACAGCTCAAGGACTTAGTGGAATTGCTAAGTCCCTGAAATCAGCATTACCAAGTGCCTCACTTTGCAAGCTTGTGCTAGTCACCACACACATCACAAAAATACATGGGTTGCACCTCTAGAAAGATGGCAAAACCCTTAACAAAACATATGTAGAGCTCATGGGCATATCATGCACACATTAATCATGGCAAAAATGACAAATATCTAAATGGAGCAGCAGATCTGACAATTATCTCAAGTAGCACTCTTCTAACAGCATTTCGGGCATCAAGATGAACTCAAATGAAAATGATGTAATGGAATGAAATGATGTACTCTCTGAGACAAACATTTTGATATGCTATATGCCAAAAACGGAGCTATGGATGCGGAGTTACGGCATGATGAAATATGCAAAATGTTTAGGGTTTCGGGAGGAAAGTCAACCGTCAGGATTTCCAGATCTGGATCTAGGGTTCGCTGGTACTGTAGCAGCTCGAGCTCGCCTGAGAAAAATGGCCGCAGCGGCCGGCGTGAGGGAGTGAAGCCGCTCCGGCGAGGGAAGACAAGGCGGTGGCCGAGGGAGGCAGAGGCTGGCGCGGCGGGGTGACGCGGTCGTCCATGGGGCGCCGAGGCGAGCTCCTATGGCGGCGGTGGCTGGCGAGAAGGTCGCGGCGGCGTGGCAGCGCCGGTGCGGGGAGGCGGCGGCCGGGGCAGCGGCGTCGGGCGACGGCGTCGGGGAAGGAGGGCGGCGCGCGCGGCGAGGTCCTCGGCCCGGAACGGCGGCGTGGAGGGCCGAAGATGGGCTCCCGGGCCCGCGGCGGTGAAGTGGGCGCGCTCGCCACGTGGCGCGCTGCGGTTGGGGCGGCGGCGATGTCCGGTGCGGCCCGGACTTGTCCGGCACGCCGGATGGAGGGGGACTAGGGTTAGGGTTGGAGTGGATCCGGGATTTTCGGGAAGGGGCTATATATAGGCATAGGAGGAGCTAGGAGGGTCCAAATGAGGTGCGGTTTTTGGCCACGCGATCGTGATCGAACGCTCTAGATGATGGAGAGGGTTTTGGTGGTTTTGGGGCCAAATTGGAGGGGTGTTGGGCTGCAACACACACGAGGCCTTTTCGGTCCCTCGGTTAACCGTTGGAGTATCAAACGAAGTCCAAATGGTACGAAACTTGACAGGCGGTCTACCGGTAGTAAACCAAGGCCGCTTGGCAAGTCTCGGTCCAATCCAGAAATGTTTAATCCCCACACACGAAAGAAAGTTAGAATTGACCACCGGAGGAGAACGAAGCGCCGGAATGCAAAACGGACAACGGGGAAAATGCTCGAATGCAAGAGATGAACACGTATGCAAATGCAATGCACATTATGACATGATATGAGATGCATGACAACGATAACAACACACGGAGACAAAAACCCGAACCCGAGAAAATAAAATAACTTAAGGCCGGAAACGGCAAGAGTTGGATTACAAATTGGGTAAATCATATCTGGGGTGTTACAAGGTGTCCCTTATCTTGTGCCGGCTCTGCGTAATGAGCTTTTGCCAAAGGATTTTAAGGGCCCTCATAAGGTGCCCAATTACACAGCCGACCTGCAACCCGGAGTGTGGATTGAAAGTTACGAGATGGCCATGGAGTTATTAGAGGTCAGTGATGCAGCAATGGCCAAATACTTCACCATGATGTTTGATGGAACAACTAGTACTTGGTTAAAGGGGCTGCCGCCCAACTCCATCGGTTCATGGGCGGAGTTAAAGGCCCGGTTCATTCAGAACTTCAAAGACACCTGCAAACAACCCATGTCGATCATGGACTTGATCAACTGCAAGCAAGAGGAAGGTGAATCCACGACCCATTGGGTGCGTTGGGTCAAGGAAATAATACATTCATCTGATAAGATGGATGCCGGCTCCGCGCTCTTAATGTTGGAGAAAAATTGCCGTTTTGAACCCCTGAAACAGAAGTTGGGGCGGCTCAAGCGTGACTGTAATGACATGGGCCAGCTGATGGCGGCTCTCGTCAAGTACGCCTATTCTGACAGTACCAAGGACCCCGTGTCTGACTAAGAGAAGACATGTAAGGGAAAGAAGAATGGCAATGGCAAAGGTCACCAGCACAACCCGGCGAATCAAGGAGGTAATAAATGTAAGGCTGGCGAGTTTGTGGCTAACACCAATACACAGGGCAACAATCAACGACGCAAGGGGAGGCCGCCTCCACGGTCTGGCGGGTCGGGTCCCACCCTTGAGCAGCTGCTAAACGAACCTTGTCCAAGACACGACACCCGGGAGAAGCCAGCTACCCATCTATGGAAAGATTGTACGATCATGAAGGCTTTTAAGAATTCTAACATATTCGATGGTAACCACGGACCTGGCGGCGGTTCAGGTGGCGGCGGCTTTCATGGCCCGGGCGCCGGCTCAGCTGGTGGCGGTTTTCATGGCCAGGGCCATCCGGGTAGTCAAGGCGGCTATAATCAGCAATCCGGCCAGGGCAGTCAGCAACAACAGCAACAGTTCGGGTATCAGAGTAACCCAAAATAGCTGAACAGTGGACAGTACCACGTGTTTACCACCAGTTTGTGCAAGAGGGATCAGAGGCTTCATAAGAGGGCTGTAAATGCTGTTGAGCCGGCGGTTCCGCATTATTTGAGATGGTCTGAACAACCTATTGTGTGGAGTAGGGAGGATCACCCACCCTGGGTTGATAATCCGGGTCATCTGGCTTTGGTGGTGGCGCCTTAGGTTGGTGGATATAAGTTCACTAAAGTGCTCATGGACGGAGGCAGTAGCATCAACATCCTCTATTATGAGATGTTCCGTCGCATGGGGTTCACTGATAAGAGTCTTAAAACATCCAACACTGTTTTTCATGGGGTAGTGCCTGGTAAGTCGGCGTACCCAGTTGGTAAGATTGAGCTGGAAGTAGCTGGAGATGAGTATGATTCTAGGGATGAGAAGTTAACCTTTGAAGTGGTTAAGATCAAAAGCCCATATCACGCTCTGTTTGGACGGCCGGCTTATGCTAAGTTCATGGCTCGGCCGTGTTATGTGTATTTGCAGCTCAAAATGCCGGGTTATAAAGGCACTATCACAGTACATGGAAGCCGGAAAATAGCCTTGGAATGTGAAAAGGTGATGCCACTTATGCCGAGTCTGTTTGTGCAACCGAGGAGTTGAAGTTTTATAAGGATAATGTTGACCCGACAGACATGACATCTTGAAGAAGCCAACTACGGAGCATGAGCCGGCATTGAAATTCAAATCAGCTGATGACACCAAGATGATTGATTTCGTGCCTGGCGATTCATCCAAACAGTTCATTATCAGTGCTAACTTGGATCCAAAATAGGAAAGCGCGCTTATCGAGTTCATCCATGAGAACCGGGACATCTTCGCATGGAAGCCTTCTGACATGCGGGGTGTACCGAGAGAACTTGCTGAGAACACTCTCAATATTGATACAAAGTTTAAGCCGGTCCGGCAATTTCTTTGGCGGTTTAATGAGGAAAGGCGCAAGGCTATCGGACAAGAGGTGGCCCGGCTCTTGGCGGCCGGGTTCATTGTTGAAGTTTTTCACCCAGAGTGGTTGGCTAACCCGGTGCTTGTGCTTAAAAAGAACGGCACCTGGCGTATGTGTTTGGATTACACAGATTTGAACAAAGCTTGTCCGGCTAACCCTTTTTCTCTCCCTCGTATTGATCAAATCATTGATGCTACAGCGGGTTGTGAGCGTTTGAGTTTTTTGGATACTTACTCTGGTTATCATCAGATCAAGATGGCAGTTAAGGACCAGGAGAAGACAACTTTCATCACTCCGTTTGGAGTCTTCTGCTATGTGTCTATGCCTTTTGGGCTTAAGAGTGCCCAGGCGACTTATCAGCGGTGTGTAGATAATTGCCTTCATAAATAGATTGGACGTAATGTTCATGCTTATGTGGATGACATAGTGGTGAAATCCAGAGAGAAGGAAACCTTGGTAGCTGATCTGAAGGAAACCTTTGATAACCTCCGGGTCTACAAGATGATGCTTAACCCGGTCAAGTGTGTTTTTGGAGTCCCAGCTGGCAAGCTCTTGGGGTTTTTTGGTGTCTAACAGAGGCATTGAGGCTAACCCGGAGAAAATTAAGGCAATCACATCTTTGGCTAAACCGGCTTGCATCAATGACGTTCAGCGGCTGGCGGGCCGTGTTGCAGCTTTAAGCCGGTTTATAAGCCAGTTGGGTGAGAAGGCTATGCCATTGTATCAAATGATGAGAAAGGTAGATGAATTTGTCTGGAGTGACGCTGCTAACTCTGCCTTTGAGGATCTGAAGAGACAGCTCGCTGAGACGTCGGTTCTTGCTGCTCCTGTTGAGAAAGAGCCATTGCTGTTATATGTGGCTGCTAACTCACGTGCTGTCAGTGTGGCTATTGTGGTGGAGCGCAAGGAAATTGGCAAGGAACATCTGGTTTAGCGGCCGGTTTACTACGTTAGTGAGGTGCTCATTGAATCTAAGCAAAGGTATCCACATTGGCAGAATCTTTTTTATGGGGTGTTCATGGCAAGCCGAAAGCTCAAGTATTACTTTCAGGGTCACCCTATCACTGTGGTTAGCACCGCTCCGTTAGGAGATATTATTCAAAATAGAGAAGCCACAGGACGAGTCGCCAAGTGGGCCATTGAACTTGGGTCTCATGGTTTAAAGTATGTGCCACGTACTGCGATCAAATCTCAAGCGCTGGTCGATTTCATTAACGATTGGACAGAGTTGCAGACACCTGAAGAAAAGCCAGATAACACATATTGGACGATTCATTTTGATGGGTCCAGACAGTTGGAAGGCTCGGGGGCTGGAGTTGTTTTAACTTCTCCTTGAGGTGACAAGTTTTTTTATGTGTTGCAATTGATGTTTCCTTGTATTAACAATGCAGCAGAATATGAGGCCTTGCTCCATGGTCTTTGAATAGCTAAAGAGATGAGTTTAAGCCAGGTACGGTGCCTTGGCGACTTAGATTTGGTAGCTCAACATGTGTCAGGAAAGTGGGATTCCAAGGACCCTCTCATGGCGGCTTATTGTCGAGAGGTGGATGCTGTGGCTGGACACTTCAAGGGGTATCAGGTGGAACACATTGATCGTAGAAAGAACGAAGCGGTGGATGCCTTAAGCCGGTTGGGATCTCAGCATAAGCCGGTGCCACCTAACACCTTTTTAGATGTTTTACATAACCCTTCTGTCAAGTTGCCTACAGAGGAAGACTTGACCGTTCCTGACCCGGAGGCCCAGTTGGTGGCAGCTCTTCATATCATTCTAGATTGGACAGTGCCATATTTGGCTTACATGACCCGGGGCGAGTTGCCAGAGGATGAGACCTTGGCAAGACAGATAACCCGACGGTCTAAGTCAATGACAATTTCCAATGGTGAATTATATCATCGTAGTGTCACTGGGGCGTTTCAGCGATGTGTCTCTCCTGAAGAAGGTCAAGAGATTCTTCATGAGATCCATGAGGGAGATTGTGGCCATCATGCCGGCTCAAAATCTCTAGTGGCCAAAGCTTTTCGTCATGGCTTTTACTGGCTAACAGCTCATGCAGATGCGGAGGATCTGGTCTATAGGTGCGATGGGTGTCAAAAGTTCGCACGACGAGCACACGTACCGGCTCAAGAATTGCGGATGATTCCAATCACTTGGCCGTTTGAGGTTTGGGTGCTTAATATGGTTGGACCTTTCAAAAGATCCAAGGATAAAAATACACATCTCTTGGTGGCAGTTGACAAATTCACGAAATGGGTTGAGGCAGAGCCGGTGAGCAAGTGTGATGCAGCCACGGCGGTTCAGTTCATGAAAAAGGTGATCTTTCGCTTTGGTTTTCCACACAACATTATAACTGACAATGGCACTAATCTGTCCAAAGGTGCTATGGAGGAGTTCTGTCAACGTGAGCATATCCGGCTTGATGTTTCGTCAGTAGCTCACCCCCAATCTAATGGTCAAGCTGAGAGAGAAAATCAGGAAATCCTAAAAGGTCTCAAGCCCCGGCTTATGGTTCCTTTACAACGGACGTCGGGTTGTTGGGTAGAGGAATTACCCTCGGTGCTGTGGAGTATCAATACCACTCCTAACAAGTCTACAGGTTATACATCTTTCTTCATGATAATGAATAAGCCTGACAGGATGCACTTGACTTGTTAGATGAAGAGAGAGATTTGGCGGCGGCTCAATCAGCAATTTATCAACAGGACCTACGCCGTTATCACAGCCACCGGGTTAAGTCCAGAACCTTTCAAGAAGGTGACCTGGTGCTCCGGCTCATCCAGGATCTGTCTGATGCACACAAGCTATCCCCGCCTTGGGAAGGACCCTTTGTGGTCAGCAAGAACTTAAACAACGGGTCATATTACCTCATTGATGTTCGAGAGCACAAAGACTCACGTAAGTTAGAGGAGGAGACCCGCCGGCCGTGGAACATTGCTCAGCTTCGGCCATATTATACTTAAGCCACCGGCTCTCATCATGTACATACTTTGACGTTGTATACATTATGATAAGTAATAAAGCAGGACCTCTGTCCTTTTCCCCTTCAATGATCATATATCTTTATTATTCTCATTATTTAAAATGACCAAAAGGGGGCTGATCGTATCCGAATCTAGCTGAACCCTTTTGGTCCGGCTCATGATCGTATTCGAATCTAGCCGTAAACCTCGTGGTCACTTGGGGGCTTCCTGTTCAAACATAGGTCATATTCGAACCAAAGAGAACATAGTTGTCGTAACCCTCCTGACCGGCTCAAAGCCAAACTCACTAGGGGGCTTCTTGATCGTATCCGAATCATAGCTTAACCCCTTTTTGGGTCCGACTTGGATCGTATTCAAATTAGGGTCGTTAAAAACCTCTCAAGGTCATTTGGGGGCTTCCTCTTCAAAAATAGGTCGTATTCGAACCAAAGAGAACATAGCTGTCGGTACCCTCTTGATCGGCGCAACGCCAAAACCATTGGGGGCTATATGATCGTATTCAAATCTTAGCTTAACCCCTTTGGTCCGGTTTACTGATCGTATTCGAATTAGAAGCCTCCAGTTTTTATTTAAGTGTTTGATTTACATTGTCTGAAGCCTAGTGTTTTGTCTTGCTGCTTTTTATCGTCTCAAATCTAACTATCGCTATGGTTTTAAATTAAACTGCCTCAGTTATTTGAAAATGAGTTGCCAAGGCATAACAGTCATCCGACATATGGGAGTATTAACTTCTAAAAAAGATTGGGTTATCAGCCTCATCATCCGGGTCATGTAAACCGGCAGTCCAGATTCAAAGAACAGAGGTATGACAGTGTCATTCATGAACATATTTATCTGTGTTTTTCGTTGATCAAAGGTTTTTTCAGCCTTGTTTATATGACATATGTTTCTGTTTTTTCCACTATGATAATTTCATAGTCATATACCAGGTGTTTTGACCCGTCCGGTGCACCGCCAGGACAGTTTTCTCATCTTTTACAGGAACAGAGTTAAAACATTACAGATGTAATCACGGATGTGATGCATATATATATTGGCATCATGGGCAAAGAGTCATATGCAACATTTTATGCACAATGGCATAGGCAAAACATGCAGTTTTCAAACTAACCTATTACAAGGATTTGAGAGCCCGAAAGGTTAGGCTGTTTTTTCTCTTAAACAGATCTTAAGCTAAAGACAAGATTATTCAGATGGTTATGACTCCTCCCTCACCGGTTCACCTCCCTCCACTGGTTGGAAGCTGGGATTGGACCAGTCAAAGCCATTCAGAGCAATAAACTCAGTGTCATCGTCAATTAAGCCGACCGGGTCAATTTTCGGGGCAAAAGTGTGTTGACGAACCGGCGGGATAAGATCCGTCACTTTATAAGAGGGAGTCGCCATCTTTTTATTCTCTATATCAAAACCCGGCTGATATTTGTTGATGTTGGTCTCCTCGCCAAGAATGGTAGCCTGAGGACGAACTCCCCTCACACAGGCAATAAAGTCATCTTACTCAAACGGAGTCCCGTATTCCTTCATGGTAGGGTACCCCTTAGCCACATCCACCGGGTCTAAATCCGGCACCTAGGCTTTGGAGCAGCTCAGGGCAGTCAGGGCTCCAGCTCTGGCGCAAGATCGTTTGACCTCTTGAAATCTGGCAGGTAAGATTGATAATTTCTTCAAAACATCACTCAAACGGTTGGGTCCTTGGTTGGCAGGCGAGATAGTAGAAAGTGCTCATTGAGCACCAGTATACAGTTGCTCCACCAAGGTATAAACCACCTTCTGTTTTTCACACTATCTTGACTCAGATTTTTTTACTTCATGGACCTGTGAGTGTTTTTTAACAAAGACTCAGCAGGCGGCTTATATTCCTGGTCAAAATAAAGTGTAAGTGACTAATGCAAATGACTTACTGAAGATGGCAGAGACCATTTGAGACACACGGTTTCTTAAGCTGGTGAGCTCCGTGGTAACCTCCTCAAGAGCCGCCTCTGCTGTCTCGGCACGTTGTATCAGCAAGGTCTTCTCATCGGCCCAGGATTTCTTCTTTTCACTCAAATTGGTCTTCAATTTTTCAGTTTCAGAGAGACTCAATTGAAGTTTGGAGTTAGCAGTCTTTATCTCTGCCTCTTGATCCACCATTCGGGCATTTGCATCCGTCAATTGAGAGCCCAATTCAGTTAGGGCGGTCTACAAACATGCACATGTGTGTCAAGATTTAACTAAAGTTTATAATGATTGAAGTCCCAAGTGCTTGAAGATTAGAAAGATTAGAAAATATGCCATTGATACTGAGGCTTGGTATCATTATGTTGTTGGATCAATTGTTACCTTAGTTGCGATTATGATCGCATTTGTTGTTGCATTTAAATGTTTTACGTAGTTGTATGTTAGTTTCAATTATGTTTTAATTAGATGCTCTAGAGAGCTATATGTTGTTCTACGAGAACTATGTATGAACTTTATGTGTTTATTTTTCCAGTAATAACATTTGATCACTATTGTACTTTGGTTTTAGTGTGATGATGAACTTGTATTAATTTTGTCACTTCTCTATTCAAGATGTTATGTGCTTGTTTTTGATACATGGACAATGCACGCAGATGAACTGGCAATGGATCTACGGTGACCGACGCACCTCCGAGTACATTGATTGCATGCATAATTTTCTCGAAGTGGCCGAGGCAAACAAGCAGAATTGTTTTATGTATTGTCCATGTACTGTCTATGAGAATACGAAGGATTACTCTAACTTGAAAACCCTTCACTTGCACCTGCTTGAGAAGGGTTTCATGCCACACTATAATGTTTGGACCAAGCACGAAGAAAGAGGGGTTATGATGGAAGACAACAAAGAAGAAGTGGATGATGACAACTATCCCCCTGAATACGGTGATACTACAACGGGGGAAGCTGAGGATCAAGAGGAACCAGACGATGTGCCCGATGATGATCTTCGCCGGTCACTGTTGATGCAAAGAGACAATGCCAAAGTGAATGGGAGAATTTGAAGTTCGATCACATGTTAGAGGATCACAAAAAGGTTTGTACCCAAATTGCGAAGATGAGAACACAAAGCTCGGTACCACACTAGAATTGCTGCAATGGAAGGCACACAATGGTGTATCTGACAATGGATTTGGGAAGCTACTGAAAATAATGAAGAAGAATCTTCCAAAGGATAACGAATTACCCGACAGTAAGTATGCAAAGAAGGTTATATGCCCTCTAGGATTGGAAGTGCAAAAGATACATGCATGCCCTAATGACTGCATCCTCTACCGCGGTGAGTACGAGGATTTGAACGCATGCCCGGTATGGGGTGCATTGCAGTATAAGATCAGAAAAGATGACCCTGGTGGTGTTGAGGGCGAGCGCCCCAGGAAGAGGGTTCCTGCCATAGTGATGTGGTATGCTCCTATAATACCATGGTTGAAACGTTTATTCAAAACAAAGAGCATGCCAAGTTGTTGCGATGGCACAAAGAAGACCGTAAGAAAGACGGGAAGTTGAGATCACCTGTTGATGGGTCGTAGTGGAGAAAAATGGAGAGAAAGTGTGTGTGTGTGTGGGGGGGGGGACTTTGCAGGTGACGCAAGGAACGTTTGGTTTGGTTGAAGTGCAGATGGCATTAATCCTTTTGGGGAGTAGAGCAGCAATCATAGCACCTGGCCAGTGACTGTATGTTTCTATAACCTTCCTCCATGGTTGTGCATGAAGCGGAAGTTCATTATGATGCCAGTGCTCATCCAAGGCCCTAAGCAACCCGGCAATGACATTGATGTGTACCTAAGGCCATTAGTTTAAGAACTTTTACAACTATGGAATGAAAAAGGTGTACGTGTGTGGGATGAGCACAAACAACAGGAATTTGACCTGCATGTGTTGCTGTTTGTAACCATCAATGATTGGCTTGCTCTTAGTAACCTTTCAGGACAGACAAACAAGGGACACCACGCATGCACAGACTGTTTAGATGATACCTAAAGTATATATTTGGACAAATGCAGGAAAATGTGTACCTGGGACATCGTTGATTTCTTCCGACCAACCATCTCTTAAGAAAGAAAGGCAAGCATTTCAAAGGTGAGGCAGATCACCGGAAGAAGCCCGCCCTCCGTATTGGTTATCACATACTTGATATGGTCAAGGATTTACAAGTAATCTTTGGAAAGGGCCCTGGCAGACAATCTGTTCCGAATGATGTTAAGGGACGTGCACCCATGTGGAAGAAGAAATCTATATTTTGGGACCTACCCTATTGGAAAGACCTAGAGGTCCGCTCTGCAATCGACGTGGTGCACATGATGAAGAATCTTTGCATGAACCTGCTAGCCTTCTTGGGCGTGTATGGGAAGACAAAAGATACACCGGAGGCACGGGAGGACCATCAACGTGTGCACGAAAAAGAGAGCATGCATCCAAAGCAGTATCAAGGTCCTGCCAGCTACGCTCTTACCAAAGAAGAGAAGGAAATCTTCTTTGAATTCCTACTCAGTATGAAGGTCCCATCTGGCTTCTCTTCGAATATAAAGGGAATAATAAATATGGTAGAGAAAAAGTTCCAGAACCTAAATTCTCATGACTGCCATGTGATTATGACGCAACTTCTTCCGGTTGCATTGAGGGGGCTTCTATCGGAGAACGTTCGGTTAGCCATTGTGAAGCAATGTGCATTCCTCAATGCAATATCTCAGTTAAAATAAGTTAAAGAAATGAAATCCCTTTGTAGTAGATGAGTTTTCATCCAAAACCCTGATACTTCAAAAGAGATTGTCCAGTTTGTACACAAAGTGCATCCAAATTTTGTCGTAACCCTCTCAACTTTTTAGCACATGCAATGTGGGTGAAATGATGATACCATGCCAACTTTCAACCTTTTGGGAGTTCATTTAAGGGAAACAAAGCATGCAATTTCAAAAATTATCCTACGCTCACACAAGATCTATCTAGGAGATGCATAGCAACGAGAGGGGGGAGTGTGTCCACGTACCCTCATAGACCGAAAGCGGAAGCGTTTGACAACGTGGATGATGTAGTCGAACTTCTTCTCGTTTCGACCGATCAAGCACCAAACGTACGACACGTCTGAGTTCTGCACACCTTCAGCTCGATGACATCCCTCAAACTCTTGATCTAGCAAAGTGTCGAGGGAGAGTTTCGTCAGCCCGACGGCGTGGTGACGGTGATGGTGAAGTGATCCACGCAGAGCTTCCCCTAAGCACTACGGCAATATGACCGGAGGCATAAACTGTGGAGGGGGCACCGCACACGGCTAACAGATGTGTGTGTGTCTTCTAGGCGCCCCCTCCCCACATATATATAGGTTGGAGGGGGGAGAGGCAGCCAGGGGGCTCCCAAGTAGGCCGAGTCCTACTTGGGCTCCCACCCCAATTCGCCCCTTCCATGTTTTCTGGAGGGAGAAGGAAAAGGGAGGGGGGAGAGAAGGAAGGGGAGGCCGAATCCCTCCCCTCCCCTTCCTTTCTCTCTTCCCCCTTTCCTTCCCCTTCCTATTCGGCTTACATGGGCGGCGTAGCAGCCCATGCTGGCTGCTGCGTTTCCCCTATTGGCCCAATAGGCCCAAATCTTTGCAGGGGCCCGATATGTACCCGGTCCGGAACACTTCCGGTGTCCGGGTATCATCGTCCTATATATGAATCTTTACCTCTCAACCATTTCGTGCCTCCTCGTCATGTCTGTGATCTCATCGGGGACTCCGAACAACATTCGGTCACAAATCACTTAACTCATATAATACAAAATCATCATCAAACGTTAAGCATGCGGACCCTACGGGTTCGAGAACTATGTAGACATGGCTGAGACATCTCTCCGGTCAATAACCAACAGCGGAACCTGGATGCTCATATTGGTTCCTACATATTCTACGAAGATCTTTATCGGTCAAACCGTAATGACAACATACGTTATTCCCTTTGTCATCGGTATGTTACTTGCCCGAGATTCGATCGTTAGTATCTTTATACCTAGTTCAATATCGTTACCGGCAAGTCTCTTTACTCGTTCCGTAATGCATCATCCCGCAACTAACTCATTAATCACATTGCTTGCAAGGCTTATTATGATGTGCATTACCGAGAGGGCCCAGAGATACCTCTCCGATACTCGGAGTGAGAAATCCTAATCTCGATCTATGCCAACCCAACAAACACCTTCGGAGATACCTATAGAGCATCTTTATAATCACCCAGTTATGTTGTGACATTTGATAGCACTGAAGTTCAAATCGGCAGCAGAAACTAAGCTTGTTGACTTCGTACCTGGCGATTCGTCCAAGCAGTTCAGCATCAGTGCCAACTTGGATCCAAAATAGGAAAGCGCGCTCATCGAGTTCATCCGTGAGAATCGGGACATTTTTGCATGGAAGCCCTCTGACATGCCAGGTGTACCGAGGCAACTCGCTGACCACACACTTAATGTGGATCCTAAATATAAACCGGTGAAACAGTTCCTCCGCCGATTTAACGAAGAAAGACGCAAGGCGATTGGAGAAAAGGTGGCCAGGCTCTTAGCAGCTGGCTTTATTGTTGAAGTTTTTCACCCTGAGTGGCTTGCCAATCCGGTGCTGGTCCTCAAGAAAAACGGTACCTGGTGCATGTGTGTGGATTACACAGATCTTAATAAAGCTTGTCCAGCAGATCCTTTCGCCCTCCCCCGTATTGATCAAATTATTGATGCTACGGCGGGTTTTGAGCGTTTAAGTTTTTTGGATGCATATTCTGGCTATCATCAAATCAAAATGGCAGTTAAGGACCAGGAGAAGACAGCATTTATAACTCCCTTTGGAGCCTTCTGTTATGTGTCTATGCCCTTCGGGCTCAAGAGTGCCCAGGCAACTTACCAATGGTGTGTACAAAATTGTCTTCACAAGCAGATTGGCCGTAATGTACATGCTTACGTGGATGATATCGTGGTTAAGTCCAGGGAGAAGGAGACTTTGATTGGTGATTTGAAGGAAACCTTTGACAACCTGAGAACTTACAAGATGATGCTTAATCCGGACAAGTGTGTCTTTGGTGTACCAGCTGGCAAGTTATTGTGTTTGTGGTGTCCAATAGGGGAATTGAGGCTAATCCGGAGAAGATCATGGCCATCACTTCCCTGGCTAAACCGAAGTGTATCAATGATGTTCAGCGCCTGGCAGGCCGGATTGCCGCATTAAGCCGGATTATCAGTCGTCTTGGTGAGAAGGCAATCCCTTTGTATCAGATGTTGAAAAAGACGGATCAGTTTGTCTGGAGTTCGGTCGCTGATGAAGCGTTTGAGGACTTAAAGCAGCAATTGGCCAATCCGCTGGTGCTCGTCGCTCCCATTGACAAGGAACCGTTGCTGCTATATGTGGCTGCCAATGTTCGGGCGGTCAACGTGGCTATTGTGGTGGAGCAAAAGGAGGCAGGTAAGGAGCATCCGGTTCAATGTCCGGTCTATTATATCAGCGAGGTACTAATCGAGTCCAAGCAAAGGTATCCGCATTGGCAGAAGTTTGTGTATGGAGTTTTTATGGCAAGCCGGAAGCTTAAACAATACTCCCAAGGGCACCCAATTGCGGTGGTCAGTTCTGCTCCTTTGGGAGATATCATCCAGAACCGGGAAGCAACTGGCCGGATTGCAAAGTGGGCTATAGAGCTGGGGCCGTACGGTTTGAAGTATGTGCCTCAGACAGCGGTTAAGTCTCAAGCACTGGTTGATTTCATCAATGATTGGACGGAAATGCAAGCACTTGAAGAAAAGCCGGATCACACGTATTGGACCATCCATTTTGACGGATCCAGGTAGTTGGAAGGCTCGGGGGCTGGAGTCGTATTAACTTCCCCACGAGGTGATAAGTTTTGTTATGTCCTCCGCTTAATATTCCCTTGTACTAACAATGCAGCTGAGTATGAATCCTTGCTCCATGGTCTCCAGATGGCTAAGGAGATGAATCTAAGTCGAGTTAAGTGCTTCGGTGACTCGGACCTTGTGGCTCAGCAAGTGTCTGGCACTTGGGACTCCAAGGACCCACTCATGGCAGCATATCGTCGTGAGGTGGATACTGTTGCAGGTTATTTCAAAGGCTATCAGGTGGACCACGTGGACCGGCGGAAAAATGAAGCAGCGGACGCTTTAAGCCGGCGGGGCTCTCAGCGCAAACCGGTCCCGCCCAATGTTTTTCTGGATGTGCTGCACAACCCGTCGGTCAAGATCCCTGGTGAAGAGGATTTGGCTATTCCTGATCCGGAGGCTCAATTGGTGGCAGCTCTTCATGTTATTCTGGATTGGACGTTTCCTTACCTGGCGTACAAGAACCGGGGCGAGTTGCTACCGGCAGATAATCCGGCGATCCAAGTCCATGGCTATTATCAACGGTGAGTTACATCATTGCAGTGTGTCTGGAGCTTTTCAACGATGCGTGTCTCCTGAAGAAGGACATGAAATTTTGCGTGAGATCCACGAAGGAGATTGTGGTCACCACGCCGGTTCAAAGTCTCTGGTGGCTAAAGCGTTTCGCCATGGCTTCTATTAGTTAACTGCTCATGCTGATGCAGAGGATCTGGTCAGACGATGTGATGGTTGCCAAAGGTTTTCAAGACGTGCTCATGTACCGGCTCAAGAATTGAGAATGATTCCAATTACTTGGTTGTTTGTGACTTGGGGGCTGGATATGGTTGGGCCTTTCAAAAGGTCCAAGGATATGAAGACCCACCTCCTGGTGGTGGTTGACAAGTTTACAAAGTGGGTGGAGGCAGAACCTGTTAGCAAGTGTGATGCGGCCACGGCGGTTCAGTTCATCAAAACGGTGATTTTCCGGTTTGGCTTTCCGCACAGTATTATCACAGATAATGGTACCAATTTGTCCAAAGGTGCTATGAAAGAGTTCTGCGAACGGGAGCACATCCGGCTCGACGTTTCATCAGTGGCACATTCACAGTCCAACGGTCAAGCAGAAAGAGCTAATCAAGAGATCTTGAGAGGCATCAAGCCCCGGTTCATGGTTCCTTTGCAGAGAACGCCGGGTTGTTGGGTAGAAGAATTACCATCTGTGTTATGGAGCATCAATACAACACCCAACAGATCAACGGGATACACACCGTTCTTCATGGTTTATGGAGCGAAGGCGGTTCTCCCCAGTGATATCCGTCTTGATTCACCTCGTGTGACGGCTTATATTGAAGCGGACAACGAGACAGCACGGCAAGATGCTTTGGACCGGTTGGATGAAGAGCGGGACATCGCAGCCACCCGATCGGCGATTTACCAGCAGGATCTTCGTCGTTATCACAGTCGCCGAGTCAAAACCAGAACCTTTCAGGAAGGAGATTTGGTGCTTCGGCTCATCCAAGATCAGACCGATATGCATAAGCTATCCCCACCTTGGGAGGGGCCTTTCGTGGTCAGCAAGAATCTGCACAACTGGTCATACTATCTGTTCGATATTCGAGAGCATAAAGACTCACACACATCAGAGGAGGAGACCAACAGGCCGTGGAACATAGCTCATCTTCGGCCTTATTATACCTGAGCCATTGGCTATACTTATGTACATATTACGACAATGTATATATTATGATTAAATATAATAAACCGGAGCCTCAGCTAAAGCGGGGTATCTGTTCTTTTACATCATGTGAGGTTACACGGAGTTGCTCTAAAGCGGCCTCCGTTTTGCCCCTTGAGTTAGCTTTACAAAAGCATCATATCACTTGGAGGATTGGTCGTGTCCGAACCAATATCATGCCTCTTGATAGGCGAGAGCCACCAGATCACTTGGGGACTTGGTCACGTCTGAACCAGTCATGCCTCTTGGTCGGCCTAAGGCCACAGAATCACTTGGGGGCTTGGTCGAACCCGAACCATGACCATGCCACTTGATCAGCATAGATGCCACAGTTTCATTTGGGGACCTGGCTGACTAGAACCATAGTTACACCTAACGGGAGCTTGGTCGTGTTCAGCCATGGTAACACCATCTGATCAGCTCAAATAAACCTT
This sequence comes from Triticum monococcum, assembly GCA_034509565.1. Classification (NCBI taxonomy): domain Eukaryota; kingdom Viridiplantae; phylum Streptophyta; class Magnoliopsida; order Poales; family Poaceae; genus Triticum; species Triticum monococcum. The sequence continues at coordinate 299,793,022 of CM067844.1, read as the reverse complement.
TTTTTTGCAACGGTCTTGTCTTTGCATTTTCTTTATACTTTTCTTTGAAGGGGGGGGGGTTTGCTTTTTATTACGTTTTTTAAACCGACCAAGTTTTTTAACCAATCGATTGACGGAACACAGTTCACGTCAATCCGGAGACTATTTGCCCGGTTTGATCCTTGTTGTTAACATCCTCTTATGGAGTAACACAGAGTTTATTATAACCTGGCACGGTTTACCTGGTAAACCAGCGTCATATATATACAGGAGCTGTTATCTCCTCCAATAGTGTGGGTTTGCAAAACTCCGCTTCAAGATTGGCCAAGCCAACTTCATGCTTAACGATGGCAGGTATTATGTATCGCAAACATTTGGTCATATACTTAAGAATTTTTGGATGTTTTGACTTCATATATGCAGACATCATATTCCGCCAGACGGTACAACCGCGGTGGCACTTGAAGAGTTTTTTATTGCAGAAAGCGCTTTGGAAAGTTCATCACCACAGGAAAAATAAATTATGCACGAAGGCATATCAACATCAAAAGTATCAGCTAGTCTATTACAAGGCAACACGATGCCCATAATAATATCATTGTTTTTTTGCAAAGGAGAGGCAGTTTCAAAACCGGCATCCGGTTCAAGCCTGGTCACCAGCCTGGCCTGATGGTTGTGGGTCATCCTGCGCCGCTTCAGCCTTCGTTTCTCTACCCAGTGGCTGGAAATCAACAGTTGTCCAGTCGATTCCCATTAATGCTTGAAAAACAGCTTCATCGTGGATCAGCAATGACGGGTCAATATCAGGAGCGTAAGTGTGCTTACGGATTGGAGGGATAAGATTTTCTGACTCATGAATTGGGGCAGCTATTCGCTTGTTCTGATTATCATATTGAGCTTGATAACGAGACAAGTCTGCTTCTTCAACCAGTTGACAAGCTAGTGGACGCACCTCCCGGTTTATGGCTCGCTGATCCACTTCACTAAATTCTGACCCATCTTCTTTCAAGCTGGGATAGCCCTGAGCTGCTTTAGTAGGATCAAAATCCGGCACCCAGGCTTTTGCCCGCATTAAGGCATTGATCGCACCAGTTCGAGCAGCAGATTTCTTCAGCTCTTCAACCCGGGCGGGAAGCACCGACAGTTTCAACAGGGTATCTTGAATCAAAGTGGGCGTCGGTTTGTTGTGAGATGCGGTACAGATGATCCGCTGTGCGCCGGTATACAGCTGTTCGACCAACATGTAGACGGCTTTCAATTTTTTCCTCACATCTGAACCCAAGTGACCAGTGCGGGTCCCTGAAATATCATAAGGGTTAAACCGGTAACTCTGTAAAGAAGGTCGAGTCAATTCATAAGTCAAACTGGCTTACCAAAGATAGCAGTGGTCATAGTATGTACGTGCCGCTTTATACTGGTCAGTTCATCCGCCACCGGTTTTAGTGCAGCCTCGGCATCCTCTGCTCGTTTGATTAAAGTGGACTTTTCAGTGGCCCAATCCTCCTACCTCTTATTAAAGCTCTCCTTAAGCTGCTCCATGGCGCTTAAAGCGCTAGCTAATTCCTCTTTTGCTTTGGAGGTTTTAGCTTGTTGGGTTTTCAGGTTTTCTTGGAGGTCGGCGGTTTGGCTTTCTTTCGTCTTCAGCTCAGCCTGCATGCAGACAGTTATATGCTTCAACAAAATGGTACAAGGATTGAAGTACCAACCACATAACAAGTTATGCACTTGGCACTTGGGGGCTAATGCATATTCGATCTTCATCTTTCAATTGCTTACAAAGTCCCAAGATCAATACAAGTATTCAACTTGGCACTTGGGGGCTAATGGCTATTTGCTCGTATATATTCAGATGCGGCAATTTCAATTACTTAAAGTACCGGTTTATCTATGATAAGTTGAACCGGCCCTTGGGGGCTACCTCAGCGAATTTCAAAGCATTAAGGTTTACATTAGTAAGTCCCGGTTTGAAAGAAGATTACAAACCGGCCCTTGGGGGCTAGGAGAATCAGCAAGAATTGAAGCATACAAGCAAGAAGGAGCATATGGAAGTTACCTCATATTTATCTTTCATCATATTAACCAGACCGGCTTCATAGTCGCGACTGGTATACAACCAGTTCAGGTAGCCGGAATGGATATCTTGGGCGTTCAGAGCAGCATAAGTCGTCAGATCAGCGTTCCACTTGCCTTTGCCAAAGGCAGGAAGTTCTTCCTTGCCAGAATGTTTGGACAAAGCGACAGGATTGCTTGGCTTAGTATGGCCAGTGCCAGTAATGACAACCTCATCATCCTGGGTACCGCCGGTTTGCACTGGGGCTGTTGGCTTGTCAGTAGGTTTTGCTGGACCGGTGGAGCTTTCAATCCGGATGGAACCTATAGGCTGACTGACAGGACCTGAGGCATCAGTAGGTCTCTCTTCAGCAATAAGATCGTCGTCTTGCTGCGGTGGATCGTTGGGTATATCCTCAGGAATAGCCGCTTCAAGATCGGGTGTCTTGCCTGGCTCAAGAACGACATCTCCTTCGGCCGCTTTGTCCAGGCGGGCCTTCTTGCTTGGCCGAGGTTTGGCCCTGAGAAGAATAACAAAATCAAATACAGCATATGTTCTAAGGTGATATACTACAAATATCACAATAAGTATAGCTTACCCAAGCACTGTTTTGAGCGGTGGGAGTTGAGTAGCCGATGACTCGCCAGAAGATGAGTGGGAAGTAACCTGGTAATCGGAGTCAGACGGATTAAGAGGTTGACGAAAGTAGCCCGCTTCAGGACAAGCACTGACAAGCAAATTAGAGACCTCTGAATGGCGTTTCCGAACCGGACTGTTCGGTAAACCGGCGGAGGTAACTACCTGGCCGCCGTGCCGGGGCGTGCGACGAGCTTCGTGTTGTTGGGTCTTCATAAGAAATTTAGGATCCAAATAAGCAAGAGGATGAGAAAATTTTACTTTCCGGTTTGCCTGACGGATTTTTTGTGAAGGCAAAGTTTCTGAATCAGAAGAGAGAATAATTACCTCTGCAACATCCGCGTGGCTGGCTTTCATCCTGACAAGTATCATCATCAATAAGACGTATGAAAAATAAACCAAGTGAGTCAAGTTCTACCTCAAAGTCCGGATTATCCACATCATCATCATGGGCTGGATTAGAAGATGCAGTGGTTCTTTTCCTGTGGGTAGTCTTCTTCACATCCTTAGTCTTTTGCCGAGTTGTTCTCTCCGGTTTGTCTGGTTTTTCTGGTTTCTCCTGCGGCAGTTTCTTGCTCCAAAACGGATCATTGCCCTGATTGCACAGACACTGATATTAAACAATGACCAGACATATCAACAACAGATTCAACAAAGAGAAAAATCAAAGTCTTACAGCTGGCGGTTTGTTGGTGGCACAGAAGGAAAGCAGGCCGGTTCTAGCGCAGACGTGTTCCGGTTCATTCAACATCTTATTCACGGCCTCTGTGATTTCTTCATCGTAAAGCTGGATTTTGGAATGTCGCAGTGGGTCATCAACACTGTCAGTATACTCGCACATCAAACCGGAGCGCCGACTAAGGGGCAGTATGCTCCATGATATCCAACAGCGAGCGAGATCAACCCCTGTTAAACCGTTGGCCATAAAGGCTCTAAGCTTTGATAGTTGAGGAGCATATTTGCTTCTCTCCTGGGAAGTCAATCTTTGAGGAAAAGGGTGTGTATTGCTGAGCCGCTCCGGACGAAAGCCAGGCAAGGGATTCTCACCAGCAGGGGAGGTGTCTTTGCAGTAGAACCATGTCTGATTCCACTCTTTGGGGTGGTTGTGCAGTTTGGCGTGAGGGTATGTGACCTCTTTCCTTTCCTGAATCGCCACGCCACCCAACTCCGTATTAGAGCCATCAGTAAACTCAGTACGGCGGTTTAGATGGAAAAGGTCTCTGAACAATTCCACTGTGGGCTCCTCTTGAAAGAACACCTCACAGAGCACTTGGAAGTGACACATATTTGTAACAGAGTTGGGGCCAGTGTCTTGTGGATGGAGTTGGAAATCGGCTAAAACATCCCGGTAAAATTTAGAACCGGGCGTCTTAAAGCCCCGGGCTAGGTGATCTACGAAAACAACGACCTCTCCTTCTTGAGGTGTGGGAGGGCATTCTTTGCCAGGAGCCCTCCAATGGATGGTATCTTTACTGCCTAAAGCGCCAATCAGGACTAGATCGTCAAGTTGAGCCTCTGTGACGCAAGAAGGAACCCAATTGCACTCATATACTTGCTTGGCCATGAGGAAATCTATAAGGTAGAAGATCCCGGTTCAAAAATGCATTGAGCAAAGGTACATTGGTATGCATAATGTTAAACCAGGGACATATCTATCTAAAACGGAGTTTATGAAGCAACAACATTTGGCGGTTCAACTAGGGGACTAATGATATATACCGGGTTGGTAAATTTTTTCTACAAGGTTAAACCGCCTGATCTACGCATGGAGACAGCTGAGATGGTGGATGGATAAGTGTGCAGAAACAGATTTCACACGATTTCTTTACAGCGTTGGATCTGAAGCAAGTTCAGAAATAAGAAAAATATTCAAAAGCTCGAGGCAGAACAACATTGAATCAATGGGCAGAAATATATGTGAGATCTATGGTCTAGGGCATGAAACTAAAAGCGGATACTAACAGCTACCATTATACAGAGCAGAGGTTCGCAGATGCATCCAGGGTTAAGTGTATGAACATGAACAGGTGATGAACACTGCAAGAACATGAAACCCTAGAACAGATCTGAGTTGAGAAGAGCAGAAGGTTTACCAGAGTTAAGGAAGACGCTGAAGGTTGCCGCGGCGCTCTGGTGCGTTCAGGTTGATGCAGCGGCCAAGGTTGGTGCAGAGGTTGACGGCGGCGGCGGAGCTCCGAGGATGGCGACGTGATGAAGACGAAGCAGAAGGGGAAGAAGGGAAAGAGAAAGGAAATGACCCTTCGGTCCTATTTATAAGGCAAACATGAGTCAGGCGCGACAATCAAGGGGCCACGAAACGGAGCTGTTGCCTCGATTTCCGCAGATATATTAAACAAAGAAGCATAATGGATATCTTCGTTATGACAGGTGACATCACTCCGGTTTACAATAATCAGAAAAGATGACATCATGGCGGTCTACCAATTTAAGAGAAGACGTTGAAGATGAAGTTTTTGTTAAAGGATTGACATGAACCTGTTCAAATCAATCTGGGGCCTAATGTTGGGGATATTACAACTGGGCGTAAACCGGCCTATCTGGGCCGGATCAACTTCATCAGTAGCTCCAGAAGTGATAAAGCCCAAGAAGGCAGATGAGGTCCTAAGGCCCGTAGCCGGTTTAAGACTTGTAGCTGTAAACCGGAATTTGTATATAAACTTGTATTGTAAGCTAGGAATAAGGAGAGACCAACCCGGATATGAATATCGACCGGTGTTGGGACTCTGTGAACCGACGGGTGTCACCCGTGTATATAAGGGGACGACTCAGCGACGGTTCAAGGACAACAGACAACAACTCGAGACATAGGTGAAGCTTATTTGCTCCCTAGTCATCGAAACCCCAACAATTCCATCACAACTAGACGTAGGCTTTTACCTTCATTGAAGGGGCCGAACTAGTATAAACTCTCTTGCGTCCCTATGTCCGCTTTAACCCCTTCAAGCTAACCCGTCGCGATGGCTCCACGACTAAGTCCTTTCTCTAGGACATCTGCCGTGACAAAACCACGACACAAGGTATTCCCCTGGTATCCAGGAGTTGCATAATCTCATAGTCAAAGGAATATGTATATGACATGAAGAAAGCAATAGCAAGAAACTGAACGATCAACATGCTAAGCTAACGGATGGGTCTTGTCCATCACATCATTCTCCTAATGATGTGATCCCGTTCATCAAATGACAACACATGTCTATGGTTAGGAAACTTAACCATCTTTGATTAACGAGCTAGTCTAGTAAAGGCTTACTAGGGACACTGTGTTTTGTCTATGTATCCACACATGTATCAAGTTTCTGGTTAATATAGTTCTAGGATGAATAATAAACATTTATCATGATATAAGTAAATATAAATAATAACTTTATCACTGCCTCTAGGACATATTTCCTTTAGTCTCCCACTTGTACTAGAGTCAATAATCTAGTTCACATCGTCATGTGAATTAACACCAATAGTTCACATCTTTATGTGATTAGTTGACATTGCCATGTGACTAACACCCAAAGGGTTTACTAGAGTTGATAATCTAGTTCAAATCACTATGTGATTGACACCCAAAGAGTACTAAGGTGTGATCATGTTTTGCTTGTGAGAGAAGTTTAGTCAACGGGTTTGCCACATTTAGAGCCATATGTATTTCACAAATTTTCTATGTCTACAATGCTCTGCATTGAGCTACTCTAGCTAATTGCTCCCACTTTCAATATGTATCCAGATTGAGACTCAGAGTCATCCAGATCGGTGTAAAAGCTTGCATTGACGTAACTCTTTACGACGAACTCTTTATCACATCCATAACCGAGAAATATTTCCTTAGTCCTCTTAGGTAACTAAGGATAACTTTGACCGTTGTCCAGTGATCCACTCTTGGATCACTATCACACCCCCTTGCCAAACTCATGGCAAGGTACACAATAGGTCTGGTACACAACATAGCATACTTTATAGAACCTATGGCTGAGGCATAGGGAATGACTTTCATTTTATTTCTATTTTCTATCGTGGTCGTGTTTTGAGTCTTACTCAACTTTACACCTTGCAATACAGGCAAGAACTCCTTTGAATGTTCCATTTTGAACTACTTCAAAATCTTGTCAAGGTATGTACTCATTGAAAAATCTTATCAAGCGTCTTGATCTATCTCTATAGATCTTGATGTCAGGACCCCGATTGTCGGTGTACTAAAGTAGGGGTACCTTAGGACCCCGAACTTGTGCACGGGCAGTCGCAGCGACCCACGGCAAGGCTTGCCGGGCGACCGCCAAGACCCTCCGTGGTTCCTTTGGAGCCATTCAAGAACAAAGTATCCAAGAGCAAAAGCAAGGCCCCGGCAAGAGGAGCTTGCCGGGAAGAGAACAAGGCCCCGGCAGGAGGAGCTTGCCGGGAAGGAGACAAGACCCCGGCAAGAGGAGCTTGCCGGGAAGACCAACCCAAGCATCACGAGAAGATCGCCGCGGCGCACCGCGCGCCCCGACAAGACCCGGTGAGCGACAAGCTCCCGGACGCGACAAGGCAACATCCGCGGCAAGGCGTTTGCCGCGGCAAGCTACTACCCCGCAGCCCGCGCTCCAGCTTACCCACCAACGTGTCGCCCTGGGACCATTCCTGGCGCACGTGGAGGGAGGCTGTGCGGCCGGGGGCATGCGGTGGCAAGCAGACGCTGACAAGGAGCCATCGTGGCAAACGGTGGCGCCCTTGACGGTCCCTTTCTGCCCCGTCTAGGTGACACAGACGGGCATTTAATGCCCTTGTCCCCTGCCGCCAGGGTTAGGTAGGATGTGACTGTAGCAGGCGGTGGCGCCAACTACCACCCCTTTTACATTTTTACCCTCACCTCTGTTGCCACATGTTGGTAACCCCTTAGACATATAAAAGGAGGCCCATGTGCAACAGTGGGGAGGGGGGACAGCCATTCTCACGCTCGGTCTCGCCAGCTGCTTGAGTGTACTATAGCACTCGCCGCTCCCGAGCAAGAACTCAATACAACCACCAAAGCAGGAGTAGGGTTTTACGCATCCGTGCGGCCCGAACCTGGGTAAATCGATTGTCTCGCTTGTGTGTTTCGCCTCAATCTGCTCTTTGTGCATCCACCGCCCCCTACCGAACCACAAGGGGCTCGGTCCGCCGATCCCCATAGGTGTGTGAGGGATCAGACACCCCCGACATCTTTGGCGCGCCAGGTAGGGGGCGCGTCGAGGTTGTGCAAACCTGATCCGGCGTTCGCGCGTGCAGAATCCTCATCGTCTTCATCAACATGCCGCCGAAGAAGAAGGCTTCGGAAGCAGCTGCTCCATCTGCGCCGAACCCACCATCGCCGGGGCACACGGCTGGTGGGGTAGACGCCGGCGGAAGAGCGGGCGCCGACGGGGAGACCCATGGCGCTGCCAGGTCCAAGGACCAGGTCGCGCCACACGTCGGCGGCGTGGTCACCTCCCACAATGTAACACCCTCGATGCGACTATATCTCCCACATGTCGAGGCACGACTTAGAGACATAATCGCATTGAAGGCAACATCGCAAGTGAGGTAATCTTCACACAACCCATGTAATATAATAGGGGAAAAAGTTACATAGTTGGCTTACACTCGCCACTTCACACAATTACACGAATAAAGCATTACATCAACCAAATACACTCATGGTCCGACTACGGAACCAAAATAAAAGAAGAACCCCAAATGCGACAAAGGTCCCCGATCGACCCCAACTGGGCTCCACTACTGATCAACTAGAACGAAACCACACAAATGAACAAGGTCTTCAACGAGCTCCTCCTGAGCTTGGTTGCGTCATCTGCACGGACTCATCGGCACCTGCAAACTGGTTTTGGAAGTAATCTGTGAGCCACAGGGACTCAGCAATCTCGCACCCTCGCGATCAAGACTATTTAAGCTTATGGGTAAGGTAAAGGTATGAGGTGGAGCTGCAGCAAGCGACTAGCATATATGGTGGCTAACATACGCAAATGAGAGCGAGAAGAGAAGGCAAAGCACGGTCGATAAAAGTATGATCAAGAAGTGATCCTGGACTACCTACGTCAAGCATAACTCCAACAACCGTGTTCACTTCCCGGACTCCGCCGGAAAGGGACCATCACGGTTACACACGCGGTTGATTCATTTTAATTAAGGTCGACTTCAGGTTTTCTACAACCGGACATTATCAAATTCCCATCTGCCCATAACCGCGGGCACGGCTTTCGAAAGTTCAAATCCCTGCAGGGGTGTCCCAACTTAGCCCATCACAAGCTCTCACAGTCAACGAAGGAATAGACCTCCACCCGAGACGTTCCGATCAGACTCGGTATCCCGGTACAACAAGACATTTCGACAGGGTAAAACTAAACCAGCAACACCGCCCGAATGTGCCGACAAATCCCGATAGGAGCTGCACATATCTCTTTCTCAGGGCACACTCAGATTGTCCTAGGTACGGGCAAGCCAGCCCAGAGTTGCCCCTGGTGGCCACCGGCAGCTGACAGGTGGACCAACACTCAGAGGAGCACTGGCCCGGGGGGGTAAAATAAATATGACCCTTGAGTCTGCAGAACCCAAGGGAAAGAAAAGGCTAGGTGGCAAATGGTAAAACCAATGTTGGGCATTGCTGGAGAAGCTTTACTTAAGGCGAACTGTCAAGGGGTTCCCATTATAGCCCAACCGCGTAAGGGACGCAAAATCCGGGAACATAACACCGATATGACGGAAACTAGGGAGGCAAGAGTGGAACAAAACACCAGGCATAAGGCCGAGCCTTCCACCCTTTACCAAGTATATAGATGCATTAATTAAATACAATATATAGTGATATCCCAACAAGTAAACATGTTCCAACAAGGAACAACATCTCCATGTTCCAACAAGGAACAAACTTCAATCTTCACCTGCAACTAACAACGCTATAAGAGGGGCTGAGCAAAGTGGTAACATAGCCAATCAACGGTTTGCTAGGACATTGGTGGGTTAGAGGCTGAACATGGCAATTTGGGAGGCTGACAAGCAAGTGGTAGGCATCGTAGCAATGGCATAGCAAAAGAGCGAGCAAACTAGCATAGCAAAGATAGTAGTGATTTCGAGGGTATGATCATCTTGCCTGAGATCCCGCAAGGAAGAAGAATCGAGTCCATGAAGAAGACAAATGGACATAGACGAACGGGTCCTCACAAACTCGACGTTACTGGAACCAACCCGAAGAAGCAACACCGGAAAGAAAGCAAACAACATAGTAAACAACCATGACAACCACATGGCACGATGCACAATCGAGTATGATGCATGTCCGGTTTAAATATGCATGGCATGGCAAGGAGCACAAACAATCCTACAAATTAAGTGGAGCTCAATATGCATCGGGATGCATATTGACAAAACACCACATCAATTATTTAGTTCTCTCTCGGTTAGGTACTCAACAAAATTAAATGTTGATTAACATGGCAAGAGGTGAAACATGATGAAACTATCTAATCTAGGCATGTTTAAATGAGGCCGGAACAACAAAACAACAAGTCCGGAAAATCCCCATGTGCAAATATTAGGTTTGGTCCTGATCTGTCCTAAACACAATTTTAGAGTTGTTTAACATGCAAAGTGATGCCACCATGATAAACTAGGCAAAATTCTACCCCATTTACATATAAAGTTTATTTAATTCGGAGTTACGGTTATTTAGTTATGAATTAGTTCATTTTAACATGACATAGAGCAAAAATTAATCAAACACCATTTTAAACATTTTAAACATGGATGAAAATGACATATTATAAAACTAGATGCAATTCTAAGAACTTTTCATATTAAGTTTGTTTTAATCCGATGCACGATTGTGGAGATATTATATGCAAGAACATGAGGGGCCCATCTGAAAATATGCAGTTTCTTAGGAAATAGATAAATTCGCTGGCAGATAAAAAATAGAGCTAGGCTGAAACTGGCTGGGTGCTGGGCTCGGGATCTCACCCAGGCTTCGGCCCGGTAGCAGGAGCGGCCTGGCAGGGGGCGCGCTGGGCCGGATCTGGCACGGCGGCCCAGCAGAGAGGAGGGGCTAGGCGGGCCGGCGAACTGGGCCTGGGCGGAGAAGGTGGCCCAGGCGCGGATCTGGGCAGGCGAGGCCGGACCGCGGGGAGCTGGGTTGGGCCTGGACGCGCGGCCCACGATGGCGCTGGAAGTGTCGGCATCGTCTTCGAAGCAGAGGAAAACAGGGGCGCGACTGGTTCGGCAGGGACGGGGACGAGCTCGTTCCCGAGCAGAGGGCGACGGCGGACTTGGCGCCGGCGAGCAGGAGAGGCAGGGTCGACCGGCTGCTGCGGTGATGTTCACGGCGGCTGCAGATGGAGCTCGGGCGTGGGGCACACCCATCCATGGCGGCGCTGACGAAGGAGATGCAGGCGAGGAAAAGGACGCGGGGGACTCGGCGCGGCTCCTGGATCCGGGCCCGAGCGAGGCGAACGGCGGCAGGAGAGGCGACGGGAAGGACCAGAGAGGATGGACCTGGCCCCGGGGGCCTCATTCCCGGCGACGGCGAGCTCGGGAAGGCTCCGGGCGGCGGCGCTCCCTGGTAAGAGGGAGAGAGAGATTCGGTGAGAATGGAGGGGAAAAGCAGGAGGAAGAAGGGAAGGAAAGCAGGAGAGAGGGCGACGGGGTCTGGCCTAGCGATTTGGGATCGAGATCCTCTCGATCTGGAGGTCGGGCGCCATGGGCTGTGCAAGCTCGAGGACGGGACTCGGCGCAGGAGGGGCTCGGGTTGGCCGGCTCGATCTGGTAGGTGGTTGGCTCGCTGTGGAAAACGAGGGAGCATGGGTGGATCTGGATCCCGAGGAAGATGGTGGCGGCGGTGGGATGGAATGATGGGACAAGCCCCCTTGATTTTAGGGTTAGACTAGGTCTATATATAGCAATAGGATTTTAGGTAGGGGCTAATCCGATCCCTCCGATCGTAATCGGACGGACGGAAAAAATAGTTAGGGAGCCCAAATGAGAAAACGATGACGTTTTGTAGACGTTTGGGGATGATCCGGATCCAACGGTGGCAACAGTCCGGGTCGGGTCCGGGACAACTTTCGGGCGCGCGCGAGGGGGGCTGCGGGCTGACAAGAGGGGTTAGGTTGGACCTGGCGGTAGGTAGTGAGTGGTGTGGACGGTCCCGGGCTGAGAGAAGAGAAGAGAGGGAAGCCCGGCATCTGTTTCCGGAGACCGAAAACGTCCGACGTTAGACCGGCTAGTATTGCCGCTATATTTATCCGTTGGGCTATCAAATGAACTCCGATTGCGATGAAACTTGACATGCGGTCTGTCTACACTATAATAAGACCACACGTCAAATCTCATCCCATTCCGAGAACATTTTCTGGCCACTTATAAAATAATATTTCGGACATGCCGCGGGCGCGTGCAAGTGTGTCTGGGCTCAGAACGGACAACGGAGAGAACGAGGAGGCCGGGGCGGATGCAAGTTTTGAAAACATGATGATGCAATGCACATGATGACATGATAAAATGCACACGCAAGCAAAAGACATGGCAACGACGGCGAATAACTGGAAGACACCTGGCACATCGGTCTCGGGGCGTTACAACACTCCACCGCTACGAGAGGATCTCGTCCCGAGATCTAGAATGGCACCGGAGGGAAAACGGAAGAGAAGGAGAAGTGGTAAAACAAATTGCTTCTTTGGCAAACGAGTGAAACCACGAACCTTGAGAGGTTGAACAAATTGAAAGAAAGAATACAACGAAGATGAACAAAGTTGAAAACACTCCGTTAGAAAAGAGGGACAACGAGCATTGCGAAAACCTTGAGGTTGAAGGGAAGATATATATTGAAAACACTCCGTTAAAGAAGGGGATCAAGGAAGACCAAATTCGGGCAGCACTCCGGTTGGAAAGAAAAAGAATTGAATAAGGTCTTGACAAGATGAGAAGATACTTGATGAAATCACAACACACTACCACCGGAACTATTGAATGAATGGAACAAGGGGGTAAGTAAAATCTCGGACGACACTCCGGTAGAGAAAAGGATGCAAGACTTGATAAGGCGAAAAGAACTTGAACAAAGGGGCAGAATAGTCCGGTTAAGCAAGATAGGGAAGGAATAAGAGTGATATAATTTGGACAGCACTCCGTCTGTAAATGGAAGGAATTGAACTTGACAAGATGAGAGGATACTTGTAAAGAGGACACAACACTCAGATTAAAAGTATAGGCATGGAAAGATCATGATCTTTGACAAAACGAGATGATGGGTGAAAATAACAACATTGCAATACCTCCGGAACAAAAGAATAGAAGGTAGATAATAGAAATAGGAGAATGGAGAAGCAAATGCCAACTTCTGTCACAAAAGGAGTTTGAGAAGGCATCCTTAGGAGAAGGGTCGAACGGAGTTGTTGGAAACCAACAACGAAAAGAATAAGCTTGATATGGTCTCGTGGAGTACCTCTCAAATTAAGAGATGAAAAACCTGCCACTCACGGGAAAAGAATTGGATTGATAAGAACAAAGAGATGAGAAACTATTTCACCAGGAGGATAAATGGAAAACTTGGATCATATATAAGCACCATAATAACAACCATCCTTAGGGAAGGCTTTAGGTGAAATATAACCCAAGACAATACCAACGAATAGGTTGATGGATTTAAAAATATCCCAATCTTGACAGCATGTGAATCATGAAAACATGAACTCAAATTATCAAGAATGGCATAATACCACCTCCAATTATATGGTAGAAAGAATTGCACTCTGGATTACAAGATCAAGAATGCTTGAGCTCCTTTGAAAAGAATCTCAATGAACACTTCGAGAAAGGAATTAAATCCTTGATGAACCATCATGTAGAACCTTAATGAAGGACTCCGGTAAACAAAAGATAACGAAAAGAGAAAGAAGTTGAAAACACAAGGTGAAGCCTTGCAATGATTTAGATGGATCTCCGTGATGATATAATTGAAAGAGGTTGGACTCCGGGAAAAGAGAAGATGAAACAAATGAAACCGAGAGTTTGAAGGGCCTCCGGAATAAGAATTAATCATTAGGATGAAACAAGAATAAGAATTGTGTTATGCTTATCCTTCACCAATTTAAATTGATGACAAACAACGGATTTGGCATATTACTTATTCTTGTAGAAAAGATTAAGAGAGATATAACATCAGACTTGGGAAGGTATTGAACGAACCACCGGAAGGGTTGAAACAGTGAACAAAATTGATATGATAAGAAAGGAAGAGAAATCTTGAACGAACCACCGTAAAAATTAAAATGAACAAAGAAAAGATAAAGGAACACCGGGAAGAATAAGCAAATGGACGAAGATGCTTGAGAGAATTTAGATACAAGTGAATATAATAGATCATGGACCGATTAGAGATCACTTGAACGCTGCACCGGTAAGATCAGAGAATTATAAGTGAAAGCTGAGAATGAATAAACCTAACTTGATGGACTCCGGATAACAAACTGAGAAGACTCTTAAATTGCTCCGGAAGGGTGAAAAGAATATCTCACAATCGCAAATAATTATGAGAGGATGGCAACAAGCTAGAATCACGGATCTTGAAGAGAATGGAGCAAGATATGGGGGTAAAATCTTCTTCGGTCTTCAAATGATGAGAAAGCCAACGAGAAACACCACCAAGAATTATTAAGGCACACCGGAATAAGCAAAACGAAGAGGTTGAGCCAACGATGAAAAGAATTTGAAAGATTTGGAGAAAGGCATTTGACTGATGATAACTCATTCTTACGTCAAACTTCAAAAAGAAATTTGAGGATAGCTCCGGGAAAATAAGAGGAGTCAGGTAAGATCCTGGGAATAGACCTGTGGGTTATGGGCCCACTCAAAAGAGAACACCGTTGAAATGATTTAAAGAGAGATAATGCACCGGTTGAATTAAATGACTTGAATGAGATAACAACCTCAAAATATTTTTGGACGGATTGATAATGGAGACACAAATCTTCTGAGATATCTTCAGCACTCTGGAACAATTGAATAGCGAGAAATGATTAAATATGAGTAGCATCGGCACGAGAAAAGCATTGAAATATGGAAAAGAGTATGATCAACACCGAAAGCTTGAATTGGTTCCACCGGAGAAGAAAAGAACGAAAGATGATGAACTTGAAGCTCCGTTAGAATCTTCATGAGAATCACCGGATAAGAATATTGAGGGAAAAGAATGGGGAGACTTCTCATCAATAAGATGATACTAGATTAAGAAATCTGAATCCTTGGAGAAAAACAAAGGGAGGGAGGGTGGGAAAAACAAAGGCAACTTGGAGACGGATTAAACAAACACCATTGAGAAGAAGTGATAATTGATCTTGCAAATGTTGAAGTGAATGGATCCACTTGAGGAGAGACACACCGGTGAAAAGGATTAACAAAAACAATCTTGATGATCAAGAAGGATTGGTATTCACATCGGAGTATGAGAACACCATTTAGGAAAAGGTATGGAATCAACACTTGACTTCGAAGCAACTCGAGTACCACAACTCAAACTAAAACAAAGGATTGGCTTGCAAAATAAGCCAGAACAAACATATGATAGAGATTTCGTCCGAAGTTTTCGTGGTGGGACCTACACGGGCTCGATCGTACAGCACCATCATGTAAAAGGCAGTGCACATGACATACGAAGCGTCCCCGAGTCAGCATAGCCAAGGACTCTTTAAGACACAACGAGACCACTGTAAAATCGACCGTGAATAGGCGAACCACTAGACGTCGAACCCCAATTTCACATCATACATCTGTCGGAAAGATAACCTAAGAGCTACTTGAATTCCCACCTATGAAACTCCCGAAATTTTCCGGTTATGCAATCAAGTGTTGGGGATACAGGGGAAGCATAATATCTCACCCAAACTAGCAATACCTACATCCAACTGTATCCATCCTTCAACACATAACCAAGAAACCTTCGGAAACCATCTACCTCAACCTTCGAAAAGCATCCGTTATACAAGTTATGGCGATACTCCCGAACTCCCGCCCCAGTACTGGGTGGCGTCGAGGTTATCTCACCAACGAACTGCATAAAAGAGATTTTCGATGTCGCGAACATATCTCAAGTATACCATAATTGCAACGATAAAATTATGATGACAACACCTCAGAGCTCAACTCCCCGGGACACTTCCACTAAACCCCTGACAGGAGGCACCAAGACAGTGTTCTCATCATAAGCCATCGGAACAAATCCAAGATACTCGCGTGATCCTAAAAAAAATTTTAGTGAAATTTGAGAAGAGAAGAGTCAAAACTCTACGTCAGGATGCCTTACCGGAGCGATGAGGAGACTGGGAAGTAAAAATAATTCCTAAGCTCTCCGATATATAATTCCTAGATGACTCAAAACATTTTTCTAGACACAACTCGGCCGCTAAAAACGATCAAGCAATGGGGGCTCCTAAGGTCGGGGAAGGCTCTGATTCCCAACTTGTAACACCCTCGATGCAACTATATCTCCCACGTGTCGAGGCACGACTTAGAGACATAATCGCATTGAAGGTAACGTCGCAAGTGAGGTAATCTTCACACAACCCATGTAATATAATAGGGGAAAAAGTTACATAGTTGGCTTACACTCGCCACTTCACACAATTACACGAATAAAGCATTACATCAACCAAATACACTCATGGTCCGACTACAGAACCAAAATAAAAGAAGAACCCCAAATGCGATAAAGGTCCCCGATCGACCCCAACTGGGCTCCACTACTGATCAACTAGAACGAAACCACACAAATGAACAAGGTCTTCAACGAGCTCCTCCTGAGCTTGGTTGCGTCATCTGCACGGACTCATCGGCACCTGCAAACTGGTTTTGGAAGTAATCTGTGAGCCACAGGGACTCAGCAATCTCGCACCCTCGCGATCAAGACTATTTAAGCTTATGGGTAAGGTAAAGGTATGAGGTGGAGCTGCAGCAAGCGACTAGCATATATGGTGGCTAACATACGCAAATGAGAGCGAGAAGAGAAGGCAAAGCACGGTCGATAAAAGTATGATCAAGAAGTGATCCTGGACTACCTACGTCAAGCATAACTCCAACAACCGTGTTCACTTCCCGGACTCCGCCGGAAAGGGACCATCACGGTTACACACGCGGTTGATTCATTTTAATTAAGGTCGACTTCAGGTTTTCTACAACCGGACATTATCAAATTCCCATCTGCCCATAACCGCGGGCACGGCTTTCGAAAGTTCAAATCCCTGCAGGGGTGTTCCAACTTAGCCCATCACAAGCTCTCACGGTCAACGAAGGAATAGACCTCCACGCGAGACGCTCCGATCAGACTCGGTATCCCGGTACAACAAGACATTTCGACAGGGTAAAACTAAACTAGCAACACCGCCCGAATGTGCCAACAAATCCCGATAGGAGCTGCACATATCTCTTTCTAAGGGCACACTCAGATTGTCCTAGGTACGGGCAAGCCAGCCCAGAGTTGCCCCTGGTGGCCACCGGCAGCTGACAGGTGGACCAACACTCAGAGGAGCACTGGCCCGGGGGGGTAAAATAAAGATGACCCTTGAGTCTGCAGAACCCAAGGGAAAGAAAAGGCTAGGTGGCAAATGGTAAAACCAATGTTGGGCATTGCTGGAGAAGCTTTACTTAAGGCGAACTGTCAAGGGGTTCCCATTATAGCCCAACCGCGTAAGGGACGCAAAATTCAGGAACATAACACCGATATGACGGAAACTAGGGCGGCAAGAGTGGAACAAAACACCAGGCATAAGGCCGAGCCTTCCACCCTTTACCAAGTATATAGATGCATTAATTAAATACAATATATAGTGATATCCCAACAAGTAAACATGTTCCAACAAGGAACAACATCTCCATGTTCCAACAAGGAACAAACTTCAATCTTCACCTGCAACTAACAACGCTATAAGAGGGGCTGAGCAAAGCGGTAACATAGCCAATCAACGGTTTGCTAGGACATTGGTGGGTTAGAGGCTGAACATGGCAATTTGGGAGGCTGACAAGCAAGTGGTAGGCATCGTAGCAATGGCATAGCAAAAGAGCGAGCAAACTAGCATAGCAAAGATAGTAGTGATTTCGAGGGTATGATCATCTTGCCTGAGATCCCGCAAGGAAGAAGAATCGAGTCCATGAAGAAGACAAATGGACGTAGACGAACGGGTCCTCACAAACTCGACGTTACCGGAACCAACCCGAAGAAGCAACACCGGAAAGAAAGCAAACAACATAGTAAACAACCATGACAACCACATGGCACGATGCACAATCGAGTATGATGCATGTCCGGTTTAAATATGCATGGCATGGCAAGGAGCACAAACAATCCTACAAATTAAGTGGAGCTCAATATGCATCGGGATGCATATTGACAAAACACCACATCAATTATTTAGTTCTCTCTCGGTTAGGTACTCAACAAAATTAAATGTTGATTAACATGGCAAGAGGTGAAACATGATGAAACTATCTAATCTAGGCATGTTTAAATGAGGCCGGAACAACAAAACAACAAGTCCGGAAAATCCCCATGTGCAAATATTAGGTTTGGTCCTGATATGTCCTAAACACAATTTTAGAGTTGTTTAACATGCAAAGTGATGCCACCATGATAAACTAGGCAAAATTCTACCCCATTTACATATAAAGTTTATTTAATTCGGAGTTACGGTTATTTAGTTATGAATTAGTTCATTTTAACATGACATAGAGCAAAAATTAATCAAACACCATTTTAAACATTTTAAACATGGATGAAAATGACATATTATAAAACTAGATGCAATTCTAAGCACTTTTCATATTAAGTTTGTTTTAATCTGATGCACGATTGTGGAGATATTATATGCAAGAACATGAGGGGCCCATCTGAAAATATGCAGTTTCTTAGGAAATAGATAAATTCGCTGGCAGATAAAAAAATAGAGCTGGGCTGAAACTGGCTGGGTGCTGGGCTGGGGATCTCACCTAGGCTTCGGCCCGGTAGCAGGAGCGGCCTGGCAGGGGGCGCGCTGGCGCGCTGGGCCGGATCTGGCACGGCGGCCCAGCAGAGAGGAGGGGCTAGGCGGGCCGGCGAACTGGGCCTGGGCGGAGAAGGTGGCCCAGGCGCGGATCTGGGCAGGCAAGGCCGGACCGCGGGGAGCTGGGCAGGGCCTGGACGCGCGGCCCACGATGGCGCTGGAAGTGTCGGCATCGTCTTCGAAGCAGAGGAAAACAGGGGCGCGACTGGTTCGGCAGCGACGGGGACGAGCTCGTTCCCGAGCAGAGGGCGACGGCGGACTTGGCGCCGGCGAGCAGGAGAGGCAGGGTCGACCAGCTGCTGCGGTGATGTTCACGGCGGCTGCAGATGGAGCTCGGGCGCGGGGCACACCCATCCATGGCGGCGCTGACGAAGGGGATGCAGGCGAGGAAAAGGACACGGGGGACTCGGCGCGGCTCCTGGATCCGGGCCCGAGCGAGGTGAACGGTGGCAGGAGAGGCGACAGGAAGGACCGGAGAGGATGGACCTGGCCCCAGGGGCCTCATTCCCGGCGACGGCGAGCTCGGGAAGGCTCCGGGCGGCGGCGCTCCCTGGTAAGAGGGAGAGATAGATTCGGTGAGAATGGAGGGGAAAAAGCAGGAGGAAGAAGGGAAGGAAAGCAGGAGAGAGGGCGACGGGGTCTGGCCTGGCGATTTGGGATCGAGATCCTCTCGATCTGGAGGTCGGGCGCCATGGGCTGTGCAAGCTCGAGGACGGGGCTCGGCGCAGGAGGGGCTCGGGTTGCCAGCTCGATCTGGTAGGTGGTTGGCTCGCTGTGGAAAATGAGGGAGCATGGGTGGATCTGGATCCCGAGGAAGATGGTGGCGGCGGTGGGATGGAATGATGGGACAAGCCTCCTTGATTTTAGGGTTAGACTAGGTCTATATATAGCAATAGGATTTTAGGTAGGGGCTAATCCGATCCCTCCGATCGTAATCGGACGGACAGAAAAAAATAGTTAGGGAGCCCAAATGAGAAAACGATGACGTTTTGTAGACGTTTGGGGATGATCCGGATCCAACGGTGGCAACAGTCCGGGTCGGGTCTGGGACAACTTTCGGGCGCGCGCGAGGGGGGCTGCGGGCTGACGAGAGGGGTTAGGTTGGACCTAGCGGTAGGTAGTGAGTTGTGTAGACGGTCCCGGGCTGAGAGAAGAGAAGAGAGGGAAGCCCGGCATCTGTTTCCGGAGACCGAAAACGTCCGACGTTAGACCGGCTACTATTGCCGCTATATTTATCCGTTGGGCTATCAAACGAACTCCGATTGCAATGAAACTTGACATGCGGTCTGTCTACACTATAATAAGACCACACGTCAAATCTCATCCCATTCCGAGAACATTTTCCGGCCACTTATAAAATAATATTTCGGACATGCCGCGGGCGCGTGCAAGTGTGTCTGGGCTCAGAACGGACAACGGAGAGAACGAGGAGGCCGGGACGGATGCAAGTTTTGAAAACATGATGATGCAATGTACATGATGACATGATAAAATGCACACGCAAGCAAAAGACATGGCAACGACGGCGAATAACTGGAAGACACCTGGCACATCGGTCTCGGGGCGTTACACACAACGACCGCGCGCACTCCAAGACTTCGGTGTCCGTACACGCACCGCGCCCGTCCCAGGAGGCGCGGGACCAGCAGCGTCATGGTACCCACGGTACCATGCGCCTGCTAGGCCAAGATCAAGCTGGTGGATCCCGGGGTGCCCAACACCCACATGCACGCCAACCTGCTGGCGCGAGCGCGGCGCGATCACTTGGACGAGATGTTGCTCCTTCTAACGCGGTTAGAAGTCCGAGCATATCTCGCCCCTCACACCGTTCGCTGCCGCCGCCCACCACTCCGGCGGAAGCGTTGGCGCGTGCCCAACTACTCCTAGACTACCCTCCAGCGCCAGAGAAGATCGATGACTGGAGGGCCACTATTCAGAGCCTCATCACCTTCGCCAATGGTGACAACCCACGGCAGCCGAGCGCATCGCTGCCGCGGCAAGTCGGCCAGGCGTGAGCCGGTGGCGACAAGACCGGCGAGGGTGCAACCACTGTGCACTCTCCGCCTCGAAGGCCAAGATCGCCGACTCATCGGATCCACCTCGACAGCTAGTCCACCGCGTCGTCGGATCCGCGAGCTCGACGCGATCAACGCCAAGTTCTTCATGAGAGACAGCAAGAAGACGCTCGAACACGCATCGAGCGCCGAAGGGAAGCACGGCGTCAATCAGACCTGCGCGCTGGGCCCTCTGTTGACGTGCATGCACCCAGAGAGCCAGGTAACTTGCCGTACGCGGCAGGTTGTCCTGCGTTCACGCGGGAGCTGCGGCAAGTCCAGTGGCCCAACCAGAAGCATTTCAAGCCAGACGTGCCGGAGAAGTACGACGACAAGTCGCACCCGTCTGAGTTCCTCAGCATCTACACCATTGCGGTGCAAGCTGCCGGGGGGCGAGACGACAAGGTCCTTGCCAACTACTTCCCGCTCGTGCTCAAGCCCGAAGTCAGATCCTGGCTCATGCACTTGCCGGACAACTCCATATCCTCTTGGGCGGATTTGTGCCATCAGTTTGTCGGCGCCTTTACAGGCGGCCACAAACCACATGGCCAAGAGAGTGACCTCCACCTGCTTGCCCAGAAGGAAGGAGAACCCCTGCGCAAGTATACCCAGAGATTCAGCCGCGTGCAGCGCAACATCCCAGACATCCACCCCGCCGCGGTTATCAGCGCGTTCCATCAAAACGTGCGTAACCGCCGGATGCGGGAGGAGATGGCGATGAGCAGGATCAGAGACATCAGCGAGCTGTACGCCCTAGCCGACAAGTGCGCACGTGCTGAAGAAGGGAGGAAACTCCCCGGAGAAGATGCTGGAGCAGGCGGATCTGACAGCGAGGATGCCGCCCCGGCAAGGAAAAACCGGAGGCGCAACATGAAGAAGAGCAGCAAAGAGGTACTGGTCGTTGAGCAGTCCGGCGATGACGCCCCCGCCAAGCAGGCCAAAGTTGGCAGCTCTGGCAAGGAGGTTGCCGCGTGCACCAACTGCCAGGCTGTGGCGGCCGCCGACAAGCAGGGCAGCTCCGACAAGCAGTACTGCAAGATCCACCGCACCAAGGGCCATGACCTCCAAAACTGCAAGAGAGTCGAGCAGCTTGTCCAGCAACAAAGAGCTGAGTACGAGCGGCGCGACAAGGAGAGAGCCCAAGGAGGCGGTGGAGAAGCCGGCAAGAAGCGCGCTGGCCAGGGAGGAAGCCGCGGCAAGGCCAAGCAGCGGCAAGGAGACAGACCTCCCCGTGGCCACGACAAGGACGAAGACGAAGACGACGACGAAGACATGGATGATGTTGAGAACAGCGAGCAGGAGTTTCAGAAGGCTACAGAAGTCTTGTGTGTTGACGGTGGCGCTTCTCTACATACTTCCCACCGCCAACTCAAACAGTGGCTCCGGGAAGTTAATGCGGCAGAGCCACCTGTCGAATCACGCAAACTTGTAAAGTGGTCCAGCACGCCTATCATCTTTGACATTGAGGACCACCCTGATCGCACAACTGCGGTCGGGTGCTTGCCACTATTGGTTTCACCAACCATACGCAACCTCAAGGTCACCAAGATGTTAGTTGACGGCGGGGCCGGCCTGAATCTGATCTCCTCCGCTGTACTCCAAAAACTCCAGATCCCCGACAGCGAGCTCGAAGAAACCGATACATTCCAAGGAATTAACCCGGGAAGGAGCAAAGGGAAGGTCACGTTGCCGGTAACATTCGGCAGCGAGATCAACTTCAGGACTGAGAGGGTCACCTTCGACGTTGCCGATTTCCCATTACCCTACAATGGCATACTCGGCCGTCCCGCGCTCACCAAGTTCATGGCAGCCTCTCACTTTGCATACAACATGCTCAAGATGCCAGGCCCGATAAGCATCATCTCTGTCCCTGGCGACAAGAAGGATGCCCTTATCTGCGCCGACAGGATCTACCGGGAAGCAGCTGCCGTGACAGACCGCGAGACACTTGCCGCTGAAGCTCCCGGGGGGAAGAAGACCAAGTCCGGCAAGAGCTCTGGTGCCCACTCCGGCAAGCACGCCTCTTTGGAGTGTTGTGCTGTCGTCGAGGACGCACCATCGAGCTCCATCGGCAAGAAGAAGACCAAGTCCGGCGAGTGCTCTGATGCCTACTCCGGCAAGCGCACCTCTTCGGAGTGCTGCGCTGCTGTCGAGGACGCACCATCGAGCTCCACCAGCAAGAGCAAGAAGGTGATGGCGGCTCCTCCACTTACCAAGAAGGTGTCCGCCAAGGAGGACGGCACTGGTGGTACCTTCACCATCAGTGCCACGCTTGACCCTAAATAGGAAACCGCGCTCGTTACTTTCCTGCGGGCGAATGTCGACGTGTTTGCATGGCAACCGTCTGACATCCCCGGTGTTCCCAGGAAGGTAATTGAGCACCACCTTGCCGTTTGTCCTCATGCGCGGCCCGTCAAGCAGAAAGTCAGGAAGCAGGCGGTGGAGCGCCAAGAGTTCATAGTAGAAGAAATCAAGAAGTTGGAAGCAGCAGGCCTTGTCAGAGGGGTGCTCCATCCAACGTGGTTGGCCAATCCGGTTGTAGTGCGCAAGGCAAACGGGAAGTGGAGGCTTTGTATTGACTTCACCGATGTTAATAAAGCATGTCCCAAAGATCCATTTCCCTTGCCGCGCATTGACCAGATTGTTGACTCCACAGCCGGATGTGAGCTGCTTTCATTTCTTGACGCATATTCAGGATATCACCAGATCTTCATGGCGGAAGAGGATGAGGAGAAAACCGCATTCATTACTCCATGTGGCACGTACTGTTTCGTACAGATGCCTTTCGGATTAAAGAATGCTGGTTCAACATTTGCCAGAGTAGTCCACATTGCTTTGAAGCCACAGATACACAGAACTGTAGAAGCTTACATGGATGATATAGTGGTCAAAAGCAGAGACAGGGCAACTCTGATCCAAGATTTAGAAGAGACTTTTGCAAATCTACGCAAGGTCAACCTCAAGCTCAACCCCGAGAAGTGTGTGTTTGGAGTCTCTTCCGGC
This sequence comes from Triticum monococcum, assembly GCA_034509565.1. NCBI lineage: Eukaryota > Viridiplantae > Streptophyta > Magnoliopsida > Poales > Poaceae > Triticum > Triticum monococcum. The sequence goes on along the minus strand of CM067844.1, from coordinate 299,769,257 downwards.
AAGCTTCTCGGGTTCTTTGTGTCTCAGTGGGGAATCGAAGCCAACCCCGACAAGATCAGGGCCATTGAGCAGATCGAAGCACCAAGGCGCATCAAGGATGTACGGAAGCTTGCCGGCTGCGTAGCTACTCTCAGCAGGTTTATCTCTCGGTCTGCTGAGCGCGCCCTGCCCTTTTTCAAAATTTTGAAAAGGGCAGGTCCAATGAGATGGACTCCGGAAGCGGAGGCTGCGCTGCAAGACCTGAAGAGATACCTGTCCTCCACTCCAACACTTCTCGCACCTAAACCACAAGAGAAGTTGCTGATGTACATAGCGGCAACCAATCAAGTGGTTAGTGCTGCGCTAGTAGCGGAAAGGGAGGCCGACGAGCCAGCGGTCGCGGCAAACACATCCAGCGACAAACAGGGGGCTTCCCCGGCAAGCTCTGGTCCCGACAAGCAAGGATCTGCGCAGATGCAAGAGGAGATACAGAAGAAAATGGTGCAGCGCCCAGTCTACTTTGTCAGCTCCCTTTCACAGGGGGCTAGGTCAAGGTACTCTGGTGTGCAGAAGCTGCTTTTCGGCCTTCTCATGGCCTCGAGAAAGCTGCACCATTACTTCCAAGCACATGAGGTCACAGTGGTCACTCGCTTTCCGCTAAAGAGGATATTGCAAAATCCAGAAGCAACGGGCAGGATTGTCGAGTGGGCACTAGAACTGTCAAGCTTCGGCCTCAAGTTTGAGAGTACATCAACAATCCAGAGCAGAGCATTGGCAGAGTTCATAGCAGAGTGGACACCAACTCCAGACGAAGAAATTCCGGAGACGAGCATCCCCGCCAAGAAAGCAAGCAAAGAGTGGCTTATGTACTTTGACGGTGCCTTCTCGCTGCAAGGCGCCGGTGCTGGTGTACTGCTTATCGCACCCACCGAAGAGCACCTCAAGTACATAGTCCAGATGCACTTTCCCAAGGAGCAAGTGACAAACAATACTGCAGAGTATGAGGGCTTGCTTGCCAGTCTCAGGATCGCGGCAGAACTTGGGATCAAGAAGCTTATTATCAGGGGTGACTCGCAGCTTGTCGTCCGCCAAGTCAACAAGGATTACCAGAGTCCATTAATGGAAGCTTACGTTGATGAAGTGAGGAAGCTGGAAGAGCGCTTTGACGGCCTGCAAATGGAACATGTTCCAAGAGCCGAGAATGACATTGCCGACGGCCTGTCAAAGTGCGCAGCACTTAAGTTACCTGTGGAACCAAGGATCTTTGTGCTCAAGCTGACTCAGCCATCCGTAACACCATCAACTGGACAGAGCAAGAAGAGGAAGTTGATCTCCGGTGACTATCTTCTGGCAGAGCTCCCCGAAGCCGCCGCCAAGAAGGTCCCCAAGGTCGACGCCAAGAGTGCTGAGGAGCAGTCTACTCTGGCAAACCCCAGGGTTTGTTCCGTTGCAGCAGACACTCCCGGCAAGCTCTGCTCCGGCAAGCTTGCTGGGGAACGTCAAGCTCCGGCAGAGCCGCAAGCTCTTGCCGTAGAAGCGGACGTTCCCGCAGTAGCAGATGTGCCTTTAGTCCTTGTTGTCGAGCCACAGGCTCCAACATGGGCGCAGCAGATTGTCCGTTTCCTTCAGACAGGAGAACTTCCCGAAGAGCCAGAAGAAGCGGAAAGAGTAGCCCGGCAGTCTAGTATGTACCAGTTTGTCGACGACACACTATACAGAAGAAGACTCAATGGTGTGAAATTGAAGTGTATTCCCCGGGAAGACGGACAGAAGCTGTTGGCAGAGATACACGGAGGCATATGTGGTCACCACATTGGCGCAAGAGCTCTTGTCGGAAAAGCATTCCGGCAAGGCTTCTTCTGGCCGACAGCCCTCCAGGATGCAACTACACAAGTAACCAAGTGTGAAGCATGCCAGTTCCATTCCAAGCAGATACACCAGCCAGCTCAAGCTCTCCAAACGATCCCTTTATCCTGGCCATTTTCGGTCTGGGGGCTCGACATCCTCGGCCCCTTCCCCCGGGCAGTCGGGGGCTTTGAGTACTTGTACGTTGCAATCGACAAGTTCACAAAGTGGCCAGAAGTGGAACCAGTGAGGAAGGTGATGGCGCAGTCTGCGATCAAATTCTTCAGGTCGATTGTTTGCCATTTCGGAATCCCTAACAGGATAATTACCGACAACGGTACACAATTTACGAGCCGCGCCTTCATGCAGTACGTCCAAGATCTTGGCGCCAAGGTCTGCTTCGCTTCTGTTGCTCATCCAAGAAGCAACGATCAAGCGGAGAGGGCAAATGCTGAAGTGCTGCGCGGGCTCAAGACCAGAAGTTTTGACAGGCTGCACAAGCGCGGACGCAACTAGATCGAGGAGCTACCGGTGGTTCTTTGGTCGATCAGGACGACGCCAAATCGAGCCACCGGGCAGACACCCTTCGCTCTAGTCCATGGAGCGGAGGTAGTTATCCCCACGGAACTCGTATACGGGTCACCTCGAGTGCTTGCTTATGATGAGCTTGAGCAAGAGCGGCTGCGGCAAGATGACGCGCTGCTCCTTGAGGAAGATCGTCCCCAGGCTGCTATGCGAGCCGCTCGCTACCAGCAAGCTTTGCGCCCCTATCATAGCCGCAAAGTTAACACCAGGAGTCTCGAGGAAGGCGACCTTGTTCTTCGGCGCGTTCAGTCCGCCAAGAATTCCAACAAGTTGACGCCGAAGTGGGAAGGCCCTTACCGGGTGAAACGAGTCACCAGGCCTGGCGCTGTCCGCCTGGAGACCGAAGATGGCGTACCAGTGAGCAACTCCTGGAATATCGAGCTTCTTCGTAAGTTTTACCCGTAAGGCGCGGTTGTCGGACCCTGTCCGGCAACCACCCTTTTGTACAAGTCTTGCCGCTGTTGCATGTAATCCTTTGTACAAAGCCAGGGGCAGACCCTGAGCACAAGATAATGAAGCGCTGGCGCCTAGAGTTACAGCATGCATGCTAGGTCGAGTCGAGTCCTCGGTTAGGGTTGATAGTGCCTAACAGCAGCTAACCCCTAACTTAGAGGTCTAGTGTGCGTCCCTTCCCTTTGCTTTCGTTTCCTTTGGTTCACAGGACTTGCATATCCTTGCCGGACCGCACAAGGACGAAAAAGAGAAGAAGGACGCGTCGGCATCTAGACCCCGGCAAGTCAGTGTTGCCGGGGGCTGCAAGCACCAAGGTTCGCCCACGGCAAGCCAGAGTTGCCGGGGGCTGCACTCTCAGATAAGTCTTTCATCCTTCTTCGTGCATTCTCTTATGGACTGGGGATATGAAGCCTCGTTTCTTCCCGAAAGCTACCGTGCTCCCTTAGCTCTGGGCCCTAGGGCCCCAGGGCCAAGTTTTGGTCGTAGTCGCGGCAGCAAAGGGAAGAAATGAGGGGCCGCACCCGCCTCGTCCCTGCCTCCGCCAAAGGCGTGAGAAAGGTTGAGCGGCGTGGGAGGACGGCAGGGCATGTTGCCGGGGAAGGAGTGTCTATCTGAAAGATACTAAGGATTTGCTCCTTGGCGTGGGTTCTACCCGCGAGACAAATGACCCAGCAAGCATCCCCTTTTCATTAAAAACATTCCACACAGGTACAGTCCATAGAGAATGGAAAACATGAAAGAGAGGATTACAAGTTTTGAATGCAACTAAGGCCTGAGGGCTTACAAATTAAAAAGATAAGATGCTCGTAATCCTTTTTCCTGTTCCTCTTTTCAGGAGGTAGGTCAAGGAGGCGAGAAGGGCAAAAGGAGCGCCTAGGCGAACTACGGGTGCCAGAAGACACCAAGAGAACATCCCGGGGGCCGTCAAGGCTGGACGGTGATGGCGGCATCGGAAGCAGGGCTCGAAGACGAGGCGGCAGGACGTCAACACGCTGTCGAGGGCACCATGCCATCGTACTCCGACCTGACGGCCCTGCCGCCGGCCCCTCTTCCTCTTCCGCAGCCTCCCTACGCCAGCCGCCCAAGGAGATGCCCCCGGGAAGTTCAAGGAGCTGGCGACACCAATGATGGGGTTGCCGGTGCCGCACGGAGCGGCGCCCGACACCTAGTCGGACCCGCCATCCTGCCGCCCGCTCCCCTCGTCGTCGCTGTCGCTCCCCTCCTCGTCACTCTCGCTCGAGGAGGAGCCTTCGCTATCGGAGGAGCTCTCCACGCAGCACCGGGCCCGGACGCCGAAGCACCCGAAGACCTTGACGGAGAGGAGATCGCCCTCCACCAACTTAAAGTGGAGGGTGAGCCCCGGCGTCAAGTTGTGGATGCGGGCGAACGTCTTCCACCCTTGGCCAAGATACATCACACCGGGGGCTGGGAATTCGACGCGGACTCGCGTGTCGCTGATTCCACAGCCCCTCATGTGTAGCCTCAGCGTCTCGGGCGGGTCCAACTCCACCACTTCCGCAAACGGATCTGGGAGTCGGAGGCGACGACGAGGCACCCGGCGCAGCCTGACGAAGAACTCACAAGGGTCGTCCCCAGCATGGGCCACCGCGGGAAGAAGAGCTGCCGGCGGAGGCGAAGCCGACGCGCCGCCTCGTCCACCTCTCCCCTGAGCGCCACGGCCTCGTCCCCGACCTCGTCCACGGCATCGCCCCCTCCCTCTCCCCCTTGCGGCTGGCTCCGCCCCCGCGGGTGCGGGAGAGGGAGGGAGGCGCTGTTTGGCGGCAACCCTCGCCGCCACTGATGAAGGACCTGGGTCCCCTTTCTCCATGGCGAATGGGAGGAAGGGGAGCAGGAGCTGAAGGGAGGAGAAGATGGGGGAATGCAGGCTTCCGTCCTCCCCTCCCGCTCTTTATAAAGAAGCAAGGTGGGGGCTCGGCCGCCCCGCTCAGCGAATCAAGACGTGGGAAGGCAGGGAGCTGGGGCCGGCCCGCTGCCTCGACCCACGACGGCCCCGTTTCCCGCCTCCGCCGTCCGCGGCCCCAAGTGCATGGGAGCCGCGTGGCAGGCGTGCAGAACTGAGGCGACGGATGGGGCGGCCTCTCCCCACCCCGTGATCGTGGGGAGTGGGCACCTCGAAAACCGCCCACGGTCTCTCCCACGATGCCGCGTTTGACGCGTGCTATTTGAGGAGGGCGCGATGGATGCGGAGTGGGTTATGGCGTGCCCTAGGCCGCGTGTGCCCGTGCACTGTTTTGGGCCTGGCCCAACAGCGCTCGGCGCCGTGTATGGCCCAGGCCCGGGGGCTCCTATCAGTGTACTAAAGTAGGGGTACCTTAGTACCCTGAACTTGTGCACGGGCAGTCGCAGCGACCCGCGGCAAGGCTTGCCGGGCGACCGCCAAGACCCTCCGTGGTTCCTTTGGAGCCATTCAAGAACAAAGTATCCAAGAGCAAAAGCAAGGCCCCGGCAAGAGGAGCTTGCCGGGAAGAGAACAAGGCCCCGGCAGGAGGAGCTTGCCGGGAAGGAGACAAGACCCCGGCAAGAGGAGCTTGCCGGGAAGACCAACCCAAGCATCACGAGAAGATCGCCGCGGCGCACCGCGCGCCCCGACAAGACCCGGTGAGCGACAAGCTCCCGGACGCGACAAGGCAACATCCGTGGCAAGGCGTTTGCCGCGGCAAGCTACTACCCCGCAGCCCGCGCTCCAGCTCACCCACCAATGTGTTGCCCTGGGACCATTCCTGGCGCACGTGGCGGGAGGCTGTGCAGCCGGGGGCATGCGGTGGCAAGCAGACGCTGACAAGGAGCCATCGTGGCAAACGGTGGCGCCCCTGACGGTCCCTTTTCGCCCCGTCTAGGTGACACAGACGGGCATTTAATGCCCTTGTCCCCTGCCGTCAGGGTTAGGTAGGATGTGACTGTAGCAGGCGGTGGCGCCAACTACCACCCCTTTTACATTTTTACCCTCACCTCTGTTGCCACATGTTGGTAACCCCTTAGACATATAAAAGGAGGCCCATGCGCAACAGTGGGGAGGGGGGACAGCCATTCTCACGCTCGGTCTCGCCAACTGCTTGAGTGTACTATAGCACTCGCCGCTCCCGAGCAAGAACTCAATACAACCACCAAAGCAGGAGTAGGGTTTTACGCATCCGTGCGGACCGAACCTGGGTAAATCGATCGTCTCGCTCGTGTGTTTCGCCTCGATCTGCTCTTTGTGCATCCACCGCCCCCTGCCGAACCACAAGGGGCTCGGTCCGCCGATCCCCATAGGTGTGCGAGGGATCAGACACCCCCGACACCGATCCTAAGTCACACCAATCTATCATGTAACAAAGCACATCACTTTGCGGCTTCACGCATGGTATTCCCACGGGTGCCACCTTACCTGGCCCGGGACCGTTTGCGCCTTTTGGCTCACGTATATGATAGTGTCACTAGCATCCATATGACAGAGAACCCGGGCCGACATGACTAGTCGTAAATCCAAAGTGGCACTAACTTACAGGGACAGACATACATGACCCAGCAACGAACGTGTCGGTCATCAAGTATGAACCCAAGTCGTAGCAAGCTACAAGGACTTAAAGGAACAACACATGACATTTCCCCAAAGGGACAGACACAAGAACGAAGAGGGACACATACCGGCCAGCCTAAGTGTTTCGGAGCAGTAGCAAGCTACCATGGCTCATGGAAGCACTAGGAGACATTTCCCGGTAAGAGATGCTACCAAGAATAAACAACTAGGTTGTCGGATCCCACACATACCAAGCATTTCAATAACATACACACAACATGCTCGATATGTGGAAATACAACATGGCATCACAACAAAACTCTACGACTCAAAGTATTTATTCATTAGGCTTCGAGGAGCCAGATATTACAAACATGGGTCTGATGACCCAGCATTCAAGTCATACAAGCAACAAGCACATGCAGAAGCTTAACTTGTCTGAGTACAGATGACAACAAATGAAAAAGGCTGAGAAGCCTGACTATCTACAAGACCCTGTCGAGGGCACAAGATCATAGCTGAGGTAACAAGCTAAACGTCAAAGTTCACGCGGAACTACTAGTGAGACTGAAGTATCTCCGCAAAAACATAAATTAAGCAAACGTGAGTACATATATACCCAGCAAGACTTGCATCAGAACTAGCTACGTATGCATCGGTATCAACGATGGGGTGGTGGAGTTTAATTGTAGCAAGCCATCTTTGACTCAGTGGCTATCCTGAACTACGACTGCAAGTAACTCCTTTGGGGTGGCGCACATGAGTCCACATATTCACCAATCAATACACCACTATTGGATCCGCTCCCGTCTCCCTACAAGAACGCCATCCATAGCACTCACGCTTATCTTGCGCATTTTAGAGTATCCACTTTCACTTGTCTATGAACTGCATAGGCAACCCAGAAGTCCTTTACGGCGGACGCGGCTATTCGAATAGATCATGTTAACCCTGCAGGGGTGTACTTCTTCACACATGCTCTCGCCACTTACCGCCATGTACATGTTATGTATCTCGGCAACCTTCAAGCGGAAGCCTGGCGAGGGTGTCGGCCACGACCTGACTAACCACACAAGTCCCTAGTCCAGGTTTATCGCCTATTTAGGTTCCATCCGCAGGGAGTCCGGCCGAGGTTTCCACATACGGCCCCAAACGATGTGCGTAGGGTTCCCGAGGCACCAAACGGGCGTCCCGATACACCGTGCAACGTGCCTACCGCATCACAGTCCACCCCTCGGGTCAGCGCTGCGCACGACCTCGAGCATACTACAAACTCCAGAAAGTACTTGCAACTCTCAGACAGAGGACAGGGGCGGTTAATAAGTCGAGAGGGTCCATTGGTTTCGGGCCCAACGCGTGGTAGTAGCTATTCATGGATCACAAACACATGACTCATTTCCTGAGGACGGTTTCAATGAGACAACCCACCATGTACTCCTACATGGCCTCTCACCACTACCTTTACCAAATCGTGTCCACACACTTAGCTCACACACGGTAGGACATGTTCATCACCATTCCAATTCATCCCCGATGAATCAGACCTGACTCAACTCTAAGCAGTAGCAGGCATGACAAACAAGCATGAATGAGTAGGCACATCAGGGCTCAAACAACTCCTACTCATGCTAGTGGGTTCCATCTATTTATTGTGGCATGACAGGTCATGCAGAGGAAAGGGGGTTCAACTACCGCAGCATGTAACAGATGAATCATTGTTGTCCTAATGCAATAAAAGAGAGCAGGAGCGAGAGAGTGGGATTGTATCAGAATGAACAAGGGGTTTTGCTTGCCTGACACTTCTGAAGATAGTATAGCTCTTCATCGGTGTCATCGAACTCATCGTCGGAGCACGTCTATCGAGAGGGGACAAATACCGGCAGCAGAGAAGAAACACAATTAATGCAATGCAACAATATGATGCATGATCATGACATGGCAATATGCTGTGGTTTGAGCTAATGCAGCTAGCAACAATTTAAATGAAGTTGGTTTCAACCCAAGGTTCAAATTCAAACTCCACATGTGGTTATTTAAATGTCAATTAATTGATTTGACCTGATCAACAGGGATAAGTTGTTCAAACATGCATAAAAATGGTACAAATGGAAAGATTGGATTTTTCTGATCACTTTTCATATATAAATCTTTTCATTCTGAGCTATAGATTATTTTCTATGATTTATTGAAGTTTAGGCCTTTTTCTTGAATTTCCTGGATTATTTTTAATCCAGAAAATGATTAACTGTGTCAGCACTGCGTCACTGTGATGTCAGCAGGTCAACGAGGCGGTCCAAGTCAAACCTGACCGGCAGGTCCCACATGTCAGTGTCACAACTAATTAACAGAGTTAATTAGTGCTAAGTTAAATACTAACCCGAGTTAATTAGGGCCTGGGCCCGCATGTCAGTGACTTAGTGGGTTAACTAAAAGTTAATTAACACTAAGCTAAAATTAGCAGGGCTCTGGGCCCACCTTTCATTGACCCATGGGAGGTCAAACCCCTGGTCAAACGAGTCAATCCCGCCGGCGTTGAGTCGCCGGCGAGGCCGAGACGACGGCGCGACTCGGAAATGCGCTACAGGGCCTCGTTTGAAGCGTGCCCGGGTGCGTTGGAAAGCCCTTGCTCCCATGCGTCGAACGGGGCAGGTGCTGGGTCGCGGGGAGGCCGGAGCTCGCCGGAGTGGAGCCCGTGGCTGCTGCCGGAGCTCGGGTTCGAGCGGCGCAGCGCTATGGTGCATGGGAAGACGAGCTGGTGGCGGCGTTAGCTTGTTGCGGAGCTGCTGAGCACGTAGTCATTCTCAGGCACGAGCTTTGCTAGCTCTGGTTACAGTGGCGACAAGAATAGTGGCGACCGGCTCCCGGCTCCGGTGGGCATCGGCGTTAGAGGAAGCAAACGCGCCGGGGAAGGGGGATCGACATAGAGGCTCATAGTGGATCCGATGGCGTTGTCAGAGAGCTCCGGGATGCGCTGGAGTCGGCGAATCGACGACGACGATCTCCGATGGCCGCAGCTTCAAGACAAGGTCGGGGACGATGATACGGGCCTTCCGGCGTCGCTTGGCTTGGTGAGGAGGTCGAGGACGAGGTAGCCGAGCTATTGGGCATGCCGAGAGGTCGAGGGGGAGGCTTTGGGTGCGACAACGGTGAGCGGTGGTGACGGAGGCGTCCGGCTGCGGTTGTGCAGAGGCGAGGAAGAGAGCAAGGGTGGGGGTGTCGGCTAGATCAGGACGGCTCTGGAGCGTACACCCAAGCGTCCAGGGGCTTGGCGGCAAGCAGGAGGAGGCGTGGCGCCTCGCGCGCACGTGCGCTGTCCCGCCTCTGCCTACTTGCAGAGGTTAGGGATGACTCGCACCAGGCCAGGTGGGCTGGGCCAGCACAGGTGAGTGGGTCTGGTCCTTTCTCTCTCTCTCTCCCTCTCTCTCTCTCTCCCCCCCCCCTTTTCTGTTTTTGTTTTTCTTTTCTTTTTCTGTTGTTGTTTTTGATTTAGCATAAATGCCAAACCATTTTATAAAATGCTGAAAATGTTTATGGGCACCTCTGAAATTAATTTTTTTGATGGGAAGGATAGTAGGAGAGGCTCCTACTGTGTTTTCATATATAATGGAGGTGTTTACACAGTTACATCATATGTACAAGTAGCCCAACCCTACCAAACCAAGGTGTTAGGTTTGGTTAGAGGCTAAAAGCAAGACACAAACCAAGTAAGTATAAATGGAAACTACTAATGTGTCAAAGATCAGCTAGGAAGGAACTTATGAGGGCAGAGTGAGCCCTCTTGGTTCTGTGCTGTAGTAGTCCAAAGTCTTCCTTGAACCTCCGAAACCAGGAGTTGATGGAAGGATCCACCCTTCTAAAATGCTTGTTGTTTCTTTCCTTCCATAAGCTCCAAGCTGCCACGAGGAAAATGTCAAGGAATAGGGGGCCGCTTCAGGAGTCTTTAGTGATTTGCAAAACTTGTAGTCGGCATTCAAACGTCGGCCAGACGATCCCTAGTTGACTCCAACACGCTTGACTGAAGGGGCATGTAAAAATCATATGATCCACCGTCTCTTCATCTGGGCCCCCACAAAGAAGGCAACTGTAATCATTACCGATGTCATAGTGGTGCCGTTTGAGCATGTTACGTGTGTTGAGTCTGTCATGGAATAATAGCCAGCCGAAGACCTTAATCCTCATGATGCAATGAGAGCGCCAGAGACTTTTGAAGATGGGGTGGGCATGGGCGTCTCTGAAGAAGTACTAATAGTAGTCTGTTGATCTGTATTCTGTCTTGCCCCAGATATAGTGCCAAACATCATTGATGGAAGTGCTCGGGCTCATGTGCATGGATAGCTTTTGGATATCTCGTACCTCAGATAAGGCCTGTGGCGAGAGCGGTAGGTGAAACGCCGCCGATAGGGACGTGGTCTCCAAAAACCCCTTAATGGAAATATCCTCATGCATGGCAAAGGAGAAAGCATGGGGGTGCGTGTTTTGGAGTTCTAGTAACTTATCAGGCTGAAGCTTTCCTCCCACTCACTTATCTAGATAAGATGGAGGAGAATCACTCGAAATCATGAAGTTCTAGTAACTTGGTGATAGTGACTGGAGAACTCTGTCAATCCCTATCTTATCTAGAAGATTAACTCCCACTTGATTCAAGCGATTGTAGTACCCAGACATTCTGAGCACATGCTCACTAGCTGAGCTATTCTCCTCCATCTTGTAGGCAAAGTACTTGTCAGAGGTCTCATACCTCTTAACACGGACATGAGTCTGAAGTATCATTTTCAGCTTCTTGGGACATCTCATATGCTCCATGGCATTCAAAACATTTTGAAGTCCCGGTTCTAAGCCGTAAAGCATGGTGCACTAAACTATCAAGTAGTCATCATACTGAGCTTGTAAAACATTCATAACGTCTTCATCTGCTCCTGCAACAGGTTCGTCACCTAGTGGTGCATCAAGGACATAATTCTTCTATGCATCAATGAGGATAATCCTCAGATCACGGACCCAGTCTGCATCATTGCTACTATCATCTTTCAACTTAGTTTTCTCTAGGAACATATCAAAAATAAAACAGGGGAGCTATACACGAGCTATTGGTCTACAACATAGATATGCAAAAACCATCAGGACTAAGTTCATGATAAATTAAGTTCAATTAATCATATTACTTAAGAACTCCCACTTAGATAGACATCCCTCGAGTCATCTAAATGATCACATGATCCATATCAACTAAACCATGTCCGAATCATCATGTGAGATGGAGTAGTTTTCAATGGTGAACATCTCTATGTTGATCATATCTACTATATGATTCACGTTCGACCTTTTGGTCTCTAGTGTTCCAAGGCCATGTCTGTACATGCTAGGCTCGTCAAGTTTAACCCGAGTATTCCGCATGTGCAAAACTGTCTTGCACCCGTTGTATGTGAACGTAGAGCTTATCACACCTGATCATCACGTGGTGTCTCGACACGACGAACTGTCGCAACGGTGCATACTCAGGGAGAACAGTTATACCTTGAAATTTTAGTGAGGGATCATCTTATAATGCTACCGCCGTATTAACAAAAACAAGATGCATAAAAGATAAAGATCACATGCAATCAAAATATGTGACATGATATGGCCATCATCATCTTGTGCCTTTGATCTCCATCTCCAAAGCACCATCACGATCTCCATCATCACTGACTTGTCACTTTGATCTCCATCGTAGCGTCGTGGTCGTCTCGCCAACTATTGCTTCTACAACTATCGCTAATGCATAGTGATAAAGTAAAGCAATTATATGGCGTTTGCATTTCATACAATAAAGCCACAACCATAAGGCTCCTGCCAGTTGCCGATAACTTTTACAAAACATGATCATCTCATACAATAACATATATCACATTGTGCCTTGACCATATCACATCACAACATGCCCTGCAAAAACAAGTTAGACGTCCTCTACTTTGTTGTTGCAAGTTTTACGTGGCTGCTACGGGCTTCTAGGAAGAATCATTCTTACCTACGCATCAAAACCACATCGGTGATTTACCAAGTTTGCCGTTTTAACCTTCAACAAGGACCGGCCGCAGTCAAATCCGATTCAACTAAAGTTGGAGAAACAGACACCCGCCAACCACCTTTATGCAAAACTAGTTGCATGTCTGTCGGTGGAACCGGTCTCATAAACGTGGTCGTGTAAGGTTGGTCCGGGCCGCTTCATCCAACAATACAGCCAAATCAAAATAAGACATTGGTGGTAAGCAGTATGATGATCACCACCCACAACTCTTAGTGTTCTACTTGCGCATATCATCTATACATAGACCTGGCTCTGATACCACTGAAGGGAAACGCATCATGCAATTTCAAAAATTATCCTATGCTCACGCAAGATCTATTTAGGAGATGCATAGGAACGAGAGGGGGAGAGTGTGTCCATGTACCCTCATAGACCAAAAGCGGAAGCATTTGGCAACGCGGTTGATGTAGTCGAACTTCTTCTCGCTCCGACCGATCAAGCACCGAACATACGGCACCTCCGAGTTCTGCACACGTTCAGATCGCTGATGTCCCTCGAACTCTTGATCCAACAAAGTGTTGAGCGAGAGTTTTGTCAGCTCGACGGCGTGGTCACGGTGATGGTGAAGTGATCCGCGCAGGGCTTCGCCTAAGCACTACGACAATATGACCGGAGGCGTAAACTATGGAGGGGGGCACCTCACACGGCTAACAGATGTTTGTGTGTCTTTTAGGCGCCCCCTCCCCGCATATATATATATATATATATATATATATATATATATATATATATATATATATATATATATATATATATATATATATATATATATATATATATATATATATATAGGTTGGAGGGGGGAAGAGGCAGCCAGGGGGGCGCCCAAGTAGGCCGAGTCCTACTTGGGCTCCCATCCCAATTCGGGCCCCCTTCCTTGTTTTCCGGAGGGAGAAGGATAGAGGAGGGGGGAGAGAAGGAAGGGGGAGGCCGAATCCCTCCCCTTCCTTTCTCTCTTCCCCCTTTTCCTTCCTCTTCCTATTCGGCCTACATGGGGGGCGCAACAGCCCATGCTGCCTGCTGCGTTTCCCCTCTTGGCCCAATAGGCCCAAATCTTTGCCGGGGGGGGGGTGCCCGGAACCCCTTCCGGTGACTCGATATGTACCTGGTACCCTTGAACACTTCTGATGTCCGAATATCATCGTCCTATATATGAATCTTTACCTCTCGATCATTTCGAGACTCCTCGTCATGTCCGTGATTTCATCCGGGACTCCGAACAACATTCGGTCACCAAATCACATAACTCATATAATACAAAATCGTCATCGAACATTAAGCATGCGGACCCTATGGGTTCGAGAACTATGTAGACATGACCGAGAGACCTCTCCAGTCAATAACCAACAATGGAACCTGGATGCTCATATTGGTTCCTACATATTCTACGAAGATCTTTATTGGTCAAATCATAATGACAACATACGTTATTCCCTTTGTCATCGGTGTGTCACTTGCCCGAGATTCGATCGTCGGTATCTTCATACCTAGTTCAATCCCGTTACCAGCAAGTCTCTTTACTCGTTCCTTAATACACCATCCCGCAACTAACTCATTAGTCACATTGCTTGCAAGGCTTATTATTATGTGCATTACCGAGAGGGCCCAGAGATACCTCTCCGATACTCGGAGTGGCAAATCCTAATCTCGATCTATGCCAACCCAACAAACACCTTCGGAGATACCTGTAGAGCATCTTTATAATCACCCAGTTACGTTGTGATGTTTGATAGCACACAAGGTATTCCTCCGGTATCCAGGAGTTGCATAACCTCATAGTCAAAGGAATATGTATATGACATGAAGAAAGCAATAGCAATAAAACTGAATGATCAACATGCTAAGCTAACGGATGGGTCTTGTCCATCACATCATTCTCCTAATGATGTGATCCCATTCATCAAATGACAACACATGTCTATGGTTAGGAAACTTAACCATCTTTGATTAACAAGCTAGTCTAGTAGAGGCTTACTAGGGACACTGTGTTTTGTCTATGTATCCGCACATGTATCAAGTTTCCGGTTAATACAGTTCTAGCATGAATAATAAACATTTATGATGATATAAGGAAATATAAATAATAACTTTATCATTGCCTCTAGGGCATATTTCCTTCATTCATTTGTAGTGCTTTTCAATTTCAGGGTCATTTAGCTCAAAATAAATCATTAAATGCATGAAAAAATAGCATATGAAGTCACAAAATGGTTGAAAATTGATGATGTGGCTTTGAATGGTGCCTTTTGAACACACAAAAAGTCTGGAGTTAAAATAAGTTAAAAAATGAAATCCCTTTGTAGTAGATGAGTTTTCGCGCGAAACCTTGATACTTCGAAAGAGATTGTCTAGTTTGTACACAAAGTGCATCCAGTTTCTGCCGTAATCCTCTCAACTTTTTAGCACATGCTATGTGGGTGAAATGATGATACCATGAAAACTTTCAACCTTTCCAGAGTTCATTTGTAGTGCTTTTCAATTTTAAGGTCATTTAGCTAAAAAATTAGTAAATGCATGAAAAATAGCAAATGAAGTCAAAAAGGGTTGACAATTAATGATGTGGCTTTGAATGGTGCATGTTGAACGCACAAAAAATCTGGAGTTGAAATAAGTTAGAAAATGAAATGCCTTAGTAACAGATGAGGTTTCGTCCGAAACCGTGATACTTCTAAAGAGATTGTCCATTTTGTACACGAATATCATCTAGTTTTGCCGTAACCATCTCAACATTTTAGCACATGCTATGTGGGTGAAATGATGATACCATGCCAACTTTCCACCTTTTTATAGTTCATTTGTAGTGCTTTTCAATTTCAAGATCATTTAGCTCAAAAAATGAACTAATAGCAAAAAGGAACTAAAAATCTTTTATAAAACTCTAATAGCAAAAAGAATGAACTAAAAAGCTTTAATAAAACTATAATAGCAAAAAGAATGAAATAAAAAGAATCAATTAAATATAATATTCTTCAATAGGAAAAAGAATCAACTAAAAAGAATGAAATAATATTAACTAAAATTATCAAAGTATTTATTTGTTAAAAACTTTAATAGTAAAAATAATTTTCATAAAGTATTTTTGTTACAAACTTTAATAGAAAACTAAAAAGCTTTTATAAAACTCTAATAGCAAAAGGAATCAACTAGAAAGAATCAATAAAAAAATAAAACTTATGCAACTAAAATCTTTCCCTATCTTTCCCTAATAATAAAGCACGGATTGACTTTGTCGGGTTCACCGTCACAATACGCTTCTTCCCGTAGGTTCATGCTTTCATTTTGAATTTAAAACATATACACGAGGTGGTACTAAAGTAAAGTTCCCAGATATTGACTCTTTTTCCTCAAGCACCCACGATCGGTTTCCCAGGCACGATCGATCCTTCTTGACCGATGCCTGGTCAAATTGTTCTAGCCCATGCGGCCCAATGAAGCCTGATGGCTCAGCTGAACAAGGATGGCCCAGTGCAGTCTGGAGGAGGCAAAAAATAATGGTTGGTTTTGTGAATTGAACACGGGACCTGATGACAAACAAATACTGTCAATACCAGCTAAGGTACCACGAACTATGCGTTGTAAAGGAAGCCTGACCTGTATATTAGTCCCACCTCGGTCCCTTACACGCAATCCTCTCAACTTAAATGCGTCTTTAAATTTTCAGGATATCAAGGAGCCTTCTCAGGAATCAAAAAGGAACGAAATAATTTGTCATGTTAAGATAAATAAGGAATGAAAGAGAATATAAAGAAGGAAAGGAGAATAAGCCGGTCCGTTCCTCCACATGATTGGAAAGAGAATAAGAAGATGAATCTTGCTCGTGAAATTAAGAAAGAAAGCAAAATTGAATCCTATCCATGATGGTCTTTAAAGGAAGTAAGCATAATTGATATTAATGAAAGGAAGGAAAGAGTCAAAGAGGCAGTCGGAATCGAATCTATTTAAGCCCCTCGCAACAGCCGCGACCACCGGCCATCGCCCCCGATATCAATGATGCCATGCGACCACTCCGACAGCGAGTGCCGCTGATGCCACTGCACTTAATGCGCGACCATGGTGCGTCACATACTTGCCGAGTGCTGATTACTTCCAAGGCAATGCATGTAACCGAGAAACAGTACTATGTGATGACGCACGCATACAAAGCAAGTAGGGTCGACTCTTTCCTAGGTAAAAACACATGTATGCAGGAGTAGCAGCATAAAATACAAGTTGCCGGCTAGTTTGGTTGATCTGTATTAGCATAATGATAAATACACACGCACGCTACTTACGTATTATGTTTACACAGCTGCATCGATCCGGCGGAGAGTAGATGGCTCGATTTATTGCTACTGAGAACTCGCATGTAAGCCAATGGGACAAGTACATGCACCCTGTGAAATCAGTTTTCCATAGCTAAATTGATTACACTGGAAGTTACTATTCTACAAGGAGTAGGAAAGAGGTTTTTTTATGGTACGAAAGAGGAATTTCGTATTCCTACTATTCTGAATTTTTAGCTGTTGATTTATTTCTATCCGACTTTATATGTGTTTTTGCATAACTCGGAGAGTGCTAGAGAGATATTTTGCAAGAATTGGGATCCTCAACGCAATGCATACCCTAAAAGCATTCATGTTACCTTTTCTGTTCATCTCCAAGGTCAAAATCTTTTATTTTCATACTACTTTCGGTGTAGAAGAAAACCGACACTCACTTAGACTAATTTGCATATCAAGCTAGGTATGCGAAGGAGGAATTCAACAACTACATATGCAAGATCAATGTGAGCTCTTCTATAATATTAATTGCTAAATAGTTATGCAGAGGTGTAGCATTTTTGCAAAGATGGTTATGTTGAAAGTACATAATTCTTATTCATGGCGGGAATAATTGAAGTGCATCATAAATGAAAGAGTAAATTCGGTTTTTTACCCCTAAAGTTGATGCTTGTGACACAAAACATCACAAAAGCGTACATTTAGGTTTTTGCTTATGTTTTAGGCCAAGTTTTGGCTTAAATCATTAAATGCTTACTGGGATAGGAGAGTGAAGTGTTTTTGTTTCTTCCATAGCAATTGATGGGCATATTTCGGTGGTACCTTTCGAATGTTATTATGAGAGTTGGCGGTCAATAAACACAACAAAGTCTACCCTATTGGGAAATATGCCTGTGCGTTGCAACGGGAGAAAAAAATACCACATCTCTAAGAATGATTCAAGACCCTTCACTCAGGTCCCCGTTCTCTATTTTAACATAGCATCAACAATGTCGTCACTTATCCTCCCTCCCATCCTTCCCTCGCTTACGTGTGGTCTATAACTGCAATGCTTTAAGACTAAAGTAACATTGAAAATCCTATTATCCACAATATTCTCACGATATGCAAAAGTAATATTTGATTGTAATATTCATAATTTATTATCCATAATATTCTCACAATATCCAGGAGTTCAAAACATAAGAGCCAGTAGGTACCAAATATGAATATTTTTTAAAAACACGGGGGAAATTCCACTCAAACAACTTTTCAAGTAACAAAAAAAAGCAGGGCAGCATTATTCAAACTTTTTTGGTTGAAAATATAGTAAACATGCCCGTGCGTTACAACATAAAAAGAAAAATACCACATGTCTTTAATCCAATAACGACACCACATCTGTATTAATCTACACAGTGCTGGCATGGTTGAACGCAAAGCCTGGACGGATTTGAAACAGCCTTCGACTGACATCACATGAGCAGCCGCACCATGCGCAGGCCGACCCTGTCGACGTATTTCCCTTGCGAGATCTACATCAATTTTTTTGGCTCACTTTTTGTGTGACTCCTCCCCGCTTATAGCCATTGATCGATAAAGGCGAACTGCGGGAGTTGTTTGTCTGGTGATGTTGGTGATGATCACGACTACCGATGAAAATGGAGAAATTTTGCCTTAACTTTTGAGCTTGGAAGAGCCAAACCAATTTATAACAAAAGCCTGATAAATCACTTTACAAACTAATAAATCTGCCCATTGATTAACACAGTCGATATGGCGTAATTTTAGTTACCCAATGGCTGCACCTGCCAATAGGAATTGAGCCCCATTAAAATAAAGGAAGGACATGCACTGTGCTGACTCACGTTAATTAAACGGTTGCTTGGTTGGCTTGTGTGTAACCCTGTGAAAGAGAATCAAGTCGTTGTGTGCCCTGCTAGGGCATTTTACTGAGTATCTTTTTGGTGCTGCCTTTTCATATTGTTCATATTTTTATTTCTCAGCAATTTTGCTACGTCAAATGAGAATTTGCTGCATATTTACCAAAAATATATCTGATTAATCTACATGCAGTTTTGATCGAGAGTCGACACACGACATTGCAAGCCCAGTTAATGTTGCTACAAGAAGTACGCAATGCTCCAAAGCTGGACCACCGTTGTTGCTATAAGACGGACCGCATGCTGCAAAGCTCGACCATCATTGTTGTGAAGTCGGATGCCACTATTTCAACAACCTTCTTCTTTGGAGTCAATCACAACTTACGCCTAGCGACAACTATGTCGTGGGTACAACTATATATAACTTAGTTTTAACAATAGAAGTTTTGATGGATATGTTAATTTTTCTTCCGTTGCAACGCACGGGCATATGTGTTAGTAGTAACAATAATAATAATAATAATAATAATAATAATAAAATACGGATTGACTTTGTCGAGTTCATTATCATAATAAGCTTTTTTTCATGTCATAATACGCTTTTATAATTTGTATGGACAAAATCATAATATAAACAAAGTGGTACTAATATTATGTTCATCTGTGGCCAGGCCCAGCCAAATCCCCCTAGCCGCCGCCGCCGCACCACTCCCCCACCGCGGCCGACCTCAACTCGCCCGTCGCCATGGCTGCACCTCTGCCCGCTCACGAGCCTCCACTCCGCGCTCAGCTCTACGACACCCGCGCCGCAGCGCGCGCCGCCCTCCGCTGCCAAATCGGCGGCCACTGGGCCACGCTCTGCGCCGGCTACGCCGACCGCCGCGCGCCGCCGCCATCCGGCGGTGGAGCCTCTCTCATGGGGGATTACACCGGCTGCCCCGCGCTAGCCGAGATCATCCGCATCCTCTCCGTGAAGCGCCATCGTCGCGGGAGGACTTCATTGCCTGGCTCGCCGACAACTTCATGACGAGGAGCGGGTAGCGCCGGCCGTGGAAGGGACGCTCCACGTGCTGCGCGCCGCCAAGGATGTCGGGGGCGTGGGCCGGGTGGTGGTGACCTCGGCCATCTCCGCCGTCGTGCCTAGCCCGGGCTGGCCGGCCGGGGAGGTCCTCGATGAGAGCTGCTGGACCAACATCGACTACTACTGCGACAAGAACAGGGTAAGAATAGCAACTTACCCCCCCCCCCCCCCCCCCCCCCCCCCCCCCCCCCCAAGACCTAAAAATCATGTCTTCCCTGGAGCCGACGCCGGTGCTGGCACCGACCGGCCTCTGCCCCTCCCCGCTGCACAAAATTCGGTTCTTTGTCCCCACCTTGCTGCACAAACTCCGTGCCTCTCCTACGACCATTCTTCGCTCCATGGCCTCCCACGAATCTCAACCCTGGCAACTGGAGTATGTTACCTTAATTACTTGCTGTACAACTGCAGTATTTCTAAAACAATTTCCATGGCTAGCAGTCAGGTTGAATTACTAGCTGAGTTTTGCATATATGCAATCACTTTTGCCTGTTTTTGGCCTTTCACCCTTCACTTTTGAAGCAATGAAATGTTCAATCTTGAAGATGATCTTTAGTGTTCATGTTCAGTGTTAATGTTCAAGTGTTATAAACTCAGATTTCAGTGTTAATGTGCAAATGTTCATTAACACTATTTGAAATCTGAGAACTAGAAATGCAGAAATCTGAAAACTGGAATCTCTAGTTAACTGAATTTTTGAACTTTTAATCTTGTCTAACTATTTGTGAGGTTTATTGGTGTTTCCAGTAGATAAAACCTGACCCTATGTATTTATAAATGGAGCAGAACTGTATTTATAAAACTTCAGAGAATATATTGTTGTCTTCCTCATATTCTTTTATTACTAGAGCCACCATACAAAACTCTCTGGAGCAGAACTGTATTTCAATTATAAATGACAGGAACAAAACTTTTATATATTTGTTGTGAGTACAACTTGAGAGAGTTTCAGAGAAATAAAAAAAAGCAATTAAAACTTCAGAGAATATATTGTTGTTTATATAAACTGAATATTATGTACTGTCAATATTCAGAAGCACATAATATATTGTTGTTTAGATAAACAAAGCTGCTTTCTGGTATCTCCACTTTTCAGCTGGGCTTTGCAGTTATCTCAGTTTCTATCTTTTGTTGGCCAGATGATTCCGCCAAGGATCAATGCTAGCATGGCCATGTTTCTTCACTTGAAGGTACGTGTATTGCAATAATGTAATCTTGACAGTCGTAGTTTAAGATCTTTTTCATAATTTTGAAATTTTCTAGATAGAGAAATTTATATAGTACCACTCTTTAATCATTGCTTAGTCCCTCTAGAATGTTTGCTGGTAGGTTAGCAATAATATCATGAGTAGCACACTGAAGCAGGGGCAATTCATGAACTTGTGCAAACTGAACACATTCTTTTCCTGATGAAACCTTCATATAACATCTAAATTAATCAGAAAACGGATGAGCAAATTAGTTTTATCAAGAGAGAACTGGCTGAAATGAAGCTAATACGGATATACTGAATATTCTGCAGTGGTTAGTATACTAGAGAGTTAAACTGCATGTTCTGTCATATCTGAAACCCTTTTCTACTCCATACTTTACATTACATAAACAATGTCTCTGCATTGGCATAAGAACCATAGATTGAAAAATCATCATCCATTGGCATTTGTCACCATGGCAATGAAATAACCCGCATTTGCTATTCAGAAGACTTTTCTTGTCTAGTTCTTTGTGTGATTTGTTACTATGATAAGGAAACATTTCCTCAACCCATCTTTCTATACACACACAGGTTGCCCAGAGGAGTATAAGGATTTCCTCATCGGGCCAGTCCACGTGGAACAGAACAAGATGAGTATAAGACAAACGCTGTTTGTTGATGTCATCATGCCTGGCTGTTTCGACTGCTCCTCCGCCCACAATTCGGCCAGGCTCACGTGGTGTCACGAGCGGGGAACAAAGGGACGTCTTCCGTTACAGAGAATTTCTAGAGGACTCAGATTTGATATCGCAACTTCAATCTTCTGAAGTGGCCAAGGTTGGAACCAAGGAATAAGGCACCAGGTTGTGCAGGTTGTGTTTCGCTGTTTGTTGCAGAGGGCAGCCAATATGAATGATCCACACCGGGCTTCAAAGAGATAGTCCAGTTCATCTACGAGTTCATCCTACCATGCTTTCCTACTTCCAACTTCCAATGTATTTTGTGACTGAGATTGTGCACATAAGCTATTTGTGAGAATGTCAGCAAACGATGATATTAGATTATGCAAAGCTTTCCGGTGGTTGAATGGCTCTCACATGTTCTACTGCTGCAAATTTGTGTCATCAAGGTTACCCCCTTCAAATTTAAATATACTTCTGATTTTGCATTTTATGATGAATAACAGTGTGCCTGCAATTAGTTTGTAATCATCCTTTTCTGTTGCCGAGGGGTGTTCTCCATTGGCGATGATCCAACAACTGATGCTTCATTTTCGGATTAAAGATAGGTCAAACTGACTAAAAAATGTAAGGACTCAACATCTTTTCTTTCTCTATTATGAGAGCATACTGCATATGAACGACCAATAATTCCTTTCACCATTCAGGATCCTGTTCTTTTTTACTCTCTGCAGCCTTGAAGGTAGAGGATACACAATCTTTACTGCATTTTTATGGGTGTCTCCATTGTTGCACACACTTTGATACCTCCTACTAATGGAATGTATTTCTGAGAAAAATATCTGTACGTACAAAGTACATATCTACAAGTAATTCACTCATTTTTAATGATACTTCACGCGCTGTTTGCTAAGTTCTATTTTTATTTTATCAAGCTTTACTATGCTTTAAATTATACCAATACTATATTTGAAGTGTGTTCAAGTTACCAGCCATGGTATTCATCTTCTTTCTCCTTTTTTTGGTGGATTTTATTTTGATATGTAGAAACAGCCACCCTACTGTGTACTCAGGAAAGGAACATGCTTTGTTCTTTTATCTACATTGTTTCTATAGCTTATATACTTCAGATTTTCACTATCGTAGTGTTGTCTCCCTTTCTAGAAAGCCATGGAAACTATAATTTTACTCTCGTCGGTTTGTTTTTTTGTACTATGATTCGATGGCCATGGTCGAAGAACATGACGACATAGTTTACTGCCTGAAAAATGCCCAGGCTCATTGGCGACAGTGAAGTGTGTGTAGCTTATGTTCAGTCAAGAGTTGTACCTTAACATAATTTGCATTAAGAATTATTATTGTGTGCGATAAATAAGGAAATGAACTACATGATATGTAAAGACATGATTTATGTTGAACCACGTGAAGTGAATGTGATGGTTGTTGCAACACATGAGGAATTAGAAGTCGGTGCAGGGAGGGGCTTGAGTTTGTTTCTCCCGTTGCAACCCACGGGCATTTGTGGTAGTAATAATAAAGCACGGTTTGACTCTGTCGGGTTCACCGTCACGGATCTTTTTTGAAAAAGCCCCTGTGGTTTTTGATATTCAGTCTGCACTCCAAATCAAACCGGTACGAGGGGGAAAATAACGCAGCCACGCTCTGCCTCGTAGCGCTCCCCCCGTGCCGCCGGCCGCCTCCTCACTGCGTCGCGCCGCCGCTCCACAAAACTCCTGCCGAACCACACCTATCCCCTGGCTACTGCCTCCCACCTCTAAAGCTCTCGCCATGAGCTATATCTGGCGCCACCACCCCTCATCGCCCTCGCCTGGGCTTCCCTCAATCCCCCACCGCTCCCAAAGCGCCGCCCGCGATGGATCTAAGCTGGCAACCGCCCCAGCATGCCTCCCGCCAGCGGATCCAGGCCGACAACTACTCCCCTCCTCCCCCGCGACTGATTGCCTCCACTACCCTCCCTTCCATCTTAGGGTCTGGAGAGCCCCAGCCGCCACGCTCCCTCTTTCCTCTCCTCTGCGTCAAGATCGACTGTGAGCTCACTGGTGCCTGCTCTCTGCCGACCTTCCCTTCCCAGCCGCCTCACGACATGCAGTACGGGGTGGCGAAGCCGTGCAGTTCATCGTGTTCGTCCCGTCGTGTACCTTCTCGGTGTTGGCCCCCGATCCCCATGAGCATACCCTCCCCTATTTTCTCTGTGTCACCGACCATGGCAACCACGAGGCTGGAAGGGGTCTCATGGACCCGAGAGTGCGAGAGGAGTAACAGCGCTGGCGCTGACGCCTAGGAAGACCGTAGTGTGGTGCTCTGCTGTATGGATTCCTCTCCCGTGGAGTTCAAAGTTTTTGCATTTTTGTTTCAGGTTTTTGATGTGCAAAAATACAGTTCAGTGCAGTTCTTTCTTCTCTTTGGGCTTAGGTTCTCTAGATGATGTTTGCATCTGGGTTGTAAAATGTTGCCCGCGTCAAGTGCAATTCAGAACTTACAAGTTCCGTTGTCAGTCTCCTGTCCAGTTCATTACAGTAGAATTTTCATGTGTTTGATTCAGTTATCTTTGCTCTGTTCTATGTCATGAGGCTGCAGTCCCGTGATCTCCTGTTTACCGGCATCACCCCGGTCTATCTAGGTAGTTGGGTGGGGATTGGGGGTGTCACTGGGCATCCAAATGACGAGTTCCCGCCGTGAGCTGGTGATGTGCTCCTCGCCGCTGGTGGTTGTGCTACAACAACGTGCAGTTCATCGGGCTGTGTCATGTGGTTCACCAGGCCGTGGAGTGTGGTTTACCGGCCGACAGCGTGCGGTTTGCCGGGCTGTGTGTGTTCTTCTTTGGCTAGGAACTGGTTCACCAGATCACTCCAACAAGAGCTAGCTATATGTTCATGAGTTTCATGCGTTTATGTTTCGGGCTGCAGAATTAATGAGCACTCACAAAGGACAAGCCATCAAGGTGTTTTTCTGCGCATATGTCGTTCAAGTGGAAGATGGGGCACTGTGCCTTCTCCAACTCCTTCCGATCTGTTGATCAAGTCAAGAGAATAAGAGCAGTGACGATTACCTTTTCTTGCTAAACTTTCCCGTCAATGCCTAATATGTGTGTTTTTCTTCCTAATGGTGTCATGCTTCGATTTGATTTCTTTCATGAGGAAGTGAATAGCACTGATTATTGCACGTGCTTATACATTTCAAATGGATTGCTAGGTTAAATGGTATAGTGTTCAAAGCTCTTAGTTTTTCTGAACGGTCTAATAATTATTCAGTTTACTAAACTACTGAACTACTTCTTTGGGTCTGAATTTGCTGAATTATCGAACGGTCTAAGAATTATTAAGTTTACTAAACTGCTAAACTGCTTCTTTGGGTCTGAATTTTCTGAATTGCTTCTTTGTGTCAAAATTGCTAGGTACCATGGAATATATGGAAGTGCGGAAACTCCAAGCTCTTCCAGGATGTTTTTGAGGAATTGCACATTACTGCTAGCAAGATTGCTGATGATCTTATGTTGTAGTCCAACATGTATTCAAATGAAATTAACAAAGGCATCCTTAGAGGTTGGAGGACTATGTTGTATCACCTATCTGTAAGATTGTGATTTTTTCCCTCCTTTTCTTTTCTATTAATCCTACTTTATCATTTTCCTTTGTATAGTTTTCCTTTTATGAAGTGTTTTAGGCTGATGTAAGCCTGTTGTAGTCCCTATAATAAAAAGGTGGAAAGTGATGCATCACCCTCTCTTAACTGAATAGACACTGTGGCGTCGATGAGACGCTTCGACCCATGCTGGCCATCATTCCCCACCACTGAGGTTTCGTTTCCCTGTCCTTTCCTTCTTCCAATCTTCAGTCCAATTGTATGAACAGAAACATACCTTCTCATATGTTTGTAGATGAAGAAGAAATGGTTGGCTTACCAATCACTTAAGCATCCAGAGCTTCGGCGCCCAACTGTTGAAGAAGGCTCAGACTGATGGAGTTGTCCCAAACAAGGCACAGACCTGACCCCTTTCCGCTGCTGGAGTCCTTGCATGCCTTTAAAGGATGTAATCTTATGTAACACCCACAATGCGGCTATATCTCCCAGGTGTCGCGGCACGACTTAGAGGCATAGCCGCATGGTAGTTTAGTCGCAGGTGGAGTAATCTTCACACAATCCCATGTACTTAAAAAGAAAGGGATAAAGAATTGGCTTACAATCGCCACTTCACACAAATAACAAGTCAAACATACATCAACCAGAATACAATCAAGTTCCGACTACGGAACCAAAATAAAAGAAGACAACCCCAAATGCTAGATCCCCGATCGTCCCAACTGGGCTCCACTACTGATCAACCACAAAAGACGCAAAACAACGATCAAGATCTTCATTGAGCTCCCATTTGAGCTCGGTTGCATCACCTGCGTTGGTATCATCGGCACCTGCAACTGTTTGGAAGTATCTGTGAGTCACGAGGACTCAGCAATCTCACACCCGTGAGATCAAGAGTATTTAAGCTTATGGGTATGGTAAGGTAAGAAGGTGGAGCTGCAACAAGCACTAAGCATATATGGTGGCTAACATACGCAAATAAGAGCGAGAAGAGAAGCAACGCAACGGTCGTGAAGCTAGAAGTGATCAAGAAGTGATCCTGAAACTACTTACGTTCAAGCATAACACAAGACCGTGTTCACTTCCCGGACTCCGCCAAAAACAGACCATCACGGCTACACACGCGGTTGATGCATTTTAATTATGTCAAGTGTCAAGTTCTCTACAACCAGATATTAATAAATTCTCATCTGCCACATAACCGCGGGCACGGCTCTCGAAAGTTTAAACCCTGCAGGCATGTCCCAACTTAGCCCATCACAAGCTCTCACGGTCAACGAAGGATATTCCTTCTCCCGGAAAGACCCGATCAGCCCTGGAATCCCGGTTACAAGACATTTCGACAATGGTAAAACAAGACCAGCAAAGCCGCCCGGATGTGCCGACAAATCCCGATAGGAGCTGCACATATCTCGTTCTTAGGGCACACCGGATGAACACTACGTACAGCTAAAACCAACCCTCAAGTTTCCCCGAGGTGGCGCTGCAAGTGGCTCTATTTTGGACCAACACTCAGAGGAGCACTGCCCCCCCCCCCCCGGGGGGGGGGGGGGGGGGGTTAAAATAAAGATGACCCTCGGGCTCCAGAAACCCAAGGGAAAAAGGCTTAGGTTGCTAGGCAAATGTAAAACCAAGGTTGGGCCTTGCTGGAGGAGTTTTATTCAAAGCAAACTGTCAAGGGGTTCCCATAACACCCAACCGCGTAAGGAACGCAAAATCAAGGTACATAACACCGGTATGATGGAAACTAGGGCAACAAGAGTGGAACAAAACACCAGGCATAAGGCCGAGCCTTCCACCCTTTACCAAGTATATAGATGCATTAATTAAATAAGAGATATTGTGATATCCCAACATAACCATGTTCCAACATGGAACAAATTTCAACTTCACCTGCAACTAGCAACGCTATAAGAAGGGGCTGAGCAAAAGCGGTAATTTATCCAAACAACGGTTTGCTAGGAAGGTGGGTTAGAGGCTTGACATGGCAATATGGGAGGCATGATATAGCAAGTGGTAGGTAGCGCGACATAGCGATAGAGCGATCAACTAGCAAGCAAAGATAGAAGTGATTTCGAGGGTATGGTCATCTTTCCTGAGATCCCACAAGGAAGAAGAACGAGTCCATGAAGAAGACAAACAGACGTAGTCGAACGGATCCTCACAAACGCAACGTTACCAGAACTAACACGAAGAAGCAACACCGGAAAGAAGGAAACAACATGGTAAACACACAAGCATAAACATGGCAAGATGCACAATCAAGTATAATGCATGTCCGGTTTAAATATGCATGGCATGGCAAAGTGCACAAACAAAACTACAAGTTAAGTGGAGCTCAACATGTAACAAGATGCATGTTGACGAGACACCACATTTGATTATATAGTTCACTCCCGGTTAGGTACTCAACAAAAATTAAAGTTATTAAACATGGCAAGGGGTGAAGCATAACAAAACTACCTATCTAGGCAAGTTTAAATGAGGCCGGAAACAACAAACAACATTTCCGGAAAATTCCCATATGTATTTAGCAATTTAAGGAAAAAAACAATTTAAACCATTTTAAATGTTGTTATCATGATGCGGATGGCATATGCAAGTTTATGCAATTTTATGAAAATGTTGATATGAACATGATATGGAGCATTTGTCACCATGGCGGAAGGAAAAGGGGCCACGACAATGAATCCGAAATGATGCCACGGCAACATAACGGTTCCGGTAGCTCATGGAGATACCGATGCAAAGGAAGTGTGGCGGGAGCATGCAAAAGATGGTGGGGTGATCCCGGTTACCGGGTTCCCACGGGTGGACGACATGGAAACGAGGAGGAACAACTAACGTTCACGGGCGAGTACCACATATAAACATGCGTCTCATACAACACACATGCATTCGACCACGGGTCATCGTCTCGGCGATTATACCTTCTAAGCGTGCCTTTTCGGAACGGAACAAGTTCGGAGCGGTGTAGGGGAAGTAGACGTTCTCGCGACCGTCATAGTGGAAGTAGTCGTTCTCGCTTCGTAGTTGTACACACTCCGTAGGTGTTCGGGGTCACAACGAGGAACTTGACATCCACGGGGTCTTCGAGGGTCAACGGTGGTGGTACTCGGTCGTTTCCAAGAGGTACTTGGGGTCTTCGAACTTGCCGGTCTTGTCAACTCGAAGGGGTACTTGGCATTTCTGGTACCCGGGTCGTCGGTGATGGTAGTTGCTCTATGCATCGGGCTTCAAGGTACTTGTCGTTCTTAGCGATTCCGAAGACGGCGGTAGTGGTACACTTCCGAAAATGGACTTGACGCATCAAAGGTCTTCGGTGCCATGGTACTTGTCAGGTCATCATGTAGACGTACTTTCGAAGAGGAACTTGTCGTGTCCCAAAATGAGCAAGGCAAAAGCCCTCGTTCAGCGGTGCTCGAACTTGAAGAAATCCACGAATGGGTCTTGGCGTATCCTGGTCTTGGGGAGGTCTCCGGAAAAGAACTTGGCGTCCACGGGGACATGGAGCCATGGTCTTGGCGTCGAGCAGGGGTCGAAGGCCAACGAGGGGCGAGGTGAACGCTGCTGTTGCCTACTAGGAGGCAAAGCAAGGCGATCACGAGCTCGAGGCGGCACTGGGAGGACGGCGACGAGGCGGACTAGGCCGGCGAAGCAGGAGGAAAAACAGAGGAGGTCGGGGCTGGTCGTGGTCACCGGCGAGAAGCAGGGCGTGGGAGAAGGAAGACCATGGCGGAGAGCAGCCAAGGTCCTGCCGACGGCGTCGCTCACCAGCGACAGTAGGGTTGCCGGGCGGTGCGAGGGGCTGCGCTCCTCCCCTATCTGAGCAGGAGGGAGGTGGCCATGGCGCGGCCATCGCGGGCACGTGGCTCGTGTCCCAGTGAGGAGATACAAGGCGCGTGAGGGCGGCGCCGGGGTGGCTTGCCGGAGCGGTGGCCTGGTTCTACGGTGGCTGGAGCGAGGCAGCAGGAGGTTGCCGGCGCGGAGGAGGAGGCGCGAGGGAGAGGGACGACGCCAGAGGAGGGCGAAGAGGCGCTTGAGGCTCGGGCACGGGGCTCCTGCGTGCGAGGCGGCGGTGGAGGGAGATGGGATCGAGAAGAGGGCGAGCGGAGATCGAGTGAGGCAGCACGCTCGCTGTCTCCTGACGACGCGAGGGAGTTCGATGGGAGAGGGGAGATGGGATCGGGCGTGCTAGGGTTGAGACGGATGGATGGCCTGTTGCAGTGGCGGAGTCAGGATTAGAGCAAGCCCCGGGCCAAAAAAAAGTTTTCACCGGAAGGAAAAAACTTAACGTCCATAAAGGTTTTAGCTACCACCAAATTTACCCCACACAAAATAATATGTCTCAGTTGCATGAAAATTTTAAAATTTAAACCCAATGCTTAACGATATGTTGGGGAACGCAGTAATTTCAAAAATTTTCCTACGCACACGCAAGATCATGGTGATGCACAGCAACGAGAGGGGAGAGTGATGTCTACGTACCAACGCAGACCGACTGCGGAAGCGATCACACAACATAGAGGAAGTAGTCGTACGTCTTCTTCCTGATCCAACCGATCCAAGCACCGTTACTCCGGCACCTCCGAGTTCTTAGCACACGTTCAGCTCGATGACGTTCCTCGGGCTCCGATCCAGCAAAGCGTTGAGGAAGAGTTCCGTCAGCACGACGGCGTGGTGACGATCTTGATGTACTACCGACGCAGGGCTTCGCCTAAGCACTGTAACGGTATGTTCGAGGTGGAATTTGGTGGCAGGGGACACCGCACACGGCTAAGGAACGATCAACTTGTGTCTTGTGGTGCCCCCTGCCCCCGTATATAAAGGCCAGGGGCAGGGGGTTCGGCCGGCTAGGAGGGAGGCGCAGGGAGGAGTCCTACTCCCACCGGGAGTAGGACTCCTTCCCCCCAATCCTATTCCAACTAGGATTCTTGGGGAAGAAGGAGAAAGAGGGGGCCGGCCCACCTCTCCTAGTCCTATTAGGACTTGGGAAAGGTGGGGGGCGCCGGCCAGGTGTGGGCTGCCTCTTCTCTCTTTTCCACTAAGGCCCAATAGGCCCATTTACCTCCCGGGGGGGTTCCGGTAACCCTCCCGGTAATCCGGTAAAATCCCGATTTCACCCGGAACACTTCCGGTGCCCAAACATAGGCTTCCAATATATCAATCTTTACGTCTCGACCATTTCGAGACTCCTCGTCATGTCCGTGATCTCATCCGGGACTCCGAACAACCTTCGGTACATCAAAATGCATAAACTCATAATAACTGTCATCGTAACGTTAAGCGTGCGGACCCTACGGTTCGAGAACAATGTAGACATGACCGAGACACGTCTCCGGTCAATAACCAATAGCGGGACCTGGATGCCCATATTGGCTCCTACATATTCTACGAAGATCTTTATCGGTCAGACCGCATAACAACATACGTTGTTCCCTTTGTCATCGGTATGTTACTTGCCCGAGATTCGATCGTCGGTATCCAATACCTAGTTCAATCTCGTTACCGGCAAGTCTCTTTACTCGTTCCGTAATACATCATTTTACAACTAACTTATTAGTTGCAGTGCTTGCAAGGCTTATGTGATGTGCATTACCGAGAGGGCCCAGAGATACCTCTCCGTCAATCGGAGTGACAAACCCTAATCTCGAAATACGCCAACCCAACATCTACCATTGGAGACACCTGTAATACTCCTTTATAATCACCCAGTTACGTTGTGACGTTTGGTAGTACCCAAAGTGTTCCTCCGGTAGACGGGAGTTGCATAATCTCATAGTTATAGGAACATGTATAAGTCATGAAGAAAGCAATAGCAACATACTAAACGATCGGGTGCTAAGCTAATGGAATGGGTCATGTCAATCAGATCATTCTACTAATGATGTGACCTCGTTAATCAAATAACAACTCCTTGTTCATGGTTAGGAAACATAACCATCTTTGATTAACGAGCTAGTCAAGTAGAGGCATACTAGTGACACTCTGTTGGTCTATGTATTCACACATGTATTATGTTTCCGGTTAATACAATTCTAGCATGAATAATAAACATTTATCATGATATAAGGAAATAAATAATAACTTTATTATTGCCTCTAGGGCATATTTCCTTCAGTCTCCCACTTGCACTAGAGTCAATAATCTAGATTACACAGTAATGATTCTAACACCCATGGAGCCTCGGTGCTGATCATGTTTTGCTCGTGGAAGAGGCTTAGTCAACGGGTCTGCAACGTTCAGATCCGTATGTATCTTGCAAATCTCTGTGTCTCCCACCTGGACTAAATCCCGGATGGAGTTGAAGCGTCTCTTGATGTGTTTGGTCCTCTTGTGAAATCTGGATTCCTTTGCCAAGGCAATTGCACCAGTATTGTCACAGAAGATTTTCAT
Organism: Triticum monococcum; assembly: GCA_034509565.1. Lineage (NCBI taxonomy): Eukaryota > Viridiplantae > Streptophyta > Magnoliopsida > Poales > Poaceae > Triticum > Triticum monococcum. The sequence goes on along the minus strand of CM067844.1, from coordinate 299,737,738 downwards.
TGGGCCCGATGCACTAGGTATGACACCTAGATCGGATATGAACTCCTTCATCCAGACTCCTTTGTTCGCTGCTTCTGAAGCAGCTATGTACTCCGCTTCACATGTAGATCCCGCTACGACGCTTTGTTTAGAACTGCACCAACTGACAGCTCCACCGTTTAAAGTAAACACGTATCCGGTTTGCGATTTAGAATCGTCCGGATCAGTGTCAAAGCTTGCATCAACGTAACCTCTTACGGTGAGCTCTTTGTCACCTCCATATACGAGAAACATATCCTTAGTCCTTTTCAGGTATTTCAGGATGTTCTTGACCGCTGTCCAGTGATCCATTCCAGGATTACTTTGGTACCTCCCTGCTAAACTTATAGCAAGGCACACATCAGGTCTGGTACACAGCATTGCATACATGATAGAGCCTATGGCTGAAGCATAGGGAACATCTTTCATTTTCTCTCTATCTTCTGCAGTGGTCGGGCATTGAGTCTTACTCAATTTCACACCTTGTAGCACAGGCAAGAACCCTTTCTTTGCTTGATCCATCTTGAACTTCTTCAAAATTTTGTCAAGGTATGTGCATTGTGAAAGTCCAATTAAGCGTTTTGATCTATCTCTATAGATCTTTATGCCTAATATGTAAGCAGCTTCTCCGAGGTCTTTCATCGAAAAACTTCTATTCAAGTATCCCTTTATGCTATCCAGAAATTCTATATCATTTCCGATAAGCAATATGTCATCCACATATAATATCAGAAATGCTACAGAGCTCCCACTCACTTTCTTGTAAATACAGGCTTCTCCAAAAGTCTGTATAAAGCCAAATGCTTTGATCACACTATCAAAGCGTTTATTCCAACTCCGAGATGCTTGCACCAGTCCATAAATGGATCGCTGGAGTTTGCATACTTTGTTAGCTCCTTTAGGATCGACAAAACCTTCTGGTTGTACCATATACAACTCTTCTTCCAGAAATCCATTCAGGAATGCAGTTTTTGACATCCATTTGCCATATTTCATAATCATAAAATGCGGCAATTGCTAACATAATTCTGACGGACTTAAGCATCGCTACGGGTGAGAAGGTCTCATCGTAGTCAACCCCTTGAACTTGTCGAAAACCTTTTGCGACAAGTCGAGCTTTATAGACAGTAACATTACCGTCAGCGTCAGTCTTTTTCTTGAAGATCCATTTATTCTCAATTGCTTGCCGATCATCGGGCAAGTCAACCAAAGTCCATACTTTGTTCTCATACATGGATCCCATCTCAGATTTCATGGCCTCAAGCCACTTTGCGGAATCTGGGCTCACCATCGCTTCTTCATAGTTCGTAGGTTCATCATGATCTAGCATCATGACTTCCAGAACTGGATTACCGTACCACTCTGGTGCGGATCTCACTCTGGTTGATCTACGTGGTTCAGTAGTATCTTGTTCTGAAGCTTCATGATCATCATCATTAGCTTCCTCACTGATTGGTATAGGTGTCGCAGAAACAGTTTTCTATGATGTACTACTTTCCAATAAGGGAGCAGGTACAGTTACCTCGTCAAGTTCTACTTTCCTCCCACTCACTTCTTTCGAGAGAAACTCCTTCTCTAGAAATGATCCATTCTTAGCAACGAATGTCTTGCCTTCGGATCTGTGATAGAAGGTATACCCAACAGTTTCCTTTGGGTATCCTATGAAGACACATTTCTCCGCTTTGGGTTCGAGCTTATTAGGTTGAAGCTTTTTCACATAAGCATCGCAGCCCCAAACTTTGAGAAATGACAACTTTGGTTTCTTGCCAAACCATAGTTCATAAGGCGTCGTCTCAACGGATTTTGATGGTGCCCTATTTAACGTGAATGCGGCCGTCTCTAAAGCATAACCCCAAAACGATAGCGGTAAATCAGTAAGAGACATCATTGATCGCACTATATCTAGTAAAGTACGATTACGACGTTCGGACACACCATTACGCTGTGGTGTTCCGGGTGGCGTGAGTTGCGAAACTATTCCACAATTTTTCAAATGTACACCAAACTCGTAACTCAAATATTCTCCTCCACGATCAGATCGTAGAAATTTTATTTTCTTGTTATGATGATTTTCAACTTCACTCTGAAATTCCTTGAACTTTTCAAATGTTTCAGACTTATGTTTCATTAAGTAGATATACCCATATCTGCTTAAATCATCTGTGAAGGTGAGAAAATAACGATATCCGCCGCGAGCCTCAATATTCATCGGACCACATACATCGGTATGTATGATTTCCAACAAATCTGTTGCTCTCTCCATAGTACCGGAGAACGGTGTTTTAGTCATCTTGCCTATGAGGCACGGTTCGCAAGTACCAAGTGATTCATAATCAAGTGATTCCAAAAGCCCATCAGTATGGAGTTTCTTCATGCGCTTTACACCGATATGACCTAAACGGCAGTGCCACAAATAAGTTGCACTATCATTATTAACTTTGCATCTTTTGGCTTCTACATTATGAATATGTGTATCACTATCTTCGAGATTCAACAAGAATAGACCACTCTTCAAAGGTGCATGACCATAAAAGATATTATTCATATAAATAGAACAACCATTATTCTCTGATTTAAATGAATAACCGTCTCGCATTAAACAAGATCCAGATATAATGTTCATGCTCAACGCTGGCACCAAATAACAATTATTTAGGTCTAATATTAATCCCGAAGGTAGATGTAGAGGTAGCATGCCGACCGCGATCACATCGACTTTGGAACCGTTTCCCACGCGCATCGTCACCTCGTCCTTTGCTAGTGTTCGCTTATTCCGTAGTCCCTGTTTCGAGTTGCAAATATTAGCAACAGAACCAGTATCAAATACCCAGGTGCTACTGCGAGCTCTAGTAAGGTACACATCAATAACATGTATATCACATATACCTTTGCTCACTTTGCCATCCTTCTTATCCGCCAAATACTTGGGGCAGTTCCGCTTCCAGTGTCCAGTCTGCTTGCAGTAGAAGCACTCAGTTTCAGGCTTAGGTCCAGACTTGGGTTTCTTTCTCTTGAGCAGCAACTTGCTTGCTGTTCTTCTTGAAGTTTCCCTTCTTCTTCCCTTTACCCTTTTTCTTGAAACTAGTGGTCTTGCTAACCATCAACACTTGATGCTCCTTTTTGATTTCTACCTCCGCAGCTTTCAGCATTGCGAAGAGCTCGGGAATAGTCTTGTTCATCCCTTGCATATTATAGTTCATCACGAAGCTCTTGTAGCTTGGTGGTAGTGATTGGAGAATTCTGTCAATGACGCAATCATCTGGAAGATTAACTCCCATCTGAATCAAGTGATTATTATACCCAGACATTTTGAGTATATGCTCACTGACAGAACTGTTCTCCTCCATCTTACAGCTATAGAACTTATTGGAGACTTCATATCTCTCAATTCGGGCATTTGCTTGAAATATTAACTTCAACTCCTGGAACATCTCATATGCTCCATGACGTTCAAAACGTCGTTGAAGTCCCGATTCTAAGCCGTAAAGCATGGCACACTGAACTATCGAGTAGTCATCAGCTTTGCTCTGCCAGACGTTCATAACATCTGGCGTTGCTCCAGCAGCAGGCCTGTCACCCAGCGGTGCTTCCAGGACGTAATTCTTCTGTGCAGCAATGAGGATAATCCTCAGGTTACGGACCCAGTCCGTGTAATTGCTACCATCATCTTTCAACTTTGCTTTCTCAAGGAACGCATTAAAATTCAACGGAACAATAGCACGAGCCATCTATCTACAAGCAACATAAACAAGCAAGATACTATCAGGTACTAAGTTCATGATAAGTTTAAGTTCAGTTAATCAAATTACTTAGGAACTCCCACTTAGATAGACATCCCTCTAATCTTCTAAGTGATCACGTGATCCAAATCAACTAAACCATAACCGATCATCACATGAGATGGAGTAGTTTTCAATGGTGAACATCGTCATGTTGATCATATCTACTATATGATTCACGCTCGACCTTTCGGTCTCTGTGTTCCGAGGCCATATCTGCATATGCTAGGCTCGTCAAGTATAACCTGAGTATTCTGCGTGTGCAAAACTGGCTTGCACCCGTTGTAGATGGACGTAGAGCTTATCACACCCGATCATCACGTGGTGTCTGGGCACGACGAACTTTGGCAACGGTGCATACTCAGGGAGAACACTTCTTGATAATTTAGTGAGAGATCATCTTATAAAGCTACCGTCAATCAAAGCAAGATAAGATGCATAAAAGGATAAACATCACATGCAATCAATATAAGTGATATGATATGGCCATCATCATCTTGTGCTTGTGATCTCCATCTCCGAAGCACCGTCATGATCACCATCGTCACCGGCGCGACACCTTGATCTCCATCGTAGCATCGTTGTCGTCTCGCCAATCTTATGCTTCCACGACTATTACTACCGTTTAGTAATCTAGTAAAGCATTACATCGCGATTGCATTGCATACAATAAAGCGACAACCATATGGCTCCTGCCAGTTGCCGATAACTTAGTTACAAAACATGATCATCTCATACAATAAAATCAGCATCATGCCTTGACCATATCACATCACAACATACCCTGCAAAAACAAGTTAGACGTCCTCTACTTTGTTGTTGCAAGTTTTACGTGGCTGCTACGGGCTTAAGTAAGAACTCATCTCACCTACGCATCAAAACCACAACGATAGTTCGTCAAATAGACTCCGTTTTAACCTTCTCAAGGACCGGGCGTAGTCACACTTGGTTCAACTAAAGTTGGAGAGACAGTCTTCCGCAAGCCATCTATGTGCAAAGCACGTCGAGGGAACCGGTCTCGCGTAAGAGTACGCGTAAGGTTGGTCCGGATCGTCTCAACCAACAATGCCGCCGAACCAAAGTATGACATGCTGGTAGGCAGTATGACTTGTATCGCCCACAACTCACTTGTGTTCTACTCGTGCATATAACATCAAACCATAAAACCTAGGCTCTGATACCACTGTTGGGGAACGCAGTAATTTCAAAAATTTTCCTACGCACACGCAAGATCATGGTGATGCACAGCAACGAGAGGGGAGAGTGATGTCTACGTACCAACGCAGACCGACTGCGGAAGCGATCACACAACGTAGAGGAAGTAGTCGTACGTCTTCTTCCTGATCCAACCGATCCAAGCACCGTTACTCCAGCACCTCCGAGTTCTTAGCACACGTTCAGCTCGATGACGTTCCTCGGGCTCCGATCCAGCAAAGCGTTGAGGAAGAGTTCCGTCAGCACGACGGCGTGGTGACGATCTTGATGTACTACCGACGCAGGGCTTCGCCTAAGCACTGTAACGGTATGTTCGAGGTGGAATTTGGTGGCAGGGGGCACCGCACACGGCTAAGGAACGATCAACTTGTGTCTTGTGGTGCCCCCTGCCCCCGTATATAAAGGCCAGGGGCAGGGGGTTCGGCCGGCTAGGAGGGAGGCGCAGGGAGGAGTCCTACTCCCACCGGGAGTAGGACTCCTTCCCCCCAATCCTATTCCAACTAGGATTCTTGGGGAAGAAGGAGAAAGAGGGGGCCGGCCCACCTCTCCTAGTCCTATTAGGACTTGGGAAAGGTGGGGGGCGCCGGCCAGGTGTGGGCTGCCTCTTCTCTCTTTTCCACTAAGGCCCAATAGGCCCATTTACCTCCCGGGGGGGTTCCGGTAACCCTCCCGGTAATCCGGTAAAATCCCGATTTCACCCGGAACACTTCCGGTGCCCAAACATAGGCTTCCAATATATCAATCTTTACGTCTCGACCATTTCGAGACTCCTCGTCATGTCCGTGATCTCATCCGGGACTCCGAACAACCTTCGGTACATCAAAATGCATAAACTCATAATAACTGTCATCGTAACGTTAAGCGTGCGGACCCTACGGTTCGAGAACAATGTAGACATGACCGAGACACGTCTCCGGTCAATAACCAATAGCGGGACCTGGATGCCCATATTGGCTCCTACATATTCTACGAAGATCTTTATCGGTCAGACCGCATAACAACATACGTTGTTCCCTTTGTCATCGGTATGTTACTTGCCCGAGATTCGATCGTCGGTATCCAATACCTAGTTCAATCTCGTTACCGGCAAGTCTCTTTACTCGTTCCGTAATACATCATTTTACAACTAACTTATTAGTTGCAGTGCTTGCAAGGCTTATGTGATGTGCATTACCGAGAGGGCCCAGAGATACCTCTCCGTCAATCGGAGTGACAAACCCTAATCTCGAAATACGCCAACCCAACATCTACCATTGGAGACACCTGTAATACTCCTTTATAATCACCCAGTTACGTTGTGACGTTTGGTAGTACCCAAAGTGTTCCTCCGGTAGACGGGAGTTGCATAATCTCATAGTTATAGGAACATGTATAAGTCATGAAGAAAGCAATAGCAACATACTAAACGATCGGGTGCTAAGCTAATGGAATGGGTCATGTCAATCAGATCATTCTACTAATGATGTGACCTCGTTAATCAAATAACAATTCCTTGTTCATGGTTAGGAAACATAACCATCTTTGATTAACGAGCTAGTCAAGTAGAGGCATACTAGTGACACTCTGTTGGTCTATGTATTCACACATGTATTATGTTTCCGGTTAATACAATTCTAGCATGAATAATAAACATTTATCATGATATAAGGAAATAAATAATAACTTTATTATTGCCTCTAGGGCATATTTCCTTCAACAACAAAATAGATAAAACATGACAAAAACTACAAAGAACAGTATGTGATAAAAAAGAGTACCAAATCAGTGGTTTGCTTCATCAACGCCTCACATAACCTCATCAACCGTGGAAGAAGAGGCAACACCTTCAAGACATGAAAAGCAAAATTTCATAAGAGAAAGCATAAACATCAAATGAAACAATTATTATTGATGGAAATCTAAAAACTTACCACTTCGTCGGTAAAAGCCCTCTGTGTGACCTATATGATTGAGCTCGATTCCCTCCATCTGAAAGGATATTTTAGAAACCACCGTTGCAGACATCGGTGAGAAAAATTCTTCTTCCTTTTCTACATATATGAAATGAAATTGGCAACTACATCAGTTTGAGTTCAACAACACCCTACATACATATATGACTATATAGATACATTGATACACACACACATACATTATTTCAATTAAATTCCAGTCCACATTGACATTATAGAACATGATACATGACTACAAGTAGAAAGCAGGAGGGAAAACCAAGAAATCATCAAGAAAAACTGCAAGATGCAGCAATCCAGCAGCCAGCAGAGAGGATGGCGCTCCACGCAGACGAACGATGAACAGGAGGGCGGTGGCCAGGAGCCCGGGAGCAGGAGAGTGGGAGGGGCGGAGGCGGCCGGTGGACGACGCCGCGGCGGCGGAGGGCGGCGCGGGCGCTGAAGTCTGAACTCTAGAGATCGATCGTGCGTGATGTGAGATAGGTCATGGGCGGCCGCTAGTGTGGAATGTTTCCTGTGCCTACGCAACTACGTACTTACGTCTCCGGGTTAGATCGATCGTGGCCTTAGGTGTTGCCTCGTGCGTCCCTTTCAGCGTTTCAAGTGAGACATCCCATCAGGTTTTGGGCCTTTTTCTTCTCCACGCCCTGGGCCTGCAGAAAAACATATATGTCTAACAGGCTGTTCAAATTTCCACGCCCCGGGCCTGGGCCCTGGGTGCCCGGGGCCCAGCTCCGCCCTTGGCCTGTTGGATGGGCCAAACAGGCTAACCTGATTGTGGGCTAAAGTGCAAAGAAAGGAAAAAAACAGAGAAGGGGAGTTGGGCCAAGGGAGGCCTAGTCGGTCAGGCCTAAGAGGCCGGCCGGGCTGGCTCCTCTCTCCTCTCTTCTCTTAATTTACATAGCAGAAAAACAAATGCAAAGAAAGAAAAAGGAGTGAATTAAAGGTTAAAGAGTTTGGGCATGGGATTATTTTCCCGGACTCACAAAAATATTCTTGTTCCAAGAAAATAGAAAAGGTCATGATTGAAAGATGTAAATTCAAACTCATTTGAATTTATCTCAAATGGGTTTGAACTAGAACTTGGTAAAAGGAAGGTCCAAAAATCTTCAGATTTTTGGTGGAGCTCCGGAATATGATGAAAGAATATATGGCAAGGTTGGAGACCAAGAATTAAGATAACAAAGGCATTGGGATTTATTTGCAAGTGTGTCAACGGTAATTCCACATCCATGGAATACTTTATAATAGCTCCCTAATATTGGGAGGATAAGTTATAAAGAGAAGTCATCCTTCCCTCGATTTAAATGGATCGAAGATCCATATGATTTAATTGGTTGAATTTTAAGAAGAGGTGCAAGATGACATGACGCAATGCACATGATGCAAAAATGAAAGTAACAAACCAAACAAATCACACGATGAATCTCAGAAATCATGGAAGGCATCTGAAGCTCCGGTCTTGGGGCCTTACATCTTAGTCGTTGGACTTTTTATACGGTTGATTCTAAATTCATGTGGTGGTTGCAGAATGTCATAGCACATGTGTTTTTCATGTGTTGCCGTTGTCCCTCTCAATAAGTCCCTCACCGACGGTTACACACGCGTGCCGACAAACTGCTTGGCCAGGGGAGAAAACAGAGCAGTGGTGTTCGGTTAGAACAGAGGAGGACACATGGTCAGGTTTTAGGAACCAATGCCTTCATATTTTTTTCCCTTTCTACTGAGTGCCGGCTAAATAAGCACAACCCTCTTATTATAAGGTTAGATCAACTCAACACCATCAATAATGGTTTGAAATGAGCTAGGTTGGCCAAGACTAGACATTATGGATTTGGTACTGTATATATACTGGAAACTGATAGGATGGTCTTTGTATGGTTAGTTGTTGAGTTAGCAACACTGTACGGTCGTCCTCGGCAGTGCACATACTAATGATTACTGCTCAAGCACGTAGATGATACATTTTTAGCAACTGGATCAATAACCATGTCATTACTATACTAAAAGGATGTAGATCCATAGACTAATACTCCTATATTGCTTTGGTTTCTTATGCATTTATTACCTGTTCGCACATATAACTTGTGTCTCTTGCTTCTTAAGATTATTGCCCAGTATGGTGTCCGATAAATTCAGCGATTACCTCTGCAGTGGTCTATAGCTACAAAGATGATAATTTGGAAAAACATAGATGATGACTAGCTATCGAGAAGCATAATAATGTTTTTATTTCTTTTTCATGACAATCAAGGTCAAACAAATATCTTCATGTCTATCAGAATGAAATAAAATTGATGGACAGTGCCACTCCATTGATAACTAGAGCTAGCAGCGTGTTCATCTAGATGGTTACATTTTATTCTTAGAAGAATGTACAATGCTAGAATTAGTCTGTGCATTAGAATTATAATCATTAGTGACGAATTACCTCATAAAGTGTTAGATTATTATCTAACAATCATACATCAACTAGACGCGAGACAGTCAAAATCTTCATGCAATGAACACTCATTGTACCGAGTTTTTTAGCAATACTCATTGTAATATGTGGTCAATACATAGTTTTGTTACCCCGTTGCAACACAGGGGCCCTTTTGCTAGTTATATAAAATTTATGCAACTAAAATTATATAACTAAAAATAACATATGCAAAAAATAACATTAAAAATTTAAAACATAACATATGGAGAAAAAAGGCCCACCTAATAGCCACCACGGCCTGCATATGACTAGAAACCTTAGAAATGGGCCAAGATGCAGGCCCGCAGTGCAAGTAGGCCCAACAGGGCGTCAGGTAGGCATGTACTGCCTGCATTAGAGAGGAGCTCGAGAGGGTAGCGGCAGCGGTGCTTATAAACCACTCCGAGCCCCTCTCAACTAGCAAAGTGGGACTAAACTTTTGGTTGCGGCAGCACAACCCTTTAGTCATGGTTGGTGGCTCGCACTGGGACTAAAGGCCTCCTTTCATCCTAGTTCGAGCCACCAACCGGGACTAAAGGTCTGTGCTTCCCGCCTTTTGGGCTGCTGAAATTAACCTTTAGTCCCGGTTGGTGGCTCCAACCGGGACGAAAATGGGGCCTTTAATCCCGGTTGGAGCCACCAACTGGGAATAACGGGGCGGTTATATAACCGCACGCTTAGAGAAATTTCAAACACTTCTCCAGTTTTCCCCGACGACGACGAAGCAGAGCACGACGCCACCAGGCTGCCGGCTGGACCTCCCCGTCACCTCCTCGAGCCCGCTCCTCGTCGCCGGCCCCAACGCCACCCCCGACGCCATCCCCGTTCCCCGCCCCGACACTGTCCTCGAGCCCGCTCGCTCCTCGTCGCTGGCCGAACCTCCCCGAGCATCGCTGCGTCCCTGTGAGCCACCCGTCCACATCGCCGACCGGACCTCATCGCGGACCATCCTTGTGTTCTGCTACTAGCCTTCATGAGCTCCTTGGTGAGCACTCTCCCCCCTTCAAGTTCTTCATTACTAATTTTTGGTTAGGGTAGTCACTCAACAAGTTTCTCTCAAAGTTTCTATAAAAGTATTAATATGAAAAATTTGATGTGGCAAAGTAATGTTGTGGCAAGCATCTTTTGGGCAATTTGTGGTAAGTTGTGGCAAAGTTCTGAATTTTCTAATTTTTTTGACAGTGCACATCAAGTGTATGATGAAATGCCAGAGGGCTCTAGGAATTTTAGGAATTTTTGAGAATTTTTGTGGTGAGGTGTTGATGTAGAAAAGATAGTCTGGCAAAGTTTCAGAATTTTTTGAGCAATTTAAATTGGGCTTTGACCATGGATTCTGAATCTAGTTCAAATATTAACTGAATGAAATTTGAACTATGGAACCAATTTTTTTGGTGGAATGGGTTGTGGGTACTGTCAAACAGATGGAGTAATTTTTGTGGGTGCAAAAGAATTGGGGAGAATATAGCTCCTTTGCAAATCAAAGAACAAATTATATAGATGATATTATTACTTAGTGGTTACTCTTATTCTGTAGATGATATTATCCATGATTATATGGTGTGTTGGTTTTTTATGTCATGTTGTAGATTTATATTGCAACATATAGGTTATGCTTGTTGCATATAACCTACTCCCTCCGTTCCAAATTACTCGCCGCAGAAATGGATGTATCTAGAATTAAAATACATCTAGATACATCCATACCTGCGACAAGTAATTCAGGAAGGAGGGAGTACTTTATTACTTCTTGTTAATTATCCAAGTTGTTTCATTTACCTAGGATGGTAGCTATGCATATATACTTAGTTGATTGCCATGCCATGTTAGTACTTACTCAAATAAAAATGCATATTTGGGTGTATGCCTACCATGTGTTACATCATCGGTAGTTTGTACCTTATGGTCATATATTTGGTTAGACTTTACTTGGTAGATATACCGTAGTAGTTTGTTGATGTTGTACATTCTTCTATTGAGTAAATTGTTCTCTATCAATACAATGTCATGTTATTGCATACTAGGTTGCATATCTATGTACTTGCAAGTGTATGATGTGCTAGATAGGAAATGCATGGAATCATGTTATTCATACTAGTTTATAGTACTTAGCTTGAAATGATTGATGCCATGACTTAGATGTTTACTTGCTTAGTACGATTTCCTTCTGTTTTTAAGTCACAACTAGTATGATAATATTGTGTGCATGAGCTTCTTCATATCTGGTTTATCTAGTGGTTGCATTGTTATATGTCAAGGTGTCTTTCATGCAAGTGACCTTTGAATTATGAACATAGGAGATGTCTGACGACGACAATAGGATCCAAGAGTGTGAGCACTGCGGCGACGATCGGGGTCTGTGCGACAGGCCTCACCTAGAAGGCGGTCGATGCTTCAGTATTAAGCTCGACGAGACCTTTGATGTTTATATGGTATGCAATGACGACAAGTCTTTTTCCGTAATTAAGCATGACTTATGTTTCTTCAATGTGTAATTTCCGGTTTCTACAATTCAACTAGTGAATCCCCTACCATGCAAGACGTTATGTCTTGGAGAAGATGGATTTTGAAGATCATGAGAATATGCAGATAAAGAGAGTTCACCTCAGGACCCATCATGGTTATGCTTTTAACGTAAAGCTATGCAATGCGTTGACCTACTTCCATTTTGGTTACTCGAATTGGGCAACACTATGCAAGGCATATGGTTTTCAGGAGGGTATGTCTGTCACCTTCGATCTAGGTGATGATCCTGAAGATGACATGGACGAAGATAATGTCGACAAAGCTAATATCGACATTTAGGTCGATGTTCATATGCTTCCACTTCTACCTATATGTGAGTTTCTCAAACATATTCCATAAGCAATTTATATTCTATTTATAAAAATAGCTGACAGCTTATTTCTATTCTTCAAGAAATGTATGAAAAGTGGTAGACAAAACCTACTATAGTTATGGGTCTAATCTAAATTGCGAGGAGATACATCATTTTGTTTCATGGATTAAAGATGTTGAGACTTTTAAGATGAATTATCATACCTCTCCAAGTTATTCTTAGTACGTGCCACTAGTGCACGTGTTGAACTATGGTACCATCCATCGAGATATCATGGTAAGATTTTTCCTATTATGTCATTAGTACATTTTTTGCATAGATTCTTTTAAAATAACTACAGTTAGCTAAGTATGTTATTATGATGTTCTTCAACAGAAACTCTCGGCGGATTGTATACCTAGATTTATGGAAATGAAAGGTGACATGAGGATTGTTAGCTTACGGCCAAGTTGACCTACATACCACCGCAGTGCATACACGATTCGTCGAAGCGATGACATCCTCACAATCAAAGATTGGAGAAAAGTTCTGAAAGATCGTAGAGAACTACTTGGAGCAACATCAAGCGCAACTGAAAGTGCGTTATATCGACTAGAGGGGGGGGGGTGAATAGGCGATTTTTATGAAAGTCTTCAAAACGTGGAAGTTATGAAGACAAACAGAATAGACAAGCCTATCACTATGCAGCGGAAGTTAGATTACACAAGGCAAGCCATGGTCAAGTATTCAATATAGTGCAAGCACAGTGACAAACAGCTTAAGTGTAATAAGGATCAGGTAGGAAGAAGTTATGAAGCCAAACAAATCATACAGTTAGGTTGTGAAGACAGAAGATAAAGCAAGCATGCAATGGCTTCACAGTGTGTCACAGAAGGTAAGAGGGAGTGAAGATGAAACCAGTGACACGTTGAAGACAATGATTTGTTGGACCAGTTCTAGTTGCTGTGACAACTGTACGTCTGGTTGGAGCGGCTAGGTATTTAAACCAAAGGACACATAGTCCCGGACACCCAGTCCTGAACACGCAGCTCAGGACACCCAGTCCTCACCATTTTCTCCTTGAGCTAAGGTCACACAGACCTCGCCCAATCACTCTGGTAAGTCTTCAAGGTATACTCCCAAACCTTCACAGACTTCGTTCCCTGGCAATCCACAATTTCTCTTGGATGCTCAGAACGCGACGCCTAACCAGCTGGAGGATGCACAGTCCTCAAGTGTAATAAGTCTTCAGATCACACGGACAAGAAGACTTAAGTGATGCCCAATTTACTCTGGCTCTGGGTGGTTAGGGCTTTTTCCTCGCTAGGGATTTTCTCTCAAAGGCTTCGAGGTGGGTTGCTCTCAAATGACAAAAGCCGTGCACTGAAATCTGAGCAGCCTACCGTTTATGGTTGTAGGGGTGGACTATTTATAGCCACTTGGCAACCCGACCTGATTTGTCCGAAATGACCCTGGGTCACTAAGGAACTGACACGTGTACCAACGGTCAGATTTCAAACTCACGCGGCAACTTTACTTGGGCTACAAGCAAAGCTGACTTGTCCGTCTCTGGACAAGATTTGCTCTCATAGTCTTCGCTCGAAGACATAGGATTTGAATTAGGCATCACTTCAGTCATTCTGACTAGTTCTCTTGGACCCCACTTAACAGTACGGTGGTTCCTATGACACAACATAAATGAAGTACATAACTACGAAGGATCTAAGTCTTCAAGTTCCATAAGCTTCATAGGGAGTCTTCACATGTCATTGTCTTCAATATGAATATCTTCATAAACCACCATTGTCTTCAATGTCTTCGTACATTTTTAGGGGTCATCTCTGGTAGCTAAACCGAATCAATGAGGGACTTCTACCTGTGTTATCCTGCAATTCTCACAAACACATTAGTCCCTCAACTAGGTTTGCCGTCAATACTCCAAAACCACTAGGGGTGGCACTAGATGCACTTACAATCTCCCCCTTTTTGGTGATTGATGACAAACTAGTTGAAGTTTTCAACGGGGAATTTAATTTGTGAAATTGTAGGGGAATTGTCTTCATAAGCTGCAAGGGCTCCCCCTGAAGATGTGCATATAAGTAATTTGCTTCTGGAACGCAAATGCACATGGCAGGTTGTACTTGTGGAAATCCACTTCAACTTATGATGACAATCCACCATGCATGTAAAAGTATATGAAGAGAATGACATGCATAATGAAAAATGGACGTCTGCGAAATGATATAAGTGCGGAAATTTTCGTCGTACATGCGGAATTTATCTTCGCAAAAACATAGTGGCAAACAAGTAGCAGACGACCATCAAGTTTAAGTGTTACAACTCAAAGAACCAAATGTAGCAAAACGAGAGTTGTAAGCACGAAGCAAAATATAGCAAAATATAAAGCACCCGCCCATAATGACCCGCTTGAAGACTATAAACATCATATGCTTCTCCCCCTTTTGTCAGTGATGACCAAAAAGGTTTGAAGACATAGAGTTTTCTACGCGTTCCCAGGCGCAGCAGGGTCGGTGGAGGCGTTTGGTGGTGCGGAAGAGCTTGGTGCAGGGTCGACGCGCGCTGAAGTAGGCGGTGGTGATGTAGCGTCGTCTTCTTCCTCAATGATTCTTGCAGACACGGTGGCAGCAGAGGAAGAGAACTCAGAATCTTCAAGGGACGGAGTTCCGCGCAGCACAACTCTTCTAGGGGGTGTGGAGTCAAACTTGAATCTCTCGCTGAAGCCATCCTCTTGAAGTTCAGCTTCAGTGCACAGCATGGTGAGGCCTTTCCAAGTGCGGCGACAGGTTTCGTGTGATACGAAAGCATTCTTGGTGGCCAGATTTCTGATGCGATTGACGTCTTGCATGATACTTCGCATCTGCCTCTTGAGCCAGTCGTGATCCTATCTTGCTTTTGGTGGAGAGCCACAAGAAGTTCTCGGTCATTGAGAGTACGAGCGTGTTTCTTGGGTCTCGGGGCAGCTGTGCTGTCAGTGGCTTCAATTGATGCAGGGGCACGTGTGGTGCCAGCCATTGGATATACTCTTGAGATGGCTTCAACACCTTCATCATTCTGAGTGAAGCTCTGGTGTTCTGCATTCTGAAAACTTAATGGTTGCTTGGCAGGCTCAGGATATATTGCTTCAGCAGAGGTGTCCACATCAGGTAAGAAGATTCTATGGTTGCGGGCAGAGGGCTGATAGGAGATAGCAGAGTGAAGCTTGATCAGCCTCATAACCCAAGGAGCATAAATCTTCAAACCAAAGAGATCTGAGCCAGACGCTGCAAGTTGGCATATAAAGAGATCCTGTGCGTTGAAGCATTTGCCATGCAGGATACAGAAGATGAGAGTCTTCCTGGCACCTTCAACCTTGGCATATGGAGAGTGCCCCTTGATGGGCCATAGAGTTCGCCTGACGATGTGATATATGGTGCGGGGCAGGTACTCTAAGTCTTCAACGAAGAACTCAGTTGGATAAGGTGCATCATGAGGCAATGGCTTCATCATTGAGAGCATCTGACTCATATTTGGCTTAGGTCACTGGAATATGCTCTCAATAGCTTCAGCATGGAGTTGGCAGCCTTCTTCGAAGAGTTCGCCAGGAGTGGGTAGGCCGGTAAGCTCAATGATATCGAATGCATTAGCTTCATGATGGACATTGCCGGTCATCCACTCCAGGACCCAAGTCTTCGGATCTCTGTTATAGCCTTTGATATGCAGGGTGGCATAGAACTGGAGTAGAAGCTCTTCATTCCAGTGCTCTTCATCGGTGATAAACGGCAGCAGACCCACTTGCTTGAAGCAATCCAGTGCTTCTTCCAGACAAGGCAGACCAGCAACAGCTTCAACCTCAAGGCGCTGATGAGGAAAGATGCGGCCTTGGTTGTAGAGGATGCATGAATAGTAGTTGCGTTGTGGGTAGCTCTAGAACCTATCTGATACAATTCGTTCCCTTGAATAAGGGTTCTTGGAGCTGTTGAAGAACGTGTTATCTGCCCTGAAGCTGTTGATGTTGAAGGAGCCAGGAGCTGATGCAGGACCTGGGAACCTTGGCAATCCTGGGATCGGCTTATGGACTTGGGGCCTGTGCGCAACATGATAGTTGAATTGTGGACCGACAGCAGACTCAGGCATAGAAGGTTCAGATGCAGTAGCTTCAGTGTCTCTTGAAGCTGTTGGTGGGACGGGCTCCACAATTGCTTCAGTGTTGGTTGTGGCAGCCTCAATGATTTCAGCCTCAGCACGTGTAGTGAGAGGGACGGATTCAGGTACGTTCTCCTTGAGAACTGCTTCTTGTTGGTTCGGGGGAGATGGAGCTTGAGGTTCTTCTTCATGCTCTTCGGCGGATGCAGCCGGAATGTCGTCAGCAGCCTGAGCCCTTGGCCCTTTGCGAAGCCTATGGAATGTAGGCGACGCCGGTGGAGTTGCAGTGGGCTGGGGCTCACTATCTTCCTCCTGTGGGCGATCTGCCCATGATGCATCTTGTGCGATTGGTGTCAGTGGACGACCAATGCTGATCATTTCGCTTGTTTCAAGCTGAGGAAGGGCTGCATCATCTTGCACATTGTCTTGGAGACCAATGTCTTCAACAACGTTGGGGTCGGCTGCTGGAATGTCTTCAGCGTGCGGAGCCTCTATGAAAGCTGGCTCATGCACAGTCAACTGACGATCTTCGTCAGGATAGCGGACGGAGAGGGGTTCGACTATCAAGGGCTCTGTGGGAGCAGCCCGAGACTTCTTGGTCTTGCGCTTCTTGATGGTGGGGTCAGAAGGAGAGGCTTCAGGGTGTTTCCTCTTCCGAGCTTCAGCCTCTGCAATCTGTGTCTTCTTGAGCTCTGAGGCGGTTGATCGACTCTTTGGCTTCGAGCTTTTCGTTGCGGTGGGGAAGACAATCGGAGCAGTTTCTGACCTTTGTGCCTCTGGTTCAGTCACAACAGACTTCTTTTTCTTCGTGGCCATCCTGGGGTCGATGCCGGGACGCCCAAGTGCCTTGCGCTTCTCGGCCTCATTGTAGGCCTGCACACAGCGATCAGCCAAAGTCTTCATTCGCTCCCGCGAACCCTGAGCTTCTGCATGTTTCTTCAAAAAGTTTTCCTTCAACTCGTGCAACATGATCTTGAAGTCCTTGACTTCTTGGACGCTTAGCCTGGCCATATTCTGCTTGAATTGAGCCTTTTCAAAATCAATTTTCTGCTTCAGTTCAACAATGCGCTGGGCAATTGCAAGTTCTAAAGCAATAGCGCCTTGGAAGGTGATGCTGAGGCCAATTGGCAGCTGCAGATCATCGAAGCTGATATTCGGTGTAGCAAACCACTCATCGATGAAGTTGTGGATGATTGCTACATCAAACAGAGGCAGATTGTTGAAGATTTCATCCTCCTCCTTGCTCTTGATGAGTTTCTCAAGAGCGTCATCTCCAAGATCTTCGTCGCTGGACAGATCAATGGTTTCGCTGCGCAGAATGGCAGCAGCTGTGAGCTCTTTGCCTGTGTGTGGCTGAGGCTTCTTGGCTTCTTGGGGCTTGGAGACTCGTGATAAGTCTTCAGACTGCACACTGGCTTCAGGAGGTGCAGTTGCCAATGGCTTCGCTCTGGAGATTTTGGGAGAAGCGGCTGGCTTTGAAGCTTTTGGCTTCTTCATCTGCTCCGGCTTTGGTGCAGCAGGAGAGTCATCAGAATCAGTGTCGGCTGGAGGGTCGTTCACGGTAGTCCCTTGGACTAGAATGCGAGTGATGAGGCCTGCAAGATTGGCATATGGCCCGATGATATTGGGATTGGCGTCGCGTGTGCCATCTGCCCTTGGTTTAGAGGGACCAGGGTTGAAGTCCAGCCCCAGCTCCTTCTTGTTTTGCTTCGCAGAGTTCTGAGCAAATTGGAAGTTGCGCTTGAACAGATTGTCATCGCGACACCAGAGAAGTGATGACGAATGAGCATCAGCAGGCTGCGGTCCTCTGACCATGCAAGGATAGAAGCCTTGAGCAATGGCTTCTTCTCTGGACTAGGGTACGAGATTTTTGTACAATACGTCTCCCCACGGTCTCTGGATGGCGTACTTTTCTGCATATTCCTTAGTGACGAAGCGGTATTGGAACCACTGCTCTGCCCAATATCTTCGAATCCATTGGATTCGTGTCCTGCGCTGACCATAGCTCTCTTCAGGATCAGTTTTGTACATTTCTGCCAAGTCATCAGGCAGATCTTTAGACGTATCACCACGTCTCTGTCTGCCTCCTTTCCTTGCTGGTTTTTCTGCTGCCATGAAGCTTAACTTGGAAGGCTTCAAAGCGTTCAAAGGCTTCAACGGTTTTCTTTTGCTGGACCAACAGGAACTGGCTTCAGGAGAATTGATGTGACGCTGTAATAACTCTGCAAATGAATGCAGACTATGAGAACCAAAAGATTCTCCCACGGACATGTACCTGTGACAGCATTAAGGTGCGAGGGAAGGGGAAGAGGTCATATGCATTCTCAGAAGATTTTGAAGATAAATCAGTTTAGAAGATATTGACCTCATCATGCGAAGACATTCACTTATAGAAAAGAAGTTGGTTCCAGATTTGTACGAACCCTTAGATCAGTACAAGTGAGGAATCTAACTACTTCATGATGCACAAGTGAACATTCTAGGCAAGTTATGAGATGCAGATTGAGAGAGATGTAACTTGTGAGAGCAGAAACTACTTATGGCAATAGGTGACTGAACTATGGGATCAAAAGAGGCTGTAAAAAGAGGTTTTATTTACCCCACTTGGAACTGCTAGACGAAGTGGGAGTTGAGGCCGAGCAGTTTGATCCTCCATGCCCTAACTTGGCGACGGAAGACACCTACGGTGACGGCGGAGAGAGCGAGGTCCGCTGTCGGCGTGAAAACGGCGTCGGAGAGGTTGCGGCAGTGAAGCGCTTCGTCGCCGGCATCGTCGAGAGCTAGCGGTGGCGCTAGGGTTCGTGCGAAGGTGGAAGAAGAGATAATGACCGCAGTGAATCGTGTATTTATAGGGATAGAGGTGGCACTGCGCTATTATTTAGGTGCCCCTGGCGATTCGCATCTGAACAGCACGTGGCCATCATGCGGTATTGTGGGGGCAGTTCCACATCCCACGTACGCCTTGATTGTCGGGTGTCGTTCCTACTACTCCGGATTCCTTCAAAAAATGAATATGGTTTTAAAGTTTGTCTCTGTGTCTTCAGCTGACAAGGATGCAGTGAAGACATTCGACAGTTTCAATAGAATGCATACGACTTGGAGAGATAGAGTTTGAGGTAGGAAGCATGGAGAGGTTAGAGTCCGATCACATTCACTTAGTTCAAAAGATTCAAACAAGAAGACGTAACTATAAGTGAATGCTGTAGAGGACAGAACACCAGTACATATATATATATATATATATATATATATATATATATATATATTTAACGCAGTGAAGATAATCATGAAGACAAACTGATTGAAGCCAAACCAAATGTGAAGACATCATGAGTGAAGCACTTCAAATAGAACGTTTGGTGGTGGCGTTACCCACCGTATAGGAAGTATTAGACTTAGACACGGCGCACAATTATCGTGGCGCTCTGAAGTCAAATTCCATGTTAATGTATTCACACTTAGAAAGTATGTCTTCATTGATTGAAGATATACGTTACTTCGTGTGTTGCACATCTAAGTCATCAACATGCATAAGTGTTAGGATGTGTGTGCCTGATCACAGGACATTTGAGGATTCCAAGATATTTAGCTCACACCGTAACTTGCAAAATCTCTTCTCATCCAGGGGCTTGGTGAAGATATCTGCCAATTGCTCTTCAGTGTTGACGTGTATGATATCAATATCTTCCTTTGCAACATGATCTCTGAGAAAATGATGACGAATTTCAATGTGCTTTGTCTTCGAGTGCTGAACTGGGTTGTTGGCGATCTTGATGGCGCTTTCGTTGTCGCAGTAAAGTGGCACTTGCTTCAGTTGAATGCCATAATCCTTGAGGGTTTGCTTCATCCATAGAAGCTGAGCGCAGCAGGATCCAGCAACAATGTATTCAGATTCAGCAGTGGAGAGAGATACACAGTTCTGCTTCTTTGAAGACCAACATACAAGTGATCGGCCCAGAAAGTGACATGTGCCTGATGTGGACTTCCGGTCAACCTTGTCACCAGCATAATCAGCATCCGAGAATCCAACCAGATCAAACTCTGAGCCCTTTGGATACCATAACCCTAGAGTTGGGGTGTGAGCCAAATATCGAAGAATTCGCTTCACTGCTAAGTGATGCGACTCCTTTGGTGCCGCTTGGAATCGAGCACACATGCAAACACTAAGCATAATATCTGGCCTAGATGCACATAAATAAAGCAAAGAACCAATCATGGAGCGGTATACCTTTTGATCGAACTCTTTACCATTGTCGTCAGGACCCAGATGATGTTTGGCTGGCATTGGTGTTGTGAAGCCTTTGCAGTCTTGCATACCAAACTTCTTCAGGCAATCTTTGAGATACTTCTCTTGAGATATGAAGATGCCATTGCGTTGTTGCCTTATCTGAAGACCGAGGAAGAATTTCAGCTCCCCCATCATAGACATCTGATATTGCTCTTGCATCATATATCCGAACTCCTCACTGTACTTCTGATTGGTGCAGCCGAAGATAATGTCATCCACATATATTTGGCACACAAACAGTTCACCATCATATGTCTTCGTGGAATGGGATCTAGGGAGCCAGATATGAAGCCTTTGCTCTTCAGGAAGTATTTGAGTGTGTCATACCAGGACCGAGGGGCTTGTTTGAGGCCATATAGTGCCTTATTGAGCTTATACACCATGTCAGGATGCTTTGGATCTTCAAACCCAGGTGGTTGTGCAACATACACTTCTTCTTCAATCTTGCCATTGAGAAAGGCACTCTTCACATCCATTTGATATAGAAGTATGTTATGATGATTTGCATAGGCCAGCAGTATACGGATGGCTTCAAGTCTGGCCACAGGAGCAAATGTTTCATCGAAGTCAATGCCTTCCACTTGAGTATATCCTTGAGCAACGAGACGAGCTTTGTTTCTGACAACTTGACCATGCTCATCTTGCTTGTTTCGGTATATCCATTTGGTGCCTATTATGTTATGCTTCCGTGGATCAGGACGCTTAACCAACTCCCATACATTGTTCAGCTCAAACTGATGAAGCTCTTCTTGCAGTGCTTGAATCCACTCAGGTTCCATAAAGGCTTCTTCAACTTTCTTGGGTTCGGTGATTGAAACGAATGTGAAGTGTCCGCAGAAATTTGCCAGTTGAGTTGCCCTTGAACGAGTCAGTGGACCAGGTGCATTGATGCTGTCAATTATTCTGTCAATCTGCACTTCATTGGCAACACGAGGATGTATGGGTCGAAGACTTTGCTCTTGCTGATCTATGTTGTCGTGGGGAGGAATGTCTTCAGGCTGAGCATTGTCTTCATGTGGATCAGGTGCTGAGATGATAAGTTCTTCTTCAGGATGAGCTTCAGAAGGTATAATTTCTCCAGTTCCCATTAGCTTGATTGATTCACTAGCTGGAACTTCATCTAGCACATCTGGCAGTTGCTCTCTTTGTGAACCATTGGTCTCATCGAACCGCACATCCACTGTTTCAACCACTTTGTAGTGAAAGAGATTGAAGACTCTGTAGGAGTGCGAATCCTTTCCATATCCAAGCATAAAGCCCTCATGTGCTTTTGGTGCAAATTTTGAGGTGTGGTGTGGGTCCTTGATCCAGCATCTTGAGCCAAATACTCTGAAGTAACTGACATTTGGCTTCTTGCCAGTTAGAAGTTCATAAGATGTCTTGTTCAGAAGCTTGTGAAGATAAACACGGTTGATTGTATGGCATGCAGTGTCAATGGCTTTAGGCCAGAATTTTCTTGGAGTCTTGTACTCAGCTAGCATTGTTCTGGCCATCTCAATGAGTGTTCTGTTCTTGCATTCGACAACGCCATTCTGCTGTGGCGTGTAAGGAGCTGAGAATTCATGCGTGATGCCCAAGGTATCCAGATATGTATCAAGGCCAGTGTTCTTGAATTCAGTGCCATTGTCACTTCTGATGTGCTTTATCTTGGCGCCATAATTGTTCATAGCCCGATTTGCGAAGCGTCTGAAGACATCCTGCACTTCAGTCTTGTAAAGGATTATGTGCACCCAAGTATATCTAGAGTAATCATCAACAATGACAAAGCCATAGAGGCAAGCAGTAGTGGAAAAAGTTGAGTAGTGAGTGGGACCAAAGAGATCCATGTGAAGCAGTTCGAAGGGTCGAGTAGTGGTCATGATTGTCTTCGAAGGATGTTTTGCCCTTGTCATCTTCCCTGCTTCACATGCACCGCATAAGTGATCTTTCTTGAACTTGACACCCTCGATGCCTACGACATGCTTCTTCTTTGCAAGGGTGTGGAGGTTCCTCATGCCAGCATGCCCAAGCCTCCGATGCCAAAGCCAGCATTCTGAAGCCTTTGCCAGAAGACATACTGCAAGCTGTGGCCCTGCTGAGAAATCTACCACGTACAAATCATCTTTCCGATACCCTTCAAATACTAGAGACTTGTCAGATTCCATTAGTACTAGGCAATGATATTTTCCAAAGATTACAATCATGTTCAAATCGCAAAGCATTGAGACAGACATTAAGTTGAAGCCAAGAGATTCAACAAACATGACTTTATCCATGTGTTGATCCTTTGAGATTGCAACTCTACCTAGACCCAATACCTTACTTTTACCAGTGTCAGCAAATGTGATGTGGCTCTTGTCGGATGGACGTAAGGTTGAGTCCATAAAAAGACTTCTTTTGTCAGTCATGTGATTTGTACACCCACTATCAATAATCCATTCTGAAGACTCTGGAGTCGCTGGTGTCGTACCCTACAGTGCAGTTAGGGGGATAGGCTTCATGAAGAGTATTGTGAAGCAAAAACATTTGACGAACCAGTGGGTTATGAAAACTTAGATCCAGGATAGGACTAATAGGGAGAGTAGCATGCGATTCAGGTATGAAATACATAGTGATGTCATTCGGGCATTTGATCTTGCGCCCCACAAGATTTTTTAAGGTCCCCAGCAATAGTGTCAGAAGATTTTGGTTTTCTGCTGGAGACCTTTCCCTGCAAAAGAGAGTTAAGCTTTCTTAACCACCCACATCTTCAAGGGTGGCTTAGAAGCAATAAGTCTAAGTGCAGCATCTGAGAATTTTGGCTTTGGAGCCCTAGCAAACAGTCTAGCAGGCGGGCAATAGTACTCATAAGAATAGGCAGAATAGTTCTTGGTCATATGAGCATGACGGTTTGAAGAACCGCTCTCATATGCCTGAGCATGGTTTCCCTGCAAAACATTTGCGTTAGTGCGACTCAGGTGAGTCCTCTGCCTGTATGAAGCCTTTGGTCTGAGGTTTGTCTTCTTCATGTGAGGTGTCATGAGGACATTCACAGGAAGATTCTCCAGACACGTTTTTGGAACCCAGATCTTCTTCATAGGCGGTCCATTCCTGCAGTTAGTACCAATGTACCTGGCAAATACTTCACCATTCTGATTCTTAAACAGTTTATAGTTTGCATCAAAGGATTCATCAATGATAATAGGATCAGCACAAGTGAAGCCAGATAGATTGGATGGATCTGCTGAGGATTCCTTTGCAGCAACCCATGTGGTTTTGGGGTACTGCTCAGGTTTCCAGTATGAGCCATCTGCATTAATTTTCCTCACGAACCCAACACCCTCTTTCCTAGGGTTTCGGTTCAGAATCTGCTTCTTGAGGACATCACATAATGTCTGATGTCCTTTGAGACTTTTGTACATCCCTGTTTCAAGCAATGTCTTCAACCTATCATTCTCATCAGCAATGGCAGTGGTATCCTCGGCAGAGGGGTTAGTTACCACTTCAACAGTTGAAGATATTGCAACAGCAGTAGCAGTGGAACATTCAGCAACAGAAGTAGCATTATCATGCTCAATGCATTTAAGGCATGGTGGTTCAAATCCTTCCTGAGCGGAACTGATCTGTTCGGCGCGAAGTGACTCGTTTTCCTTTTGAAGATCTTCATGAGCCGCTCTCAATTTCTCAAGATCTTGCTTCCTTTGAAGATAATCATAGGAAAGCTTTTCATGAGTTGTTGAGAGAGTATCATGACGATCTTCAAGTTCCTGATACTTAACATGAAGATTTTTTATGTCTTCAATTAAGGATTCAGATCGAGTCATTTCAGCACCCAACAGATCATCGCTTCTGTCTAACAGTTTTTGAATATGTTCCATGACTTTCTGTTGTTCAGTGGCAATTTTAGCAAGTGTTTTGTAGCTGGGTTTTGAATCACAATCAGAGTCATCATCGCTAGATGTTTGATAGTGAGTAGTGCATGTGTTTACCTTGGCACCGCGTGCCATGAAGCAGTAGGTAGGAGTAGAGTCGTCCTCGTCATTTGCATCGGTGTTGGTGATGAAGTCATTGTCTTCAGTGTTGAAGATGGACTTGGCGACGTAGGCTGTAGCCAGACTCGCAATGCCAGAATCAGACTCCTCCTCAGACTCCACCTCTGCCTCCTCAGAAGCGGACTCCTCCTCTAAATCCATTTCCTTGCCAACAAACGCACGAGCCTTGCCAGATGAACTCTTCTTGTGTGATGAATACTTTGAGGAAGACTTGGAAGAAGACTTTGAGTATTTCTTCTTCTTCTTGTCGTCAGAATCATATTCCTTGCTCTTCTTCTTCTTTCTGCTCTCATTGTCCCATTGTGGACACTCAGAGATGAAGTGTCCAGTTTTCTTGCACTTGTGACATGTTTTCTTCTTGTAGTCATGAGCAGAAGCTTCATCATTCCTTGAGCTTGATCGTGAAGACTTTCTGAAGCCTTTCTTCTTGGTGAATTTCTGGAACTTCTTCACTAGCATTGCAAGTTCCCTTCCAATGTCTTCAGGATCATCAGAACTGCTGTCAGATTCTTCTTCAGATGAGGACACAACTTTTGCCTTCAAGGCACGAGTTCGCCCATAGTTTGGACCGTAGATATCTCTTTTCTCAGAAAGCTGAAACTCATGTGTGTTGAGCCTCTCAAGTATGTCAGACGGATCGAGTGTCTTGAAGTCTGGACGTTCTTGAATCATCAGGGCTAGGATGTCAAACGAACTGTCAAGTGATCTCAGCAGCGTCTTGACGATTTCATGTTTGGTGATCTCAGTGGCGCCGAGGGCTTGAAGCTCATTTGTGATGTTAGTGAGCCGGTCAAATGTGTGCTGGACATTCTCATTGTCATTTGTCTTGAAGCGGTTGAAGAGGTTGCGAAGAACACTGATTCTCTGATCTCTCTGGGTTGAGATGCCTTCATTGACCTTGGAGAGCCAGTCCCAGACCAGCTTGGATGTCTTCAAGAAGACGGTCACTGTTACACACGTGGTTGGTGTATTTTAATTCGGATTTGGTGTCAAGTTCTCTACAACCAGATATTACAAATTTCAAATCTGCCACATAACCACGGGCACGACTTTTGATAAGATTTAACCCTGCAGGGGTGTCCCAACTTAGTTCATCACGAACTCTCATGATCCGCGAAGGAAAATCCTCCATTCTGGAACAACCCGATCAAGCTCGGAATCCCGGTTGATAAGACATTTCGACGATGGTAAAACATAACCAGCAAGACCTCCCGACGTGCAACACCCCGATAGGAGCCATGCGTATCTCGTCTCAGGCCACGATCGGATAGGTCAGCCTACGAGTAAAACCAATTCTCGAGTTGCCCCGTGGTGGCCCCGTAGTCTCCCCATTTTGGACCAACACTCATGAGGAGCACTGGCCCGGGTTGTTGATTAATTATCCTCAGGTATCGGTAAGTCCCTATGCAAGTTTTAGTTGTTATTAGGTTAATGGCAAAACCAAAGTTGGCCTTGCTGAAAGAGTTTTATTCAAAGTGAACTGTCAAGGGGGGACCATAAACCCCAACTGTGTTAGGAATGCAAAACCGAGGAACATAACATCGGTATGACGGAAACTAAGGCGGCAAGAGTGGAACAAAAAACCAAGCAAAAGGCCAAGCCTTCCACCCTTTACCAAGTATATAGATGCATTAATTAAATAAGAGATATTGTGATATCCCATGATACCCATGTCCCAACATGGAACAACCTGAAACTGCACCTGCAACTAGCACCGCTATAAGAGGGGCTGAGCAAAGCGGTAACGTAGCCAAACAATGGTTTGCTAGGGTGGTGGAAAAAGGTTAGAGGCTTATGATGGTAACTTGGGAGGCTTGATAAACAAGTGGTAGGTAGCGCGACAAAGCGATAGCATCGAGAAAAATAGCAAGCAAAGATAGTGGTATCCAAGGTAATGTTCATCTTGCTTGAAATTCCGCTAGAAAGAAGACCGAATCCATGAAGTCGACGAACGAGCGTAGTCAAACGAATCCTCACAATCGCAATGTAACCGGAACTATCATGAAGAAGCAACACCGGAAAGAAGCGAACAACATGGTAAACACAGATATCATAACCATGGCATGGTGCACAATCAAGGATGATGCATGTCCGGTTTAATGAGTCATGGCATGGCAAAGTGCAACAAACAATACTACAAATTAAGTGGAGCTCAATATGCAACGAGTTGCATATTGACGAATCACCACATACGATTATTTAGTTCGCTCTCATTCATGTAGACAACAATATTAAATGTTAATTAAAATGACAAGAGGTGAAGCATAGTAAAACTATCTATCTAGGCAATTTAAAGGAGGCCGGAAATAACAAACAACAATTTCAAAAGATCATCATATGCAATTTTCGAATTTGGTACTATTCTGCCCTATACATAATTTTAATGTTGTTAAACAGCAAAATAAAGTGCACCATGTTAACCTATGCATTTTCTACCCCAATTACATATAAAGTTTATTTAATTTGCTGCTACGGTTATTTAGTTATGAAATAAATCATTTTAACATGTTATTTGTGCAAATTAATGCAAACAACAATTTAAACATTTTTATCACAGATGAAAGTTGGAAATTATTAACCTACATGAAATTCTAACCATTTTACATATTAAGTTTGTTTTAATCCGATGCACGGTTATGGAGTTCTTAAATACATGAACATGGAGGTTTTTTTTGAAGATCTAGCATTCTCTGGATAATGTCTAAAATCAAAAGCGGGAAAAATGGTCTTGGGACAAAATTGATATCTGGCCCAGGGCACGGGGAAGCTACTCACATCGGGCCTTGAGGCCTTGGAGAGGGGCGCATCCCACGCGAGCAGGGAAGGCCGTTCGGTCGATGTGGAGGTAGTCAACGTGGGCATGACCCGTTGCGCTCTGTTGCTTGAAGCAGAGGATGTAGACACGATGGCCGTCGGTGCTAGGGCTGGGACTTGCGGTCGGCCGACGACGAGGCATGACGTCGCAGGCGCGGGAAGTCAAGGGCGTCTGGGAGCTCTTCTCACTAGAGCATGGCGATGGATGGACTTGGGGAGGCGAGCCAAGTCCGAAGGCGGGCGAGGGGAACTGCATGGGGGCGCCGAGGAAGGCTGCAGCAACTGGAAGCTCGCACGTGCGTCCATGGCGTGGGACTTGGCGGGGCGGCGAAGGCGCAAGGAGGCCCGACGGGTCCCAGAAGGCGAGGTAGGAGACAGCAGCTTGGTGCGGTTCCGACGAAGGGCAACACCAGAATGGCAAGGGCGCGGGTCTCCAAGGCGGCGAGGAGACGGTCCACGGCCGGGGATCCATGGGGGTTGCTGCTACAGCTGTCCATGGGCAGCTCCCTTCTCATAGAAAGAGAGAAAAGGGAGGGAGATGAGAGATGGAAACGAGAGGAGCACAGGAAGATGTAAAAGAAGGGGGCGTCAACGCTCATCTCTGGTGAAGCTTGCCGGCGGCGAAGTGGCACGAGGCAACGGGGATCGAGTGCAGAGGCGCAAGAGGTGGAGACCGGGCTGCTCGGGCGCTGCGCAGCTGCTTGGGTGGCCGATAGAGACGACAGGAGGATGATGAGTGCTAGGGCTCGGTTGCTTGGTCTCGGGAGCATTGGTCGATGGGCGGCTCAACTAGTCTAGGGGATTGAGCAGATCCAGAGGAGAGCGCTGGTAGGGTAGAAGGACCGGGAGGGATCCCGAGGAATAAGGTGAGAGGTGGAGTGGCGGCGGGGATGGGACAAATGCCCTCGAATTTAGGGTTGCTCTGCTTATATGGTAGGTGGGTTAGCTTAGGGGCTATTTAGTCCCTCCGATCTTAATCGGACGGCTCGGAATAAATAGGTTAGGAAGTCCAACCAATGATCTGAAAATGTTTTAGGGTTGTTTGGGCATGATCCGTACTGAGCGGGTCGGGTTTGAGTAAGTTTTCGGACGTGCATGCGAGGGGGTCTGAGAGAGGTCGACAAAGACAAGGGGCCTGACAAAAGGTCAATGGAGACAAAGCAAGGAGCGGCGACTACGAATGACTACGAGTTTTATGAAAACATGCAGATGCAATGCTCATGACACCATGATGAAATGCTACAAACAAATAAAACACACGACGATGATGAAATAGCTGGAAGGCATCTAGAGCGTCGGTTTCAGGTCGTTACAACACTCCCCCACTTACAAGAGATCTCGTCCAGAGATCTAAGGATGGCACCGGAGAGAAGCGGAAGAATAAGAGGTAAAACAAAGTTGCTTCTGTGAAAAATGAGTGAAACCATGAACCTTGAGAGGTTGAACAAATTGAAAGAAAGAATACAATGGAGATGAACAAGATTGCGAACACTCTGTTAAGAAAGATGAACAAGGAACATTACGAGAACCTTGTAGGTTGAAAGACATGAAACACATGCTTAACGAACCAAAAGAATATGAAACCGCAACAGTATAACGAGATACCCAAGGAACAAGATTGACAGAATTTGGACAACACTCCGATTGACATGGAAGGAATTTGGGCATGAACTTGACAAGATGGGACGGTACTTGACGAGAGCAACAACACAATGCCTTCAGAACAAATGAAAGAATGGAATGAAAAGAACAGAGAAGACAACAACATCTTCTACCGTAAATGAATTTGAAAGAGCATCCTTAGGAGAAAGGCTTGAACGGAGTTGTTGAATGAATCAACAACCAAAGATATGCTTGTTGTGGGCTTATGGAAAACATCTCAAAACTAGAGGTGAAATTTTGGCAGTAACAATTTTTTTTGCTTGGTTTAGATGAACGAAGAGATGAAAAACTTATTTTGCCGAGAGGATAGGAGAAAACATGGATCATTGATAAGAACCACAATAGCTACATTCCTTAGGGAAGGCTTTAGGTGAAATATAACCCAAGATCTGGGTTGAAAAGATTTCATGAATGAAGAGAAAATGATAGTTTTAAAATATCTCATTCCTAACAACTTATGAATCATGTCACGAAGAGAAATTGTCAAGGATGGCATAACACCACCTCAAAAGATAAGGGAGAAGGGATTGCACTTCGAAATGCAAGGAGAAGAATGCTTGAACTCTTCCAACAAGAATCTTGATGAACACTCCGAGAATGAATTAGATCCTTGACGAACCACCATGTAGAGTCTCCATGAAGAACTCCGGTAAGAGAAAAAATGGTAGGAAGGAAGTGAAGGTTGCAAAATAACAAGATGAAACCTTGTAATGATTTAGATGGAGCTTCGCGATGAAATTACCGAGAGAACTTGGAACTCCGGAAAGAAAAGATGAACAACTTAGAACCGAGAAATTGATACTTCGATGAACTCCGGAAGAAGGAATTATTCAATTGAATGAATCAAGAATAAGAATTATGTTATGCGTATCCTTCACTAATTCAGATTGATGACAAGCAATGGATTTAGCATACTACTTATTCTCATTGACAAAGGATTAATATAGCGGAAACTTGATAAAGTCTTCAACAAATCACCGGTAGGACTTCGGAAAGAACGAATGAATTAATACGATAACAAATGAAGAGTAATCTTGAACGAACCAATGTACGAATATGAAAATGAACGAAGATAGAGTATGAATCGCCGGGAAGAATTAGAAAATGAACGAAGATACTTGAGGGAATTTAGATGCAAGAGAACAAAGAGATCACGACCTAACTGGAATACTTGAACAATGCACCGGTAGAGTATGGAGACGAGCGAAGAGGCATGAAATGAGAAGAATTGCGAACATGAAGTAGAAAGATGAGAATGAAGAAATCTTTTGAAATGACAGCCTTCGGATGATCGAGAGAGAAAAGCAGCTCCTGAAATGCTTCGGATGGTTATGAAAAGAATTTCTCATGATCGGAAACAATCATGAGGATGTCATGAAGCTAGAACCATGAATATTCGAGAGAACAAACCGAGATTGAAGAGAAGCTTTTCTTCGGTCTTCAAAGCTGAGAATGTCGACGAGAAATACCGCCAAAATTGTTGAGACACTCTGGAACAAAGGAGAACATAAATGTTGAGCCAAAGATGAAACTAATCTGAAAGCAATCTCAGAGAAGGCAATTGACTAATGACAATTCATTCTTACATCACACTTTGAAAAGAATTTGAGATTAACTCTGAAAAATTAGAATAGTCAGGCAAGATCCTGGGAAAGACATGTGGGTTATGGGCCCACTCAAAAGAAACATCATTGGAACGAATGCTTAGAAAGAGATTATGCACGAGTTGAATTAAATGGCTTAAATGAGGCAACCACCTCAAAAATAGTTTGAATGGATCTAGAATGGAAACATGAATCTTATGAGATAAGAGAATTTTATTATTCTTGAAAGCTAGCATATTAGGATTTTAAGAAAATTACCATGCTATTAAGACTCTCAAAATAATATAAGTGAAGCATGAGAGTTCATCTATTTCTTCAAAATAAAACTACCACCATGCTCTAAAAGGATATAAGTGAAGCACTAGAGCAACAACAAACTACTCCGAAAGATATAAGTGAAGATCAATGAGTAGTCGAATAATTATGCAACTATGTGAAGACTCTCTAACATTTAATAATTTCAGATCTTGGTACTTTATTCAAACAACAAGAAAAGCAAAATAAAATGACACTCTAAGAATGGCAAACATCATGTGAAGAAGCAAAAACTTAGGATCAACCGAAACTAACCGATAGTTGTTGAACAAGAAAGGTGGGATGCCAACCGGGGCATCCCCAAGCTTAGATGCTTGAGACTTCTTGAAATATTATCTTGGGGTGCCTTGGGCATCCCCAAGCTTGAACTTTTGTGTCTCCTTAATTCCTCTCATATGACGGTCTCCCTAAATCTCAAAAGCTTCATCCACACAAAACTCAACAAGGACTCGTGAGATAAGTTAGTATAAACCATTGCCAAAACCTTATCATACACTGTAGCAAATCACTAAAATTATTATTTAACATTGCATACTAAATGCCTCTGCATATTTAATAGTCCTATCCTCAAATAGAATCATTAAAGAAGCAAACATATGCAAACAATGCAAACAAAACAGCAATCTGCCTAAACAGGATAGTCTGTAAAGAATGCTGCAACATCCATACTTCCCTAGCTCCAAAAATTATGAAATACAATTCCCACTGTATTAAATTTATCAGAGATTAATATGCAAAAGGTTTCAGCATTTTATCACATTCTGACTTTTCTAGGGAATTATTGCAACAACGGTAAACTTTCTGTTTTCAAACAGCAACATGTATACTTGTAACATAGGCATAGTAAAGGCTACCAATGCCACTTTTATTAAAATAAAAGATGAAAAACATTGTTCTAAATAACAGCAAGCAAATCCTAACAAAATAAATTGACGCTCCAAGCAAAACACATATCATGTGGTAAATAAAAATATAGCTCCAAGTAAAGTTATCGATGAACGAAGACGAAAGAGGGGATGCCTTCCGGGGCATCCCCAAGCTTAGGCTTTTGTCTATCCTTGAATATTACCTTGGGGTGCCTCGGGAATCCCCAAGATTAGGCTCTTTCCACTCCTTGTTCCATAGTCCATCGAATCCTTACCCAAAACTTGAAAACTTCACAACACAAAACTTAACAGAAAACTCGTAAGCTCCGTTAGTATAAGAAAATAAATCACCACTTCAAGTTACTGTAATGAACTCATTCTTTATTTATATTGGTGTTAAACCTACTGTATTCCAACTTCTCTATGGTTTATAAACTATTTTACTAGCCATAGATTCATCAAAATAAGTAAACAACACATGAAAAACAGAATCTGTCAAAAACAGAACAGTCTGTAGTAATCTGAATCAAACGTATACTTCTGGAACTCATAAAATTCTCAAATAAACTGCTGGACCTGATTAATTTATCTATTAATCATCTTCAAAAAGAATTAACTAAATATCACTCTCCAAATAAAAATGGCAGCAATTCTCGTGAGCGCTAAAGTTTCTGTTTTTTACAGCATGATCAACAAAACTTTCCCCAAGTCTTCCCAAAGGTTCTACTTGGCACAAACACTAATTAAAAGCATAAAACCACATCTAAACAGAGGCTAGATGAATTATTTATTACTTAACAGGAGCAAAAAGCAAGGAACAAAAATAAAGTTGGGTTGCCTCCCAACAAGCGCTATCGTTTAACACCCCTAGCTAGGCATGATGATTTCAATGATGCTCACATAAAAGATAAGAATTGTAACATAAAGAGGGCATCATGAAGAATATGACTAGCACATTTAAGTCTAACATTATTCCTATGCATAGGGATTTTGTGAGCAAACAACTTATGGGAACAAGAATCAACTTGCATAGGAAGGTAAAACAAGCATAACTTCAAAATTTTAAGCACATAGAGAGGAAACTTGATATTATTGCAATTCCTACAAGCATATGTTCCTCCCTCATAATAATTTTCAGTAGCATCATGAATGAATTCAACAATATAACCAGCACCTAAAGCATTCTTTTCATGATCTACTAGCATAGAAAATTTACTACTCTCCACATAAGCAAAATTCTTCTCATGAATAATAGTGGGAGCAAACTCAACAAAATAACTATCATGTGATTGAAAATTAAAATCAAGATGACAAGTTTCATGGTTATCATTATTCTTTAAAGCATACGTGTCATCACAATAATCATCATAGATAGGAGGCATGCTTTCATCATAATAAATTTTCTCATCAAAACTTGGGGGACAAAAAATATCATCTTCATCAAACATAGCTTCCCCAAGCTTGTGGCTTTGCATATCATTAGCATCATGGATATTCAAGGAATTCGTACTAACAACATTGCAATCATGCTCATCATTCAAATATTTAGTGCCAAACATTTTATAGATTTCTTCTTCTAGCACTTGAGCACAATTATCCTTTCCATCATACTCACGAAAGATATTAAAAAGGTGAAGCGTATGAGACAAACTCAATTCCATTTTTTATAGTTTTCTGTTATAAACTAAACTAGTCATAAAACAAGAAACTAAAAGACTCAATTGCAAGATCTAAAGATATACCTTCAAGCGCTAACCTCCCCGGCAACGGCACCAGAAAAGAGCTTGATGTCTACTACACAACCTTCTTCTTGTAGACGTTGTTGGGCCTCCAAGTGTAGAGGTTTGAAGGATAATAGCAAATTTCCCTCAAGTGGATGACCTAGGGGTTATCAATCCGTAGGAGGCCTATGATGAAGATGGTCTCTCTCCAACAACCCTGCAACCAAATAACAAAGAGTCTCTTGTGTCCCCAACCAACCCAATACAATGGTAAATTGTATAGGTGCACTAGTTCGGCGAAGAGATGGTGAAACAAGTGGTATATGGTAGATAATAGTTTTTGTAATATGAAATAATAAAAACAGCAAGGCAACGAATGATAAAAGTGAGCGTAAACGGTATTGCAATCTGTGGAAATAAGGCCTAGGGTTCATACTTTCACTAGTGTAAATCCTCTCAACAATACTAACATAATTGGATCACATAACTATCCCTCAACATGCAACAAAGAGTCACTCCAAAGTCACTAATAGCGGAGAACGAACGAAGAGATTATGGTAGGGTACGAAACCACCTCAAAGTTATTCTTTCCAATCAATCTGTTGGGCTATTCCTGTAAGTGTCACAAACAGCCCTAGAGTTCGTACTAGAATAACACCTTAAGACACACATCAACCAAAACCCTAATGTCACCTAGATACTCCAATGTCACCTCAAGTATCCATGGGTATGATTATATGATATGCATTACACAATCTCAGATTCATCTATTCAACCAACACAAAGGACCTCAAAGAGTGCCCCAAAGTTTCTACCGGAGAATCACGACGAAAACGTGTGCCAACCCCTATGCATAGGTTCCCAATGTCACGAAACCCGCAAGTTGATCACCAAGACATACATCAAGTGTTCTCAAATCTTTAAAGACTCAATCTGATAAGATAACTCCAAAGGGAAAACTCAATTCATTACAAGAGAGAAGAGGGGGAGGAGAAACATAGGATCCAACTATAATAGCAAAGCTCGCGATACATCAAGATCGTATCATCTCGAGAACACAAGAGAGAGAGAGATCAAACACATGGCTACTGGTACATACCCTCAGCCCCAAGGGAGAACTACTCCCTCCTCGTCATGGAGAGCACTGGGATGATGAAGATGGCCACCGGAGAAGGATTGCCCCCTCCGGCAGGGTGCCGAAAAGGGTCTAGATTGGTTTTCGGTGGCTACGGAGGCTTCTGGCAGCGGAACTCCCGATCTAATCTCCGTTGTGGAAGTTTTAGGGTATATGGAGTTATATAGGCAGAAGAAGCACGTTAGGGGAGCCACGAGGGCCCCACGAGGCAAGGGGCGCGCCCCCTACCCTCGTGAGCTCCTCCTTCCTTCCTTGACGTGGGGTCAAAGTCCATCGGGTGGCTTTCGTTCCAAAAATAACTTCTCTAGTTGATTTTGTTCCGTTTCGATTCCATCTGATATTCCTTTTCTTCAAAACACTAAAATAGGCATAAAGCAACAAATCTGGGCTGGGCCTCCGGTTAATAGGTTAGTCCCAAAAGTAATATAAAAGTGGATAATAAAGCCCAATATTGCCCAAAACAGTAGATAATATAGCATGGAGCAATCAAAAATTATAGATATGTTGGAGACGTATCATCGGCTTCTGCCCCCTCGTAAGAAATACGGGGGTGTTCGGGATAAACCTGATCACTCTTTACCCCAGTGTTGCGTCCTTTGAAGGAGGTGTTCAGCACAATGAACCAGGCAATCGGACTATAGGGCTTTATCATTCTCACTTAGCCATAGGAGCATTAGGAAGGTAGGCGCAGCCCCTGGTGTTCGGAAGACCACATGAGGGCCCTATAGACACCTGATTGGAAGAAGAACCGATCCATCGCATGCTGCATTGTTTATGGCATTATGCAGGAGAAATCCTTAAAGATTTTACAACCTCTCGAACAGCTGACCAGCTCTCGCCGTATCATGACAGTCAGTTTTCGGCTTTCTCTACTGAGGTGCTCATCCGGAAGAACCGGGACACAATCGCAGTAGTTCTCCATGTGCCGCCTTAGCCGATATAGCGGAACGTAAGGCAGCAAAACATGGGAGCCGGGCAAACCCAACATTTGACCCAAGACATGACTCAGAGCTGATGCATATAATGCTATAAGTTCGGGGCGCCGAACTTCCGCGAAGGTGTTCGGACATTATTGCCGTATTATGGGTAAAACGAAGCCCCTAGCAAAGGAATATCGCGGTGTACAGATGCCACTTAACAAAAGAGTTTCAAATGAGAAATAACAGCAAATAAGCGTCATATAAATCCACATGTTGTATTTGAATGATACATTGATGCGTATGAGTACATGTAATGTGATAAAAAGGGGAATATGACTGTGGAACCTGCTGGGACCAGGGAGGAAGAAGCTGTGTGCAGATCCGGAGTGTGGTCAGATGGACATCGCGAGGAATATCTAAAGATTCCCTGGTGCGTTCGAGCTGTTACCATGTCACCAGTCCTGGTCTGTGCAAAGGTGAGCCTGTAAAGGAAATGTAAGAAATATTTGTGTGCCGGAGAGTGGATGAACCGCGATATGTGGCATGGTCTGGACTTCGCCGGAATGTTTAGTCGAGCCCTAGACGAGCCGGGCTATCCTGCCGTGAAGTAGTTCGGACTACTTTGAATGTGTCCGGGGGTTTGGCCGTCGACTCAAGATTTGACTGAAAGGTGCCCTCCATTGCTTCTGCTGTTTAAAGCGGCGGCGTACTCTATGGTACTAAGGGAGAGTTCAGCCTTGCCATTAACCGTGATGATGCCGCACGGACCGGGCATCTTGATTTTACGGTAGGCATAATGTGGCACCGCGTTGAATCAAGCGAATGCAGTTCGCCCGAGCAGTGCCTGATAATCACTGCAAAAGGGAACGATGTCGAAGATTAACTCTTAGGCACGGTAATTGTCTGGTGATCCGAAGACTACCTCGAGGGCGATGAAACCGGTACAGCTGGCCCCAACGCTTGGTATAATGCCTCTAAAGGTGGCTTTAGTGGGTTTCATCATCGAATGATCGATGCCCATCTTGCGCACTGTGTCCTGGTAAAGCAGATTTAGATCACTGCCTCCATCCATAAGGACTCGTGTGAGGTGGAACCCGTCAATTATTGGGTCGAGGACTAGTGCGGCTGGATTGCCGTGACTGGTGTTGATCGGACAATCCATTTGGTTGAAGGTGATCGGCCCTAATTTGTATTGCGGGTTGACTGGTTTCGTTAGGTCGACATCCCTAAGGGTGTGCATCTAGTCCGGGTTGGGAGTGTGGGTGGCGTTTACCATATTCACCATTTGGATTTGCTGGAGATATTTCTTTTGTCCTCCTCTATTCGGTGATCTAGGCTCCTCGTCGCTGTCATCGCTTTGAGACCCCTTATCTTTGTTTTTGGCGCCTAACCTGCCAGCTTGTTTGAAGACCCAACATTCTCTGTTGGTATGATTGGCTGGTGTTCCTGGTTTGCCATGAATTTGGCATGGACGGTCGAGTATGCGGTCCAAACTGGACGGACTTGAATTGTCATTTTCGAGTGGCCCTATTCGCTGACCGGACTTAGAGCTATTAAATCCGGCATAGACTGCCGTGTCTTCGGTGCTTTCACCATGTTTGCGGCGTTTGTGTTTGTTGCTCCGGGGTTTGCCGTTGCTATCTCCGGCCTTTGATTTGCAAGTGTTGCTTGCTGTGTTGTTGCTACGAACCAACCAACTATCCTCGCCCGCGCAGAAGCGGGTCATGAGTGTCATGAGAGCTGCCATCGACTTTGGCTTCTCTTGGCCAAGATGTCGGGCGAGCCACTAGTCACGGATGTTATGTTTAAACGCCGCTAGGGCTTCGGCATCCGGACAGTCCACAATTTGGTTCTTTTTGGATAGGAATCGGGTCCAGAATTTCCTGGCTGACACTCCGGGCTGTTGTGTTATGTGACTCAAATCATCAGCATCCGGTGGTCGCATATATGTGCCCTGGAAGTTATCCAGGAATGTGTCTACCAGGTTCTCCCAACTTCCGATGGAGTTTGCTGGCAAGCTATTCAGCCAATGCCGAGCTGGTCCTTTGAGTTTCAATAGGAGATACTTGATGGCGTGTAGATTATCCCCGCGGGCCATGTGAATGTGGAGGAAGAAATCCTCTACCCATACCGCGGGGTCAGTAGTACCGTCGTATGATTCAATGTTCACGGGTTTAAACCCTTCTGGGAATTCATGATCCATTACTTCATCAGTGAAGCATAGGGGGTGTGCGGCGCCTCTTTGCCGGGCTATGTCTCGACGCAGTTCGTACGAGTCTAATAACCCACAAGTATAGGGGATCAATTGTAGCCTCTTTCGATAAGTAAGAGTGTCGAACCCAACGAGGAGATAAAGGTAGAACAAATATTCCCTCAAGTTCTATCAACCACCGATACAACTCTACGCACACTTGACGTTCTCTTTACCGGAAACAAGTATGCAACTAGAAGTACTTTGTAGGTGTTGTTGGATAGGTATGCAAGATAATAAAGAGCAAGTAAATATAAAGTAGGGGCTGTTTAGATGAAGACACAACTAAATTAGTTTTAGTAAAGAGCTTTTGTCAACAAGAAGGTTATTTGTCCCTAGGCAATCGATAACTAGACCGGTAATCATTATTGCAATTTTATTTGAGGGAGAGGCATAAGCTAACATACTTTCTCTACTTGGATCATATGCACTTATGATTGGAACTCTAGCAAGCATCCACAACTACTAAAGATTCATTAAGGTAAAACCCAACCATAGCATTAAAGCATCAAGTCCCCTTTATCCCATACGCAAACAACCTACTTACTCGGGTCTGTGCTTCTGTCACTCACGCCACCCACCATAAGCAAATCATAAACATATTGCAAACCCTACAGCGGGAATCCCTCACGCTTACGCAACACGGAGAGCACCATAGGACAGCACCAATAATAAAACATACAACTCAAACCAATCACGATCAATAAATAGCCATTAGGACAAAAAATATCTACTCAAACATCATAGGATAGCCATACATCATTGGGAAATAATATATAGCTTTGAGCACCATGTTTAAGTAGAGATTACAGCGGGTAAGAGAGAGGTTACACCGCTGCATAGAGGGGGGAAGAGTTGGTGATGATGGCGGTGAAGTTGTTGGTGAAGATTGCGGTGATGATGATGGCCCCTGGTGGCACTCCGGTGCCACCGGAAGCGAGGGGGAGAGAGCCCCCTCCTTCTTCTTCTTACTTGACCTCCTCCCTAGATGGGAGAAGGGTTTCCTGTAACACCCCGGATATGAATTTCCCAATATGTAATCCAACTCTTGCCGTTTCCGGCTTTAAGTTAATTTATTTTCTTGGGTGCGGGTCTTTGTCTCCGTGTGTTGTTATCGTTGTCATGCATCTCATATCATGTCATCATGTGCATTGCATTTGCATACGTGTTCATCTCATGCATTCGAGCATTTTCCCCGTTGTCCGTTTTGCATTCCGGCGCTTCGTTCTCCTTCTGTGGTCATTTCTAGCTTTCTTTCATGTGTGGGGATTAAACATTTCCGGATTGGACCGAGACTTGCCAAGCGGCCTTGGTTTACTACCGGTAGACCGCCTGTCAAGTTTCGTATCATTTGGACTTCGTTTGATACTCCAACGGTTAACCGAGGGACCGAAAAGGCCTCGTGTGTGTTGCAGCCCAACACCCCTCCAATTTGGCCCAAAACCAACCTAACTCTGCTCCATCATCTAGAGCGTTCAATCACGATCGCGTGGCCGAAAACCGCACCTCATTTGGACTCTCCTAGCTCCTTCTATGCCTATAAATAAACCCCCTCGAAAATATCCCGGATCCCCTCCTCTTCAAACCCTAAATCCTCTCTCTCCGCCGCCGGACGTGTCCGCCGGCGCCGGACACGTCCACCGCCGCCGCCCACAACCAACCAGGCCGTGCCACCTGTCCCACCGATGCCGCCCTGCCGCCAGGCCCGCTCGGGCCCATCGCCGGCCCTCCCGACCCGGGTCACGCGCGCCGCCACCTCCATCATCCTTCCCGCGCGCCGCCCGGCCAAGCTCCCCCGCGCCGCCCGTCGCCACCGGAGCCGGCCGCGCCCGACGACACCGCAGCTCACCGGCGCCCGCTGCCCGCGCCCACCGCGAGGCCGCCGCTCCCGCCGACGCCGCCCTCCGCCGCCGCCTCGCCGTCCTCTCTCCGGCCGGCAAGTCCTCCGGCGAGATCTCCCTCCTCCGGCCATCTCCCTCCTCCGGCGAACAGGTCTTCGGCGAACCTCGGCGTCCGTGCCCCGGCGAGATCCGATCTGGATTTGGAACCCTAGGGGTTGACCCTCAAATTTTCCTAAGTCTACAGTTCAAGTGCCTATATTCAACTTGCTATATCTCCGCATCCGTATCTCCGATTCATGCATATAGCATATCAAAATGTTCATCTCTGAGAGTACATCATTTCATTCCATTGCATCATTTTCATTAGAGTTCATCTTGATGCCCGAAATGCTGTTAGAAGAGGGCTACTTGAGTTAATTGTCAGATCTGCTACTTCATCTTATACATTTGTCATTTTTCCATGATTATTGTGTGCATGATATGCCCATGAGTTCTACAAATGTTTTGTTATCTTTTGAGAGGTGCAACGCATGTATTTTTGTGATGTGTGGGGTGCCTAGTGCAAGCTTGCAAAGTGAGGCACCCGGTAAATCTGTTTTCAGGGACTTAGTAATTTCACCAAGTCCTGGGATTGTTTAGTTCATGATGCCATATGTCCATGTTGTTTCCTAGTGATCCGTGCCTCTTTTGAGGATGATCAGTAAAGGAGTTTTGTTAATATTGTAGTGCTCTATCCATCCATGTCTTTGTTTGCATATATGGAGCACCCTAGCTTGAGTCAATCGAGCTCTACTTTTGCTTCGTTGTGAATCTGGGCAGATGGTCAACTTGTTTGCGATTTTGCCGATGTTATTATAGTTGATCCGTGCATGCTATGCCATTGTTTCTTGCCATGTCTAGCTTGAATTTTGTGCCTTCTTAATGGATGTATGCTTGTCTTGCCATGACTTGCTCCGTAGTGAGTGCATCGAGCTCGTGAACATGCCTACTTGAGTTAAGTTTTAGCATGTCCCAGTTTTCACCAAGTCTGAAAACTGATTATGTTTTTGCTATGTTCATGTGCTTGTTAGTATATTTTGTGATCCCTTTTGGCTCAAGGTCACTAAGGGACTTTTGTTAAGCTCTTTGAGTAGCTCCATGCCATGTTTTACTTTGTCATGTTCAGGTCCTGTAGCATGTTGTTTTGTTGCTCCGAAGAGGGCTACCTGATCTGAAATTTTAGACAAGTGTTAATTTCACTAAGTCTGAGATCTGTTTACCATTTGCGTTTTTGCCATGCTTGTTTGAACCTCCTAATGGATGAATTGGCCGTAGCTCAGTGCTAGACTTTTGTTAAGCATCTTGAATGCTTCCCTGCCATGTATTTTGATGCCATGTTTGAGTGCTATAGCATGTTCATCTCATTGCATTTAGATGCCTACTTGCTGTAAATCGCAGACTGGTGTCATATTTGAAACGCTTGCCATTTCCAAACCGTAACTCCGATTTCGGTGATCTTTATATCGTTTTCAAGCGATTTCATCTCATCTTTCTAGTGGCACACTTGTATTTCCAAGTTGTGGCCAGGTTCATACATTTCATGTCATATCTTGCATATGCATCCCGCATCGCATCCCGCATAGCATACCATCATTGCATCTTATTGTTTGAGCTTGCACGTGGTTGATTGTATGCTTGTTGCTTGTTTATCTTGTTTGTGTAGAGCCGGGAGACGAGTTCGTTAACGAGGAGCCCGTTGAGTTTGCTTTCGAGGATCCAGCCAACTCTGACAACTTTGCAGGCAAGATGATCATACCCTCGAAATCACTACTATCTTTGCTATTCTAGTTTTGCTCGCTCTTTGTCTATGCCAATGCTACGATGCCTACCACTTGCTTTCAAGCCTCCCAAATTGCCATGTTCAGCCTCTAACCCTCCATTGTCCTAGAAAACCGTTGATTGGCTATGCTACCGCTTTGCTCAGCCCCTCTTATAGCGTTGCTAGTTGCAGGTGAAGATTGGAGGCCGTTCCTTGTTGGAACATTTATTTAGTTGTTGGGATATCATTATATTGCCATGTTATCTTAATGCATCTATATACTTGGTAAAGGGTGGAAGGCTCGGCCTCTCGCCTAGTGTTTTGTTCCACTCTTGCCGCCCTAGTTTCCGTCATATCGGTGTTATGTTCCCGGATTTTGCGTTCCTTACACGGTTGGGTTATAATGGGAACCCCTTGACAGTCCGCCTTGAATAAAACTCATCCAGCAATGGCCAACCTTGGTTTTACCATTTGCCACCTAGCCTCTTTTTCCCTTGGGTTTCCGGAGCCCGAGGGTCATCTTATTTTAACCCCCACCGGGCCAGTGCTCCTCTGAGTGTTGGTCCAACATAGAGCACCGCGCGGGGCCGTCCCTTGGCAACTTGGGTTACGTTGGCTCTCGTACGCTTAGCTTATCCGGTGTGCC
The DNA here is from genome assembly GCA_034509565.1 of Triticum monococcum. NCBI lineage: Eukaryota > Viridiplantae > Streptophyta > Magnoliopsida > Poales > Poaceae > Triticum > Triticum monococcum. The sequence continues at coordinate 299,695,481 of CM067844.1, read as the reverse complement.
CTGAGAACGAGATATGTGCAGCTCCTATCGGGATTTGTCGGCACAGCGGGTGGTGTTGCTGGACTTGTTTTACCATTGTCGGAGTTGTCTTGAAGAACCGAGATACCGAGTCTGATCGGAACGTCTCGGGAGGAGATCTATTTCTTTGTTGACCGTGAGAGCTTGTCATGGGCTAAGTTGGGACTCCCCTGCAGGGATTGAACTTTCGAAAGCCGTGCCCGCGGTTATGGGCAGATGGGAATTTGTTAATGTCCGGTTGTAGATAACTTGAACCTTAATTTAATTAAAATGAATCAACTGAGTGTGTTACCGTGATGGCCTCTTCTCGGTGGAGTCCGGGAAGTGGACACGGTGTTGGAGTAATGCTTGCGCAGGTTGTCCTCTAGTTTCTCGCTCGCGCTTTGCCTCCTCTTCTTGCTCTCTTTTGCGAATAAGTTAGCCACCATATATGCTAGTCGCTTGCTGCAGCTCCACATATATTTACCTTACTCTACCTATTAAGCTTAAATAGTCTTGATCGCGAGGGTGCGAGTTTGCTGAGTCCCCGTGGCTCACAGATTACTATTACACTAGATGCAGGGCCAGATGATACAACTTCAGATGGCGCGCTTGAGCTCAAGTGGGAGTACGACGAGGACTCTCAGTGTTACTATGTTTCTTTTCCTGATGATCAGTAGTGGTGCCCAGTTGGGGTGATCGGGACCATGTCGCTTGTTGGGTTATCTTTTATTTTGGCGCCGTAGTCGGGCCATGAGTGTTTGGAAGATGTATGTTATTTATATACTTGATTGACGTGGCAAGTGTAAGCCAACTATGTTATCCGTTTTATTCATCTATATTACATGGGATGTTTGTGATGATTGCCTGACTTGCGACATATGCCTTCAATGCGATTATGCCTCTAAGTCATGCCTCGAGACGTGGGAGATATAGTCGCATCGAGGGTGTTACAAGTTGGTAATCAGAGCCTTCCCCGACCTTAGGAGCCCCCACTGTTTGATCGTTTTTAGTGGCCGAGTTGTGTCTAGAAAAATGTTTTGAGTCATTTAGGAATTATATATCGGAGAGTTTAGGAATTCTTTTTACTTCCCAGTCTCCTCATCACTCTGGTAAGGCATCCTGACGTAGAGTTTTGACTCTTCTCTTCTCAAATTTCACTAAATTTTTTCTAGGATCACGCGGGTATCTTGGAATCGTTCCGATGGTTTTATGATGAGAACATTGTCTTGGTGCCTCCTGTCAGGGGTTTAGTGGAAGTGTTCCGGGGAGTTGAGCTCTGAGGTGTTGTCATCATAATTTTATCGTTGCAGTTCTGGAATACCTGAGTTTAGTACGCCGACATCGAAAATCTCTTTTATGCAGTTCGTTGGTGAGATAACCTCGACGCCACCCAGTACTGGCGCGGGAATTCGGGAGTATCGCCATAACTTGTATAACGGATGCTTTTCGAAGGTTGAGGTTGATGGTTTCCGAAGTTTTTCTTGGTTATGTGTTGAAGGATGGATACAGCTGGATGTAGGATTTGCTAGTTTGGGTGAGATATTATGCTTCCCCTGTATCCCCAACACCTGATTGCATAACCAGAAAGGTTCGGGAGTTTCATAGGTGGGAATTCTTGTAGCTCTAGTCCTTCTTCCATGGATATTGGTTTGATATTGAGATTTCTTACCGATTATTCGTTCTTCATCCGTACCTTGTTGATTTACTTCTTCTACCTAATTCTACGTGGCTTCTCAATTTATGGACATGTGACCATGTCAAGAGGAATGCATTCGTTCATTTTGTTCGAATGTTAAGACTTTCTGTTGCAATTTTCATTTCGTTGGATTCAGCTTCAATATTTTGTCTATGAATGTGCTAATGGTGGTCAACCTCTTCAGGATGGCTCCTCCAACGCACACGACTCCGAATCCTGATCCGCCACCACCTCCACCTCCTCCGGAGGCATGGCAAGCTGTGATGGCCACAACCAATGCAAACACACAGTTGATCATGCAAATCCTCCAAGAGCGCAATCAAGGCAGCCAAGGGAATCAAGGCAAGAATCAGAACCACTTTGCTACAATGAACCAGTTCCTTGCTAATGGGCCAAAGACGTTCAGCAATTGTGTTGAGGCAACCGATGCTGACGATTGGCTTGTGGATCTGTGTAAGCATTTTGAGTGCAGCAATGTCAGGCCTGAAGATTTCGTCAACTTCGCTTCCTTCCAACTCAAAGATCAAGCTGCAGATTGGTTCCAGCAGTACAAGGATTCCAGAGGTGGACGTCTGATCACTTGGGATGAATTCTGTCAAGATTTCCGAGCTTATCACATCCCTTAGAGTGTGACTGAAAGTAAGCGTGAGGAATTCTGTAACTTGAAGCAAGGCTCTTTGTCTGTCTATGACTACAACAAGTTGTTCCAGAAGCTCGCCCGCTTTGCCAAGCAGGACGTCCCTGATGAGAAGAGCATGATATACCAGTTCGGGGGTGGTCTCAGAGAAGAAATTCAGCTCGCTCTTGTTCTCTTTGAGCCCTTGAGGTACGATGAGTTCTACAACATGGCACTGAAGCAAGAGACTGCTCAGTTGAGGTGTGATGCTTCCAAGAAGTGAGTTAGAGATGCTACTCCTTCTTCCTCTACTCAAGTGGCCAAGCAGCAGAAGTTTTGGCTTCCTCCTCCTCCGTTCCGTCAGCCGTATCAGCAAAAGAGCAAAGGTGGCAGTGGTTCTTCCCACCCACCCAACCCTAGCTTTCAGAACAAGACTTCGTCTAAAGCTCCAAGATCGAGTGCTCCGTACCACCGTCCTCTTTCAGAGGTCACGTGCAACAAGTGCCAACAGAAGGGTCACTATGCCAACAAGTGTTTCAACCAGAGGCGTCTTCCTCCTCCTCCTCCTCCTGTCAGATCGGCAAGTACAACTGTGGTCAAGCATAACCCCAAGCACGCCAAGGTCAATTTGATGAATGCAGCTCAAGCAGAGGATTCATCAGATGTCATCATGGGTAACTTTCCAGTTAACTCTATTCCCGCAAGAGTTCTTTTTGACACTGGTGCATCGCATTGTTTCATGTCAAGATCATTTGTTTCCAAGCATGACTTCGTTTCACAAATGTTGGGTAAACCTATGGGAGTGGTTTCTCCGGCTAAGTCTATGAGGGCTAATTCAATAGTCCCGGATATTTCTATCATGATGGGTGATTTCAAGTTTCTGGCTTCTCCAATGGTTCTTGGTAACTCGGATATTGATCTTATTCTCGGAATGGACTGGCTTTCTAAGCACAAGGCTCAGCTTGATTGTGCAGCCAGACAGATTCAATTGACTCATTCGTCTGAGGATGTAATTGTCTTTGCCGCGAATGACGATACCATCCATCTGTTTTCTCTCAACGAGAAGGGTGAACTCGATGCTATCTCGCAGATTCCAGTCGTTTGCGAATATCAAGACGTCTTTCCAGAAGAGCTTCTAGGAATGCGTCCGCACCGGCCAGTTGAATTCGTTATTGAGCTTGAGCCCTGTACTGAACCTGTGTGCAAGCGTCCTTACAAGCTCGGACCTGAAGAGTTGAAGGAGCTGAAGAAGCAACTCGATGTTCAAGAAAGAATGGATCTCATCCGGCCTAGTTCTTCTTCGTGGGGTTGTGGTGTTCTTTTTGTGAAGAAGAAGGATGGAACGGACCGACTTTGTGTTGATTACCGTCCATTGAACAAGAAGACCATCAAGAACAAATACCCACTTCCCAACATCAACGAGCTGTTCGAACAACTCAAAGGTGCCCAAGTATTCTCCAAGCTTGATCTCCATATGGGTTATCATCAGATTCGTATCCGTGAGCAAGATATTCCCAAGACGGCTTTCAGGACAAGCTATGGTTCATATGAATACACTGTCATGTCTTTTGGCCTTGTCAACGCTCCTCCGATGTCTTCTCGCATGATGAACTTCATCTTCAACGCCTACACCAATGACTTTGTTTTGGTCTATCTCGACGACATTCTGGTTTTCTCGAAGAACAAGGAAGATCATGCCAAGCAGTTGCGTTTGGTTCTTGATAAGCTGAGGGAACACCAGTTCTACGCCAAGTTCTCCAAGTGTGAATTTTGGCTCGATGAGGTTCTTTATCTTGGTCATATCATCTCTGCCAAGGGCATTGCCGTGAATCCTGAGAAGGTGTCTGCAATTGTTAATTGGGAACCTCCTCAGAACGTGAAGCAACTCCGTAGCTTCCTCGGTCTCGCAAGCTATTGCCGAAGATTCGTTGAAAACTTTTCTAAGATCGCAAAGCCTCTCTCAAATCTTCTCCAGAAGCACGTCAACTACGTTTGGTCTCCGGAGTGTGATATTGCTTTCAACACTTTGAAAGAGAAATTGATCACTGCTCTAGTTCAGACTCCGCCTGATGAATCCAAGCCGTACGAGGTCTTTTGTGATGCCTCTCTCCAAGGTCTCGGCGCAGTGTTGATGCAAGAGAAGAAATTTGTTGCTTATACCTCTCGCCAGTTGAAGCCTAATGAGAAGAACTACCCCACTCATGATCTCGAGTTGGCGGCAGTTGTGCATGCTCTTTTGACTTGGAGACATCTTCTATTGGGAAGAAAAGTGGACATTTTCACTGATCACAAGAGTACATCTTCACTCAGCCTAATCTCAACCTCAGGCAAACTCGATGGGTTGAAATGATTCAAGAGTATAATCCGAGTATCGAGTATACTCCAGGCAAGGCCAATGTGATTGCTGATGCTTTGAGCAGGAAAGCGTATTGCAATAGTCTGATTCTCAAGCCCTATCAACCCGAGCTTTGTGAAGCTTTCCGTAAACTTAATCTGCAAATTGTTCCTCAAGGTTTCCTCGCCAACCTTCAAGTCTCTCCTACCTTGGAGGACCAGATTCGCCAAGCCCAGCTTCTTGATGCTATGGTGAAAAAGGTGAAGATTTGGATTGCCAAGAGTCAACCCAAGTACAAGTGCTACCGCCTTGATGACAAGGACACTCTCTTCTTCGAGGATCGAATTGTTGTACCCAAAGGTGACCTCCGCAAAGTGATCATGAACGAGGCTCACAATTCTCTCCTCTCCATCCACCCTGGGAGCACGAAGATGTATCAGGACCTCAAGCAGACTTATTGGTGGACTCGAATGAAGCGCGAGATCACTCAATTCGTGAATGAGTGTGATGTCTGCAGAAGAGTGAAGGCAGAACACCAAAGGCCAGCTGGTCTCCTCCAACCTCTTGCCATTCCAGAATGGAAGTTTGACCACATCGAGATGGACTTCGTAACTGGGTTTCCAAAGTCCAAGCGTGGCAATGATGCTATATTCGTTGTCATTGACAAACTCACTAAAGTGGCTCACTTTCTGCCTATCAAAGAGTCGATCACTGCAGCTCAATTGGCGGAACTCTATACCTCTCGAATTGTCTCTCTGCACGGTATTCCTCAGGTGATCTCTTCAGACCGTGGCAGCATCTTTACCTCAAAGTTTTGGGATTCTTTTCAGAAGGCCATGGGCACCAACATCCGCTTCAGCACAGTTTTCCATCCTCAAACTAGCGGTCAAGTTGAGCGTGTCAACCAGATTCTTGAAGATATGCTCAGGGCTTGTGTGATCTCCTTCGGCATGAAGTGGGAGGATTGTCTTCCTTATGCTGAAATCTCCTACAACAACAGTTTTCAAGCAAGTTCGGGCAATGCCCCATTCAAAATTCTGTATGGCAGGAAGTGCCGTACCCCTCTCAACTGGTCCGAAACCGGTGAACGTCAGCTTTTGGGAAATGACTTAATCACAGAGGCAGAAGAAATGTGCAAAGTCATTCGTGATAACCTCAAAGCAGCCCAATCCCGCCAGAAGAGCTACTATGATAGTAAGCACCGTGATTTGGTTTTCGAGATCGGAGATCATGTTTACCTCCGCGTCTCTCCTATGAAGGGTACTCGTCGCTTCGGTATCAAAGGGAAGCTTGCCCCTAGATACGTGGGACCTTTCAAGATTGTCAGCAAGAGAGGCGACCTCGCCTATCAACTCGAGCTTCCATCAAACTTTGCAAATGTTCATGATGTGTTCCATGTCTCTCAGCTCCGAAAGTGCTTCAATATGCCTGACCGCACCGTCAACTTCGAGGACATTGAGCTCCAAGAAATCTCTCCTATCGTGAGCACCCCGTTGCTATCCTTGAAGAGACTGAACGCAAGACTCGCAACAAGTCAATCAAATTTCTCAAAGTCAAGTGGTCACACCATTCCGACCGTGAAGCTACCTGGGAACGCGAGTATCACCTCCGTTCTGAGTACCTGGCATTCTTTCAGCCCTAGATCTCGGGACGAGATCTTTTCGTAGTGGTGGAGTGTTGTAACACCCCAGATATGACTTCCCCAATATGTAATCCAACTCTTGCCGTTTCCGGCTTTAAGTTAATTTATTTTCTCGGGTTCGGGTCTTTGTCTTTGTGTGTTGTTATCGTTGTCATGCATCTCATATCATGTCATCATGTGCATTGCATTTGCATACGTGTTCATCGCATGCATTCGAGCATTTTCCCCGTTGTCCGTTTTGCATTCCGGCGCTTCGTTCTCCTCTGGTGGTCATTTCTAGCTTTCTTTCATGTGTGGGGATTAAACATTTCCGGATTGGACCGAGACTTGCCAAGCGGCCTTGGTTTACTACCGGTAGACCACCTGTCAAGTTTCGTCTCATTTGGACTTCGTTTGATACTCCAACGGTTAACCGTGGGACCGAAAAGGCCTCGTGTGTGTTGCAGCCCAACACCCCTCCAATTTGGCCCAAACCCCACCTAACTCTGCTCCATCATCTAGAGCGTTCGATCACGATCGCGTGGCCGAAAACCGCACCTCATTTGGACTCTCCTAGCTCCTTCTATGCCTATAAATAGACCCCCTCGAAAATATCCCGGATCCCCTCCTCTTCAAACCCTAAATCATCCCTATCCGGCGCCGGACGTGTCCGCTGGCGCCGGACACGTCCACCGCCGCCGCCCACAGCCAACCAGGCCGTGCCACCTGTCCCGCTGACGCCGCCCCACCGCCAGGCCCGCTCGGGCCCATCACCGGCCCTCCCAACCCGGGTCGTGCGCGCCGCCACCTCCATCATCCTCCCCGCGCGCCGCCCGACCAAGCTCCCTCGCGCCGCCCGTCGCCACCGGAGCCGGCCGCGCGCGACGACACCGGAGCTTGCCGGCGCCCGCTGCCCGCGCCCACCGCGAGGCCGCCGCCCCCGCCGACGCCGCCCTCCGCCGCCGCCTCGCCGTCCTCTCTCCGGCCGGCAAGTCCTCCGGCGAGATCTCCCTCCTCCGGCCATCTCCCTCCTCCGGCGAACAGGTCTTCGGTGAACCTCAGCGTCCGTGCCCCGGCGAGATCCGATCTGGATCTGGAACCCTAGGGGTTGACCCTCAAATTTTCCAAAGTCTGCAGTTCAAGTGCCTATATTCAACTTGCTATATCTCCGCATCCATAGCTCTGATTCATGCATATAGCATATCGAAATGTTCATCTCTGAGAGTACATCATTTCATTCCATTGCATCATTTTCATTAGAGTTCATCTTGATGCCCGAAATGCTGTTAGAAGAGGGCTACTTGAGTTAATTCTCAGATCTGCTACTTCATCTTAGACATTTGTCATTTTTGCCATGATTATTGTGTGCATGATATGCCCATGAGTTCTACATATGTTTTGTTAAGGGTTTTGTTATCTTTCCAGAGGTGCAACCCATGTATTTTTTTGATGTGTGGGGTTCCTAGTGCAAGCTTGCAAAGTGAGGCACCTGGTAAATCTGTTTTCAGGGACTTTGTAATTTCACTAAGTCCTGCGATTGTTTAGTTCATGATGCCATGTGTCCATGTTGTTTCCTAGTGATCCGTGCCTCTTTTGAGGATGATCAGTAAAGGAGTTTTGTTAATATTGTAGTGCTCTATCCATCCATGTCTTTGTTTGCATATATGGAGCACCCTAGCTTGAGTCAATCAAGCTCTACTTTTGCTTCGTTGTGAATCTGGGCAGATGGTCAACTTGTTTGCCATTTTGCCGATGTTATTGTAGTTGATCCATGTATGCTATGCCATTGTTTCTTGCCATGTCTAGCTTGCATTTTGTGCCTTCTTAATGGATGTATGCTTGTCTTGCCATGACTTGCTCTGTAGTGAGTGCATCGAGCTCGTGAACATGCCTACTTGAGTTAAGTTTGAGCATGTCCCAGTTTTCACTAAGTTTGAAAACTGATTATGTTTTTGCTATGTTCATGTGCTTGTTAGTATATTTTGTGATCCTTTTGGCTCAAGGTCACTAAGGGACTTTTGTTAAGCTCTTTGAGTAGCTCCATGCCATGTTTTACTTTGTCATGTGCAGGTCCTGTAGCATGTTGTTTTGTTGCTTCGAAGAGGGCTACCTGATCTGAAATTTCAGACAAGTGTTAATTTCACTAAGTCTGAGATCTGTTTACCATTTGCGTTTTTGCCATGCTTGTTTGAACCTCCTAATGGATGAATTGGCCATAGCTCAGTGCTAGACTTTTGTTAAGCATCTTGAATGCTTCCCTGCCATGTATTTTCATGCCATGTTTGAGTGCTGTAGCATGTTCATCTCATTTCATTTAGATGCCTACTTGCTGTAAATCGCAGACCGGTGTCATATTTGAAACGCTTGCCATTTACATACCGTAACTCCGATTTCGGTGATCTTTATATCGTTTTCAAGCGATTTCATCTCATATTTCCAGTGGCACACCTGGATTTCCAAGTTGAGGCCAGGTTCATACATTTCATGTCATATCTTGCATATGCATCCCGCATCGCATCCCACATAGCATACCATCATTGCATCTTATTGTTTGAGCTTGCACGTGGTTGATTGTATCCTTGTTGCTTGTTTGTCTTGTTTGGGTAGAGCCGGGAGACGAGTTCACTAACGAGGAGCCCGTTGAGTTTGCTTTCGAGGATCCAGTCAACTCTGACAACTTTGCAGGCATGATGATCATACCCTCAAAATCACTACTATCTTTGCTATGCTAGTTTTGCTCGCTCTTTGGCTATGCCAATGCTATGATGCCTACCACTTGCTTTCAAGCCTCCCAAATTGCCATGTTCAACCTCTAACCCTCCATTGTCCTAGCAAACCGTTGATTGGCTATGTTACCGCTTTGCTCGGCCCCTCTTATAGCGTTGCTAGTTGCAGGTGAAGATTGGAGGCCGTTCCTTGTTGGAACATTTATTTACTTGTTGGGATATCATTATATTGCCATGTTATCTTAATGCATCTATATACTTGGTAAAGGGTGGAAGGCTCGGCCTCTCGCCTAGTGTTTTGTTCCACTCTTGCCGCCCTAGTTTCCATCATATCGGTGTTATGTTCCCGGATTTTGCGTTCCTTACGCGGTTGGGTTATAATGGGAACCCCTTGACAGTCCGCCTTGAATAAAACTCCTCCAACAATGCCCAACCTTGATTTTACCATTTGCCACCTAGCCTCTTTTTCCCTTGGGTTTCCGGAGCCCGAGGGCCATCTTATTTTCACCCCCACCGGGCCAGTGCTCCTCTGAGTGTTGGTCCAACATAGAGCACCGTGCGGGGCCGTCCCTTGGCAACTTGGGTTACGTTGCTGGACTTGCCTGGAGTATACTCGATACTCGGATTTTTCTACACACAACTCTTGTACAGCGGCAGAGTTGTGTCTAAAAAAATGGTTTCGTCAACTTCGGGATTTGTCCACACAGCGGGTGGTGTTGCTGGACTTGTTTTACCATTGTCGGAGTTGTCTTGAAGAACCGAGATACCGAGTCTGATCAGAACATCTCGGGAGGAGGTCTATTCCTTCGTTGACCGTGAGAGCTTGTCATGGGCTAAGTTGGGACTCCCCTGCAGGGATTGAACTTTTGAAAGCCATGCCCGCGGTTATGGGCAGATGGGAATTTGTTAATGTCCAGTTGTAGATAACTTGAAGCTTAATTTAATTAAAATGAATCAACTGAGTGTGTTACCGTGATGGCCTCTTCTCGGCGGAGTCCGGGAAGTGGACACGGTGTTGGAGTAATGCTTGCACAGGTTGTCCTCTAGTTTCTCGCTCGCACTTTGCCTCCTCTTCTCGCTCTCTTTTGCGAATAAGTTAGCCACCACATATGCTAGTCGCTTGCTGCAGCTCCACATATATTTACCTTACCCTGCCTATTAAGCTTAAATAGTCTTGATCGCGAGGGTGCGAGATTGCCGAGTCCCCGTGGCTCACAGATTACTATTACACCAGATGCAGGGCGAGATGATACAGCTCCAGATGGCGCGCTTGAGCTCAAGTGGGAGTACGGCGAGGACTCTCAGCGTTACTATGTTTCTTTTCCTGATGATCAGTAGTGGTGCCCAGTTGGGGTGATCGGGACCATGTCGCTTGTTGGGTTATCTTTTATTTTGGCGCCGTAGTCGGGCCATGAGTGTTTGGAAGATGTATGTTATTTATGTACTTGATTGACGTGGCGAGTGTAAGCCAACTATGTTATCCCTTTTATTCATCTATACTACATGGGATGTTTGTGATGATTGCCTGACATGCGACATATGCCTTCAATGCGATTATGCCTCTAAGTCGTGCCTCGACACGTGGGAGATATAGTCACATCGAGGGTGTTACATTTCCCCTCTGGTCCATGGCCTCCATGGCACGGGAGGGGCGAGAGCCCCTCCGAGATTGGATCTGTCTCTCTGTCTCTCTCTGTTTCTGCGTTCTCAGATTCTTCCCTTTCACCGTTTCTTATATTCCCGAAGATCCGTAACTCCGATTGGGCTGAAATTTTGACACGATCTCTGTCCGGAAATTAGCTTTCTTGCAGCGAAAGAAGGGCTCCAACCGCCTTACGGGGTGGCCACAAGGGTCAGGGGCGCGCCTAACACCATGGGGCGTGCCCCCCTACCTCGTGGGCCCCTCGAGCATCGTCTCGTGTGGATTCTTCTTCCCAAAAATCACATATATTCCAAAAAAAAATCTCCATCAGTTTTTATTCCGTTCGGACTCCGTTTGATGTGGATATTCTGCGAAACAAAAAAAGATGCAACAAACAGGAACTGGCACTGGGCACTGGATCAATATGTTAGTCCCAAAAATAATATAAAAAGTTTCCAAAAGTATATGAAAGTTGAATAATATTGGCATGGAACAATCAAAAATTATAGATACGACGGAGACGTATCAGCATCCCCAAGCTTAATTCCTGCTCGTCCTCGAGTAGGTAAATGATAAAAAATAATAATTTTTGATGTGGAATGCTACCTGGCATAATCTTGATCATATGTCTAATCATGGCATGAATATTAAGATACGAGTGATTCAAAGAATAGTCTATCATTTGACATAAAAACAATAATACATCAAGCCTACTAATAAAGCAATCATGTCTTTTCAAAATAACATGGCCAAAGAAAGTTATCCCTACAAAATCATATAGTCTGGCTATGCTCCATCTTCACCACACAAAATATTCACATCATGCACAACCCCGATGACAAGCCAAGCAATTGTTTCATACTTTTGACGTTCCCAAACCTTTTCAACTTTCACGCAATACATGAGCGTGAGCCATGGACATAGCACTATAGGTGGAATAGAATATGATGGTGGAAAAGACAAAAAGGAGAAGATAGTCTCACATCAACTAGGCGTATCAACGGGCTATGGAGATGCCCATCAATAGATATCAATGTGAGTGAGTAGGGATTGCCATGCAACGGATGCACTAGAGCTATAAGTGTATGAAAGATCTAACTGAAACTAAGTGGGTGTGCATCAAACTTGCTTGCTCATGAAGACCTCGGGCATTCGGGGAAGCCCATCATCGGAATATACAAGCCAAGTTCTATAATGAAAATTCCCACTAGTATATGAAAGTGATAACTCAAGAGACTCTCTATATGAAGAACATGGCGCTACTTTGAAGCACAAGTGTGGAAAAAGGATAGTAGCATTGTCCCTTTTATTTTTTATTTGGCCTTTCCTTTTTTATTTGGCCTTTCTTTTTTTATTTTTTATTTGGCCTTTCTCTTTCCTTTTTTGGGGACAATGCTCTATTAATGATGATCATCACACTTCTATTTACTTACAACTCAATATTACAACTCGATATATAGAACAAAGATATGACTCTATATGAATGCCTCTGGCGGTGTACCAGGATGTGCAATGATCTAGCGTAGCAATGACATCATAAAACAGACAAGCCATGAAAACATCATGCTAGCTATCTTACGATCATGCAAAGAAATATGACAATAAATGCTCAAGTCATGTTTATGATGATGATGGAAGTTGCATGGCAATATATCTCGGAATGGCTATGGAAATGCCATGATAGGTAGGTATGGTGGCTGTTTTGAGGAAGGTATATGGTGGGTTTATGGTACCAGCGAAAGTTGCGCGGTACTAGAGAGGCTAGTAATGATGGAAGGGTGAGAGTGCGTATAATCCATGGACTCAACATTAGTCATAAAGAACTCACATACTTATTGCAAAAATCTATTAGTCATCGAAAAAAGTACTACGCGCATGCTCCTAGGGGGATAGATTGATAGGAAAAGACCATCGCTTGTCCCCGACCGCCACTCATAAGGAAGACAATCAATAAATAAATCATGCTCCGACTTCGTTACATAATGGTTCACCATACGTGCATGCTACGGGAATCACAAACCTCAACACAAGTATTTCTACAATCCACAGTTACCCACTAGCATGACTCTAATATTACCATCTCTATATCGCAAAACCATTGCAAGGAATCAAACATATCATATTCAGTGATCTACAAGTTTTATGTAGGATTTTATGACTAACCATGTGAATGACCAGTTCTTGTCATCTCTCTAAATAGATATAAGTGAAGCAAGAGAGTTTAATTCTTTCTACAAAAGATGTGCCCGTGCTCTAACAAATATAAGTGAAGCAAAAGAGCATTCTACAAATGGCGGTTGTCTATGTAAAGAGAAACAGGCAATCCAAACTTCAAATGATATAAGTGAAGCACATGAAGCATTCTATAAAGCCATACTCAAAAGATATAAGTGAAGTGCAATGAGCATTCTATAAATAAACCAAGGACTATCTCATACCAGCATGGTGCATAAAAGAAAAATAAAAACCTAAACGCAAAAGACACTCCAAGACTTGCACATATCGCATGAACGAAACGAATCCGAAAACATACCGATACTTGTTGAAGAAAGAGGGGATGCCTCCCCAGCATACCCAAGCTTAGACGCTTGAGTCTCCTTGAATATTTACTTGGGGTGCCTCGGGCATCCCCAAGCTTGAGCTCTTGCCTCTCTTCCTTCTTCTCACATCGAGACCTTCTCAATCATCGAACACTTCATTCACACAAAACTTCAACAGAAAACTCGGTAAGATCCGTTAGTATAATAAAGCAAATCACCACTATAGGTACTGTTGCAAACCAATTCATATTTTGTTTTTGCATTGTGTCTACTGTAGCACAACTTTTTCATGGCTTAATCCACTGATATAAATTGATAGTTTCATCAAAACAAGCAAACTATGCATCAAAAACAGAACTGTCTAAAACAGAACAGTCTGTAGCAATCTGAACATTCACCATACTTATGATACTTGAAAAATTCTACCAAAATTAGGAAAAATAAAAAATTTGTATAGGAAGACATGTAAAAAAGAATCAGAACCATTTGACGTTCTAGCTAAAAATGTAAAATCGCGCACTACAGCCAAAGTTTCTGTCCTGCACCGTACAAACCATCAAGCAAATGTAAACATCCTAAAGGCAAACCTTGGCACATTATTTTTATAATACAATGAAATTGTACAAGGGGATAATTATTTTTGTTGAAAAGTTTCTGTAATTAAGTTTCACAAAGTTCCCATGGGCATGAACAAAGTTCAAGGACGCCCCCCATTTTCACAATGCTCGTCTCTATCACTTTCACTTTCCTTTTTGAAAAAGTTTTGGGTTCCCCTCTTTATTTTTGTTGTTTTTAAACTATATGAAAGCACTCAACAGAAATAAAGGAGTCTCTAAAACTTTCGGGTTGTCTCCCTGGCAGCGCTTTCTTTAAAGCCATTAAGCTAGGCATATAGTGCTCAAGTAATGGATCCACCCGGATCCCAAGGTATATCAAAGCCAATTTTAATTAACAATGATTTGTAATTTAGTAGTGAGCACAAAGTAACATATCATGTAATGACGAAGTCTAACTCTCTTCCTATGCATCGGCATATCATAAAAGAACAATTCATGCACACAAAGTAAAGGCCAATGCATAGTATAAACAGTTTCTTGCAATTTTATCGTATTGGAAACATAGAGAGGTGGAGATATAGTTCATCTCTCATAATAATTGCAAGTAGGAGCAGCAAGCACATGCATATTATATTCATTAAAATCATCATGTGCAACGGTAAAAGGCAACCCATCAATATAATCCTTAATAAGTGCAAACTTCTCCGATATAGTATAGTTTGGAGAATTAAAAAAGATAATAGGACTATCATGTGTGGGTGCAATAGCAACAATTTCATGTTTAACATAAGGAGCTATAGCAAGTTCATCTCCATAAGCATAATTTGTATTGGCATCTTGGCCACAAGTATAGCAAGCATCATCAAAAAGAGATATTTCAAAAGAATCGACGGGGTCATAACAATCATCATAGCAATCATCCTCCAGTAAGCACGAAGGGGAATTAAACAATGTATGAGTTGAAGAGTTACTCTCATTAGAAGGTGGGCATGGGTAGCTAATCCGCTCTTCCTCCTTTTGTTCTTCGCTCTCCTCATCATCTTTTTCATCCAATGAGCTCATAGTTTCATCAATTTCTTCTTCCATAGACTCCTGCAAAATATTAGTTTCTTCTTGTGCAGCAGAGTACTCCTCAGTATATTGTTCAACATAGGCATTAGAAGCATAATTATCATAGCAATATTTAAATATGGCAAAATTTTCAGATTTGTGAAGAGTAGCATCATACTTTTCAATCAAAGAAGCAATTTCAAAAGCACCCTTAAAAGCAACAAATTCTTCAATTTGTTGAACATCATAGTAATTATAAACACCTTTAGCATATGAAGATAAGATTCCATTATCAATAAACTCACATTGGTAGGGAAGGTGTTTCTTAGGGTTTTCAGAACAACAAGTAAAATCATATATTTCACATAAATTCCAAGCATAGCATTGCAAACGTTGAATTTGACCCCATAATAGTTTCCCTTTTTCAGATATACGGTGTCGCACATAACAAGCATGCTCATCTAAATATTTGCCCTCAACTAAGCTAGTTGGGGTTTCGGCACGAGCACAATGGGATCAAAGATGACCCAAGTAAAAAGCTTCAACAGTGTGATAGATTTTGAGTGGTTCTTCAACCATTGGTTCAGTAGGTACAACTAGTTTTTTTTGGTATTTTGTGTTTCCTACCCATAACTAAAGGTAGAAAACAACTAAGAACAGCAAATAAAAATTACTTAGTGATAAATCAAACAAGCACACACGAGAATATTCACCCCACGCTATTGCTCCCCGGCAATGGCGCCAGAAAAAGGTCTTGATAACCCACAAGTATAGGGGATTAATTGTAGCCTCTTTCGATAAGAGTGTCGAACCCAACGAGGAGCTAAAGGTAGAACAAATATTCCCTCAAGTTCTATCGACCACCGATACAACTCTACGCACACTTGACGTTCGCTTTACCGGAAACAAGTATGAAACTAGAAGTACTTTGTAGGTGTTGTTGGATAGGTATGCAAGATAATAAAGAGCAAGTAAATATAAAGTAGGGGCTGTTTAGATGAAGACACAACTAAATTAGTTTTAGTAAAGAGCTTTTGTCAACAAGAAGGTTATTTGTCCCTAGGCAATCGATAACTAGACTGGTAATCATTATTGCAATTTTATTTGAGGGAGAGGCATAAGCTAACATACTTTCTCTACTTGGATCATATGCACTTATGATTGGAACTCTAGCAAGCATCCGCAACTACTAAAGATTCATTAAGGTAAAACCCAACCATAGCATTAAAGCATCAAGTCCCCTTTATCCCATACGCAAACAACCTACTTACTCGGGTCTGTGCTTCTGTCACTCACGCCACCAACCATAAGCAAATCATAAACATATTGCAAACCCTATAGCGGGAATCCCTCACGCTTACGTGACATGGAGAGTGCCATAGGACAGCACCAATAATAAAACATACAACTCAAACCAATCACGATCAATAAATAGCCATTAGGACAAAACAGATCTACTCAAACATCATAGGATAGCCATACATCATTGGGAAATAATATATAGCGTTGAGCACCATGTTTAAGTAGAGATTACAATGGGTAAGAGAGAGGTTACACCGCTGCATAGAGGGGGGAAGAGTTGGTGATGATGGCGGTGAAGTTGTTGGTGAAGATTGCGGTGATGATGATGGCCCCCGATGGCAATCCGGTGCCACTGAAAGCGAGGGGGAGAGAGCCCCCTCCTTCTTCTTCTTCCTTGACCTCCTCCCTAGATGGGAGAAGGGTTTCCCCTCTGGTCCATGGCCTCCATGGCACGGGAGGGGCGAGAGCCCCTCCGAGATTGGATCTGTCTCTCTGTCTCTCTCTGTTTCTGCGTTCTCAGATTCTTCCCTTTCACCATTTCTTATATTCCTGGAGATCTGTCACTCCGATTGGGCTGAAATTTTGACACGATCTCTATCCGCAAATTAGCTTTCTTGAGGCTAAAGAAGGGCTCCAACCGCCTTACGGGGTGGCCACGAGGGTCAGGGGCGCGCCTGACACCATGGGGCACGCCCCCTACCTCGTGGGCCCCTCGAGCATCGTCTCGCGTGGATTCTTCTTCCCAAAAATCATATATATTCAAAAAAAAAATCTCCGTCAGTTTTTATTCCGTGTGGACTCCGTTTGATATGGATATTCTGCGAAACAAAAGACATGCAACAAACAGGAACTTGCACTGGGCACTGGATCAATATGTTAGTCCCAAAAATAATATAAAAAGTTGCCAAAAGTATATGAAAGTTGAATAATATTGGCATGGAACAATAAAAAATTATAGATACGACGGAGACGTATCATAGTCTTGTCTGTTGTGTTCGTCCCGGCCGGATTTGCTTTTGGTATATCCGGCATGACGGTCGTCGTCATGTGTTGGGGCGCGCCCTCGTGATCCGAAGATCGATCTTTTGTGTCCTACTTTGTTTTCCAATACGTCTCGCAGGTCCTACGTGTTACCCCAGGCCTTGCTGTTCTTGTTTGACTGGCGACGGGGTGTGGGCTGGACTTCGGGCTTATATGCTACTTTGTCTCGGCCATGGCGTGGCCAGTCTGCCGCATCATACGCTGGAAGCGCAGGCTTTAATGCTTCCTCTTCAAGTTGGGGTAGCAACCTGCGCTTTGGGAAACTTTTGATTGGGCGCTCGAGTTCGTGTTCCTCGGCTGCCAAGACCTCAGTCCATCTATCCGCTAGCAGATCTTGCTCAGCTTGAAGCTGTTGTTGCTTTTTCTTCAGGCTTTTTGCTGTGGCAATAAGCCGACGCTTGAAGCGCTCCTGTTCGACGGGATCCTCAGGCACGATAAATTCTTCATCGCCGGGGCTCACCTCGTCTTCGGAGAGAGGCATGTAATTGTCATCCTCTGATTCTCCATCTGCTGCCCGTTCCTTGGGGCTGGCTTGCCCATCCTCCTGCTCAAAGCCTGGCTGGAGGGGATTGTCTTCGTCTTTGGCACCATTTGCAGCGTTATTGTCTCCTGTGCCGGTATCGCTGTTTTTGCTATGGCGGGGCTTAGAGTGACGCCGATGACACCAGTTCTTGGATAGTTTCTCGGGGGGACTATCCTCCGTTGCCTTATTGCCTTCGCTTTCTTTGGGGGTGTCCACCATGTATATATCATATGATGAGGTGGCAGTCCAGCGCCCTATGGGCGGTGGTTCCTGTTCGTCTCCCGCATCGTCTTCCATACCGTCGATGTCTTCGGAGTCGAAGTCGAGCATGTCGGTTAGGTCGTCGAAAGTGGCTACAAAGTGGGTGGTGGGTGGGGAACGAATTTCTTCTCCGTCGACTTCCCACTCGAGCCGGACATAGTTCGGCCAAGGGTCTCCTGACAAGGAGAGAGACCGTAATGAGTTTAGCACATCGCCTAGGGGCGAGTGCTAAAAGATATCCATGGAGGTGAACTCCATGATCGGTGCCCAGTCAGATTGGATGGGCACGGACATGAGCGGTTCGGAGTCTGTGGTCAGGGACGAATCCGAGTGTCCGGCAACACATGTCTCATAGGAGGTGAAGTCAGTATTCGGCTCTATCGCCGCTGAGTGTGCGGCCTCCGTGGCGGGGTCCATCCACCCGTCCTCGGACAGCGTGGTCTGTTTCGGATTGAGGGCTGGAGTAGTTACAGGTGTGATCTCCCGAACACTGTCCGATGGCAGAGCTAAATCATGCTCATCGTGACTGTGTGGCGTACCTGACATGGGTTCGAATCCGTCGAAGATCAAGTCTCCGCAGATGTCGGCGGTATAGTTCAAGCTTCCAGACCTAACCTGATGGCCAGGGGCATAGCTCTCGATCTGCTCCAGATGGCCGAGCGAGTTGGCCCTTAGTATGAAGCCGCCGAATACGAAGATCTGTCCAGGGAGGAAAACCTCACCCTGGATCGCATCATTGCCGATGATCGAAGGAGCCATCAAGCCTTATGATGATGACACAGTGGAACTCTCAATGAAAGCACCAATGTCGGTGTCAAAATCGGCGGATCTCAGGTAGGGGGTCTCGAACTGTGCGTCTAAGGCGGATGGTAACAGGAGGCGGGGGACACAATGTGTACCCAGGTTCGGGCCCTCTCGATGGAGGTAATACCCTACTTCCTGCTTGATTGATCTTGATGATATGAGTATTACAAGAGTTGATCTTCCACAAGATGGGAGAGGCTAAACCCTAGAACCTAGCCTACGGTATGATTGTTGTTGTCCTACGGACTAAACCCTCCGGTTTATATAGACACGGAGGACGCTAGGGTTACACAGAGTCGGTTACAAGGGAGGAGATCTACATATCTAAATTGCCAAGCTTGCCTTCCAAGTAAAGGAGAGTCCCATCCGGACACGGGACGAAGTCTTCAATCTTGTATCTTCATAGTCCAACAGTCCAACCAAAGTATATAGTCCGGCTGTCCGAGGACCCCCTAATCCAGGATTCCCTCACTGGGCGCGCCTTCTTATGCAATGGAGGGAGGCACCCTTGGGACGAACGCTGATCCTGATGAGGCTCCTGCCGCGACGCCATCCTCCCGAGGTCCTGCGCGGTGCGACTGCTTCTTCCTAGGGATGGCCTCTGAAGGGCCCTCACTTCTGCTGTGGGTTCGTTGATTGCTGCACCTTGGAAGGCGTGCTCGAGGGAGCACACCGCGTCTCTCTCTTCACATGGGACTGTGATGATTCCTCCGCTTCCTGGCATTTTGAGGGCGTTGTAGCCGTGATGGGTGACTGCCATGAACTTGTGCAGGGCCGGATACCCGAGGATGGCATTGTACGGCAGGCGGATGTGCGCGACGTCGAAGTCGATGAGCTCGGTGTGGTAGTTCTTGCGCTCCCCGAAGGTGATAGGCAGGCGGACCTGCCCTATCGGTGTGGTGGAACCGTCGGTCACTCCTGAGAAAGGTTTGGTAGGCTGGAGCTGCTCATATGGCACTTGGAGGTTGTCGAACGTGTTGACGGACAGAACGTTGAGCCCTGCACCGCCATCGATGAGGGTCTTAGTAACCTGCACATTGTTGATGACTTGGGAACACAACATCGGGAGGGCACCGACGGTGGCCGCACACTTGAGCTGATCTGCCGAGTTGAAAGTCATGGCGCATTGGGACCACTTGAGCAGGCGCGTGGCCTCGAGCTTGGGGAGCACCGCGTTCACCTCGCGAGCGAACTGTTTGAAGATGCGCTAAGAGGCTGGGGCCTGGGCGCTGCCCAAGATGCAGGCGATTGCACACGGCTCCTGGAAGCCCCCAGCCCCCTTGTCCTGATGGTGATCGTCGTTCCTTCTTGGTGGCAGCAGTGGGGGAAGACCGGCGTTGCTTTGGGGGCGATCCTCACGAGGCTGGTCCCTCTAGGCCCCCTCGCGAGGATGGTCCTGCCAATGGTCCTCACGAGGCCTGTTGTGCCATTCCTGGCGCGGGCCACGGTCGTCCCAGCGTCCGCCTCCACGTCCTCCTCCGCGGCCGTAGCCCCGGTCACCGTGCTCGGGGCGTCGACCGAAGCGTCCTTCTCGTATGTCTCTGAGCTCTTGACTGTCGCTGGTGTTGTGGGTGTTCAGGTTGTGGAAGGCGCAGAACGGTCGGCTGTTCTTGGATGACTCGGGCTGATCTCTGCCCCGCTTGGTGTCGGGCTTCGCTGCTAGCATTGCTGCTTCCTTGCGATTCACGTCCTTGGCCTTGGCTTTCTTCTCCTCCGTGCCCGCGGCTGGCAGCTCGAGGAGAGAGGCGCCCCTCCTCAGCTCTTGCACACCTGGTCGCCAGGTTGAACAACTCCTGAGATGTGCAGAGCTCCTCGTGGATAGCAAGCTCTTCCTTCATCTTGACGTCGCGGACGCCATCGGAGAACGCAGAGATGATGGCCTCATCCGTGACCTTGGGGATCTTGAGGAGGGTGTTTTTGAAGCGCTGGATGTACTTCTGGAGGGTCTCTCCTGGTTGTTGCTTGATGCGACGCAAGTCACCCGCGGCCGGCGGGCGGATGCGAGTGCCCTGGAAGTTGCCGACGAAGCGGTCACACATCTCGTCCCAGGAGGAGATCGAGCCATGCTGCAGGTTCAGGAGCCAAGAGCGGGCCCCATCCTTGAGAGCCATGGGAAACCAGTTCGCCATGACTTTCTCATCGCCGTCGGCCGCTTCGATGCTCACCTCATAGAGCTACAGGAACTCTACGGGGTCGGTGGTGCCGTCATAGCGAGGAGGAAGATCCGGCTTGAACTTGCCTGGCCAGGCGAAGCTGCGCAGCTCGGGGGTGAAGGCGCGGCAGCTGGCCGTGGTTGCTGGGGCCCGCTTCGAAGGTGGAACTTGGTCTTGACGAGGTCCGTACGACGCCGCCGCGGGAGGTGCGCGTTCTTGACGAGGTGGCGCGGGAAGCGCGGGTGCAGCTTCTCGTTACCGAGGGATTTCTTGTCAGCTTCTCTCTTCGCGCGCAGACGCCGGGCGTGGCGGATCATGCCGCGGGGCCGCGCACCTTGGTGCCAAGGCACCGTCTTGGGGCAAAGGTGGTGGAGGCGCGCCATGGGCCTCGTAGCCCGTGGCTGGCTAAGGGTGAGGTAGAGAGAGGGACGGCGCCGGAGAGCCCCCTGCGGCGCGGACAAGCTCGGCGACGCGTTTGAGCCACTCCTCGTAGAGGTCGTCGACTGGGCGGTAGCGCAGGAGTTCGTTTGCGGCTGGGAGTGCGGCCTACGCCTCCATGGGAGCGTGGCATGCGTGAGACGAAGAACCGGCCAGGGTCAGCGATGGAGTGGCGGTGCGGCCGTCCTGCCGCACCGAAGGACGCCTGCTGCTCATTCCACGCCGGGCCAGTGGCAGCGTTGGCGGCGGGAGACGAAGAACGACGAGGTGGCCCGCCGACGGGAGCCGTCTGAGCAACGCGGGCGGTGAGGGCAGCCCGACGCTCAGCTCAAGCACGGCGAGCGTCCGCCATGGAGACGACGGAGCGACGGAGCGACGAACTAATGGGAGGGAAGCTACGACACACCCCTACCTGGCGCGCCAAATGTCGGATGTGGGGTTCCGACAAAACCCTTAAGGTTCGAACACCATACACTTCCACATAGGCTTGCCCACCATACACTTCCGCAACCCCAATTTAACCCAATTTTGTTTGTGTGGTGAGTAGTGTCACCTAAGGTGTCTCGGTTACTTAGGGACCGTGCTTCCAGCTTTGACACCGTGTATAGTCCACCACACCCTTCCGCCACCATAACCCATTTCGACTGGGTTTGCACCAATACTTCCGCAACCACCACCGCATCCCGCTACCACCATTTGACATTTGACCTTTCAGATTTCGAGTTTGTGGTTTTTCCGTTTCCTAAGGTGTTTCGGCTAATTAGGAATGGTTCGACATCGACAACACCAACACTCATCATCGCCACGAGGTCGTCATCGACATTGACCACTTCATCATTATCCGTCCTTATGTACACTTGAGAAAGCATTGACAGTAACCTCGACGACACCATTGTATATTCCCCTTGCAATTGCATTGATAACCCCTAGCCCATTTTGCGTCACTTGCCTATCGAGACTAGCCATTTGAGTATTGCCGGCAACGTTACTTGTGCACATTAGTGATCTACACCTCCCATTGCATACATACCATATCATCTTGGTATCATCATATCATCTCTTGTGTCACAAGATTGTTCCCGTAT
Source organism: Triticum monococcum (assembly GCA_034509565.1). Classification (NCBI taxonomy): domain Eukaryota; kingdom Viridiplantae; phylum Streptophyta; class Magnoliopsida; order Poales; family Poaceae; genus Triticum; species Triticum monococcum. The sequence goes on along the minus strand of CM067844.1, from coordinate 299,673,091 downwards.
ATACACAATTGCTATCTTGGTTTGTGCATCGTGGTCATACAAAAAAAAGAATAAGCTTTTAAGCAAAGAAAAAGAGTGACCAAAGAGCTTGTAAGCAAGTGCGATAGCATCATACCACATTGCATAAGATTGTCATATCCGATCATCTTGGATCATCTTGAGAGAAACACCGGGAACCATACATACATAGCATACTTGGGATAGAAAGTTTATTCATTTTGCATCTTATAGGTTGTGCACAAGTGTTGTATCTGCCTATTGTGAAATCGTGCTAGCGTCTCCCTTGAGTTGTGCAACACGAGCATTTTCCGTGTATTCCACATTTTGTGCTCATTCCTTGGTTGCACGACCCCATTTATCTATCCGTGTGTGTGTTTCCGTGTGACACATATTGCTATTGGTCTGCTTGTTTCACTTGCGAATCTATTTCAACATTATTGACTCTTGCTAACATTTTGCATCAAAATTTTGTGTCACTATCCTCACCGAGCTCCACCATAAGCCTTACTTGTGTAGGTGTGAGAAATTGACGAGATCGGTACCAATTGTGCTATTTCCTTGTTACATTATTGAGTGATCATTGATCCATCTTCAACATCGGTCAAAGTACATTTGGTATAGTTCTTCTCTTTCTCCTACTCATATTTGCTCGAGTCTTGTGATGGATAGGCAAGGCAGTTCACCTTCGGCCTACAACAACAACGACGAGTTCGATGCCAGGAAAAACTCCACCAACGCCAAGATGCAAGCTCAAATGGAGGAGATCAAAGCCCTCATCAAGTCCTACAATCGATCTTCCTCATCTTCGAGAAGACGCTCAAGTACACATGCTTCTAAGATACCATCTCCGGCAAGGTCACATCGGTATCAACACCATCACCACCACGAATGTGAAGGTCAAGAGCTCAACACCAACAACCGCTCAACGACTTCACCATATCCCTTGGCATCTTCGCCAAGTGACTTCAAGGCATCTTCGCCTTTGGATATACGACATCTTCGCCAACAAGCACCTCAAGACTACGCTCAAGAGAAGCTCCCCAAGCTCAAGTCCGCGACTTCCACGAGCTACTACGACCTCGACACCGACCATGAGATTCCTTTCTATGGGACTCTAGAACCCGAGGAGTATCTTGAGTGGGAACATTTGATGGACGACTACCTCAAGCTACATCAAGTTCCTCCCGAAGATCAAGTGAAGTGCTCCACAAGGAACTTCCACGACTACGCATCCACATGGTGGCTTCACACACCTTCGAAGACCTATGACATGAGTTGGCCCAAGACAAAGAGAGCTATGCGGCGAGAGTCCGTGCCTCCAACCTACACGGAACAACTTCTACGCCAATTGGAGAACACCACCCAAGGATCCAAGTCCATCGACGAGTACTTACAGAAGATGAAGATTGCCTTGCGATGAGCCGATGAGGATGACCCCATTTCGATGAAGTTCCACTTCATGATGGTATTGAACAACGGAATCTCCAAGACTATCTTCCTCGAGAACTACAAGTCCCTCGACGACAACTACATTGGTGCTCTCAAGGCGGAACAAGAACTCATGAAGGCCAAGGCTTCTCCACCCCAAGCACACTTCGGAGCGACCAAGCTCTACGACAACGAGCATGAGGATAGTACCACTAAGATGTCCAAGCCCGACGAGCTCCAAGACAATGCTCCCAAGTTCGACTTCACCGCCATCCCTCTTTGTGGCATTGATGGTGCCGAGTCTCCTTCGACTTTTTTTCAAGATGGTGTGGCGACGACTACGATTATGGAGCCAAACAAAGAACATGATTTGGAGGTGAGTGACATGGTGATGAGCAAGGATTATGCTTCCATCTTAGGAGGCGAGAGTGATGATGTGCCATCTTCGGCCTTCATCCACGCCGACAACAACGAGATGGTTGAGCATGCGATTTTCCCTTCGACGACGATGGTGTATGATGATTTGAGTGACTTTTGCCACCATATTGAGAGTGAGAGTGACTTCACCACTAGCCCCATATATGACGAGTTGCCCCAATTCCCATGTGAGGAGAGCCACAACCCCCACCACTTGAGTGAGACGAGTGACTCCACCATATGTGACTTTGAGTGCACCTAGTTTGAGGGAGTGCGTGAGCCACCACATATAGAGAGTGGGATAGTTGATAGGTCTCATGAGGCCATTTGCATTTCTAACAACTTTACCTCTACCTCTATTGTGTCTTCTCATTTGGTGCTAGGTCCCATACATGCTGACTCGCCGATTCTTGACGACTTCGTCCTACCTTTGGACAAGACAATGGCCGTGGTGGAATATGATGCACCCCCACATGGTTCCATCAAGATGATGATCTTGAACACCATTTGGTCTTACCCACCTCACCTACACCACTAGAGTGGAATGAACAAGGTAACATAGGTGAAGGTGATGCTCTAGTCCCACTAGTGGACATTCTTTGCTTACATGATGTTGATCAACCTATGACCATGCTTCATGCTAGTGCAACTTCCTTATGTGATGATTTCTTGCCCATTTATGATGAGTATGATGATTCTCATGTGGAGCCTATTAGTTGTGATACTATGTTGCATAGGATTTCTTGTGATAATTCTCTAGGTCACATCATGTTTGACAATCCGCTTGACTTGTCATATGCTATGCATGAGATCAACCATATGTCATATTTGCAATCTCATTGTAGTGACTATGCATATGCCATTAAAATAAATCCAATCTGCACATATGGCATAGATGACAAGCCCATGGTTATTGACATTTTTTTCTTGTGATGATATTTATATGCTTCCTTTGCATCATTTATCTCATATGCCATGCCATATGTCAGATGCGATTCCTCATGCAACAGTTATAACATAGGGTGACATAGAACTAGCTCCAGTTCATCAATATAATGTAGGCATGTATTCTGAATATAGTCATACATGCTTATGGAAAAGAACTTGCATGGCATCTTTTGTCCTACCCTCCCGTGGCAGCGGGGTCCTATTGGAAACTAAGGGATATTAAGGCCTCCTTTTAATAGAGTACCGGGACAAGACATTAACACTTAGTGAATACATGAACCCCCATAGTTTCCTGATATATTTTAGGAGATTTTGATCCATCCAATCCATTGCATGATCCTCATACTTATGTGCACAATATGCTTCCCATGAATAAACATGCTATTGATGTGCCATATACTTGCATTCTTAATTTGTGTCCCCATCATGTTATACATAATAACTATTCTTTCATGATGGATGACATGTTCCTATACCATGCATCAAATTTCTTTGAGCGATGCTTATCTTGTGCTAACTCTCACATGGACATACACATCACGATGGATGATGTGCACATTTACCACACACACAATTTCTTTCGCTTGTGTATTTGTTGTGTAGGTACCCATGAATACTTGTCAACCTCACAATCCCATGTGTTGACAAAACGAGCTATAGAGAGCAATGATGACTTGGGATCCCATGGATTGCCTTTCCCACCGCTCTCTTCATGCAAAGACTTCACGCATTTCTTCTACATGGCCCTCACTTGGCTATGTGGTATTGTCCAATACATATTCTATGCCCACCTTGCCATGTTCACTTTGCATGATATGCTCATTCCTATGCCTTTGCCATGCATTTGTGACCCATGCTTTGCATTACACATGATGATTGATTCTAGTACTTGTATGTGTATTTGCAAGCGTGGTGGAGATATCACTTGTTATTACCATGCTTGCTTTGTGCCCCATGCCTATGATTATACTATAATCTTGCTTTGTGTTCATGCTTGCGATATGTCATGTGCATTGCCTATGCCTATTATTTACTCACATGACATCATTGCCATGGTTTCCTCTAGTGTGTTGCATCTTCGCTCCACTAGTTTGCATGACATGATTGATATGCTTGCTTATGTTGCATCACCAATGATCCATAGTTGCTCATTTCATGCGGTTGATGACAACCAGCTATATGCTCTGCACGACATGATTGTTATTGCTTCTTGTCATATATCTCCATGTGTTGCCTCTCTCATGTTAGATGATTTGACATTTCTTGAGTGCAACAATGATAATAATCTTGCTCATGAGATTTCCCCCATAGCATTCTCACACATATTTGGAGATTTTGACATATTTCTTGTGAAGCATGCTTGCCTTCCTTCTTTGCACCATATACCTCGTGCCATGAATATTGCCATTGTCGCATCATATTGTTCATGCACTTGTGCTTCTAATGGTTATGTGCAAGAGAAAAGAACCATCATGATGGATGATGTGTTTATCTACCATGCACATACATTTTTTGCTTTGTTGTGTGCATGTGTTGGATACTTGGACTTTGTGTCGACTTCCACGTCACATGAGTTGACAATCCGAGCTCTTGAGAGAGAACCACCTTCTACCACGACGATTCTACATCGCACTTGCTTGTGTTTCGGCATTGTGAAGGACGCACAAGAACACACCTTCAAGGTGACATGTTTCTTGAGCATGGATATTGTGGATCATACTACTTGTGTTGCTTGCACCATGAGACTTATTGGCCATCTTGGACCACCTGCTTGCACACATGTTAGAGATCTTGCTTCGACTTTTAATTTTCACTGTTCCATGCATCACGATATATATGCCTTGTATGCTGCATCCAATTCTTGGATTAGTTGCTCCTATCATATGTTTGGTTGCAACAATGTCATTTCTTCACATATGCTTTGTCCCATTGCTTGCCACATGATTGACTCACACATGATGAACAATTGTTTTTTCTATTGTGTTCAGTGCCACACTATCTTCAATACACCCTATGCACATATTGCTTGGATTATCTTGCACTTGATCCATGTGTTTAGAAATCTCATCTTCTTTGGTGTTGTGAATGATTCATATGCCTACCATAGACCTTTCATTGAGCAATTTCTAAATGCTTGCTATGATCTTGAGGTAGATGCTTATTCTCTTGACACACATATTTGCATCACTACCTCACGTTTACATGCTTGTCCCCATGATATCTTTACTTGTGCTCGATTGATATGCTTACATGCCATGTCACAATCCTTTGTCACACCATATGCTTTGCATGGTGACAACACTTGTTTGGTGACTCACCTATCGAATGCTTGGTTTTGCACTAACGCTAAACACATTTGTTTTTCCAAGTGTTTGTTATCCTTACTCCTTTTGAAGGAACCACTAGACGATGCGGCATTGGAGAGTTCCCATTTTGAGCTTCAAGATGACAAGTACTTGGTGAACGTCCACTTCTACATGGCGATGCCATCTCTTTCCCATGATGATTTGGTTTTCAATCCGAAGTCGGATCTTTCCCAAGGGAGGGGAGATGATGCGGAGCATCCTATGGACATCACCATGTCAAGAGTCCGTTCGGCAAGTGACACATGCGACATCTACTTCACATACACAAAGTTGAATCATCTCCTTTACATGTGCTCACTTGACCCCTTCCAGGATGGTATACTACTTGACACTCCACTCATGTGCATGCATAGGTATTGTCGGAATACTACGGATGACGAGGAGGAGTGCGAACGCAAGTGTACAACTGCACCATACGCGAGGGAGGCCTGGAAGCAATGACGGAAGAAGATGGAGCTACTGAAGCTACAGCGACCGAACATCCGGCGCTTGTGGAGCCGCCCAACAGCTGCACCAACAGTCAGTCGAACAAGCTTTAGCGGCCGGACATTCGGTGCTAGCCCCGAACATTTGGCGCCTCCCGACAGCCCGGACATCCGGCATCTCCCCCGGATATCTGGCACCGATGTATCCAGAGAGCAACTGGACCTCCACTTGAGCCCAGACATCCGGCCATGACCCCGGACATCCGACTTGTCCCGAAGCCCCGGACATCCGGCCCCCATCCCGGATGTCCGGCACCTGCGCGTGCCTAACTGGGCCAAAGGCCCATGTATCCCGTCCTCACTTACCCCTTCGTGGCCCTAGACTATATATACTCCTCCACCTCCTTCTAGTTAGGGTTAGCAAAGGATTAGCTCATTTAGAGATAGAGCTTTGCTCATCCATACGGATCTACTCTATGAGAGAGACCACAGCCTCTACGGTGAAGATCCACCTTGGATTCAAGACCCCTCACAGGAAGATCCTATCATGGATTCAAGACCTCTTCATGGAGATGAACTAGTTACCCTATGTATCGTCCTTTGTTGGATTTGGACCGTGTATCTCTTTGTGTTTCGAGGATCTAGCACATGTGTGATCGCTTCTTGTCTATTTGAGTGTTCCCCTCATGATTTCCCTCGCGTTTCCCCTCGTGTTCTTTGTGCTCTTCGTAGGATCCCCTCCAATCGTGAAATATCGGGTGTCTATGATTCTACCCTACATCAGGCGGTGAACGCAGTTGAGCGAGCGGTTCCCCATTACTTGCGATGGCCTGAACATCCTATTGTTTGAAGCCGTGAAGATCACCCGCCCCGAGTTCACAATCCGGGTCACTTGGCTGTAGTGGTTAATCCTCAGGTTGGAGGTTAAAAGTTCACTAAGGTGCTCATGGATGGAGGCAGCAACATCAATATCCTTTACTACAAAACTTTTGTTCATATGAGTTTGACTGACAAGGATCTTAAGCCATCTAACACAATTTTTCATGGTGTGGTGCCTGATAAGTCGGCATATCTAGTGGGGAAATAGCTTTCGAAGTGGCTTTCAGTGATGATCATGATTCCAGGGTTGAGACATTGACCTTTGAGGTGGTTAAGATCAAGACCCCTTATCACGCTTTGTTTGGGCGGCCGGCTTATGCTAAGTTCACGGCAAGGCCTTGTTATGTTTATCTGCAGCTTAGGATGCCAGGTTATAAGGGTACCATCACAGTGCATGGGAATCGGAAGATAGCTTTGGAATGTGAAGAGGGCGATGCTGCTTATGTTGAGTCCGTTTGTGCAATGGAAGAATTGAAGTTTTACAAAGATAATGTTGACCCGACAGATATGACACCTTTGAATAAGCCAACCATAGAGCATGACCCTCTGTTGAAATTTAAGTCGATAGATGACACTAAGTTGATTGATTTTGTCCCTGGCGATTCATCCAAGCAGTTCAATATCAGTGCTAATCTGGATCCGAAATAGGAAAGCGTGTTCATCGAGTTCATCCGTGAGAACCAGAACATCTTTGCATGGAAGCCTTCAGACATGCCAGGTGTATTGAGGGAACTCACTGAGCACACTCTCAATATTGATCCAAAGTTTAAACCGGTCAAGCAATTCCTTCATCGCTTTAATGAGGAGAGACGTAAGGCCATTGGTGAAGAAGTGGCCCGCCTCTTGGCAGCTGGGTTCATTGTTGAAGTTTTTCATCCTGAATGGTTGGCTAACCCGATGCGGGTACTTAAGAAAAATGGCACTTCACGCATGTGTGCGGATTACACAGACCTTAATAAGGCCTATCCAGATGATCCTTTCGCTCTCCCTCGTGTTGATCAGATTATTGATGCTACGGCGGGTTGTGAGCATTTGAGTTTTTTGGATGCTTATTCTGGGTATCATCAGATCAAGATGGCATTCAAGGACCAGGAGAAGACAGCCTTCATCGCTCCTTTTGGAGCCTTCTGCTATGTGTCTATGCTCTTTGGGCTCAAGAGTACCCAGGTGACTTACCAGTGGTGTGTTCAAAATTGCCTTCATGGTCAAATTGGGTGCAATGTTCATGCTTATGTGGATGATATTGTTGTAAAATCTAGGGAGAAGGAAACCTTGATAGATGATTTGAAAGAGACCTTTGACAATCTCCGAGTTTTCAAGATGATGCTTAACCCGGCCAAGTGTGTTTTTGGTGTGCCAGCACTCAAGCTCTTGGGTTTTCTTGGTTTTTGAACGAGGCATTGAAGCTAACTCGGAGAAAATCAAGGCTATTACTTCTTTGGCTAAACCGGTGTGCATTAATGATGTTCAGCGTTTGGCGGGCCGTATTGCGGCCTTAAGCCAGTTCATAAGCCGGTTGGGATAAAAAGCTATCCCTCTGTACCAGATGATGAAGAGAATAGATCATTTTGTCTCGAGTGATGCTGCTGATCAGGCATTTGAAGCCCCGAAGAAACAGTTAGCTAAGCCGCTGATCCTTGCCGCTCCTATTGATAAGGAGCCCTTGTTGTTATATGTGGTTGCCAATAACCGAGCTGTCGGCATGGCGATTGTGGTGGAACGGAAGGAAGCATGCAAGGAACATCCGGTTCAGTGGCCGGTTTATTATATCAGTGAGGTGCTCATTGAATCCAAGCAGAGGTATCCGCATTGGCAAAAGCTGGTATACGGGGTGTTCATGGCTAGTCGAAAGCTCAAGCAATATTTCCTTGGTCATCCCATAACTGTGGTTAGTTCTGCTCCCTTAGGGGATATTATTCAAAATAGAGAGGCCATAGGTCGGGTAGCCAGGTGGGCCATTGAGCTTGGACCCCATGGTTTGAAATATATGCCTCGCACTACCATTAAATCTCAAGCACTTGTGGATTTCATCAATGATTGGACAGAGCTACAGATGCCCAAGGAGAAGCCAGATAGCACATATTGGACTATTCACTTTGATGGATCCAGGCAGTTGGAAGGCTCGGGAGCTGGAGTTGTTTTGACTTCCCCATGAGGTGATAAATTTTGTTATGTATTAAGGTTGATGTTCCCTTGTACTAACAATGCAGCTGAGTATGAAGCCTTGCTCCATGGTCTTCGGATGGCTAAGGAGATGAATCTAAGCCGGGTGAGGTGCTTTGGCGACTCAGATTTGGTGGCTCAGCAAGTCTCAGGCACTTGGGATTCTAAAGACCCACTCATGGCGGCTTAACGCCGAGAGGTTGATGCTATTGCTGGCCATTTCAAAGGCTATCAAGTGGAACATGTTGATCGCAGGAAAAATAAGGCGACTGATGCTTTGAGCCAGCTAGGGTCCCAACATAAGCCCATGCCACCTAATGTTTTCCTTGATATTCTGCATAGCCCTTCAGTCAAACTGCCTACGGAGGAGGATCTTGCTATTCCTGACCCGGAGGTGCAATTGGTGGCGGCTCTTCATGTTATTCCTGATTGGACAGTTCCATATTTGGCTTATATGACCCAGGGCGAGTTACCTGAAGATGAAACTTTGGCCAGGCAGATAACCCGGCAGTCTAAGTCAATGACTATTATCAATGGAGAGTTGCATCGCTGTAGTGTTACAGGGGTGTTTCAACATTGTGTTTCTCCTGAGGAAGGCCGTGAGATTCTATGAGAGATTCATGAAGGAGATTGTGGACATCATGCCGGCTCTAAGTCCCTCGTAGCCAAGACTTTCCGTTATGGGTTTTATTAGCTGATAGCTCATGATGATGCAGAGGATTTGGTCAGTAAATGTGATGGTTGTCAGAAATTTTCACGACCGGCTCATGTGCCGGCTCAAGAATTGAGGACGATTCCAATTACTTGGCCATTTGCAGTTTAGGGGATAGATATGGTTGGACCTTTCAGAAGGTCCAAAGACAAAAAGACTCACCTTTTGGTGGCGGTTGACAAATTCACAAAGTGGGTTGAGGCAGAGCTGGTCAGTAAGTGTGACGCGGCAACATCAGTTCAGTTCTTCAAAAAGGTGATTTTCCGGTTTGGCTTTCCTCACAGCATTATAACTGATAATTGCACTAATTTGTCCGAGGGTGCTATGAAAGAATTTTGTCAACGAGAGCATATTCGTCATGATGTATCATCAGTGGCTCACCCCCAGTCCAATGGTCAAGCTGAAAGAGGCAATCAAGAAATTTTGAGAGGCATCAAGCCCCGACTTATGGTCCATTTGCAGAGGACACCAGGTTGTTGGGTGGAAGAATTACACTCAGTGTTATGGAGTTTCAATACTACCCCAATAGATCTACGGGTTACACGCCTTTCTTTCTGGTTTACGGAGCAGAGGCGGTTCTCCCTAGTGACATCCGTCATGATTCGCCCCGTGTGGTGGCTTATGTTGAAGCTGATAATGAAGAAGCACGTCAGGGTGCTCTTGACCTGTTGGATGAGGAGCACGACCATGAGGCGGCTCGTTTGGTGATTTACCAGCAAGATCTGTGTCGTTATCATAGCCACCGAGTTAAAACCAGGACCTTTCAAGAAGGAGATTTGGTGCTCCGGCTCATCCAAGATCAAACTGACATGCACAAGCTATCCCCACCTTGGGAAGGGCCCTTTGTGGTCAGCAAAAATATGAACAACGGGTCATACTACCTTATCGATGTTCGAGACCACAAGGACTCATGCACACCGGAGGAGGAGACCCACCGGCCGTGGAATATTGCTCATGTTCGGCCTTATTACACCTAAGCCACCAGCTCTTGTGATGTACATACTTTGTCCATGTATATATTATGATGAATATAATAAAGTCGGCATCACTAATAATTGAGGGCCTTTGTCGTTTCATTTCTAAGAATATGAGTCTTTATTGTCCCTTCATACGATCACTTGGGGGCTTCCTGCTTATTGAGCATATCTATGACTACCCTCTTGATCTGGCTTGTACACCATGATTACAAAATACTTGGGGGCTTCGTGCTCATTGAGTATAGCTATGACTATCTTATAATCCGACTTATACGTCTGGAATGAAATATTACTTGGGGGCTCCTGTTAATGAACAAGAGCTTTGTTATCCCTTGTAATACGCTTGGATGCCACGTGTATTCTCCAAAAATCCGGGTTATCCTGCCTTTGTTTGCCTGCCACTCCGACCAGGTAATCCTGGAATGACTCACTGTACTCTTAACAATCAATCTCATAAAGACCCTGAATTTGTCAAGGTTAAAACGGCGATTGGTCATGTGAGGTCCAGCTTACGGGTTTGAATTAAGGTTTAACTCAGCGGCTGTGCGACACTTGAATAACACTTGACATTGAGGCTTGGCAGCCTATGAATGCCTTGTTTTTCTGATTTATATTTGCTTTAATTTTTTTGAGATTCATCTTTTTTGCCATATTGATATATGGTTGAAAAAACTGATTAGGGCCATGTTGCCTTAATGGTTCAGATATGAATCTATCTGACGTTGTGTTAACCCGGCCTGGCTTTGGACTATAAGTCGCCAGTGTATGATGAGTATGTGCTTGGAGTATTGGCTCTAAGCTTTGGGATGTTACCCCTTGCTGCGTATGGCGTTGTAAGCCGGCGGTAAGAATAAATTAAACATGGCGTTGTGCTCTCAATCTTTGGGCAGTGACCCTTACTGCATGATGCATGATAAGACGGTAGTGTGAAAAAATATCACATGTATGATATTTATTTTGTTATGATTATATGAGGTTTTGATAAACCGGCCCTGGTTATGGACTATTTATTCATCAATGGGTTTTATATGGGGTATTGTGACCCGCCCTGGGGTAAACCGCCAGGGCACTTGTTATCTGTTTATGAGTAGGAAAACATGATAAGTATGGTCTGCATTATTGATGGTATTATGAGCATAAGTGGCAGATCTTCAAATGATGGATCGGCAGTATTATGCAAATAAACATGCACGATGGCACGACAGATCATTGTTTGTAACTAGCCTATTACAAGGCATCTGACGGCCCAAAAGTACAAGTGTTTTAGCAGCCAAATGCTATGGCTGATAAACCGGCTCATGAATTCAGACTTTTTAGTCTTGGTGGGTCGAAGCCTCTGGGTCTTCTTCGTCTTGATTATCCATTGGTTGTAAGTCAAGAGTAGCCCAGTTGATACCGGTCAAAGCTCTAAACACAACCTCGTCGTCAGTAAGACTTGATGGATCAATATCAGAAGCGAAGGTATGCTTATGAGTCGGCGGGATGAGATCCACTTCTTGATGAACCGGCACCTTCACCTTCTTGTTCTCAGCGTCATAAGCCGCATGGTATTGGGAAAGATCTGTTTCTTCAACCAGCTTGGTTGCTATTCGACGCATTGCCCTTGCTACTTGTGCAAAATCATCAACACTGAAGGGAGACCTATCCTCTTTCACACTGGGGCAACCGTTGGCTAAATCCTCTGGATCAAGATCTGCTTGCCATGCTTTTTCCTGGCTTAAGGCAGTCATGGTGCCAGCTCTAGCGGCTGCTCGCTTTAAATCTTCAATTCTTTGGGGCAGCACAGATAGCCTTTCCAGTGTTCTTTGATGAGGGTAGGTGGGTGTTTATTATGAATAGCAGCATCAATTGGTTTTTGAGCGCCAGTGTATAGGTGCTCTACCAGAGTATAGACAGCTTTAAGCTTGATGCGCATATCTGAGCCCAATTTGGCGCTTCGGGAGCCTGCATTAGTAAAATTATTGGTAAACAGGCAGATGATTATGATATATTGTCGGTGTAAAGGAAAGTATTATTTTTATTTACCGAAGATGGCCATGGTCATGCTATTGATTTGATGCCTTAAACCGGACAACTCATTAGTTACCGGTTTAAGGGCTGCTTCGGTGTCCTCCGCTCTTTTTAGTAAAGTTGCCTTCTCGGTCTGCCAGCCGACTCTATCAGTACCGAAGTTCTGTTTCAACTACTCAATGTTCTCCAATACAGTCTTCAGCTCTGATTTGGCTTTTGATGTCTCTGATTGTTGATTTTGAATATTAGTGCTCAGATCTTTGACTTGGGCCTCCTTCTCATTCAGTTTGGCCCGTGACATGAACAACATGGAAGGTACTATGATCATGATTATTTTCAAAGTCCCAAGCATAATACAAGTCTTTTCCTTGGCATTTGGGGGCCAATGCCTATTGCTCTTTTCAAGATAAGTTTTTATGATGACTCGGGCAAAATGATGTGATCTGATTTATAAAGCTACACCCTTGGATTTTATTTTCAACCATGGTGATAAGCCCCGGCTTGTTCATACTGATTTAGCCGGCCCTTGGGGGCTACAGGTGCAAAGTTGATCACTGATAAATGATGTCCCGGCTTAACTTGATAGTTTAAGCCGGCCCTTGGGGGCTACTAGTTTTGATCTTGATTCCTTGATGACTATCTAAAAGTCTACAGTATATTCAATTCTATCATATTCTATAGACTTGGTGGCTGATAGAGGTATATTTATGAGGAGGATTGTGCTGGATTACCTCAAAATGCTCCTTCATCAAGTTGACCAAGCTGGCTTCAAAGTCACGACTGGTGTGAAGGCAGTTCAAGTAACTAGAGTGAATCTCTTGAGCACTAAATTGAGAATAGCCCTCCAAATCAACTTTCCATTTTCCGTAGTCAACAGCAGAGAACTCCTCCTTGGCGCTGTGTTTAGACAGGGCAATGGGGTTTCCTGGGGCCTGATAAGCTATCCCAGTAATCATTATGTCATCAGTTTTCTGAGCCGGTTGAGCAGTACTGGGTGGTTTATCATCTTATGGATCAACGTCCAGGGCATCTTGGATAATGGGGTGTTCCTCTGGAGGGGGGGGGGTCATCTATAACAGCTTCTGACACTTGATGCAAAGTCTCATTGTGGCATGTTCTGGTTCAACAGTTTTGGGCTCTTCAGCCGGGTTGTCAGTTTTCTGCATTTTGCTGGGCTTTGCCATAGCACTGAAAAGGAAGTACAAGACATAGTTAATATGACAAGTAAATGCATCATTCAAACCGGATAGTTTTTACATTCTTACCCAGGCACAGTCTTGAAGGCCGGGATTTGAGTCCTAGTTGAGTCGCTGGAGGAGGAATGAGATGATCCCTGATAATTTGAATCAGACAGGTTAAGAGGTTGTCGATAAAGACCCGCCTTGGGATAAGCTAAGTCAAAAATATTTGAAACCTCCGGTCGATGCTTGCGAGGTGCTGGTGTGTTTGGTAAGCTGGAGGAAAGTATTCCGCTGCCACTGTTCCGGGTTGTGCGGCGAGCTTCATGTTGCTGCTTCTTCAAAACAAAGCTGGGATCCAAATAAGCTAAAGGATGAGAAAACCTTACTTTCCGGCTTGCTTGACGAACTTTTTGTCTTGGCATGGGTTCAGAGCCGGAGGAAAGGATAGTTACCTCTTTAGCATTTGCTTAGATTCCTTGCCGCATCATCCTGATAGCAATCATTATCAATAAGGTGTACCAAAAATGAGCCACGAGAGTCAAGTGTTACCTCCGACTCATCATCATCATCATCATCATCATCATCATCACCATCCAAGTTTAATAACTCAGCGGCATTGGTTTTCTTCTTGGCAGGCTTTTTGATAGCCTTGCTTTTTGTCCGGGTCTTCTTAACCAACTTATCTAACTTATTCTTCCAGAAAGAGGAATCAGCCTCTACAAATAAAATGGGTTATGAGAAGACAGTTTCAAAGAAAAAAGTGCTTAAACTGGAAGTAGCTTAAAAGCTTACTGCTGGTGGTTGGTTGAGAGTATAGAAAGGACTCAATCCAACTTGGTTGCAATCTTCGAGGCTCTCGTTCAGGAGAGTTTTTGTCATATTATTGATATCCTCTTCAGTCATCTCTATCTGGCAGTGGCGAAGAGGATCTTTCAAATCGCCAGTGTAGCCACACATTAAGCCGGAGCTGCGGTTTAGGGGCAATATCCTCCATGTAACCCAGCACCGGACAAGGTCGATGCTGGTTAAGCCATTAGCCATGAAGGCTCTGATTTTTTAAAAAAATGGGCGCATATTTGGCCCATTCCTTTGTGCTGATACGGTCTAGTAGAGGATGCCTATTGCTAAGCCGGCTGGCGTGATAAGCCGGCAGCAGATTTCCCCCTCCTGGAGACGTGTCTTTGTAGTAAAACCACGTTTGGTTCCAGTATTTGGGATGACTGGGCAGAGTGGCAGCTGGAAAAGTGGCTTATTTTCGCCGTTATATGGAGATGCCACCCAGCTCTAGGCTGGGCCTGTCGGTGAACTCGTTCTACCGGTTTAAATAGTAAAATTCCCTGAATAGTTCGATGGTGGGCTCTTGTTGAAGGTATATCTCGCATAATACTTGAAAGTTGCAGATGTTGGAAACAGAATTTGGTCCGATGTCTTGTGGATGGAGCTTAAAAAATGCAGCAGGCCGCAGAAGAATTTTTAGCCGGGGGGGGGGGGTGAAACCCCGGAGCATATGATCAGTGAAAACAACTATTTCGCCGTCTTTGGGTTCATGAGGGGTTTCCGTGCCTGGGACCCTCCAATGAATAACGTATCTTTTGACCAGGACGCCTGTTTGGACGTACTCGTTCAATTCTTCCTCGGTAACCCGGGAAACAACCTAGTTGCATGCAGTGACAGTCCTGTCCATTTTGAGGATGAAGTCCTTAGAAAAAGAGATATTGGAGATTTGATATTATACTATTAGGCCGGACAATTGATTCAAAAGTAAAGTGATATAAACAGTCAATGTGGTAAGCCGGAAGATGAACACCGAAGTATGTGGATATTCATATTGGCAGCTTAAAAGGGGACTAATGGTACCTACCGGGTTAAGAATTCTGCTGTTAAACCAGCCAGAGTTTAAAAGTCAAGTGAATTGTGTAGAGCCAAATTATGAATATGAATAAGCAAGCATGGTTAAACCGGAGAATATTGCCAGGTTATGCAAGCTATGAAGCATATGATGGCAGCTTAAACAGGGCCTAATGTTATATGGTGGATCATAGTTTACGATATAAGCTGCCATAGCAATTATGGTACTTCAAGTTTATCGGTGGAAATTTTGCTAAGTGATGGATAAACAGATTTCATAGACTGGAGCTACAATTTTGGATCTACAACAGTTCACAAAAGTATTAAAAGTTCTAAACCTAAGGTGGCGACAACAGAAAAGTTCGTGTGCTCCGATGGGATTTTCTATGGAGAGGAAGTATTCTGATGTTAAAAACGAATGATAAACTGCTACCGCATAAGTTTCATGCCATGTTCAGATCAAAGGCCACTCGGGCTAAAGGAGAAGACGAAGAACAGTGAAGAACGCCGATAAACAAGGCTAACCCTAATGCAGATATGAGGTTAAGGAGACGAATACTTACGATTGCAGATGGACTGTGGTGGAGCGCCGACATTCTTGGGACCTGCCAGGTTGATGGAGCGGCCTGAGTTGGTGCAGCAAACGGAGGACAGCGACGGCGGAGCTGGAGGCTGTAGAGGAGTTGCGAGAGGAAGACGAAGACGAGGAGGCAAGGGGGGAAAATGAAAAGGACCCTTGTTCCCATTTATAAGGGGATGGATACAGGGCATGCGCGAGAATCGAGGAGGCTAAAATCATCATGTGGCTATATGGACGCCTAGATTTTCGGGATGATCATTAAGATAAGAATCGGTTAAAGATGTTCCAGGCCTCGTGCGAATTTAATGTGAAATGACATCGTGGCGGGTTAAGAAGGTTCTGTGAGCTGACATCATGGCGGGTTACAACAAATTTGTTAAAAGGACGATGCAAGATTTTGACAAGTCAGGTACCGAAGATTGATGTGAAAAAGTTCAAATCAACCTGGGGCCTAATGTTGGGGATATAACTACTGGGTATGAACCGCCCAGGAGGGGCCGGGTCATACCACTGGTGACTTATTAATAAAGATGGCGGGTCATAGCAAGCCTATTGACGGCCCAAGACCCAGAGGCGACTTGAGGCCCAAGAGGATGAACCGCCACATGTATAACTTGTATTGTAAGGCAAGCTTAGTTAGTCACCGGGCCGGACACGTTGTGTATGAGCCGGCCGGGACTTTGTAAGCCGCCGGGCATCAACCTGTGTATATAAAGGGACGAGCTGGTGGCGGGTTTAGGACAAGTAACAAACAATCGAGAGCTAGGTCAAGCATATTCGCTCCCTGGTAATAGAAACCCTAGTAATACAACACAACACATTAGTAGGCTTTTACCTCGTTGAGAGGGGCCGGACCTGGGTAAACTCTCTGTGTCCTTTGTCCCGCTTAACCCCTTCACGTTAACCTAGTTGCGATGGCTCCACGACTAAGTCCTTGCGCTAGGACATATGCCGTGTCAAGTCCACGACAGTTGGTGCCCACCGTGGGGCTAGCGCACGGTGGTTTCGAGTTCTTGAAGGGTAGCTTCCCAGGGATCAAGGGATACGCTGTGGGCCGGATGACCAAGAGTCATCGAGGCAAGCTCTACATCGATGGCGCTGGCTGGGGCCCTAAGGCCGGCTCAATTGAGTACAGGTACCAGGCCCCCTTTGGCGGAATCCATGTCTTCATCGGCAAGATCGGAGAATCGGGCCCTGAGCCAGACATCTGCACCGGCATCGTCGGGACGGCTCAGCGTGCACGGCCCATCAAGGTTCAAGCCGCTGTAAAGCGTGCCTTTGTTGGTTTCATCAATGGGGCGGGCTTTGAGGAAGGATCTGCGTCTGATGGTGAACAAGCCATCTGCTCGGATGGTGAATCATCAACCGGTGAGACCAATTCAATGTATCAACTGCAGGACGACCGGCTTGGGGGCTATTCCGATGGTGACAGTATTCCGGACCCCTGTGAGCCGCCGAATAGGGATGAGATTCATGGCCGGTACATAACCATCGGTTGGCTCAACGACCGCCGCAGCCATGACCTCCAACTCAACGGCAGCGGTGATGGCTGGTGCTAGCAGCTCTGCGCGCCCGCCGGCTCACATTCTGACTGAGTTGTTCGAGGCTTTGGCGACTTTGATGGGGGTGGAGGTGACCCCGGACACTCAAGAACAACATAAAGTGGATGTTGCGAAGTTACGAGATGAGATAGCCCAAGCCAAGGAATAGCTGGCGGCTGAGAACGCCAGGATGGCCACGGAGCGGGCTGCTTTGGACACTCAAGCACAATGGATTCAGGCAGAGTCGCTCCGGCTTACCTTAGATCAAAACGCTTCAACTGCCATCATGAGAAGGAGACACCAGAGTTGCTTACCTCTGGAGTATGATGCGAGAAACCTTTTCAACAAGCCAGGGGCAGGGAGCAGTGACCCGCCCGTGGTGAACCGAGCAATTGAGGCGCCCGTGACTGGAGCACCGGTTCAGCCGCGTACTATGGATCCGCCTCGTTTGGATGTGACTCCACCTCAGCATGTTTCGACACCGCCGGGTCATTATTCTACCCATTTGGATAATATGATCATTGCGGCGTCGCGATTGGAGGCTCTTCCAGTTGAAGGCGAGTCTGTAGCTGCGATAGAGATGCGGAGAGCCGGAGAACTTCTTTAGATGGCCGTGGCTCAACAAGCGGCTTGTTCGTATAGCCGTGAACGGTTTCACTCAACCCCTCGGCCAGGCCGGAGTTATAGAAGGCACATTGACTCGCCAGCAAATTCAAGCAGTGAACAACACCATAACCAACCTCGTAGGCATGATCCGGTGCGCGGTGGTGTTGATGCTCAGGCTTTGGTGGATCAGGGCAGGGCGTGTCGGGAGGCGGAGCTGGCGGCTCAGCTAGCGGCTCAATAGCAATCTCCGGTTTATCTATCAACATCTGTGGAGGCAGGAGTGACATCTTTGGGTGTGCCATGTTTAGTGCCGGCTCTGCTCAACGAGTGTTTGCCTAAGGATTTCAAGGGCACTCGTAAGGTGCCTAATTATACGGCGGATCAGCATCCTGAGGCATGGATTGAGAGTTATGAGATGGCCATGGAGATGTTGGATGTTAGTGATGCTGCATGTGCTAAGTATTTCACCATGATGTTGGATGGGCCAGCTCATACTTGGTTGAAAGGGCTACCCGCTAATTTCATTAGATCATGGGCGGAGTTGAAAGCCCGTTTCATCCAAAATTTTAAAGACACGTGCAAGCAACCTCTGTCGATCCTGGATTTAGATTCTTGTGTCCATGGTGAGGGCGAGTCAACAACCAATTAGGTGCGCTGGATCTCAGCAATCCTGATGTTGGAGAAAAATTGCCGTTTTCATCCCCTTAAGCAGACATTGGGGAGGCTTAAACGTCACTGCAATGATATGGGAGAGCTTATGGCGGCTCTCGTCAAGTATGCCGACTCTGATAGTACCAAAGACCCCGAGTCTGATGAGGAGAAGGCGTGTAAGGGGAAGAAGAGCAGCAATATGAAGGGGCAACATCATAATACGGTAGGTCAAAGTGGCAACGGTAAGCGCAAAGCTGATGGCAATTTAGATTTTGTGGCTAACACCAATACGCAGAATAATAATCAGCGTCGCAAGGGTAAGCCGCCCTGGCTTGGAGGGCCAAAGTTCAACCGTGAAGCTATGATGAACCAGCCTTGCCCAAAGCATGGTACACATGAGAAGCTGGCCAATCATTTGTGGAAGGATTGCCTCATCATGAAGGGCGTCAACCTGTGTATATAAAGGGACAACCCGACGACGGGTTGAGGACAGGTAACAAACAACCAAGAGCTAGGTCAAGCGTATTCGCTCCCTGGTAATCGAAATCCTAGCAATACAACACAAAGCAGGAGTAGGCTTTTACCTCGTTGCGAGGGGCCGAACCTGGGTAAACTTTCTGTGTCCTTTGTCCTGCTTAACCCCTTCAAGTTAACCTAGTTGCGATGGATCCATGACTAAGTCCTTGCGCTAGGACATCTGCCGTGTCAAGTCCACGACACCTCCTGACATGCCGACACCTTCATAGGAGCCGCACGTATCTCGTCTCAGGCCACGATCGGGTAGGTAAACCTACGAGTAAAACCAATCCTCAAGTTGCCCTGTGATGGCCCTACAACCTACCCATTTTGGACCAACACTCATGAGGAGCACCGGCCCTTGTTGTTGATTAATTAGCCTCGGGTACCAATAAGTCCTTATGCATGTTTTATTTGTTAATAGGCAAATGGTAAAACCAAAGTTGGGCCTTGCTGGAAGAGTTTTATTCAAAGTGAACTGTCAAGGGGGGCCCATAAAGCCCGACCATGTTCGGAATGCAAAACCAAGGAACATAACACCGTATGACAAAAACTAAGGCGACAAGAGTGGTACAAAACACCAAGCAAAATGCCAAGCCTTCCACCCTTTACCAAGTATATAGATGCATTAATTAAATAAGAGATATTGTGATATCCCATGACATCCATGTCCCAACATGGACCAACCTGAAACTACACCTGCAACTAGCAACGCTATAAGAGGGGCTGAGCAAAGCGGTAACGTAGCCAAACAACAGTTTGCTGGGGTGGTGGAAAAAGCTTAGAGGCTTATCATGGCAATTTGGGAGGCTTGATAAACAAGTTGTAGGTAGCACGACATAGCGATAGCATCGAGACAACTAGCAAGCAAAGATAGTAGCGGTATCCAAGGTAATGCTCATCTTGCCTGAAATCCCGCTAGAAAGAAGACCGAATCCATGAAATAGACGAACGGGTGTAGTCGAACGAATCCTCACAATTGCAACGTAACCGGAACTATCGTGAAGAAGCAACACCGGAAAGAAGCGAACAACATGGTAAACATACATATCGTAACCATGGCATGATGCACAATCAAGGATGATGCATGTCCTGTTTAATGAGTCATGGCATGGCAAAGTACAACAAACAATACTACAAATTAAGTGGAACTCTATATGCAACGAGTTGCATATTGACGAATCACCACATACAATTATTTAGTCCGCTCTCATTCTTGTAGACAACAATATTAAATGTTAATTAACATGTCAAGAGGCAAAGCATAATAAAACTACCTATCTAGGCAATTTAAAGGAGGCTGGAAATAACAAACAACAATTTCAGAAAATCCTCATATGCAATTTTCAAATTTGTACTGTTCTGCCCCATACACAATTTTAATGTTGTTAAACAGCAAAATAAAGTGCAACATATTAACCTATGCATTTTCTACCCCAATTATATATAAAGTTTATTTAAATCAGAGCTAGAGTTATTTAGTTATGAAATAAATTATTTTAACATGTTATTTACGCAAATTAATGCAAACAACAATTTAAACATTTTTATCATGCATGAAATTGGAAATTATTAACCTACATGAAATTCTAAGCATTTTACATATTAAGGTTGTTTTAATCCGATGCACGGTTCTGGAGTTATTAAATGTATGAACATGGAGGTTTTTTTTTTGAAAATATGGCATTCTCTGGATAATGTCTAAAATCGCAACAGGGAAAAAGACAGTTTTGGGCCAAAACTGAGATCTGGCCCAGGGCGCGGGGAAGCTGCTCACATCGGGCCTTGAGGCCTTGGAGAGGGGTGTAGCCCACGCGAGCAGGGGAGGCCGATCGGTCGATGTGGAGGCAATCAACGCGGGCATGACCCGTTGCGCTCTGTCTCTCGAAGCAAAGGATGCAGACACGATGGCCGTCGACGCTGGGGCTGGGACTTGCGGCCGGCTGGCGATGAGGCACGACGTCGCAGGCGCGGGAAGCCAAGGGCGTTTGGGAGCTCTTCTCCCTAGAGCGTGACGACAGATGGACTTGGGGAGGCGAGCTGAGTCCGGAGGCAGGCGAGGGGAACTGTGTGGGGGCACGGAGGAAGGCCGCGGCAACTGGAAGCTCGCACGGGCGTCCATGGCGCGTGACTTGGTAGGGCGGCGAATGCGCAAGGAGGCCCGGCGGGTTCCGGCCGGCGAGGCAGGAGACGGCAGCTTGGCGCAGTTCCGATGAAGGGCGACACCAGAACGGCGGGGACGTGGGTCTCCAAGGCGGAAAGGAGACGGTCGGCGGCTGGGGATCCATGGGGGTCGCTGCTGCGGTTGTCCATGACTGGCTCCCTTCTCACAGAAAGAGAGAAAGGCAGGGAGATGAGAGATGGAAACAGGAGGAGCATGGGAAGATGTAGAAGAAGGGGGCGTTTGCACTCATCTCTGGCGAAGTCTGGCAACGGCGAAGTGGCACGAGGCAACAGGGATCGAGTCCAGAGGCGCAAGAGGAGGAGCTCGAGCTGCTCGGGCGCTGCGCTGCTACTTGGGTGGCCGACGGAGGCGACAGGAGGAGAACGAGCGCTAGGTGCTCAGTCGCTTGGGCTCGGGAGCGTTGGTCGATGGGCAGCTCAACTGGTCCAGGGGATCGAGGAGATTCAGAGGAGAGTGTTGGTTGGGTAGAGAAGGACCGGGAGGGATCCCAAGGAAGAAGGTGAGAGGTGGAGTGGCGGCAGGGATGGGACAGACACCCTCGAATTTAGGGTTTCTATGCTTATACGGTAGGTGGGTTAGCTTAGGGGCTATTCGGTATCTCCGATCGTAATCAGACGACTCGGAATAAATAGGTTCGGATGTCCAAGCAATAAACCGAAGATATTTTAGGGATGTTTGGGCATGATCCGGCCCCACTGATGATGACTGAGCAGGTCGGGTTTGGGTAAGTTTTTGAACGCGCGCGAGGGGGTCTGAGTGAGGTCGACAAAGACAAGGGGGCTGACAAAAGGTCAACGGAGACAAAACAAAGAGCGGAAACTATGAACTACTACGAGTTTTATGAAAGCATGTGGATACAATGCTCATGATGAAATGCAACAAACAAATAAAACACACAGCGACACAAATAGCTGGAAGGCAACTGGAGCGTCGGTCTCTGGTCTTTACATTTTTTGAGTATGATGATGAGTTGTTGTCATGATGAGTTATGTGCTACCTTTGTGCTAGATTGATGAGCTAGTTCCTATATATATGACTATGCTGATGAGTTGCTATTATAATGATGATGCTGCTGATGATGATTAACGGTTCCTTCATTTGCTTACAAGCTAGCGCCGAGTTCTCTCTATATGTAGTAGCTAGCGTCGACCAAGCACGGAGAAAAAGAGGTCACTTCTCACTATATGTAGTAGCTAGCATCGACCAAGCACGGAGAAAGAGAGCTCACTTCTCTCTATATGTAGTAGCTAGCTAACACAATATGAAAACCCCTAAACCCCTCCTTGGAAAAAAAACCCAGCGTCTGGCAACTGCTGATGTGTGGCTGCCTTTTACTCCCGGTCGGTGTTACCAACCGAAACTAAAGGTCCTCTTGCCTATGCGCTCCAGAGCGGCCACGTGGAGCTCCTTTAGTCCCGGTTCAAAATCCAACCGGGACTAAAAGTAATGGGAATTAGTCTTGATCGTTTTGTCCCGGTTGCTGAACCGGTACTAAACGTCCTCTGGAACCGGGACTTATGCCCTGTTTTCTACTAGTGGTGCCCTTTTGCTCAAAGGCACACTGCTCATTGAACCAAAGAAACTACTCCCTCCGTTCCATAATATAGTGCCAATAGATTTTTGCAAAAGTCAAACAATACAAACTTTGGCCATATTTATTGAGAAAAGTAGGTACATCTGGAATACCAAATGCACATCATTGAATACATCATGAGTTATATTTTCAGACTGTGCATGTTTCGTATTGTAGATGCAGACAATTTTCTCTATACACTCGGTCAAAGTTTGGAAAGTTTGACTTTCACATAAATCTATAGGCACTACATTGTGGAATGGAGGGAGTACCAATTATGTTGTACACTTTGGTGATGCTAATATTATTTTCACGAAGCTGCTTGACATGGTCACGTGTATATATGTCGATATGTGTGTGTGAAGGCCAGTATACTTTCTCGCCACACTTATCGGCGAGAGAGTGATTGTGGAACGTTCTGTACTCTCTCTTATGTACCGTCCGTTGTCCTTTGACCGGAGCAACCTTATCATTGATGGGCACCTGCATTGACAAGACCATGTGTTACTCTTTTTTGGAAAGTTGTCACAGCCCTAGAATTTTGTTTGTAGATAGTTGCATCTGCATCCAGGCATCATATTTAAATTCCTGAAACTTGAATTGAGGATTGTTGAAGCCTAAAAAGTTTCATTAAATAAAAAGGGCAAAGAACCCTGGGAAATTGCATTCAATGTTTTCCAAAATGTTCTTATTAATCATTGGATATTTTTGGCAAGGCTTTCGCACCAAACCAAAAATATAGAATTATTTTGAGAAATATTATGGGCATTGAATTTAATTCATTATTGTATTAGAATTTTGGTTTATGTTCATATAACTAGAATATGGATTCAAATATTTCTGAAATATCTCATGTGCATTTCGCAAAGTCCATAAAAGAAGCATGAAGATATTCAGAAAGTTTTGTCACTTGCTTGAATTCTTTTGAATCTACAAAAGAGTGGCAAATAAATAAAGAAATGAAACAAAAACAAAAATAAAAGAAACACAGAAAGGACTTACCTGCACTCACATGCGGCCCGACCACTGTACAGCCAGGCCAACCCACCTGGCACTGCCAGTCGTCCCCTTCCTCCAGCCAGAAGGACAGGAGCACGCGCTCAGTGCGCGCGACCATGCACCTGGCCAGCTCCTACCTGCCTGCTCGCTGCTGGAGTCTCCCCGAGCGCCACGCGCACCCCTGGAATTCCCTCACTCACTCCCTCATCCCCGTTCCCTCCTGGCCCTCTTTCTCTCGTCAGCCGAACGAGCTCGTCGCCGCCGCTCGCTATTGCCACGTCCACCATCACCCCTTCGCCTCTCCGACGCGCCCCTGAGCTCCGCCGTTCCGCCCTCATCCTCTCCGTCGGTTCACACGACCGGAAGAGCCCCGAGGTGTCCTCCTCAACCTCATCTTCTTCCTCAGCCATAGGAGATCACCGCTGTGATTCCGACGCCGTCAAGCCTTCCCCCGAGCCCGCTGACCCTCTCTCCGTCATCCATCTGAGCTGTTGCATCCTCTCCCTCTCTTCCCTCTGTCGTTTGCACGCCCTAGCTAGCCTCATCGCTGAGCCCGAGAGCTCATCCCCGCCGACCATGTCGGCACCGCCACTGCAGTCGTTGGAGCTTGGTTCTGAGTGCGTCACCATGCTTGGCGCGTCTGCAGGTGCTCGTAGCAACCCACAGCTAGTTCCGCCAATCACCACAACGCCGTTTCCGAGCGCCGGCCGAGCCCGTGCTCCGGCCGCCGCTGCGAGCTCGCTTCCAGCGAGCTCAGGCCACCTCTGCCCCTCCCGTTTGCGCCAAATGACGCGGAAGGACCCCAGTGTCTCACCGGTGGCCTTCGCCGTCCAAATGGTCGCCGGAGCCGCCGTCCCGATCATCGCCGCCGCGTCTGTGCGTTGCCGGCGTTAAGCCATCGACATGGCACCGTCATTAGCGTTAACCCCCGCCAGCTCGACCACCCACCAGACAAAGACAAGTGGGCCCCACACCATAACTAACCACAAGATTAGTCCACTGTGAAAATTAAGCTAACCCCACCGGCCCCACTGGCCAGTTTGACCTGGCCACGTCACCCAGTTGACTAGCCCCACACGTCAGTGACTGCATCTGACCTTGTTGACCGCTGACGTCATAGTGATGCACTTAATCATTTTCAAGATTAAAAATAATCCAGGAAATTCTAGAAAATAGTTAAAACTTCTAAAAATCATAGAAAATAAACCGTAGCTCAGAATGAGATAACTTATATAGGAAAAATGACCAGAAAAATCCAATCTATCCATATGTACCCTTTTCATGCATGTTGGATCAACTTATAGCTGCTGAATAGGGAAAGTCAAATGTTTGTCATTTAAATAACCACATATGGAGTTTGAATTTGAACCTTTGGTTCAAACGAACTTCATTTAAACTGCTGCTAGCTGCATTAGCTTAAATCACATCATACTGCCATGTCATGATCATGCATCATACTGTTGCATGGCATTTATTGTGTTCCTTCTCTGCTTGCCAATGTAGTTCCCCCTCAGTGGACGTTATTCCGACGATGAGTTTGATGACACCGATGAAGAGCTATACTATCTTCAGAAGTGCTAGGCAAGCAAACCCCCATTGAGCATTCTGATATAATCCCACTCTCTCGCTCTTGCTCTATTTTATCGCATTAGGACAACAACAATTCAATTGATACATGCTGCGGTAGTTGACCCCTTTTCCTGTGAATGGCCTGTCTTTGCCACGGTAAATAGTTGAAACCCACTAGCATGGTAGGAGTTGTTTGAGCCATGATGTGCCTACTCATTGATGCTTGCTTGTCATGCCTGCTATTGCTTAGAGTTGTGTCAGGTCTGGTTCATCGGAGATGAATTGGAATGTGGTGAACATGTCCTACTATTGAGAGCAAAGTGTGTGAACAAGTTTTCGTAAAGGTAGCGGTGAGAGGCCATGTAGGAGTACATGGTGGGTTGTCTCATTGAAACCGTCCTCTGGAACTGAGTTCTGTGTCTGTGATCTAAGACAGTTACTACCACACATTAGGCTCGGGGCACTCCAAGCTCCCTCGACTTATTTATCGCCTTGATCTCTGTCTAGGAGTTGCAACTAGTTTCTGGCATTTGTAGGTTGTGTTAGTAGTCTACCAAGTGGCACCTGGTACAGGTGGGCTTGGGACAGACTAGGCACCGTGGCCGGGTGTACCAAGCGTCGCCCGTTTGGTGGGCTTGGGACACCCATACACATCGTTTGGCGCCATGATGGAAACCTCGTCCGGACTCCCTTGCAGATGGAACCTGAATAGGCGATAAACCTAGACTAGAGTCTTGTGTGGTTAGTCAGGTCATGGCCGACACCCTTGCCAGGCTTCCGCTTGAAGGTTGTCGAGATACATCATGTGTACATGGCGGTAAGTGGCAAGAGCGTGTGTGAAGAAGTACACCCCTGCAGGGTTAACATGATCTATTCGAATAGCCGCATCTGCGGTAAAGGACTACTAAGGGAGTCCTGGATTAGGGGGTCTCCGGACAGCCGGACCATCTCCATTGGCCGGACTGTTAGACTATGAAGATACAAGATTGAAGACTTCGTCTCGTGTCCGGATGGGACTCTACTTGGCGTGGAAGGTAAGCTAGGCAATACGTATATGGATATCTCCTCCTTTGTAACCGACCTTGTGTAACCCTAACCCTCTCCAGTGTCTATATAAACTGAAGGGTTTTAGTCCGTAGGACAACAACAACCATAACATACAATCATACCATAGGCTAGCTTCTAGGGTTTAGCCTCTCTGATCTCGTGGTAGATCTACTCTTGTACTACCCATATCATCAATATTAATCAAGCAGGACGTAGGGTTTTACCTCCATCAAGAGGGCCCGAACCTGGGTAAAACTTCATGTCCCCTGCCTCCTGTTACCATCCGGCCTAGATGCACAGTTCGGGACCCCCTACCTGAGATCCGTTGGTTTTGACACCGACATTGGTGCTTTCATTGAGAGTTCCTCTGTGTCATCGCCGTTAGGCTTGATGGCTCCTACTATCATCGATGGCGATGCGGTCCAGGGTGAGACTTTTCTCCCCGGACAGATCTTCATATTCGGCAGCTTTGCACTGCGAGCTAATTCGCTTGGCCATCTGGAGCAGATTGAAAGCTACGCCCCTGGCCATCAGGTCAGATTTGGAAGTTTGAACTACACGCCAACATCTGCGGAGACTTGATCTTCGACGGATTCGAGCCACAGCTGGGCGCGCCGCACTGTCGCGATGGGTATGACCTAGCTCTACAGCCGAACAGTACCCTAGAGGCCGCGCCCGCATCAGCTCCAACCCTTAGTTCGGAGCCAACTGCGTCAATCGAGGATGGGTGGTTAGACTCCGCCTCAGGGGCTGTAGTCTCAACAGCGATTGAGCCAAACACCTGCCTAACCCTCTGCGCAGCCCGTGACTCCAAGGTGCCGGACTCTTTTCCGGACTCCGAACCATCCGCGCCCTAGCCAATCGAATCTGATTGGGCGCCGACCATGGAATTCACCGCCACGGATATCTTTCAGCACTCGCCCTTCGGCGACATTCTGAAGTCACTAAAGTCTCTCTCTTTGTCAGGAGAGCCCTGGCCGGATTATGGCCAACATGATTGGGATATGGACGACGAAGAAATTCGACGCCCACCCACCACCCACTTAATAGCCATTGTCGATGACTCAACTGACATGCTCGACTCCGACTCCGAAGACATCGATGGTATGGATGACGATGCGGGAGGCAAAGAGGAACCACCACCCACAGGGCGCTGGACGTCCACCTCATCATATGGCGTATACATGGTGGACACACCAAAAGAAGACGACGACGAGGAATGGAAGGACGCATCGAAGGCTTGTTCCCTCGAGAAGCAGTCAAAGCAGCGGCATAAGCGCCGCCCCAAAACCCGCCTCAGCAGAAACAACGATCATACAGACCCAGCGTTGGAGCAGGGCAAAACACTGCCGGACCACGGCAATACGGAGAATCAAACCGAGAAAACCAATTCTATCAAAGATAATAGTCCGGACAACATAACGCCGGACAGGCACCCAGAGCGGCAGAACGCCCGTCAAAGGGTTGTTGCCACCGCGAGGAGCCTGAAAAAGCAGAAGCAAAGGCTCAAGGCTGGGCAGGACACACTCCAAATCAGATGGAGCAAAGTACTCAACATAGCAGCAAAGTACGGCGGCAATCACCCCACCAAGAGCTACCCAAAGCGGAAGCTGCTACCTGAATTCGATGAGGAGGCCTTAGACCCCCCCACAACCAAAAATTAAAACAGCCATCTGGCCGGATAGACGACCTCACGGCCAACATAAAGCGGCAAGCAATGCCACACATAAGCCAATACGCGGTTTACGCGAGGGATCGCATCAAAAGGACGGCGAAACCAGATCCATCTATGGACCACGCAAGCGTGCTCCAACATATGATGCAACACAACAAACACCCGAACAACGCGATCCATCTACTTGGACGTGAAGCTTTCACTCGCTTTCATGCAATACCGCATTACGCTTCCCTCACGCTCAAGATGCCCGGTCCACGTGGCATCATTACAGTGAATGGAAATATTGAGCGATCTTTGCGCGTCGAAGAGAGTGCGGCGGCCTTGGCAGCCGCGCACTAAAAACGACCTCACCAACTAAAGCATTTAACAGGTCGTCAAGACCTCGGACACGGTTAGACGAGTCCGGCGCAGCCATATGTAATTCATACCGGATCGATGGTCACACCCCTATTACAAATACAAGGGGCTCAACGTGCGCAGACAACTGGCAATTTTTACTCCTCTTGAATTATACATGTTTTTTTTAAAAACTATCTTTTTGCATGACAACTTTTTCACCTAAGTTCCTCTCTTTTACAAATGATCATCGTGCTACACCCGTCCAGGATAGGGCACAACAGAGACACAGGCGCAGACGTGCAGCGGGGACCCGCTACAAGGATTCTTTTTAGATTAAGACCCTGCGCAAACCTTCTTTACTGTCTCTTGTTGATACATATCCACCGAATTCTCAGCACAGTTGAGAAGGATGCTGACGTCTTGGCATGTGGCCACGCCAGAATAATGCATGTACCTGGACACAAGGGGCTTC
The DNA here is from genome assembly GCA_034509565.1 of Triticum monococcum. Lineage (NCBI taxonomy): Eukaryota > Viridiplantae > Streptophyta > Magnoliopsida > Poales > Poaceae > Triticum > Triticum monococcum. Next base: position 299,643,981 of record CM067844.1, on the reverse strand, counting down.
CTACAAAGGGCACTATTTAGGCCCGGTTTATACCATAAAGACCGAATACCTTAGGGACTGTTCCGCGTCGCGAGTTTGGCCTTATATGCATCAGCTCCGAATCATTGTCTTTGGTCAAATGTTGGGTTTGCCCAGCTCCTGTGTTTGGGTGCCTTACGTTCCGCTTTACCGGCTAAGGCAACACTAGGAGAACTACTGCGATTGTTCCCTGGTTCATCCGGACGAGCACCTTAGTAGAGAAAGCCGAAAACTGACTGTCATGATATAGCGTGAGACTGGTCAACCACTCGATGACCTATAGGGATGTTAGAATTCCTCCGCCTTAACAAAGGGCCGTTTCCCGGCCAGGCATGTACGCACCCCGAGATCGGGAGAGTGCGGAGCCACCAGGGGCTATCTAGTAGCCCCACTGTCAAACTCCTATGGCCAAATGAAAGTGTTAAAGCATTATAGTCCGGTTGCCTCGTTCGCTGCGCTATCACCTCCTTAATAGGACCAAGACATTGGGTTAAGTGTGAACATGCGTTTTTTGCGAGCACCTCCGCATTATATGCGTGGGGGCTGAAGTCGACGACTGCAATCTTTCAGGTTATACACATGTATACATAAACGGCCGCACAGGAGGCATCATATTACTTTTGGGTAAAAGTATAAACACAGCCTTATAAAATTTCATAAAAACATTATGTTTACAATGGGAATACATGTCACTCAAACATAATATTCTTCGAGCACTAGGCCTCTATCAAATGAGCACCCTCGAGAACCTCCTCGAAATAGTGCTCGGCAGCCACTCGACCTATGGCCGAACCCTGCGCCGGAACAGTGGTAGCGTCCATCTCCGCCCAGTATGCTTTAACACGGGCAAGGGCCATCCGCGAGCCTTCTATGCATGCCGACCTCTTCATCGCATCAATGCGTGGCACCGCACCAAGGACCTGATGCACTAAGCTAAAATAGCTATTCGACTTTGGCCTTTCCGGCCATAGCTGATCCATGACAGACCTCATGGCGAGTCCAGACAACCTATTTAGTTTGGCCCATTCGGCAAGCTGATTAGTCAAAGGAAGTGGACGCTCTGGAACGTTGAATTGCGACCAGAACAGCTTCTCCACCCCCACGATCTTCTTGACCTTGGAAGTATTTGGCCGCATCGGTAGCGCTCGCCGCCAAGTCCATATATGCATCTACCGAACTCCACAGCCGATCCAGAGGGGCATACCGTGGATCTCCAAACTTCCTCCGTAGCATGAAGGGCTTCCCAGCCGCAATATCCCCGGCTTCCCGCAGCTCCTCCTTCTTCACTCTCATAGCAGAGCGGGTGTCTTTGTCCGCCATCCTGGCCTTCTCAAGGTCCATTGCCTTCGCACGGTTTTCTTTTTCAAGAAGCCGGCAATGGTCGGCAGTGTCTTTTAATTGTACAGCCATCTTGGACATCTTCTCTTTGCTCTCGCCATGTGCGGCCTTCTCGGCTTTCAACTCTTCGGCCGCCTTCAAAGCAGCCGCATTACTAATCCTCGCTTTTTCCTTGGCTCAGGTAAGTTCTGCCCCCAAGGTTTCCATGGTGGCAGCTCCATCTACAGTCACAACATATTAAAGATACTGGCATCATGCTGCGCTTACTATGTGGCGTTCACCAGATAATAATACTTACCCTGTGCCTCGCCAAGCCTCTTGTTAACAAGCTAGATGTCGGCGTCTGCCACATCCAGTTACCGTTTTAATTTGGCAAACTCACTAGTCCGGCTAGCCATCGGAGCTTCCACCACCTGCACATAGGGGCAGTCTGGTTATTGCCTGGGACTGTGATCCTCTGTTCGCCACCGTTCTCGTCGACAACCAGAGTCTCAGGGGCTACTATCTACACATGGCACACCTAACATGTGCAGAACTATCTCACGTACCTCCAAGCTTGTCAGTAGACTCATAAAAGCTTCATGTAATCCACTTTCGGCGGACGAGATTCTCTCCATCACCGTACGCATCAACATACGGTGTTCTTCTGAGATGGCCGCTCGCCCCACCAACTCCCTCAGAACGTCCGACCGCACACCAGACGGTGTCGGACTCTTTTGTCTGCTCTCTTCGGGAGCCGGACGCTGGGGACTTCGGGGGTCTATGGGATTATCTTCTGGCCTCACCGGATCCGGAGAGGCCCTCCGTGATGACACTTCGGGGTCACCCGCTTCTTGAGCGGAGGAGTCCGGGGGAGCCGTTTCGCTCTCCATCATCTCTGGAAGAAGATCCCCCGAAGACAAGATCATCTGAGAGGGGCTAAGGCCCGAACTTCAAGATATATGCGGTGGTTATTTTCTCAGAAAAAAGATAGCATACCTTTACTATTAAAGTATTTTTGATCACTTACGACTCGTTGGAGGGCTGATCCCCCCGCGGACTTTGTGCGGCAAAAGCACCCCCGAGGCAGGACCCTCTGTGGGAGACTTCTTCTCCCGTTTGGAGGCTTCGGCTTCCGGATCCTCGAAAGCAGTCCTTTTCCTCTGCCGGCAGTCCTCCTTCATGGAGACGCTCATTCCCTCGGTTGGAACGGTCAACAATGGGGGCCCGCGTCCGCCCGTATTATCCCCCCGGTATCTTCCTTCAAGGGCTCCGGGCAAGGTGCGACCTCGAGCATCTTTTCCAATACCGGATTTTCCAAACCCTTAGGGAGGGGGGCCAAACACCGAATCATCTTTGCCTTTGTTAGCCAGTCCTGGTCAAAAGGCAAACTCTCAGAAATAACTTCGTAACGAATAAAAGACAGTGTGTTCGGCCAGAGGATTTCTTACTTGTTCGGCGGCGTGGTTACTGCTCAGGCCCACGTCCTCGGTAATATCCGGACACTCTACTTGAGGTCCGAAGAATGACTTGTTCATCTCCTCGTGCGTCAGGCCGAGGAAACTTTGAATGTCACATGGTCCCTCTGGGTTGAACTCCCACAAGCGAAGGGGCCGGCGTTTGCAAGGCTGGACTTGACAAACCAGCATAACTTGTTTCACCGCAACCAAATTAAAATCTCCCTTGAAGAGATCTCGGATGCGGCTTGGCAGTATAGGCACATCCTTGGCTAGACCCCAACTCAGACCTCTGCTAATCCATGACATCAGTTGTGGTGGGGGCCCGAGCGGAAAGCAGGGGCAGCCACCCACTTGGCACTTCTGGGAGCTGTGACATAAAACCACTCCCGCTGCCATAATTCGGACACCTCTGGGAAGGAACCTTTCGGCCATGGAGCTCCTGCCATCTTGCCTATTGATGCACCTCCGCATGCTGCATGTTGCCCCTCGATCATCTTCGGCTTCACTTCAAAGGTCTTGAGCTACAAGCCGAAGTGAGGGGTGATGCGGAGGAAGGCCTCGCACACGATTATAAATGTCGAGATGTGAAGAAAGGAGTCCAGAGCTAGATCATGGAAATCTAGCCCGTAATAGAACATCAAACCCCTGAAGAAGGGATCCAGAGTGAGGCCTAGACCTCGGAGGAAGTGGGAGACGAACACGACGTTCTCGTTGGGTTCGGGAGTAGGGACGATCTGCCCTCGAGCAGGCAGCCGATGCGAAACCTCGGCGGTCAGGTATCTGGCCTCCCTCAACTTCTTAATGTCCTCTTCCATAACGGAGGAGGGCGTCCATCGGCCTTGAAGGCTGGATCCGGACATGATTGAAGATCCAGAGCACCTAAACCTGGGCTTTGGGTGTTAGAACTCGAGGCGCGGGAAGGCTTCGATTGAGCACGAGAGGGAAGAAGCGAAAACCTTGTCCCTTTATAAAGAGGGTGAATATCAAGCGTCCTCTCCGTAGCCGTTTAGGACTTGCCTATAATCTAGGAGTCCTAGACACGGTTGGGTTACCCACGCCCGTATTGATGAGAATCCCGTAATAAGGGGGCACGAACTCTGCTTTGACAAGACGTGTCGAAAAACTGCCTCGCATTATGTGCGAGGCTGGTTAAAAGAAACGGTTTGAATAATCACCGGGCCATGACATAACGTCACGCTGCCAAAACAAGCCAGAAAATTAGATCTGTGAAAATATTATTCTCTCTACGGTGGAATGTGGAACTTATTTTGCAGGGTCGGACACTATCCTCGTATTCAAATTCTTCTGTGATGTATTTATAGAAGGAACCCGCCTTGCAATGCCGAAGACAATACTGCGCGCCGGACTCATCGTCATTGAAGCCTGGTTCAGGGGCTACTGAGGGAGTCCTGGATTAGGGGGTCTCCGGACAGCCGGACCATCTCCATTGGCCGGACTGTTAGACTATGAAGATACAAGATTGAAGACTTCGTCTCGTGTCCGGATGGGACTCTACTTGGCGTGGAAGGCAAGCTAGGCAATACGTATATGGATATCTCCTCCTTTGTAACCGACCTTGTGTAACCCTAACCCTCTTCGGTGTCTATATAAACCGAAGGGTTTTAGTCCGTAGGACAACAACAACCATAACATACAATCATACCATAGGCTAGCTTCTAGGGTTTAGCCTCTCTGATCTCGTGGTAGATCTACTCCTGTACTACCCATATCATCAATATTAACCAAGCAGGACGTATGGTTTTACCTCCATCAAGAGGGCCCGAACTTGGGTAAAACTTCGTGTCCCCTGCCTCCTGTTACGATCCGGCCTAGACCCATAGTTCGGGACCCCCTACCCGAGATCCGCCGGTTTTTGACACCGATAACTACTTTATCTTAGGGAGACGGGTTCATAGACAAGAAAGAGTTACCAGCGGAGACAGTGAAAGTGGATACTCTAAAATGCGCAAGATAATCGTGTGTCCTCTAGATGGCCTTCTCCTAGGGAGACGGGAGCATATCCGTAGTGGTGTATTGATATGGTGAATATGTGGACTCGTGTGTGCCACCTCAAAATAGTTACCAGCGGTCGTAGTACATGATAGCCACCGAGTCAAAGCTGGCTTGTTGTAGTAAAACTCCACCACCCCTTTATTGATATTGATGCCTAAGTAGATAGTTTTGATGTAAGTCTTGATGGGTACATTTGTACTCACATTTGCTTAATTTATGTTTTGTAGAGAGACCTCAGTCTCACTAGTAGTTCCACGTGGACTTCGACATTTAGCTTGTTACCTCAGCTAGGATCTTGTAACCTTGGGAGGGTCTTGTAGATAGTCAGGCTTCTCAGCCTTTTTCATTTGTAGTTGTCTGTATTCAGACATGTTATGCTTCCGCTACCTATATGCTCTATATGTTGGGTCATGTGACCCATGGTTGTAATTCTTACTATGTATGACTCTTCGGAGTCTTCTGAATAAATACTTTGAGTCGTAGAGTTTTGTTGTGACGCCATGTTGTATTTGCACATATCGCGCATATTGTGTGTATGATTTTGAAATGCTTGGTATGTGTGGGATCCGACAATCTAGTTGTTTATTCTTGGTAGCCTCTCTTATGGGGAAATGTCTCCTAGTGCTTCCACTAAGCCATGGTAGCTTGCTACTGCTCCAGAACACTTAGGCTGGCTGACATGTGTCCTTCTTCGTTCCTGTGTCTGTTGTGACGCCCCAAGTCCGGAGCTTCAGACGCTTTCCATGTTTTCCGAGTTTCGTCATGTGATTTGTTTTGCTTGTTGCATTCCTCTTTGCATATTTTGCATTGCATCATGTCATCATGCCATTTTTTCTCAAAGCTAACTAAAACTCTCTTAAATAAATTGCATGGATCTTCGGTCCATTTAAACCGAGGGAATTCACGTGGTGATTCTCTTTACAACATATATCCCAATATTAGGGAGCTATAATAAATACTCCATTCTTTTGGAATTAACCATAACACACTTAAAAATTATCCTAATGCCTTTATGATGTCAAGTCTTGGTCTCCAACCTTGCCATATATTTCTTTCATCATTTTCTGGAGCTCCATAAAAAATCCGAACATTTTTGGACCTTCCCAACCCTCATTTCCTATTCAAATCATTTGAATTTAAACGTCTCAATTTGGCCTTTTCTATTTTCTCGGAACAAGCACATTTTTGCAAGCTCAAGAAAATTATCCGTTGCCCAAGTTCCTTCCCTAATCTTTCATGTCTCTCTTTTCTTTCTTTCTTTCTTCTGCTAAAAGAAAATAAGATATTTCAGAGAGAGAGAGAGATAGCAACAGTGCCCTTGGGCCTCTCTGTTGAAGCCCAGCAGCCTGGGTTTCCCTCCCTCTCACGCCGGCCCAAGGCCAAGGCCCAGCCAGCCCCACTGTGTAACCCTAGCCCGACTCCACTCTCTCCCGATCCATCTCTTCCCTGCCGCCGCCTCCTGCCTGTTTCCTTTCGATCGACCTCTCCCTCTCCCTTGTATCCACCCACAGTCAGAGAGGAGCAAGCGCCGCCACCTCGTTCCCCATCCCCACTCTCCCTCTCCTCGAGCGCGTTGCCTCCTGCATCCTCCGCGCCGCTGCCTCCTCTGCACGCCGCGCCCGAGACATGCGAACCTCCCGCTCGTCTGCCGTGCGCCGCCGTCAAGTCGCCATGGCCTCGGATTCGTCGCCGTGGCACCCTTTCTTTCCACCACGGTGACAAATGCTTCATAATGCTCTTATCAACATTTTCATTAAAATTTGCATAATCTTGCATATGTCATCCGCATCATGATAAGAACTTCAAGAATGTTTAAATTGTTGCTTACTTCAATTTCTAAATGCATATGAGGATTTACCGGAATTGTTGTTTGATGTTTCCGGCCTCATTTAAAATGCCTAGCTGTGTATTTTACTCATGTTTCACCTCTTGCCATGTTAACCAACAGTTAATTTTGTTGAGTACCTAATCGGGAGTGAAACTAAATAATGGAATGTGGTGTTTTGTCAATATGCATCCCGATGCATATTGGGCTCCACTTAACTTGTAGTGTTGTTTGTGTAGTTTGCCATGCCATGCCTCATTAAATCGGACATGCATCATACTTGTTTGCGCATCGTGCCATGCTTATGTGATGATTGTTTACTATGTTGCTTGCTTCTTTCCGGGTTGCCTCTCACGTTATCTTTCGGAGTTGTGAGGATCCGTTCGGCTACGTCCGTTTGTCTTCTTCATGGACCCATTCTCCTTCCTTGCGGGATTTCAGGCAAGATGACCATACCCTCGAAATCACCTCTATCTTTGCTTGCTAGTTGCTCGCTCTATTGCTGTGCCGCGATACTTGTCACTTGCTATATCATGCCTCCCATTTTGCCATGCCAAGCCTCTAACCCACCTTTCCTAGCAAACCATTGTTTGGATATGTTACCGCTTTGCTCAGCCCCTCTTATAGCATTGCTAGTTGCAGGTTAATATGAAGTTTGTTCCTTGTTGGAACATGATTATTGTTGGGATATCATTATTACATATATTGTTTACTTTAATGCATCTATATACTTGGTAAAGGGTGGAAGGCTCGGCCTTATGCCTGGTGTTTTATTCCACTCTTGCCACCCTAGTTTCCGTCATACCGGTGTTATGTTCCTTGATTTTGCGTTCCTTACGCGGTTGGGTGTTATGAGAACCCCTTGACAGTTCGCTCTGAATAAAACTCCTCCAGCAAGGCCCAACCTTGGTTTTACCATTTGCCTCACCTAGCCCTTTTTCCCTTGGGTTTCCGGAGCCCGAGGGTCATCTTTATTTTAAACCCCCCGGGCCAGTGCTTCTCTAAGTGTTGGTCCAACCTGAGCGATGTCCGGCGCCCCCTTGGCAACCAGGGTCTATGCCAACCCGACGTCTTTCTCATTCGGTGTGCCCTGAGAACGTGATACGTGCGACTCCTATCGGGATTTGTCCGCACATCGGGCGGCTTTGCTGGTCTTGTTTTACCATTGTCGAAATGTCTTGTAACCGAGATTCCGAGTCTGATCGGGTCTTCCTGGGAGAAGGAATATCCTTCGTTGACCGTGAGAGCTTGTGATGGGCTAAGTTGGGACACCCCTGCAGGGTTTTGAACTTTCGAAAGCCGTGCCCGCAGTTATGGCAGATGGGAATTTGTTAATGTCTGGTTGTAGAGAACTTGACACTTAACTTAATTAAAATGAATCAACCGCGTGTGTAGCCGTGAAGGTCCCTTTCCGACGGAGTCCGAGAAGTGAACATGGGTCTTATGTTATGCTTGAACGTAAGTAGTTTTAGGATAACTTCTTGATCACTTCTAGTTCACGGCCGTTGCTTGGCTTCTCTTCTTGCTCTTATTTGCGTATGTTAGCCACCATATATGCTAGTGCTTGCTGCAGTTCCACCTCATTACCCCTTTCCTACCCATAAGCTTAAATAGTCTTGATCTCTCGGGTGTGTGATAACCCACAAGTATAGGGGATCACAACAGTTTTCGAGGGTAGAGTATTCAACACAAATTTATTGATTCGACACAAGGGGAGTCAAAGAATATTCTCAAGTATTAGCAGCTGAGTTATCAATTCAACCACACCTGGAAACTTAATTTATGCAGCAAAGTGTTTAGTAGCAAAGTAATATGATAGTAGTGATAACGGTAACAAAAGGTAACAGTAGTAAAAGTAATGTTTTTGGTATTTTGTAGTGATGATAGCAATAGCAACGGAAAAGTAAATAAGCAGAGAACAATATATGAAAAGCTCGTAGGCAATGGATCGGTGACAGAGAATTATGCCGGATGCGGTTCATCATGTAACAGTCATAACCTAGGGTGACACAGAACTAGCTCCAGTTCATTGATATAATGTAGGCATGTATTCCGAATATAGTCATACGTGCTTATGGAAAAGAACTTGCATGACATCTTTTGTCGTACCCTCCCATGGCAGCGGGGTCCTTACGGAAACTAAGGGATATTAAGGCCTCCTTTTAATAGAGAACTGGAACAAAGCATTAACACATAGTTAATACATGAACTCCTCAAGCTACGGTCATCACCGGTAAGTATCCCGATTATTGTCACCTCGGAGTTAACGGATCATAACACATAATAGGTGACTATAGACTTGGAAGATAGGATCAAGAACACTCATATATTGATGAAAACATAATAGGTTCAGATCTGAAATCATGGCACTCGGGCCCTAGTGACAAGCATTAAGCATAGCAAAGTCATAGCAACATCAATCTCAGAACATAGTGGACACTAGGGATCAAACCCTAACAAAACTAACTCGATTACATGATAGATCCCATCCAACCCATCACCGTCCAGCAAGCCTACGATGGAATTACTCACGCACGGCGCTGAGCATCATGAAATTGGTGATGGAGGATGTTTGATGATGGCGATGGCGACGGATTCCCATCTCTGGAGCCCCGAACGGACTTCAGATCAGCCCTCCCAAGAGGTTTTAGGGCTTGGCGGCGGCTCCGTATCGTAAAATGCGATGATTTCTTCTCTCTGATTTTTTTCTCCCCGAAACTCCATATATGGAGTTGGAGTTGGAGTCGGAGAGGCAACAGGGGGCCCCCCTCCCTCGTGGGGAGGTGGTGGGCCCCTGGCCTTCATCTTTTGCAGGTATTTTTCTTATTTTTTGAAAAGTGGCTCCGTGAAGTTTCAGGTCATTCCGAGAACGTTTGTTTCTGCACATAAATAACACCATGGTAATTCTGCTGAAAACAACGTCAGTCCGGGTTAGTTCCATTCAAATCATGCAAGTTAGAGTCCAAAACAAGGGCAAAAGTGTTTGGAAAAGTAGATACGAGGGAGACGTATCAACTCCCCCAAGCTTAAACCTTTGCTTGTCCTCAAGCAATTCAGTTGATAAACTGAAAGTGATAAAGAAAAAATTTTACAAACTCTGTTTGCTCTTGTTGTTGTAAATATGTAAAGTCAACATTCAAGTTTTCAGCAAAGATTATAACTAACCACATTCGCAATAACGCATAGGTCTCAAGTTTACTCATATCAATAGCATAATCAACTAGCGAGCCATAATAATAAATATCGGATGACATCACTTTCTCAAAACAATCATAATATGATATAACAAGATGGTATCTCGCTAGCCCTTTCTGAGACCGCAAAACATAAATGCAGAGCACCTTTAAAGACCAAGGACTAACTAGACATTGTAATTCATGGTAAAAGAGATCCAGTCAAGTCATACTCAATGTAAACTAACAGTAATGAATGCAAATGACAGCGGTGCTCTCCAACTGGTGCTTCTTAATAAGAGGATGATGACTCAACATAAAAGTAAATAGATAGGCCCTTCACAGAGGGAAGCAGGGATTTGTAGAGGTGCTAGAGCTCGATTTTGAAACAGAGGTGAATAATATTTTGAGAGGTATACTTTCATTGTCAACATAACAACCAAGAGATGGCAATATCTTCCATGCTACACACATTATAGGCGGTTCCCAAACAAAATGGTAAAGTTTATTCTCCCCCTTCCACCAACAAGCATCAATCCATGGCTTGCTCGAAACAACGAGTGCCTCCAACTAACAAGAGTCCCAGGGGAGTTTTGTTTGTAATTATTTTGATTTAGTTTGCATAAATCATGGGACTGGGCATCCCGGTGACCAGCCATTTATCTCGTGAGTGAGGAGCGGAGTCCACTCCTCTTGAGAATAACCCGCCTAACATGGAAGATACAGGCAACCCTAGTTGATACATGAGCTATTCGAGCATACAAAACAAGATATTTATTTGAAGGTTTAGAGTCTGGCACATACAAATTTACTTGGAACGGCAGGTAGATACCGTATATAGGTAGGTATAGTGGACTCATGTGGAATAACTTTGGGGTTTAAGGAGTTTGGATGCACAAGCAGTATTCCCGCTTAGTACAGGTGAAGTCTAGCAAAAGACTGGGAAGCGACAATAGTCATGAACATGCATTAAAATTAATCAACACCGAATGCAAGCATGAGTAGGATATAATCCACCATGAACATAAATATCGTGAAGGCTATGTTGATTTTGTTTCAACTACATGCGTGAATATGCGCCAAGTCAAGTCACTTAAATCATTCAGAGGAGGATACCACCCTATCATACCACATCATAACTATCTGAATAGCATGTTGGCACACAAGGTAAACCATTATAACTCATAGCTAATCAAGCATGGCATAAGAAACTATGATCTCTAGTTGTCATTGCAAACATGTTTATTCATAATAGGCTGAATCAGGAACGATGAACTAATCATATTTACAAAAACAAAAGAGGTCGAGTTCATACCAGCTTTTCTCATCTCAGCCAGTCCATCATATATCATCATGATTGCCTTTCACTTGCATGATCGAATGATGTGAATAATAATAATAGTGCACGAGCATTAGACTAAGCTGGAATCTGCAAGCATTCAATAAACAGGAGAAGACAAGGCAATATGAGCTCTTTTGTCAGATCAACAATAATGCATATAAGAGCCACTTCAACAATTTAATTATGGTCTTCTCCTATCGACCCCCAAAGAAAAGAAAAGAAATAAAACTATTTACATGGGAAAGCTCCCAACAAGCAAAAGAAGAACAAGAAATCTTTTTGGGTTTTCTTTATAATTACTACTACAAGCATGGAAAGTAAATTAATTAAAAGCTACAACTATTTTTTTGTTTTTTTCTTAAGGTTTATTAAACACAAAAGAAAGCATAAAAAGGAAAATAACCTAGCATGGATGACACAATGAAAAAGTATGGGCACCGACACCTAGCAATGAGTGTGTGAACATAACTGTAATGTTGGTGGGAAATACGTACTCCCCCAAGCTTAGGCTTTTGGCCTAAGTTGGTCTATGGCCACGGCTGGCCTGGCGGATATCCATAATAATAGTTGGGGTCGTACTGCGATGCAGTGGCTATCGCCTGCTGTGCTGCAGCGTGGCGACGAGCGGCCTCCGCTCTCCTCTCGTACTCATCTGCCTCCTCCCTGGTAATAGTATATCTTCCTCTTGCCTGATAATCAAAGAAGGCAGGAGAAGGGAGAGTAATACGGACAGCACGACGTCCGTCAAAGATTAGTCGATACTGGAGAGGTGATTCGTTCCTCTCGACAAACTGGTGGTGAACCATAGCATTAAAATCTAGATAAGCAGGAGGTAATTCAATATCATCTTCGCGTATGGCTATACCAAGAAAATTAGCTATGCGGGTTGCATAAATTCCACCAAAGAAATCTCCATTAAGTCTATTAAGATGCAACCTACGTGCAACAATGGCTCCCAAATTATATGATTTGTCTCCTAACACAGCACTCCTAAGAATACTAAGATCGGGGACACACATGTGACATGCCTCATCTTTACCATTAATGCATCTACCTATGAAGAATGCAAAATAATGTATAGCAGGAAAGTGAATGCTCCCTATGGTAGCTTGTGTAATATCTCTAGATTCTCCCACAGTTATGCTAGCAAGAAAATCTCTAAATTCAGATTTGCGAGGATCCCTTATACTACCCCATTGTGGAAGTTTGCAAGCAGTGGTAAAATTCTCTAAGTCCATAGTGTAAGATTTATCATAAAGATCAAACAGGATAGTTGGAGAATTACGTGAAGTTGAAAATTCAAACCTCCTCACAAAGGTACTAGTGAGGTTGTGATACTGGCTGCACTTCTCTTCCTCGAAGCTCACAAGATCAGCGTTACGCAAATATGCGTTGAATTATTCCTTAATTCCCGCTCGATCCATAAAGTTCTCAGAGGGCCATTCACAAGGACGCACTGGAGCGTCTCTTGGTGGCTCATCATTAGCATCACGCATTGCAAGCCCGGGTCCTTGCTTCCTTGAAGAACCACCTTGGAACATTTTCCTAAGCATATTTCTTCCTATGAAAAATTCTGAATTTTTTTAGTAACTTCAAAATAAAAGTAAACCAAACTCAATAATATTGATAGCAACTACTCCTACAAGTGCCTAGAGCCTATATCATGCATCAAAACTACTTGGAACCATATAAATTTGACATGCAAGCTCAAGAACAGGGTCATCTAAGCAGGAAAAATTTGCAATGAATAAAGCACTAGAACAAAAACTAATTGGACCAATGGAGGAGTCACATACCAAGGAACAATATCCCCAAGCAGTTTTGTGAGAGGTGCTTTGAGCAAGGAGATCGAAAATGGCAGCAAAGTGAGCTAGAACTCGTGCTTGAGCTGGATATTCGTGTTTGTGGGAGGAAGATGAAGTGTGTGGGTGCAGGAATAAGTGGAGGAGGGCCACCATGGGCCCACGAGGCAGGGGGGCACGCCCAGGGGGTAGGGCGCGCCCTCCACCCTCATGGGCAGGTGGTTGACCCCCTGCTGTGTTCTCAGTGCCAAATATTCTCAAATATTCTAGAAAAATCATATTTAAATTTCAGGGCATTTGGAGAACTTTTATTTTTGAGGTATTTTTATATTGCACGGATAATCAGATAACAGACAGAAAAATATTTATTTTTATTTTATTTAATATAAATAACAGAAAGTAAAAGTGGGGTATAGAAGGTTGTGCCTTCTGGTTTCATCCATCTCATGATCATCAAAAGGAATCCATTAACAAGGTTGATCAAGTCTTGTTAACGAACTCATTCCGAATAACATGGAACCAGAGACATTTCGAATAACACTATGTTACCTCAACGGGGATATGCACATCCCCAATAATAAGAATATCATATTTCTTCTTGACAGCAGGAAGAGGAAATTCAAAACCTCCAAATATAATCGATGGAATTTTTCCAATAGAGTTAATACTATGAACTTGAGGTTGTTTCCTCGGAAAGTGTACCGTATGCTCATTACCATTAACATGAAAAGTGACATCGCCTTTAGTGCAATCAATAACAGCCCCTGCAGTATTCAAAAAGGGTCTTCCAAGAATAATAGGCATACTATCGTCCTCGGGAGTATCAAGAATAACAAAGTCCGTTAAAATAGTAACGTTTGCAACTACAACAGGCATATCCTCACAAATACCGACAGGTATAGCAGTTGATTTATCAACCATTTGCAAAGATATTTCAGTAGGTGTCAACTTATTCAAATCAAGTCTACGATATAAAGAGAGAGGCATAACACTAACACCGGCTCCAAGATCACATAAAGCAGTTTTAACATAGTTTCTTTTAATAGAGCATGGTATAGTGGGTACTCATGGATCTCCAAGTTTCTTTGGTATTCCACCCTTGAAAGTATAATTAGCAAGCATGGTGGAAATTTCAGCTTCTGGTATCTTTCTTTTATTTGTAGTAATATCTTTCATGTACTTAGCATAAGAATTGGTTTTGAGCATATCAGTTAATCGCATACGCAAAAAGATAGGTCTAATCATTTCAGCAAAGCGCTCAAAATCCTCATCATCATTTTTCTTGGATGGTTTGGGAGGAAAAGGCATGGGTTTCTGAACCCATGGTTCTCTTTCTTTACCATGTTTCCTAGCAACAAAGTCTTTCTTATCATAATGTTGATTCTTTTATTGTGGGTTATCAAGATCAACAATAGGTTCAATTTATATATCATTATCATTAGTAGGTTGAGCATCATCATGAACATTATTATTAGCATTATCACTAGTTTCAGGTTCATTACCAGATTGAGTTTCAGCATCAGAAATAGAAATATCATTTGGATTCTCAGGTGTTTCAACAATAGGATCACTAGAAGCATGCAAAGTCCTATCATTTTTATTTTTCTTCCTTTTAAAAGGACTAGGTACATCTATGTTATTTCTCTAAGAATCTTGCTCAATTCTCTTAGGGTGGCCTTCAGGAAACAAAGGTTCCTGAGTCATTCTACCAGTTCTAGTAGCCACTCTAACAACATTATCATTATCTTTACTATTCAATTCATTGGGAAAATCATTTTGAGCTTTAAGTACTTGTTCTACTTGAGTGGTAACCATAGAAGCATGTTTACTAATAAGTTTAAGTTCACCTCTCTTCTTTGGAGTTGGTTTAGGAATAGGCTCAGGAATTGGCTCCGGAGGTGTCCAATTATTTTCATTTATCAACATATTATTCAATAGAATTTCAACTTCATCCGGTGTTCTTTCCCTGAAAATAGAACCAACACAACTATCCAGGTAATCTCTGGAGGCATTGGTTAGTCCATTATAAAAGATATCAAGTATTTCATTTTTCTTAAGAGGATGATCAGGCAAAGCATTAAGTAATTGGAGAAGCCTCCCCAAGCTTGTGGGAGGCTCTCTTCTTCAATTTGCACAAAATTATATATATCCCTTAAAGCAGCTTGTTTCTTATGAGCAGGGAAATATTTAGCAAAGAAGTAATAAATCATATCCCGGGGACTACGCACACAACCAGGATCAAGAGAATTAAACCATATCTTAGCATCACCTTTTAATGAGAACAGAAATATTTTAAGGATATAAA
The DNA here is from genome assembly GCA_034509565.1 of Triticum monococcum. NCBI lineage: Eukaryota > Viridiplantae > Streptophyta > Magnoliopsida > Poales > Poaceae > Triticum > Triticum monococcum. The sequence goes on along the minus strand of CM067844.1, from coordinate 299,628,726 downwards.
AGTAACGAGTTCTCTCATCTTTAGTAAATAGGGTGGCTATATCATTCAATTTAGTAAGATGTGCCACAACAGTTTCAGATTCATAACCATGAAAAGGATCAGATTCAACCAAAGTTAGTATATCAGGATCAACAGAGAATTCATAACCCTTATCAGTAACAAAGATAGGTGAAGTAGCAAAAGCAGGGTCAGGTTTCATTCTAGCATTTAGAGATTGCTTACTCCATTTAGCTAATAACCTTTTGAGTTCATTTCTCTTTTTGCAAGCTAAAATAGCTAAAGAAGCTTCTTGATCAAAAACATAACCCTTAGGAATAACAAGTGATTCTTCATCATCACTTTCATCAGTATCATCAGATTCAATATTTTCAATCTCTCTAGCCCTAGCAAGTTGTTCATCAAGAAAATCACTAAGTGGCATAGTAGTATCAGGCATAGAGGTAGTTTCATCATAAGTATCATGCATAGCAGAAGTGGCATCATCAATAACATGCGACATATCAGAACGAATAGCAGAAGCAGGTGTAGGTGTCGCAAGCTTACTCAAAACAGAAGGTGAATCAAGTGCAGGGCTAGATGGCAGTTCCTTACCTCCCCTTGTAGTTGAGGGATAAATCTTGGTTTTTGGATCTCTCAAGTTCTTCATAATGATAAGCAGATATATATCCCAAGTGACTCAAAGAATAGAGCTATGCTCCCAACAACGGCGCCAAAACATAGTCTTGATAACCCACAAATATAGGGGATCGCAACAGTTTTCGAGGGTAGAGTATTCAACCCAAATTTATTGATTCGACACAAGGGGAGCCAAAGAATATTCTCAAGTATTAGCAGCTGAGTTGTCAATTCAACCACACCTGGAAACTTAATATCTACAGCAAAGTGTTTAGTAGCAAAGTAATATGATAGTAATGATAACGGTAACAAAAGGTAACAGTAGTAAAAGTAATGTTTTTGGTATTTTGTAGTGATGATAACAATAGCAACGGAAAAGTAAATAAGCGGAGAACAATATATGAAAAGCTCGTAGGCAATGGATCGGTGATAGAGAATTATGCCGGATGCGGTTCATCATGTAACAGTGATAACCTAGGGTGACACAGAACTAGCTCCAGTTCATTGATATAATGTAGGCATGTATTCCGAATATAGTCATACGTGCTTATGGAAAAGAACTTGGATGACATCTTTTGTCCTACCCTCCCGTGGCAGCGGGGTCCTTACGGAAACTACGGGATATTAAGGCCTCCTTTTAATAGAGAACTGGAACAAAGCATTAACTCATAGCGAATACATGAACTCCTCAAACTACGGTCATCACCGGTAAGTATCCCGATTATTGTCACCTCGGGCTTAATGGATCATAACACATAATAGGTGACTATAGACTTGCAAGATAGGATCAAGAACACTAATAGATTGATGAAAACATAATAGGTTCAGATCTGAAATCATGGCGCTCGGGCCCTAGTGACAAGCATTAAGCATAGCAAAGTCATAGCAACATCAATCTCATAACATAGTGGACACTAGGGATGAAACCCTAACAAAACTAACTCGATTACATGATAGATCCCATCCAACCCATCACCGTCCAGCAAGCCTACGATGGAATTACTCACGCACGGCGGTGAGCATCATGAAATTGGTGATGGAGGATGGTTGATGATGACGATGGCGACGGATTCCCCTCTTCGGAGCCCCAAACGAACTCCAAATCAGCCCTCCCGAGAGGTTTTAGGGCTTGGCGGCGGCTCTGTATCGTAAAACGCGATGATTTCTTCTCTTTGATTCTTTTTCTCCCCAAAACTCAATATATGGAGTTGGAGTCAGAGAGGCAACATGGGGCCCACGAGGTAGGGGGGGGGGCGCCCTAGGGGGGCAGGCGCGCCCCCCACCCTCGTGGAGAGGTGGTGGGCTCCCTGGCCTTCATCTTTTGCAGGTATTTTTCTTATTTTCTGAAAAGTGGCTCTCTGAAGTTTCAGGTCATTCCGAGAACGTTTTTTTCTGCACATAAATAAGACCATGGTAATTCTGCTGAAAACAGTGTCAGTCCAGGTTAGTTCCATTCAAATCATGCAAGTTAGAGTCCAAAACAAGGGCAAAAGTGTTTGGAAAAGTAGATACGACGGAGACGTATCAGTGTGAGATTGTTGAGTCCTTGTGGCTCACAGATACTTCCAAAACAGTTGCAGGTGCCGATGATACCAGTGCAGATTACGCAACCGAGCTCAAGTGGGAACTCGATGAAGATCTTGTTCGTTGTGTTGTTTCGTTTCCTGTCGATCAGTAGAGGAGCCCTGTTGGGGCGATCGGGGATCTAGCATTTGGGGTTGTCTTTCTTTATTTGGTTCCGTAGTCGGACCTTGATTGTATTCTGGATGATGTAATGCTATATTTATGTATTGTGTGAAGTGGCGATTGTAAGCCATCTCTTTATCCTTTTCTTATTCAGTACATGGGATGTGTAAAGATTACCCCTCTTGCGACATGCCTACTATGCAGTTATGCCTCTAGGTCATGCTCCGACATGTGGGAGATATAGCCGCATCGTGGGTGTTACATCTGTCCCTTTTGGGAAATCTCATGCATTGTACTAATGTGCATTCGTCCCGCCTGAGCTTGGTTCTGAGTGTGTCGCCATGCTCAGTGCGTCTGCAGGTGCTCGTAGCAACCCACCGCTAGTTCCGTTGATCACCATAACTCTGTTCCCGAGCATGCCGGTCGAGCCCATGCTCCGGCCGCCGCCGCGAGATTGCTTCCGGCGAGCTCAGGCCACCCCGCCCCTCCTGTTTGCGCCAAATGATGCGGAAGATCCCCAACATCTCACCCATGGCCTCCGCTGTCCAAATGGTCGCCAGAGCTGCTGTCCCGATCATCGTCGTCGCTTCTGTGCGTTGTCAGCGTTAAGCCATCGACGTGGCACCGTCATTAGTGTTAACACCCGCCAGCTTGACCACCCACCAGACAATGACAAGCGGGCCCCACACCATAACTAACTAGGAGATTAGTCCACCATTAAAATTAAGCTAACCCCACCGGCCCCATTGGTCAGTTTCACCTGGCCACGTCACACATTGACTGGCCCCATACGTCAGTGACTGCGTCTGACCGTTGTTGACCGCTGACATCACAATGATGTAGTGGTGACATAGTTAATCATTTTCGGGATTAAAAATAATCCAGGAAATTCCAGAAAACAGTTTGAATTTGAACCTTTGGTTCAAACCAACTTCATTTAAACTGCTGCCAACTGCATTAGCTTAAGTCACATCATATTGCCATGTCATGATCATGCATCATACTGTTGCATTGCATTCATTGTGTTCCTTCTCTGCTTGCCGGTGTTGTCCCTCCTCTGTGGACGTTATTCTAACGATGAGTTTGATGACACCGATAAAGAGCTATACTATCTTCACAAGTGCCAGGCAAGCAAACCCCCATCGAGCATTCCATTGCAATCCCACTCTCTCGCTCTTGCTCTCTTTTACTGCATTAGGACAACAATGATTATATTGTTACATGCTACGGTAGTTGACCCCCTTTTTGTCTGCATGACCTGTCTTTGCCACAGTAAGTAGTTGAAACCCACTATCATGAGGAGTTGTTTGAGCCATGATGTGCCCACTCATTCATGCTTGCTTGTCATGCCTGCTATTGCTTAGAGTTGTATCAGGTCTGATTCATCAGGTATAAATTGGAATGTGGTGAACATGTCCTACTATTGAGAGCTAAGTGTGTGAACATGATTTGGTAAAGGTAGCGGTGAGATGCCATGTAGGAGTACATGGTGGGTTGTCTCATTGAAATTGTCCTCAGGAACTGAGTTCTGTGTCTGTGATCCAAGACAGTTACTACTACACATTTGGCTTCGGGCACTCCAAGCTCTCTCGACTTATTAATCACCTTGATCTCTGTCCAGGAGTTGCAACTAGTTTCTAGCGTTTGTAGGTTGTGTTAGTAGTCTACCAAGTGGCACCCGGTACAAGTGGGCTTGGGACAGACTAGGCACCATGGTCGGGTGTACCAAGCGCCGCCCATTTGGTGGGCTTGGGAACCCTGTACACATCGTTTGGGGCTATGATGGAAACCTCGATCGGACTCCCTTGCGGTTGGAACCCGAATAAGCAATAAACCTGGACTAGAGTCTTGCGTGGTTATTCAGGTCGTGGCCGACACCCTCGCGAGGCTTCCACTTAAAGGTTGCCGAGATACATGACGTGTACATGGCAGTAAGTGGCGAGAGCGTGTGTGAAGAAGTACACCCCTGCAGGGTTAACATGATCTATTCGAATAGCCACATCCGTGGTAAAGGACTACTGGGTTGCTTACATAGTTCATAGATAAGTGAAAGTGGATGCTTTAAAATGCGCAAGATAAGCGTGTGTGCTATGGATGGCCTTCTTGTAGGGAGACGGGAGCGGATCCATAGTGGTGTATTGATATGGTAAATATGTTGACTCGTGTGCGCCACCTCAAAAGATTTACCAGCGGTCGTAGTACAGGATAGCCATCGAGTCAAAGCTGGCTTGTTGTAGTTAAACCCCACCATCCCTTTGTTGATACTGATGCATAAGTAGATAGTTTTGATATAAGTCTTACTGGGTACATTTGTACTCACGTTTGCTTAATTTATGTTTTGCAGAGAGACCTCAGTCTCACTAGTAGTTCTGCATGGACTTTGACGTTTAGCTTGTTACCTCAGCTATGATCTTGTACCCTTGGGAGTGTCTTGTAGATAGACAGGCTTCTCAGTCTTTTTCATTTGTAGTTGTCTATACTCAGACATGTTATGCTTAAGCTGCTTGTATGCTCTGTATATTGGGTCATGTGACCCATGGTTGTAATTCTTACTATGTATGACTCTTCGGAGTCTTCTGAATAAATACTTTGAGTCATAGAGTTTTGTTGTGATGCCATGTTGTATTTGCACATATCGAGCATATTGTGTGTATGATTTTGAAATGCTTGGTATGTGTGGGATCCGACAATCTAGTTGTTTATTCTTGGTAGCCTCTCTTATGGGGGAAATGTCTCCTAGTGCTTCCACTGAGCCATGGTAGCTTGCTACTACTCCAGAACACTTAGGCTGGCCGACATGTGTCCTTTTTCGTTCCTGTGTCTGTCCCTTCGAGGAAATGTCACACGTTGTTCCTTTAAGTCCTTGTAGCTTGCTACGACTTGGGTTCCTAAGTTGATGATCGACACGTCCGTTGCTGGGTCATGTATGCCTATCCCTATAAGTTAGTGCCACCTTGGGTTTATGACTAGTCATGTCGGCCTGGGTTCTCTACCATATGGATGCTAGTGACACTATCATATACATGAGCCAAAAGGCGCAAACGGTCCCGGGCCAGGTAAGGTGGCACCCATGGGGATACCGTGCATGAGGCCGCAAAGTGATATGATGTGTTACATGCTACACCAGTGTGGTCTGGGATCGAGGTCCTGACAACTTTGGTATCGGAGCTTGCCTGCTTGTAGGATTACCAAGCCAAACTGGTCGAAGTCGAGTCTAGAAATGCTTTAGTTATATAAGGGAATTGATTGTGGAAAGGAATGTAAGGCTCTTTTTACTCCTTCACCTTATGCCCTTATAACCTGAGTCAACCTATCTTTCCTACGGGGTTAAGAAACTAGGATTTCTCTTCTTTCTATCAGGATCATGTGTTACTAATCTGTAGACTTATAAGATTGATGGATTGAATCCCCAATTCAGTTTCTACTACCCCCGTGTGATAACAGTTGGTCTCAGCACCTTCATATTGTGATGTTGAGTGGTTATGCCACCATTTTGTAGGATGTCTCAAATCTTTTTGAGCATTTATATCCGTTATGTTGTCCGAGTCATCCTAGGTTACTATGTAGTTTGATGCATTTGCAAATTCCTTCTTTCCGTTACTGATGTTCATTTGGGCTAGATTAACCACACTAATCAGTGTGTTGAGGTACTTCATTGCCTCGGTATATATGTTGGAACTATTATTATGACCCTAGGTGTCTTAGAGAATCACCCAGTACTCTAGCCATGTTTTGTTCCCAGTGTGATGATTCTGGCCATTATTCGTAAAAGCATCATGTGATGCCATTTAGTTAGTAGGTATTCCATTCCTGGGTTTTTGAACCTGAGATTCACCCTACCCATTCATGTTGATAGTGTTTGCTAGTTCGTTTAGGTTATTAGTAACCTTCACGATAGTCCTCGAGGTTCATGGTATATCCTTCTTCCAAATACCACGAACTGCTTATGGCAGAAGTTCTTCCTTGAACTAAAATATCATAACAAGAGTTCTCTTGATGAGTTATCCATTATGGTCGTGACTCTACCAGTTCTACACCTTTTTGCATGGGTTATCCAGAAGAAATGTTGAGCTTGTTCGATATACTAACCTATGCATCCACAACTCAGAAAAATCGTATGTTCCTTTTAGTTTTTGGTCTTTAGTTGTTTCCCGACCTTCGTCCATCTATTGATAGTCAAGAATATGTGTGCATACTCATCGATGCCTATTATTCCTATGGTCCGTTAAGCCGTTCTATTTCAGAATGACTAGGAGAAACAAACTCCAGTACCTCATCCATATCCAGGATTGAGTCAAGTAGTCGTACTCCACATATCAAATTGTCAATCCGGCTTTTGTTCTATTCTACCTTCGAGTGTTGCTCTCTTTATGTCAGGATTGTCATGAGAATTGCAGCATCTCTTATGAATTCTTGACGCAGTGATACTTCTTGCCATCATTGTTCATCCCTCGGATTCCGTGTTATTATAACCGGAATGCCAACAAGTGAATCGTGATGTGTGAAATCAATACTCCTAGCAACTCCGTTGCTTGGTAGTTAATGGACAATAATCTCATTCTTAGCATGTTGGATCATCACCCTAAGATTGATCGTGCTACCTAGTTCTTATTTCTGGTGCACTCTTCGATCAATGAGTTAGGATTGTGTCAGTCCCTCGCTCTTTTGGTCACATCGTCTTGCGCTGAAAAGCAAGATTGTTCTCGAGCTTAGTAACATATCGGTGGTTCATGATTTTCTGAATATATTATCGAAAGTATTACCAGGTTGTCACCTGACCGCTATCTTGAGTTCGCGATCATGTTGGTTTTCCAATAAACCACCCCTTCTCCAAGAATATGTGTTGGATACCTTGAGATAGTTGGTTAAGCTAAACAATAACTTGGAGAGTTGGGAGATAAAAGCTTTATCTGACTTAGTTCGGTCCAAAGGGATATCCTTGGGTGTGTGTTGAAGAAAGATGATATCTTCATCGATTGATTGTTGGAGCTGTTTCCTTATCAAATCTTTGGTTTGAGTACGGGCTATCGCCAAATCAAATCAGAACCAATGATGTTTGTAATGTTGTCTTACTCGTGGTTATTTCCTCGAGCATACATCATTATATCTTTGGGTCTGACCAACGCTATCACCTTGTTCACATAATTGTGGAATTCCATCTATATGGAAATCTCGATAAATTGTTGTTGAGCGCATTGACAACATTTTCATCATCTCCATGATTCATGTTGAACATCAAGTTAGTGTTGGAAACTTTTGTAAGCTTATCTTCATGTCCCGTTCTTGAAGTACATGCTTGGTGTAAGAAGTGACTTTCTCCAAGTTCATGTGTGTTAGGTGCAAGTTGCCGCCATGAATTTGAGAAAGGTTTGTTTTTGCTTCCTTTGGAATCATTCCATGTCAGTCACGCATGTGCAAAGTATACTATGGTTTGAGAGATTAGCTACCTCCATCCCACATGTATTTCCTAGAACACCAAGCCACTGATTGATTTGCTCAAGGAGAAGGAGTTCCTTCTTAAGGGCATGCCTTATGCAAGGACTTCGCTATCCTCGATGATGATTGCCCACCTGAACTCGGTAGTATTTTGTTGTAAGACTACTATGTGTTCATGCTTGTCAGGGGCAACATGTTAACATGTGTGTAGCAGAACCAGTTCATGTTTTGGAGCTTACTACCATAGTCCATTTCCCGAGAATCTCACAACATTATCTCATCGATTTGTGTTACAACTCTTCCTTTCAGATATGTTGAGTCTGAAGTATCATGTTACTAACCAGATCTGAATCTCGGGAAGATACGATGGTTGGAACATTCCCAACATTTGGATTTTTTTCCCCGCTTGCACCACCATTGTGCCAAATTCCCATGGGATGTCCTTCTCAGTAATTGATGTTCAGGATCGTCTTCAAAAGTGGTCCTACCATGTGTCCCATCCATTCCCAATGATAAGCAAAGTCACTCGTTGCGTTATCTTCAACAAGGTAGTCCACATCATCCATTCTAGTCGGAGTATGCCATTCTTTCAAACTCCTTCAAACGAACATTTGTAAATTGCCTTAGGCTGGTATGAAGAGTTCCATTGATCTATGTATCAGAAGTAATTCTTTTTTCCACTGAAGGGAATAATTCCACGAGTCACCTTCTCTAAGGTGCCCTCTTATGGAACCATGCACCAACTTACTACAGCGTGGATTTGTTGTCTACCAAATTGAGCCATCGCCATCTGTTTCTTTTCACCCCTGATGTGTCTTGTGTCTCAGCTCAAGAGACGTTTTTTCGTCTCACTCCATGAGTTGATCTTGAGTGCTGGAACTTCGAGGAGATCGAATTCTGTAGAGTTTCATTCTGTCTTCATCATGTTGGATGAAGATCTCCAAAGCAAAGACATCAAGATCAATTTGGAGCAACAAATCAACATCTTCAAGAAGGGAAATTGGATCATGAAGATCATGTTAGCTTTGTGTTCCCTCTGTCTTCTTACCTCACGTCTTGAAGCTCGGGACGAGATTCTTGTTTACTGGGGGTGAGTTGTCACAGCCCTAGAATTTTGTTTGTAGATAGTTGCATATGCATCCAATCATCATATTTAAATTCCCGAAACTTGAATTGAGGATTGTTGAAGCCTCAAAATTTTCATTAAATAAAAAGGGAAAAGAACCCTGGGAAATTGCATTCAATGTTTTCCAAAATGTTCTTATTAATCGTTGGATATTTTTGGCAAGGCTTTCGCACCAAACCAAAAATATAGACATTTTTGAGAAATGTTTTGGGCATTGAATTTAATTCACTATTGTATTTGAATTTGGGTTTATGTTCGTATAACTAGAATATGGATTCAAATATTTCTGAAATATCTCATGTGCATTTGGCAAAGTCCATAAAATAAGCATGAAGATATTCAGAAAGTTTTGTCACTTGCTTGCATTCCTTTGAATTTAGAAAAGAGTGGCAAATAAATAAAGAAAGGAAACAAAAACATAAATAAAAGTAACACAGAAAGGACTTACCTGCACTCTCCTGCGGCCCGACCACTGTAGGAGCCAGGCCAACCCACCTGGCGCTGCCAGTCCTCCCCTCCCTCCAGCCAGAAGGACAGGGGCATGCGCCAGGCCAACTCCTACCTGCCTGCTCATTGCCGGAGTCTCCCCGAGCACCACGAGCACCCCTGGACCCCCCTCGCTCACTCCCTCGTCCTTGTTCCCTCCCCTAGCCCCGATAACCCACAATTATAGGGGATCACAACATTTTTCGAGGGTAGAGTATTCAACCCAAATTTATTGATTTGACACAACGGGAGCTAAAGAATATTCTCAAGTATTAATAGCTGAGTTGCCAATTCAACTGCACCTGAAAGACTAAATATCTGTAGCAAAGTATTTAGTAGCAAAGTAATATGGAAGTAACGGTAACGATGGTAAAGGTAATGGTAATAGTTTTTGTAGTGATTTTAACAGTGGCAACGGAAAACTAACTAAGAAAGGATCAATATGTGAAAAACTCGTAGGCATTGGATCAGTGATGGATAATTATGTCGAATGCAATTCCTCATGCAACAGTTATAACATAGGGTGACACAGAACTAGCTCCAGTTCATCAATGTAATGTAGGCATGTATTCCGAATATAGTCATACGTGCTTATGGAAAAGAACTTGCATGCTATCTTTTGTCCTACCCTCCCATGGCAGCGGGGTCCAATTGGAAACTAAGGGATATTAAGGCCCCTTTTTAATATAGTACTAGACCATAGCATTAACACATAGTGAATACATGAACTCCTCAAACTATAGTCATCACTGGGAGTGGTCCCGATTATTGTCACTTCGGGGTTACCGGATCATAACACATAGTAGGTGACTATTGACTTGCAAAATCGGATCAAGAACTCACATATATTCATGAAAACATAATAGGCTAAGATCTGAAGTCATGGCACTTGGGCCCTAGTGACAAGCATTAAGCATAGCAAAGTCATAGCAACACCAATCTCAGAACATAATGGATACTAGGGATCAAACCCTAACAAAACTAACTCAATTACATGATAAATCTCATCCAACCCATCACCATCTATCAAGCCGACGATGGAATTACTCACACTTGGCAGTGAGCATCATGAAATTGGTGATGGAGGAAGGTTGATGATGACGATGGCGACGGATTCCCCTCTCCGGAGCCCCGAACGGACTCCAGATCAGCCCTCCAGAGAGAGATTAGGGCTTGGCAGCGGCTCCGTATGTAAAACGCGATGAATCCTTCTCTCTGATTTTTTTCTCCCCGAATGTGAATATATGGAGTTGGAGTTGAGGTCGGTGGAGCCTCGGGGGGCCCACGAGATAGGGGGGCGCGCCCCCAACCTCGTGGATAGGGTGTGGGCCCCCTGGTGTTGATTCTTTTGCTAGTATTTTTTATATATTCCAAAAATATTCTCCGTGAAGTTTCAGGTCATTCCGAGAACTTTTATTTCTGCACAAAAATAACACCATGGCAATTCTGCTGAAAACAACGTCAGTCCGGGTTAGTTCCGTTCAAATCATGCAAGTTAGAGTCCAAAACAATGTCAAAAGTGTTTGGAAAAGTAGGTACGATGGAGACATATCAACTCCCCCAAGCTTAAACCTTTGCTTGTCCTCAAGCAATTCAGTTGACAAACTGAAAGTGATAAAGAAAAACTTTTACAAACTTTGTTTTATCTTGTTGTTGTAAATATGTAAAGCCAGCATTCAAGTTTTCAGCAAGGATTATGAACTAACCATATTCACAATAACATTTAGGTCTCATGTTTACTCATATCAATGGCATAATCAACTAGCGAGCAATAATAATAAATCTCGGATGACAACACTTTCTCAAAACAATTATAATATGATATAACAAGACGGTATCTCGCTAGCCCTTTCTGAGACCGCAAATAAATGCAGAGCACCTCTGAAGATCAATGATTGACTAAACATTGTAATTCATAGTAAAACAGATCCAGTCAAAGTCATACTCAATGTAAACTAATAGTAATGCATGCAAATGACAGCGGTGCTCTCCAACTAGTTCTTTTTAATAAGAGGATGATGACTCAACATAAAATTAAATAGATAGGCCCTTCTCAGAGGGGAGCAGGGATTTGTAGAGGTGCCAGAGCTCGATTTAGAAAAGGAGATAAATAATATCTTGAGCGGCATACTTTCATTGTCAACATAACAACCGAGAGATCTTGATATATTCCATGCTACGCACAGTATAGGAAGTTCCCAAGCAGAATGGTAAAGTTTATACTCCCCCTTCACCAACAAGCATCAATCCATGGCTTTCCCAAAACAATGGGTGGCTCCAACTAACAACAATCTTGGTGGATTTTTGTTTGCGATTATTTTGATTTGGCTTGAGCATGGGACTGGGCATCCCGGTTACCAGCCATTTTCTCGTGAGTGAGGAGCGGAGTCCACTCCCCTTGAGAATAACCCACCTAGCATGGAAGATACAGACAACCCTAGTTGATACATGAGCTATTCGAGCATACAAAACAAAATTTCATTTGAAGGTTTAGAGTTTGGCACATACAAATTTACTTGGAAAGGAAGGTAGATACCGCATATAGGATGGTGTGGTGGACTCATATGGAATAACTTTTGGGGTTTATGGAAGTGGATGCACAAGCAGTATTCCTGCTTAGTACAAGTAAAGGCTAGAAAGAGACTGGGAAGCGACCAACTAGAGAGCGACAATAGTCATGAACATGCATTAAAATTAATCAACACTGAGTGCAAGCATGAGTAGGATATAATTCACCATGAACATAAATATCGTGGAGGCTATGTCTATTTTGTTTCAACTACATGCGTGAACATGTGCCAAGTCAAGCCACTCGAATCGTTCAAAGGAGGATACCACCCTATGATACCACATCACAACTATTTTAATAGCATGTCGGCACACAAGGTAAACCATTATAAACTCCTATCTAATTAAGCTTGGCATGAGCAACTATAATCTCTAATTGTCATTGCAAACATGTTTCATCCATAATAGGCTGAATCACGAACGATGAACTAATCATATTTACAAAAACAAGATAGGCCGAGTTCATACCAGCTTTTCTCATCTCAATCAATTCATCATATATCGTCATTATTGCCTTTCACTTGCACGACCGAACGGTGTGGATAATAATAATTGTGCACATGCATTGGACTAAGCTGGAATCTGCAAGCATTCACTATACAGGAGAAGACAAGGTAATGTGGGCTCCTGGCTAGATCAACAATAATGCATATGAGAGCCACTCAACATTTTCATCATGGTCTTCTCCTCTCGACCCCCAAAGAAAAGAAAGGAAATAAAATTATTTACACGGGAAAGCTCCCAACAAGCAAAAGAAGAATGAGAAATCTTTTTGGGTTTTCTTTTAATTACTACTACTACAAGCATGGAAAGTAAACTAGCTAAAAGCTATAACTAGTTTATTTTGTGTTTTTCTTAAGGTTTTTCAAACATGCAAGAAGAATGCTAGAAAAGAAAATAAACTAGCATGGATGATACAATGAAAAAGTATGAGCACCGACAACTGAAATGAGTGTGTGAACATGAATGTAATGTCGGTAAGGAATACATACTCCCCCAAGCTTAGGCTTTTGGCCTAAGTTGGTCTATGGCCACAACTCTAAGCCGGCCTCTCCAGTGTACGGAGGAGTGTCCTCTAGGTGCCACTGATTGGTGATCTCCTCCGGATCCCACTGATAAACAGACTGACGGTATGGATCAAGTGGTGGCTCCGGCTCAGGCTCTGAAGCTGATGTCAGGCTCCAGTATGCATGAACGGCCTCTAGCAAAACAAGGTACGTGCCTAAAAATATGTTAAACAAAGAGGGAGCAGGCAAGGTAATAATCTCAAAGTAGTTTTTATCAAATATCAATCTATATTTAAGCATCTTCTTCTTATCCTTAACAATAAAATCATGTTCTACCATACTCTTATAATTTAGAAAAATAGGAGGCAACAACTTTTCCTCTTTCTCATAATGCCTAATAGGTATGTTAAAGTGAGCAGCAAGGCGCGAGGCAAAGATGCCTCCAAAGACGGGACCCTTTGTACGGTTTAGATTTAACAGTTTAGCAACAATAGCGCCTAAATTGAAAGTGGTATCACGAAACAAAGCATGGCGCAAAATAACAATATCAGGGGCACTGATATTTCCACTGTTCCCATGACCAATTAAGCATCTACTAGCAAATATTGCAAAGTAACGTAGAACAGGAAAATGTATGCTAGTAATTCTTGCATCGGAAACTTTTCTCGTTTCCCCTACAACAATCATATCAATAAATCCCTCCACATCATTACGATGTGGTTCCTCTATGCTGCCCACAAATGGTATCTTATAGACCCTATGTAACACCCACGATGCAGCTATATCTCCCACGTGTCAGAGCACGACTTAGAGGCATAACCGCATAGTAGGCATGTCGCAAGAGGGGTAATATTTACACATCCCATGTATTGAATAAGAAATAGATAAAGAGTTGGCTTACAATCGCCACTTCACACAATACATCAATATAGCATTACATCATCCAGAATACAATCAAGGTCCGACTACGGAACAAAAATAAAGACAACCCCAAATGCATAAGACCCCCGATCGCCACAACCGGGCTCCACTACTGATCGTCTGGAAAGGAAAGATAGTAATGTCCTGAATCCTCGTCGAACTCCCACTTGAGTTAGGTCGCATCCCTGGACTGGCATCATCGGCACCTGCATCTGGTTTTGGAAGTAATCTGTGAGTCACGGGGACTCAGTAATCTCACACCCTCGCGATCAAGACTATTTAAGCTTAGGGGTAGGAAAAGATGTTGAGGTGGAGCTGCAGCAAGCACTAGCATATATGGTGGCTAACTTACGCAAATGAGAGCGAGAAGAGAAGCAAAGCACGGTCGAGAACCTATAAGATCAAGAAGTGATCTTAGAACTACTTACGTTCAAGCATAACACAAGACCGTGTTCTCTTCCCGGACTCCGCCGAAAAGGGACCATCACGGTTACACATGCTGTTGATTCATTTTAATTAAGTTAAGTGTCAGGTTTTCTACAACCGGATATTAACAAATTCCTATCTGCCCATAACCGTGGGAACGGCTTCCGAAAGTTCAAAACCCTGCAGGGGTGTCCCAACTTAGCCCATTACAAGCTCTCACGGTCAACGGAGGATATTCCTTCTAGCGGGAAGACCTAATCAGTCTCGGAATCCCGGTTACAAGAAATTTCAGCAATGGTAAAACAAGACCAGCAAAGCCACCCGATGTGCCAACAAATCCCGATAGGAGTCGCACGTATCTCATTCTCAGGGCAACACCGGATGAGACAGGCTACGAGTAAAACCAAACCTCGAGTTTCCCCAAGGTGGCCCCGCAGGCGGCTCGGTTCGGACCAACACTTAGAGGAGCACTGGCCCGGGGGGGGGGGGGTTTAAAATAACATGACCCTTGAGTGTGCAGAACCCAAGGGAAGGTATATGGTGGTAGGTAGGCAAATGGTAAAACCAAGGTTGGGCCTTGCTGGAGGAGTTTTATTCAAAGTGAACTATCAAGGGGTTCCCATAACACCCAACCGCGTAAGGAACGCAAAATCAAGGAACATAACACCGGTATAACAGAAACTAGGGCGGCAAGAGTGGAACAAAACACCAGGCATAAGGCTGAGCCTTCCACCATTTACCAAGTATATAGGTGCATTAACGTAAACAAGATATAAAAATGATATCCCAACAATAATCATGTTCCAACAAGGAACAAACTCAATCTTCACCTGCAACTAGCAACACTATAAGAGGGCTGAGCAAAGTGGTAACATAGCCAAACAACGGTTTGTTAGGACAAGGTGGGTTAGAGGTTTGATATGGCAATATGGGAGGCATGATATAGCAAGTGGTAGGTATCGCGGCATGGCAATAGAGCGAGCAACTAGCAAGCCAAGATAGAAGTGATTTCGAGGGTATGGTCATCTTGCCTGCAAAGTTCTCCGAGTTAACGTAAGCTTGACCCTCGTAAGCGTACTCAATGGGTTCCTCGATCACAAACTCGTCTCCCGGCTCTACCCAAGGCAAGAACTCAAGCAAAAGAAACCACAATCAACCATGGTGCAATGCGCAAGCAACATGATGCAAGACATGGCATGATATGCGGGATGTAATATGCAATGCATATGCGTGCTCCGGAAGGAAAAGATTCAACCAGGCCTCAACTTGGCAAACCAAGTGCGCCGCTGGAAAGATGAGTGGATTTTGGTCGAAATCGATATAAAGATCACCGGAATCGGATGCACGGTTTGCAAATGGCAAGCAAAACAATAATGGCACGATTCTGCGATTAACAGCACGCTGCCATCTAAAATGCAACAAGAAAATAACCTACTACACTCTAACATAGCAACAAAGCACATGGCAGTGATCTACTCAAGATGCTTGACAAAAGATGAACACTGAGCAACGGCTAAATCACACAATAGAAGGTTTAAACAAGCATGGCAAAAGTGCAAAAGATATCAGCTTCACAGACTTGGTGAAAATAACAACATGCCAGGAATTAACATCAGGAAGAAATGTTTAGATCAAGATAACAACATGCTACAGGATCAGGACATAGCAAAGCAAGGCATGGCATGAATCTACTCAAAGCATATAACAAAAGTCCCTTACTGTCCATAAGCCAAAAAGGATCAGAAGATATGATGGCACCCATGTAAACATAGCAAGTTTCGTTAATAGATTCAGACTTAGCAGAAAACTGGACATGGCAAAAACAGAGTTACGTAGGCATGTTTACGAGCTCGATGCACTCAACACAAGGCATTGCATGACAAGCTAAGCATACTACCAGCAAGAAGACATGTTCAAGAAGCTAAACAAAGCAAGAACAAGTTCATAGCATGCATGGATCAACTACAACAACCTTGGCAAAATTGATTAACACATAAATTGCCTAAAAAGGAAACTGACATTTCCTTATTTGGAAACGTCCAAAAATGGACTTGCCAGGTTTGGAATAAGGTAGCTTTCCAGAAATGGAAAACGCTGGAATAAAAGAACAACAACAGAAATAGGATGAGGGGGGGTCAGGATGACATGTGGGGTCGGCCTGTCATACTCACAAGCGTTGCAAAATTGGGGGTTTTAAACTGCGGCCGCAAGGATCGAACCCGGGTCTCCCGGATGCAAACAACTAGGCTAACCACTGCGCTACGAGCGTGTTCATGGAAATCTTAGCGTCTAGCCTCTTTTGAACAACTGCCAGAAGGCCGAGCCTTCCATGGCGACACAGAGACCACCGGCAACGGCGGCGACGAGCTAGGAGATGTGACGCACTGAGCAAAGCAACGGCGGGCGTGCGGGAACCTGTGGAGACTCCAGCGAGCGAGTGGCGGTGGCTCGCGAATGAGCAGGCACTCGGGCACGAGCTCACGCTCGACTCGCGACCATGGCGAGGCACGGTAAGCAGGGGAAAAGGCCCTCGACAAGGTGCGTCTGCGTGCGGCTGAGTGCACGAGCGCATGTGCTATCACGGGGAAGCAGCGCGGAGAGATGATCCGGGGTGGAGGGCATGGACATGCTACGCAACAACATCAACTTCAAAAAAAATGTTACAGGTCTCGCCGGAGCACCGAGAACACGGGAAAAACTTGGAAGGAGCGGCGCCTTCGGTGAACTAGACAGCACGAGAAAGATCAGGGTCGGAGGGGAGGTTACCTAGATCACCTAGGACAAGAAGACGATGTCGGGGACTCGACGGAGACGACACAAGACAGTTCTGAACTTGGTGGGGCTTCGGGTCCGAGAAGTAGATGCAGCAGAGGAAGACGACGGGGCCGAGGAGGTCGATCCAGGGACCGTCGCATCGCGCGCCTCGTGGAAGGGGATGGAGAGGTACTTGACGGTCCTCTCCACGACAACAGGAGGGTCGGAGGCGCGACGTGGACGGCTACCCTGAGCTCGAGCCCTTGCTCGCTCGGGTCATGGTGGGCAGGGCGATGGCGTGGGCGTGGAGACTTACCCAGGCGGCGGCGAAGGAAGGAGAGGGTCTGAATGGCTAGAGGAGAGGCCGGGGTAGGGTTTGGACAGGTTTTATAGGCCTCGAGGACGCCGGACAACTGTCAAATCGACCGGGGCATCGACGTGGCTCCTGTAGATGAGCTGTCATACAGGAGGACGATGCAACTATTGCTTGTAGGCTAAAGGGCTGCGGGAGCGCTGCTGGGCCGCGGTTGGACTGCTGCTGCGCTGCACTGCTACTGGTGCTCTCTCTCTCTCTCCCTCTGGTTCTTTTTCCATTTCTTCAAACAAAAATAAAAGAATGAAAAGCACAGAAGGATTGGGGGGTTATGTGAGAGATATGAAAATATGCTCAGGACCCTGGAATTATACCCTATTTTAATAAATTGCGTTGGGCACTTTTAGAGATAGAAAAATAAAACAAGTTTGAATAATATCCAAACTTGAGGCATTTTTGAACCTAACCAAAACAATTCCAAAAGAGGTGAAACTTGGCAGAGGGGTTTAGGACATGGTGCAAGATTTATAGGGAGAAGATGAACATTTATGGAGGAGGGCAAGATGGCACTTGCAAAAAGAAAGGGAAGAGAAGGAGAGGTGGTGATGCGTGGAGGTGGTCATGTATGGATCACACAATGCGCATGAAGAGGATGATGAAATGCAACATGCCAAGAAGCACAAATGCAACACTAAGGTGAGGCCATGATGCAACATAAGATGGCAAGTGCATAAAGAAGAAGACAAGTAATGACAAGACAAAGCAATAAGTAAAAAAAACAAACAAAACAAAAGAGACCAAAAAGGATTGAACCCACATGGAATTGGATGAAGAACAATGTTGGATAGATTGCCAAATATTGAAGTTTACATCCGGGGTGTTACAACACTCCACCACTACGAAAGGATCTCGTCCCGAGATCTAGGACTGAAAGAACTCCGGATATTCGGAATGGAGGTGGTCCTCGCGTTCCTAGGTGCTTCTCGGTCGGAATGGTGTGACCACTTCACTTTGATAAATTTGATAGACTTGTTGCGAGTCTTGCACTCAGTTTCTTCAAGAATAGCAACGGGATGCTCATGATAAGATAGGTCTTCTTGGAGATCAATCTCTTCGAAGTTGATGGTGCGATCAGGAGTTGATGAGGACATCAATACCATTGTTACACCCACAGCCCCTACTGTTACATATACTGGACCAATTACTAGAGCTCGCGCACGCCAATTAAATTACCAGGTACTTTCGTTTCTTGGTAGTGATTCTAATGTTCATGAGATTATGATGCTGCCTAAATTGGATACATTTGTTTTGCTTACAAATGAAGGGCCTAGCTTGGAGAAGGATGAACATTGGAGCAAGAACACGCATGGAGTTGATGGCATGCGCAAGGGGATCAAGAACGGATTTACAAGTGATGATTTCAGGACTTTGAAGCCGCCATAAGGAGTGCATGAAGCCTTGGACGAAATATACGAGATGCCACTTCATAATATTCATCCATAGGCTATTCTAGGTGCTGCGTCACCTTATTAATGGGCCAGGCCCATGTAATTTCGAAATACTTAAGTATAGGCTATTTTTAGAGTCCGTATGTGTGGGGAAACAAGAGTTAGGGTTGGTTTCGGACCCCACCCTCAAAGGCCACGAAATTCCCCCCTCTTCCTCCATATATACAGCCCTTAGGGCATCGTTTAGACTTTGGGTTTTGTTTAGATTAAAAGTTCGCCATAGCTGCAACTTCTCGTACTTCGTTTGTGTCCAACGACCAGACCAAGACGTCACAGAACCCCACCTTGATCAATAAAGCTTTCATCTTATATTCGCAATATCCAGATTGCAATCTCAGTTTCTTGCTTGTTCTTCGTTTGCTTGCAGGAAACAGACCCTCGTGGTCAGGTTGATCGTGTCCCGGCGTGGTCAATAACCCTCGGAAGTTGGTTTAGCGATTGCTAAGGCGCGACGTCTTGCACGTTCGTAGTCGGATCGTCAAGGTCGATTCCCACAGAAAACGATAGCCACCATCTCATCGAAACATCGGGACACCTTTGCCTCTATCAAGTGGTATCAGATTTCCAGGTTGCTCGGTGAGATTTTACAGTTTTTCGTAGATTCGATCGAGTCTGTTCTTCATACCTACAGTCCACGAAAAAGCCAAAAAAAATTAGGGTTAGTTCATCATATCCGAACCAATCTGAGCCTTTGCATAATCTTTTTAGGGTTTTTGCTTTGTTGAATTTGCGGTTGCATCGTCGTGTCAAGTTGCTGGTCTTAGAGTCTAGTCTTTTAGAGTTTCGAGTTCTGGTCATAAGTTGTCACGCCGCCGCCGCACCATCATCATCGCCCATCTACCTCCATTGCTTATCCGCCACCGCTCTAAATCTGTATCCATATACCACGACCAATCCGTATCCATATTCCACCACCGCTACCATATACCACCACCGCTGCCATATACCACAACCATATATCCACCACCAATCCGAGTTCTTTTCATATTAGGTTTGTTCTTGAGATCAATCTCAATTCCGATTCGTGTTTCCTTGCCTGTGTAGGTCTCGAAAAAAAAGAGTCTGGAGACCCCCGGGCAGTTTTTAGGCCAAAATTTTCACGGGCAAATTTTTTTTTCCCTAT
Source organism: Triticum monococcum (assembly GCA_034509565.1). Lineage (NCBI taxonomy): Eukaryota > Viridiplantae > Streptophyta > Magnoliopsida > Poales > Poaceae > Triticum > Triticum monococcum. The sequence goes on along the minus strand of CM067844.1, from coordinate 299,608,757 downwards.
CCTATTTTTAGGTTTTTCTGAGTCTTTTGAGCCACGTGCCATCATAGTGATTTTTTGTCGCACTTTTTCGTCGTCGCTGCCCTGATTTCCGAAAAAAAAAGTGAATTTTTTTTCGTGCCATCCTGCCAGTTTGACGAGGGAAGAGTTTTGAGACACTCGCCATTATAGTGATTTTTCGCAAAAAAAAGAGGAGCGCAAAAAAAAGAGCGCAAAAAAAAGAGCGAAAAAAAATAAGTTCCAGAGTGTGCTTTTCCCTTATTTACGTGCAGCGCCGTGATTTTGTTAGTGTTCTAGGCTCGCGTCTCTAGCACGGTCTAGCCTAGGACCAGCACAGTACCGTCGTTGAGTGTTTATTCAACTTTGCATCTCTAAATTGATTATTGCTGACCCTTTGTGCTACCATATTATAAGCCTTCCCAGCTCCACATACATCTATGTCGTGCGTTTGACTCTCCCTGGTAATCGCTCTATCCAAGCTTTGAGAGTTTTGACTACGACGGTTGCCGATCACCGCCTGCTGCTGGGTAAGAACTGGTAAGAATTTGAGATTGGCTTGACGGATTTGTGACACCACCACCACCTCTTGTTAGTATTCTGTAGGATCATATTCTTGTGTGTTTCTATTGTTGCTAACCATGGCAGGATCACAAGCCGACGAGACTGACTGGGAGAACATGACGAATCAGGAGTTGCATGATAAATTTCAGCAAATGATGAATGGACAGGTGCAAGATGTGCTAAACAGATTTGAAGAGGCCATGGAGAAGATAGATGGCATGGAAAAGACGTTCGAAACAAAGCTCGATAACAGGTTTAATGAATTGCTCGCACGTCTTCCACCACCACCACCGGCTGCACCTAACGCACCTCTACAACAACAACAACAACAACGACTACCTACACATCGTGAAACAGCCCTCCGCCGAGCGAGCCGTCTCCCTCTTGCACCTGGCCAAACTGTTGGTGCTGCTGTTGCTACTTCTGTGGCTCCTGCTGCTGATGCGGAGGAGGATGATTTTGCTAGCGATTACGAGGATGAGGTTGATCAAAATTAGAACTACGTGCCACCACCAGCACAGCAACCACCAGGTCGTCCACATGCAAATAATGGCAATGGTAGGGCTCACCCTCAGGCACGAGATCATGACCATCTCCCTAAACTAAAATTGAATATTCCACCATTTGAGGGTAGATATGTTCCTGATATATATCTTACTTGGGAGTTAGAAACTGAACAACGACTTACATGTTTACAATATCCCGAGGAGAGACGTGTTCCTGCTGCTGTTTGTGCATTCACTAGTTTTGCATGTGTTTGGTGGTCTGAGCATTGTAGATTATATCCCATTCCTGCTACTTGGGCTGCTTTGAAAACTGCTATGCGTACTCGTTGGGTTCCACCATATTATCAACGTGAATTACTTCAAAAATTGCAGCGCTTAAGACAGGGAAAAAATTCTGTAGAAGAATATTATCAGGAATTACAAACTGGCATGATTAGATGTGGTATTGTTGAGGAGAATGAAGCTATGCTTGCACGTTTTATGGGTGGATTAAATAGAGAGATTCAGACGATTCTAGAGTATAAGGACTATACTAATATCACTCGTTTATTCCATCTTGCTTGTAAAGCTGAACGTGAAGTGCAGGATCGACAGGCATTGGCGCAGACTAACTTTTCTGCAGGTCGACCTTCATCATGGACACCACGTGCATCATCTATTTCCACACGTTCTGCTACAACGGCGCCTCCGTCGGCTGCCACCTCCAACCATGATACAATAAAGCAGGCACAATCACCACTATCTGCCAAGAGCACACCTTCTGGGCCTGCAAAGAGCTCTTCTACATCCATGGCATCCACAGGGCAAACACATGATATTATTTGTCGATGTTGCAAGGGTGGAGGTCATTATGCGAGAGAATGCCCATCTAAATGTGTGATGATTGTTAGTGAGGATGGTGGGTATGAGTCCGCTAGTGACTATGATCAGGAGACTTTGGCTCTTATTACACGTGACGAACACGGTGGAGACGATTCTGATCATGAGACGCAATACATGGCTCCTGAAGATGCTGACAGGTATGAATGTTTAGTTGCTCAACGTGTTTTGAGTGTGCAGGTTACACAAGCTGAGCAAATTCAGAGGCATAATTTGTTCCATACAAAGGGAGTTGTGAAGGAACGTTCTGTTCGCGTGATCATAGATGGAGGGAGTTGCAACAACTTGGCTAGCATGGAGATGGTGGAGAAGCTCTCTCTCACCACAAGACCACATCCACATCCTTACTACATCCAATGGTTCAACAACAGCGGCAAGGTTAAGGTAACACGTACTGTTCGTGTGCATTTTAGTATCTCTACATATGCTGATTATGTTGATTGTGATGTGGTACCTATGCAAGCATGTTCCTTATTACTTGGTAGACCATGGCAATTTGATAAAAATTCTGTTCACCATGGTAGAAACAATCAGTATACTCTTGTTCATAAGGATAAGAATATTACTTTGCTTCCTATGACTCCTGATTCCATTTTGAAAGATGATATTAATAGAGCTAATAAAGCAAAACAGGAGAAAAATAAGAGTGAAAATCAGATTGTGGCAAAAGAATTTGAGCAACAAATGCAGCCTAATAATAATAAACAATCTAGTGTTGCTTCTGAAATTAAATTGAAAAGTGCATGTTTACTGGCCACCAAATCTGATACTGATGATCTAGATTTTAGCAAATCTGTTTGCTATGCTTTTGTGTGCAAAGAGGCATTATTTTCATTCGAGGACGTGCCTTCCTCTTTGCCTCCTGCTGTCACTAACATTTTGCAGGAGTTCGCTGACGTCTTTCCACAAGACGTGCCACCGGGATTACCACCCATTCAAAGGATTGAGCATCAAATTCACTTAATTCCCGGTGCATCATTACCCAACCGTGCACCATACCGTACCAATCCAGAGGAGACGAAGGAGATTATGCGTCAAGTACAAGAACTGCTCGACAAAGGTTATATACGCGAATCCCTTAGTCCTTGTGCTGTTCCTATCATTTTAGTGCCGAAAAAGGATGGTACGTCACATATGTGCATTGATTGTAGAGGCATTAATAATATTACTATTCGTTATCGTCATCCTATTCCTAGGCTAGATGATATGCTTGATGAATTGAGTGGCTCTACAATATTCTCCAAAGTTGATTTGTGTAGTGGATACCATCAAATTCGTATGAAATTGGGAGATGAATGGAAAACAGCATTTAAAACTAAGTTTGGATTATATGAGTGGTTAGTCATGCCTTTTGGGTTAACTAATGCACCTAGTACTTTCATGAGGTTAATGAATGAAGTTTTACGTGCTTTCATTGGACGATTTGTGGTAGTTTACTTTGATGACATATTGATTTATAGCAAATCTTTGGAGGAACATTTGGAACATTTACGTGTTGTTTTTATTGCTCTACGTGATGCACGTTTGTTTGGTAACCTTGGAAAGTGCACCTTTTGCACCGACCGCGTATCTTTTCTTGGCTATGTTGTTACTCCACAGGGAATTGAAGTTGATAAAGCCAAGATTGAAGCTATTGAGAGTTGGCCGCATCCCAAAACGGTCACACAAGTGCAGAGTTTCCTTGGCCTCGCTGGTTTCTATAGGCGTTTTGTGAGAGATTTCAGCACCATTGCTGCACCTCTCAACGAGCTTACAAAGAAGGATGTGCCTTTTGTTTGGGGTACCGCACAGGAAGAAGCCTTCACGGTATTGAAAGATAAGTTGACACATGCTCCTTTACTCCAACTTCCTAATTTCAATAAGACTTTTGAGCTTGAATGTGATGCTAGTGGAATTGGATTAGGAGGTGTGTTATTACAAGATGGAAAACCTGTTGCATACTTTTCTGAAAAATTGAGTGGGCCTAGTTTGAACTATTCTACTTATGATAAAGAATTATATGCTCTTGTTCGGACCTTAGAAACATGGCAACATTACTTATGGCCCAAGGAATTTGTTATACATTCTGATCATGAATCTTTGAAACACATTAAAAGTCAAGCAAAACTGAACCGTAGACATGCTAAATGGGTTGAATTCATTGAGACTTTCCCTTATGTCATTAAACACAAGAAGGGTAAAGAAAATGTTATTGCTGATGCCTTGTCTCGTCGTTATACTATGCTTTCACAACTTGACTTTAAAATATTTGGTTTGGAGACCATCAAAGATCAATATGTTCATGATGCTGAATTTAAAGATGTATTGCAGAATTGTAAGGAAGGGAGAACTTGGAACAAGTTCGTTCTTAACGATGGATTTGTGTTTCGTGCTAACAAGCTATGCATTCCAGCTAGCTCCGTTCGTCTTTTGTTGTTGCAGGAGGCGCATGGAGGAGGATTAATGGGACACTTTGGCGTCAAGAAAACGGAGGATATACTTGCTACACATTTCTTTTAGCCAAAGATGAGACGGGACGTTGAGCGTTTTGTTGCTCGCTGCACTACATGTCAAAGAGCTAAGTCACGACTCAATCCTCATGGTTTATATATGCCTTTGCCTGTACCTAGTGTTCCTTGGGAGGATATATCAATGGACTTTGTTTTAGGTTTACCTCGAACAAAGAAGGGGAGGGATAGCATATTTGTTGTCGTGGATAGATTCTCGAAAATGGCACACTTTATACCATGTCATAAAAGCGATGATGCTGTTAATGTTGCTGATTTGTTCTTTCGTGAAATTATTCGCTTACATGGTGTGCCAAATACTATTGTTTCAGATCGTGATACTAAATTTCTTAGCCACTTTTGGAGATGTTTATGGGCTAAGTTGGGGACTAAGCTGCTTTTTAGTACTACTTGACACCCCCAAACTGATGGACCAACTGAAGTAGTCAATAGAACATTGTCTACTATGCTTAGGGCTGTTTTGAAGAATAACAAGAAAATGTGGGAAGAATGCTTGCCTCATATTGAATTTGCTTATAATCGTTCATTGCATTCTACTACTAAGATGTGCCCTATTGAAATTGTGTATGGTTTCCTACCTCGTGCACCTATTGATTTGTTGCCTCTTCCATCTTCGGAGAAGGTTAATTTTGATGCTAAAGAACGTTCTGAATTGATTTTAAAAATGCATGAGTTAACTAAGGAAAACATTGAGCGTATGAATGCTAAATATAAACTTGCTGGAGATAAGGGTAGAAAACATGTTGTGTTTGCACCTGGAGATCTTGTTTGGTTACATTTGCGTAAAGATAGATTTCCTAATCTGCGCAAATCAAAGCTAATGCCACGTGCTGATGGTCCTTTTAAGGTGTTAGAGAAAATAAATGATAATGAATATAAACTTGAGCTACCTGCAGATTTTGGGGTTAGTCCCACTTTCAACATTGCAGATTTGAAGCCTTATTTGGGTGAGGAAGATGAGCTTCCATCGAGGACGACTTCATTTCAAGAAGGGGAGGATGATGAGGACATCAATACCATTGTTACACCCACAGCCCCTACTGTTACATATACTGGACCAATTACTAGAGCTCGCGCACGCCAATTAAATTACCGGGTACTTTCGTTTCTTGGTAATGATTCTAATGTTCATGAGATTATGATGCTGCCTAAATTGGATACATTTGTTTTGCTTACAAATGAAGGGCCTAGCTTGGAGAAGGATGAACATTGGAGCAAGAACACGCATGGAGTTGATGGCATGCGCAAGGGGATCAAGAACGGATTTACAAGTGATGATTTCAGGACTTTGAAGCCGCCATAAGGAGTGCATGAAGCCTTGGACGAAATATACGAGATGCCACTTCATAATATTCGTCCATAGGCTATTCTAGGTGCTGCGTCACCTTATTAATGGGCCAGGCCCATGTAATTTAGAAATAGTTAAGTATAGGCTATTTTTAGAGTCCGTATGTGTGGGGAAACAAGAGTTAGGGTTGGTTTCGGACCCCACCCTCAAGGGCCACGAAATTCCCCCTCTTCCTCCATATATACAGCCCTTAGGGCATCGTTTAGACTTTGGGTTTTGTTTAGATTAAAAGTTCGCCATAGCTGCAACTTCTCGTACTTCGTTTGTGTCCAACGACCAGACCAAGACGTCACAGAACCCCACCTTGATCAATAAAGCTTTCATCTTATATTCGCAATATCCAGATTGCAATCTCAGTTTCTTGCTTGTTCTTCGTTTGCTTGCAGGAAACAGACCCTCGTGGTCAGGTTGATCGTGCCCCGGCGTGGTCAATAACCCTCGGAAGTTGGTTTAGCGATTGCTAAGGCGCGACGTCTTGCACGTTCGTAGTCGGATCGTCAAGGTCGATTCCCACAGAAAACGATAGCCACCATCTCATCGAAACATCGGGACACCTTTGTGACGCCCGGAAAATTACACTACAGTAATCCTCTGCTAGTGATGCCATGTCACCTCGGTTACTGTGCATAAACTCACGTCAATTCGAAACCCAGTTCAAATTTCAAATTTAAAACAAAGGCAAACAATAAAAGTTTTCAAACTTTAAAACTAAAATGTTCGAGTTGTGCCAGACAATGCAAAGGTAATTGTGCTGAAGAAACCACACTTTTATAAAAGTGTAAAATATCCAAAAATGTTTTAAACAGTAGCAAAAACAATTATTTTAATGCCTTTTTCAATAAATAAAATTTTAAACTACTTTGTTTTGTTGCCCAAACTTGTGTGGCAGTAGCTATTTACTAACACTAAATTAGGGACTACTTTTATAGCAATAAAACTAAAATAAAAGAGGAATTAAAATAAAACAAAAATAGTAAAAGAGTAATAAACAAAAACAGAACAAAAGGAAATAAAAACAGAAAAGGGGATACAAAAAAAAAGGAGACCTAAACCTACTGGGCACCTTGGCCCATTAAACCAAACGGCCCAACCCCTCTCCCCTTATCCCTGGACCCAAACCCTAACCACTAATCGACGCCCCACTCTTCCCCCACGTCGTTCCCCTCCTCTCCCCCCCCCCCCCCCCGATCCAGATCGGATCGGGGCTCGCGCACGCGCGCCTCGGAGCCCGACGACCCCGCCGCCTGGATCGACGCCGCCTCGACCTCGTCTCGTCCCCGCCGGCCTGCCTCCCCTTTCCGTCGCGCCTCCTCGACCACCACCTCGCCCCCGCTGCCCGAATCCCTACACCCCTCGGTGAGCCCCGCCGCCGCGCTCGTCTCCGTCGCCCCCTGCCGCTCCATCGCCGCGCACCTTGGCCACCGTCCGCGCCCGAACGCGCCCGCACACCGTGCTCACCGCGACCGCGTGCCCGCGCCTCCCTGCTCGCCCGCCGCACCGCTCGCGTGTGCCCCCGCGCATACGCGCCCGAGCCCCGCCTCGCTCTGCCGCGGCGCTGCGCCGCCCGCGCGTCGCCCTCTTCCCCTCCCCCTCTCGCCCATCACCGGATCTGGCCGCGCTTCCGCACGCGCGCCCGCGCCCCTGACCACGTCGCCCGCACGTTGCTCCGCTCGCGCCCACGACTCCATGGCCGCACCCCTGGCCATCGGCCCCGTGCGTCCTCGCCACCGCAGCCTGCCGCTGCCACTTCCCTGCAGCTGCTCGCCGCTCCCGCGAGCGCTCCGGGCGCATCCCTCCCAGCACCCACAGCCGCCAGCCTCTCCCTGCTGGACCGGCCCCCGTCGCGCCCTCTGCAGCTGCTCGCCGCGGCCTCCACCCCCGCACGCGCTGCACCGCTCTGGCCGCGCCTCCACGCGCATGCCCGCGCCCTGCCTGGCCGCACCGTGGCCCCACCATGGCCCCCTTTCCTTCCCCGGCGGCTGCGGCCGCCCGTTGCGGTGGCCGGCGACGCCTCGCCGTTCCCCCCCCCCCCCCTGTTGGCTTGGGCGGGCGCTCGTTCGGGTCGGCGCCCGTGCGCCCGCTGCCCGGCACCCGTGCACCCAGCGCCCGCTATGGCCCCAGGGGCCTATGACAGTTGGGCCCCACGGCCCCAGAACGTTTAATAAAAAAATAAAATAAATAAAAATAAATAATTAATTAATTAACCTAATTAATTATGATTAAATTAACTAATTAAGATTAACTAACCTAATGTTAATTAACCTAATCAACTACTGTTAATTAGTTAATTAACTAGTATGACAGTGGGGCCCACCCCCTTAATTAATTTTGATTAGTTTAATTAATCTGTTTAATTAAAATGTGTCACTGACCAGTGGGACCCACTGGTTAGGTTGACCAAGTCAACTCTGTTGACTGCTAATGTCAGCATGACATCATGCTGATGTCATTAATCTGTTTATCGAATTAATTTAAATAATTAATTAAATTCCAGAAATTAATAAAATCTTTAGAAAATCATATCTTTTAATCCGTAACTCGGATTAAAATATTTTCAACATGAAAGTTGCTCAGAACGACGAGACGAATCCGGATACGCAACCCGTTCGTCCACCACACCTCCCTAACCTATCGAACTCGCAACTTTCCCACTCCGGTCCTCTGCCCGAAAACGCAAAACACCAGGGATACATTCCCGGATGTCATCCCCCTTCCCCGGTATCACCTATTACCGCGTTAGGGCACCTCTAACGCCGTTACTTGTCATGTCATGCATCACTATGCATATGCTTGCTTAAATATTTATTGTTTCTCCCCCCTCTTCTCTCGATAGACACCGAGACCGACGCCGCTGCTACCCAGTACGACTACGGAGTTGACGACCCCTCTCTCTTGCCAGATCAACCAGGCAAGCCCCCCCTTTGATCACCAGATATCGCCTACTCTTCTCTATACTGCTTGCATTAGAGTAGTGTAGCATGTTACTGCTTCCCGTTAATCCTATACTGATGCATAGCCTGTCCTTGCTACTACTGTTGTTACCTTTACCTACAAACCTAATGCTTAGTATAGGATGCTAGCTTATCATCAGTGGCCCCACATTCTTGTTCGTCTGCCATGCTATACTATCGGGCCGTGATCACTCGGGAGGTGATCACGGGTATATACTATATACTTTATACATGATACATGTGGTGACTAAAGACGGGTAGGCTCGTAGGAGCACCCGCGAGTGGATCTTTGAGGCGGAGCGACAGGGCAGGTTCCGACCACCTAGGAGAGAGGTGGGCCTGGCCCTGGTCGGTGTTCGCGGACACTTAACACGCTTAACGAGATCTGGGTATTTGATCTGAGTCTGGCCATTTGGTCTCTACGCACTAACCATCTACGTGGGAGCAGTTATGGGTATCCCGACGTCGTGGTATCAGCCGAAGCCTTCGTGACGTCAGCGACTGAGTGGCGCGCGCCGGATTGGACTGGAAAGCCACTAGGCTAGGTCTGCTTCCGGCCGCGTACGCAACGTGCAGGTGTGCAAAGGGCGATGGGCCCGGACCCCTGCGCCATAGGATTTAGACCGGCGTGCTGACCTCTCTGTTGTGCCTAGGTAGGGCTGCGACGTGTTGATCTTCCGAGGCCGGGCATGACCCAGAAAAGTGTGTCCGGCCAAATGGGATTGAGCGTGTTGGGGTAGGTGGTGCACCCCTCCAGGGAAGTTTATCTATTCGAATAGCCGTGTCCCTCGGTAAAAGGACGACCCGGAGTTGTACTTTGACCTTATGACAACTAGAACCGGATACTTAATAAAACACACCCTTCCAAGTGCCAGATACAACCGGTGATCGCTCTCTCACAGGGCGACGAGGAGAGGATCATCGGTTAGGTTTATGCTATGCGATGCTACTTGGAGGACTTCAGTCTACTCTCTTCTATATGCTGCAAGACGGAGGCTGCCAGAAGCGTAGTCTTCGACAGGATTAGTTATCCCCCTCTTATTCTGACATTCTGCAGTTCAGTCCACATATGATACCCTTATTCCATTTGATACCCATGCATATGTAGTATAGCTCCTTGCTTGCGAGTACTTTGGATGAGTACTCACGGTTGCCTTCTCCTTCTTTTCCCTCTATTCCTTCTACCTGGTTGTCGCAACCAGATGTTGGAGCCCAGGAGCCAGACGCCACCGACGACGACTCCTACTACACCGGAGGTGCCTACCACTACGTGCTGCCCGCTGACGACGACCAGGAGTAGTTTAGGAGGATCCCAGGCAGGAGGCCTGCGCCTCTTTCGATCTGTATCCCAGTTTGTGCTAGCCTTCTTAAGGCAAACTTGTTTAACTTATGTCTGTACTCAGATATTGTTGCTTCTGCTGACTCATCTATGATCGAGCTCTTGTATTCGAGCCTTCGAGGCCCCTGGCTTGTAATATGTTGCTTGTATCACTTATTTTAATTATAGAGTTGTGTTGTGATATCTTCCCGTGAGTCCCTGATCTTGATCGTACACGTTTGCGTGTATGATTAGTGTACGATTGAATCGGGGGCGTCACAAGTTGGTATTAGAGCCGACTGCCTATAGGAATCCCCCTTCCACACTCCTTGGCCGAAGTCGAGTCTAGACATTACAAAACTTTTACTAACATGGTTGTGCGGCTTACGGGCCCACGTCGCCATTTGGGTGGTATTAGAATCTTTTATTCCTCGCCTTTACTCTGGGACCCTGATCTCTCTTCTATTCGGGTTAAATGGTTTTGCTAACTCTGACTCTAGGATCTCGTAAATACTTTCTCTCGGAGAGCCCCTTCATTCCAGATGATGGCCTGCTTCACCGGAAGATTCCGAAGATACTCTTTGCTATTCCTCTCGAGACTTTGTGCCCATCACTTTCGCTATTCCCGACCATTGATAAATCCTTATGGATAACTACTTACACTTGCCATTCATACGATCATCCCCCATTGATCTTGTTATTACAAGATACCCCGAAGTCTTCTCTATTGTTCCGAGAATACTTTGTGCCTACTGCCTAGCAGTTCCTTGCCACATGAATACCCCTTCAATTAGATCCTCGCACTTGACGAGTATCCACTCATCCCCAATTGTTCATGTGTTTCAGAATGGTCTTCGAAATACTATTCGATCCTCCAAAAATCCTTAGTAGCTTATGGCTTCGCAATACTTGTCTGCTTGCATTATGGATGCTTTCCATATGTCTAGCAATATTCGTTGGTATCCTTAGACACCGCCATTTTGATCCTATTGATTCAACATGAGTGCGAATGCACGCAATCATTACTTGATCCTTTTAAATTATCTTTCTGGCTCAGACGCCAGTTTAAACATGAGCTGGATCCCGACCAATCAATTGACCATCGATCGTACCCGTAAGGCTATTCAACTTATCCATCCCTGATCAGAGCATTGCTTCTGATCCCTTGTCTTGGAATTGATAATTCTTTGCATTTGAGCCTTGAATTAGTCAGTTGTTTCTAAAGTCTGATCTCATTGCATTGTTTCTCCCTCTGGTTGAGTACCGATGCTCACACCAGATCCCTTGAGGACCACCAGATCATTTGCTGGATTTTATCCGACAGCGCCCTTCATATTCAATAAGTCTGTGAGCCTTTCCTCGGATACATAATACCTTTGGTGAATTGTATCCTCTGCTTTCTCAAACATGCTCTACTATCGAGCTTGTGTTAATTATTCTTGAAACTTGTGGTATATGTTTCTAAGAAGCCCCTATGGGTTGAACATATGCCTTCTCTAAACTGCGTGAACTCGAAAGCTTTCACGAGTCATACTCTTCTGGTATTTTGCTAGATAAAAATTTCTATACTACAGCTTCATCAAAAGCGAGAAGTAAAATGAAAGGTTATGCATGCAAGAATTGGGAGTCGACCTTGAGCCTTTGCGTTCATGCCCATGGATCCGATGTGAAACTTATCATCGAAGCTTCTTGTAAATGATATTAGTTCCCTTGGTATAAGTTCATCTTATATCTGGGATCCGGCCTTTTACAATCGTGGTTCCGGCCATGTTCTCTTTTAAATACCATTTTCGATGCAAGTGTAAGCACTTGTCTCATGTGGATCAATACCCCAGTCCAACCTCTACTTTGATCCGTCATCGAGTATTACCCCCTCTGGTATCTCAAGATTATCTTGAAACTGCATAACTTCTTATGAGTTCTTCATCAAGTACTACATTCTCACTGATTACAGTTTTCATGGGCTCTGAGTTATTAAACACTCAAAGACACCGATAACTGAACCGAGTCTGCCCTACGGTTCAGCAACTCTTGATAATCTTCTTTAAGTCCGAGTTTGTACTCGATCATGTCATTCCTAGCCTGATCGGCTATATCATTATCGTGCTAAATTTTAACTGTGCTACCTGGTCCTTAATCCCGGAGCACAACTTTCGATGATGAGCTAAGCTTACGTCGATCTTCCTCGTCATATCAGTTCACCTTGAACAACAAGCTTGATTTCAAGTTTGTGCCCTACACATGGTTCCAATAACCTTCCGCTTCATCATTCCTTTGATTTGATGTTGTCACTGATTGATTACATCTTGAAATCTCTCGACCAATGTGCCGTGAAGATCATCAACCTTATGAGGTCTTCCTGGATACCAATTGAATTCATGATGAGAAATACCATCCTTGCCCCCGATGAATTGTATTATCATCGGCCACTTTATTGCCTTCCCTCCAACACAAACTTATTCATGTTTTGAGTTATACCTTGAGGTCCTTGCTATACAGCATTTGTTCTTCTTTACCTTGGAATGTTACCACCTTTTATGTCAAGAATGTCGTGGTAATTTTACCACCTCTTGAGAATTCTTGATATAGTAATATCTCTCGCCTTTTGCGTTCATCTCTTGGTCTCCGTATTGTTTCTAACCGGAATACCGACTAATGGTCTGTGTTGTGCAAATTCTAAACTTCTAGCAACCCTATTGCTTGAAGTTATTGGTCTACAGTTTCATTCTAAGTCTATTGATTATTGAATCATCATTCAAACATTGATCGTGCTACCTAGTCCAGATTCCTGGTTGCACCCTTCTATCATTGTTCAGTTGTGTATGTTTCCCTCGAGCCTACATCATTATGACATTTGATCCGACAAATGATATTTCCTTGTTCACATAATTGTGGAAATCAATCCTTTGGAAATCGCGATGAATTGTTGCTGAGCCTATCAGCCACCTCCTCATCCTCTCCTTGGTTTACTGATGAACTCTTGTTTCGGAACTCGCTTCCATAGTTCATTTCCCGAGAATCTTACAATGTCATCCCGTCAAATTGTGCCGCACCTTTTCTTCTCAGGCATCCTAAGTCTGAGGTATCGTGACACCAATCAGATCTGAATCTCGGTCAGATATGATGGTTGGAACTTATTTCCAAGAGTTATAATGTTGGTCTTTATATATGACCCGGTAAGGTTATGTCAGGCCTAGCACACCTGGCCGGAGGACCTATTGTTGTAGTATCCTTTTTAGCAAGTTTAGCCATTCTTCCGTGAGGAAATTGTAAGACTTATTTCACAAGCTATTCCTGATGGATCCTTTGTGTTTCCAAACTCTGACCTTTGCTTGAATACCATGTCAATGCTTCTTGAAGCATGTTTGTGGTACTCCGATTTTTCAATAAGAGCATTGAAATCGCAATGCTAAGTTTTCTTTAACCATTATCCAAACACCGTTGTATGGGTACTGTCATGAAATTTCTCTCCCCTTACTTAAAGGGTTTTCTACATGATATCCTGCCACGGATATCATGCTCTGTTTGTCCTTGGGAAGGATATACCCCTGAAATATGTGTTTAAACACATTTTCCTTTCCATTCTTATGTTAAATCTGATAATCATATTTTCCTTTCCGTTGTTCTGTTTAACCTTCTTGAGGTTTATATGATCTAAGCAGTAATACGTCACTGCTTTTATAAGCACCTCGGCGTACAACTCTGTCAGTAAGACCCTGTTACTTTTGTTGTTGACATTCCGGTAACCACCGATGAACGAGAACTTTGCCTATTGGTCCGCCTTGTTTCAACGAGCAGGAAAATGGTTCTCTTCGTCCCTCGCCCTTGGTACCGATGTTGTTGCCGACATAACCGATAGTCTATCCTCTGACATGCCTTTCTTACATGATCCTGCAAGATGTCATCGCCCTTCCTACTCTTAAACCACATGGTGGGCCCATAACCCCCAGGTCCCAGGATCGAAACCTGACTCTCTTGTACACCCTGTTTCAAGGTTATCCCTTGCACTTGGTTTCGTGTGTAATTCGTGAGCCACCTTCCGAGTGATCTATTCTGGCATCACACACAATACTTGGTCCCATTGCTCTGAAACCTTTCACACTCTATTTCACGCAATGAACGATTGTCTATCCACTTGAAACTTCTTATGGTACCTTCTTACCTTGCTCTCGGTGTTTTTCATTTGTTCAACTCGAGAGATACTCTTATGATCATTCTTGGGATACCCCCACCCAGATGACTTTCCCTTATACCATTCAATTGTCGTAAAGCTGCCCCGTTACCTATTCGTAAATACGATGGAGTTCCCGAAGAAAAGAGCCTACTTCATCATGAGGACCTGAAACAGAGGAATGAAGAAATCAATGTAATGGATCGACCTCTTCGAGAAGAGCAACCAAGACCGAAAAGATTCGCTAGATTCATTATCAAACTTTTCCCCCTTACTCCCCTCTTAAATCTCGGGACGAGATTTCTTGTAGTGGAGGAGAATTGTGACGCCCGGAAAATTAGACTACAGTAATCCTCTGCTAGTGATGCCATGTCACCTCGGATACTGTGCATAAACTCATGTCAATTCGAAACCCAGTTCAAATTTCAAATTTAAAACAAAGGCAAACAATAAAAGTTTTCAAACTTTAAAACTAAAATGTTCGAGTTGTGCCAGACAATGCAAAGGTAATTGTGTTGAAGAAACCACACTTTTATAAAAGTGTAAAATATTCAAAAATGTTTTAAACGGTAGCAAAAACAATTATTTTAATGACTTCTTCAATAAATAAAATTTTAAACTACTTTGTTTTGTTGCCCAAACTTGTGTGGTAGTAGCTATTTACTAACACTAAATTAGGGACTACTTTTATAGCAACAAAACTAAAATAAAAGAGGAATTAAAATAAAACAAAAACAGTAAAAGAGTAATAAACAAAAACAGAACAAAAGGAAATAAAAACAGAAAAGGGGATACAAAAAAAAAGGAGACCTAAACCTACTGGGCACCTTGGCCCATTAAACCAAACGGCCCAACTGGCCCAACCCCACTCCCCTTATCCCTGGACCCAAACCCTAACCACTAATCGACGCCCCACTCTTCCCCCACGTCGTTCCCCTCCTCTTCCCCCCCGATCCAGATCGGATCGGGGCTCGCACACGCGCGCCTCGGAGCCCGACGACCCCGCCGCCTGGATCGACGCCGCCTCGACCTCGTCTCGTCCCCGCCGGCCTGCCTTCCCTCTCCGTCGCGCCTCCCCGACCTCCACCTCGCCCCCTGCTGCCCGAATCCCTACACCCCTCGGTGAGCCCCGCCGCCGCGCTCGTCTCCGTCGCCCCCTGCCGCTCCATCGCCGCACACCTTGGCCACCGTCCGCGCCCGAACGCGCCCGCACACCATGCTCACCGCGACCGCGCGCCCGCGCCTCCCTGCTCGCCCGCCGCACCGCTCGCGTGTGCCCCCGCGCATACGCGCCCGAGCCCCGCCTCGCTCTGCCGCGGCGCTGCGCCGCCCGCGCGTCGCCCTCTTCCCCTCCCCCTCTCGCCCATCACCGGATCTGGCCGCGCTTCCGCACGCGCGCCCGCGCCCCTGACCACGTCGCCCGCGCGTTGCTCCGCTCGCGCCCACGACTCCATGGCCGCACCCCTGGCCATCGGCCCCGTGCGTCCTCGCCACCGCAGCCTGCCGCTGCCACTTCCCTGCAGCTGCTCGCCGCTCCCGCGCGCGCTCCGGGCGCATCCCGCCCAGCACCCACAGCCGCCAGCCTCTCCCTGCCGGACCGGCCCCCGTCGCGCCCTCTGCAGCTGCTCGCCGCGGCCTCCACCCCCGCACGCGCTGTACCGCTCCGGCCGCGCCTCCACGCGCGTGCCCGCGCCCTGCCTGGCCGCACCATGGCCCCCTTTCCTTCCCCGGCGGCTGCGGCCGCCCGTTGCGGTGGCCGGCGACGCCTCGCCGGCCCCCCCCCCTGTTGGCTTGGGCGGGCGCTCGTTCGGGTCGGCGCCCGTGCGCCCGCTGCCCGGCACCCGTGCACCCAGCGCCCGCTATGGCCCCAGGGGCCTATGACAGTTGGGCCCCACGGCCCCAGAACGTTTAATAAAAAATAATAAATGAATAATAATAATTAATTAATTAATTAACTAATTAATTAACCTAATTAATTATGATTAAATTAACTAATTAAGATTAACTAACCTAATGTTAATTAACCTAATCAACTACTGTTAATTAGTTAATTAACTAGTATGACAGTGGGGCCCACCCCCTTAATTAATTTTGATTAGTTTAATTAATCTGTTTAATTAAAATGTGTCACTGACCAGTGGGACCCACTGGTCAGGTTGACCAAGTCAACTCTGTTGACTGCTGATGTGATTAATCTGTTTATCGAATTAATTTAAATAATTAATTAAATTCCAGAAATTAATAAAATCTTTAGAAAATCATATCTTTTAATCCGTAACTCGGATTAAAATATTTTCAACATGAAAGTTGCTCAGAACGACGAGACGAATCCGGATACGCAACCTGTTCGTCCACCACACCTCCCTAACCTATCGAACTTGCAACTTTCCCCCTCCGGTCCTCTGCCCGAAAACGCAAAACACCGGGGATACTTTCCCGGATGTCATCCCCCTTCCCCGGTATCACCTATTACCGCGTTAGGGCACCTCTAACGCCGTTACTTGTCATGTCATGCATCACTATGCATATGCTTGCTTAAATATTTATTGTTTCTCCCCCCCTCTTCTCTCGATAGACACCGAGACCGACGCCGCTGCTACCCAGTACGACTACGGAGTTGACGACCCCTCTCTCTTGCCAGATCAACCAGGCAAGCCCCCCCTTTGATCACCAGATATCGCCTACTCTTCTCTATACTGCTTGCATTAGAGTAGTGTAGCATGTTACTGCTTCCCGTTAATCCTATACTGATGCATAGCCTGTCCTTGCTACTACTGTTGTTACCTTTACCTGCAAACCTAATGCTTAGTATAGGATGCTAGCTTATCATCAGTGGCCCCACATTCTTGTCCGTCTGCCATGCTATACTATCGGGCCGTGATCACTCAGGAGGTGATCACGGGTATATACTATATACTTTATACATGATACATGTGGTGACTAAAGACGGGTAGGCTCGTAGGAGCACCCGCGAGTGGATCTTTGAGGCGGAGCGACAGGGCAGGTTCCGACCACCTAGGAGAGAGGTGGGCCTGGCCCTGGTCGGTGTTCGCGGACACTTAACACGCTTAACGAGATCTGGGTATTTGATCTGAGTCTGGCCATTTGGTCTCTACGCACTAACCATCTACGTGGGAGCAGTTATGGGTATCCCGACGTCGTGGTATCAGCCGAAGCCTTCGTGACGTCAGCGACTGAGTGGCGCGCGCCGGATTGGACTGGAAAGCCACTAGGCTAGGTCTGCTTCCGGCCGCGTACGCAACGTGCAGGTGTGCAAAGGGCGATGGGCCCGGACCCCTGCGCCATAGGATTTAGACCGGCATGCTGACCTCTCTGTTGTGCCTAGGTAGGGCTGCGACGTGTTGATCTTCCGAGGCCGGGCATGACCCAGAAAAGTGTGTCCGGCCAAATGGGATCGAGCGTGTTGGGGTAGGTGGTGCACCCCTGCAGGGAAGTTTATCTATTCGAATAGCCGTGTCCCTCGGTAAAAGGACGACCCGGAGTTGTACTTTGACCTTATGACAACTAGAACCGGATACTTAATAAAACACACCCTTCCAAGTGCCAGATACAACCGGTGATCGCTCTCTCACAGGGCGACGAGGAGAGGATCATCGGTTAGGTTTATGCTATGCGATGCTACTTGGAGGACTTCAGTCTACTCTCTTCTATATGCTGCAAGACGGAGGCTGCCAGAAGCGTAGTCTTCGACAGGATTAGTTATCCCCCTCTTATTCTGACATTCTGCAGTTCAGTCCACATATGATACCCTTATTCCATTTGATACCCATGCATATGTAGTATAGCTCCTTGCTTGCGAGTACTTTGGATGAGTACTCACGGTTGCCTTCTCCTTCTTTTCCCTCTATTCCTTCTACCTGGTTGTCGCAACCAGATGTTGGAGCCCAGGAGCCAGACACCACCGACGACGACTTCTACTACACCGGAGGTGCCTACCACTATGTGCTACCCGCTGACGACGACCAGGAGTAGTTTAGGAGGATCCCAGGCAGGAGGCCTGCGCCTCTTTCGATCTGTATCCCAGTTTGTGCTAGCCTTCTTAAGGCAAACTTGTTTAACTTATGTCTGTACTCAGATATTGTTGCTTCCGCTGACTCGTCTATGATCGAGCTCTTGTATTCGAGCCTTCGAGGCCCCTGGCTTGTAATATGTTGCTTGTATGACTTATTTTAATTATAGAGTTGTGTTGTGATATCTTCCCGTGAGTCCCTGATCTTGATCATACACGTTTGCGTGTATGATTAGTGTATGATTGAATCGGGGGCGTCACAACCTTTGCCTCTATCAGGAGTCTTGAAACACTTGCGAAGCTGAGACACGTGAAAGACGTCGTGCACCTTTGCAAAGTTGGATGGAAGCTCAAGTAGATAGGCGAGGTCGCCTCTTGTGCCAATGATCTTGAAAGGACCCACGTGTCTAGGGGCAAGCTTCCCTTTGATAACGAAGCGACGAGTACCTTTCATTGGAGAGACGCGGAGGTAGACATGGTCTCCGATCTCGAAAGCCATGTCACGAGGCTTGCTATCATAGTAACTCTTCCGACGTGATTGCGCGGCTTTGAGATTTTCACGGATGACTTTGCACATTTCTTCAGCCTCTGTGAGCAAGTCATTGCCAAGAAGTTGGCGTTCACCGGTCTCTGACCAGTTAAGAGGAGTACGACACTTTCTGCCATAGAGAATCTCGAATGGGGCCTTGCCCGAACTCGCTTGGAAGCTGATGTTGTAGGAGAACTCGGCATATGGAAGACAATCTTCCCACTTCATACCGAAGGAAATGACACAAGCCCGGAGCATATCTTCAAGTATTTGATTGACTCGCTCGACTTGTCCACTAGTTTGAGGATGGAAGGCTGTGCTGAACTAAATGTTGGTGCCCATGGCCTTCTGGAAGGAGTCCCATAACTTAGAAGTGAAGATGCTTCCACGATCTGAAGATATCAACTACGGAATGCTGTGCAAAGAGACAATCCTGGAGGTATATAGCTCCACCAACTGAGCTGCTGTGATAGATTCTTTGATAAGAAGAAAATGAGCCACTTTTGTAAGCTTGTCGATGACAACGAAGATAGCATCATTGCCATGCTTGGACTTGGGAAATCCAGTCACGAAGTCCATCTCAATATGGTCAAACTTCCATTCTGGAATAGCAAGAGGTTGGAGGAGACCAGCTGGTCGTTCGTGTTCCGCTTTCACTCTTCTGCAGACATCACATTCATTCACGAACTAAGCAATCTCGCACTTCATTTGAGTCCACCAATACGACTGCTTGAGGTCATGGTACATCTTTGTACTTCCAAGATGAATAGATAGGAGTGAATTGTGAGGCTCGCTCATAATGACTTTACGTAGATCACCCTTAGGAACCATAATCCGATCCACGAAGAAAAGAGTATCTTTGTCATCAAGGCGATAACACTTGTACTTGGGTTGGCTCTTGGCAATCCCATTCTTCACCTTCTTCACCATGGCATCCAGAAGTTGTGCCTCACGAATTTGATCTTCCAAAGTAGGAGACACTTGGAGATTGGCAAGAAATCCTTGAGTAATAACTTGGAGATTAAGTTTGCGGAAAGATTCACAAAGATCCGGTTGGAAGGGCTTGAGAATCAAACTGTTGCAGTAAGCCTTCCTGCTCAAAGCGTCTGCAATGACATTTGCCTTGCCTGTAGTATATTAAATACTCAGATTATACTCTTGAAGAATTTCGACCCAACGAGTTTGCCTGAGGTTGAGGTTGGGTTGAGTGAAGATGTACTTGAGACTCTTATGATCAATGAAGATGTCCACTTTCCTTCCTAACAAGAGATGTCTCCATGTTAAAAGAGCATGGACAACTGCCGCCAACTCGAGGTCATGAGTAGGGTAGTTCTTTTCGTTGGGCTTCAACTGGCGAGAGGTATAGGCCACAACTTTCTTCTCTTGCATTAACACAACACCGAGACCTTGAAGGGAAGCATCACAGAAAACCTCGAATGGTTTGGATTCATCAGGAGGAGTCAGAACTGGAGTATGACTAACTTCTCTTTGAGGGTGTTGACAGCGATGTCACATTCAGGCATCCAAACATACTTCACATGCTTTTGGAGGAGGTTGCAAAGAGGCTTCGCGATCTTAGAGAAATTCTCAACAAATCTTCGATAATAGCTCGCGAGCCCAAGAAAGCTGCGGAGCTGCTTCACATTCTGAGGCGGTTCCCAATTCACAATTGCAGACACCTTCTCAGGATTAATAGCTATGCCCTTGGCGGAGATGATATGTCCAAGGTAGAGAACCTCATCGAGCTAAAACTCGCACTTTGAAAACTTCGCATAGAACTGATGTTCTGTGAGTTTGTCCAACACCAATCTCAAGTGCTTGGCATGATCCTCCTTGTTCTTGGAAAATACCAAAATGTCATCGAGATACACCAAGACGAAGTCATTTGTGTAAGGGTTGAAGATGAAGTTCATCATGCGAGAGAAAGTTGGAGGAGCATTGACAAGGCCGAAAGACATAACAGTGTATTCATAGGAACCATAGCTTGTTCTGAATGCTATCTTGGGGATATCTTGTTCACGAATGTGAATCTGATGATAGCCCATACGAAGGTCAAGCTTGGAGAATACTTGAGCACCTTTGCGTTGCTCGAAAAGCTCATTGATGTTGGGAAGTGGGTACTTGTTCTTTATGGTCTTCTTGTTCAATGGGCGGTAGTCGACACAAAGTCGGTCCGTGCCATCCTTCTTTTTGACAAAAAGAACACCACAACCCCATGGAGATGAACTCGGTCTGATTAGACCCAGACGCTCTTGTTCATCGAGCTGTTTCTTCAATTCCTTCAATTCCTTTGGTCCAAGCTTGTAAGGACGTTTGCAAACAGGTGCCGTGCCAGGCTCAAGATCGATGACGAATTCAACTGGCCGGTGAGGAGGCATTCCTGGAAGCTCTTCTGGAAAGACGTCTTGATATTCACAAACGACTGGAATCTGGGAGATGGCATTCAACTCGCCCTTCTCATTGAGAGAAAATAGTCGAATAGTTTCATCACGTGCGGCATAGATGATCACTTCCTTAGAAGAGTGTGTCAATTGAATTTCTTTGGCAGCACAATCAAGCATAGCCTTGTGCTTAGAAAGCCAGTCCATGCCGAGAATTAGATCAATATCAGAGTCTCCAAGAACAATTGGAGAAGCCAGAAATTTGTAGTCGCCCATTTCGATACTGACATTCGGAACCATCATGGTTGATCTCAAATGCTTAGCCGGAGAAACAACTTGCAATGCTTTAGGTAATGCCTTAGTGTCAAAGTTGTGCTCAGATGCAAATGGGAATGACATGAAAGAATGCGATGCACTAGTATCAAATAAGACTTTAGCAGGAATGGAGTTAACTGGAAGGTTACCCATGATAAATTTTGAAGAGTCCTCTGCCTGAGCTGCGTTCATCATGTTGACCTTGGCATGCTTGGGATTATGCTTGACCACTGCATTGCTGGCAGATCTCACAGGAGAAGGAGGCGGAAGACGCCTCTGGTTGAAGCATTTGTTTGCATAGTGACCCTTCTGCTGACACTTGTTGCACGTAACCTCTGAGAGCGGACGGTGATACAGAGCACTTGACCATGGAGCATGAGATGAAGCTTTGTTCTGAAAGCCTGGGTTGGGTGGGTGGGAAGATCCATTGCCACCTTTGCTCTTTTGCTGATAAGGCTGATGGAACGGAGGAGGAGGAGGCAACCAGAACTTTTTCTGTTTAGCTGTTACTTGAGTTGAAGAAGAAGAATGAGTTGCATCCCTGACTCTCTTCTTAGAAGCATCGCACTTGAGCTGAGCAGCCTCTTTCTTTAGTGCCATGTTGTAGAACTCATCATAATGTTTTGTCTCAAAAAGCACGAGAGCTAGTTGCAGATCTTCTTTGAGGCCACCTCTGAATTGATAAATCATGCTCTTCTCGTCAGGGACGTCTTGTTTGGCGAAGCGAGCGAGCCTCTGAAACATGATGTTGTATTGGTAAACAGACATACTGCCTTGCTTCATATTGCGGAACTCCTCACGCTTACTCTCAACAACACTTTGAGGAATGTGGTGAGCTTTGAAGTCTCGGCAGAAATGATCCCAGGTGATCACATGACCTCCTCTGGAATCTTTGTATTATTGATACCACTCAGCAGCTTGGTCTTTGAGTTGGAACGAAGCAAACTTGACAAAATCCTCAGGTCTGACGTTGCTACACTCAAAATGTTTGCAGATATCCACGAGCCAATCGTCAGCGTTTGTGGCCTCGACACAATTACTGAAAGACTTCGGCTGGTTTGCGAGGAACTGGTTGAGGGTAGCAAACTGAACTTGATTGTTTCCATGGCCTTGATTTCCTTGCTTACGCTCTTGCAAGAGTTGCATAAGCATCTGCGCGTTGGCGCTGGTAGCGGCCATGACAGCTTGCCATGCCTCCGGAGGTGGAAATGGTGGCGGAGGTTCCGGATTCTAACGCGTTGGAGGAGCCATCCTAAAGAGGGTGACAACCGTTAGCATCTTGAAAGACATATATTCAATCTGAATCAAATGGATCGAAATTGCAACGTATAGCCTTAACATTCGAACAAGGATGAACGAATGAATTCCAAAGTAAATCATCACACTTCCATAAATTGAGAAGCCACTTAGATAAAGGTAGATGGATAAAACAACAAGGTACGAACATGAACAAATAATTGGTAAGGATTACCCAATCACAAACCAAATATCGCGGGAAGAAATACTAGAGCTACATGAATTCCCACCTATAAAACTCCTGAAACTTTCTGGTTATGCAATCAGGTGTTGGGGATACAGAGGAAGCATAATATCTCACCAAAAACTAGCAAATCCTACATCCAGCTGTATCCATCCTTCAACACATAACCAAGAAACCTTCAGAAATCATTTACCTCAACCTTCGAAAAGCATCCGTTATACGAGTTATCGCAATACCCCCGAACTCCCGCCCCAGTACTAGGTGGCATCGAGGTTATCTCACCAACAACTGCATAAAGGAGATTTTCGATGTCGGTGAAGTCAGGTATTCTAGAATTGCAACGATAAAATTGTGATGACAACACCTCGGCGCTCAACTCCCCGGGACACTGCCACAACCCCTGAATGTCAGGAGGCACCAGGAACAATATTCTCGTCACAAAACCATCGGAACGATTCCAAGATACCCGCGTGATCCTAAAAGATATTTTTAGTGAAATTTGAGGAGAGAAGAGTCAAAACTCTATGCCAGGAAGCCTCACCGGATCGACGAAGGGACTGAGGAGTAAAAAGAATCCTACTCTCCGATATATATAATCCTAGAAGATTCAAACCATTTTTTTCTAGACTCAACAACACCAGCGATTCGATCAAGCAGGGGCTCCTAAGTCGGGGAAGGCTCTGATTACCAACTTGTAACACCCATGATGCAGCTATATCTCCCACGTGTCGGAGCACGACTTAGAGGCATAACCGCATAGTAGACATGTCGCAAGAGGGGTAATCTTTACACATCCCATGTACTGAATAAGAAAGAGATAAAGAGTTGGCTTACAATCGCCACTTCACACAATACATCAATATAGCATTACATCATCTAGAATACAATCAAGGTCCGACTACAGAACCAAAATAAAGACAACCCCAAATGCACAGGATCCTCGATCGCCCCAACTGGGCTCCACTACTGATCGTCTGGAAAGGAAACATAGTAACGTCCTGAATCCTCGTCGAACTCTCACATGAGTTCAGTCGCATCCCCTGGACTGGCATCATCGGCACCTGCATCTGGTTTTGGAAGTAATCTCTGAGTCACGGGGACCCAGCCATCTCACACCATCACGATCAAGACTATTTAAGCTTAGGGGTAGGAAAAGATGTTGAGGTGGACCTGCAGCAAGCACTAGTATATATGCTGGCTAACTTACGCAAATGAGAGCGAGAAGAGAAGCAAAGCACGGTCGAGAAGCTATAAGATCAAGAAGTGATCCTAGAACTACTTACGTTCAAGCATAACACGAGACCGTGTTCTCTTCCCGGACTCCGCCGAAAAGGGACCATCACGGTTACACACGCTGTCGATTCATTTTAATTAAGTTAACTGTTAGGTTTTCTACAACCGGATATTAACAAATTCCCATCTGCCCATAACCGCGGGCATGGCTTTTGATAGTTCAAAACCTTGGAGGGGTGTCCCAACTTGGCCCATTACAAGCTCTCACGATCAACGAAGGATATTCCTTCTAGCGGGAAGACCTGATCAGTCTCAGAATCCTGGTTACAAGACATTTCGGCAATGGTAAAACAAGACCAGCAAAGCCACCCGATGTGCCGACAAATCCCGATAGGAGTCGCACGTATCTCGTTCTCAGGGCAACAACGGATGAGACATGCTACAAGTAAAACCAAACCTCGAGTTTCCCCGAGGTGGTCCCGTAGGTGGCTCGGTTCGGACCAACACTCAGAGGAGCACTGGCCCGGGGGGGTTAAAATAAGATGACCCTTGAGTCTGCCGAACCCAAGGGAAGCTATATGGTGGTAGGTAGGCAAATGGTAAAACCAAGGTTGGGCCTTGCTGGAGGAGTTTTATTCAAGGCGAACTATCTAGGAGTTCCCATAACACCCAACCGTGTAAGGAACACAAAATCAAGGAACATAACACCGGTATAACGGAAACTAGGGCGGCAAGAGTGGACCAAAATACCAGGCATAAGGCCAAGCCATCCACCCTTTACCAAGTATATAGGTGCATTAACGTAAACAAGATATACTAATGATATCCCAACAATAATCATGTTCCAACAAGGAACAAACTCCATCTTCACCTGCAACTAGCAACGCTATAAGAGGGGCTGAGCAAAGCGGTAACATAGCCAAACAACGGTTTGCTAGGACAAGGTGGGTTAGAGGTTTGACATGGCAATATGGGAGGCATAATATAGTAAGTGGTAGGTATCGCGGCATGGCAATAGAGCGAGGAACTATCAAGCAAAGATAGAAGTGATTTCGAGGGTATGGTCATCTTGCCTCCAAAGTTCTCCGAGTTGACGTAAGCTTGATCCTCGTAAGCGTACTCAACAGGTTCCTCGATCACGAACTCGTCTCCCGGCTCTACCCAAGGCAAGAACAGAAGCAAAAGAAACCACAATCAACCACGGTGCAATGCACAAGCAACATGATGCAAAACATGGCATGATATGCGGGATGTAATATGCAATGCATATGCGTGCTCCAGAAGGAAAAGATTGAACCAGACCTCAACTTGGCAAACCAAGGGCGCCTCTAGAAAGATGAGTTGATTTCGGTCGAAATCGATATAAAGATCACCGGAACCAGATGCACGGTTTGCAAATGGCAAGCAAAACAATAATGGCACGATTCTGTGATTAACAGCACGATGCCATCTAAAATGCAACAAGAAAATAAGCTACTGCACTCTAACATAGCAACAAAGCACATGGCAGTGATCTCTTAACAAAAGATGAACACTGAGCTACGACTAAATCACAAAATAGCAGGTTCAAACAAGCATGGCAAAAGTGCAAAAGATATCAGCTTCACAAACTTATTGAAAATAACAACATGCTAGGAATTAACATCAGGAAGAAATGTTTAGAGCAAGATAACAACATGCTACAGGATCAGGACATAGCAAAGCAAGGCATGGCATGAATCTACTCAAAGCATATAACAAAAGTCCCTTACTGCCCATAAGCCAAAAAGGATCAGAAGATATGATGGCACCCATGTAAACATAGCAAGTTTCGTTAACAGATTCAGACTTAGCAGAAAACTGGACATGGGAGAAACAGAGTTACGTAGGCATGTTTACGAGCTCGATGCACTCAACATAAGGCATTTCATGACAAGCTAAGCATACTACCAGCAAGAAGACATGTTCAAGAAGCTAAGTAAAGAAAGAACAAGTTCATAGCATGCATGGATCAACTACAACAACCTTGGCAAAATTGATTAACACATAAACAATCTGCCAGGAACATTCTATAGCAAAAGTAGAGCAAGATTGAGTCATGCTCGGGCACTCCATAAATGCAAACAGAGACATGGATGGATAGAGAATGACCATATATCAAAATCATCCTTATTGAACATACTCAAAAGAGGCATGTATCACTCTGTAGCAACATAAATACCCGGCATAAAAATAGCAGCAGGGAAAAGACTTGATGAAATTCTAAGTCCCTGAAATCAGCAACAACACAAGAGCTACTTTGCATGCATGTTTCACTCATCAAAGTACACAAAGAGACATGGCATAAATACTAGCATGTAGCAGGCAAGAAAATGAAACTAACCATGGGACAAACACCTACATAGCATGATTGAAATAAATCACACAAAAATGACAAAACAGCCTCATGATGCAAAATGCCATGTTCATGAACTTTCTCAAATGAAGAAACTAATGCCACCACTGGGTTGGTGGGATTTTTCTACCCCGAAAACATATATAATATGATGGGGTTGCTGTAGAAAAATCATCACAAATGCCTTAAGTCCAAAACTGCCTAAAAAGGAAACTGATCGAAATGGCATTTCCTTATTTGGGAACGTCCAGAAATGGACTTGCCTGATTTGGAATAAGGTAGCTTTCCAGAAATGGAAAACGTTGGAATAAAAGAAAAATAACAGAAATATGACGAGGGGGGTGAGGATGACATGTGGGGTCGGCCTGTCATACTCACAAGCGTTGCAAAAATTGGGGGTTTTAAACTGCAGCCGCCGTGATCGAACCCAGGTCTCCCGGATGCAAACCACTAGGCTAACCACTGCGCTACGAGCGTGTTCATGGAAATCTTAGCATCTGGCCACTTTTGAACAACTGCCAGAAGGCCGAACCTTCCATGGCGACACAGAGACCACCGACAACGGCGGCGGCGAGCTAGGAGATGCGGTGCACTAAGCAAAGTAACGACGGGCGTGCGGGAACCTGTGGAGACTCCAGTGAGCGAGTGGCAGTGGCTCGCGAATGAGCAGGCACTCAGGCACGAGCTCACGCTCGGCTCGGGACCATGGAGAGGCATAGTAAGCAGGGGAAAAGGCCCACGGCAAGGAGCGTCTGCGTGCGGCTGAGTGCACGAGCGCGTGTCCTAATGCGGGGAAGCAGCGTGGAGAGATGATCTGGGGCGGAGGGCATGGACATGCTACGCAGCAACATCACCTTCAAAAAAAAGCTACAGGTCTCGCCGGAGCACCGAGAACACGGGGAAAACATGGAAGGAGCGGCGCCTTCGGTGAACTAGACGGCATGAGAAAGATCAGGGATGTTGGGGAGGTTACCTAGCTCACCTAGGACAAGAAGATGAGGCCGGGGACTCGACGGAGACGACGCAAGACAGTTCTGAACTTGGCGGGGCTTCGGGTCCGAGAAGTAGATGCAGCAGAGGAAGAAGACGGGGCCGAGGAGGTCGATCCAGGGACCGTGGCATCGCGCGCCTCATGGAAGGGGACGGAGAGGTACTGGACGGTCCTCTCCACGACAATAGGAGGGTCGGAGGCGCGACATGGACGGCTACCCCGAGCTCGAGCCCTTGCTCGCTCAGGTCATGGTGGGCAGGGCGACGGCATGGGCGTGGAGACTTACCCAGGCGGCAGCAAAGGAAGGAGAGGGTATGAATGGCTAGAGCAGAGGCCGGGGGTAGGGTTTGGACTGGTCTTATAGGCCTCTAGTACGCCAGACGGCTGTCAAATCGACCGGGGCGTCGACATGGCTCCTATAGATGAGCTGCCGTACAGGAGGACGATGCAACTGTTGCTTGCAGGCTAAAGGGCTGTGGGAGCGCTGCTGGGCCGCAGCTGGACTGCTGCTAGGCTACACTGCTACTGGTGCTCTCTCTCTCTCTCCCTCTGGTTCTTTTTCCATTTCTTCAGACAGAAATAAAAGAGCGAAAAACACAAAAGGATTGAGGGGTTTTGTGAGAGATATGAAAATATCCTCAGGACCCTGGAATTATACGCTATTTTAATAAATTGCGTTGGGCACTTTTAGAGATAGAAAAATAAAACAAGTTTGAATAATATCCAAACTTGAGGCATTTTTGAACCTAACCAAAACAATTCCAAAAGATGTGAAACTTGGCAGAGGGGTTTAGGACATGATGCAAGATTTATAGGGAGAAGATGAACATTTATGGAGGAGGGCAAGATGGCACTTGCAAAAAGAAAGAGAAGAGAAGGAGAGGTGGTGATGCATGGACGTGGTCATGTATGGATCACACAATGCGCATGAAGAGGATGATGAAATGCAACATGCCAAGAAGCACAAATGCAACACTAAGGTGAGGCCATGATGCAACATAAGATGGCAAGTGCATAAAGAAGAAGACAAGTAATGACAAGACAAAGCAATAAGTAAAAAAATGAAACAAAAGAGACCAAAAAGGATTGAACCCACATGGAATTGGATGAAGAACAAGGTTGGATAGATTGCCAAATATTGAAATTTACATCCGGGGTGTTACAACACTCCAACACTACGAAAGGACCTCGTCCCGAGATCTAGAACTGAAAGAACTCCGGATATTCGGAACGGAGGTGGTCCTCGCGTTCCGAGGTGGCTTCTCGGTCGGAATGGTGTGACCACTTCACTTTCAGGAATTTGATAGACTTGTTGCGAGTCTTGCGCTCAGTTCTTCAAGAATAGCAACGGGATGCTCATGATAAGACCGGTCTTCTTGGAGATCAATCTCTTCGAAGATGATGGTGCGGTCAGGAGTCTTGAAACACTTGCGAAGCTGAGACACGTGAAACACGTCGTGCATATTTGCAAAGTTGGATGGAAGCTCAAGTTGATAGGCGAGGTCGCCTCTTGTGCCAATGATCTTGAAAGGACCCATGTATCTAGGGGCAAGCTTCCCTTTGATACCGAAGCGACGAGTACTTTTCATTGGAGAGACGCGGAGGTAGACATGGTCTCCGGTCTCGAAAGCCAAGTCATGATGCTTTTTATCATAGTAACTCTTCTGACGCGATTGCGCGGCTTTGAGATTTTCACGGATGTCTTTGCACATTTCTTCTGCCTCTGTGATCAAGTCATTGCCAAGAAGTTGGCGTTCACGAGTCTCTGACAAGTTAATAGGAGTACGACACTTTCTGCCATAGAGAATCTCGAATGGGGCCTTGCCCGAACTCGCTTGGAAGCTGTTGTTGTAGGAGAACTCGGCATATGGAAGACAATCTTCCGACTTCATACCGAAGGAAATGACACAAGCCCATAGCATATCTTCAAGAATTTGATTGACTCGCTTGACTTATCCACTAGTTTGAGGATGGAAGGCTGTGCTGAACCGAATGTTGGTGCCCATGGCCTTCTGGAAGGAGTCCCAGAACTTAGAAGTGAAGATTCTTCCATGATCTAAAGATATCAACTGCGGAATGCCGTGCAAAGAGACAATCCTGGAGGTATATAGCTCTGCCAACTGAGCTGCTGTGATAGATTCTTTGATAGGAAGAAAATGAGCCACTTTTGTAAGCTTGTCGATGCAACAAAGATAGCATCATTGCCACGCTTGGACTTGGGAAATCCAGTCATGAAGTCCTTCTCAATATGGTCAAACTTCCATTCTGGAATAGCAAGAGGTTGGAAGAGACCAGCTGGCCATTGGTGTTCTACTTTCACTCTTCTACAGACATCGCATTCATTCACGAACTAAGCAATCTCGCGCGTCATTCGAGTGCACAAATACGACTGCTTGAGGTCATGGTACATCTTTGTACTTCCAAGATGAATAGATAGGAGTGAATTGTGAGCCTCGTTCATAATGAGCTTATATCGATCAGCCTTAGGAACCACAATTTGATCCTCGAAGAAAAGAGTATCTTTGTCATCAAGGCGATAGCACTTGTACCTGGGTTGGCTCTTGGCAATCCCATTCTTCGCCTTCTTCACCATGGCATCCAGAAGTTGTGCCTCACAAATTTGATCTTCCAAAGTAGGAGAGACTTGGAGATTGGCAAGAAATCGTTGAGGAACAACTTGGTGATTAAGTTTATGGAAAGCTTCACAAAGAGCCAGTTGGAAGGGCTTGAGAATCAAACTGTTGCAGTAAGCCTTCCTGCTCAAAGCGTCTGCAATGACATTTGCCTTGCCTGTAGTATATTCAATACTCAGATTATACTCTTGAATCATTTCGACCCAACGAGTTTGCCTGAGGTTGAGGTTGGGTTGAGTGAAGATGTACTTGAGACTCTTGTGATCAGTGAAGATGTCCACTTTCCTTCCCAACAAGAGATGTCTCCATGTTAAAAGAGCATAGACAACTGCCGCCAACACTAGGTCATGAGTGCGGTAGTTCTTTTCGTTGGGCTTCAACTAGCAAGAGGTATAGGCCACAACTTTCTTCTCTTGCATTAACACAACATCGATACCTTGAAGGGAAGCATCACAGAAAACCTTGAATGGTTTGGATTCATCAGGAGGAGTCAGAACTGGGGCTGTGACTAACTTCTCTTTGAGGGTGTTGAAAGCGATGTCACATTCAGGTGTCCAAACATACTTCACATGCTTCTGGAGGAGGTTGGAAAGAGGCTTCACAATCTTAGAGAAATTCTCAACGAATCTTCGACAATAGCTCGCGAGCCCAAGAAAGCTGCGGAGCTGCTTCACATTCTGAGGTGGTTCCCAATTCACAATTGCAGACACCTTCTCAGGATTAATAGCTATGCCCTTGGCGGAGATGATATGCCCAAGGTAGAGAACCTCATTGAGCCAGAACTCGCACTTTGAAAACATCGCATGGAACTGATGTTCTCTGAGTTTGTCCAGCACTAATCTCAAATTCTTGGCATGATCCTCCTTGTTCTTGGAAAAGACCAAAATGTCATCAAGATACACCAAGACGAAGTCATTTATGTAAGGGCTGAAGATGAAGTTCATCATGCGAGAGAAAGTTGGAGGAGCGTTGACAAGCCCGAAAGACATGACAGTGTATTCATAGGAACCATAGCTTGTTCTGAATGCTATCTTGGCAATATCTTGTTCACGAATGCGAATTTGATGATAGCCCATACGAAGGTCAAGCTTGGAGAATACTTGAGCACCTTTGAGTTGCTCGAAAAGCTCATTGATGTTGGGAAGTGGGTACTTGTTCTTTATGGTCTTCTTGTTCATTGGGCGGTAGTCGACACAAAGTCGGTCCGTGCCATCCTTCTTCTAAAAAAAGAACACCACAACCCCATGGAGATGAACTCGGTCTGATCAGACCCAGACGCTCTTGTTCATCGAGCTGTTTCTTCAATTCCTTCAATTCCTTTGGTCCAAGCTTGTAAGGACGTTTGCGAACAGGTTCCGTGCCAGGCTCAAGATCGATGACGAATTCAACTAGCTGGTGAGGAGGCATTCCTGGAAGCTCTTCTGGAAAGACGTCTTGATATTCACAAATGAATGGAATCTGGGAGATGGCATTCAACTCGCCCTTCTCATTGAGAGAAAATAGTCGAATGGTTTCAGCATGTGTGGCATAGATGATCACTTCCTCAGAAGAGTGTGTCAATTGAATTTCTCGGGCAGCACAATCAAGCATAGCCTTGTGCTTAGAAAGCTAGTCCATGCCGAGAATTAGATCACTATCAGAGTGGCCAAGAACAATTGGAGAAGCCAGAAATTTGTAGTCGCCCATTTCGATACCGACATTCGGAACCATCATGGTAGATCTCAAATGCTTAGCCGGAGAAACAACTTGCAATGCTTTAGGTAATGCCTTAGTGTCAAAGTATCAAATGAGACTTTAGCAGGAATGGAGTTAACTCGGAGGTTACCCATGATCACTTCCGAAGAGTCCTCTGCCTGAGCTGCATTCATCATGTTGACCTTGGAATGCTTGGGATTATGCTTGACCACTGCATTGTTGGCAGATCTCTCAGGAGGAGGAGGCGGAAGACGCCTCTTGTTGAAGCATTTGTTTGCATAGTGACCCTTCTGCTGACACTTGTTGCACGTAACCTCTGAGAGAGGACAGTGATATGGAGCACTTGACCTTGGTGCATGAGACGAAGCTTTGTTCTGAAAGCCTGGGTTGGGTGGGTGGGAAGATCCATTGCCACCTTTGATCTTCTGCTGATAAGGCTGACGGAACGGAGGAGGAGGAGGCAACCAGAACTTTTGTTGTTTAGCTGTCACTTGAGTTGAAGAAGAAGAAGGAGTTGCATCCCTGACTCTCTTCTTAGAAGCATCGCACTTGAGCTGAGCAGCCTCTTGCTTTAGTGCCATGTTGTAGAGCTCATTATACTGTTTAGAGCTAGTTGCAGATCTTCTCTGAGGCCACCTCTGAATTGATAAATCATGCTCTTCTCATCTAGGACGTCTTGTTTGGCGAAGAGAGCGAGCCTCTGAAACATGATGTTGTATTGGTAAACAGACATACTGCCTTGCTTCAGATTGCGGAACTCCTCACGCTTACTCTCAACAACACTTTGAGGAATGTGGTGAGCTTTGAAGTCTTGGCGGAAATCATCCCAGGTAACCACATGACCTCCTCTGGAATCTTTGTATTGTTGATACCACTCAACAGCTTGGTCTTTGAGTTGGAACGAAGAAAACTTGACAAAGTCCTTAGGTCTGATGTTGCTACATTCAAAATGTTTGTAGATATCCATGAGCCAATCGTCAGTGTCTGTGGCCTCGACACAGTTACTGAAAGATTTCGGCTGGTTTGTGAGGAACTGGTTCAGGGTAGCAAACTGAACTTTATTGTTGCCATGGCCTTGATTTCCTTGGTTACGCTCTTGCAAGAGTTGCATAAGCATCTGCGTGTTGGCGTTGGTAGTGGCCATGACAGCTTACCTTGCCTCCGGAGGTGGAGGTGGTGGCGGAGGTTCCGGATTCTGACGCGTTGGAGGAGCCATCTTGAAGAGGGTGACATCCGTTAGCATCTTGAAAGACATATATTCAATCTGAATCAAATGGATCGAAATTGCAACATATAGCCTTAACATTCGAACAAGGATGAACGAATGAATTCCAAAGTAAATCATCACACTTCCATAAATCGAGAAGCCACTTAGATAGAGGTAGATGAATAAAACAACAAGGTACGGACATGAACTAATAATTGGTAAGGATTACCCAATCATAAACCAAATATCAGCGGGAAGAAATACTAGAGCTACATGAATTCCCACCTATAAAACGCCTGAAACTTTCTGGTTATGCAATCAGGTGTTGGGGATACAGGAGAAGCATAATATCTCACCCAAAACTAGCAAATCCTACATCCAGCTGTATGCATCCTTCAACATATAACCAAGAAACCTTCGGAAATCATTTACCTCAACCTTCGAAAAGCATCCGTTATACGAGTTATGGCAATACTCGCGAACTCCCGCCCCAGTACTGGGTGGCGTCGAGGTTATCTCACCAACAACTGCATAAAGGAGATTTTCGATGTCGGCGAACTCAGGTATTCCAGAATTGCAACGATAAAATTGTGATGACGGCACCTCGGAGCTCAACTCCCCGGGACACTGCCACAACCCCTAAATGTTAGGAGGTTCCAAGAACAATGTTCTCGTCACAAAACCATCGGAACGATTCCAAGTTACCCGCGTGATCCTAATTTTTTTAGTGAAATTTGAGGACAGAAGAGTCAAAACTCGGTGCCAGGAAGCCTCACCAGAGCGACAAAGGGACCGAGGAGTAAAAAGAATCCTACTCTCCGACATATATAATCCTAAAAGACTCAAAACATTTTTTTCTAGACTCAACAACCCCAGCGATTCGATCAAGCAGGGGCTCCTAAGTCGGGGAAGGCTCTGATTACCAGCTTGTAACACCCATGATGTGGCTATATCTTCCACGTGTCGGAGCACGACTTAGATGCATAACCGCATAGTAGGCATGTCGCAAGAGGGGTAATCTTTACACATCCCATGTACTGAATAAGAAAGAGATAAAGAGTTGGCTTGCAATCGCCACTTCACACAATACATTAATATAGCATTACATCATCCAGAATACAATCAAGGTCCGACTACGGAACCAAAATAAAGACAACCCCAAATGCATAGGATCCCCGATCGCCCCAACTGGTCTCCACTACTGATCGTCTGGAAAGGAAACATAGTAACATCCTGAATCCTCGTCGAACTCCCACTTGAGGTCGGTCGCATCCCCTGGACTGGCGTCATCGGCACCTTCATCTAGTTTTGGAAGTAATCTGTGAGTCACGGGGACTCAGCAATCTCACACCGTCGCGATCAAGACTATTTAAGCTTAGGGGTAGGAAAAGATGTTGAGGTGGAGCTGCAGCAAGCACTCGCATATATGGTGGCTAACTTACGCAAATGAGAGCGAGAAGAGAAGCAAAGCACGATCGAGAAGCTATAAGGTCAAGAAGTGATCCTAGAACTACTTATGTTCAAGCATAACACGAGACCGTGTTCTCTTCTCGGACTCCGCCGAAAAGGGACCATCACGGTTACATACGCTGTTGGTTCATTTTAGTTAAGTTAAGTGTCAGGTTTTCTAGAACCGGATATTAACAAATTCCCATCTGCCCATAACCGCGGGCACGACTTTCGAAAGTTCAAAACCCTGCAGGGGTGTCCCAACTTAGCCCATTACAAGCTCTCACGGTCAACGAAGGATATTCCTTCTAGCGGAAGACCCGATCAATCTCGGAATCCCGGTTACAAGACATTTCGGCAATGGTAAACCAAGACCAACAAAGCCACCCGATGTGCCGACAAATCCCGATAGGAGTCGCACGTATCTCGTTCTCAGGGCAACACTGGATGAGACAGGCTACGAGCAAAACCAAACCTCGAGTTTCCCCGAGGTGGCCCTGCAGGCGGCTCGGTTCGGACCAACACTCAGAGGAGCACTGGCCCGGGGGGGGGGGGGGTTTAAAATAAGATGACCCTTGAGTCTGCAGAACCCAAGGGAAGGTATATGGTGGTAGGTAGGCAAATGGTAAAACCAAGGTTTGGGCCTTGCTGGAGGAGTTCTATTCAAAGCGAACTATCAAGGGGTTCCCATAACACCCAACTACGTATGGAACGCAAAATCAAGGTACATAACACCGGTATAACGGAAACTAGGGCAGCAAGAGTGGAACAAAACACCAGGCATAAGGCCGAGTGAGGGAGTCCTGGATTAGGGGGTCTCCGGACAATCAGACTATATCCTTTGACCGGACTGTTGGACTATGAAGACACAAGATTGAAGACTTCGTCCCGTGTCCGGATGGGACTCTACTTGGCATGGAAGGCAAGCTAGGCAATACGGATATGTATATCTCCTCCTTTGTAACCGACCTTGTTTAACCCTAGCCCCCTATGGTGTCTATATAAACCAGAGGGTTTTAGTCCGTAGGACAACATACAATCATACCATAGGCTAGCTTTTAGGGTTTAGCCTCTCTGATCTCGTGGTAGATCAACTCTTGTACTACTCATAGTATAAAGAATAATCAAGCAGGATGTAGGATTTTACCTCCATCAAGAGGGCCCGAACCTAGGTAAAACATCGTGTCCCCTGCCTCCTGTTACCATCCGCCTTAGACGCACAGTTCGGGACCCCCTACCCGAGATCCGCCAGTTTTGACACCGACATTGGTGCTTTCATTGAGAGTTCCACTGTGTCGTCGCCGTAAGGAAGGATGCCTCGTCTCATTGTTAAAAACAATATTACCGCCGGGGGAGCCCTGGCTGTTGGCCAAACTCTCCGGCTTGGCAGTTTCATGATGACCGCCCGTTCGGCCGCTGCACCGACGATGACTTCTCGGGTCATCGAAAACAACCTCCACGTCAGCTCGGAATTCGCCGAGCAGATGGATCCAATGGAGCTCTCTTCCCTAAACGAGCTCTTGGATCGCATCGCCGCCTTGGGAGTCGCTATGGACTATGATCGGATTGGGCTTAAACCCGATCAAAGGGAGATTAACTCTCCACCGGTCACCCATCATATTGCGGTGGTGGAGGAACAATGCGGCGATTCTTCCTCTATCTTGAGGACTAACTATGTCCGGATTCCTGAGCTCTCCGAGCCAGATACCCGTTTACGGGAGGACATCACCCAAGCCCCGAACCTAGGGTCAGGCAGCGGGCCAGACTCATCGGCCAACATCCTGAAATCCGAACTTCCAAGATTGGAAATACCTCGGCCCCTGGATCCCAGATCGGGTAAGGGTTCGGACTCAAATACACCCACCCACCCAGACATAAATGATCTTTCCCACATTAGGCAAGAGCCCCATGAAACAGTACATCATTATTGGGCCAGATTCCTCCTTGTGATGAACAAGGTTAAGGACTGCCGCGAGGAAGACGCAGTCTCACTTTTCTGCAATAACTGCACGGACAAGGGAATCCTTAACGCCATAAGTCACCGTGACATATCACGCTTCGCCGACTTGGCGTCCATAGTATGAAAGTACTGTGCGATGGAAAGTGCCTGGAAAACCGAAACGAAATTTTGGGATAATCCGGCTCCGAATATACACCTAGTCCGAAGTAAAAGGGTGCACTATCATAAGACACCCGAGTTAATTACAAAGAAGCAAAAACCCTTTACAGGGCGTGGAACTGTATTGGAGGGATGGCTCAATGGACCCTGCAAAATTCATAGTATAGCGGATACCATACCAACACACAGCCTTAGAGCATGTTGGATACTCCGGCAGGTGGCCAAAAGTGGCGAGGATCTTCTCATCCCAGATGCCACAGAGCACCATCCCAGGGATAACAATACGGTATTAACAGTCTTTGAGACCTTCGCATCAAATAATAGGCGTAAGCAAACACTCCGCAGCATTGCCGAAATCTGCCACATGGCAGCAATAAATCCATGGAGCGACACTGCTATTACCTTCAATGCCAGTGACGAACCTAAATTCCGAACAGCCCGAGCACCAGTTGCACTGGTCCTCAGTCCAATTGTGGACGGCTTTCGACTCACCAAAGTACTCATGGACGGCGGAAGTGGATTAAACCTCATCTATGAGGAAACTCTTCAAAAAATGGAAATAGACTGGAACCGCATTGAGAAAAGTAGCACAACCTTCAGAGGAATCATCCCCAGTCGAGAAGCACGCTGTGCTGGGAAAATCACACTAGATGTGGTATTCAGCACGACGGAGAACTATAGGTCCGAAGAAATTACATTCCAAGTGGCCCCGTTCAGTAGTGGATACCACGCCCTTTTAGGGCGGGAGGCGTTCACGATCTTCCAAGCCATACCCCATTATGGGTACATGAAGCTCAAAATGCCCGGGCCCAACGGAATCATCACTCTCGCTAGTGATCCGGACACAGCACTCCGCGCCGGAAACAAAACAGCCGCATTGGCCCTCGAGGCATTATCCGAAGCCCTTTCGGTCGAGGAATTAACTGCGCTACGCTCCAATGTGGACAAGGACGACGTGATACTTGACAAGAGATCCAAGTCCACCTCTTTTAAACCAGTGGATGAAATAGTCAAATTCCAAGTCCACCCAATAGACCCTACAAAAACAGCCTCCATCGGGGCACAGTTAAACCCCGCCGTGGACGCCGCACTACGAGAGTTCCTGCGCGAGAATTGGGACTTATTGTCCTGGCACCCCTCACACATGCCAGGAATCCCACGTAGGCTGGCCGAGCACAGCCTCAATATTCTAAAGGGATTCAAGCCGGTCAAGCAGACTCTTCGGCGTTTCTCTGAACCTAAGAGACAAGCTATGGGAGAAGAACTAGCCAAGTTATTAGAGGCCGGATTCATTAGAGAAATAAAACACCTGGACTGGCTAGCAAACATGGTGATGCTACTGTAGGACACGAGTCATTGTGTTTCCTCGACGCATACTCCGGCTACCACCAAATCAACAAAGAAGGACAAATCCTGGCGCCTGTGTGTCGATTTTAAGGACCTCAACAAGGCCTGCCCAAAGGATCCCTTCCCCTCCCCCGCATTGATCAAATTATTGATGCTACTGTAGGACACGAGTCATTGTGTTTCCTCGACGCATACTCCGGCTACCACCAAATCAAGATGGCGGAGTCCAACCAAGCCGCAATGGCATTTATCACACTATACGGCCCCTTCTGTTTCAACACAATGCCTTTCGGGCTCAAAAACGTCGGCGCAACATATCAGCGCTTGATTCAGACATGTCTGGAGAAACAGATCGACAAAACAGTAGAGGCATACATAGATGATGTGGTCGTCAAAACTAAGCACATCGACTCTCTAATAGAAGACTTGAGGTTCACATTCGACAACCTCCGACAATACGACATCAAGCTCAATCGAGAAAAATGCGTTTTCGGCGTACCGGCCGGAAAGCTCCTGGGCTTCATTGTCCACAGTAGAGGAATTGAAGCTAATCCGGCCAAAATCCGAGCTTTGTCACAGTTGTCTACCCAAACAGACCTCAAACAAATCCAGAAATTAACTGGATGTGTGGCGGCTCTAAGCCGCTTTATCTCCCGCTTAGGAGAAAAGGCATTACCCCTTTATCGCCTCCTTCGGCGCACCGAACACTTCGAGTGGACGGACGCTGCCACAGCCAGATTGGAAGAAATAAAGGCCACACTGGCAACCAACCCAATCCTGGTCGTGCCAAACATCGGTGAACCAATGCTGTTGTACATTGCGGCAACTCATCAGGTTGTAAGCGCAGTGCTCGTCGTCGAACGAGAAGCGGACGGACATAAATTCCCTCTTCAAAAGCCGGTATATTATGTATCCACTGTCCTCACTCCATGCAAATCACGGTACCCACATTATCAAAAGATAGCCTATGCAGTATTCATGGCATCCCGGAAGCTGCGACACTACTTTCAAGAGTGTTCGATTACAGTAGCCTCGGAAGTGCCACTTAATGATATTATAAACAACCGCGACGCCATGGGCCGGATTGCCAAATGGGCAATTGAGCTCCTCCCGTTTGACATAACATACAAACCTCGGCGAGCCATTAAATCGCAAGTATTGGCTGACTTCGTCGCTGACTGGACGGAAGTCGAACTCCCTAGAGAGTACGACGCATACTCCAATTGGATCATGCACTTCGACAGCTCCAAAATGCTGGCTGATTGGGGGCTGGCGTCGTCCTGACATCCCCAACCGGAGATACAGTTCAATATGTACTACAGATATTGTATACAGACACCAACAATGCAGCCGAATACGAAGCCCTGTTACACAGTCTTCGGATGGCAGTTTCCATGGGCGTTCAACGCCTCGAGGTGCATGGGGATTCGAACCTCGGAATATCCTAAATAAATGGAGACTTTGATGCCAAGGATCCGAAGATGGCGGCCTATCAAAACGCCATCCTAAAGATGTCAGCTCCGTTCGAGGGGCTCGAATTTCACCATGTGGCTCGGGAAAACAATCAGGCGGCGGATATCCTCGCCCGCATCGGCGCAAAACGCGATGCGGTCCCCCCAACATCTTTTTGGAGAGGTTGCTTAAGCCATCCGTGGTATGGGAAGGGGACACCGGTAACAACAGTCCTGACCCGGCCAAAATGCCCAATACCGAACACTCTGACATAATTGGAGGCTCTGCCACCGAAATAACACCTTCAGCCCATGTAATAATGGCCATCATTGCCCCGTGGACAGAACCATTCCTGGCCTACCTAACTAGGAAGGAACTTCCCGAGGACCAAAATGAGGCACGCTGCATAGTGCGGCGATCTAAAGCCTACAGGGTCCATGAGGGAGAGCTATATAAAAAAGCACTACCGGAGTCCTTCAAAGGTGCATCTCTGAAGAGGAAGGGCGGAAGCTTTTGGCAGAAATTCACGCCGGACTCGGCGGCCACCACGCCGCAGCCCGGGCCCTTGTAAGCAAGGCCTTCCGTACAGGTTTTTATTGGCCGACGACCCGGGCAGACGCACAGGACTTGGTCTAACACTGCGTCGGTTGCTAGCTTTTTGCAAACCAAAGCCACATGCCACCCACCGCCCTCCAAACAATCACCATTACCTGGCCCTTCGCGGTCTGGGGGCTTGACATGGTTGGACTCCTTAAAGGGGGAACCCATAAGAAAAAAATACTTACTGGTCATGGTGGATAAATTCACCAAATGGATAGAAGCCAAACCTGTTAAAACGGCCAAATCCGGAGTGGTGATAGACTTCATATCTGGGGTTGTACACCGTTACACTACTAGAAAAAGGGCTATAGATGATATGACCACTAATGGCGCACCAGACATGTGGTGCGCCATTAGTATATACTAATGGCGCACCGTGTGTAGGTGCGCCATTAGTGTCCAAATACTAAGGGCGCACCACATCCACGGTGCGCCATTAGTAACAATTTTTTTTTCATTTTTTTTCAAAACTAGTAACGGCGCACCAGTGGATAGTGCGCCATTACTAGTTTAACTAGTAATGGCGCACCACATCCACGGTGCGCCACTAGTAAAAAAATTTCAATTTTTTTTTCAAATTTTTTTATTTATTTTTTCGAAACTAGTAATGGCGCACCAGTGGGCAGTGCGTCATTACTAGTTTTAACTAGTAATGACGCACTGCCCACTGGTGCGCCATTACTAAGTTTTTTCAAAAAAAATCAGAATTTGTTTTATTTTTTTAAAACTAGTAATGGCGCACCGTGGGTGTGGTGCGCCATTACTAGTTAACTTGGCCCATTACTAGTTAACTAGTAATGGCGCACCACACCCATGGTGCGCCATTACTAACTTGGCCCAAAACATCCACCGAATGCACCCCCCCTGGACCGCCTTTTCAGTTTAAAAAAAATAAAAGAAATTGATGGAAATGTCAAAAAAATAAAAGAAAATAAGTTTCCTATATGATATGTGGTCTAGTTGTTGGGAAAATTTACAAATATGAATTTCGACTTTATTTGCAAAATCTCTCTGGAATTTGTAAAATGGGCGTAACTTTTGCATACGAACTCGGATTAAAAAGTTTTCTATATGAAAAATCATCTACTCGAAAAGTTACATCCAAATTTAACCGGGGGAACCCCGTTAAACATTTTCAAAATCCCTAAAAACCTAACAGAAAAAAAGTTATGGGGCCTTTAAGATTTGGAGGCAAAAAAATTCAAAAAATTTCAAACTTACTAGTGGCGCACCGTATGCTAGGTGCACCACTAGTAACAGAAAAAAATTGGTTTCGAAAAAAAATTTGAATTATTTTTCAAAATATGATACGTAATATGACCGGGAAGTTTGAAATATTTTTTCAATATTTCATCATACTCATGAACTAAGTCCTAGACATCAGCAAGGTTTAATAGGATTGATATGATAGATATATCAACAAGTGCTAGTGAAGTGAGGTGGTGCTGGGTTGGATAGAACTATGAAGTTAAGCGTGTTCGGGCAGGAGTAGTGTGAGGATGGGTGACCTTCTAGGAAGTTTGACCATAGAGTTCGATTTGACCTGAGATTAAGCCATAGTGACCCGAGATTAAGAAAAAAAATTTGAATTTTTTTTGAAAAAAATTACTACTAATGGCGCACTCCTGCGTGGTGCGCCATTAGTATATACTAATGGCACACCGTGGGCTATACTAATGGCGCACCGGTGGTGCGCCGTTAGTAAAAAATCTAATGGCGTGGTGCTAGTGGCGCACCTGTAGTGCGCCATTAGTAGCGAAAACAGGTGTGCCACTAGCATCCCTTTTTCTAGTAGTGTTATGGCGTCCCCCACAACATCATCACTGGCAATGGCACGAACTTCACGGCCGACGAGGTAAAACTCTGGTGCAGCAACATGGGCATCAAGCTTGATTATGCTTCCGTCTATCACCCACAAACCAACGGCCAAGTTGAGCGAGCAAATGGTCTTATCATGAGCAGCATTAAACCCAGATTAGTGCAGTCCTTAAAGGAGTCTAACATGCACTGGGTAGAGGAGTTCGACTCCGTAGTCTGGGGGTTGTGGACCACACTGAATCGTACTACCGGATATACACCCTTCTTTATGGTGTACGGCGCAGAGGTAGTTCTGCCCTGCGACATAATTCATGACTCACCTCAAGTGCGCATGTACGAAGAAAGAGAAGCCGAGCTCGATCGGCAGGACAGTCTGGACACCCTGGAGGAGGAGCGCGAGGTGGCAAAAGCCCGTTCCGCATTCTATCAACAACAGGCTCGCAGATACCAAAGCAGAGAAGTACGGGCCAAAACTTATAGCGTTGGCGAGTTAGTGTTATGGCGTCCCTTTTTCTAGTAGTGTTATGGCGTCCCCCACAACATCATCACTGGCAATGGCACGAACTTCACGGCCGACGAGGTAAAACTCTGGTGCAGCAACATGGGCATCAAGCTTGATTATGCTTCCGTCTATCACCCACAAACCAACGACCAAGTTGAGCGAGCAAATGGTCTTATCATGAGCAGCATTAAACCCAGATTAGTGCAGTCCTTAAAGGAGTCTAACACGCACTGGGTAGAGGAGTTCGACTCCGTAGTCTGGGGGTTGTGGACCACACAGAATCGTACTACCGGATATACACCCTTCTTTATGGTGTACGGCGCAGAGGTAGTTCTGCCCTGCGACATAATTCATGACTCACCTCAAGTGCGCATGTACGAAGAAAGAGAAGCCGAGCTCGATCGGCAGGACAGTCTGGACACCCTGGAGGAGGAGCGCGACGTGGCAAAAGCCTGTTCCGCATTCTATCAACAACAGGCTCGCAGATACCAAAGCAGAGAAGTACGGGCCAAAACTTATAGCGTTGGCGAGTTAGTTCTACGCCTGACTGAGAAGAAAAAGACCAAGCTCGAGCCCAAATGGGAAGGTCCCTTCATTATTGACCAAGTTCTGACCGGTGGAGCGTACCGTGTGCGGGATGCATCGAATAATCGACTTGAGCCGAACCCATGGAACGCAACCAGGCTCCGAAGATTCTACGCCTGGCCCCGGACTCTATGTGCGTCTCCTTCCTCTGTCCATTTTTTGCATATACATTATCTGTCTTTTTTCTCTTTCTTTATTTTATTCTTTCTCAAGGCCTTGAAGGGCCAACTTGTGCCTCGCTTGCACACTATAGACACGCTAACCGCACTCATTATACCTAGGGGCTTCTTATACAGAAGCTTAATTATCTATCGAGGCTTCATGCCTCGCACATGTGTTATTCTTCCGCATGTACCTTTTCTTCGCCATTATATACATCGATATGACTTAAGTTTTGGCCAAGCTAGGTTGCCTGACTCTTGTATTTATGCCCTTCGTTCCCGTTAATTCGGCTAGGGCATAAGTGGAGCACCTCTGTGATTGTTACTGCCGGGTCAGCCGGATGTGTACCTCAGACTGAGTGAAGCCGAAAGCTAGCGTTCTTAAGGGAATATTCGGTCGACGAACAAAAGATGATTTTTATTTATTTTCCATATATGCCCCTACATGTTTTTGCCTGCGTCTCCGCTCGCAGTCCGGACAAGAACTTTAGGGCATGCATACCCAGGGAAAGGAACCCCTAACGGAACTATTCTCCCTGGAATATGTTTCTTACTACCCATGTAATATAACATAACTAGTTGGGTACTTGTCTGTTCAAGCACTAATGACCCCTACGCCTGGTTTCCACGCATACCCCGGTTCTTATATAACTGAGCGGGTATTCGGACACACTCCGGACTATCGGGTCCCGAGGTTGAAGCGAAAAGGTCTGCCATGAGAAATGATTTACAATCCGGCTAGAAGGCATTATACATGTCACTTTAATTACATAGTCATGTAGACTGACTAAATTCCTCTTCTATACCATCCAACAGGCGGTCTAGCCTACAATCCTGTTGGGAATACTTTCCGGCTAATTCTACTTGCCCATAGACTAAGCTAACGGGGATCTCTTTCCCATCGGGCCCCACAGGTCCGACCTCGGCCATGTGGTTTGGGTCAGCCTTGGTATACCGCGTCTTCACCATGGCCCAGGCTTCCCTGGCACCTTGACGGCAGGCCGATATCTTCCATAATCGGAAGCACCGCCGTGCTCCCTTGAGCTTCTCCGCAAGCTCTCACTACTAGGAAAATTCTTACCAGTAGCGCTGGTTTTTGAGCTACCAGTAGCGCGGGCACCAGCGCTACTGCTACGGTGCTACAACTATTTTGTAGCAGTAGCGCATTTTTAGGCCAGCGCTACTGGTAAGTTCAAGTACTAGTAGCGCGTTTTCAGGCCCACGCTACTGCTAACATTTATGTTTTTTAGCCTTTTGGCACTGTACATGTTTAAACAGATATATCTTTTATACAATAATAACTCATCATGAACTAGTCTGTTTAAATAGCATATTCATTACCACTTGTCATCACCATCAAACAATGTTCGTCAATGAGACATAATATAACAAGTTGGTCACTAGTCATAATCACAACTCCTCCTCATCATCATCAACTCTAACACATTGTAGCACATAATAACACATTCTAGCTACGACCTACTCCTCTCATAGGACCTACTCTACCCTCTCT
Organism: Triticum monococcum; assembly: GCA_034509565.1. Taxonomy (NCBI): domain Eukaryota; kingdom Viridiplantae; phylum Streptophyta; class Magnoliopsida; order Poales; family Poaceae; genus Triticum; species Triticum monococcum. Next base: position 299,564,105 of record CM067844.1, on the reverse strand, counting down.
TAGGTAAAATATCATAAAACAAGATAGGCATTGGCACTGCATTAAGGAAAATTGACTCTCCATAATAAAGAACGGAGATCATCTTGTCTCCAAGTCTTGGCCTATGCACAATGTTGCTTCCAAGTAGCTCTCTACGATGGTTCAAATATTTTTTTGAAATCATCTATTATCATGGCTTCCTCGCTTTTAGAAATCCGGTATGGACAGGAGTGATGTGGATACTGCGGCTGACCTGGCCATGGTGGCCGTAAGCTCATAACATTAACGCGACCTCTCGTCAACATCAGATGAGGCACACAATCCATCGGGATTTTCTGTTCAAAAACATAGTAATAACTTTGTAGTTAGCAATATAGTTTAGTTTTAGAAGAATTTATGTAAAAGATGCACGGATGTCGTAATAGTAGAAAATCTTACCATGATATGTCCATTGATGTTACCGTAGTTCAACACGTGCACTAGTGGCACGTATTGACCATAATGTGGAGGAGTTCGATAATAGCTATTGTAATTCTCAATACCAATAAAACAATGCGGTAAGACCATCTTGCTCCTTATAAATTAATTGTGCTTCATCATTGTAGTAGTAGGTTCTCTCTAGCATTTTCCGTACATTTTTTAAAGAATGAAAATAAGCTGTCAAGGGAAATAAACTGTCAAATATTTTGAAATAAACAATATAAATTACTAAGTAAATATGTTTAAGAAACTCACACAGCGGTAGAACTGGAAGCGTGTCAACAAGGACCCAAATGGTCATATCATTTTCGACGATGTCAGGATCACCAAGATCGAAGGTGAGAAGCATACCCTCATGAAAATCATACGCCTTGCAAAGGGCTTCCCAATTCAGGCAACCAAAATTGGATGAGTTCACAGAATTGTATAGATTTACAGCAAAATCATAACCATGATGGGTCCTTATTTGAATTATCTTTGTCTCCATTCTTTCATGATCTTCAAAACCCATCTTCTCCAAGACATAGCGTCTTGCATGGCATGGGATAAGCTAGTCAAATTGTAAAAGACGGAAATTACACGTTGAATAAGCAGAGAAGTCGTGCAAAAAATAACAAAAAACACTTGTCGTCATTGCGTACAGTTTCAACATCGAAGGTCTCTTGGAACTTGATGCTGAAGCGCCGACCTTCTACCAAGTGAGGCATGTCTCATAGACCACACTCATCTTCGTAGTAGTCGCACATAGCGAATTCCCTTTCGTCGTCAGACATTTCCTAATAGGTAATTAATAATCCATCATCGAATACATATATAGTAGGTTGTAGCAAAGATCATCATGACACCCAAAGAGACGAAACCATCACCGGATCATAGCTCCGGTGAGATCCCCAAAGAATCTGCCAGGTATTGGAGAACCGGCCGTTCGCCAACGCAACCAAGTAGCGCTGGATGTGCGCGTTCTCCTCCATGACACGGTGTTGTACCACCTGCGCTAGGGACTCAAGCCTCTCCACCGATGCAGGCCCACGTGACCGCCACCAAAGAAGCTCCGGGTCGACGACGGGTTGGCTCCTCACTAAGCTGCGCTCACCAAAAGGTAGCACAACCTAGTACCAGCCCGGAGGAGCCCAGTCCCAGACATGGCCCCTTGGCTCAACCAGGAGTCCTCCGCCGAGTCGACGACGAGGATGCGGGATAGGCATCGTCGACGTCGAGAACAAAATGCTTAATTATGAAAACAAAATTAATAAACACTTAGCAAAATTTGGCATGACCTTTGCTAAAAATAGGACATATCGAGCGCCTGAAATTTGCCAGAACGTAAACGAATTGACATTTCTGGCAAAACATAGCCACTCGGAAAAATATGACATGTCCAAAATGTGACATGTTCAAAATATGCATGACATGTCCACTGCAAATTTCCATATTAATAGGAAAAATTGCTTTAACTAAAAAAATAACAATGATTGCTTTAACTAAAAAAATACATAGAATTCTGTTAACTACACCTAAAACAACTAAAACACCTAAAATTCTGTTAACTACACCTAAAACTCTTTTAAATACACTTAAAACACCTAAATTCTATTAACTACACCTAATTAAAAACCTAGCTAAATTTCTATCCTAACTTTAAACCTAGCTAAATTTAAAAACGTAGGGTTCATACGAATTAACTAGGGTTCATACCTAATCTGCCCAAGCAAGGGTTCGATCATGCATAACCTAAATTATTCTAAAAACCTACATTTTTAACTAAAACACCTACAAATTTAACTAAAACACCTACAAATTCAACTAAAACACCTACATTAGTCTAAGAACCTACATTTTTTTAACTAGGATTCAAAATAATTAGGGAAGAGGAGGAAGGAGGGAGGAGTACCTCTCGCTGGAGGAGGGCCGGCACGGGGGGGGGGGGGGGGGCGACCGGTGGGGGAGGATGGCTGGTGCACGCAGGGGGGGGGGCAGGGGAGGAGGGCCGGCGCGGGGAATGGCGGCCAACGGAGGAAGAGGGGCCCGCGCGGGGAGGGCGGCCGGAGTAGGACGCGGGGGCGGTGGCCGGATCGGGGGAGGGATTCGATCTGGTGTGAGCGTGTGAGTGTGAGTGAGGGGAGAGGGGTGCGCGCGCGGGCCGGCGAGGGAGAGAAAGCAGAGGTGGGCGTAGCGGCAGCGTGGGGGAGGAGGCCCAGCGCTATAGCTAAAGCTGCAACATGGGGCCGAGAGCGTGGGCCATTAGCAGTAGCACTGGCTGTGAAATACAGCGCTACTGCTAATGTGCGCTTGTAGCGCTGGTGTTGGCCGGCGCTACTGCTAAATAGCAGTAGCGTGGGGTCTCTAACCAATGCTACTGCTAAATGTCTACCTATAAGCATTTTCCTAGTAGTGTCTCCAATGCCTTCTGGCAGGGAGATTGATGGCCACAAGGCCTGGGCAATACCTTGCATGACCTGCCGAACTTGTTCGTGCAGTTATGAGAGCTCAGATAGAAGATCACCCGTAGACCCGGGCATCTCCTCCGCAGGACGACCCGTCAGCATACCTGCAGACATAACTCTGTTAGCCGGCTTCTCCGCCGCCCCCTTTTTAAGGGTTCGTTCAAGCACTTACTGAAAATGCCGCGTCGAAGCCGCTTATTCTCCTTCTTGGAGTCTGCAAGCTGGGCTCGAACATCTTTCAGGTCCACGCTCAGCTTGGTATTGGCATCTTAGAGATTGTTTTTCTCCCGCCTGACCTCAGTCAGCACGCGTTCGCCAGCCTTTAGCTGTCGTACGACATGCTGGTCCTCTGGATTCTCTCCAGATTCATCTGCAATATCTATTGTTAGATCTGCAGCCACGCCGCATGCTATATGGTACCTATCATTCTTTGAAACAAATGTTACCAGCTGGGGATTTTTGGGTTCCTTCAATGCGGCAACGGCGGCCCGAAGTTGGGTCTTGCATTTCTCTAGCTCCTGTGACAGTCGAGTATTCTTCTCTGTAAGAACCTGCACAATAGATGATCCTTCAATCAGTTATGCTAAATATTTCAAGTCTCAGGGGCTACTGATATATATAATCGTCAGATTTGCTTACCCATACATCCCTTGCATACTGGTCCGTGGCTCTGGCTAGACCATTTTGAGCAGCACGGAGGTACGCATCTCCAGAATTGAAGGCATCAAATGCCTCTGGTGAGAAGCCAACGTCACGGAGTACGGCCCGGTGACGCCTATGATTCATGGCGCTCTCCACTTCTGAATTTGTAGCGGATAGTCTATCCGCATCCTCTGTAGGGGGAGTATCCGGCGTCCGCCCCATGTCGGCTTCCGCCTCTATGTCCGATCGTGGAGCCCGACTGGTGGAAGCATGATCGGCAGCCTCACCGGACATATTTCAGCGAGCATTTTTTCTGCTAAAGAAACATGGACGTCATTACATTTTGGGAAAGACGGCAACCACAGAGCGGGGTTTTTGTCATACCTCTGCACCGGCCTCTCCGTGCTGACCGCCTTCCTTTTTGGCCTGCCCGGCCTCGGTGCCTCTTGTTGGCGAGTTGCTGCGGGTTCGGTAGGGCGTCCCGAATGCCTTCCCTGTAAAACACCATATGTATATGGTAGGTGAAGTGTCTAAAAGGGGATCCTAGTTTTTGGAGTTGGGATTTTTGTTTTTTCTTACGTGCGATGCAGGAAGCAGTCCGGGATAGTCGGCCGTAATGGCCACCATGGCGTCATCACAGCTTAATTTATTGAACTGCCGGTCTATCAGCTCCACGAATATGTCCGGATCTTCTTCGAGTCCAGGACCAAGGGTCCGGTCAGGGTCCTCTGGTTGCAGAGATGGGCTGTTGACCTCCCTTATGGCTTTTCGCAGTTCCTGCCGCAAAATGGAAAGGTGAGTACCTACGACAAAGAATGCGGGAAGAATGGGAGTAAGGATATATAACTCACCCAGCTTTGAGGGTTGTACATGGAGAATTCATCCCGTGGCTTGATGTGGATGAACTCCTCTTCCTATCCCTTGAACAACTCGAACATAATTTTTGCTAAAGCAGCAGCATTTTCCGGACCCTTACGCCCGCAACGGGTGGCATCATCTTCCCCATTAAAACACCACAAGGGCTGCCCTCGATATTGAAGTAGCTACACTCCCTGCATTATGCATATTGACATAACCTCGATTACTGTCAATCCTGATTATGCAAGCGCTTTAATCCGGTTCATCAGGTAAAGAACTTCTCCGTTGTCTTCCTCCTGGGGGCTCTGTGGGTGCCAACTTCAGTGTTTCTTCAGAGGAGCATTGTTGAACTCACGAAGACCCCGCCGAACAGGGTCCGGAAGGGGGACGTCCTCCATATAAAACCATTCCGAAGGCCAGTCTTCATACATCTTCTTCGGAGTACCGGACAGGTATCCGGTTTCGGCGATGCGCCATATTTTGGCTCCGCCCACTTGACAAAGTGACCCCTTCTGTGTGCAGGGGACGAGGCAAAATAACCTTTTCCACAGCTCGAAATGAGCCCCGCAGCCCAGGAATAACTCGCAGAGGGCAACATGGCTGGCGATGTGTAATATGGAAGCAGGGGGTGAAATTATGCAGTTGGAGGCCGTAAAACTCCAGGAGCCCGCGGAGGAACGGTTGAATTGGAAATCCAAGTCCCCTTAATAAGTAAGGAACAAGGCATACCCGCTCCCCCGTAGAGGGGCTGGGGAAGCTCTCCGCTTGCTCCTCGCCATTGTAGGTGGCGAGCCCGGCTCGGACGGGAACCATATACGCTGGAGGGAGATATCCCTTGGTCTGCAGTTTGACTAATCGACTGTGTGGGACAGAATACCTCTCCCAATCACCGGGCTTAGGGCTACGGGGGTGGGAGGAGGAGCTGCGGAGGTCGGCCATGCTAGAGTGGATTTTTCCGAAGCACGCTCCGATGGATTCTCGCTGGGGGAGGATGATATGGATTGGATCTAAGAATCTCCATCCCTTTAATAGACAATTTATTTATCTGGCTAGGGGGGCGAATGTAAAAACACCCTGGCTCCTCATATTTATTCGACGCGTGGAAGATAGCCCTTATTGGGTGCAGAAGCCAAGAGGTCCAACATTTATGGGGCCGGACACTGCTTAACAAACATTCGAAATTTGGAGAAGAATCCGCCTTGCAATGCCGAAGACAATACCGTGTGTCGGACTTGACGTCATTGAAGCCTGGTTCGGGGGCTACTGAGGGAGTCCTGGATTAGGGGGTCTCCGGACAACCGTACTATATCCTTTGGCCGGACTGTTGGACTATGAAGACACAAGATTGAAGACTTCGTCCCATGTCCGGATGGGACTCTACTTCGCGTGGAAGGCAAGCTTGGCAATACGGATATGTATATCTCCTCCTTTGTAACCGACCTTGTGTAACCCTACCCCCCTCCGGTGTCTATATAAACCGGAGGGTTTTAGTCCATAGGACAACATACAACCATACCATAGGCTAGCTTTTAGGGTTTAGCCTCTCTGATCTCGTGGTAGATCAACTCTTGTACTACTCATATTATCAAGAATAATCAAGCAGGACGTAGGGTTTTACCTCCATCAAGAGGGCCCGAACATGGGTCAAACATCGTGTCCCCTGCCTCCTGTTACCATCCGCCTTAGACGCACAGTTCGGGACCCCCTACCTGAGATCCGCCGTTTTTGACACCGACACCGAGCCTTCCACCCTTTACCAAGTATATAGGTGCATTAACATAAACAAGACATAATAATGATATCCCAACAATAAACATGTTCCAACAAGGAACAAACTCCATCTTCACCTGCAACTAGCAACGCTATAAGAGGGGCTGAGCTAAGCGGTAACATAGCCAAACAACGGTTTGCTAGGACAAGGTGGGTTAGAGGTTTGACATGGCAATATGGGAGGCATGATATAGCAAGTGGTAGGTATCGCGGCATGGCAATAGAGCGAGCAACTAGCAAGCAAAGATAGAAGTGATTTCGAGGGTATGGTCATCTTGCTTGCAAAGTTCTCCGAATTGACGTAAGCTTGATCCTCGTAAGCGTACTCAACGGGTTCCTTGATCATGAACTCGTCTCTTGGCTCTACCCAAGGCAAGAACACAAGCAAAAGAAACCACAATCAACCACGGTGCAATGCGCAAGCAACATGATTGAAAACATGGCATGATATGCGGGATGTAATATGCAATGCATATGCGTGCTCCGGAAGGAAAAGATTGAACCACGCCTCAACTCGGAAAACCAAGTGCGCCGCTGGAAAGATGAGTTGATTTCTGTCAAAATCGATATAAAGATCATCGGAATTGGATGCACAGTTTGCAAATGGCAAGCAAAACAATAATGGCATGATTCTGCGATTAATAGCACGATGCCATCTAAAATGCAACAAGAAAATAAGCTACTGCACTCTAACATAGCAACAAAGCACATGGCGGTGATCTACTCAAGATGCTTGAAAAAAGATGAACACTGAGCTACGGCTAAATCACAGAATAGCAGGTTCAAACAAGCATGGCAAAAGTGCAAAAGATATCAGCTTCACAGACTTATGGAAAATAACAACATGCCAGGAATTAACATCAGGAAGAAATGTTTAGAGCAAGATAACAACATGCTACAGGATCAGGACATAGCAAAGCAAGGCATGGCATGAATCTACTCAAAGCATATAACAAAAGTCCCTTACTGCCCATCAGCCAAAAAGGATCAGAAGATATGATGGCACCCATGTAAACATAGCAAGTTTCGTTAACAGATTCAGACTTAGCACAAAACTGGACATGGCAAAAACAGAGTTACGTAGGCATGTTTACGAGCTTGATGCACTCAACACAAGGCATTGCATGACAAGCTAAGCATACTACCAGCAACAAGACATGTTCAAGAAGTTAAACAAAACAAGAACAAGTTCATAGCATGCATGGATCAACTACAACAACCTTGGCAAAATTGATTAACATGTAAACAATCTGCCAGGAACATTCTATAGCAAAAGTAGAGCAAGATTGAGTCATGCTAGGGCATTCCATAAATGCAAACAAGGACATGGATGGATATAGCATGACCATATGTCAAAATCATCCTTACTGAACATACTCAAAAGAGGCATGGATCACTCTGTAGCAACATGAATACCTTGCATACAAATAACGGCAGGAAAAGACTTGGTGAAATCCTAAGTCCCTGAAATCAGCAACAACACGAGAGCTACTTTGCATGCATGTTTCACTCATCAAAGTGCACAAATAGACATGGCATAAATACTAGCATGTAGCAGGCAAGAAAATGAAACTAACCATGGGCCAAACACCTACATAGCATGATTGAAATAAATCACACAAAAATGACAAAACAACCTCATGATGCAAAATGCCATGTTCATGAACTTGCTCAAATGCATAAACTAATGCCACCACTAGATTGGTGGGATTTTTCTTCCCCAAAAACATATATAATATGATGGGGTTGCTGTAGAAAATTCATCACAAATACCTTAAGTCCAAAACTGCCTAAAAAGGAAACTTACCCAAATGGCATTTCCTTATTTGGAAACGTCCACAAATGGACTTGCCTGATTTGGAATAAGGTAGCTTTCTAGAAATGGAAAACGATGGAATAAAAGAAAAACAACAGAAATAGGATGAGGGGGGTGAGGATGACATGTGGGGTCGGCCTGTCATACTCACAAGCGTTGCAAAAATTGGGGGTTTTAAACCGCGGCCGCGGGGATCGAACCCGGGTCTCCCGGATGCAAATGGCTAGGCTAACCACTGCGCTACAAGCGTGTTCATGGAAATCTTAGCGTCTGGCCTCTTTTGAACAACTGCCAGAAGGCCGAGCCTTCCATGGCGACATAGAGACCACCGGCAACGGCGGCGACGAGCGAGGAGACGCGACGCACTGAGCAAAGCAACGGTGGGCGTGCGGGAACCTGTGGAGACTCCAGAGAGCGAGTGGCGGTGGCTCACGAATGAGCAGACACTCGGGCACGAGCTCACGCTCGACTTAGGACCATAGCGAGGCACGGTAAGTAGGGGAAAAGGCCCACGACAAGGAGTGTCTGCATGCGGCTGAGTGCGCGAGCGCGTGTCCTAATGCGAGGAAGCAGCACGGAGAGATGATCCGGGGCGGAGGGCATGGACATGCCACGCAACAACATCAACTTCAAAAAGAACGCTACAGGTCTTGCCGCAGCACCGTGAACACGGGAAAAACATGGAAGGAGCGACGCCTTCGGTGAACTAGACGGCACGAGAAAGATCAGGGACGGAGGGGAGGTTACCTAGCTCACCTAGGACAAGAAGACGAGGCCGGGGACTCGACGGAGATGACGCAAGACAGTTCTGAACTTGGCGGGGCTTCGGGTTCGAGAAGTAGATGCATCATAGGAAGAGGACAGGGTCGAGGAGGTCGATCCAGGGACCGTGGCATCGCGCGCCTCGTGGAAGGGGACGGAGTGGTACTTGATGGTCCTCTCCATGACAACAGGAGGGTCGGAGGCGCGGCGTGGACGGTTACCCCGAGCTCGAGCCCTTGCTCACTCGGGTCATGGTGGGCAGGGCGACAGCGTGGGCGTGGAGACTTTCCCAGGCGGCGGCGAAGGAAGGAGAGGGTCTGAATGGCTAGAGGAGAGGCTGGGGTAGGGTTTGGATAGGTTTTATAGGCCTCTAGGACGCCGGACGACCGTCAAATCGACCGGGGCGTCGACGTGTCTCCTATAGATGAGCTGTCATATAGGAGGATGATGCAACTGTTGCTTGCAGGCTAAAGGGCTGTGGGAGCGCTGCTGGGCCACTGCTGGACTGCTGCTGGGCTGCACTGCTACTGGTGCTCTCTCTCTCCCCATGGTTCTTTTTCCATTTCTTCAAACAGAAATAAAAGAGCGAAAAGCACAGAAGGATTAGGGGGTTTTGTGAGAGATATGAAAATATCCTCAGGACCCTGGAATTATACCCTATTTTAATAAATTGCTTTGGGCACTTCTAGAGATAGAAAAATAAAACGAGTTTGAATAATATCCAAACTTGAGGCATTTTTGAACCTAACCAAAACAATTCCAAAAGAGGTGAAACTTGGCAGAGGAGTTTAGGACATGATGCAAGTTTTATAGGGAGAAGATGAACATTTATGGAGGAGGGCAATACGGCACTTGCAAAAAGAAAGAGAAGAGAAGGAGAGGTGGTGATGCATGGAGGTGGTCATGTATGGATCACACAATGCGCATGAAGAGGATGATGAAATGCAACATGCCAACAAGCAAAAATGCAACACTAAGGTGAGGCCATGATGCAACATAAGATGGCAAGTGCATAAAGAAGAAGACAAGTAATGACAAGACAAAGCAATAAGTAAAAAAAACAACAAACAAAACAAAAGAGGCCAAAAAGGATTGAACCCACATGGATTTGGATGAAGAACATGGTTGGATAGATTGACAAATATTGAAGTTTACCTCCGGGGTGTTACAGCCTACAAAACTCATATAATGACATCTCCTTAACTTCATCATATAAATGAAATTCGACCGAAGGTGGTGATTTCTTAGCATGAAAGTAAAAATTTTGCACGAAAATATTAGTGAGGAGGAGATACTGTTCGAGCTGGTTGCGGAGGAAGTGGACGAGGCCTGCATTCTCAGCCAAATAATAAAAATCTTCTTAAATCCCGGCTTCTCTCAAGGTCTCATCACAAGGCCATTCACACGGCTGAACCTCCGCAGTGCGAGGGAGATTATATTTGGGCTTCTTATTCTCCTCACTTTTCTTATCGTTTGAGCTTCGGCTCGAAGAGCCCGTCAACAACCTCTTCATCATTCTCTTTTTGTGAATTTTTTTTGACATTTTTAGTGACTCAAAATAAAAGTGAACCAAACTCAAAAAGATTAATAGCAACTACTCCCACAAGTGCCTAGAGGCTATATCATGCATTAAAACTACTTTGGACCAAATAAATTTGACATGCAAGCTCAAGAACAGGGTCACCTAAGCAGCAAAAATTTGTAATAAATAAAGCACTAGAACAAAAACTAATTGGACCATTGGATGAGTCACATACCGAAGAACAATCCCCCAAAGTAGTTTTGTTAATGGAGCTTTGAGCAACGAGATCGAAAATGGCAGCAAGATGAGCTAGAACTCGGGTTTGAGCTGGTGGAGGATTTTTTCTGGAGGAAGACAAAGTGTGTGGGTGCAAGAATAAGTGGAGGGGGCCACCATGGGGTCCACGAGGTAGGGGCGCGCCCCGGGGGGGCTGGACCCTCGTGGCCAGGTGGTGGGTCCCCCAGGTGTGTTCTCAGTGCCAATAATTCTTCAATATTCTAGAAAAATTATATAAGATTTTTAGGGTATTTGGAGAACTTTTATTTTTGTGGTATTTTTTATTGCAAGAGTAATTTAGAAAACAGACAAAAAAACTATTTTTGCTTTATTTAATCTAAATAACAGAAAGTAAAAGGAGGGTACAAAGAGTTGTGCTTTCTAACTTCATCCATCTCATGCTCATCAAAAGGAATCCACTAACAAGGTTGATCAAGTCTTGTTAACAAACTCTTTCCAAATAACATGAACCCGGAGAATTTTTGAATAACACTAAGTTACCTCAACGGGGATATGCATGTCCCCAACAATAAGAATATCATATTTTTCTTGACAGTAGGAAGAGAAATTCAAAACCTCCAATAGTTACCGTTGAAGTTTTTCCAATAGAATTAATACTGTGGACTTGAGGTTGTTTCCTCGAAAAATGTACCGTATGCTCATTACCATTAACATGAAAAGTAACATTGACTTTGTTGCAATCAATAACAGCCCCTGCAGTATTACAAAAAGGGTCTACCAAGGATAATCGACATACTATGGTCCTCGGGAATATCAAGAATAACAAAGTCCATTAACATAGTAACGTTTGCAACCACAAAAGGTACATCCTCACAAATACCGACAGGTATGGCAATTGATTTATCAGCCATTTGAAAAGATATTTCAGTAGGTGTCAACTTATTCAAATCAAGTCTGCGATATAAAGAGAGAGGCATAACACTAACACCGGCTCCAAGATCACATAAAACAATTTTAACATAGTTTCTTTTAATGGAGCAAGGTATAGTTGGTACTCCTGGATCTTCTAATTTGTTAGGTATTCCACCTTTAAAAGTATAATTAGCGAGCATGGTGGAAATTCCAGCTTCCGGTATCTTTATTTTATTTGTAACAATATCTTTCATGTACTTAGCATAATGATTCATTTTAAGCATATCAGTCAAACGCACACGCAAAATATAGGTCTAATCATTTCAGCAAAGTTATCAAAATCCTCATCATCCTTTTTCTTGGATGGTTTAGGAGGAAAAGGCATGGGTTTCTGAACCCATGGTTCTCTTTCTTTACCGTGCTTCCTGGCAACAAAGTGTCTCTTATCATAATGTTGATTCTTTGATTGTGGGTTATCAAGATCAACAACATGTTCAATCTCTACATCATTGTCATTGCTAGGTTGAGCATCAACATGAACATCATCATTATCATTATCACTAGGTTCATGTTCATTACCAGATTGTGTTTCAGCATTAGAAATACAAATATCATTGGGATTATCATGTATGTCAACAACAGGTTCACTAGAAGCATGCAAAGTCCTATCATTTTTCTTTTTCTTCTTTTTAAAAGGACTAGGTGCATCAACATTAGTTCTCTGAGAATCTTGCTCAATTCTCTTAGGGTGGCCCTCAGGATACAAAGGTTCCTGAGTCATTTTACCCCCTCTAGTCACAACTCTAACATCAATATCATTTTTGTTATTATTTAATTCAGTGAGAAAATCATTTTGAGCTTTAAGTACTTGTTCTACTTGAGTAGTAACCATAGAAGCATGCTTACTAATAAGTTTAAGTTCACCTTTAACTATAGACATATAATCACTCAAGTGTTCAATCATATAAGCATTACGTTTGAATTGTCTACCAACATAAGCATTGAAGTTTTCTTGTTTAACAATAAAATTATCAAACTCATCTGAGCATTGGCTAGCAGACTTATAACAAGGAATATCACCTTCATCAAATCTATAGAGAGAATTTACCTTTACTACCTGTGTCGGGTTATCAAGACAATGTATCTCTTTAATAGGTGGTAAATTCTTAACATCTTTAGCTTTAATACCCTTTTCTTTCATAGATTTCTTTGCCTCTTGCATATCTTCAGGACTGAGGAATAGAATACCCCTTTTCTTCGAAGTTGGCTTAGGAGTTAGTTCCGGAAGTGTCCAATCATTATCATTACTCAACATATTATTCAATAGAAATTTAGCTTGATCAACAGTTCTTTCCCTGAAAACTCAACCAGCACAACTATCTAGGTGGTCTCTGGAAGCATCAGTTAGTCCATTATAAAAGATATCAAGTATTTCATTTTTATTGAGAGGATGATCAGGCAAAGCATTAAGTAATCGGAGAAGCCTCCCCGAAGCTTGTGGGAGACTCTATTCTTCAATTTGCACAAAATTATATATTTCCCTTAAGGCAGCTTGCTTCTTATGAGCGGGGAGATATTTAGCAGAGAAGTAATAAATCATATCCCGGGGACTACGCACACAATCAGGATCAAGAGAATTAAACCATGTTTTAGCATCACCCTTTAATGAGAACGGAAACAATTTAAGGATAAAGTAATAGTGAGTTTTCTCATCATTAGTGAATAGGGTGGCTATATCATTTAATTTTGTAAGATGTTCCACAATAGTTTCAGATTCATAGCCATAAAAAGGATCAGATTCAACCAAAGTAACTAACTCAGGATTGACAGAGAAATAATAATCCTATATCAGAGATACAAATAGGTGAAGTAGCAAAAGCAGGGTCATGTTTCATTCTAGCATTCAAGGATTTTTATTTTAGATTAGCTAATAGTTTCTTAAGATCATATCTATCATTGCAAGCTAAAAAGTCTCTAGCAGTTTTTTCATCCATAACATAACCCTCAGGCACAACATGCAATTCATATCTAGGGGGAGAATCTTCATCATCACTTTCATCAATATTATCAGTTTCAATAATTTCATTCTCTATAACCCTAGCAAGTTGTTCATAAATAAATTCACCTAATGGCACAGTATTATCAAGCATAGAAGTACTTTCATCATAAGCATCATGCAAAGCAGAAGTGGCATCATCAATAACATGTGACATATCAGAATGAATAGCAGGAGTAGGTGTCGCTAGTTTACTCATAACGGAAGGTGAATCAAGTACAGAGCTAGATGGAAGTTCCTTACCTCCCCTCGTAGTTGAGGGAAAATCTCGGTTCTTTCATCTTTCAAGTTCCTCATAGTGATCAATAGATATAAATCCCAAGTGACTCAAAGAATAGAGCTATGCTCCCCGACAACGACGCTAGAAAATAGTCTTGATAACCCACAAGTATAGGGGATCACAACAATTTTCGAGGGTAGAGTATTCAACCCAAATTTATTGATTCGACACAAGGGGAGCCAAAGAATATTCTCAAGTATTAACAGCTGAGTTGTCAATTCAACCGCACCCGAAAGACTTAATATCTACAGGAAAGTATTTAGTAGCAAAGTAATATGGAAGTAACGGTAACAGTGGTAAAGGTAATAGTAATAGTTTTTGTAGTGATTGCAACAGTGGCAACGGAAAAGTAACTAAGCAAAGAACAATATGTGAAAAGCTCATAGGCATTGGATCAGTGATGGATAATTATGTCGGATGCGATTCCTCATGCAACAGTTATAACATAGGGTGACACAGACTAGCTTCAGTTCATCAATGTAATGTAGGCATGTATTCCGAATATAGACATACATGCTTATGGAAAAGAACTTGCATGATATCTTTTGTCCTACCCTCCCGTGGTAGCGGGGTCCTATTGGAAACTAAGAGATATTAAGGCCTCCTTTTAATAGAGTACCGGACCAAAGCATTAATACTTAGTGAATACATGAACTCCTAAAACTATAGTCATCACCGGGAGTGGTCCCGATTATTGTCACTTTGGGGTTACCGGATCATAACACATAGTAGGTGACTATTGACTTGCAAGATAGGATCAAGAACTCACATATATTCATGAAAACATAATAGGTTCAGATCTGAAATCATGGCACTTGGGCCCTAGTGACAAGCATTAAGCATAGCAAAGTCATAGAAACATCAATGTCAGAACATAATGGATACTAGGGATCAAACCCTAATAAAAACTAACTCGATTACATCATAAATCTCATCCAACCCATCACCGTCCACCAAGCCTACGATGGAATTACTCACGCACGGCGGTGAGCATCATGAAATTGGTGATGGAGGAAGGTTGATGATGATCATGGCGACATATTCCCCTCTCCGGAGCCCTGAACGGACTCCAGATCAGCCCTCCCGAGAGAGATTAGGGCTTGGTGGCGGCTCCGTATCATAAAACATGATGAATCCTTCTCTATAATTTTTTTCTCCTCGAACGTGAATATATAGAGTTGGAGTTGAGGTCGGTGGAGCCTCAAGGGGCCCACGTGATAGGGGGGCGCGCCCCAGGGGGTGGGCGCGCCCCCACCCTCGTGGACAGGGTGTGGGCCCCTGGTGTTGATTCTTTTGCCAGTATTTTTATATATTCCAAAAATATTCTCCGTGAAGTTTCAGGTCATTCCGAGAACTTTTATTTCTGCACAAAAATAACACCATGGCAATACTGCTGAAAACAACGTCAGTCCGGGTTAGTTCCATTCAAATCATGCAAGTTAGAGTCCAAAACAAGATCAAAAGTGTTTGGAAAAGTAGATACGATGGAGACGTAGCAAGCCCTCTCTCTCTCATCGTCCGAACGAGCTCGTCGCCGCCGCTCGATGTTGCCGCGTCCACCACCACCCCCTCGCCTCTTCAACGCGCCCCCGAGCTCTGTCGTTCCACCCTCATCCTCTCTGTCGGCTCACGTGACCAGTTCGCTTCCGGTGAACTCAGGCCACCCCCGCCCCTCCCGTTTGCGCCAAATGATGCGGAAGAGCCCGAGCATCTCACCCGTGGCCTTAGCCGTACAAATGGTCGCCGGAGCTACCGTTCCGATCATTGCCGCCGCGTCTGTGCGTTGCCGGTGTTAAGCCATCGACGTGACCTGGCAATGTCACCCGTTGACTGGCCCCACACGTCAGTGACTACGTCTGACCGTTGTTGACTGCTGACATCATAGTGATGCAGTGCTGACGTAGTTAACCATTTTTGGGATTAAAAATAATCCAGGAAACAGTTAAAACTTCTGTACCGTAGCTCAGAATGAAATAAATTATATATGAAAAATGATCAAAAAACCCAATCTATCATTCTGTACCATTTTCGTGCATGTTGGAACAACTTATAGCTACTGAATAGGGCAAGTCAAATGTTTGGCATTTAAATAACCACATATGGAGTTTGAATTTGAACCTTTGGTTGAAACCAACTTGATTTAAACTACTGCTAGCTACATTAGCTTAAATCACATCATATTGCCATGTCATGATCATGTATCGTACTGTTGCATTGCATTGATTGTGTTCCTTCTCCGCTTGTCGTTGTTGTTCCCCCTCAGTGGACGTTATTCAGACGATGAGTTCGATGACACCGATGAAGAGCTATACTATCTTCAGAAGTGCCAGGAAAGCAAACCCCCATTCAACATTCCGATACAATCCCACTCTCTCGCTCTTGCTCTCTTTTACTGCATCAGGACAACAACGATTCAATTGTTACATGCTGCAGTAGTTGACCCCTTTCCCTCTGCATGACCTGTCTTTGCCACACTATATAGTTGAAACCCAATAGTTGTTGTCCTATTCTCTCTCTCTTTCTCTCTTTTACTGCATTAGGACAACAATGATTCAATTGTTACATGATGTGATAGTTGACCCCTTTTCCTTTGCATGACCTGTCTTTGCCACAGTTGTTGGGGAACGTAGTAATTTCAAAAAATTTCCTACGCACACGCAAGATCATGGTGATGCACAGCAACGAGGGGAGAGTATGATCTACGTACCCTTGTAGATCGCAACGGAAGCGTTGACACAACGTAGAGGAAGTAGTCGTACGTCTTCTTCCCGATCCGACCGATCCAAGCACCGTTACTCCGGCACCTCCGAGTTCTTAGCACACGTACAGCTCGATGACGATCCCCAGGCTCCGATCCAGCAAAGCTTCGGGGAGGAGTTCCGTCAGCACGACGGCGTGGTGATGATCTTGATGTTCTACCGACGCAGGGCTTCGCCTAAGCACTACAACGATATGATCGAGGTGGAATATGGTGGCAGGGGGCACCGCACACGGCTAAGGAAAGATCTCAATGATCAACTTGTGTGTCTAGAGGTGCCCCCTGCCTCCGTATATAAAGGAGCCAAGGGGGAGGGGGCCGCCGGCCAGGAGGAGGGCACAAGAGGAGTCCTACTCCTACCGGGAGTAGGACTCCCCCCCCCCAACCTAGTTGGACTAGGATTCCCCGAGGGGGAAAGAGAGAGAGAGGGGCCGGCCACCTCTCCTAGTCCTAATAGGATTAGGGGAGGGGGGAGGCACGCAGCCACCTTGGGCTGCCCCTTTCTCCTTTCCACTAAAGCCCATTAAGGCCCATATGGCTCCCGGGGGGTTCCGGTAACCTCCCGGTACTCTGGTAAAATCCCGATTTCACCCGGAACACTTCCAATATATCAATATTTATGTCTCGACCATTTCGAGACTCCTCGTCATGTCTGTGATCACATCCGGGACTCCGAACTAACTTCGGTACATCAAAATGCATAAACTCATAATAACTGTCATCGTAACGTTAAGCGTACGGACCCTACGGTTCGAGAACAATGTAGACATGACTGACACACATCTCTGGTCAATAACCAATAGCGGGACCTGGATGCCCATATTGGCTCCTATGTATTCTACGAAGATCTTTATCGGTCAGACCGCATAACAACATACATTGTTCCCTTTGTCATCGGTATGTTACTTGCCCGAGATTCGATCGTCGGTATCCAATACCTAGTTCAATCTCATTACCGGCAAGTCTCTATACTCGTTCCGTAATACATCATCTCGCAACTAACTCATTAGTCGCCATGCTTGGAAGGCTTATGTGATGTGCATTACCAAGAGGGCCCAGAGATACCTCTCTGACAATCGAAGTGACAAATCCTAATCTCGAAATACGCCAACCCAACATCTACCTTTGGAGACACCTGTAGAGCTCCTTTATAATCACCCAGTTATGTTGTGACGTTTGGTAGCACACAAAGTGTTCCTCCGGTAAACGGGAGTTGCATAATCTCATAGTCATAGGAACATGTATAAGTCATGAAGAAAGCAATAGCAACATACTAAACGATCGGGTGCTAAGCTAATGAAATGGGTCATGTCAATCAGATCATTCAACTAATGATGTGACCTCGTTAATCAAATAACAACACCTTGTTCATTGTTAGGAAACATAACCATCTTTGATTAACGAGCTAGTCAAGTAGAGGCATACTAGTGACTCTAAGTTTGTCTATGTATTCACACATGTATTATGTTTCCGGTTAATACAATTCTAGCATGAATAATAAACATTTATCATGATATAAGGAAATAAATAATAACTTTATTATTGCCTCTAGGGCATATTTCCTTCAGTCTCCCACTTGCACTAGAGTCAATAATCTAGATTACACAGTAATGATTCTAACACCCATGGAGCCTTGGTGCTGATCATGTTTTGCTCGTGGAAGAGGCTTAGTCAACGGGTGTGCAACATTCAGATCCGTATGTATCTTGCAAATCTCTATGTCTCCCACCTGGACTAGATCCCGGATGGAATTGAAGCGTCTCTTGATGTGCTTGGTCCTCTTGTGAAATCTGGATTCCTTTGCCAAGGCAATTGCACCAGTATTGTCACAAAAGATCTTCATTGGACCCGATGCACTAGGTATGACACCTAGATCGGATATGAACTCCTTCATCCAGACTCCTTCGTTCGCTGCTTCCGAAGCAGCTATGTATTTCGCTTCACATGTAGATCCCGCTACGACGCTTTGTTTAGAACTGCACCAACTGACAGCTCCACCGTTTAATGTAAACACGTATCCGGTTTGCGATTTAGAATCATCCGGATCAGTGTCAAAGCTTGCATCAACGTAACCTTTTACGGTGAGCTCTTTGTCACCTCCATATACGAGAAACATATCCTTAGTCCTTTTCAGGTATTTCAGGATGTTCTTGACCGTTGTCCAGTGATCCACTCCTGGATTACTTTGGTACCTCCCTGCTAAACTTATAGCAAGGCACACATCAGGTCTGGTACACAGCATTGCATACATGATAGAGCCTATGGCTGAAGCATAGGGAACATCTTTCATTTTCTCTCTATCTTCTGCAGTGGTCGGGCATTGAGTCTGACTCAACTTCACACCTTGTAACACAGGCAAGAACCCTTTCTTTGCTTGATCCATTTTGAACTTCTTCAAAATCTTGTCAAGGTATGTGCTTTGTGAAAGTCCAATTAAGCGTCTTGATCTATCTCTATAGATCTTTATGCCTAATATGTAAGCAGCTTCACCGAGGACTTTCATTGAAAAACTCTTATTCAAGTATCCCTTTATGCTATCCAGAAATTCTATATCATTTCCAATCAGCAATATGTCATCCACATATAATATCAGAAATGCTACAGAGCTCCCACTCACTTTCTTGTAAATACAGGCTTCTCCGAAAGTCTGTATAAAACCAAATGCTTTGATCACACTATCAAAGCGTTTATTCCAACTCCGAGAGGCTTGCACCAGTCCATAAATGGATCGCTGGAGCTTGCACACTTTGTTAGCTCCCTTTGGATCGACAAAACCTTCCGGTTGCATCATATACAACTCTTCTTCTAGAAATCCATTCAGGAATGCAGTTTTGACATCCATCTGCCAAATTTCATAATCATAAAATGCGGCAATTGCTAACATGATTCGGACAGACTTAAGCATCGCTACGGGTGAGAAGGTCTCATCGTAGTCAACCCCTTGAACTTGTCGAAAACCTTTTGCGACAAGTCGAGCTTTATAGACAGTAACATTACCGTCAGCGTTAGTCTTTTTCTTGAAGATCCATTTATTCTCAATTGCTTGCCGGTCATCGGGCAAGTCAACCAAAGTCCATACTTAGTTCTCATACATGGATCCCATCTCAGATTTCATTGCTTCAAGCCACTTTGCGGAATCTGGGCTCACCATCGCTTCTTCATAGTTCGTAGGTTCATCATGATCTAGTAGCATGACTTCCAGAACTGGATTACCGTACCACTCTAGCGCGGATCTTGCTCTGGTTGATCTACAAGGTTCAGTAGTATCTTGTTCTGAAGTTTCATGATCATTATCATTAACTTCCTCACTTATTGGTGTAGGTGTCGCAGAAATAGTTTTCTGTGATGTACTACTTTCCAATAAGGGAGCAGGTACAGTTACCTCGTCAAGTTCTACTTTCCTCCCACTCACTTCTTTCGAGAGAAACTCCTTCTCAAGAAAGTTTCCGAATTTAGCAACAAAAGTCTTGCCTTCGGATCTGTGATAGAAGGTGTATCCAATAGTTTCCTTTGGATATCCTATGAAGACACATTTCTCAAATTTGGGTTCGAGCTTATCAGGTTGAAGCTTTTTCACATAAGCATCGCAGCCCCAAACTTTTAGAAACGACAACTTTGGTTTCTTGCCAAACCATAGTTCATAAGGCGTCGTCTCAACGGATTTTGATGGTGCCCTATTTAACGTGAATGCGTCCGTCTCTAGAGCGTATCCCCAAAACGATAGCGGTAAATCAGTAAGAGACATCATAGATCGCACCATATCTAGTAAAGTACGATTACGACGTTCGGACACACCATTACGCTGTGGTGTTCCGGGTGGCGTGAGTTGCGAAACTATTCCACAATTTTTCAAATGTACACCAAACTCGTAACTCAAATATTCTCCTCCACGATCAGATCGTAGAAACTTTATTTTCTTGTTACGATGATTTTCTACTTCACTCTAAAATTCTTTGAACTTTTCAAATGTTTCAGACTTATGTTTCATTAAGTAGATATATCCATATCTACTTAAATCATCTGTGAAGGTGAGAAAATAACGATATCCGCCACGAGCCTCAATATTCATCGGACCGCATACATCTGTATGTATGATTTCAGACAAATCTGTTGCTCTCTCCATAGTACCGGAGAACGGTGTTTTAGTCATCTTGCCCATGAGGCACGGTTCGCAAGTACCAAGTGATTCATAATCAAGTGGTTCCAAAAGTCCATCAGTATGGAGTTTCTTCATGCGCTCTACACCGATATGACCTAAACGGTAGTGCCACAAATAAGTTGCACTATCATTATCAACTCTGCATCTTTTGGCTTCTACATTATGAATATGTGTATCACTACTATCGAGATTCAACAAGAATAGACCACTCTTGAAGGGTGCATGACCATAAAAGATATTACTCATATAAAAAGAACAACCATTATTCTCTGATTTAAATGAATAACCGTCTCGCATTAAACAAGATCCAGATATAATGTTCATGCTCAACGCTGGCACCAAATAACAATTATTTAAGTCTAATACTAATCCCGAAGGTAGATGTAGAGGTAGCGTGCCGACTGCGATCACATCAACTTTGGAACCGTTTCCCACGCGCATCGTCACCTCGTCCTTAGCCAATCTTCGCTTAATCCGTAGTCCCTGTTTCGAGTTGCAAATATTAGGAACAGAACCAGTATCAAATACCCCGGTGCTACTGCGAGCATTAGTAGGGTACACATCAATAACATGTATATCACATATACCTTTGTTCACCTTGCCATCCTTCTTATCCGCCAAATACTTGGGGCAGTTCCGCTTCCAGTGACCAGTCTGCTCGCAGTAGAAGCACTCAGTTTCAGGCTTAGGTCTAGACTTGGGTTTCTTCCCTTGATCAGCAACTTGCTTGCCGTTCTTCTTGAAGTTCCCCTTCTTCTTCCCTTTTCCCTTTTTCTTGAAACTAGTGGTTTTGTTAACCATCAACACTTGATGCTCCTTTTTGATTTCTACCTCCGCAGCTTTCAGCATTGCGAAGAGCTCGGGAATAGTCTTGTTCATCCCTTACATATTATAGTTCATCACGAAGCTCTTGTAGCTTGGTGGCAGTGATTGGAGAATTCTGTCAATGACGCAATCATCTAGAAGATTAACTCCCAATTGAATCAAGTGATTATTATACCCAGACATTTTGAGTATATGCTCACTGACAGAACTGTTCTCCTCCATCTTGCAGCTATAGAACTTATTGGAGACTTCATATCTCTCAATCCGGGCATTTGCTTGAAATATTAACTTCAACTCCTGAAACATCTCATATGCTCCATGACGTTCAAAACGTCGTTGAAGTCCCGATTCTAAGCCGTAAAGCATGGCACACTGAACTGTCGAGTAGTCATCAGCTTTGCTCTGCCAGACGTTCATAACATCTGGTGTTGCTCCAGCAGCAGGCCTGGCACCCAGTGGTGCTTCCAGGACGTAATTCTTCTGTGCAGCAATGAGGATAATCCTCAAGTTACGGACCTAGTCCGTGTAATTTCTACCATCATCTTTCAACTTTTCTTTCTCAAGGAACGCATTAAAATTCAACGGAACAATAGCACGAGCCATCTATCTACAATCAACATAAACAAGCAAGATACTATCAGGTACTAAGTTCATGATAAATTTAAGTTCAATTAATCATATTACTTAAGAACTCCCACTTAGATAGACATCCCTCTAATCTTCTAAGTGATCACGTGATCCAAATCAACTAAACCATGTCCGATCATCACGTGAGATGGAGTAGTTTCATTGGTGAACATCACTATGTTGATCATATCTACTATATGATTCACGCTCGACCTTTCGGTCTCCGTGTTCCGAGGCCATATCTGTATATGCTTGGCTTGTCAAGTATAACCTGAGTATTCCGCGTGTGCAACTGTTTTGCACCCGTTGTATTTGAACGTAGAGCCTATCACACCCGATCATCACGTGGTGTCTCAGCACGAAGAACTTTCGCAACGGTGCATACTCAGGGAGAACACTTCTTGATAATTTAGTGAGAGATCGTCTTATAATGCTACCGTCAATCAAAGCAAGATAAGATGCATAAAAGATAAACATCACATGCAATCATTATAAGTGATATGATATGGTCATCATCATCTTGTGCCTGTGATCTCCATCTTCGAAGCACCGTCATGATCACCATCGTCACCGGCGCGACACCTTGATGTCCATCGTAGCATCGTCGTCGTCTCGCTAATCTTATGCTTCCACGACTATCGCTACCGCTTAGTGATAAAGTAAAGCATTACATCGCGATTGCATTGCATACAATAAAGCGACAACCATATGGCTCCTGCCAGTTGCCGATAACTCGGTTACAAAACATGATCATCTCATACAATAAAATTTAGCATCATGTCTTGACCATATCACATCACAACATGCCCTGCAAAAACTAGTTAGACGTCCTCTACTTTGTTGTTGCAAGTTTTACGTGGCTGCTACGGGCTTAAGCAAGAACCAATCTCACCTACGCATCAAAACCACAACGATAGTTTGTCAAATAGACTCCGTTTTAACCTTTGCAAGGACCGGGCGTAGCCACACTCGGTTCAACTAAAGTTGGAGAGACAGTCGCCCGCAAGCCACCTGTGTGCAAAGCACGTCGGGGGAACCGGTCTCGCGTAAGCGTACGCGTAATGTTGGTCCGGGTCGTCTCGTCCAACAATACCGCTGAACCAAAGTATGACATGCTGGTAGGCAGTATGACTTATATCGCCCACAACTCACTTGTGTTCTACTCGTGCAAATAACATCAAACCATAAAACCTAGGCTCGGATGCCACTGTTGGGGAACGTAGTAATTTCAAAAAATTTCCTATGCACACGCAAGATCATGGTGATGCACAGCAACGAGGGGAGAGTATGATCTACGTACCCTTGTAGATCGCAACGGAAGCGTTGACACAACGTAGAGGAAGTAGTCGTACGTCTTCTTCCCGATCCGACTGATCCAAGCACCGTTACTCCGGCACCTCCGAGTTCTTAGCACACGTACAACTCGATGACGATCCCCGGGCTCTGATCCAGCAAAGCTTCGGGGAGGAGTTCCGTCAGCACGACGGCGTGGTGATGATCTTGATGTTCTACCGACGCAGGGCTTCGCCTAAGCACTACAACGATATGATCGAGGTGGAATATGGTGGCAGGGGGCACCACACACGGCTAAGGAACGATCTCAATGATCAACTTGTGTGTCTAGAGGTGCCCCCTGCCTCCGTATATAAAGGAGCCAAGGGGGAGGGGGCCGCCGGCCAGGAGGAGGGCGCAGGAGGAGTCCTACTCCTACCGGGAGTAGGACTCCCCCCCCCAATCCTAGTTGGACTAGGATTCCCCGAGGGGGAAAGAGAGAGAGGGGGGCCGGCCACCTCTCCTAGTCCTAATAGGACTAGGGGAGGGGGGAGGCGCGTGGCCACCTGGGGCTGCCCCTTTCTCCTTTCCACTAAAGCCCATTAAGGCCCATATGGCTCCCGGGGGGTTCCGGTAACCTCCCGTTACTCCGGCAAAATCCCGATTTCACCCGGAACACTTCCGATATCCAAATATAGGCTTCCAATATATCAATCTTTATGTCTCGACCATTTCGAGACTCCTTGTCATGTCCGTGATCACATCCGGGACTCCGAACTAACTTCGGTACATCAAAATGCATAAACTCATAATAACTGTCATCGTAACGTTAAGCGTGCGGACCCTACGGTTCGAGAACAATGTAGACATGACTGAGACACATCTCTGGTCAATAACCAATAGCGGGACCTGGATGCCCATATTGGCTCCTACATATTCTACGAAGATCTTTATCGGTCAGACCGCATAACAACATACATTGTTCCCTTTGTCATCGGTATGTTACTTTCCCGAGATTCGATCGTCGGTATCCAATACCTAGTTCAATATCGTTACCGGCAAGTCTCTTTACTCGTTCCATAATACATCATCTTGCAACTAACTCATTAGTCGCAATGCTTGCAAGGCTTATGTGATGTGCATTACCGAGAGGGCCCAGAGATACCTCTCCGACAATCGGAGTGACAAATCCTAATCTCGAAATACGCCAACCCAACATATACCTTTGGAGACACCTGTAGAGCTCCTTTATAATCACCCAGTTACTTTGTGATGTTTGGTAGCACACAAAGTGTTCCTCCGGTAAACGGGAGTTGCATAATCTCATAGTCATAGGAACATGTATAAGTCATGAAGAAAGCAATAGCAACATACTAAACGATCGGGTGTTAAGCTAATGAAATGGGTCATGTCAATCAGATCATTCAAATAATGATGTGACCTCGTTAATCAAATAACAACACCTTGTTCATGGTTAGGAAACATAACCATCTTTGATTAATGAGCTAGTCAAGTAGAGGCATACTAGTGACTCTAAGTTTGTCTATGTATTCACACATGTATTATGTTTCCGGTTAATACAATTCTAGCATGAATAAGAAACATTTATCATGATATAAGGAAATAAATAATAACTTTATTATTGCCTCTAGGGCATATTTCCTTCAACAGTAAATAGTTGTAATCGAATAGCATGAGTAGGAGTTGTTTGAGCCATGATGTGCCTACTCATATATGCTTGCTTGTCATGCCTCCTATTGCGTAGAGTTGTGTCAGGTCTAATTCATCAGGGATGAATTGAAATGTGGTGAACATGTCCTACTGTTGAGAGCTAAGTGTGTGAACATGATTTGGTAAAGGTAGCAGTGAGAGGCCTTGTAGGAGTACATGGTGGGTTGTCTCATTGAAACCGTCCCCAGGAACTGAGTTCTGTGTCTGTGATCCAAGATAGTTACTACCACACATTGGGCTCTGGGCACTCCAAGCTCCCTGCACTTATTAATCGCTTTGATCTCTGTCCAGGAGTTGCAACTAGTTTCTAGTGTTTGTAGGTTGTGTTAATATTCTACCAAGTTGCACCCAGTACAGGTGGGCTTGTGATAGACTAGGCACCGTGGCTGGGTGTACCAAGAGTCGCCCATTTGGTGGGCTTGGGAACCCTGTACACATCGTTTGGGGCCATGATGGAAACCTCGATCGGACTCCCTTGTGGATGGAACCCGAATAGGCGATAAACCTGGACTAGAGTATTGCATGGTTAGTCAGGTCGTGGCTGACTCCCTCGCCAGGCTTCCGCTTGAAGGTTGCCAAGATACATGACGTGTTGTAACACCCTCGATGTGACTATATCTCCCACGTGTCGAGGCATGACTTATAGGCATAATCGCATTGAAGGCATATGTCGCAAGTCAGGCAATCATCGCAAACATCCCATGTAATATAGATAATGAAAAGGGATAACATAGTTGGCTTACACTCACCACGTCAATCAAGTACATAAATAACATACATCATCCAAAGACTCATGGCCCGACTAAGGCGCCAAAATAAAAGACAACCCAACAAGCGACATGGTCCCGATCACCCCAACTGGGCACCACTACTGATCATCAGGAAAAGAAACATAGTAACGCTGAGAGTCCTCGTCGTACTCCCACTTGAGCTCAAGCGCGCCATCTGGAGTTGTATCATCAGGACATGCATCTGGTGTAATAGTAATCTGTGAGGCACAGGGACTCAGCAATCTCGCACCCTCGCGATCAAGACTATTTAAGCTTAATAGGTAGGGCTAGGTAAATGTATGTGGAGCTGCAGCAAGCGACTAGCATATATGGTGGCTAACTTATTCGTAAAAGAGAGCGAGAAGAGGAGGCAAAGCGCAAGCGAGAAACTAGAGGACAACCTGCGCAAGCATTACTCCAACACCGTGTCCACTTCCCGGACTCCGCCGAGAAGAGGCCATCACGGTAACTCACACAGTTGATTCATTTTAATTAAGTTTATGTTTAAGTTATCTACAACCGGACATTAACAAATTCCCATCTACCCATAACCGCGGGCACGGCTTTCGAAAGTTCAAATCCCTGCAGGGGAGTCCCAACTTAGCCCATGACAAGCTCTCACGGTCAAGAAGGAATAGACCTCCTCTCGAGACGTTCGGATCAGACTCGGTATCTCGGTTCTTCAAGACACTTCGACAGGTTAAAACAAGACCAGCAACACTGCCCGAATGTGCCGACAAATCCCGATAGGAGCTGCACATATCTCGTTCTCAGGGCACACTCAGATAAGCAATCCGTACAACTAAAACCAGCCCTCGAGTTTCCCCGAGGTGGCGCTGCAAGGGGCTCTAGGTTGGACCAACACTCAGAGGAGCACTAGCCCGGGGGGGGGGGGGGTTTAAAATAAGATGACCCTCGGGCTCTGGAAACCCAAGGGAAAAAGAGGCTAGGTGGCAAATGGTAACACCAAGGTTGGTCATTGCTGGAAAAGATTTAATCAAGACGAACTATCAAGGGGTTCCCATTATAACCCAACCGCGAAAGGAACGCAAAATCCGGGAACATAACACCGATATGACGGAAACTAGGGCAGCAAGAGTGGAACAAAACACTAGGCGAGAGGCCAAGCCTTCCACCCTTTACCAAGTATATAGATGCATTAAGATAACATGGCAATATATTGTTATCCCAACAAGTAAATAAATGTTCCAACAAGGAACGGTCTCCAATCTTCACCTACAACTAACAACGCTATAAGAGGGGCTGAGCAAAGTGGTAACATAGCCAATCAACGGTTTGCTAGGACAATGGTGGGTTAGAGGCTGAACATGGCAATTTGGGAGGCTTGAAAGCAAGTGGTAGGAATCATAGCATTGGCATAGCAAAAGAGCGAGCAAACTAGCATAGCAAAGATAGTAGTGATTTCGAGCGTATGATCATCTTGCCTGCAAAGTTGTCAGAGTTGACTGGATCCTCGAAAGCAAACTCAACGGGCTCCTCGTTAGCGAACTCGTCTCCCGGCTCTACCCAAACAAGACAAACAAGCAACAAGAACACAATCAACCACGTGCAAGGATCAAACAAGATGATGCAACCATGGTATGCTATGCGGGATGCGATGCGGGATGCATATGCAAGACATGACAGGAAATGCATGAACCTGGCCTCAACTTGGAAAACCAAGTGTGCCACTGGAAAGATGAGATGAAATCGCTTGAAAACGATATAAAGAACGCCGGAATCGGAGTTACGGTTTGGAAATGGCAAGCAATTCAAATATGACACCGGTCTGCGATTTACAGCAAGTAGCCAACTAAATGCAATGAGATGGAAATGCTACAACACCCAAACATGGCATCCAAATACATGGCAGGGATGCATTCAAGATGCTTAACAAAGGTCTAGCACTGAGCTACGGCCAATTCATCCATTAGGAGGTTCAAACAAGCATGTCAAAACTGCATATGGTAAACATATCTCAGACTTAGTGAAATTAACACTTGTCTGGAATTTCAGATCAGGTAGCCCTCTTCGGAGCAACAAAACAACATGCTACAGGACCTGAAAATGGCAAAGTAAAACATGGCATGGAGCTACTCAAAGAGCTTAACAAAAGTCCCTTAGTGACCTTGAGCCAAAAGGGATCACAAAATACATTTGCAAGCATGTGAACATCGCAAAAACATAATCAGTTTTCAGACTTAGTGAAAACTGGGACATGCTGAAATCATAACTCAAGTAGGCATGTTTACGAGCTCGATGCACTCATTGCGGTGCAAGTCATGATAAGCTAAGCATACATCTATCAAGAACACACAAAATGCAATCTAGACATGGCAAGAACAATAACATAGCATGCACGGATCAACTACAACATCCTCGGCAAAATTGCAAACAAGTTGACAATCTGCCCAGATTCACAAAGTAGCAAAAGTAGAGCTCGATTGTCTCAAGCTAGGTTGCTCCATAATTGCAAACAAAGGCATGAATGGATAGAGCACTAAAATATTAACAAAACATCCTTACTGATCATCCTCAAAAGAGGCACGGATCACTAGGAAACAACATGAACATATGGCATCATGAACTAAACAGCTCAATGACTTAGTGGAAATTCTAAGTCCCTGAAAACAGAATTACCAAGTGCCTCACTTTGCAAGCTTGCACTAGTCACCACACACATCGCAAAAATACATGGGTTGCACCTCTGGTAAGATGACAAAACCCTTAACAAAACATATGTAGAGCTCATGGGCATATCATGCACAAAATAATCATGGCAAAAATGACAAATGTCTAAGATGGAGTAGCAGATCTGACAATTAACTCAAGTAGCCCTCTTCTAACAGCATTTCGGGTATCAAGATGAACTCAAATGAAAATGATGCAATGTAATGAAATGATGTACTCTCAGAGATGAACATTTTGATATGCTATATGCATGAATCGAAGTTACGGATGCGGAGTTACGAGGCCATGAACATAGGCATATGAATCTGCGATTTCTGGGACTTAGACGAAAAACTACCTCCGGATTAGGGTTTACTGTTCATCGGATCCGGATCCAGATCCAGATTGGTGCACGGATCGAGGTTGGCCGGGGCATCTCACCGGAGTCGATGGCCGCGGTGGCCGGAGCTTGTCGGGGAGGCGGCGGCGCGGCGGCTGCGGAGGAGAACGGTGGCGAGGTCGATGCGGCGCGGGGCGGCGCAGACCGGGTCGAGGCGGAGCGGAGCGGTGGCTGCCGGCGTCGAGTCGGAGCGGTGGAGCGGCGGGCGCCGGTCGCCGGACCGCGGGAAGAAGAGGCGGCGGGGTTGGTGAGGGGAGGCGCGGCGGCGATGGGCTCGGGGGGCTGCGCACGGGCTCTCCCGGGCTGGTGGCGGTGAGATGCGGCACGGCCAGTAGGAGCATGACCCATGGCGGCGGTGGGGAGCAGCGGACACGTCCGTCGGTGCAACTTTTGTCCGGCGGCGCGTGGAGACGAAGAAGGCTAGGGTTTTGGGGAGGGGATCCGAGATTTTTTAGGAGGACCTATATATAGGCCTAGAGGGAGCTAGGAGAGTCCAAATGAGGTGCGGTTTTCGGACACGCGATCGTGATCGAACGCTCTAGGTGATGGAGCAGAGTTAGGTGGGTTTTGTGCCAAATTGGAGGGGTGTTGGGCTGCAACACACACGAGGCCTTTTCGGTCCCTCAGTTAACCGTTGGAGTATCAAACGAAGTCCAAATGATACGAAACTTGACAGGCGGTCTACCGGTAGTAAACCAAGGCCGCTTGGCAAGTCCCGGTCCAATCCAGAAATTTTTAATCCCCACACACGAAAGAAAGATAGAATTGACCACCGGAGGAGAACGAAGCGCCGGAATGCAAAATGGACAACGGGGAAAATGCTCAGATGCATGAGACGAACACGTATGCAAATGCAATGCACATGATGACATGATATGAGATGCATGACAATGATAACAACACACGGAGACAAAGACCCGAACCCGAGGAAATAAATTAACTTAAGGCCGGAAACGGCAAGAGTTGGATTACAAATTGGGAAAGTCATATCTGGGGTGTTACAACACTCCACCACTACGAAAAGATTTCGTCCCGAGATCTAGGACTGAAAGAACGCCGGGTACTCAGAACGGAGGTGATCCTCGCGTTCCCAGGTAGCTTCACGGTCGGAATGGCGTGACCACTTGACTTTGAGGAACTTGATCGACTTGTTGCGAGTCTTGCGTTCAGTCTCTTCAAGGATAGCAATGGGGTGCTAACGATAGGAGAGATCTTCTTGGAGCTCAATGTCCTCGAAGTTGACGGTGCGGTCAGGCGTCTTGAAGCACTTTCGGAGCTGCGAGACATGGAACACATCATGAACATTTGCAAAGTTTGAAGGAAGCTCGAGTTGATAGGTGAGGTCACCTCTCTTGCTGACAATCTTGAAAGGTCCCACGTATCTGGGGGCAAACTTCCCTTTGATACCGAAGCGACGAGTCCCTTTCATAGGAGAGACGCGGAGGTAAACATGATCTCCGATCTCGAAAGCCAAATCACGGTGCTTACTATCATAGTAGCTCTTCTGGCGGGATTGGGCTGCTTTGAGGTTATCTCGAATGACTTTGCACATTTCTTCTGCCTCTGTGATTAAGTCATTTCCCATAAGCTGACGTTCACCGGTTTCGGACCAGTTGAGAGGGGTATGACACTTCCTGCCATACAGAATTTTAAATGGGGCCTTGCCCGAACTTGCTTGAAAACTGTTGTTGTAGGAGAACTCAGCATAAGGAAGACAATCCTCCCACTTCATGCCGAAGGAGAACACACAAGCCCTGAGCATATCTTCAAGAATCTGGTTGACACGCTCGACTTGACTGCTTATTTGAGGATGGAAAGCTTTGCTGAAGCGGATGTTCGTGCCCATGGCCTTCTGAAAAGAATCCCAAAACTTGGAGGTAAATATGCTGCCATGGTCTGAAGAGATTACTTGAGGAATACCATGCAGAGAGACAATCCGAGAGGTATAGAGTTCCGCCAATTGAGCTGCAGTGATTGACTCTTTGATAGGCAGAAAGTGAGCCACTTTGGTGAGTTTGTCGATGACAACGAATATAGAATCATTGCCACGCTTGGACTTTGGAAACCCAGTCACGAAGTCCATTTCAATGTGGTCAAACTTCCATTCTAGAATGGCAAGAGGTTGGAGGAGACCAGCTGGCCTTTGGTGTTCTGCCTTCACTCTTCTGCAGACATCACACTCATTCACGAATTGAGCAATCTCGCACTTCATTCGAGTCCACCAATAAGCCTGCTTGAGATCCTGATACATCTTCGTGCTCCCAGGGTGGATGGAGAGGAGAGAATTGTGAGCCTCGTTCATGATCACTTTACAAAGTTCACCTTTGGGCACAACAATACGATCCTCGAAGAAGAGAGTGTCCTTGTCATCAAGGCGGTAGCACTTGTACTTGGGTTGACTCTTGGCAATCCCAATCTTCACCTTTTTCACCATAGCATCAAGAAGCTGGGCTTGGCGAATATGGTCTTCCAAGGTAGGAGAGACTTGAAGGTTGGCGAGGAAACCTTGAGGAACAACTTGCAGATTAAGTTTGCGGAAAGCTTCACAAATCTCGGGTTGATAAGGCTTGAGAATCAGACTGTTGCAGTAGGCCTTCCTGCTCAATGCGTCAGCAATCACATTGGCCTTGCCTAGAGTATACTCGATACTCGGATTATACTCTTGAATCATTTCGACCCATCGAGTTTGCCTGAGGTTGATATTAGGTTGAGTGAAGATGTACTTGAGACTCTTGTGATCAGTGAAAATGTCCACTTTTCTTCCCAATAGAAGATGTCTCCAAGTCAAAAGAGCATGCACAACTGCCGCCAACTCGAGATCATGAGTGGGGTAATTCTTCTCATTAGGCTTCAACTGGCGAGAGGTATAAGCAACAACTTTCTTCTCTTGCATCAACACTGCGCCAAGACCTTGGAGAGAGGCATCACAAAAGGCCTCGTACGGCTTGGACTCATCAGGCGGAGTCAGAACTGGAGCACTGATCAATTTCTCTTTCAAAGTATTGAAAGCAATGTCACACTCCGGAGACCAAACGTACTTGACGTGCTTCTGGAGGAGATTTGAGAGAGGCTTCGCGATCTTAGAAAAGTTTTCAACGAATCTTCGGCAGTAGCTTGCAAGACCGAGGAAGCTACGGAGTTGCTTCACGTTCTGAGGAGGTTCCCAATTCACAATTGCAGACACCTTCTCAGGATTCACGACAATTCCCTTGGCAGAGATGATATGACCAAGATAAAGAACCTCATCGAGCGAAAATTCACACTTGGAGAACTTGGCGTAGAACTGGTGTTCCCTCAGCTTGTCAAGATCCAAACGCAAGTGCTTGGCATGATCTTCCTTGTTCTTCGAGAAAACCAGAATGTCGTCGAGATAGACCAAAACGAAGTCATTGGTGTAGGCGTTGAAGATGAAGTTCATCATGCGAGAGAATGTCGGAGGAGCGTTGACGAGGCCAAAACACATGACAGTGTATTCATATGAACCGTAGCTTGTCCTGAAAGCCGTCTTGGGAATATCTTGTTCACGAATTCGAATCTGATGATAACCCATACGGAGATCAAGCTTGGAGAATACTTGGGCACCCTTGAGTTGTTCGAACAGCTCGTTGATGTTGGGAAGTGGGTATTTGTTCTTGATAGTCTTCTTGTTCAATGGACGGTAATCAACAAAAAGTCGGTCTGTACCATCCTTCTTCTTCACAAAAAGAACACCACAACCCCATGGAGAAGAACTAGGCCGGATGAGACCCATTCTTTCTTGAACATCGAGTTGCTTCTTCAGCTCCTTCAACTCTTCAGGTCCGAGCTTGTAAGGACGCTTGCACACAGGTTCCGTACCGGGCTCATGATCAATAACGAATTCAACTGGCCGGTGTGGAGGCATTCCTGGAAGCTCTTGTTTAAAAACGTCTTGATATTCGCAAACGACTGGAATCTGCGATATAGCATCCAGTTCACCCTTCTCATTGAGAGAAAACAGACGCATAGTATCATCACGAGCGACAAAGACAATTACATCCTCAGACGACTGAGTTAATTGAATCTGCCTGGCTGCACAATCAAGATGCACCTTGTGCTTAGAAAGCCAATCCATTCCGAGAATAAGATCAATATCCGAATCACCAAGAACTTTTGGAGAAGCCAAGAACTTATAATCACCCAAAGTGATTGTAACATCTGGAACACATACTCGAGATGTCATTTGACGGGCCGGAGAAACAATAGCCAACGATTTCGACAACACTTGAGTAACAAAATCATGCTTAGATGCAAAAGGTCACGACATGAAACAATGCGATGCACCAGTGTCAAAAAGAACTCTTGTAGGAATATCGTTAACAGGAAGGTTACCCATGATGACATCTGACGAATCATCTTCCTGAGCTGCATTCATCAAATTGACCTTGGCGTGCTTGGGGTTATGCTTGACCACAGTTGTACTTGCCGATCTGACAGGAGGAGGAGGAGGAAGACGCCTCTGGTTGAAACACTTGTTGGCATAGTGACCCTTCTGTTGGCACTTGTTGCACGTGACCTCTGAAAGCGGGCGGTGGTACGGAGCACTCGATCTTGGAGCTTGAGACGAAGTCTTGTTCTGAAAGCCAGGGTTGGGTGGGTGGGAAGAACCACTGCCACCTTTGCTCTTCTGCTGATACGGCTGACGGAACGGAGGAGGAGGAAGCCAATACTTCTGCTGCTTGGCCACTTGAGTAGAGGAAGAAGGCGTAGTGTCTCTGACTCGCTTCTTGGAAGCATCACACCTCAACTGAGCAGCCTCTTGCTTCAGTGCCATGTTGTAGAACTCATCGTACCTCAAGGGCTCAAAGAGAACAAGATCTAGCTAAATTTCTTCTCTGGGACCACCCCTGAACTGGTATATCATGCTCTTCTCATCAGGTACGTCCTACTTGGAAAAGCGGGCGAGCTTCTGGAACAACTTGTTGCTCTCCCGGGCCGGTGGCGGTGAGATGCGGCACGGCCAGTAGGAGCGTGACATGTGGCAGCGGTGGGGAGCAGCGGACACGTCCGTCGGTGCAACTTTTGTCCGACGGCGCGTGGAGACGAAGAAGACTAGGGTTTCGGGGAGGGGATCCGAGATTTTCGAGGAGGACCTATATATAGGCCTAGAGGGGGCTAGGAGAGTCCAAATGAGGTGCGGTTTTCGGCCACACGATCGTGATCGAACGCTCTAGGTGATGGAGCAGAGTTAGGTGGGGTTTGGGCCAAATTGGAGGGGTGTTGGGCTGCAACACACACGAGGCCTTTTCGGTCCCTCAGTTAACCGTTGGAGTATCGAACAAAGTCCAAATGATACGAAACTTGACAGGCGGTCTACCGGTAGTAAACCAAGGCCACTTGGCAAGTCTCGGTCCAATTCGGAAATGTTTAATCCCCACACATGAAAGAAAGATAGAATTGACCACCGGAGGAGAACGAAGCGCCGGAATGCAAAACGGACAACGGGGAATATGCTCAGATGCATGAGACGAACACGTATGCAAATGCAATGCACATGATGACATGATATGAGATGCATGACAATGATAACAACACATGGAGACAAAGACCCGAACCCGAGAAAATAAATTAACTTAAGGCCGGAAACGGCAAGAGTTGGATTACAAATTGGGAAAGTCATATCCGGGGTGTTACACGTGTACATGGTGGTAAGTAGCGAGAGCGTGTGTGAAGAAGTACACCCCTGCAGGGTTAACGTGATCTATTCGAATAGCCACGTCCGCAGTAAAGGACTACTAGGTTGCTTACATAGTTCATAGATAAGTGAAACTGGATACTCGAAAATGCGCAAGATAAGCGTGAGTGCTATGTATGGCCTTCTCGTAGGGAGACGGGAGTGGATCCATAGTGGTGTATTGATATGGTGAATATGTGTACTCGTGTGCACCACCTCAAAAGAGTTACCTTAGTAGAATTATTATCAAAAGTCATTTGTACAGAACAAACAATTAATCACTAACTCTATGCGGATAACATTCAAACAATCAATACACTACATGCATCTAATGGATCTTAATTACTCTGATTTCATGGACTGAGAGAACATAGACATAGGATTTGTATTCCAGAAAAAATATAGAGGGGGGGAGTAACCAGAGAAAACACATGATATGTTGCAGCATAAATGGGTATATAGATGACTAACCGGTTTTCCTTCCGAGTTGCAGTTGTTGCCGGAGTTGCTGTTGATCTCCGGCTCCGGATGGGGGGCACGACGGCGCCGACAAAGTCGAGGTCTTGCTGCTACCTGCCCGAGACCTCGTTGGCAGCGACAACAACATCTGTGCCCAGCTTCACACGTTGCGCGGGTGCTTCAATAGCCCCGGCGTCGCCACTCCCTCAGATGGTGCACTTTGGTGGCATCCTGATACACTCCAGAGTCCAGACGTTGGTGACTGTCGGTGTCACAACTGGCTGATCTTGGGTAGGGGGTCCTGAACTATGCGTCTGACGATCGAGGGTAACAAGGGACAAGTGGGACACAATGTTTACCCAGGTTCGGGCCCTCTTAATGGAGGTAAAACCCTACGTCCTGCTTGATTGTATTTGATGAGTATAGGGGTTACAAGAGTTGATCTACCTCGAGATTGTAATGGCTAAACCCTAGCTGTCTAGCCTATGAGAATTCTGATAGCCTCTACGGACTAAACCCTCCCATTTATATACACACCAAAGGGATCTAGGGTTGTACAGAGTCGATTGGTAGGGGAAGGAAATAACATATCCGGACACCAAACTTTCCTTCCATGCATATAGGAGTCCTACCCGGACATGGGGGAAAGTCTTCTGCTTTTATCTTCACAGCCCATTAGTCCAGCCTATATCAAGTAGTCCGGACACCCGAGGACCCCCTAATCCAGGACTACCTCAGTAGCCCCTGAACCCATCTTCGATGACGATGTGTTCGGCACGCGGATTGTCTTCGGCATCACAAGGTGGGTTCCTTCTCCTGAACGCTTTAGGATAATTCCCTGCACAAAGGAACTGGATCCGACTCTGCATAATTGATACAACCCTTAGACAGAAAGGCATGATATCCAAATAAAACAATGTCTTTTACTGACAACTTTTCCGGTGAAGTGTCACATCTGGCTCTTAACATTTTGAACTGTTTTCATGCTTCCTGCTTCACGTTTCGAGGCATAGCCTCCATTGGCACATCTTGTCAAAACAGAGATCATGCCCACCCATTGCGGGATCCTCATCAATAAGATTTTGGGTAACCCAACCATGCCATTCGCATGATCTCTTTGGTAATAGGCGAGTTTTAAGGCTCGAGAGGGGGGCGTTTGGTATTTCACTACCTATAAGAAGGTAAAGATTGTCACACCCTAGCTAGGTTATGCATTAGAGTGTGCATCATGTCTACTTTCATCAGAAATGGAAATGGGGAAAGCAGAACCCCCAGCACCCCCCCTGAAATCAACTAGGGTTTACTAAAAATAAACTCAATGAACCTGAAATGCCCTTCAGATATGTTCACCCTCTTTGCCTTGGGTTAGAACCCTTGGGAAAAATGGTGCATATATTTTTAGGTCAACAAAAGGGGCATTGACTTAATTCATAAATATTTGAATTTGGGCATTTAAATACTATTAAATAATTCAAATGCTCAAATAATGTTGGAATTATTTTTGGGCCACTGAAATAATTCAGAAAGTGTCCATAAATATTTTCAGGATTTTATAAAATTATTTAGTATTTAAACTAAATCAAAACAGAATAGCAAAAATAGAAAACAGAATAAAAATTGAGAGAGAGAGAGAGTAGGCCAGTGGGCCACTTACCTGGCGCCACCGACCGGCCCAGCACTGTAGCTGGACGGCCCAGCCCACCAGGCCGACGCCAGTCGTCCCCTAGCTCCTGCCAGGAGGACGCCGGGCGTGTGCCCGCGGTGCGCCGGCACGCGCGCGGCCACCGACGGCCACCTCCTGCTTCGGCCGCCTCCCCGACGTCGCTATGGACGCCACGCACCCCCCTGGCCCTCTCATTCACTCTCCCTCGCCCTCATCCTCTCCCCTGTCTCGGTCTCTCGCACATACCGAACACAGCCGCCGCCGTCGCTCGCTGTTGCCACGGCCACTGGCCCTCCCTCGCCCATCCTTCGTGCTCGAGAGCTCCGCCTCGACCCCCTCCTTCTTCCACCCTAAGCCACGCCACCGCAGGAGCCCCACATCGCCGCCACGAGTCGTCTTCTCCGAGCACGGCTGCCGGACTCCATCGACGAATTCGTCGGCTCCGGACCGTCCCCGAGCCCACCAAGCTGCTCTACGTGACCCCAGTGAGCTCCTGCTCCGTTTCCCCCTCTTCCCCGCTTCAATTGATCGCCGTAGCCGTCAGCCCCTTGATGACCGAACTGCGGCGCCGCTCGAGCTCGCCGGCGACGAGGCTCTGGTGGCCAATCGGCCCCGTTCATATGGCCGTTGGCTTTGTGAGAGCCTGCAGAACACGTAGCCACCACCAGTTGATCCTCCCATGCACGGCGTCGTCGTTTTCATCGGCGCCCGAACTCCGGCGGCCGCAAGAGAGCTCGCCGCCGTCAGCTCCGGCCACCCCCGCACCTCCCGTTGGTCCCCCTAGATGCGCACGAGCACGAGCTCCTCCCTGGTGCCCCCAGCGCGCCAAACCATCGCCTGTAGCGAAATCCCGACGCGGACGCCGCCGCGATCTGAGGTCGCCGGCGGCTAAACGCCGGTAGCCGACGTGGCCGTCATTAGCGGCTAACTAACCCACTAACCACCCCTCTAGAGTCACTGCCATGTGGGCCCTAGTGCTTAATTAGTTATTTAAATATTTTGTTAGATTAGCACCGGTCTCAGGAGGGCCCCACCTGTCAGTTTGACTTTGCCACGTCACAGTTGACCGGGACCCACTAGTCAGCCTCTCTCCCTGCCCTGTTACACTGACCAGCGGACCCCACTGGTCAGGTTTGACCTGGAGGCAACCCTGTTGACCAGCTGACGTCACCCTGACGTCAAGCTGACGCAGTAAATCATTTTCTAGTTTAAAAATAATTCAGGAAATTCCAGAAAATACCCAAAACTTCAAAAATTCATAGAAATTCAACCATAACTCCAAATGAGACAAATTATATATGTAAAATTATCAGAAAAATTCAAGGAATCCATCTGTACCATTTTCATGCATGTTTGAACAATGTTTGTCCCCTGTTTTGGACAAAACAAATAAAGGGCATTTAAATAATCATATATGGGGTTGGAATTTGAATCTTGTACTCAAACCAACTCCATTTAAATCATAGCTAGTTGCATTAGCTCAAGACACATCCATATTGCCATGTCATAGCATGCATCATATTGTTGCATATCGTCATGTGTTGATTGTGCTCGGTTGTGTTCTTCGTGGTAGGTTCTGCCTCCGAGGATATTCACGAGTATCCAACTGAAGGGCAGTATCCCGTCACCACTCCATCAGGCAAGAAACCATTGATCATTCTGATACAACCCATGTTCTCGCTCCTGCTCTTGTTTAATGCATTAAGACAACACGATTCAAACTGCTGTGTGCTACGGTAGTTGAACCCTTATCCTCTGCATGACCTGTCATTGCCACAGTAACTAGATGAAACCCACTAGCATGTGTAGGAGTTGATTGAGCCATGTTTTGTGATTCCTACCTTGCTATGCCTGCTATGCTTAGAGTTGTGTCAGGTCTGGTTCATCTGGGTGATGGGCTAGAGTGAAATGCTTGTGCCAGTATTATGTGGGATGTGTTGAACATGTTTTGGTAAAGGTATCGATGAGAGGCCATGTAGGAGTGCATGGTGGGTTGTTTCATTGAAGCCGTCCCTAAGAACTGAGTTCTGTATGCGTGAATTAAGATTCAGCTACTACCACACATTGGGCCCTGAAATATGACCCCGCTCGACTTACCGACCCCTCTCGCCTCAGTCCAGGAGTTGCAACTAGTTTCTGGTGTTTGTAGGATATGTGTTGGCGGCCGTGCGTAGCGCTGACCCTAGGGGTGGGCTATGTTGCGGTAGATACACCGTGGCACGGTGTACCGAGTCACCCGTTTGGTGTCTCGGGAACCCTGTTCACATCGTTCGGGGCCGTTGAGGACACCCCGGCCGGATTTCCTTGCGGATGGAACCTGAATAGGCGATGACCCTGGACTAGAGACTTGTGAGGTTAGTCAGGTCGTGGTCTACACCCACGTCGGTTTTCGCTTGAAGTCTGCCGAGCACATTTCGTGTGCAGACGCTAAGTGGTGGAAACATGTGTGACGAAGTACACCCCTGCGGGGTATGGAACTATTTGAATAGCCGCGTCCGCGGTAAAGGACTACTTGATTGCATATACAGTTCATAGACAAGTTAATGGATACTACTAAAAGACTCAAGATAAGTGTGAGTACCGAGGATGGCCCCCTCGCAGGTTACGAGGGAGGATCCACGGTGGAGTATTGTGATGGTGAGTAGTGGACTCGTGTGCGAAAACTATTTTGCTAAAAGATTCCGTAGGATAGCTTAGCCAAGAGTCAAAGCTGGCTTGCTGCATAAACCCCACCACCTTCTTGAGAATGAGCATGTACAGTAGGTTCCGATGTAAGACTTGCTGAGTACCTTTGTACTCATGTTTGCTTATTTATTGTTTTCAGATGACAACACTGCCCCCTCCGATGGGTTTTACGTAGATCTTGACGTCGACGAGTGACTAGACACCCAGGTGGTGATCCAGGCCATGGAGGGCCTATGTAGATAGACAGGCTTCGAGTAGCCTTCTTTCTTTTTAGAGTCTGTACTCAGACTAGTTGCTTCCGCATGTGCTTGTATGACTGTATGACTTGAGTGTCGGGTCATGTGACCCCTACCTGTATGGATATGTTATGTATGGCTCCCTGGAGCCTTTAAATAAAGTACTTGAGTTGTAGAGTTTTGTTGTGATGCCATGTTGTATGTACTCATATCGAGCATATTGTATGTATGTTTGAAATGCTTGGTATGAGTGGGATCCGACAATCTAGTTGTTTGCCCTTCGCAGCCTTTCTTATGGGGAAATGTAGTCTAGTGCTCCTCGAGCCATAGTAGTCCGCTACAGCCCGGTTCACCGGAGTCCTGCTAGCCCAGCACTACTGTTCAGGACACTTGACTGGCCGGCATGTGTTTCACTTCGTCCCTATGTCTGTCCCTTCGGGGAAATGTCACGCGGTGATCTCCGGAGTCCTGTCTAGCCTGCTACAGCCCGGGATCCCCCGGAGTCCTGCTAGCCCAGTGCTACAGCCCGGAATCACTCGTTGATGACCGACATGTTCGTTGTGATTCATGTATGCCTGTCTCCATAGGTCTGTGCCGCTTTGGGTTCACGACTAGCCATGTCGGCCCGGGTTCTCGGTCATATGGATGCTAGCGACATTGTCATATACGCGAGCCAAAAGGCGCAAACGGTCCCGGGCCATGGTAAGGCAACACCCGTGGGATACCGTGCGTGAGGCCGCAAAGTGATATGAGGTGTTACCGGCTAGATCGATGTGGCTTAGAATCGGGGTCCTGACAGCGTTGGCATCAGAGCCAGACTGCCTATAGGTTCGTTCAGCCAAACTGGTCGATGTCGAGTCTAGAAATGCTTTAGTTATATGTAAGGGAATTGATTGTGGGAGGGAACGTAAGGTTCTTTTTACTCTTTTACCCTATGCTTCTGATCTGAGTCATTCTCTTCTCATTCAACGTGGGTTAAGGACTAGGCTCTCTTCTTCTATCAGGTTCACGTGTTACTAATCCGTAGTAGCTCATAGGATTATTGCTACGAGTTTCCGTCCAGTTTCTACTATTTTAGTACGTGGCTATTTGAATCAGAACCTTGATATGATGCTGTTGAGCGGTATTGTGAACTGTTGTGGATGTCTCAAATCTTTTTCTGAGCATTTACAGCCGTTATGCTGCCCAATTTTCCCTAGGAATTCTGATGTCTTTGTCTTGTGGCTGTGCTTTCAGATGGCCAACCAGTCTCAAAACCAAGTGGTTCGCCTGACCAGGTGCCTCGACGTGCCCGGTCATACTGCTATGTTGGTCCGGGCATGATCGAGACAGGATACCGTTGGTATCCCGAA
Organism: Triticum monococcum; assembly: GCA_034509565.1. NCBI lineage: Eukaryota > Viridiplantae > Streptophyta > Magnoliopsida > Poales > Poaceae > Triticum > Triticum monococcum. The sequence goes on along the minus strand of CM067844.1, from coordinate 299,523,048 downwards.
TACACTGTTGAAGAGCAGTTCCGCGACTTTAATCAAAGCCAGTATTTATGCACCGTCAGGATATTTCCTTCCTATCCTGGATCTACCGAGCCCCTTCACTGTTCCTATGGACTCGGAGTTACCATTGAGATGGCTGTGCAGGATGCTGCCTATTCCATGATGACCATCTTGCGAGTCCGGACTGGCCTGCTTCGGAACACTGACTTCCGTTACATGCCAGCTTCACTTCCGGGAGCGCAGGGGTATCTTCAGGCTATCTATGCCGACTCCACTCAGGAAGACTCATTAACTCGTACCACCGCTGAGATGCTCGAAGATAAGGACCGAGAGAATCGGGCCTTGAGGCTGGAGCTCTTCAATACCCGTGCTGATCATTGGGCCACATTGACTCGGTTTGCACCCGCGGTGCAAGCTGGATGTATGGATACCAGGGATCTGTATCCTGTGAGAGCAGCTCTGCCAGACATGGTGGATTGGCGTGATGTGGGAGGCATCACCCCACCCCTTGGTCCCCGCAGGCCACCGTTTGTTGGTCCAAGACCTTATCCTAGCCCCTATGGTCCACAGACTCCTCAGGACCGTCTGTTTCCGGATGATCACGTTGAACTTCCAGGCTATGGAGGTGACTTCTATGAGGACTACTACGGAGCTATCTGAGTTAGCAGTAGTACCACTAGTATTGTAGTAGTTGTATCTCCACTGTCCTGTGTGACTTGTGGAATACGACTTGGTGGTGTAATCGATTCCGGAGGTGTAGACAAATAATGTATAGGGACTCGGAATGCCTCCGATGAGATGTAACGTCTACCTTCATAGTTGTACTGTAGCATGGGCTTGTACTAAACTATGTATGACGAGTATGGCCGTTGGTGTATATATGGCAGTTTTATATTACCATGGCATACGGATGAGCATCTCTGCATTCCGCGTTATCCTTTACATTCTGCACTTCCCTGTTAAGTTTGAGCCATCCTTGTCTAAACCGTTGTCTTGTTTTCCCTCCTAGGATGGTCAACACCCGCGGAAACCCTGCTGCCTCGGAGCAGTGGGAAGCCAATGCAGCTAGAGGTGAAAATTTGCCTCACCCGCCTTCCCTGGCCGAAGTGATGCTGGAGGCGGAAAGGAACAAGCGTGAGACCAACCGCCTGCTGGAGCGGATTGAGCAGAACACTGCACGCCACCCACGAAATGCCTTGGTGTCAATCAACGACTTCATCAAGCTGTACCCACCAAAGTTTAACCATTCCGTCGAGCCCCTCGATGCGGATGATTGGCTTCGCAGCATCACCCACAAGCTACGTTCTGCCAACGTAGCTGAAGCCCCGCTAGCCATTGGTGGGAAAACTACGAAGCTATGCGCCCGGTCGGCCAAATCACTACCTGGGCTGAGTTCAGCGAGGCTTTCCGTGAGCATCACATTCCGGAAGGTCTCATGGATCGCAAGAGGGAGGAGTTCTGTAACTTCACCCAAGGAAGGCTGACTGTGGATGCATATAGCCGAGAATTTGGGAACCTGGCACGCTATGCTCCTGAAGAGGTTTCTACTGACGCCAAGAAGCAGGCAAGGTTCCGTAAGGGACTTAGCCCTGAGCTTCGCCGCGATCTCCGTCTGCACGAGTGCACATCCTTCCAGAAGTTGGTCAATAAAGCTATCAGTGCTGAGATAGGCCAGACTGATTATGACGCTTCACGCAAGCATTCTCGTGATTTTGGGTCTTCATCCGGCTCGGGAGCTCAGAAGCGCCGGGTGTGGATTCCAAGCACCGCATTGCCACCCAGATTCACCCCGAGGCCATCCTTTGAGGCGCCTCGTCCCAACCAGCAAATTGCACCATCCAAGCCCTATGGTGGCCCCGCTGCTAATGTTGCTCCACGCCCCACTGTGGTAACATGCTTCAAGTGTGGAGAACCGGGTCACTATAGTCGAGAGTGTCCCCAGAACAACCCCAATCAAGCTGGAAAGTCCGTTGGCCGTGGTAAGCCCGCGGGAAAGACTTTCTACGCCAAGCCGGCCACTACTGCACGTGGCCATGTCAACTATGTTTCAGCCGAAGAGGCTCATGAGGATCCCAACGTCGTCCTTGGTACGCTCCTTGTTAACTGCCATCCGGCATCTGTTCTTTTCGATACTGGAGCATCTCATTCATTCATATCCGAGAATTATGCTCGGTTGCATAACACGACATTCTGTGACATGCCCACTTCCATGGTAATTCAAACTCCGGGTTCCAAATGGCAAACTTCTAGGGTAAGCCATGGGAACGAAATTCTTGTCGATAGGCTTGTCTTCCTTGCATCTTTAATAGCTCTCAAGTCCTCCGACATAAACATCATCTTGGGTATGGACTGGATGTCGGCTCATTACGCCAAGATCGATTGTGCTACTAGAACCGTTCAACTTACTCATCCCTCGGGCAAGACAGTTAATGTCTTAACTCGAGTGGCCAAGCGCCAACTTTACTCTCTCAATGCCAACCCTCTTCCAGACCTTGAGGACGTTCCGGTAGTCCGAGACTTCCCGGATGTGTTTTCGGAAGAACTGCCAGGTGTTCCACCTGACCGGGATGTCGAGTTTGTGATAGACCTTGTTCCAGGAACCGTTCCAATTGCTAGAAGACCCTACAAGATGGCACCCTTAGAACTAGCCGAGCTTAAGAACCAACTCGATGAGTCCTTGAACAAAGGGTTCATCCGTCCTAGCTCCTCTCCTTGGGCTTGCCCCGTCCTCTTCGTCAAGAAGAAGGATGGAACGGATCGAATGGTTGTGGATTACCGACCTGTCAATCTGGTCACCATCAAGAACAAATACCCGCTTCCCAGGATCAACGACCTGTACGATCAGCTCGCTGGATCCTCAGTCTTCTCCAAGATGGATTTGAGGTTGGGCTACCATCAAATCAAAATCAGAAACGGGGACATTCCCAAAACGGCTTTTGTCACTCGTTATGGCCAATACGAGTACACCGTCATGTCCTTCGGTTTAACCAATGCCCCGGCCACTTTCTCCCGGTTAATGAACTCGGTTTTCATGGAGTACTTGGACAAATTCGTCGTAGTATACCTCGATGACATACTCATCTACTCCAAAAATGAAGAGGAACATGCCGAACATCTAAGACTGGTATTGATGAAACTTCGAGAGCATCGCCTTTATGCCAAATTCTCCAAGTGTGAATTTTGGTTGTCAGAAGTGACCTATCTAGGCCATGTAATCTCTGGTAAGGGTATTGCTGTCAATCCCGAGCGAGTTCAAGCCGTCCTTGATTGGACTCCACCTGTTTCGGTCAAGCAAGTTCGGAGTTTCCTTGGCCTAGCGAGCTATTGCCGCCGCTTCGTCGAGAATTTCTCCAAGGTTGCTAAACCTCTAACTGAACTCCTCAAGAAAGATAAAAAGTTCGAGTGGACTCCACAGTGCGAGTTCAGTTTTCAGGAACTGAAAAGACACCTGACATCTGCTCCCGTACTGGTACCACCAGATTTCTCCAAGGACTTTATTATCTATTGCGACGCCTCGCGACAAGGACTAGGTTGCATACTCATGCAGGATCGTCAGGTAATTGCCTATGCCTCACGGCAATTACACCCACATGAGGAAAATTATCCCACACATGATCTAGAGCTTGCAGCTGTAGTCCATGCACTCAAAACCTGGCGACATTACCTTCTCGGTAATCGTTGCGAGATCTTCACCGATCACCAAAGCTTGAAATATATCTTCACCCAACCAGATTTGAATCTCAGGCAAAGACGTTGGGTCGAGTTGATCTCGGATTACGACTTAGGAATAACTTACACCCCTGGCAAAGCCAATGTCATGGCTGATGCACTAAGTCGTAAGTCCTACTGTAACAACCTGATGTTACAACAAAGTCAACCACTTCTCCATGAGGAATTTCGTAAGCTTAATCTTCACATTGTTCCTCGTGGATTCCTGTCTACCCTGGTGGCGAAACCTACCCTTATGGATCAAATCATAGCTGCCCAAAAGCGTGATAAGGGCATATCCCGGATTAAGGAAAACATTGCTAGCGGAGTAGCTAAATGTTTTTCCATGGATGAGCAAGGTGCTGTCTTCTTTGAGAACCGCCTGGTGGTTCCCAAGAACCAACATCTACGCCAGATGATCCTTAAGGAAGCTCATGAATCCCCTCTCACCATTCATCCCAGTAGTACTAAAATGTATCAAGACCTACGCCAGAGGTTTTGGTGGACTAGGATGAAGAGGGAAATTGCTCAATACATTGCTAATTGCGACGTTTGTCGTCGTGTTAAAGCAGAGCATCAACGGCCTGCTGGCACCCTTCAACCTTTGGCTATTCCTGAATGGAAATGGGACAAAATCAGTATGGATTTCATCACTGGGTTTCCCAGGACCAAGAGGGGGAATAATGCCATCTTCGTCGTGATCGACCGTCTTTCCAAAGTAGCCCATTTCCTACCTGTTCGTGAGAGTATCACCGCTAGCCAGCTAGCTGACTTATACATCTCCCGAATAGTGTCTCTTCATGGTGTCCCATTGGAAATTAACTCAGACCGTGGAAGTCTCTTCACCTCTCGATTTTGGGAAAGTTTCCAAAATGCTATGGGAACTCATCTCTCCTTTAGCACCGCCTTCCATCCTCAATCAAGTGGTCAAGTAGAGCGAGTAAATCAAATTCTGGAGGATAAGCTCCGAGCTTCTGTTATCTCGTTCGGAATGAGTTGGGAGAAATGCCTTCCATTCGCGGAGTTTGCCTATAACAATAGCTATCAAGCTAGTTTGGGCAAGGCTCCCTTCGAAGTTCTCTATGGACGAAAATGTCGAACGCCTCTTAACTGGTCAGAAACCGGGGAAAGACAACTCTTTGGCCCGGATATGATTCAGGAAGCAGAAGAGCAGGTTCGCGTTATTCGTGAGAAATTGAAAACGGCCCAATCTCGCCAAAAGAGTCAATATGATCGTAAGCATAAGCCTATGACATTTGAAATTGACGAGAAAGCTTACCTTCGGGTTACCCCGTTAAAGGGAACCCATCGCTTCGGTATCAAAGGCAAATTGGCTCCTCGTTACATTGGACCCTTTTGCATTATTGCCAAACGAGGAGAAGTTGCCTACCAATTGGAACTACCTCCGCATCTTTCCAGAGTTCACGACGTCTTCCACGTTTCGCAACTCAGGCGTTGCTTCGCGGATCCTATCCGTGGAGTGGACCATGAAACGCTTGATTTACAAGATAACCTTTCTTATCGGGAATACCCCGTTCGTATCCTTGATCAAGCCGAGCGTACCACTCGACGTCATAATATCAAGTTTCTCAAGGTTCAATGGTCACACCATTCCGAGGAAGAAGCCACTTGGGAAAGGGAGGATCGTCTTCGACTCGAGTACCCCGCCTTCTTCCCAGATGATCCTAAATCTCGGGACGAGATTCTATTGAGTGGGGGTGAGTTGTCACACCCTAGCTAGGTTATGCATTAGAGTGTGCATCATGTCTACTTTCATCAGAAATGGAAATGGGGAAAGCAGAACCCCCAGCACCCCCCCTGAAATCAACTAGGGTTTACTAAAAATAAACTCAATGAACCTGAAATGCCCTTCAGATATGTTCACCCTCTTTGCCTTGGGTTAGAACCCTTGGGAAAAATGGTGCATATATTTTTAGGTCAACAAAAGGGGCATTGACTTAATTCATAAATATTTGAATTTGGGCATTTAAATACTATTAAATAATTCAAATGCTCAAATAATGTTGGAATTATTTTTGGGCCACTGAAATAATTCAGAAAGTGTCCATAAATATTTTCAGGATTTTATAAAATTATTTAGTATTTAAACTAAATCAAAACAGAATAGCAAAAATAGAAAACAGAATAAAAATTGAGAGAGAGAGAGAGTAGGCCAGTGGGCCACTTACCTGGCGCCACCGACCGGCCCAGCACTGTAGCTGGACGGCCCAGCCCACCAGGCCGACGCCAGTCGTCCCCTAGCTCCTGCCAGGAGGACGCCGGGCGTGTGCCCGCGGTGCGCCGGCACGCGCGCGGCCACCGACGGCCACCTCCTGCTTCGGCCGCCTCCCCGACGTCGCTATGGACGCCACGCACCCCCCTGGCCCTCTCATTCACTCTCCCTCGCCCTCATCCTCTCCCCTGTCTCGGTCTCTCGCACATACCGAACACAGCCGCCGCCGTCGCTCGCTGTTGCCACGGCCACTGGCCCTCCCTCGCCCATCCTTCGTGCTCGAGAGCTCCGCCTCGACCCCCTCCTTCTTCCACCCCAAGCCACGCCACCACAGGAGCCCCACATCGCCGCCACGAGTCGTCTTCTCCGAGCACGGCTGCCGGACTCCATTGACGAATTCGTCGGCTCCGGACCGTCCCCGAGCCCACCGAGCTGCTCTACGTGACCCCAGTGAGCTCCTGCTCCGTTTCCCCCTCTTCCCCGCTTCAATTGATCGCCGTAGCCGTCGCCCCCTTGATGACCGAACTGCGGCGCCGCTCGAGCTCGCCGGCGACGAGGCTCCGGTGGCCAATCGGCCCCGTTCATATGGCCGTTGGCTTTGTGAGAGCCTGCAGAACACGTAGCCACCACCAGTTGATCCTCCCATGCACGGCGTCGTCGTTTTCATCGGCGCCCGAACTCCGGCGGCCGCAAGAGAGCTCGCCGCCGTCAGCTCCGGCCACCCCCGCACCTCCCGTTGGTCCCCCTAGATGCGCACGAGCACGAGCTCCTCCCTGGTGCCCCCAGCGCGCCAAACCATCGCCTGTAGCGAAATCCCGACGCGGACGCCGCCGCGATCTGAGGTCGCCGGCGGCTAAACGCCGGTAGCCGACGTGGCCGTCATTAGCGGCTAACTAACCCACTAACCACCCCTCTAGAGTCACTGCCATGTGGGCCCTAGTGCTTAATTAGTTATTTAAATATTTTGTTAGATTAGCACCGGTCTCAGGAGGGCCCCACCTGTCAGTTTGACTTTGCCACGTCACAGTTGACCGGGACCCACTAGTCAGCCTCTCTCCCTGCCCTGTTACACTGACCAGCGGACCCCACTGGTCAGGTTTGACCTGGAGGCAACCCTGTTGACCAGCTGACGTCACCCTGACGTCAAGCTGACGCAGTAAATCATTTTCTAGTTTAAAAATAATTCAGGAAATTCCAGAAAATACCCAAAACTTCAAAATTTCATAGAAATTCAACCATAACTCCAAATGAGACAAATTATATATGTAAAATTATCAGAAAAATTCAAGGAATCCATCTGTACCATTTTCATGCATGTTTGAACAATGTTTGTCCCCTGTTTTGGACAAAACAAATAAAGGGCATTTAAATAATCATATATGGGGTTGGAATTTGAATCTTGTACTCAAACCAACTCCATTTAAATCATAGCTAGTTGCATTAGCTCAAGACACATCCATATTGCCATGTCATAGCATGCATCATATTGTTGCATATCGTCATGTGTTGATTGTGCTCGGTTGTGTTCTTCGTGGTAGGTTCTGCCTCCGAGGATATTCACGAGTATCCAACTGAAGGGCAGTATCCCGTCACCACTCCATCAGGCAAGCAACCATTGATCATTCCGATACAACCCATGTTCTCGCTCCTGCTCTTGTTTAATGCATTAAGACAACACGATTCAAACTGTTGTGTGCTACGGTAGTTGAACCCTTATCCTCTGCATGACCTGTCATTGCCACAGTAACTAGATGAAACCCACTAGCATGTGTAGGAGTTGATTGAGCCATGTTTTGTGATTCCTACCTTGCTATGCCTGCTATGCTTAGAGTTGTGTCAGGTCTGGTTCATCTGGGTGATGGGCTAGAGTGAAATGCTTGTGCCAGTATTATGTGGGATGTGTTGAACATGTTTTGGTAAAGGTATCGATGAGAGGCCATGTAGGAGTACATGGTGGGTTGTTTCATTGAAGCCGTCCCTAAGAACTGAGTTCTGTATGCGTGAATTAAGATTCAGCTACTACCACACATTGGGCCCTGAAATATGACCCCGCTCGACTTACCGACCCCTCTCGCCTCAGTCCAGGAGTTGCAACTAGTTTCTGGTGTTTGTAGGATATGTGTTGGCGGCCGTGCGTAGCGCTGACCCTAGGGGTGGGCTATGTTGCGGTAGATACACCGTGGCACGGTGTATCGAGTCACCCGTTTGGTGTCTCGGGAACCCTGTTCACATCGTTCGGGGCCGTTGAGGACACCCCGGCCGGATTTCCTTGCGGATGGAACCTGAATAGGCGATGACCCTGGACTAGAGACTTGTGAGGTTAGTCAGGTCGTGGTCTACACCCACGTCGGTTTTCGCTTGAAGTCTGCCGAGCACATTTCGTGTGCAGACGCTAAGTGGTGGAAACATGTGTGACGAAGTACACCCCTGCAGGGTATAGAACTATTCGAATAGCCGCGTCCGCGGTAAAGGACTACTTGATTGCATATACAGTTCATAGACAAGTTAATGGATACTACTAAAAGACTCAAGATAAGTGTGAGTACCGAGGATGGCCCCCTCGCAGGTTACGAGGGAGGATCCACGGTGGAGTATTGTGATGGTGAGTAGTGGACTCGTGTGCGAAAACTATTTTGCTAAAAGATTCCGTAGGATAGCTTAGCCAAGAGTCAAAGCTGGCTTGCTGCATAAACCCCACCACCTTCTTGAGAATGAGCATGTACAGTAGGTTCCGATGTAAGACTTGCTGAGTACCTTTGTACTCATGTTTGCTTATTTATTGTTTTCAGACGACAACACTGCCCCCTCCGATGGGTTTTATGTAGATCTTGACGTCGACGAGTGACTAGACACCCAGGTGGTAATCCAGGCCATGGAGGGCCTATGTAGATAGACAGGCTTCGAGTAGCCTTCTTTCTTTTTAGAGTCTGTACTCAGACTAGTTGCTTCTGCATGTGCTTGTATGACTGTATGACTTGAGTGTCGGGTCATGTGACCCCTACCTATATGGATATGTTATGTATGGCTCCCTGGAGCCTTTAAATAAAGTACTTGAGTTGTAGAGTTTTGTTGTGATGCCATGTTGTATGTACTCATATCGAGCATATTGTATGTATGTTTGAAATGCTTGGTATGAGTGGGATCCGACAATCTAGTTGTTTGCCCTTCGCAGCCTTTCTTATGGGGAAATGTAGTCTAGTGCTCCTCGAGCCATAGTAGTCCGCTACAGCCCGGTTCACCGGAGTCCTGCTAGCCCAGCACTACTGTTCAGGACACTTGACTGGCCGGCATGTGTTTCAGTTCGTCCCTATGTCTGTCCCTTCGGGGAAATGTCACGCGGTGATCTCCGGAGTCCTGTCTAGCCTGCTACAGCCCGGGATCCCCCGGAGTCCTGCTAGCCCAGTGCTACAGCCCGGAATCACTCGTTGATGACCGACATGTTCGTTGTGATTCATGTATGCCTGTCTCCATAGGTCTGTGCCGCTTTGGGTTCACGACTAGCCATGTCGGCCCGGGTTCTCGGTCATATGGATGCTAGCGACATTGTCATATACGCGAGCCAAAAGGCGCAAACGGTCCCGGGCCATGGTAAGGCAACACCCGTGGGATACCGTGCGTGAGGCCGCAAAGTGATATGAGGTGTTACCGGCTAGATCGATGTGGCTTAGAATCGGGGTCCTGACAAAGATTCCTCCTTTTTCCCCCAAGCGTTCTCCTAGCTCCTGCCTTGCCTTCCTTTGAGCTCCAGCGCTCAAAATCTCAATCTTCCCGACCGCCACCAGTCCCCCAACCATGTCTGGATCTAGTTCCAAGGGCAAATTGGAGGCCTCCTTCGTCACTGAGAAGGACGTTAAGGAGCTCTGGGGCGCGGGCTATCTGTCCACGGACATCGCGCATAGGCTCCCCAACAAGGGTCAGGTCGCGCCTACCCCAGAGCCCGGTGAGAGAATAGTCTTCATTCCCACTTCCTCCGCGGACTAGAGTTTCCCCTCCACCCCTTCATTCGCAGCCTCATGTTGTATCACGGGCTAGATTTCCATTATCTAGTCCCAAAATCCTTCCTCCACATACCGGCTTTCATCGTTGTGTGCGAGGCTCTCCTCTGCATCCCACCATACTTCGTCTTATGGCTTAAGGTTTTCAATCCAAAGCCGAAGGTGGTCGATAGAAAACTCACGGACTGTAGTGGGGACATGGTGAGAAAGCTTCCCAACACCATCTGGCCCAAAGGGGTGTTCGTGGACATGGTGAAGGTGTGGTAGGAGGAGTGGTTCTATATCACCGAACCCCGCAATGCCAACTGGGAGCCACGCCCGCCTTCAGATCTGGACCCCCTACCAGGCTCACCTCCTGGACCGCTAAGGGCCTTGACTTGGGGTCCACGGCGGAGGTGTAAATGCTGCAAAAGTGCAACACCAACATGATAGGTAAAAACATTGGTCTCACTGACGTGATTTAGGTGATGCTCTTCCGCCGGACTCTCCCTTGCCAACTCCGGCCCTCTCATATGTGGGAGTTTAGTCAGGAGGAACCACGAACTTTGAAGCACTTCTTTGGCATGACACACAAAGACATTTGGAAGTTGTTTTTCAAGGCCCAAAAAACATGGTCGAAGACGACCGAAGACATCAGTCTCGACATCGAGAACCCGACCTCACCGGTAAGTATAATCTTCCCGAGTACCTATCCGGTAAGTAAGTTTAGACATAATGCGTTGCCTATCCTTTGCTGGTCCCAGCGCCCTATCAGGCGCCAGAGAAGAAGACATGGAAAAAGAAGGGCAAGGAGGCCAGAGGCATTCTCCACCACATGGGTTCTTCGGATGCAGTGTCTGGAGAGACCGAAGCCCTCTCTTGTCATGAGGGAAAGGAGAAAGAAGAGGAGGAGGAAGTGGAGAGCGATTCCCCTTAAAGGGGATGAGGAAGAAGAGGGCGGCCTCCATAGACCCGGAGGGGGAGGCACCCAAGAGCGGGAAGATGAACCTTCAAGACAGTTCAGACTCAGATGCCGAACTGATCCTCAAAAAGCCTCCTAGGGCGAAGCCCTAGGCCGAATCATAAGTATTTAGATACCTACTATTTATCTTTAGTTTTCCTGTTTTAATTATATAAATTATTGTGTCACGTGCCTTTCAGCCCTCCCCGCAATCTCCCGAACACCTCGCTATCAGAGGGGAGTTCTCTGCCACCTAAGATGGCAGAGAGCGAGACGCCGCCACGAGCCCCCTCACCCCTCATCATGGATGACACCGAGGTGTTATCTCGAAGGACCTCTCTTGGCCGTGAAGGGGCAGGCGAGGCCGTCGAGCAAGCGCCCGAGGTTAATACCTCGGTCGCCGAAGACATAGGGGAGGCGACCCCTGAGAGAGTCCTAGATTAGGGGGTCCTTAGACAACCGGACTATATACTTTGGCCGGACTGTTGGTCTATGAAGATACAAGATTGAAGACTTCGTCCCGTGTACGGATGGGACTCTCCATTGCGTGGAAGGCAAGCTTGACGATTCGAATATGTAGATCTCCTCCCTTGTAACCGACTCTGTGTAACCCTAGCCCCTCCGGTGTCTATATAAACCAGAGGGTTTTAGTCCGTAGGACAACAACAATCGTACCATAGGCTAGCTTCTAGGGTTTAGCATCTCCGATATCGTGGTAGATCAACTCTTGTAATAGTCATATCATCAAGATCAATCAAGCAGGAAGTAGGGTATTACCTCCATCGAGAGGGCCCGAACATGGGTAAACATTGTGTCCGCCGCCTCCTGTTACCATCCGCCTTAGACGCACAGTTCAGGACCCCCTACCCGAGATCCGCCAGTTTTGACACCGAGATTGGTTCTTTCATTGAGAGTTCCACTGTGCCGCCATGGTAAGGCCTGATGGCTCGCCTTGTTGTCAGGGACAACGTTACCTCTGGGGGAGCCCTGGCTATAGGCCAAACTCTCAGATTAGGCGGCTTCATCATGACCGCCCCATCGGCTGTCGCACCAACGATGACTTCTTGGGTCATCAAAAACAGCCTCCACGTCGGCTCGGTATTCACCGAGCAGATGAATCCAATGGAGCTCTCTTCTTTGAACGAGCTCTTGGATCGCATCACCACCTTGGGAGTCGCTACGGACTATGATCGGATCGGGCTTAAACCCGACCAAAGGGAGATTAACTCTCCGCTGGTTACCCATCAAATAGCGGTGGTGGAGGAGCGATGCAGTGATTCTTCCTCTATTTTGAGGACAAACTATGTCTGGATTCCTGAGCTCTCCGAGCCGGATACCCATCTACGGGAGGACATGGCCCAAGCTTTGAACCTGGAATTGAACAGCGGGCTAGTACCATTGGGCAACGTCCTAGAGCCCGAACTACCAAGCTCGGAAACTCCTTTGGGTCTCAGACCGGGCCAGGGTTTGGACTTAAATCTACCCACCCACCCTCACACAAGTGATCTTTCCCATATTAGACAAGAGCCCCAAGAGATAGTACATCACTATTGGGCCAGATTCCTCCTTGCAATAAGCAAGGCGAAGGACTGTTGCGAGGAAGACGCAATTTCATTCTTTTGCAAAAATTTCACGAACAAGGGAATCCGCAATGCCATAAGTCGCAGTGATATAACACACTTCGCTGACTTGGCGTCCATAGTATGGAAGTACTGTGCGATGGAAAGCACTTGGAAATCCCAAACACAATTCTGGGATCCTCCGGCTCTAACTAAACCCTCTGTCCGAACTAAAAGGGTGTACTCTCGTAAGTCAGCCAATCCAATTACAAAGAAGCCAAAACCCACTACAGGGCGCGGAACCATATTGGAGGGATGGCTCAATGGACCATGCAAAATTCACAGTACATCAGATACCATGCCAACACACAGCCTTAGAGCCTGTTGGATACTCCGGCAGGTGGCCAGGAGCGGCGAGGATCTCCTCGTCAACAATACCGCAGAGCACCCTCCCGCGGAAAATAACAATACAATACTGACAGTCTTTGAGACTTTCGCCTCAAATAATTGGCGCAAGTGGGCACTTCGCAACCTCGTCGAAGTCTGCCACGTCGCAACGATAAATCCATGGAACAACACGGCCATAACCTTTAATGCAAGTGACGAGCCTCAATTCCATGCTGCCCAAGCTCCAGCCGCTTTGGTCCTTATTCCAGTTGTGGATGGCTTCCGGCTTACTAAAGTACTCATGGACGGTGGCATCGAATTAAACCTCATCTATGAGGAGACTCTTAGAAAATGGAAATATACAAGAGCCGCATTGAGATAAGTAGCACGACCTTCAGAGGAATCATCCCTAGTCGAGGGGCACGATGTGCGGGAAAAATCACACTAGATGTGGTATTCGGCATGCCGGAGAATTACAGGTCCGAAGAAATCACATTCCAAGTGGCCCCATTTAGTAGCGGATACCACGCCCTTATAGGGCAAGAGGCATTCACGATCTTCCAAGCTATACTCCATTACGGGTACATGAAGCTCAAGATGCCCGGGCCCAATGAAATCATCACTCTAGCTAGTTATCCGAACATAGCACTACGCGCCGAAAACAAAACCGCCGCACTGGCCCTCGAAGCGTTGTCCGAAGCCCTCGCGGCCGAAGAACTAATTGCACTGCGCTCTATAGTGGATAGGGACGACGTGATACTCGACAAAAGACCCAAGTCCACCTCTTTTAAACCAGCGGATGAAATAGTCAAATTCCAGGTCCACCCAACGGACCCTACAAAAACAGCATCCATTGGGGCACAGCTGAACCCCACAATAGACGTCGCACTGTGGGTGTTCATACATGAGAATTGGGACATCTTCGCCTGGCATCCTTCAGATATGGTATGCATCCCACGCAGGCTGGCCGAGCATAGCCTAAACATTCTAAAGGAATACAAGCCGGTCAAGCAAACTCTTCGGCGTTTCTCCGAACCCAAGCGACAAGCCATGGGAGAACAACTAGCCAAGTTACTCGAGGCCGGATTCATCAGAGAAATAAAACATCCGGATTGGCTAGCAAACCTGGTGATGGTACCAAAGAAGGACAAATCCTGGCGCCTATGTGTCGATTTTAAGGACCTTAACAAAGCTTTCCCCAAGGATCCCTTCGACCAAATTATCGATGCTACCGTGGGACACAACTCATTGTTCTTTCCTCGACGCATACTTCGGATACCATCAAATCAAGATGGCAGAGCCTGATCAAGCCGCAACGGCATCCATTACCCCATACGGCCCCTGTTGTTTCAACACCATGGCTTTCGGGCTCAAAAACGCCGGTGCAACCTATCAACGCATGATTCAGACATGCCTGGAAGCACAAATTGGGAAAACAGTGGAGGCATACGTAGACAATGTGTTAATTAAAACCAGACACGTCGAATCTTTGATAGACGACTTGAGACTCGCGTTCGAAAATCTCCGAACATATGACATTAAGCTCAATCCAGAAAAATGCGTTTTTGGCATACCCGCTGGAAAGCTCTTGGGCTTCATCGTTTCAAACAGAGGAATTGAAGCGAATCCGGCTAAAATCCAAGCTCTGTCACAGTTGGCTATCCCAAAAAACTCAAGCAAATCCAGAAATTAACTGGATGCGTGGCTGCCTTAAGCCGCTTTATCTCCCGATTGGGAGAAAAGGCATTACCTCTTTATCGCCTTCTTCGGCACACCGAACACTTCGAGTGGACTGACACGGCTATGGCCGGATTGGAAGAAATAAAAGCTGCCTTGGCCAGCAACACAATCTTGGCCGTGCCAAATATCGGCGAACCAATGTTGTTATATATAGCGGCAACACACCAGGTTGTAAGCACAGTGCTCGTCGTCGAACGAGAAACGGCCAGACATAAGTTCCCACTTCAAAATCTGGTATACTACGTATCTACTGTCCTCACTCCATGAAAATCCCGGTACCCACATTATCAAAAGATAGCATACACGGTCTTCATAGTATCCCGAAAAATATGACACTACTTTCAAGAGTGTTCAATTACGGTGGCCTCCGAGGTTCCACTCAACGACATTATAAACAACCGCGATGCCACGGGCCGGATTGCTAAATGGTCTATTGAGCTCCTCCCCTTCGACATATCTTACAAACCACGGCGAGCCATCAAGTCGCAAGTACTGGCCGATTTCGTCGCCGAATTGATAGAAGACGAACTCCCTAAAGAATACGACACGTACTCCAATTGGATCATGCACTTCGACGGCTCTAAAATGCTGGCGGGTCTGGGAGTAGGCATCATCCTGACATCCCCAACCGGAGATATAGTCCAATACATACACCAAATATTATACACAGACTCCAACAACGCAGCCGAATATGAGGCCCTGTTGCATGATCTCCGGATGGCAGTCTCCATGGGCATTCGACGCCTAGAAGTGCGTGGGGATTCGAACCTCGCAATATCTCAAATAAATGGATATTTTGAATGCAAGGATCCAAAAATGGCGACTTATCGCAATGTCGTCCTCAAAATGTCAACTCGATTTGAGGGGCTCGAATTCCACCATGTGGTCCGAGAAAACAATCAAGCGGCGGATATCCTCGTCCGAATTGGCGCTAAGCGCAACCCTGTCCCACCTAATATCTTCTTGTAAAGGCTGTTTAAGCCATCCGTGGTGTGGGAAGGGGAGACTAGCAACAATTGTCCGGATCCGGCCACAACACCAGACCCCGAACACTCTGACGTAATCGGAGGCTCGGCCACCGAGATAACACCTTCGGCCCATGTGATTATGGCTGTCATCGCCCCGTGAACAGAACCCTTCTTGGCTTACCTAAATAGGCAAAACTCGTTGCATTGTGCGGCGGTCTAAAGCCTACAAGGTCCACGAGGGAGAGCTTTACAAGAAAAAGCGCTACCGGAGTACTGCAATGGTGAAGGAAATATGCCCTAGAGGCAATAATAAAGTTATTATTTATTTCCTTATATCATGATAAATGTTTATTATTCATGCTAGAATTGTATTAACCGGAAACATAATACATGTGTGAATACATAGACAAACTTAGTGTCACTAGTATGCCTCTACTTGACTAGCTCGTTAATCAAAGATGGTTATGTTTCCTAACCATAAACAAAGTGTTGTTATTTGATTAATGAGGTCACATCATTAGTTGAATGATCTGATTGACATGACCCATTCCATTAGCTTAGCACCCTATCGTTTAGTATGTTGCTATTGCTTTCTTCATGACTTATACATGTTCCTATGACTATGAGATTACGCAACTCCCGTTTACCAGAGGAACACTTTGTGTGCTACCAAACGTCACAACGTAACTGGGTGATTATAAAGGAGCTCTACAGGTGTCTCCAAAGGTAGATGTTGGGTTGGCGTATTTCGAGATTAGGATTTGTCACTCCGATTGTCGGAGAGGTATCTCTGGGCCCTCTCGGTAATGCACATCACAAAAGCCTTGCAAGCATTGCAACTAATGAGTTAGTTGCGGGATGATGTATTACAGAACGAGTAAAGAGACTTGCCGGTAACGAGATTGAACTAGGTATTGGATACCGACGATTGAATCTCGGGCAAGTAACATACCGATGACAAAGGGAACAACGTATGTTGTTATGCGGTCTGACCGATAAAGATCTTCGTAGAATATGTAGGAGCCAATATGGGCATCCAGGTCCCGCTATTGGTTATTGACCGGAGACGTGTCTCGGTCATGTCTACATTGTTCTCGAACCATAGGGTCCGCACGCTTAACGTTACGATGACAGTTATTATGAGTTTATGCATTTTGATGTACCGAAGTAAGTTCGGAGTCCCGGATGTGATCATGGACATGACGAGGAGTCTCGGAATGGTCGATACATAAAGATTGATATATTGGACGGCTATATTCGGACACCGGAAGTGTTCCGGGTGATTTCGGAGAAAACTGGAGTACCCCCTCCGGGGAAGTAATGGGCCTTATTGGGCCTTAGGGGAGAGAGAGGGCTGCAGCCTAGGAGGTGGCGCCCCCCCCACATGGGGAGTCCGAATTGGACTAGGGAGGGGCGCGCGGCCCCTCTTTCCCTCTCCCTCTCCCCCTCTTTCCTTCCCCCTTAGGGTTTCCTAATTGGATTAGGAAAGGGGAGTCCTACTCCCACTAGGAGGAGGACTCCCCCTCCCCTTGGCGCGCCCCATAGGGCCGGCCGGCCTCCCCCTTGCTCCTTTATATACGGGGGCAGGGGGCACCCTAGGACACACAAGTTGATCATTGAGATCGTTCCTTAGCCGTGTGTGTTGCCCCCTGCCACCATATTCCACCTCGATCATATCGTTGTAGTTCTTAGGCGAAGCTCTGCGTCGGTAGAACATCAAGATCGTCACCACGCCGTCGTGCTGACGGAACTCCTCCCCGAAGCTTTGCTGGATCGGAGCCCGGGGATCGTCATCGAGCTGTACGTGTGCTAAGAACTTGGAGGTGCCGGAGTAACGGTGCTTGGATCGGTCGGATCGGGAAGAAGACGTACGACTACTTCCTCTACGTTGTGTCAATGCTTCCGTTGCGATCTACAAGGGTACGTAGATCATGCTCTCCCCCTCGTTGCTATGCATCACCATGATCTTGCGTGTGCGTAGGAATTTTTTTGAAATTACTACGTTCCCCAACAAATGGTGCATCTCCGAGGAGGAAGGACGACAACTTTTGGCAGAAATTCATGCTGGACTCGGCGGCCATCACGCCGCAGCTCGGGCCCTTGTAAGTAAGGCCTTTCGTACAGGTTTCTACTAGCCGACAGATCGAGCAGACGCACGGGACCTAGTTCAACATTGCGTCGGTTGCCAGCTCTTTGCAAACCAAAGCCATATGCCACCTACCGCACTCCAAACAATCCCCATTACTTGGCCATTTGCGGTCTGGGGGCTTGATATGTTCAGACCCCCTAAAGGAGGATGCCACAAGAAAAAGTATCTATTGGTCATGGTGGATAAATTCACCAAATGGATAGAAGCCAAACCAGTTAAAATGGCCGAATCCGAACCAGTGATAGATTTCATATCCGGGGTTGTACACCGCTAAGGTGTCCCCCCACAGTATCATCACCGATAATGTCTTGAACTTTACAACCGATGAGGAAAAAACTAGGTGCGGTGACATGGGCATTAAGCTCGATTATGCATCCGTCTATGACCCTCAAACTAACGGTCAAGTTGAATGAGAAAATGGTCTTATAATGAGCGGCATGAAACCCAGGCTAGTGTGGTCCTTGAAAGAATAGGATACGCACTGGGTCAAGGAGCTTGACTCTGTACTATGGGGGCTGCGGACCATGCCAAATCGCACTACCAGATACACACCTTTCTTTATGGTGTACGACACAGAGGCGGTACTGCCCTGCGACATCATTCATGACTCACCTCGTGTGCGCATGTACGAAGAGAAAGAAGCCGAGCTAGATCGGCAGGACAGTTTGGACGCCCTGGAGGAGGAGCGTGACATGGCAAAAGCCCGATCCGCATTCTATGAACAACAGGCTCGACAATATCAAAGCAGAGAAGTACTGGCTAAAACTTATAATGTTGGCGAACTCGTTCTACGCCTAACAGAGAAGAAAAAGGACAAGCTCAAATCCATATGGGAAGGTCCCTTCATTATTGACAAAGTTCTGACCGGTGGAGCGTACCGTCTGTGGGATGCATCAGACAATCGACTCGAGCCAAACCCATGGAACGCAGCCAGACTCTGAAGGTTCTACGCCTAACGCCGGACTCTGTGTTCGTCTCCTTACCTCCGTCAATTTTTCATATATATTCGTTATCTATATTTTTCTGTCTTTCTTCCTTTTCTTTGCGGCCTTCAAAGGTTAAACCGTGTCTTGATTGCACAATTTGTATGCGCTAAGCGCGCTCATTATACCTGGGGGCTTCTTATACAGAAGCTGAATATAATTATGATACGGGCTCTATGACTGCCGCACATGTGTTATTTTTCCACATGCACCTTTTCTGTGCCATTATATACGTCGATATGACTTAAGTTTTGGCCAAGCTGGGTTGCCTGGCTCTTGTGTTTATGCCCTACGTTCCCGTTAATTCGGCTAGGGCATAAGGGGAGCACCTCTGCGATTGTTACTGCCGGGTCAGCCGGACGTGTACCTCAGACTAGGTGAAGCCGAAAGCTAGCGTTCTTGAGGGAATATTCGGTCGGCGAACAAAGGATGACTTTTTTACTTATTAGAATACATACCCCCAGATGTTTATATCATGCGTCTTTTGTCACAGTTCGGACATGCACATTAATGCATGCCTACCCAGGGAAAGGAACCCTTAACGAAACTATTCTCCCTGGATGATGTTTCTTACTATCCATGTAATATAACATAACTAGTTGGGTACTTGTCTGTTCAAGCACTTATGACCCCTATGCATGGTTTCCACGCGTACCCCGGTTTTTACATAACTGAGTGGGTATTCGGATACACTCCAGACTATTGGGTCCGGAGGTCGAAGCAAAAAGGTACGCCATGACAAATGATTTACAATCCGGCTAGGGACAATATATGTCACTCGATGTACACAGTCACTTAAACTGACTAAATTCTTCTTCTATACCATCCAACATGCTGTCTAGCCTACAATCCTGTTGGGAATACTTTGCGGCTAATTTCACCTGGTCATACACCGAGCTGTCGGGGATCTCTTTCCCGTCAGGCCCTACAGGTCCGACCTCGGCCATATGGTTCGGGTAAGCCTTGGTATATCGAGTCTTCACCATGGCCCAGGCTTCCCTCGCACCTTGTCGACAGGCAGTTATCTTCCATAATCAGAAGCGCCGTCGCGCTCTCTTGAGTATCGCTACAAGCTCCCCCATGCCACCTGGCAGGGAGGCGGATGGCCACAAGGCCTGGGCAAGGTCCTGCATCACCTGGCGAACTTGCTCGTGCAGTTGTGAGAGCTCTGGCAGAAGATCTCCCGCAGACCCGGGCATCTCCTCTTCGGGACGACCCATCAGCATACCTACAGATATAGCTCTGTTAGCTGGTTTCTTCACCGAACTCTATAGAAGTTCGCTCAAGCAACTAAAAATGCCGCGTCGAACCCTTTTATTCTCCTTTACGAAGTCAGCCAGCTGGGCCCAAACATCTTTCAGTTCAACATCCAGCCAGGTATTGGCATCTTGGAGATCGTTTTTCGCCTGCCTTACTTGTGTAAGCACGCACTCGCCAGCCTTTAGCTGTCGTTGAGCATGTTGCTCCTCCGGATTCACTACGGGACCATCTACTGAATCTATTGATTAGATTAGCATGCAAGCCAACTATTAACTGGTACATTTCGTTCTTTTCGATAGGAACAAGTGTTACCAGATGGGGCCTTCTGGGACTCCTCCATTTTGGCAACTGCGGCCTGTAGCTGGGCTTTGCATTCCTCCAGCTCTTGAGACAACTGGGTATTCTTCTCAATAAGAACCTATGCAAATAATGATCCTGAAATTAGTTGTGCCAAATGTTTCTAGTCTCAGGGGCTACTTGTATAGATATAATTATCAGATTTTCTTGCCCGTATATCCTTTACATACTAGTCTGTGGCTCTGGCAAGACCATTTTGAGCAGCACGGATGTACGCGTACCCTGAGTTGAAGGCATCAAATGCTCCTTCAGAAAAACTGGGGTCGTGGAGTATGGCTCGGCGACGCATGTGCTTCATGGCACTCTCCACTTTGGAATTTGTGGCGGACAGCCTATCTGCATCCTCGGTAGGAGGAATATCCGGCGTTGTCCCCACGTTAGCATCTGCCTCCAAGTCCGGCTTTGGATCCCGGCTGGTGGAGGCATGGCCGGCAGGCTCTCCAGATACGGTCCGGCGAGCGTTTTTCCTGGTTTTAACCACAGACGTTATTACACTTTAAAGACAATAACCATGGAGCAGGGTTCTTTTTCATACCTTCATGACGGCATCTTAGTCTTGACCGCCTTCCTTTTAAGCCTACCCAGTTTCAGTGCCCCTTGTTGGTGAGTCACTTCGGGTTCAGCATGGCATCCCGAGGGCCTTCCCTACAAGACACCATACGTATGAGGTGGGTGAAGTGAGAAAAAGGGGATCCTTCTCGGAAGTTGGGACTTCGGTTTTACTTACATGTGATGCAGGGAGCAGTCCAGGATAATCGGCGGTGATGGCCACCAAGGCGTTGTCGTAGCTTAACTAATAAAACGTCGTGTCGATGAGCTCCACGAATATGTCCGGATCTTCTTCGAGTCCGGGATCGAGGGCCCGATTAGGGTCCTCTGGCTGTGGAGACGGCCTGTGAATCTCCCTCATAGCTTTTTGTACTTCCTGCTATGAAATAGCAAGGTAAATATTTATGACAAAGAAAGCGGGAAGGTTTGGAGTAAAAAGTAGCAGCTCACCCAGTTTGGGGGGTTGTACATGGAGAATCCATCCCGTGGCTTAATACGGATGAACTCCTCTTCCTCTCCCTTATATAAATTGGACAGTATTTTTGCTAGAGCGGCGGCGGAGTCCGGACCTTTACGGCCGCAGCGGGTGGCATCGTCTTCTCCATTGAAGTGCCACATGGGTTGTCCCCGATATTGAAGTGGCTGCACCCCCCGCGTTATACATATTGACATAACCTCGATTATTGTCTATCCTGATTCGGCCAGTGTCTTTATCCGGCTCATCAGGTAAAGGACCTCCCTGTTGTCTTCCTCCTGGGGGCTCCGAGGGCGCCAGCTACGATGTTTCTTCAAAGGGGCGTTGTTGAACTCAGGAAGGCCCATCCAAATAGGGTCCGGGAGAGGAACGTCCTCCATATAAAACCACTCCGAAGGCCAGTCTTCAGATGTCTTCTTCGGAGTACCGGACAGGTATCCGGTCTCGGCGATGCGCCATATTTCGGCTCCACCCACATGAAATATTCACCCCTTCTGTGTATGGGGCACGGGGCAGAATAGCCTCTGCCATAGCTCGAAATGAGCTTCGCTGCCCAGAAACAGCTCGCAAAGGGCAATGTAGCCTGCGATGTGTAATATGGAGGCGGGAGTAAATTTATGCAGCTAGAGGCCATAGAACTCCAGGAGCCCGTGGAGGAATGGATGGATTGAAAATCCGAGTCCCCTCAACAAATAAGGGACGAGGCATACCAGCTCCCCTGTGGATGGGTTGGGAAAGCTTTCCACTTTCTCACCGCCATTATAAGTGGCTAGTCCGGCTCGGACGGGGACCATGTACGTAGGAGGGAGAAACCCATGGGTCTGCAACTCTACTAGTTGGCTATGGGGAACAGAACACTTCTCCCAACTACCTGTCTTAGGGCTACGGGGGCAAGAGGAGGAGCTACGGTGGCCGGCCATGATGGGATGGATTTTTCTGGGCACGCTCCGATGGATACTCGCTGTGGGAAGGTGGTGTGATCTAGATCTGAAGATCCCCGAGTGTTTAAATAGATGATTCACCTGCCTGGTTAGGGTGGTAAATGTAAAAACACCCCGACCTCTCGCACTCGCTCGACACGTGGGAGATAGCCATTATTAAGGCGCAGAAGCCGAGGAGTGCAACATTCATGGGAGACCGGACACAACTCGTTACAACAGGTACTCAAGATTTGGAGGAGAATCCGCCTTGCAATGTCGAAGACAATCTGTGAACCGGACTCATCGTCATTGAAGCCTGGTTCGGGGGCTACTGAGGGAGTCCTGTATTAGGGGGTCCTCGGACAGCCGAACTATGTACTTTGGCCGGACTGTTGGACTATGAAGATACAAGATTGAAGACTTTGTCCTGTGTTCGGATGGGACTCTCCTTTGCGTGGAAGGCAAGCTTGACGATTCAGATATGTCGATCTCCTCCCTTGTAACCGACTCTGTGTAACCCTAGCCCCTCTGGTGTCTATATAAACCGGAGGGTTTTAGTCTGTAGGACAACAACAATTATACATAGGCTAGCTTCTATGGTTTAGCCTCTCCGATCTCGTGGTAGATCAACTCTTGTAATACTCATATCATCAAGATCAATCAAGCTGGAAGTAGGGTATACCTCCATCGAGAGGGCCCGAACCTGGGTAAACATTGTGTCACCCGCCTCCTGTTACCATCCGCCTTAGACGCACAGTTCGGGACCCCCTACCAAAGATCCGCCGGTTTTGACACCGACAACCCCTATGACCACCGATGGCGGGGACCCCCAACAATATGGGCCCCAACCGGACACCATTCCAGAGACCAATGCGGCTTCGGGATCAGGTGTGCAGCCCCCTTTGAAAGAGGGGGGAGGAGTATTGGCTCCCTCGGCGGCCTCCACTAATCCAGAGGCGCCGAACACTCTAGTGGAAGCAGTGCAACGTGTTTCCATCGTGGAGGAGCACTGCGCCCTGATGGGTGTGGTGGTAGAGAAGGTTCAGTCTACCAAGAGCAAACTCAACGAAGCTTTTACCAGCCTACTGACAGGCTTTGAGGTATGCAACGTAATGCTCTAAACGCTTTTTCATATATATATATATATATATATATATATATATATATATACATAGGAATATGCCTGTATACAGATAGTAGAACTGCGACTCTGTTTGGTGGGAAAGAAACCAGACAGAGGATCCACCTAAAATTTAGGAAGGCTAACATACTTTTCTGTTATTGTAACAGGCTTCCCTGTTGGCAGCTACCGCCGAGGCCACCGAAGTTTCCGAGCTCAATCGTAAGCTTCGGGAGGCTTATCAAGAGATCCACCGCATTAACAAGCGGTTCGATGAGACGCGAGGTATGCGTATAGGTTTTAAAAGTTTAGTTATATATCATATGTGATAGTTATATTCAGAGTTTTAATTTGCGTAATGCTTTGATTATGAGCATAGTTGGCGTGGCCGAGGTCGATACCCTCAAAGGCGCCCTTGCCCAAGGCCAGAAAGAGGCGAAGGCGAGCAAGGCAGCCGCTGACAAAGCGGCTGCAGAACTGTAGACCGAGCAGGCCGCCCGTCGCCAACATGAAGCTCGGGTGGCCAAATTGGAGTAGGAGCTAAAAGACACCATCCTCAAGTGCAAGGTTTTGGAGGAGAAGGCTTGGGCCCAATCGTCCGGACTCGCCAAAGCCCTCCAGGAGGCGAAAGTGGCGCGGGTCGAGTCCCGGAGTGCTTGCGAGGAAATCTGACAAGCGAAGCAGATAGCGGCTAGTAAGGCCTTTCTTCTGGAGAGTATATTTGGAGGTCAAAGATATGCTTTGCTCACTCGAGTGTGGAGTTCTCCAAATGAGTTTGTGGATCTTTCGAGGAGTGCCGGCGATGCCGCACGGTTCTTCTGAGTCCAGGAGGGGAAATTGACCGAGAAGCTGTTCTGGTCGTAGTTTCTTGCGCCGGAGCACCCGACGCCTTTGAATGACCAGCTGAAGCAGCTGATGGAGATGCATGGTGTGGCCAGTTTGGCTATGAAGGATCTAATAGTCCAGCTTTGGCCAGTCAAACCTATTCCAAGTAGCTAGTTCGGTTTGGTGATGCAGCTTGTCGACGCGCTGCCCTGGATTGAGGTTGTGAAGTGCTCGGCCTGAATAGAAGGTGCCCGGATGGCCTTCGCCTATGTCAAGATGCACCGGGCAAAGATGAAGGCCATCGATGTGGCCATAGCAGGCCTGTCCGATGGCAAGGACCACCGCAAGCCGGAGAGGTACTTCGAAGACGTCCTGGCAGGGGCCCGAGTAGTAGAGGGCCAGTGCTCAAAGGATGTCATATTTGAGTAGATGTATTCGGGTTGTGAAGACTATGTGTTATGAACCCAAGCTTGTAATATATGTGCCCCTTTTATTTTAAGCAAGTTTCCTCCTGTGTGGCCGTTTAACTCTAGAAGTTGCTAGTCCTCGGCTTCAACCCCTACGTAGATGATATGGGGGTGTTCGGCGTAGCGCGTGGTCACATTTGATCCAACGTCTTGGTTCGTGAAGGAGGTGCCCGCAAGGTGAATGTGATGCCCCAAGACCGATGCTCCAGAAGACTTCCATATATTCATGACTCTGAGTGTTTCATTTGTGCTTGCTCCATTTATTTTTGCATTGCATCATGTCATCATGCCTGCATGTCATTTAATTTTAAAACTCAACTAAATAAATTGTATGGGTCTTCGATCCATTTAAATCAAGGGAAATTCACATGGTGAAATTCTCTTTATAACATCAAAAATTCTCCTACTATTAATAGGGACCTATTATCAAATATTCCATTTTTTGGAATCACCCATAAACACACTTGCAAATATTCCCCATGCCTTTTCTACTTTGAGTTTGACCTTCAAATCTTATCCACAATTCTTATCACTTTTATTGAGGTTCCTCCAATAATCCTCATCATTTTTGGGCTCTTCTAAATATTGTCCTAGTTCAAACCATTCGAATTTAAATTCAAATGAGTTTGAATTTAAATCTCTTGCAATCTTGGCTACTCCTATTTTTCATGGACCGTGCACATTTTTTTGTGTCCGGAAAAATTATCCGCGTGTCCAACTTCTTCCCCTAACTTCCCTTTCTTTTCTTTCTTATACGTGTGCTGTTTTTATTTATTTTTCTTTAGAGTGTGTGAGAGAGAGAAGAGTGCCCAGCAGCCAGTCTAGCCCAACTGGGCCTCTCAGCGGCCCATCCCTCCCTGCAGTTCTCTAGGCTCAGCCACTCTAAACCCTAGCCAGTCCCTCGACCCCCCTCGCCCTCTATCCGTCGCGCCGCCACACAGGGACGAGGAGCCCCGATCCCCTCCTCACCCTCCCATCGAACTCCCACTTTCTCCCTTCTCCCACACCCCTGCCTTCTCCCTCCTTGCCGCACCTTGCCGCCGGCCGGCCACCAGCGAGGCCCCGCATCCGTGCCCGCCTCCCTTCTCCCACACCCGCCTTAGCCCCTCTGCTCGCGGATACCGTGCCTCCTTGCCCCGCTCGAACCAGACCCCCCGCGCCGTGGGCTGAAGCTGACCATGGATCCGCCATGCTCCTCATCCCCTCACCCGCCTCATCGCCTCTGCTTGTCCCGCTCATCATGGCGGTCACGGAGCTTGCAGCCTCCGGCAGTAGTAGGTGCAGGTCCGGCAGTCCTAGTAGCACCATGGCCCTGCCTCCACCACCTTTGCTCCGCCCCTCCTCTGCTCCATCTCCGTTGCGCCAGGCCGACGCCGTCCACTTCGCCTCTGACCATTTCTCGACCTAGAGCCCGCCAACTACACTCGCCGCAGTGACACGACCCTGTGGGTCGGTCACCGCAGCGACCCGCTGGACCCCGCCGCCTCCTGTGTCTCCTCGTCGACGCCCAGGCCCCGCTGAGCTTGCTGCTGCTCCTGCCGGCCATGTCAGCCCACAGCCATGGCCACTTTGGCCCAGTTCGCTGTTTTGCTCTGTCACATTAGCCGCAACCGCCTCCATCATTTGTTCCTTGCGGGCAGAAGAACCATGCCTTTCGACCGCACCATGTTTTCTTTTGGACCACTCCAAAGGCCAAGACCATATCTGGACACAAAGCCCAAGTCCGAGGACTATCGCATTGGGTAACTCGTCATGTACACCTTCATTAAGACCGATGCCTGGACAAGCACCATTTGCGTGGATTGCGTCAAGTACCTCTACCGACGAGCCCGAACATCTACGATCCATGTACCATTACTGCCGCCCAAACATCTACAGAGAATGTACGACTACGACTGTGCAGAACTACCGTCGCCGAAGGCCGTCGAGTGAACGACTACCCACACCATGTATTTGACCAAGTTCGATGACGACCTCCGAAGAACTCGGATTCGCAAAGTTCCACTATCGTCGCCTCCGGAAACCTCAGATGCGTCTAGTACCTCTCTAAAATGAATGTGTACCACTACTCCCATGACTTCCGTCAATGAGTACTTCCCTCTACGAATTCGATCCGTCCCAAAATGCACGCTTCGAAGGTATAACCCCGAGGATGATGCCGTGGACCGTATGCATGTGTGCTGTATGAATGCTCGTGTTTGCACCGTGTCCGAGATGTCCTTGCACGTTCCTCCTCATTTGCCATGTCGTCGACCCGTGGGAACCTGGTTACCGGGATCACTCCCCGTCACTCTTGCATGTTCCACACACTTGTTCTTTTGCACCGGCATTTCCATGAATTGCCTGTCAGGACCCCGATCCTAGGTCACACCGATCTAGCGTGTAACACATCATATCACTTTGTGGCCTCACGCACGGTATTTCCACGGGTGCCACCTTACCTGGCCCGGGACCATTTGCGCCTTTTGGCTCACGTATATGATAGTGTCGCTAGCATCCATATGACAAAGAACCCGGGCCGACATGGCTAGTCGTGAACCCAAAGCGGCACTACCCCATGGGGACAGGCATACATGAATCAACCTCGAGCATGTCGGTCAACAGCGTGTGAATCCGGGCTGTAGCACTGGGCTAATAGGACTCCGGTAACCCGGGCTGTAGCAGGCTAGGCAGGACTCCGGATGTCACCGCGTGACATTTCCCCGAAGGGACAGACATAGGAACGAAGTGAATCACATGCCGGCCAGTCAAGTGTCCTAAACAGTAGTGCTGGGCTAGCAGGACTCCGGTGATCCGGGCTGTAGCGGACTACTATCGCTCAGAAGCACTAGACTACATTTCCCCATATGATAGGCTGCCAAGGATAAACAACTAGATAGTCGGATCCCACACATACCAAGCATTTCAATCATACACACAATATGCTCGATATGCGTGAATACAACATGGCATCACAACATAACTCTACAACTCAAGTATTAATTCATTAGGCTCCGAAGAGCCAGATATTACAAGCATGGGTCTCATGACCCAACAATCATAGCATACAAATCAAACACATGCGGAAGCTTAACATGTCTGAGTACAGACATCTATAAATGAAAAAGGCTAAGAAGCCTGACTATCTACCAAATCCTGTCGAGGGCACAAGATCGTAGCTGAGGTATCAAGCTAAATGTCGAAGTCCATGCGGAACTACTAGCGAGACTGAAGTCTCTCTGCAAAACATAAATTAAGCAAACGTGAGTACAAAGGTACTCAGCAAGACTTACATCAGAACTAGCTACATATGCATCGGTATCAACAAAAGGGGGTGGTGGAGTTTAACTGCAGCAAGCCAGCTTTGACTCAGTGGCTAACCTGAACTACGACTGCAAGTAACTCTTTTGAGGTGGCGCACACGAGTCCACAAATTCACCATACCAATACACCACTATGGATCCACTCCCGTCTCCCTACGAGAAGGCCATCCATAGCACTCACGCTTATCTTGCGAGTTTTAGAGTATCCACTTTCACTTGTCTATGAACTATGCAAGGGGTCCAAGTTTCCATATTCGAGGAATCCGGCTATTCGAATAGATAATGATAACCCTGCAAGGGTGTACTTCTTCACACACGCTCTCACCACTTATAGCCCTGTACACGTCATGTACCTCGGCAACCTTCAAGCGGAAACCGGGCGAGGGTGTCGGCCACGGCCTACCTAAACACTTAAGTCTCTAGTCCAGGTTTATCGCCTATTCGGGTTCCATCCGCGAGGAGATCCGGCCCGAGTTTCGCTCACAGCCCCAAACGATGTGTGCAGGGTTCCCGAGACACCAAACGGGCGCCCGGTACACCGTGCCACAGTGTATCTACCGCAACATAGCCCACCCCTAGGGTCAGCGCTATGCACGGCCGCCAACACATATCCTACAAACACCAGAAACTAGTTGCAACTCCTGGACAGAGTACTAGGGTGATTAAGAAGCCGAGAGGGGCCATTGGTTTCGGGCCCAATGCGTGGTAGTAACTGTTCATGGATCACAGACACAGAACTCAGTTCCTGAGGACGGCTGCAATGAGACAACCCACCATGTACTCCTACATGGCCTCTCACCGCTACCTTTACCAAATCGTGTTCACACACTTAGCTCTCAACAGTAGGACATGTTTACACACCTCCGATCCATCCCCGATGAATCAGACCTGACTCAACTCTAAGCAGTAGCAGGCACAACAAACAAGCATGAATGAGTAGGCACATCAGGGCTCAAACAACTCCTACTCATGCTAGTGGGTTTCATCTATTTACTGTGGCAATGACAGGTCATGCAGAGGATAAGGGGTTCAACTACCGCAACAAGTAACAGATGAATCGTTGTTGTCCTAATGCAGTAAAAGAGAGCAGGAGCGAGAGAGGGGGATTGTATCGGAATGAACAAGGGGGTTTTGCTTGCCTGGCACTTCT
This sequence comes from Triticum monococcum, assembly GCA_034509565.1. Taxonomy (NCBI): domain Eukaryota; kingdom Viridiplantae; phylum Streptophyta; class Magnoliopsida; order Poales; family Poaceae; genus Triticum; species Triticum monococcum. The sequence continues at coordinate 299,493,964 of CM067844.1, read as the reverse complement.
GAAGATATCATTGGGTCTTCATCAGTGTCAACGATCACATCGTCGGTACAACGTCTATCGAGAGGGGACAAATACCGGCAACAGAGAAAGAAATACAATCAATGCAATGCATGGTATGATGCATGATCATGACATGTCAATATGCTGTGGTTTGAGATAATGCAACTAGCTATGATTTAAATGAGGTTGGTTTGAGTGCAAGATTCAAATTCCAACCCCATATATGATTATTTAAATGCCCTTTATTTGTTTTGTCCAAAACAGAGGACAAACATTGTTCAAACATGCATGAAAATGGTACAGATGGATTCCTTAAATTTTTCTGATAATTTTTCATATATAATTTATCTTATTTGGAGTTACGGTTGAATTTCTATGATTTTTCAAAGTTTTGGATATTTTCTGAATTAAACAAATCATTTCTGATTTATTTAAAATCCAGAAAAGGATTACTGCGTCAGCCTGACATCATCATGACGTCAGCAGGTCAACGGGCGCGGTCCAGGTCAAACTGACCAGTGGGACCCATACGTCAGTGTCTCAGGCTGGTTTGGGTGGATGACAGGTGGGACCGGTCAATGTTGACTTGACCAAAGTCAAAGCTGACACATGGGGTCCACACTATTAGTACTAATCTTAACAGAAAATTAGACTAATCCTAATTATGCTCGGGACCCATATGTCAGTGTCTAGTGTTAGGCTAAGCAGGGTGGTTAGTGGCTAATTAAGCCGGACACGTCAATTTCGCCGGAGTTCGGCCGGCGACGACCAAAACCGCGGCGGGAGCTCACCGGAATGGCGCTATGGGTGGTGTTGGGCCAAGCCAAGGGCACCAGAGGGTTGCCCTTGCTCATGCGCATCCAGGGAGGCACATGGGAGGGCACGGGGTGGCCGGAGCTCGCCGGGGTGGAGCCCGCGGCGGCTGCCGGAGTTCGGCATCAACCAAAACGATGCCACAGAGCACTGTAAGAGCGATGGTTGGATGTTTTGGGATCCTGCAAATGCACTGAGTGCGTTGATATGCTCAGCTGCGGGCGATAGAGATCGGGAGCGCAGAACTTGCCGGCCATGGCGGACGGCGGCGCTCGGCCATGGTGGGAAAGCTAGTTAGGGGATGAAATAGACACGGGGAAGAGAGGGGTTCAGACCAGGAGCTCACGGCGGGTCGACGGGTAGGCTCAGCGGCTCGGGGGGAGGCTTGGAGACGACGGAACGTCGGTGGCGATCTCCGGCGGCAGAGGAGGAAGATGACGAGGTAGCCGGCGATGCGGGACGCCTGGCATCACGTGGCTCTTCGTAGATGATGAGGATGATGCTGCGGTTCTTTTGGGCAGGTCGGCAAGGCGAGGGAGGGCCGATGGCCGTGGTGGCAGTGGACGGCGGCGATGAGGTCCGCCCGGTGGCTGCGTGCGAGAAACAGAGGAGGGGAGAGAGGGCGGGAGTGAGCGGGTTGTGCACGGGACGTGCGTGGCGTCGTCCAGAGAAGGCCAGTGCATCGAGGGTTAGCGGCAAGCAGGAGGTGGCTGGACGCGTGCTCGCGCGCGCCGGCCACACGCTCGTCCTCCTGGCGAGGGGGAAGAAGACAGGGAGGAGCCCTGGTGGGCTGGGCTGTCCAGCTACAGTGCTGGGCCAAGTGGGCACCAGGTAAGCCACAGGTAACCTCTCTCTCTCCTATTTCTATTTTTGTTCTGTTTTCTGTTTTTGCTATTTTGTTTTGATTTAGTTCAGGACCAAACCATTTTCAAAATTCCTAAAAATAATTGTGTGAACTAAATGGACTTATCCAAATCCACACAACAATTTTCAGAATTATTGAACATATATTTATTATATAATAAATATAGATCCAATTCAAATATTTATTGGATTAAATCAAAGGCCCAAAATAATTATCTCTGTGATCCCAAAAATATTGCTTTAAGTTTTACCTCTTGCCAATATTTTCAGAGACTAAGAGGAACATTTTCTTGGACTTCTTTGAAAAGATTTTAATGTTGATTATTTTTGAAGTGATTTATGAGGGTTTCAACTAACCTCGATTCAACTTTCAGAATTTAGACATGATGCATGATGCTCACTCAGGTAAATAGCTACAAGCAAAATCTAGGGCGATGACAACTCACCCCCACTAAACAAGAATCTCGTCTCGAGATTCAAGTTGTGAGGTAAGAAGACAGAGGGAACACAAAGCTAACAACACGATCTTCATGATCCAACTGCCCTTCTCGAAGATGTTGATTCATTTCTCCAATTGATCTTGACGTCTTTGCTTTGAAATCCTCTTGTAACTATGATGACGGAAGAGAGGAAACTCGACAGAATTCGATCTTCACAAAGATCAAGCGATACACGATCAACTCATGGAATGAGACGATAGAACGTCTCTTAAGTCGGGACACAATGCACACATCAAGACGGATGGAGAGAAACTGATAACAAAGGTTCAATTTGGTAGGCAACATTTCCACACTTAAGAAGATGGTGAATGTGTTTCAAGTAGCGAGGGGTTAGGTTTCCCTTCATGTCGAATGGGGCACCTTAGAAGAGGTGGCTCGTAGAGCTATTCCCTTAAGTGGCAAAAAGAATTACTTTTGATTCGGAGATCATTGAAACTCTTTATACCAGCCTAAGGCAATCAAAATTGATCATTTGAAGGAGTTCAAAAGAATGACATACTTGGACTAGAAAGGATGATGTGGACTACCTTGTTGAAGACAACACAATGGATGATTTTTGCTTATCATCGGAAATGTTTGGGACCCATGGTAAGTCCACTGTTGAAGATGATCCTGAACAACAACTACTGAGGTGCAAGCTGGGAACAAAATGCAAATGTTGGGAATGATTCTGGTAACTGGGGAAGAACTCAACAGTCGAGAGTGAGTCCACTGTTTGAAAAGGTTATAACATAACCGAGGAAACTGGAAGAAAATCCCAGTTAACACCAACGGTAAAACCTAGTGCTTGTGCGTGCTCTCAAGAACTTGAGCATCTCCATATTCATGAAAGTTTTACCAATATCCGTGTCAAGGATCCTAGCAACACAACATACCACCATGAAGAATGGTGATGGATGATGCAGATGCAAGGGAAGATAACACTTTCTCAGGTTTCACCTTAGCGAGGCCAAGGAAACAAAATCTGGATGATCGACCGAGAGACATTTAGCACTCCGCTTCTAATGTTCTCCTGGATGTGCTAGGATAACCCATTTATTGATACGGTTTGGTATCTAGGACATCAAGTAAAAGGTCGGACTTCGGGAGCACAAGAATCCGTAAGGATTAACTACGGAGGTAAATCCTACGAAATCCTCATGGGGAGGTGGCCAACTTTCTTCAATTGAGATACTACAATAGTAGGTCTTCCGGCTGGATGTGTTGGCCACGACATCCACATTACCGGTACAGAGGGACCAACAATATAGTTCTTGGAAAATGCTCCAACCATCATATCTGCCTGAGATTCAGATCTGGTTGGTGTCAGGATATTCCAGACTCACCGAGTCTAGAAGGGAAAATGAAGGTTTGCAACACAATGCGACGAGACGATGTTGCAAGATTCTCGGGGAATGAACGGCGATAGCAAGCTCCAAAACATGAGCTGGTTCTGCTACAACATGTGAACACATTGTCCTAGACAAATATGACCACATGGTAGTCTTATAATAAAACACTACCGAGTTCGATGGGGAACCATCATCAAGGATATCGAAGTCCTTACATAAGTCTTGCTCTTAGGAAGGAACTTCTTCTCCTTGAACAAATCAATTAGTGGCTTAGTGTGCTAGGAACACATATGGAGTGGAGGTAATTAATCTACCAAACCATAGAATATTTCGCACATATGCATGACTGATTTGGGATGACTCCAAGGGAAACAAAACAAACCTTTCTCAAATTCATGGCGGCAACTTACATCGAGTGCACATGAATTAAAGGAAGTCACTTCTTTCATCCAAACATATGCTTCATGAACGAAACACGAAGATAATGCTTATAAAGTTTCCAATACTAGTGTAACGTTCAACATGAATCATGGGGGAGACAAAATGCTGCTGATGGGCTCAACAACAACTCATTGAAATTTTCATATCACTGGACTTCCACCATCATGTGAACACGGTGATAGCATTGGTCAGACCAAAAGATATAATGGTGTATGCTCAAGGGATCAACCACGAGTAAGACAACATTACGAACATCGTTGTTCTGATTTGACTTGATGATAGCCCATACTCGAATCAAAGTTTTGATAAGACAATAGGTTCAACAACTGACCACGAGGATCAATCGAGGGAGATATCATCTTTCTTCAACACACACACAAGGATATCCCTTTGGAGTGAACTAAGCCGGACAAAGCTTTTATCTTCCAGCTCTCCAAGTTGTTGTTTAACTCAACCAACTAGCTCAGGGGTATCCAACACAGATTCTTGGAGAAGGGGTGGTTTATAGGAAACCAACTTGATCACGAACTCAACATAGCGGTCAGGTGACAACCTAGTAACACTTCCGAGAAGATATTCGGAACATCACGAACCACCGATATGTTACGAAGCTCGAGAACAACCTTGCTTTTCAGGGCAAGATGATATGATCAAAAGAGTGAGGAATTGACACAATCCTAACTCATTGATCGAGGAGTGCACTGGAAATAAGGACTAGGTAGCACGATCAGTCTTAGAATGATAATTCAATAACCAGCACGCTAAGAATGAGAGTATTGTCCATTAACTACCAGGCAACGGAGTTGCTAGGAGTATTGATTTTGCACATCACAGTACCCTTGTCAGCATTCCGGTTACAAGAACACGGGAACCATGGAATGAACAATGATGGTAAGAAGTATTACTGTGTTAAGAATCCATAAGAGGTGGTGCAATTCTCATGACACTCTTGACGTAAAGATGGTAGCACTCCAAGGTAGAACAGAGCAAAGCTGGAATTGCAATTTGATCTGCAGAGTACAACTACTTTGACCCAATCCTGGATATGGATGAGGTACTGGAGTTTGTTTCTCCTAGCCATTCCTGAAATAGAACGGCTTGACGGACCACAAGAATAACAGGCATCGATGAACACGATCGCACACATACTCTTGACTATCAATTGATAGATGAAGATCGAAGTATAACTGAAGAGGGACAACTCAAGGGGACATATATCTTTCTGAGTTGTGGATGCATAGATTAATATGTCGAACCAAGTTCGACAGGTTTCTTCCAGATAACCCATGCAGAAGAAGAAGGACAGGCAGATTCACAATTATGGATGGAGAACTCCTCAAGAGTACTCTGATTGTGAGCTTTTGGTTCAAAGAACTTCTGCCTTAATGGTTCATGGTATTTGGAAGAAGGAAATACCACGGACCTCGAGGACTATCGCAAAGGTTACTAATATCCTAAAGGAACTAGCAAATACTAACAACATGAGGTAAGTAGGGTGAATCTTGGGTTCAAAACCCAGGAGTAGAATGCCTACTACTAAGTGGCATCACGGTATGCTTTCGAGAATGGTGGCCAGATTCATCACACTGGGAACACAAAACATGGACAGATTACTAGATGGTTTCATAAGACACCTATGGTCATAATAGTAGCTCCAACATATACACCGAGACAACGGAGTACCTCACAGACCATGTAGTGAGCTTAATCTGGCCCAAAAGAACATCGAGAACGGGAAGAAGGGATTTACCATTGCATCAGACTATTTAGAAACCTGGGATGACTCGGACAGCATAACAACTGTAAATGCTCAGAAATATTTGAGACATCCTACAAAATGGTGGCATAACCACTCAGAAGCACAATATCAAGATTCTGAAACAAACTATGAACACACGGAAGTAGTAGGAACTGAAGTGGGGCTTAAATCGATCAATCCTATAAGTCTCTAACATAGTAACTCATCATCCTAATAGATAGATGAGAAGGCCTAGTTCTTAATCCCCGTAGAAGAGAAGAGGTTGACTCAGATCAGAAGGCCATGAGGTATAAGGAGTAAAAAGAGCCTTACGTTCCCTTCCACAATCAATTCCCTTATATAACTAAAGCATTTCTAGACTCAACTTCGACCAGTTTAGCTTGGTAATCCTACAGGCAGTCAGGCTCTGATACCAACACTGTCAGGACCCTGATCCTAGGTCACACCGATCTAGCGTGTAACACAACATATCACTTTGTGGCCTCACGCACGGTATTTCCACGGGTGCCACCTTACCTGGCCCGGGACCGTTTGCGCCTTTTGGCTCACGTATATGATAGTGTCGCTAGCATCCATATGACAAAGAACCCGGGCCGACATGGCTAGTCGTGAACCCAAAGCGGCACTACCCCATGGGGACAGGCATACATGAATCAACCTCGAGCATGTCGGTCAACAGCGTGTGAATCCGGGCTGTAGCACTGGGCTAACAGGACTCCGGTAACCCGGGCTGTAGCAGGCTAGGCAGGACTCCGGATGTCACCGCGTGACATTTCCCCGAAGGGACAGACATAGGAACGAAGTGAATCACATGCCGGCCAGTCAAGTGTCCTGAACAGTAGTGCTGGGCTAGCAGGACTCCGGTGATCCGGGCTGTAGCGGACTACTATCACTCAGAAGCACTAGACTACATTTCCCCATATGATAGGCTGCCAAGGATAAACAACTAGATAGTCGGATCCCACACATACCAAGCATTTCAATCATACACACAATATGCTCGATATGCGTGAATACAACATGGCATCACAACATAACTCTACAACTCAAGTATTAATTCATTAGGCTCCGAAGAGCCAGATATTACAAGCATGGGTCTCATGACCCAACAATCATAGCATACAAATCAAACACATGCGAAAGCTTAACATGTCTGAGTACAGACATCTATAAATGAAAAAGGCTAAGAAGCCTGACTATCTACCAAATCCTGTCGAGGGCACAAGATCGTAGCTGAGGTATCAAGCTAAATGTCGAAGTCCACGCGGAACTACTAGCGAGACTGAAGTCTCTCTGCAAAACATAAATTAAGCAAACGTGAGTACAAAGGTACTCAGCAAGACTTACATCAGAACTAGCTACATATGCATCGGTATCAACAAAAGGGGGTGGTGGAGTTTAACTGCAGCAAGCCAGCTTTGACTCAGTGGCTAACCTGAACTACGACTGCAAGTAACTCTTTTGAGGTGGCGCACACGAGTCCACAAATTCACCATACCAATACACCACTATGGATCCACTCCCGTCTCCCTACGAGAAGGCCATCCATAGCACTCACACTTATCTTGCGAGTTTTAGAGTATCCACTTTCACTTGTCTATGAACTATGCAAGGGGTCCAAGTTTCCATATTCGAGGAATCCGGCTATTCGAATAGATAATGATAACCCTGCAAGGGTGTACTTCTTCACACACGCTCTCACCACTTATAGCCCTGTACACGTCATGTACCTCGGCAACCTTCAAGCGGAAACCGGGCGAGGGTGTCGGCCACGGCCTACCTAAACACTTAAGTCTCTAGTCCAGGTTTATCGCCTATTCGGGTTCCATCCGCGAGGAGATCCGGCCGGAGTTTCGCTCACAGCCCCAAACGATGTGTGCAGGGTTCCCGAGACACCAAACGGGCGCCCGGTACACCGTGCCACAGTGTATCTACCGCAACATAGCCCACCCCTAGGGTCAGCGCTATGCACGGCCGCCAACACATATCCTACAAACACCAGAAACTAGTTGCAACTCCTGGACAGAGTACTAGGGTGATTAAGAAGCCGAGAGGGGCCATTGGTTTCGGGCCCAATGCGTGGTAGTAACTGTTCATGGATCACAGACACAGAACTCAGTTCCTGAGGACAGCTGCAATGAGACAACCCACCATGTACTCCTACATGGCCTCTCACCGCTACCTTTACCAAATCGTGTTCACACACTTAGCTCTCAACAGTAGGACATGTTTACACACCTCCGATCCATCCCCGATGAATCAGACCTGACTCAACTCTAAGCAGTAGCAGGCACAACAAACAAGCATGAATGAGTAGGCACATCAGGGCTCAAACAACTCCTACTCATGCTAGTGGGTTTCATCTATTTACTGTGGCAATGACAGGTCATGCAGAGGATAAGGGGTTCAACTACCGCAACAAGTAACAGATGAATTGTTGTTGTCCTAATGCAGTAAAGGAGAGCAGGAGCGAGAGAGGGGGATTGTATCGGAATGAACAAGGGGGTTTTGCTTGCCTGGCACTTCTGAAGATATCATTGGGTCTTCATCAGTGTCAACGATCACATCGTCGGTACAACGTCTATCGAGAGGGGACAAATACCGGCAACAGAGAAAGAAATACAATCAATGCAATGCACGGTATGATGCATGATCATGACATGTCAATATGCTGTGGTTTGAGCTAATGCAACTAGCTATGATTTAAATGAGGTTGGTTTGAGTGCAAGATTCAAATTCCAACCCCATATATGATTATTTAAATGCCCTTTATTTGTTTTGTCCAAAACAGAGGACAAACATTGTTCAAACATGCATGAAAATGGTACAGATGGATTCATTAAATTTTTCTGATAATTTTTCATATATAATTTATCTTATTTGGAGTTACGGTTGAATTTCTATGATTTTTCAAAGTTTTGGATATTTTCTGAATTAAACAAATCATTTCTGATTTATTTAAAATCCAGAAAAGGATTACTGCGTCAGCCTGACATCATCATGACGTCAGCAGGTCAACGGGCGCGGTCCAGGTCAAACTGACCAGTGGGACCCATACGTCAGTGTCTCAGGCTGGTTTGGGTGGATGACAGGTGGGACCGGTCAATGTTGACTTGACCAAAGTCAAAGCTGACACATGGGGTCCACACTATTAGTACTAATCTTAACAGAAAATTAGACTAATCCTAATTATGCTCGGGACCCATATGTCAGTGTCTAGTGTTAGGCTAAGCAGGGTGGTTAGTGGCTAATTAAGCCGGACACGTCAACTTCGCCGGAGTTCGGCCGGCGACGACCAAAACCGCGGCGGGAGCTCGCCGGAATGGCGCTATGGGTGGTGTTGGGCCAAGCCAAGGGCACCAGAGGGTTGCCCTTGCTCATGCGCATCCAGGGAGGCACATGGGAGGGCACGGGGTGGCCGGAGCTCGCCGGGGTGGAGCCCGCGGCGGCTGCCAGAGTTCGGCATCAACCAAAACGATGCCACAGAGCACTGTAGGAGCGATGGTTGGATGTTTTGGGATCCTGCAAATGCACTGAGTGCGTTGATATGCTCGGCTGCGGGCGGTAGAGCTCGGGAGCGTAGAACTTGCCGGCCATGGCGGACGGCGGCGCTCGGCCATGGTGGGAAAGCTAGTTAGGGGATGAAATAGACACGGGGAAGAGAGGGGTTCAGACCAGGAGCTCACGGCGGGTCGACGGGTAGGCTCAGCGGCTCGGGGGAGGCTTGGAGACGACGGAACGTCGGTGGCGATCTCCGGCGGCAGAGGAGGAAGATGACGAGGTAGCTGGCGATGCGGGACGCCTGGCATCACGTGGCTCTTCGTAGATGATGAGGATGATGCTGCGGTTCTTCTGGGCAGGTCGGCAAGGCGAGGGAGGGCCGATGGCCGTGGTGGCAGTGGACGGCGGCGATGAGGTCCGCCCGGTGGCTGCGTGCGAGAAACAGAGGAGGGGAGAGAGGGCGGGAGTGAGCGGGTTGTGCACGGGACGTGCGTGGCGTCGTCCAGAGAAGGCCAGGGCATCGAGGGTTAGCGGCAAGCAGGAGGTGGCCGGACGCGTGCTCGCGCGCGCCGGCCACACGCTCGTCCTCCTGGCGAGGGGGAAGAAGACAGGGAGGAGCCCTGGTGGGCTGGGCTGTCCAGCTACAGTGCTGGGCCAAGTGGGCACCAGGTAAGCCACAGGTAACCTCTCTCTCTCCTATTTCTATTTTTGTTCTGTTTTCTGTTTTTGCTATTTTGTTTTGATTTAGTTCAGGACCAAACCATTTTCAAAATTCCTAAAAATAATTGTGTGAACTAAATGGACTTATCCAAATCCACACAACAATTTTCAGAATTATTGAACATATATTTATTATATAATAAATATAGATCCAATTCAAATATTTATTGGATTAAATCAAAGGCCCAAAATAATTATCTCTGTGATCCCAAAAATATTGCTTTAAGTTTTACCTCTTGCCAATATTTTCAGAGACTAAGAGGAACATTTTCTTGGACTTCTTTGAAAAGATTTTAATGTTGATTATTTTTGAAGTGATTTATGAGGGTTTCAACTAACCTCAATTCAACTTTCAGAATTTAGACATGATGCATGATGCTCACTCAGGTAAATAGCTACAAGCAAAATCTAGGGCTATGACATTGCCGGATCATCGGGATGTTGTCGTGGCATCATTTCCGTTGTCGTTGTCATGGCTCTCCCTTCGTTCCGCCATGATGACAAAATGCTTGATAACATGCTCATGTCAACATTTTCATAAACATTGCATATAAATTGCATATGTCATCCGCATCATGATAACAACATTAAAATGTTTAAAAAATTGTTGTTGCTTTAAATTGCCTTATGCACATGAGGATTTACCAGAATTGTTGTTTGATGTTTCCGGCCTGTTTTAAAATGCCTAACTATGTATTTTACTCACGTTTCACCTCTTGCCATGTTAAGAACATTTTATTTTGTTGGGTACACAAACAGAAGAGAACTAAATAACTGCATGTGGTGCTTCATCAACACGCATCTTGTTACATGTTGATCTCCACTTAACTTGTAGTTTTGTTTGTGCACTTTGCCATGCCATGCCTCTTTAAACCGGACATGCATCATACTTGATTATGCATCATGCCATGTTTATGTGATGGTTGTTTACCATGTTGTTTGCTTCTTTCCGGTTGCGCTTCCCCTTGATAGTTCCAGTAACATATGCATTTGTGAGGATCCGTTCGACTACGTCGGCTTGTCTTCTTCTTGGACACGTTCTTCTTTCTTGCGGGATCTCTGGCAAGATGACCATTACCCTCGATATCACTTCTATCTTTGCTTGCTAGTTGTTCGTTCTATCGCTATGTCGCACTACCTACCACATGTTTTATCAAGCCTCTAACCCACCTTCCTAGCAAACCGTTATTTGGCTATGTTACCGCTTTGCTCAGACCCTCTTATAGCGTTGTTAGTTGCAGGTGAAGTTGAAGTTTGTTCCATGTGCGGCTCCTATTGGGATGTGTCGGCACATTCAGGCGGTCTTGCTAGTCTTGTTTTACCATTGTCAAAATGTATTGTAACCGGGATTCCGAGACTGCGGGTGTTTCTGGGAGAAGGAATATCCTTCGTTGATCATGATAGCTTGTGATGGGATAAATTTGGACACCCCTGGAGGGTATAAACTTTCGAGAGCCATGCCCGTGGTTATGTGGTAGATGGGAATTTGTTAATATCCGGTTGTAGAGAACTTGACACTTGACTTAATTAAAATGAATCAACCGCGTGTGTAGCATTGGTGGTCCCTTTTCGGCGGAGTCCGGGAAGTGAACACGGTCTTGGGTTATGTTTGGACGTAAGTAGCTTCAGGATCACTTCTTGATCACTTCTAGCTTCACGACCGTTACGTAGCTTCTCACCTTACTCTTATTTGCGTATGTTAGCCACCATATGTGCTTAGCGCTTGCTCCAGCTCCACCTCTTTACCTTATCCTACCCATAAGCATAAATAGTCTTGATCTCGTGGGTGTGAGATTGCTGAGTCCTTGTGACTCATGGATAATTCCAAAACACTTGCAGGTGCCGATGATGCTAGTGTAGGTGACACAACCAAGCTCAAGTGGGATCTCGATGAAGATCTTGGTCGTTGTTATGTGTATTTTCCGGATGATCAGTATTGGTGCCAGTTGGGATGACCGGGATCTAGCATTTGGGGTTGTCTTATTTTATTTTGGTTCTGTAGTCAGACCTTGATTGTACTCTAGATGATGCATGTTTAACTTTTTATTTGTGTGAAGTGGCGATTGTTAGCCAACTCTTTATCCCTTTCTTATTCAGTACATGGGATTATGTGAAGATTAACCCTCTTGTGACAAAACCACCATGCGGTTATGCCTCTAAGTCGTGCCTCGACACGTGGGTGATATAACTGCATCGTGGGCATAACAAGTTGGTAATAATAGCCACCCCCTACTTAGGAGCCCCCTACTTGATCGAATCGCTGACGTTGTCAAGTCTAGAACAAAATGTATTGAGTTTTAGGATTATATATATCACAGAGTAGGATTCTTTTTACTCCTCAGTCCCTTCGTCGCTCTGGTGAGGTCTCCTAACGTAGAAGTTTTGTCTTTCCTCTCTTCAATTTTCATTTAAAAAAATTAGGATCACGCAGGTATCTTTGGATCATTCCGATATTCTTGTGACGAGAACTTTTTTCTTGGTGCCTCCTGACATTTAGGGGTTGTGGCAGTGTCCCGGGGAGTTGAGCTCCGAGATGTTGTCGTTACAATTTTATCGTTGTAGTTCTGGAATACCTGAGTTAGCTGACATGGAAAATATCTTTTGTGCAGTTGTTGGTGAGATAACCTCGACGCCACCCAGCACTGGGGCGGGAGTTCGGGAGTATTTCCATATATCGTATAACGGATGCTTTTCAAAGGTTGAGGTACATGATTTCCGGAGTTCTCTTGGTTACGTGTTGACAGATGGATAGAGTTGGAGCGTAGGGCTTGTTAGTTGTGTGATATATATTGTGCCTCCCTATATCCCCAACACCAGATTGCATAACCAGAAAGTTTCGGGAGTTCTTAGGTGTGAATTCAAATATCACGTAGGAATTCTTTCCAACAGACACATGATACGATATGGGATCCATCATATGTTTGTTCCGGCTTATTCTGCAGGCCAAATACTTTGTTTTTGTTTTGGTTGTGGTATTCGAGTTGCTTCAATGTCAAGTGTTGATTCCATTCTTTCCCTAAGCGGTGTTCTCATATTTCTATGTGAATACTAATCCTTCTTGATAATTGAGGTTGTCATGTTAATTCTTTTCCAACCGGCGTGCTTCTCTTCAAGTGGATCCGATCATTTCAACATTCACGAGATCAATTCTAAGTTTTCCTCAACGGTGTTTGTTTCAATCCGTCCCAAGTTGTCTTTGGTTTTCCCGTCCTCCCATGCTTTTTCTTTAAGGACTTAGATATCTTAATCAAGTATCCATTTTATTTATGTGAAGTCTCTTCATTCTTTTCCTTAAAAGTTCTTACCTGGTGATTCTCATGAAGATGCTAAAGAAGCTTCAAGTTCATCATTCTTCATTCTCGTACTATTTTCTGATGGACTCAATTAAAGCTTACGGTGTTTATCATATCCCTTTCCTTGTTTCAAATGTTTTCTCATGTCCGTGCACCTCTTAATCATCCACTTCTCGCCATTCATTTGTTTTGGAGTGCTGAAGATATCTACGAAGGCTTGTCTTTTCATTCAAGATCCATTCAAGATATCTCGAGGTTGTTATCTCTTTTGAACCATTTAATTCAACCGGTGCAATCTCTCTTTTAGATTGCTCAATGGTGTATCTTTTGAGTGGACCCTAACCCAGAGGTCTTTTTCCAGGATCTTACCTGACTCTTCTAATTTTCCTGGAGCTATTCCCAAATTCTTTTCAAAGTTCACGTAAGAATGAATTATCATCAATCGAATGTCTTTCTCCAAGATCTTTCAAATTATTTTCATCGTTGGTTCAATCTTTCTATTCTTCATTCTGGAGTGCCTCAACAATTCATGGTGGTGTTTCTCGTCGTCATTCTCAGATTTTGAAGACCGAAGAGGAGTTCCTCTTAACTCCTTATCCGTTCTTCCAAAGACGCGTAGTTCAAGCTTGATGCCATCCTCTCATAATTGTTTTCGATTGTGAGAAATCTTTTCACCCATCCGGAGCAATTCAGGGGACTTTTCAGTTTGATTCTCCGGATCCCATTATCGGTGTCAAAACCGGCAGATCTCGGGTAGAGGGTCCCGAACTGTGCGTCTAAGGCGGATGGTAACAGGAGGCAGGGGACACGATGTTTACCCAGGTTCGGGCCCTCTTGATGGAGGTAATACCCTACGTCCTGCTTGATTGATATTGATGATATGAGTATTACAAGAGTTGATCTACCACGAGATCGTAGAGGCTAAACCCTAGAAGCTAGCTTAAGGTATGATTGTATGTTGTCCTATGGACTAAACCCTCCGGTTTATATAGACACCGGAGGGGGCTAGGGTTACACAAAGTCGGTTACAAGGAAGGAGATCTACACGTCCGTATCACCAAGCTTGCCTTCCACGCCAAGGAGAGTCCCATCCGGGCATGGGACAAAGTCTTCAATCTTGTATCTTCATAGTCTAACAGTCCGGCCAAAGGATATAGTCCGGCTATCTGAAGACCCCCTAATCCGGGACTCCCTCAGTAGCCTATGAACCAAGCTTCAATGACGATGAGTCCAGCGCGTAGATTTGTCTTCGGCATTGCAAGGAGGGTTCCTCCTCTAAGTATTCCAAGGTGGGTTCCTCCTCCGGATTTTGAACACAAGGATAGTGTCCGGCTTTGCAAAACAAGTTCCGCATACCACCGTAGAGAGAATAATATTTCCACACATCTAATTTGCTGATACGTTTAGCAACATGACATTATGCCATGGCCCAGTCTTTATTCGAACCGTTTTTCTCAACCAGCATTGCACATATCACGAGGCGGTTTCTTGACACGTCTTGTCAAAGTAGAGATCATGTCCCCCTTATTATGGGATTCTCATCAATACGGACGTGGGTAACCCAATCGTGCCCATTGGTATGACTCCTCGATTTTAGCAAGTCCCAAATGGCCACGAGGAGGACGCTTGATATTCACCCTCTTTATAAAGAGGCCAAGGCTTGCCCTTTTTCCCGCTCGTGCTCAATCGAATCCTTCCCCCGCCTCAAGTTTCAACACCCAAGGCTTAGGTCAGGTGCTTCGGACATTCAACCATGTCCAGATCCAACATCCAAGGTCGGTGGATGCCCTCCTCTGTCATAGAGGAAGACATCAAGAAGCTAAGAGAGGCCAGGTATTTGACCCTCGAAATCTCGCACAGGCTGCCTACTCTAGGGCAGGTCATTCCCACTCCCGAACCTAGAGAGCGTTGTATTTATCTCTCACTTCCTCCGAGGGCTAGGCCTCACTCTGGATCCCTTTGTTAGGGGGCTCACGTTCTATTATGGGCTGGATTTCCATGACATAGCCCCGGATTCCCTCCTTCACATCTCGTCGTTCATCGTCGTGTGTGAGGCCTTCCTCCGCATTACCCCGCACTTTGGCATGTGTTTCAAGACTTTCAATGTGAAGCCGAAGATGATCGATGGGCGACACGCAGAGTGCGGAGGTGCCGTGATAGGCAAAATTGCCGATGTTCCATGGCCAGAGGGTTCCTTCATAGAGTTGTCCGATTTATGGCAACGGGATTGGTTTTACATCACAGCTCCCTGCCTTCCGCTCGGGCTCCCCACCACAACTGATGTCATGGATCAACAAGGGGCTGAACTAGGGGCCAGTAAATGATGTGCCGATATTGCAGAGTCGCATCTGAGATCTCCTCGAGAGAGAAGTCAGCCTGGTCACGGTAATGCAAGTCATGCTAGTTCATCGAGTCCCACCTTGCAAACGCCGACCCCTCCGTATGTGGGAATTCAACCCGGAAGGACCGCGAACTATCCAGCACTTCCTCGGCATGACGCTTGAAGAGATGTACAAATTGTTCCTCAGACCACAAATAAAGTGTCCGTACACCACGGAGGATGCGGGTCTGAGCTGTAATCGCCCAGATACCCAAGTAAGTAATCCCGTGGCTGAACATGCTGTCTTTTTTATTTATCATAACATTATTCTAAAAAGTCGCTCCTTGACCAGGACTGGATAACAAAGGCGAAGATGATTAGGTGTTCGACCCCCCTTCCCAAAGGCTCAGCAAATCCAGTACTAGACAGAATGCTTGAGCCGGCGCCTTACCAGGCACCCTCAGGGGAAGATAAAGGGGGAGTAAAGAGGCTGAGAGCCGGCCTCACTCATTATTCATCCAGACCGGGGGAATTAGCACCTCCGTGAAGGAGGATAACCAGGGAGAAGAATCTAAAATTGCCTCTCCCCAAGGAAGGAAGAGGACCACCTCTGAAGACCCGAAAACAAAGGTTTCCAAACAGGGGAAGAAATCTTTGCCATAGGGTCCTGCCTGGGAGGGTACTCTTGCTGCACAGTGCCCGCAAGGGGATCAGCCCTCTACCGAGCTGGAAGTAAACAAACAGTACTTAATAGGAAAAATATCCTACATTACTTCTGAAGACAATAACCGAAGCATTTGTTTTGTAGTTCGTGTCATAGCCTTTCTCGACAGAGTTCGTCTTCGGGGGATCTTCTTCCGGAGATGACAGAGAGCGAAACACCTCCCCCTGCCACCCCACCTCATGAGGCGGGGGACCGTGAAGCGTGGTTGCGGAGGATTTCTCCTGATCTGCCAAGGCTAGAGGGTAATCCATTGGCCACCCGAAGTCCTCAGTATTCGGCTCCTAAAGAGAGCAACAGAAAGAGTCCGGGACCGTACAATGTGCTGTCGGACGCACTGAAGGATCTTCTGGTGCAAGCGGCCATCTCAGAAGCGCATCATACGCTAATGGGTACGGTGATTGAGAGGATTTCATCCGCCGAAAGCGGGTTGCACGGAGCTTTTATGAGTCTGCTGAAAGGCTTTGAGGTACGTGAAATAGTGTATGTTTTTGACAGTACCGCACACGTTAGGTGTGCCCTATGCAGATAGTAGCCCCTGAGACTCTGGTTGCCATCGATAACAGCGGCAAACGGAGGATCATTGTCCCAGTTAATAATTAGGCCGCCATCATGTGCAGGTGGCTGAAGGTCTGGTGGCTAGCCGGACTGATGAGTTTGCCGAGCTGAAGCGGCAATTTGATGCGGCAGATGCCGACATCGTGCTTGTCAACAAGCGGCTTGACGAGGCACAGGGTATGCAATTTCTCAGGTGATCACACACATAGTAAGAGGAGCATGATGCCAGTATCTTTAATATGTTTTGACTGCAGATGGAGCTGCCACCGTGGAGACCCTCCAGGCGGAACTTTCCCGTGCCAAGGAACAAGCCAGGAATAATAATGCGGCCGCTCTAAAGGCGGTCGAAGAGCTGAGGGTCGAAAAGGTCGCACATTGCCAAAGCAAGGAAAGAATAGCCAAGATGGCCATTGAGTTGAAAGATGACGCCGACCATTACCAGCTTCTTGAAGAAGAAAGCTGAGCGAAGGCGACAGACCTGGAGAAGGCCATGGTAGCAGCCAAGGAAGCCCGCTCCAAAATCAGAGCGGCAAAGGAGGAGCTGCGTCAAGCTGGGGATATCGTGGCTAGGAAGCCCTTTTTGTTGCGGAGCAAGTTCGGAGATCTCAAGTATGCCCCTCTTGATCAACTATGGAGTTCTGTAGACGCATACGTGGATTTGGAATCAAGTGCTGCTGATGCGGCCGAGAACTTCAAGGATCAAAAAGATCATGAAGTGGAAAAGTTGTTCTGGTCACAGTTCCATTCTCCAGTGCGTCCACTTCTATTGAATGAGCGAATGGCCGAGTGGGCCGAGCTCCATAGGTTGTCCGGACTTGCCATGAGGTCTGTTGTGGATCATCTGTGGCCGGAAGAGCCAAGGCCGAATAGTTACTTTAGTTTAGTGCAAACGATTCCTTGGTGTCGTGCCGCATATCGACGCTATGAAGAGGTCGGCGTGCATAGAGGGTGCGCGGATGGGACTTGCCCGTGTCAAGACATACTAGGCAGAGATGGAGGCCACCACTATTGCAACACAGGGTTCGGCCGTGGGCCGAGTAGCTACCGAGCACTACTTTGAAGAAGTCCTTGAATGCGCTCGTTCGATAGAGGCTCAGTGCTCGAAGAATATTATGTTCTAGTGACATGTATTCCCATTGTAAAAACAATGTTTTATTGAATTATAAAGGCTCTGTTTATACTTTTTCCTGAAAGTATTATCATGCCTCCTGTGCGGCCGTTTATGTGTATATGTATATAACCTGAAAGTTTGCAGTCGTCGGCTTCAGCCCCCACGCATATAATGCGGGGGTGTTCACAAAAAACGCGTATTCACACTTGATCCAATGTCTTGGTCCATAAAGAAGATGGTAGTGCAGCGAACGAGGCAATCGGACTATATTGCTTTAACACTTTCACTTAGCCATAAGAGTTTGACGGTGGGACTACTATATAGCCCCTGGTACTTCCGCACTCGTCCAAATACGGGGCGCGTACGTACATGACCGGGAAACGGCCCTTCGTTAATGTGGAGGAATCCCGAAGATTCCGCTAAGTCATCGAGTGGTTGACCAGTCTCGCGCTTTATCATGACAATCAGTTTTCGGCTTTCTCTACTGATGTGCTCATCCGGATGAACCAGGGCACAATCACAGTAGTTCTCCTGGTGCCGCCTTAGACGATAGAGCGGAACGTAAGGTAGCAAAACACGGGAGCCGGGCAAACCCAACGTTTGACCAAAGACATGATTCGGAGCTGATGCATATAAGGCCAAACTCGCGACGCCGAACACTCCCTAAGGTATTCGGTCTTTATAGCATATGCCAGGCTGCACAATGCCCTTAATAATAAACCCCGAGTCTCTAGGTACATGCAATATCCTGATGTGGCCACATGCCAATAACGTCAGCATCCTTCTTGGTTGTATTGAGTATCCGGAGGATGTGAATCAACAAGAGACAATAAAAAAGGTTTACGCAGGGTCTTAATCTGAAAAGAAACCTTTGAGCGGGTCTCTGCTGCACGTTTGTGCATGTGTCTCCATTGTGCCGTGTCCTGGACGGGTGTAGAACAATTGTTATCTGTAAAAGAAAAGAATTTAGGTGAAAGTTGTCGTGCCAAAAAAGGTTGGTCATTCTAGATCTCCACTCCTAATGGAGCAGTTGGTAGCCTGGTACTCCGGTTTTATTTTCGTCCGGTTTTATTTCCTCCCACCTCCCACCACCCCTCCCACTGATTTTTTCTCCTCCTCATTAAAATCCAAATCCCATTAAATGGAGATCTTGTTTCGTGCTTGCTTTAGCAGATATTGATTCATTTTAATCTCTACTCCTAATGGAGCAGTTAATAGCCTGGTACTCCGGTTTAATTTCCTCCCACCTCCCATCACCTCTCCCACTGATTTTTCTCCTCCTCATAAAAAAATGAAATCATATTAAATGGAGATCTTGTTTTGTGCTTGCTTTAGCAGATGTTGATTCATTTTAATCATGCAAATAACAGGTAATTGAGAATTTAGAAACTGGACCATATATGTGAGATCACCTTCCTAAAATATAGACATAATATTTTTATCGATAACCTTCCAATCTCTACTCCTAATGTCGCAGTTGGTACGTAGCCTGGTACTCCGGTTTTATTTCCTCCCACCTCCCACCACCCCTCCAACTGATTTTTCTCCTCCTCATTAAAAAACCAAATCCCATTAAATGGAGATCTTGTTTCGTGCTTGCTTTAGCAGATGTTGATTCATTTTCTCTACTCCTAATGGACGACTTGGTGAATAGTCTGCGCGGTTTTTTTTCACTGGTTTTTTTCGTCATCCTCCCATCTCCGTTTTATTTTCGTCATCCTCCCACCACTTTCGTTTGGGTTTTTTCGTCCCCCCTCCCACCACCCCATCGGTTTATTTTTTCACTATTTCCTTCTAAACAAACACTTTCCTACCGTACAAAAAGACACAGATCTAACTTTACTAAATTACCCAAATCAAACGATCCATCTCATCAATGCAATTTGCTTTAGGAAACATATAATGGATGTGAAGGAAACAAATAATAGACTATCCAAATCAATCGATCCATCCCATCAATGCAATTTGATTTAGGAAACATATAATAAATTTTAAGGAAACAAATAACAGACTTTAAAGAAAAATCCAATTTTAAGGAAACAAATCAATCGATCCATCCAAATCAAACGATCCATCTCATCAATGCAATTTGCTTTAGGAAACATATAATGGATGTGAAGGAAACAAATAATAGACTATCAAAATCAATCGATCCATCCCATCGATGCAATTTGATTTAGGAAACATATAATAAATTTTAAGGAAACAAACAACAGACTTTAAAGAAAAATCCAATTAACTAATCTCTACTCTTAAAGGCCCCTCGATTGATTTTTGTCCCTCGCTTCCTTTCCCAGCACTGATACAATGGAAGGAATTATAATCCACCTATTTGTTCTCCTATATATCCGTGCAGGCAACACAACATAAACTGGTGAAAAAAACACTCACCTCGCATGTCCCCCTGCCTGCAATCCCGAAACGCCGCCATCGCTCCAGGCTCCAGCCTCCGCCGTCCTACATCTTGCCCCTCTCCAACCTTAGAGACCTCCGCCACCACCGCCATCTCGGAACCCCAGTTCAGGGCAGGACTCAGGGAGGGTGTGGCTGTGGACGACGCTGCCGCCGTCGCAGAACCCTAGGGTAGGGCGTGGTCGCGTTGCGGGCAGCGCGAGCGGCCGTGCGTCTCCCCCGTCAGGTTGTCCTCGGCAGGAACTCAGGACCTCCTCCTGACAGAGCCAAGGCCCTCCGAGGTCCAAGTCGCTGTGCGGCGTGCACAGTAATCTCCCCGGCCTACTCTGTCTTCATGTCAATGCTCCTGTGCTCCGACCCTCCCCGACCCCTCCCAGCAAGCAGCAGAGTCTCTCGGGTTCGAGCTCCACCGGGCCGCCGGCGGCGGCGTCCATGTTCGTTGGGCGGAGTACAACGCTAGGTTTGAAATCCACCATGATGCTACTGATGAGGCTCTCCTTCTCCTTTGTTTCGTCTGGGTTTTTTCGTCCCCCCTCCCACCACCCCATCTCGTCTGGGTTTGAAATCAATAAGAGCAGCACAAAGTCTAGGTCCCTGTCTCGGTGGCAGACGGAAGGAGGAGAAGGATTGATATGTATGAGAATATTAATATTGAACTCTTAAAGTTAATGTGGCCCCGTTGCAATGCACGGGCGTTCTTCTAGTAAACCATTAAAATTCGAGATAAGTCAAGTTGAGCCGAACTAGCCCTGATTACATGCGTGAACCCCCTGGTACTGTCTATGAGGGTTTAACCATCAAACCAATCTCAGGTATATCTAGTGATGTGCCGGACTCGTCTAACCGTGTCCGCGGTCTTGACGTCCTATCATTTAATATGGTTGGTGAGGCCGTCTAGTGCTCGGCTGTTAAAGATGCCACACGTTCTTCCGTGCATAGAGAATGCTCAATATTTCCACTAACTGTGATGGTGCCACGTGGACCGGGCATCTTAAGCTTGAGAGAAGGGTAATGCGGTACTGCATTAAAACGAGAGAAAGCCGATCTTTTGAGTAGTGCTTGATAGCCACTTCGGAATGGAGCGATGTGGAAAGTTAGCTTTTCGCTTCAGAAGTTGTCGGAAGAACCGAATACAACCTCTAGTAATAGAGTGCCTGTGCAGCGGGCCTCTGGGCCTGGTATTACTCCCTTGAAGGTAGTATTGCTACGGCTGATTTTGTCGGGTCTATCCCCATTTTGCGGACTGTGTCCTGATATATCAGATTTAGACCACTGCCATCGTCCATAAGGACTCGTGTGAGTTGGTATTCGTTTATTATTCGGTCTAACACCAAGGCAGCCAATCCTTCATGCCAGATGCTTGTCGGGTGATCCCTGCGATCAAAAGTGATCGGGCAGGCCAACCAGGGGTTGAACTTAGGGGTGACGGGCTCTATGGCGCGTATGTCTCGGAGTGCATGTTTTCTTCTCCTCTTTGTTACATGGATCATGTTTACTGTTTTAACCTCTGGTGGGAATTTTTTCTGTCCTCTAGTGCTTTGCTGGCGAGGTTCGTCCTCGTCTTCGCTTGGTGTCTCCCCCCCCCCCTTGTGTTCGGCGTTTAGCTTACCGGCCTGCTTGAAGACCCAGCATTCTCTGTGGGTGTGATTTGCAGGTTTATCGGGGCTGCCATGAATCTGACATAGTTTGTCTAGAGTCTTGTTTAGGCTAGACGGTCCATCTGTGCTGCATTTGAAAGGCTTTTTCCGCTGACCTGGTCGAGAGCCCCTAAATTCGGCGTTTACCACCGTATTATCTGGGATGTCTTCTTTATTGCGACGCTTGCTTTTACTGTGTCGTGGTTTTCCATTGCCATCCCTGACTTCGGATGTGCTTGGGTCGTTGGTGCTACTGCGGGCTAACCAGCTATCTTCGCCCGCGCAAAAGCGGGTCATGAGGCTTGTCAGGGCTGCCATTGTTCTCGGTTTTTCTTGGCCGTGGTATCTGGCGAGCCATTCGTCTCGAACGCTGTGCTTGAAAGCTGCTAAGGCTTCGGCGTCCGAACAGTCGACGATTTGGTTCTTCTTAGTGAGAAACCTATTCCAAAGCTTTCAGGATGACTCTCCGGGCTGTTGAATTATATGACTTAAATCGTCTCCATCCGGAGGTCGGACATAGGTCCCTTGGAAATTAGCCCGAAAAGCATCCTCGAGCTCCTCCCAACTTCCAATTGAGTTTTCGGGGAGGCTTTTCAGCCAGTGCCGAGCTGGTCCTTTAAGATTGAGGGGCAAGTACTTGATGGCATGGAGGTCGTCTCCGCAAGACATATGGATATGGAGGATAAAGTCCTCAATCCAGACCCCAGGGTCTGTGGTCCCGTCGTACGCCTCTATGTTCACTGGTTTGAATCCTTCTAGGAATTCGTGGTCCAACACCTCATTGGTGAAACATAGGGGGTGTGCGGCACCCCTGTATTTGGATGTATCATGGCGTTCGGACGATTGTAGTATTCGGTTTTGATTTTGTGCCAGAGCGCGCTTCCTAGATCCATAGATGGATCTGGTCATACCGGATTTTTGGCGCAAGTCCTCGTGTAGATCATGTGTTGACTTATGTGCGGCCTTGTTAGCCGCTCTATCGCGGTCACAAGGTGGTTGATCCGGCCGTTTGGCCGTTTCATTTTTCGGCTTTGTGGGCTCTAAGGCCTCATCGTCGAATTCAGGTAATAGTTTGCGCTTTGGATAGCTCTTTGTGTGGTAACTTCCACCATACTTTTCTTTGTTGTCGAGCACTTTGTTCCACCTACTGTTGAGCGTATTTTGTGCGGCCTTAAGCCTTTGCTTCTGCTTCTTCAGACTCCTCATTGTGGCAATAAGCCTTCTGCGGAGGTTCTCTTGCTCCAAGTGCGTTTCCGGGATGATGTGTGCATCTTCGTCCGAACTGTTTTCCTCCCCAGAGGGGGTTTGATGAGGTTTGTCCTCGGCGTCACCGTGTTCGGACATCGGATCCGTACTGTGTTCGCCGTTTGCAGTTTCATCGCGCTCTGCCGCTGGGTTGATGTGGTCGTCGTTTCCTCTAGAGTTGACTGGAGTGTTATTTTCTCTTGCGCTGTTATCGCTGTTTTTGCCGAGGCGGGATTTGGAGTGGCGCCTACGCCAACGCTTTGTTTGCTTCTTTGAGGGGACATCCTCTACTATCTCCTCCCGTTCCTCGACATCGTTTTCTTTGGATGTATCCACCATGTATATGTCATGTGATGAAGTGGCCGTCCAGCGCCCTGTGGGTACTGGTTCCTGTTCCTCTCTTGCATCGTCGTTCATGCCGTTGATGTCTTCGGAGTCGAAATCGAGCATGTCGATTAAATCATCGACAGAGGCTACTAAGTGGGTGGTGGGTGGGCAGCGAATTTCTTCGTCGTCCGCATCCCATTCTAGCCAGACATAGTTCGGCCAAGGTTCTCCTGACAGAGAGAGAGACATTAATGAATTTAGCACATCGCTGAAAGGCAAGTGCTGAAAGATATCTGCGGAGGTGAACTCCATGATCGGCGCCCAATCGGATTCGATAGGCACAGATGCAGGCGGCTCGGAGTCCGTGGACAGAGATGAATCCAGTGGTTCGGCAACACGGCTCTCGTAAGGGTTGAAGTCAATATCCGGATCCATCGCCACTGAGAGTGCGGCCTCCATGGCGGGGTCTATCCCTCCGTCCTCGGATGGTGCAATTTGCTCCGGATTGAAGGCCGGAGTAGTTGCATATGCGATCTCCCAAACACTATCCAACGGCAGAGTTACGTCATGCTTGTCGTGATTTTGCGGCGCACCTGACATGGGCTCGAATCCGTCGAAGATCAAGTCTTCGTGGATGTGGGTAGTGTAGCTTAAGTTTCCAAACCTGACCTGATGGCCAGGGACGTAGCTCTCGATCTGCTCCAGCTGGCCAAGCGAATTGGCCCGCAGTGCAAAGCCGCCGAATGCAAAGATCTATACGGGGAGGAAAACCTCACCCTCGACCACATCGTTATCGATGATCGAAGGGGCCATCGAGCCTTATGGTGACTGCACAGTGGAACTCTCAATGAAAGCACCAATCTCGGTGCCAAAACCAGCGGATCTCGGGTAGGGGGTCCCGAACTGTGCGTCTAAGGCGGATGGTAACCGGAGGAAGGGGACACGATGTTTACCCAGGTTCGGGCCCTCTTGATTGAGGTAATACCCTACGTCCTGCTTGATTGATATTGATGATATGAGTATTACAAGAGTTGATCTACCATGAGACCATAGAGGCTAAACCCTAGAAGCTAGCCTATGGTATGATTGTATGTTGTCCTACAGACTAAACCTCTGGTTTATATAGACACCAGAGGGGGCTAGGGTTACACAAAGTCGGTTACAAGGAAGGAGATCTACACATCCGTATCGCCAAGCTTGCCTTCCACGCCAAGGAGAGTCCCATCCGGACACGGGACGAAGTCTTCAATCTTGTATCTTCATAGTCCAACAGTCCGACCAAAGGATATAGTCCGGCTGTCCGGAGACCCCCTAATCCGGGACACCCTCACCCATCATCTCAAAATTATTCATTCTCAGCTCTCATCTCTCATTCTACAAATCTTGCCGGTGCATCATTCAAGCATTCTCTAATCAGCTTGGGATCTCTTAGCTCTCTTGCATCTTGATTCACGCAAGTATCTTCATGCGTCTGTAATTCTTTCCGGTGGTTCATTCTCTTTTCATCATCCGTTTCAATTCTCACGGAGGTTCATTTAAGAGTTTCACTCCCGTTATTATCGTATCAATTCATTTGTTCATTTTCAATTTCTTCCGGTGGTTCGCTGAAGACCTTATCCAAGTTGGAGCTATGTCTCTCCTCAATCCTTTTCAACAAGAATAAGTTGCATGCCAAATCCGTTGCTTGTCATCAATTTCAATTGGTGAAGTATACGCATAATGTAATTCTTATTATTGTTTCATCCAAGTTATCTAGTTTTTCTCTTTCCAGAGTTGTTCATCAACTCACATTTCTTGGTTCGAGATGCTTCATCTTTTCTTTTCCGGAGTTCCAAGTTTTCCGCATGATCTCATCGTGAAGCTCCATCTTAATCATCGCAAGGCTTCACTTTGTGTTTTCAACTTCTATTTCTTTTTTATCATCCTTTTTTTACCGGAGTTCTTCATGGAGGTTCTACATGGTTGTTCGTCAAGGATTCTCTTAATTATTCTATTGTTATTCAAGATTTCACTCAAAGTTATGATCCGCCAAGCTGTACTCAAAATTAAACAGGGTGCTCAACACATGTTTTGTTTTGAGAAGTTCAAGTATTCTTCATCTTGCATTCTGAATTGCAATTCTTTCTTTCTTTCTTATCTTTTCAGGTGGTGTAATGTCACTCTTGACAATTTCCCTTCGTGTTTCATGATTAACAAGTTATCCGGAATGACATATTTTAAACCCATCATTTTTAATTCATTCATGAGATCCTTTGCAATGCATCAATCTCTTCATTGGAGTTATCTTGGGTTATATTTCACCTAAAGCCTTCCCTAAGGAATGTTGCTATTGTGGTGCTTATCAATAATCCAAGTTTCCTACTATTCTCACGATGAAAGAAGTTTCCATCTCTTCATTGCTCTCAAGCAAGCAATTGATTCCTTTAGTGGCATAATTTCACCTCAAGTTTTGGGATGTTTTCCATAAGCCCACTACAAGCTTATTTGTTTCGTTGTTGGTTTTTCCCACAACTCCGTTTTAACCTTCTTGGAAGGGTGCTTTCCTAGTTCATTGGTGGCAGAAGTTGACTTTTTCTTCTCCATTATGTGATTCCGATGACCTATCTTCTATTCTTTCTACCCGGGGCATTGCGATGTTGCTCTTTTCATTCATTATCTCGAATTGTGAGGACCGTTTTCTTTTGGTGCTTATCCATTTAACAGGGGTGTCTTTTCATCTTTTGAAGTTATTCCCATTTTGTCCAGTTTTGCTTCTCTTTTCTACCGGAGTGCTACCTGCATTCTTTCGTTCTCATTCCTTGCTTATTCCGTTTCAACCGGAGTGATTACATGTCCTTCCATGCCGTTGGAGTTTTTCATTCATGTCTTTCAACCCACAAGGTTCTCATAATGTTCCTTATTCCTCTTTTCTTATGGATTTTTTCAATCTCATTCACCGCTATTGTATTCTTTCTTTCAATTGTTTAACCTCTCAAGGTTCATTGGTTTCACTCGTTTGTACAAGAAGCAACTTTGTTTTACCTCTTCCTCTTCCGCTTCCCTTCGGTGCCATCATTAGATCTCGGGTCAAGATCTCTTATAAGTGGAGGAGAGTTGTGATGCCCCAAGACCGACGCTCTAGAAGACTTCCATATTTTCATGACCTCCGTGTGTTTCATTTGTGCTTGCTCTATTTATTTTTGCATTGCATCATGTCATCATGCCAACATGTCATTTAATTATAAAACTCAACTAAATAAATTGTATGGGTCTTCGATCCATTTAAATCAAGGGAAATTCACATGGTGAAATTCTATTTATACATATAAAAGTCTCCTACTATTAATAGGGAGCTATTATCAAATATTCCATTTTTTTGAATCACCCATAAACACACTTGCAAATATTCCCCATACCTTTTCCACTTCGAGTTTGGCCTTCAAATCTTGTCCGCAATTCTTATCACTTTTATCGAGGTTCCCCCAATAATCCTCATCATTTTTGGGCTCTTGTAAATAGTGTCCTAGTTCAAACCATTCGAATTTAAATTCAAATGAATTTGAATTTAAATCTCGCAATCTTGGCCACTCCTATTTTTCATGGACCGCGCACATTTTTGTGAGTCCGGAAAAATTATCCGCGTGTCCAACTTCTTACCCTAACCTCCGTTTCTTTTCTTTCTTATCTATGTGTTGTTTTTATTTATTTTTCTTTAGAGTGAGAGAGAGAAGAGTGCCCAGCAGTCAGTCCAGCCCAGCTGGGCCTCCCAGCGGCCCATCCCTCCCCGTAGTCCTCTAGGCCCAGCCACTATAAACCCTAGCTAGTCCCTCGATCCCCCTCGTCGTCTCTCCCTCGCGCCGCCACACAGGGATGAGGCCTCCTCATCCTCCCATCGAACTCCCTCTTCCTCCCTTCTCCTACACCCCTGCCTTCTCCCTCCTCCCCGCACCTTGCCACCAGCCAGCCACCAGTGAGGTCCTGCATCCGCGCCTGTCTCCCTTCTCCCACACCCGCCTTAGCCGCTCTGCTCGCGGATCCCGTGCCTCCTTGCCCCGCTCGAACCACACCCCTCATAGCGTGTGCTGGAGCCGCCATGCTCCTCACCCGCCTTGTCACCTCTGTTTGTCCCGCTCATCATGACTATCGCAGAGCTTGCAGCCTCCGGCAGCAATAGCTGCTGGTCCGGCAGTCCTAGCAGCGCCATGGCCCTGCCTCCACCACCTCTGCTCCGCTCCCTCCTGTGCTCCATCTCCGTCGCGCCAGGCCGACGCTGTCCACTTCGCCTCTCACCGTCGCTCGACCTCGACCCTGCCAGCTACTCTCGCCGTAGTGACACGACCCTACGGGCGGGTTGCTGGAGTGACCCGCTGGACCCCGCCGCCTCCTGTGTCTCTTCGTTGGTGCCCAGGCCCTGCCGAGCTCGCTGGTGCACCTGCCGGCCATGTCAGCCCACAACCATGGCCACTTTGGCCCTGTTCGCTGTTTTGCTCAGTCGCATCAGCCGCAACTGCCTCCATCATTTGTTCCTTGCGGGCAGAAGAACCATGCCTTTCGACCGCAACATGTTTTTTTCCGGATCATTGAAAAGCACAAGACCATCTCCGGACACAAAGCCCAAGTACGAGGACTATCGCGTTCGGGTAACTCGTCAGGTACACCTTCGTCAAGATCGATGCCTGGACAAGCACCGTTTGCATGGATTGCGTCAAGTACCTCTACCGATGACTCCGAACATCTACGATCCGTGTACCACTACCGCCGCCCGAACATCTACTGAGAGTGTACGACTATGACTGTGCACAACTACCGTCGCCGAAGGCCGTCGAGTGAATGACTACCCATGCCGTGTATTTGACCAAGTTCGATGACGATCTCCGAAGAACTCGGATTCGTCAAGTTCCACTACCGTCGCCTCTAGAAACCTCGGATGTGTCTAGTACCTCTCTAAAATGAACGTGTACCACTACTCCGATGACTTCCGTGAACGACTATTTCCCTCTAAGAACTCGATCCTGCCCAAAATGCACGCTTCAAAGGTATAACCCCAAGATGACGCCGTGGACCGTATGCATGTGTGTTGTATGAATGCTCATGTTTGCACCGTGTTCGAGATGTCCTTGCACATTCCTCCGCGTTTGCCATGCCGTCGACCTGTGGGAACCCGGTTACGGGATCACTCCCCGTCACTCTTGCATGTTCCGCACCCTTGTTATTTTGCACCAGCATTTTCACGAATTGTCGAATCATCAGAATGTTGTCGTGGCATCATTTCCATTGTCATTGCCGTGGCACCCCCTTCATTCCTCCATGGTGACAAAATGCTTCATAACATGTTCATGTCAACATTTTCATAAAAAATGCATATAACTTGCACATGTCATCCGCATCATGATAACAACATTAAAATGTATAAAAAATTGTTGTTGCTTTAAATTGCCTTATGCACATGAGGATTTACCGGAATTGTTGTTTGATATTTCTGGCCTCTTTTAAAATGCCTAACGGTGTATTTTACTCATGTTTCACCTCTTGCCATGTTAAGAACATTTAATTTTGTTGGGTACATAAACGGGAGAGAACTAAATAACTGCATGTGGTGTTTCGTCAACATGCATCTTGTTACATGTTGAGCTCCACTTAACTTTTAGTTATGTTTGTGCACTTTGCCATGCCAGGCCTCTTTAAACCAGACATGCATCATACTTTATTGTGCATCATGCCATGTTTATGTGATGGTTGTTTACCATGTTGTTTGTTTCATTCTAGCTGCGCTTTCCCTTGATAGTTCCGGTAACGTTGCGTTAGTCAGCATCCCTTCGACTACGTCCGTTTGTCTTCTTCTTGGACTCATTCTTCTTCCTTGCGGGATCTCAGGCAAAATGACCATTACCCTCGACATCACTTCTATCTTTGCTTGCTAGTTGTTCATTATATCGCTATGTCGTGCTACCTACCACTTGTTTTATCATGCCCCCCATATTGCCATGTCAAGCCTCTAACCCACCTTCCTAGCAAACCATTGTTTGGCTATGTTACCGCTTTGCTCAGCCCCTCTTGTAGTGTTGTTAGTTGCAGGTGAAGTTGAAGTTTGTTCCATGTTCGAACATGGATATGTTGGGATATCACAATATTTCTTATTTTAGTTAATGCATCTATATACTTGGTAAAGGGTGGAGGGCTCGGCCTTATGCCTGGTGTTTTGTTCCACTCTTGCCGCCCTAGTTTCCGTCAAACCGGTGTTATGTTCCTTGATTTTGCGTTCCTAACACGGTTGGGGTTATGGGACCCCCTTGACATTTTGCTTTGAATAAAACTCCTCCAGCAAGGCCCAACCTTGGTTTTACATTTTCCTAACCCCCAAAGCCTTTTCCCTTGGGTTCCGCGGACCCGAGGGCCATCTTTATTTTAACACCCCCGGGCCGGTGCTCCTCTGAGTGTTGGTCCAACCTAGGCAATGTCCGGCGCCCCCTAGGCAACCAGGGTTTATGCCAACCGACATCTAGCCCATCCAGTGTGCCCTGAGAACGAGATATGTGCAGCTCCTATCGAGATTTGCCAGCACATTCGGGCGGTCTTTCTAGTCTTGTTTTACTATTGCCGAAATGTCTTATAACCGGGATTCCGAGACTGATCGGGTCTTTCTGGGAGAAGGAATATCCTTCGTTGATCATGAGAGCTTGTGATGAGCTAAGTTGGGACACCCCTATAGGGTATAAACTTTCGAGAGCCGTGCCCGTGGTTATGTGGCAGATGGGAATGTGTTAATATCTGATTGTAGAGAACTTGACACTTGACTTAATTAAAATGAATCAACCGCGTGTGTAGCCGTGATGGTCTCTTTTCGGCAGAGTCCGGGAAGTGAACAAGGTCTTCGGTTATGTTTGGACGTAAGTAGCTTCAGGATCACTTCTAGATTCACGACCATTGCGTAGCTTCTCACCTTACTCTTATTTGCATATGTTAGCAACCATATTTGCTTAGCACTTGCTACAGCTCCACCTCTTTACCTTATCCTACCCATAAGCTTAAATAGTCTTGATCTCGCGGGTGTGAGATTGCTGAGTCCTCGTGACTCACAGATAATTCCAGAATAGTTGCAGGTGCCGATGATGCCAGTGCAGGTGACGCAACCAAGCTAAAGTGGGAGCTCGATGAAGATCTTGGTCATTGTTATGTTTCTTTTCCGGATGATCAGTAGTGGTGCCCAATTGGGATGATGGGGGATCTTAAATTTTGGGGTTTTCTTCTTTTATTTTGGTTCCGTAGTCGGACCTTGATTGTACTCTAGATGATGTATGTTTAACTTGTTATTTGTGTGAAGTTGCGATTGTTAGCCAACTCTTTATTCCTTTCTTATTCAGTACATGGAATTGTGTGAAGATTACCCCTCTTGCGATAAAACCACCATGCGGTTATGCCTCTAAGTCGTGCCTCGACACATGGGAGATATAGCCGCATCGTGGGCGTAACAAGTTGGTAATCAGAGCCATCCCTGACTTAAGAGCCCCGTGCTTGATCGAATCACTGACGTTGTTGAGTCTAAAACAAAATGTTTTGACTTTTAGGATTATATATATCGGAGAGTAGGATTATTTTTACTCCTCAGTCCCTTCGTCGCTCTGATGAGGTCTCTTGACATAGAAGTTTTGTCTTTCCTCTCCTCAATTTTCACTAAAAAAAAATTTAGGATCACTCGGGTATCTTGGGATCATTCTGATATTCTTGTGATGAGAACATTGTTCTTGGTGCCTCCTGAAATTGAGGGGTTGCGGCAGTGTCCCGGGGAGTTGAGCTCCAAGGTGTTGTCGTCACAATTTTATCGTTGCAGTTCTAGAATACCTGAGTTCGCCGACATCGAAAATCTCTTTTATGCAGTTGTTGGTGAGATAACCTCGACGCCAACCATTACTGGGGCGGGAGTTCTGGAGTATTGCCATAACTCATATAACCGATGCTTTTGGAAGGTTGAGGTACACAATTTCCAGAGTTTTCTTGGTTATTTGTTGACGGATGGATACAGTTGGAGCGTAGGGCTTGTTAGTTGTGTGGTATATATTGTATCTCCGTGTATCCCCAACACCAGATTGCATAACCAGAAAGTTTCAGGAGTTCTTAGGTGGGAATTCAAATATCACGTAGGAATTCTTTCCAACAGACACATGGTACGATATGGAATCTATCATATGTTTGTTCCGACTTATTCTGCAAGCCAAATCCATTGTTTTTGTTTTGGTTGTGGTATTCAAGTTGCTTCAATGTCAAGTGTTGATTCCATTCCTTCCCTAAGAAGTGTTCTCATATTTATATGTGAATACTAATCCTTCTTGATAATCGAGGTTGTCATGTTAATTCTTTTCCAACCGCCGTGCTTCTCTTCAAGTGGATCCGATCATTTCAACATTCACGAGATCAATTCTAAGTTTTCCTCAACGGTGTTTGTTTCAATCCGTCCCAAGTTGTCTTTGTTTTTTCCACCCTCCCACCCTTTTTCTTCAAGGACTTAGATATCTTAATCATGTATCCATTTTGTTGATGTGAAGTCTCTTCATTCTTTTCCTTCAAAGTTCTTACCTGGTGATTCTCATGAAGATTTTAAAGAAGCTTCAAGTTCATCGTTCTTCATTCTCATACTATTTTCCCGTGGACTCAATTCAAGCTTTCGGTGTTGATCATATCCCTTTCCTCGATCCAAATGTTTTCTCATGTCGGTGCACCTCTTAGTCATCCACTTCTCACCATTCATTTGTTTTGGAGTGCTAAAGATATCTCAGAAGGCTTGTCTTTTCAATCAAGATCCGTTCAAGACATCTCAAGGTTGTTATCTATTTTGAGCCATTTAATTCAACAAGTGCAATCTCTCTTTTAAATCGCTCAACAGTGTATTTTTGAGTGGGCCCTAACCCACAAGTCTTTTTTACAGAATCTTACGTAACTCTTCTAATTTTTCCGGAGGTATTCCCAAATTCTTTTCAAATTTGATGTAAGAATGAATTATCATCAGTCAAATGTCTTTCTCCAAGATCTTTCAAATTCTTATCGTTGGTTCAACCTTTCTATTCTTCATTGCGGAGTGCCTCAACAAATCATGGTGGTGTTTCTCGTCGTCATTCTTGGATTTTGAAGACCGAAGAGGAGTTCCTCTTAAATCCTTATCCGTTCTTCCAAAGACGCGTAGTTCAAGCTTGATGCCATCCTCTCACAATTGTTTTCGATTGTGAGAATTCTTTGCACCCATACGGAGCAATTTAGGAGTCTTTTCAGGTTGATTCTCTGGATCCCATCATCTCATAATTATTCATTCTCAGCTTTCATCTCTCATTCTTGAAATCTTACCAGTGCATCATTCAAGCATTCTCTAATCAGCTCGTGATCTCTTCGCTCTCTTGCATCTTGATTCACTCAAGTATCTTTGTGCGTCTGTAATTCTTTTCGGCGGTTCATTCTCTTTTCATAATCCGTTTCGATTATCACGGATGTTCATTTAAGAGTTTCACTCCCCTTATTATCATATCAATTCATTCGTTCATTTTCAATTCCTTCCGGTGCTTCGCTGAAGACCTTATCCAAGTTGGCGCTATATCTCTCCTCGATCCTTTTCAACAAGAATAAGTTGCATGCCAAATCCGTTGCTTGTCATCAATTTAAATTGGTGAAGAATACACATAACGTAATTCTTATTATTGTTTCATCCAAGTGATCTAGTTTTCGCTTTCCAGAGTTGTTCATCATGTCACATTTCTTGGTTCGAGATGCTTCATCTTTTCTTTTCCGGAGTTCCAAGTTTTCCACATGATCTCGTCGCGAAGCTCCATCTTAATCATCGCAAGGCTTCACTTTGTGTTTTCAACTTTTGTTTCTTTTTTATCATCCTTTTGTTTACCTGAGTTCTTCATGGAGGTTCTACATGGTGGTTTTCAAGGATTCTCTTCATTCTTCAATTGTTCTTCAAGATATCACTCGAAGTTATGATCCGCCAAGCTATACTCAAAATTAAACAGGGTGCTCAACACATGTTTTGTTTTGAGGAGTTCAAGTATTCTTCATCTTGCATTCTGAAGTGCAATTCTTTCTTTTGTATCTTTTGAGGTGGTGTTATGTCACTCTTGACAATTTCCCTTCGTGTTTCATGATTCACAAGTTGTCTAAAATGACATATTTTAAACCCATCATTTTTAATTCGTTCATGAGATCCTTTGCAACCCATCAATCTCTTCAATGGAGTTATCTTGGGTTATATTTCACCTAAAGCCTTCCCTAAGGAATATTGCTATTGTGGTGCTTATCAATAATCTAAGTTTCCTCCTATTCTCGCAATGAAAGAAGTTTTCATCTCTTCGTTGCTCTCAAGCAAACAATTTATTCCGTTAGTGGCAGAATTTCACCTCAAGTTTCGGGATGTTTTCCATAAGCCCACTACAAGCTTATTTGTTTCGTTCTTGGGTTTTCCAACAACTTCATTTTAACCTTCTTGGAAGGGTGCTTTCCTAGTTCATTGGTGGCAGAAGTTGACTTTTTCTTCTCCATTCTGTGATTCCAATGATCTATCTTCTATTCTTTCTTCCGGAGGCATTGTGATGTTGCTCTTTTCATTCATCATCTCGAATTGTGAGGACCGTGTTCTCTTCGTGCTTATCCATTTAACCGAGGTGTCATGTCATCTTTTCAAGGTATTCCCATTTTGTCAAGTTTTGCTTCTCTTTTCTACCGGAGTGTTGTCTGCATTCTTTCGTTCTCATTCCTTGCTTATTCCGTTTCAATCGGAGTGATTACATGTCCTTCCTTGCCGTTGGAGTTTTTCATTCATGTCTTTCAACCCACAAGGTTCTCATAATGTTCCTTATTCCTCTTTTCTTATGGATTTTTTTCAGTCTCATTCACCACAATTGTTTAACCTCTCAAGACTCTACATTTTCCATTTTAGTGATCCAAGATCACATTGAGTCTATAGGAAAAGCCAGTACTATCAAGGAGGGATGAGGTGTTGCTTAATGAGGTTCTTGCTCAAAATGCTTAGTGATATGCTCCAAAACCCTCAACTACTTTCTAACATTCACATATGACCTAAACCAAAAGTCAAACTCGGCCCCACCGATTCTTCCTATCCGGCGCCACCGAGTTTCAAATGTCATAGCCACTACCACAAACCATAGGCAAATCGGTCTCACCGATAGGGATCTCGGTGTCATCGAGATGGGGTTGTAATCTCTCTGTTTCCCTTCGTAACATTTCAGTCTCACCAAGATGAGCGATCGGTCCCACTGAGATTTCAATGTAAACTCTCTGTTTTCCCTTCGTAACGTTTCGGTCTCACCGAAATGAGCGATCGGTCCCACCGAGTTTACCTGACCAACTCTCTGGTTAGCTTATTACCAAAATTGGTCTCACCAAGTTTGTGTAATCGGTCTCACCGAGATTACGTTATGCCCTAACCCTAATCATATCGGTCCTACCGAGTTCATGTCGGTCCCACCGAAAACCCTAACGGTCACTAGCTTTGCTGAATTGGTCCGACCGAGTTTAACCATTCGTTCCAACCGAGTTTGGGAAGTTATGTGTAACGGTTAGATTTTGTGTGGAGGCTATATATACCCCTCCACCACCTCTTCATTCAGAGAGAGAGCCATCAGAACGAACCTACACTTCCAACTTATTTTTCTGAGAGAGAACCACCTACACTTGTGTTGAGACCAAGATATTCCATTCCTACCATATGAATCTTGATCTCTAGCCTTCCCAAGTTTCTTTCCACTCCAATCTTCTTTCCACCAAATCCAAATCCTGTAAGTGAGAGTTGAGTGTTGGGGACACTATCATTTGAAGCACAAGAGCAAGGAGTTCATCATCAACACACCATTTGTTACTTCTTGGAGAGTGGTGTCTCCTAGATTGGCTAGGTGTCACTTGGGAGCCTCCGTCAAGATTGTGGAGTTGAACCAAGGAGTTTGTAAGGGCAAGGAGATCGCCTACTTCGTGAAGATCTACCGCTAGTGAGGCAAGTCCTTCGTAGGCGATGGCCATGGTGGGATAGACAAGGTTGCTTCTTCGTGGACCGTTCGTGGGTGGAGCCCTTCGTGGACACGCGCAACCGTTACCATTTGTGGGTTGAAGTCTCCATCAACGTGGATGTACGATAGCACCACCTATCGGAACCACGACAAAAACATCAGTGTCTCCAATTGCGTTTGAATCCCCTAAACCCTTCCCTTTACATTCTTGCAAGTTGCATGCTTTACTTTCCGCTGCTCATATACTCTTTTCATGCTTGCTTGAATTGTGTTAAGATTGCTTGACTTGTCCAAAGTTGCTAAAATCTGACAAGAACCAAAATTGGGAAAAGGCTAGATTTTTATTTGGTCAAGTAGTCTAATCACCATTTGCTTTGATTTCCATAGATTTTGGTGGTCATAGCCTTGGTTTCGTAACCTAGGAGAGTATGGCATCTAGCGAGGGAAATTACCACCGTAGAGGTCCTTACTTTGATGTCACTAATTTTGCTAGTTGGAAGCATAAGATGAAAATGCATATTCTTGGACATAACCCTGCTATTTGGGCCATTGTGTGTATTGGCTTGCGAGGTGAATTCTTTGATGGGAGAGAACCGAACCGTGAAGCTACCACGGAAGAATTGAAGATGCTACAATACAATGCTCAAGCTTGTGATATCCTCTTCAACGGATTGTGCCCCGAAGAATTCAACACAATCAGCCGTCTTGAGAATGCAAAGGAAATTTGGGATACTTTGATTGATATGCACGAAGGTACCGACTCCGTCAAGGAATCCAAGTTGGATGTGCTTCAAAGTCAACTTTACAAGTTCAAAATGAAGGATGGTGAAGGTGTCGCTGAAATATACTCTAGGCTTGCTCTTATCACAAATGAGATTGCCGGCTTAGGAAGTGAAGAGATGACCGACAAATTCATCATCAAGAAGATCCTAAGAGCCTTGGATGGAAAATATGATATCGTATGCACATTGATCCAAATGATGCCAAATTACAAAGATCTCAAGCCAACGGAAGTCATTGGAAGAATTGTTGCTCATGAGATGTCACTCAAGGATAAAGAGGAGCTCCATAACAAGTCAAGTGGTGCTTACAAAGCCTCATGTGAAGCTCCCACATCATCAAGTGAGAAACAAACCTTCAATGAAGAATTGAGTCTAATGGTGAAGAACTTCAACAGGTTCTACAAGAGTAGAAGCAAAGAGAGAAGTTCCAAGTCAAGGTCCTACAATGACAAAAGATCTTCTAGTCGAGAGCGAAACTGCTACAATTGTGGAAGACCCGAACACTATTCCAATGAGTGTACGGCACCCTATAAGAGAAGAGAAGATTCTCCAACAAGAAGAAGTAGAAGAGAAGAATCACCATCAAGAGAGAGAAGGAGTAGAGATGATCGTTATGAACGAAGAACATCTCGGAGAAGTAAGGATTCAGAAAGGAAGGGCAAGTCGTCAAGGAGCTACACAAAACGAAGGCATCAAGCTCATGTTGGTGAATGGGTATCCGGCTCCGACTCCGACAATCACTCCGAGAGAAGCTATCACTCCGACTCCGAATATACTCAAGATGAAGGTGTTGCCGATCTAGCACTTGTGTCAACCAACTGCTACGACATATTTGATTCACCAAATGAATGAATTGGAAGATGCTTCATGGCCAAAGCTCCAAAGGTATCACACACTGAGTATGTTGATTTCAATAGTGATGAAGATGACTTGTTAGGTGATGATGATTTACTTGTTGACAACTCTAGTGATGAATACTATGATGAAACATCAATTAATCATGCTAATCAAGATAAAATGAATGACAATGATAAGGAGAAGATTGAGTCTCTAACTAAAGAACTAAACACTCTTAAGCTAGCTCATGAAACTATCTTAGGAGATCATCGAGAACTTTTAAGGACTCATGAGAAATTACATTTTGAGAAGCTCAATCTGGAGCAAGAGCATGAGTTCTTAAAGGCAATCAATGATGATCTTCGCAAGAAAAGTTCTTCTTACATTGCCAAGAGTTACTCTTATCCACTTACATGCCTCAAGTCAAGTCTAGTAACAAGAACAAGAAGGATTCTTCCTCCAGTAGTAATAATAATCATGCTAAATCCAATATTGTTGCTTCTAGTAGTTCTCTTGATTCCACTAATGATTCTCTTAGCCAAGTTACACTTGAGCAAGAAAAATAGCTTATTGAAGGGAATCATAGAGAAAGGTGTTTACAAGAGTCTTGCCGGGAGTAAGCAATTCGAGGAAATTGTACGCAAGCAAGGAAGGCACTAGAAGAATCAAGGTATTGGTTTTGAACGAAAGTTCAATGCCAATGGAGTTGAGTGGGAAGAAGATCAATATGCCTAGACGAAGTTTGTTCCTCAACAAGAGAAGTATGATCCTACTTCTTTCAAAGGGACACAAGCTCAAGATGATCTTCCACCACAAGACCACAAGGAAAAAGGCAAGGACAAACTTCAAGAGGAAATTGATGCATTTGAAGAAGCTCCTAAGGCCTTGGTCAAGTGGGTTCCCAAGACTACATCAAGTTCCACGTCATCAAGTACAACTACAACTCCGAGGATTCCCATCAAGATGGTGTGGATCCCGAAGAAGAAGAACTAGAGAGTTCTTGAGGGTGATTCTGCATACATACTTCACTCTTATCATTTTGGCAAGAACAAGTGCAATCAACTTCCGCATCTTGCACTAGTTCAAGGAGTCACAAACCCTCTTGTTGGTAAGACAAGGGACAAGGTTACCTAATGCTCTCATAGACATCATCT
This sequence comes from Triticum monococcum, assembly GCA_034509565.1. Lineage (NCBI taxonomy): Eukaryota > Viridiplantae > Streptophyta > Magnoliopsida > Poales > Poaceae > Triticum > Triticum monococcum. Next base: position 299,455,654 of record CM067844.1, on the reverse strand, counting down.
TGTGTGTGCATCACTCTATGTCTATGGATATCCTTGTTTGTTCCTTGTGGGACTAACCCGTGTAGGTATTGAAAGTGCAACTCACTCCAAAGGATAGCTCTGAATAATCTACATCAACTCAGAGCATCCACATCTTCAACACCTACATGAAGTCATCATCGACAAAACCCAAGGTTAGTTCATCCCTCTTAGGGGGGATTTCACATCTAGAGGGAGCTTTACTCTAAGAATTGAGCTAAAGCAACTCTAGTGGTGTGAAGACAACGACGCTTTATGTAAAAATGGTAACCCCACTTGTGCTTAAACGATGAGTATGACCTATGATCAAATGTTCTCATTTTAATCCTAAGTCAATATACTCATATATAGATGACCTAGTCATCGCCAATTGCTTGATAGATGCTATAACTGTTTGTGCATGCTTTGCCACATATTTCATTTCTCATTTTATTGTGTGAGCATGTTGGTTGCATAATTTACTCATTCGAGGACATCCACTTGTTGTTTTGATTGGTTGTTTTTTTCTCTTGCCCAGTGGATGGACAAGAATGCCTAAGAACCTTCTCTATCTATCTATGCTCTTCTCGTCTCAAACTCTATTCATGCTGCATCACAAAGTTTGATCAAGCCAGATTCGAACCACTCTGTGTGAGGAGCACTCGGAGTCCCCGATTCGTCATAGACTTAAACTTCAAAAACTTCTTTGTGCGTTTCAGTCTGACCGATTCATCCATTTCGGTCATACCGAGATCACTAAGTCGATCTAGGTTTTTAATCTCGGTGCAACCAATTTGAACTTTTAGGTCACACCGAGTTGCAGTAACTCCTTGCAGTTATGCATCTCGGTGCCACCGAGTTGTTCCACTCGGTCACACCGACATGGTCAAGCTATATATACCCACCTGACAAAATTTGGAAAACTTTCCTAACCTCTTTGCCTGCGCTTAGCCTGCTCTGCCTCACTGGGTCTCCGAATCGTCTTGCTCGTCACCAGCCGCCTCCAGTCGCTGGTCTCCACCGCCGTCAACGGGATCATCTCCTCCATTGCCTCCGTAGCGAGTCCATCACCGAACTAGGGTATGGACTTGATCTTTGTGCTGTTCTCACTCCGATTCCCCAGCACATTGTTTTGCCATGTATCTTGCCACGATTGAGATCACTCTATCCAATGAAAACACCTCGTAGTTTAGATGAGGATTGAAAATGTAGGGTTTGGTTTCCGCCGAAATCATCTCGGACCGACCGAGTTGTTGAAATCGGTTCCACCGATTTGGCTCAGGCCATTGCACATGTGATTCTCGGTCTGACCGAGAATTGCAAATCGGTGTGATCGAGTTCGAGTCTTTGTGAAACCCTAGCAGTCTCGGTGCCACCGAACTGTGACGCGGTCTGACCGAGTTCACTAGTTTAGGTTCCAACAGCTACTTCAGTATCACCGAGATTTCAAATCGGTAGATCCGAAATGCTCTCTGTGGAAAACTAAAACTAAGTTTTTGATTCATTCTTTTGCAATAACCTCTGCACTTTGTGATGCACATCCACTCTACCTCATCTATAATCTATTCACAGGGTCTGCTGTCAGTGTTTGCCTCATGTCAGATCAGAGTGACAGTAAGAACAAATCCGAGGAGCAGGTTCAGATGAGTGAAGGCACTAGTCCCTTCAGTAGCTCAGATGATGAAAGCAGGAGCACACCCAGCAACTTGCCTAAGGCAGCCACCAGACCAGAAAGAAGAAAACGTCAGATTTTGAGGATGAGGACTATGTGGCTATTAAGGAAGAGGCCACCTCAAAGAGGAAAGTCCTGAAAAAGGAATATGGCACAGCTGCTGCCACTAAGCCAGGGATGAAGCAAAAGGTTCCTGCCAAGAGAGCTCCCATGTCAAAAGCCAGAACATCCACTCAAGAGACTTTGGGATCTGCACCCAAAGAGTAGGTTGTGGCAGAAAATAAAAGGAAAGAGAGGGTCAAGAAGAGCACTGCCAGAGTGCTTGGGAGATCTTCAATAATGAAAGACTCTGAAGAAGAGGAAGAGGAAGAGGATGCAGCACCACCACCCAAAGCTCAAAAGCTTATGGGAGATGCTATAAGGGCATGGGCTGTTCCATCTAAGCCTAAGACTGCTCCTAAGACTGCTGCTCCAGCTCGAAAGCCAAAACCAAAGAGGAGCACCAGGAATATCCCTGCTGAGGAGAAGAACAAGGCCCTAGTGCCTGAAGCTGCAATGGAAGAAGAAGATGATGAGTCACATGTCTTGAGGAAGTTGAAGCCAAAAATTCCAGATCACAATGATGCTCATCCAGTAGCTGAGAACATGAAGCTAAGGAAGGATTTATGATTGAGTCTATGGAGGGAGTCAGATCCATATGCCACCAGAAGAAGAACTGTTGTGGACTACAGGTTCCATACCAAGGAACAACATGACTTCTATGAGACAGTGTTGCTTGACAAGAAGCCAATAGTGTGTGACATGAGATGGGTTGATTGGAAATTCATTGAGGAAAATTAGGATCACTTCCCTGGTGTATATGACAGCTTCAAGGCATGTGGAGTCGATGGGTTTGTGGCTCAGAAGCTCACAAAGTGGAATGATGAGCTCATCATGCAGTTCTACTCCACATCCCACTTCTACCCAAATGGAAGGATTGTCTGGATGTCTGAAGGCACTAGGTACTAGTCAACAGTTGCAGAATGAGCTCAGTTGATCAATGCCCTAGAAGAACAAGAAGATGACTTGGATGTCTATGCCAAGAAGAAGAAGGATCACAACACCATGGCACACATGTACAAAGAGATCCCAGATGCTGCTCTTGAGACACACAAGTTTCGATCAGTACATTACCTTCTGTCAGGCTTGCCAACAATCAACTGGATCCTCAGGCACACTCTTTTGCCAAAGTCAGGTGATCACAAGATGATCAGAGGTCACTCCATCAACTTGCTACACATTTTTGATGTTCCACAGAAGTTCAAGGTCATGAGCCTAATTATGGAAACCATAAAGAGGACATCTGCAGATCAGAAGAGGAGTTGTGGGTATGCCCCACAGATCCAGGAGCTGATCAACTCCAAGATGGGCACTGACACATATCTCCTAGACAAGGAGCACCTGCCCATCTACCCAGACTTTGAGGACAACACTGTGGTGATGGATGAAAATGAACCATCTTCGGTGCATGCACAAGCCAAGAAGGAGAAGGCAAGGGCTGAAAAGGCTGCAAAGATGCCAACCACTTAAGAGGCATCTCAGTATCTTATGAAGAGCAAGCAAGATCAGCTTGGCTACTTGATTGCCTCCACTCTGAGGATTGAGAAGGGATTGGCTACCCTGACTCAAAACCAGGAGAGCTTGGAGAGGATCGTGGAGCAGAAGTTCTATGACTTAGATGTGAAGGTCACTGAGATCTAGTCAGTCGTTGAGCAACTTCAGGATGAAGTGCAGGAGAAGAAGGGCAAGACAACCACTGATGCATTTTCTAGGAACTTTTTGGTAACTTGTTGCCAAAGGGGGAGAAAATGTATAGATCATAGGCTTCGAGAGAGAGTGTTGCTTTTATTCTCTCTTGTTTTTATTTGGTGGTTTTTCGAACTTTGTTTGCTTGTGTGTGCGATACTATGTCATTATTCGTGAGACATCGATGATCAATTGTTTGATCATAAGCTACACTTAATGGTTGCTTAATGCTTGCTAAATGTTATCATTCTATCTATTGTCTGTGATCATTCACTATTCTTGGTGATGAGTGCATGTATTTCAATCTTATCATTTTTGAGTGCTCCACCAAGATGTATGTGACATGGAAGAGTAACCAATGATTCTAACTCCTTGTGCATTTGCAGTCCAAAGCAAATTTTAAATATGCATAAATTTAGGGGGAGATCTTATTTGTCACATACTTCTCAAAGCGACGATATATTTCATGCTTATTATCATTTGTCGAAGCTTTGATCTATATGTTGTCATCAATTACCAAAAAGGGGGAGATTGAAAGTGCAACTATCCCTAGGTGGTTTTGGTAATTTATAACAACATATAGCTCATTGAGCTAATGCTATTCCAAGATGATTATTTTAGGAAAGCTCAATGATTGGCATGGCATGGATGTGAAAGTGGAACCCTCAAAATGCTAAGGACAAAGAATTGGCTCAAGCTCAAAAGATCAAGACTCTTCATTTTATGTTTTAGTGATCCAAGATCACATTGAGTCTTTAGGAAAAGCCAATACTATCAAGGAGGGATGAGGTGTTGCTTAATGAGCCTCTTGCTTTATGTGCTTAATGATATGTTCCAAAATCCTCACCTACTTTCCCATATCCACAAATGACCTAAACCCTAAGCCAAACTCGGTCATACAGATGCTTTCATTCCGGCGCCACCGAGTTTTACCTGTCATTTGCCACTGCCAAAACCCTAGCAATTCGGTCCTACCGATAAGGATCTTGGTCACACCGAGATGGGGTTGCAAACTCTCTGTTTCCCTTTCGTAACTTTTCGGTCTCACCGAAAGAGCGAATCGGTCCCACCGAGAATGCAATGCAAACTCTCTGTTTCCTTCTTGTAACTTTTCGGTCTCACCGAAAGAACAAGTCGGTCCCACCGAGTTTGCCTGACCAACTCTCTGGTTAGCTAATTGCCGAACTCGGTCTCACCGAGTTTGTGCGATGGGTCTCACCGAGATTACGTTATGCCCAAACCCTAACCGAATCGGTCCTACCGAGTTGCATCTCAGTCCCATCGAAATTCCTAATGGTCACTAGGTTTACTATTTCGGTCAGACTGAGTTTTCTGATTCGGTCCCACCGAGATTGGTAGATTGTGTGTAATGGTTGGATTTTGTGTGGAGGCTATAAATACCCCTCCACCTCCTCTTCATTCGAAGAGAGAGCAATCAGAACACATACACCATTCCTACTCATATGTTCTAAGAAAGAACCACCTACTCATGTGTTGAGACCAAGATATTCCATTCCTACCATATGAATCTTGATCTCTAGCCTTCCCCAAGTTGCTTTCCACTCAAATCTTCTTTCCACCAGATCCAAATCCTATGAGAGAGAGTTGAGTGTTGGGGAGACTATCATTTGAAGCACAAGATCAAGGAGTTCATCATCGACACACCATGTGTTACTTCTTGGAGAGTGGTGTCTCCTAGATTGGCTAGGTGTCACTTGGGAGCCTCCGACAAGATTGTAGAGTTGAACCAAGGAGTTTGTAAGGGCAAGGAGATCGCCTACTTCGTGAAGATCTACCACTAGTGAGGCAAGTCCTTCGTGGGTGAAGGCCATGGTGGAATAGACAAGGTTGCTTCTTCGTGGACCCTTCGTGGGTGGAGCCCTCCGTGGACTCGCGCAACCGTTACCCTCCGTGGGTTGAAGTCTCCATCAACGTGGATGTAGGATAGCACCACCTATCCGAACCACGGGAAAACATCCATGTCTCCAATTGCGTTTGAATCCTCCAAACCCTTCCCTTTACATTCTTGCAAGTTGCATGCTTTACTTTCCGCTGCCAATAAACTCTTTGCATGCTTGCTTGAATTGTGTGATGATTGCTTGACTTGCTCAAAGATAGCTAAAATCTGCCAAGAACTAAAATTGGGAAAAGGCTAAGTTTTTAGTTGGTCAAGTAGTCTAATCACCCCCCCTCTAGACATACTTTCGATCCTACAACATCAACTGACGCCTTCGTCCTTAGAGTTCTGTCTACACCACCACTTGAAGACCAAGCCTGAGAGTCGATTTAGCACTATGCATTTTTATGAACTTTTTGGTAACTTGTTGCCAAAGGGGGAGAGAATGTATAGATCATAGGCTTTGAGAGAGAGTGTTGCTTTTGTTCTCTCTTGCGTTTCTCCTTGGTGGTTGAACTTTATTATTTGCTTGGTTGAGATACTTTAAACTTTGTGCTTGCTTAGAGGATCATGTGTTTGATCATATGCTACCTTAATGCTTGTTGGATGACATTATCCTTTTATAAGATCACTCACTTTGCTTGGTGATGAGTGCATGTATTTTAATTATTATCATTTTGAGCGCTCCACCAAGATGTATGTGACATGGAGGAGTAACCCATGATCCTAACTCTTTGTGCATTTGCAGTCCAAAGCAAATCTTAAACTATGCACAAATTTAGGGGGAGCTCTTGCTTTTCACATACTTCTCAAAGCGACAATGTTTTTCACTCTTATTATCATTTGTCCAAGATTTGATCTATATGTTTTCATCAATTACCAAAAAGGGGGAGATTGAAAGTACAACTACCCCTAGGTGGTTTTGGTAATTCCTAACAACATATAGCTCATTGAGCTAATGCTATTTCAAGATTAATATATCAGGAAAACTCAATGATTGGCATGGCAGGGATGAGAAAAGTGGACCCCTCAAAATGCTAAGGACAAAGGATTGGCTCAAGCTCAAAGCTCAAGACTCTACATTTTCCATTTTAGTGATCCAAGATCACATTGAGTCTATAGGAAAAGCCAATACTATCAAGGAGGGATGACGTGTTGCTTAATGAGGTTCTTGCTCAAAATGCTTAGTAATATGCTCCAAAACCCTCAACTACTTTCTCACATCCACATATGACCTAAACCAAAAGTCAAACTCGGCCCCACCGATTCTTCCTAACCGGCACCACCGAGTTTGAAATGTCCTAGCTACTGCCACAAACCCTAGGCAAATCAGTCTCACCGATAGGGATCTTGGTTCATCAAGATGGCGTTGTAATCTCTCTGTTTCCCTTCGTAACATTTCGGTCTCACCGAGATGAGCAATCGGTCCCACCGAGATTACAATGTAAACTCTCTGTTTTCCCTTCGTAATGTTTCGGTCTCACCGAAATGAGCGATCGGTCCCACCGAATTTACCTGACCAACTCTCTGGTTAGCTTATTACCAAAATCGGTCTCACCGAGTTTGTGTAATCGGTCTCACCGAGATTACGTTATGCCCTAACCCTAATCATATCGGTCCTACCGAGTTCATGTCGGTCCCACCGAAAACCCTAATGGTCACTAGCTTTGCTGAATTGGTCCGACCGAGTTTAACCATTCGTTCCAACCGAGTTTGGGAAGTTATGTGTAACGGTTAGATTTTGTGTGGAGGCTATATATACCCCTACACCACCTCTTCATTCGGAGAGAGAGCCATCAGAACAAACCTACACTTCCAACTTATTTTTCTGAGAGAGAAGCACCTACACTTGTGTTGAGACCACGATATTCCATTCCTACCATATGAATCTTGATCTCTAGCCTTCCCAAGTATCTTTCCACTCAAATCTTCTTTCCACCAAATCCAAATCCTGTGAGAGAGAGTTGAGTGTTAGGGAGACTATCATTTGAAGCACAAGATCAAGGAGTTCATCATCAACACACCATTTGTTACTTCTTGGAGAGTGGTGTCTCCTAGATTGGCTAGGTGTCACTTGGGAGCCTCTGACAAGATTGTGGAGTTGAACCAAGGAGTTTGTAAGGGCAAGGAGATCGCCTACTTCGTGAAGATCTACCACTAGTGAGGCAAGTCCTTCGTGGGTGATGACCATGGTGGGATAGACAAGGTTGCTTCTTCGTGGACCCATCGTGGGTGGAGCCCTCCGTGGACTTGCGCAACCGTTACCCTTCGTGGGTTGAAGTCTCCATCAACGTGGATGTACGATAGCACCACCTATCGGAACCACGACAAAAACATCCATGTATCCAATTGCGTTTGAATCCTCCAAACCATTCCCTTTACATTCTTGCAAGTTGCATGCTTTACTTTCCGCTGCTCATATACTCTTTGCATGCTTGCTTGAATTGTGTTAAGATTGCTTGACTTGTCCAAAGTTGCTAAAATCTACCAAGAACTAAAATTGGGAAAAGGCTAGAAAATTTGGTTAAGTAGTCTAATGACCCCTCTCTAGACATACTTTCGATCCTATAGGAGTGCTACCGTGTTAGGACTTGGAAACGTGCGGAGCCGAATTCAACCCCCGTGTTAAGGTCGGTTTGGAGCACGTGTGGCAATCTGAAGTAAGGAGGGGATACAGGTGACAAAATAAATCAGTACCAAAAAAGTGGTGATCAACTGTTTCCTTGATATCCTGGTTAATACGCCAAGACGTCATATTATAGATGATGCCAAAAAATATGAAGGCTATGTTATATGCCGAAATTTTACACAAGGGTAAGTTTTACATAGGGCCTAAGAAATAGTGGTCTTGAAGATCCCAGTGGTGCCCTGCCGCATGTCTGCGCCGTTTCTCCTTGGTGAGAAATCCTTTGAGAGGAAAAGTTGATGGTCATCTATAAGAAAGGGGAATCAGGAAAGGAGCCCATGTACAACCGTAGGGTAGGTAGGTTTTTAATGAACCTGTAGTAAAAAAAGAAAAAAGGAGAAAGACAGTTAAGGTACGAATAGGGTCAAGCCGCACTATTAGACCCTTTTCCTAGTATGCCTCTGGCGCTGACCAATGTATTTTGAGTGCGTAATTATGCACACGCGATACGTATGCCGCAACCTTATAGGGCGATCGACAGAGGCTGAACTGCTACTCAAGCGCTGGATCGCCGAGCTGCCGTTCTGTAGCATAGACCAAACTCGCTTGGCCGTGTCAGGGGTCTTGATGACTGACGAGTTGTTCATCTTGATTAGGCCACTCTGTACCTCGGCTGGTAGTGCCGTGGTGTGATCCTCAGTACGGAGGGAGCACTCCATATTTCCATTAACTGTCATAATGCCGCGCGGTCTGGGTATTCTGAGCTTTAAGTAAGCATAATGTGGGACTGCATTAAAGCAGGCAAAAGCTGTTCGTCCAAGCAGTGCATGATAACCACTGCAGAAAGGGACAATGTAGAAGATCAAGTCTTTGCTTCGGAAGTTGTTCGGAGAACCGAAGACTACATCCAATGTTAGGGAGCACGTATAGCAGGCCTCCTCGCCGGGTATAACTCCTTTGAAGGTAGTATTGGTAGGCTTGATTCTTGAGGGGTCAATACCCATCTTATGGACAGTGTCTTGATAGATCAGGTTCAGACTGCTGCCGCCGTCCATAAGGACTCTAGTGAGATGGTATCCATTGATGATGGGATTGAGTACCAGGGCCGCCGAACCTCCATGCCGTATACTAGTTGGGTGGTCCCTGCGATCGAAGGTGATCGGACAAGCCGACGATGGGTTGAATTTTGGGGCAATAGGCTCTATGGCATAGACGTCCCTTAGTGCGCGCTTGCGCTCCTCTTTGGGATATGCGTCACATATATCACGTTCACTTTTTTAACCTCGGGGGGAAACTTCTTCTGTCCTCATGTATTCGGAGGGCGGGGAACATCATCATCCTTGCTTTGAGGCGCTTTCCCCTTGTGTTCGGTATTTAATTTACCGACCTATTTAAAAACCCAGCAGTTTCTGTTGGTGTGGTTGGCAGGGTTATCAGGGGTGCCATGAATTTGGCAAGGCCTATCTAGTATTTTGTCCAAGTTGGATGGACCGTCTCTATTTCCTTTGAATGGCTTCTTGTGCTGACCTAGTTTGGAGTCGCTGAATCCGGACGCTGTGTTTAACGGCCGCTAAAGCTTCAGTGTCCGGATAGCCAACGATTTGGTTCTTTTTGAATAAGAACCAAGTCAAGAGTTTGTGGGCTGACTCTCCAGGTTGTTGGACTATGTGACTAAGGTCGTCAGCGTCCGGTGGCCAGACATAAGTGCCTTGGAAGTTGTCTTGAAAAGCATCCTCCAAGTCCTCCCAGCTGCCTATGGAAGTTCTCTGGGAGGCTATTCAACCAATGCCATTTTGTTCCTTCTAGCTTTAGGGGAAGGTATTTGATGGCATGGAGATCATCACCGCAAGCCATGTGAATGTGGAGAAGAAAATCTTCAATCCATATGGTGGGATCTGTCGTTCCATTGTATGCCTCGATGTTGACAGATTTAAACCCTTCTAGAAACTGGTGTTGCATTCCCTCATCGGTGAAGCACAAGGGGTGTGCGGCGCCACTATATCGGGCAACATCGCGATGGAGTTCGGAGGACATCCGTGTTCAGTTCTCGGCCCGAACTTGGTTATGCTTGTCGCGCCAGGCTTGATGGCCATCATCTCGTGTTGGAGCACGTCCCCTTGATCCGTAGATTGATCTGGTCTGGCCGACTCTATTGTCCAGGTCTAGACGTAAGTTGTATGTGTATCTCGGTGTTGCTGCCTCTTTGCCTCTACGGCGAGGTGGCACGGGTTGGTGTTCGGCATAATTGGCGGCTTTGTCCCGTCCACGTGGTGGTCAGTCCAGTTCATCAGCATAATATCTTGACGACATTGGCTCAAGGGCCTCATCATCGAATTGTGGTAGTAGCTTGCGCATTGGGCAGCTCTTTGTTGGGCGCTCGAGGCCGTATTCTCTGACAGCCAAGACCTTGGTCCATCTGTCATTGAGCGTATGATGTTTGGCTTGAAGCTACTGATGTTTCTTTTTCAGGCTCCTCGCCGTGGCGATGAGCTGTTGCTTGAAGCGTTCTTGTTCGAGGGGTTCCTCTGGCACGATGAAATCTTCATTGCCGAGGCTGACATCCTCTTCAGAGGAAGGTAAGTAATTACTTTCTTCCGAATCCTTGTGATCAGCGTGTTTGGGTCTATATTGGCCTTCTTCCCTTTTATCCTGCTCAAATGCAGGCTCAACGGGTTGGTCGGCATCTTCGGCGTTTTCCAGAGTGTCATTGTCCCCAGTGCCGGTATTGCTTTCCTTCTCCCGACATGATCATGAGCAGTGCCGCTGACGTTGGCGCTTTGGGGGTGCCTCGACGGGTTTTTCCTCAATCGGATCATGAGTCTTGTCGTCATCCTTCTTCTCGGGCCTATCCACCATGTACACGTCGTAAGTAGACATGGCTGTCCAGTGCCCAATGATATGCGGGTTTTGGCCTGGTCGGCATCTTCGGAGGCGTAATCTAGCATGTCGGTTAGCTCCTTCACAATGGCTATTAACTGGGTGGTGGGTGGGATGTGGGTGGGGGGTTATGGACTAGTTCAGCTCCTGCATCATCGTCCGTACCGTCGATGTCTTCGGAGGCATAATCTAGCATGTCGATTAGGTCCTTGACAGTGGGTATTAAGTGGGTGGTGGGTGGGATGCAAAATTTCCCGCTCTAAGCCCCTAGTTCAAGCTGGGCGTAGTTCGGAAGTGACACTTCCATGATGGCGAGAGATCACATTAAGTCCAGAGCCTTGGTTAGGAGAAAAAGCTGGAGGGGTGGCTGGGGACCTGCGGAGCAGGGCCTGGTAAACACCACTTGACTGTGCTTAGTGGACGCAGACCTCGAGAGTTTGGAGTTGGCATCCAGAGATGAGTCCGGCTTCCTGATGACCCGGAGAGTCCTGTTTCACTCCACGCCTGCTGACAACATGGTCACCTCTGGGTTTCCGGCAGGGAGCTCCGTAACAGGAGAGAGTCCTATTAGTGCATCTAGTGCCCCTTAGTGATTTTGGTGTATTGAAGACTTATAGGTTAAGGGACTGATGTGTTTGTGAGTGTACTCAGGTCTATAAGTCTATGAGGAGTTTGATATTCATAGAGAAAGTCGACCCTTAAAAATGAAGTTCTTCGACTGAAGACTTTGTACTTCTGAAGACTTTGAAAGTGAAGAATTTGGTGTGACCATGAAGACTTGGTATTCATTCGAGGAACATGAAGCGTGAAGACTTTCGTTTTCGTAGTTTCATTTTCTCCTTCTCGAGCCATAGGAAACACCATACTGTTAAAGGGGGTCGAGGAAATACTAAGGAAAAGTTTCCAAGTGATGCTCAACTCAAAATCCTACACCTACCAACCCCTTCGAGTGAAGCCATTGCAAATCTCAGGAAGTTCAGTCAATTTCTTCAGTGACAGAGATGAAGTTCTTCTGGTCTATGAGGAATTTGTTCTGACTGAGGATTTAGGAATTCACCAGTGCGGATTACCTACAAGTGAGGAACAAGATGGCCCTGAGGAATTTGATAGTCAAATTTCCGACCGTTGCTGTGCTACACGCCAGCTGTCCTAAAACCTTCCCACCTAACAGTCATATCATTGAAGGGCACTTATTTCTTACCATGTCGGGCTGCTCCCTAGGCTATAAATATCCGCCCCCTACAACCACTAGCTGGTTGGTTGCTCTGAGAGAAGCTGACACTTGTCATTTGAGAGCATCCCATCGTCCAAGGACTTTGAATCAAAATTATCAAGTGAGGAAAACCCAAAACCAAACACCTACAAACCAAAGTGATTGTGCATCACTGAAGAGATTGATCCTGTGTGGATTCGGCGCTTATTACCTTTGAAGACTGTGCATCTTCTAGACGGTTAGGCATCATGGTCTAGAGCATCCAAGAGGAAATTGTGGATCGCCGAGTGACTGAGTCTGTGAAGGTTTGGAAGTCACCTGAGGACTTACCACGAGTGATTGGGAGAGGTCTGTGTGACCTTAGGTCAAGGGGAAAATGGTGAGGACTAAGTGTCTTGAACTGCATGTTCAGGACTGGGTGTTCGGGACTATGTGTCCTTAGGTTTGAATACCTAGACGCCCTAACCAGACGTACGACTGTCACAACAGTTGGAACTGGTCTACCAAATCATTGTCTTCACCAAGCCTACTAGTTCTATTTCCTCAACCCTTCTATTTCCTCACTACCGTGGTGTGTGCTTGTTCATGTCTATTTGAAGACTTTGACTAAAGACTTTCTCAATTTCTTCAGTCTGTTTGTCTTCATCCTGTTTTTTGTCTCGTGTTTATGCTTTCTGTACTCTGTGCTTATTTTCATTTCATCATGAAGACCATGCTTATGCTCTGTTATGATTACATCTGAGTACTTATTCCACTTGAAGTAGTTCGTCTCTTAGGCATTTCCTCACCCTGAAATACCTCAGTGAAGAATTCATAAAAATCACTTATTCACCCCCCTTGAGTCGACTTAATGCACTTTCAATTGGTATCAGAGCAAGGTACTCCCTTGTTCTGTGTGATTTTGTTTAACCACCTAGAGTTTTAGTTATGTCGACCGCATGTATGATCAAGGTTTCTGCTGGGTGTCCTACCTTTGATGGGACGGACTACCCCTACTGGAAGAATAAGATGCGCATGCATCTTGAGGCAATTGACAACGATCTCTGGTACATTGTGGAAAATGGTGTTCCCTCTGTCACTCCCACCATCAACGCTGTTTATGTCAAGAGATTCAAGCAACTCGACTCTCAAGCAAAGAACATCATATGTGGTCATCTGAGCAAAGGGCAGTATGGCAGAGTGAGTGCTTTTTTTAACTATACACAGTAGGGAAAAACCCCACTGCAATTTTTATATTATTAATAAAAAGGGAGTTTAAACATACAAGGCTTGAGATAAGCCTAAAAGAAACTAAAACTAGTCCAACAAGTCTATCTAAGAAATTACAGAAAAAACAGAAAAATTATAGGACAAGACTGTCCAACCAAGAAATGAAAGAATATGAAAACTTCTTCTTAATTCTGAATTTGAGCAGGTGGAGCTCTGAGAGGAAAATGAATTTCCATCTGTCAATGCTGGTGGGGATGTTTTTGAATATCTTATCGTTCCTGATAATCCAAATGGCCCATGAGGCAATGATAATGATCTCCATAGAAAAATGTTGCTGCAGATTACCCCTTAAGTCTGGAAGAGCTTCCATGATGGTTAGATTTCTTTGTCTGTTGGGGCAAAATAGGTGTTGTAATGTTTCTTCTTGCTGACACCTGAGAGTAGCACAATTATAGTTGTCAAGATGAAAAGTTTTCCTTCTGAGAAGATTCCTGGTATTGAGTCTATCATGCAGAAGTCTCCAAAAGAAGACCTTGTGTTTTGGCGGGCAAGAACTTTTCCAAATCCAGTTGAACGGAGCTGGAAATTTTTTGACTCCTATCAAATTTTTTTATGCTTTGGCCACAAAGAAAATATTATTTCCCCACATATAACTCCATGAGTCCAGGTGCTCAGTAAATGCAGATCCTCTTAAAGTGTCACAAAGCTCCTCCATGAGCTCAAATTCCCTGAAAGCTTCCTCAGTAAGTGGCAGGTGAAATAAGTCTTCCAAGTATTCAAACATAAGTAACCTTTGCACTGAAAGGTTATGATCTTTTACAAAGGAGTAAAGATGAGGAAAAAGTTGATTCAGACAAGCAGAGTGCCAGAGGTCAGACCAAAACAGAGCAGATTTACCATCACCAATTGTGCATCTTGCCATGGATTTATAGCTATCAATGAGACTCAAATTACACTTCCACCAGAAAGATCCTTCCCATTTTTGCCCTGGCAGGGTGCCATTGTCATAGTAAGCCTCCCAAATGAGGTTGACCCAAGGGATATTTTCCCTATTCTAAAATTTGTGAAGGTTTTTGTGCAGAAGAGCTTGATTTTGCACAAAGATGTTCATCACTCCAAGGCCACCCTGATTTGTGGGTCTACAAACAGTGAACCATGCTACCATAGCAGGTTTGTGGTCCTCCAAATCTGGTCCCCTCCAAAGAAAATGTCTCAAATATTTGTTGACCTGGTTTTTGATGGTTACAGGTACATCAAGGCAGCCCATGAAATATATAATAAGAGAATTTAGCACTGATTTAACCAGAAGCAACCTGCCAGCAAGAGTCATAAAAGAAGATAGGCCCACTATTTTTTTGGCAATTCTACTCACTAAAGGCAAACATTGTTACACTGTTGGCTTTAAGGTCCCTAGAGGCATGCCCGGGTAGGCGAAAGGGAATGATCCATTCTTGCAGTTCAAAGTACCAGTTAAAATTTCCATTTTTTCATCACTCACATTGATTGGTATGAGGTTTGATTTGTTGTAGTTGACCTTTAAACTAGTAGCATCTGCAAAGGTGTGTAGTAGAGATTTAAGACAATGGAGTTGTGGGGCATCAGCTAGCATGAGAATCAAAGTATCATCTGCATACTGTACTATGGGAAAATCTGGACATGGCTGTACTTGCAAAGGAGGTGTAAGAAGACCCAGGGTCATAGCCCTGTTCATGATTGACTGTAGGAGGTCAGGAACAAGAAAAACAAGGAGGGGAGAGAGGGGGTCCCCTTTCCTTACTCCTCTGAGACAGTAGAACTTTTTCCCAGGAATGCCATTAAGAAGCACTTGTGATGAAGCTGATGCAAATAACATTCTAATCCAGCCAATCCATCTTTCTCCAAATCCCTTTGCTTTAAGGATATCAATGATTGTAGAGTGTTCAATGAGGTCAAATGCCTTTTCAAAGTCTAATTTCAGCACAAAAATTTCTCCATGGACTTGTAGCATTGATGTAAGTACTCATAGGCCCAGCCAAGACAGTCATGGATAGCTCTTTCCTTTAGGAAACCATACTGATTAATATGAACCATTTTAAGGATCACTTTTTGCAACCTGTTTGCTAGCAGTTTGGTGATGAGCTTGAGACAAAAGTTTAGCAAAGAAATAGGCCTGATATCATTTGCAGTTGGTGGAGTGGGCCCCTTAGGAACTAAAGTGATGAAAGAGGTGTTGATACTCTCTAGTGAAATTTGTCCAGCATAGAAATCATGTATCAGTCTAGTGACATCAGGCTTTATGATGTCCCATAACCTCTTAAAGAACTCATTGTTAAAACCATCAGGACCAGGAGAGTTGTCTGATGGCAAGTGTTTGACAACCTCATTGATTTCTTCCTTAGTAAAAGGAATTTCCAGTTGCTCGAAGTCTGAAGGACTAGCTTGATGCTGCAGCAGTGAAGATAAATCAAAGTGCATTGTGGTTTGCTGAGATTGTCCTAATCTGTTCCTAAAAGCATTCCACAAAAGAGCTGCTTTTCCTGCATGGTTTGTTATTTCCACTTGATCCTCATTTTTCAGCATTGCAATGTGATTATGCCTGTAGTTTATAGATGCCTTTGTATGAAAGAATTTTGTGTTTTCATCACCAAATTTAACACCCTTGACCTTTCCTCTCTGCTTCCAATAGATCTTTTGGTTTTTGAGTAAAATGAGCAAATGCTCTTTTAGAATAACCCTGCAGTTCCATTCAAAATCTGGGAGTGAGTGCTCTGGAGATAGCAAAGCTTATCTGGGACAAGCTGTCCAAGGTCAATGAAGGAGTCTCAACACACCGTGACTCTCGAGTTGACGTTCTTCGCAATCTCTTCAACCTCTTCAGAAGACTCGACAATGAAAATGTTCAGCAAACCTTCGATCTCCTCATTGACATCTCAAATGAGCTTCAAGAACTTGGTGCCACTGACATCACCGACCATGAGGTGGTGAAGAAATTGCTAAGATTGCTTGATTCCTCATTTGATACTTTGGCATTGATGATACAAGAACATGGAGACTATAAGTCACTTTATCCCACTGATATCCTCGAGAGGCTAAACACTCATGAGTTATAGCTTGCTGAGAAGAGAGGTCTCTATGGGCCAAGCTATGGCAAATCACGAGCTCTGAAGGCTAAGGCAGTGTCTGAATCTGAAGGTGAAGATTCTGGTAGCAGCCTTGGTGACCCTGAAGAGCTGAGCTAGGAGCTAGCTATGCTCGTGAGGAAATTCCAAAAGTTCTCAAGATGTGGTCACTTTGGAAAATCCTCAAGAGGTGGTGACTTAAGATCAGAGTCCTCATCCCATGATTACAATAAGAGTCTTTGTCACAAATGCAAGAAACCCGGTCACTACATTCAAGATTGTCCTTAGTGGGAAAAGGAATCAAAAGAGAAGAAGTACAAGGACTACAGTTCTGATTATTCAAAGAAGAAGAAATCTTCAAAGTCCTCTTCATCAAAACCTTCAAGGTCTTCATCTCACAAGAAGAGTAGCTCCAAGAAGGCTCGGTCATTCATTGGCAACGAAATGGACTCTGAGGCTGAAACTGAGGAAAATGAGGAAGAGGAGGAATTTGAGGAGTCAGACTCTGGTGTGGCGAGCCTAGCCCTTGCTACCGCGTTCGTTAGAAAGTCCATCTTCAACTCTGAGGAAAAGGACCTCTCCAACACCACTGACGACGACGATGATGACTACTCTCCCACCTATTGCTTCATGGAAAAAGGTGCAAAGGTACTCAAATATCCCTCCTCTAAATCAAGTGAGGATGAATCTGCTGACAATCTAAAGCCGAGTTATTCTAAACTTGCTAAGATTGCTGTGAAACAACAAAAGGCTCTTGAAAAGGTTCAAAATATGCTAGACAAAAGCGATGATATGTTGGGCGATGAAATGGATCACACTAAAATTTTGACTGAAATTCTTCAAAGACATCAGTCCAACTTTGACAATCTTCAAGGTCATCATAACACTCTCTTATCTGATCATGAGAAGCTTTCTTATGAATTTCTTCAAAGAAAGAAAGATCTTGAGTAGTTAAGAGTGAGTTATGAAGATCTTCAGAAGGAGCGTGATTCATTACTTGCTCAACAAATCAGCGCTACTCAAGAAGAATTTATTCCTCCATGTTTGAAGTGCATTGAATGTGAATCTGCTAATTGTTCACCTGAATGCTCAAATGCTTCCATTGCTGCAAATTCTTCAATTGTTTTTGATATCACTAATTCCTCATCTGAGGACATTGTTAGTATCACTAACGATGAAGGGCTGAAGGACTTGTATATGACAGGCATGTACAAAAGCCTCAAAGGGCATCAAGCTCTTTGTGATGTGCTTAAAAAGCAGATCCTCAACAGGAATCCTAGGAAAGAGGGTATTGCCTTTGAGAGGAAACTAAATACTGATGGGACCTACTAGAAACCTGAGTAGTATCTCAAGACCTCATGGGTGGCTACAAAGGGACCCTCAGTGGATCCATCTACTTTATCTGGATTTACATGTGAATCTTCAAATTCTTCTGATTAGTCATTTGAATCCAACTATAAACTGTTCAAAAATCAGAATGGTAAAGTATTTGCTAGATATGTCGGCACTAGCTGCAGGAACGGTCCTCCTATGAAGAAAAACTGGGTTCCCAAAAGGTGCCTTGAAATTCTTCAGGTGAATGTCATCATGACACCACCTGTGAAGAATGGGAACCCCAGATCAAATTCTTCATATGGATCAAAGTCCTCATACGGACCAAATTCCTCACGTGGATCAAATTCCTCAAAAGGATCAAAGTCCTGATATAAGCATCACCGTGCTAACCCTTCTGTTTTGCAGGGAAGATATAAGGATTATTGATATGTGCATTATTCTTCAAATCATTATGTTCATGAATCCTCGAAGAATTTCTCTGCTTACTCTTATGCTTACCCTAACCCCTCTTATGTGAAACAAAGTGGATTGGCATCTATGCCACCTTTCTCTTATGGAGCTCGCAGAATGATGAACTCTTTGCCACCCCTTCAGATGTGGGTGGTGAAGAAAAAGAACTAATCTCTTATGCAGGGTCAGGTCTCCAGACAAACTTAAACGTCTAAAGAATTTGCTGGAGACCTGAATATGGTTGAAAGGATGCAAGCTAATCATGAAGAAATGAATTCTCATTTCTCACGTCCTCATACTTCTTTATCTGTTCTATTGCTTGATGAAATTGATCTGATGAAATTGATATCATATTCTTCACTGATGAAGTATATGAGTTCGTAAGCTGCACTAATTCATCTGCAGGATGATCAACCCAAAGCCGCTGAGTGGGTCCTCGATAGTGGATGTAAAAATCACATGACTGGTGACATGAGCTTATTGATGGACTCTGCTTTATCTCCATCACATCTGAAGCATATCACCTATGCTGACAAAGGCAAAAGCAAGGTATTGGGTCTAGGTAAGGTTGCAATAAAAAAGGATCGACACATGGACAAAGTCATGCTTGTCGAGTCCTTAGGGTTCAACCTCATGTCTATCTCAATGCTTTGTGATCCAGATATGGTTGTTGTCTTTGGCAAGTATCATTATGTTGTGATCATGGAAGGTGATGATTCCAAAGTCTTCTAAGGCTTTAGGAGAGGAGATTTCTATATTGTTGATTTCTCTATAGGACCACAACCTGCTATTTGTCTACTTGCAAAAGCTTTAGAAGGCAAGCTATGGCATCGATGACTTGGTCATGCTGGGATGAGGAACTTGCACACGCTCGCGAAGAAGAAGCATGTCATCGGCATCGAGGGTGTCAAATTCCTCAAGGACCATTTGTGTGAAGCTTGTGAAGCTAGAAAGATGACCAAGGCCAAGCATCCCTCAAAGACCATCATGACTACCACTCGTCTATTTGAATTGCTTCACATGGATCTCTTTGGCCCTACTCAATATGCCACATTTACTAATGCTGCATCTTTATATTGCTTTGTTATTGTTGATGATTATTCTCGATATACATGGGTGCATATCATCACTTACAAAACTGAAGTGCAGGAAGTCTTCAAATGATTTTCCTTGAGAGCTTCAACCAACTTTGGTGTGAAGATCAAGCACATCAGAAGTGACAATGTAACTGAGTTCAAGAACACTGGTCTTGATGACTATCTTGATGAACTTGGTATCACTCATAAGTTATCTGCTCCATATACTCCTCAGCAAAATGGCATCATGGAGCGCAAGAACAGGACCCTTGTTGAGATGGCTCGCACTATGCTTGATGAGTACAAGACGCCTACTCGCTTTTGGCCTGAGGCAATTGATACTGCATGCCACATCATCAACAGGGTATATCTTCACAAATTCTTCAAGAATACTGCATATGAACTCCTCACTGACAAGAAACCCAATGTGAGTTATTTCAAAGTCTTTGGTGCTAAATGCTGGATTAGAGATCCTCATCGCAATTCTAAATTTGCACCGAAAGCACATGAAGGTTTTATGCTCGGTTATGGTAAGGACTCGCACACCTACAGAGTCTTCAACACCTATCACCACAAGGTTGTTGAAACTGTAGATGTGTGGTTCAATGAAACTAATGGATCACAAAGAGAGCACCTACCTCCTATTATAGATGAAATACCTCCTGAGGAATCTATTAAGTTCAAAGCTACCGAGGATGTCATTCCTACCAAAGAATCTACTGAAGAAGTCGTTCTAGAACATGAAGAACGTCATGCTGATGCACCTGAAGAAAACGGTGCTGAGGAAAATGCTGATCAAATTCCTCAACGACAACCAGCTCATCCTCGCATTGCAAATGAAGTGCAGATTGAGAAAATCATCAGTGACATCAACATTCCAGGTCCTCTCACACACTCAAGAGCTTCACATTTATCTAACTTTTGTGGGCACTTTGCTTTCGTCTCTATCACAGAGCCCACTAAGGTAGATGAAGCATTTGTGGAGCCTGAGTGGATTCAAGATATGCAAGAGGAATTACATCAATTTGAGCTCAACAACGTCTGGGAACTGATCAAACGTCCAGATCTTTGCAAGCACAATATCATTGGCACAAAGTGGATCTACCGCAACAAGCAAGATGAAAAAGGCCTTGTGGTGAGGAAGAAGGCACGACTTGTAGCTCAAGGCTACACACAGGTTGAAGGAATTTATTTTGATGAATCTCTTGCATCTGTTGCTAGACTTGAGGCTATTCGCATATTACTTGCTTATGCTAACCATCATGATATCATCTTACATCAAATGGATGTGAAAAGTGCATTCCTCAATGGTAAGCTTGAGGAAGAAGTATATGTTGCTCAACCCCTAGGTTTTGAAGATCCAAAGCATCCTGACAAAGTCTGCAGACTCAATAAGGCCCTCTATGGCCTGAAGCAGGCCCCTCGGGCTTGGTATGGTACTTTGAAGGAATTCCTCATGAAGAAGGGCTTCAAACCCGGTTCACTTGACCCAACTCTTTTCACTAAATCTTATGATGGTGAATTGTTTGTGTGCCAAATATATGTTGATGATATCATTTTTGACTGTACTGACCAACATTATAGTGATGAATTTGCCTATATGATGAGTGAAGAATATCAAATGTCTATGATGGGATAATTGAAATTCTTCTAAGGTCTTCAGATTCATCAACAACGCAATGGCATATTCATATCTCAGGAGAAATACCTCAAGGATGTACTGAGGAAATTCGGCATGCAAGATTGCAAAGGAGTCAAAATCCCTATGCCCACAAATGGTCATCTATGCACTGATGAAAATGGTATTGACTTTGATCAAAAGGTATACCGCTCCATGATTGGTTCTTTATTGTATTTATGTGCATCTAGGCCAGATATTATGCTTAGTGTTTGCATGTGTGCCCAATTTCAAGCTACACCAAAGGAATCACACCACAAGGCTGTGAGGCATATTCTTAGATATCTAGCTCACACACCAACACTTGGATTATGGTATCCCAAGGTCTCGTCTTCTGATCTCATTGGATATTCAGATTCTGACTATGCTGGTTATTGTGTGGACCGCAAGTCAACATCACGCACATGCCATTTCCTGGGACGATCCTTGGTCTGTTGGTCCTTGAAGAAACAGAATTGCGTATCACTGTCTACTGCTGAAGCTGAGTACATTGCTGCTGGTTCTTGCTGTGCTCAATTACTATGGATGAAGCAAACCCATAAGGACTATGGCGTCAACATGAAGAATGTGCCTCTCTACTGTGACAATGAGAGTGCCATCAAGATTGCTCATAACCCAGTTCAGCACTAGAAGACAAAAGCACATTCAGATTCGTCAGCATTTTCTTCGTGATCATGTGTTGAAGGGCAACATCGCTATTGAGCATGTGAAGACTAAAGAACAGCTAGCCGATATCTTCACAAAGCCCTTGGATGAGAAGAGATTTAGCAAGTTGAGGTGTGAGCTAAATATCTCGGAATCTTCAAATGTCCTTGAAAAGGACACACATCCGAACACTTATGAAAAATTGATGACTTAGATGTGCAACACACGAAGTAACGTTTTTCTTCAATCAATGAAGACTAACTCTCTAAGTGTGAAGAAATTAACGAAGAATTTGATTTTCAGAACCCTACGACAATTGTACGTGGTCTCTAAAATCATCATTCTTATACGGTGGGTCACACCACCACCAAAAGTTGAAAATCTTCAATTTGAGTTTTTTTAATTGAAATTCCTCAGTTGTTCATTTTCTTAAAATTTGCAATGTCTTCACTCTTTCCGTTGTTGTTCTTCATTGGCAATATAGATATATATGAGTTTATGTCCTCTACAACATTCACTTATTGGTATTTCTTCAAGTTGCTTGTTCTGCTAAGTGAATGTGATCGGACCCTTCCCCCTCTATGCTAAACTCAACCCAGTCTATTCACAAATTCTTCATATGCATTCTATTTGAAACTCGTTCAAAATCTTCACTATGTCCTTGTCAGCTGAAGAATTTGCGAACGGAACTTTAAACTTATCTTATCTGAATTTTCGGCTTTTGCCGCTCAAACCGTTCCACCTTTCGCGATATATTATCCTATTCACCCACGATCGCACACGATCGTGACCTCTCTGTACGTGTGTGACTCATGTCATGCGAATGAGAATGGTCAGGGGCACGTTCATCCAATTTACTCGGGCGAGCAGTTTTCACTTCGGTTGTAAATACCCCATTCCCATCCTCACTTTGTTTTTACTCCCTCGACATCACTCCCTCGCTCGATCTCTCAAACCCTAGCGCCACCGCTACTTCCATCATCGCCGGTGAGGAAGAGCTTCACTGCCCCGACCTCGTCGCCATCGGACTCTCACCAACTGCGGATTTCTTTACTCCGCCGCCGTCGTAGCTGTCTTCCTCAGCCAAGTTATGGCGTGGAAGATCTGAACCGACGAGCTTCTAAATCTACTCTTCACAGTTCGTCATGTTCTTCGTCAAGGGTAATTAAAAGTTACTTTTACTGCCCTTGTTGATTCTGATGTTTTCTTCAAATCTTCAAAAGGTGTTTATTCCTCAAATCATGACACACTAAACACCTCACATATCATATGTTCTTGATCTGTTTCTCTAAGCAACATTTCTCTTCAAGATTCCTCAATTGTGTGGATTTTCAAATCTGTACAACTATGGAACCTAAGTCAAAGAATGCTTAGTGAAATTCCTCAAGACTCATCCGGTCAAATTCCTCAAACTTGTTATTTTTGCAAAAACTTCTGAGAACGCATGTGACCTCTCCAAATTCTTCGCACCTATACTCTGTTCACAGGTACACATGTCCGCTGCTGGATCTCTAGGTTCTCATCAACTTAACTCATTTGCAGTGTTCCTTGAAGAAAAGTTGCATACCTCTTTAGAGAACTCAATAGTTCGAAACCCTCAACTGAAGAAAATGGCTGATGAAAAGAAACCTCAGAAGGGAGGAAAGAAGCTAGAAGTCAACACAACCTTTGAGATCCCTGATGACATTTACAAGGATTATTGCACTCCTGATGAGGCCACACATGGAAAGGAGGACAAAAATCAGCGCAAGGTGCGCATACAAAGGATAGAGAGGAGATGGGCACGGGAATGGACAAAGTACAGGTATGCCACTCCAAAATATATGAAGAAATTCACTCTTCACCCTCTTGCCCAAGACCTCCATTGGCACTTGGCCAAGAAGCTGATCCCTCCAGCCTCAAGTGCGGTGAGGACTATCCTGATGAATGGGCAAAGCGTCAAGCTAAGTTAGCCAAAGTAGCAAAAGAGGCAGTGAGGAAATTCAATGAAGAATCTGCTGCTACTGCTGCTACTATTGAGGCCTCTGCTAGCAAGCCGAAGAAGGTCGTGCCTAAGAAGCCTGCACACAAGCCCAGTGCCCCGTCTTCTTCAATGCCCTCATGACTAAGCTCCTCTGCAATGCCCTCACGTCCAACTTCTACTAAGCCCTCACGACCCATTCCTCAAACCGCCCCAATTCCTCAAGTTGCAAAATCCTTAGCTCCTCCTATAAAGTAGTTAGCACCTATGTATCTTGCCTCATGCCAAAGGACAATAGGCATATCTATTGCCTCAGGAGCCTCTGCAAGTTCATCAGCTCCTCTGCATTCTTCAGCTGGCCCCACTTTGCTGAAGACCAAGGCCACTGCTGGACGAGGCACTAGACCAAGTCCTTAAAAGAAGCAGGTCGCCTTTCAGGTCCCGTCCTATGAGGACGAAGCTGATGATGAAGAACTTGAAGAAATCATCAAAGACAGACATCATAGGGCTGCTAGAGCCAAAGGCAGTAACATGCAATTGATACTGGATCCAAAGTTGATCCTCGACTTCATCGACTTGTGTCACAAGGACCCCAACACACCTCTGCCAGAGATGAACCTCACTCTTGGTCAAATTCATGTGTTGACTGCCTTCATTGATGAAGAGAAATGGAAGTTTGAGAAGGCTAGGCAGCTGAAGAAGGTGCAATACAAGAAAAAGCGCTGCCTGATGAAAAATGTTGTCAATATGACATCTGATGAACTTCTGTCTATTCAAACTGAGATCAAAGGACTCAGTGACAAATTCAACATCTACCGCATAGACTGGCTTGGGGCCAAGGTCAGATTTGTGAAGTTAGCTACAAAATTAACTACCAATGTTGCAGCTCCAACGCAACAGGAAATTACTCAAGATGAAGCATCTGCTCAAGCTACTGAAGAAAATGCCAGAACCGCTGATGACAATCAGGCTGCTGAAGAAAATGCTACTACCAGGGCTTATGACTGCATTCCAGCCACTGATGAAACTGCCAGGGCAACCACTAGTGTTGTGCCTGAAGAAACTGTCAGGACAGCTGAAGTTCAACCGCCGTGCCTGAAGAAACTAATCATGCCAGGGCAACTGCATCAGTTGTGCCTAAAGAAACGAAACCAATTTCCTCTGCTCCTCTTGCACCTACACCAAATCCAATTCTTCCTTCTATATTCAAAAGCAAAGAAGACCAGGGCTGCGGAGCATGCAGCTGTGAAGAAATGGAAAGCATCAACTTCATCAGAATCTTCAGCTGCAAAGATGATGAAGAAATTGACCAACTCGTTTAAAAATCTGATTGATGTTGTTCTAGTCTCGAGCATTCCATCAAAGGAACTCGTTCCTTTTGATGAAGAATATGTGATCCCAAGCGGATCCGATGAAGACATTCCTTCTCCTGCTTCTTTAGAGCAGTTGGATGAAGAAATTGAAGTGGATGCAATCCCTTCAACACAAATTGTCTCATCGCTGATGCCTCAGTTTACTGTTGAAGAGGCCGACATTGAAGAAATAAATGAAGATGACGCTGTGGACATTGGGTGCACAACACCAATGATGAATGCTGACTTTTGGGAAACTCAACACCCCAATTCTCCTTTGTTCACTCCTCTACAACAAATTCCTCAGTCCCCAGTGATTACCGAAGTTCAAATGGGATCTGAAGGACCACACCCCACTTCGTCTATCCCTGAAGAGATTCCAGCCACTAGTGCTGATGAAATTGCTGCTGAAGAATTGAAGACCCAGGCTTCCACTGAAGAAGAAACTGAAAGTCCTCAGCCTGCGGATCCTGAGATTGCGATTCCTGAGGTCATGATGCAATTGACTAACACTCCTCAGCCCAAGCCAAAGGATCCTTTCTCAAAGAAGCCAAAATTCAAGGCTGCTGACTTCTTCCACGAGCATGTATTCTTCACGGACTACAACCCCTATGACTCTGCTCTTCTTAGAAGGAAGCATTTTTGGACTGCCAGCCAAGCAAACTTCTATTCTTCGCTGCTATTCTACAAAGACAAAGTCTTCGAGCATGAGCATATTCCTCGCGTGGACATACAATCATTGCCTTGCTTTGCGCTAGTCCTCAGTGTTCTTCATGACGCTGGTGTCGGAGCACGGGTTCCGGCAAAACCCTTAAGGTTCGAACTCTGGGGTGCGCGCGAAGATCTCCCCCCTGTCGATCCATGTCCTAGCTCGGCTAAGATCTTATGAACTAACTTGACGAACTCGCAACACAAAGGACACAAGATTTATACTGGTTTGGGCCATCGTTGTGGTGTAATACCCTACTCCAGTGTGGTGGTGGTGGATTGCCTCTTGGGCTGAGGATGAACAGTACAAGGGGAAGAACAGCCTCCTAAGGTTGAGGTGTTCTTGTGCTTGGTGGCCAAGGATGTGGTGGTTCCAATCTAAGATCCGGTCCTCTCCCCCTAGCTATGGTGGTGGCTAGTCCTACTCATAGTGGCCTTGGTCCTCTCCCCAAATATTGAGCGGGAAGGGAGCCAACAACGGCCAATTCAAAGGGGGACAGCTAGTACAAGCTATCCTAACAAAAGCAGTCTTCGCCTACCAAAGGCTCTGGTGGTTACGCCGTCTTGGGCTCCACGATGACCTCCGTCTTGCCGTCCTTCTGGTCGTGGTCTCGTTGCACCAATATGGAAACCTTTTCTTGATGCCTCGGTACTCCGCGCCTGTGCTTGCCCCTTAGCGCCAAAGAGGAAACAAGGACGCTGCGCGCGCTGGCACCTGCCTGGTCTCGATCGTTAGGGCTCACGTCACGAGAACCTCACAAGGGTTGCCTGCCTTGAACTCTTCGCCCCTCACAAGCCAGCCTGGTGAGGCCGCTCCTGAGGAGGTCTTGTGTCTTCCGCCATGCGAGGCTTGGCCCCTCGTGAGGGTCTTGACTCCTTGTTGATGAAGATGGGTTGTACATGCCTGCTAGCAAAGCCACGCCGTGGGCCGCAGGCAGGCAAGTCTGGGGACCCCCATTCCCAGAATGCCGACAGCTGGACTGCTCAACTTTTGCACTGATATTGTTGATTGGAATGAAGAGCTAATTCCTTAGTTCTATGCAACACTGCACATCACAGGAGATGCCGAAGATGTTAACTCTTGGGTGTTTACCTGGATGACAGATAATACACACTTCAAAGCACCGGCCTCTGAATTGCTTAACGCCCTACCTGTCAGTCCTCCCCTTGAAGGCTCTCGTTGCATATATCATGAACCTGAACTTACCACTCACTACATGCAAGTGCTGATGAAGCTGCTGAAGCCCGGTCAAGCCCCAAGGACCAAGTTCCTTGTGAAGGAATTGCTGTTTGTGCCTAGAAATGTCTATTGCATTCTAATGAAGAGATTGAGTCCAATTAAAGGCCACGACTCAAATGACAAAGAAGTTGTTGGCAACATGAAGAATCTGCTATTCAATACCATACATGGAATTCCTATCAACTATCATGATTTCTTCATGAGGACTCTAGAGAATGTTGCACTCTATCCATTTGAGTTGAAGCCTTATGCTCCTTGGACTATGATATTCCACAGAACAAGGTTCTCACTCAACTACAAGGTTGATTTTCAGAATCACATCGGTTACCTGCCCCCAGTAGAAGTCCTCAAGAGGACATTTTCCTCATCTGATGAAAAGGGCAAGGCTATTGCAATTATTGATGAAGGCATTCGTCCATTGGATAGTCTGTTTCGCAAAGCTGCATCCTACTCCACCAATGATGACTCTGCCACTCATGACTCTACCGCAAATGCTTCAAAGCAAAATCCTCAAGGTACATCTCCAAGGGTGATGACTAATCGTGAACTTCTCCTCGGTCTTCACCAGAAGGTCGATCGCAACCACAAATGGGTTAAGCGTCAGTTTGGTTCTATTCTTCACAACATGACTGCTACACATAATGCAGTGAAGAAAAACCATTACTACCTCCATGAAGTCTTGGGTCGCACCTGGGCTGTTTTGTCACATCTATATGATGAAGATGATCTGACACAAATAGGTCTCAA
Source organism: Triticum monococcum (assembly GCA_034509565.1). Classification (NCBI taxonomy): domain Eukaryota; kingdom Viridiplantae; phylum Streptophyta; class Magnoliopsida; order Poales; family Poaceae; genus Triticum; species Triticum monococcum. The sequence continues at coordinate 299,428,089 of CM067844.1, read as the reverse complement.
GCAGGACTTTGACTGGTATCAGCCACCGGCGAAGAAATTCAAGAAGACCAAAGTTCCTTCCTTGGTAGCCAACTCATATTCTTCATCGCGCGCGACTGATGAACAAGAAGACTTGGACGACACTGCGGCAGGCCGTACCTCAACAACCGACCCCCACATTGTTGCCGCTCCTTCATCAACTCAGTGATGATATTCTTTAGGGGCGTTAGTCCTCATTTTTCGTTCCTTTTGGCCATTCGATGACAAAGGGGGAGAAATTTGAGTTTGTCTTCAAGTGGGTCTACTTATATGGGTGTTTTTTCCTAAGTTATAACTCTTGTTCTTTTGAAGATTTTGTTGGATCGAGTTGTAAACTTAAAACCCGATGGTGGTCTGATACTTTTGCTGTGTTCTTCTGCATGCTTATTCCTCATATATGTTAATGCACGCATGCTGAATTACATCAGTCACCATATTTCATCATGCATTTCAAATTCTTCATATTATATGTCAAATGCGTGTATGAATTACAAGATATATGAGGAGATCTCCATGATTCTACTCTTCAAGTGTGCATTGTTTCAAAAGAAAATTCCTCACTATGCACATCTTCAGGGGGAGTTCTTCTATATCTTGCAATCAAATTCCTCAATATGAGTATTTACACTTCATATGTTTATCCCCGTTGAAAACTTAACCTATATTATCATCAATGACCAAAAGGGGGATATTGTAAGTACATCTAGTGTCCCTTAGTGATTTTGGTGTATTGAAGACTTATAGGTTAAGGGACCTATGCATTTGTGAGTGTACTCAGGTCTATAAGTCTATGAGGAGTTTGATATTTACAGAGAAAGTTAACCCCTAAAACTGAAGTTCTTCGACTGAAGACTTTGAAAGTGAAGAAATTAGTGTGACCATGAAGACTTGGTATTCATTCGAGGAACATGAAGCGTGAAGACTTTCATTTTTGTAGATTCGTTTTCTCCTTCTTCAGTCATAGGAAACACCATACTGTTAAAGGGGGTCGAGGAAATACTAAGGAAAAGTTTCCAAGTGATGCTCAACTCAAAATCCTACACCTACCAATCCCTTCGAGTGAAGCCATTGGAAATCTCAGGCAGTTCAGTCAATTTCTTCAGTGATAGAGACGAAGTTCTTCTGGTCTCTGTGGAATTTGCTCTGACTGAGGAGTTAGGAATTTGCCAGTGCAGATTACCTACAAGTGAGGAACATGATGGCCCTAAGGAATTTGATTGTCAAATTTCCGACCGTTGCTGTGCTACACGCCAACTGTCCCAAAATATCTTCCCACCTAACGCTCATATAATTGAAGGGCATTTATGTCTTATCATGTCGGGCTGCTCCCTAGGCTATAAATAGCCGCCCCCTACAACCACTAGCTGGTTGGCTACTTTGAGAGAAACTGACACTTGTCATTTGAGAGCATACCATCCTCCGAGGACTTTGAGAGAAAATCATCAAGTGAGGAAAACACAAACCCAAACACCTACAAACCCAAAGTGATTGAGCATCACTGAAGAGATTGATCCTGCGTGGATCCGACACTTGTTACCTTTGAAGACTGTGCATCTTCCAGACGGTTAGGTGTTATTGTCTAGAGCATCCAAGAGGAAATTTTGGATCGCCGAGTGACCGAGTCTGTGAAGGTTTGGATGTCACCTGAAGACTTACCACAAGTGATTGGGCGAGGTCTATGTGACCTTATCTCAAGGGAAAAACGGTGTGGACTAAGTGTCTTAAACTGCGTGTTCACGACTGGGTGTCCGGGACTGTGTGTCCTTAGGTTTGAATACCTAGCCGCCCTAACTAGACGTATGACTGTCACAATAGTTGGAAATGGTCTACCAAATCATTGTCTTCACTAAGCCTACTTGTTCTATTTCCTCAACCCTTCCATTTCCTCACTACCGTGTTGTGTGCTTGTTCATATCTGTTTGAAGACTTTGACTGAAGACTTTCTCAATTTCCTAAGTTCAATTTCTTCAGTTTGTTTGTCTTCATCCTGTTTTATCATGTGTTTACGCTTTATGTACTCTGTGCTTGTTTTCATTTTATCATGAAGACCATGCTTATGTTTTGTTATGTTTACATCTGAGTACTTATTCCGCTGCAAGTAGTTCTTCTCTTAGGAATTTCCTCACCTTGAAATTCCTCAGTGAAGAATTCATAAAAATCGCCTATTCACCCCCCTCTAGTCGACTTAACGCACTTTCAAGTCCGGCGGGGCATAACCTCCCGTCTTCGGACGGAGTGGTCCAGTCTAGATCTATGGACATGGCAGGCACGAGAGTTTATCGTTGAACGGAGTCTGATGGTGTATCCGACGGGCTTCCTTCATGTAGATGAGGAGCGGCTGCCGAGGCCAAGAACTCTTCGAAGATCAAATCTCCTCGGATATTAGCGATGTAATTCAAGCTTCCAAACATGATCCGGTATGAAGGCGCCCTCAGACCAAGGTGCGCGGCCCCACGGCGTGACCCGCCATGCCGAGCGCCCACGCGTGAGGAAGAAAGCTCCTAGGAGGTCCAGCAGCCACAAGAACGTGCTCCTGCGCTCCCTACACCACCACGTCAAGACCGCCCACAGCCTGCGGTGGTTCCGCATGAGTGCCAAGATCAGGCTCCACCTCCACGCCGGGCTCCCGTGACCACCACGGACTGTCGAGCCTTCACTCCTGAGCTATGCAACATTGTCTGGCCGGGGAAATTCAAGCCCAACCTGACTCCACGCTATGATGGCACCCCCGACCCTGCCGAGTTCCTGTAGATCTATGAGCTGAGCATCGAGGCGGCCAACGGCGACGAGAAAGTCATGGCGAACTGGTTTCCCATGGACCTCAAGGATGGAGAACGCTTGTGGCTCCTGAACCTTCCCACGGGATCGATCTCCTCCTGGCGCGAGATGCGCGAGCATTTCGTCGCCAACTTCCAGGGCACTCACGACCGCCCGCCTGCTGCGGGTGACCTGCGACGCATCAAGCAGTAGCCATGGGAAACCCTGCAGAAGTACATCCAGTGATTCAACAACGTTCGCTTCAAGATCCCCAAGGTGTTGAACGACGCCATCATATCAGTATTCTTTGATGGCGTCCGCGATGTCAAGATGAAGGAGGAGCTCGCCATACACGAGGACCAGTGCACGGCTCTAGAGATGTTCAACATGGCGACCAAGTGCGCGAGAGATGGGGAAGGATGCCTCTCCCTCCTCAAGCTCCCAGTGGCCGACGCAGAAGACCAGGAGGCCAAGGCCAAGGACGTGAAGCGCAAGGGGGCGGCCATGCTCGTGGCTGAACCAGAGATGAAGCGCGGCTGCGACCACCCAGAGTCATCCAAGGGCAGCCGTCCGTTCTGTGTCTTCCACAACATACACAGCCACAAGACCAATGACTGTTAAGAGCTCAGGACCATCCGTGACGGGCGCCTCGGTCATCGCACCGAGCGCAAAGATCGAGGCTACGGTTGTGGAGGAGGTCGAAGTGGAGGAAGCTGGGACAACCGTGGCCCCTGCCAGGAGTGGTGCGACCAGCCTCGTGAGGACCACTGGTAGGTCCAGCCATGTGAGGGCGCCTAGAGAGATCAGCCTCGTGAGGACCGCCCTCAGGGCAACGCCGACCTCCCTCCGCTGCCACCACCACCAAGAAGGAACGATGACCACCACCAAGACGAGGGGCTGGGGGCTTCCAGGAGCCTGACACCATCGCCTGCACCTAGGCGGTGCTCAGGCCCCAGCCTCTCATTGCATCTTCAAGCAGTTCTGCCTTGAGGTGAAGGAGGTCCTCCCTAAGCACGAGGCCACACGCCCTCTTAGGTGGTCCAAGTGCACCATCACCTTCAGCTCGTCCGACCAGCTCAAGTGCGTGGCAACTGCCGGTGCCCTCCCGATGCTTTGCTCGCCCGTCATCAGCAACGTCCTCGTCACCAAGACCCTCATCAATGGCATTGCGGGGCTCAATGTTCTTTCCGTTCAGACGTTCGACCGCCTCCGAGTGCCCTATGATCAGCTGCAGCCCACCAAGCCTTTCTCAGGAGTGACCGACAGCTCCACCACCCCGATAGGGCAGATCCGCCTCCCTGTCACCTTCGATCAGCGCGACAGCTATCGCACTGAGCTCATCGACTTCGACATCGCCCACATCCGCCTTCTGTACAATGCCATCCTTCGATATCCAGCCCTGGCCAAGTTTATGGCGGTTACTCATCATGGTTAGAAGGTCCTCAAGATGCCAGGGAACCACGACATCTTCACGATCACGCGCGAGGAGAAGGATGCGGTGTGCTCCCTCGAGCGCGCCTAAAAGGCTGCAGCGGTCGAGGACCCAGACAACGAAGGCACCCTCTACCCTCCTGAGGCTGTCCCCAAGAAGAAGAAGCAGCTGCTCCGCCAAGAGCCTCAGGAGAGCGGTGTCTCCAGCGGCACCACCTCAGGACCGGCGCCCATGGATGGGGTGCCTCCCTCTCTCGCATAGGAAGGCATGCCTGGCGCCCCTCTTAGGCTGGGCTCGGGGGCTATCTTATGGAGAGCCTCTGACTTAGCCAACGTCACGAGGTAGGCGCTTGGGCACCACATGGAGGTGTGCTTCATTGCACGCTTCCCTCACGAGGGCACAAGGCACAGGGTGCCAGGTGCTTAGGATTTCATCACCAAGGTGACCGAGGAGCTTCAAGAGGCGAGAGCTATGTGTGGCGACCGCTGCCCACCACCTGGTGTGTCTCCTTGTCCTGGCAAGGACAATGAGCTGCGCGTCTGCGTCAACATTCTAGGGCTCAACTGGGCCGCATCCAAGGAGAGCTTCTGGCCATCGCACGTTGGTCGGTGCGAGGGCCCCCCTCACAGCTATGTTCGCATGCCTTTTCACCTGCCGAACGCGGCTGTTACCTTCCAGCGTCGCTTGCGGAGTGTTCTGGCTGTCCAGGAGGCCAGGCACCAAGCGGTCCTGGCGGAGATGGTGGCGGTTCTTCATGAGCCCCCTGAGCACCCAGAGCCTCCCGAGGTTCAGGACCCAGGTGGCTCATGAGGAGCGACTTCTTCGGCATGCATCTGCAGCTAATCCAACCTCTCTTCAGCAACATTGCCAGGTGACATTTCCTGATTTATTCAGTTGGGGGCGCCCCTCTGCCTGCATTATCCCCAGATCGCATGGGCTTGTCACTGTGACGTGTATCGTTCTTGCATCTTCTAGTTGTTCAGCTGGGAGCGCCCCTCGGGCTACATCATCCCTAGGCCGCGTGGATCCGTCCCTGTGGCATGTATCATTCTTTGCATCTATTTAGAGCTGGCTAACCTCCTTCCATGAGTTATTTCATGATTATCATCTGCCTGTCCGGCACTTAATTGCCATGATCGTCGTATGCCCTTGCAAGCCCACCCATGACCGCCTCATGATTCAGGGCGGGCACGACATTTGTGCTCGGGTCCATCGCTACAACATCGCTAAACCCAAGAGGCTGAGCTCTAGCTCGCGGGCCAGTTCCCGTGCATGTCACCTCCCATGGTCCTTGGTGCTTTGTTCTCGCACGAACTAATCGCGGGCGGACGAGCTAGGGTGCGCGACACGGTGCCTCGTCACCACGGGAGCCGCGCGTCGGTTGTCTTTCTTCAGGATTCTCGCATGACAGGACTGGGCACATCGTCTATGCTCGGGTCCGTCCCTGCAGCATCGATAAACCCAAAGGTTGAGCTCTGTCTGGCGGGTCGTCACCGTTCCCGTCACCTCTTGGGGTCGTTGGTGTTTGGCCTTCCCATGTGATAGCCTCAGGAGATTCATTCGGTGCAGGTTGTCTAACCATCTCGCAGGGTCATCACAAGTGTTCCGAATCAAATTTAGGTGCAACCTGCCTTGAGGTAGGGCCTCGTGAGTCCCGTGCTGGCTCACGAGTGCCCACACACACCTCCTCTAGCCCTGTCGTGCAAGCCACGTGTCAGGGCGGGGTTGTACACGCCCTGGGGGCTCCACTCAGAGGTTGCCCCCACCCATGCACCAGTAGAAGCACCATGCTCTGCGCTGGCAGTCGACACGGTCGAGGAGCGGCTATGCCCATGCTAGTGCGAAAGTGCCATGCTCCTTGCTGGTGATAAACAACTGGGGGTGGCCTCATGGCCGCATTAACCTCAGGGAGCCGCCAGGCTTGTTGTCCAGCTTCATCGCAACACTTTCCCTTCGGGAGAGTCGCGTCAGGGAACTAGGCACGGGGCTACACTCAGGTCACGCCTAGCGTACGCCACCCTGCCAGGTGCCTCGGACCTGGTCTTCGCATGCCTCTCCCAAGCGGGACCTCGGCGAGGAAAGGTATGGAGGTTTGTTCGTATGTCAAGGGGACTCCTTAGCATCATGACTCAGGAGCCTCACTGGTCACATAGCCCCTCACCACTTGGTCTCGTCTTGGCGATCCGGACGACCAAACGACGGGTGAGGTATGCGTGGGGCCAGGCCCTACCGATGTAGAACGCTAATGCCTACTATCGCATCTCCTTCCCGAGGGTTGTTTGTACATCAAGGGGGACTCCTGAGCATCGCGACTCAGGAGCCTAACTGGTCACGTAGCCCGTCACCCCTTGGTCTTGTCCCGGTGATCCGAACGACCCAGCGGCAATTGAGGTATGCCGACGCAGAACATTAAAGCGAACAGGAAGGAAATTGCAAAATCCTAGAAAATTATTACAAGACATACTGTTTCTTAAAGGTTCCGAGCACTTATGTTCTTACGCCTCCGCGAGGCATGATACATGTTGCAGGAAGTAAAATGGAGGGGAGCGCCACTAGAGAGCTTCTCCTTCAGCCTTGGGCGCTGCTGTCGCCCATAAGGAGTACCCCGTTGTCAACGTCGCTGTCGCCCATGCCGTCATCTTGGACCATAGGGTTGGTGGCGCCATCATCCGTGGGCCCGGGGTCGATGGCGAGGAACTTCCCCAGCAGGGCCTCCACCTGGTCCTTCACGTCTTCGGCAACAATGGCGCGGTGCTCCAGGTCCACAGGCTCAAGCAAGGCTTCAAAGTCGAAGCCGGGGTTGCGAAGATAGAGGCGGCCGTAGGCGCGGATCACGACTAAGGCGGAGAGCGCGGGGGATTATCCTTCCACCATGGGGCCGACCCCAATGACAACGCCCTCGAGCGCCGTAACCAGCTGGGGGAGCAGCTCGGCGGGGCCTTCCTCATCAGTCACCAACAGCTCCTTCAACCCCCTCCCGTAGAGTTCCCGCAGTGCCTTGCGGGACCTCTGCTCAACAAAATTGAAGGCAGTCCGATCTTTGTCAAGAACTTTCGCCTTGGCCTCCAGCCGGGCCTTCTCCTCCTCCACCTCCTCTTTCAGCTTCTCCAGGCGGCCGCGCTCCGCAGCCTGCTCCCGGCCCGCTTGCTCCAGCTCAGCATCGCAGTCAGCAACCGCGACCTCATGAGCCTTCAGCACCTCCTCTTGCACCTCGCGCTAACGGGCCTCGGCGGCCTGTTAATTGCGAAGGGTCTTCAGCTCCGCCTCCGCCACGCCACTTGGCAGCGCTTCTCGGCAGGCTCAGCATCCTACACCGCCATGTCGCGGGCGGCCGCGGCCAGGCCAGCAGCCTGTTTGCCCTCCTTTGAGGCCGCCATGGCCTGGCTCCATGCCGCCCTAACGGATGCGTCAGCTTGAAGCCATCCCGAGATTAGCTCCAAGCACCCCGACACTGGGCGCCGATCGGCGCCTTGAAGATCGCCATGAAGCTGGTTCAGCACAGAAAGAGCCTCCTCCAGAGCATCAGGCGCAACAGAAGGGGCCGGGGGCTCCGGAGTCTTCGGGACAACAACAGGCGAGCTGAAGGCGAGCGCCTCCGGAGTCGGCTTGGATGCGGAGATCACCTCCTCATGAGGTTGGGCCTCCAGGCCTCGGTAGGGCGACCCAGTCGTAGGAGCGCGCAGGCCAGCCCCGTCCTTCCATGGCGGAGGTGGCGCAACCATGACAAGCTGCCGAGCCATGGTGGTTGTCGGATTCTGGGTTTTGCAGACCCTTGAGAGGCTCGAACACTGGGGTGCATGCGAAGAATTCATCCTCCCCAGTCTGCCCGCTCAACGATTCCAAGGCCTAGCTCGACGAGCCCAAGGGACAAGAGACACAGTAGTTTATCCTGGTTCAGGCCACCTTGCGGTGTAATACCCTACTCCAGCTTTGGGGTGGATTGCCTCAAGGGGACTATTACAGTGGTCGAATAGCCTCAGGAGTTGAGGTGTTCTTGAGCTCGATGAACTGGTGGGTGAGAGGATGATCTGAATGATCCCCCCTTCTATGGTGGTGGCTAAGTCCTATTTCTAGTGGCCTTGGTCATCTTCCCAAATAAAGGCGGGAAGGGATCCCACAATGGCCAAATTCGAAGGGAGACAACTTGTACAAGTTATCCTGACAAAAGTGGTCTTCGCCTATAAAAGTGTAATGCCCACGATGCGGCTATATCTCTCACATGTCGAGGCACAACTTGGAGGCATAACCGCATGGTGGTTTTGTCGCAAGAAGGGTCATCTTGACACAATCCCATGTAATGAACAAGAAAGGGATAAAGAGAGTTGGCTTACAATCGCCACTTCACACAATAGTTAAATAATCATACATCATCCAAAATACACACATAGACCGACTACGGGAAAAACCAAATGAAAAGGAAGATAAGCCCAAATACTAGATCCCCGATCGTCCCAACTGGGCTCCACTACTGATCATCAGGAAAACGAAACATAGTAACGACCAAGTTCCTCGTCGAACTCCCACTTGAGTTCGGTAGCATCACCTACTCTGGTATCATCGGCATCTGCAACTGTTTTGGAAGTATCCATGAGTCATGAGGACTCAGCAATCTCACACCCGCGAGATCAAGACTATTTAAGCTTATGGATAGGACAAGGTAATGACATGAAGTAGCAGCAAGCGCTAAGCAAATATGGTGGCTAACATATGCAAATAGGAGTAAGATGAGACGCTACGCAACGGTCGTGAAGCTAGAAGTGATCCTGAAACTACTTATATTAAAACATAACCCAAAACTGTGTTCACTTCTTGGACTCCACCGAAAAGAAACCATCACGGCTACACACGCAGTTGATTCATATTAATTAAGTCAAGTGTCAAGTTCTCTACAACCGGATATTAACAAATTCCCATCTGCCACATAACCATGGGCATGGCTCTCGAAAGTTTATAGCCCACAGGGGTGTCCCAACTTAGCCCAAAACAAGCTCTCATGATCAACGAAGGATATTCCTTCTCCCGAAAAGGCCGGATCAGTCTCAGAATCCCGGTTACAAGACATTTCGACAATGGTAAAACAAGACCAGCAAGACCACCCGAATGTGCCGACAAATCCCGATAGGAGCTGCAAATATCTCATTCTCAGGGCACACCGGATGGGCCAGACGTCGGGTTGGCATAAACCCTATGTCACAACCCTAGTTTGGCCTTTGCTTGTCCTTGCACGATCATCATGTCTAAATTCTGAAATTGGATTGAGGGAATTTTCAAAGCCTCAGAAACCTTTTAAAAATAATCAACATTTAATTCTCATCAAATGAGTCCAAAGAAATATTCCTGTTACTCTGTGAAAATAATGGTACGAGGTAAAACTCAAACCAATATTTTTGGAATCACAGAAATATTTATTTTAGGCCTTTGACTTAAATCAATAACATATTTGAGTTGATTTTATTTCTGTTATATAAGAAATAAAGTTCAAGTATTTCTGTAAGTTTGCATGTGACCTTGAACTAGCTCCCTGAGCTCACATAAAAATTTACAGAAAGTTCTAAAATGGTTTGGTATGCAAATCAAATCAAAACAAAGAAAGAAAAATAGAAAATAGAAACAAATAAGAGACAGAGAGAGTTACCTGGACCTACCTGCTATGCAGCCCACCTAGCCGGCCCAGCTGGCAGCCCAGCCAACTGGCCCAGCCCACCACCGCCTCCTCCCCTGTCGTCTTCCTCCTTTGCCAGGAGGACGGGCGCGTGCCCGATGCGCTCGCACCGCCGTGCGCCACCTCCTGCTTGCCGCTTCGCTGCTGGACGGGCTGGACGACCTCCACGTCGCGCCCCAGACCCCCTGGACATGTCCACTCTCTCGCTGCCTCTCTTCCTCGTTCCCCTCCGCCATGGCCGAAGCAGCCGCCGCCATCCCACCGCCGTAGCCGTAGCCACCGTCGTCTCTGCACCGCCCTACCATGTCCATGAGCTCCGCCACCCTCCTCTTCGTCGAGCAGGCCGAGCCCCGAGCGTTCGCGTGCCCCGAAGCCACCGCATCGACCTCGCCCAACTCCGCCACCGCCAGAGATCCCCTTCGCCATCACCGTTGCAGCAGGCCGTCCCCGACCTCGCCGTCAGCTCCGTTGCAACTGCCGTGAGCCTAGCTACCTCCTCACCCTCTCCGTTCCCTCTCTCGAGCCCCGTAGCGACTGCACGTAGCTCACCCGCACGCGCCACCGCGGAGCTCGTCGCCGACGAGGCTCCGGCCACCCAATGGCCGCGCCACCTTGTCCACTAGCCCTACCACACCCCCAGGAACTCAACGCACTAACCCACGCGCCTCTTCGTGCCCCCTAGCGACGAGTCCGAGTTCACCCAAGCTCCGGCCGCCGCCAAACTCGTCGTCGACATCATCTCCGGCGACCCCGAGCCCAACCACTAGCACCACCCGCCGCGGCTCGTTCCCAGCTGCCCGTAGAACCCAACGGCGCCTCGAACGGTGCCCTACAGATGAAACCCGCACCTGCACCGCCGCGTTTGGCCTCGCCGGCGGCTAAACGCCGACGAGTTTGACCCCGTTCGACCACGGGTGGGCCTAGTTTGACCCCCCTGGGTCAAACACAGGTTGGGCCCAGCCGGCTAATTAATCTAGGTTTAGTACTAATTATAATTAGTTAAAACTAATGACATTGACATGCGGGACCCACTGTCAGGTTTGACCTGGACCGTCCTGTTGACCACTAACGTCACCCTGATGTAATGCTGATGCAGTAATTTGTTTACTGGAATTTTTCTTATACAGGAAATTCCAGAAAATGTCCTAAACTTCTAAAAATCACAGAAAATCAACCGTAGCTCAGAATGAAATAATTTATATATGAAAAATGATCAGAAAAATCCAATCTATCCATCTATAGCATTTTCATGCATGTTAGAACAACTTATGGCTGCTGTTTAGGTCAAATCATATAAATGGCATTTAAACCCTCACATATGGATTTGAATTTGAACCTAGTGTTCAAAACAACTCCATTTAACTTGTTGCTAGTTGCATTAGGCCAATCAACAGCATATTGCCATGTCACATTCATGCATCATATTGTTGCATTGCATTGATTGTGTTTCCTTCTTTATTTCCGGAAGTTGTCCCCTCTCAATAGACGTGGTTTCGACGATGAGTTCGATGACACTGATGAAGAACTATACTATCTTCAGAAGTGCCAGGCAAGCAAAACCCCCTTGCTCATTCCGATAAAAACCCACTCTCTCGCTCTTGCTCTCTTTTACTGCATTAGGACAACAACGATTCAACTGTTACATGCTGCGGTAGTTGAACCCCTTTCCTTTGCATGACCTGTCATTGCCACAGTAAATAGATGAAACCCACTAGCATGAGTAGGAGTTTTTTGAGCCTTGATGTGCCTACTCATTCATGTTTGCTTGTCATGCCTGCTATTGCTTAGAGTTGTGTCAGGTCTGATTCATCTGGGATGAATTGGAATGGTGATGAACATGTCCTACTATGTGTGAGCTAAGTGTGTGAACATGATTTGGTAAAGGTAGCGGTGAGAGGACATGTAGGAGTACATGGTGGGTTGTCTCATTGAAACCGTTCTCAGGAACTAAGTTCTGTGTTTGTGATCCATGAAACAACTACTACCACACATTGGGCCCTGAAATATGACCCGCTCGACTTACTGACCCCTCTCGTCCTCTGTCCAGGAGTTGCAACTAGTTTCTGGTGTTTATAGGATATGTGTTGGTGGCCGTGCGTAGCGCTGACCCTAGGGGTGGGCTATGATGCGGTAGATACACCATGGCACGGTGTACCGGGCGCCCGTTTGGTGTCTCGGGAACCCTACACACATCGTTTGGGGCTATGAGGGAAACTCCGGCCAGATCTCCTCGCGGATGGAACCCAAATAGGCGATAAACCTGGACTAGAGACTTGTGCGGTTAGTCTGGTCGTGGTCTACACCCACGTCGGCTTTCGCTTGAAGTCTGCCGAGCACATGTCGTGTGCAGACGCTAAGTGGTGGAAACATGTGTGACGAAGTACACCCCCGCAGGGTATAAAACTATTCGAATAGCCGCGTCCACGGTAAAGGACTTCTGGGTTGCCTATAACAGTTCGTAGACAAGTGAAAGTGGATACTCCAAAATGCGCAAGATAAGCATGAGTGCTATGGATGGCGTTCTCGTAGGGAGATGGGAGCGGATCCATAGTGGTGTATTGATATGGTGAATATGTGGACTCGTGTGCGCCACCTCAAAAGAGTTACTTGCAGTCGTAGTTTAAGATAGCCACCGAGTCAAAGCTGGCTTGCTGCAGTTAAAGTCCACCACCCCCCTTTGTTGATACCGATGCATATGTAGCTAGTTTTGATGTAAGTCTTGCTGAGTACTTTTGTACTCACGTTTGCTTAATTTATGTTTTGCAGAGAGACTTCAGTCTCGCTAGTAGTTTCGCGTGGACTTCAACGTTTAGCTTGATACCTCAGCTACGATCTTGTGCCCTCGGCATGTTCTGGTAGATAGTTAGGCTTCTTGGCCTTTTCCATTTGTAGATTTCTGTACTCAGACATGTTAAGCTTCCGCATGTGCTTTGATTTGTATGCTATGATTGTTGGGTCATGAGACCCATGTTTGTAATATCTCGCTCCTCGGAGCCTAATGAATGAATACTTGAGTCGTAGAGTTATGTTGTGATACCATGTTGTATTTACACATATCGAGCATATTGTGTGTATGATTGAAATGCTTGGTATGTGTGGGATCTGACAATCTAGTTGTTTATCCGTGGTAGCCTCTCTTATGGGAAATGTAGTCTAGTGCTTCCATGAGCCATAGTAGTCCGCTACAGCCCAGTTCACCGGAGTCCTGCTAGCCCAGCACTACTGCTCAGGACACTTGACTGGCCGACATGTGTTTCACTTCGTTCCTGTGTCTGTCCCTTCGGGGAAATGTCACGCGGTGACATCCGGAGTCCTGCCTAGCCTGCTAGAGCCCGGGTTCCCCGGAGTCCTGTTAGCCCAGTGCTACAGCCCGGATTCACACGCCATTGACCGACATGCTCGATGTGATTCATGTATGCCTGTCCCCATAGGTCTGTGTCGCTTTGGGTTCACGACTAGCCATGTCGGCCCGGGTTCTCTGTCATATGGATGCTAGCAACACTATCATATACGTGAGCTAAAAGGCACAAACTGTCCTGGGCCATGGTAAGGCGACACCCGTGGGGATACCGTGCGTGAGGCCGCAGTGTGATATGAGGTGTTACCGGCTAGATCGATGTGACTTGGAATCGGGGACCTGACAGCGTTGGTATCAGAGCCTAACTGCCTGTAGGATTGCCAAGCCAAACTGGTCGAAGTTGAGTCTAGAAATGCTTAGTTATATAAGGGAATTGATTGTGGAAGGGAACGTAAGGCTCTTTTTACTCCTTTACCTTATGCCCTTCTGATCTGAGTCAACCTCTTCTTTTCTATGGGGTTAAGAAACTAGGCCTTCTCATCGATCTATCAGGATGACGTGTTACTAATCCATAGACTTATAGGATTGATGGATTCATGTCTCAGTTTAGTTTCCAGTACTTCCGTGTGTTCATAGTTGGTCTCAGAACTTTGATATTGTGATGTTAAGTGGTTATGCCACCATTTTGCAGGATGTCTCAAATAATTTTGAACATTTATAGCCGTTATGCTGTCTGAGTCATCCCAGGTCTCTAAATAGTCTGATGCATTTGCAAATCCTTTCTTCCCGTTTGTGATATCCTTTTGGGCCAGATTAACCACACTAATCGGTGAGTTGAGGCACTCTGTTGCCTCGACATATAGGTTGGAGCTAGTATTATGACCCTAGGTGTTTTAGAGGACCACCTAGTAATCTAGCCATGTCTTGTGTTCCCAGTGTGATGATTCTGGCCATCATTCTCGAAAGCATCCCGTGATGCCATTTAGTTACTAGGTATTCTATTCCTGGGTTTGAACCCGAGATTCACTCCAGTCACCTCCTGTTGATAGTGTTTGCTCGTTCCTTTAGGATATTAGTAACCTTGCAACAGTCCTCGAGGTCCGTGGTATTTCCATCTTCCAAATACCATGAACCATTAAGGCAGAAGTTCTTTGAACCAAAATATCACAATCAGAGTACTCTTGAGGAGTTCTCCATTCATAATTGTGATTCTGCCATTTCTACCTTTCTGCATGGGTTATCTGGAAGAAACTTGTTGAACTTGGTTCGACATATTAATCTATGCATCCACAACTCAGAAAGATATATGTCCTCTTGAGTTGTCCCTCTTCATTTGTATTCCGACCATCGTCTATCAATTGATAGTCAGGATTAATTGTGCATCCATGTTATCGATGTTATTGTTCTTGTGGTCCATTAAGCCATTCTATTTCAGAATGAATAGGAGAAACAAACTCCAGTACCTCATCCATATCCAGGATTGGGTCAAAGTAGTTGTGTTCTGCAGATCAAATGCCAATCCAGCTTTTGCTCTGTTCTACCCTAAAGTATTACCCACCTTATGTCAAGAATATTGTGAGAATTGCACCATCTCTTATGAATTCTTGATGCAGTGATACTTCGCACCATCATCATTCATTTCTCGGTCCTTGTGTTGTTGTAACCAGAATGCCGACAAGTGAATTGTGATGTGTGAAATCAATACTCCTAGAAACCGTGTTGCTTGGTAGTTCATGGACATTAATATCATTCTTAGTGTGTTGGTTATCGAATCACTATTCTAGGATTGCTCGTGTTATCTTGTCCTTATTTCTGGTGCACTCTTTGATCTTTGAGTTAGAATTGAATCACTTACTCTTCTGGTCATGTCATCTTGCCTTGAAAAGCAAGATTGTTCTCGAGCTTAAAGTCATATTGGTGGTTCGTGATTTTCGGATATCTTCACGGAAGTATTACCAGGTTGTCACCTGACCGCTATGTTAAGTCCGTGATCATATTGGTTTCCTCCAAACCACCCATTCTACAAGATTCTGTGTTGGGTACCCTGAACTAGTCGGTTGAGCTAAACAACAACTTGGAGAGTTGGAAGATAAAAGCTTGTCTGACTTAGTTCATGTTAAGGGATATCTTTGTGTGTGTGTGTGTGTGTGTGTGTCGAAGAAGGATGATATCTTCATCAATTGGTCCTCGTGATTAGTTGTTGGATCTATTGCCTTGTCAAAACTTTGACTTGAGTATGGGCTATCGTCAAGTCAAATCAGAACCAACGATGTTCGTAATGTTGTCTTACTCGTGGTTGATCCCTCCAGCATACACCATTACATCTTTTGGTCTGACCAATGCTACCACCATGTTCACATGATTGTGGAAGTCCAGTGATATGGAAATTCCGATGAGTTGTTGTTGAGCCCACCAGCAGCATTTTGTCTCCCCCATGATTCATGTTGAACATCAACCTAGTGTTGAAAACTTTGTAAGAAATGCCTTTGTGTTCCATTCATGAAGCTTATGCTTGGATGGAAGAAGTGACTTCCTCGAATTCATGTGCATTTGGTGCAAATTGCCGCCATGAGTTCGAGAAAGATTGGTTTTTGTTTCCTCTGGTACCATCCCAAGTCAGTTATGCATGTGTGAATGTATTCTATGGTTTTGTAGATTAATTACCTCCACTCCATATGTATTCCCTAGCACACCAAGCCACTGATTGATTTGTTCAAGGAAAAAAGCTCCTTCTTAAGAGCAAGACTTATACAAGGACTTCGATATCCTCGATGATGGTTCCCCACCTGAACTCGGTAGTGTTTTATTATAAGACTACTACATGGTCATGCTCGTCTTGGATAGCGTGTTCACAGGTTTGTAGCAGAACCATCTCATGTTTTGGAGCTTGCTATCGCAATTCATTCCCCGAGAATCTCACAACGTCATCTCGTCGAATTGTGTTGCAAACTCTCATTCTTCTTTTAGACTTGATGAGTCTGGAATATCCTGACACCAACCAAATCTGAATCTCGGGCAGATATGATGGTTGGAACGTACTCCAAGAACTATAATACTGGTCTCTCTGTAACCGGAAAAGTGGATGTCGTGGCCAACACACCCAGCCGGAAGACCTATTACTGTAGTATCTTGATTGAGGAAGTTGGCCACCTCCCCATAAGGATTTCGTAGGATTTACTCCAGAAGTTGTTCCCTATGGACCCTTTGTATTCCAAAGTCCGACCACTACTTGATGGTTATGTTGATGCTTTAAAGCATGACCGTGGTAACAAGTACATCAAGGAGAACATTAGAAGCGGAGAGCTAAATGTCTCTCGGTCGATCATCCAGATTTCGCTCCCTTGGCCTCGCTAAGGTGAAACCTACGAAAGGGTTGTCTTTCTATGCATCTGCATTGTCCATCACTATTCATCAAGGTAGTAAGAGGTGTTGCCAGGATCCTCGACACGGATGTTGGTAGAACCTTGATGAATATGGGAATGCTCAAGTTCTTGAGAGCACGCGCAAGCAAATAATCCCTTGCGTTGTCTTCAACAAGGTAGTTCACATCGTCCATTCTAGCCCGAGTGTGTCGTTCTCCCGAACTCCCTCGAACGATCGTTTGCGACTGCATTAGGCTGGCATAAAGAGTTTCAATGATATTTATATCAGAAGTAATTCTTTTTGCCACTTGAGGGAATAATTCTACGATTCACCTTCCCCAAGGTGCCCATTATGGAATCATGGCAATTTTTCCTCGCTAGTTTGAAACCCCCGTCAAATTGTTTCTTCTGTTCCTCCTGATGCATGCCTTGCCTCTCAACCCCAGAGATGTTTCTATGTCCCATTCGGTGAGTTCATCTTGTGACCATTACGATGATCCTAAGTTGCTCGAACCTCTGGAAGATTGATTCTTCTAAAAATCTCCCTTTCTATTCGTTGTCATGTTGGATGTAGTTCTCAAAGCAAGGCGTCGAGATCAAGGTGATGCAATGAATCAACATCCTCGAGAAAGACATCTGGATCGTGAAGATTGTATTAGCTTGTGTCCCTCAGACTTCTTACCTCATGACTCGAATCTTGGGACGAGATTCTTGTTTAGTGGGGGTGAGTTGTCACAACCCTAGTTTGGCCTTTGCTTGTCCTTGCATGATCATCATGTCTAAATTCTGAAATTTGAATTGAGGGAATTTTCAAAGCCTCAGAAACCTTTTAAAAATAATCAACATTTAATTCTCATCAAATGAGTCAAAAGAAATGTTCCTGTTACTGTGTGAAAATAATGGTAAGAGGTAAAACTCAAACCAATATTTTTGGAATCAAAAAAATATTTATTTTGGGCCTTTGACTTAAATCAATAGCATATTTGAGTTGAATTTATTTATGTTATATAAGAAATAAAATTCAAGTATTTCTGTAAGTTTGCATGTGACCTTGAAATAGCTCCCTCAGCTCGCATAAAAATTTACATAATGTTTTAAAATGGTTTGGTTTGTAAATCAAATCAAAACAAATAAAGAAAAATCGAAAAATGAAACAAATAAGAGAGGGAGAGAGTTACCTGGACCTACCTGCTATGCAGCCCACCTGGTCGGCCCACCTGGCAGCCCAGCCACCTGGCCCAGCCCACCACCGCATCCTCCCCTGTCGTCTTCCTCCTTTGCCAGGAGGACGGGCGCGTGCCCGACGCGCGCGCACCACCGTGCACCACCTCCTGCTGGATAGGCTGGACGACCTCCACGTCGCGCCCCCGACCCCCTGGACATGTCCACTCTCCCCCTGCCTCCCTCCCTCGTTCCCCTCCGCCATGGCCGAAGCAGCCGCCGCCGTCCCGCCGTCGTAGCCGTAGCCACAGTCGTCTCTGCGCCGCCCTACCGTGTCCATGAGCTCCGCCACCCTCCTCTCCGTCGATCAAGCCGAGCCCCGAGCGCTCGTGTGCCTCGAAGCCACTGCATCGACCACGCCCAACTCCGCCATCGCCGGAGATCCCCTCCGCCGTCACCGTCACAGCAGGCCGTCCCCGACCTCGCCGTCAGCTCCGTCGCAACCGCCGTGAGCCTAGCTACCTCCCCACCCTCTTCGTTCCCTCTCTCGAGCCCCGTAGCGACTGCGCGTAGCTCACCCGCACACGCCGCTGTGGAGCTCATCGCCGACGAGGCTCCAGCCACCCAACGGCCGCGCCACCTTGTCCACTAGCCCTACCGCACCCCCAGGACCCCCACGCACTAACCCACGCGCCTCTCCGTGCCCCCTAGTGACGAGTCCGAGCTGACCCGAGCTCCGGCCGCCGCCAAACTCGTCGTCGGCGTCATCTCCGGTGACCCCGAGCCCAACCACTAGCACCACCTGCCGCGGCTCGTTCCCAACTGCCCGTAGAACCCAACGGCGCCTCGAACGGTGCCCTGTAGATGAAACCTACACCTGCACCGCCACGTTTGGCCTTGCCGGCGGCTAAACGCCGGCGAGTTTGACCCCGTTCGACCACGGGTGGGCCTCGTTTGACCCCCCTGGGTCAAACACAGGTGGGGCCCAGCCGGCTAATTAATCTAGGGTTAGTACTAATTATAATTAGTTAAAACTAATGACACTGACACGCGGGACCCACTGTTAGGTTTGACCTGGACCATCTCGTTGACCACTGACGTCACCCTGACATAATGCTGATGCAGTAATTTGTTTACTGGAATTTTTCTTATATAGGAAATTCCAGAAAATGTCCTAAACTTCTAAAAATCACAGAAAATCAACCGTAGCTCAGAATGAAATAATTTATATATGAAAAATGATCAAAAAATCCAATCTATCCATCTATAGCATTTTCATGCATGTTAGAACAACTTATGGCTTCTGTTTAGGTCAAATCATATAAATGGCATTTAAACCCTCACATCTGGAGTTTGAATTTGAACCTAGTGTTCAAAACAACTCCATTTAACTTGTTGCTAGTTGCATTAGGCCAATCAATAGCATATTGCCATGTCACACTCATGCATCATATTTTTGCATGCATTGATTATATTTTCTTCTTTATTGCCGGAAGTTGTCCCGTCTCGATAGACGTGGTTTCGACGATGAGTTCGATGACACCGATGAAGAACTATACTATCTTCAGAAGTGCCAGGCTAGAAAAAACCGCTTGTTCATTCAGTTACAAACCCACTCTCTCGCCCCTTCTCTCTTTTACTGCATTAGGACAACAACGATTCAACTGTTACATGCTGCGGTAGTTGAACCCCTTTCCTTTGCATGACGTGTCATTGCCACAGTAAATAGATAAAACCCACTAGAATGAGTAGGAGTTGTTTGAGCCGTGATGTGCCTACTCATTCATGTTTGCTTGTCATGCCTGCTATTGTTTAGAGTTGTGTCAGGTCTGATTCATCTGGGATGAATTGGAATGGTGATGAACATGTCCTACTGTGTGTGACCTAAGTGTGTGAACATGATTTGGTAAGGGTAGTGGTGGAGGCCATGTAGGAGTACATGGTGGGTTGTCTCATCGAAACCGTTCTCAGGAACTGAGTTTTGTGTTTGTGATCCATGAAACAGCTACTACCACACATTGGCCCTGAAATATGACCCCGCTCGACTTACTGACCCCTCTCGTCCTCTGTCCAGGAGTTGCAACTAGTTTCTGGTGTTTATAGGATATGTGTTGGCGGCTGTGCGTAGTGCTGACCCTAGCGGTGGGCTATGATGCGGTAGATACACCGTGGCACGGTGTACCGGGCGCCCGCTTGGTGTCTCGGGAACCCTGCACACATCATTTGGGGCTGTAAGCGAAACTCCGGCCGGATCTCCTCGTGGATGGAACCCGAATAGGCAATAAACCTGGACTAGAGACTTGTGCGGTTAGTCAGGTCATGGTCTACACCCACGTCGGCTTTCGCTTGAAGTCTGCCAAGCACATGTCGTGTGCAGACGCTAAGTGGTGGAAACATGTGTGATGAAGTACACCCCTGCAGGGTATAAAACTATTCGAATAGCCGCATCCGCGGTAAAGGACTTCTGGGTTGCCTATAACAGTTCGTAGACAAGTGAAAGTGGACACTCTAAAATGCGCCAGATAAGCGTGAGTGCTATGGATGGCGTTCTCGTAGGGAGACGTGAGCGGATCCATAGTGGTGTATTGATATGGTGAATATGTGGACTCATGTGCGCCACCTCAAAAGAGTTACTTGCAGTCGTAGTTTAAGATAGCCACTGAGTCAAAGCTAGCTTGCTGCAGTTAAACTCCACCACCCCCCTTTGTTGATACTGATGCATATGTAGCTAGTTCTGATGTAAGTCTTGCTGAGTACTTTTGTACTCATGTTTGCTTAATTTATGTTTTGCAGAGAGACTTCAGTCTCACTAGTAGTTTCGCGTGGACTTCAACGTTTAGTTTGATACCTCAGCGATGATCTTGTGCCCTCGGCAGGATCTGGTAGATAGTCAGGCTTCTTAGCCTTTCCATTTGTAGATGTCTGTACTCAGACATGTTAAGCTTCCGCATGTGCTTTGATTTGTATGCTATGATTGTTGGGTCATGAGACCCATGTTTGTAATATCTCGCTCCCCGGAGCCTAAGGAATAAATACTTGAGTCGTAGAGTTATGTTGTGATACCATGTTGTATTTACACATATCGAGCATATTGTGTGTATGATTGAAATGCTTGGTATGTATGGGATCCGACAATCTAGTTGTTTATCCTTGGCAGCCTATCTTATGGGGAAATGTAGTCTAGTGCTTCCATCAGCCATAGTAGTCCGCTACAGCACGGTTCATCGGAGTCCTGCTAGCCCAGCACTACTGCTCAGGACACTTGACTGGCCGGCATGTGTTTCACTTCGTTCCAGTGTCTGTCCCTTCGGGGAAATGTCACGCGGTGACATCTGGAGTCCTGCCTACCCTGCTACAGCCCGGGTTCCTCGGAGTCCTGTTAGCCCAGTGCTACAGCCCGGATTCACACGCCGTTCACCGACATGCTCGATGTGATTCATGTATGCCTGTCCCATAGGTCTGTGCCGCTTTGGGTGCACGACTAGCCATGTCGGCCCGGGTTCTCTATCATATGGATGCTAGCAACACTATCATATATGTGAGCCAAAAGGCGCAAACGGTCCCGGGCCATGGTAAGGCGACACCTGTGGGGATACCGTGCATGAGGCCGCAATGTGATATGAGGTGTTACCAGCTAGATCGATGTGACTTGGAATCGGAGTCCTGACACCCTGGTTGCACAACGGGCGCCGGACATCGCCCAGGTTGGACCAACACTCATAGGAGCACTGGCCCGGGCGGTTTAAAATACAGAATACCCTCGGGTCCACGGAACCCAAGGGAAAAGGCTTAGGTTGTTAGGAAAATGTAAAATCAAGGTTGGGCCTTGCTGGAGGAGTTTTAGTCAAAGCAAACTGTCAAGGGTGTAACTCCCCAAGACCGACGCTTCAGAAGACTTCCATATTTTCGTGATCACCGTGTGTTCCATTTGTGCTTGCTCTTTTTTTGCATTGCATCATGTCATCATGCCATCATGTCATTAATCTTAGCATCTCAACTCAACAAATAAATTGCATAGATGGTTGATCTATTTAAATTGAGGGAAGGGTGACTTCCGTTTATAACATATCTTCCCAATATTAGGGAGCTATAATAAATATTCCTTTAATTTGGAATTCACCATAACACACTTGCAAATTATCCCAATGCCTTTGTTATCTTAATTCTTGGTCTCCAACCTTGCCATATATTCTTTCATCATATTCTGGAGCTCCACCAAGAATCCGAACAGTTTTCGACCTTCCCAAACCTCACTTCCTATTCAAATCATTTGAATTTAAATCAAATGAGTTTGAATTTAATCTTTAAATCTTGGCCATTTCTATTTTCTTGGAACTAGCGCATTTTTGCGAGTTCGGAAAAATTAACAGCTTGCCCAAATTCCTTTCCCTAACCCCCTCTTCCTTTTCCTTCTCTCTAGTGCTTTTCTGTTAAAGAAAAATAGAGAGAGAGAGAGAGGCAGCTTGCACCGCTGGCCACTTGGGCCTCCCACCAGGCCGGCCCAAACCATCTTCCGTTTCCCATGGTCCAACCCGCCCTCCTCCTAACACTAGCCCGCTCGATCCCTTGCTCTCCTATCGTTTTCCCTCTCCCTCGTCTCCCTCCCCCGCCACAGGCGTCGCACCAGGGAGAGAGCATCAGCTGCTCCTCGTCCCCGATCCCCTCTGCCTCCTTCCTCCTCCGTCCTACCAACCCCCCTTCTCCTTCCCGAGGCCGACGCCGATGCCCCAAGCGCTCCGCTTTCGCCCTGGCCGACGTGCCCCGCCACTGCTCGAGTCCGAGGGCCCTGCCTCTATCTCCAGCCGTCGTCAGCAAGCAGTCCCGCCGGAGCACCTCTTCTCCCGCGTGCTTCTCCTCCAGTTTCTTCTTGTCGCCACCAAGTACCTCGCCGCCGGCAGCAGCAGCAGCTCCTCCACCCTCTTGCTGATGCCGTGACCGGACCTTCCCCGTGCCTCGCCTTCGACCTTGGCTTCCGCGTCCCAAGGCCTCGAGCGCCACCAGCAGCAGTTCCGGTCGTCCCCGTCGCCGAGTTCCTCGCCGCCCTTCCTCACCTCGTCCCCGGCCCTGCCCGTCGGAGCCACGCCTCCCGGTGCCCGCAGCTGCGTCGCCGGTCTTTTGCCTCGACCCGACATCTTTCCCTTTGGCAACCGAATAGGTGAAGCGCCACAAGTTTTTCCTCTGTACATTCGTGTGATGTTGACCATGGAGTTCCACCAGCTGCTAGCATCACTCTGTTGCTTCCTCCCTGAATGGTTTCGCCAAGTGCCTTCCGGCGTGACCATGACCGCGAGCACCACGGATCCGCCAAGTACCTCGATGCCTGATGCCTAAAACGACCACCGAACCGGAAATAACTCCAAGTACTAGGTCAACGAGGACCACCAAGTTCGTCTTCCGTTGTCTACGAAATCGCCAAGTACCACGACTATACTAGAACAACTACCGTCGACATGCATTTTGCCAAGTTCCACTACTGTTGACCCTCGAAGACTCCGTGGACGTCAAGTTTCTCGCCGTGACCCCGAACATCTACAAAAACTTGTGCGACAAAGAACGTGAACAACTACCATCGCCAAGATCGCTAGTACCACTACCGTCGCCATGAGAACGTCTACTTCCTCTACATTGCACCGAACTCGAACCCTCCCGTTTGCACGCTTCGAAGGTATAACCACCGGAACGACGCCCGTGGGCCGAATACATGTAGGATGTATGAGATGAACCCCGCGTTTGCATCGTGTTCGAAATTGTCCCATGCATGTTCCTCATCATTGCCATGCCATCCACCCATGGGAACCCGGTATCCAGGAGCACCCCACCATCTTTTGCACGCTCCACACACTTCTCTTTTGCATCGGTATCTCAATCGAGCTACCGGAACCGATATGTTTACGTGGCACCCTTTCGTTCCGCCATGGGGACAAATGCCTCATATCATATTATACCAACATTTTGATAAAACTTGCATAAAACATGCATATGTCATCTGCATCATGATAACAACATCAAGAATGTTTAAATTGTTGTTGCATTAAATTGCTAATGCATATGAGGATTTTTCCGGAATTGTTGTTGTTGTTGTTGTTGTTGTTTCCGGCCTCATTTAAACTTGCTTAAATGTGTAGTTTTCACAGGCTTCACCTTCTTGCCATGTTTAATAATATTTAATATTGTTGGGTACATAAACGGGAGAGAAGTAAATAAATGAATGTGGTGTTTCGTCAATATGCAGCTCATTGCATATTGAGCTCCACTTAATTTGTAGTATTGTTTGTGCACTTTGCCATGCCATGCCTCATTAAACCGGACATGCATCATACTTGATTGTGCATCATGCCTTGCTTATGTGATGGTTGTTTACTATGTTGTTTGCTTCTTTCCGGGTTGCTTCTCTCATTAGCTTTGGTTTCGTTCCGGAGTTGTGAGGATCCATTTGACTACGTCCGTTTGTCTTCTTCATGGACTCGTTCTTCTTCCTTGCGGGATCTCAGGCAAGATGACCATACCCTCGAAATCACTTCTATCTTTGCTTGCTAGTTGTTCGCTCTATCGCTATGTCGCGCTACCTACCACTTGTTTATCATGCCTCCCATATTGCCATGTCAAGCGTCTAGCCCACCTTCCTAGCAAACCGTTGTGTGGCTATGTTACCGCTTTTGCTCAGTCCCTCTTATAGCGTTGCTAGTTGCAGGTGAAGCTGAAGCTTGTTCCATGTTGGGACATGGTTATGTCGGGATATCACAATATATCTTATTTAATTAATGCATCTATATACTCGGTAAAGGGTGGAACACTCGGCCTTATGTCTGGTGTTTTGTTCCACTCTTGCCGCCCTAGTTTCCATCATATCGGTGTTATGTTCCTTGATTTTGCGTTCCTTACGCGGTGGGGTGTTATGGGAACCCCTTGACAGTTTGCTTTGAATAAAACTCCTCCAGCAAGGCCCGACCTTGGTTTTTCATTTTCCTAACAACCTATTACCCTTCGCTTGGGTCGGCCAACCCGAGGGTCATCTTTATTTTATCCCCCCGGGCCAGTGCTTCTCTAAGTGTTGGTCGTCACAATTTTATCATTGCAGTTCTTGAATACATGAGTTCGCCGACATCAAAAATCTCTTTTATGCAGTTGTTGGTGAGATAACCTCGACGCCACCCAGTACTGGGCAGGAGTTCGGGAGTATTGCCATAACCCGTATAACGGATGCTTTTCTAAGGTTGAGGTACACGATTTCTGGAGTTTTCTTGGTTATGTGTTGACGGATGGATACAACTGGATGTAGGGATTGTTAGTTTGGGTGAGATATTATGCTTCCCCCGTATCCCCAACACCTGATTGCATAACCAAATAGTTTCAGGAGTTTATAGGTGGGAATTCAAGTATCACGAAGGATATCCTTCCAACAGACACATGATAAGATATGGGGTCTATCATATGTTTGTTCCCGGCTTATTCTACAAGCCAAATCCTTTGTTTTGTTGTGAGTTGTGGTATTCGAGTTGCTTCACTATCAATTGTTGATTCCATACCTTTCCTAAGCAGTGTTCTCATATTTCTATGTGAATACTAATCCTTCATGATAATTGAGTTCGTCATGTCAATTCTTTTCCAACCGGCGTGTTTCTCTTCAAGTGGATCCGGTCATTTCAACATTCACAAGATCACCCCTCAGTTTCCCCAACATTGTTCGTTTCATCCGTCCCCAAGTTGCCTTTGTTTTACCCACCTCACCCCTTTTTTATTCTTCATGGAGCTAGAATCCTTAATAAAGTATCCATTTTATTCATGTGAAGTCTCTTCATTCTTTTCAATCAATGTTCTTACCCGGTGGTTCCCATGAAGATGCCTGTAACACCCTCGATGCGACTATATCTCCCATGTGTCGAGGCACGACTTAGAGGCATAATCGCATTGAAGGCATATGTCGCAAGTGAGGTAATCTTCACACAACCCATGTAATATAATAAGGAATAAGAGATACATAGTTGGCTTACAATCGCCACTTCACACAATTACATGAATAAAGCATTACATCAACCAAATACACTCATGGTCCGACTACGGAACCAAAATAAAAGAAGAACCCCAAATGCGACAAAGGTCCCCGATCGACCCCAACTGGGCTCCACTACTGATCAACTAGAACGAAACAACACAAATAAACAAGGTCTTCAACGAACTCCTCCTGAGCTGGGTTGCGTCATCTGCACGGACTCATCGGCACCTGCAAACTGGTTTTCGAAGTATCTGTGAGCCACGAGGACTCAGCAATCCCGCACCCTCGCGATCAAGACTATTTAAGCTTATGGGTAAGGTAAAAGGTATGAGGTGGAGCTGCAGCAAGCGACTAGCATATATGGTGGCTAACATACGCAAAAGAGAGCGAGAACAGAAGGCAAAGCATGGTCGATAAAAGTATGATCAAGAAGTGATCCTAGACTACCTACGTCAAGCATAACTCCAACAACCGTGTTCACTTCCAGGACTCCGCCGGAAAGAGACCATCACGGTTACACACGCAGTTGATGTATTTTAATTAAGGTCAACTTCAGGTTTTCTACAACCGGACGTTAACAAATTCCCATCTGCCCATAACCGCGGGCACGGCTTTCGAAAGTTCAAATCCCTGCAGGGGTGTCCCAACTTAGCCCATGACAAGCTCTCACGGTCAACGAAGGAATAGACCTCCACCCGAGACATTCCGATCAGACTCGGTATCCCGGTACAACAAGTCATTTCGACAGGGTAAAACTAAACCAGCAACACCGCCCGAATGTGCCGACAAATCCCGATAGGAGCTGCACATATCTCTTTCTCAAGGCACACCGGATCGTCCAAACTTCCGGTAGGCCAGTCCAGAGTTGCCCCTGGTGGCCACCGGCGGCTGACAAGTTGGACCAACACTCAGAGGAGCACTGGCCCGGGGGGGGGGGGGGTAAAATAATGATGACCCTTGGGCGCGCGACCCCCAAGGGAAAAGAAAAGGCTAGGTGGCAAATGGTAAAACCAATGTTGGGCATTGCTGGAAAAGCTTTACTTAAGGCGAACTGTCAAGGGGTTCCCATTATAGCCCAACCGCGTGAGGAAGGCAAAATCCGGGAACATAACACCGATATGACGGAAACTAGGGCAGCAAGAGTGGAACAAAACACCAGGCATAAGGCCGAGCCTTCCACCCTTTACCAAGTATATAGATGCATTAATCAAATAAGATATATTGTGATATCCCAACAACTAACCAATGTTCCAACAAGGAACGATCTCCATGTTCCAACAAGGAACAAACTTCGATCTTCACCTGCAACTAACAACGCTATAAGAGGGGCTGAGCAAAGCGGTAACATAGCCAATCAACGGTTTGCTAGGACATTGGTGGGTTAGAGGCTGAACATGGCAATTTGGGAGGCTGACAAGCTAGTGGTAGGCATCGTAGCAATGGCATAGCAAAAGAGCGAGCAAACTAGCATAGCAAAGATAGTAGTGATTTCAAGGGTATGATCATCTTGCCTAAGATCCCGCAAGGAAGAAGAACGAGTCCATGAAGAAGACAAACGGACGTAGATGAACGGGTCCTCACAAACTCGACGTTTCCAGAACCAACCCGAAGAAGCAAACACCGGAAAGGAGCACACAACATAGTAAACAACCAACACATAAACATGACATGATGCAGAACCAAGTATGATGCATGTCCGGATTAAAGAGGCATGGCATGGCAAAGTGCACAAACAACCCTACAAATTAAGTGCAGCTCAATATGCAACGAGTTGCATATTGACGAATCACCACATCAATTATTTAGTTCTCTCCCGGTTATGTACCCAACAATATTAAATATTGTTAAGCATGTCAAGAGGTAAAACATAAAGGGATTATCTATCTAAACAATTTAAATGGGGCCGGATATAGCAAACGACAAATCCGGTAAATCCCCATATGCATTAGTAATTTGGTGCAACGACAATCTAAACATTTTAATTGTTATTATCATGATGCAGATGACATATGCAAGTTTTAAGCAATTTTATGAAAATGTTGTTAAGAGCATTATGAAGCATTTGGTCATCATGGCGGAAAAAAATGGGTTCCACGGCAACTACAACGGAAGTAGTGCCACGACAAAATTCCGGCTGATCCGACAACTCATTGAGATGTCGGTGCAAGAGAAAATTTGGATGAACGGATCATGCGAGGATGGTGGGGTGATCCCGGATACCGGGTTTCCCATGGGTCGACGGCATGACAACCGAGGAGGAACGTGCAATGACAACTCGGCCACGGTTCAAACATGAGCATATCAAACATCGCAAGCATTCGTTTCACGGACGTCGTCTCGGGTTATACCTTCGAAGTGTGCAAACGGGACAGTTCTCGTTCGGTGCCAAGTAGAGGAAGTAGACGTTCTCGAGACGTTCGTCGTGGAGGTAGTCGTACACGGCGACGGTAGTTGTACACGGGTTCTCAGCCACGGAAGTAGTTGTACAACGTCTTCGTAGAGGTTCGGGGTCACGAGACAAAACTTGACGTCCACGGGGTCTTCGAGGGTCGACGGTAGTGGTACTCGTGACGGTAGTGGAACTTGACGCTCCGAAGGGGTACTTGGCGGGAAACGGTCATCGTGTGACTTGTCGGTCCATGAAGTCGTTCTCCCGCGTCTTGTCGTACACGTATCGGAGAAGAACTTGGTGTATCCATGTACTTGGCAAAATGCACGTCGATGGTAGTTGTTCTTGGTTCGTCGTGGTACTTGGCGATTTCGGAGACGGCGGAAGACGAACTTGGCGGTTCTCGTCGACCTAGTACTTGACATTATTTCCGGTTCGATGATGGTCGTGTAGATGTTCACGTGTCTTCGGCGACATCAGGATGCATCTTGGCGGTCTCGTCTCGGTCCTCAAACCAAAACGAAGCAAGGCAAAAGACTTGGGGAGGTGGCGATGGGCTTGGGTTGCAGGGGCACCGAGGCGCTGAGCGCTGAGCTGCTGCTCCTCGATGTAGATAGAGGCATCCAGGGGACGCAGAGGGGGCCGGGAAGACGGGGATGAGTGCCCGGGTGCAGAGGCCGTTGGAGCTTGGCGCGATTCGAGCGGCGAGGCCAGCGCAGGACTTGGATCCGCCAGTGAAAGCGATGAACGGCGTGGCGGGGCTCGGGAAGACCACGACGCTCAGGGAGAGCATGGAGCTCCTGTTGGTGGCGACGAAGAGAGGCGACAGCGCTCCTGGCTGGAAGCAGTGGGCGATGGCGCTGGTCGTCGACGAGGTCGGCAAGGAGGTCGCGCTGGAGACCAGAGACGAAGGCGTTGTGAACTGCCACGATGGGCGCCGTCTTGGAGCACCCCAGCCGGAGGACGAGGCAGGGGCACGAGGGGTGGTGGAGGCCATGGACAAAGTAGCAGGGCAGCGCCGGACATTGAACGACGAGGGCGAGGGGATCCAGCGGAGCTCGGGCTCCCGGCGTGAAGGACAGACTGGGAGGAGGAGATCCGGGCGCGGGCACGGAGGCCTGGACGGTGGTGCGCGAGAAGAGCAGCGGGAGGGAGAGAGCGAAGGGAGAGAGGGGATCGAGCAGATGGTGGTTCGGGCGTGCGGTTCCTTGGCGGCGCGAGGGAAAGAGAGGGGGTCGAGGGAACGGGCTCCCTGGCGGCTAGGGTTAGGAGGGCACAAGGTTGGGCCTTGGTGATGGATGGGCCGACCGGTCTTAGGCTGGGCTGCCAAGAACAAACGGGCCGGCCTAGAGTTTGGCCTAGGGAGACCCAGGGAGGCCGGCCTGGACTGGGCTACTCTCTCCTACTCCTCTCTAATTCTATTTTACTTCTTTATTTCCTGATTTAACAAATAAACCGAGGAATAAGAAATGCAGAGAGAGATAGGAGAAGAATTTGAGCAGGGCGCCAATTTTCTTGGACTCATAAAAATGAGCTTGATCCAAGAAAAATACATTTGGCACCGTTTGGAAGGATTGCATTCGAACACATTTGAATGTGATTCAAATGAGTTTGAATTAGGAAAACATTTTTGGAGAGTCCAAAAATGTTCGGAATATTGGTGGAGCTCCGGAAAATGGAGAAAGGATAAAAGCAAAGTTTGGGGACCAAACTCGAAGCGAGAAAAAGCATGTGATTATATGCAAGTGTGTTCATGGGTATATTCAAAAGAATGGAAATATTTATAATAGCTCCCTAATAACGGGAGGATATGTTATAAAGAGAATCACCAAGTGAATTCCCTCGGTTTAAATGGATCAAAGATCCATGCCATCTATTTAGATGAGATGCAAAAGATTTATGACATGATGACATGATATGCAATGCATGACACGCAAGCAATGACAAGGCAACGACAGCGAATAAGCGGAGGACACCTGGCACATCGGTCTCGGGGCGTCACAACACTCCACCACTACGAGAGGATCTCGTCCCGAGATCTAGAATGGCACCGGAGGGAAAACGGAAGAGAAAGAGAAGAGGTAAAACTAAGTTGCTTCTTTGACAAACAAGTGAAACCAAAGAACCTTGCGAGGTTGAACAAATTCGAGAAAACAATACAACGAAGGTGAACAAAGTCGAAAACACTCCGTTAGAAAAGAGGAACGAGGAAGAACAAATTCAGGCAGGACTCTGGTTGGAAAGAAAAGAATTGAATAAGGTCTTGATAAGATGAGAAGATACTTGATGAAATCACAACACACTACCACCGGAACTATTGAATGAATGGAACAAGGGGTAAGAAAGATCTCAGACAGCACTCCGGTTGAGAAGGGAGTCAAAATTTGATAAGATGAGAGAGCTCAAATGAAAACACGACACTCCGGTTGAGAAAGGGATGCAAGACTTGATAAGGCTACAAGAACTTGAACAAAGGGGCACAATACTCCGGTTAAGCAAGATAGGGAAGGAATAAGAGTGATATAATTTGGACAGCACTCCGCCTGTAAATGGAAGGAATTGAACAAGACAAGATGAGAGGATACTTGAAAAGAGGACACAACACTCCAATTAAAAGGATAGGCACGACAAGAACACGATCCTGATAAAACAAGAAGATGGGTTGAAGAGAGCAACATCACCATGCCTCCGGAACAAAAGAGTAGAGTAAAGATAATTGAGACAAGCGAATGTAGAAGAGAATGCCAACTTCTGCTACAAAAGAGCCTAAAAAGGCATCTCTAGGAGAAGGGTTGAACGGAGTTGTTGGAAAACCAACAACGAAAATAATAAGCTTGATATGGTCTTATGGAATACCTCTCAAATTAAGAGATGAAAAACCTGCCACTCACAGGAAAAGAATTGGATTGACAAGAACAAGGAGACGAGAAGGCTATATTACCGGGAGGATAAAAGAAGAACTTGGGTCATTTGTAAGCACCATAATTAGCAACAATCCTAAGGGAAGGCTTTAGGTGAAATATAACCCAAGATAATTCCAATGACGAGATTGATGGATTTAAAATATCCCAATCTTGACAACATGTGAATCATGACAATATGAACTCAAATTATCAAGAATGACATAATACCACCTCCAATGATACGGAAGAAAGAATAATTGCACTCCGGATTACAATATAAAGAAAGCTTGAGCTCCCTAAAAAAATCTTGATGAGCACTTCGAGAAGGAATTAAATCCTTGATGAACCATCATGTAGAACCTTGATGAAGTACTCCGGTAAACAAAAGGATGACGAAAGAAAGGGAAATTGAAAACACAAAGTGAAGCCTTGCAACGATTAGATGGATCTTCACGACGATATAATTGGGAGAACTTGAAACTCTGGGAAAGAAAGATGAGTACTTGAAACCAAGAATAAGTATGATGAGCCACTCCGGAAAACAGGAATTAAATCATTTGGATGAAACAAGAATAAGAATTACATTATGCTTATCCTTCACCAATTAAATTGATGACAACCAACGGATTCGACATATTACTTATTCTCGTAGAAAGGATTAAGGGAGATATGGCGCAAACTTGAGAAATTCTTCAACGATCCACCGGCAGAATTGAAACAACGAATGAATTGATATGATGAAGAAGGAAGAGAACAGATGAGAGAACTAGCGTAAGAATTGAAAATGAATGAAGAAGAAAAAAATAAAGAAGCACCGGGAAGAATTATAAAATGAACGAAGATGCTTGAGAGGATTTAGATATAAGAGAACGAAGAGATCACGAGCTGATTAAAGAATATTGAATGATGCACCGGTGAGATTTTGGGGAACGAGAGCTGAAAGCTGAGAATGAACAAGTCTTCTGAAATGATGGGCTCCGGATAATCCAACTGAGAAGACTCTTGAATTACTTCGGATGGGTGAAAAGAATTCTCACAATCAAAAATAATTATGAGAGGATGGCCACGAGCTAGAATCACGAATCTTGAGGAGAATGGAGCAAGATTAAAGCGAAACTCTTCTTCGGTCTTCAAATGACAAAGAGAAACACCACCGTGAATTGTTGAGGCACTCCGGAATCAATAATGGAAAGGTTGAGCGAACGATGAAAAGAATTTGAGGACATTTGACTGATGGCAATTCATTCTTACGTCAACTTTGAAAAGAATTTTTAAGGATATCTCCGGGAGAATAAGAAGAGTCAGGTAAGATCCTGGAAAAAGACCTATGGGTTAGGGCCCACTCAAAAGAAACACCATTCAAAGGATTTAAAGAGAGAGATTGCACCGGTTGAATTAAATGACTTGAATGAGATAACATCCTCGAAATAGGTTGAACGAATGTAGAGTGGAAACACGAATCTTCGAGATATCTTGAGCACTCCGGAACAATAAATAGCGAGAAGTGGAATGATAATGAGGTGCACCGGCATGAGAAGCATTGAAATGAGGAAAAGACATGATCAACAAAGCTTGACTTGAAACCACCGAAAAAGAAAAAGAACGAAGAACGATGAACTTGAGGTTCCATTAGAATCTTCATGAAAATCACCGGATAAGGATATTGATTGAAAAGAATGGAGAGACTTCACATCAGTAAAATGGATAATTGATTAAGAAATCTGAGTCGTTGAAAAAAAACAAGGGAGAGAGGGTGGGAAAAAAACAAAGACAATTTGGAATGGAAGAAACGAACACCATTGAGGAACTTAGAATTGATCTTGCGGATGTTGAAATGATCAGAATCACTAGAAGAGAAACACACCGGTGAAAAAGGATTGACAAAACAATCTTGATGATCACGAAGGATTGGTATTCACATCGGAGTATGAGAACACCATTTAGGAAAGGTATGGAATCAACTCTTGACTTCTAAGCAACTCGAA
Source organism: Triticum monococcum (assembly GCA_034509565.1). Taxonomy (NCBI): domain Eukaryota; kingdom Viridiplantae; phylum Streptophyta; class Magnoliopsida; order Poales; family Poaceae; genus Triticum; species Triticum monococcum. Next base: position 299,395,129 of record CM067844.1, on the reverse strand, counting down.
TACCACAACTCAAAACAAAACAAAGGATTGGCTTGCAAAATAAGCCGGAACAAACATATGATAGAGATTTCGTCCGAAGTTTTCGTGGTGGGGCCTACACGGGCTCGATCATACAACACCATCATGTACAAGGCAGTGCACATGACATACGAAGCGTCCCCGAGTCGGCATAGCCAAGGACTCTTTAAGACACAACGAGACCACTGTAAAACCGACCGTGAATAGGCGGACCACTAGACGTCGAACCCCAATTTCATATCATACATCCGTCGGAAAGATATTCTAAGAGCTACTTGAATTCCCACCTATGAAACTCCCGAAATTTTCCAGTTATGCAATCAGGTGTTGGGGATATAGGGGAAGCATAATATCTCACCCAAACTAGCAAATCCTACATCCAGCTATATCCATCCTTCAACACATAACCAAGAAACCTTCGGAAATCATCTACCTCAACCTTCGAAAAGCATCCGTTATACAAGTTATGGCGATACTCCCGAACTCCCGCCCCAGTACTGGGTGGCGTCGAGGTTATCTGACCAACGAACTGCATAAAAGAGATTTTCGATGTCGGCAAACATATCTCAAGTATTCCAGAATTGCAACGATAAAATTATGATGACAACACCTCAGAGCTCAACTCCCCGGGACACTTCCACTAAACCCCTGACAGGAGGCACCAAGACAATGTTCTCATCATAAAACCATCGGAATGATTCCAAGATACCCGCGTGATCCTAAATTTTTTTCGTGAAATTTGAGAAGAGAAGAGTCAAAACTCTACGTCAGGATGCCTTACCAGAGTGATGAGGAGACTGGGAAGTAAAAAGAATTCCTAAGCTCTCTGATATATAATTCCTAAATGACTCAAAACATTTTTCTAGACAAAACTCGGCTGCTAAAAACGATCAATCAGTGGGGGCTCCTAAGGTCGGGGAAGGCTCTGATTACCAACTTGTAACACCCTCGATGCGACTATATCTCCCACGTGTCGAGGCATGACTTAGAGGCATAATCGCATTGAAGGCATATGTCGCAAGTGAGGTAATCTTCACACAACCCATGTAATATAATAAGGAATAAGAGATACATAGTTGGCTTACAATCGCCACTTCACACAATTACATGAATAAAGCATTACATCAACCAAATACACTCATGGTCCGACTACGGAACCAAAATAAAAGAAGAACCCCAAATGCGACAAAGGTCCCCGATCGACCCCAACTGGGCTCCACTACTGATCAACTAGAATGAAACAACACAAATAAACAAGGTCTTCAACGAGCTCCTCCTGAGCTGGGTTGCGTTATCTGCACGGACTCATCGGCACCTGCAAACTGGTTTTGGAAGTATCTGTGAGCCACGAGGACTCAGCAATCCCGCACCCTCGCGATCAAGACTATTTAAGCTTATGGGTAAGGTAAAAGGTATAAGGTGGAGCTGCAGCAAGCGACTAGCATATATGGTGGCTAACATACGCAAAAGAGAGCAAGAAGAGAAGGCACAGCACGGTCGATAAAAGTATGATCAAGAAGTGATCCTAGACTACCTACGTCAAGCATAACTCCAACAACCGTGTTCACTTCTCGGACTCCGCCGGAAAGAGACCATCACGGTTACACATGCGGTTGATGTATTTTAATTAAGGTCAACTTCAGGTTTTCTACAACCGGACGTTAACAAATTCCCATGTGCCCATAACCACGGGCACGGCTTTCAAAAGTTCAAATCCCTGCAGGGGTGTCCCAACTTAGCCCATGACAAGCTCTCACGGGCAACGAAGGAATAGACCTCCACCCGAGACATTCCGATCAGACTCGGTATCCCGGTACAACAAGACATTTTGATAGGGTAAAACTAAAGCAGCAACACCGCCCGAATGTGCCGACAAATCCCGATAGGAGCTGCACATATCTCTTTCTCAGGGCACACCGGATCGTCCAAACTTCCGGTAGGCCAGCCCAGAGTTGCCCCTGGTGGCCACCGGCGGCTGACAAGTTGGACCAACACTCAGAGGAGCACTGGCCCGGGGGGGGGGGGGGCGGGGTAAAATAATGATGACCCTTGGGCGCGCGACCCCCAAGGGAAAAGAAAAGGCTAGGTGGCAAATGGTTAAACCAATGTTGGGCATTGCTGGAAAAGCTTTACTTAAGGCGAACTGTCAAGGGGTTCCCATTATAGCCCAACCGCGTGAGGAACGCAAAATCCGGGAACATAACACCGATATGACGGAAACTAGGGCGGCAAGAGTGGAACAAAACACCAGGCATAAGGCCGAGCCTTCCACCCTTTACCAAGTATATAGATGCATTAATTAAATAAGATATATTGTGATATCCCAACAAGTAACCAATGTTCCAACAAGGAACGATCTCCATGTTCCAACAAGGAACAAACTTCGATCTTCACCTGCAACTAACAACGCTATAAGAGGGGCTGAGCAAAGCGGTAACATAGCCAATCAACGGTTTTCTAGGACATTGGTGGGTTAGAGGCTGAACATGGCAATTTGGGAGGCTGACAAGCAAGTGGTAGGCATCGTAGCAATGGCATAGCAAAAGAGCGAGCAAACTAGCATAGCAAAGATAGTAGTGATTTCAAGGGTATGATCATCTTGCCTGAGATCCTGCATGGAAGAAGAACGAGTCCATGAAGAAGACAAACGGACGTAGATGAACGGGTCCTCACAAACTCGACGTTTCCGGAACCAACCCGAAGAAGCAAACACCGGAAAGGAGCACACAACATAGTAAACAACCAACACATAAACATGACATGATGCACAACCAAGTATGATGCATGTCCGGATTAAAGAGGCATGGCATGGCAAAGTGCACAAACAACCCTACAAATTAAGTGGAGCTCAATATGCAACGAGTTGCATATTGACGAAACACCACATCAATTATTTAGTTCTCTCCCGGTTATGTACCCAACAATATTAAATGTTGTTAAGCATGTCAAGAGGTAAAACATAAAGGGATTATCTATCTAAACGATTTAAATGGGGCCGGATATAGCAAACGACAAACCCGGTAAATCCCCCTATGCATTAGTAATTTGGTGCAACGACAATCTAAACATTTTAATTTTTATTATCATGATGCGGATGACATATGCAAGTTTTAAGCAATTTTATGAAAATGTTGTTAAGAGCATTATGAAGCATTTGGTCGTCATGGCGGAACAAAAAGGGTGCCACGGCAACTACAACGGAAGTAGTGCCACGACAACATTTCGGGTGATCCGACAAGTCATTGAGATGTCGGTGCAAGAGAAAATGTGGATGAACGGATCATGCGAGGATGGTGGGGTGATCCTGGATACCGGGTTTCCCATGGGTCGACGGCATGACAACCGAGGAGGAACGTGCAATGACAACTCGGCCACGGTTCAAACATGAGCATATCAAACATCGCAAGCATTCGTTTCACGGACGTCGTCTCGGGTTATACCTTCGAAGTGTGCAAACGGCACGGTTCTCGTTCAGTGCCAAGTAGAGGACGTAGATGTTCGTCGTGGAGGTAGTCGTACACGGTGACGGTAGTTGTACACGGGTTCTCAGCCACGGAAGTAGTCGTACAACGTCTTCATAGAGGTTCGGGGTCACGAGACGAAACTTGACGTCCACGGGGTCTTCGAGGGTCGACCGTAGTGGTACTCGTGACGGTAGTGGAACTTGACGCTCCGAAGGGGTACTTGGCGGGCAACGGTCGTCGTGTGACTTGTCGGTCCATGTAGTCGTTCTCCCGCGTCTTGTCGTACACGTATCGGAGAAGAACTTGGTGTATCCATGTACTTGGCAAAATGCACGTCGACGGTAGTTGTTCTTGGTTCGTCGTGGTACTTGGCGATTTCGGAGACGGCGGAAGACGAACTTGGCGGTTCTCGTCGACCTAGTACTTGGCGTTATTTCCGGTTCGGTGATCGTCGTGTAGATGTTCACGTGTCTTCGGCGACATCAGGATGCATCTTGGCGGTCTCGTCTCGGTCCTCAAACCAAAATGAAGCAAGGCAAAAGACTCGGGGCGGTGGCAATGGGCTTGGGTTGCAGGGGCGCCGAGGCACTGAGCGCTGAGCTGCTGCTGCTCAATGCAGACAGAGGCACCCAGGGGACGCAAAGGGGGCCGGGAAGACGGGGATGACTGCCCGGGTGCAGAGGCCATTGGAGCTTGGCGCAATCCGAGCGACGAGGCCAGCACGGGACTTGGATCCGCCAGTGAAAGCGATGAACGGCGTGGCGAGGCTCGGGAAGACCATGGCGCTCAAGGAGAGCATGGAGCTCCTGTTGGTGGCGACGAAGAGAGGCGGCAGCGCTCCTGGTAGGAAGCAGCGGGCGATGGCGCTGGGCGTCGACGAGGTCGGCAGGGAGGTCGCGCTAGAGACCAGAGACGAAGGCGTTGCGAACTGCCGCGACGGGCGCTGTCTTGGAGCACCCCAGCCGGAGGACGAGGCAGGGGCACGAGGGGTGGCGGAGGCCATGGACAAAGCAGCAGGGCAGCGCCGGACATTGAACGACGAGGGCGAGGGGATCTAGCGGAGCTCGGGCTCCCGGCATGAAGGACAGACTGGGAGGAGGAGATCCGGGCGCGGGCACGGAGGCCTGGACGGTGGTGCGCGAGAAGAGTAGTGGGAGGGAGAGAGCGAAGGGAGAGAGGGGATCGAGCAGATGGTGGTTCGGGCGTGCGGTTCCCTGGCGACGCGAGGGAAAGAGAGGGGATCGAGGGAACGGGCTCCCTGGCGACTAGGGTTAGGAGGGCACAAGGCTGGGCCTTGGTGATGGATGGGCCGACCGGTCTTAGGCGAGGCTGCCAAGAAAAAACGGGCCGGCCTAGAGTTTGGCCTAGGGAGACCCAGGGAGGCCGGCCTGGACTGGGATACTCTCTCCTACTCCTATCTAATTCTCTTTTACTTCTTTATTTCCTGATTTAACAAATAAACCAAGGAATAAGAAATGTAGAGAGAGAGATAGGAGAAGAATTTGAGCAGGGCGCCAATTTTCTTGGACTCATAAAAATGAGCTTGATCCAAGAAAAATACATTTGGCACCGTTTGGAAGGATTGCATTCGAACACATTTGAATGTGATTCAAATGAGTTTGAATTAGGAAAACATTTTTGGAGAGTCCAAAAAGTTCGGAATATTGGTGGAGCTCCGGAAAATGGAGAAAGGATAAAAGCAAAGTTTGGGGACCAAACTCGAAGCGAGAAAAGGCATGTGATTATATGCAAGTGTGTTCATGGGTAAATTCAAAAGAATGGAAATATTTATAATAGCTCCCTAATAACGGGAGGATATGTTATAAAGAGAATCACCAAGTGAATTCCCTCGGTTTAAATGGATCAAAGATCCATGCCATTTATTTAGATGAGATGCAAAACATTTATGACATGATGACATGATATGCAATGCATGACACGCAAGCAATGACAAGGCAACGACAGCGAATAAGCGGAGGACACCTGTCACATCGGTCTCGGGGCGTCACAATGCCATACAAGATTATAATTCTTCGTTCTCTTTTCTTTTCCAGTGGATTCAATCCAAGATTTCGGTGTTAATCTTATCCCTTTTTCTCGTTTCACATTCCTTTCTCATGCCGGTGCACCTCTTAATCGCTCATCTCTTCTATTCATATCTGAAGTGCTAAAGATATCTCAAATGATTCAAGCTTCCATTCTCAATTCACTCAAGTTCTTTTGAGGATGTTATCTCTTTCAAGCCATTTAAGTCAACCGGTGCAATCTCCCTTCCAAGTAATCATTCGAAGGTGTTTATTTTGAGTGGGCCCTAACTCTTCTAATTTTTACGGAGTTACTCTTAAATTCTTTTCCAAGGTTGACGTAAGAATCAATTATCATTAGTCATATGTATTTCTCCAAGATATTTTAAATTCTTTTCATCATTGGTTCAACCTTTCTAAATTTCATTCCGGAGTGCCTCAACAATTCATGGTGGTGTTTCTCGTCGTTGTTCTTGGATTTTGAAGACCGAAGAAGAGTTTCTCTTAAATCTTGCTCCATCCTCTTGAACCTGCGTATTTCAAGCTTGTTGCCATCCTCTCATAATTGTTTTCAATTGTGAGAATTATTTTCACCCATCTGGAGCAATTCAGGAGTCTTTTCAGTTTGATTCTCCGTAGCTCATCATCTCAGAATTATTCATTCCAGCTTTCAACTCTCGTTCTCCAAATCTTACCGGTGCATCGCTCAAGTATTCCATAGTTAGCTTGTGATCTCTTTGTTCTCATATATTTATATTCCCTCAAGTATCTTCATTCAGTTTTTAATTACTCCCGGTGATTCATTCTCTTTTTCTTCATTCATTTTCAATTCTTAAGGTGGTTCATTCAAGAGTTCTATTCCTTGGTTATCATATCAATTGATTCGTTCTTTCCAATCCTACCGGCGGATTGTTGAAGAATTTTCTCAAGTTTGGCTATATCTCTTCAATCTTTTCAAGAAGAATAAGTAGTATGCCAAATCCTTTGCTTGTCATCAATCTAAATTGGTGAAGGATAAGAATATAGTAAATCTTATTTTTATTACCTCGAGGTGATTAGTCTTTTCTTTTCGGAGTTTGTTCATCATATCACATTCTTGGTTTCAAGTTGTTCATATTTCTTTTTTGGAGTTGCAACTTTTCTCTGTGATGTCATCACAAAGCTCCATCTAAATCATGACAAGGCACACCTTGTTCTTTCAACTTCTCTTTCTTATTATCATCCTTTTTTTACCGGAGTTCTTCATGTAGGCTCTACATGGTGGTTCATCAAGGATTTAATTCCTTCTCGAAGTGTTCATCGAGATTCTTTTCGTGGGCGCTCAAGTATTCTTCATCTTGCATTCCGAAGTGCAATTCTCTCTATCTTATATTTTGAGATGGTGTTATATCATTCTTAACAATCTTCCTTCATGGTTCATGATTCACAAGTTGTCTGGAATAACATATTTTAAACCCATCATTTTCAATTCGTTTGATCTTTTCAACCCATCAATCTCTTCTTTGGAGTTATCTTGGGTTATATTTCACCTAAAGCTTTCCCTAAGGATTGTTGATAAAGCCTTCCATTGGGAATGTAGCTCTTTGTGGTGATTATATATGATCCAAGTTCTTCATCTATCCTCCCGGTGAAATAAGCTTCTCATCTTCTTGTTCATATCAATCCAATCTATTGTTTTTCGTGAGTGGCAGAATTTCACCTCATAGTTTTGAGATGTTCTCCGTAATCCCACTACAAGCTTATTCTTTTCGTTGTTGGTTTTCCAACAACTCTGTCTTAACCTTCGTGGAAGGGTGCTTTCCAAGATCAGTTGTGGCAGAAGTTGGCTTTTTCTTCTCTATTCTTTTATTCCAATGATACATCTTTTATTCTTCCTTCCGGAGGCTTTGTGATGTTGCTCTTTTCTATCATCATCTCAAATTGTGAAGATCATGATCTTTTCATGCTTATCCATTTATCCGCATTGTTGTGCCCTCTGCTCAAGTGCTTTCATCTTATCAAGTTTCTTATCACTTTTCAACCGGAGTGCTGCCCGAGTTTGCTCTTCTTCGTTCCTCTTTTCTGATGGAGTGCTTTCAACTTCGTTCTTCTCCGTTGCTTTCTTTCTTTCAATTTGCTCAACCTCGCAAGGTTCTTTGCTTTCACTCGTTTGTCAAGGAAGCAACTTAGTTTTACCTCTCCTCTTCCTTTTCCGTTTCTCTCCGGTGCCATTCTAGATCTCGGGACGAGATCCTCTCGTAGTGGTGGAGTGTTGTAACGCCCCAAGACGGTTGCACCAGGTGTCTTCCTGTTATTCGTTGTTGTTTCCTTGTATTTTTCTTGCATGTCATGCATTTCATATCATGTCATCATGTGCATCGCATTTGCATATATGTTCGTCTCATGCATCCGAGCATTTTCCCCGTTGTCCGTTTTGGATTCCGGTACTCCTATGTTCTCCGGTGCCCTCCTTTTGCCTCTTTTCGTGTGCGGGTGTTAAATGATCTCGGATTGGACCGAGACTTGCCAAGTGGCCTTGGTATGCTACCGGTAGACCGCCTGTCAAGTTTCGTGCCATTTGGAGTCCGTTTGATACTCCAACGGTTAACCGGGGAACCGTAAAGGCCTCATGTGTGTTGCAGACCAAAACCCATCCAAAGTGGCCCAAAACCCATCCCATCCCCTCCATCCTCTCGGTCATTCGATCCCGATCGCGTGGCCAAAAACCGCACCTCATTTGGACTCTCCTAGCTCCCTCTACCAATAAATATGTGTCTCCCTCCGAAATTCTCGCGTAGACAAACCCTAGATCCAACTCCCTCCGCGCCGCCGGACATGTCCGTCCGCGCCGGACGCGTCCACCGTCCTCAGCTACATCGTCCGGGCTAATCAGCATCCGCCACATCATCGCTGCCACCTTCCGCATCCAACCAGTGCGCGCCACCTGTCCACCCGCGCTCCTCTCCACCGCGCGGCCCGCGGAGCCCATCGCAGGCCCGCACGGGCCCGGTCACCGCCACCGCCGCCCGCAGGTGCGTGCCCGCACCCGCAGCCGCGCCCGCTCACCGGAATCGCCGCTCGCAGTTGCCAGAATCGCCTCCGACACTCTTGCCGCCGACTAGGCCGCCTCTCGCGCCATGGCCGCCGCCCTGCGCCACCTTCCTCCTAGGAGCGCCCCGCGAGCGTCCGAGCGCCCCGCTGTCCACAGCTCGCCATGCCCCGCCGTTCCTCGCCGACCCGTGCACCGTGCCCCACCGTCGTTCCTCGCCGGCTCCCAGGACCTCACCATCGCCGCCATGTACCTCCGGCCAACTCCACCCGGATCCCGTCGATCTTCACCGCCATCACCTGGATCCGGTCTCCCCTCCAGCGGATCCGCCTCTCCCGCGCCATCCTTGATGTCCCCAACGCCTCGCCGAGCTCGCCGGCGTGCAGCTCCGGTGAGGTCTTTCTTCAACCCCGCGCCGGGATCCCTCCGTCCTGGATCTGCGGGTCCTCCAAACCAAGCGCCCTCGAACACGTCCCGCACCGCTCCATCCCGTTGACTTCTAGGAGGGGTATAATTTCGAGTAAGTCCTCAGATCCATATATTATATGCCCCTGTTCATCGCATCATAACTTCTTCACCGTTGCTCCATTTTGCATGCATGAGATATCAAATTGTTCGTCTGGATGTCCTCTACATTTCTTTCCATTGCATCATGCTAGTTTGAGTCCATCTTGATGCCCTAAATGTTGTTGCAAGAGTGCCATAAAATGTTAGGTGTTGATTCTTATCAGTTTATGAGCTTTTCTCATTTTTGCCATGATTATTGTGTGCTGCATATGAGCACGAGCTCTACATGTGTTTTGTTATATGCCATGCCATCTTTACAGGGGTGTATGCCATGTATTTTTGTGATCAATGTTGTGACTAGCACAAGCATGCAAATAGCTCTCGTGATGTTGCTGATTTTAGGGACTTAGAATTCTTCTAAGTCATTTCCCTGATGTTATTTTTATGCCATGTATTCATGTTGCTACAGAGTGTTCCATGCCTCTTTTGAGCATGTTCAGTAAGGATGATTTTGAGATATTGTTATGTTCTATCCATCCATGTCTTTGTTTGCAATTATGGAGTACCCTAGCATGACTCAATCTTGCTCTACTTTTGCTATAAAGTCTTCCTGGCAGATTGTTTACGTGTTAATCAATTTTGCCGAGGTTGTTGTAGTTGATCCATGCATGCTATGAGATTGTTCTTGCTTTGGTTAGCTTCTTGATCATGTCTTCCTGCTGGTAGTATGCTTAGTTTTTCATGAAGTGCCTTTTGGTGAGTGCATCGAGCTCACAAACATGCCTTCGTAATTCTGTTTATGCCATGTCCAGTTTTCTGCTAAGTCTGAATCTGTTAACGGAACTTGCTATGCTTACATGGTTGCCATTGTACCTTCTGATCCCTTTTGGCTTATGGTCAGTAAGGGACCTTTGTTATATGCTTTGATTACTTCCATGCCATGCCTTGCTTTGCCATGATATTTTCCTGTAGCATGCTGTTATCTTGCCCTAAACACTGCTTCCTAATGTTTAATCCTGACATGTTACTTTCACTAAGTCTATGAACCTGATATCTTTTGCCCTTTTTCCATGCTTGTTTGAACCTGCTCTTGTGTGATTTAGCCGTAGCTCAGTGTTCATCTTTTGTCAATCATCTTGAGTGGATCACTTCCATGTGCTTTGTTGCAATGTTGGAGGGCAGTAGGTTAGTTTCTTGTTGCATTCTAGATGGCATCGTGCTGTTAATTGCAGATTCGTGCCATTCTTGTTTTGCTTGTCATTTGCAAACCCTGCATCCGATTCTGGTGATCTTTATATCGATTTCGACCGAAATCAACTCATATTTCCAGCGGCACTCTTGGTTTGCCGAGTTGAGGCATGGTTCAAAATTTTCCTTCCGGAGCTCGCATATGCATTGCATATCACATCCCGCATATCATGCCATGTTTTGCATCATGTTGCTTGCGCATTGCACCGTGGTTGAGTGTTGTATCCTTTGCTTGTGTTCTTGCCTTGGGTAGAGCCGGGAGACGAGTTCGTGTTCAAGGAACCTGTTGAGTATGCTTATGAGAATCAAGCTTACGTCAACTCTAAGAACTTTGCAGGCAAGATGACCATACCCTCGAAATCACTTCTATCTTTGCTTGCTAGTTGCTCGCTCTTTTGCTATGCCTATGCCGGGATACCTACCACATGCTTTATCATGCCTCCCATATTGCTAAGCCAAGCCTCTAACCCACCTTTCCTAGCAAACCGTTGTTTGGCTATGTTACCGCTTTGCTCAGCGCCTCTTATAGCGTTGTTAGTTGCAGGTGAAGATGGAGTTTGTTCCTTGTTGGAACATGATTATTGTTGGGATATCACAATATCTCTTATTTAATTAATGCATCTATATACTTGGTAAAGGGTGGAAGGCTCGGCCTTATGCCTGGTGTATTGTTCCACTCTTGCCGCCCTAGTTTCCGTCATACCGGTGTTATGTTCCTTGATTTTGCGTTCCTTACACAGTTGGGTTATAATGGGAACCCTTTGACAGTTCGCCTTGAATAAAACTCCTCCAGCAAGGCCCAACATTGGTTTTACCTTTTGCCACCTAGCCTTTTTCCCTTGGGTTCTGCACACTCAAGGGTCATTTTTATTTTAACCCCCCCGGGCCAGTCCTTCTCTAAGTGTTGGTCCAACCTGAGCGATGTACGGCGCCCCTTGGGTAACCAGGGTTTATGCCAACCCGACGTCTTGCTCATCCGGTGTGCCCTAAGAATGAGATATGTGCAGCTCCTATCGGGATTTGTTGGCACATCTGGGTGGCTTTGCTGGTCTTGTTCTACCAATGTTGAAATGTCTTGTAACCAAGATTCCGAGTCTGATCGGGTTGTCTTGGGAGAAGGAATATCCTTCGTTGACCGTGAGAGCTTGTGATGGGCTAAGTTGGGACACCCTTGTAGGGTTTTGAACTTTCGAAAGCCGTTCCCGCGGTTATGGGCAGATGGGAATTTGTTAATGTCCGGTTGTAGAGAACTTGACACTTAACTTTATTAAAATGCATCAACCGCGTGTGTAGCCGTGATGGTCTCTTTCCGATGGAGTCCGAGAAGCGAACACGGTGTTGGAGTTATGCTTGAACGTAGGTAGTTTCAGGATCACTTCTAGTTCATGATCGTGCTTTGCCTTCTCTTCTCGCTCTCATTTGCGTAAGTTATCCACCATATATGCTAGTGCTTGCTGCAGCTCCACCTCATACCTTTACCCTACCCATAAGCTTAAATAGTCTTGATCGCGAGGGTGTGAGATTGCTGAGTCCCCGTGACTCACATATTACTTCAAACAGTTGCATGTGCCGATGATTACCGTGCAGGTGACGCAACCGAGGTCAAGGAGGAGCTCGATGAAGATCGTGTTCGTTTCTACGTTTCCTTTCTAGACGATCAGTAGTGGAGCCCAGTTGGGGCGATCGGGGATCTAGCATTAGGGGTGCTATTCTTTTATTTTGGTTTTGTAGTCGGACCTTGTTTGTATTCGGATGATGTAATGCTATATTCATGTATTGTGTGAAGTGGTGATTGTAAGCCAACTCTGTACCTCTTTCTTGTTCAGTACATGGGATGTGTAAAGATTACCCCTCTTGCGACATTGCCTACAATGCGGTTATGCCTCTAAGTCGTGCTCCGACACGTGGGAGATATAGGCGCATCGTGGGTGTTACATAAATGACCCAAGTTCTTCATTTATCCTCCCGGTGAAATAATTTCTCGTCTCCTTGGTGATATCAATCCAATCTTTTGTTTCCGTAGTGGCAGAAGTTTGCCTCAATTTCGAGAAGTTTTCCATAAGCCCACAACAACCTTATTCTTTTGTTCTTTAATTTTCCAACAACTCCGTTATAACCTTCTTGGAAGGGTGCTCTCCAAGCTCATTTGTGGCAGAAGTTTTCATTTTCTTCTACATTCTTTTATTCCAATGAGCTATCTTCTATTCTTTCTTCCGGAGGCATTGTGATGTTGCTCTCTTCACTCATCATCTCGGATTGTGAGGACCATGTTCTTTTCGTGCTTATGCATTCAACCAGAGTGTCTTGACCTCTTTTCAAGTATCCTCTCATCTTGTCTAGTTCATGTTCTATTCCTTCCATTTACAGTCCAAGTACTGTCCAAATTATATCATTCTTATTCCTTCTCCATCTTGTTTTAACGGGAGTGCTGTGGCTATCATTCCTCTTCTAACCGGAGTCTCATCCAAGTGCTTTCATTTTGTTAAGTTCATATTCTATGGTTTCCATTTCCAACCGGAGTGTTGTCGTAATTGATCCTTATCGTTCCTTGTACATCTCGTTTCTACCGGAGTGCATGCATGTACTTCTTCTCCATTGTAACCCTTTTCTTATGTCTTTCAACCTACAAGGTTCCCGTAATGTTCCTTGTTCCTCTTTTCTAACGGATTGTTTTCAACTTTGTTCATCTTTGTTGTATTCTTTCTTTCAATTTGTTCAACCTCTCAAGGTTTGTGGTTTCACTCGTTTGTCCAAGAAGCAACTTTGTTTTACCTCTTCCTCTTCCGTTTCTCCCCGGTGCCATCCTAGATCTCGGGACGAGATCCTCTTGTAGTGGTGGAGTGTTGTAACGCCCCGAGCCGACGCTTCAGAAGACTTCCATATTTTCGTGATCATCGTGTGTTTCATTTGTGCTTGCTCTTTTATTTTTTGAATATTTCATCATGTCATCATGCCATCATGTCATTAATCTTAGCATCTCAACTCAACAAATAAATTGCATAGATGGTTGATCTATTTAAGTCGAGGGAAGGGTGACTTCTCTTTATATCATATCCTCCCAATATTAGGGAGCTATATTAAATATTCCTTTAATTTGTAATTCACCATAACACACTTGCAAATTATCTCAATGCCTTTGTTATATTAATTCTTGCTCTCCAACCTTGCCATATATTCTTTCATCATATTCCGGAGCTCCACCAAAAATCCGAACATTTTTGGACCTTCCCAAACCTCACTTCCAATTCAAATCATTTGAATTTAAATCAAATGAGTTTGAATTTAATCTTTCAATCTTGGCCATTTATATTTTCTTGGAACCACCGCATTTTTGTGAGTTCGGAAAAATTAACATCTTGTCAAAATTCCTTTCCCTAACCCCCTCTTCCTTTTCCTTCTCTCTAGTGCTTTTCTGTTAAAGAAAAATAGAGAGAGATAGGCAGCCTGCACCGCTGGCCACTTGGGCCTCCCACCAGGCTGGCCCAAACCATCTTCCGTTTTCCATAGCCCAACCCGCACCCCTCCTAACCCTAGCCCGCTCGATCCCTCGCTCTCCTCTCGTTTTCCCTCTCCCTCGTCTCCCTCCGCCGCCACACGCATCGCACCAGGGAGAGAGAAGCAGCTGCTCCTCGTCCCCGATCCCCTCTGCCTCCTTCCTCCTCCGTCGTACCAACCCCCTTCTCCTTCCCGAGGCCGCCGCCGGCTCCCCAAGATCTCCGCCTCCGCACGGCTAATGCGCCCCGCCACTGCTCAAGTCCGAGGGCCCCGCCTCTGTCTCCGGGTGTCGTCAGCAAGCAGTCCTGTCGGAGCACCTCTTCTCTCGCGCGCTTCTCCTCCTGTTTCTTCTCGTTGCCACCAAGTACCTCGCCGGCGGCAGCAGTTGCTCCACACTCTCGCTGACGCCGCGCCCGGACCTTCCCTGTGCCTCGCCTTCGACCTCGGCTTTCGCAGCAGATGGACTCGAGCGCTACCAGCAGCAGTTCCGGTTGTCCCCGTCGCCAAGTTCCTCGCCACCCTTCCTCAACTCATCCCCGGCCCTACCCGTCGGAGCCATGCCTCCCGGTGCCCGCAGCTGCGTCGCCGGTCTTCTGCCTCGACCCTTCATCTTTCCCTTTGGCAACCGAATAGGTGCAGCGCCGCAAGTTTTGCCTCTATACACCCGTGTGATGTTGACCGTGGAGTTCCACCAGCTGCTAGCATCACTCCGTTGCTTCCTCCCTAACTGGTTTCGCCAAGTGCCTTCTGGCATGACCAAGACTGCGAGCACCACAGATCTGCCAAGTACCTCGACGCCCGATGCCTAAACGACCACCGAACCAGAAATAATGCCAAGTACTAGGTCAACAAGGACTGCCAAGTTCGTCTTCCGCCGTCTTCGAAATCGCCAAGTACCATGACGATATGAGAACAACTACCGTCGACATGCATTTTGCCAAGTACCACTACCGTCGACCCTCAAAGACTCCATGGACGTCAAGTTTCTCGTCGTGACCCCGAACATCTACGGAAACTTGTGAGACTAAGAACGTGAACGACTATCGTCGCCAAGATCGCTAGTACCACTACCGTGGCCACAAGAACGTCTACTTCCTCTACATTGCACCAAACCCGAACCGTCCCATTTGCACCCTTTGAAGGTATAACCGTCGGGACTACTCCCGTGGACCAAATACATGTGGGATGTATGAGATGAACCCCGCTTTCGCACCGTGTCCGAAATCGTCCCTTGCATGTTCCTCATCATTGCCATGCCGTCCACCCATGGGAACCTGGTATCCGGGAGCACCCCACCATCTTTTGCATGCTCCGCACACTTCTCTTTTGCATCGGTATCTCAATCAAGCTACCGGAACCGATATGTTGATGTGGCACCATTTCTTTCCTCCATGGGGACAAATGCCTCGTATCATATTATACCAACATTTTGATAAAACTTGCATAAAACTTGCATATATCATCCACATCATGATAACAACATCAAGAATGTTTAAATTGTTGTTGCATTAAATTGCTAATGCATATGAGGATTTTTCGGGAAATGTTGTTGTTGTTTTCGGCCTCATCTAAACTTGCTTAAATGTGTAGTTTCACATGCTTCACCTTCTTGCCATGTTTAACAACATTTAATATTGTTGGGCACATAAACGGGAGAGAACTAAATAAATGAATGTGGTGTTTCGTCAATATGCAACTCGTTGCATATTGAGCCCCACTTAATTTGTAGTATTGTTTGTGCACTTTGCCATGCCATGCCTCATTAAACCGGGCATGCATCATGCCATGCTTATGTGATGGTTGTTTACTATGTTGTTTGCTTATTTCCGGGTTGCTTCTCTCGTTAGCCTCGGTTTCGTTCCGAAGTTGTGAGGATCCGTTCGACTATGTCTGTTTGTATTCTTCGTGGACTCGTTCTTCTTCCTTGCGGGATCTCAGGCAAGATGACCATACCTTTGAAATCACTTCTATCCTTGCTTGCTAGTTGTTCGCTCTATCGCTATGTCGCGCTACCTACCACTTGTTTATCATGCCTCCCATATTGCCATGTCAAGCGTCTAACCCACCTTCCTAGCAAACCGTTGTGTGGCTATGTTACCGCTTTTGCTCAGCCCCTCTTATAGCATTGCTAGTTGCAGGTGAAGCTGAAGTTTGTTCCATGTTGGGACCTGGTTATGTCGGGATATCACAATATATCTTATTTAATTAATGCACCTATATACTCGGTAAAGGGTGGAACACTCGGCCTTATGTCTGGTGTTTTGTTCCACTCTTGCCGCCCTAGTTTCCGTCATACCGGTGTTATGTTCCTTGATTTTGCATTCCTTACACGGTTGGGTTATAATGGGAACCCCTTGACAGTTCGCCTTGAATAAAACTCCTCCAGCAAGGCCCAACATTAGTTGTACATTTTCCTAACAAGCTATTACCCTTCCCTTGGGTCGGCCAACCAGAGGGTCATCTTTATTTTAACCCCCCCAAGGCCAGTGCTTCTCTAAGTGTTGGTCAGAACCGGGCGGCCTGCGGGGCCACCTCGGGGCAACTTGAGGGCTGGTTTTACTCGTAGGTTGACCTATCCAGTGTTGCCCTGAGAACGAGATATGTGCAGCTCCCATCGGGATTGTCGGCACATCGGGGCGGCTTTGCTGGTCTTGTTTTACCATTGTCGAAATGTCTTGTAACCGGGATTCCGAGACTGACCGGGTCTTCCCGGGAGAAGGAATATCCTTCGTTGACCGTGAGAGCTTGTGATGGGCTAAGTTGGGACACCCCTGCAGGGTATAAACTTTAAAGAGCCCTGCCCGCGGTTATGTGTCAGATGGGAATTTGTTAATGTCCGGTTGTAGAGAATTTGACACTTGACTTAATTAAAATGCATCAACCGTGTGAGTAGCCGTGATGGTCTCTTTTCGGCGGAGTCCGGGAAGTGAACACGGTCTTGTGTTATTCTTGAATGTAAGTAGTTTCAGGATCACTTCTTGATCATTTCTAGCTTCTCGACCGTTGCATTGCTTCTCTTCTCGCTCTTATTTTCATATGTTAGCCACCATACTTGTTAGCGCTTGCTGCAGCTCCACCTCATTACCTTACCCTACCCATAAGCTTAAATAGTCTTGATCTCGCGGGTGTGAGATTGCAGAGTCCTCGTGACTCACATATACTTCCAAACAGTTGCAGGTGCTGAGGATACCTGTGCAGGTGACGCAACCGAGCTCAAGTGGGAGCTCGATGAAGATCTTGGTCGTTGTTATGTGTCTTTTCCGAATGATCAGTAGTGGTACCCAGTTGGGACGATCGGGGGTCTGGCATTTGGGGTGGTCTTCTTTTATTTTGCTTCCATAGTCGGATCTTGATTGTACTCTAGATGATGTATGTTTAACTTGTAATTTGTGTGAAGTGGCGATTGTAAGCCAACTCTTTATCCCTTTCTTATTTAGTACATGGGATTGTGTGAAGATTACCCCGCTTGTGACTAAACCACCATGTGGTTATGCCACTAAGTCGTGCCTCGACATGTGGGAGACATAGCCGCATCGTGGGTGTTACAAAGGGGGTCACATAACCCCAACTGTGTTAGGAACGCAAAATCAAGGAACATAACACCGGTATGATGGAAACTAGGACGGCAAGAGTGGAACAAAACAACAAGCAAAAGGCCAATCCTTCCACCCTTTGCGAAATATATAGATGCATTAATTAAACAATAGATATAGTGATATCCCAACATATCCATGTTCCAACATGGAACAACTAGCAACGCTATAAGAGGGGCTGAGCAAAAGCCGTAACATAGCCAAACAACTGTTTGCTAGGAAGGTGGGTTAGAGGCTTGACATGGCAATATGGGAGGCATGAAAAATAAGTGGTAGGTAGCGTGACATAGCGATAGAACGAACAACTAGCAAGCAAAGATAGATGTGATATCAAGTGTAATGGTCATCTTGCCTGAGATCCCGCAAGGAAGAAGAACGAGTCCATGAAGAAGGTAAACGGACATAGTCGAACGAATCGTCACAACTCCGGAACGAAACCAAAGCTAACAAGAGAAGCAAACCGAAAAGAAGCAAGCAACATGGTAAATGCACAAGCATAAACATGGCATGATGAACAACCAAGGATGATGCATGTCCGGTTTACATATGCATGGCATGGCAAAGTGCACAAATAAAACTACAAGTTAAGTGGAGCTCAATATGCAACGAGATGCATATTGACAAAACACCACATGACTTATTTAGTTCTCTCTCGGTTATGTACCCAACAATATTAATGTTGTTAAACATGGCAAGAGGTGAAGCATAAATAAACTAACTATTTAGGCAAGTTTAAATGAGGCCGGAAATAACAAACAATAATTCCATAAAATCCTTATGTGCATATTTTGAGTTTGGTATTGTTTTGCCCGAAGCCATATTTTAGAGTTGCTAAACATGCAAAGTAAGTGCACCAATTTAATCTATGCATTTTCTACCCCATTTACATATAAAAGTTTATGAAAATTGGAGCTACGGTTATTTAGTTATGAAATAAACCATTTTAACATGGCATATGAGCAAATTGGAACAAACATCATTTTAAACATTTTAAACATCGATGAAAGTAGCATATTCTGAAACTAGATGAAATTCTAAGCATTTTTCATATATAACTGATTTTAATCCGATGCATAAATCATGAGTTATTATATGCATGAAATGCAATGATTTTTCTCCACAACTGTAAAACACTGGAATAATAACTAAATCTTTCTGCGGAAAAAAACGTGACATGGGTCGAATCAACAGGCTAGCCCCATAGGTGTAGGGGCGCTAGAGGCTCACCATGGGCCTTGGCCCATTCGGTGGATAGGGGAGGCTGGGGAAGTAGGACTGGAGACGCGCTGGGCCTTGGCTGGGTACTGGGCCGAGGCGCGGGGAGGTTGACCACACACGAAAACACGATGGTGCATGCGCCCGCACGCACGCAGGGTCGAGGAAGGCCGCGCTAACGGGGTCTCCGGCAACGGGATGGAGCTCCGGCGAGCTGATGATGGCGGGGGCAGGTCGGACTGGGCGGGTCCGACAGCTTGACGGCATGGTTGACGTGGTGCTCGAGCTTGGCGGCCATGGATGTCCCTGTTCATGGCGGCAGAGAGAGAGAGAGAGAGAGATGTGAGAGGAAGGAGGAGAAGGGGATGGGCAGGGAAGGAGGAGTAGGGCGGCGGGGTCCGGCCTGAGAGGTCCTCTACCGGAGCTCGACGGCTATGACGTCTCCGGTGGCGGGGTCGGCGAGGTGCGAGGGGAGCTACGGGCGACGGAGTCCATGATCTAGATCAGGATCAAGCGGGAGGCTACAGTCACGGGCAGAGGCGCGGTTCCGGGCCAGGGCGGGCCTCGCGCGGGCTCCGCAGCGAAAGAGGGAGCTGAGCAGGGGCGCGGGTGAGGTGGCGGGTACACGTGGCGGTTCCGGAGAGGTGGAGGGCGGCGCTGGGGGCTGAGGTGGCGCGAGTGGGTTGGTAGGGAGCGTTCGGCCGGCGGCGGTTGGGCCGTTGGGCAGCACCAAGTGGCAAGGTGGGAGCGGGGCAGCATGGAATGCGAGGAGGCGCGGCAGCTGCAGGTTAGGGGATGGGCTAGGCTAGGTTTAGCCCCGATTTGGAAGTGGAAGGGGTCCATTTATAGCAAGGGGCTAGGATTAGGGTTTGAAGGGGGGTTTTGCTCCATTTCAGAGCCGTTCGATCGCCATCAGAGGATGGTCCGGAGCGGAGGGGTTAGGTAGATGGGCTAGGAGGGCTGTGTAGAGGGGTTTCGGGCTGAGAAGAGAGAGACGGAAATCCAGCCCGGCAAGGTTTCCAGAGACCGAAAATGTCCGACGGTTTGACCGACTATAATGCCACTATAGTTCTCTGTCGGGGCATCAAATGGACTCCGAATGCGATGCAATTTGGCAGGCGGTCTACCGACAACATAACAACACCACATGCCAACTTTCATCCCATTCCGAGAACATTTTCCGACCACTTATAAAATAATATTTCGAACGTGTCGCGGGCGCGTGCAAGTGTGTCAGGGCTCATAATGGAGAACGGAAGGAATGGGGGGACCGGGATGGATGCAAGTTCTAAAATCATGAGGATGCAATGCACATGATGACATGATGAATGCTACAAATAAATAAAACACATGGCTCACACGCAAAGCATGGAAGGCAACTGGGAAGGCATTTGGAGCGTCGGTCTCGGGGCGTCACAACACTCCTCCACTTACAAGAGATCCCGTCCTGAGATCTAAGGATGGCACCGGAGAGAAGCGAAAGAGGAAAAGGTAAAACAAAGTTGCTTCTTCGACAAACGAGTGAAACCACAAACCTTGAGAGTTTGAACAAATTGAAAGAAAGAATACAACGAAGATTAACAAAGTTGAAAAAACTCCGTTAGAAAAGAGGAACAAGGAACATTACGAGAACCTTGTAGGTTGAAAGACATAAGAAAAGGGTTACAATGGACAAAAAGTACATGCCAGCACTCCGGTTGAAACAAGATGTACAAGGAACGATAAGGATCAATTACAACAACACTCCGATTGGAAATGGAAGGCATATAATATGAACTTTACAAGATGAGAGGATACTTGATGAAATCAACAACACACTGCCTCCGGAACTATTGAAAGAATGGCACAAGGGGTAAGAAAGATTTCAGACAGCACTCCAGATGAGAAGGGAGGCAAAACTTGATAAGATGAGATAACTTGAATGGAGGACACGACACTCCGGTTAAATGGATAAGAAAAGGAAAAACATGATCTTTACAAAATGAGATGATGGGTCAAAGAGAGCAACATCATCATGCCTCCGGAATGAAAGAATAGAAGCTGGATTGATGGAAAGAAAAGAACGGAGAAGAAAATGACAACTCCTACCACAAATGAATTTGAAAGCATCCTTAGAAAGAAGTATTGAATGGATTTGATGAAAATTAAACAACAAAAGAATAATGTTGTTGTGGGCTTACGGAAAATGTCTCAAAATTATGAGGTGAAATTCTGCCACTAATGGAAACAATAGGTTGGATTGATATCAACAAGGAGACAAGAACTTATTTCACTGGGAGGTAAATGATGAACTTGGGTCATTTATAAGCACAGTAAATAGCAATAATCCTTAGGGAAAGCTTTAGGTGAAATATAACGCAAGATAACTCCAATGAAGAGATTGATGGATTGAGAATAGCTCATGCTCAGAGAAATTGATGGGTTTAACTATCTCATTCTTGACAACTGTTGAATCATAACACACGAAGGGAAATTGTCAAGAGTGGCATAACACCACCTCAAAAGATAAGGTAGAACGAATTGCATTTTGAAATGCAAGATGAAGAATATTTGAGCGCCTCGAAACAAAACACGTGTTGAACACCATGTTTAATTTTGAGTATAGCTTGGCAGATCATAACTTCAAGAGAAATCTTGAAGAACAATTGAAGAATGAAAAGAATCCTTGATGCACCACCATGTAGAGCCTCCATGAAGAACTTCGGTAATAAAAGGATGATAAAAAGAAAGAGAAGTTGAAAACACAAGGTGAAGCCTTACGATGATTTAGATGGAGCTTCGCGATGAGATAATGCGGAAAACATGGAACTCTGGAAAAGAAAAGACAAAGCATCTCGAACCGAGAATGTGACATGATGAACAACTCCAGAAAGAAGAAATTGATCACCAAGGTCGTGGCCGCGATGCCCACCTTTGACGGACGCGACCTGGTACCACCGGCACCTTCTGAGGTTCCTGCAGCGACGGTGATGGTGGACGTATCTTCTGGTGAGTCCGGCAGGGATGGAGAGGAGGAAGAGGACGAGGATGAGGAGCGCGACTCAGAGGTAGCCCCCGAGGAGATGGGGGAGACCTCCCCCTTGCGCAAGGCCGACATCCTCTGCTTCCTACCTGACGACGATGGCGAGGACATCCCCCCGAAGATGGGGGAGCCGCCCGTGGTTCCGACGAAGAGCAAGTCAGTGCTACTTTCCCAGGATGACGCTCATGCCTCACCGTCGCCTGGAGCTGCCTCCGGCCCAGCTGCTACCCCTGCTTTTGATCCCAGAGCTGGCGCGCCCGCGCCTCGGGTCGCGAAGCTCTCCGGCTTCAAGCTCCTGAAGCGGAGGGACTATGTTGCGGTGGATCAGTAAGCGTTCTCGTCCTGCCTTGTTCTTGCTTTTGATGCTTGCTTCTGACTCTTCTTCTTCGTTGTGCAACTAGGCCTGCGGCGAAGAGGAGAAGGGAGGGCGAGGTGGTGCCGCTTGAGCCCAGATTGCCTCCTATGGCCGCACCCCTCCCCATGACTAGCGGTGGAGACGGTGCTCGTGCTTCTTCAGCCCGATCATTCTCGTGAGGCGTGGTGGAGCATTCTCAGGAGAGGTCAGCCCCCGAGGCCCTACTGGTCCCGGAGGTGCCAATGTCCGGCCCAGGTGCTGGGGCCCAAGGGCTCAGCAGCCTCCTGCTTCCCAGGCCATGGTGACAACGACACCTCTTCCTCCTCCTTCTGCCGTGCTGCTGGCCCCAGGTTCCTCCACTTCTCCTGACGTCCTGGAGCGGCCCTTTCTGAGATGGCCCGGTTGCGAGAAGATCTTCAGGGCGCCGACTGCCTCCTGGCGGCTGGGCATCTGGAGCTAGTCTCTGGCTGGCTTTCATTCTAACATGTCCGTTCGAGCAGCACTGAGCCAGGCCACGACGACCTTCGAGGGGGAGAAGCGAGCTGCCGCTCAGGTGACAGCTGCTCATGAGGCGGCGCTGAAGGACGTCGAGGCCACCCAAGGTCGCTGCCAGGTGCTGGAGGCCAAGCTTAAGATCCTGTGTGAAGAGCATGCCGAAGATGCCTGTGGCCGTAAGGCAGAGGAAGAGAGGATGAAGGCCCGGGAGGACGCTGTCAAGGGTCGCGACGCCGAGCTGGAGCAGCTGGCGCGGGCGTAGGCCGCTGAGCGTGGCCGGCTAGAGGAGCTGGAGCGAAAGGTGCAGGCGGAGAAAGCCGAACTTGATGCCAAGGCGAAGGTTCTGGCCTAGGACCGCGCAGGCTTCGTGCTTCTCGAGAAGAGGTCTCGCGAGGCTCTGAAGACACTCTATGAGAAGGGCTTGGAGAAGCCGCTGGCCACTGATGAGGACGGCCTCGCCCAGTTGCTTCCCTACTTGGTCAAGGCACTTGAGGAAGTCGTGAGCGGCATTGGCCCCATGGCAGAGGAAGAGGCTCGTGTCCTTTCTTTAGCCGTCCTGATGCGCGTCTTCGGCCACCTCCATCTTGGCGATCCTGCCACCCGCCTTGATGAGCTGCTGGAGCCTATGGACGACGAGCGCTACGCAGCTACCGCCACAGCCGTGAAGGGTCAAGTGGAGGCCCTGATGCAGAGGTTCAAAACCTTTGTCCCCGCTCCTTCGACCGGTGGTACAGGTGAAGGCGATGCCACCCAGGAGGGGGCGCCTCTTGCGGGTGCCAGCGGTGTCCAGGGATGATTGGCTTGCGGCTCCTTTCCTGTTGAAACTCCTGCAGCATGTAGCGTGCCTCGTGGAGGCGTTTAAACTTGTGTTTGATATTCGAAGAACAATATGTCTTGTAATATTTGCTTTGGGATTTTGCGATTTCCTTCCCATTTGCTTTATGTTCTACGTCAGTATAGCCCGACCCCGCACATACCTCAGCCGCCATTGGGCCGACCGGATCACCTGGACGGACCAAGGAGTGAGGGGCTACGTGGTCAGTTTGGCTCCTGAGTCGCGATGCTTAGGAGTCCCCCTTGACGCGTAAACAGCTTGTGGAAAGGAGATGCAAGGGCAGGTCTAGTGCTCTACATCGGCAGAGCCCGACCCCGCGCATACCTCAACCGCCATTGGGCCGACCGGATCACTAGGACGGACCAAGGAGTGAAGGGCTATGTGGTTAGTTAGAATCCTGAGTCACGATGCTTAGGAGTCCCCTTTGACGTTCAAACGACCTTCGTACCTTAGCTCCGCTTGGGACAGCGCGCGACGACCAGGTTCAAGGGACCTGGCAGGGTGGCGTACGCTTGGGTGTGACCCGAGCGCAACCCCCATGCCCAGCCCCCTCGCGCGAATCTCCCGAGGGGAGGTGGTGCGATCAGGCTAGACACCGAGCCTGGAGGCTCCCTGAGGTTCGTACGGCCATTTGGCCGCCCTCAGTTGTTTAACACCAGGACGGACCATGGCGCTTCCGCACTTGCACGGGCATAGCTGCTCCTCCGAAGTGTCAACTGCCAGCACGGAGCATGGTGCTTCCACTGGTACATGGCAGGGGGCTCCATCTGAGTGGAGCCCTCGGGGCGTGTATAGCCCCGCCCTCACACGTGGCTTGCACGGCAGGGCTGGAGGAGGTGTATCTGGGCACTCATGAGCCAGCGCGGGACTCACGAGGCCCTACCTCAAGGCGGGTTGCGCCTGGTCTTGATTCTTGATGGCTGTGGTGGTCCTGCGAGATGGTTACACAACCTGCGCCAAAAGTATTTCCTGAGGCTATCGCACGAGAAGGCCAAGCACCAACGACCCCAGGAGGTGACTTGAATGGGGACGGCCTGTCAGAGAGAGCTCAGCCATTGGATTTATCGATGCTGCAGGGATGGGCTCGAGCACAGACGCCGTGCCTAGCCTTCTTATGCGAAGGATCCTGAAGAAAGACAATCAGCGCGCGGCTCCCTTGGCAGGTGACAATCAAGTAGGTGATAACCATAGATAGATTATGCATGAGAAGCAAACTGGCTTAGGTAAACGCAAGAACAATACATGCCACTGGGTCGGACCCGAGCGGCCTGGGTATGATGCTGCCCGAGGGGCGCTCCCAGCAAAGTGAACTGAAGATGCAAGCAGATACATGCCACAAGGACGGACCCACGCGGCCTGGGAATGATGCATCCCAAGGGGCGCTCCCAGCTAAATGGACATGGAGAGATGTGACATGGTTTGGTTGCTGAAGGGGTGTTGAGGTAGCTGAAGACACGCAGCAAAGAAGTCACCCCTCATGAGCTGTCGAGGCCCTGAGCCTCTGGAGGCTCGGGCGGCCTCCGGAGGACCGTCTCCATCTCCGCCAGGACTGCGTGATGCCTATCCTCCTGACCCGCCATGATTCTCTGCAGGTTGGGCTGGAAGGTAGCAGCCACACTTGGCAGGCCGAAATGCAGGAGAACGTAGCTGTGAGGTGGACCCTCGCAGCATCCAACACGCGAAGGCCAGAAGCGCTCCTCAGATGCGGCCCGGTTGAGCCCTGGGATGTCGATGCAGACGCGCAGCTCACCACCCTCGCCTTGGTGGGGAGCAACGCCAGGTGGGCTGCAGTCACCGCGTATTGCTCTTGCTTCCTGAAGCTCCTGAGATGCCTCTTTGACGAACTCCTGAGCGCCAGGCGCTTTTCGCCTGGCGCCCTCCTGAGGGAAACGTGCAACGAAGCATGGCTCCACATGGTTCCTGAGCGCCTCCCTCATGATGCTGGCCAGGTCTGAGGCCCTCCAGAAGAGAGCCCCCGACCCCTGCCCGAGGAGGGCGCTGGGCACACCTCCCTATGAAAGGGAGGGAGGCGCCCCAGGCACGTGCGTAGATCCTGAAGTGGTGCCGCTGGAGGTGCGGCTCCCTTGGGGTCCAGTGTGGAGCTGCTTCTTCTTCTTGGGGTTGGCCTCAGGAGGGTACGGTGCTGCGTTGCTGTCGGGATCTTCGAGTGATGCAGATTGGAAAGTGCGGTCGAGGGAGCACACCGTGTCTCTTTCTTCGCAGGGGATGGTGATGATTCCGCCTCCTTCGGGCATCTTCAGGACGTTGTAGCCATGGTGGGCGACCGCCATGAATTTGGCCAGCGCTGGGTACCCGAGGATGGCGTTGTACGGTAGACGAATGTGAGAGACGTCGGAGTCGATGAGCTCGGTGTGGTAGCTGTCGCGCTGACCGAAGGTGACAGGGAGACGAACTTGCCCTATCGGGGTGGTAGAACTATCAGTCGCTCCTGAGAAAGGCCTGGTAGGCTGGAGCTGATCGTATGGCACTTCAAGGCTGTCAAAAGTCTCGATGGATAGGACATTGAGCCCTGCGCCACCGTCGATGACGGTCTTGGTAACTTGGACATTGCTGATGACGGGTGAACAGAGCATCGGGAGGACGCCGGCCATTGCCGTGCACTTGAGCTGGTCTGCCGAGCTAAAGGTGATGGCGTACTTGGTCCACCTGAGCGGGCATGTGGCTTCGAGCTTGGGGAGGATTGCGTTCACCTCCCGAGCAAACTGCTTGAAGACTCGCTCAGAAGCTGGGGCTTGAGCTCTGCCCAAGATACAGGCGATAGCTCGCGGCTCTTGGAAGCCCCCAGCCCCCTCGGCATGTTGATGGTCATCGTTCCTTCTTGGCGGCAGCAGCGGTGGGAGACCAGGGTTGCCTTGGGGATGGTCCTCGCGAGGCTGGTCCCTCCAGGTGCCCTCACAAGGCTGATCCTACCAACGATCCTCGCGAGGTTGGTCGCGCCACTCCTGGCGGGGCCCACGATCATCCCAACATCCTCCACCACGTCCACCTCCTCGGTCGTACCCCCGGTCATTGTGCTTGGGGCGTCCACTGAAGCATCCATCTGGAATGGCCCTGAGCTCTTGACAGTCAATAGTGTTGTGCGTGTGCACGTTGCGGAAGGCACAGAACGTGCAACTGCCCTTGGACGACCCGGGAAGATCTCGGCTGCGCTTGGTGTCTGGTTCTGCCACGAGCAAGGCCACTCCCTTGCGCTTCAAGTCCTTTGACCTTGGCCTTCTTCTCCTCTGGGTCCACAGCAGGGAGCTCGAGGAGGGAGAGGTGCCCCTCCTCAGCTCTTGCACACTTGGTCGCGATGTTGAACAGCTCCAAGGTCGTGCACAACTCTTCATGGATGGCGAGCTCCTCCTTCATCTTGACGTCGCGGACGCCGTCGGAGAATGCCGAGATGATGGCCTCGTCCATTACATTGGGGATCTTGATTCATGCATTGTTGAAATGTTGGATGTATTTCTGTAAGGTTTCTCCTGGTTGTTGCTTGATGCGGCATAGGTCACCCGCTACCGGGGGGCGGTCGCGAGTGCCCTGGAAGATGGCGATGAAGCGGTCGCGCATCTCGTCCTAGGATGAAATCGAGCCTAGGGGCAGGTTCAGGAGACATGAGCGGGCACCGTCCTTGAGAGCCATGGGAAACCAGTTCGCCATGACCTTTTTGTTGTCGTTGGCCACTTCGATGCTCAGCTCTAAGATCTACAGAAACTCCGCAGGGTCAGGGGTGCCGTCGTAGCGAGGAGGCAGATCTAGCTTGAACTTGCCCGGGCAGACGACACTGCGCAACTCGGGGGCGAAGCCGTGACAGCCCGCCGTGGCCATCGGGGCCCGTCTTGGAGGCAGAGCTTGGTCGTGGTGCCCCCGCGCCGCCATGGCATGCGGCGCATGGCCCTGTCATAGCAAGAAATCCTGGCGCAGTGGAGCTCGGAGTGGTGGGACGTTTCCTTATGGACGGGGAACCTCTTGGAAGCTTCTTTTTTCGTGCGCGGGCACGTGGCGCTATGGGTCGCGCCGCTGGGCCGCGTATCTTGGAGCGAGGGCACAGTCCTGACGTGGGAGAGGCGGAGGCACACCGTGAGCTGTACGCCTTGGCGCGAGGGCGCCATCTTGTTGCAGAGGAGGCGGAGGCGCTCCGTGAGCCACATCGCCCGCAGCCGGGGGCGGGCGAGGTAGCGAGAGGGATGGTGCAGGAGAGCCTCCCGCGTAGGTGACGAGCTCGGTGATGCAGTCCAACTAGTCCTCGTAGAGGTCGTCCACCAGACGGTACCGCTCGAGCTCGCATGCCATGAGCAGAGCGGCCTGCGTATCCATGGGTGCACGGCGTGCGTGAGATGACGAGACGACCGGAGTCAGCGACGGGGTGGCGGTGTGGCCGTCACGACGCACGGAGCGATGCAGCAAAGAGGCTTGCTGCTTGTTTGCCGCCAGACCGGTGACGGCATGGCTGTGGTTGACGGAGAACGATGGGGAGGCCCGCCTACTGGGGCCGTCTGAGCGACGCGGGCGGCGAGAGCGGCCCGGTGCTCCGCGCGGGCCCGGCGAGCGTCGGCCATGATCTTGATGGAGCGATGAAGCGTGGATCGACGAAGAAGAAGGCTTCGACGCACCCCTACCTGGCGTGCCAAATGTCAGATTTCGGGTTCTGGCAAAACCCTTGAGGTTCGAACACTAGGGTTCACACGAAGATCTCCCCCCTCTCTAGCTCGCACACTCGACAATCTCATGGCCTAGCTTCGACGGACTCAAAGAACACGAGACACAAGATTTATACTGGTTCGGGCCACCGTTGTGGTGTAATACCCTACTCCAGTCTGGTGTGGTGGATTGCCTCTTGGGCTGATGAAGAATGGTTACAAGAGAAGAAAAGCCTCATGAGGAGAGGTGTTCTTGTGCTTAGTGAACTGGTGTGAGGCTAAGGATGCTATGGCTCTGATCCAAGATGAGATCGATCCCCAGCTATGGTGGTGGCTAGTCCTATTTATAGAGGCCCTGGTCCTCTTCCCAAATATTGAGTGGGAAGGGATCACACAACGGCCAATTTGAAGGGAGACAACTGGTACATGTTATCCTAAGAAAAGTAGTCTTCACCTACCAAAGGCTCTGGTGGTGACGCCGTCCTGGGCTCCACGGTGACCTCTGTCCTGCCGTTCTGCTGGTCTTCGTCTCGTTGCATCGATATGGAAACCTTTGCCTGATGCCTTGGAACTCCTCGCCTGCGCTTGCCTCCTTAGCACCAAAGAGGAAATGAGGACATTGTGCTTGCTGGCGCCCGCCCGGTCTTGATCGTCATGGCTTACGTCATTGGAACCTCGCGAGGTTCGCCTTGCCTTGAGCACTCCGCCCCTCACGAGCCAGCCTAGTGGGGCCGCCCCTGAGGAGGTCTTGCATCGTCCGCCTCGCGAGGCTTGGCCCCTCGTGATGGTCTTGAATGTTTGCTGGTGAAGATGGGCCATACGGGGCCGCCGGAGGAGCCACGCTGTGGGCCGCAGGCAGGCAAGTCTGGGGACCCCCGTTCCCAGAACGCCGACAGACGAGATCTATTTTCTATGACTTGGAATACTGGCCCAAACTCGACATGCCTCATAGCCTTGATCAAATGCATATCACAAAAAATATCCTTGAGAGTTTGCTTGGAATATTGATGAACATGCCGGAGTGGACCAAGGATGGGCCGAAGTCAAGAAAAGACTTGATATTTTTGAATATCAAGAAAGATCTCCAAATGCCCGGTAAAAAGTCGTCAGAGGAGACCGAGACGGAGACGGAGACAGAAGATAGGGGCAAAAAAGTAAACAAGAAGGAAGAACAATATTGCCCCCCTCTTGCTTCACCTTAGATCTGAAGGAGGTCGATCAATTGTTCAAGTGCCTTGCCGGAATCAAAGTTAGTTCCGGATACTTTGGGAAGATAAGCAGATATCTGAACACTTCGAAAAAGAGGATCAGTGGGATGAAGTCTCACGACTGTCATGTGATGATGACGGAGTTACTCCTGGTTGCACTTAGAGGGATTATGGACACATGTGCGAGAGACGCTTACTGACCTATGCCACTTTTTTGATGCTATCTCTCGAAAGTCGATCATTGTGAAGCAACTCCATAGGCTATAGGAAGAGATCGTTGTCATACTGAATGAGCTAGAGATGTACTTCCCACCTGCGTTCTTTGATGTCATGGTGCATCTATGTGTCCACATCATGGACGACATCATCGACCTAGGGCCGACATTCTTGCACAACATGATGCCATTCGAGAGGCTGAATGGGGTCATCGAAGGATTCGTTTGTAACATGTCCCGTCCATATCTGACCAAAGAGTGCATATCTTTCTGTGGGAGTTATCTAGCAGGCACCGGAGACCCTGCTATTTGTTTGCCCGTCAAGAAGCAGTGTGGAAGGCTCGAAGGCGAAGGTCACACCAACGGTCATAGGGATGTGAATGTGTTACGCTCGTACTGACAAAACAACCTTGACAGGGCAAACTTAGTAGTGCTACAACACCTAGATGTGCTAGAAGAATTCGTGACACTGCACAAAGAGACCATCGCAATGAATTACCGTGGCCATGGGGTGCACAGGACAGACACTGAAGTTATTAGAAAGCACAACTCCACTTTCTTGCGTTGGTTCAAAGAGCGAGTTCTGGCTAATCCCCCGGAAGAGGGTTGTCCGAATGGAACACTCATATATGCCTTAGCACATGGCCCGTCGACCAACCTCGCGACTTATCAAGCATACGATATCAACGGATACACGTCCTACATGGAGGAGAAAGATAAAAACAATGATGACCAAAATTCAGGGGTGAAGATGGAAGCCATGACCGGGAATGTAATTGAAAGATATTACGGAAGGCTCGAAGAGATATGGGAGCTTAACTACTCTGGATTGCATAGCGAGACGATGTTCTATGCAAGATGGGCTATGAATGTACAAAGAGAAAACCGACATTTCACTACCATGTGTATACCCGACTCCGATAGCAGTACCGTCAACGCCACCGCCAAAAATGAGCCATGGGTACACGCTAAACATGTGACACAATGTTTCTTCATAACCGACCCGATCAATCCTAGCCATGTTGTCGTGAGGAGAGGCAAAAGGAGCATCTTCGGAATGGATAGAGTCGCCAGCGAGTAGGACTACGACCAGTACGGTGATCCGATGAGGGAAGAAGATGCTGATGACGGTGAATCATATGTCAAAAGAAGAATGAAGACTACATTACCTACGAAAGATGGTAATCCTTGGAAAAGGAAAAGTCACGACCATGGGCTCAATTATTCAACAACGAACAAAAGAGGGAAGAAGATCAGTCTGAAGTGTCATCGTCGCCCAAGCTGACAAACTAATCCACAAATTTTGTGTCTGTCTATTTTGTATATCACCGTTAGCGGTCAAATGATGTAATACATATTATAATTATTATGATTCAGAGGGTAACAGTGGTATTCCTCCAACGACAGACTAAATTAAACCCTAGCTAGCTAGAGCTATATATACCCCTGCTATACAAACTGGTACAAATGCAAATGAAAGATAATAAAAAGAAGTGCAAATGAAAGAAAAAGAAAAAGAAAGGAAGTTTTGCAAAATGAAATGAAGGAAAAAAGAAAAAGGAACTAATAAGTTGTGGAAAATGAAATGAAAGAAAAATAAAAAAGGAAGGAAGTTTGTGGAATATGAAATGAAAGAAAAAGAAAATTAAAAATAAAAGAAAAAGTTAGCAGTAGCGCGGTTTGTGCTGGGCAGCGCTATAGCTAAGTTAGCTATAGCGCGTTTTGCTGCGCTGCACTATAGCTAACTTAGCTATAGCGCATTTTTCCACGCCGCGCTATAGCTAAGTTGCCTACAGAGCAAGGCCGGTCGAGCCAGCCACACACTTATCTCTTTCCTCTCTCTCAGTCTCGCTTGATCCCCTTTCTCTAAGCTCCCACGCCACCACCGACACCGCACCCATCCACGCTACCGTCGACGCGTGCTGCACCCGACCCCGACGTCGGCCACTAGCCACCCCAACACTCCATCCTCCCGTGCTGCCCCCTGTCCTAGGTGCACCTCCGGCCCAGCCCCTTCCCCCATGCTGCCCCTCCCCCGAGCAGCCCCCTCCACAGGTCGGCGCCATCTTCTCTCCGCCGGCAGGTCGCTCTCTCTCTGACCAAATTTGGTCTCTCTGTCGATCGACGAGGAGGAGAAGGACGCACTCCCTCTGTGCCGGCGACCCCGACCCCGATCCCAACCCCGAGGTGTGCCACCCCGTCTTCCCTCTGTTGGAAATATGCCCTAGAGGCAATAATAAATTGATTATTATTATATTTCCTTGTTCATGATAATCGTTTATTATCCATGCTAGAATTATATTGATAGGAAACTCGGATACATGTGTGGATACATAGACAACACCATGTCCCTAGTAAGCCTCTAGTTGACTAGCTCGTTGATCAATAGATGGTTACGGTTTCCTAACCATGGACATCGGATGTCGTTGATGACGGGATCACATCATTAGGAGAATGATGTGATGGACAAGACCCAATCCTAAGCATAGCACTAGATCGTGTAGTTCGTATGCTAAAGCTTTTCTTATGTCAAGTATCATTTCCTTAGACCATGAGATTGTGCAACTCCCGGATACCGGAGGAATACTTTGGGTGTGCCAAACGTCACAACGTAACTGGGTGGCTATAAAGGTACACTACGGGTATCTCCGAAAGTGTCTGTTGGGTTGGCACGAATCGAGACTGGGATTTGTCACTCCGTGTGACGGAGAGGTATCTCTGGGCCCACTCGGTAGGACATCATCATAATGTGCACAATGTGATCAAGGAGTTGATCACGGGATGATGTGTTACGGAACGAGTAAAGAGACTTGCCGGTAACGAGATTGAACAAGGTATCGGGATACCGACGATCGAATCTCGGGCAAGTATCGTACCGATAGACAAAGGGAATTGTATACGGGATTGATTAAGTCCTTGACATCGTGGTTCATCCAATGACATCATCGTGGAACATGTGGGAGCCAACATGGGTATCCAGATCCCGCTATTGGTTATTGACCGGAGAACGTCTCGGTCATGTCTGCATGTCTCCCGAACCCGTAGGGTCTACGCACTTAAGGTTCGATGACGCTAGGGTTATAAAGGAAGTTAGTATGTGGTTACCGAATGTTGTTCGGAGTCCCGGATGAGATCCCGGACATCACGAGGAGTTCCGGAATGGTCCGGAGGTAAAGATTTATATATGGGAAGTCATGTTTTGGACACCGGAAAAGTTTTGGGGTTTATCGGTAATGTACCGGGACCACCGGGAGTGTCCCGGGGGTCCACCAAGTGGGGCCACCAACCCAGGAGGCTTGCATGGGCCAAGGGTGGTGTGGGACCAGCCCCTAAGTGGGCTGGTGCAACTCCCACAAGGCCCAAGGGCAGCTAGGAGGAAAAAAGGAGGAAACCCTAGGCTTATATGGGCCTAAGGCCCACCCTAGGGGGCGCCTCCCTCTCTCCCCTCTTGGCCGCCCCCCTTGCTCCCCATCTAGGGCTGCCGCCCCCCTTAGGGGTGGGAACCCTAGAGGGGGCACAGCCCCTCCCCTTCCCTATATATATGAGGCCTAGGACTGCCCATAACAGACACGATTCGATCTCTCGTTGGTGGAGCCCTGCATCTCTCTCTTCCTCCTCTTCTGTGGTGCTTGGCGAAGCCCTGCAGGATTGCCACGCTCCTCCATCACCACCACGCCGTTGTGCTGCTGCTGGATGGAGTCTTCCTCAACCTCTCCCTCTCTCGTTGCTGGATCAAGGCGTGAGAGACGTCACCGGGCTGTACGTGTGTTGAACGCGGAGGTGCCGTGCGTTCGGCACTTGGTCATCGGTGATTTGAATCACGACGAGTACGACTCCATCAACCCCGTTCACTTGAACGCTTCCGCTTAGCGATCTACAAAGGTATGTAGATGCACTCTCCTTCCCCTCGTTGCTAGTCTCTCCATAGATAGATCTTGGTGACACGTAGGAAAATTTTGAATTTCTGCTACGTTCCCCAACAGTGGCATCATGAGCTAGGTCTATTGCGTAGATTCTATGCACCAGTAGAACACAAAGTAGTTGTGGGCATTGATCTTGTTCAATATTCTTAATGTTACTAGTCCAATCTTGATTCGGCGGCTTTGTGGGATGAAGCGGCCCGGACCAACCTTACACGTACTCTTACGTGAGACCGGTTCCACCGACAAACATGCACTAGTTGCATAAGGTGGCTGGCGGGTGTCTGTCTCTCCCACTTTAGTCAGATCGGATTCGATGAAAAGGGTCCTTATGAAGGGTAAATAGCAATTGGTTTTGCGTAGGTAAGAAACGTTCTTGCTAGAAACCCATAGCAGCCACGTAAAACATGCAAACAACAATTAGAGGACGTCTAACTTGTTTTTGCAGGGTATGCTATGTGATGTGATATGGCCAAAGGATGTGATGAATGATATATGTGATGTATGAGATGATCATGTTCTTGTAATAGGAATCACGACTTGCATGTCGATGAGCATGACAACCGGCAGGAGCCATAGGAGTTGTCTTTATTTATTTATGACCTGCGTGTCAACTTAAACGTCATGTAATTACTTTACTTTATTGCTAACTGTTAGCCATAGTAGTAGAAGTAATAGTTGGCGAGGCAACTTCATGAAGACACGATGATGGAGATCATGATGATGGAGATCATGGTGTCATGCCGGTGACGATGATGATCATGGAGCCCCGAAGATGGAGATCAAAAGGAGCAAAGTGATGATGGCCATATCATGTCACTATTTGATTGCATGTGATGTTTATCATGTTTATACATCTTATTTGCTTAGAACGACGGTAGTAAATAAGATGATCCCTCACAACAATTTCAAGAAGTGTTCTCCCCTAACTGTGCACCGTTGCTACAGTTCATCGTTTCGAAGCACCACGTGATGATCGGGTGTGATAGATCCTTACGTTCACATACAACGGGTGTAAGACAGTTTTACACATGCAAAACACTTAGGGTTAACTTGACGAGCCCAACATGTGTATAGACATGGCCTCGAAACACAGAAGACCGAAAGGTCGAGCATGAGTCGTATAGAAGATACGATCAACATGAAGATGTTCACCGACGTTGACTAGTCCGTCTCACGTGATGATCGGACACGGCCTGGTTGACTCGGATCATGTAATCACTTAGATGACTAGAGGGATGTCTATCTGAGTGGGAGTTCATAAGATGAACTTAATTATCCTGAACATAGTCAAAAGGATTTTGCAAATTATGTCGTAGCTCACGCTATAGTTCTACTATTTAGATATGTTCCTAGAGAAAAATTAGTTGAAAGTTGATAGTAGTAATTATGCGGACTAGGTCTATAAACTGAGGATTGTCCTCATTGCTTCTTAGAAGGCTTATGTCCTTAATGCACCGCTCAGTGTGCTGAACCTCGAACGTCGTCTATAGATGTTGCGAACATCTGACATACACGTTTTGATTTCTACATGATAGTTCAGTTAAACGGTTTAGAGTTGAGGCACCAAAGACAGTTTTGAAACGTCGCGAAACATATGAGATGTTTTGAGGGCTGAAATTGGGATTTCAGGCTCGTGCCCTTGTCAAGAGGTATAAGACCTCCGACGATTTTCTTAGCCTACAAACTAAGGAGAAAAGCTCAATTGTTGAGCTTGTGCTCAGATTGTCTGAGTACAACAATCATTTGAATCGAGTGGGAGTTGATCTTCCAGATGAGATAGTCATGTTTCTCCGAAGTCATTACCACCAAGCTGCTAGAGCTTCGTGATGAACTATAATATATCAGGGACATATATGATGATCCTTGAGATATTCGCGATGTTTGACACCACAAAAGTAGAAATCAAGAAGGAGCATCAATTGTTGATGGTTGGTGAAACCACTAGTTTCAAGAAGGGCAAGGGCAAGAAGGGATACTTCATGAAACGGCAAATAAGCTGCTGCTCTAGTGAAGAAACCCAAGGTTGAACCCAAACCCGAGACTAAGTGCTTCTGTAATAAGGGGAACAACCACTGGAGCAGAATTACCCTAGATACTTGGTAGATGAGAAGGCTGGCAAGGTCGATAGAAGTATATTGGATATACATTGTGTACTTTACTAGTACTCCTAGTAGCACCAGGGTATTAGATACCGGTTCGGTTGCTAAGTGTTAGTAACTCGAAATAAAAGCTGTGGAATAAACGGAAACTAGCTAAAGGTGAGATAACGATATGTGTTGGAAGTATTTCCAAGGTTGATCAAATATCGTACGCTCCCTCTACCATCGAGATTGGTGTTTGCGTTGAGCATAGACATGATTGGATTATGTCTATCGCAATACGGTTATTCATTTAAGGAGAATAATGGTTACTCTGTTTATTTGAATAATACCTTCAATGGTCTTACACCTAAAATGAATGGTTTATTGAATCTCAATCGTAGTGATACACATGTTCATGCCAAAAGATAGTAATGATAGTACCACCTACTTGTGGCACTGCCACGTAAGTCATATCGGTATAAAACGCATGAGGAAGCTCCTTGTCGATGGATCTTTGGGCTCACTCATTTTTGAAAAAGTTTGAGACATGCGAACCATGTCTATTGGTGTATATGCATGAAGAAACTCCATGCAAATGGACCGTTTGGACTCACTTGATTTTGAATCACTTGAGACATGCAAATCATACCACATTGGCAAGATGACTGAAAGCCTCGGTTTCAGTAAAATGGATATAGAAAGCAACTTGTTGGAGGTAATACATTTTGATGTGTGTAGTCCAATGAGTGCTGAGGCATGTTGTGGACATCATTATGTTCTTACTTCACAGATGATTTGAGTAGATGTTGAGTATATTTACTTGATGAATCACGTGTCTGAATTATTGAAAGGTTCAAGTAATTTCAGGGTGAAGTTGAAAGATCGTCGTGACAAGAGGATAAAATATCTATGATATGATCATAGAGATGAATATCTGAATTACGAGTTTGGCACAGAATTAAGACATTGTGGAAATTGTTTCGCAACTAATACAGCCTGGAACACCATAGTGTGATGGTGTGTCCGAACATCATAACTGCACCCTATTGGATATGATGCATACCATGATGTCTCTTATCGAATTACCACCATAGTTTATGGGTTAGGCATTAGAGACAACCACATTCACTTTAAATAGGGCACCACGTAATTCCGATGAGATGACACCGTATGAACTATGGTTTCGAGAAACCTAAGCTGTCATTTCTTAAAAGTTTGGGGCTGCGATGCTTATGTGAAAAAGTTTCAGGCTGATAAGCTCGAACCCAAAGCGGATAAATGCATCTTCATAGGACACCCAAAACAGTTGGGTATACCTCCTGTCTCAGATCCGAAAGCAATAAGGGATTGTTTCTAGAATCGGGTCCTTTCTTGAGGAAAACTTTCTCTCGAAAGAATTGAGTGGGAGGATGGGGAGACTTGATGAGGTTGTTGAACCGTGACTTCAACTAGTGTATAGAAGGGCACAGGGAGTTGTTCCTGTGGCACCTACACCGATTGAAGTGGAAGCTTATGATAGTGATCATGAAACTTCAGATCAAGTCACTACCAAACCTCGTGGGATGACAAGGATGCGTACTACTTCAGAGTGGTACGTAATCCTGTCTTGGAAGTCATGTTGCTAGACAACAATGAGCCTACGAGCTATGGAGAAGCAGTGGTGGGCCTGGATTCCGATAAATGGCTCGAGGCCATATAATCCGAGAGAGGATCCATATATGAAAACAAAGTGTAGACTTTGGAAGAACTGCTCGATGGTCGTAAGACTGTTGAGTATAGATGGATTTTAAAAGGAAGACGGACAATGATGGTAAATGTCACCATTAAGAAAGCTTGACTTGTCGTTAAGATGTTTTCGACAAGTTCAAGGAGTTGACTACGATGAGACTTTCTCACCTGTAGCGATGCTAAAAGTCTGTTGGAATTATATTAGCAGTTACTGCACTATTTATGAAATCTTGCAGATAGGATGTCAAAACATTGTTTCCTCGACGATTTATGAGGAAAGGTTGTATGTGATACAACCGGAAGGTTTTGTCAATCCTGAAAGATGCTAATAAGTATGCAAAGCTCCAGCAATCCTTCTGAGGACTGGAGTAAGCATCTCGGAGTTGGAATGTAGGCTTTGATGAGATGATCAAAGATTTTGGTGTATACAAAGTTTATGAGAAACTTGTATTTCCAAAGAAGTGATTGGGAGCACTATAGAATTTCTGATGAGTATATGTTGTTGACATATTGTTGATCAGAAATGACGTAGAATTTCTGGAAAGCACATAGGGTTATTTGGAAAGTGTTTTTCAATGGAAAGCCTGGATTAAGCTACTTGAGCATTGAGCATCAAGATCTATAAGGATAGATCAAAACGCTTAATGGTACTTTCAAATGAGCACATACCTTGACATGATCTTGAAGGTGTTCAAGATGGACCAGTCAAAGAAGGAGTTCTTGCCTGAGTTGTAAGGTACGAAGTTAAGACTTAAAGCTCGACCACGGCAGAATAGAGAGAAAGGACGAAGGTCGTCCCCTATGCTTAAGACATAGGCT
Source organism: Triticum monococcum (assembly GCA_034509565.1). Lineage (NCBI taxonomy): Eukaryota > Viridiplantae > Streptophyta > Magnoliopsida > Poales > Poaceae > Triticum > Triticum monococcum. The sequence continues at coordinate 299,357,213 of CM067844.1, read as the reverse complement.
CTACAGTATGCTATGCTGTGTACCGCACCTGAAGTGTGCCTTGCCATGAGTCAGTCAAGGGGTACAAGAGTGATCCAAGAATGGATCACAGGACAGCGGTCAAAGTTATCCTTAGTAAGTAGTGGACTAAGGAATTTTTCTCAATTATGGAGGTGGTAAAAGAGTTCGTCGTAAAGGGTTACGTCGATGCAAGCTTAACACCTATCCGGATAGCTTTGAGTATAGATACCGGATACGTATAATGGAGCAACAATTTAGAATAGCTCCAAGTAGAACAGTTATTTGGAATAGCTCCAAATAGAACGTGGTAGCTACATCTAGGAGATGACATAGAGATTTGTGAAGCACACACGGATCTGAAAGGTTCAGACCCGTTGACTAAAACCTCTCTCACAAGCAACATGATCAAACCCAGAACTCATTGAGTGCTAATCACATAGTGATGTGAACTAGATTATTGACTCTAGTAAACTCTTTGGATGTTAGTCACATGGGGATGTGACCTTGAGTGTTAATCACATATCGATGTGAGCAAGATTATTGACTCTAGTGCAAGTGGGAGACTGTTGGAAATATGCCCTAGAGGCAATAATAAATTGATTATTATTATATTTCCTTGTTCATGATAATCGTTTATTATCCATGCTAGAATTGTATTGATAGGAAACTCAGATACATGTGTGGATACATAGACAACACCATGTCCCTAGGAAGCCTCTAGTTGACTAGCTCGTTGATCAATAGATGGTTACGGTTTCCTGACCATGGACATCGGATGTCGTTGATGACGGGATCACATCATTAGGAGAATGATGTGATGGACAAGACCCAATCCTAAGCTTAGCACTAGATCGTGTAGTTCGTATGCTAAAGCTTTTCTTATGTCAAGTATCATTTCCTTAGACCATGAGATTGTGCAACTCCCGGATACCGGAGGAATACTTTGGGTGTGCCAAACGTCACAATGTAACTGGGTGGCTATAAAGGTACACTACGGGTATCTCCGAAAGTGTCTGTTGGGTTGGCACGAATCGAGACTGGGATTTGTCACTCCGTGTGACGGAGAGGTATCTCTGGGCCCACTCGGTAGGACATCATCATAATGTGCACAATGTGATCAAGGAGTTGATCATGGGATGATGTGTTACGGAACGAGTAAAGAGACTTGCCGGTAACGAGATTGAACAAGGTATCGGGATACCGACGATCGAATCTCGGGCAAGTATCGTACCGATAGACAAAGGGAATTGTATACGGGATTGATTAAGTCCTTGACATCGTGGTTCATCCGATGAGATCATCGTGGAACATGTGGGAGCCAACATGGGTATCCAGATCCCGCTGTTGGTTATTGACCGGAGAACGTCTCGGTCATGTCTGCATGTCTCCCGAACCCGTAGGGTCTACACACTTAAGGTTCGATGACGCTAGGGTTATAAAGGAAGTTAGTATGTGGTTACCGAATGTTGTTTGGAGTCCTGAATGAGATCCCGGACGTCACGAGGAGTTCCGGAATGGTCCGGAGGTAAAGATTTATATATGGGAAGTCATGTTTTGGACACCGGAAAAGTTTCGGGGTTTATCGGTAATGTACCGGGACCACCGGGAGGGTCCCGGGGGTCCACCAAGTGGGGCCACCAACCCCGGAGGCTTGCATGGTCCAAAGGTGGTGAGGGACCAGCCCCTAAGTGGGCTGGTGTGCCTCCCACAAGGCCCAAGGGCAGCTAGGAGGAAAATGGAGGAAACCCTAGGCTTATATGGGCCTAAGGCCCACCCTAGGGGGCGCCTCCCTCTCTCCCCTCTTGGCCGCCCCCCTTGCTCCCCATATAGGGCTGCCGCCCCCCTTAGGGGTGGGAACCCTAGAGGGGGCGCAGCCCCTCCCCTTCCCTATATATATGAGGCCTAGGGCTGCCCCTAACAGACACGATTCGATCTCTCGTTGGTGCAGCCCTGCATCTCTCTCTTCCTCCTCTTCTGTGGTGCTTGGCGAAGCCCTGCAGGATTGCCACGCTCCTCCGTCACCACCACGCCGTTGTGCTGCTGCTGGATGGAGTCTTCCTCAACCTCTCCCTCTCTCCTTGCTGGATCAAGGCGTGGGAGACGTCACCGGGCTGTACGTGTGTTGAACGCGGAGGTGCTGTGCGTTCGGCACTTGGTCATCGGTGATTTGAATCACGACGAGTACGACTCCATCAACCCCACTTAGCGATCTACAAGGGTATGTAGATGCACTCTCCTTCCCCTCGTTGCTAGTCTCTTCATAGATAGATCTTGGTGACACGTAGGAAAATTTTGAATTTCTGCTACGTTCCCCAACACCCTCCCTCTTCATATGCTTGTTTTGTACAAATGCTTGATGTCCAAATGTTGAAATGCATGTTAAAATGCATGTTAGAATGTTGTTCAAATGCATGTTGTTAGAGTGTTAAAATGTCTGTTGTTAGAGTGTTCAAATGTCTGTTGTTAGAGTGTTCATATTACTGTTAAAATGCCTATTGTCAGCGTGTTCAAATGCTTGCTGTTAAAATGAAATGCAATGACAGATTGGTTCATGTTTCATATTGTTGCTATCCATTTGGATTTTGTTGCTAGAGTAAGTGAAAATGAGTGTTTGGTTTGTTGATAGAGTAAATAAAACGAAAGTGAGCATTTTATTAGGCAGATTGTAGGTCCATAATTGATCTTGTGTGTCTACAATAACTAATCTTGTGAATGCTTGACGCACATGTAGATCACCGATGTGCCGCTCGAAGATCATCGACACCACACCCGCATCCTCGACGGGAAGATAGTGAGCATCCCAAAACCCACACTATATAGAGCTCTGTCCATGCAGATGCTAGAGGAGAGTACATGTGCACGTGGTTGTTGTGCTGCTATAGTGAGCATCCTATATTGTTGTGTTGTTGTAGTTGTGTCGGACTTTGGTTGTTTGCCGGAAATGTTTTGATACTATAGAATGATAGTGAGCATCTGATTGCGAGTGACCTATGTTTTGCCAGAAATGTTGATTCATTTCCATTCCGACAAATTTCAGCCGCTCTATATGTGCACTTTCTAGCAAAGGTCATGCCGCAATTCACGAGAATTTCGGCATGACTTTTGCTACAAAGTTGCACATATCGAGTGCTCAAGATTTGTCGCGACAAGAATGAAATGACATTCAGGAAAAACAAAGGTCACTTTTTGTCATTATTCACTTTATTATATAATGCTCGATAATTAAACAACTACGACATTGAATCCTAGGAAACATGACCGACACCGATGAGGCCGGAGGTTCTCAGTCCCAATTAGGTCGAGCACACGCCTACCTCAGCTTTCTGGGGTATCAAGAGAGACATCAAGTTGGGTGTCAGGACCCCCTTGTCATGACGGACAATGACAGTGGTGGTGCCAGCGCCGACACTGATGCCCCCAATGACACCGGCACTGAGACTAGCACTGATGATGTTGCTAACTACAGTACGGAAGGTGTGACCTCCCGAGCTAGTGAAGGAAAGAAGGAAAAGAGGACACGACGCCGAAATGAGCTCGACACTGGAAGACTAGTGGTCACGGAGGTGCACCCTGGCAAGTTCAAGCCAATAGAGCCACGGGAAGTAGCAGCATGTTACGACAACCAATTAGCCTGCATCCTATGGGATACCGTTAACATAAACACCACGAAATTATGGAAGAATGAACATTTGAGGATGCTTCTCCTAACTAGGTTTCACGAAAGATTCCTATTCCCTATTCAGAATGACGATGTCGACCTATGGGATGATGATGCCATGAAAAAAAATCAATAACAAAGCCCTTGGGAAGTTCAGCAATGCATTGAGCGCTTGGAAATCTAGTGTGAAAAAGGCGATTGATGTAGACCACGAAACATACGTCGAGATTCTTGTAGACAATCCGAAAATTATGATAGAGGACTTTGAAAAGTACAAGGAGAGTTGCAATGAAGAAGCTGCCAAGGCCAGGTCGGAGAGAGGCAAGCAGCTGCAGGCAAACAACATGGGGAACCATCGCCTTGGAAGTCGTGGTTACACGGGAAAGAGGCCCGTGTGGGCTAACTAGGACACAGAACGTGAACCTCAGGGGATCCCAGACCAATTCGCTGAGTTCACGGACCAGCAGGAGCACGACTTCATCAGGGCCTGATTCTCGTGGGACCCCTAAAAAAGATTTTTTTTCACCGACTGGCCAACTAGGAAATTCAGGAGATTACTGGTAATTATCCTATTACCACCTTACAGATTAGCTTCTGATCAATGAAGTCTACTACATTCTAGTCGCATTCGTAAACGATTCACGCTCCATTCTGTAGAGAGAGCAACACAAGCTTGCGGCCGAAAGTGACTCCTCGACTCAGTCGTCGGCGAAGTACAAGTGGGACACTCCTTTCAACCGGGCCATGAACATAATGATGGGACACACGCTGGGCCAGCGGCCGCAATATGGATGTGTGCACGGCGCTGTGGACGGGCCACGTGGAAGTACTATTATAACGAGGACCCCGAGGCTAAAATATAGAGAAAGAAGTTCAGTTAAGTGAATATCGACAAGAAGGTTGTCAGATTACAGGTTCTGGCAAACCCTTGAGAGGTTCAAACTCTGAGGTGCGCATGAAGAACACTCTCTCCCCGAATCCCTCGCCCAATGATTCCACGGCCTAGCTCGACGAACCCAAAGAACAACGGGGGTTTATACTGGTTCGGGCCACCTTGTGGTGTAATACCCTAATCCAGTTTGCGGGTGGATTGCCTCGAGGGGCTGAGGATGAACTAGTACAGTGGATGAGCAGCCTCAGGAGGTGAGGTGTTCTTGAGCTCGATGAGCTGGTAGTTGAGAGGGTGATCTCAATGATCCATCCCCTTCCATGGTGGTGGCTAGGTCGTATTTATAGCGGCCTTGGTCCTCTTCCCAAATGTTTAGGCGGGAAGGGATCCCACAACGGTCAAGTTTGAAGGTGGACAACTAGTACAAGCTATCCTAACAAAAGTAGTCTTCGCCTGCCAAAGGTTCTAGTGGTGATGCAGCTGTGGGCTCGGCGATGACGTCCGTCCTGCCGTCCTGCTAGTCTTGGTCTTGTTGCAAAGATATGGAAACCTTTGCCTGATTCCTCAGGACGCCACGCCTGCGCTTGCCTCCTTAGCACCAAAGAGGAAACTGGTACACTGCGCCCGCTGGCGCCTGCCTGACATTGGTCGTCATAGCTCACGTCACGCGAACCTCGCAAGGTGCCCCTTGCAAAGATATATCTGCTCCTCGGGAGCCAGCCTAGTGAGGCTGCCCCTAGGGAGGTCTTGGTGTCGTCCGCCTCGCGAGGCTCGGCCCGTCATGAGGGCCTTGTGTTATTGCTGCTAAAGGTGGGTCGTACAGGGCCGTTGATGGAGCCACCCCACGGGCCACAGGCAGGCATGTCTGGGTACCACCATTCCCAGGACGCCGACAGTCGCCCCAGGCCCAAGGCGAGCTCGAGCTTGGCTTCGAGGTGGAGCCAAAGGGCAAGTGCAGAGCACCATGAGCCCCAACCGCCTACGGCCTTAGTCGACGCGTGGCGATTGATGGGATGTGGGCGCATGCGCTTCCCCATGTTGCCTCGGCAACCGTCCAACTTGACGAGACGCCGCTGCATGCAGGAGAAAATCATCATTACGTGCAATCGTGGAGGCCAGTGGTTGGCCTCCTTCTGGCTATAAATGAGGGGAGGGGCATTTCCCCTTCGCTCATCTCTGCCTTCCCGCCAATTGCTCCCTCTTCTTCCTCTTCGCCTCGATGCGTTGCTGTAGTCCCATGGCACCCACGAAGAGATTTTCGGCCGCGGAGAAGGGGAAGGCTCACCAGGAGGGGCCCGGCTCGCCACCACCCAATAGGGGGCGGGGCCATCCCCCTAAGCATGCCGTGACCCCTGCTGTGGCTCCTCGGGGGCACGGTCGCACTCCTTCGGGGACTGGCTTCGTCCTTGGCAGCCGTAGCGGTGTCTCCTCCCACCACCAGGGCCGCTCTAGGAAGAGCAGCCCTTGCACTGAGGGGAGGTGTGCCGTGATCGCCCGGCCTCCTCGGTCGCGCCTCCATTTAGCAGAGGTGCTCCCAGAGTTCGTCATGTGGTCGGAGAGTCCGGCTAGCACGTGGCTCCAGCTTCCGTGCTCCTTTGCCAGCGAGCTGCCGACCCGTTCTCTTGACGGCCTCTGGCTGCAGGCTGATGGTTGCTACAGCAAGGCCTCGTGGTTCGCAGTAGAGGTCTCCATCGCGGGCAACATGGCCCTAGCCCGCGGCTGGGAGACGTTTGCCCGCACGCGCAGCCTGAGCGGTTGGTGTACCCTCCACTTCAAGTATGATTGCGTTGCGACCCTCTTTGTGAGGGTGTTTGGGGAAGATGGTCGTTGCGCAGGGTGTTGCCTTGAAGGCAGCGGCGGTGATGGTTAGCTCGGCCTGGGCGACGGCCGTGATGAGGCTAAGGGCGAGCTTTCCCTTAGCGACAGTCGCGGTTCGCCCAACAGCGGCAGCTTCTCTGCCAGCGAGAGAACTAGTAGCGGCGGCTACGACCAGCCGCCTCGCCATCGGGACCACTTCGAGGATGGGGACGGGCCGTGCGGTGGTGAAGCACGAGAAGGATTCATATTGACCTGAGTCTGGGAGGCCCTCGAAGCCATGCCTCGTCAGCTGCCACGGTCATGTGGGCCGCTTTTGTTTGACGTTTCCTTTCTTCCTGCATTTTGAAAAAGGTAGATGGCCCTACTGGGGCGTGTAATGAACAGTGATCTCAATGCTGCTATGTTATGCTTATCGCTCCGACGTTGTTCGTGTTGCACGTAGATGCAAAAAGAAGGGGGTGACTTAGCTTTATATGCTCGGGGTAGTTTCCCGTCTCGGGAGGGCACGCCTCCTGGCCTCTAGTGAGGCCTGCTTGTTGCCGATTCGGGAGCTACTGACCTCGGGAGGCTTCGCAAAGTTGCAGAGTTTTTTATGTCATCTGTCGGGTGCCTTACTCCTCCTTACGTGAGCCCTCCAGCATGGGCTAATCATGGCATAGCGCACCGTGTCACGGTACCCATGGGGCACAGACTTAGGAGGGTGCGCTAATCACAACCTCAATCGAGGGTGCCCCATAGAGATCAAAGGAGCCGAAGCTCTGGTGCAACAGGGCTTTGGTGAGGTGTGTGCATGGTTTTGGCTAGCCCAACGCATGCACACACCTGCCCAGCCCCCGCGCGGGGAGCATGAGGGAGAGCATCGGGCAACTGCCGTCCTCCCTAATGCAAAACAAAGAAGTGAGCGAAGAAGTAGAGGAAAAGGGGGGCTCAACCAAGCAATAGAGAAACGCCAGAACTCCAAATTTCACAAAATGGTTGCACCAACTACAGAAAGCAAATGAACAGCTGCGTCCGGCACCTATAGTCTTCTCACCTGTGCGGAGCTAAGTGCGGCCACTAGGACGTGGGAGGGATCCCCCAAGGCCCAAGGGCGGCACTCCGGAGACTACGGGGCGTGTACAGCCCCACTCATTATTACGTGAGAGTGTCACGAGAGGAGACCTTCGTAGGCACTGGGCCTTGCTTCATGGGTAGAACTTCTGGAGGTGCTGGATGTTCCAGGCATTCTAGATGGGGATCCTGTCCTGCGCCTCCAGGCGCATAGCGCCAGGCCTGGAGATGCGGGCAATCCAAAACAGGCCCTCCCACATGGGTGAGAGATTATGCAGCCCTTCCCTGGAGATAACCCTCCCTAGGATGAGATTTCCCACCTCGAGCTCCCTGGAGCGGACGCTGCGGCAGTGGTACCGTCACAGCGCCTGTTGGTACCTTGCTGCTCGATGCGAGGCTTGGCGGCGGTGTTCCTCACCCAACACGAGGTCCATCCCCCGCATGGCGTCCTAACGTGCGTCATCAAATGCCAAGACCCACGCGGAGCGATGCTTGACCTCGTGTGGGAGAACCACTTCGGCTCCGTAGACGAGGAAGAACGGGGTCTTGCATGTTGGCTTGGTGGCGGTGGTGCGGATGGACCACAACATGGAGTAGAGCTCGTCGTGCCAGCCCCTGCCACAGGCCTCGAGCTTCTTCTTGAAGGTCATTGTCTTCAGGCCTCTCAAGACCTCCGCGTTGGCGCACTCAGCTTGGCCGTTGCTCCTGGGGTGTGCCACTGAGGTGTAGCATATCTGCATTCCATGATTAGAAAAATATGTTTTGAAGATATTGCTAGTGAACTGTGAGCCGTTGTCGGTGATGATGTGATTAGGGACTTCGAACTGGCTCATGAGGCCCTTGATGAACTTAACTGCGGAGCCGATTGGGATGGTGCGGACGGCTTCCACCTCCGCCCACTTGGTGAACTTGTTGATGGCGACGTAAAGGCAGCGGTAGCCCTTAGGGTGCTTGGAGGAATGGACCCAGGATATCCAGCCCCCAAACCGCAAACGTCCACGAGAGCGGGATGGTCTAGAGGCCCTGGGCAGGCTGGTGTATTTGCTTGGCATGGAACTGGCAGGCCTCGCAGGATTTCACCAGCTCGGCTTCGTCGTTGAGTGCTGTGGGCTAATGGAATCCGCTGCGGAACGCCTTGCCCACCAGGGTGCGTGACGACGAGTGACGCCAGCAGTCTCCGCCGTGTATGTCAGCTAATCGCTCATGCTACTGCTCCATGGAGATGCATCGCAAGGAAACATCATTTGGTCATTTTTGGTATAGCTCACCGTCCTGGATGCTGTAGGCTGTAGCCTGCCAAGCCACACGCTCTGCGTCCTTCTCCTTCTCCGATAGGGCCCCTTGCAGCAGGAACGCCTTGAATTCTTCACTCTAGCACCCCTCCTAGGGTTCAAGTGCGAGGAGCAGGCACGCTCTTGAGGTCAGGCCGCAGGTGGGAGCTCCTGAGGTTGGTGGCGAGGGGAGCTCCTCCTGAGGCGGTGTAGGCTCCACAGCTAGAGGGGCCGCTGAAGGCTTGAAGAGCCGCTCCTCGAAGACGCCGGGCTCCTAGGGCTGACGCCTTGACGCCCTGGTAGCGACATCATTAGCTTCCTACTTTGTGCCGTGGGGCACATGCTGCAGTTCTAGGCCTAAGAATTGCTTCTCCATTTTGCATACCTCTGTGAGGTACGCCTCCATGTGCTCGTCCTTTGGCTCGTACACCTTGTTGGAAAAGTTGACGAGGAGCTGGGAGTCGCCCTTGATGATGAGGCGCTTCACCCCCAGGGTCGTCGTAGCCTTCGTATTCTGCGATGTTGTTGGAGACCTTCTCACCACGCTGGAAGCACAGCTGCACTGCGTAGTAGAGTTTGTCCTAGTGGGTAAAATGAGCACAGTCCCAGCTCCCGCACCCTGGCGTGCGAAGGTGCCGTCGAAGTACATGACCCAGCCGTCTGGTGCTTCGCTCCCTAGCAATCGAGACTGGTCCTCACCCGCTTTCGTCCCTGGGGAATTAGTCCACTCCGCCACAAAGTCGGCAAGCGCGGCTCCCTTGTTGACCCTGGTGGTGCTAAACTCTAGCTGGAACGCCTGCAGCTCTATGTTCCACTCAGCGACCCCTCCCGCTGCATTGGGGCTCCGAAGTACCCTCTCTAGTGGGTAGGCTGAGATGACCTTGATGGGTGGCCTTGGAACTACTGGCGTAACTTGCGCGAGGCCACGAGGAGCACGAGCAGAAGCTTCTGCGGCATGGGGTAGCATGCCCGCACGTCTCGCAACACTGTGGTGATGAAATACACCAGGCGTTCGACGAGGGCGGAAGTGTTGGTGGAGTCCGAGATCTCCCGAGGTTGGGGCGCCCCCTGAGGTTGGGGGACCTCTGGAGTTCGGTCGCCTATCGGGGCTACCGTGGCCTCAGGAGCGTCGTCTTGATGTGCCCGATCATCTGATGGTTGTGCTGTGGCTTCAGGGGCGCCGTCTTGGTGTTGCACTATCATGACTGGATGTGTGGTGTCTGGTGGCAGGCTCTTGGCCTGGCGCTCCTCCCGGACGGCCACCAGCGCTGTGCTAGCGGAATGAGGTGAGGCGGCCAGGTAAAGCACCAAGGACTCGAGAGGACGAGGCGCCACCATCTGTGGTGGGCTGGTTAGGTATCTCTTGAGGTCTTGAAACGCCATGTCGGCCTCTGGAGTCCACTCGAATGGGCCCTTCTTCTTCATCAGCTTGAAGAATGGGAGGGCGCACTCCCCCAACTTGGAGATGAAACGCCCCAGTGAGGTTACACAGCCCGCGAGTTTTTCCATTTCCTTGAGAGTCTGCGGTGCGCTTATGTCTTCTATTGCCTTGATCTTCTCCGGGTTCGCCTCGATCCCCCTGTGCGACATGAGGCAACCCAACAGGTTGCCGGAGGGGATGCCGAACACACATTTCTCCGGGTTGAGCCGCAGGTCTACCTTGCACTGGCTGGCGAAAGTCTCCTCCGGATCCTGAATGAGGGTCCTTGCCTCCCGAGATTTCACCACAATGTCGTCGATGTAGGCTTTAGCGTTCCTCCCTAGCTGCTGGCCTAGAGTGATGTGCATCAGCTGCTGGAAGGTTGCTCCAGTGTTACGCAGCCCGAACGGCATGCAGGTGTAGCAGTACACCCTGCATGGGGTTAAGAATGCCGTCTTCTCTATGTTCTCCACCACCATCTTGATCTAGTGGTAACCTGATAAATCATCTAGGAAACACAGCAAGTCGCACTCAGCGGTGGAGTCAACGATCTGATCAATGCGCGGGAGCTGGAACGGGTCTTCAGGGTAGGCCTTGTTGAGTTTAGTGAAATCAACGCACATGCATTCCATCCCGCCTTTCTCGGGCATGACCACCGGGTTCGCCAGCCACTCTGGGTACCGAACCTCGCGGATGACACCTGCATCTTGCAGCTTGCGGGTCTCCTAGACAATAAAGGACTGCTTCTCTATGGACTATCACCGCGCCTTCTGCTTCACCGAGCGCACATTCGGGCACACCCTTAGCTGATGTTCGATTATCCCCCTCGGGACCCCAACCAGCTGCTTGGGCTCCCAGACGAATACCTCCTTATACATGCACAGGAAGTTCACCAACGCCTCTTCTTGGTTCGGGGCAAGGTCGGCACCTATGGTGAAGGTGGGTCCCGAGGCCCCGTCCTCGTCGACCGGGACTTGCTTCATCTTTGCCTGATCTTGGGAGAACAATTGCTTCTTCTTTGCCGGTGTAGCCCCTTGGGTCCCAGGTGCTGCTTCACCTGCGGCATGCGCCGCCGCCGCGGCCCTGAAGGCGAGCTTGAGGGCCATCAGGGCCTGCTTGGTGTCTCCAGCCATGGTGAGGACGCCGTTACTCCCTGGCATCTTCATGAGGTTGTATGCAGGGTGGGTTGCTGCCATGAACTGAGACACGGATGGTTACTCGAGGATGGTGTTGTACGGGAGGCTGATGCGAGCGGTGTCAAAGTCGATAAGCTCGGTGCAGTAGTTGTCGCGAGTACCGAAGGTCACTGGAAGTCGATCTGCCCTAGGGGGCTGGTGGAACCGCCGCCAACTCCGGAGAAGGCTTGGTGTGATGGAGCCGGTCGTGCGGTACGTGGAGCAAAATGAAAGCTTCCACGGAGAGCACGTTGAGGCCAGCCCCGTCGCCAATGATGGTCTTGGTAACCACCATGTTGCAGATGGTGGGTGTGCAAAGCATCAGGAGCGCACCTGAGCCGGCGGCGGTTGCCGGATGGTCCCCTGAGTTGAAGGTGAGGTCGGCCTTAGGCGCCACCCATCCCGAGGGAGGTCCCTGCTGCATAGAGGCGGCGCCCATTGGGCAGAAGAACTACTTGACGTGGTGATCTGAGTGCGGTGCCTGTGAGCCGCCAAGGATGGATGCAACGGCGAGGGGCCCTGGTGCTGCGAAGCGCTCAACGAAGAGACCGCGCAACTCTTCCCCAGGAGGCCACCAAGGATCCTGGCAGGCTGAGCAGCCAGGCCCGTGACATGCCTGCTAGGGCCATGGGAAACCAGTTGGCCATGGCCCTGTCATCTCCTCCGGCTTCCTGAATGGCCTCCTCGTACACCAGCAGGAAGGCTGTTGGATCCGCCGCGACATCGTAACAAGGCAGCAAATCCGTCTTGAACTTGTGCGGCCACTTCACCTGTCATAAGGTGGGGGTGAAGGCCTGGAGGACCATGGCGCCTCCGCGCGCGCCCGTCCATCCAGCCGATGGGGTGGTACTTGAGAGACGAAGCGGGCGGAGGGGCGGAACGAGCAGAGAGGGGAGCTCCAGTGCACCCCCTACCTGCTGCGCCAAATGTTGGATTACGGGTTCCGGCAAACCCTTCATAGGTTCAAACTCTGGGGTGCACATGAAGAACACTCTCTCCCCGACTCGCTTGCTCAATGATTCCACGGCCTAGCTCGACGAACCCAAAGAACAACGGGGGTTTATACTAGTCCGTGCCACCTTGCGGTGTAATACCCTACTCCAGTTTGTGGGTGGATTGCCTCGAGGGGCGGAGGATGAACTAGTGCAGTGGACAATCAGCCTCAGGATGTGAGGTGTTCTTGAGCTCGATGAGTTGGTAGTTGACATGGTGATCTCAATGATCCGCCCCCTTGAACGGTAGTAGCTAGGTCCTATTTATAGTGGCCTTGGTCCTCTTCCCAAATGCTTAGCTGTGAAGTGCTACCTCTTGAGGATGCGTTGGTTTTCCCTTGAAGAGGAAAGGGGGATGTAGCAAAGTAGCGTAAGTATTTCCCTTAGTTTTTTAGAACCAAGGTATCAATCCAGTAGGAGACTACACACAAATCGCCTAGTACATGCACAAACAATCAAGAACCTTGCAACCAACGCGGTAAAGGGGTTGTCAATCCCTTCATGGACACTTGCAAAAGTGAGATCTGATAAAGATAATAAGATCAATATTTTTTGTACTTCTGTTGCATAGATTGAAAACTAAAGATTGCCAAAAAATATAGTAAACTAGAATTATAGATCGGAAACTTATATGATGTAAACTTATGTGATGCTCCCAAACAGTCTCTGGCAGCAAGGGATCTTGTTTGCAGGCCAAAAGATAAAGGGGGTCTCGGGGTTATCAATCTAAATATCCAGAACAAAGGACTCCTTATCAAGCATCTCCACAAATTCTACAACAAGGTCGACAATCCTTGGGTGACCCTGATATGGAACAGTTACTATGATCACGGTGTTCCACAGGCAACAGCTGAAGTTAGATCTTTCTGGTGGAGGGATGTTTTGAAGCTGCATGAGGCTTATACTGCTACTGCATCGGTTAATGTCAACATGGGAGATTCAGTTTTGTTCTGGACAGATTCTTGGCGCATAGGGGGTTCGGCTAGGCCATTATGTTGGAGATTGCCTAGGTTGTTTTCATTTGCCAATAATGATAAGATCTCTGTGCAGGAATTTCTTCAATCACAGGATCTCCTCTCCATGTTTTATTTGCCTATTTCTCATGAGGCTGCTGCTGAATTACATATACTGGAAGATTGGATCATGCAGTTAGAAAGAAATCCAACGATACCTGATGTTTGGATTTGGCCTCGCAAATCAGGGGATTACACTGCCAAGAGCTTCTACACGATCATGCACTCTCATCTACCTACCATACAACCTTGCAAGTGGTTGTGGCAGAGTAGGTGTACCATGAAGATAAAGGTGTTTGGGTGGCTCCTCTTTTTTGACAGGCTGAACACCAAGGACATGTTGGTTAGAAGACACTGGCGCTCTAGCCAAGAGGACAATTTCTGTCTCATTTGCAGTGCACTGGTGTATGAGGATAGGATACATCTGTTCTTTAACTGCACCTTCAGCTCAAGGGTCTGGAACTATCTGGGCATTGATTGGATTGGGGGCTCTGATGTCTTGCAATGTATCATGCATGCTAGGTCCAGCTTTAGGCACCCTTTCTTCTTTGAAGTCATGCTGACAGCAGCTTGGAACATTTGGATTTTAAGAAATGGCAGAACCTTCAGGGCTGAGAGAGCTACCTTCAGTGCTTGGAGGTGTAAATTCATCCATGACATCTCACTGCTTGCCCACAGGATGAAGGATTGTATCAAACCAAAACTCTTGGCTTGGGTTAATTCTCTGTTGTAAATAGGTAGGGATGTTTAGCCTTAGATTTTTCTTACCTTTCTTTCTTAGTACAGCCTGTATTTTGTTTGTACAGTTTTTCTTGATTCAATAAAGGGCTGTGGGGCTTTGCCTCACAGTAAATATTCAAAAAAAAAAACTTATATGATGTAAAGTAGACCCAGGGGCCATAGGTTTCACTAGTGGCTTGTCTCAAGATAGCATATATTACGGTGGGTGAAAAAATTACTATGGAGAAATTGATAGAAAAGCGCATAGTTATGAGAATATCTAGGCACGATCATGAACATAGGCATCGCGTCCGTGTCAAGTAGACCGAAATGATGCTGCATCTACTACTATTATTCCACACATCGACCGCTATCCAGCATGCATCTAGGGTATTAATTTCATAAGAACAGAGTAATACATTAGGCAAGATGCCATGATGTAGAGGGATAAACTCAAGCACCACAAGATGGAACCCAAAGCTAAGCACTTCTCCCATTGCAAGAAAGATCAATCTAGTAGGCCAAACCAAACTGATAATTCGAAGAGACTTGCAAAGATATCAAATCATGCAAATGAGAATTCAGAGAAGAATCAAATATTGTTCATAGATAATCTTGATCGTAAACCCACAATTCATCGGATCTCGACGAACACACCGCAAAAAGTATTACATCAAATAGATCTCTAAGAACATCAAGGAGAACTTTGTATTGAGAACCAAAGAGAGAGAAGAAGCCATCTAGCTAATAGCTATGGACCCGAAGGTCTATGGTAAACTACTCACACATCATCAAAGAGGCTATGGTATTGATCTAGAAGCCCTCCGTGATTGAATGCCCCTCCGGCAGATCACCGGAAAAGGCCCCAAGATGGGATCTCATGGGTACAGAAGGTCGCGGCAGTGGAAAAGTGGTTTCATGGCTCCCTGGATGTTTTCAGGGTATAAGAGTATATATAAGTGAAAGAAGTAGGTTGGTGGAGATCCATGGGGCCCACGAGGGTGGGGAGTGCGCCTACCCCCTAGGCGCGCCTCCCTACCTTGTGGCCACCTCGTTGCTTCCTTGACCTCTACTCCAAGTCTCCTGGATTTTGTTTGTTACAAAAAATATCCTCGCGAAGGTTTCATTCCGTTTCGATTCCGTTTGATATTCCTTTTCAGCAAAACACTAAAATAGGCCAAAAATAGCAACTGGCACTGGGCGTCCGGTTAATATGTTAATCCCAAAAATAATATAAAAGTGCATATTAAAGCCCATTAAACATCCAAAACAGTTAATATAATAGCATGGAACAATAAAAAATTATAGATATGTTGGAGACGTGTCAGCATCCCCAAGCTTAATTCCTGCTCGTCCTCGAGTAGGTAAATGATAAAAAAACATAAATTTTGATGTGCAATGCTACCTAACATAATTTTCAATGTAATTCTCTTTATTGCGGCATGAATGTTCAGATCCAAAAGATTCTAGAAAAAAGTTTAATATTGACATAAAAATAATAATACTTCAAGCATGCTAACCAAGCAATTATGTCTTATCAAAATAACATTGCCAAGGAAAGCTTATCCCTACAAAATCATATAGTTTGCCCATGCTTCATTTTCGTCACACAAAATGCTCCCATCATGCACAACCCCAATGATAAGCCAAGCAATTGTTTCATACTTAGCCTTTTCAGACTCTTTCAACTTTCACGCAATATATGAGCGTGAGCCATGGACATAGCACTATGGGTGGAACAGAATATGATGATGGAAGTTGTGTGAGAAGACAAAAAGGAGAAAGTCTCACATTGGCGCGGCTAATCAACGGGCTATGGAGATGCCCATCAGTTGATGTCAATGCAAGGAGTAGGGATCGCCATGCAACGGATGCACTAGAGCTATAAATATATGAAAGCTCAACAAAAGAAACTAAGTGGGTGTGCATCCAACTTGCTTCCTCACGAAGACCTAGGGCATTTTGAGGAAGCCCATCATTGGAATATACAAGCCAAGTTCTATAATAAAAAATCCCCACTAGTATATGAAAGTGACAAGACTCTCTATCATTAATATCATGGTGCTACTTTGAAGCACAAGTGTGGATAAAGGATAGTAACATTGCTCCTTCTCTCTTTTTCTCTCATTCTTTTATTTGGGCCTTTTTTCCTTTTTATGGCCTCTTTTTTTTCGTCCGAAATCTCATCCCGACTTGTGGTGGAATCATAGTCTCCATCATTCTTTCCTCACATGGGACAATGCTCTAATAATGAAAATCATCATACTTTTATTTGCTTACAACTCAAGAATTACAACTCGATACTTTGTACAAAATATGACTCTATGTTAATGCCTCCGATGGTGTACCAGGATGTGCAATGAATCAAGAGTGACATGTATGAAATAATTATGAGGGTGGCTTTGCCACAAATACGATGTCAAATTCATGATCATGCAAAGCAATATGACAATGATGGAGCATGTCATAATAAACAAAACGGTGGAAAGTTGCATAGCAATATATCTCAGACTGGCTATGGAAATGCCATAATAGGTAGGTATGGTGGCTGTTTTGAGGAAGATATAAGGAGGCTTATGTGTGATAGAGCATATCATATCACGGGGTTTGGATGCACCGGCGATGTTTGCACCAACTCTTGAGGTGAGAAAGGGCAATGCACGGTACCGAAGAGGCTAGCAATGATGGAAGGGTGAGAGTGCGTATAATCCATGGACTCAACATTAGTCATAAAGAACTCACATTATTATTGTAAAAATCTACAAGTCATCAAAACCACACACTATACACATGCTCCTAGGTGGATAGATTGGTAGGAAAAGATCATCGCTCATCCCCGACCGCCACTCATAAGGAAAGCAATCAAAGAACACCTCATGCTTCAAATTTGTCACACAACATTTACCATACGTGCATGCTACGGGACTTGCAAACTTCAATACAAGTATTTCTCAATTCCACAATTACTCACTTAGCACAATCTAATATTACCATCTTTATATCTCAAAACAACTATCAAGTATCAAACTTCTCATAGTATTTAATGCACTCTATATGAAAGTTTTTATTATACCCATCCTGGATGCCTATTATATTAGGACTAATTTTATAGCCAAAGAAAATTACCATGCTATTCTAAAAGACTCCCAAAATAATATAAGTGAAGAATGAGAGATCAATAATTTCTACAAAATAAAACCATCACCGTGCTCTAAAAAGGTGTAAGTGAAGCACTAGAGAAAATTATCTTGCTCAAAAGATATAACTGAAGCACATAGAGTATTCTAATAAATTCTGATTCATGTGTGTTTCTCCCAAAAGGTGTGTACATCAAGGATGATTGCGGTAAACTAAAAATAAAATACTCAGATCATACAAGACACTCCAAGCAAAACACATATCATGTGGTGAATAAAAATATCGCCTCAAGTAAAGTTATCGATAGACGAAGACAAAAGAGGGGATGCCTTCCGGGGCATCCCCAAGCTTAGGCTTTTGGTTGTGCTTGAATTTTACCTTGGGTAGCCTTGGGCATCCCCAAGCTTAGGTTCTTTCGACTCCTTGTTCCAAAATCCATCAAATCTTTACCCAAAAACATGAAAACTTCATAACACAAAACTCAACAGAAAATCTCATGTGCTCCGTTAGTATAAGAAAACAAGCCACCACTTTAAGGTACTGTAATGAACTCATTATTTATTTATATTGGTGTTAAACCTACTGTATTCCAACTTCTCTTTGGCTCATACCCCCCGATACTAGCCATAGATTCATCAAAATAAGCAGACAACACACGAAAAACAGAATCTGTCAAAAACAGAACAGTCTATAGTAATCTGTAGGTTTCGAATACGTCTGTAACTCCAAAAATCCTGCAAAATTAGGAGGAACAAAATAATTTGTATATTGATCTACTGCAGTTCGAACTGGTATTTTATCGCTCTCTGGTAAAAAAAATGAAAATTATCCTCGTGAGCGCATACTTTCTGTTTTTTTTCAGCAAGATCAAATAACAATCATCCAAGAAGATCCTAAAGGCTTTACTTGGCACAAAAACTAACTAAAACATAAAAAGCACAATCATAACATAGGATAGAT
This sequence comes from Triticum monococcum, assembly GCA_034509565.1. Taxonomy (NCBI): domain Eukaryota; kingdom Viridiplantae; phylum Streptophyta; class Magnoliopsida; order Poales; family Poaceae; genus Triticum; species Triticum monococcum. Next base: position 299,339,109 of record CM067844.1, on the reverse strand, counting down.
GATTTATTTATTACTAAATAGGAACAAAAAGAAAGGAACAAAAATAAAATTGGGTTGCCTCCCAACAAGCGCTATCGTTTAACGCCCCTAGCTGGGCATAAAAACAAGAATAGATCTTGGTATTGCCCTCTTTGGTATTTATATTTTTAATGGAGTTATGCTCGGATCCGGGAGGTTCCATAAGTTTCCCCTCATGCTCGGAGATTTTTAGATCTAGAGCATCCAACCGCTTATTGCAAAGAGTGATCAACGTATTCATACGGTGAAGGTTCCCACCAACATTTTTAAGAGGCTCAATAAATTTTTGCAATTCGCACAATTTCTCTAAAATTTGGGTTCCTTCTTGAGTAAGATGTAGTTCCTTTTGTGGGGGAAGTACTCCTACTATTCCCTCTATAATTTCATAAGAACTATTGGGATCAATTTCAATAAAATTCCCTTTAGCAGCAAAATCCAAGCGATATGGTTTGCCCAACATAAAAATTACGAAGTAAAATCCAGAAATCTCCCCCTATAGTGAAACTACGATAAGATTCTATCATCCTATACCAAGCATCTTTTAAGTTTTCTCCTTGTCTTTGTTTGAAGTGAAGAACTTCAAAATCGGGAGACGAAGGAAGGGAGAAAGGGCTAGCCATGACAGCGAAATAGACGATCTAACACACAAGCACACAAGAGGCAAGCGAAAGAGACGAACGAAAAAAGGCGAATAAAACGGCAAAGGTGAAGTTGGGGAGTGGAAAACGAGAGGCAAATGGCAAATCATGTAATGCGAGGGATAAGAGTTTGTGATGGGTACTTGGTATGTCTTGACTTGAGCGTAGATCTCCCCAGCTACGGCGACAGAAATCCTTCTTGCTACCTCTTGAGCATGCATTGGTTTTCCCTTGAAGAGGAAAGGGTGATGCAGCAAAGTAGCGTAAGTATTTCCCTCAGTTTTTGAGAACCAAGGTATCAATCCAGTAGGAGACTACATGCAAATCGCCTAGTACCTACACAAACAATCAAGAACCTTGCAACCAACGTGATAAAGGGGTTGTCAATCCCTTCACGGCCACTTGCAAAAGTGAGATCTGATAAAGATAATAAGATATATTTTTGGTATTTTTGTTGTATAGATTGAAAAGTGAAGATTGCGAAATAAATAGTAAACTAGAGTTATAGATCAGAAACTTATATGATGTAAAGTAGACCCGGGGGCCATAGGTTTCACTAGTGGCTTCTCTCAAGATAGCATATATTACGTTGGGTGAACAAATTACTGCCGACCAATTGATAGAGAAGCGCATAGTTATGAGAATATCTAGGCATGATCATGAACACATGCATCATATCCATGTCAAGTAGACCGAAACGATTCTGCATCTACTACTATTACTCCACACATCGACCGCTATCCAGCATGCATCTAGAGTATTAAGTTCATAAGAACAGAGTTACACATTAGGCAAGATGACATGATGTAGAGGGATAAATTCAAGAAATATGATATAAACCCCATCTTTTTATCCTCAATGGCAACAACACAATACGTGTTGGTTCCCTTTCTGTCACTGGGATCGAGCACCGCAAGATTGAACCCAAAGCTAAGCAGTTCTCCCATTGCAAGAAAGATCAATCTTGTAGGCCAAACGAAACTGATAATTCGAAGAGACTTGCAAAGATATCAAATCATGCATATAAGAATTCAGAGTAGAATCAAATACTGTTCATAGATAATCTTGATCATAAACCCACAATTCATCAGATCTTAACAAACACACCGCAAAAAGTATTACATCGAATAAATCTCCAAGAACATCGAGGAGAACTTTGTATTGAGAACCAAAGAGAGAGAATAAGCCATCTAGCTAATAACTATGGACCTGAAGGTCTGTGGTAAACTACTCACACATCATTGGAGAGGCTATGGTGTTGTCAAGAAGACCTCCGTGATTGAATCCCCCTCCGGTAGATCGCCGGAAAAGGCCCCAAGATAGGATCTCACAGGTACAAAAGGTTGCGGTGGTGGAAAAGTGGTTTCGTGGCTCCCCCAGATGTTTTCAGTGTATAAGAGTATATATAGGCGAAAGAAGTAGGTCAATGGATCTCCATCGGGCCCACGAGGGTGGGGGCCGTGCCTACCCCCCTGTCCGCCCCTCCCTACCTCGTGCCTGCCTCGTTGCTTCCTTGACCACCACTCCAAGTCTGCTGGATTGCGTTTGTTCCTAAAAAGATCCTCGTGAAGGTTTTGTTCCGTATTGATTCCGTTTGATATTCCTTTTCTACGAAACACTAAAATTGGCAAAAAAATAGCAACTGGCACTGGGCCTCCGGTTAATAGGTTAGTCCCAAAAATAATACAAAAGTGTGTATTAAAGCCCATTAGACATCCAAAATAGATAATATAATAGCATGGAACAATCAAAGATTATAGATACCTTGGAGACGTATCAGGAAGGCATCCCACAACGGCCAAGTATGAAGGGGGACAACTAGTACAAGCTATCCTGACAAAAGTAGTCTTCGCCTACACAGATATGGAAACCTTTCTCTGATTCCTCGGGACCCCGCGCCTGTGCTTGCCTCCTTAGCACCAAAGAGGAAACTAGTACACTGCGCCCGCTGGTGCCCTCCTGGCCTTGGTCTTCATGGCTCACGTCACGCGAACCTCGTGAGGTGCCCCTTGCATAGATATCTCCGCTCCTCGGGAACCAGCCTAGTGAGGCTACCTCCAGGAAGGTTTTGGTGCCGTCCGCCTTGCGAGGGTCCTGAGTTGTTGTTGCTGAAGGTGGGCCGTACTGGGCCATTGATGGAGCCACGCCACGGGCCGCAGGCAGGCAAGTCTGGGTACCCCCGTTCCCAGGACGGCGACAATGGTGGCACGGGCGATGGAGAAAACAAAAGATGTGACCAAAGCTGAGGTAATCCGGGAAGCGGTAGCTGCCCGTAGAAATGATATGGTGGCTGCCTTTACAAGCTTGATTCCAACTGTGGTCAACTGGGTGCAAAAAAATCCGAATGCGCCACCAACTGTGTTTCCCATGCCCAGCTTCACCGGGAGCAACTCAATGAACATCGCACCCATAACCGTACCTAGTATGGCAACCGCACCCGCACCTACTCCAGCACCTGCTCCTATACCCAGCTCTCACAATAATCCCAGCTCCGTCTCTGGCTTGAATGTCGGGCCGTCAACCTTGGCTGAGCTCGATGCCCTCACGGTAAATACGCATCGCACCCTCATGAACTCAACTAATTAATTAATATTTAGTTGCGAGTCTTTTTGGATCTCTGAAGCCGCATGTGTATGTCTTTGTAGGCCGACTCCACATGAAGGGCGAGTTGGTGGATGTGGGGAAGGGTACTATGGAGAAGCCAAGGATCCATTGTTCCATCGTCGGTACATGCCTCATAACGCCTTCAGGGGTCTCCATGGCGAGTGTGAAACCGATGGAAACCGATGGAGAGGATGACGAGACCCCCACACAGCTTGGCCAATGCAAAAATTGGCTGATCATGTGGCCGAAAAATCTTCTTTGTGTCGAGGTGGCCAGGAGCACACCAACGGGACCTCAGGAAGGTACGACCACAACCCCACCTACACAAGTACACTCATCATCTGTGCTGCTTGTTGAGATTGAGAGACACGAGGAAGGAGGGCCAACCGTTCCGGCAGATGATGCTATCTGCCCCATGGAAGGGGATATGGATCATGACATGGAGGAGGCCAATGACCCTCTCCAGTATCTCAATACCAGCTTTGACAACGAAGTAACAATGAGTCAACCATATTAATATGAGATGCATGTACCAGAGCTAAAATGTCCTCGAGAGTGCAAGAATCTTTGTTCATGCAATCCTTGTAGGACACGCCTCCAGATCCTGGTTCCACCCAAGCTCAACTAATTAGCCAGGGTCGTCCAATGTTGAGCCCGACAACACTAGGGGTGGTGCTTAAGGAGGGTCTGATAGACCCACCAGCAGCTGAGCCCACCAAGAAGAAGCAAAGGAAGAGACCAACAGCGAAAAAATCCAATAAAGCTGGCAATGTTGGTTCTAGCAGGCAGCTGCCTTCGACCAAGGTTGATAGTGTACCAATGAAACATGCGCCATTAATCCATGTTGCGGGAGAGCTAATGGTATCGGCGAATGCACTAGCTTCCATAACAGGGGATCTCACAAGACTCCATGACCATGTGCTTTCGACAGAGAGAAGCCTCATCGCCTCTAATGATCTAGGATACCCACTTTATACGGTTCATGTGCCGAGAAGTTGCAAGATGTATGTCCACACATGCCCCGCGTACCACTTATTCCTGTGATTTGATTACATCTTCCAGATGTTTCAAATGAGGACACTCGATTTTACGTTCGTTTGCCTGTATGTGCTACACATGAACTACATCGTCAGGAGAGACCAAGTCACCGGTCCTGCAGTCGCGGACCCATACTACATGCATGAGGGATTCTTGTCAATCAACGACGCCAACTGTTAATATGCGAGTCAGTACATCAAAGAATTCTTGGTCAGCAATAAGGACAAAGAAATGATTCACCGACCTTATCATCCCGTGTACGTCATCTGCGAATAGCACTATAACACATACATACTTTCGTGCATTTCAATAATTACTTTGATCGTATGGAGGCTAACTTGATCGTGTATTTTGCATAGCGGGGGGTGCCGTGCCTTCTCATCACTCTTTACCCGCATTACTCCCACGCTCTATATTTGGACCCGTCGAAGAACATACAGAAGAAAGATTACACACACATAATGTATGTTCTGGACAGAGCTATGCTGGGCTTCAACATGCGGGGTGGCTACATCCAATGCAAAAAAACAAATAAGGCTGGGCTATGTTTCGGCCACAAGACTGACTTCTGTTGCATCCAGCAACCGACAAGAAGTGAGAATGATTTATACCGGATCCAGTAGGAAATTGCATCCATCATCATGAAAAATGTCCTCGAAGAGAATGGGATGTTCTACGGCGGCTCAATATTGCGAGCTGACGTCCGACCGCATTGCGCTACGTCGTCAGGACATGACACCTTTCACTAAGCCTGGGTCCACCTTCCCGGATATGGGCACATGGGAAGAGTGCACGGCTTAAAAACAATGTGTACGTTTAGTTACTTGTTAATTTATGTACGACAAAACTTCCAATGTCTCAGTACGACGAAACTATTGGATGTATGGTGCCGCGCTCTAGTTAATTACTTTTGGTATGATGAAATTTGTTTACTATGTCTACTATATATGTTGCTTCTATTTCATAACTGTTTTTTTGAATTCTCTTCATGATATATGTATATATATATTTATATGTGCATCTCTGACGGGTATATAGATCAACAATGGCGAGGAAGTCGTATGCCGTGTATGTAAGCCATGTTCCAGGTGTGTACGATGAGTGGCCAGAGTGTCAGGCCCAAGTCTTTGGCTTCTCGGGCGGAAGCCGGAAAGGGTTTGATAGCAGAGCAGAAGCCGAAGCTAGTTACTTGAGATTAATAGCACAATAGGGGATTCAGAACCAGCGCCGCCACAAAAACTACTACTCCCTTCGTTCCGAATTACTTTTAGTTCTAGATACATCCATTTCTGCGACGAGTAATTTGGAACGGAGGGAGTACATGATACCGCTTTTGATCATCATGATCGCTCTTATCTTCTATGCGGTCATATCTTAGTCTACATAGATGATGAAAGATGAGTATGTGACCATGTAGTTGCATGTATTTGAACTTGTAATGACTTGTAATGCTATTTCGAGACATGTGTTCGTCCATGATTGATGATGATGAGATACTTGAGACATGTCGAGACTTCTAATAACTTTGGTTCATCAATGACTCACTTACTTTTCAATGAATATGCATGTTATTACATAAATGGTGGATCTGTTTAAATGTGTACAAAGCCAAAACGCAAAAAAAAACTACAAAAGTTAGCAGTGGCATGGGGGTAAAGATTACTAGTAGCTTTCAAATAACAGTAGCGTTGGCTAGCTAGTCACGCTGCAGATAAGTATAGTACAGCTAGAGGGAAGAGCGCTACAGCTAGCTTCAGCTACTAATAGCACTGGGTCAAACAAGCTCTATTGCGAAAAAATAGCTGTAACACCGTAGCTGTAGCGCGCCTGCCCATGCTACTAATAGCAAAAAACCAGCGCTACTGGTAAGGGTTTTCCTAGTAGTGACAGCCCCGCCCTGACACGTGGCTTGCACGGCAGGGCTAGAGGAGGTGTGTCTGGGCACTCGTGAGGTAGCTCGAGACTCACGAGGCCCTACCTCAAGGCGGTTGTGCCTGAATTTGATTTGGAACACCTGTGATGACCCTCCGAGATGGTTAGACAACCTGCGCCGAATGAATCTCCTAAGGCTATCACATGAGAAGGCCAAACACCAACGACCCCAGGAGGTGATGTGAACAGGGTGGGCCCGCCATAGAAAGCTCAGCCGTTGGGTTTATCAACGCTACAGGGACGGACCCGAGCACTGACGCTGTGCGCAGTCTTCTCATGCAAAAATCCTGAAGAAAGACAACCAGCGCGGGCTCCCATGGTGACGAGGCACTGTGTCACGCGCCCTAACTTACCCGCCCCCGATTAGCTCCTGCGAGAATTGTTGGGGAACGTAGCAGAAATTCAAAATTTTCCTACGTGTCACCAAGATCTATCTATGGAGAGACTAGCAACGAGGGGAAGGAGAGTGCATCTACATACCCTTGTAGATCGCTAAGCGGAAGCGTTCAAGTGAACGGGGTTGATGGAGTCGTACTCATCGTGATCCAAATCACCGATGATCCTAGTGCCGAACGGACGACACCTCCCCGTTCAACACACGTACAGCCCGGTGACGTCTCCCACGCCTTGATCCAGCAAGGAGAGAGGGAGAGGTTGAGGAAGACTCCATCCAGCAGCAGCACAACGGCGTGGTGATGGTGGAGGAGCGTGGCAATCCTGCAGGGCTTCGCCAAGCACCACGGGATATGAGGAGAAAGAGAGGGAGGGCTGCAACAACAGGCAGAGATCAGATCATGTGTTATGGGCAGCCCTAGGCCTCACTATATATAGGGGAGAGGGAGGAGGGTGTGCCCCCTCTAGGGTTCCCACCCCTAGGGGGGCGGCAGCCCTCGATGGGAAAGGGGGGGCGGCCAAGAGGGGGAGAGGGGAGGCGCCCCCTAGGGTGGGCCTTAAGGCCCATCTGGACCTAGGGTTTGCACCCTCCCACTCTCCCATGAGCCTTGGGCCCTTGTGGGGGGGGCGCACCAGCCCACCTGGGGCTGGTCCCCTCCCACACTTAGCCCACGCAAGCCTCCGGGGTTGGTGGCCCCACTTGGTGGACCCCCGGGACCCTCCCGGTGGTCCCGGTACGTTACCGATAAACCCCGAAACTTTTCCGGTGACCAAAACAGGACTTCCCATATATAAATATTTACCGCCGGACCATTCCTGAACTCCTCGTGATGTCCGGGATCTCATCCGGGACTCTGAACAACATTCGGTAACCACATACAAACTTCCTTTATAACCCTAGAGTCATCGAACCTTAAGTGTGTAGACCCTACGGGTTCGGGAGACATGCAGACATGACCGAGACGTTCTCCGGTCAATGACCAACAACGGGATCTGGATACCCATGTTGGCTCCCACATGTTCCACGATGATCTCATCGGATGAACCACGATGTCGAGGATTCGATCAATACCGTATACAATTCCCTTTGTCTAGCGGTACGATACTTGCCCGAGATTCGATCGTCAGTATCCCGATACCTTGTTCAATCTCATTACCGGCAAGTCTCTTTACTCGTTCCATAACACATCATCCCGTGATCAACTCCTTGATCACATTGTGCACATTATGATGATGTCCTACCGAGTGGGCCCAGAGATACCTCTCCGTCACACGGAGTGACAAATCCCAGTCTCGATTCGTGCCAACCCAACAGACACTTTCGGAGATACCTGTAGTGTACCTTTATAGCCACCCAGTTACGTTGTGACGTTTGGCCCACCCAAAGCACTCCTACGGTATCCGGGAGTTGCACAATCTCATGGTCTAAGGAAATGATACTTGACATTAGAAAAGCTTTAGCATACGAACTACGCGATCTAGTGCTATGCTTAGGATTGGGTCTTGTCCATCACATCATTCTCCTAATGATGTGATCCCGTTATCAACGACATCCAATGTCCATGGTCAGGAAACCGTAACCATCTATTGATCAACGAGCTAGTCAACTAGAGGCTTACTAGGGACATGGTGTTGTCTACGTATCCACACATGTATCTGAGTTTCCTATCAATAAAATTATAGCATGGATAATAAACGATTATCATGAACAAGGAAATATAATAATAACCAATTTATTATTGCCTCTAGGGCATATTTCCAACAGTCTCCCACTTGCACTAGAGTCAATAATCTAGTTCACATCGCCATGTGAATAACACTCACAGGTCACATCGCCATGTGACTAACACCCAAGAGTTTACTAGAGTCAGTATTCTAGTTCACATCACTATGTGATTAACACTCAATGAGTTCTAGGTTTGATCATGTTGCTTGTGAGAGAGGTTTTAGTCAACGGGTCTGAACCTTTCAGATCCGTGTGTGCTTTACAAATCTCTATGTCATCTCCTAGATGTAGCTACCACGTTCTATTTGGAGCTATTCCAAATAACTGTTCTACTTGGAGCTATTCTAAATTGTTGCTCCATTATACGTATCCAGTATCTCTACTCAGAGCTATCCGGATAGGTGTTAAGCTTGCATCAACGTAACCCTTTACGACGAACTCTTTTACCACCTCCATAATCGAGAAAAATTCCTTAGTCCAGTAGTTACTAAGGATAACTTTGACCGCTGTCCTGTGATCCATTCTTGGATCACTCTTGTACCCCTTGACTGACTCATGGCAAGGCACATTTCCGGTGCGGTACACAGCATAGCATACTGTAGAGCCTACGTCTTAAGCATAGGGGACGACCTTCGTCCTTTTCTCTCTATTCTGCCATGGTCGATCTTTAAGTCTTAACTTCATACCTTACAACTCAGGCAAGAACTCCTTCTTTGACTGATCCATCTTGAACACCTTCAAGATCATGTCAAGGTATGTGCTCATTTGAAAGTACCATTAAGCGTTTTGATCTATCCTTATAGATCTTGATGCTCAATGCTCAAGTAGCTTAATCCAGGCTTTCATTGAAAAACACTTTCCAAATAACCCTATGTGCTTTCCAGAAATTCTACGTCATTTCTGATCAACAATATGTCAACAACATATACTCATCAGAAATTCTATAGTACTCCCACTCACTTCTTTGGAAATACAAGTTTCTCATAAACTTTGTATACACCCAAAATCTTTGATCATCTCATCAAAGTGTACATTCCAACTCCGAGATGCTTACTCCAGTCCTTAGAGGGATTGCTGGAGCTTTGCATACTTATTAGCATCTTTCAAGATTGAAAAAAACCTTTCGGTTGTATCACATACAACCTTTCCTCAAGAAAATCATCGAGGAAACAATGTTTTGACATCCTATCTGCAAGATTTCATAAATAATGCAGTAATTGCTAATATAATTCCAACAGACTTTTGGCATCGCTACGAGTGAGAAAGTCTCATCGTAGTCAACTCCTTGAACTTGTCGGGAAACTTCTTAACGACAAGTCGAGCTTTCTTAATGGTGACATTTACCATCATTCTCCGTCTTCCTTTTAAAATCCATTTGTACTCAATAGCCTCACGGCCATCAAGTAGTTCTTCCAAAGTCTACACTTTGTTTTCATACATGGATCCTCTCTCGGATTATATGGCCTCGAGCCATTTATCGGAATCCAGACCCACCATCGCTTCTCCATAGCTCGTAGGTTCATTGTTGTCTAGCAACATGACTTCCAAGACAGGATTACGTACCACTCTGAAGTAGTACGCATCATTGTCATCCCACGAGGTTTGGTAGTGACTTGATCTGAAGTTTCATGATCACTATCATAAGCTTCCACTTCAATTGGTGTAGGTGCCACAGGAACAACTTCCTGTGCCCTGCCACACACTAGTTGAAGAGACGGTTCAATAACCTCATCAAGTCTCCACCATCCTCCCACTCAATTCTTTCGAGAGAAACTTTTCCTCGAGAAAGGACCCGATTCTAGAAACAATCCCTTATTTCTTTAGGATCTGAGATAGGAGGTATACCCAACTGTTTTGGGTGTCCTATGAAGATGCATTTATCCGCTTTGGGTTCGAGCTTATCAGCCTGAAACCGTTTCATATAAGCATCGCAGCCCCAAACTTTTAACAAATGGCAGCTTAGGTTTCTCTAAACCACAGTTCATACGGTGTCATCTCATCGGAATTACGTGGTGCCCCTTTTAAAGTGAATGTGGTTGTCTCTAATGCCTAACCCATAAACTATCGTGGTAATTCGATAAGAGACATCATGGTATGCATCATATCCAATAGGGTGCAGTTATGATGTTCGGACACACCATCACACTATGGTGTTCCAGGCTGTATTAGTTGTGAAACAATTTCCACAACGTCTTAATTCTGTGCCAAACTTGTAATTCAGATATTCATCTCTATGATCATATCATAGATATTTTATCCTCTTGTCACGACGATCTCTCACTTTCACCCTGAAATTACTTGAACCTTTCAATAATTCAGACTCGTGATTCATCAAGTAAATATACTGAACATCTACTCAAATCATCTGTGAAGTAAGAACCTAACGATATCCACTACATGCCTCAGCACTCATTGGACTGCACACATCAAAATGTATTACCTCCAACAAGTTGCTTTCTAGTTCCATTTTACTGAAAATGAGGCTTTCAGTCATCTTGCCCATGTGGTATGATTTGCATGTCTCAAGTGATTCAAAATCAAGTGAGTCCAAACGGTCCATTTGCATGGAGTTTCTTCATGCATATACACCAATAGACATGGTTCACATGTCTCAAACTTTTCAAAAACGAGTGAGTCCAAAGATCCATCAACATGGAGCTTCTTCATGCGTTTTATACCGATATGACTTAAGTGGCAGTGCCACAAGTAGGTGGTACCATTATTACTATCTTATGAACATGTGTATCACTACGATCGAGATTCAATAAACCGTTCATTTTAGGTGCAAGACCATTGAAGGTATTATTCAAATAAATAGAGTAACTATTATTCTCTTTAAATGAATAACCATATTGCGATAGTCATAATCCAATCATGTCTATGCTCAACGCAAACACCAAATAACAATTATTTAGGTTTAACACCTATCTCGATGTTAGAGGGAGCGTGCGATGCTTGATCATATCAACATTGGAAACACTTCCAACACATATCGTCAGCTCACTTTTAGCTAGTCTCCGTTTATTCCGTAGCTTTTATTTCGAGTTACTAACAGTTAGCAACCGAACCGGTATCTAATACCCTGGTGCTACTAGGAGTACTAGTAAAGTACACATCAACACAATGTATATCTAATATACTTCTATCGACCTTGCCAGCCTTCTCATCTACCAAGTATCTAGGGTAATTCTGCTCCAGTGGCTGTTCCCCTTATTACAGAAGCACTTAGTGTTGGGTTTGGGTTCAACCTTGGGTTTCTTCACTAGAGCAGCAGCTGAATTGCCGTTTCATGAAGTATCCCTTCTTGCCCTTGCCCTTCTTGAAACTAATGGTTTCACTTACCATCAACAATTGATGCTCCTTCTTGATTTCTACTTTCGTGGTGTCAAACATCACGAATATCTCAAGGGTCATCATATATGTCCCTGATATATCATAGTTCATCACGAAGCTCTAGCAGCTTGGTGGTAATGACTTCGGAGAAACATCACTATCTCATCTGGAAGATCAACTCCCACTCGATTCAAATGATTGTTGTACTCAGACAATCTGAGCACAAGCTCAACAATTGAGCTTTTCTCCCTTAGTTTGCAGGCTAAGAAAATCGCCAGAGGTCTTATACCTCTTGACGTGGGCACGAGCCTGAAATCCCAATTTCAGCCCTCGAAACATCTCATACGTTTTGCGACGTTTCAAAAACGTCTATGCTGCCTCAACTCTAAACCGTTTAACTGAACTATCACGTAGTTATCAAAACGTGTATGTTAGATGTTCGCAACACACACAGACGACGTTCGAGGTTCAGCACACTGAGCGGTTCATTAAGGACATAAGCCTTCTATGAAGCAATGAGGACAATCCTCAGTTTACGGACCTAGTCCGCATAATTGCTACTATCATCTTTCAACCAATTTTTTTCTCTAGGAACATATCTAAACAGTAGAACTAAAGCGCGAGCTACGACATAATTTGCAAAATCCTTTTGACTATGTTCAGGATAAACAAGTTCATCTTATGAACTCCCACTCAGATAGACATCCCTCTAGTCATCTAAGTGATTACATGATCTGAGTCAACTAGGCCGTGTCCGATCATCACGTGAGACGGACTAGTCAACATCGGTGAACATCTTCATGTTGATCGTATCTTCTATACGACTCATGCTCGACCTTTCGGTCTTCTGTGTTCCGAGGCCATGTCTGTACACATGCTAGGCTCGTCAAGTTAACCCTAAGTGTTTTGCATGTGTAAAACTGTCTTACACCCGTTGTATGTGAACGTAAGGATCTATCACACCCGATCATCATGTGGTGCTTCGAAACGACGAACTTTAGCAACGGTGCACAGTTAGGGGAGAACACATTCTTGAAATTGTTTATGAGGGATCATCTTATTTACTACCGTCGTTCTAAGTAAAGAAGATGCAAAACCATGATAAACATCACATGCAATCAAATAGTGACATGATATGGCCAATATCATATTGCTCCTTTTGATCTCCATCTTCGGGGCTCCATGATCATCATCGTCACCGGCATGACACCATGATCTCCATCATCATGATCTCCATCATCGTGTCTTCTTGAAGTTGTCACGTCATCTATTACTTCTACTACTATGGCTAACGCTTTAGCAATAAAGTAAAGTAATTACATGACGTTTATGTTGACACGCAGGTCATAAATAAATAAAGACAACTCCTATGGCTCCTGCCAGTTGTCATACTCATCGACATGCAAGTCGTGATTCCTATTACAAGATAATGATCAATCTCATACATCACATATGTCATTCATCACATCCTTTTGGCCATAGCACATCGAATGGCATACCCTGCAAAAACAAGTTAGACGTCCTGTAATTGTTGTTTGCATGTTTTACGTGGCTGCTATGGGTTTCTAGCAAGAACGTTTCTTACCTACGCAAAACCACAACGTGATATGCCAATTGCTATTTACCCTTCATAAGGACCCTGTTCATCGAATCCGATCTGACTAAAGTGGGAGAGACAGACACCCGCTAGCCACCTTATGCAACTAGTGCATGTCAGTCGGTGGAACCAGTCTCATGTAAGAGTACGTGTAAGGTCGGTCCGGGCCGCTTCATCCCACGATGCCGCCGAATCAAGATAAGACTAGTAATGGCAAGCATATTGAACAAAATCAACGCCCACAACTACTTTGTGTTCTACTCGTGCATAGAATCTACGCAATAGACCTAGCTCATGATGCCACTGTTGGGGAACGTAGCAGAAATTCAAAATTTTCCTACGTGTCACCAAGATCTATCTATGGAGAGACTAGCAACGAGGGGAAGGAGAGTGCATCTACATACCCTTGTAGATCGCTAAGCGGAAGCATTCAAGTGAACGGGGTTGATGGAGTCGTACTCGTCGTGATCCAAATCACTGATGATCCTAGTGTCGAACGGACGGCACCTCCGCGTTCAACACACGTACAGCCCGGTGACGTCTCCCACGCCTTGATCCAGCAAGGAGAGAGGGAGAGGTTGAGGAAGACTCCATCCAGCAGCAGCACAACAGCGTGGTGATGGTGGAGGAGCGTGGCAATCCTGCAGGGCTTCGCCAAGCACCACGGGATATGAGGAGAAAGAGAGGGAGGGCTGCAACAACAGGCAGAGATCAGATCATGTGTTATGGGCAGCCCTAGGCCTCACTATATATAGGGGAGAGGGAGGAGGGTGTGCCCCCTCTAGGGTTCCCACCCCTAGGGGGGCGGCAGCCCTCGATGGTAAAGGGGGGGCGGCCAAGAGGGGGAGAGGGGAGGCGCCCCCTAGGGTGGGCCTTAAGGCCCATCTGGACCTAGGGTTTGCACCCTCCCACTCTCCCATGAGCCTTGGGCCCTTGTGGGGGGGGGGGGGCGCACCAGCCCACCTGGGGCTGGTCCCCTCCCACACTTAGCCCACGCAAGCCTCCGGGGTTGGTGGCCCCACATGGTGGACCCCCGGGACCCTCCCGGTGGTCCCGGTACGTTACCGATAAACCCCGAAACTTTTCCGGTGACCAAAACAGGACTTGCCATATATAAATTTGTACCTCCGGACCATTCCGGAACTCCTCGTGACGTCCGGGATCTCATCCGGGACTCCGAACAACATTCGGTAACCACATACAAACTTCCTTTATAACCCTAGCGTCATCGAACCTTAAGTGTGTAGACCCTACTGGTTCGGGAGACATGCAAACATGACCGAGACGTTCTCCGGTCAATAACCAACAGCGGGATCTGGATACCCATGTTGGCTCCCACATGTTCCACGATGATCTCATCGGATGAACCACGATGTTGAGGATTCGATCAATCCCGTATACAATTCCCTTTGTCTAGCGGTACGATACTTGCCCGAGATTCGATCGTCGGTATCCCGATACCTTGTTCAATCTCATTACCGGCAAGTCTCTTTATTCGTTCCATAACACATCATCCCGTGATCAACTCCTTGATCACATTGTGCACATTATGATGATGTCCTACCGAGTGGGCCCAGAGATACCTCTCCGTCACACGGAGTGACAAATCCCAGTCTCGATTCGTGCCAACCCAACAGACACTTTCGGAGATACCTGTAGTGTACCTTTATAGCCACCCAATTACGTTGTGACGTTTGGCACACCCAAAGAACTCGTACGGTATCCGGGAGTTGCACAATCTCATGGTCTAAGGAAATGATACTTGACATTAGAAAAGCTTTAGCATACGAACTACACGATCTAGTGCTATGCTTAGGATTGGGTCTTGTCCACCACATCATTCTCCTAATGATGTGATCCCGTTATCAACGACATTCAATGTCCATGGTCAGGAAACTGTAACCATCTATTGATCAACGAGCTAGTCAACTAGAGGCCTACTAGGGACATGGTGTTGTCTACGTATCCACACATGTATCTGAGTTTCCTATCAATACAATTATAGCATGGATAATAAACGATTATCATGAACAAGGAAATATAATAATAACCAATTTATTATTGCCTCTATCACCCTTCCTGAATTCAGCTTCCACATGTCAAGCGAATATGAGAGGTCGGGGCATTTTTGCACATATCACCCTAACCATATAGGAAAGGTGCCTATTAATAGAGATTAGATCTCAGATCCATTCCACACCCTGCGGGAAAATCCTCAGAGCTTGCTAGGAGGAACCTCTCCAACATGGCTAGCGCTCCCAGCTCTTCCTCCCGGCCCCGCGGCTCCGAAAAAGATGATTGGGAGAGAGGTCCCGCCCTTAATAATGACGCAGTCATGGGAGAGATGTTCCGACGCCTCTTAGCAAGTAGGGAACGAAGCACACTCATTCCCCCTGGATGGACTGGGGAAATTCTCCGCCTGAACCCCGCCGTTGAAGGACATCGATCCTGCTCGGATAGGGACTAGATCCGCAGGGGGAAGAGTTCACTCGTCTCCAACGTCGAGATGGATTTTCCATGTATAATCCTCCTAGCTGGGTGAGTTCCAATTCCACCATTTTACTCAATCCTCTCCTTGAATCCTTTTTAATGGATAGTAACCTATCCACTCACAACAGGAATGGTGAAAGGCTACCGAGGGGATCGATAGCCCCGCCCCCCAGCCGGAGGATCACAATCGGGACCTTGACACCGGATTCAAAGAAGATCCAGACATATTTGTGGAGCTTGAGAATGGAGTATTCTACCAGGTGAGCTATGATGGTACGGAAGTTCCCATCATCGCCGATTATCCCGGCCTCCTCCCTGCTTTGCATGTAAGTAATTTAAGAGACACCTTCTCTGCAAGAGCTTCCTTATTCTGCCTCACCCACCACACTATTTCGTGCTCCAAAGGGGCGGCACTCGACGCCACAACGCGCACCAGAAGCATCTCCGAGGAGAGCGGTGCCCGCGCCGAGCACATCTTTGAAGAGAAAGGCAAACGATAATATGGTAGAAACTTCAACAAAGAGGTAAGGCTTTTTTTAAATATGTCTCATGGTCGCCACATCAAATCGTGACGTCATCCGCCGCATTTTATCAGGAAAAGCGTCCGTCGGACTATGTCCGGGGATACTTCCGGTCATGCCTCCACTAGCCAGGTTCCAGACCCTTCCCTAAGGACAGGGGCTGACATGGGAGTGGCGCTGGACTGTCCTTCTGTATAGGATCTGGACGATATGTTAGTCACGAACTCTCAAGTGGAGAGCGCCATGAATCATCGTTGGAGGAGGGCCGCTCTCCATGACTTCGGCTTTTCGAAGGAGGCATTCGATGCCTTCTGCTTGGCCGATGCGTACATCCGAGCTGCTCGGGATGGACTTTCCAGAGCCACGGACCAGCATCTAAAAGATATATGAGTAAGTGTAGGTTTGATAATCATATACCAGTAGCCCCCGAGACTTAAAGCAGTTGATACAACTGATTTCAGGATCATTGTATAATCAGACACTTATGGAGAAGAATAGCCTACTGTCTCAAGAGCTGGAAAAAGTGTCAGGCTTAGCTAACTGCGGCTACCGCCGAATTGGAAAATCCAAGGAGGCACCACCTGGTAATGCTTCTCCCCATTAGAAAAAGTATAATCATATACCAGTTATATTAATACTGTTGTGTTTCTGCTGAAAGAATCAGTAGAGCAACTGAGAGAGAAACTGAAGGCCACCCAGGCCGGTGAACAAGAGGCCAAAAGGCAACATCCGGCAGGCGAATGTGTGCTGACGCGTGTCAAGGAGGAAAAGAACAACCTGTAGGATTCCTATACCCAACTGGGCGAAGAACTAAAAGATGTTCGAGCCCAGCTAGCTGACGCCGTCAAGGAGAATAGGAGGCTACAAGGCGGCATAGTTAGTATGCTTTTCAAACTTGCCTCCCTATAATTCGGCGAGGGCAGGAATTGACAGATTTATGTCTACAAGTATGCTGACTGACCGTCCCGAAGAGGAAATGTCCGGATCTCAAGGTGACCTACTACAAGAGCTGTCCCGGATGCACGAGCGAGTTCGGCAAGCAATGCGGAGTGTTGCCAAGGCTTTATGGCCATCCGCCTCTTCTCTAGGAGGTATGGCGGAGCTCGTGGAGCTATTCAAAGGGGCACAACAGCGTATTCGATTATGGAAGATATCAGCCTGCTGGGAAGGTGCGCGAGAGGCCTGGGCCATGGTAAAAACGCGTACACCAAGCTTGATCGAAATCATATGACCCGAGTCGGACCTCTAGGGTCAGATGGGAAAGAAATTCCCGTTAATTTGGTATATGACCAAGTAGAAGTAGCCGCCAAATATTCCCAACAGGATTGTAAGCTAGACAGCCTGTTGGACGGTATAGAGGAGGAAATTTTTGAGTCCAAGTGACTATGTACTTTCCTTGACAAATTTGTCCCTGGCCGGATTGTGAAACGATTTTCATGGCCGACCTTTTCACTTTGACCTATGGACCCGAAGGTGCAGAGTGTTTCCGAATACCTGAGCGGCAAAATAGACTGAGGTATGCGTGGAAACCAGGCGTAGGGGTCATAGTTGCTTGAACAGACAAGTTGTATTTGGCTAGCTATGTTATATTACATTGTGATTGTAAGAAACATCTTTTAGAGAGAATAGTTCCGTTAGGGGTTCCTATCCCTGGGTGTACATGCGTTAATGTGCATGTACGAACTGTGATTGAAAAGATCGCAGTATTGTAAGTGCATCAAGTACCCCTTAGTGATTTTGGAGTATTGAAGACTTATAGGTTAAGGGACTAATGCGTTTGTGAGTGTACACTGGTCTATAAGTCTATGAGGAGTTCGATATTTATAGAGAAAGTCGACCCCTAAAAATGAAGTTCTTCGACTAAAGACTTTGGTTTTCTGAAGACTTTCTGAAGACTTTGAAAGTGAAGAAATTGGTGTGACCATGAAGACTTGGTATTCATTCGAGGAACATGAAGAGTGAAGACTTTTGTTTTCGTAGTTTCATTTTTCTCTTTCTTGAGTCATAGGAAACACCGTACTGTTAAAGGAGGTCGAGGAAATACTAAGGAAAAGTTTCCAAGTGATTCTCAACTCAAAATCCTACACCTACAAATTCCTCCGAGTGAAGCCATTGGAAATCTCATGCAGTTCAGTCAAATTTCTTCAGTGACAGAGACGAAGTTCTTCTGGTCTCTCAGGAATTTGTTCTAACTGAGGAGTTAGGAATTCGCCAGTGCGGATTGCCTACAAGTGAGGAACATGATAGCCCTGAGGAATTTGATAGTCAAATTTCCGACCGTTGCTGTGTTGCACGCAAGCTGTCCCAAAATATCTTCCCATCTAACGGTTATATCATTGAAGGGCATTTATGTCTTATCATGTCGGGTTGCGCCCTAGGCTATAAATAGCCACCCCTTAAAACCACTAACTGGTTGGCTGCTCCAAGAGAAACTAACACTTGTCATTTGAGAGCATCCCATCCTCCGAGGACTTTGAGCAAAAATCATCAAGTGAGGAAAATCCAAACCCAAACACCTACAAACCCAAAGTGATTGAGCATCACTGAAGAGATTGATCCTGCATGGATCTGACACTTTTTACCTTTGAAGACTGTGCATCTTCCAGATGGTTAGGCGTCTCAGTCTAGAGCATCCAAGAGGAAATTGTGGATCACCGAGTGACCGAGTCTGTGAAGGTTTGGAAGTCACCTGAAGACTTACCACGAGTGATTGGGCGAGGTATGTGTGACCTTAGCTCAAGGGGAATATGGTGAGGACTAAGTGTCCTAAACTGCGTGTTCAGGACTGGGTGTCTAGGACCCTGTGTCCTCAGGTTTGAATACCTAGCCGCCCTAACCAGACGTACAACTGTCACATCAGTTGGAACTGGTCTAC
This sequence comes from Triticum monococcum, assembly GCA_034509565.1. Lineage (NCBI taxonomy): Eukaryota > Viridiplantae > Streptophyta > Magnoliopsida > Poales > Poaceae > Triticum > Triticum monococcum. Next base: position 299,319,944 of record CM067844.1, on the reverse strand, counting down.
CAAATCATTGCCTTCACCAAGCCTATTGGTTCTATTTCCTCAACCCTTCCATTTCCTCATTACCGTGTTGTGTGCTTGCTCATATATGTTTGAAGACTTTGACTGAAGACTTTCCCAATTTCCTCAGTTCAATTTCTTCAGTCTGTTTGTCTTCATCCTGTTTATCCCATGTTTACGTTTTCTGCACTTTGTGCTTGTTTTCGTTTCATCATGAAAACCATGCTTATGTTCTGTTATGTTTACATCTGAGTACTTATTCCGCTGCAAGTAGTTCTTCTCTTAGGAATTTCCTCACTCTGAAATTCCTCAGTGAAGAATTCATAAAAATCGCATATTCACCCCCCTCTAGTCGACTTAACGCACTTTCAATTGGTAGCAGAGCAAGGTACTCCCTTGTTCTGTGTGATTTTGGTTTAATTGCCGGGAGTTTTAGTTATGTCGACCGCAGGTATGATCAAGGTTTCTGCTTGGTGTCCTACCTTCGATGGGACGGACTACCCCTACTGGAAGAATAAGACGCGCATGCATCTTCAGGTAATTAACAACGATCTCTGGTACGTTGTGGAAAATGGCGTTCCCTCTGTCACTACTACCATCAACGCTGCTGATGTGAAGAGATTAAAGCAACTCGACTCTCAAGCGAAGAACATCATATGTGGCCATCTGAGCAAAGGGCAGTATGGCAGAGTGAGTGCTTTGGAGACAACAAAGCTTATCTAGGACAGGCTGTCGAAGGTCAATGAAGGAGTGTCAACACAGCGTGACTCTCGAGGTGACGTTCTTCACAATCTCTTAAGCCGCTTCAAAAGACTCCACAATGAAAATTTTCAGCAAACCTTCGATCGCCTCACTGACATCTCAAATGAGCTTCAAGCACTTGGTGCCACTGACATCACCGACCATGAGGTGGTGAAGAAATTGCTGGGATCGCTTGATTCCTCATTTCATACTTTGGCATTGATGATACAAGAACGTGGATACTATAAGTCACTTGATCCTGCTGATATCCTCGAAAGACTAAAGACTCATGAGTTCCAGCTTGCTGAGAAGAGAGATCTCTATGGACCAAGCTATGGCAGATCACGAGCTCTGAAGGCCAAGGCAGTGTCTGAATCTGAATGTGAAGATTCTAGTAGCTGCCTTGGTGACCCTAAAGAACTGAGCGAGGAGCTGGCAATGCTCATGAGGAAATTCCAGAAGTTCTCAAGACGTGGTCGTTTTGGAAAATCCTCAAGAAGTGGTGACTGAATATCAGATTCCTCATCCCATGATTACAAAAAGAGTCTCTATCACAAATGCAAGAAAGCCGGTCACTACATTCAAGATTGTCCTGAGTGGGAAAAGGAATCAAAGAAGAAGAACTACAAGGACTACAGTTCTGATGATTCAAAGGAGAAGAAGAAATCATCAAAGTCCTCTTCATCAAAACATTCAAGGTGTTCATCTCACAAGAAGAGCAGCTCAAAGAAGGCTCGGGTATTCATTGACAAGGAAATGGACTCTAAGGCTAAATCTGAGGAAAATGAGGAAGAGGAATCTGAGGAGTAAGACTCTGGTGTGGCGAGCCTAGCCCTCGCTACCGCATTCATCAGCAAGTCCATCTTCAACTCTGAGGAAAAGGACCTCTCCAACATCACTGACAATGGCGATGATGACTACGCTCCCACCTATTGCTTCATGGCAAAAGGTGCAAAGGTACTCAAATATCCATCCTTCGAATCAAGTGAGGATAATCTGATGAAAATCTCAAGCCTAGTTATTCGAAACTTGCTAAGATTGCTGTGAAACAACCAAAGGCTCTTGAAAAGGTTAAAAATATGCTAGACAAAAGCGATGATATGTTGGGTGATGAAATGGGTCGCACTAAAATTTTGACTGAAAATCTTTAGAGACTTCAGTCCAAGTTTGAGAATCTTCAAGGTCATCATAACACTCACTTATCTGATCATGAGAAGCTTTCTTATGAATTTCTTCAAAGAAAGCAAGATCTTGAGCAGTTAAGAGTGAGTTATGAAGATCTTCAGAAGGAGCGTGATTCATTACTTGCTCAACAAATCACCACTTCTCAGGAAGAATTTATTCCTCCATGTTTGAAGTGCATTGAACGTGAATCTGCTAATTCTTCACCTGAATGCACAAATGCTTCCATTGCTGCAAATTCTTCAACTGTCCTTGCTATCACTAATTCCTCATCTTAGGACTTGCTAGTATCACTGACGATGCATGGCTAATGGAATTGTATATGACAGGCATGTACAAAAGCCTCAAAGGGCATCAGGATCATTGTGATGTGCTTAAAAAGGAGATCCTTAACAGGAACCCTAGGAAATAGGGTATTGCCTTTGAGAGGAAACTCAATGCTAATGGGACCTACTGGAAACCTGAGCAGTGTCCCAAAACCTTGGTTCCATCTACTTTATCTGGCTTTACATGTGAATCTTCATATTCTTCTGATGAGTCATTTGACTCCAACTATAAACTGTTCAAAAATCAGATTGGTGAAGTATTTGCTAGATATGTTGGCACTAACTGCAGGAACGGTTCTCCTATGAAGAAAATTTTGGTTCCCAAAAGGTGCCTTGAAAGTCTTCAGGTGAATGTCATCATGACACCACATGTGAAGAATAGGAACCCCAGATCAAATTCTTCATATGGATCCAAGTCCTCATACGGACCAAATTCCTCACGTGGATCAAATTCCTCAAAAGGATCAAAGTCCTCATATGAATATCATCATGCTAACCCTTCTATTTTGCAGGGAAGATCTAAGGATTATGGATATGTGCATTATTCTTCAAATCATTATGTTCATAAATCCTCGAAGAATTTCTCTACTTACACTTATGCTTACCCTTACCCCTCTTATGTGAAATGAAGTGGATTGGCATCTATGCCACCTTTCTCTTATGTAGCTTGCAGAATGATGAACTCTTTGCCACCCCTTCAAATGTGGTGGTGAAGAAAAAGAACTAATCTCTTATGCAAGGTCAGGTATGCAAACGAACTTAATCGTCTGAAGAATTTACTGGAGACCTGAATTTGTTTGAAAGGACACAAGCTAATCATGAAGAAATGAATTCTCATTTCTCACATCCTCATACTGCTTTATCTGTTATATTGCTTGACGAAATTGATCTTATGAAATTGATATCATATTCTTCACTAATGAGGTATATGAGTTCGTAAGCTGCACTAATTCATCTGCGGGATGATCAACCCAAAGCCACTGACTGGGTCCTCGATAGAGGATCTACAAATCACATGACTGGTGATAGGAGCTTATTGATGGAGTCTGCTTTATCTCCATCACATCTGAAGCATATCACCTACGCTAACAAAGGAAAAAGAAAGGTATTGGGTCTAGGTAAGGTTGCAATCTCAAAGGATTGACACATGGACAAAGCCATGCTTGCCGAGTCCTTAGGGTTCAACCTCATGTATGTCTCAATGCTTTGTGATTTTGATATGGTTGTTGTCCTTGGCAAGTATCGTTGTGTTGTGATCATGGAAGCTGACAATTCCAAAGTCTTCAAAGGCTTTAGGAGCTGATATTTGTATATTGTTGATTTCTCTACAGGACCACAACCTGCTACATGTCTACTTGCAAAATCTTCAGAAGGCTAGCTATGGAATCAACGACTTGGTCATGCTGGGATGAGGAACTTGCACACGCTCGCGAAGAAGAAGCATGTCACTGGAATCGAGGGTGTCGAATTCCTCAAGGACCATTCGTGTGGAGCTTGTAAGGCCGGAAAGATGACCAAGGCCAAGCATCCTTCAAAGACCATCATGACTACCACTTGTCCATTTGAATTGCTTCGCATGGATCTTTTTGGCCCTACTCACTGTGCCACATTTACTAATGCTGCATCTTTATATGGCTTGGTAATTATTGATGATTATTCTCGATATACATGGGTGCATATCATCACTTACAAAACTGAAGTGCAGGAAGTCTTCAAACGATTTTCCTCGAGGGTTTCAACCAACTTTGGTGTGAAGATCAAGCACATCAGAAGTGACAATGGAACTGAGTTCAGGAACACTAGTCTTGATGACTATCTTGATGAACTTGGTATCACTCATGAGTTATCTGCTCCTTATACTCCTCAGCAAAATGGCGTCGTGGAGCGCAAGAACATGACTCTTGTTGAGATGGCTCGCACTATGCTTGATGAGTACAAGACGCCTACTCGCTTCTGGCCTAAGGCAATTGATACTATGTGCCACATCATCAACAGGGTATATCTTCACAAATTCTTCAAGAAGACTGCATATGAACTCCTCACTGACAAGAAACCCAATGTGATTTATTTCTAAGTCTTCAGTGCTAAATGCTGGATTACAGATCCTCATCACAGTTCTAAATTTGCACCGAGAGCACATGAAGGTTTTATGCTCGGTTATGGCAAGGACTCGCACACCTATAGATTCTTCAACACCTATCACCACAAGGTTGTTGAAACTGTAGATGTGTGGTTCAATGAAACTAATGGCTCGCAAAGAGAGCACCTACCTCCTGTGACAGATGAAATACCTCCTGAGAAATCCATCAAGTTCATGTCTACTTAGGATGTCATTCCTACCGAAGAATCTGCTGAAGAAGTCATTCCAGAACATGAAGAACGTCATGCTGATGCACCTGAGGAAAATGATGCTGAAGAAAATGCCGATCAAATTCCTCAACGACAACCAGGTCATCCTCACATTGAAAATGAAGTGCAGATTGAGAAAATCATCAGCGACATCAACATTCCAGGTCCTCTGACACGCTCAAGAGCTTCACATTTATCTAAATTTTGTGGGCACTTTGCTTTCGTCTCTATCACAGAGCCCACTAAGGTAGATGAAGCATTTCTGGAGCCTAAGTGGATTCAAGCTATGCAAGAGGAATTACATCAATTTCAGCTCAACAACGTCTGGGAACTGGTCAAACGTCCAGATCCTCGCAAGCGCAATATCATTGGCACAAAGTGGATCTGCCGCAACAAGCAAGATGAAAATGGCTTTGTGGTGAGGAATAAGGCACAACTTGTAGCTCAAGGATACACACAGGTTGAAGGAATTGATTTTGATGAAACTTTTGCACCTGTTGCTAGACTTGAGGCTATTCGCATATTACTTGCTTATGATAACCATCATGATATCATCTTATATCAAATGGATGTGAAAAGTGCATTCCTCAATGGTAAGCTTGAGCAAGAAGTATATGTTGCTCAACCCCCAGGTTTTGAAGATCCAAAGCATCCTGACAAAGTCTTCAGAGTCAATAAGGCCCTCTATGGCCTCAAGCAGGCCCCTCGGGCATGGTATGATACTTTAAAGGAATTCCTCATGAAGAAAGGCTTCAAACCCAGTTCACTTGACCCAACTCCTCTCATAAATCTTATGATGGTGAATTGTTTGTATGCCAAATATATGTTGATGATATCATTTTCGGCCGTACTGACCAACGTTACAGCAATGAATTTTCTTATATGATGAGCGAAGAATATCAAATGTCTATGATGGGAGAATTGATGTTCTTCTGAGGTCTTCAGATTCGTCAATAGTGAAATGGCATATTCATATCTCAGGAGAAATACCTCAAGGATGAAGTGAGGAAATTCGGCATGCAAGTTTGCAAAGGAGTCAAAATCCCTATGCCCACAAATGGACATCTATGCACTGATGAAAATGGTATTGACTTCGATCAAAAGGTATACCGCTCCATGATTGGTTCTCTATTGTACTTATGTGCATCTAGGCCAGATATTATGCTTAGTGTTTGTATGTGTGCCCGATTTCAAGCTACTCCGAAGGAATCACACCATAAGGCTATGAAGCATATTCTTCGATATCTAGCTCACACACCAACACTTGGATTATGGTATCCCAAGGGCTCAGCTTTTGATCTCATTGGATATACGGACTCTGACTATGCTGGTGATTGTGTGGACCCCAAGTCAACATTAGGAACATGCCATTTCCTCGGACGATCCTTGGTCTATTGGTCCTCGAACAAACAGAATTGCGTATCACTGTCTCCTACTGAAGCTGAGTACATTGTTGCTGGTTCTTGCTGTGCTCAATTGCTGTGGATGAAGCAAACCCTCAAGGACTACGGCGTCAACATGAAGAATGTGCCTCCCTACTATGACAATGAGAGTGCCATCAACATTGATCATAACCCTGTTCAGCACTCAAAGACAAAGCATATTCAGATTCGTCATCATTTTCTTCATGATCATGTGTTCAAGGGCGACATCTCTATTGAGCATGTGAAGAATGAAGAACGGCTAGCTGATATCTTCACAAAGCCCTTGGATGAGAAGAGATTTAGCAAGTTGAGGTGTGAGCTAAATATCTTAGAATCTTCGAATGTCCTTTGAAAAGGACACACATCCTAACACTTTGGCAAAATTCATGACTTAGATGTGCAACACACGAAGTAACATTTTTTTTCAATCAATGAACTAACCCTATAATTGTGAAGAAATTAATGAAGAATTTGATTCTCAGAACCCTACGACAATTGTACGCGGTGTCTGAAATCATCATTATTATACGGTGGGTCACGCCACCACCAAAAGTTGAAAATCTTCAATTTGAGTTTTTTTTCTAATTTCAAATTCCTCAGTTGTTCATTTTCTTCAACTTTGCAATATCTTCACTCTTTCCATTGTTGTTCTTCATTGGCAATATATATATATATATATACACACACACACATATATATGAGTTTATGCCCTCTACACCATTCACTTATTGCTATTTCTTCAAGTTGCTTGTTGTGCTAAGTGAATGCGATCGGACCCTTCCCCCTTTATGCTAAACTGAACCCAGTCTATTCACAAATTCTTCATGTGCGTTCAATTTGAAACTCGTTCAAGATCTTCACTGTGTCCTTGTCAGCTGAAAAATTTGCGAACGAAACATTGAACTTATCTTATCTGAATTTTTAGCTTTTGCCGCTCAAATCGTTCCACCTTTCGCGATATATTATCCTATTCATCCACGACCGCACACGATCGTCACCTCTCTGTACGTGGGTGACACATGTAACGCGAATGAGAAGGGTCAGGGGCACGTTCGTCCAATTTCCTCGGGCAAGAAGTTTTTCACTTCGGCTATAAATACCCCCCACCCTTCCTCACTTTGTTTTTACTCCGCTCGACCTCACTCCCTCACTTGAGCTCTCAAACCCTAGCGCCGCCGCTACTTCCCTCGCCGCCGGTGAGGAAGAGCTTCACTGCCTCGACCTCATCGCCGCCGTACTCGCGCCGGCTGCGGATTTCTTCACTCCGCCGCTGCCGTAGCTGTCTTCCTCAGCCAAGTTAGGGCATGGAAGATCTAAAATGACGAGCTTCTAAATCTACTCTTCACAGTTCGTCGTGTTCTTTGTCAAGGGTAATTAAAAGTTACTTTTACTGCCCTTGTTGATTCTGATGTTTTCTTCAAATCTTCAAAAGGTGTTTATTCCTCAAATCTTCACACACTAAACACCTCACATATCATCTGCTCTTGATCTGTTTCTCTATGCAACATTTTTCTTCAAGATTCCTCAATTGTGTGGATTTTCAAATCTTTACAACTCTGGAACCTAAGTCAAAGAACGCTTAGTGAAATTCCTCAAGACTCATCCGGTCAAATTCCTCAAACTTGTTCTTTTTGCAAAAACTTCTGAGAACGCATATGACCTCGCCAAATTCTTCGCACCTATACTCTATTCACAGGTACACATGTCCACTGTTGAATCTCTAGGTTCTCATCAACTTAACTCATTTGTAGCATTCCTCGAAGAAAAGTTTCATACCTCTTTAGAGAACTCAATAGTTCAAAACCCTCAGCTGAAGAAAATGGCTGACGGAAAGAAACCTCAGAAGGGAGGAAAGAAGTTGGAAGTCAACACAGCTTTTGAGATCCCTGATGACATTCACAAGGATTATTGCACTCCTGATGAGGCCACACATGGAAATGAGGACAAAAATTAGTGCGAGGTGCGCATACAAAGGATAGAGAGGTGGTGGGCACAGGAATGGAGGGAGTACATGTATGTCACTTCAAAGTATATGAAGAAATTCGCTCTTCACCCACCTTGCCCAAGACCTCGGTTGGCACCTGGCCAAGAAGCTGATCCCACTAGCCTCAAGCGCGGTGAGGATTATTCTGATGAATTGGCAAAGCGTCAAGCTAAGTTGGCCAAAGTAGCAAAAGAGGCAGTGAGGAAATTCAATGAAGACTCGGCTGCTGCTGCTGCCACTGTCGAGGCCTCTGCTAGCAAGCCGAAGAAGGCCATGCCTAAGAAGCCCGCACACAAGCCCAATGCCTCTTCTTCTTCAATGCCCTCATGGTCAAGCTCCTCTGCAAATGCCCTCACAGCCAACTTCTGCTAAGCCATCAAGGCCAATTCCTCATGCTGCCCCAGTTCCTCAAGTTACAAAATCTCCAGCTCCTCCTTCAAAGTCCTCAACACTTGCGCATCTCGCCTCGTGCCAAAGGACAATAGGCATATCTATTGCCTCAAGAGACTCTGCAAGTTCGTCAAATCCTATGCATTCTTCAACTGGCCCCACTTTGCTAAAGACCAAGGCCACTGCTGGACGAGGCACTAGACCAATACTCAAAAGAAGTAGGTCGCCTTTCAGGTCCCATCCTCTGAGGATGAAGCTGATGATGAAGAACTTGAAGAAATCATCAGAGACAGACAATAGAGGGCCTCTAGAGCCAAAGGAAGTGAAATTCCTCTTCTACTGAATCCAAAGTTGATCCTTCAGTACACTGATCTCTAGCACAAGGACCCCAACACTCCTATGCCAGACTTCAAGCTGACTTATGGCCAAAGTCATATGTTGACCGCCTTCATAGGCGAAGAAAAATGGAAATTTGATAAGGCCAGGCAGATGAAGAAAGCGCAGTACAAGAAGGAGCGCCTTCTGAAGAAAAACATTGTGAAAATGACCACTGATGAACTCATTGCTGCTCAGATAAAGATCAAAAACCTCAATGATGAATTTGATGCGTACCGTGCAGATTGGCTTGGAGCCATGGTTAGATTTGTGAAGTTAGCTGAAAAATTCACTACCAATGTTGCAGCTCCAACACAATAAGAAATTCCTTAGGCTAAAGCATCTGCTCAGCCTACTGAAGAAAATGCCAGCACCGCTGATGACAATCAGGCTGCTGAAGAAAATGCTAGTACCAGGGTTGATGACTGCATTCCAGCCGCTGATGAAACTACTAGGACAACCACTAGTGTTGCGCCTGAGGAAACTACCAGGACAGCTGAAGCTTCAACCGTTGTGCCTGAAGAAACTGATCATGCCAGGGCAACTGCATTAGTTGTGCCTGAAGAAATGAAACCAATTTCCTCTGCTCCTCCTGCACCTACCCCAAGTCCAATTATTCCTTCTGTATCAGAAGCAAAGAAGACAAAGGCTGCCGAGCGTGCAACTGTGAAGAAACAGAAAGCATCAACTTCATCAGAATCTTCAGCTCTGAAGAAGATGAATAAATTGGCAAGCTCGTTTGAAAATCTGATTGATCTTTTTCCAGTCTCGAGCATGCCATCAAAGGAACTTATTCCTTTTGATGAAGAACACATGATCCCAAGCGGATCCGATGAAGATATTCCTTCTGGTGCTTCTTCAGAGCAGTTGGATGAAGAAATTGAAGTGGATGCAATTCCTTCAACCCCGGTTGTCTCATCGCCCATGCCTTAGTTCACTACTGAAGAGGCCGGCGTTGAAGAAATGAGTGGAGAAGATGAGGATGTGGACATTGGGTGCACAATAAAAGTGATGAATGATGACTTTTGGGGAAGTCAGCACCCCAATTATCCTTTGTTCACTCCTCTGCAACAACTTTCTCAGTCCCAAGTGACTACTGAAGTTCGAATGGGATTTGAAGAACCACACCCCACTTCGTCTATCCCTGAAGAGATTCCAGCCACTAGTGCTGATGAAATTGCTGCTGAAGAATTGAAGACCCAGGCTGCCACTGAAGAAGAAACTGAAATTCCTCAGCATGCGGATCCTGAGATTGCGATTCCTGAGGTTGTGATGCAATTGACTGACACTCCTCACCCCAAGCCAAAGGTTCCTTTCTCAAAGAAGCAAAAATTCAAGGCTGATGACTTCTTCCATGAGCATGTATTCATCATAGACTACAACCCCTATGACTCTGATCGTGTTAGAAGGAAGTGTTTCTAGACTGCCAGCCAAGCAAACTTCTATTCTTCACTGCTTTTGAACAAAGACAAAGTCTTCGACCATGAGCATATTCCTCACGTGGACATCTAATCACTGCCTTGCTTCGCGCCAGTCCTAAGTGTTCTTCATGACGCTGGACTGGTATTGGAATGAAGAGCTAATTCTTCAGTTCTATGCAATGCTGCACATCACAGGAGATGCTGAAGATGTGAACTCTTGGGTATTGGACTGGATGACAGAGAATACTCACTTCAAAGCACCGGCCTCTAAAGTGCTTCATGCCCTGCCTGTCAGTCCTCCCCTTGAAGGCGCTCGTTGCATATATCATGAACCTGAACTTACCACTCACTACATGCAAGTGTTGATGAAGCCGCTGAAGCCCGATCAAGCCCCAAGGACCAAGTTCCTCATGAAGGAATTGGTGTTTGTGCCTAGAACTATCTATCGCATTCTGATGAAGACATTGATTCCAATAAAAGGCCCTGATTCGAGTGACGAAGAAGTTGTTGGCAACATGAAGTATCTTCTATTCAATATCATACATTGCATCCCTATCAACTATCATGATTTCTTCATGAGGACTCTGGAAAATGTTGCACTCTCTCCATTTGAGTTGAAGCCTTATGCTCCTTGGATTATGAGATTCCTCAGAACAAGGTCTTCACTCAACTACAAGGCTGATTTTCAGAATCATGTTAGTTACCTACCCCCAATAGAAGTCCTCAAGCGGACATTTTCCTCATCTGATGAAGAGGGCAAGGCTACTACAATTATTGATGAAGGCATTCGTCCATTGGATGGTCTATTCCACAAAGCTTCATCCTACTCCACCAGTGATGACTCTGCCACTCATGACTCTGCCGCAAATGCTTCAAAGCAACATCCTCAAGGCACAACTCCCGGGTGATGACTGATCGTGAGCTTCTCCTAAGTTTTCACCAGAAGGTCGATTGCAACCACAAATGCGTTAAGCGTCAGTTTGGTTCTATTCTTCACAACATGACTCCTACACACAATGCAGTGAAGAAAAACCATTACTACCTCCATGAAGTCTCCGGTTGCACCTGGGCTGTTCTATCACATCTGTATGGTGAAGATGATATGAAGCAAATGGGTCTCAAGCAGGACTTTGACTGGTAATCAGCCACAGACGAAGAAATTCAAGAAGACCGAAGTTCCTTCCTTGGTAGCTAGCTCATAATCTTCATCACGCGCGATTGATGAACATGAAGACTTCGATGACACTGCGGCAGGCCCTACCTCAACAACTGACCCCAACAATGCTGGCACTCCTTCACCGACTCAGTGATGATATTCTTCAGGGGCGGTAGTCCTCATTTTTTGTCCCTTTTGGTCATTCGATGACAAAGGGGGAGAAATTTGAGTTAGTCTTCAAGCGGGTCTACTTATATGGGCATTTTTTGCTAAGTTACAACTCTCGTTCTTTTGAAGACTTTGCTGGATCGAGTTGTAAACTTAAAACCCGATGGTGGTCTAATACTTTTGTTGTGTTCTTATGCATGCTTATTCCTCGTATATGGTAATGCACGCATGCTGAATTACATCGGTCACCATATTTCATCATGCATTTCAAATACTTCATATTATATGTCAAATGCGTGTATGAATTACAAGATATAGGGGGAGATCTCCATGATTCTACTCTTCAAGTGTGCATTGCTTCAAAAGCAAATTCCTCACTATGCACATCTTCAGGGGGAGTTCTTCTATATCTTGCAATCAAATTCCTCAATATCAGTATTTACACTTCATATGTTTATCCCCGTTGAAAACTTAACCTATATTGTCATCAGTCACCCAAAAGGGGGAGATTGTAAGTGCATCTAGTGCCCCTTAGTGATTTTGGTGTATTGAAGACTTATAGGTTAAGGGACTGATGCGTTTGTGAGTGTAGACAGGTCTATAAGTCTATGAGGAGTTTGATATTTATAGAGATAGTCGATCCCTAAAAATGAAGTTCTTTGAGTGAAGACTTTGGATTTATGAAGACTTTGAAAGTGAAGAAATTGGTGTGACCGTGAAGACTTGGTATTCATTCGAGGAACATGAAGCATGAAGACTTTTGTTTTCGTAGTTTCATTTTTCTATTTCTTGAGTCATAGGAAACATCGTACTGTTAAAGGGGTCGACGAAATACTAAGGAAAAGTTTCCAAGTGATGCTCAACTCAAAATCCTACACCTACCTATTCCTTCGAGTGAAGCCATTAGAAATCTCATGCAGTTCAGTCAAATTTCTTGAGTGACAGAGACGAACTTCTTCTGGTCTGTGAGGAATTTGTTCTAACTGAGGAGTTAGGAATTCGCCAGTGCAGATTGCCTACAAGTGAGGAACATGATAGCCCTGACGAATTTGATAGTCAAATTTCCAACCGTTTTTGTGCTACGCGCCAACTGTCCCAAAATATCTTCCCACCTAACGGCCATATCATTGAAGGGCATTTATGTCTTATCTTGTCAGGCTGCTCCCTAGGCTATAAATAGCCGCCCCCTACAACCTCTAGATGGTTGGCTACTCCAAGAGAAACTAAAACTTGTCATTTGAGAGCATCCCATCCTCCGAGGACTTTGAGCGAAAATCATCAAGTGAGGAAAACCCAAACCCAAATACCTACAAAGCCAAAGTGATTGGGCATCACTTAAGAGATTGATCCTGCGTGGATCAGAGGCTTGTTACCTTTGAAGACTGTGCATCATCCAGACGATTAGGCGTCGTGGTCTAGAGCATCCAAGATGGAATTGTGGATCACTGAGTGACCGAGTGTGTGAAGGTTTGGAAGTCACGTGAAGACTTACCATGAGTGATTGGGCAAGGTCTATGTGACCTTAGCTCAAGGGGAATAAGGTGAGGACTAAGTGTCCTGAACTGTGTGTTCAGGACTGGGTGTCCGGGACTGGGTGTCCTTAGGTTTGAATACCTAGCCGCCCTAACCAAACGTACAACTGTCATAGCAGTTGGAACTAGTCTACCAAATCATTGTCTTCACCAAGCCTACTGGTTCTATTTCCTCAACCCTTCCATTTCCTCATTACCGTGTTGTGTGCTTGTTCATATCTATTTGAAGACTTTGACTGAAGACTTTCCCAATTTGCTCAGTTCAATTTCTTTAGTCTGTTTGTCTTCATCCTGTTTATCCCGTGTTTACGCTTTCTGTACGTTGTGCATGTTTTCATTTCATCATGAAGACCATCCTTATGTTCTGTTATGTTTACATCTGAGTACTTATTCCGCTGCAAGTAGTTCTTCTCTTAGGAATTTCCTCACTCTGAAATTCCTCAGTGAAGAATTCATAAAAATCGCCTATTCACCCCCCTCTAGTCGACTTAACGCACTTTCAAGTATACGTGACATCTAGGGTTTCATAGTGGATGGAATGTAAAAACGTCTTTAGTCCATGACCGAATATTCCGTTAAGAACGCTAGCTTTCGGCTTCACCTAGTGTGAGGTACACATCCGGATGACCCGACAGTAATAGTCGCAGAGGTGCTCCCTTTATGCCCTAGCCGAACTAACAGGAACATAAGGCATAAGCACATGAGCCAGGCAACCCAGCTTGGCCAAAACTTAAGTCATATCGATGCATATAATGGCGAAGAAAAGGTACATATGAGGAAAAAATGCATAGGTGATGAGCTTGATGCTCAAAAAATAACAATAACAAGCTTCTGTGCAAGAAGCCCCCACGTATAATGGACGAACACATTTGAGGATGTGTACGTCATATGTTCATGTTTTAGCCGCACGGAAGCTTTAAGGATAAAAAATGCAAAAAGATAGGAGAAAAATAATGGAAACAATAGGGAGAAGGAGACAAACGAATAGTTTGGCACTAGGCACAGAATCTTCAGAGTCTGGCCGCGTTCTAGGGGTTCGGCTCTAGGCGATTGTCTGATGCATCACGTAGGCGGTACGCTCCTCTAGTAAGAACTTTGTCAATGATGAAGGGACCCTCCCACTTCTCTGCAAGAGTAGAACGAGTTCGCCAACATTATAATTCAGCAAGAGTAGAACGAGTTCGCCAACATTATAATTCTTGGCATGCACTTCTCTGCTTTGATATCTGCGGGCCTGCTGTTGATAAAATGCAGAACGGGCTTTTGCAACGTCGCGCTCCTCCTCCAGGGCATCTAAGCTATCCTGCCAATCAAGCTCGGCATGTCTCTCTTCGTACATGCGCACTTGAGGTGAGTCATGAATAATGTCACAGGGTAACATAGCCTCTGCGCCGTACACCAAGAAGAAAGGTGTGTATCCGGTAGTGCGATTGGGCGTGGTCCGCAGCCCCCAGAGTATGGAGTCGAGCTCCTCAACACAGTGCCTGTCTGATTCTTTCAAAGTCCGCACTAGTCTGGGTTTGATGCCCCTCATAATAAGACCATTGGCTCATTTGACTTGACCGTTTCTTTGCGGATGATAAACGGAGGTGTAATAGAGCTTAATGCCTAGATTAGCACACCAGGATTTCACCTCATCGACTGTAAAATTGGAGCCGTTGTCGGTGATGATGTTGTGTGGGACACCATAAAGGTGCATGACACCGGATATAAAGTCTATCACTGGTCCGGCTTCGGCCGTTTTAACTGGTTTTGCCTCTATCCACTTAGTGAACTTATATACCATGACCAACAGATATAGTTTCTTATGGCTGCCTCCTTAAAGGGGTCCGACCATATCCAGCCCCCAGACCGCAAAAGGCCAAGTAATGGGGATTGTTTGTAGAGCGGTGGGCAGCATATGGCTTTGGTTGGTGAAGAGGTCCTGTGCATCTGCTCGGGCCGTCGGCCAAAAGAAACCTGTACGGAAGGCCTTACTTACAATGGCCCGAGCTGCGGCGTGGTGACCACCGAGGCCAGCATGGATTTCAGCCAAGAGCTGCCATCCCTCTTCTTCGGAGATACATCTTTGAAGTATTCCGGTAGCGCTTTTCTTGTAGAGCTCTCCTTCATGGACCTTGTTGGCTTTCGAACACCAAACAATGCAATGAGCCTCATTCCGATCCTCAGGGAGCTCTCACCTATTAAGGTAGGCCAAGAAGGGTTCAGTCCATGGGGCAATGACTGGCATTATTACATGGGCCGACGATGTTGTTTCGGTGGCTGGGCCTCCGATCATATCGGTATTGTGTTCGGGATCTGGGGGTATAATCGTATCCGGACTAGTGTTGCCGCTCTTGTCCTGCCAAACCACGGATGGCTTGAAGAGCCTTTCCAAAAGCATGTTGGGCAGGATGGGGTCACGCTTGGCACCCATGCGAGCAAGAACATCTGCCGCTTGATTGTTTTCTCGAGCCACATGATGAAACTCGAGTCCCTCGAACCGAACTGATATTTTGAGTATGGCCTTATGATAGGCCACCATCTTTGGATCTTTGGTGTCGAAGTCTCCATTTATCTGGGATATTGCGAGATTTGAGTCCCCGCGTACTTCCAGGCGTTGTATGCCCATGGAGGTATCCATCCAAAGACCGTGCAATAAAGCCTCGTATTCGGCTGCGTTGTTGGAGTCTGTGTATAATATTTGGAGTACGTACTGAACTGTGTCTCCAGTGGGGGACGTTAAGACAAGCCCGCCCCAAAGCCCGCCACCATTTTGGAAACATCAAAGTGCATGACCTAGTTGGAATATGTGTCGTACTCTTTCGGGAGTTTAACCTCTGTCCATTTGGCGACGAAGTCTGCCAGTACTTGGGATTTGATGGCCCGGCGCGGCTTATATGTTATGTCGAATGGAAGGAGCTCAATGGCCCACTTGTCAATTTGGCACGTGGCGTCGCGGTTGTTTATTATGTCATTTAGTGGTACTTCGGAAGCCACCATGATCGAACACTGTTGGAAATAGTGTCGTAGCTTCCGGGATGCCATGAAGACCGCATATGCTATCTTTTGATAATGAGGGTATCGGGATTTGCATGGAGTTAGGATAGTGGATACGTAGTATACCGACTTCTAGAGCGGGAATTTGTGTCTGTCCTCCTCTCGCTCGATGACGAGTACTGCGCTCACCACCTGGTGTGTTTTAGAGATATATAATAACATTGGTTCACCGACGCTTGGCGCGGCCAGGGTTCGGTTGCTCGCTAAAAGAGCCTTTATTTCTTCCAATCCAGCCATTGCCGCATCCGTCCACTCGAAGTGGTCGGCGCATCGGAGAAGTCGATAAAGTGGCAATGCTTTTTCTCCTAGTCTAGAGATAAAGTGGCTTAAAGCTACCACGCATTCAGCTAGTTTTTGGACCTGTTTAAGGTCTGTTGGTGTAGCCAATTGTGATAAAGCTCGGATTTTGGATGGATTTGCCTCGATTCCTCTACTGGAAACAATGAAGCCTAGCAGTTTTTCCAGAGGGAACGCTGAAAACACATTTTTCTGGATTGAGCTTAATGTCCTTGTCCGGAGATTGTCAAATGTGAGGCGTAAGTCGTCTATTAATGACTCGACATGCTTAGTCTTGATGACGACGTCGTCCACATATGCTTCAACTGTCTTGCCGATTTGTTTCTCTAGGCATGTTTGAATCATGCGTTGGTAGGTGGCGCCGGTGTTTTTAAGCCCAAAGGGCATAGTGTTGAAACAGAAAGGCTCATATGGGGTAATAAATGACATTGCGGCTTGGTCGGATTCCGTCATTTTAATTTGATGGTATCCGGAATATGCGTTGAGGAAACACAGTGAGTCGTGTCGTGCAGTGGCATCAATAATTTGATCGATGCGGGGGAGGGGGAAGGGATCCTTAGGGCAAGCTTTGTTGAGGTCTTTGAAATCGACGCACATGTGCCAGGATTTATCCTTCTTTGGCACCATCACCAGGTTTGCTAGCCGGTACGGGTTTTTTTTTCTCTGATGAATCTGGCCTCAATTAACTTGGCTAGCTCCTCCCCCATGGCTTGTCGTTTGGGTTTGGAAAAGCGCCGCAGTTTTTCCTTGACCGACTTATATCCCTTCAATATATTGAAGCTGTGCTCGGCCAACCTGCGTGGGATTCCTGGCATATCAGAAGGGTGCCAGGCGAATATGTCCCAGTTCTCGCATAGGAACGCTCGTAGTGCGGCGTCCACCATTGGGTCCAGTTGTGCCCCGATGGAGGCTATCTTCTTTGGATCCGTCGGGTGGACTTGAAATTTGACTATTTCGTCTACTGGTTTGAAGGAGGTGGATTTGGAGCGCTTATCAAGGATTACGTCGTCCCTATCCACCATCGAGCACAGCACGGTTAACTCTTCGGCCGCGAGGGCCTCAGATAGTGCCTCGAGGGCCAGGGATGCTGTTTTCGGGGAAGAGGGCTATATCCGGATCACTAGCGAGAGTGATAATACCGTTGGGCCCGGGCATCTTGAGCTGTGTATATCCGTAATGAGGTATGGTTTGAAAGCGTGTGAATGCATCTCGCCCCAACAGGGCATGGTATCCACTGTTGAAAGGGGCCACTTGGAAGGTTATCTCTTCGAACTGATAGTTCTCTGGCATGCAAAATACCACGTCAAGTGTAATTTTTCCCGCACATCGTGCCTCCTGACTGGGAATGATTCCTCGGAAGGTCGTGCTACTTTGCTTGATACGGCTCCTGTCTATTTCCATTTTATTGAGTGTATCCTCGTAGATGAGGTTTAATACGCTGCTACCGTCCATGAGTACTTTGGTGAGCCGAATGCCATCCATAATTGGATTGAGGACCAAGGCAGCTAGTGCCCGGGATGTCTAGAATTTTGGTTCGTCACTGGCATTGAAAGTTATGGCCATGTCGCTCCAGGTGTTTATTGCTGTGGCTTGGCAGACTTTGGCGAAGGGCCCTTTTACGCCGATTTTTTGAGGAGAAAGTCTCAAAGACCATCAATACCCTAAGGTTGTCGTCTTCTGGGGTTGTTGCTCTGAGGTATTTTTGGTGAGGATATCCTCCCCACTCTTGGTCACTTGCCGGAGTATCCAACATGCTCTAAGGCTGTGGGTAGGTATGGTATCCGGTGTTGTGTGTATTTTGCATGACCTATCGAGCGATCCCTCCAGAACAGTTCGGCGCCATGTAATGGGTTTTGATTTCTTTACTGCTATGCCGGGCGCCCCATGCGGGTGCATCCTTTTTCCTCGGACAAGGGGTTGAGTGGAAACTGGTGGTTCCCAGCGAGCTGCCTGAGTTTTCCAGGCGCCTTCCACTGCGGAATGCTTCTGTACTATGGTTGCCAAGTCAGCGCAGTGTAATACATGATGGAGGTTGATGGCATAGAGGATTCCTTCGTCCGTAAAATTACTACAGAATATTGAGATCGCGTCTTCGTCGCGGCAATCTTTAATCTTGTCCTTGACAAGGAGGAATCTGTCCCAAAAGTGATGGACTGTTTCCTGAGACTACTGCCGTAGGCATGTGAGATCGCCTATATCTGGGTCGATGGGTGGATTTAAATCCGAACCCTGACGCAATTTGGGATCTGGAGTTTGAGAAATTTCCGAGCTTGATAGTTCGAGCTCCGGGGGATCAACCGATTTTTCAGGTCTACCGTCTGATTCCGGGTTCGGAGGACAAGGCATGTCATCTCGTGGACGGGTATCCGGCTCTTTGAGCTCGGAGATCCAAACATAGTTCGTCCTCAGTATAGAGGGAGAGTTGTTGTTTTGCTCCTCTAATACCGCTATCTGATGGGTGATCGGCGGCGATTTGATTTCTCTCTGATCGGGATTAAGCCCAATCCGATCGTAGTCTGTAGTGACCCCCAAGGTGGCGATGCTATCCAGGAGTTCGTTCAAGGACGACAATTCTGTTGGATCCATCCATTTGGAGTATTCAGAGTCAATTTGAAGGCAATTTTCGATGACCCGAGAAGTCATTGTCGGCTCACGGGCCGAACGGGCGGTCATGATAAAGCCACCTAGCCGGAGGGTTTGGCCTGAGGCCGGAGCTCCTCCGGCGGTGATATTGTCCTTGATCACAAGGCGAGCCATCAACCCTGATTTCGAAGGCACAGTGGAACTCTCAATGAAAGCACCAATGTCGGTGTCAAAGCGGCGGATCTCGGGTACGGGGTCCCGAACTGTGCGTCTAAGGTTGATGGTAACAGGAGATAGGGGACACGATGTGTACCCAGGTTCGGGCCCTGATACTTCTCCAATGTATCTATAATTTTTATTGTTCCATTCTATTATATTATCTGTTTTGGATGTTAATGGGCTTATTTATACACTTTTATATTATTTTTGGGACTAACCTACTAACCCAAGGCCCAGTGCAAATTGCTGTTTTTTTGCCTATTTCAATGTTACGCAGAAAAGAATATCAAACGGAATCCAAACGGAATAAAACCTTCGCGAGAGTTATTTTTGGAACAAACGTGATCCAGGCAACTTTAAGAGGACATCAAGCAACCAATGAAGAGTCCATGAGGTAGGGGGCATGCCCTCCCCCCTTGTGGGCCCCTCGTGGCTCCACCAACCTACTTCTTCCTCCTATATATATTCATATACCCCGAAAACATCCAGGAGCACCACGAAACCCTATTTCCACTGCCACAACCTTCTGTACCCAAGAGATCCCATCCTGGGGACTTTTCCGGAGCTCCGCCGAAGAGCTCCGTGCCTATACATCAACTCCATGGCCCCTCTGATGATGTGTGAATAGTTTACCTCAGACCTTCGGGTCCATAGTTATTATCTAGATGGCTTGTTCTCTCTCTTTGCATCTCAATACAATGTTCTCCTCAATCTTCCTAGAGATCTATTTGATGTAACTCTTTTTGTGGTGTGTTTATCGAGATCCGATGAATTGTGGGTTTATGATTAAGTTTATCTATGAACAATATTTGATTCTTCTCTGTAATCTTTTATGTATGATTAGTTATCTTTGCAAGTCTCTTCGAATTATCAGTTTGGTTTGGCCTACTAGATTGATCTTTCTTGCAATGGGATAAGTGCTTAGCTTTGGGTTCAATCTTGCGGTGTCCTTTCCCAGTGACAACAGGGGAAGCAAGGCACATATTGTATTGTTGCCATTGAGGATAAAAAGATGGGGTTTATATCATATTGCTTGAGTTTATCCCTCTACATCATGTCATCTTGCCTAATGCATTACTCTGTTCTTATGAACTTAATACTCTAGATGCATGCTGGATAGCAGTCGATGTGTGGAGTAATAGTAGTAGATGCAGAATCGTTTCCATCTACTTGTCGCGGACGTGATGCCTATATACATGATCATGCCTATATATTCTCATAATTATGCACATTTCTATCAATTGCTCGATAGTAATTTGTTCACCCACCGTAATAGCTTTTATCATATAAGTTTCCCATCTATTTTATTTTGCAATCTTTACTTTCTATCTATATCATAAAAATACCAAAAAAATTTATCTTATTATTATTATTATATCTATCTGAACTCACTCTTGTAAGTGACCGTGAAGGGATTGACAACCCCTTTATCGGGTTGGTTGTGAGGTTCTTATTTGTTTGTGTAGGTACGAGGGACTTGCGTGTAGTCTCGTACTGGATTGATACCTTGGTTTTCAAAAACTGAGGGAAATACTTATGCTACTTTGCTGCATCACCCTTTCCTCTTCAAGGGAAAACCAACGCGGTGCTCAAGAGGTAGCAAGAAGGATTTCTGGCGCTGTTGCCTGGGAGATCTACCACAAGTCAAGCATACCAAGTACCCATCACAAACTCTTATCCTTCACATTACATTATTTGCCATTTGCCTCTCATTTTCCTCTACCCCACTTCAGCCTTGCCATTTTATTCGCCCTCTTTTTCCTTCCTGCCTTCTGTGTGCTCAGTCTTTTTGCAATTTGTTGCCATCATGTCTGAAACTGGGGAGGTTGTTGTTGATAAAGACAATAATATGGAAACCTTTGATGCTATTGATGATCCTCTTGAAAATCCTATTATTTTACACACTAAAAAGTTTCGGATTGGGAGCGGTAATATTATTGGAAAGGGAGTTATTCAAGATTTCTTTACTTGTGCCGGTGCTTTACCCACCATGAGCGGGTCTATTCTTCATAAAAGTAGTAGTCTCGCGGATGCTATATCTTTTCTCATAGTTGAACTTGACAGACAATTTTTACATATGCATCCTTCCAAACAAAGGATTTTCCTAGAATTTTCTAATATTGAGCATTATTCTGCTAGCGAGCAGTTACCATCTTTTTAGCTCATGAGTTCAGATTTATAATAAAAGAGGCCAATGAAATTTTTGCGCATTATAGGGTGGATGTCGGCCATCCTCCCATAAAAGCAATCTTTTTTTATCAAGAAGACATTATGCGTTTATGATCTTTAGATCATGTTGCTTTTAATAAAAACCTTAGAAAAAAGGTTGCTACCGATGTCCTTGTTAATAGGATCTCTGATCTTAATGATAATTTTGCTATCCAGAATAATGGGTTAGGTTTTTCCCTTGAACAAAGGATCCTGACTTTTTGCCAAAAGAATGCTTATAATGATGAATTGGTTGTGCAATATGAGGGGCCAAAGGAGGAACCAATACCTGCCGAGCTTGATCTTGGGGACTTTTGTCCCATTAAATTTAGCCCTTTTGATTATTTTTTCTTGCCACAAAGAAAGCTTTCTGCTGGACGTAGGGAGTATGAGATGACTTTTCGTGATTTACCTTATCATTATCATGGCAATACCTAGATCTATTCTTGATTTTATGCCTAGCTAGGGGCGTTCAATGATAGCGATTTTTGGGAGGCAACCCAATTTTATTTTTGTTTCTTGCCTTTTCATTCTGTTTAGTAATAAATAATTCATCTGGCCTCTGTTTAGATGTGGTTTTATGCTTTTAATTAGTGTTTGTGCCAAGTAGAACCTTTGGGAAGACTTGGGGAAAGTCTTTGCGATCTTGCTGTAAAAACAGAAACTTTAGCGCTCACGAGATTTTTACTGGAAAGTGAGATTAAGTTGATTCTTTTTTCAGATGATTAATAGATAAATTCCTCACGTCCAGCAATTTATTTTAGAATTTTTGGGGTTACATAAGTATTCGAAACCTACAGATTACTACAGACTGTTCTGTTTTTGACAGATTCTGTTTTTCGCGTGTTGTTTGCTTATTTTGATGAATCTATGGCTAGTATCGGAGGTTATGAACCATAGAGTAGTTGGAATACAGTAGGTTTAACAACAATATAAACAAAGAATGAGTTAATTACAGTACCTTAAGTGGTGGTTTGTTTTCTTATACTAACGGAGCTCATGAGATTTTCTGTTTAAGTTTTGTGTTGTGAAGTTTTCAAGTTTTGGGTAAAGATTTGATGGATTATGGGACAAGGAGTGGCAAGAGACTAAGCTTGGGGATGCCCATGGCACCCCAAGGTAAAATTCAAGGACAACCGCAAGACTAAGCTTGGGGATGCCCCGGAAGGCATCCCCTCTTTCGTCTTCTTCTATCGGTAACTTTACTTGAGGCTATATTTTTATTCACAACATGATATGTGTTTTGCTTGGAGCGTCTTGTATGATTTGAGTCTTTGCTTTTTAGTTTGCCATAATCATCCTTGCTGTAGACGCCTTTTGAGAGAGCCACACATGAATTGGATTTTTTTAGAATACTCCATGTGCTTCACTTATATCTTTTGAGCTAGATAATTTTGCTCTATTGCTTCACTTATAACTTTTAGAGCACGGTGGAGGTTTTATTTTATAGAAATTATTTATCTCTTATGCTTCACTTATATTATTTTGAGAGTCCTCTAAAACAACATGGTAATTTTCTTTGGTTATAAAACTAGTCCTAGTATGATAGGCATCCAAGATGGGTATAATAAAAACTATGAGAAGTTTGATACTTAATGATTGTTTTGAGATATGAAGATGGTGATATTAGAGTCATGCTAGTTGAGTAGTTGTGAATTTGAGAAATACTTGTTCTAAAGTTTGTGATTCCCGTAGCATGCACGTATGGTGAACTATTATGTCATGAAGTCGAAGCATGATTTATTTATTGATTGTCTTCCTTATGAGTGGGGGTCGGGGACGAGCGATGGTCTTTTCCTACCAATCTATCCCCCTAGGAGCATGCGTGTAGTACTTTGTTTCGATAACTAATAAATTTTTGCAATAAGCATGTGAGTTCTTTATGACTAATTTTGAGTCAATGGATTATACGCACTCTCACCCTTCCACCACTGCTAGCCTTTCTAGTACCGCGCAAGTTTCGCCGGTATCATTAACCCACCATATACCTTCCTCAGAACAGCCACAATACCTACCTATTATGGCATTTCCATAGCCATTCCGAGATATATTGCCATGCAACTTTCCACCGTTCCATTCACTATGACACGCTTGTGATATTGCTTTGCATGATCATGTAGTTGACATCGTAGTTGTGGCAAAGCCACCGTTCATAATTCTGTCATACATGTCACTCATGAGTCATTGCATATCCCGGTACACCGCCAGAGGCATTCACATAGAGTCATATTTTGTTCTAAGAATTGAGTTGTAATCCTTGGGTTGCATGTAAATAAAGTGTGACAATCATCATTATTAGAGCATTGTCCCAAGTGAGGAAAGGATGATGGAGACTATGATTTCCCCACAAGTCAGGATGAGACTCCGAACGAAAAAAAAGAAAGAAAAAAGAGGCCATAAAAGAAAAAAAGAGAATATGGCCCAAAAAATGAAAAAATGAGAGAAAAAGATAGAAGGGACAATGTTACTATCCTTTTTCCACACTTGTGCTTCAAAGTAGCACCATGATCTTCATGATAGAGAGTCTCATATGTTATCACTTTCATATACTAGTGGGAATTTTACATTATAGAACTTGGCTTGTATATTCCAATGACGGGCTTCCTCAAAATGCCCTAGGTCTTCGTGAGCAAGCGAGTTGGATGCACACCCACTTAGTTTCTTTTTGAGCTTTCATACACTTATAGCTCTAGTGCAACCGTTGCATGGCAATCCCTACTCACTCACATTGATATCTACTGATGGGCATCTCCATAGCCCATTGATATGCCTAGTTGATGTGAGACTATCTTCTCCTTTTTGTCTTCTCCACAACCACCGTTCTATTCCACCTATAGTGCTATGTCCATGGCTCACGCTCATGTATTGCGTGAAGATTGAAAAAGTTTGAGAACATCACAAGTATGAAACAATTTCTTGGCGTGTCATCGAGGTTGTCCATGATTTAAATACTTTGTGTGGTGAAGATAGAGCATAGCCAGACTATATGATTTTGTAGGGATAACTTTCTTTGGCCATGTTATTTTGAGAAGACATAATTGCTTTGTTAGTATGCTTGAAGTATTAGTATTTTTAAGTCAATATTAAAATTTAGTCTTGAATCTTTCGGATCTGAACATTCATGCCACAATAAAGGAAATTACATTGAAAATTATGCTAGGTAGCATTCGACATCAAAAATTCTGTTTTTATCATTTACCTACTCGAGGACGAGTAGGAATTAAGCTTCGGGATGCTTGATACGTCTCTAGTGTATCTATAATTTTTTATTGTTCAATGCTATTATATTATCTGTTTTGGATGTTAATGGGCTTATTTATACACCTTTATATCATTTTTGGGACTAACCTACTAACCCAAGGCCCAGTGCAAATTGTTGTTTTTGCCTATTTCAGTGTTTCGCAGAAAAGGAATATCAAACGGAATACAAACAGAATAAAACCTTCAGGAGAGTAATTTTTGGAACAAATGTGATCCAGGGAACTTGGAGTGGACGTCAAGCAACCAACAAGGAGTCCATGAGGCAGGGGGCACGCCCTCAACCCTCGTGGGCCCCTCCTGGCTCCACCGACCTACTTCTTCCTCCTATATATATATTCATATACCCTGAAAACATCCAGCAGCACCACGAAACCCTATTTACACTGCCGCAACCTTCTGTACCCAAGAGATCCCATCTTGGGGCCTTTTCCGGAGCTCCACCGGAGAGGGAATCGATCACGGAGGGCCTCTACATCAACTCCATGGCCCCTCCAATGATGTGTGAGTAGTTTACCTCAGACCTTCGGGTCCATAGTTATTAGCTAGATGGCTTCTTCTCTCTCTTTGGATCTCAATACAGTGTTCTCCTCGATCTTCTTGGAGATCTATTCGATGTAACTCTTTTTGCGGTGTGTTTGTCGAGATCCGATGAATTGTGGGTTTATGATCAACTTTATCTATGGACAATATTTGAATCTTCTTGGAAATATTTTATGTATGATTGGTTATCTTTGCAAGTATCTTCAAATTATTAGTTTGCTTTGGCCTACTAGGTTGATCTTTCTTGCAATGGGAGAAGTGCTTAGCTTTGGGTTCAATCATGCGGTGTCCTTTCCCAGTGACATGAGGGGCAGCAAGGCACGTATTGTATTGTATTGTATTGTATTGTATTGTATTGTTGCCATCGAGGATAAAAAGATGGGGTTTATATCATATTTCTTGAGTTTATCACTCTACATCATGTCATCTTGCCTAATGCATTACTCTGTTCTTATGAACTTAATACTCTAGATGCATGCTGGATAGCGGTCGATGTGTGGAGTAATCTCTACTATTAAAGGGGGATCAAACGTCGTGATGGTTCGACCTCCTTCCCACCTTCTCGTGCTATCGCTACTTTCCCCGCCTCGCCCCGTGCAATCCCCTTGGAAAAAATCTAGCATAACCGAACGAACAGATAAAATCCCCCACGAAAAAAGGAGAACAATTACCGGGGAAGCAACTGCATCCCACGATCGCACGTCCCATGCCTGGTCTCCCCAGCCCCTCGCTTCCGATCACATCTGATCACAACTCTCTCATGTGAAAGGTCTCACCGCTCTGCCCACACCACGCACCCGCGCCCGGAGTCCCGGACCTCTCGATCCACCGTCGTGTGCCCCGCGTGGATACTCCATGTCTCTCGCCGATGCTTCCCTCCCCGTTCGCCTTGTGGTCGCGGACTCGCGGTGCCGACTTTCTCTTCGTGCACGACAATACCCCCGTCGAATCGCCATGATCGTATCAGTCACAGTCGTGCTCGCGCTCGCGCTGCCCTCGTCTCGGTCGCCATCACACACCTCCTGTATAGCATGCTCGTCATGGCAACCGCCGCCGCGCTTCGGTGTACCTGTAGTCTTGTACTCTGTTTATCACGAATCAGACCCCGAGTGTGACGGGACCACTATTCGGCTGCTCCCATCGGCTGGCTGCCCCAATTCCCGTCCGTCGTGCAACTGCCGCAGGCTTTCTTCGTCGCCATCTAGCCTCCACTGTCTCCTTTCCCCTCTCTGAAGGCAGGCCCTCCTCGGTGTGATGAGTAGTCTGCGAGTGTGGTCGCGGCGTCGGCCACACCATCTCTCTCATCGGGGCCGCCCTTCATGTACCGTACCTGGCCGGCCGGGAGGAGCGTGCTGCTTGCCATGATCTTCTCGACGTCGTAAGTCGTAACTGCTGATGGCGAAGTTGGTGACCTTCGCCGCCTCCTTCCTCCTCCTTCTCCTACTTGACTGCATGCAAGAAACACCGCCAAGCGCGAAAGCGACGAGAGCATGCATGCTCTGCAATGATGTGCACTGCCATTGTGTACCTTGCAGGGTTCTTGCTAGGAATCTGAAGATAGCGTGTTGTACACTTGCAGGTAATTGCTTTTATTGGATTGTGCATGCAGTGTTTCTTGGCAGAATGGGAGGAGAGGCCAACCGTACTTGTGTAATGGTGCAGTTAAATGTTTGAAGGAAGACTTTGTTTGGTGCCTCTACGCTAACTGAATATATTTTTAATCCGTCTATCGAATAATTACATCTTACTTGGAGAATAATTACATCCTACTTCGAGGAAGCAGGGACATGTCATATGTTTTTGGGATCCAGGTAATACTTAGCTACATTACTTCCAAAATATTTACCTACCATGATAGGAAAATATATCAAAACATGGGAAAGAAGAATATATTCAATAATGTCATCATTGTTTCAGTACCGGATTCAACTTATTGGATCTAGCAATGCATTGTAGACTCAACATATCTAGCTCAGACCCAACATCCTCTCATTCCTTGTTATTTATGCTTTTCTTTTGAAGTTTTCATCATCCTCGCTTTGTTTATTCAGATCCAGATTGTTGTATATACATCGAAATTCAGATCACACGGTGACTTACAAGGAGGGAATCAGCAGGGCAAGGGAAGAATCCTGGAATGTAAGTTTGATTATTTCCATAATAAGGGGACCATGATAGATGTTGGCTAATTGTGTTTTGAAGAATATCAGTTTCCTGTTCTCTTGGTGTTATTGGATTTGCCTCAATGTCATCTAGATTGGTTTCATACACCAAAATCTTAATCCAACTCCTTTCTGGACATGAGTATATATGCACATGCTACATAGTTTTGATGTATATATGTCTCTTCCTCTGAGTAGTATGCTCCAATTTTTTGTTTCTTCATGTTTATTGCCACTGGAATAACATTTAGTTTCTCTAGAAAAATGTTGTACTCCATGAAGCTCTCTCTGTGTGGTGGGAAATCTATCATGCATAGCAATTAGATGAAATCAGTTTTTAATTTGAGATGTCCTTTCAAAAAACCATGGAGAAACCAGGCAAATTGTCGGTTAGCCCGCATCAATACGGCACATCGACCAGAATCGCTTTCTTATGGATGATGTATTCGCATTAAATTAGAGTCACTGGTCTAGTCATGGCGGTCAGCGCCGCCCTCCCATCCGGTCACATTGCGCGACATCAATACAGGTCCGCGACTTTGGGCTGGCATGAATGCGGTGCGGGAAGCTGCACGTCTGTTGGAGAGATAGAGCATGTATGTTTATTTGTCCTTTTCTTACTTAATAGGTGGATTTGCTCCAGTGATTCTGCGGTCGTCGAGGAGGTGAGGTTTTTCCATCAAATGATTCTACAGTTTGTTTGGTGTCAACTAAATGTGGTAGTAATCAGCACTGCTACTAGGTGCAGAGTAAGGACTAGGACAAGCATTGGTTATGTAAATTGTTAATAAATCTAGTTTTGCAAGTCGTTGAGTCATAGTAGCTATGTAGGATTCCTAATGGACACTACCATGAATCATATTCTGTCGTAAAGGCAAGAGGACCTTTTCTAAATATATTCCAGTAGTGCCGAGCCTCTTCTATGTTTTCCCTTTCGGCATGGACAAGGATTCACCTTGATTACTATTATAGAGTACATGTCTGTAGTAGTTAGCGTGGAGTGATAACTCATCCGCCAGTTGTACTTGTTGTTTCATATGGTTTTATCCACAGTAAAACTTCTAGGATTACAATTATAGTGCTTTACTTGGAATAAGTAGGGTTTATGATCTTTGCGATATTAATATATTCCCTTTGTCAAAAAATAAGTATGGTTTATGTCCAGATATTGTTAGTAGTACTGTATAATCTAACTTTACATGCTTTTCTCATTCTGGAGTGTAATGTCATGGACGTCTCATGCGATTTCAGCTTTTCAGTGTGCAAATGGTTAGAGCATTTGACCTTTATATATATATATATATATATATATGACTTATGTCAAAATGACCATGAGGATATAGGTGGTACTCAGAAAATGCCGAGCAATATGTGCTTTTCATAGCAACTATTGAGTTGGAAAAAAGCATAGATTGAAGATGGATATATCAGATGCGTCTGCTTGATAGGATGCTTATTTAGTTATGTGGATGCAGCGGCTGCAGTGATGCTTCCTTTGATGTGGATATGTGTTCTCTTTTTTTAGTATTTGCTTACTTGCTTCTTGCTTGTCTATCAGGCTACTTTGGTAGATTTTAGAGAGAAATTTATTTTCGAACAAGACTATGAAGGAAGCATCAGGGCAAAGATATATGTTGCATTACTACAGTTGAGATAATTTGATTCTAATATGTCAAGCTTCCGAAACTTCACTATGTACGCTGGTTTGGTGATTTGATATTTGTCACAATGTAGTAATAAGCAACATACGACACATAAATTGTTTATTTTTTCTCTTCAGGATACATCCTCGTGGAGTACAAGACATTTACCAATATATCCTCAAGCTCTACGAGATTAGAACACAGGGATACTTTTTTAACTCGTGATGATAAGTATGTATATCTGGAATTCAGGTTTGAGTCACATGTATTAGGTTTAGTAGTACTCTCTCCTTCAAAAGAAATGTCGGGTTTTAGTTCAAATTTGAATCGACACTAATTTTGGAATGGAGGAAGTACATTGTATAGGGAAGAAGGTATCATACTATTTTATGGGGTGAGCGCTTTAAACAAGAGGGGTTATTAGGGCTACAAAAGGGCTTATTGTGGGTTACTAGATATAACAGCGAGCAACTAGCAAGGTTGGATCAGCGTTGGAGGCGAATACAATGGTGAGCAACGTTCAAATTTATTATTTATGTTTCGTGGCAACGCACGGGCACTCAGCTAGTAGTAGTAGATGTAGAATCGTTTCGGTCTACTTGTCGCAGACATGATGCCTATATACATGATCATGCCTAGATATTCTCATAATTATGCACTTTTCTATCAATTTCTTGACAGTAATTTGTTCACCCACCGTAATACTTATGCTATCTTGAGAGAAGTCACTAGTGAAACCTATAGCCCCCGGGTCTATCTTTTATCAAATAAGTTTCCCATCTATTTTATATTGCAATCTTTACTTTCTATCTATATCATAAAAATACCAAAAATATTTATCTTATTATTATTATCTCTATCAGATCTCACACTCGGAAGTGACCGTGAAGGGATTGACAATCCCTTTATCGCGTTGGATGCGAGGTTCTTATTGGTTTGTGTAGGTATGAGGGACTTGCATGTAGTCTCCTACTGAATTGATACCTTGGTTCTCAAAAACTGAGGGAAATACTTACGCTACTTTGCTGCATCACCCTTTCCTCTTCAAGGGAAAACCAACGCAGTCCTCAAGAGGTAGCAGGCCCTCTCTATGGAGGTAATACCCTACTTCCTTCTTGATTGATCTTGATGAATATGAGTATTACAAGGGTTGATATAGCTCGAGATCGTAATGGCTAAACCCTAGAAGTCTAGCCTATATGACTATGATTGTTTTTTCTACGGACTAAGCCCTCTGGTTTATATAGACACCGGAGAGGAATAGGGTTATACAAGGTCAGTTACAGAGAAAGGAATCTTCATATCCAGGCGCCATGCTTGCTTTCCACGCCAAGGAGACACTACTAGGGAAAACCCTAGTAGTAGCGCGGGTTTTGAGGCTAGCAGCAGCGCAGGTGGCCGCGCTACTAATAAGGCGCTACAGTTAACTTATAGTAGTAGCACGGTCCTTACCCGCGCTACTACTGTTGACGATATCAGCAACGCATTTTGTGAATGCGCTACTATTACTTAGCTGTAGCGATTTCGCAATCCCTCGCTACTGCTATATCTTTCATCATTTTCCCCCCGTACCCCTTTCCCTTCCAGTTTCCCTTTCAGATACTAGATACTAGGTACTGCTAGTAGATATCAAATTCATAAACCATTACTGGGTAGTACTCCCTTTGTTCCAAATTACTCGTCGTGGTTTTAGTTCAAACCACGACGAGTAATTTGGAACAAAGGGAGTACTAGATAACAATTTAATGCATAGTCAACATGCATCCTCAAGCAGTACAAGGTCATATCAACGGCGATCATCATATGTAGTTCTAGATGATATCGACGACGATCATCATATGTAGTTCTAGATGATATAGCCACACACACATATGTAGTTCTAGATGATATATCCACACACACATATGTAGTTCTAGATGATATCGAAGACAATCATCATCCTCAAGCCTGGGCGGTTGGTGTTCCTGATAGTAATTAGGATTGCCTGTCCAACATGAAGATTCTTGCCATCGAGGAATTTCTTCCACCCAACCGAGTTTAAGTGTGTGCGACCGTCCGTGTCCACGCGGTAAGTATAGGTTGTGACGGAGCCCCTTGCAGTAAGGCGTAGTCCAGCTGAGCCTTCTTCATCAGGCTCGATACAAAACTAACAGATATGCTCTTTGCCAATTTCTAAATAAGAAAAACATTTCAATTAATAAATAGCCTCGCAAATAAGTACATATGGATTATCTACACTATTAATAGTTTCCTTAGATTCTACACTAATAAGCATGTGATTGAACTCTACACTAAAACATATCATCGACTAGATTCCACACAACATACCATATCATTGGACTGTACACTAAGTATTTCAACGGATAATTTGCATTTGTAAGTATAACATACCATATCATGTCGATCAACCATGGTATTTGTCAGGCGGGTCACGGATGGCACC
This sequence comes from Triticum monococcum, assembly GCA_034509565.1. NCBI lineage: Eukaryota > Viridiplantae > Streptophyta > Magnoliopsida > Poales > Poaceae > Triticum > Triticum monococcum. The sequence goes on along the minus strand of CM067844.1, from coordinate 299,288,504 downwards.
CCGACAAAGTTAGCACGTGGCGAAATTATGTCCCACAGGTTGGACACCTCCTCCTCGCCCAGCCTTGTTCTTTGAGCTACGATGGCTTCATGAAGTGGGTCCTCATCATCTTCATCGAGTGGGTCCTCATTATCTTCATCATCTTCGTCATCTTCCACCAGGTTTTGATAAATGACAGCCAGCTTGGGTCTTTCTGCTTTGAAGGAGAAGCTGATCAACTCACCACCAGTAAGACGCATGCGAGCGACGAAACGGGCCCATCCATCTCCTCCAATCTACGACATATTGCGTCCTTTCTCGACCTCCATAGCGTAGGGCCCCTAGGAGCCTCAAATGTCACAGTGTCTCCTGTCAGCTTGTTAAATTTCAACCTCACATTGCATGGGACGATCTGTGTCAAATAAGAAAAATGACACACTGCAGTAATGCCAACACTAAAAATAAAATAGTTATTACATTTCATCTGATTTCTTACCGCCGCATGACGAAAACCCGGCTGGAAGTAGATGCCGGACAGCTTGCCAGTTGCAAGCCTGCTGGCGCACCTTGACTTGCACAGTCGACATAGTGGTGGTGGTGGTGGCGCTATTTTTCCTAAAGCAATATGAGCAAAGGATTAACGATCCACTTCATAGGAAAGAAAAAAAGTAGCATGAGAAATTTTTTGTTCTTCCACGAGAAGCAATTTGATGGACAATTATAATCATAAGATCTAGTAACATATTAGATGACAAGGTACCCCCTACATTTTGCCAAAAAGTAAATAAATCAACTAAATGAAAATGTTCTAAATCAACTAAATGAAAATGGTGCATACTAAATCAACTAAATGAACTAGCCTACTAAATCAACTAAATCAAAATGTTCTAAATCAACTAAATGAACTAGCCTACTAAATCAACTAAATCAAAATGTTCTAAATCAACTAAATCACCTAGCCTACTAAAGCAACTAAATGAAAATGTTCTAAATCAACTAGCCTACTAAATCAACTAAATCAAAATGTAGGGAGGACGGAGGAGGAGGCCGATGCTGAGTCCAGCAAGGAGGAGGAGGGGCTGGCCGGCGGCCAGTGGAGGGAGAACGAAGGAGGAAGGCGGAGCGAGAAGGGGTCGGCCAGCAGCGAGTGGAGAGGGAGGACGGAGGAGGAGGCCGGTACCGAGTCCAGCAAGGAGGAGGAGGTGACGGCGGCGCAGAGGGAGGAGGGGCGACGGGGGAGGACCGGCATGGGGGATAGAGAGGGATCCAGTGAGTGTGTGACTGTGAGTGGATCGGATAGAGGAGATGGGGTGGGAGATGGAATGGCTTAGCAGTAGCGCGCTATAGAGAAAGACGCTACTGCTAAACTACCTAGCAGCAGCGCCTTTCATAAAGAAGCGCTACTACTATGTGTCTGCATGTAAAAATACATTGATCATCAACGATCTTTTTGTGTACAATCTGATTTGTCAATATGAGTCCTCACCGGTTTAGGAACAAGTGAAGACTCATATTGCAGCCACTAATTCTACACATAGAGTTCAATGAAGACCAAGTGCTTGTCAAAGTTTGAGAAGTAACATATTTAAGGTGGTAGAAACTCTCTTCACGGAGCGAGGTGGGACTAAATTTTTGTAGTGAACTTAGCAGTAGCGCTTATTGGCGAAATGCTCTGCTATTATGCTACGTAGTAGTAGCGCCCTTCGTTATAACGCGTTGCTGCTATAGCTAGCCTCGCGGCGGCCTCGTGGGAATTATAGCACTAGCGCGTCTTTCAGCTGGCGCGCTACTGCTATATTAATTTCAGCAGCAAGTTATTCTTGAGCTCGCTAAGGCTAATTAGCAGGAGTGCCTTATTTTAAAGCGCGCTGCTGATAGGATTCTGTGTATAGGCTTTTCCCTAGTAGTGAGAGTCCCATCCGGACACGGGAGAGAGTCTTCGGTCTTGTACCTTCACAGCCCATTAGTCCGGCCCATGCCAACAGGCCGGACGCCCGAGGACCCCATAATCCAGGACTCCCTCAGCATGTGCTGAAGAAGTCGCTCCTCACGAGCCACCTGGGTCTTGAACCTCGGGAGGCTTTGGAGGCTCGGGAGGCTCGTGAAGAATCGTCGCCATCTCCGCTAGGACCGCATGGTGCCTGGCTTCTTGAGCCACCACGATGCTCCGCAGGCGACACTAGACGGTAACAGCCGCGTTTGATAAGCCAAAAGGCATGCGAACGTAGCTATGAGGGGGACCCTCACACTGACCAACATGTGTTGGCCAGAAGCGCTCTTGGGATGCGGCCCTGCTGAGCCTTGGAATGTTGACGCGGATGAGCAGCTCGTTGTCCTCGCCAGGACAAGGAGCCGTGCCAAATGGCGGGCGAGGGTCGCCGCGCATGGCTCTCACGTCTTGAAGCTCCTCTGTCGCCTTGGTGATGAACTCATGAGCACCTGGCACCCCCGTTCCTTGAGCCCTTGTGAGGGAAGAGAGAGATAAAGCTTGCCTCCATGTGGTGCCCGAGCGCCTCCCTTGTGACATTGGCTAAGTCAAAGGCCCTCTAGAAGAGAGCCCCCGAGCCCAGCCTGAGGAGGGTGCCGTGTGTGCCTTCCTATGCGTGAGAGTGTTGGGTTCTATGGTAGGGTGCGTCGACTGCAAATTAAAATTTTCCTACGCACAGAACAACCAAGAACATGCTACGGGAGATGGATCACAATTCTTTACCACTAGACGCGTAGTGCCGTGTAGCGGAAGAAGAGTTGGGGCAGCGCATCCACGTGACTCGTCTCCTCCTTGTCCGATCTCCCTCGAACAACCGGCAGTCTGTTCCCACATATAGGTTCACCGGAGAGGCACAAGTGCACCGCATCTAATGGTATTCGCGCGTGCAGGAGGAACATCGTGCGGCGGACTGCTAGGTCCGATCACACAACCGGCGGCGAGTGGAGGTGTCTATTCGCAACACATGCAAACCCTAGTGACAGCGCCGAAGCGATCAACCACATGAGTGTGCCGCGCCCCCACTTTATATAGGCGTAAGTCGCGGGCTCAACACATGGGCCTCGCATGGACCCTAAAGCCCATAAGTCTACTCAGCCAGAATCCGAACACAGCTCAGATCACATCCGACCAGTGTCCTCGGATCTGACCTCGTAGTTTCCTTCCCTTAAGCGTGCGACCCCTTAGGTTCAAGTTGGCTTGCTCACAGTTCAGATCACCTCCGAACTGCACGGTTGGTACCGGCCCCGAGCAAGGCATGTCGAACACCAAGCAGACTATGAAGCTGGTTAGGCGAACCTGTACATCATACTTCCATTCCTTTTGCAACACGATATATTTTCTCGGGCTCAAGGCGAGTCTGTCATCCTTGTGCTAGCCCGACCTCTTTATTGTTCCAGTGGTGCCGACCACAAACCATATTATCTCATAATCCTTGTCGCATGGCCGTGCTTATCCTGGTCAGATCACATGAGGGGCCCAGAGTATATCTCCCCTGATCGGAGGGGCAAATCCCATCTTGCTAGACCATGTCTCGCAGCATGGGTCTGGGCAAGCCCGAAACCTACCTTTGTAACTACCCAGTCACAGAATAGCGTTTGGTTTGCCCAAAGCAAGTCTGTCACCATCCCGAGTACATGCACCAGGTCAAGTCCTAGGACATAGAATGTATGTTGAACTAGAGACTCACAGATGACATATCGCTACGTCTCATAGTTGGGTCTGTCCGACTCGGACCTTATCTCAACTCGGATCCGACTACGTCGAATCCGACTAGATCCTTCCGAGTCCATATTATCCGGTTAGCATCCAATGCTTCATGGCTAGTGAGACCAAGCCATCGACTGTGTCGTATGCTAGTCTAGTCGGCTGCGCGTCCACATAGCCCTTTCGACTAGGGACCTTTTAGGACAGTCATCATACAATGCATAGTCCCATAAACAAGTGACGTACTTGTTGATACACATCATTGATAATGTCCAAGGACTATCTTTATTCATAAACACATAGGAAATATCACCATACATGATTGCCTCTAGGGCATATCTCCAACACTCTCCCACTTGCACTAGAGTCAATCAAATAGACTTCGAATGCCCATAGCTCTAACATGCCCCTCATGCTTGGATTGTGGAAGCATCTTAGTCAACGGATCGAAAACATTTGCATCCGTGTGAATTTTGCATAACTCAACATCACCATTGTTTATGATCTTTCATATCAGGTGAAATTTCCGATCTATGTGTCTGGTCTTGTGGTGATCCCTCGGCTCCTTGGCTTGTGTGATGGCACCAGAATTATCACAATAAAGGTCCAATGGTTTTCCCGAGGCTGGGAAAATACCAAGATCATCCAGAAAGTTCCCGATCCAAACACCTTCCTTTGCAGCTTCAGAAGCCGCAATGTATTTGGCTTCTGTCATAGAATCGGCCACTATATCTTGCTTGGAACTCATCCAGCTCACTGCTCCTCCGTTCATGATATACACGAATCCGGACTGTGATCGACAATCATCTCTGTCAGTTTGGAAACTATCATCGGTGTAACCCCTTACGACGAGCTTTTCCTCACCTCCATAAACTAGGAACATCTCTTTAGTCCTTTTCAGGTACTTCAAAATAGTCTTTACTGCTTCCCAGTGACTCTCACCTGGGTTGGCCTGGTATCTACTTGTTAGGATTATTGCAAAAGCAACATCATGCCGTGTACATATCATGGCATACATGATGGACCCAATTGCCGAGGCATATGGAATCCGACTCATCCTACTTAGCTCATCAGATGTCGAAGGACTCTGAGTCTCGCTTAGCCTTATACCATGTGAGATAGGCAAGAACCCTTTCTTGGCCTCTTGGTCTCACTCATGTTGAACCGGTTCAACACTTTGTCTATTTACGTGCTTTGGATCAAGTCAAGCAGCCTCCTTGAATTATCTCTATAGATCTCGATGCCTAAAATGTAAACCGCCTCAGCAAGGTCCTTCATTGAAAATTTGCCATTCAATGATTCCTTGACCGAGTTCAGCATCGAAACATCATTTCCGATCAGTAGTATGTCATTTGTCGGATCACGGGTTCTGGCAAAACCCTTAAGGTTCGAACATAGGGGTGTGCGTGAAGATCTCCCCCCTATCGATCCACGTCCTAGATCAGCTAAGATCTTATGGACTAACTCGACGAACTCGCAACACAATGGACACAAGCTTTATACTGGTTCAGGCCACCATTGTGGTCTAATACCCAAGTGCTACTACGTATGTCAGCAAGGTCAATGTCTATAACATATGGAACGAGTGTACCTTTTCCCGAAGAAGCATTTCCGGCCTTCGTGCCATGCTCTGCAAGCCACTTGCTACAGTTCCTCTTCCAGTGACCGGTCTCCTTGCAATGATAGCACATGGTCTTCTAGTACGGTCCAGACTTCAGCGCAGCGGCGGAGGATACCGTCTCCGTGCCCTTTGCATTAGCCTTTTTCTTGGACCAACTCTTCTTGAACTTAGCCGATTTCTACACCAACAACACTTGATGTGTGCCTTTCTTAATATCCTGCTCCGCCACTTTGAGCATCCCATGCAATTCAGTGAGCTTGTTATCCATGCCATGCATATGATAGTTCGAGATGAATGTCCCATAGCTAGGCGGAAGAGAACCAAGAACTGCATCAGTAGCTAGCTCATCCAAGAACGGGAAGCCCAAACAATCCAAAGCTTGCACATATCCGATCATCTTGAACACATGTGGGCTCAGTGGATCACCTTCCTTCAGCTTGCAATCCATCGAGGATTGCTAGACGTTGAACCTTTCGGTCCTAGCCTGTGTCTGAAACATGCTCTTGAGACTCTCGATCATATCGTAAGCCTCAACATTTTCAAAATGCTGTTGCAAATCAGGCTCCATACAAGCCAGCATCAGACAACTGATCTCCGTTGATTCATCAACGTGTTTCTGGTAGGCATTCTTAGCTGTGGCACTAGCATTATCGGTAGGTTCCTCCGGAAGTGGATCCTCTAGAACTTGTTCCTTTCTATCATGCTTGGGAACAACTCTTAGATTTCTATACCAGGTGGTAATGTTTGTTCCATTCAGTTTATCCTCTTCCAGAATTGATTTCAATGCAAAGTTGGGTTGAGAAGGTGGTGCCATTGATCTACAACAAAAAATATGCAATCACTAAGCAATGTGTTTATGTAGAGTAATTCAAGCCTAAACAGAAATACTCCCACTGAAGTTGGCATCCCTCTGCAAACTCTCAGTGATTCAGGATCTGACTAGCACATGCGACTAGTGAGCTTTACCATCACTGCTAGACAACATGCCTATCCAGTAAGCAACTCCTTGCTAATTGTATCTCTATACGACTCCTGTCGGTCGGGAAGGTATCTCATACCCCGGCCCCCAACCTTCTTTGCCACAAGGCACAAAACCATTTTGATAGCCTTGTCAAGTTAACCTGACGTAGTGCATGTCCATGTACGACACGAACCCTTCAGTTCAAGGACACCTAGCAGCACCCCAATTTTATGAGCCCACTACTAGACGTACTTGACGTGCGAAGGTGCAACATCGGGAATGGCAAATTTCTTGATATTGAAGAGGGATCTTTCTATCATTCTAACATGCATAGAAAATAAGAAGCATAACAATCACAAATAAAACATATATTGTGAAATAGTATGGCTCCTTCATGGTAGTTCTTCCAGGTCGGCTCCGACTCCGATGACCATCTAGGAACTCCATATTGTTCGTCACATCGGGACGCCAAGCTACCAACCTGATCTCTATAATCTAACTACTACAACTAGTAATGAATTTTACATATAGTCACAAGTCGACACGTAGGTCGTTATATATTATAATGACAGCACTTTGGCTCCTACCGGCTGACAAACAGGACACACAGGCCATGTATAATTTACACACATGCATCTACACATGAGCCATACTATTCACATCAAACCATACAAAATAAAGTTATGCATAGAATCGCATTCTGCCTGTTTGAGTGATCGTGTACGATATACAAGGCGCTACACACATGGAGGTCCCGATTCGGATTTACATTTCACTATCAACCCTGATGGCGGATTCCGACCGGTATGGGTAGGTTGTATCACGACCTCATCGACTCCGATCATCAGGAAACATAGCCTCATCGATTCCCATGTGCAGTTGATCTCATCAACCGTGCACATAGCCGATCTCATCAACGACAACAGTTCTCATTTATCGCATCCACATATCTAATATGCATACGATCCCCGGTTTAAATAGACACTAGGGGGATCTGGGGTTACATAGTGTCGGTTACATAAGATGGAATCTTCATAGTTGTTCGCCAAGCTTGCCTTCCAAGCCAAGGAGAGTCCTATCCGAACACGGGTGTAGTCTTCGGTCTTCGTATCTTCACAACCCATCAGTCTGGCTCATAGAGAACAGGCCGGACATCCGAGGACCCCTTAGTCCAGGACTCCCTCAGTAGCCCCTGAACCAGGCTTCAATGATAAGGTATCCGGCGCGTAGTGTTGTCTTCGGCATTGCAAGACGGGTTCCTCCTTCCGAACTCCAAAACATAGGCTTCGGATGAAACAAACGTGTCCGGACCTGTAAAACACACCGCACACAACCGTAGAGAGAATATAATAACACACAAGTCCCATCTGCTGACAAATTTATTAATGTGATGTCACGCCTGTCCGGTCATAATTTCAAACCGTTTTTTGCTACACGTTTTGAGACACGGTTGTCATTGGCACGTCTTGTCAAAGCAGAGATCGTGTCCCCTTATCACGGGATTCTCATCAATACGGTTGTGGGTAACCCAACCGTGTCGTTTACACAGCCTTCGGAGCAAGCGAATTTTAAGGCGAATGGGGGGCATTCGATATTCACCTCCCTTATAAGGAGATAAGATTCCTCCTTCTTCCCCCACGCTTTCCTCCTGCCACTCCGTCCTCTAGCTCCAACGCCCAAGTCCTCATTCAACCATCACCCAACCATGTCCAGATCCGGAGCCGGTGGCAAGCGTATGACCTCCTCCGTTAATAGGGAAAATATAGAGGAGCTCCAAGAGGCCGAATACCTGGCCAAGGAGATCGTTCACCGACTCCTGGCCGAGGGACAGATCGTCCCCACCCCCGAGCCTCATGAGAGAGTGGTGTTCCTCATGCATTTTTTCCGCAGGCTAGGATTCCCTCTCCACCCGTTTGTCCGTGGATTGATGTTTTATTATGGGCTAGACTTCCATGATTGTAACACCCCAGATGTAAAACTTCCCATTTTGACAATATATCCATCTTGTTCTTCATCTATTCCAAGTGGTTTTCCTCTTTGTGGGTTTCATTTTGGGTTTGTTTTGTTTGTCTTTGCTTTATCTTGTCTTTTCTTTGTCATATTTCTTTTGTCATCCTTTGTTGCTCTATGGCCTCATCATATGTTTGCATCATGTGCATATCTATGTTGTGTTGTGCTTGTCAACTTGTTTTTCCACGATTTTTTCATGCATGATATGTTGTTGCATGTTCTATGTGTGATCCATGCATCACCTCCTCTCCTTCCCTTTTCTTTTCTTTTCTTGCAAGTGCCATCTTGCCCTACTCCATAAATGTTCATCTTCTCCCTTTAAAGCTGGCACCATGCCTACATCCTCTCTGCCAATTTTCAACTCATTTGAATATGTTTTGGTTAGGCTGAAAATTGACTCAAGTTTGAATTTAATTCAAACTTGATTTAATTTTCATCCTTTAAAAATCCCCAAAGCAATTTATTCAAATGGCCCATAATTCCAGGAGTCTGAGTATATCTCTACTTCTTCCATATTCTTCCCCAAGCCTCCTGGACTTTTCCTTTGGTGACTGTTTATTTATTAACCAGAAAGTTAAGTGAGGAACATACGTGGGCCGGCCTCCCAGCGCACCAGTGTCTGTAGCCCAATCCCCGCAGCAGCAGCCCATCCAGCCTGCTAGCGACAGGGGCATTCTCTCCCCTGTATGGCAGATCATCCAGACGCGCCACGTCGACGTCCGGTCGATTTGACGGCCGGAGAAGCTCCCTAGAACCCCTATAAAGTTGTCCCCGGTGCCCTAGGGTCTCGCCTCGACCGATCCCCCGCCTCTCCTTCCTTTGCCGCCGCCAGGTAAGCCTAGCCATGCCTCGCCCTCGCCCTGCCCGCCATGACCCGGTCGAGCTCAAGCTTCAGCTTAGGATAGACGCTCGCCGCGCCTCCCATCACCTCGGACGCTGCGGAGAAGACCGCCATGTTCCCTACGTATCCTACTTCGACGCACACACCTCTACGGCCTCTGGATCTTCCTCCTCGTCGTCCTCTTCCTCCCCTGCTTCTCGGACCCGAAGCCTCGCCAAGTTCAGAGCTCGTCCGCGTCGCCGCAGGCTCGACTCCGTTGCCGTATTATTGTCCTTGGGTAAGGAGGTATACCCAACTTCCTCCATGTTTCTTCCTGCCGTCAATAGATCACCGTAGGTGCTGCTTCGATTCAATCTTTCCCGTGCTCTCGGTGCTCCAGCCATCTCTGTAGTTTTAGTTGCGCATGTTTTGCTGCTGCACGTGCACACGCGCTCTCCCCTGTTCCCACATGCGTGCACAGCTCCGCATGCATGCACCGAACACGCACGCCATTCCCGCATGCCACAGCCACCCTGGTAGCACGGCAAGCACGTGCATCGCCTCTGCCCGCTCTCGTCCACGTACACATGCCGCTTGCGTTCTGCGAGCTCGTGCTCGAGCGTTTGCTCGCGCACCCCCACACCTGCACTCCCTTGCACATCCCGCATGCCCGCCGCCGCAACCCAGGCCCCGCCGTCGCCATTGCTGCCGCCGACGTCGTCGTTGTTTTCATCTCTGTTTTGGAGAAGAAGAATTCAGGGCCATGGGGCTTGTTCAAATAGGCCAGAGCCCCCTTCCTAACCAACAGCCTGTCCTAGCCGAGCTGGTTTGCACCCCATGCACCTACTGCAGCGACCTGGGTTCGAATCCCACGCGCTCCCTTTTTTTCCCTCTGTTGGGTTTTAACAGATGTCTCTATGACAGAAGGGTCCCACCAGTCAGTCTCTCAGCGCCCTCCTCCTATTTTTTTCCTTATCCCCACGCTTTCCATTTCTGGAAAGCCCTCTTTTTTCCATTCCAGGCAAGTACAGATCTGGGCATTCCAAATATGGAAATTGCCAATTCTGTCATTTTCCATTTAGGGCAGCTTCTAACTTAATGCACTTGTGATGATTTTTCTACAGCAACCCCAACATATTATATATGTTTTTGGGGTAGAAAAATCCCACCAACCCAGAGGTGGCATTAGTTTATGCATTTGAGCAAGTTCATAAGCATGTCATTTTGGCATTTTTGTGTGATTTATTTCAAACATGCTATGAGGGGGTTTGGCACATGGTTAGCTTCATTTTCATGTATACTTCATGCTAGAACTTGTCCCATGCCATGGCATGCCTTGTAGTGAGTTAATCAAGCTTGTAAAGATGCCATGTTGAATCTGTTTTTGTCATGTCCTGTAATTTCACTAACTCTGAGATCTATTTATGTTTTTGCCATGTTCACATGCTTGCAATTGTATTTTCTGATCCCTTTTGTTAAGTGCTTTGAGTAGCTTCATGCCATGCCTTGATTTCCCATGTTATGTTCCTGTAGCATGTAGTTTTCATGCTCTAAAGTGTTCTTCCTGATGATAAATTTCAGACTTGTGTTAATTTCACTAAGTCTGAAACCTGTTATCATTTGCTCTTTTGCCTTGCTTGTTTGAACCTGTTAATGGATGAATTAGCCGTAGCTCAGTGTTAATATTTTGTCAATCATCATGAGTGGAACCCTGCCATGTATTTTTGTTGTCATGTTTGAGTGCTGTAGCATATTTATCTTGATGTATTTAGTTGGTCACTTGCTGTTTATCGCAGACCGGTGCCATATTTGTTTTGCTTGCCATTTCCAAACCGTGCATCCGATTCCGGTGATCTTTATATCGATTTCAACCGAAATCGCATCACCTTTCCTGTGGCACTCTTGGATTTCCAAGTTGAGGTCAAGTTCAATCATTCTTTGTCAAATCTTGTATATGCATCACATACCGCATCCCGCATAGCATACCATGTTTGCATCATGTTGTTTGAGCATTGCACGTGGTTGATTGTGTTCCTTTTTCTTGTTTGTCTTGTTTGGGTAGAGCCGGGAGACGAGTTCGCGAATGAGGTGCCCGTTGAGTTTGCTTACGAGGATCAAGTCAACTCTGACAACTTTGCAGGCAAGATGATCATACCCTCGAAATCACTTCTATCTTTGCCTGCTAGATGCTCGCTCTTTTGCTATGCCTATGCTACGATGCCTACCACTTGATTATCATGCCTCCCAAATTTCCATGTCAAACCTCTAACCCACCATGTCCTAGCAAACAATTGATTGGCTATGTTACCGCTTTGCTCAGCCCCTCTTATAGCGTTGCTAGTTGCAGATGAAGATTGGACATCGTTCCTTGTTGGAACATTGTTTATTGTTGGGATATCACCATATTATCTTGTTTATCTTAATGCACCTATATACTTGGTAAAGGGTGGAAGGCTCGGCCTTTTGCCCAGTTTCCATCATATCGGTGTTATGTTCTAGGATTTTGCGTTCCTTACGTGTTGGGTTATAATGGGAACCCCTTGACAGTTCGCCTTGAATAAAAATCCTCCAACAATGCCCAACCTTGGTTTTACCATTTTCCACCTAGCCTCTTTTTCCCTTGGGTTTCCGGAGCCCGAGGGTCATCTTTATTTAAACCCCCTTGGGCCAGTGCTCCTCTGAGTGTTGGTCCGACTGAGCTGCCTGCGGGGCCACCTCGGGGAAACTTGAGGGTTGGTTTTACTCGTAGCTAGTCTCATCTGAGTGTGCCCTGAGAACGAGACATGTGCAGCTCCTATCGGGATTTGTCGGCACATTCGGGCGGTGTTGCTGGACTTGTTTTACCATTGTCGAGGATGTCTTGTAAAACCGGGATGCCGAGCCTGATCGGAATGTCTCGGGAGAAGGAATATCCTTCGTTGACCGTGAGAGCTTGTGATGGGCTAAGTTGGGACTCCCCTGCAGGGATTTGAACTTTCGAAAGCCGTGCCCGCGGTTATGGGCAGATGGGAATTTGTTAATGTCCGGTTGTAGATAACATGTAACTTAACTTAATTAAAATGAATCAACCGCGTGTGTAACCGTGATGGTCTCTTCTCGGCGGAGTCCGGGAAGTGAACATGGTGTTGGAGTAATGCTCTAGGATCACTTCTTGATCATAGTTCTTCATCCGTGCTTTGCCTTCTCTTCTCGCTCTCTTTTGCGTATATTAGCCACCATATATGCTAGTCGCTTGCTGCAGCTCCACATCATACCTTGTCTTACCTATAAGCTTCAATAGTCTTGATCACGAGGGTGTGAGATTGCTGAGTCCCCGTGACTCACAGTTTACTTCCAAACCAGATGCAGGGACCGATGATACCGTTCCAAACGATGCGCTTGAGCTCAAGTGGGAGTTCGATGAAGACTCTCGCCGTTACTATGTTTCCTTCCCAGATGATCAGTAGTGGTGCCCAGTTGGGGCGATCGGGGACTTTGTCGCATGTGGGGGTTGATCTTTATTTTGGTACCGTAGTCGGACCATGAGTGTATTGGATGATTGTAATGTTATTCATGTATTTGTGTGACGTGCCGAGTGTAAGCCAACTATGTATCCTTTTCCCCTTTTATCTATTTACATGGGTTGTTGTGAAGATTACCTTACTTGCGACATTGCTTTCAATGCGGTTATGCCTCTAAGTCATGCCTCGACACGTAGGAGATATAGCCGCATCGAGGGCGTTACAAGTTGGTAATCAAAGCCTTCCACGACCTTAGGAGCCCCCTGCTTGATCGAATCGTTGGCGTTGTTGAGTCTAGAAAATGTTTTGAGTCATTTAGGAATTATATATCAGAGAGTTAGGAATTCTTTTTACTCCCCAGTCCCTTCATCGCTCTGGTGAGGCATCTTGACGTAGAGTTTTGACTCTTGTCTTCTCAAATTTCACTAATTTTGTTTAGGATCACGCGTGTATCTTGGAATCGTTCCGATCGATTTGTGATGAGAACATTGTTCTTGGTGCCTCCTGTCATTTAGGGGTTGTGGCAGTGTCCCGAGGAGTTGAGCTCCGAGGTGTTGTCGTCACAATTTTATCATTGAGATTCTGGAATACCTGAGTTTCGCCGACATTGAAAATCTCTTTTATGCAGTTGTTGGTGAGATAACCTCGACGCCACCTAGTACTGGGGCGGGAGTTCAGGAGTATTACCATAACTCGTATAACGGATGCTTTTCGAAGGTTGAGGTAGATGATTTCCAAAGGTTTCTCGGTTATGTGTTCAAGGATGGATACAACTGGATGTAGGATTTGGTAGATTTGGGTCAGATATTATGCTTCCCCTATATCCCCAACACCTGATTGCATAACCGGAAAGTTTCGGGAGTTTCATAGGTGGGAATTCTTGTAGCTCTAGTTCTTCTTCCGCGGATATTTGGTTTGGGATTGGGTAATCCTCACCAAGTATTCGTTCTTGTTCCGTACCTTGTTGTTTTTTCTTCTACCTCAATTCTAAGTGGCTTCTCAATTTATGCATATGTGACCATTTCAAGTGGAATGCATTCTTTCATTTTGTTCGGATCTGAAGACTATATGTTGCAATTTCTACCCGTTTGATTCAGCTTCAATATTTGTCTGCCAATGTGCTAATGGATATCAACCTCTTCAGGATGGCTCCTCCAACGCGCATGACTCCGAATCCTGATCCGCCACCACCACCTCCACCTCCAGGGTCATGGAAAGCTGTGATGGCTGCTACCAATGCAAACACGTAGCTGATCATGCAACTTCTTCAAGAGCACAACCAAGGGAACCAGGGTCATGGCAACAATCAGAATCAGTTTGCTACACTCGACCAGTACCTTGCTAACTAGCCAAAGACCTTCAGCAATTGTGTTGAGGCAACCGACGCTGATGATTGGCTCGTGGACATATGCAAGCATTTCGAGTGTAGTAACGTCAGGCCCAAGGACTTTGTCAAGTTCGCTTCCTTCCAACTCAAAGACCAAACTGCAGAATGGTTTCAGCAGTACAAAGATTCCGAGGAGGCCGTGTGATTACCTGGGATGAATTCCGTCAAGACATCAAAGCTCATCATATTCCTCAGAGCGTGGTTGAGAGCAAGCGTGAGGAATTCTGCAACCTGAAGCAAGGCTCTATGTCTGTTTACGAGTACAACAAGATGTTTCAGAAGCTCGCCCGTTTGGCTAAGCAAGACGTCCCTGACGAGAAGATCATGATATACCAGTTCAGGGGTGGTCTCAGAGAAGAAATGTAGCTAGCTCTCGTCCTCTTTGAGGCCAAGAGGTATGATGAGTTTTACAACATGGCAATGAAGCAAGAGACTGCTCAACTGAAGTGCGATGCTTCCAAGAAGCGAGCCAGAGATGCAACTCCTTCCTCCTCAACTCAAGTGGCTAAACAGCAGAAGTATTGGCTTCCTCCTCCTCTGTTCCGTCAGCCTTATCAGTAGAAGAGCAAAGGTGGCAGTGGATCTTCCCGCCCACCCAACCCTGGCTTTCAGAACAATACTTCGTCTCAAGCTCCAAGATCAAGTGCTTTGTATCACCGTCCGCTCTCGGAGGTCACGTGCAACAAGTGCCAACAGAAGGGTCACTATGCCAACAAATGCTTCAATCAGAGGCGTCTCCCTCCTCCTCCTCCTCCTGTGAGATCGGCAAGTACAGCTGTGGTCAAGCATAACCCCAAGCACGCCAAGGTCAACCTAATGAATGCAGCTCAGGCAGAGGACTCGTCAGATGTCATCATGGGTAACCTTCCTGTTAACGATATTCTAGCTAAAGTACTGTTTGACTCTGGTGCATCGCATTCCTTAATGTCATTCCCATTTTGTAACACCCCGGATATAACTTTCCCAATTTGTACTCCAACTCTTGCCGTTTCCGGCGTTAAGTTATATTTATTTCACGGGTTCGGGTCTTTGTCTCCGTGTGTTGTTTTCGTTGTCATGCATCTCATATCATGTCATCATGTTCTTTGCATTTGCATACGTGTTCATCCCATGCATTCGAGCATTTTCCCCGTTGTCCGTTTTGCATTCCGGCGCTTCGTTCTCCTCCGGTGGTCATTTCTAGCTTTGTTTCATGTGTGGGGATTAAACATTTCCGGATTGGACCGAGACTTGCCAAGCGGCCTTGGTTCACTACCGGTAGACCGCCTGTCAAGTTTCGTATCATTTGGACTTCGTTTGATACTCCAACAGTTACCCGAGGGACCGAAAAGGCCTCGTCTGTGTTGCAGCCCAACACCCCTCCAATTTGGCCTAAAACCCACCAAACTCTGCTCCATCATCTAGAGCGTTTGATCACGATCGTGTGGCCGAAAACCGCACCTCATTTGGACTCTCCTAGCTCCACTTATGCCTATAAATAGCCCCCCCCCCCGTTTTCGGATCTCTCTCCCTCTCCGAAACCCTAAAAAAGAGAAAAACAGATCGCGCGCGCCGGACAACGTCCACCGGCCGCCTCCGCCTATCGCCGCCCGCCATGTGGCACGGGAGCCGCGCCGCCGTCGAGGCCCGTGCGGCCCAGGACGGGCCCCGCCGCCGCCTACCGGGCCGCGCCCCGCGCCCTCTTCTTCCTCCTGAGCGCCGCCGCCTCCCCAAGCTCCGATGGCCGGCGCCACCGCGCCACATCGCCGCCATCCCCGCCGCCTCGCCGCCCCGGCGCACTCCTCCGCCGCCCGGCCGACCTCGCCTCCACGCCGCACCAAGCCCCGGTGGTCGCCGCCTCTCCGCCGCCTCGCCGCCTCCCCTCCGCCGGCCGGCCTCGCCTCCCCTCTCCAACTCGCCGGAGCCACCACCTCGCTGGAGTCCTCGATTTCCGGGCTCGGTGAACAGTGCTGCTACAGTGATCTCAGAAACAGATCTAGATCCGGTTGACTTCTCTCCCTCGAACCCTAATTTTTGAGCAAACTTTGACCTGCCATATCTCTGCATCCGTAGCACCGATTTGGACATATAGTATATCAAAATGTTCATCTCGACGAGTACATCATTTCGTTACATTGCATTATTTTCATTTGAGTTCATCTTGATGCCCGAAATGCTGTTAGGAGAGGCCTTCGTGAGTTCATTGTCAGATCTGCTAGTTCATCTTAGACTTTTGTCATTTTTGCCATGATTGTTGTGTGCATGATATGCCTGTGAGTCCTTCATATGTTTTGTTAAGCTTCTTGTTATCTCTCCAGAGGTGCAACCCATGCATTTTTAGGATGTGTGTGGTGACTTGTGCAAGCTTGCAAAGTGAGGCACCCGGTAAATCTGTTTTCAGGGACTTTGTAGTTTTCACAAAGTCTGGGATTATTTAGTTCATGATGCCATATGTTCATGTTGTTTCCTAGTGATCCGTGCCTCATTTGAGGATGATCAGCCAAGGAGTTTTGTTAATATTGTAGTGCTATATCCATGCATTCCGTTGTTTGCAATTATGGAGCACCCTAGCTTGAGTCAATCGAGCTCTACTTTTGCTTCGTGGTAAATCTGGATAGATCATCAACTTGTTTGCGATTTTGCCGGAGTTATTGTAGTTGATCTGTGCATGATATGCCATTGTTCTTGCCATGTCTAGCTTGCATTTTGCGCCTTCTTAATGGATGTATGCTTGCCTTGCCATGACTTGCACCATAGTGAGTGCATCGAGCTCGTTTACAGACCTTCGTGAGTTATGTTTCAGCATGTCCCAGTTTTCACTAAGTCTGAAAACTGGTTATGTTTTAGCTATGTTCGTGTGCTTGTTAGTATATTTTGTGATCCCTTTTGGCTCGAGGTCACTAAGGGACTTTTGTTAAGATTGTTGAGTAGCTCCATGCCATGTTTTTCTTTGTCATGTTCATGTCCTGTAGCATGTTGTTTTGTTGCTCCGAAGAGGGCTTCATGATCTGAAATTCCAGACAAGTGTTAATTTCACTAAGTCTGAAATCTGTTTTGCATTTGCGTTTTTGCCATGCTTGTTTCAACCTCTTTATGGATGAATTGGCTGTAGCTCAGTGCTAGACTTTTGTTAAGCATCTTGAATGCTTCCCTGCGATGTATTTTGATGCCACGTTTGAGTGCTGTAGCATGTTCATCTCTTTGCATTTAGATGCCTACTTGCTGTAAATCGCAGACCGGTGTCATATTTGAATCGCTTGCCATTTCCAAACCGTAACTCCGATTCCAGTGTTCTTTATATCGTTTTCAAGCGATTTCATCCCATCTTTCCAGTGGCACACTTGGTTTTCCAAGTTGAGGCAAGGTTCATGCATTTCCTGCCATATCTTGCATTTTGCATCCCACATCGCATCCCGCATAGCATCTCATCATTGCATCTTATTGTCTGAGTTTGCACGTGGTTGATTGTATCCTTGTTGCTTGTTTGTATTGTTTGGTAGAGACGGGAGACGAGTTCGCTAACGAGGAGCCCGTTGAGTTTGCTTTCAAGGATCCAGTCAACTCTGACAACTTTGCAGGCAAGATGATCATAACCTCGAAATCACTACTATCTTTGCTATGCTAGTTTGCTCGCTCTTTTGCTATGCCACTGCTACGATGCCTACCACTTGCTTGACAGCGTTCCATATTGCCATGTTCAGCCTCTAAGCCACCATTGTCCTAGCAAACCGTTGATTGGCTATGTTACCGCTTTGCTCAGCCCCTCTTATAGCGTTGCTAGTTGCAGGTGAAGATTTGGAGACCGTTCCTTGTTGGAACATTTATTTACTTGTTGGGATATCATTATATTGCTATGTTATCTTAATGCATCTATATACTTGGTAAAGGGTGGAAGGCTCGGCCTCTCGCCTAGTGTTTTGTTCCACTCTTGCCGCCCTAGTTTCCGTCATATCGGTGTTATGTTCCCGGATTTTGCGTTCCTTACGCGGTTGGGTGATAATGGGAACCCCTTGATATTTCAACTTGATTAAAGATTTTCAAGCAATGCCCAACATTGGTTTTACCATTTGCCTCCTAGCCTCTTTTTCCCTTGGGTTTCCGGAGCCCGAGGGTCATCTTATTTTACCCCCCGGGCCAGTGCTCCTCTGAGTGTTGGTCCAACCGAGCGATGTCCGGGGCTACCAAGGGCAACTCTGGGCTCATTTGAGTGTGCCCTGAGAACAAGATATGTGCAGCTCCTATCGGGATTTGTCGGCACATTCGGGCGGTGTTGCTGGTCTTGTTTTAACCTGTCGAAATGTCTTGTTGTACCGGGATACCGAGTCTGATCGGAATGTCTCGGGTGGAGGTCTATTCCTTCGTTGACCGTGAGAGCTTGTCATGGGCTAAGTTGGGACTTCCCTGCAGGGATTAAACTTTCGAAAGCCGTGCCCGCGGTTATGGGCAGATGGGAATTTGTTAATGTCCGGTTGTAGATAACTTGAACCTTAATTAATTAAAATGAATCAACCGTGTGTGTTACCGTGATGGCCTCTTCTCGGCGGAGTCCGGGAAGTGGACACGGTGTTGGAGTAATGTTTGCGCAGGTTGCTCTCTAGTTTCTCGCTCATGCTTTGCCTCCTCTTCTCACTCTCTTTTGCGAATTAGTTAGCCACCATATATGCTAGTCGCTTGCTGCAGCTCCACATATATTTACCTTTACCCTACCTATTAAGCTTAAATAGTCTTGATCGCGAGGGTGCGAGATTGCTGAGTCCCTGTGGCTCACAGATTACTATTACACCAGATGCAGGACCTGATGGTACAGCTCCAGATGGCGCGCTTGAGCTCAAGTGGGAGTACGACGAGGACTCTCAATGTTACTATGTTTCTTTTCCTGATGATCAGTAGTGGTGCCCAGTTGGGGTGATCGGGACCATGTCGCTTGTTGGGTTGTCTTTTATTTTGGCGCCGTAGTCGGGCCATGAGTGTTTGGATGATGTATGTTATTTATGTACTTGATTGACGTGGCGAGTGTAAGCCAACTATGTTACCCCTTTTCCATTATTTTTATTACATGGGATGTTTGTGATGATTACCCGACTTGCGACATATGCCTTCAATGCGATTATGCCTCTAAGTCGTGCCTCGACACGTGGGAGATATAGTCGCATCGAGGGTGTTACAAGTTGGTAATCAGAGGCTTCCCCGACCTTAGGAGCCCCATTGCTTGATTGTTTTTAGAGGCTGAGTTGTGTCTAGAAAAATGTTTTGAGTCATTTAGGAATTATATATCGGAGAGTTTAGGAATTCTTTTTACTTCCCAGTCTCCTCATCGATCTGGTAAGGCATCCTGACATAGAGTTTTGACTCTTCTCTTCTCAAATTTCACTAAAAAGAATTTTAGGATCACGCGAGTATCTTGGAATCGTTTCGATGGCTTATGATGAGAACATTGTCTTGGTGCCTCCTGTCAGGGGTTTAGTGAAAGTGCCCCAGGGAGTTGAGCTCTGAGGTGTTGTCATCATAATTTTATCGTTGCAATTCTGGAATACTTGAGATATTTTCGCCGACATCGAAAATCTCTTTTATGCAGTTAGTTGGTGAGATAACCTCAACGCCACCCAGTACTAGGGCGGGAGTTCGGGAGTATCGCCATAACTTGTATAACGGATGCTTTTCGAAGGTTGAGGTAGATGGTTTCCGAAGGTTTCTCGGTTATGTGTTGAAGGATGGATACAGCTGGATGTAGGTATTGCTAGTTTGGGTGAGATATTATGCTTCCCCTGTATCCCCAACACCTGATTGCATAACCGGAAAGTTTCGGGAGTTTCATAGGTGGGAATTCTCGTAGCCCTAGTTCTTCTTCCACGGATATTGGTTTGAGATTGGGATTTCTTACCGATTATTCGTTCTTGATCCGTACCTTGTTGATTTACTTCTTCTACCTTCATTCTAAGTGGTTTCACAATTTAGGGATATGTGACCACTTCAAGAGAAGTGCATTCATTCATTTTGTTCGAATGTGAAGACTTTATGTTGCAATTTTCATTCCGTTGATTTCAGCTTCATTTATCTGTCTATGTGCTAACGGTGGTCAACCTCTTCAGGATGGCTCCTCCAACGTGCACGACTCCGAATCCTGATCCGCCACCACCTCCACCTCCTCTGAAGGCATGGCAAGCTGTGATGGCCGCAACCAATGCAAATAGACAGTTGATCATGCAAATCCTCCAAGAGCGAAATCAAGGCAGTCAAGGGAATCAAGGAAACAATCAGAACCATTTTGCTACACTGAACCAGTTCCTCGCTAATGGGCCGAAGATGTTCAGCAATTGTGTTGAGGCAACCGATGCTGACGATTGGCTGGTGGATCTGTGTAAGCATTTTGAATGCAGCAACGTCAGGCCTGAAGAATTCGTCAAGTTCGCTTCCTTCCAACTCAAAGATCAGGCTGCAGAGTGGTTCCAGCAGTACAAGGATTCCAGAGGTGGACGTCTGATCACTTGGGATGATTTTCGTCAAGATTTCCAAGCTCATCACATCCCTCAGAGTGTGACTGAAAGTAAGCGTGAGGAATTCCTCAACCTGAAGCAAGGCTCTTTGTCTATCTATGACTACAACAAGTTGATCCAGAAGCTCGCCCGCTTTGCCAAGCAGGATGTACCTGATGAGAAGAGCATGATATACCAGTTCAGGGATGGTCTCAGAGAAGAAATTCAGCTCGCTCTCGTTCTCTTTGAGCCGTTGAGATACGATGAGTTCTACAACATGGCACTGAAGCAAGAGGCTGCTCAGTTGAGGTGTGATGCTTCCAAGAAGCGAGTCAGAGATGCTACTCCTTCTTCCTCTACTCAAGTGGCCAAGCAGCAGAAGTTTTGGCTTCCTCCTCCTCCGTTCCGTCAGCCGTATCAGCAGAAGAGCAAAGGTGGCAGTGGTTCTTCCCACCCACCCAACCCTGGCTTTCAGAACAAGTCTTCGTCGCAAGCTCCAAGATCGAGTGCTCCGTACCACCGTCCGCTTTTAGAGGTCACGTGCAACAAGTGCCAACAGAAGGGTCACTATGCCAACAAGTGTTTCAACCAGCGGCGTCTTCCTCCTCCTCCTCCTATCAGATCGGCAAGTACAGGATTGGTCAAGCATAACCCCAAGTCCGCCAAGGTCAACTTGATGAACGCAGCTCAGGCAGAGGATTCGTCAGATGTCATCATGGGTAACCTTCCTGTTAATGATATTCCTGCAAAAGTTCTTTTTGATATGGGTGCATCGCATTGTTTCATCTCGAGACCATTTGTTTCTAAGCATGAGTTGCCTTTACAAGATTTGCCTAGACAGTTATATGTTGTTTCTCCGGGTAAATTCATGAATGCAAGCACTATTGCTCCGGATGTTACTATCACGTTGGGCGACTACAAGTTTCTCTCTTCTCCGGTGGTTCTTGGTAACTCGGATATCGATCTTATTCTCGGGATGGACTAGCTCTCTAAGCACAAGGCTCAGCTCGATTGTGCAGCCAGGCAGATTCAATTGATGCATTCGTCTGAGGATGTAATTGTCTTTGCCGCTCATGATGATACAATACGGTTGTTTTCTCTCAATGAGAAGGGTGAACTCGATGCTATTTCGCAGATTCCAGTCATTTGCGAGTGTCAAGACGTCTTCCCAGAAGAGCTCCCAGGAATGCCTCCGCACCGGCCAGTTGAATTCGTTATTGATCTTGAGCCCGGTACGAAACCTGTGTGCAAACGTCCTTACAAGCTCGGACCTGAAGAGTTGAAGGAGCTGAAGAAACAACTCGATATCCAAGAAAGAATGGGTCTCATCCGGCCTAGTTCTTCTCCGTGGGGTTGTGGTGTTCTTTTTGTGAATGAGAAGGATGGAACGGACCAATTTTGTGTTGATTACCGTCCATTGAACAAGAAGACCATCAAGAACAAATACCCACTTCACAATCAATGAGCTGTTCGAACAACTCAAGGGTGCCCAAGTATTCTCCAAGCTTGATCTCCGAATGGGTTATCATCAGATTCGTATCCGTGAGCAAGATATTCCCGAGACGGCTTTCAGGACAAGCTATGGGTCATATGAATACACTGTCATGTCTTTTGGCCTCGTCAACGCTCCTCCGACGTTCTCTCGCATGATGAACTTCATCTTCAATGCCTACACC
Organism: Triticum monococcum; assembly: GCA_034509565.1. Classification (NCBI taxonomy): domain Eukaryota; kingdom Viridiplantae; phylum Streptophyta; class Magnoliopsida; order Poales; family Poaceae; genus Triticum; species Triticum monococcum. The sequence goes on along the minus strand of CM067844.1, from coordinate 299,266,407 downwards.
AATGACTTTGTTTTGGTCTATCTCGACGACATTCTGGTTTTCTCCAAGAACAAGGAAGATCATGCCAAGCACTTGCTTTTGGTTCTTGATAAGCTGAGGGAACACCAGTTCTACGCCAAGTTCTCCAAGTGTGAATTTTGGCTCGATGAGGTTCTTTATCTTGGTCATATCATCTCTGCCAAGGGCATTGCCGTGAATCCTGAGAAGGTGTCTGCAATTGTTAATTGGGAACCTCCTCAGAACGTGAAGCAACTCTGTAGCTTCCTCAGGCTCGCAAGCTATTGCCGAAGATTCGTTGAAAACTTTTCTAAGATCGTGAAGCATCTCTCTAATCTTCTCCAGAAGCACGTCAAGTACGTTTGGTCTCTGGAGTGTGATATTGCTTTCAACACTTTGAAAGAGAAATTGATCACTGCTCCAGTTCTGACTCCGCCTGATGAATACAAGCCGTACGAGGTCTTTTGTGATGCCTCTCTCCAAGGTATTGGCGCAGTGTTGATGCAAGAGAAGAAAGTTGTTGCTTATACCTCTCGCTAGTTGAAGCCTAATGAGAAGAACTACCCCACTCATGATCTCGAGTTGGCGGCAGTTGTGCATGCTCTTTTGACTTGGAGACATCTTCTATTGGGAAGAAAAGTGGACATTTTCACTTATCACAAGAGTCTCAAGTACATCTTCACTCAACCTAATCTCAATCTCAGGCAAACTCGATGGGTCGAAATGATTCTAGAGTATAATCCGAGTATCGAGTATACTCCAGGCAAGGCCAATGTGATTGCTGACGCTTTGAGCAGGAAAGTCTATTGCAACAGTCTGATTCTCAAGCCTTATTAACCCGAGCTTTGTGAAGCTTTCCGCAAACTTAATATGCAAATTGTTCCTCAAGGTTTCCTCGCCAACCTTCAAGTCTCTCCTACCTTGGAAGACCAGATTTGCCAAGCCCAGCTTCTCTATGCTATGTTGAAGAAGGTGAAGTTTGGGATTGCCAAGAGTCAATCCACGTACAAGTGCTACCGCCTTGATGGCAAGGACACTCTCTTCTTCGAGGATCGTATTGTTGTGCCCAAAGGTGAACTTCGTAAAGTGATCATGAACGAGGCTCACAATTCCCTCCTCTCCATCCACCCTGGGAGCACGAAGATGTATCAGTACCTTAAGCAAGCTTATTGATGGACTCGAATGAAGCGCGAGATTGCTCAATTCGTGAATGAATGTGATGTCTGCAGAAGAGTGAAGGCAGAACACCAAAGGCCAGCAGGTCTCCTCCAACCTCTTGCCATTCCAGAATGGAAGTTTGACCACATTGAAATGGACTTCGTGACTGGGTTTCCAAAGTCCAAGCGTGGCAATGATGCTATATTGGTTGTCATCGACAAGCTCACCAAAGTGGCTCACTTTCTGCCTATCAAAGAGTCGATCACTGCAGCTCAATTGGCGGAACTCTACACCTCTCTAATTGTCTCTCTGCACGGTATTCCTCAAGTGATATCTTCAGACCGTGGCAGCATCTTTACCTCCAAGTTTTGGAATTCTTTTCAGAAGACCATGGGCACCAACATCCGTGTCAGCACAGCTTTCCATCCTCAAACAAGCGGTCAAGTCGAGCGTGTCAACCAGATTCTTGAAGATATGCTCAGGGCTTGTGTGATCTCTTTCGGCATGAAGTGGGAGGATTGTCTTCCTTATGTTGAATTCTCATACAACAATAGTTTTCAAGCTAGTTAGGGCAAGGCCCCATTTGAAATTCGGTATGGTAGGAAGTGCTGTACCCCTCTCAACTAGGTTGAAACCGGTGAACGTCAGCTGCTGGGTAATGACTTAATCATAGAGGCAGAAGAAATGTGCAAAGTCATTCGTGATAACCTCAAAGCAGCCCAATCCCGCCAGAAGAGCTACTATGATAGTAAGCACCATGATTTGGCTTTCGAGATCGAAGATCATGTTTACCTCCGCGTCTCTCCTATGAAAGGGACTCGTCGCTTCGGTATCAAAGGGAAGCTTGCCCCTAGATACGTGGGACCTTTCAAGATCGTCAGCAAGAGAGGCGACCTCGCCTATCAACTCGAGGTTCCGTCAAACTTTGCAAACGTTCATGATGTGTTCCATGTCTCTCAGTTCCGAAAGTGCTTCAAGACGCCTGACCGCACCGTCAACTTCGAGGACATTGAGCTCCAAGAAGATCTCTCCTATCGTGAGCACCCAGTTGCAATCCTTGAAGAGACTGAACGCCGGACTCGCAACAAGTCTATGAAATTTCTCAAAGTAAAGTGGTCACACCATTCCGACCGTGAAGCTACCTGGGAACGCGAGGATCACCTCCATTTTGAGTACCCGGCGTTCTTTCAGTCATAGATCTCGGGACGAGATCTTTTCATAGTGGTGGAGTGTTGTAACACCCCGGATATAACTTTCCCAATTTGTACTCCAACTCTTGCCGTTTCCGGCGTTAAGTTATATTTATTTCTCGGGTTTGGGTCTTTGTCCATGTGTGTTGTTTTCGTTGTCATGCATCTCATATCATGTCATCATGTGCATTGCATTTGCATACGTGTTCATCTCATGCATTCGAGCATTTTCCCCGTTGTCCGTTTTGCATTCCGGCGCTTCGTTCTCCTCCGGTGGTCATTTCTAGCTTTCTTTCGTGTGTGGGGATTAAACATTTCCGGATTGGACCGAGACTTGCCAAGCGGCCTTGGTTCACTACCGGTAGACCGCCTGTCAAGTTTCGTATCATTTGGACTTCGTTTGATACTCCAACGGTTAACCGAGGGACCGAAAAGGCCTCGTGTGTGTTGCAGCCCAACACCCCTCCAATTTGGCCCAAAACCCACCAAACTCTGCTCCATCATCTAGAGCGTTCGATCACGATCGTATGGCCGAAAACCGCACCTCATTTGGACTCTCCTAGCTCCACTTATGCCTATAAATAGCCCCCCCCCCCCCGTTTTCGGATCTCTCTCCCTCTCCGAAACCCTAAAAAAAGAGAAAAACAGATCTCGCGCGCCGGACGTGTCCGACCCACGCCGGACAACGTCCGCCGGCCGCCTCCGCCTATCGCCGCCCGCCACGTGGCACGGGAGCCGCGCCGCCGTCGAGGCCCGTGCGGCCTAGGACGGGCCCCCGCAGCCGCCTACCGGGCCGCGCCCCGCGCCCTCTTCTTCCTCCTGAGCGCCGCCGCCTCCCCAAGCTCCGGTGGCCGGCGCCACCGCGCCGCATCGCCGCCATTCCCGCCGCCTCGCCGCCCCGACGCACTCCTCCGCCGCCCGGCCGAACTCGCCTCCACGCCGCACCAAGCCCCGGTGGTCACCGCCTCTACGCCGCCTCGCCGCCTCCCCTCCATCGGCAGGCCTCGCCTCCCCTCTCCACCTCGCCGGAGCCACCACCTCGCCGGAGTCCTCGATTTCTGCGCTCGGTGAACAGTGCTGCTACAGTGATCTCAGATCCAGATCTAGATCCGGTTGACTTCTCTCCCCAAAACCCTGATTTTTGAGCAAATTTTGACCTGCCATATCTCTGCATCCGTAGCACCGATTTGGACATATAGTATATCAAAATGTTCGTGTCGACGAGTACATCATTTCATTCCATTGCATCATTTTCATTTGAGTTCATCTTGATGCCCGAAATGCTGTTAGAAGAGGCCTTCGTGAGTTAATTGTCAGATCTGCTAGTTCATCTTAGACTTTTGTCATTTTTGCCATGATTGTTGTGTGCATGATATGCGTGTGAGTCCTTCATATGTTTTGTTGAGCATCTTGTTATCTTTCCAGAGGTGCAACCCATGCATTTTTAGGATGTGTGTGGTGACTTGTGCAAGCTTGCAAAGTGAGGCACCCGGTAAATCTGTTTTCAGGGACTTTGTAGTTTTCACAAAGTCTGGGATTATTCAGTTCATGATGCCATATGTTCATGTTGTTTCCTAGTGATCCGTGCCACATTTGAGGATGATCAATAAAGGAGTTTTGTTAATATTGTAGAGCTCTATCCATGAATGCCTTTGTTTGCAATTATGGAGCACCCTAGCTTGAGTCAATCGAGCTCTACTTTTGCTCCGTGGTAAATCTGGACAGATCGTCAACTTGTTTGCGATTTTGTCGGAGTTATTGTAGTTGATCCGTGCATGCTATGCCATTGTTCTTGCCATTTCTAGCTTGCATTTTGTGCCTTCTTAATGGATGTATGCTTGCCTTGCCATGAATTGCACCGTAGTGAGTGCATCGAGCTCGTTTACATACCTTCATGAGTTATGTTTCAGCATGTCCCAGTTTTCACTAAGTCTGAAAACTGGTTATGTTTTAGCTATGTTCGTGTGCTTGTTAGTATATTTTGTGATCCCTTTTGGCTCAAGGTCACTAAGGGACTTTTGTTAAGCTTGTTGAGTAGCTCCATGCCATGTTTTTCTTTGTCATGTTCAGGTCCTGTAGCATGTTGTTTTGTTGCTCCGAAGAGGGCTGCATGATCTGAAATTCCAGACAAGTGTTAATTTCACTAAGTCTGAAATATGTTTTGCACTTGCATTTTTGCCATGCTTGTTTGAACCTCTTTATGGATGAATTGGCTGTAGCTCAGTGATAGACTTTTGTTAAGCATCTTGAATGCTTCCCTGCCATGTATTTTGATGCCATGTTTGAGTGCTGTAGCATGTTCATCTCATTGCATTTAGATGCCTACTTGCTGTAAATCGCAGATCGGTGTCATATTTGAATCGCTTGGCATTTCCAAACCGTAACTCCGATTCCAGCGTTGTTTATATCGTGTTCAAGCGATTTTATCCCATCTTTCCAGTGGCACACTTGGTTTTCCAAGTTGAGGCCAGGTTCATGCATTTCCTGCCATATCTTGCATTTTGCATCCCGCATCGCATCCCGCATAGCATCTCATCATTGCATCTTATTGTCTGAGTTTGCACGTGGTTGATTGTATCCTTGTTGCTTGTTTGTCTTGTTTGTGTAGAGCTGGGAGACGAGTTCGCTAATGAGGAGCCCGTTGAGTTTGCTTTCGAGGATCCAGTCAACTCTGACAACTTTGCAGGCAAGATGATCATACCCTCGAAATCACTACTATCTTTGCTATGCTAGTTTCCTCGCTCTTTTGCTATGCCACTGCTACGATGCCTACCACTTGCTTGTCAGCCTCCCATATTGCCATGTTCAGCCTCTAACCCACCATTTTCCTAGCAAACCGTTGTTTGGCTATGTTACCGCTTTGCTCAGCCCCACTTATAGCGTTGCTAGTTGCAGGTGAAGATTTGGAGACCGTTCCTTATTGGAACATTTATTTACTTGTTGGGATATCATTATATTGCTATGTTATCATAATGCATCTATATACTTGGTAAATGGTGGAAGGCTCGGCCTCTCGCCTAGTGTTTTGTTCCACTCTTGCCGCCCTAGTTTCCATCATATCGGTGTTATGTTCCCGGATTTTGCTTTCCTTACGCGGTTGGGTGATAATGGGAACCCCTTGATAGTTCGACTTGATTAAAGATTTTCCAGCAATGCCCAACATTGGTTTTACCATTTGCCTCCTAGCCTCTTTTTCCCTTGGGTTTCCGGAGCCCGAGGGTCATCTTATTTTACCCCCCCCCCCCCGGGCCAGTGCTCCTCTGAGTGTTGGTCCAACCGAGCGATGTCCGAGGCTACCAGGGGCAACTCTGGGCTAGCATACCCGACGTCTGGCTCATCTGAGTGTGCCCTGAGAAAGAGATATGTGCAGCTCCTATCGGGATTTGTCGGCACATTCCGGCGGTGTTGCTGGTCTTGTTTTAACCTGTCGAAATGTCTTGTTGTACCGGGATACCGAGTCTGATCGGAATGTCTCGGGTGGAGGTCTATTCCTTCGTTGACTGTGAGAGCTTGTCATGGGCTAAGTTGGTACTCCCCTACAGGGATTAAACTTTCGAAAGCCGTGCCCGCGGTTATGGGCAGATGGGAATTTCTTAATGTCTGGTTGTACATAACTTGAACCTTAATTAATTAAAATGAATCAACTGTGTGTGTTACCGTGATGGCCTCTTCTCGGTGGAGTCCGGGAAGTGGACACGGTGTTGGAGTAATGTTTGCGCAGGTTGCTCTCTAGTTTCTCGCTCGTGCTTTGCCTCCTCTTCTCGCTCTCTTTTGTGAATAAGTTAGCCACCATATATGCTAGTCGCTTGCTGCAGCTCCACATATATTTACCTTTACCCTACCTATTAAGCTTAAATAGTCTTGATCACGAGGGTGCGAGATTGCTGAGTCCCTGTGGCTCACAGATTACTATTACACCAGATGCAGGACCCGATGGTATAGCTCCAGATGGCACGCTTGAGCTCGAGTGGGAGTACGACGAGGACTCTCAATGTTACTATATTTCTTTTCCTGATGATCAGTAGTGGTGCCCAGTTGGGGTGATCGGGACCATGTCGCTTGTTGGGTTGTCTTTTATTTTGGCGCCATAGTCGGGCTATGAGTGTTTGGATGATGTATGTTATTTATGTACTTGATTGACATGGCGAGTGTAAGCCAACTATGTTACCCCTTTTCCATTATTTTTATTACATGGGATGTTTGTGATGATTACCCGACTTGCGACATATGCCTTCAATGCGATTATGCCTCTAAGTCGTGCCTCGACACGTGGGAGATATAGTCGCATCGAGGGTGTTACACATTTGCATCGGAGAATTTTTTTGGTACTAAGGCATTACCTAGAGCGTTGCAAGTTGTTTCTCCGGCTAAGCGTCTGAGTTCTAGCATGATGGTTCCGGATATTTCTATCATGATGGGTGATTTAAGTTTCTGGCTTCTCTAATGGTCCTTGGTAACTCGGATATTGATCTTATTCTTGGAATGGACTAGCTTTCTAAGCACAAGGCTCAGCCTGATTGTGCAGCCAGGCAGATTCAATTGACTCATTCGTCTGAGGATGTAATTGTCTTTGCCGCTCGGGATAATACAATCCGTTTGTTTTCTCTCAATGAGAAGGGTGAACTGGATGCCATCTCTCAAATTCCAGTCGTTTGTGAATATCAAGACGTCTTTCCAGAAGAGCTTCCAAGAATGCCTCCGCACTGGCCAGTTGAATTCGTTATCGATCTTGAGCCTGGCACGGAACCTGTTTGCAAACGTCCTTACAAGCTTGGACCTGAAGAGTTGAAGGAGCTGAAGAAGCAACTCGATATACAAGAGCGAATGGGTCTCATCCGACCTAGGTCTTCTCTGTGGGGTTGTGGAGTTCTTTTTGTGAAGAAGAAGGATGGAACGGACCGACTCTGTGTTGACTACCGTCCATTGAACAAGAAGACTATAAAGAACAAGTACCCAATTCCCAACATCAACGAGCTGTTTGAACAACTCAAAGGTGCTCAGGTATTCTCCAAGCTTGATCTCCGTATGGGCTATCACTGTAACACCCTCGATGCGGCTATATCTCCCACGTGTCGAAGCACCACTTAGAGGCATAACCACATTGAAAGCAATGTCGCAAGTGAGGTAATCTGCACACAACCCAGGTAATACATAAGGGAAAGAGATACATAGTTGGCTTACAATCGCCACTTCACACAATACATGGATAAAGCATTACATCATCCAGATACAATCATGGTCCGGCTACGAAACCAAAATAAAAGAAGACTACCCCAAATGCTACACAGATCCCCGACCGTCCCGACTGGGCTCCACTACTGATCAACTGGAAAATGGAACAACACAAAGAACGAGATCTTGATCGAACACCTCCTTGAGCTTGGTTGCGTCACCTGCTCGGTAACATCGGCACCTGCAAACTAGTTTTGGAAGTATCTGTGAGTCACGGGGACTCAGCAATCTCACACCCTCGCGATCAAGACTATATAAGCTTATGGGTAAGATAAAGGTATGAGGTGAAGCTACAGCAAGCAACTAGCATATATGGTGGCTAACATATGCATATGAGAGCGAGAAGAGAAGGCAAAAGCACAGTCGAGAAACTATGATCAAGAAGTGATCCTAGAACAACCTACGTCAAGCATAACTCCAACACCGTGTTCACTTCTCGGACTCCCCCGAGAAGAGACCATCACGGTTACACACGCGGTTAATGTATTTTAATTAAGGTCAACTTCAGGTTTTCTACAACCAGACATTAGCAGTAGCACTTCAATTTTTTCATGTTTGATCGGCTTGCTAGGTGGTTATCACTAAGCATGTTGGAACGATGAGCATAACCTAACTTAGTTCAGTATGTGTTGCTGCAAATTAGTTCAGTACGTACGAAGTTGTTGCTAATTTCAATGCCTGGCTGTTGCAAGTTTCTAATGAAAAAGTACTTCAGGTCAAAGGTCAGGGAATATACACTTTTGTTATCATGGTTGTTTCCTTATAGTGAACAACTTTGATCACCACTTCAGCAGCTACTATCTATAAGAAGACATTAGCTAAGTAGATACAGGCAAAGAAAGCATGTAGGCAAAACCAGAATTAAAAACATCCTTTTGAATGGAGCTCGTGCAGTTTGGAAGACCCTAATGATCGATGAGGGACCCCTCCGATGGTAGCATGGCGTGACAATTGCCGTCAATGACGACACCCAAAGTACCTTGCACAATCCATCGATCCAGTTCGGAACAATCAAGCACATACCTTGCAAAGTGATGTGGATCTGAAGCAGAGGTGGGAAGGTAAAGGCTCAGGTGAGGTAGAATGAGACGTTGATATAGACGTGCACGCATGAGAATAAGGCGGTGCCCAGGATGGATCTCCATCGAAGGAGGCCGGATCCGTTGGGGAGGAGGTTGCTGTAGTACCTGCCATCTGTGCGATGGATCACGGGGCTGGCAGGCAGGGAGAGGGGATAGGAGGGAGTGGGTGGGCTAGAGCGCAGATGGCGGGTGCCCCCGACGACGGCTGGGAAGGATGGTGGAGGAGGTGGATGAGGATGGCGGCGGCGGAGTCTGCGGTTGCGCCTCGTCTGCAGCCGTGCTGGTGGTGGTCGATGCGAGAGCCGGATGGCGTCGGCCAGAATCAGGCAGGGGCGACAAAGATTTAGAGGAGAGAGAGAATGGAGGCGATGAGCGATGGGAGGAAGGGCCACCGGCGATTGGGGTGGCCTCAGATCCACCCTCCGTGGCCGCCTATTTCATGGGACGAACACCCGTGCTCACCGTCGGGCTCGCCTTCTGCCGCTACCTCCCCGACATTCACGGCATAGAGCCCCTTCCTCTGATCCCATTTTCCAGGGAGGCGGCGCCATCCTTCATCGCAGAGAATGAGTCCACACTGAGATCCCAATCAGATCGTGATTGCGCCTCCCCAAACCGCAGCGGCACATCCCACTCCATCAACGACCAACCTATATGAGGCGGAGGGTCAGTGTAGGACGCGAGCGCCGTCACCATGGACGTGGGGGACGCCGTAGGTGGGAAGGAGGCGGCGACGGCGTCTGTGTCAGGAAGATCGCATGATGGTGGCGGCATTTACTCGAGGGGATCGAGAGGAGCTGCGTTTGGTCCCGGGTGGGTTCTTTGGTGCGTGTGTGGGGCTGGAGATTGTGATAGGTGATCAGGTGAGGGCGTGCCATACCTGGATCGATAGCCTTACCATACCTGGTGGTAATTTAAATTTATTACCATATTCGATATTTCCCGAGTTATGGCCTTACCATACCTGGATTGATAGCCTTTGGGGTAATTTAAATTTATTACCATATAATTACCATATTCAAAATTTCCTGAGTTATGACCTTACCATACCTGGATTGATTTATTACTATACGTGGATTAATTATGACTCATTACAATAAATACGTTGGTGCGTGCGTGGGGCTGGAGATTGTGATAGGTGATCAGGTGAGCGCGTGCCATACCTGGATCGATAGCCTTACCATAGCTGGTGGTAATTTAAATTTATTACCATATTCGATATTTCCCGAGTTATGGCCTTACCATACCTGGATTGATAGCCTTTGGGGTAATTTAAATTTATTACCATATTCAAAATTTCCTGAGTTATGACCTTACCATACCTGGATTTATTTATTACTATACATGGATTAATTATGATTGATTACCATAAATACGTTGGGTATTGCCGGTCAGACGAGAAAAGAGAAAAACTGGTGGGAGGGGCTGGTGGGAGGTGGGACGAAGAAAAACCGGTTGAAAATAAACCGGTTGAAAGTGGGGGAAATAAGAGATATTGTGATATTGAAAAACCAATTCGTCCATTAGGAGTAGAGATAAGAGATATTGTGATATCCCAGCAAAATATCCATGTTCCAAACATGGAACAACTCCAATCTTCACCTGCAACTAACAACGCTATAAGAGGGGCGGAGCAAACCGGTAACATAGCCAAACAACGGTTAGCTAGGACAAGGTGGGTTAGAGGCTTGGCTTAACAATATGGGAGGCATGATAAGCAAGTGGTAGGTATCGCAACATCGGCATAGCAAAAGAGCGAGCAACGAAGCAAACAAAGATAGAAGTGATTTTGAGGGTACGGTCATCTTGCCTGAAATCCCGCAAGGAAGAAGAACGAGTCCATGAAGATGACAAACGGACGTAGACGAACGGGTCCTCACAAATGCGACGTTACCGGAATACCGAGAAGAAGTACACCGGAAAGAAAGCAAACAACATAGTAAACAACCACCACATAAGCATGACCTGATGCACAACCAAGTATGATGCATGTCCGGTTTAATGAAGCATGGCATGGCAAAGTGCACAAGCAATCGTACAAATTAAATGGAGCTCAATATGCAACGAGTTGCATATTGACGAAACACCACATTCAAGTTATTTAGTTCGATCTCGTTTATGTACCCAACAAGATTAAATGTTGTTAGCATGGCAAGAGGGTAAATCCCCATATGCATATTATAGATTTGGTACTATTCTGCCCTAAACACAAATTTAGGATTGTTAAACATGCAAAACAAGTACACCATGTTAAACTAGGCATTTTTCTACCCCATTTACATATAAAGATTATTTAAAACCGAGCTACGGTTATTTAGTTATGAATTAAAGCATTTTGACATGGCATAGGGGCAAAATTTAATCAAACCGCATTTTAAACATTTTAAACATAGATGAAAATGACAAATTATGAAACTTGGCAAAATTCTAAGCAAGTTTCATATATTAAGTTTTTACATGTCATGCTTAGTTAATAAGTTATTATACGCATGAACTATGAGGGGTTTTCTGTAAAACAGGCAGTCTCCGGATAATTAGACAAATTCACAGGCCACGAAAAAAACATAGGCAGGCTGAATCTGGGAGGATTGGGGAGCTGCTCACAATGGGCCTTAGAGGCCTTGGGCCCGTGGAGCGGCTTGCAGCAGGGAGGCTGGCTTGGGGCGGTCCAGCCGTGAGGTGAGGAGGCGCTGGGCCGGATTGCGCGCTTGCGGCCCAAGCATGGTCAGCGAGCAGTCAACGAGTGAGGCGGCAGCGAGCTCGTTCTCTACTCGAATGAGGACGAGGAAGAAGACAGGGGGCGACGCAGGCAAAGCAGAGGACGCGAGGACGCAGACAAAGTAGTGGAGCCGCGTGCACGAGGGCTGGAGGCGAAGCAACGAACTTGGCGCGGGGACGACCCGATCCGAGGCGGGGAAGGCACGGGCTCATCCTGTTTACGACCGGATTCGGGTCGATGTGGCTCCATGGTGCGGCGGCCATGGCGTTCCCTAGTGCAGCACAAGAGGGAGATCGTGAGGAGAGAGGCCATGGCAGGGGAAAACGGAGGGAGGGGAAGGTGAGGAGGAGGAGAGGCATGGCCTTGGGACCCGGTGTCCATGGCAGAGGAGCTCGGGACCAGACGTCGCTACTAGTTGGGGACGAGGAGGTCCTCGAAGCAGAGGCGCGGGCGATGAGGTGTTGCGCGAGGGGAGGAGCGCGAGGCCTCGAGCACCTGGACCGATGCAGAGGAGCGGGATGACGAGGGGTGGATCGGGAAGGAGGCTGGCCTGGAGGTCGAGGTCGGGCACAGCCGGTGCTCGACGGCGGCGGAAGGGCAGCTGCGCTCCGGTGGTGGTTGGTGCAAAGAGCAGCAGAGAGCTCGGGCGCACTGGGATCCAGTAGACGGGGATGGTGGGTGAGGAGGTGGAGCTCGCGCTTCTGCTGGATTTGCGCGTCGGCGGTCGTTGACTCGAGATGGGTTGATGGTATGGATGGATTGGATCTGGGTGTGGCTGATGGTTGGTGCAGGGGAATGAGAGGATCCCGAGGAAGATACAGTAGGCGGCGGCGGCTCGGCGGGACAAAGTCCCTAGATTTTTGGGTTGGACCTATATATCTATATATATAGCAGGGGATTTTTGGGTAGGGGCTAATCCGTCCCTCTGATCATAATCGGACGGTCGGGAAAAATAGGCTAGGGAGCCTAAATAAGAAAACAGAGACGTTTTGTAGATGTTTGGGGATGATCCGGACACAACGGTGGTGATCGTCGGGGTCGGGTTCGGGACAACTTTCGGACACGCGCGAGGGGTTCGATGGACTGCGCAGAGAGGGTAGGCATGGGCCTAGGTGGAGTGTGGCGAGGCTGAGAGGAGAGAAGAGAGAGAGGGCCCGGTAGCAGTTTCCAGAGGCCGAAAACGTCCGACGTTAGACCGGCTATATTGCCGCTATAGTTAATCGTTGGGCAGTCAAACGAACTCCGAATGCGATGAAACTTGATAGGCGGTCTATCTACACTATAATAAGACCACACACCAACTTTCATCCCATTCCGAGAATATTTTCCGGCCACTTATAAAATAATATTTCGGACATGCCGCGGGCGCGTGCAAGTGTGGTTGGGCTCAGAACGGACAACGGACGGAATTGGGGGAACCCAGACGGATGCAAGTTTCGAAAACATGATGATGCAATGCACATGATGACATGACATGAAATGGATGACACGCAAGCAAAGACAAGGCAACAACAGCAAATAACTGGAGGAGACCTGGCACATCAGTCTCGGTGCGTTACAACACTCCACTACAAGAGTATCTCGACCCGAGATCTAGAATGGCACCGGAGGGAAAACGAAAGAGAAGGAGAAGAGGTAAAACTAAGTTGCTTCTTTGACAAATGAGTGAAACCACGAACCTTGAAAATGTTAAGCCATTTCGAGAAAAGAATACAACGGAGATGAACGAAGTTGAAAACATTCCGTTAGAAAAGAGGGAGAAGGAAGAACAACTTTGGGCGGCACTCCGATTGAAAAGAAAAGGTGTTGAATAAGAACTTGGTAAGATGAGAAGGTACTTGCTGGAATGACAATACACTGCCTCCGTAACTATTGAATGAATGGAACAAGGGTAAGAAAGATCTCAGACAGCACTCCGGTTGAAAAGAGATGCAAGGCTTGATAAGGCGAAAAGATCTTGAGCAAAAAGGCACAACACTCCGGTTAAATGGATAGGCATGAAAAGAACACGATCCAAGATGATGAGAGAAAAGAGCAACATCACAATGGCTCCGGAACAAAAGAATAGAAGATAGATAATTGAAATAAAAGAATGGAGAAGAAAATACCATCTTATGCCACAAAAGAGCTTGAGAATGCATCCTTAGGAGAAGGGTCGAACGGAGTTGTTAGAAAACCAACAACGGAAAAAGAGTAAGCTTGTAGTGGGCTTATGGAGAACATCTCAAAATTATGAGGTGAAAACTCTGCCACTAACGGAAAACAATGGATTTGAATAGATTTCAACAAGGAAACAAGAAGCTATTTCACCGGGAGGGTAGATGGAGGACTTGGATCATATATTATCACCATTAATAGCATTAATCCTTAGGGAAAGCTTTAGGTGAAATATAACCCAAGATAATACCAATGACGAGATTGATGGATTTCAAATATCTCATTCTTGATAACTTGTGAATCACGAAGCACGAAGGGAAATTATCAAGAATAACATAACACCACGTCAAAAGACATGCCTGAAAGATTTGCACTCCGGATTGCAAGATGAAGAATGCATGAGCTCCTCTGAAGAGAATCTTGATGAAAATTTCGAGAAAGAATTAAATTCTTGATGAACCAACATGTAGAATCTTCATGAAGAACTCCGATAACAAGAGGGTGATCAAACGAAAAGAAGGAAGAAAAGAATAAGATTGAAGCCTTGCAATGATTAGATGGAGCTTTGCGACGAGATAAGTGAGAGATCTTGAAACTCCGAGAAAAGAAAAGAAGAAACCAATTGAAATCAAGAAGTTGATGAGCCTCCGGAATAAAGAACTAATCACTTGGAAGAAACAAGAGTAAGAATTACATTATGAGTATCCCTCCTCACTTAAATTGATGAGAAGCAACGGAATTGGCATACCACTTATTCTCGTAGAAAGGATTAAGATAGATATAGCGTCAAACTTGGGAAGGTCTTCAACGAACCACCGGTAGAATTGAAATAACGAATGAATTAATATGATACCCATGGAAGAGAATCTTGAGCAAACCACCGTAAGAATTGAAAAAGAACGAATAAAACATGAAGAAACACCGGGAAGGATTATCAAATACACGAAGATGCTTGAGAGAATTTAGATCCATGAGAACGACGAGATTACGAGCTGATTAGAGAATCCTTGATTTTAAGCACCGGTATGATTTAGAGTATGAGAGCTGAAAGCTGGAATGAATAAATCTTCGATGATGGGCTCCGGATAATCCAACTTAACAGAACCTTCAATTGCTCCGGATAGGTGAAAAGAATTCTGACGATCAAAAACAATTATGAGAGGATGGGCTCGAACTAGAATCACATATCTCTGAGAGAACGGATAAGATATGGAGGTAAAACTCTTCTTCGGTCTTCAAAATCTGAGAATGACGATGAGAAACCACCAAATTGTTGAGATACTCCAGGATGAAAATTAGAAAGGTTGAACCAACGATAAAAAGAATTTAACCGATCTTGGAGAAAGACAATTTACTGATGATAAATCATTCTTATGTCAAACTTTAGAAAAGAATTTGAGAATAACTCTGGAAAAATTAGAAGAGTTAGGTAAGATCCTGGGAAAAGACCTGTGGGTTAGGGCCCACTGAAAAGATACACCGTTGAACGATTACTTACAAAGGAGATAGCACCGGTTGAATTAAAAGGCTTGAATGAGAGACCATCCTCAAAAGATCTTGAACGAATGCAGAGTGGAAACATGAATCTTCGAGATATCTTTAGCTCTCCGGAACAATAGAATAGCGAGAAATGAATGAATATGAGGAGCACCGGCAAGAGAAGGTATTTGAAACGAGGAAAAAGGGATATGATCAACACCAAAAGCTTGAATTGGTCCACCGGAGAAGAAAATAGAATGAATAATGATGAACTTGAGGTTCCATTAGAACCTTCATGAGAATCACCGGATAAGAAAATTGACGGAAAAGGAATGGAGAGGCTTCCCAAGAATAAAAGGATACTTGATAAAGAAATCTGAGTCCTCAAAGAAAAAGGGTGGGTGGGCGGGAAAACAAAGGCAACATGGGGACGGATGAAACAAACACCATTGAGAAGAACTGATACTTGATCTTGCGAATGTTGCAATGATCAGATCCACTTGAAGAGAAGCACACCGGTTAAAAGGATTGACATGACAAACTCGATGATCGAGAAGGATTCGTTTTCGCATCTGAGTATGAGAACACCATTTGGTGAAGGTATGGAATCAAGACTTGACATCGAAGCAACTCGAATACCACAACTCAAAACAAAACAAAGGATTGGCTTGCGGAATAAGCCGGAACAAACATATGATAGAAATTTCGTACGAAGTTTTCGTGGTGGGGCCTACACGGGCTCGATCGTACAGCACCATCATGTACAAGGTAGTGCACATGACATACGAAGCGTCCCCGAGTCGGCATAGCCAAGGACTCTTTAAGACACAACGAGACCACTGTAAAACCAACTGTGAATAGGTGGACCACTAGATGTCGAACCCCAATTTCATATCATATCTCTGTCGAAAAGATATCCTAAGAGCTACTTGAATTCCCACTTATAAACTCCCAAAATTTTCCGGTTATGCAATCGGGTGTTGGGGATACAGGGGAAGCATAATATCTCACCCAAATCTAGCAAATCCTACATCCAGCTGTATCCATCCTTCAACACATAACAAAGAAACCTTTGGAAATCGTTTACCTCAACCTTCGAAAAGCATCCGTTATACGAGTTATGGCAATACTCCCGAACTCCCACCCCAATATTGGGTGGCGTCGAGGTTATCTCACCAACAACTGCATAAAAGAGATTTTTGATGTCGGCGAAACTAAACTCAGGTATTCCAGAACTGCAATGATAAAATTGTGATGACAACACCTCGGAGCTCAACTCCCCGGGACACTGCCACATCCCCTAAATGACAGGAGGCACCAAGAACAATGTTCTCGTCACAAAACCATCGGAACGATTCCAAGATACCCTCGTGATCCTAAATTTTTTTAGTGAAATTTGAGAAGAGAAGAGTCAAAACTCTATGTCAGGATGCCTCACCAGAGCGATGAAGGGACCGAGGAGGAAAAAGAATCCTACTCTCCGATATATATAAACCTAAATGACTCAAAACATTTTTCTAGACTCAACAACACCAACGATTCGATCAAGCAAGGGGATCCTAAGGTCGGGGAAGGCTCTGATTACCAACTTGTAACTCCCTCAATGCGGCTATATCTCCCACGTGTCGAAGCACGACTTAGAGGCATAACCGCATTGAAAGCAATGTCGCAAGTGAGGTAGTCTTCACACAACCCAGGTAATACATAAGGGAAAGAGATACATAGTTGGCTTACAATCGCCACTTCACACAATACATGAATAAAGCATTACATCATCCAGATACAATCAAGGTCCGGCTACGGAACCCAAATAAAAGAAGACTACCCCAAATGCTACACAGATCCCCGATCATCCCGACTAGGCTCCACTACTGATCAACTGGAAACGGAACAACACAAAGAACGAGATCTTCATCGAACACCTCCTTGAGCTTGGTTGCGTCACCTGCTCAGTAACATCGGCACCTGCAAACTGGTTTTGGAAGTATCCGTGAGTCACGGGGACTCAGCAATCTCACACCCTCGCGATCAAGACTATTTAAGCTTATGGGTAAGGTAAAGGTATGAGGTGGAGCTGCAGAAAGCGACTAGCATATATGGTGGCTAACATACGCAAATGAGAGCGAGAAGAGAAGGCAAAAGCACGGTCGAGAAACTATGATCAAGAAGTGATCCTAGAACAACCTACGTCAAGCATAACTCCAACACCGTGTTCACTTCCCGGACTCCGCCGAGAAGAAACCATCACGGTTACACACGTGGTTAATGTATTTTAATTAAGGTCAACTTCAGGTTTTCTACAACCGGACATTAACAAATTCCCATCTGCCCGTAACCGCGGGCACGGCTTTCGAAAGTTCAAATCCCTGCAGGGCTGTCCCAACTTAGCTCATCACAAGCTCTCACGGTCAACGAAGGATATTCCTTCTAGCGGGAAGACCCGATCAGACTCGGAATCCCGGTTACAAGACATCCTCGACAATGGTAAAACCAGTCCAGCAAGACCGCCCAATTTGCCGACATCCTGATAGGAGCTACACATATCTCGTTCTCAGGGCAACACCAGTTGAACACTACGTACAACTAAAACCAGCCCTCAAGTTTCCCCGAGGTGGCGCCGCAAGTGGCTCTTGTTCGGACAAACACTTAGACAAGCACTGGCCCGAAGGGTTAAACTAAAGATGACCCTCGAGATGCGCGACTCCCAAGGGAAAAAGGCTAGGTGGCGAATGGTAAAACCAAGGTTGGTCCTTGCTGGAGGAGTTTTATTCAAAGCGAACTGTCAAGGGGTTCCCATTATAACCCAACCGCTTAAGGAACGCAAAATCCGGGAACATAACACTGATATGACGGAAACTAGGGCGACCAGAGTGGAACAAAACACCAAGCATAAGGCCGAGCCTTCCACCCTTTACCAAGTATACAGATTCATTAATTAAATAAGAGATATTGTGATATCCCAGCAAAATATCCATGTTCCAAACATGGAACAACTCCAATCTTCACCTGCAACTAACAACGCTATAAGAGGGGCTGAGCAAAGCGGTAACATAGCCAAACAACGGTTTGCTAGGACAAGGTGGGTTAGAGGCTTGGCTTAACAATATGGGAGGCATGATAAGCAAGTGGTAGGTATCGCAGCATAGGCATAGCAAAAGAGTGAGCAACTAAGCAAGCAAAGATAGAAGTGATTTCGAGGGTATGGTCATCTTGCCTGAAATCCCACAAGGAAGAAGAACGAGTCCATGAAGATGACAAACGGACGTAGACGAACGGGTCCTTAGAAACGCGACGTTACCGGAATACCAAGAAGAACAACCACCACATAAGCATGACATGATGCACAACCAAGTATGATGCATGTCCGGTTTAATGAAGCATGGCATGGCAAAGTGCACAAGCAATCCTACAAATTAAATGGAGCTCAATATGCAACGAGTTGCATATTGACGAAACACCACATTCAAGTTATTTAGTTCGATATCGTTTATGTACCCAACAAGATTAAATGTTGTTAGCATGGCAAGAGGGTGAAGCAAAGAAAACTACCTATCTAGTCAAGTTTAAATGAGGCCGGAAACAACAAACAACAATTCCGGTAAATCCCCATATGCATATTATAGATTTGGCACTATTCTGCCCTAAACAGAATTTTAGGGTTGTTAAACATGCAAAACAAGTACGCCATGTTAAACTAGGCATTTTTCTACCCCATTTACATATAAAGATTATTTAAAACCGAGCTACGGTTATTTAGTTATGAATTAAAGCATTTTAACATGGCATAGGGGCAAAATTTAATCAAACCGCATTTTAAACATTTTAAACATAGATGAAAATGACAAATTATGAAACTAGACAAAATTCTAAGCAAGTTTCATATATTAAGTTTTTACATGTGATGCTTAGTTAATAAGTTATTATATGCATGAACTATGAGGGGTTTTCTGTAAAACAGGCAATCTCCGGATAATTAGACAAATTCACACGGCACGAAAAAAACATAGGCAGGCTGAATCTGGGCGGATTGGGGAGCTTCTCACAATGGGCCTTCGAGGCCTTGGGCCCGTGGAGCGGCTTGCAGCAGGGAGGCTGGCTTGGTGCGGTCCAGCCGTGAGGTGAGGAGGCGCTGGGCCAGATTGCGCGCTTGCGGCCCAAGCGTGGTCAGCGAGCAGTCAACGAGTGAGGTGGCAGTGAGCTCGTTCTCTGCTCGAATGAGGACGAGGAAGAAGACAGGGGGCGACGTAGGGGAAGCAGAGGACGCGAGGATGCAAGCGAAGTAGTGGAGCCGCGTGCACGAGGGTTGGAGGCGAAGCAACAAACTTGGCGTGGGGATGACCCGAACCAAGGCGGGGAAGGCACGAGCTCATCCTGTTTCCGGCCGGATCCGGGTCGATGTGGCTCCATGGTGGGGCAGCCATGGCGTTCCCTGGTGCAGCACAAGAGGGAGATCGTGAGGAGAGAGGCCATGGCAGGGGAAAACGGAGGGAGGGGAAGGTGAGGAGGAGGAGATGCATGGCCTTGGGACCCGGCGTCCATGGTGGAGGAGCTCGGGACCGGACGGCGCTCCTGGTTGGGGACGAGGAGGTCCTCGAAGCAGAGGCGCGGGCGATGAGGTGTTGCGCGAGGGGAGGACCGCGTGGCCAAGAGCACCTGGCCCGATGCAGAGGAGCGGAATGGCGAGGGGTGGATCGGGAAGGAGGCTGGCCTGGAGGTCGTTGTCGGGCACAGCCAGCGCTCGATGGTAGCGGAAGGGCGGCTGCGGTCTGGTGGTGGTTGGCGCAAAGAGCAGCACAGAGCTCGGGCGCGCTAGGATCCAGTAGACGGGGATGGTGGGCGAGGAGGTGGAGCTCGGGCTCCTGCTGGATTTGCGCGTCAGCGGTCGTTGACTCGAGATGGGTCGATGGGATGGATGGGTTGGATCTAGGTGTGGCTGATGGTTGGTGCAGGGGAATGAGAGGATCCCGAGGAAGATACGGTAGCTGGCGGCGGCTCGGCGGGACAAAGTCCCTAGATTTTAGAGTTTGACCTATATATATAGCAGGGGATTTTTTGGTAGGGGCTAATCCGTCCCTCCGATCGTAATCGGACGGTCGGGAAAAATAGGCTATGGAGCCCAAATACGAAAACGGAAACGTTTTGTAGGTGTTTGGGGATGATCCGAACACAACGGTGGCGACAGTCCGGGTCGGGTTCGGGATAACTTTCGGACGCGCGTGAGGGGTTCGATGCATTGTGCAGAGAGGGTAGGCATGGGCCTAGGTGGACTGTGGCGAGGCTGAGAGGAGAGAAGAGAGAGAGAGGGCCCGGCAGCAGTTTCCGGAGGCCCAAAACGTCCGACATTAGACCGGCTACATTGCCGCTATAGTTAATCGTTGGGGCGTCAAACGAACTCCGAATGCGATGAAACTTGACAGGCGGTCTATCTACACTATAATAAGACCACACGCCAACTTTCATCCCATTCCGAGAACATTTTCCGGCCACTTATCAAATAATATTTCGGACATGCCTCGGGAGCGTGCAAGTGTGGTTGGGCTCAGAACGGACAACAGACGGAATTGGGGGAACCCAGACGGATGCAAGTTTTGAAAACATGATGATGCAATGCACATGATGACATGACATGAAATGCATGACACGCAAGCAAAGACAATGCAACAACAGCATATAACTGGAGGAGACCTGGCACATCAGTCTCGGGGCGTTACAATCACCAGATTCGAATTCGTGAGCAAGATATCCCCAAGACGGCATTCAGAACAAGCTATGGTTCATATGAATACACTGTCATGTCTTTTGACCTTGTCAACGGTCCTCCGACGTTCTCTCGCATGATGAACTTCATCTTCAACCCTTACACAAATGACTTTGTCTTGGTCTACCTCGATGACATTTTGGTCTTTTCCAAGAGCAAGGAAGATCATGCCAAGCACTTGCGTTTGGTGCTCGATAAGCTCAGAGAACATCAGTTCTACGCCAAGTTTTCAAAGCACGAGTTTTGGCTCGATGAGGTTCTCTACCTTGGGCATATCATTTCGGCCAAGGGCATAGCGGTGAATCCTGAGAAGGTCTCTGCAATTGTGAATTGGGAACCACCTCAGAACATGAAGCAACTCCGCGGCTTCCTTGGTCTCGCTAGCTACTGTCGAAGGTTCGTTGAGAACTTCTCAAAGATCGCGAAGCCGCTTTCCAGCCTTCTCCAGAAGCACGTGAAGTACGTTTGGTCTCCTGAATGTGACATCGCTTTCAACAACCTGAAAGAGAAATTAGTCACTGCTCCAGTTCTGACTCCTCCTGATGAATCCAAACCGTTCGAGGTGTTCTGTGACGCCTCTCTTCAAGGATCTTGGTGCAGTGTTGATGCAAGAGAAGAAAGTGGTGGCCGATACTTCTCACCAGTTGAAGCCAACGAGAAAAACTACCCCACTCATGACCTCGAGTTGGCGGCAGTTGTGCATGCTCTTTTGACTTGGAGACATCTCTTATTGGGAAGGAAAGTGGACATCTTCACTGACCACAAGAGTCTCAAGTACATCTTCACTCAGCCTAATCTCAGCCTCAGGCAGACTCGTTGGGTCGAAATGATTCAAGAGTATAATCCGAGTATCGAATATACTCCAGGCAAGGCCAATGTAATTGCTAACGCATTGAGCAGGAAGGATTACTGCAATAGTTCGATTCTCAAGCCTTACCAACCCGAGCTTTGTGAAGCTTTCCGCAAACTCAATTTGCAAGTTGTTCCTCAAGGTTTCCTCGCCAACCTTCAAGTCTCTCCTACTTTGGAAGATCAGATTCGCGAGGCTCAACTTCTTGATGCTATGGTGAAGAAGGTGAAGATTGGGATTGCCAAGAGTCAGTCCAAGTACAAGTGCCATCGCCTTGATGACAAGGATACTCTCTTCTTTGAGGATCGCATTGTTGTGCCTAAAGGTGACCTTCATAAAGTTATTATGAACGAGGCTCACAATTCACTCCTCTCTATCCACCTGGGGAGCACGAAGATGTACCAGGACCTCAAGCAGGCTTATTGGTGGACTCGGATGAAGCGCGATATTGCTCAGTTCATGAATGAATGTGATGTCTGCAGAAGAGTGAAAGCGGAACACCAACGACCAGCTGGTCTCCTCCAACCTCTTGCCATTCCAGAATGGAAGTTTTACCACATTGAGATGGACTTCGTGATGGGGTTTCCAAAGTCCAAGCGTGGCAATGATGCTATATTCGTTGTCATCGACAAACTCACTAAAGTGGCTCACTTTCTGCCTATCAAAGAGTCTATCACTGCAGCTCAATTGGCGGGGCTGTATACCTCTCGGATTGTCTCTCTGCACGGCATTCCACAGTTGATCTCTTCAGACCGTGGCAGCATCTTTACCTCCAAGTTTTGGGATTCTTTTCAGAAGGCCATGGGCACCAACATCCGTTTCAACACAGCTTTTCATCCTCAAACTAGCGGCCAAGTCGAGCGTGTCAATCAGATTCTCGAAGATATGCTCAGGGCGTGCGTTATCTCTTTCGGTATGAAGTGGGAAGATTGTCTTCCATATGCTGAGTTCTCCTACAACAACAACTTCCAAGCGAGTTCGGGCAAGGCCCCATTTGAAATTCTCTATGGCAGGAAGTGTCATACTCCTCTTGACTGGTCAGAGACTGGTGAACGTTAACTTCTTGGAAATGACTTGATCACAGAGGCAGAGGAAATGTGCATAGTCATTCATGATAAACTCAAAGCAGCGCAATCATGCCAGAAGAGCTACTATGATAGTAAGCATCGTGATTTGGCTTTCGAGATCGGAGACCATGTTTACCTCCGCGTCTCTCCAATGAAAGGTACTCGTCGCTTCGGTATCAAAGGGAAGCTTGCCCCTAGATACGTGGGTCCTTTCAAGATCGTCAGCAAGAGAGGCAATCTCGCCTATCAACTTGAGCTTCCCTCCAACTTTGCTAATGTGCATGACGTGTTCCATGTCTATCAGCTCCGCTAGTGCTTCAAGACCCCTGACCGCACCGTCAACTTCAAAGACATTGATCTCCAAGAAGACCTTTCTTACCGTGAGCACCCAGTTTCTATTCTTGAAGAAACTGAGCACAAGACTTGCAATAAGTTAATCAAATTCCTCAAAGTCAAGTGGTCACACCATTCCGACCGTGAAGCCACCTGGGAACGCGAGGATCACCTCCGTTCTGAGTACCTCGCGTTTTTCCAGTCCTAGATCTCGGGACGAGATCCTTTCGTAGTGGTGGATTGCTGTAACACCCCACATGTAAAACTTCCCATTTTGACAATATATGCATCTTGTTCTTCAAATATTCCAAGTGGTTTTCCTCTTGGTGGGTTTCATTTTGGGTTTGTTTTGTTTGTTTTTGCTTTATCTTGTCTTTTCTTTGTCATATTTCTTTTGTCATCCTTTGTTGCTCTATGGCCTCATCATATGTTTGCATCATGTGCATATCTATGTTGTGTTGTGCTTGTCAAATTGTTTTTCCATGATTTTTTTATACATGATATGTTGTTGCATGTTCTATGTGTGATCCATGCATCACCTCCTCTCCTTCCCTTTTCTTTTGTTTTCTTGCAAGTGCCATCTTGCCCTACTCCATAAATGTTCAACTTCTCCCTTTAAATCTGGCACCATGCCTACATCCTCTCTGCCAATTTTCAACTCATTTGAATATGTTTTGGTTAGGGTAAAAATTGGCTCAAGTTTGAATTTAATTCAAACTTGATTTAATTTTCTTCCTTTAAAAATCCCCAAAGCAATTTATTCAAATGGCCCATAATCCAGGAGTCTGAGTATGTCTCTACTTCTTCCATATTCTTCCCCAAGCCTCCTGGACTTTTCCTTTGGTGACTGTTTATTTATTAAATAGAAAGTTAAGTGAGGAACATACCTGGGCCGGCCTCCCAGCACACCAGTGTCTGTAGACCAATCCCCGCAGCAGCAGCCCATCCAGCCTGCTAGCGACAGGGGCATCGTCTCCCCTGTACGGCAGATCATCCAGACGCGCCACGTCGACGTCCGGTGGATTTGACGGCCGGAGAAGCTCCCTAGAACCCCTATAAAGTTGTCCCCGGTGCCCTAGGGTCTCGCCTCGACCGATCCCCCGCCTCTCCTTCCTTTGTCGCCGCCAGGTAAGGCTAGCCACGCCTCGCCCTCGCCCTGCCCCTGCCCGCCATGACCCGGTCGAGCTCGAGCTTCAGCTCAGGATAGACGCTCGCCGCGCCTCCCATCACCTCGAACGCCGCGGAGAAGACCGCCATGTTCCCCTACGTATCCTACTTCGACGCACACACCTCTACGGCCTCTGGATCTTCCTCCCCGTCGTCCTCTTCCTCCCCTGCTTCTCGAACCCGAAGCCTCGCCAAGTTCAGAGCTCGTCCGCGTCGCCGCAGGCTCGACTCCGTCGCTGTATTCTTGTCCTTGGGTAAGGAGGTATACCCAACTTCCTCCCTGTTTCTTCCTGTCATCAATAGATCACCGTAGGCGCTGCTTCGATTCAATCTTTCCCGTGCTCTCGATGCTCTGGCGATCTCTGTAGTTTTAGTTGCGCATGTTTTGCTACTGCATGTGCACACGCGCTCTCCCCTGTTCCCACATGCACGCACAGCTCCGCATGCATGCACAGCACACGCACTCCGTTCCCGCATGCCACAGCCACCCTGGCAGCACCGCAAGCTCGTGCATCGCCTCTACGCGCTCTCGTCCACGTACACATGCCGCTTGCGTTCCGCGAGCTCGTGCTCGAGCGTTTGCTCGCGTACCCCCACACCTGCACTCCCTTGCACATCCCGCATGCCCGTCGCCGCAACCCAGGCCCCACCGTCGCTGTTGTTGTCGCCGACGTCGTCGTCGTTTTCATCTCTGTTTTGGAGAAGAAGAAGTCAGGGCCATGGGGCTTGTTCAAGTAGGCCAGAGCCCCCTTCCTAACCAACAGCTTGTCCTAGCCGAGCTGGTTTGCACCCCACGCACCCACTGCAGTGACCTGGGTTCGAATCCCAGGTGCTCCCCTTTTTTCCCTCTGTTGGGTTTTAACAGATGTCTCTATGATAGAAGGGTCCCACCAGTCAGCCTCTCAGCGCCCTCCTCCTATTTTTTTCCTTATCCCCACGCTTTCCATTTCTGGAAAGCCCTCCTTTTCCATTTCAGGCAAGTCCAGATCTGGGCATTCCAAATATGGAAATTGCCAATTCTGTCATTTTCCATTTAGGGCAGTTTCTAACTTAATTAACTTGTGATGATTTTTCTACAGCAACCCCAACATATTATATATGTTTTTGGGGTAGAAAAATCCCACCAACCCAGTGGTGGCATTTGTTTATTCATTTGAGCAAGTTCATAAGCATGTCATTTAACATCATAATGTTGTTTTGGCATTTTTGTGTGACTTATTTCAAACATGCTATGAGGAGGTTTGGCACATGGTTAGCTTCATTTTCATGTATACTTCATGCTAGAACTTGTCCCATGCCATGACATTCCTTGTAGTGAGTTAATCAAGCTTGTAAAGATGCCATGTTGAATCTATTTTTGTCATGTCCTGCAATTTCACTAAGTCTGAGATCTGTTTATGTTTTTGCCATGTTCACATGCTTGCAATTGTATTTTCTGATCCCGTTTGGCTCAAGGTCACTAAGGGACTTTTGTTAAGTGCTTCGAGTAGCTTCATGCCATGCCTTGATTTGCCATGTTAAGTTCCTTTAGCATGTAGTTTTCATGCTCTAAAGTGTGCTTCCTGATGATAAATTCCAGACTTGTGTTAATTTCACTAAGTCTGAAACCTGTTATCATTTGCTCTTTTGCCATGCTTGTTTGAACCTGTTAATGGATGAATTAGCCATAGCTCAGTGTTCATCTTTTGTCAAGCATCATGAGTGGAACCCTGCCATGTATTTTTTTGTCATGTTTTAGTGCTGTAGCGTATTTATCTTGATGCATTTAGTTGGTCACTTGTTGTTTATCACAGACCGGTGCCATATTTGTTTTGCTTGCCATTTCCAAACCGTGCATCTGATTCCGGTGATCTTTATATCGATTTCAAACGATCACCTCACCTTTCCAGTGGCACTCTTGGATTTCCAAGTCAAGGCTAGGTTCAATCATTCTTTGTCAAATCTTGCATATGCATCACATACCGCATCCCGCATAGCATACCATGTTTGCATCATGTTGTTTGAGCATTGCACGTGGTTGATTGTGTTCCTTTTGCTTGTTTGTCTTGTTTGGGTAGAGCCGGGAGATGAGTTCGCGAACGAGGAGCCCGTTGAGTTTGCTTACGAGGATCAAGTCAACTCTGACAACTTTGCAGGCAAGATGATCATACCCTCGAAATCACTTCTATCTTTGCTTGCTAGATGCTTGCTCTTTTGCTTTGCCTATGCTACGATGCCTACCACTTGCTTATCATGCCTCCCAAATTGCCATGTCAATCCTCTAACCCACCATGCCCTAGCAAACTGTTGATTGGCTATGTTACCGCTTTGCTCAGCCCCTCTTATAGCGTTGCTAGTTGCAGGTGAAGATTGGAGATCGTTCCTTGTTGGAACATTCTTTATTGTTGGGATATCACCATATTATCTTGTTTATCTTAATGCACCTATATACCTGGTAAAGGGTGGAAGGCTCGGCCTTTTGCCTAGTGTTTTGGTCCACTCTTGCCGCCCTAGTTTCTGTCATATCGGTGTTATGTTCCTGGATTTTGTGTTCCTTACTCGGTTGGGTTATAATGGGAACCCCTTGACAGTTCGCCTCTAATAAAACTCCTCCAGCAATGCCCAACCTTGGTTTTACCATTTGCCACCTAGCCTCTTTTTCCCTTGGGTTTCCAGAGCCCGAGGGTTATCTTTATTTAAACCCCCCTGGGCCAGTGCTCCTTTGAGTGTTGTTCCGACTGAGCTGCCTGCGGGGCCACCTCGGGGAAACTTGAGGGTTGGTTTTACTCGTAGCTAGTCTCATCTGAGTGTGCCCTGAGAACGAGATATGTGCAGCTCCTATCGGGATTTGTCGGCACATTTGGGCGGTGTTGCTAGACTTGTTTTACCATTGTCGAGGATGTCTTGTAAAACCGGGATGCCGAGCCTAATCGGAATGTCTCGGGAGAAGGAATATCCTTCGTTGACCGTGAGAGCTTGTGATGGGCTAAGTTGGGACTCCCCTGCAGGGATTTGAACTTTCGAAAGCCATGCCCGCGGTTATGGGCAGATGGGAATTTGTTAATGTCCAGTTGTAGATAACATGAAACTTAACTTAATTAAAATGAATCAACGGCGTGTGTAACCGTGATGGTCTCTTCTCGGCGGAGTCCGGGAAGTGAACACGGTGTTGGAGTAATGTTTGACGTAGGTTTCTCTAGGATCACTTCTTGATCATAGTTCTTCGTCCGTGCTTTGCCTTCTCTTCTCGCTCTCTTTTGTGTATGTTAGCCACCATATATGCTAGTCGCTTGCTGCAGCTCCACATCATACCTTGTCTTACCTATAAGCTTAAATAGTCTTGATCGCGAGGGTGCGAGATTGGTGAGTCCCCGTGACTCACAGTTTACTTCCAAACCAGATGCATGGACCGATGATACCATTCCAGACAATGCACTTGAGCTCAAGTGGGAGTTCGATGAAGACTCTCGCCGTTACTATGTTTCCTTCCCAGATGATCAGTAGTGGTGCCCAGTTGGGGCGATCGGGGACTTTGTCGCATGTGGGGGTTGATCTTTGTTTTGGCACCATAGTCGGACCATGAGTGTATTGGATGATTGTAATGTTATTCATGTATTTGTGTGACGTGGCAAGTGTAAGCCAACTATGTATCCTTTTCCCCTTTTATCTATTTACATGGGTTGTTGTGAAGATTACCTTACTTGCGACATTGCTTTCAATGCGGTTATGCCTCTAAGTCGTGCTTCGACACGTAGGAGATATAGCCGCATCGAGGGCGTTACAATGATCTAGCCCCTAACTTTATCCTCAACATCTCGGCATTTATAGTCGTGTGCAAGGCCTTTCTCCGCATTCCACCTCACTTCGGCCTATGGCTGAAGACCTTTAATGTGAAGCCAAAGGTGTGAGAGGCCAAAGGGCATAGTGCGGAGGAGCTATGTTGGGTAAGATGCCCAAACGTCACCTGGCTCGAAGGTTCTTTCGTGGAGACGATGAAGGGGTGGCAATCAGGGTGGTTCGACATCACCGAGCCGTGCGACACTAGATGGCGGCCCCCCAATTCCGATCCAGAGTTCCGACACGGCTCACCTCCTGGCAAGAGAAGGGCCTAACCTAGCGTGCCCCGGGCGAGCTGATAGGGCTCCAGATGTGCGTCCAGAACATGATATCTATAAAGATTAAGCTTGTCAATGTGATCCAGTTTATGCTCATCCGCTGGCTCCTCCCGTGCCAACACCGGATTTGTCATTTATGGGAATTCGATCCGGCCAAGCACCAGACGCTGCTAGAGCTCTTCAGCACAACACACGAGGATATCTGGAATGTGCTCTTCAAGGCCGGCGAGACACCACCGCCTACAACCGAGGATCGTGGGCTTAACTCAAAACGCCAAGCTAATTCGGTAAGTTTTTCACAATCTGAATGAAGGAAATATGCCCTAGAGGCAATAATAAAGTTATTATTTATTTCCTTATATCATGATAAATATTTATTATTCATGCTAGAATTGTATTAACCGGAAACATAATACATGTGTGAATACATAGACAAACAGAGTGTCACTAGTATGCCTCTACTAGACTAGCTCGTTAATCAAAGATGGTTAAGTTTCCTAACCATGAACAAGGAGTTGTTATTTGATTAACGAGGTCACATCATTAGTTGAATGATCTAATTGACATGACCCATTCCATTAGCTTAGCACCCGATCGTTTAGTATGTTGCTATTGCTTTCTTCATGAATTATACATGTTCCTATGACTATGAGATTATGCAACTCCCGTTTACCGGAGGAACACTTTGTGTGCTACCAAACGTCACAACATAACTGGGTGATTATAAAGGAGCTCTACAGGTGTCTCCAAAGGTAGATGTTGGGTTGGCGTATTTCGAGATTAGAATTTGTCACTCCGATTGTCGGAGAGGTATCTCTGGGCCCTCTCAGTAATGCACATCACTTAAGAATTGCAAGCATTGCAACTAATAAGTTAGTTGCGGGATGATGTATTACGGAATGAGTAAAGAGACTTTCCGGTAACGAGATTGAACTAGGTATTGGATACCGATGATCGAATCTCGGGCAAGTAACATACCGATGACAAAGGGAACAACGTATGTTGTTATGCGGTCTGACCGATAAATATCTTCATAGAATATGTAGGAGCCAATATGGGCATCCAGGTCCCGCTATTGGTTATTGACCAGAGACGTGTCTCGGTCATGTCTACATTGTTCTCGAACCGTAGGGTCCGCACGCTTAACGTTACAATGACAGTTATTATGAGTTTATGCATTTTGATGTACCGAAGGTTGTTCGGAGTCCCGAATGTGATCACGGACATGACGGGGAGTCTCGAAAGTGTCAAGACATAAAGATTGATATATTGGAAGCCCATATTTGGATATCGGAAGTGTTCTGGGTGAAATCGGGATTTTACCGGAGTACCGGGAGGTTACCAGAACCCCCCCGGGAACCATATGGGCCTTATTGGGCCTTAGTGGAATGGTGAAAGGGGCAGCCCAAGGTGGGCTGCGCGCCTTCCCCCTCCCCTAGTCCTATTAGGACTAGGAGAGGTGGTCGGCCCCCTTCTCTCTCTCTCTCTCTCTCGAGGAATCCTATTAGGAATAGGATTGGAGGGGGAGTCCTACTCCCGGTAGGAGTAGGACTCCAACTGCACCTCCATAGGCTTGGCCGGCCAGCCCTCCCCCTGGCATCCTTTATATACGGGGGCAGGGGGCACCTCTAGACACACAAGTTGATCATTGAGATCGTTCCTTAGCCGTGTGCGGTACCCCCTGCCACCATATTCCACCTCGATCATATCGTTGTAGTGCTTAGGCGAAGCCCTGTGTCGGTAGAACATCAAGATTGTCACCACGCCATCGTGCTGACGGAACTCCTCCCCGAAGCTTTGCTGGATCGGAGCCTGGGGATCGTCATCGAGCTGTACGTGTGCTAAGAACTCGGAGGTGCCGGAGTAACAGTGCTTGGATTGGTCGGATCGGGAAGAAGACGTACGACTACTTCCTCTACGTTGTGTCAACGCTTCCGTTGCGATCTACAAGGGTACGTAGATCAGACTCTCCCCCTCGTTGCTATGCATCACCATGATCTTGCGTGTGCGTAGGAAAATTTTTGTAATTACTACGTCCCCCAACAGTGGCATCCGAGCCTAGGTTTTATGGTTTGATGTTATTTGCACGAGTAGAACACAAGTGAGTTGTGGGCGATACAAGTCATACTGCCTACCAGCATGTCATACTTTGGTTCGGCGGTATTGTTGGACGAGACGACCCGTACCAACCTTACGCGTACGCTTACGCGACACCGGTTCCCTCGACGTGCTTTGCACATAGATGGCTTGCGGGCGACTGTCTCTCCAACTTTAGTTGAACAGAGTGTGGCTACGCCCGATCCTTGAGAAGGTTAAAACGGAGTCTATTTGACAAACTATCGTTGTGGTTTTGATGCGTGGGTAAGATTGGTTCTTGCTTAAGCCCGTAGCAGCCACGTAAAACTTGCAACAACAAAGTAGAGGACGTCTACCTTGTTTTTGCAGGGCATGTTGTGATGTGATATGGTCAAAACGTGATGAGATATAAGTTGTTGTATGAGATGATCATGTTTTGTTGAAGTTATCGGCAACTGGCAAAAGCCTTATGGTTGTCTCTTTATTGCATAAGATGCAAGCGCCAAATAATTGCTTCACTTTATCGCTATGCGATAGCAATAGTTGCAAGAGCAATAGTTGGCGAGACGACCATGTGACGACATATTGATATAGATCATGATGATGGAGATCATGGTGTCATGCCGGTGATGATGGAAATCATGACGATACTTTGGAGATGGAGATCAAAGGCACAAGATGATGATGGCCATATCATGTCACATATTTTGATTGCATGTGATGTTTATCTTTTATGCATCTTATCTTGCTTTGATTGACGGTAGCATTATAAGATGATCTCTCACTAAATTATCAAGAAGTGTTCTCCCTGAGTATGCACCGTTGCGAAAGTTTTTCGTGCTGAGACACCACGTGATGATCGGGTGTGATAGGCTCTACGTTCAAATACAACGGGTGCAAAACAGTTGCACACGCGGAATACTCAGGTTATACTTGACGAGCCAAGCATATACAGATATGGCCTCGGAACACGGAGACCGAAAGGTCGAGCGTGAATCATATAGTAGATATGATCAACATAGTGATGTTCACCAATGAAACTACTCCATCTCACGTGATGATCGGACATGGTTTAGTTGATTTGGATCACGTAATCACTTAGAGGATTAGAGGGATGTCTATCTAAGTGGGAGTTCTTAAGTAATATGATTAAATTGAACTTAAATTTATCATGAACTTAGTCCTGGTAGTATTTTGCAAATTATGTTGTAGATCAATAGCTCGCGTTGTTGCTTCCCTGTGTTCATTTTGATATGTTCCTAGAGAAAATTGTGTTGAAAGATGTTAGTAGCAATGATGCGGATTGGATCTGTGATCAGAGGTTTATCCTCATTGCTGCACAGAAGAATTATGTCCTTGATGCACCGCTAGGTGAAAGACCTATTGCAGGAGCAGATGCAGACGTTATGAACGTTTGGCTAGCTCAATATGATGACTACTTGATAGTTTAGTGCACCATGCTTAATGGCTTAGAATCGGGACTTCAAAGACTTTTTGAACGTCATGGAACATATGAGATGTTCCAAGAGTTGAAGTTAATATTTCAAGAAAATACCCGAGTTGAGAGATATGAAGTCTCCAACAAGTTCTATAGCTAAAAGATGGAGGAGAATCGCTCAACTAGTGAGCATGTGCCCAGATTGTCTAAGTACTACAATCGCTTGAATCAAGTGGGAGTTAATCTTCTAGATAAGATAGTGATTGACAGAATTCTCTAGTCACCATCACCAAGTTAGTAGAACTCTGTGATGAACTATAATATGCAAGGGATAACGGAAACAACTCCCAAGCTCTTCGTAATGCTGAAATCAACGAAGGCAGAAATCAAGAAAAACATCAAGTGTTGATGGTTGACAAGACCACTAGTTTCAAGAAAAGGGCAAAGGGAAGAAGGGGAACTTCAAGAAGAACGGCAAGCAAGTTGCTGCTCAAGTGAAGAAGTCCAAGTCTGATCCTAAGCCTGAGACTAAGTGCTTTTACTGCAAAGGGACTGGTCACTGGAAGTGGAACTGCCCCAAGTATTTGGCGGATAAGAAGGATGGCAAGGTAAACAAAGGTATATTGGATATACTATTATTGATGTGTACTTTACTAGTGTTTATAGCAACCCCTCGGTATTTGATACTGGTTCAGTTGCTAAGATTAGTAACTTGAAACGGGAGTTGCAGAATGAACAGTGACTAGTTAAGGGTGAAGTGACGATGTATGTTGGAAGTGGTTCCAAGATTGATATGATCATCATCGCACACTCCCTATACTTTCGGGATTAGTGTTGAACCTAAATAAGTGTTATTTGGTGTTTGCGTTGAGCATGAATATGATTTGATCATGTTTATTGTAATACGGTTATTCATTTAAGTAAAAGAATAAATTGTTGTTCTGTTTACATGAATAAAACCTTATATGGTTACACACCCAATGAAAATAGTTCATTGGATCTCGATCTTAGTGATACACATATTCATAAAATTGAAACCAAAAGATGCGAAGTTAATAATGATAGTGCAACTTATTTGTGGCACTGTCGTTTAGGTCATATTGGTGTAAAGCGCATGAAGAAACTCCATGGTGATGGGCTTTCGGAATCACTTGATTATGAATCACTTGATGCTTGCGAACCATGCCTTTTGGGCAAGATGACTAAAACACCGTTCTCCGGAACAATGGAGCAAGCAACAGATTTGTTGGAAATCATACATACTGATGTATGTGGTCCGATGAATATTTAAGGCTTGCAATAGGTATCATTATTTTCTGATCTTCACAGATGATTTGAGCAGATATGAGTATATTTACTTGATGAAACATAAGTCTGAAACATTTGAAAAGTTCAAAGAATTTCAGAGTGAAGTGGAGAATCATCGTAACAAGAAAATAAGGTTTCTACGATCTGATCGCGGAGACAAATATTTGAGTTACGAGTTTGGTCTTCAATTAAAACAATGTGGAATAGTTTCACAAATTCGTGCCACCCGGAACACCACAGCATAATGGTGTGTCTGAACGTCATAGCCGTACTTTATTAGATATAGTGCAAATCTATGATGTTTCTTACCGATTTACCACTATCGTTTTTGAGGTCATGCATTAGAGACAGCTACATTCATGTTAAAAAGGGGCACCATCTATATCCGTCGAGACGACGCCTTATGAACTATGGTTTGGCAAGAAACCAAAGTTGTCGTTTCTTGAAGTTTGGGGTTGCGATGCTTATGAGAAAAAGTTTCATCCTGATAAGCTCAAACCCAAATCGGAGAAATATGTCTTCATCGGATACCCAAAGGAGACTGTTGGGTACACCTTCTATCACAGATCCTAAGGCAATACATTCGTTGCTTATAATGGATCCTTTCTAGAGAAGGAGTTTCTCTTGAAATAAGTAAGTGGGAGGAAAGTAGACAACTTGATAAGGTAATTGTACCTTCTCCCTTATTGGAAAATAGTTCATCACAGAAATCTGTTCCTGTGACTACTACACCAATTAGTGAGGAAGCTAATGATGATGATCATGTAACTTCAGATCAAGTTACTACCGAATCTCGTAGGTAAACCAGAGTGAGATCCGCACCAGAGTGGTACGGTAATCCTGTTCTGGAGGTCATGTTACATGACCATGACGAACCTACGAACTATGAGGAAGCGATGATGAGCCCAGATTCCGCAAAGTGGCTTGAAGCCATGAAATCTGAGATGGGATCCATGTATGAGAACAAAGTATGGACTTTGGTTGACTTGCCCGATGATCGGCAAGCAATTGGCAATAAATGGATCTTCAAGAAAAAGACTGACACTGACGGTAATGTTACTGTCTATAAAGCTCGACTTGTCGCAAAAGGTTTTCGACAAGTTCAAGGGGTTGACTACGATGAGACCTTCTCACCCGTAGCGATGCTTAAGTCTGTCCGAATCATGTTACAATTGCCGCGTTTTATTATTATGAAATATGGCAGATGGATGTCAAAACTGCATTCCTGAATGGATTTCTGGAAGAAGAGTTGTATATGATGCAACCGGAAGGTTTTGTCGATCCAAAGGGAGCTAACAAAATGTGCAAGCTCCAGCGATCCATCTGTGGACTGGTGCAAGCATCTCGGAGTTGGAATATACGCTTTGATGAGTTGATCAAAGCATATAGTTTTATACAGACTTGCGGTGAAGCTTGTATTTACAAGAAAGTGAGTGGGAGCACTACAGCATTTCTGATAGGTATATGTGAATGACATATTGTTGATCGGAAATAATGTAGAATTGTTCTGTAAAGCACAAAGGAGTGATTGAAAGGAGTTTTTTCAAAGAAAGACTTCGGTGAAGCTGCTTACATATTGAGCTTCAAGATCTATAGAGATAGATCAAGACGCTTGATAAGTTTTTTCAATGAGTACATACCTTGACAAGATTTTGAAGTAGTTCAAAATGGAGCAGTCAAAGAAAGAGTTCTTGCCTGTATTATAAGGTGTGAAGTTGAGTAAGACTCAAAGCCCGACCACGGCAGAAGATAGAAAGAGAATGAAAGTCATTCCCTATGCCTTGGCCATAGGTTCTATAAAGTATGTCATGCTGTATACCAGATCTATTGTATACCCTGCACTGATTTGGCAAGGGAGTACAATAGTGATCTAGGAGTAGATCACTGGACAGCGGTCAGAATTATCCTTAGTGAAATAAGGATATGTTTCTCGATTATGGACGTGATAAAAAGGTTCGTCGTAAAGGGTTACGCCGATGCAAGTTTTGACACTAATCTAGATGACTCTAAGTCTCGGTCTAGATACATATTGAAAGTGGGAGCAATTAGCTAGAGTAGCTCCATGCAGAGCATTGTTGACATAGAAATTTGCAAAATACATGTGGATCTGAATGTGGCAGACCTGTTGACTAAGATTCTCTCACAAGCAAAACATGATCACACCTTAGTACTCTTTGGGTGTTAATCACATAGCGATGTGAACTAGATTACTGAATCTAGTAAACCCTTTGGGTGTTGGTCACATGGCGATGTGAACTATGGGTGTTAATCACATGATGATGTGAACTATCGATGTTAATCACATGGTGATGTGATCTAGATTATTGACTCTAGTGCAAGTGGGAGACTGAAGGAAATATGCCCTAGAGGCAATAATAAAGTTATTATTTATTTCCTTATATCATGATAAATATTTATTATTCATGCTAGAATTGTATTAACTGGAAACATAATACATGTGTGAATACATAGACAAACAGAGGGTCACTAGTATGCCTCTACTAGACTAGCTCGTTAATCAAAGATGGTTAAGTTTCCTAACCATGAACAAGGAGTGGTTATTTGATTAACGAGGTCACATCATTAGTTGAATGATCTGATTGACATGACCCATTCCATTAGCTTAGCACCCGATCGTTTAGTATTTTGTTATTGCTTTCTTCATGAATTATACATGTTCCTATGACTATGAGATTATGCAACTCCCGTTTACCGGAGGAACACTTTGGGTACTACCAAACGTCACAACGTAACTGGGTGAATATAAAGGAGTACTACAGGTGTCTCCAAAGGTAGATGTTGGGTTGGCGTATTTCGAGATTAGAATTTCTCACTCCGATTGTCGGAGAGGTATCTCTGGGCCCTCTCGGTAATGCACATCACTTAAGCCTTGCAAGCATTGCAACTAATAAGTTAGTTGCGGGATGATGTATTACGGAACGAGTAAAGAGACTTGCCGGTAACGAGATTCAACTAGGTATTGGATATCGACGATCGAATCTCGGGCAAGTAACATACCGATGACAAAGGGAACAACGTATGTTGTTATGCGGTCTGACCGATAAAGATCTTCGTAGAATATGTAGGAGCCAATATGGGCATCCAGGTCCCGCTATTGGTTATTGACTGGAGACGTGTCTCGGTCATGTCTACATTGTTCTCGAACCGTAGGGTCCGCACGCTTAACGTTACAATGACAGTTATTATGAGTTTATGCCTTTTGATGTACCGAAGGTTGTTCGGAGTCTCGGATGTGATCACGGACATGACGAGGAGTCTCGAAATGGTCGAGACATAAAGATTGATATATTGGAAGCCTATATTTGGATATCGGAAGTGTTCCGGGTGAAATCGGGATTTTACCGGAGTACCGGGAGGTTACCGGAACCCCCCCGGGAACCATATGGGCCTTATTGGGCCTTAGTGGAAAGGTGAAAGGGGCAGCCCAAGGTGGGTTGCGCGCCTTCCCCCTCCCCTAGTCCTATTAGGACTAGGAGAGGTGGCCGGCCCCCTTCTCTCTCTCTCTCTCTCTCTCGAGGAATCCTATTAGGAATAGGATTGGAGGGGAGTCCTACTCCCGGTAGGAGTAGGACTCCTCCTGCGCCTCCATAGGCTTGGCCGGCCAGCCCTCCCCCTGGCATCCTTTATATACGGGGGCAGGGGGCACCTCTAGACACACAAGTTGATCATTGAGATTGTTCCTTAGCCGTGTGCGGTGCCCCCTGCCACCATATTCCACCTCGATCATATCGTTGTAGTGCTTAGGCGAAGCCCTGCGTCGGTAGAACATCAAGATCGTCACCACGCCGTCGTGCTGACGGAACTCCTCGCCGAAGCTTTGCTGGATCGGAGCCCGGGGATCTTCATCGAGCTGTACGTGTGCTAAGAACTCGGAGGTGCCGGAGTAACGGTGCTTGGATTGGTCGGATCGGGAAGAAGACGTACGACTACTTCCTCTATGTTGTGTCAACGCTTCCGTTGTGATCTACAAGGGTACGTAGATCAGACTCTCCCCCTCGTTGCTATGCATCACCATGATCTTGCGTGTGCGTAGGAAAATTTTTGTAATTACTACGTTCCCCAACACTGAAGGCATAACCTTTACTAGCGTATTGTGAGAAAGAAGTCTAAGCTCTCCTATCAATTTATTCCTTATGCCTGGGTCTACATAGCGAGGCGGATTAACTATCCAGCCCCGCTACCCAAAGACGAAGAGACCCCACTCCTAACAAAGATGTTGTTCCCGACGCCTTAAGACATGCCAGAGAATAATACCAAAAAGGCAGCCAAGGGGACCAGGAGTGGCCTTCGTCGAAAGGATTCTTCGGAACTGTCGTCCGAAGACGAGACTGACCCTTCGGTCATCGAACACGGTGATGATGATGAGGAGGAAGACAACTCCCCTCCTGAGGGGGAAGGAAAAAAGGGTGGCCTCCACAAACCTGGAGGCGAAGGCACCCAAGAGGGGGGAGGGCTCCCACGTGGTATGTCGATAGTAGTCCGGATCGAATGCCCCGGTCCAAGCCTCGGGCCGCTTCGTAAGTACCCAAGACCTTATGCTCGTCCAAATGTTTGGACCTTCCCCTTTGCAATATTAATATGTTTAATTTATGTTATTGCAGTCCGGCCCGTGACGGTTCTCTGCAGTCCTCGACAGAGGGCTCGCTAGACTCAAAGGAGATGGCTAGCATGTCGTCGCCACCTGCTCACTCTGCCTCGCCCAAGGGTGATGACGAGGTGGTGTCCCAAAGGGCCTTCCCCAACAAAGGGGCGGCTCCGGAGATCGTTAGGGCGGCGTCCAAGGGTGACTCCACGGTCGATGGACACATGGGGGAAGAAACCCCCATGGAGACTGATGGTGGGGGCCGAGTTCCATTCGGCCCTCAGTCGGATATCATTCTGGAGACCTGTACGGCTCTGGAGTCTAGCGAACGGCCTTCCCCAAAAGGAGGGGGTGTGCCTGTTACGCTGGTGGCCTTTGTCCGACTAGAGGCACCAGATGATCTATTGGAAGCGCTGCGAGACGCTTCCATTGTAGATGAGCAACGTGCCCTCATGGGTACGGTGATCAAAAAGTTTCAGTCTGCCAAAAGTGGACTGACTGAAGCCTGCACTAGCCTTTTAACATGCTTTCAGGAAATAATAATTGTAGAAAGAATATCACAGCATAGACAGTAGCCCCTGATGCTCTGTTCAGTGTTCGGAAAGAAAAGCCAAACAAAGGATCAAAACAAGTTTCGCAGGAGTCTAACATATGATGTCTATGTGAATAAGCAGGCGTCGCTTCTGGCTGTTGCCGCTCATACTGCGGAGGTCTCCGAACTGAAGCGGAGCCTGGAGCGGGCCGAGGTAGAGCTCAGTCTTGTGAAGACATAGCTGGAGGACAGCAAAGGTATGCAGTAACCTGTGCGTGTATGCTAGGAAGGATGAATACTTCATGACCGAGGTGGCGGCCCTCAAGAAGGCATTAGCCGAGGCCGAGGACAAAGTGGCCAAGGAACGCAGTGCACGCGAAAAGCACGAGGCCCGGGTCAGCGAGGTGCAACAAGAGCTTTAGGAAGCCGTTAAGAATTACGAGTCCTTGGAGCGTGATTCTAAGACGCGGGCATCCGAACTTGCGAAGGCTCGAGCCGAAGCCAGAGCGCTCTTCAGGAACTCCAAGCGGATAAGAAGATTGCGGTGGGTAAGTTTTTCAGTATGTAAAGCAAGTTCATGAAGGGAACACTCCTCTTGCTTACCGGATTTTGGTGCTCCACAGGGTCGTTTACGGATTTGCGGCGCAGCGTATCCGATGCTGCTGAATTCTATCGAGCTATTCTGGTCTCAGTATCTTTGTAACATCCCAAATTTTTAATTTGGAATGCTATACATAGATCATTCTTGCATATTGTATTTTATTGCATTTCGTCTCGTGCTCCTTGAAATCCTAAGCAACTCAAGGACCCTTGGAGAGAGTTGGGGATTTCCCAGATTTCATATTTGACTTTTATCAAATATTGAAACAAGGACTTTTGGTTTTAATTATTTTTCTCTCTGAAAATATTTCATATTAAAATATATGAGAGGAGATAATATGACCTCTCCAAAATAATTGAAATATTGGAGGAAAAATATTAAAATCAAATATTTGGTTTTATTTGCATTAGAAAAATTGCATCTTTCAAAATTGCATTTTAGGGCCAAGAAAATGTTCATCTCGTTCTAAATATTCTATTTAGATGGAGAAAACTTGTTTCGGCATTTTTCAGATTTTTATTATATTTTCTAGGATTTTTGTTAGTTTCGGCGGAAATATATTTAGAAAAAACTATTTCCGGACCCAGCTAGGCCGAAGCCCAGCAGGCCCGTCCCAACCGTCTCCCTCGCGCGCGCGCGCCGTGTGTAGGTCGAACGCCGAGGGGAGTCCAAGCCGGACATCTCCCCGGGCGCCCCCTCGCCCAAGCAAGCCACCCCCACCCCATTTAAAGGCCGCCGCCGAGCCCTGCCACCACCACCACCCCGCCGCCCCGCAGCCCGCTCCCGAGCCGCGCTCCGCCGCCTCCCACGAGCCGCCGCCGCCCTCGCTGCCCTACGCCACCGCCGCCTCGCTGCCCCACCAGCCCAGCCGCCTCGCCTCGTCGGAGCCACGCCGGAGGTACCTCTCCGCCGTTCGGTTTAAAAAAAAACCAATCTGGTTTTTTAGAAAAACCCTAGCCTGTTTTTTCGGTTCGCCTGTTTTTTTTCCGGTTTTTCTTTTTTGCGGACGTTCGTCCAGATGTTACTCTTTGCGAACGGTTTTCGCGCATTAGTTAGAGACAATGAATGCTCCTTCGTTAGCCTGTTCGTCAGTTTCCTTTTTTCGGATTATTCCGCGATTATTTCTGATTGCGATTTCTGATCTGATTTTCGTTGTAGTTTATCTTTTCGCTCGTTAATCGGAATCAGGCGATTCAAGCGCCTAGATCTTCGTCTTGAGACCTTCTTTCCACTTAACCAACTTGCACAAGTTTTTGCTACTGTAAAATTTCACCTAGGTCCAGATTAGTAAACAAATCTTGTTTCCTTCGCCATTTGAGTTTCGTTGCTCCGTTTGATTTGATTCTTTCTGCAAACCGGAGTTCTTAAGTTGAACTTTCTGGTTAGATCTTCTTATTTGCGATTTACCCCTGTTTCTTAGCTTTATTGCTTATCTAAGTTATTTTTTGTTTATGATAGAATTCACGGAGTGCGAAGCGTGTTACTTGGAGTCTCTAGGTTACACGGATCGTCAACAAAGGAAGTAACACTTTGATCATATCCCTTTATCACCCAAAATTTATGCATTAGTTCCAATCCTCAAACATTACATGGTTAGGATGTCATTAACATGTGGGTTGGGAAGTAGCTGATGAGGTAGAACCTATTACCCTGTTACATTCAAACCCCTGGGAGTTACTTCTACGCGTTGCTTATATTGCTATGCTATGCTCGTAGATGTGGTTTGGGTGAGTGAAATCCATGACAGATGTGAGATTCGTAATTAATGGTTCAACTTAAGGTGGCAACTTAAATACACATCTGGGTGGATTGAGGCACCTGGAGTACCCAGTGCTGCATGTATTTTTGGAAATCCTGGAGTACTCGTGTGATCTTCCTATGGACCGCCACCCAGGCTCAAAGGGAGCTGAGATTATTCATAGCTAGAAACTTACGTGTGCAGCCACAAGCTATTATGGGATCTAGCATAGTTGAGTAAGTTACGTGAAGCTCTTGAAGAGGTGGATCAATAGGTAGTGGGTTTGTAGGTTTGGTATGGTCTGCCCGGAGTACAGAGTTAATGTTTCTGAAAGACTGTGTCTCGGTCATCCGTTTCTCAAACACCCTGTAGAGCGAGAAAACCAATGGAGGAGATCGAGTCTGTGGGGAAAAGTGCGCAAACCTCTGCAGAGTGTATAAACTAATCATGGTTAGCCATGTCCCCGGTTATGGGCAATCTTGAGTATCTAGTACTTGGAGTATCTTAAGTATCTCATGACCCTAAAAATAATATTGTTGGGTTGTTAATCACCTTAATTGGGATTGAGTTGGAGGAACCTTCTCAATGATGTTTCAACTACCTTGATAGTTAAATTAAAATCTATTCCTTTGTTGTAGGGAAATTTGGCTTTTCTCAAAACTATAACCATAGAGCTTTCCACCAGCCAAATATGCATGTAGTGATAGGATTATTCCGTTCCTGCTCTACTGTGTTATTTTGCCAGCATATTCCATGGCTGCAACGTATTATGTAACAGACTTTTCAAACGAGGAGTAAGGTTCGTTAGGTCGTTGCCGTGGAGGTCAGCTATGCTGTTGGAGTTGATGGACTCATTTTATCTTCCAAGCCTTCCGCTGTTATCGTATTAGATGGCCTTAAGCCATATTTATTGTAATAAGTTCTCTTTGGAGACATTCGATGTAATAAGTGTGTGATTGCTACTCTATTATAAATCCTTGAGTACTGTGTGTGTCAGCATTACCGATCCAGGGATGACACTGAAGCACAGAGACTTGACCGTTTGAGGTCGGGTCCCTACAAGGTGGTATCAGAGAACACGCTGAGTGTAGGACACGACCACTAAGCTAAAGCCATAGATCACTATTCTCTTCTCACTTACGACTCCTCTCCATTTTCTACTCTATAGGATGGCGTAAGCAAGGACCAAGTTTGCATAACCAGATGAAGAAGCACCTTTTGGACGACACCTGAAGGAAGTCACTAGGTACCTGAACATAGGAATACCAAGCTTCACCGGGACCTACAACGCCACTTTGCCGGAAGAGGAGCGATGGATGATTCAAGCTCAAGTTCCTGGAAGGACCTTCATGCCAGTCACTAA
Source organism: Triticum monococcum (assembly GCA_034509565.1). Taxonomy (NCBI): domain Eukaryota; kingdom Viridiplantae; phylum Streptophyta; class Magnoliopsida; order Poales; family Poaceae; genus Triticum; species Triticum monococcum. The sequence goes on along the minus strand of CM067844.1, from coordinate 299,224,465 downwards.
ACCTATAGAGTTTTCCTTCGACGCACCAACCTGGAGTTTAGGAAAGAGTATGGCAGCTCACATCACCATGGGACGCATTGGAGAAGTATATCACAAGCATCTTAAGGACACTATCTACCAGATATGTGGGCGCCGAGACGAGCAATGGGAGATGATCAGTACCAAGAAGGATAGATCAATTGCAGCTTTCATCCAGGAGTTAAACTAGCACATTCAATATCAGGAGAATCATATGTGCTCAGACATGATAGATTTGAAGAAGGCGAAGACAAGGATTATCAAGCTGGAAGAGGAACTTAAGTCTACATGCGATGGATATCAGGAGGAAATTGCGACACTACTGGAGAAGAATGACGACCTAATTAAGAAGATCGGAATATTTATGAGAGACCCCACACCAGTAGAAGAAGATGAAGAACCCAAGGAGATTCGCCTGGAGGACTACATCATCATCGACGACACCGACTCCGACCTTAGTGATGATGACTTTGAAGACGAAGCTGCAGCAGATATCATGGAGTCTTCAACTGAGGAATATTTTTAGTAGACCACCATATCAGTAGTGGTATTCCACCATATAAATAAAGTTGTCCGAGCACTTTTGCGATAGTTAGATCGATTGTATGCCTTGCTTGATTGATTGAGTGAAATGTTTGTGTTTGTCTCATATGCATATGGGTAGTGCTTTCTCATTAGACCTCATTCTATTCTAATCTCTCCCCTCTAAACCCATTAGATGCCTCCGAGATGTGACCCGGATTTGCTTTCCCACCCGAGCTCACTCAGTTGATCCAGCAGCAAAATACCCTGATGCAGTTGTTAGTTCAGAACAAAGGCAACAACAACAACAACAACAACAACAACAACAACAACAACCCACCACCACCACCAGTTGACAACTTAGCCCGTTTTCTGAGGTTGCAGCCGCCGGTGTTTTCCAGTAGGAACGAGCCTATAGTAGCAGATGATTGGCTCCGCAGGATTGGAAGGGAGTTAACCACTGCAGGATGTACTGATGCTGAGAAGGTGCGTTTTGCCGCACATTAGTTGGATAGACCAGCAGCATCATGGTCAGAGAATTACACTGTCACCTACCCTATAGCCACGGTGACATGGGACCAGTTTCAGCAAGATTTCCATACAGCCCATGTCTCAACTGGAGCAATGAGTATGAAGAAGCGTGAGTTTCGCAACCTACGCCAGGGGAACCGTATTGTGGCTCAGTACGCGGATGAGTTTAGCAAGTTATCTCGCTATGCCCCTGATGATGTGGCCACAGATGCCGCAAAGCAGGAGAAGTTTATGGAAGGGCTGAATGATGGGATGAGTATGCAGTTGATGGTGGCAACATTCACCAACTACCAAGAGTTGGTAGATAAGGCTCTTATGATTGAAGGCAAACAGCAGCAGATTGAGAGCCGTAAGAGGATGTATGGACAAGGGAGGTATAACTCATGAGCTCAGCAGAAGCCTTGCCTAAGCCCGAACTCGGGAGGACTTGTTCATAACCATGGAGGCCACACCCATAATGGAGGGAGTAACCATAATCCTACTGGCCCTAGGAATGGGAATGGAGCAAGCAACAATCAGAACCGCCTAAATCCAGCCACACCCACCAAGAGAGACCTAAGCCATGTTACTTGTTTTAAGTGCGGGAAGACTGGACACTATGCCACGGAGTGCCCTGAAGGGAAGAATGGAAACGGAAACGGGAGCACTGGGAAGAATCCCAACCCATTCAACAAAGGACAAGTAAACCACGTTAAGGTGGAGGAGGTTGAAGAGCAGTCAGACGCGGTTATAGGTAAGTTTTGGTCAAGTCATTTACCGCTCTTGTTCTTTTCAATACTGGTGCGTCGCATTCATACATATCAAGGGACTTCGTGGATAAGTATAAACTGCCGACCCAAACCCTTAGGACCCCTCTGTTAGTAAGTTCACCTAGAGTAGAGTATATGGCTAGTCGATGGTGCGATCAGATACCCTTAACCTTTGGCAACCATGTTTTTCTGTCCAACCTAATTATCTTGGAGTCACAAGGGTTGGATGTGATATTAGGTATGGACTGGATGTCAAGGTACGGAGGAAACATTGACTGTGTTAGTAAGTCAATTTGTCCCACCACCCCGGAGGGAAAAAGGATCAAGTATATATCTAGGCATGCGCCAAGAAGTAGCCAAGTAAATACCCTCACGAGAGTTGTTCAGGATGAAGTGCCTGTAGTAAAGGATTATCCGGATGTTTTTCCAGAGGAGTTACCAGGCATGCCACCGGATCGAGATATCGATTTTTTGATAGAGCTATTACGAGGCACAGGGCCAATATCCAACAGACCCTATAGGATGCCCGCGAATGATCTGGAGGAGATTAAGAAACAGATCAAGGAGTTATTGGAGAAAGGTTATATTCGATGGAGTTCATCACCATGGGGAGCTCCAGTGCTATTGGTTGAAAAGAAGGATAAATCCCTAAGAATGGTTGTTGATTATCGGGCATTGAATGAAGTGACAATTAAGAACAAGTACCCATTGTCGATGATCAATGATCTGTTTGACCAGCTGCAAGGAGCTAAGGTGTTTTCGAAGATCGATCTACGATCAGGATATGATCAGTTAAAGATACGAGAGAAGGATATACCCAAGACAGCCTTCACCACACGGTATGGGTTATATGAGTATACGGTCATGTCATTTGGACTGACTAATGCCCCTGCCTATTTCATGAGCATGATGAACAAGGTGTTCATGGAGTATTTGGATAAGTTTGTTGTGGTGTTCATTGATGATATAATGGTATATTCAAAGGATGAAGAGGAACAGAAGGAGCATTTGCGATTAGTTCTCGAGAAGCTCAGGGAACATCAGTTACATGCCAAGTTCAGCAAATGCGAGTTTTGGTTGAAGGAAGTCGGATTCCTTGGACCTGTTATATCAGGAGAAGGTATAGCAGTAGATCCCACCAAGGTTCAGTCGGTCACTCAATGGTTGGCACCACTTCAGTTAGCGAGACCGCGGTTTTCTTGGACTCGCAGGATACTATCGGAGATTCATTGAGAATTTTTCCAAGATTGCGAAGCCCATGACAGAATTATTGAAGAAGGATACCAAGTTTAAATGGACAGAAGATTGTGAGGCAAGTTTCCAAGAGCTGAAGAAATGTTTGACTACAGCCCCAGTGCTGACACTGCCGGATATATGCAAGGATTTTCAAGTGTATTGCGACACCTCTCGCTTAGGACTTGGAAGTGTGGTTATGCAGGATGGAAGAGTTGTTTCGTATGCCTTACGACAACTAAAGCCACACGAGTTGAATTATGCCACGCATGATTTGGAGCTAGCAGTCGTGGTTCATGCGTTGAATACTTGGAGACATTACCTTATTGGAAATCATTGTGATGTGTATATGGATCATAAGAGTTTGAAGTACATTTTCACCCAGAAGGAGCTGAACCTTAGGCAGAGAAGTGGTTGGAGCTTATAATGGATTATGACATGAAGCTTCATTATCATCCGGGAAAGGCCAATGTCGTAGCAGACGCCTTGAGCCAGAAGAGCTATGCTAATACCCTAATAAGCATGGGATTGCCGAAGGAGTTAGTAGAGGATCTCCGGGAACTACATTTGGAGATTGTTCCTAGAGGTTTTGTTGCAACAATGGAGGTGCAGTCTACATTGTTGGGAAAGATTCGATAAGCTCAGAAGGATGACAAAGAGATTGCCGAGCTAAAGGAGAAAATGAACGAAGGAAAGGCCAAAGGTTTTCGTGAGGATGAGAACGACAACTTATGGTTTGAGGACCGTGTTTATGTGCCCAATAACGCAGAGATTAGGAAATTAATACTTCAGGAGGCACCTGACTCACCATACTCGATACACCTCGGGAACACCAAGATGTATTTGGACTTAAAGGAACATTTCTGGTGGGCAGGGATGAAGGAGGATATCGCCGAGTATGTGGCTGTATATGATGTATGTTAGAGAGTGAAGGCAGAGCATCAAAAGCCAGCAGGATTGCTACAGCCTATGCCGATACCCGAATGGAAGTGGGATAATCTTGGCATGGATTTTATCACCGGATTGCCCAGGACCAAATCAGGATACGATTCTATATCGGTAGTAGTTGACCGTTTAACAAATGTGGCACACTTTATCCCAGTGAAAACAACTTATACTAGTGCAAAGTTGGCCAAGATATATATGACTAGGATCGTATGTCTACATGGAGTTCCGAGGACCATCGTATCAGATAGAGGGACACAGTTTACCTCAAAGTTTTGGCATCAGCTGCACCAGACCTTGGGAACCAGATTGGAGTGTAGTAAAACATTTCACCCGCAGACAGATGGACGGACCGAGAGAGTCAACTAGATTCTGGAGGACATGTTGAGAGCCTATGCGCTAGATTAGGGATCTAGTTGGGATGACAATCTTCCTGACGCAGAGTTCTCATACAACAATAGTTACCAAGCCAGTCTGAAGATGGCACCGTTCGAAGCTCTGTATGGCCGAAGGTGCAGAATGCCATTGATGTGGGATGAAGTTGGAGACCGACAGTTGTTTGGACCAAACTTGATCAAAGAGTCTAGGGGGAAGGTTAAACTGATGTGGGATAGACTGAAGATAGCCCAGTCCATGCTGAAGAGTTATGGAGATTCGAAACGCAAGGAGGTAACCTATGAAATTGGAGACAGAGCATATTTGCGAGTATCACCTTTGCGGGGAGTGACACGTTTTGGAGTTAAGGGAAAGTTAGCCCCGAGATTTCTAGGACCATATTGTATTTTGGAACGGATGGGAGAAGTTGCATACAAGTTGGAGTTACCTGAAGGACTGTCAGGAGTTCACGATGTGTTTCACATTTCCCAGTTGGAGAAGTGCCATGCTGAGATGGCCGACATACCACTAAGAGATACCGTACCCTTGGAGGCGATTCAGTTGGATAATGACTTGACTTATGAAGAGAAGCCAACCAAGATTTTGGAGTTTGCCAGTCGAGTCACCCGCAGCAAGGTTATTAAGTTTTGCAAGGTTCAGTGAAGCCACCATACCGAGGACGAAGCCACGTGGGAACAAGAGGATGATCTCCGCAAGGATCACCCACACCTATTTTCTAGCCAACCCAAATCTCGAGGGCGAGATTCATCTTAAGGGGGTTAGGTTTGTAACATCCCAAATTTTCAATTTGGAATGTTATACATAGATCATTCTTGCATATCATATTTTATTGCATTTTGTCTCATGATCCTCGAAATCCTATGAAACTCAAGGACCCTTGGAGAGAGTTCGGGATTTCCCAGATTTCATATTTGATTTTTATCAAATGTTGAAACAAGGACTTTTGGTTTTAATTATTTTTCTCTCCGAAAATATTTCATATTAAAATATATGAGAGGAGATAATATGAATTCTCAAAAATAATTGAAATATTGGAGGAAAAATATTAAAATCAAATATTTGATTTTATATGGATTTTATTTGCATTAGAAAAATCGCATGTTTTCAAAATTGCATTTTAGGGCCAAGAAAATGTTCATCTCGTTCTAAATATTTTATTTAGATGGAGAAAATTTGTTTTGGCATTTTTAGATTTTCATTTTATTTTCTAGGATTTTTCTTAGTTTCAGTGGAAATATATTGAAAAAAGGTTTCCGGACCTAGCTGGGCCGAAGCCCAGCCGGCCCGTCCCGGCCGTCTCCCTCGCGCCCGTGTCGCCGTGCGTAGCTCGGACGCCAAGGGGAGTCCGAGCCGGACTCCTCCCCTGGTGGCCCTCGCCAAAGCAAGCCAACGCCCCCGCCCCCTTTAAAGGCCGCTGCCGAGCCCCGCCACCACCACCACCCCGCCGCTCCGCAGCCCGCTCCCGAGCCGCGCCCCGCTGCCTCCCGCGAGCCGCCGCCGCCGCCCCACTGCCCTGCGAGCCCTGCCGCCCCGCCTCTCGAGCGTCGCCTCACCGGAGCCACGCCGGAGGTACCTCGCCGCCATTCGGTTTTTTTAACGAATCCGGTTTTTTTAGAAAAACGCTAGCGTGTTTTTTGGGTTCGCCGGTTTTTTTTCCAGTTTTTCTTTTTCGCGGACGTTCGTTTTACTGAACGGTTTTCGCCCATTAGTTACAGACAATGAACGCTCGTTCGTTAGCCTATTCGTCAATTTCCTTTTTTCGGATTATTCCGCGATTATTTCTGATCGCGATTTCTGATCCGATTTTCGTTCTAGTTTATCTTTTTGCACGTTAATCGGAATCAGGCGATTAAAGTGCCTAGATCTTCGTCTCGAGACCTTCTTTCTTCTTAACCAACTTACACAAGTTTTGTCTACTGTAAAATTTGATATAGGTCCAGATTAGTAAATGGTTCTTGTTTCTTTTGCTGTTTGAGTTTCGTTGCTCCGTTTGATTTGATCCATTTTGCAAACCGGAGTTCTTAAGATGAAATTTCAGGTTAGATCTTCTTATTTGTGATTTACCTGTGTTTCTTAGCTTGATTGCTTATGTAAGTTCTTGTTTGTTTACGATAGAATTCCCAGAGTGCGAAGCGTGTTATTTGGAGTCTCTAGGTTACGCGGATCGTCGGCAAGGCAAGTAACACTATGATCATATCCCTTTGTCGGTGTCAAAACCGGCAGATGTCGGGTAGGGGGTCCCGAACTATGCATCTAGGCCGGATGGTAACAGGAGGCAAGGGACACGAAGTTTTACCCAGGTTCGGGCCCTCTCGATGGAGGTGAAACCCTACGTCCTGCTTGATTAATATTGATGATATGGGTAGTACAAGAGTAGATCTACCACGAGATCGGAGAGGCTAAACCCTAGAAGCTAGCCTATGGTATGATTGTTGTTCTGTATGTTGTCCTATGGACTAAGACCCTCTGGTTTATATAGACACCGGAGAGGGTTAGGGTTACACAAAGTCGGTTACAATGGTAGGAGATCTGCATATCCGTATTGCCAAGCTTGCCTTCCACGCCAAGGAAAGTCCCTTCCGGACACGGGACGAAGTCTTCAATCTTGTATCTTCATAGTCTGGGAGTCCGACTGAAGGTATAATCCGGCCATCCTGACACCCCCTAATCCAGGACTCCCTCAGTAACCCCTGAACCAGGCTTCAATGACGACGAGTGTGGCGCGCAGATTGTCTTCGGCATTGCAAGGCGGGTTCCTCCTCCAAGTACTTCATAGAAGATTTTGAACACAAAGATAGTGTCCGGCTCTGCAAAATAAGTTTCCACATATTGCCATAGAGAGAATAATATTTACACGAATCTAATCTGCTGATGTATTCTGTAGGGTGACACACCACGGCCAAGCCTTTATCCGAGTCGTTTCATTATCCCACCTCAGCGCGTCATGCGAGGCGGTTTCCTTGGCACGTCTTGTTAAAGCAGAGATCGTGTCCCCTTATTCCGGGATTCTCATCAATAGGGGTGTGGGTAACCCAACCGCGCCATTGATTACGGCGCTTGGAGATAAGCGAGTTTTACCAGGCTGGTGGGGACACGTAGTTGCGTCCACCCATATAAGGGGATAAGGATCCACCTTTTCACCTACGCCTTCTTCCTCCCTTGCTTATCCATTCTCGCGCACTCGAGCTCCAGTGCCCAAGTCCGCACTCCCCACCTCAACCTTCTCCAGCCATGTCCGTAGCGGGAGGCAAGTGGATGGTCTCCTCTGTCACAGAGGGACACATCAAAAAACAGAGGAAGGCCAGATACTTGTCTAACGACATTGCCTAGGCCCCATGAGAGGGTGGTGTTCCTCCCCCATTTCCTCCACGGACTGGGCTTCCCTCTTCACCCATTTGTCCAGGGGCTCATGTTCTACTATGGCCTGGATTTCCACGATCTGGCCCCGAACTTTGTCCTCAACATCTTGCCGTTTATCGTCGTGTGCGAGGCTTTCCTCCGCATCCGCCCCCATTTCGGACTATGGCTCATGATTTCAATGTCAAGCCGAAGGTGGTGTGCGGCAACCAGGTGGAGTGCGGAGGCGCCATGGTGGGCAAGATGGCCAACGTCTTATGGCTCGAGGGCTCCTTTGTGGAGACCCTGAAGGGGTGGCAATCGGGGTGTTTTTACATCACCGAGCCGCGCGACCCCGAATGGGTCGCAGCCCCCGAGTTTCGATCCGGACACCCTACGCGGCTCACCTCCTGGAAGGAGACGGGCCTGTCGTGGGGTAAAAAAGGAGAGCTGACCGGACTCCAAACATGCGTCCAAACCCTGGTGGACAAGAAGCTCAAACTTGTCAACATAGTCCAGGTTATGCTCATCCGCCTGATCCTCCCATGTCAACAACGGGCTTTCAACCTGTGGGAGTTCGACCCAGCGCGGCACCAAACTCTGAGCAGGCTCTTCGACACGACATACGAAGATGCCTGGAAGGTGCTTTTCAAGGGCGCCGAGGCCCCCGCATCCGCTACCGAAGATCGCGGATTCAATACACAGCGTCACGCTCATGCGGTAAGCTGTTTTTTCCTTTTACAGGGTATTGGTTTTTCATAGTTTGACTCCATGCGGGATCTAAGCTCCCTTACCTTTGACAGGATTGGCAGGTGATGTCCGGACAGATCAACTGTCCGGCTCCTTTGCCCGAAGGCCCAGCGGATGCTCGCCTGGCGAAGCTGCTGGTTTCGGCACCCTATGTGGTGCCGGAGAAGAAGGATGTGAAAAAGGCCACGGGGACTCGAAAGAGTGCCCGGCACCAGGAGGCGTCGGATCCATCATCCGATGGTTCCGAGGCGCATTCCTCCCGTGAAGACGAGGAGGAAGAAGAAGAGACCTCTCCCCCTCCAGCGGGTGGAGAGAAGAAAAGGAAGGCCGCCCTCTCTGGGGAGGCCGGAGGGTCCAAGAAGGGGAAAACCCTTCCTCCGGACTACTCCAGCGACGCCGACGACGGCGGAGAGGAGTGGCCGCCCAGGGCCAAGCCCCTGGCAAAATCATAAGTATCCGTATACCAGAGTAATTCATAGTATTTGTTTATTGCACAACTTTCCCTTATGTCGAATATGTTTATGCAGCCCACCCAAAGACCGGCTCGATGCGTCGTCGAGCGGCTCACTGGACTCGTCGGATGTGAACTCGCTCCCGACGGCTTCCTCCCCCTCCCTACGGACGACACCGAAGTGTTGTCCCAACAGGTTTCAAGCCGGGAGGAGGTGGTCCTGGAGGTTCCGCAAGGCGACCTCCCGGACTCCAGGAGTAAAGGGGATGAAACCCCCCAGGGCTCCAAGTCCGTCTCTAGGCCGAACACCGCTCTGGAACCTTCAAAGGTTCCAGAGTCCGGCGGGGGACCTCCTTCCAAGAGGAGCAAGCCCGCCATGCCGGTGACCCCCGTCCAACCGAAGGCGCCGGACAATCTGTTGGAGGCGCTCCAAGGCGCCTCCATCGACGAGGAGCACCGCACCATTATGAGTGCGGTGGTCCAGCAGGTTCAGTCCGCCAAGAGCGGACGGACTGAAGCTTGTACTAGCCTTTTAACAGGCTTTGAGGTAAGTAAAGAATGTGTAAATAATATTACCGCATAGAAAGTAGCCCCTGATGCTCTGTTTGGCGTTCGGGGAGAAAAGCCGAATAGAGGATCAAATAAAATTCGCAGGAGTCTAACAAAAAGGAGTCAATATGCGTATGCAGGCTTCTCTGCTGGCGTCTGCCGCACTGACTGCGAAAGTGGACACTCTAAAGCAGAACCTCGAGCGGTCCGAGCAAGAGCTCGGGCGTGCCAAGAAGCAGCTCGAGGACAATGAAGGTAAGAAATACCTTGTTTAAATATATATAAAAAGGTGCAATTGCAAAAAATGACAGGATTATCGTGGCTATTGTAGGGGTCACGTCTGAGATGGCGACCCTTAAGCAAGCGCTGATCGAGGCCGAGAAGAGGGCGGCCACGGAGCGCACCAAGCGGGAGAAGTATGAGGCCGAGGTTGGCAAGGTACGGCAAGAGCTCCAGGCTCTCATGGAAAAACATGAGAGTTTGCAGCTTGACTCAAAGACGCGAGCGTCCGAGCTCGCGGTGGCTATTGAAAATGCCAAGTCTGCCAAGGCCGAATCCCAGAAGACCCTCCAGGAGTTGGATGAGGTGAAGAAGATAGCGGCGGGTAAGGCATTCTTTATGCAAAGCAAACACATAAACGTGAGTTACTTGTTACTTACCCGAATCTGGAGCTCTCTAGGAGCGTTCGCAGATCTTCCTTAGAGTGTGTCCGATGCCGCCGCATTCTATCGAGCCGAGGAGGGCAGCTTGACAGAAAAGGTATTCTGGTCTCAGTATGCTGAGGCCGGAAACCCCGTGCCCTTGAGCAACCAACTGAGGGGGAAACTTCTTCTGTCCCCCTGTGTTCGCTTGCCATGGCTCTTCGTCGTCGTCCTTGCTTTGTGATCCTTTTTCCCTGTTCTCGGCGTTTAATTTGCCGGCCTGTTTGAAAACCCATCACTCTCTATTATATGATTAGGAGGCTTGTCGGGGGTGCCGTGAATCTAGCATGGACTATCAAGTATGCGGTCCAAGATGGATGGGACCGAATTGTTCTTTTGGAACGGCTTCTTCCGCTGACCGGACTTAGAGCCACTGAATCCGGGATTGACCGCAGTATCCTCGGTGTTGTCACCGCTATTTCGGCGCTTGTATCTATTGCGTCGAGACTTGTCTTTGTTATTTTTAACTACAGGGGTGCCGGCATTGCTTGCATTGTTTTTGCTACGGGCCAACCAACTGTCCTCGCCCGCATAAAAGAGGGTCATTAGTGCCGTGAGGACCGCCATGGATTTTGGCTTTTCTTGGCCGAGGTGGCGAGCGAGCCATTCCTTGCGGATGCTATGTTAGAAAGCTGCTAGGGCTTCAGCATCCGGACAGCCAACGATTTGCTTCTTTTTAGTTAGGAACCTTGTCCAGAATTTCCTGGCGGACTCTCCGGGCTGCTGGACTATATGGCTTAAGTCAACAATGTCCGGAGGTCGAACATATGTACCTTGGAAGTTATCGAGGAAAGCCTGTTCCAAGTCCTCCCAACTTCCAATGGAATTGTCAGGCAGACTGTTTAGCAAATGCCGAGCGGGCCCCTTGAATTTGAGAGGGAGGTACTTGATGCTGTGGAGGTCATCTCCGCGTGCCATATGGATGTGGAGAATGAAGTCTTCGATCCACACCACGGGGTCCGTGGTCCGATCGTATGATTCTATGTTCACGGGCTTGAATCCTTCAGGGAATTCGTGATCCAGGACCTCGTCAGTGAAGCAATGAGGGTGTGCGGGGCCTCTGTATCGGGCCGTATCGTGATGCGACTCTGATGAAGTCCGTCCACGGTGTTCATCCTGCGGATGACCGGGTTTGTCACGTCGAACAGGTGGTCATTGTCACGTGTCGAGGTGCGTCCTCGCGATCCGTAGATTGATCTAGTAGGTCCTGCTTCATGGTTCAAGTTCTACCGGAGGTCATATGTATGGCCGTGGGCGAATTTACCTTTGCTTGAGTGACAAGGCGGGGCGGGCTGATGTTCGGCATGGGTTGCCGTTTTGTCCCGGCCACGCGGTGGCCGGTCAGCTGCATTGTACGATGGTGGTATATACTCCGGCGCCTCCTCATCGAACTGAGGTAGCAATTTACGCTTTGGGTAACTTTTGATTGGGCGCTTGAGGCCGTATTCTTCAGCTGCTAGGACACCAGTCCATTTATCATTGAGCAGATCCTGGTCAGCTTGAAGCTGCTGCTGCTTCTTTTTCAGGCTCCTTGTAGTGGCTATTAGCTGGCGCTTGAAGCGCTCCTACTCAAGAGGTTCCTCGGGCACGATGAAATCCTCAGTGCCAAGGCTCACCTCATCCTCGGAGAGCGGAAGGTAACTGTCGTCCTCTGAATCTTTGTGCGTGGCCTGTTTAACATGGCTAACCTACGCATCTTCCCATTCGTCTTGTTCGTTTCTTGTGTCGGCGGGGTCTTCATTGTCTTCGGCACCTTCCCGAGTGTCATCTTCTCCTGTGCCCGTGTTGCTATCTTTACTGCATCATGACTTAGTGCGGCGCCGCTGACGCCGCCGCTTGGACTGTATTTCGGAAGGTTTATCCTCATATGGGTCTTCCTTGTCATCGCCGCTGTTTTCCTTTGCTGCATCCACCATGTATACGTCATACGAGGAAGTGGCCATCTAGCGTCCAGTGAACGGTGGGTTCTAGTCTTCTTCTTTTCTGGCATTTTCGTCCATACCGTGATGTCCTCGGAGTCGTAATCAAGTTTGTCGGTCAAATCCTCGACCGTGGCTATAAAGTGGGTGGCGGGTGGGAAGCGAAATTCTCCATCGTCAGCCCCTAGCTCGAGCCGGATATAGTTTGGCTGAGAGTCCTCCCCTAAGGACAGACTTTTTAACGAGTTTAGCACATCGCCCAGAGGCGAGTGCTGGAAGATGTTTGCGGTGCTGAATTCGAAGATCGATAAACGATCAAGCTCGGCGTCCGGGGGCTTGCATGGTTCGGAACCTACAGCCGGAGACGAGTCCAATGTTCCGGTGCCATAGGCATCGAGTGAGACTAGGTCCATGTGCGGCTCCAACACCATGGAATCTACGGCCTCTATGGTGGGGTTAATCCTCCCATCTTTGGATGCGGCCCGATGATAGATTTAAGTCATGATCATCGGGGTGATCGGCAGCGGCTACCACGGTATCGAATCCAGCGAAGATCAAGTCTCCATGGATGTCCGCGACGTAGTTCAAGCTCCCGAATCTGACCTGATGGCCGGAAGCGTAGCTTTCGATCTGCTCCAGATGTCCGAATGAGTTGGCCCGTGGTGCGAAGCCACCAAACACAAAGCTCTGTCCGAGGAGGAAAGTTTCTCCGCGGACAGCACCATTATTGATGATTGAAGGGGCCATCAAACGTTTCAGTGACAGCACAGAGGAACTCTCAATGAAAGCACCAATGTGGGTGTTAAAACCGGCGGATCTCGGGTAGGGTGTCCCGAACTGTGCGTCTAAGGTTGATGGTAACAGGAGAAAGGGACACGATGTTTACCCAGGTTCGGGCCCTCTCTATGGAGGTAATACCCTACTTCCTTCTTGATTAATCTTGATGAATATGAGTGTTAAAAGAGTTGATCTACCATGAGATTGTAATAGCTAAACCCTAGAAGTCTAGCCTGTATGACTACGGTATTGAGTATCCCCTATTCGGACTACACCCTCTTGTTTATATAGACACAGGGGGGATCTATGCTTACATAGAGTCGGTTACCTAAGATGGAATCTTCATAGTTGTTCGCCAAGCTTGCCTTCCACGCCAAGGAGAGTCCTATCCGGAAACGGGTGTAGTCTTCGGTCTTCATACCTTCACAGCCCATCAGTCCGGCCCATAGACAACAGGACGGACGTCCGAGGACCCCTTAGTCCAGGACTCCCTTAGTTACCACTAGACACGAAGTGCCATGCAGCGGAAAAAGAGTTGGGGCAGCGCGTCCACTTGACTCGTCTCCTCCTTGTCCGATCTCCCTCAAACAGCCGGTAGTCGGTTCCCATGTATAGGTTCGCCGGAGCGGAACAAGTGCACCACCTCTAACGGTATTCGCACGTGCAGGAGGAACGTCGTGCGGCGGACTGCTAGGTCCGATCACACAACCGACGGCGAGTGGAGGTGTCTATTTACAACACGTGCAAACCCTAGTGATAGCACCGAAGCGATCAACCGCATGAGTATGTCGCACCCCCACTTTATATAGGTGTTTGTCGCGGGCTCAACACTTGGGCCTCGCATGGACCCTAAAGCCCATAAGTCTACTCAGCAAGAATCCGAACACATCTCAGATCACATCCGACTAGTGTCCTCGGATTCGACCCCGTAGGTTCCTTCCCTTAAGCGCGTGACCCCTTAGGTTCATGTCGGCTTGGTCGCAGTTCGGATCACCTCTGAACTGCACGGCTGGTAGTGGCTCCTAGCAAAGCATGCCAAACACCAAGAAGACTACGAAGCTGGTTAGGCGAACCTGTACATCATATCCATTCCTTTTGCCACACGATATATGTTGTCGGGCTCAAGGCCAGTCTGTTATCCTCGTGCTAGCCCGACCTCTTTCTTGTTCCAGTGATGCCAACCACAAACCAGATTATCTCGTAATCCTTATTGCATGGCCATGCTTATCCTGGTCGGATCACAAGAGGGGCCTAGAGTATATCTCTCCTGATCGGAGGGGCAAATCCCATCTTGCTCGACCATGTCTCGCAACATGGGTCTGGACAAGCCCAAAACCTACCTTTGTAACTACCCAGTCATGGAGTAGCATTTGGTTGGCCCAAAGAAAGTCTGTCACCATCCCAAGTACATGCGCCAGCTCAGGTCTTAGGACATAGAACATATGTTGTACTAGAGACTCACAGATGACATATCGCTGCGTCTCATAGTTGGGTCTGGCCGACTTAGACCTAATCTCAACTCGGATCCGACAATGTCGAATCCGACCAGATCCTTCTGAGTCCATCTTATCCGGTTAGCATCTAATGCTTCATGGCTAGTGAGACCAAGCCATCGATCGTGTCATATGCTAATCTAGTCGGCTGCGCGTTCACATAGCCCTTTCGACTAGGGACCTTTTAGGACAGTCATCATACAATGCATAGTCCCACAAACAAGTCACGTACTTGCTGGTACACATCATTGATAATGTCCAAGGACTATCTTTATTCATAGGAGATATCATCATGCATGATTGCCTCTAGGGCATATCTCCAACAGAGAGGGAGGCGCCCCATCCATGGGCGCAGGTCCTGAGGTGGTGCCGCTGGAGACACCGCTCTCCTGAGGCTCTTGGCGGAGTAGCTGCTTCTTCTTGGGGACAACCTCAGGAGGGTAGATGGTGGCCTCGTTGTCTGGGTCCTCGACTACTACATACTGGTACGCTCGCTCGAGAGAGCACACCGCATCCTTCTCCTCGTAGGCGACCGTGATGATGTCGCGGTTCCCTGGCATCTTGAGGACATTGTAACCATGGTGAGTAACCGCCATGAACTTGGCCAGGGTTGGATATCCAAGGATGGCATTGTACGGAAGGAGGATGTGGGTGACGTCAAAGTCGATGAGCTCAGTGCGGTAGTTGTTGCGCTAGCTGAAAGTGACAGGGAGGTGGATCTACCCTATTGGGGTGGTGGAGCCGCTAGTCACTCCTGAGAAAGGCTTGGTGGGCTGCAGCTGATCATATGGAACTTGGAGGCAATCAAACGTCTCTATGGAAAGAACATTGAGCCCCGCGCCACCATCGATGAGGCTCTTGGTGACGAGGAAATTGCTGATGAAGGGCAAGAAAAGCAACGGGAATGCGCCAACAGTTGCTCCACACTAGATCTGGCCGGACGACCTGAAGGTGATGGTGCACTTGGACCACCTGAGCGGACTCGTGGCCTCAAGCTTACGGAGGGCCGCATTTACCTCTCGGGTGAACTGCTAGAAGATGCGTTGAGAGGCTGGGGCCTGAGCGCCGCCCAAGATGCAGGCAATGGCACAAGGCTCTTGGAAGCCCCCAACCCACTCGTCTTGGTGGTGGTCGTCGTTCCTTCTTGGTGGTGGTGGCAGCGGAGGGAGGCTGGTGTTGCCCTAAGGAAGGTCCTCACGAGGCTAATCTCTCTAGGCGTGTGACGCCCCAAGACCGGAGCTTCAGACGCCTTCCATGTTTTCCGACTTTCGTCGTGTGAGTTGTTGGTTTGTTGCTTTCATCATTCACATTGCATCATGTCATCATGTCTTTTAATTTTGTAAAACTCATCTAAATAAAATGCATAGATCTTTGATCTATTTAAATCGAGGGAAGGGTGACTTCTGTTTATAACATATCCTCCCGATAGTAGGGAGCTATTTTAAATATTCCTTTAATTTGGAATTCACCATAACACACTTGCAAAATCCCAATGCCTTTGTTATCACAACTCTTGGCCTCTAACTTTGCCATATATCCTTTCTTCATTTTCCGGAGCTCCACCTAAATTTTCAACAATTTTGGTCACTTCAAAAACCAAGTCCTAGTTCAAACCCATTGGAATTAAATTCAAACAAGTTTGAATTTTACATCTTTCAATCTTCGCCTTTTCTATTTTTGCGGAACAAGCATATTTTTGTGAGTTCGGGAAAATTATCCCCATGCCCAAAATCCTTCCCTAACCCTCTCTTTCTTTTTCTCTCTCTGTTTTATTTTCTGTTAAAAAGATAAGTTTTTTAAAGAGAGAGAGAGAGAAGAGGCCCAGCAGCCATTCTAGCCCAGTTGGGCCTCCCTCCCTCACGCGCCGGCCCAAGGCCAGGCCCAATCAGCCCCGCTGCTTACCCTAACCCCTCACCATGCTCTCTCCCTTTTCCCCTCGCTTGCGCCTCCAGGGAGAGCCATGGCTCGATCCCATTTTCCCCTCCACTCGTCTTCCTTCTTGCGCCAGGGTGAGGAGCTCCTTTGTCCCCGCCGTCCTTCGGCTCGTTGCTGCCCCTCAACCAACCTCCTTCTCGACGTCGACCCCACCACCGAGCGCCGCCTGTCGGTGCGGTTCCTTCCCCGCGACCCCGAGCCCCATGGCGCCCGTGGCCCCCTGCTCCGGTGAGCCCTAGCTCCGTCGCCATCGGATGTTGACCCGATGCGCGATCTCCTCAGCGTCCCTCCTCCTCGATCCATAGAGCCGCTGAAGCTCAATCCTGCAGCCGTGCCATCTCCGTCTCCCCGGCGCCCCAAGCTTTCCTCTCCGTTGTGCCTCCTCCCCTCTGCATGCCCCATCCATGACACCCCTTCACCTCCCCGCGCCTTCCCGAGCGCGATGGCCGCCGGCCGCGCCCTTCAGCCGGGGACCCTCCCATCGGAGCCCATGTCCTGCGCCTCCCATGGAGCTCCGCCACTGGGACTCCTCCTCGCCTGCTTTGCTGCCTTCCCTTGCACCGACAAGCCGCCTCCATGTGCTTCCACGTCCATGCACTGACCTCCTTTGCTTCGGCGATGGGCACCCCTAGCTTATGTGCACCTCGACGACCTACAAACTGCGAGCACTGCCGTGTGTCTCCAACCCAAGCAACACCAAGACCCAAGGCCACCAAGTTCTATGGGAGATGACCACAGATGCCTAGCGAAACGGGCACGGGATCGTCAAGACCATCATCGCTGACTGCACACCGAGTACGACCAACGCTCTTGGATTCGCCAAGGCCACCAAGTTCGACTACACTGCGAGACCCAAAACACCAAGTCCACCTCAAGTTCGACTACATGTGACACCGAGTACGACTCCACATGACGATGTGTCAAGTTCCACTACCATTGACGTGCATTCCGACAAGTACCTCTCGGATCCGTCAATTACCCCGATGACGTGTGTACTACTACCATTGACCCTCGAAGAACCCATGGATGTCAAGTTCGCCACTACGACACCGAACATCTATGGAATGTGAACGACTACGAAACATGTACCACTACTTCCACTACCGTCGCCACGAGAAGGACAACTTCCCACAACGACCCGTGAACAACTACTTCCGTGACGACCGTGTACCACTACTGTCGCGAGAACGCCTACTTTATCTACCGAACTCGAACCACTCTGTAAATGCACCTTTGGAATGTATAACCGCTGGAACGATGCCCGTGGACCGTATGCATGTGATGTATTGTATGAGATGCCCATGTTTGCACCATGGTCGAATCGCTGCTTGCTCGGCCCTCCTCGTTTGCCACTAACCCATGGGAACCCGGTTACCGGGATCACCCCACCATCTTGCATGACACGCTCATGACACACTTCCTTTTTGCACTGGTATCCCCGTGAGCTACCGGATCATCAGAATGTTGCCGCGACATCATTTTCCGTTTCGCTGTTGTGGCACCATTCCTGTCGTTGTTGCCGTGACGCCCTTTCGTTTCCGCCACGATGACAAATGCTTCATAACATGCTCTTATCAACATTTTCATAAACATGCATAAAACTTGCATATGTCATCCGCATCATGATAAACTTCAAGAATGTTTAAATTGTTGCTTGCTTCAATTGCTAAATGCACATGAGGATTTTCCGGAATTGTTGTCTGTTATTTCCGGCCTCATTTAAACTTGACTAGGTAGTTAGTTTAATTATGCTTCACCTCTTGCCATGTTAATCAACATTTAATATTGTTGGGTACATAAATGAGAGTGAACTAAATTCTTGAATGTGGTGTTCCGTCAAAATGCAACTCGTTGCATATGGAGCTCCACTTAATTTGTAGTTTTGTTTGTGTACTTTGCCATGCCATGCCTCATTAAACCAGACATGCATCATACTTGGTTGCGCATCATGCCATGCTTATGTGATGGTTTTTTACTATGTTGTTTGCTTCTTTCCGGTGTTGCTTCTTCAGGCTAGTTCCGATAATGTCGCATTTGTGAGGATTCGTTCGACTTCCTCCGTGTGTCTTCTTCACGGACTCGTTCTTCTTCCTTGCGAGATCTCAGGCAAGATGACCATACCCTCGAAATCACTTCTATCTTTGCTTGCTAGTTGTTCGCTCTATTGCTATGTCACGATACCTGCCACTTGCTATTTCGTGCCTCCCATACTGCCATGTCAAGCCTCTAACCCACCTTTCCTAGCAAACCGTTGTTTGGCTATGTTACCGCTTTTCCTCAGCCCCTCTTATAGTGTTGCTAGTTGCATGTGAAGTTGAAGTTTGTTCCATGTTTGGAACATGGATTTGTTGGGATATCATTATTATATCTTATTTACTTTAATGCACCTATATACTTGGTAAAGGGTGGAAGGCTCAGCCTTATGTATAGTGTTTTGGTCGACTCTTGCCGCCCTAGTTTCCGTCATACCGGTGTGATGTTCCTTGATTTTGCGTTCCTTACGTGGTTGGGTGTTATGGGAACCCGTTGACAGTTCGCTTTGAATAAAACTCCTCCAGCAAGGCCCAACCTTGGTTTTACATTTGCCTCACCTAGCCTTTTTCCCTTGGGTTTCCGGAGCCCTAGGGTCATCTTTATTTTAACCCCCCCCCCCCCCCCGGGCCAGTGCTTCTCTAAGAGTTGGTCCAACCTGAGCGATGTCCGGCGCCCCCTGAGCAACCAGGGTCTATGCCAACCGGACGTCTGGCTCATCCGGTGTGCCGTGAGAACGAGATATGTGCAGCTCCTATCGGGATTTGTTGGCACATCCGGGCGGCTTTGCTGGTATTGTTTTACCATTGTCGAAATGTCTTGTAACCGGGATTCCGAGTCTGACCGGGTCTTCCTGGGAGAAGGAATATCCTTCATTGAACGTGAGAGCTTGTGATGGGCTAAGTTGGGACACCCCTTCAGGGTTTGAACTTTCGAAAGCCGTGCCCGCGGTTATGGGCAGATGGGAATTTGTTAATGTCCGGTTGTAGAGAACTTGACACTTAACTTAATTAAAATGCATCAACGGCGTGTGTAGCCGTGATGGTCTCTTTCCGGTGGAGTCTGGGAAGTGAGCACAACTTTGGAGTTATGTTTGGACGTAAGTAGTTTCAGGATCACATCTTGATCACTTCTAGTTCACGACCGTTGCTTTGCTTCTCTTCTTGCTCTTATTTGTGTAGGTTAGCCACCATATATTCTTAGTGCTTGCTGCAGCTCCACCTCACTACCCTTTCCTACCCATAAGCTTAAATAGTCTTGATCTCGCGGGTGTGAGATTGCTGAGTCCTCGTGACTCACAGATACTTCCAAATAGTTGCAGGTGCTGATGATGCCAGTGCAGGTGACGCAACCCAGCTCAGGTGGAAGCTCGATGAAGACCTTGATCGTTGTTTTGTTTCATTTCCTGTTGATCAGTAGTGGAGCCCAGTTGGGACGATCGAGGATCTAGCATTTGGGGTTGTCTTCTTTTATTTTGGTTCCATAGTCGGACCTTGATTGTATTCTGGATGATGTATATATAACTTGTATTTGTGTGAAGTGGCGATTGTAAGCCAACTCTTTATCCCCTTCTTATTCAGTACATGGGATTGTGTGAAGATTACCCCTCTTGCGATAAACCTAACATGCGGCTATGCCTCTAAGTCGTGCCCCGACATGTGGGAGATATAGCCGCATTGTGGGCGTTACAAGGCGCCCTCGCGGGGCTGGCCCTGCCAGCGGTCCTCACGAGACTGGTCGCGCCATTCCTAGCGGGGGCTTCAGTTATCCTAGCTCCCTCCACTTCGACCTCCTCCACTGCCATAGCCTCGATTGCCGCGCTCGGGGCGACGACCGAGGGGCTCATCGCGGATGGCCCTGAGCTCTTGACAGTCATTGGTGTTGTCGCTCTGTATATTCTGGAAGATGCAGAATGGACGGCTTCCCTTGGATGACTCTGGGTGGTCACAGCTGCGCTTCATCTCTGGTTCAGCCGCGAGCACGGCCGCCCCCTTGCGCTTCATGTCCTTGGCCTTGGCTTTCTTGTCTTCTGGGTCGGCCCCTAAGAGCTCGAGGTGGGAGGGGCGTCCTTCCTCAGCTCTCGCGCACTTGGTCGCCATATTGGAGATCTGTAGAGCCGTGCACAAGTCCTTTTGTATAGCGAGCTCCTCCTTCATGTTGATATCACGGACGCCATTAGAGAATGATAATATGATGGATTCGTCCGACACCTTGGGGATCTTGAGGTGAACGCTGTTGAAGTGCTGGATGTACTTCTGCAGGGTTTCCCCTGGCTGCTGCTTGATGCGCCGCAGGTCACATGTGGTAGGCGGGCGGTCGCAAGTGCCCTGCAAGTTGGCGATGAAATGCTCGCGCATCTCGCCCCAGGAGAAGATAGATCCTGCTGGCAGGTTCGGGAGCCACGAGCGTGTGCCATCCTTGAGGGCCATGGGAAACCAGTTTGCCATGAGGTTCTCGTCGCCATTGGCCACCTTGATGCTCAGCTCATAGAGCTGCAGGAACTCGGCAGGGTCGGGGGTGCCATCGTAACGTGGAGGTAGGTCGGGCTTGAACTTCCCCGGCATACGACGTTGCGTAGCTCGGGGGTGAAGGCTCGGCAGCCCGTGGTGGTCACGGGAGCCCGACGTGAAGGTGGAGCTTGATCTTGGCACTCACGCGCCAACACCACAAGAGGCACACGGTCTTGACGTGGTGGTGCAGGGAGCGCTGGAGCATCTTCTTGCAGTTGCTAGACCTCCTGGAAGCTTTTTTCTTCACGCAGGGGTGCCCTGCACGGCGGGTCACACCATGGGAGCGCCCGCCTTAGTCCGAGGGCGACGTCTTGACAGGGAGGTGGTGGAGGCACTCCATGGGCTACATCGTCCGCGGCAGGCGGCGGGCGAGGTAGCGAGAGGGACGACGCAGGAGAGCCCCCAGCGGCGCTGACAAGCTTGATGATGCGGTCCAGCCAGTCTTCGTAGAAGTCGTTGACCGGGCGGTAGCGTAGGAGCTCGCGTGCCATGAGCAGCGCAGCCTATGCGTCCGTCGGCCCGCGACGAGCGTGAGATGATGAACCAGCCGGAGTCAATGACGAAGCTTGCTGCTCATGACCCGCCGGGCCAATGGCGGCGTTGGCGGCAGGCGATGGGGAACGACGGGGAGGCCCGGCGGTGGGCGCCGTCTGGGTGATGCAAGCGGTGAGAGCGGCCCGATGCTCAGACGGGCTCGACGAGCGTCAGTCGTGGAAGTGGTGGAGCGGCAGCGAGTCGGTCGGCGGAAGAGAGGCTCCGACGCACCCCTACCTGGCGTGCTAAATGTCGGATTCTGGTTTCCGCAGACCCTTGAGAGCTTCGAACTCTGGGATGCGTGCGAAGAACTCGTCCTCCCCAGTCTGCCCGCTCAATGATTCCAAGGCCTAGCTCGACGAACCCAAGGAACTAGAGACACAGCAGTTTATCCTGCTTCGCGCCACCTTGCGGTGTAATACGCTACTCCAGCTTTCGGGTGGATTGCCTCGAGGGGCTGGGGATGAACTAGTACAGTGGTCGAACAGCCGCATGAGGTGAGGTGTTCTGGAGCTCGATGAGCTGGTGGGTGAGAGGATGATCTGAATGATCCCCCCTTCTATGGTGGTGGCTAAGTCCTATTTATAGTGGCCTTGGTCCTCTTCCCAAATATAGGCGGGAAACAATGGCCAAATTCGAAGGGAGACAACTAGTACAAGTTATCCTGACAAAAGTGATCTTTGCCTGGAAAAGCCTCTGGAGGTGACGCCGTGGTGGGCTCCGTGATGACCTACGTCCTACCGTCCTGGTGGTCTTGGTCTTGTTGCACTGATATGGAAATCTTTGCTTGATTCCTCGGGAACTCGCGCCTGCGCTTTCCTCCTTAGTACCGAAGAGGAAACTAGTACACTGCGCCCGCTGGCGCCCGCCTGGCCTTGCTCATCATGGCTCATGTCATGTGAACCTCGCGAGGTGCACCTTGCATAGATATATACGCTCCTCGGAAGCCAGCCTAGTGAGGCCGCCCCCAGGGAGGTGTTGGCGTCATCTGCCTCGCAAGGCTTGGCCCCTCCCTAGGGTCTTGGGTTGTTGATGCTGAAGCAGGGTCGTACCAGGCTATCGACGGATCCACGTCGTGGGTCGCAGGCAGGCAAAACTGGGTACCCCCGTTCCCAGGACACAGATAGTAGTCCCGGCCGTATCCTTCTTCTTCCACGCCACCAACATTAGCCTAGCCGTACAAGAGGGAGGCATCAAGTCACTACTGAAAGAATAAGGAACGAAGACCATGACGGTGGACTTACTGGTCCACGGCAACATAGTCCCTCACCCTCTTCTGAAGCACCATGCCCATAGGTCTCATGGGCCGGGGCATTGGCACGCGAGTCCCAGTGGCGGACAAGGGCGATGCGCCCGGGTCTGCGGCAGTCTCGCCTGGCGACGAGACGGAGGCACCACCTCACGTGATCAGCGATGACCTGCTCTTCTTCGGCACCCCTTGCTTCACCTCCTTCGAAGGGGTGCCCTTGGACCTTGTGGAGACCCTGCAGAGCGTGGCGACTCCCTGACAGGGTGCTCGTCGGTGTCGTCATCAACGGAGAGGGTGCGGAGGAGATCGGTCTGGCGCGGGGGAGAGGTTTCCCCTGCCCCCTCCCGGGTTGCCTCCGAGTCCGCCCTCTCCTCCAAGTCAGACTCTCCGGAAGATACCGGCCCCATCAGGCCCAGGAGCTGGGAAGGCTCCAGAGGAACGAGACTGCGCTCGTTGAAGATAGGCATGGAGGTAGCGATCTTCTCTCCGTCCGGGCGGCAGTACAGTGGAAGATGGGAGTCCGGGGGGCAGTCCTGGTCCTTCACGAGAAGGGTGCGCACAATCTGGTCTAGCTCGTCCTGGGACAAGTCATCCGGGCCCAGCCGGAGGTCATCTCCTGTGCCCTTGAACTTCCACAGGTGGCGTGAGTGTGCGTGGAGCGGAGCCAGGCGTTGCATCGGGAATTCCTTGACGATCATGGCCCCGTCAGCTTCTTCTCCTTCGGGTCATCGGTCTTTAGGTCTGCCGCCATCCTCTCCAGCAACGGCTCCGCCCTGGGATCCATGAGCTTCTCGAGAGTCCATGCTTCCTGAGGCATCGACTGC
This sequence comes from Triticum monococcum, assembly GCA_034509565.1. Lineage (NCBI taxonomy): Eukaryota > Viridiplantae > Streptophyta > Magnoliopsida > Poales > Poaceae > Triticum > Triticum monococcum. Next base: position 299,201,012 of record CM067844.1, on the reverse strand, counting down.
GAGGTCGGCAGCACCAGCCAGAGGTGGGTGCGCTTGGCTTCTATGAAGATTCACGAGTTCCTTAAAACCTCCACCTTCCCAACTCGTGAGATCACATTGCTGCCGTTCGCCGTGACGAAGTTGGCGCACCCTGAGAAATGGGTGCCATTGACCTGGAGGTAGAAGAGGTGGTGGAGTAGCGCCACGGAGGGCATCACCCCTAGGAACGCCTCACAGTAAAAGGCAAAGATCGACGGGAGGGGGACGGAGTTGGGGTGAAGATGGAGGGCGTGGAGCTTCTAGTGGCGAAGAATGGCGAAGAAGTCGGAGAAAGGAGGAACGAGCCCCGCGAAGATGCTGTGTTGAAAGAAGGGGTAGAAGGTGCCGACCAGGGTTTTTGGCTTAGCGGAGCCGACCTAGAGTGCCATCTCTCCCCTTTCATTGCTTCTGTCGGCCATCACCTAGAGCACGGTGGTGAGGTGCTTGTCCTCGATGATGGTGGACGTGCTCAAGGCTGGCTCGAACCAGGAGGCTTGACGCCCGGACGCGGCGGAGGATCCATGTAACGCCCCGAGACCGATGTGCCAGGTGTCTTCTAGTTATTCGCTGTTGTTGCCTTGTCATTGCTTGTGTGTCATGCATCTCATATCATGTCATCATGTGCATTGCATTTGCATACATGTTCGTCTCATGCATCCGAGCATTTTCCCCGTTGTCCGTTTTGCATTCTGGCGCTTCGTTCTCCTCCGGTGGTCATTTCTACCTTTCTTTCATGTGTGTGGATTACACATTTTCGGATTGGACCGAGACATGCCAAGCGGCCTTGGTTTACTACGGGTAGACCGCCTGTCAAGGTTCGTACCATTTGGACTTCGCTTGATGCTCCAACGGTTAACCGAGGGACCGAGAAGGCCTCGTGTGTGTTGCAGCCCAACACCTTTCCAAAGTGACCCAAAACCCACCAAAACCCTCTCCAGCATCTCGGTCGTTCGATCACGATCGCGTGGCCGAAAACCGCACCACATTTGGACTCTCCTAGCTCCCTCTACCTATAAATATATGATCCCCTCCCCAAAAAATCGCGGTACAAACCCTAGTCTCCGTCCTCCTCCAGCCGCCGGACGTGTCCGACCGGGCCGGACATGTCCCACCACCGCCGCGCGTCCAACCGCCGCTCGCCACGTGTCCGCCGCCGTCCTCCCACCACCGCGGCCCGCGGAGCCCATCCGGGGCCCGCGCGAGCCCGGATCCGCCCGCCGTTGCCCGAGCGCGCCACCGCCCGCGCCCGGCTCACAGGAGTTCCCGCCGCCGTGCGCCGGAGCCTCTGCTCCTCACGCCTCCTCACGCCATCCGGCAACCCGACGCCGCCGCCGACGACCGTGTCCGGCCAGGCCAGGCCGCGCCTCTCTCTTTCTTCCTCCTGCTGCTTCTCTCCCTCACTGGAGCTCTCTCTCTCTGTGTTTCCAGGATCCGCCACCGCCGTGGGAACCTCGCCGCCGGCCGCATCCTCGTCAAGTTCCGCCAGATCCGGGGTCCTCAGGCTCGGATCTGCCCGTTCCCGACCATGCCGGCCTCCCCGCGTCCTCAAACCCTCCCGCCGGTGCCCTGCGTCGCTGGCGCCGCCATGGCCTCGCTCGGTTTCCGGTGGAGGAGACGACGAGCGCCCGCATGGGCCTCCTCTCCGCTAGATGGGCCTCCTCGAGCCGGCCCGATCCGCTTCTCTTCCCTCTCGAGACCGAAGCCCACGGGGTGAGCTAACCCAATCCTCCGCCCCGAGTTTTCCATGTTTCATATGCCCATGTTCATCGCATCATAACTCTGCATCCGTAGCTCCATTTTGGGCATATAGCAGATCAAAATGTTCGTCTCAGAGAGTACATCATTTCATCTCATCGCATCATTTTCATTTGAGTTCATCTTGATGCCCGAAATGCTGTTGGAAGAATGCTAGTTGAGATAATTGTCAGATCTGCTGCTCCAATTAGATATTTGTCATTTTTGCCATGATTATTGTGTGCATGATATGCCCATGAGCCCTGCATGAGTTTTGTTATATGTTTTGCCATCTATCCAGAGGTGCAACCCATGTATTTTTGTGATGTGCGTGGTGACTAGCACAAGCTTGCAAAGTGGAGCATTCGTTAATGCTGATTTCAGGGACTTAGCATTTTCACTAAGTCCTTGGACTGTTTATCTCTTTAGGCCATATGTTCATGTTGTTTCCTAGTGATCCGTGCCTCTTTTGAGGATGATCAGTAAGGATGATTTGTTAATCTTGTAGTGCTCTATCCATCCATGTCTTTGTTTGCAATTATGGAGCACCCTAGATTGAGTCAATCGAGCTCTACTTTTGCTATTTCGTGAATCTGGGCAGATTGTCTACTTGTTAGCGATTTTGCCGAGGATGTTGTAGTTGATCCGTGCATGCTATGTTATTGTTCTTCCCTTGTCTAGCTTGTTTTTTGAGTATTCTTGATGGGTGTATGCTTATATTGTAATGACTTGCTCTGTAGTGAGTGCATCGAGCTCGCAAACATGCCTACTTGATATCTGTTTTCAGCATGCTCCAGTTTTCACTAAGTCTGAGAAATGATTATGTTTTTTTCCATGTTCACATGCTTGCAATTGTATTTTCTGATCCCTTTTGGCTCAAGGTCACTAAGGGACTTTTGTTAAGCTCTTTGAGTAGCTCCATGCCATGCTTTACTTTGCCATTTTCATGTCCTGTAGCATATAGTTTTCATGCTCCAAAGAGTGTTATCTGATCTGAAATTCCAGACAAGTGTTAATTTCACTAAGTCTGAAACCTGTTTACCAATTGCACTTTTGCCATGCTTGTTTGAACCTGTTAATGGATGAATTGGCCGTAGCTCAGTGTTCATCTTTTTCCAAGCATTATGAGTGGATCCCTGCCATGTATTTTGTTGCCATGTTTGAGTGCTGTAGCATGTTCATCTTGTTGCATTTAGATGGCTACTTGCTGTAAATCGCAGACCGGTGTCATATTTGATTTGCTTGCCATTTCCCAACCGTGCATCCGATTCCGGTGTTCTTTATATCGATTTCAACCGAAATCACCTCACCTTTCCAGTGGCACTCTTGGATTTCCAAGCTGAGTCCAGGTTCGTTCATTCCTTTGCAAATCATGCATATGCATGGCATACCGCATCTCGCATATCATACCATGTTCATGTGTTGGTTGTTTACTATGTTGTGTGCTTCTTTTCCGGTGTTGCTTCTTCGGGTTGGTTCCGTTAACATCGCGTTTCTGAGGACCCGTTCGTCTACGTCCGCTTCTCTTCTTCATGGACTCGTTCTTCTTCCTTGCGGGATTTCAGGCAAGATGACCATACCCTCGAAATCACTTCTATCTTTGCTTGCTAGTTGCTCGCTCTTTTGCTATGCCTATGCTACGATACCTACCACTTTCTTATCATGCCTCCCATATTGTTGAACCAAGCCTCTAACCCACCTTGTCCTAGCAAACCGTTGTTTGGCTATGTTACCGCTTTGCTCAGCCCCTCTTATAGCGTTGTTAGTTGCAGGTGAAGATTGAAGTTTGTTCCTCGTTGGAACATGGAGATGATGTTCCTTGTTGGAACATGTTTACTTGTTGGGATATCACAATATCTCTTATTTAATTAATGCATCTATATACTTGGTAAAGGGTGGAAGGCTCGGCCTTATGCCTGGTGTTTTGTTCCACTCTTGCCGCCCTAGTTTCCGTCATATCGGTGTTATGTTCCCGGATTTTGCGTTCCTCACGCGGTTGGGTTATATTGGGAACCCCTTGATAGTTCGCTTTGAATAAAACTCCTCCAGCAAGGCCCAACCTTGGTTTTACCATTCGCCACCTAGCCTTTTTCCCTTGGGAGTCGCGCATCCCGAGGGTCATCTTTATTTTAACCCCCCGGGCCAGTGCTTGTCTAAGTGTTGGTCCAAACTAGAGCCCCTTGAAGCGCCACCTCGGGGAAACTCGAGGGCTGGTTTTAGTTGTATGGATTGCTTATCCGGTGTTGCCCTGAGAACGAGATATGTGCAGCTCCCATCAGGATGTCGGCGCATCGGGCGTTCTTGCTGGACTTGTTTTACCATTGTCGAGGATGTCTTGAAGAACCGGGATACTGAGTCTGATCGGAATGTCTCAGGAGGAGGTCTATTCCTTCGTTGACCATGAGAGCTTGTGATGGGCTAAGTTGGGACACCCCTGCAGGGATTTGAACTTTCGAAAGCCATTCCCGCGGTTATGGGCAGATGGGAATTTGTTAATGTCCGGTTGTAGAAAACCTGAAGTTGATCTTAATTAAAATACATCAACCGCGTGTGTAACCGTGGTGGTCTCTTTCCGGCGGAGTCCGGGAAGTGAACGCGGTGTTGGAGTTATGTTTGACGTAGGTTGTTCTAGGATCATTTCTTGATCATAGTTTTTATCGATCGTGCCTTGCCTTCTCTTCTCGCTCTCTTTTGTGTATGTTAGCCACCATATATGCTAGTCGCTTGCTGCAGCTCCACCTCATACCTTTACCTTATCCATAAGCTTAAATAGTCTTGATCGCGAGGGTGCGAGATTGCTGAGTCCCTATGACTCATAGATACTTCCAAAACCAGCTTGCAGGTGCCGTTGAACGGTGCAGATGACGCAACCAAGCTCAAGGAGGAGCTCGATGAAGATCTTGTCCTTTGTGTTGTTTCGTTCTAGTTGATCAGTAGTGGAGCCCAGTTGGGGTCGATCGGGGACCGTGTCGCATTTGGGGTTCTTCTTTTATTTTGGTTCCATAGTCGGACCTTGATTGTATCTGGATGATGTAATGCTTTATTCATGTAATTGTGTGAAGTGGCGATTGTAAGCCAACTATGTATCTTCTTCCCCTATTTTATTACATGGGTTGTGTGAAGATTACCTCACTTGCGACATTGCTTTCAATGCGGTTATGCCTCTAAGTCGTGCTTCGACACGTGGGAGATATAGCCGCATCGAGGGCATTACAATCCAGCCTTATCGGTGGCCATTAGTCGGTGATTCGTGATGAGATTGGCAGATCTGGAGGTTTTCTGAGTAGAAGGTAAACGTGATCTGGAGCAAGACAAAGGAAGGGCAATGAAGGCTTCATGGCAGATGCCAGCCTTTTTGTCAGCCAGGAGCAGTTGCCGAGGCAGCATGGGAGTGGAGCCGCCCACGTCCCATTAATCACCACGCGTCAAATGAGGATGCAAGCGGTTGGGGGCCACGGCGCTCTGCACTTTCCCTTTGGCTTTGCCTCGAAGCCAAGTTCAAGCACGCCTTGGGCCAGGGGCTACACTCAGCGTCCTGGGAACGGGGGTACCTAGACTTGCCTGCCTGCGGCCCTCGGCGTGGCTCTGTCGACGGCCCGGTATGGCCCAGCTTCAGCGACAACAACCGAAGACCCTCGCGAGGGGCCAAGCCTCGCGAGGCGGACGACACCAAGACCTCCCTAGGGGCGGCCTCACCAGGCTGGCTCCCGAGGAGCGGAGATATCTATGCAAGATGCACCTCACGAGGTTCATATGACGTGAGCCGTGAAGACCAAGGCCAGGCGGGCACCAGCAGGCGCTGTGTACCAGTTTCCTCTTTGGTGCTAGGCGCGGGGTCCCGGGGAATCAAGCAAATGTTTCCATATCAGTGCAACAAGACGAAGACCGCCAGGACGACAGGATAGAAGTCATCGCGGAGCCCATTGGAGCGTCACCACCAGAGGCTTTTGCAGGCGAAGACCACTTATGTCAGGATAACTTGTACTAGTTGTCTCCCTTCAAATTTGGCCATTGTGGGATCCCTTCCCGCCTATATTTGGGAAGATGACGAATGCCCCTATAAATAGGACTTAGCCACCACCATAGAGGAGATGGGATCCATTCAACCCTGACCAACTCACCAGCTCATCGAGTGCCAGAACACCTCACCTCCTGAGGCTGTTCCACCACTGTACTAGGTCATCCTCAACCCCTCGAGGCAATCCACCACAAAGCTGGAGTAGGGTATTACACCGCAAGGTGGCCCGAACCAGGATAAACTGTTGTGTCTCTTGTCCCTTGGGTTCGTCGAGCTAGGATTTGGAATCATTGAGCAGGCAAATTGGGGAGGACGAGTTCTTCGCACGCACCCCAGAGTTCGAACCTCTCAAGGGTTTGCAGAACCTCGAATCCGACAGACACTCTCTCTTCTGCGGTTATCGGTGATATGCCCATTTGTTAGCCCGCAAAGGTTTTCAGTTTCAACTGAGAACGAGAGGCATTTGACCAAAAGGTGGATTCATCTTGGCATGTGTGTGGTGTGGATCATGGTGGGATTCCATATTAGAGTTCAATCACGCGTGTACACACTTCCACCGCTAGAAGTGAGGGGGCTACACGCATCGTGGTGTAGTGTGTTTCCGGTTTGTGAAGCATGTGCCACATCAAAGTTGTGCATTGGGTATTCAAACATCACATAACACACGGGCGCATGCACGCGGTGGTTTTGTCCTATGACATCACTTGCGTGTGCCTCTTTGTGTGGGCCCACGAGTTCTTCGTTGACCAGTTGAACATACAACGAGAGAGAGGTTAATTTGACCAACAAGGATGGTTCTTTTTTGGTTTGTGTTACATATATGCACGGTATAGGAGTATGTACATGTCAAAGAGGCCCACTGGTACGCGTCGGTGCTATACAAATGGTTTTGAGCCCTTTTCGCGACGGCATTTGGAACCATCGCCAAGTGAGTGTGGACGATAGGGGGTCCTTCCGACATGACCCAGAAACCATCGACGATAGGGAGCAAAGATGCATATACAGTACCCCTACTCATTTGTGCTTGCATTGCCATCCCAGTCGGTATTCTGTGGTGCTACGTTTACGATGCGCTGCCCATCACAAACGGATCACTATTATAGAACATCTATGATAAGCATACAATCAAACACATTCGATTTTCCCGAACCGTATGCGATAACTAATTAAGAAGATTAGCTAATTTTTGTACGTGTGTCGGACAGGATTATGAAACGTTGGACGTTGTAACATTGTCCCACACGACAACTATCGCACATGCTATTCTGTGGTGCAACATTTACGATGCATACTTCATCAGAAATAGTTCATGGTTGCGAATCGTGTACGATAAGGCAACTATCACAAACTTTTAGTTTGCCCGCACAGTTTGTGATATTGTCTGACATAGCACACGCTTTGCAAACGGCAACTGTGTGCATGCTTGCACACATTTCCTCTCTGTGAACCATGTCAGATTATGGTGTATATCGCAAACATTTGTATTTTGCCAACCGTGTGTACCGTAACGACCCAGAGAGCATAGTTTTACCGTAATTTAATTGCTGCTATTTCAAATTATAGCGGATTTGAATTTGAATGTATGCTATAGCTTTATTCATATCTATCAGGTTCCAACAACCAAAGCATTATTCGATTCATATGTATATATGTTCAAGAATTACATGACAACCAAATAAAGAATGATGAACCACTGTTGTATACTTGTACTATTAAAGACATTAAAGAAAGAGACGAAATATATTCTGGTTGCTGGACAAGGTGAAGCGGAATGCCCATATTGTACCCTCCTCCATGTTGAAGGCACGCACAACTCTAGCCCAACCCCTTGTGATGGCCGACCGCCCTGATACGTCTCCGCCGTATCTAGTTTTCCTAACGCTTGTCCTCTTGTTTTGGACTCTAATTTGCATGATTTGAATGAAATTAACCCGGGACTGACGCTGTTTTCAATAGAACTACCATGGTGTTGTTTTTGTGATGAAATAAAGTTTTCGGAATGGAACGACATTTTGCGGGGTTTTTTATGTCAATAAAGAGAATTTCGGGAGCCAAGAACCGACGAAGGGGGCACCTGGGTAGGCACAACCCACCAGGGCAAGCCCCCCTCCAGGCGCACCAAGGTTGGTTGTCCCCAACTGGTGGCCCTGCAGACCCTGAAACTGACGCTATAAAATCCTATTTTTCCAGAAAAAAATCAGGGAGAAAGAAATATCGCGTTCCACGAGATAGAGCCACCGTCACCTCCTGTTCTTCATCGGGAGGCCAGATCTAGAGTCCGTTTGGGGCTCTAGAGAGGGGGATCTTTGATCTTCATCATCACCAACGCTTCTCCATCGCCAATTCCATGATGCTCCCCACCGGGAGTGAGTAATTCCTTCGTAGGCTCGCCGGTCGGTGAGGAGTTGGATATGATTTATCATGTAATCTAGTTAGTCTTTTTAGGGCTTGATTCCTAGTATCCACTATGTTCTGAGATTGATGTTGCTATGAGTTTGCCATGCTTAATGCTTGTCACTTTGGGCCCGGGTGCCATGATTTCAGATCTGAACCGTTTATGTTATCACCATTATATCTATGTTCTAGATCCGATCTTGCAAGTTATAATCACCTACTACGTGTTATGATCTGCCAACCCTGGAGTGACAATTGTCGGGACCACTCCCGGTGATGAAAGTAGTTTGAGGAGTTCATATATTCACCGTGTGTTAATGCTTTGTTCCGGTTCTCTATTAAAAGGAGTCCCCAAGATAACAATCTAATCGTAGCATTAAACATGTGGATCCAAATTAGCCCCTTACGGAATAGCACATAAACTAGAGTTTAAACTTCTATCACTCTAGCAACCCATCATCTAATAACTACTCCACAATGTATTCCCTTAGGCCCAAAGATGGTGAAGTGTTGTGTAGTCGATGTTCACATAATACCACTAAAGTAATCACAACATACATATCATCAAAGTATCAAACGAATATCAAATTCACATGATTAGCTGCAACATGTCTTCTCCCATGGCCTAAAGAACAAGGACAACTGTCGGTGTCAAAACCGGTGGATCTCGGGTAGGGGGTCCCGAACTGTGCGTCTAGGCCGGATGGTAACAGGAGGCAAGGGACACGAAGTTTTACCCAGGTTCGGGCCCTCTTGATGGAGGTAAAACGCTACGTCCTGCTTGATTAATATTGATGATATGGGTAGTACAAGAGTAGATCTACCATGAGATCAGAGAGGCTAAACCCTAGAAGCTAGCCTATGGTATGATTGTTGATGTGTATGTTGTCCTACGGACTAAAACCCTCTGGTTTATATAGACACCGGAGAGGGTTACGGTTACATAGAGTCGGTTACAATGGTAGGAGATCTGAACACCCGTATCGCCAAGCTTGCCTTCCACGCCAAGGAAAGTCCCTTCCGGACACGGGACGGAGTCTTCAACATTGTATATTCATAGTCCAGGAGTCCGGCTGAAGGTATAGTCCGGCTATCCGAACACCCACTAATCCAGGACTCCCTCAGTAGCCCCTGAACCAGGCTTCAATGATGACGAGTCCGCCGCGCAGATTGTCTTCGGCATTGCAAGGCGGGTTCCTCCTCCAAGTACTTCATAGAAGATTTTGAACACAAAGATAGTGTCCGGCTCTACAAAATAAGTTTCCACATACTGCCATAGAGAGAATAACATTTACACAAATCTAATCTGCTGACGTATTCCGTAGTGTGACATCACACCACGGCCAAGCTTTTATTCGAACCGTTTTACTGTCCCATCTTAGCGTGCTATGCGAGGCGGTTTCCTTGGCACATATTGTTAAAGCAGAGATCGTGCTCCCTTATTCCGAGATTCTCATCAATATGGGCGTGGGTAACCCAACCGCGCCATTGATTACGGCGCTTGGAGATAAGCGAGTTTTACCAGGCTGGTGGGGACATGTAGTTGCGTCCACCCATATAAGGGGATAAAGATCCACCTTTTCACCTACGCCTTCTTCCTCCTTCGCCTATCCATTCTTGCGCACTCGAGCTCCAGCGCCCAAGTCCGCACTACCACCTCAACCTTCTCCAGTCATGTCCGGAGTGGGAGGCAAGTGGATGGTCTCCTCCGTCACAGAAGGACACATCCAAAAGCTGAGGAAGGCCGGATATCTAGCTAGCGACATCGCGCATCGGCTTCCCGAAAAGGTGCGGCTCATCTCCACTCCTAGGCCCCATGAGATGGTGGTATTCCTCCCCCATTTCCTTCGTGGACTGGGCTTCCCTCTGCATCCATTTGTCCAGGGGCTCATGTTCTACTACGGCCTGGATTTCCACGATCTGGCCCCGAACTTTGTCCTCAACATCTCGGCGTTCATCGTCGTGTGCGAGGCGTTCCTCCGCATCCGCCCCCATTTCGGACTATGGCTTAAGACTTTCAACGTCAAGCCAAAGGTGGTGCGCGGCAGACAGGCGGAGCGCGGCGGTGCCATGGTTGGCAAGATGGCCAACGTCCTATGGCTCGAGGGCTCCTTTGTGGAGACCCTGAAGGGGTGGCAGTCGGGTGGTTTTACATCACAGAGCCGTCCGACCTTAAGTGGGTCGCAGCCCCCGAGTTTCGGTCCGGACCCCCAATGCGGCTCACGTCCTGGAAAGAGACGGGCCTGTCATGGGGCAACCAAAAGGAGGTGACCGGACTACAAACATGCATCCAATCCCTAGTGAACAAGCAGCTCAGGCTTGTCAACGTAGTCCAGGTTCTGCTCATCCGCTTGATCCTCCCGTGCCAACAACGGGCCTTCAATCTATGGGAGTTGAATCCGGCACAGCACCGAACCCTGAGCAGGTTCTTTGACACGACGTACGAAGATTCCTGGAAGGTTCTTTTCAAAGGCACCGAGGCTCCCTCATCTGCTACTGAGGATTGCGGATTCAGCGCGCAGCGTCATGCTAGCACTGTAAGTTTTTTGTACCTTTTACAGGGCACAAGTTTTTCATAGTTTAACTCTGTGCGGGATCTAAACTCCCTTACCTTTGACAGGATTGGCAGGCGAAGTCCGGATGGATCGATTGTCCGGCGCCTTTGCCTGAAGGCCCAGCGGACACTCAATTGTTGAAGCTGCTGGCTCCGGCACCCTATGTGTTGCCGGAGAAGAAGGCCGCAAAAAAGGTCGTGGGGACTCAAAAGAGTTCCCGGCGCCTGGAGGTGTCGGATTCACCATCCGACGAATCCAAGACGCACTCCTCCCAAGAAGACGAGGATGAGGAAGAAGAAGCCCCTCCCCCTCTAGCGGGGGAAGGGAAGAAAAGGAAGGCCGCCCCAACTAGGGAGGCCGAAGGGTGCAAGAAGGGGAAAACCCTTTTTCTGGATTACTCCACCGATGCCGACGACGGCAGAGAGGAGTGGGCAACCAGGGGCAAGCCCCTGGCGAAATCGTAAGTATCCGGATACCAAAGTAATTCATAGTATTCGTTTATGCACAACTTTCCCTTATGTCGAATTTGTTTATGCAGCCCACCCAAAGACCGGCTCGACGCGTCGTCGAGCGGCTCACTGGACTCATCGGACGTGAACTCACTTCCAACGGCTTCCTCCCCCCGCCCTACGGACGACACCGAAGTGTTGTCCCAAAAGGTTCCAATCCGGGAGGATGTGGTCTTGGAGGTGCCGCAAGGCGACCAACCGGATTCCAGGAGTAAAGTGGATGAAACCCCCCAGGGCTCCAAGTCTGGCTCTAGGCCGGACGCTGCTCCAGAACCTTCAAAGGTTCCGGAGTCCGGCGGGCGACCTCCTTCCAAGAGGAGCAAGCCCGCCATGCCAATGACCTCCATCCAACCGGAGGCGCCAGACAATATGTTGGAAGCGCTCCAAGGCGCTTCCATCGACGAGGGGCACTGCACTATTATGAGTGCGGTGATCCAGAAGGTTCAGTCTGCAAAAAACGGACTGACTGAAGCTTGTACTAGCCTTTTGACAGGCTTCGAGGTAAGTAAAGAAAGTGTAAATAATAGTACCGCATAGACAGTAGCCCCTGATGCTCTGTTTGGCGTTCGGGAAGAAAAGCCGAATAGAGGATCAAACAAAATTCGCAGGAGTCTAACAAAAATGAGTCAATATGCATGTGCAGGCTAACCTGCTTGCATCCGCTGCACTGACTGCGGAAGTGGACACGCTAAAGCAGGACCTCGAAAGGTCCGAGCAAGAGCTCGAGCGTGCCAAGAAGCAGCTCGAGGACAATGAAGGTAAGAAATACCTTGGTTGAATATGTATATATAAAAAAGGTGCAATTGCAAAAAATGACAAGATCATCGTGGCTATTGTAGGGGCCACGTCTGAGGTGGCGACCCTTAAGCAAGCGCTGGACGAGGCCGAGAAGAATTCGGCCTCGGAGCGCACTGAGCGGGAGAAGTATGAGGCCGAGGTTGGCAAGGTGCGACAAGAGCTCCAGGCTCTCATGGAAAAACATGAGAGTTTGGAGCGTGACTCGAAGACGCCAGCGTCCGAGCTTACGGTGGCTATTGAAAATGCCAAATATGCCAAGGCTGAATCCCAGAAGACCCTCCAGGAGTTGGATGAGGTGAAAAAGATAGCGGCGGGTAAGGCATTCTTTATGCAAAGCAAACACATAAACGTGAGTTACCTGTTACTTACCCGAATCCGGAGCTCTCAAGGAGCGTTTGCAGATCTTCCCCATAGTGTATCCAGTGCCGCCGCATTCTATCGAGCCGAGGAGGGCATCTCGACGGAGAAGGTGTTCTAGTCTCAGTACGCTGAGGCCTGACACCCCATGCGCCTGAGCGACCAGTTGAAGCAACTGGTCGAGCTCCACAAGGCGGCCGAACAGGCCATGAAGGCCCTCGTAGTTCGGCTGTGGCCCGGAGAGGCTTAGCCTGGGAGCTATTTCGGGCTGTTGCGGCGGCTGGTGGAGGCCTATCCAAGGCTCAAAGTCATCAAGCGCTCTGTCTGCATTGAAGGTGCCCCTAGGGCCCTTGCCCGTGCTAAGGTGCACTGGGGGAAGCTAGATGCTGAGAAGCTTGTGTAGGACAGGCCACCGCCGGGGAAGGAGCATCGCAAGCCCGAGAATTACTATAAGGATGTTCTGAAGGGTGCCCGCCTTGTGGCGGATGAATATTCTATGGATGTAATTCTTGAAAAAAACTCGCTCATTTTGTCCTGTACGCTGAAAACTTGTTTATATGCACGAAGCAATGCTGTTTGGAATTTAAAATATTACCTTCTGTGCGGTTGTTTATCAATTCTGAGAGATGGCGAGTCGTCGGCTTCTGCCCCCATGCCGCTAGTGCTGGGGTGTTCGGGGATAAACCTAAGCGCTCTTTTTCCCATGTTTGGGTCCTTCGAGGGAGGTGCTCAGCCCAACTAACAAGGCAATCAGACTATAATGCGTGAACACTCTCACTTAGCCATAGCATTCTATAATTTTATCGGCGAAGCCCCTAGTATTCGGAAGACCGAGTTCGGGGCGCTATCCACGCCTTGGCCGCACAGAGCCGGCTCCTCGCCCTAAGCGGCATAAGTCTTTAGGGACTCGAAAAACCTCTCGAACAGCGACCAGCTCTCGCTTCATCATGACAGTCAGTTTTAGCTTTCTCCACTGAGGTGCTCGACCCAGCTCAACCGGGGCACAATCGCAGTGGTTCTCCTACTGCTACCTTAGCCGATATAGCGGAACGTAAGGCACCAAAACATAGGAGCCGGGCAAACCCAACTATTGACCCAAGACATGATTCGGAGTCGATGCATATAATTCTATAAGCTCGGGGTGCCGCAGTTGTTAAAGTGTTCGGACTTCTCACACCATATTGAGGGGTGCTAAAAGCCCCTGGCGTATTTTGGTCGTACCAAGTTGTACGGGTGCAACATGTCGTTAAGGAACATTTATTTATAAAAAGAGAATGCAAAAAATAGACAAAAGCTATGCATTGTTTATTAAAAATAGCTGCGATCAAAGCAGAACGATACAAGTAATGCGATAAACAAAAAGTTGGACTATTTAACATGTCTGCTCCACGGGCAAGCTGCGGAATAGTATGCGAAACAGGTATACTGCTCGTGATAGAGACCAACTGTGATTTCCGTAATGCGGCATGGCTTGTCTGCTTCCCTGGTCCTTGCATCGTTTGTGCGGCAATTGAACTACCGAACAGGCCTTCCGAAGAGTAGAGTCCTGGGAGTAAGAGAAAAGTAAAAAATCGGCAGCCCCTAGTGCGGTTTAAGCCGTGTTTTGGGCGTGCCGTGATGGTGCCCCTCCCCCTATGCCCACGATATTTCTAGAGCGTAATTATGGACGCGAAGTACTGGCGTCGCCTTTTTGCGAGGGTTGGGGTTGGGGCCGCATTGCTACGCCTGCTCGGAACGTGCCAGGCGGTCTTGTTGTAGGTTACTCCGGGTGCGCTTGACGGTGTCCGGACGTTTAACGGCCGGAATGGAGAACTGCCTGGAGAGGCTGCTTTGTACTTCCGCTGCAAGGGCCGCCCTGTGCTCCTCGGTTCGGAGGGAGCGTTCGGTGTTTCCATTGACCGTAATTACTCCACGAGGGCCTGGCATCTTGAGCTTAAGGTATGCATAGTGTGGTACCGCATTGAATTTGGCGAATGCGGTTCGTCCGAGTACTGCATGATAGCCACTATGGAATGGGACTATGTCGAAGATCAATTCCTCGCTTCGGAAATTATCCGGGAATCTAAAGACCACTTCAAGTGTGACTGAGCCTGTACAGTTGGCCTCTACACCTGGTATTACGCCTTTAAAGGTCGTTTTGGTGGGCTTAATCCTCGAGGGATCGATGCCCATTTTTCGCACTATATCCTGGTAAAGCAGGTTCAGGCTGCTGCCGCCGTCCATGAGGACTCTAGCGAGATGAAATCCGTCAATAATTGGGTCTAGAACCAATGCGGCAAATCCGCCATGACGGATGCTAGTGGGATGGTCTCTTCGATCAAAGGTGATTGGGCAGGAGGACCATGGGTTGAACTTTGGGGCGACTGGCTCTACCGCGTATACGTCCCTTAACACGCGGTTCCGCTCCCTCTTGGGGATGTGGGTTGCGTACATCATGTTCACCGTCTGCACTTGTGGGGGAAAACCCTTATTCCCCCTGTTGTTCGGCGGCCGGGGCTCCTCGTCGGCATCGCTATGCAGCCCCTTGTCTTCGTTTTCGGCGTTTAACTTGCCTGCCTGCTTGAACACCCAACAATCCCTGTTGGTGTGATTGGCCGACTTTTCGGGGGTGCCATGTATTTGGCACAAGCGGTCGAGTATTCGGTCCAAGCTGGACGGGCCCCTAGGATTCCTTTTGAATGGCTTCTTCCGCTGACCGGATTTAGAGCCTCTGAATCCGGCATTAACTGCCGTATCCTCAGCATTGTCGTCGTTAATGTGGCGCTTCTGCTTGTTGCGACGCGACATGCCACTAATGTCCCTGGTGTCCAAACTACCAGGGTTCTTGGTCATATTGTTGCTACGAGCGAGCCAACTGTCTTCTCCCGCACAAAAGCGGGTCATGAGTGTCGTGAGTGCTGCCATAGATTTTGGCTTTTCCTGTCCAAGGTGCCGGGCCAGCCACTCGTCGCGGATATTGTGCTTGAAGGCTGCTAGGGCCTCAGTGTCCGGACAATCGACTATTTGATTTTTCTTTGTTAGGAACCGTGTCCAAAATTGCCTAGCCGATTCATCTGGCTGCTGAATTACGTGACTTAGGTCATCGGCGTTTGGGGGTCGCACATAAGTGCCCTGGAAATTGTCGAGGAATGCGGCTTCCAGGTCCTCCCAACAGCTGATTGATCCTGTTGGCAAGCTGTTAAGCCAATGCCGAGCTGGTCCTTTAAGCTTGAGTGGGAGGTATTTGATGGCGTGGAAATCATCGCCACGGGCCATGTGGATATGAAGGAGATAATCCTCGATCCATACCGCAGGATCTGTTGTGCCATCATATGATTCGATGTTTACGGGTTTGAAACCCTCGCGGATTTGATGATCCATTATTTTGTCTGTAAAGCAGAGTGGGTGTGCGGCGCCTCTATACTGGGCTATATCATGACATAGCTCCAATGAGTTTTGTCTACTGTGTTCGGCCCTGCCAAATTTGTGGCTGGCATGAGGGTTGCCATCTCGAGCCGTGGGGCGCCCACGCGATCCGTAGATCGATCTTGTTTGCCTTGCCTTGTCCTCCAACATATCGCGTAAGTCCGGCGCATAGTCCCCTGCCTTGGTAAGGGGTGCGGCTTGAGTGGAGGGCCGAGAGGTCTCTCTGTCGCGGCCACGAGGTGGCCAGTCGGCCGCATCAAGTGCTTCCTCCTCTAATTGGGGTAGCAACCTGCGCTTTGGGTAGCTCTTGGAGGGGCGCTCGAGTTTATGCTCTTCGACCGCAAGGACTTCAGTCCATCTGTCAACTAGCAATTCTTGATCACCTCTAAGCTGTTGTTGTTTTTTCTTGAGGCTTCTTGCCGTGGCCATAAGCCTGCGTTGAAAACGCTCTTGCTCGATGGGATCCTCTAGCACGACAAATTCGTCGTCGTTGAGGCTTGCCTCGTCTTCGGAGGGAGGCATATAATTATCGTCCTCGACCTCTCTATCTGCCGCTCTCTCATGAGGGCTGGTTTCTCCATCCTCCTGTGCTAAATCTTGCTGGAGCGGGTTTTCTTCGGCGCTTTCCGGAGTATTATTATCTCCCGTGCTGGAATCACCGTGTTTGTTTTGGCGGGATTTTGAGTGGCGCCGCTGATGTCGGCGCTTAGGCTGTTTCTTGGAGGGGTCATCCTCTACTGTTCCATCTCCATCTCCCTCTTTTGGGGTGTCCACCATGTATATGTCATACGACGAGGTGGCTTTCCAGGGCCTAGTAGGTGCTGGTTCTTCATCATCTCCTTCATCAGCGTCCATACCGTCGATGTCCTCGGAGTCGAAGTCGAGCATGTCGGTTAAGTCGTCGATAGTGCCTACAAAGTGGGTGGTGGGTGGGCTTTGAATTTCGTCATCGTCCGAATCCCAACCTTGCTGGCCGTAGTCCAGCCAGGGCTCTCCTGATAAAGAGAGAGACTTCAGTCTGAAAGTGCAACTATCCCTAGGTGGTTTTGGTAATTCATAACAACATATAGCTCATTGAGCTAATGCTATTCCAAGATGATCATTTCAGGAAAGCTCAATGATTGGCATGGCATGGATGGTGAAAGTGGAACCCTCAAAATGCTAAGGACAAAGGATTGGCTCTAGCTCATATGCTCAAGACTCTTCATTTTACATTTTAGTGGTCCAAGATCACATTGAGTCCATAGGAAAAGCCAATACTATCAAGGAGGGATGAGGTGTTGCTTAATGAGTCTCTTGCTTCATGTGCTTAATGATATGCTCCAAAATCCTCAGCTACTTTCCCATATCCACATTTGACCTAAACCCAAAGCCAAACTCGGCCCTACCGATTCTTTCAACCCGGCGCCACCGAGTTTCACTTGTCGTAGCCATTGCCAAACCCTAAGAAAATCGGTTCTACCGATAGGGATCTCGGTCTCACCGAGATGGGATTGCGATTTCTCTGTTTCCTTTTTGTAACTTTTCGGTCTCACCGAAAGAGTGGATCAGTCCCACCGAGATTGCAATGCCAACTCTCTGTTTCCTTTTTGTAAATTTTCGGTCTCACTGAAAGAGCAAATTGGTCCCACCGAGTTTGCCTGACCAACCCTCTGGTTAGCTTATTACCAAATCGGTCTCACCGAGTTTGTGTAATCGGTCTCATCGAGATTACGTTATGCCCTAACCCTAACCATATAGGTCCTACCAAGTTGCATGTCAGTCCCACCGAAAATCTCTAACGGTCACTAGGTTTACTATTTCGGTCCGACCGAGTTTGTTGATTCGGTCCCACCGGGATTGGTAAATTGTGTGTAACGGTTGGATTTTGTGTGGAGGCTATATATACCCCTCCACCTCTTGTTCACTCGTGGAGAGAGCCATCAGAACACATCTACACTTCCAACTCATATGTTCTGAGAGAGAACCACCTACTCATGTGTTGAGGCCAAGATATTCCATTCCTACCACATGAATCTTGATCTCTAGCCTTCCCCAAGTTGCTTTCCATTCAAATCTTCTTTCCACCAAATCCAAATCCTGTGAGAGAGAGTTGAGTGTTGGGGAGACTATTATTTGAAGCACAAGAGCAAGGAGTTCATCATCAACACACCATTTGTTGCTTCTTGGAGAGTGGTGTCTCCTAGATTGGTAGGTGTCACTTGGGAGCCTCCGACAAGATTGTGGAGTTGAACCAAGGAGTTTGTAAGGGCAAGGAGATCGCCTACTTCGTGAAGATCTACCGCTAGTGAGGCAATTCCTTCATGCGCGATGGCCATGGTGGGATAGACAAGGTTGCTTCTTCGTGGACCCTTCGTGGGTGGAGCCCTCCGTGGACTCGCGCAACCGTTACCCTTCGTGGGTTGAAGTCTCCATCAACGTGGATGTAGGATAGCTCCACCTATCCGAACCACGGGAAAAACATCTGTGTCTCCAATTGCGTTTGAATTCTCCAAACCCTTTCCTTTACATTCTTGCAAGTTGCATGCTTTACTTTCCGCTGCTAATATACTCTTTGCATGCTTGCTAGAATTGTGTGATGATTGCTTGACTTGTCCTAAAATAGCTAAAATCTGCCAAGAACTAAAATTGGGAAAAGGTTAAGTTTTTATTTGGTCAAGTAGTCTAATCACCCCATCTAGACATACTTCCGATCCTACAAGTGGTATCAGAGATTTGGTCTCCATTTTATTTGATTTCCATAGCTTTTGGTGGTCATAGCCTTGGTTTCACAACCTAGGAGAGTATGGCATCTAGCGAGGGAAATTATCACCGTAGAGGTCCTTACTTTGATGGTACTAATTTTGCTAGTTGGAAGCATAAAACGAAAATGCATATTCTTGGACATAACCCCGCCGTTTGGGCTATTGTGTGTGTTGGTTTGCAAGGTGACTTCTTTGATGGGAGAGAACCAAACCGTGAAGCTATCGCAGATGAGTTGAAGATGTTGCAATACAATGCTCAAGCTTGTGATATTCTCTTCAATGGATTGTGCCCCGAAGAATTCAACAATATCAGCCGTCTTGAGAATGCAAAGGAAATTTGGGACACTTTGATTGATATGCACGAAGGTACCGACTCCATCAAGGAATCCAAATTGGATGTGCTTCAAAGTCAACTTGACAAGTTCAAAATGAAGGATGGTGAAGGTGTCGCTGAATTGTACTCTAGGCTTGCTCTGCCGGCTTAGGAAGTGAAGAGATGACCGATAGATTCATCATAAAGAAGATTCTAAGAGCCTTGGATGGAAAATATGATACCGTGTGCACATTGATCCAAATGATACCCAATTACAAAGATCTCAAGCCAACGGAGGTAATTGGAAGAATTGTTGCTCATGAGATGTCACTTAAGGATAAAGAGGAACTTCACAACAAATCAAGTGGTGCCTACAAAGCCTCATGTGAAGCCCCTACATCATCAAGTGAGAAACAAAACGTCAATGAAGAATTGAGCTTAATGGTGAAAAACTTCAACAAGTTCTACAAGAGTAGAAGCAAAGATAGAAGCTCCAAGTCAAGGTCCTACAATGACAAAAGATCTTCTAGTCGAGAGCGAAACTGCTACAATCGTGGAAGACCCGGACACTATTCCAATGAGTGTATGGCTCCCTACAAGAGAAGAGAAGACTCTCCAAAAAGAAGAAGCAAAAGAGAAGAATCACCACCAAGAGACAGAAGCAGTAGAGATGATCGTTATGAATGGGGACACTCACGGAGAAGCAAGGATTCGGAAAGGAAGGAAAAATCATCAAGGAGCTACACAAAAAGAAGACATCAAGCTCATGTTGGTGAATGGGTATCCGGCTCCGACTCCGACAACCACTCCGAGAGAAGTTATCACTTCGATTCTGAATATACTCAAGATTAAGGTGTTGCCGGTCTAGCACTTGTGTCAACCAACTCCTACGATATATTTGACTCACCAAATGAAGGAATTGGAAGATGCTTCATGGCCAAAGGTCCTAAGGTAACACACCCCGAGTATGTTGATTTCAATAGTGATGAAGATGACTTGTTAGGTGATGATGATTTACTTGTTGACAACTCTAGTGATGAATACTATGATGAAACGTCAATTAATCATGCTAATCAAGATAAAACGAATGACAATGATAAGGAGAATATTGAGGCTCTAACTAAAGAACTAAACACTCTTAAGTTAGCTCATGAAACTATCTTCGAAGATCATCAAGAACTTTTAAGAGCTCATGAGAAGTTACGCTCTGAAAAGCTCAATCTTGAGCAAGAGCATGAGTTTTTAAAGGCAATCAATGATGACCTCCGCAAGAAAAGTTCTTCTTACATTGCCAAGCGTTTACTCTTATCCACTTACATGCCTCAAGTCAAGTCTAGTAACAAGAACAAGAAAGATTCTTCCTCTAGTAGTAACAATGATCATGCTAAATCCAATATTGTTGCTTCTAGTAGTTCTCTTGATTCCACTAATGATTCTCTTAGACAAGTTACACTTGAGCAAGAAAATAGCTTATTGAAGGGAATTATAGAGAAAGGAGTGTACAAAAGCCTTGCCGGGAGTAAGCAATTCGAGGAAATTGTGTGCAAGCAAGGAAGGCACCGGAATAATCAAGGTGCTGGTTTTGAACGAAAGTTCAATACCAATGGAGTTGGGTGGGAAGAAGATCAATACCCCAAGATAAAGTTTGTTCCTCAACAAGAGAAGTATGATCCTACTTCCTTCAAGGGGACACAAGCTCAAGATGATCTTCCACCACAAGACTACAAGAAAAAAGGGAAGGACAAGCTTCAAGAGGAAATTGATGCATTTGAAGAAGCTCCTAAGACCTTAGTCAAGTGGATTCCCAAGACCACTTCAAGTTCCACTTCATCAAGTACGACTACAACTCCAAGGATTCCCATCAAGATGGTGTGGATCCAAAGAAGAAGAACTAGAGAGTTCTTGAGGGTGACTCCGCCAACATACTTCACTCTTATCATTTTGGCAAGAACAAGTGCAATCAACTTCCACATCTTGCACTAGTTCAAGGAGTCACAAACCCTCTTGTTGGTAAGACAAGGGACAAGGTAACCTAAAAGTTTTCATGGACATCATCTTGTGTGTGCATCACTATATGTCTATGGATATCCTTGTTTGTTCCTTGTGGGACTAACCCATGTAGGTATTGAAAGTGCAATTCACTCAAATGGATAGCTCCAAGTGATCTACATCAACATTGAGCATCCACATCTTCAACATCTACATGAAGTCATCATTGACAAAACCCAAGGTTAGTTCATCCCTCTTAGGGGGGATATCACATCTAGGGGGAGCTTTACTCTAAGACTTGAGCTAAAGCAACTCTAAAGATGTGAACACAACAATGCTTTATGTAAAAGTGGTAACCCCACTTGAGCTTAAACGATGAGTATGACCTATGATCAAGTGTTCTCACTTGACTCCTAAGTCAATATACTCATATATAGATGACCTAGTCATCGCCAATTGCTTGATAGATGCTAGAATTGGTTGTGCATGCTTTGTCACATATTTCAATTGCCATTTTATTGTGTGAGCATGTTGGTTGCATATTTTACTCATTCAAGAACATCCACTTGTTGTTTTGATTGTTTGGCTTTATTTCCTTTTGCCAAGTGGATGGACAAGAATGCCTAAGAACCTCCTCTAGCTATCTATGCTTTTCTCGTCTCAAACTCTATTCATGCTACATCACAAAATTTGATCAAGTCAGATTCGAACCACTCTGTGTGAGGAGCACTCGGAGTCCCCGATTCGTCATAGACTTAAACATCCAAAACCTCTTTGTGATTCTCGGTCTGACCGATATCCTACTTTCGGTCCTATCGAGATCATTAAGTTGATCTGAATTTTCGATCTCGGTGCAACCGATTTGAACCATTCGGTCACACCGAGTTGCAATAACTGTATACAGTTTTGCATCTCGGTGCCACCGAGTTGTTCCACTCGGTCACACCGACAGGGTCGGGCTATATATAGGCACAGGCAAAAATTTGGAAATTTCTCCGAACCCCTTCGCCCGCGCGATAGCTCGCTCTGCCAACGTGGTCTCCGGATCGTCTCCTCGCCGCCAGCCGCCTCCAGTCGCTGGTCTCCATCGTCGTCAACGGAATTCAACCCCGCCGTTGCCACCGTAGCGAGTCTCCGCCGAACTAGGGTATGGACTCGATCTTTGTGCTATCCCCAATCTGATTCCTAGCACATTGTGATCTTATTGCTTCTAGCCACGATTGAAACACTCCTATCCAGTCAATGCGTTCGTAGAATAGGATTGATTCGAAAACTTTAGGGTTAGGTTTCCACCGAAACCATCTCGGACCCACCGAGTTGAAAAACTCGGTCCCACCGATTTGGCTCATGCCATTGCACAAGTGAGACTCGGTCTGACCGAGAATTACTAATCGGTGTGACCGATTTTGGAACTTTGTAAAACCCTAGCAGTCTCGGTGCCACCGAACTGTGACTCGGTCTGACCGAGTTCACTAGTTTAGGTTCCAAAACTGCTTCGGTATCACCGAGTTTAAAAATCGGTAGATCCGAAATGATTTCTGTGGGAAACTAAAACTAAGATTTTGAATCATTCTTTTGCAAAAATCTCTACATTTTGTGATGCTCATCCACTCTACCTCATCTATAAACTGTTCACAAGATCAGCAGTCAGCTTGTTCATCATGTCAGATCAGAGTGATAGCCAAAACCTGTCAGAGCAGCAAGTGCACATGAGTGAGGGCACTAGTCCCTCCAGTTCCACAGATGAAGGCAGCAGGAGCACTCCTAGTAACTTGCCAAAAGCTGCCACCAGACAAAGGAAGAAAAGAACGTCAGAATGAGAGGATGAGGACTATGTGGCAGAAGAAGAAGCCACTTCCAAGAAAGTGGTTAAGAAGGAATACAGCACTGCTACTGCCACCAAGCCAGGCATGAAGCAAAAGGTTCATGCAAAGAGAATTCCAATGTCTAAGGCCATAGCATCTACTCAAGTCCCTTTGGGATCTGAACCCAAAGAGGCTGCTACAGAAGGGAAGAAGAGGAATGAGAGGATCAAAAATACCACTGCTAGAGTGCTTGGGAGATCCTTGATCATGAGAGATTCTGAAGAGGAAGAGGAAGAAGAGGTTGCTGCACCAGCATCCAAGGCACAAAAGCTGATGGGTGATGCTATAAGATCAGGGGCTACTGCATCCAAGCCCAAGGAAGCACCCAAGGCTGCATCAAATGCCAAGACAGCTCCAAAGAGGAACACAAGGAGCATACCAACTGCTAAAAAGAACAAGGCCCCAGTGCCTGACACTGCAGAAGAAGAGGAAGGCCAAGTTCTCAGGAAGCTAAAGCCCAAGATCCCAGACCACAATGATGCTCATCCTGTGGTTGAGGACATGAAGATCAGAAGAGACTCAGGGCTGAGAAAGTGGAGAGCAAAAGATCCATATGCTACAAGAAGAAGAACTGCTGTTGACTATAGGTTCCACACTAAGGAACATCAGGACTTCTATGAGAAAGTTTTTTTGGACAAGAAGCCCATAGTTTGTGACATGAGATGGGTCGATTGGGAGTACATCAAGGACAATGAAGAGCACTATCCTGGAGTGCAAGACAGCTTCAAGGCTTGTGGAGTAGCTGATTTTGTTGGGCAGAAGCTCACAAAGTGGAATGAAGAGCTGATCATGCAATTCTACTCCATAGCACACTTCTACCCAGATGGAAGGATTACATGGATGTCTGAAGGTACAAGGTACCAATCAACTGTTGAGGAATGGGCAAAGTTTATCAATTCCCTAGAAGAAAATGAGGATGACTTGGACATTTATGCCAAGAAGAAGATGGATCACAATTCCATGTCTAACATGTACAAGGAGATCCCAAACAAGGCACTTGATACTTCCAAGTTTGGCTCAGTACATTATCTTCTGTCAGGGCTGCCAACTATTAATTGGATTCTGAGGCACACTCTATTGCCCAAGTCAGGTGATCACAAGATGATCAGAGGCCATGCAATCAACTTGCTTCATATCTTTGATGTGCCATAGAAGTTCAAGGTGATGAGCCACATGGTAGAAACTATCAAAAGTACTGCAGCAGATCAGAAGAGGAGCTGTGGTTATGCCCCTCAGATCCAGGAGCTGATAAACTCAAAGATGGGCACAGGCATATACCTATTGGACAAGGAACATTTGCCTATTCATCCAGATTTTGAAGATAATGAAGTTGTGATGAACAAGGATGAACCATCATAAGCCCATGCACATGCACAGAAGGAGAAGGCAAGGAAGGAGGAAGCTGCAAAGATGCCAACTCAAGAGGAGGCATCTGAGTATTTCCTGAAAAACAAGAAAGAGCAGCTTAGTTACTTGATTGCATCCACACTGAGGATTGAGAAAGGACTGGCCACCCTCACTCAGAATCAGGAGAGCTTAGAGAGAATCATAGAACAAAAGTTCTATGACTTGGATGTCAAAGTAACAGAGATTCAGTCTGTAGTGGAGCAACTTCAAGATGACATGCAGGAGAGGAGAGGGAAGACTACAACTGATGCATTTGCCAGAGTGCCACGAGCTCAGAGGTCGACTGCAGTGCCAGTTCCTGACACCAGAGCCACCTCCTCAGCTCTAGCCACAGCACCAGCCCAACCAGCTCCAATATCTACTTCAGCTCTAGCTCCAACCATGTCTACAGAAGCCTTCGTCCTTGGAGTGATCCAGACTCCACCACCACCAGAAGATCAAGCCTGAGTGTCGATCTAGCACTATGCATTTTCTAGGAACTTTTTGGTAACTTGTTGCCAAAGGGGGAGAAAAATGTATAGATCATAGGCTTCGAGAGAGAGAGTGTGTGTTGCCTTTATTCTCTCTTGCCTTATTTGGTGGTTTTTCAAACTTCGTTTGCTTTTGGTTGAGATACTTTGATATGATTGTGAGACATTGATGATCATGTGTTTGATCATAAGCTACACTTATGCATGCTTGATATATCTTATCTATCTTATGTGATCATTCACTTTCTTTGGTGATGAGTGCATGTATTTCATTCTTATCTTTTTGAGCGCTCCACCAAGACATATGTGACATGGAAGAGTAACCCATGACTCTAACTCTTTGTGCATTTGTAGTCCAAAGCAAATTTTAAATATGCACAAATTTAGGGGGAGCTCTTACTTATCACATACTTCTCAAAGCAAGGATATAATTCATTCTTATTATTATTTGTCGAAGCTTTGATCTATATGTTGTCATCAATTACCAAAAAGGGGGAGATTGAAAGTGCAACTATCCCTAGGTGGTTTTCGTAATTCATAAAAACATATAGCTCATTGAGCTAATGCTATTCCAAGATGATCATTTCAGGAAAGCTCGATGATTGGCATGGCATGGATGGTGAAAGTGGAACCCTCAAAATGCTAAGGACAAAGGATTGGCTCTAGCTCATATGCTCAAGACTCTTCATTTTACATTTTAGTGGTCCAAGATCACACTGAGTCCATAGGAAAAGCCAATACTATCAAGGAGGGATGAGGTGTTGCTTAATGAGCCTCTTGCTTTATGTGCTTAATGATATGCTCCAAAATCCTTAGCTACTTTCCCATATCCACATTTGACCTAAACCCAAAGCCAAACTTGGCCCTATCGATTCTTTCAACCCGGCGCCACCGAGTTTCACTTGTCATAGCCATTGCCAAACCCTAAGCAAATCGGTTCTACCGATAGGGATCTCGGTTTCACCGAGATGGGATTGAAATTTCTCTGTTTCCTTTTCGTAACTTTTCGGTCTCACTGAAAGAGCGGATCGGTCCCACCGAGATTGCAATGCAAACTCTCTGTTTCCTTTTTGTAACTTGTCGGTCTCACCGAAAGAGCAAATCGGTCCCACCGAGTTTGCCTGACCAACCCTCTGGTTAGCTTATTACCAAATCGGTCTCACCGAGTTTGTGTAATCGGTCTCACCGAGATTACGTTATGCCCTAACCCTAACCATATCGGTCCTACCGAGTTGCATGTCAGTCCCATCGAAAATCTCTAATGGTCACTAGGTTTACTATTTCGGTCCGACCGAGTTTGTTCATTCGGTCCCACCGAGATTGGTAAATTGTGTGTAACGGTTGGATTTTGTGTGGAGGCTATATATACCCCTCCACCTCCTCTTCACTCATGGAGGGAGCCATCAGAACACATCTACACTTCCAACTCATATGTTCTAAGAGAGAACCACCTACTCATGTGTTGAGGCCAAGATATTCCATTCCTACCACATGAATCTTGATCTCTAGCCTTCCCCAAGTTGCTTTCCACTCAAATCTTCTTTCCACCAAATCCAAATCCTGTGAGAGAGAGTTGAGTGTTGGGGAGACTATCATTTGAAGCACAAGAGCAAGGAGTTCATCATCAACACACCATTTGTTACTTCTTGGAGAGTGGTGTATCCTAGATTGGCCAGGTGTCACTTGGGAGCCTCCGACAAGATTGTGGAGTTGAACCAAGGAGTTTGTAAGGGCAAGGAGATCGCCTACTTCGTGAAGATCTACCACTAGTGAGGCAAGTCCTTCGTGGGCGATGGCCATGGTGGGATAGACAAGGTTGCTTCTTCGTGGACCCTTCATGGGTGGACCCCTCCATGGACTGACGCAACTGTTACCCTTCGTGGGTTGAAGTCTCCATCAACGTGGATGTAGGATAGCACCACCTATCCGAACCACGGGAAAAACATCCGTGTCTCCAATTGCGTTTGAATTCTCCAAACCCTTCCCTTTACATTCTTGCAAGTTGCATGCTTTACTTTCCACTACCAATATACTCTTTGCATGCTTGCTTGAATTGTGTGATGATTGCTTGACTTGTCCTAAAATAGCTAAAATCTGCCAAGAACTAAAATTGGGAAAAGGTTAAGTTTTTATTTGGTCAAGTAGTCTAATCACCCCCCTCTAGACATACCTTTGATCCTACACAGTGTCTTCAGAATATCGCCAAAAGGCGAGTGCTGAAAGATGTCCGCGGTAGTGAACTGCATGATCGGCGCCCAATCGGATTCGATTGGCAGGGGCGTGGAGTGTTCGGAGTCCAGAGAGGAGTCCGGCTCCTTGGAGTCACGAGCCTCGCAGTGTATGGGGCTGGTGTTCGGCTCAATCGCCGTTTGGATCACAGCCCTCGAGGTGGCATCCAACAGCCCATCCTCGATCGGCACAGTTGACTCCGAACTAAGGGTCGGAGCCGGTGTGGGTGCGGCCTCCAGGGCACCGTTCGGCGGCAGAGCTAGATCGTGCTCGTTGGTACAGTGCGGCACGCTCGGCAGTGGCTCGAATCCGTCGAGGATCAAGTCCCCGCGGATGTTAGCCGTGTAGTTTAAACTTCCAAATATGACCTGACGGCCAGGGGCATAGCTTTCGATGTGCTCCAGGTGGCCAAGTGAATTGGCCCGCAGTGCGAAGCCGCCGAAGACGAAGATCTGTCCGGGGAGGAAGGTCTCACCCTGGACTGCATCACTATCGATGATCGTAGGAGCCATTGGGCCTGACGGCGACGACACAGAGGAACTCTCAATGAAAGCACCAATGTTGGTGTCAAAACCGGCGGATCTTGGGTAGGGGGTCCCGAACTGTGCGTCTAGGCCGGATGGTAACAGGAGGCAAGGGACACGAAGTTTTACCCAGGTTCGGGCCCTCTTGATGGAGGTAAAACCCTACGTCCTGCTTGATTAATATTGATGATATGGGTAGTACAAGAGTAGATCTACCATGAGATCAGAGAGGCTAAACCCTAGAAGCTAGCCTATGGTATGATTGTTGATGTGTATGTTGTCCTACGGACTAAAACCCTCCGGTTTATATAGACACCAGAGAGGGTTAGGGTTACATAGAGTCGGTTACAATGGTAGGAGATCTGAACACCCGTACCGCCAAGCTTGCCTTCAACGCCAAGGAAAGTCCCTTCCGGACACAGGACGGAGTCTTCAATCTTGTATCTTCATAGTCCAGGAGTCTGGCTGAAGGTATAGTCCGGCTATCCGAACACCCCGTAATCCAGGACTCCCTCAACAACTACTCCCAAATAATATCCATGCTCAAATCAGAGGGATATTAAATAGCATAATAGATCTAGACATACAATATTCCACCAAATAAACCATATAGCATCAACTACAAGATGTAATCAACACTACTAGTCACCCACAGGTACCAATATGAGGTTCCGGTACAAAGGTTGAACAAAAGAGATGAACTAGGGTTTTGAGATGAGATGGTGTTGTTGAAGATGTTGATGATAGTTGGCTTCCCAAAGATGAGAGGGTTGTTGGTGATGACGATGGCTTTGATTTCCCCCTCTGTCAGAGGGGAAAAGTGCTCCTGCCCAAGTCCCGTCTCAAAATGGCGGCGCTCTGTCCCGAAAGTCCTCCCCTTATTTTTTCTGGGTCATAAGACCTTATATACCAGAACATGGGCACCAGAGGTGGCCCAGGGTGCCCACTACCTACTAGAGCGTGTCTGGAAGGGTTGGTGTGCCCTGGTGTCTTGTGGCCACCTGCCTGCCCCCTCTGATAGTTCTTCTTCTCCAGTATAATTTTCCGGAAAATTTCAGCTCATTTGGAGATATGCGGAATAGGTATCTCTGACGTAGCTTTTTTAGGTCCAGAATTCCAGCTGTCGGCATTCTCCCTCTTTATGTAAACGTTGCATACTATGCTAAAAAAGTCATTATAATTACTCCACAAAGTGTTATAATACATAAAAACACTATCAATAACAGTAGGAAAACATGATGCAAAATGGACGTATCAACTCCCCCAAGCTTAGACGTCGATTGTCCTTAAGCGAAAGCCAAAATCGATAACCATGTCCACATGTTTAGAGAGAGTTGTGTTGATATAAACAAAATACAGACATAGTAGCATCATGCTTATTATTATAACCACAACAAACTTTATCATATAACTTCACATGAACAAGTAACAATTCATCACAACATCGAAGTAAAAAAAGCATAAACTTTATTGAAAACCCACAAACTATGTTCTCAGTGAACTTTGCAACTTCAATTCATCATATTTTTAGGAAGGGTCTTGTATCGGAGCCTTTTGGCAAGTCCACATACTCAACCATCATTTTAATCTTCTATGATTTCTAACACTCACAACATATATATGAGCAACAAGTTTCAACCGGACACATAGAAAGATAGGGGCTTGTAGTTTTTCCTCCCAACTTATTCACCTCAAGGGTGATGTCAATAGTAATAAATCATGCTCACACATATCCAACTGGGTATATCTGCCTGGATCTTTCCCCACCACATGATGCTTACCAAAGAGAAAATAAAAGGGAATAGAGGAAAATCTTTGACTCTTGCATAAAAGTAAAAGATAGGCCATTTGCAAAGGGAATCAGAGGTTGTCATGTGCCTTTTGGTTTTGTATGCACAATCTCTTAATGCAAAAGAACGCCATGTTATATTGCCCCTTATGGTAGAAACCTTTATTATGCAGTCGCATTTATTACTTTGCCATCACAAGTTCGCACAACACTTATTTTCCTTACACTAAAAGATCAAACACATTTAGGAGCAATTTTTATTGCCTTTTTGTACCGATGACAACTTACTTGAAGGATCTTACTCAATCCATAGGTAGGTATGGTGGACTCTGTAACACCCATGATGCGGCTATCTCTCCCACGTGTCGAGGCATGACTTAGAGGCATAACCGCATGGTGGTTATTACAAGTTGGTATCAGAGCCGACCCTTGTGGTTACACGGATAGTTGCGGACAGGTGCGCGATCATGTTGTGCATGACGTTTGTGACCCATCGTGGCACACGGCATGGCACATGTGCCGGACTAGAAGCACAAACGTATGTGCCAAGTGGGAACGTTCTTGTGGCCCGACTAGGACGTCAGTTCCTCTGAGTGGGGGTGTATGTGATAGCCTGGCTTAATAGGGATGATCGACTACTCATATCAATAAGGAATTCCTTATTTTCTAGGAGCCCATTTGGACAGAACTCCAAAGTTAAGCGTGCTTAGCTCAGAGTAGTTTTAGGATGGGTGACCGATGAGGAAGTAGCTCCCGGGTGCGCACGAGTGAGGACATAGTGTGCAGAAAAGACTAGTATTGATTTGTGGGGCCAGTCTAGATCCCGCCAGGAGTAACGACCACCGGCGGGTGTGTCCGGGGCATTACAGGCTCTCAGAACATGAATTTGGGTTTAAGGGTTTTGGATGCACACGTAGTATGTCTACTTAGTGCGGATTTTTGGCTAGCAAAGCTATTGGGTAAACACCACACGTTGAAGGATCTATGACACTATAAGTTTTATGTGAATTCGAACAAACATAAATCATTATGTTGTCTTCCTTGTCCAACGTCAGCAGTTTGGCATAAGATATTTAATGGGGGGTCACAATCATAAAAGATGTCCAAGATAGTGTATTTGCATGTGAATCTTCTCAGGGCCCTAGCATTAGCCTTGGCTTGTCTTTGCACCTCATCATGTCATCATCATGTTAAGTTCATGAAAGTTGAGTTGAGGTTAGTTGAAACCCTCAGAATTAGTTCAGAAATAATCAACATAAAATCTCATCAAAGAAGCCCAAGAAAATGTTCCTGATAAACCATGAAAAATATTGGCAAGAATTAAATTCAAACCAATATTTTTGGAGGCTTTAAAATATTTAGTTTGGGCCTTTGATATAAATCATAAACTATTTGAATTGGATTTATTTCTTTCATAGAAAAGATACAAGTCCAATAATCCTGAAACTTTATAAGTGGTTCTGGTATTATATCGATAGATAACATGCTTATTTTCAGGAGCAACAAAAATGATTTAGTATTTTTACTAAATCCAAAACTATAGAAAAATAGCAAACAAAAACAAAAAAGAGAGAGAAGGCCACTAGCCCACTTACCTGACAGCCTACCTGGCGGCCCACTACTGTGCTAGGCCTAGCCAGCCACCACACCATCTTCAACCTCCTGCCAGTAGACAGGAGGGCGTGTGCCCGATGCACGCACGCACGCACGAGGCCATCTCCAGCCCGCATGCTTGCGGTGGCCGCCTCCCACGACGCCACGCACTTCCCCTCGACCCCCTACACCTCTCCTCTCTCTCCCTAGAGTGCTCTCCCCTCCTCGACCTCTCTCCCACGTGACCACCGAGCGTGCACATTGCCTCCGCTCGTTGTTGCCGCAGCAACAGCCACCCCTGCGCCCCTCTGACGTGCCCATGGGTTCCGCCTTCGTCGTCTACACCTCCTCGACGACTCACGTGAAGCCGGACGCGCTGCAACGACGCCCCTGCCGCCAACTTCCTCGTTCGGCCGCCGGAGTTCCCCTCGCCGCCCTGCTTCGCTCCGGTTCCTCCTCGAGCCCTCCATCCGCATTGTCGCGACCGTTGCGAGCCACTGACCGTCCTCCCCCTCTCCGTTCTCACTATCGTACGACGTAGCCACCGCGCTTCTCGCACCCGCAAGCGCCGCCGCCTATGCTCACCGCTAACACGACTCCGATGACCTTTTGGTCCACCCGTCGTGTCCATCGCACTTGCCGCTTCCCGCACGCCCTCCCTAGGATGCTAGCTCCCCGCCTGCACCCCGTAGCACCGCTCGCGCTCATGCCCGAGCTCTGTCCGCCACGGCCAAGCTCCCCGACGTCGCCTCCGGCCACCCCAGCTGCTGCCGCTAACTACGATGGATGTGGGACAGCCTCAGCTCCCCGTAGGTTCCCTTCGCCGTTAATTTGGTCGCCGGAGGAGTAATCCCGAGCAACACAGCCGCTTTTGACCCCGCCGGCGGCTAAACGCCGGCGAGTTTGACCCAGTTGACCAGGGGTTTGACGTGGTCTGGGGGGCACTCGAGGTGGGCATGACCCACCAGGGCGCACCTGGGTCTCCTGGCGCCCTGGTGGGGTGTGCTCTCCTCGGAGCACCCCCCAGGCACAGCCTTAGCCCATTAGGTGTCTTCTGGTCCATAAAAAATCTCCGTAAAGTTTCATCGCATTTGAACTCCGTTTGGTATTGATTTTCTACGATGTAAAAAACATGCAAAAAACAACAACTAGCACTTGGCACTATGTCAATAGGTTAGTACCAAAAAATGATATAAAATGACTATAATATGCTTATAAAACATCCAAGATTGATAATATAATAGCATGGAACAATCAAAAATGATAGATACATTGGAGACGTATAAGAGGTTTGCACGCTATAAGTGGGGCTGAGCAAAAGCAGTAACATAGCCAAACAATGGTTTGCTAGGACAAGGTAGGTTAGAGGTTTGACATGGCAATATGCGAGGCATGATATAGAATGTGGTAGGTATTGCGGCATAGGCATAGAAATAGAGCGAGCAACTAGCAAGCAAAGATAGAAGTGATTTCGAGGGTATGGTCATCTTGCCTGCAAAGTTCTCCGAGTTGACGTAAGCTTGATCCTCGTAAGTGTACTCAACGGGTTCCTCGATCACGTACTCATCTCCCGGCTCTACCAAAATCAAGAACACAAGCAAAGGGAACCACAATCAACCACGGTGCAATGCGCAATCAACATGATGCAAAACATGGCATGATATGTGGGATGTAAAATGCGCAATTAACCACGGTGCAATGCGCAATTAACCAGGCCTCAACTTGGCAAACCAAGCGCGTCGCTGGAAAGATGAGTTGATTTCAGTCGAAATCGATATAAAGATCACCGGAATCGGATGCACGGTTTGCAAATGGCAAGCAAAACAATAATGGCACTATTCTGCGATTAACAGCACGATGCCATCTAGAATGCACCAAGAAACTAAGCTACTGCACTCTAACATAACAACAAAGCACATGGCAGTGATCCACTCAAGATGCTTGACAAAAGATGAACACTGAGCTACGGCTAAATCACAACATAGCAGGTTCAAACAAGCATGGCAAAAGTGCAAAAGATATCAGGTTCACAGACTTAGTGAAAATAACAACATGTCAGGATTTAACATCAGGAAGCAAAGTTTAGAGCAAGATAACAACATGCTACAGGAACATATCATGGCAAAGCAAGGCATGGCATGAAACTACTCAAAGCATATAACAAAAGTCCCTTACTGACTATAAGCCAAAAGGGATCAGAAGATATGATGGCACCCATGTAAATATAGCAAGTTTCATTAACAGATTCAGACTTAGCAGAAAACTGGACATGGCAAAACAGAGTTACGTAGGCATGTTTGCAAGCTCGATGCACTCACCACAAGGCATTGCATGACAAACTAAGCATACACCCAGCAAGAAGACATGATGAAGTAACTAACCATGGCAAGAACAATCTTATAGCATGCATGGATCAACTACAACAACCTCGGCAAAATTTATTAACACGTAAACAATCTGCCAGGAACATTTTATAGCAAAAGTAGAGCAAGATTGAGTCATGCTAGGGTACTCCATAATTGCAAACAAAGACATGGATGGATAGAACATAACAATATCTCAAAATCATCCTTACTAAACATGCTCAAAAGAGGCATGGATCTCTGTGTAGCAACATGAATACATGGCATAAAAATAACATCAGGGTAATGACTTGGAAGAATTCTAAGTTCCTGAAATCAGCAACATCACGAGAGCTACTTTGCATGCTTGGTCTAGTCACCACATTGATCACAAAACACATGGCATACACCCCTGTAAAGATGGCATGGCATATCCCAAAACACATGTAGGGCTCAAGTTCATCGGAGGCACACAATAATCATGGCAAAAATGACAATTGTCCATAATCTGTTAAGAAACAGAAACTAACATTTTATAGAACTCTTGCAACAGCATTTTAGGCATCAATATGGACTCAAACAAGCATGGTGCAATGGAACAAAATGAAGAGCACATCCAGACGAACAATTTGATATATGACACGCGTGAAACGGAGCTACGGATGGTGAGCTATGGTATGATGAAGATAGCTAAAAAAGTATGCAGAAAAAGGACTTAGGGTTTGCCCGATCTAGATCTGGCGCGGGAACCAAGGTTGGCCGAGGTCTCGCCGGAGTTGGATCTCGCGGTGGCCGGAGCGAGTGGAGGTCGCCGGAGGCTCGCCGGATATGGGGGAGACGACCAGAGTGGACGCGGTGGCCGGATCCGGCGAGGGGCGCGGCCTTGGGCGGCGGAGGCGGCAAAGCTTGGTGGGGTCCGGCGGGAGACGCGGCCGGCGAGCTGCGGGCGGCGGCGGTGGTGAGGTGGCGGGGTGGCGGCCGGCGCCGGTGAGGAGGAGGTGCGGCGGCACGGCGAAGGCGGAGCGGGTGGCGGCGCGCTCGAACGGGCGACGGAGCTGCGGTTCTGGGCCCGTGGGGGCTGGACGCGGGCCTGGTGGGCCGGCGGCGGGACGCGGTGGCGGAGGCCATGTGGCGTGCTCCTATTGGTGCGTGCGCGGCGGCGGAGTTGTCCGGCGGTGCGCGGACATGTCCGGTGGCGGCGGGAAGGAATTTATCTAGGGTTTCGCCCGAATTTCGGAGGGGGGGCTATTTATAGATTCTGGGAGCTAGGAGAGTCCAAATGCGGGGAGGTCTTTGGCCACACGATCGTGATCGAACGACCGAGAGGATGGAGGGGGTTTGGATGGGTTTTGGGCCACTTTGGAGGGGCGTTGAGCTGCAACACACACGAGGCCTTTACGGTTCCTCGGTTAACCGTTGGAGTATCAAACGGACTCCAAATGGCACGAAACTTGACAGGCGGTCTACCGGTAGTGTACCAAGTGTCATCACAAGCGTCATCACGATGGACCGACATCCACGATGGTTGGCGTGGAGGAGGAGAGCGCACCGTGGCCGCGGCACCTCCGGCATGAAGTGGCTCAATGGAGCGCCATCCTGAGCGCCCTGCCGACCTAGCTCGTCTTTGTTGACGACGCCGACGAGGCTCCGGATAGTGGCTCTCCACTCGTCAAGCTTCTCCGCGGTGGGAGGGAAGTCAAGAAGCAGCTGCATGCGCCAAGGCTTCTGCTGGCATGGGTGGCGGCGAAAGGTGCGTGGACCGTGGCACGCTTCGACTTCTAACCATGTTAGAAGGAGCTCTATCATGGCCCAATGGCTATGCGCCTTCCTCGTTAGCACTTCAGCGGGCATGGTGGTCTCCTTCGTCCCGCGGATGACGCACAGGACTGTTCCCACGGCGGCGTCCAGGGTCATCGGTGTGGTGACGCTGCTCGTCGTGCACAACCTGGGTTGATCGCGCTGTGGGCGCCGGAGTGGGCGTCTTGGAGGTCGCCGTGCCACCCGCGGGTGGTACCGTGATGCTCCATGAGGGTCCAGCGCCATCTGCGGGGGGCCCAACTCAGTCTGGATTTCGCGGCGTGTGGCCCATCGCCTTGCACAGGAACGACGCTGCTCGCTAGTCTCTGACTGCCAGAGCGATGTTGGTGCTCGCAGGTCGCGCCTCTGTTCTGTGGACCGTGGCCTTCTTCTTCTTCGGATCCATGGCGATGAAGAACTGCTAGGTCAACTGCTAGACCAGATTCTCACAACTGCGGTTTGCCTTACCTGGCGCGCCAAAGATGTGGGTGAGAACGAGACCTATGGGATCACTGGGATCCCTTCTATGGTCGGCCGGCGCTGGGTCGTGAGAAGAGTAGGTTTACGAGCAAGCACAAGGGTCGTTTACCCAGGTTCGGGCCGCGAGGATGCATAAAACCCTAGTCCTGCTTTGGTGGATGTATTGAGTGTTCTTGCGCTTCCTGAACTAGCTACGGTGGCTGTTCCATTCCAAAAAGCCGAATCCCTCTCTTGGTCGCCTCGGGACTCCTTTTATAGCTAAAAGGGGCTGCCATAGTGGCACACGGGAGGTGGAAAGGCCTACAGTGTGCGAGCTTATCGCACGGCATTACAGGACAAAGCGCATTAAATGCGCTACGTAGGTGTCCATTAGCTTTATCAGGGACGGGAACGAGGTATGTCCCGTCCGTCGCCGATTCGGCTTGCTTCGACACGCGCCCGGACCAGCGATGCATGCAGCGCCATGTAGGCAGGAAGGCAGCTGAGGAGGCGCGGTGGTAGGGCCTTCATGAAGATCTGCATGCGGCCACGCAGGTACTTGCTGATTTGGCATGGAAGCTGGATGTTGCTACGCAGGTGCCTTCCCATCTCGTTGGGCTGGCAGTTGCGTGCAAATGGCGACGGAATCTTGGCTGGTGCAGCCCTGGCAATGGCCCTGCTGATGCCCTTGGCAAGGGCCTTGCTAGGGGCCCGGCTAGGATACTGTCGAGGGTCGTCGTCTTCTGGTCCTTGTCTGATCTTCTGTTTATGATCTTGACAAAGATTTGCATGCCACCACAGAGGTGCCTCCCGAGCCTTGTTTCCAACGCAGTTGTTTGGATTGGAGCCTCTGGGCTCAAGGGTGGCTCGCTCTGCTGGTGTTGGGCAAGTTGCTCCGGTAAGGCTCCTGCCGGGGCTACGGGGGTGGGGGGGCCTCGGCAAGGATCTTGCCGAGGGAGTCCACCTTGCCCTCTTGCCCTCCTATGCTTCTGGTCTTGGCGTTGCCTTGGTCGTCTTGTGCTTCGGCTTCTCTCCAGCTTCCCTCCTCTGCCCTACTTAGTGTGGCCACGACGCGTGTCTCTAACAGCCCATGCACAAGTAAAGGGGTCAAAAGGAGAGCCCCTACTTTTTTACAGCGACATCTACATACCCTCGTAGACCGTAAGTGGAAGCGTTTCACAACGCGGTTGATGTAGTCGAACTTTCTTCGAGATCCACCGATCGAGTACCGAACATACGGCACCTCCGAGTTCTGCACACGTTTAGCTTGGTGATGTCCCTCGCCTTCTTGATCCAGTAAGACGTTGAGGTAGTAGATGAGTTCCATCAGCATGATGACATGGTGACGGTGATGGTGAAGTGATCCTCGCAGGGCTTCGCCTAAGCACTATGAAGATATGACCATGGGAGTAAACGATGGAGGGGGGGTGCCGCACACGGCTCACAATTGTCTGTTGTGTGCTACGCACCCCCTCCCACATATATATAGGTGGGAGGGAGGGAGGAGTAGCCAATGAAGGCTCCCAAGTAGGAGGAATCCTACTTGGGGTCCTTGCGCCCCCTTTCCTTATTTCGAGTGCGGGGAACGGCAAGGGAGGGTGGCGCCCCCCCCCCTTTCCTTTCTCCCATGAGAGGGAAAGCCAGGAGGGGCTATCCCTCCCCCTTCCTCTTCCCAAGGGCTGGCCAAACAAGGGAGGGGCGCACCAGCCCCCTTGTGGGCTGATTTGTTATACCATCCCAAAATTCTAAATTTTGGAATGTTATAATAAATAGATATATTTGATTGATTGTTGTGTGATTGATTGACTGAAAGTGAGTGATATTCTAAACTTGTGAAAGTTAAATGAGAGGGAATAAAAGGACTTTCCTAAACTTTCATCTTTGCTTTCTAATCTCCATGAATTAAAATTCTTTTCAAATACAAAACCCTTGAGCGAAGATGATATGACTTCTTCCATTTAATTAAATGAAAAGTTAATTGAAAATATTTGAATTTCATTTCGAAATATTTTAACTCAAAAACTTCATGCAACTCAATGACTTTCATGATAGAAGGTAACATGACTTCTTCAAAACAGGTGAAATATGAGTTGGAAGTTTAAAAGGATCAAATTAAAATCCTTTTGAAATTATTTTCAATTTGGAGTTATTTGGGTTTTATTCAAATTATTTTTCTCCAAAAATAAAATATATAGAAAATAGGGTAACATGATTCCCTACAATAGAAAATTGGAGAAAATAAATTTGAAATAATTTTGGTATTTTTAAAATGATTTTTATTGGATTTTATTAGAACAGTAGCACTCTTTGAATTATCTCAATTTGTGTGGATTTTATTTTATTCTAGAAAATTGTTCAGCTTGTAGGAAATGTTTTTCTAAAAAATTTGATATATTATATGCCGATATAATTTTTTTTATTTATTTTGTTTTTATCTGTTTTGTTTGCCTCAAATCTTTATTTTAAAAAAAACTTCCTTGCCCTACGGGCCAATTGGGCCGAAGCCCAGCCAGCCGGCCCAGCCCAGCGCCGCGCCCCGCTCGTCCCCGAGCTCGGGACGGACTGACTCAGCCGCACGCCATCGTCGCCGCTATACGCCGCCCGGCCTCCCGCCGCCGCCTCTGCTTACCCCTCCACCATGTCTCCCAATGCTCCCGCCCCTCCTTAAATAGCGATCCATCGCCGCCGCGCCGCTCTCTCGTCGCCTTGCCTCGCATCTCGCCTGCGGAGCCGCCGCCGCTGCCAGATCGCGCGGCGCCGCCGCGCTGCCACTGCTGCACCGCAGGTCCGCCGCCTCTCGCCTTGCGCTGCCACCGCACGTCCGTCTGCCGCCACGCCGCCGCCGCCGCCGCCGCCGCTGTAAGCTCCGCCGCCTCGCAGTGCCGCCGCAGGTGCCGCATCTCGTCGCCGGTACCGCCGCCCCGATTAATGGCCGACCCGCCGCCGTGAACCGGTAAAGAACCGCCCCGGTTTGGCTGGTTTTATTTTTTTTAGTTTCGGTTTTCTTAGATCATGTTTATTTATTTAGGTTAGTTACTTAGAGATCGTTCGTTCATTTAGGTCTTTCAGTGAACGCGTTCATTAGGTTAGATCTGTTTAGCGAACGTTCACTATTTTGTTTTTTTCTTTTATTTTAGTTTTCTGCCAGGGACCTGTTCGCTAGGTTTTATTTTACAGATTTGCCCCTAGTTTTCAAACGACCGCATCTTTTTTACTCGTTTATCCAAATCCAACGAAACCAACGCCCACTTCTTCATTATGATCTCCTCTATCCATTAATCCAACTCAAACATGTTTTTGAAATTTTAAAATTTGAATTAGATCAGATTTAGATTCAAACTTCGTTTGATCATAACTAGAGTTTCGTAGCTCCGTTTGAGTTGAATCTTTTTGCAAATCGAAGCTCTTGACCTAAACTTTCTGATAAGGCCAAATTCACATAATTTTGGTACTGTTAGATTTTTTATGTTTCAAGAGTTATTTGCTTGGTTTTGAAGTTTTCCGAATTGTTTTCTTCGTTCTTTTCGATCTTTTGAGTGATTGCTTATGTGTGGTTACTATTGCTTGCTTACCATAGATTGACCGGAGTGTGACGAGTAGAACTATCAAGAGTGTTGAGTGCGAGTCATCTTCAACAACATTGCAGGCAAGTTCACACTTTGATCATATCCTTTCATACCCAGTTTTTATGCATTAGTTTCAACCTCAAACATTGCATGAGTAGGGTTGATAACATGTGGGTATTGGGAAGTAGTTGATGAGGTAGGAACCTATTGCCCTGCATTCAAACTTTGGGAGTTACTATTACGTTGCTTATATTGCTATGATATGCTCATAGACGTGGATTGGGTTTGAGAGTATTCATGACAGATGTGAGATTGTTAATTAATGGTTTACTTAAGGTGGCAACTTTAACATACATATGGGTGGATTGAGGCACCTGGATATTCCAGTGATTGCTTGTTTAGGCACCTGGGTATTCCAGCGATTGCCTCTTTTTCTTTATGGACCGCCACCCAGCCTCAAAGGGATCATGATATTATTCATACTAGAAACTTCTGTGTGCGGCCACAATCTATTATGGGCTCTAGCATAGTTGATTAAGTCGTGTGAACTCTTACAGTGGTAGACTAGCAGATGTAGGGGATGTAGGTGGTATGGTCTACCCATCGTAAGGTACAAACGCTTCTGAAAGACTGCGTCTCGGTCATCCATTTCTCAAAGACCATGTGGTGCGAGAAATCCAACAGAGGAGATCGAGTCTTGTGGGGAAAAGTGTGCAAACCTCTACAGAGTGTATAAACTAATCATCATTAGCCGTGTCCGCGGTTATGGACGTCTTGAGTATCTAGTACTTGGATTATCATGTGAATCTCATCATGTGACTTTAAATAATTTTGTTGGGTTTTAATGATGATGCTTAATTGGGATTGAGAGGGTGTCAGTGCTCTCAATGTTCAACAACCACCATGATAGTTAAATAAAAATTATTCCTTTGCAGTAGGGAAGAATTGGCTTTATGCAAAACTGTAACCATAGAGCTTTTCCACTAGCCATATATGCATGTAGTGATAGCAATTATTCATCATTGCTCTATAGTGTGAATTTGCCAGTACATTCAATGTACTGACCCTTTGTGGCTGCAACATCTCATGTTGCAGGATTCTTACGACGAGTAACTGATACGTTAGGGTTATGATTTCTACACTCAACTTTACCGTTGGTGTTGATGGGAATCCACAACCTTTCTTACTTCCGCTATATGGATTGAGGTAATAGTATTTACGTTACTTTATACATGTGATTTACCTCTGTTATAAATCCTTGAGTACTGTGTGTTAGCATACCGATCCATGGATGACACTTAAGTAGAGAGACTTGACCGTTTGAGGTCGGGTCGCTACAAGATGGTATTAGAGCACATGTTGACTGTAGGACGTGAACCTAGAAACTGGCAAGCCCATCGGAAGGATTTTCTCTAAAACCTTATTTTCCAAAAAGACCTTTTACCTCTCTTCTCTTCTGAGCATATTCAAATATGCCCTTTTAGTGAGACCATACCCCCTTTTCCCTTTTGACCACACGAAGATTCGACTAATGAGGCCACTCCAAGAAGTACAAGATATCGGACAACCGAGACCATTCAGAATGAAGAGGATTTTACCATAACTTATGATAATGGAAACTACAACTGTTGAAGACTCTGAAGACTAGGAGAATTGGAGGCTCTGAAGAATTTCCAGATTTGTGTGACCTAGGAAGGCTACCCTTATGGAACTTGGCAGACTATGGAAGTTGTCAATACCCGGGATCAAGGTGTATCGGAGAAAGACCGGAGCATGGAGAGTTAAAAACTCAAAGTTCAGTCAAGGAAAACCCTAAGGAAGGAGATATCAACTATGGAGAGATAGCCCATGGAAATGACAAGAGCAGAACCACGGCTATCCATGAGGTTATCGCCCGCTTATGATATTTTTCACCATGCTGAGTTAAGCATGCATACGCATGGAAGGATTGGATGGTAGAAGGCTGATGGAGCACCTATTAGCTAGAGGTGAAGTTTTAACCTTAGCTGATGTAACACCGGGATCTGGAGTAATACATGAAGGATTTTAAGATGGACCTTTAGGAAGCTATATTTGACAAGGAGCATTTCATGAAGAACTCGGGATCCAGAAGCTGAAAGTAGCCAAGCTAGAGGAGTAAAACCTTGAGATACAGGAGATTCATCAGGAACTGAAGGACAGTAGGACCATGATTCATGCCAAGGATGTTGAAACCTAGAAGTTAGGAATGCAGATCCAGAATACTAAAGGACGTCTTAAGAGACCTCGCGTCAACAGAGTTGATCTGGCAAAAGAACTTGAGAAAGACAAGCATGATCGGAAGAAGCCATTGGAGGCATGAACAAGGCTTGAAGAGTTTGGAGATGTTGAAGATTTATTGAACTTTAGAAGACCAAACCCCTGTTATATACCTACGTTACATGCGACATTTGTGAGCTGTCATTTGTTTGATGTTTTTCGACAACCATGACAAAAATTTGTCTTTTCAAAACTTTTGTTTGTATTGTGTGTATCCCTCTCTATCTCTCTTATCTCACCCCAAACCAATGGACCCAATAGAGGATCAATGAAGATGAGCTTATATTTTCTGGACTGATGAGTCAATTGGAGATGGACCAATGGATTCAGAACATGGAGGATCACATGAAGAATAACCCTATAGTCAGAAAGGATATGACCCAGCATGCTCTTCAGTGCTTTGAAAGAGGTGCTGCTACTTGGTGGAGGATGTACCAAACCATCAATGGATGGCAAGGAGTAACCACTTGGAAATAATTTAAGTTGACTCTGCCAAAGTCTCGGCTTGTGTCCCAGAAGTTGAAGCCTTATGGAAATGATATGAAGAAACCTTGTGCATGCAAGATTTGTGGAGAAATAGGACACACTCATAAAGAACACAAGGGTGAATACCCTAATTGTGAAGGAAATCACCCAGTTGAAGAATGCCCAACTAGGCAAATTACTTGTTTCTTGTGTGAAGGGACTACCCACTATCCTACTCAGTGTCACATTTACCCCATTATACAACGAACCATCCAACAGAAGAAAGAAGTAATGAAAGGAGCCCTCATGGAAATTTTAGAAGAAATTGCGATGAAGAGATGGAGGACACACCTAAAGAAGACCCGAGTAAACCCTGCACTAAGTCTTGCTATTCATGTGGAGAAGAAGGGCACATCTCCCAAAATTGTTTGAATGGGGATCTAGTAGAATTCCCGACAGAGGAAGTAGAATATGACCCTCAGGAAATAGAAGCCCTGATTGGAATGGAAAAGTCCAGGAAGAGAAACCGATTGGATCCCAGGAAGGACCTGAGTCATATCACCTATTACACATGCAAGGAGTCTGGGCACTACCTCAACAGTTGCCCAAAAAGGAAACCTTGAGACTTGTCAGAAGTAATATGTTTTAGTTGTAATGGAGTAGGGCACTTTGCCAGAGAATGCCCCAACGAGAAGGATACTGGTGCTAGATAGTTGAGTTTTCAACAAAAGAAATGGAGTAGTAGAAGTGAGAACATTTTCTTTTATATTGAGGTGTTGAGTTGAGACATGTAATGGAGAAGCGATAGATTGTAATCATTTGAGAACGAATAAAGTAGCATCGTTGGTACTCATATGGATTTTATGAGTTCTTACCCTATGAAGAAGAATTTTTACCAGTTTTGAGGATATGAGAAATATGGTCTATGGAAGATTTGTGCATTTTAAGGGTGGTAGTACCCTGTAAGAACCCTTGACCCCAAGAAAAGATAAGGATACTCCACTAAGTGGATTTCGGATAAAATGAATATGAGTTTTGTCTCGATATGTGTGATGCCCTAAGAGTATGTGGGATGAAGTTGGAGACCGTCAGTTGTTTGGACCAAATGTGATCAAGGAGTCAGAAGAGAATGATAAGTTGATTCGAGGTAGACTGAACGTAGCTCAGTCCAGGCAGAGGAACTATGCAGACTCAAAAACTCAAGGAGGTAGTCTATGAGATTGGAGACAGAACATGTCTTCATCCCCTCTTCTCACAGCCCCAGTTTAGCCCTTGCTTGACTTTGCTTGTTCATCATGCCATCATGTTTAAATTCCAAAGAAACTTGAAATGGGGATTGCCTAAACCCCTAGCATCAAAGGAAGTCACTAGGTTCAACTAAAATATTTTCAGTAAATCCAAATGGCTTTCAAAAATGTTCATCATTTATGGAAAATGCTGTAAACAGTAACCAGAGGTGATGCACATTATTCCATGACATATTTGGATTCTGAATTAAATCATACTCTATTTGCATTTGGGCATTTAAAAGCTATAAAATATTTTAAATGCTCAAATAGTCATAAACTAAAATGTATACTGTTGGATATATTATAAATAGTAGCCATGATTAGTTTCATGATTTTTGGAAATGTCTTAGCATTTTAATTAAGTCAAAACAATTGCAGAAAAAATAGAAAACAGAAACTAAATTAGAAAGAGAGACAGTAACCTCACCTGGCCTCCCTGTAGTCTGGCCCAGTTTCTGCCAGCCCAGCCCACCTCCTCCTCCCTCCTACTGTCTTCAACCTCCTGCTAGTGCGTAGGAGGGCGTGTGGCCGCCGAGCGCGTGCCAGCTCCTGCTTCCACCGCGATGCCCCGACTCTTCTGGATGCGCCACGGAGACGCCCGAGACCTTCTCCACCTATTCCCCTCGCAGCTCTCTCTTCCCCCTCCTCTGACTCTCTCTCGCGTGACCGACTGTACACAGCCGTCGCTGCCGATGAGCTCCCCCACGGCCATAGCCATCTCCAGGCCCCTCTGACGCACCCCTGAGCTCCGCCATGACACCCCGGTCCTCCCCGCCGAGCCACATGACCCCGGACGCCCTGGAGCACCGTCGTCGACGCCATCTCCGCCCTCTGCACCGACGGCCGTCGTCGACCGATTCGTTGTCACGAGGCCATCACCGAGCACGCTGAGATCACCGACGACCCCGCTGTGAGCTCCTCTACTGAACCCCTCTCTCCCCACCATCGTTCTCCTCCTCTAGCCCCGCTGTCCACCGGAGCCGAAAGCTCACCGCCGCCATGGTTCTTCACCGTGTGGCCAGGGCCACCGCAGGCCGCGCCTAAGGGCGTCACCGTGCTCGGTGAACCCCCAGGAGCGTGTAGCACCTGCTAGTTTATCCCCCTACCGCCCCGTAGCGCAACCCCGCACTCACCCGAACTCCGGCCGCCGCGGAAGTGCTCGCCGCCGTCAACTCCGGCCATCCCAGCTGTTGCTGCTACCACCACTAGATGCGCGAGAGCGCCAGCAATTCGTAGGAGCAAACCCCACCTCAAACCGTGCGCTGTAGCGAGATCCCGAC
This sequence comes from Triticum monococcum, assembly GCA_034509565.1. Lineage (NCBI taxonomy): Eukaryota > Viridiplantae > Streptophyta > Magnoliopsida > Poales > Poaceae > Triticum > Triticum monococcum. The sequence continues at coordinate 299,156,805 of CM067844.1, read as the reverse complement.
GATCTCCGCCGCGTGAAATGGTCGACGCCAGCGAAACTCCGGCGACTGATGTCCTGGCTCGTCATTAGCCACTAATGACCAGGCTAAACCACCCCTAGTGCCACTGCCATGTGGGCCTTGTGCCTGTTTAGTTTAATTTAATTTTCTGTTTAGATTAGTTCATAAACCACTGGGACCCACATGTCAGCATTGACTTTGCAGATGCGGCCGTTGACTGGTCCCACATGTCATCCACCGAAACCAGCCCTGTTACACTGACCCATGGGTCCCAGCCGTCAGGTTTGACTCTCGGCGACCCTGTTGACCAGCTGACGTCACAGTGACGCAGTGCTGACGCGGTAACTCCTTTTTCCGGATTTATTCTTATTCAGTAAAATCCAGAAAATTTCCTAAAACTTCTAAAAATCATAGAAAATCAACTGTAACTCCAAATGAAATAATTTATATATGAAAAATTATTATAAAAATTCAAGGAATATGTTTATGACATTTGCATGCATGTTTGAACAACCTAGGGTTGCTGTACATGGAAATTTGCATAATTCACATTTAAATAAGCACATATGGAGTTTGAATTTGAACCCTTGGTTCAAACCAACTTCATTTAATATGGTTGCTAGTTGCATTACCTCAATCGACAGCATATTGCCATGACATTATCATGCATCATAATTGTTGCATTGCATTGATTGTGTTCCCTTTGTTTGCCGGTAATTGTCCCCTCTCGATAGACGTGGTTCCGACGATGAGTTCGATGACACCGACGAAGAGCTATATTATCTTTAGAAGTGCCAGCCAAGCAAAACCCCCTTGTTCATTCCGATACAATCCCACTCTCTCGCTCCTACTCTTTGTTACTGCATTAGGACAACAACGATTCAATTGTTACATGCTGCGGTAGTTGAACCCCTTTCCTCTGCATGACCTGTCATTGCCACAGTAAATAGATGAAACCCACTAGCATGAGTAGGAGTTGTTTGAGCCCTGATGTGCCTACTCATTCATGCTTGTTTGTCATGCCAGGTATTGCATAGAGTTGTGTCGGGTCTGATTCATCGGGAATGAATTGGAATGGTGATGAAAATGTCCTACTGTGTGTGAGCTAAGTGTGTGAACACGATTTGGTAAAGGTAGCGGTGAGAGGCCATGTAGGAGTACATGGTGGGTTGTCTCATTGAAACCATTCTTAGGAACTAAGTTCTGTGTCTATGATCCATGAACAACTACTTCCACTCATTGGGATCCTTAATTGACCATCTCGGCTTCTTAATCACCCTAGTACTCTGTCCAGGAGTTGCAACTAGTTTCTGGTGTTTGTAGGTTATGTGTTGGCGGCCGTGCGTAGCACTGACCCTAGGGGTGGGCTATGATGCGGTACATACACCGTGGCACGGTGTACCGGGCGCCCATTTGGTGTCTCGGGAACACTGTTCACATCGTTCGGGGCCGTATGTGGAAACCTCGGCCGGACTCCCCGCGGATGGAACCTGGATAGGCGATAAACCTGGACTATAGACTTGAGTGTTTAGGTAGGCCGTGGCCGACACCCTCGTTGGGCTTTCGCTTGAAGGTTGCCGATTACATGTCGTGTAAACGATGGTAAGTGGTGGGAGTGTGTGTGAAGAAGTACACCCCTGCAGGGTTTTCATTATCTATTCGAATAGCCGGATTCCGCGGATATGGAAACTTGGACCCCTTGCATAGTTCATAGACAAGTGAAAGTGGATACTCTAAAACTTGCAAGATAAGCGTGAGTGCTATGGATGGTGTTCTATTAGGGAGACGGGGCGGATCCATAGTGGTGTATTGAATGGTGAATATGTGGACTCGTGTGTGCCACATCAAAAGAGTTACTTACAGTCGTGGTTTAAGATAGCCACTGAGTCAAAGCTGGCTTGCTGCAGTTAAACTCCACCACCCCCCCCCCTTGTTGATACCGATGCATATGTAGCTAGGTTTGATGTAAGTCTTGCTGAGTACTTTTGTACTCATGTTTGCTTAATTTATGTTTTGCAGAGAGACTTCAGTCTCGCTAGTAGTTCGCGTGGACTTCGACGTTTAGCTTGATTCCTCAGCTACGATCTTGTGCCCTCGGCAGGATCTGGTAGATAGTCAGGCTTCTTAGCCTTTTCATTTGTAGATGTCTGTACTCAGACATGTTAAGCTTCGGCATGTGCTTTGATTGTTGGGTCATGAGACCCATGTTTGTAATATCTCGCTCCTTAGAGCCTAATGAATATACGTGAGTCTTAGAGTTATGTTATGATGCCATGTTGTATTTACACATATCGAGCATATTGTGTGTATGATTGAAATGCTTGGTATGTGTGGGATCCGACAATCTAGTTGTTTATCCTTGGCAGCCTCTCTTGTGGGGAAATGTAGTCTAGTGCTTCCATGAGCCATAGTAGTCTGCTACAGCCCAGTTCACCGGAGTCCTGCTAGCCCAGCACTACTGCTCAGGACACTTGACTGGCCGGCATGTGTTTCACTTTGTTCCTGTGTCTTTCCCTTCGGGGAAATGTCACGTGGTGACATCCGGAGTCCTACCTAGCCTGCTACAGCCTGGGTTCCCGAAGTCCTGTTAGCCCAGTGCTACAGCCCAGATTCACACGTTGTTGACCGACATGCTCGATGTGATTCATGTATGCCTGTCCCCATAGGTTGGTGCCGCTTTGGGTTCACGACTAGCCATATCGGCCTGGGTTCTCTGTCATATGGATGCTAGCGACACCATCATATACGTGAGCCAAAAGGCGCAAACGGTCCCGGGACATGGTATGGCGACAACCCTGGGAATACCGTGCGTGAGGCCGCAAAGTGATATGAGGTGTTACCGGCTAGATCGATGTGACTTGGAATCGGGGTCCTGACAACTCTGCGAGGAGTTAAACGATTTGTAGTTAAGGGAAAGTTAGCCCCGAGATTTGTAAGACCATACCGAGTTTTGGAGCGTATGGGAGAAGTGGCCAACAAGTTGGAGTCACCCGAAGGACTGTTAGGAGTTCATGATGTGTTTCACGTTTCCCAGTTGAAGAATTGCCATGCAGAGATGGCCAATATTCCCCTGTAAGGACGTTTGACCCTGGAAAGGATAATGATGTTCCACGAAGTGGAATATGGACTTCATAAGTGTAAGTTTTTATCTCGGTATGTGGGATAACCCACGAGAATGAAGAGATGAATTACTATTGGATATAAAGGCGGTATGATGTTGGTATTATGGAACGATAATAACTCCATGATGATTCTGTGTAATCATGTCCTAGTTTGGTGCCAATAGAAGGAAGGAAGACAATACAATTGCATCGATTTTAAGTATGCTAGGAAGCTGGAAGTTGGATGTTGGAATAATGATCAGTTGCCCCGAGGATGAGTTCAAGGTTTACAAGTAATGAGATGGGCCATAACCCACAGGCCCCAGGACCTGCCAAGGAGCAAGCACACTCTTGCTGAAGGAAAAAAACTGGAAGAAGTTACGTTTATCGGCAAACGATCTTATAGGAGTTTACACAAAACCTGAGAGTTTTGAAGGAACGACAGATGTTTATTTCGCTTGCAGAATCAATGGATTCATTCGAACTTGGTTCGTTGCCAAGAGAAATTCTGCAATGCTTGTGAGGATGACCGAGTGATAGAATGCGAGATTCACTAAACCATGTAGAAGGTAATGATTTGGGTGCGGGATGGATTGATCACCATACCGACTTACTCTTATTATTCGCCTTGCTCTATGGGATGGTAAATCTGTGTGACTTACCTATAGTAGAGAGACGACGATCAAACCTTGTTTAAACCCTAGAATGGTATAAGAATTTTTCCCTTGTACATGGCAGCTTTTGCCTACCGTAGGTTATACGGTGAGGATCAACCCAGACCCATTTCCTGCAGGAGAAACCATAAATGGATGACCGCCATGAGATGTCGATAATCGTTTAGTTTTGGCACCAGACCCGTCAGCTAAGAAGACCCAGTCTCGGAATAACCTTACCAGGATGAAAGTACAGAAGAATTGAGGAAAAGGTTATGCCACTACCGGAAGAGCGAGAGAAGGAATTATCCTTACGATCTGAGAAGACCGGCCCTGTCAAGAATAAGGATGGAGTATATGAGTATTGATGGGACCATAACGATGTTTTTAAGGGTGGTAGGACCCCAGACCCCAGTGATGATCGATGGATTTTGAGAAGACCCCCAAACCTAACCTATTTCTTTCTAGCCTCTCCAAATCTTGAGGACGAGATTCATTTTAAGGGTGGTAGGTTTGTAACATCCCAAAATTCTAAATTTTGGAATGTTATAATAAATAGATAGAGTTGATTGATTGTTGTGCGATTATTTCACACCCTAGCTAGTTCATGCATTAGAGTGTTGCATCATGTTTAATTTCCCAGAAAACTGAAATGGGGATGACAGAACCCCCAGCACCCCCTGGAACAACTAGGGTTTACTAAAAACTTTTTCAATGAACCTGAAATGCCCTTCTAAAAAGTACACCTTTTTTGTTTTGGGTTAAAACCTTTGACAAAAATGGTGCACACTTTTCTAGGACATCATAAGGTCATTGGATTAATTCATTACTAATTGCATTTGGGCAATTTAAATCTTATAAATATTTTAAAACGCCCAGATAATCCTGAAAGTATTTTTAGGCTGTTCAGAATGTTTTCAAATGTGCCTCTGAATATTTTCAGTTTTTTCCTAAATGAATAGTATTTTTACTATTTCAAAACACAAAACAGAATAAATAAAAAAACAGAAAAAGAGAGAGAAAGAAACTAACCTGGCAAGTCACCAGCCGGCCCACCTGGCGGCCCGGCACTGTGCTGGCCCGTGACAGCCAGCTGCTTCTTCCTCGCTAGGCAGGCAGGGAGGTGACGCCGGCGTGCCTGAACTCGCCACTGCGCCACCTGCTTGCCGCACGCGCCCCTGGACGTCTGGATGACCTCCACCTCGTCGCCCCGACCCCCTGGACCCCTCCATTCGCCCCCAACGCCTCTCCCTTTCCGTTCCCCACCATGGCCGACGCCCCTGCCGCCACACCGTCATCGTAGCCGCGCCCTCCGTCGTCCTCGCGCCGCGCCATCGTGTCCACGAGCTCCGCCGTCGTCGACTACATCGAGCAGGCCGAGCCCCGAGCGCTCGCCCGCTCTGGAATCGTCCTGACCCCGTCTTCCCCAACTCCGGCCACCGGAGATCCCCTTCGCCGTCCCCACCGTATCAGCTCGTCCCCGACATCGCCGACTGCCTCGACGTGACCCCCGTGATCTCAGCCACCTCCCCATCCAATCCGTTTAACTTCTCGAGCACCGCAGCGACCGCACCAAGCTCGGCCGCACCCACCGCCGCCACTGCACGTCGTTGTCGTGGCCACAGCCACGTTGGCTCGCAACCGAGCACGCCATCATCTTCAACGCACTCGCAGGAGCCCGTAACACCCCCGCACGCCCCTCGCCGTGCCTCATAGCGACTAGTTCGACCTCGCCCGAACTCCGGCAGCCGCAATGCTCGTTGCCGGCGACGTTTCCGGCCACCCCAGCTCCACCCACTGCCACCACTCGACGCGGCTCACTCCCCGCATCACGTAGATGGTGTCCACCATCCTTTTGGTCGCCAGAGTGCAAAACCCGCGCTGCTCCGCCGCGTCTGGCCTCGCCGGCGGCTAAACGCCGGCGAGTTTGACCCTGTTTGACCCCTTGTGGGCCCAGGTTGACCTCCCCTGAGTCTCTGACACATGGGACCGCACAGCTAATTAACTTAGATTAGCACTAATCAAAAATTAGTTAGTTAATTAACTACTGACATGCGGGTCCCACTGGTCAGGTTTGACCTGGACCGGCCCATTGACCCCTGACGTCACTCTGACACAATGCCGACGCAATAAATCATTTACTGGATTTATTCTTATACAGGAAATTCCAGAAAATATTACAAACTTCAAAAATTCATAAATTTTAATTTGTAACTCCAAATGCAAAGAGTTATATATAAAATTTGATCAGAAAAATTCAATCTTTCCATCTGTAGTGGTTCCATGCATGACAAAACACTTTAACATTGTTGTTTAGGTGCAAAAAGCTAATACACTTATAATGCTTAAGAACATAAGCTTCCATTTGAATCTTTGATTCAAATGGACCCAAACCAACTTGTTTCACATTGCATTAGGCAGGACACCTCGTATTGCCATGTCATAGCATGCATCATATTGTTGCATATTGCCATGTGATGATTATATTTTGTGGTGTCTTTCATGGTAGGTTCTGCCTCCGAGGATATTTCCGAGTATCCAGCTGAAGGGCAGTACCCTACTACTACTCCATCAGGCAAGCAGCCCCATTGATCATATCGATACAATCCCATGTTCTCGCTTCTACTCTCATTTACTACATTAAGACAACAATGTTTCGAACTGTTGTGTGTTGCGGTAGTTGAACCCTTATCCTCTGCATGACCTGTCAGTGCCACAGTAACTAGATGAAACCCACTAGCATGTGTAGGAGTTGATTGAGCCATGTATGTGTTTCCTACCTTGCTATGCCTGCTATGCTTAGAGTTGTGTCAGGTCTGGTTCATCTGGGTGATGGGCTAGAGTGAAATGATTACGTCGGTAATGTGAGGGATGTGTTGAACATGTTTTGTTAAAGGTATTGATGAGAGGCCATGTAGGAGTACATGGTGGGTTGTTTCATTGAGGCCGTCCATAAGAACTGAGATCTGTATGCGTGATTTAAGATTCAGCTACTACCACACATTGGGGCCTGAAAAATGACCCCGCTCGACTTACTGACCCCTCTCGTCCTCTGTCCAGGAGTTGCAACTAGTTTCTGGTGTTTGTAGGTTATGTGTTGGCGGCTGTGCGTAGCACTGACCCTAGGGGTGGGCTATGATGCGGTAGATACAATGTGGTCGGGTATGCGGGGCGCCTGTTTGGCATCTCGGGACCCTATACACATCGTTTGCGGCCGTTGAGGACACCCCGACCGGATTTCCTTGCGGATGGAACTCGAATAGGCAATAAACCTGGACTAGAGACTCGTGTGGTTAGTTAGGTCGTGGTCTACACCCACATCGGCTTTCGCTTGAAGTCTGCCGAGCACATGTCGGGTGCAGACGCTAAGTGATGGAAATATGTGTGACGAAGTACACCCCTGCAGGGTATAAAACTGTTCGAATAGCCGCGTCCGCGGTAAAGGACTACTTGGTTGCCTATACAGTTCATAGAAAAGTTAATGGTTACTACTAAAAGACTCAAGATAAGTGTGAGTACCGAGGATGGCCCTCTCGTAGGATGACGAGGGAGGATCCCCGGTGGAGTATTGTGTTGGTGATTAGTGGACTTGTGTGGAGAAACTATTTTACAGTGGTGTCTCGTAGGATAGCTTAGCCAAGAGTCAAAGCTCGCTTGCTGCAATAACTCCACCACCTTCTTGAGAATAAGCATGTATAGTAGGATCTGTTGTAAGACTTGCTGAGTACCTTTGTACTCATGTTGCTTTAATTACTATTTTCAGAAGACAACACTGCCCCCTCCGATGGGTTTTACGTAGACCTCAACGTCGATGAGTAACTTGCCACCCAGGTGGTGATTCTGGCCATGGAGGGCCCTATGTAGATAGATAGGCTTCGACAAGCCTTCTTTCTTTCTAGTGTCTGTACTCAGACTTATTTGCTTCCGCATGTGCTTGTATGCTTGTATGACTTGAGTATCGGGTCCTGTGACCCCTACCTGTATGAACATGTTATGTATGGCTCTCCGGAGCCTTTAAATAAAGTACTTGAGTGGTAGAGTTTTGTTGTGATGCCATGTTGTATTTGCACATATCGAGCATATTGTGTGTATGATTGAAATGCTTGGTACGTGTGGGATCCGAAAATCTAGTTGTTTATCCTTGGCAACCTCTCTTATGGGGAAATGTAGTCTAGTGCTCCTTGAGCCATAGTAGTCCGCTATAGCCCAGTTCACCGGAGTCCTGCTAGCCCAGCACTACTGCTCAGTACACTTGACTGGCCGGCATGTGTTTCACTTTGTTACTATGTCTTTCCCTTCGAGGAAATGTCACACGGAGACATCCGGAGTCCGGCCTGTTAGCCCAGTGCTACAGCCCGGATTCACACGCTGTTGACCGACATGCTCAATGTGATTCATGTATGCCTGTCCTCATAGGTCTGTGCCGCTTTGGGTTCATGACTAGCCATGTCGGTCCGGGTTCTCTGTCATATGGATGCTAGCGACACTATCATATACGTGAGCCAAAAGGCGCAAACGGTCCCGGGACATGGTAAGGCAACACCCGTGGGGATACCGTGCGTGAGGCCGCAAAGTGATATGAGCTGTTACCGGCTAGATCGATGTGACTTGGAATCGGGGTCCTGACAGCGTTGGCATCAGAGCCGGACTGCCTGTAGGTTCGTTGAGCCAAACTGCTCGATGTCAAGTACAGAAATGCTTTAGTTATATGTAGGGGAATTGATTGTGGGAGGGAATGTAAGGCTCTTTTACTCCTTTACCTTATGCCGTCTGATCTGAGTCGTTCTCTTCTCATTCTACGTGGGTTAAGGACTATGCTGTCTTCTCTCTATCAGGTTCACGTATTACTAATTCGTAGTAGCTTATAGGATTGTTCTTACAAGCCTCAATACAGTTTCTAATACTTTTAGTATGTTGTCAGTTGAATCATAACCTTGATATGATGTTGTTGAGTGGTTTTGCAAACTATTGTGAATGTCTCAAATCTTTTTTTGAGCATTTACAGCCGTTATGCTGTCCAATTTCTCCTAGGAAATTCTAATGCCTTTGCATTATTCTATGCTTTCAGGTGGCCACCCGTTCTCAGAACCAAGTGGTTCGTCTGACCCGGTGCCTCGATGTACCCGGTCACACGACCATGTTGGTTCGAGTGATGGTCGAGACAGGATATCGGTGGTATCCGGAATATACCGTCGAGGAGCAGTTCCGAGACTTCCACCAGAGCCAGTACCTTTGTATCGTCAGGATATATCCCTCTTATCCTGGAGCCACTGAACCCCTTCACTGCTCCTATGGACTTGGGGTCACTATTGAGATGTCTGTGCAGGATGCAGCTTACTCAATGATGACTATCATTCGAGCCAGGACTTCCTTGCTTTAGAACACCGATTTCCGCCACATGTCAGCCTCACTCCCTGGAGCACAGGGGTACCATCAGGCTTTGTACTATGACTCTACACATGAGGAGTCACTACTCCGCACCACTGCCGAGATGCTCGAGGATAAGGATCACGAAAATCAGGCCTTCCGTATGGAGCTTTTCAACTCTCGTGCTGATCATTGGGCCACTTTTACTCGGTTTGCACCTGCTGTACAGGCAGGATACATGGACCTGAGGGACCTGTACCCTGTGCTGTCTGGATTGCCAGATTGTATGGAGTGGCGGGATGTAGGAGGCATCACCCCTCCTCGTGTTCCCCGTCTGCCACCGTCTGTGGGACCAAGTCCACATCCAAGTACCTATGGTTCGCAGGCTCCGCAGGACCGTCTGTTCACAGATGATCATGTTCCGCTTCCAGGCTTTGGTGGTGACTTTTATGAGGATTAGTACGGAGCCGTCTGAGCTAGTAGTAGTTTCACTAGTACTGTAATAGTTGTATTCTCCACAGTCATGCGTGACACGTGGGATACGACTTGGTGTGTGTCACGCTCCGGAGGTGTAGAAAAATAATGTATAGGAGCCTGGAATGCCTCCGATGAGATGTAATGTCTTTCACCGTAGTTGTACTCTAGCCTGGGCTTGTATTATACTATGTACGGTGTGTATGACCAATGGTATATATATGGCAGTTTCTATATTACCATGTCGTGCAATGAACATCTCAGCATTCCATGTTATATATTACATTCTGCACTTCCTTGCCAAGTTTGTGCCATCCTTGTCTTCACCGTTGTCTTGTTTTTCCTAGGATGGTCAACACCCACAGCAACCTTGCTGGCCCGAAGCAGGGGGAAGCCAGTCCAGCTAGGGATGAAAATCTGCCTCACCCGCCTTCTCTGGCCGAAGTTATGCTGGAGGGAGAAAGAAACAAGCGTGAGACCAACCGCTTGCTGGAGCGGATTGAGCAGAACACTGCACGTGAACAACGAAACGACTTGGTGTCAATCAATGACTTTATCAAGTTGTACCCACCAAAGTTTAATCATTCCGTCGAGCCCCTCGACGCGGATGACTGGCTTCGCAGCATCACCCACAAGCTACGTTCTGCTAACGTAGCCGAAGCTGATAAGGTCACCTATGCTGCCTATCACCTCGAAGGCCCTGCTAGCCTTTGGTGGGAAAACATTGAGGCTATGTGCCCGGTCGGCCAAATCACTACTTGGGCTGAATTTAGTGAGGCTTTCCGTGAGCATCACATCCCGGAAGGTCTCATGGATCGTAAGAGGGAAGAGTTCTGCAATTTTACCCAAGGCAGACTGAGTGTGGATGCTTATAGTCATGAGTTTGGAAATCTGGCACGTTATGCTCCTAAAGAGGTATCCACCGACGCTAAGAAGCAGGCAAGGTTCCGCAAGGGACTTAGCCCCGAGCTTCGCCGTGATCTTCGTCTGCACGAGTGCACCTCCTTCCAGAAGTTGGTCAATAAAGCCATCAATGCTGAGACAGGCCAGTCTGATTATGACGCTTCATGCAAGCACTCTCGTGATTTTGGTTCCTCATCCGGCTTTGGATCTCAGAAGCGTCGAGTGTGGACTCCAAGCACAGCGCTACCACCCAGGTTCATTCCGAGGCCATCCTTTGAGGAACGTCGCCCCAACCAGCAGTTTGAACCGCCTAAACCCTATGGTGGCCACGCTGCTAGTGCTGCTCCACGCCCCAATGTTGTGACATGTTTCAAGTGTGGAGAGCTGGGTCACTATAGTCGAGAGTGTCTCCAGAACAACAACCCCAACCAGTATGGAAAGTTCGTTGGCCGTGGTAAGCCAGCAGGAAAGACATTCTACGCCAAGCCAGCACCACTACACGTGGCCATGTCAACTATGTCTCCGCTGAGGAGGCTCATGATGATCCTAACGTCGTCCTTGGTATGCACCTTGTTAATTGCCATCCGGCATGTGTTCTTTTCGATACTGGAGCATCTCATTCTTTCATATCTGAGAGCTATGCTCGATTGCATAACACGACATTCTGTGACATGCCCACTACCATTGAAATTCAAACCCCTAGCTCTAGATGGCAAACTTCTAGAGTAAGCCATGGGAATGAAATTCTTGTCGATAGACTTGTCTTCCTTGCATCTTTAATAGCTCTCAAGTCTTCGGACATAAACATCATCTTGGGTATGGACTGGATGTCAACCCATTATGCTAAGATTAATTGCTCTACTAGAACTGTTAAACTTACTCACCCATCGGGCAAGATAGTTAATGTCTTAACTCGAGTGGCCAAGCGCCAGCATTACTCCCTAAATGCCAACCCCCTTCCAGACCTTGAAGATATTCCGGTAGACCGAGACTTCTTGGATGTCTTTCCAAAAGAACTACCAGGTGTTCCACCTGACAGGGATGTCGAGTTTGTGATAGACCTTGTTCCGGGAACCGTCCCAATTTCTAGAAGACCCTATAAGATGGCACCCTTAGAACTAGCCGAGCTTAAGAACCAACTCGATGATTCCTTGAAAAAGGGTTTCATCCGTCCTAGTTCCTCTCCTTCGGCTTGCCCCTTCCTCTTCGTTACGAAGAAGGATGGAATGGATCGGATGGTTGTAGATTACCGACCTGTCAACTTGGTCACTATCAAGAACAAGTATCCGCTTCCCAGGATCAACGATCTGTATGATCAACTCGCTGGATCCTAAGTCTTTTCCAAGATGGAATTGAGGTTGGGCTACCATCAAATCAAAATCAAAAACGGGGACATTCCCAAAACAGCCTTTGTTACTCGTTATGGCCAAAACGAGTACACCGGTATGTCCTTCGGTTTAACCAATGCCCCAGCCCCCTTCTCTCAGTTAATGAACTCGGTCTTCATGGAGTATTTGGATAAATTCGTTGTGGTATACCTCGATGATATACTCATCTACTCCAAGAGCGAGGACGAACATACCGAACATCTAATGCGGGTATTGACGAAACTTCAAGAGCTTCGCCATTATGCCAAATTCTCCAAGTGTGAATTTTGGTTGCCAGAAGTGACCTATCTAGGCCATGTAATGTCTGGTAAGGGTATTGCTGTCAATCCCGAGCGAGTTCAAGCCGTCCTTGATTGGACTCCACCTGAGACGGTCAAGCAAGTTCAGAGCTTCCTTGGCTTAGTTAGCTACTGCCTCTAACTGAACTCCTCAAGAAAGATAAAAAGTTCGAGTGGACCCCACAGTGCGAGTTCAGCCTTCAGGAACTGAAAAGACGCCTGACATATGCTCCCATACTGCTACCACCAGATTTTTCCAAGGACTTTATTATCTATTGCGACGCCTCGCGACAAGGACTAGGTTGCATACTCATGCAAGATCGTCAGGTAATTGCCTATGCATCACGACAATTACACCCACATGAGGAAAATTGTCCCACACATGATCTAGAGCTTGCAGTTGTAGTCCATGCACTCAAAACTTGGTGACATTACCTTCTTGGTAATCATTGCGAGATCTTCACCGATCACCAAAGTTTGAAATATATCTTCACCCAATCGGATTTGAATCCCAGGCAAAGACATTGGGTTAAGTTGATCTCGGATTACGACTTAGGAATAACTTACACCCTGGGCAAAGCCAATGTCATTGCTGATGCGCTAAGTCGTAAATCTTATTGTAACAACCTGATGTTACAACAAATTCAACCACTTATCCATGAGGAATTTCGTAAGCTTAACCTTCACATTGTTCCTCGAGGATTCCTATCCACCCTGGTGGCGAAGCCTAACCTTACGGATCAAATCATAGCTGCCCAGAAGCGTGATAAGGGCATATGCCGGATTAAGGAAAACATCGCTAGCGGAGTTGCTAAATGTTTTTCCATGGATGAGCGAGGTGTTGTCTTCTTCGAGAACCGCTTGGTAGTTCCCAAGAAACAACATCTACGTCAGTTGATTATTAAGGAAGCTCATGAATCCCCTCGCACCATTCATCCCGATAGTACTAAAATGTATCAAGACCTACGGCAGAGGTTTTGGTGGACTAGGATGAAGAGATAAATTCCTCAATACATTGCTAGTTGCGACATCTGTCATCGTGTTAAAGCAGAGAACCAACGGCCTACTGGCACCCTTCAACCTTTGGCTATTCCAGAGTGCAAATGGGATAAAATCAGTATGGATTTCATCACTAGGTTTCCCAGGACCAAGAGAGGGAATAATGCCATCTTCGTCGTGATCGACCGTCTTTCCAAAGTAGCCCATTTCTTACCTGTTCGTGAGAGTATCACCGCTAGCCAGCTAGCTGATTTATACATCTCCCGAATAGTGTCTCTTCATGGTGTCCCATTGGAAATTAACTCAGACCATGGGAGTCTCTTCACCTCTCGATTTTGGGAAAGTTTCCAAAATGCTATGGGAACTCGTCTTCATTTTAGCACCGCCTTCCATCCTCAATCAAGTGGTCAAGTAGAGCGAGTCAATCAAATTTTGGAAGATATGCTCCGAGCTTCTGTCATCTCATTCAGAATGGGTTGGGAGAAATGCCTTCTGTTCGCGGAGTTTGCTTATAACAATAGTTATCAAGCTAGCTTGGGCAAAGCTCCTTTCGAAGTTCTCTATGGACGAAAATGTCGAACGCCTCTTAACTAGTTAGAAACCGAGGAAAGACAACTCTTTGGCCCAGATATGATTCAGGAAGCAAAAGAGTAGGTTCGCGTTATTCGTGAGAAATTGAAAACAACCGAATCTCGTCAAAAGAGCCAATATGATCGTAAACATAAGCTCATGACTTATGAACTCGGCGAGAAGGCTTAACTTCGGGTTATTCCATTAAAGGGAACCCATCGTTTCGGTATCAAAGGAAAATTGCCTCCTCGTTACATTGGACCCTTTCGCATTCTTGCCAAACAAGGAGAAGTTGCCTACCAATTGGAACTACCTTCGCATCTTTCCAGAGTTCACGATGTCTTCCACGTTTCTCAACTCAGGTGTTGCTTCGCGGATCCTATCCGTGGAGTGGACCACGAAACGCTTGATCTACAAGATAACCTCTCATATCGGGAATATCCCATTCGTATCCTTGATCAAGCCGAGCGTACCACTCGACGCTATAATATCAAGTTTCTCAAGGTTCAATAGTCACACTATTCAGAGAAAGATGCCACTTGGGAAAGGGAGGATCGTCTTAGACTCGAGTACCCCACCTTCTTCCCGGAGGATAGCCGTGTATGAAGAAGTACACCCCTGCAGGGTTAATATCATCCATTCGAATAGCCGTGTCCGCGGTAAAGGACTACATGGTTGCCTATACAGTTCATAGACAAGTTAATGGTTACTACTAAAAGACTCAAGATAAGTGTGAGTACCGAGGATGGCTCTCTCGTAGGATGACGAGGGAGGATCCCTGGTGGAGTATTGTGTTGGTGATTGGTGGACTCGTGTGCGAAAACTATTTTACTAGTGGTGCCTCTTAGGATAGCTTAGCCAAGATTCAAAGCTGGGTTGCTGCAATAACTCCACCACCTTCTTGAGAATGAGCATGTATAGTAGGTTCTGATATAAGACTTGCTGAGTACCTTTGTACTCATGTTTGCTTAATTACTGTTTTCAGATGACAACACCGCCCCCTCCGATGGGTTTTATGTAGATCTCGACGTCGATGAGTGACTTGCCACCCACGTGGTGATCCTGGCCATGGAGGGCCCTATGTAGATAGACAGGGTTCGAGAAGCCTTATTGCTTTCTAGTGTCTGTACTCAGACTATTTGCTTCCGCATGTGCTTGTACGCTTGCATGACTTGACTGTCGGGTCATGTGACCCCTACCTGTATGAACATGTTATGTATGGCTCTCTGGAGCCTTTAAATAAAGTACTCGAGTTGTAGAGTTTTGTTGTGATGCCATGTTGTATTTTCACATATCGAGCATATTATGTGTATGATTGAAATGCTTGGTATGTGTGGGATCCGACAATCTAGTTGTTTATCCTTGGCAGCCTCTCTTATGGGGAAATGTAGTCTAGTGCTCCTTGAGCCATAGTAGTCCGCTACGGCCCGGTTCACCAGAGTCCTGCTAGCCCAGCACTACTGCTCAGGACACTTGACTGGCCGGCATGTGTTTCACTTCGTTCCTATGTCTGTCCCTTCGGGGAAATGTCACGCGGTGACTTCTAGAGTCCTGTCTAGTCTGCTACAGCCCAGGTTCCCAGAGTCTTGTTAGCCCAATGCTATAGCCCGGATTCACACACTGATGACCGACATGCTCGATGTGATTCATGTATGCCTATCCCCATAGGTCTGTGCCGCTTTGGGTTCATGACTAGCCATGTCGGCCCGGGTTCTCTGTCATATGGATGCTAGCGACACTATCATATACGTGAGCCAAAAGGCAGAAACTGTCCCGGGCCATGGTAAGGCGACACTCGTGGGGATACCGTGTGTGAGGCCGCAATGTGATATGAGGTGTTACCGACTAGATCGATGTGACTTGGAATCGGGGTCCTGACAACGTTGGCATCAGAGCCAGACTGCCTGTCGGTTCGTTGAGCCAAACTGGTCGATTTCGAGTCTAGAAATGCTTTAGTTATATGTAGGGGAATTGATTGTGGGAGGGAACGTAAGGCTCCTTTACTCCTTTACCTTATGCCCTCTGATCTGAGTCATTCTCTTCTCATTCAACGTGGGTTAAGGACTAGCCTCTCTTCTTCTATCAGGTTCACGTGTTACTAAATAGTAGTAGCTTATAGGATTGTTGTTACAAGCCTCAGTACAGTTTCTACTACTTTTAGTATGTTGCCAGTTGAATCAGAACCTTGATATGATGTTCTTGAGTGGTATTGCAAACTGTTGTGGATGTCTCAAATCTTTTCTGAGCATTTACAGCCGTTATGCTGTCTGATTTCCCCTAGAAAATTCTAATGCCTTTGCATTTTTCTGTGCTTTCAGATGGCCACCCATTCGCAGAACCAAGTGGTTCGTCTGACCTGGTGCCTTGATGTGCCCGGCCACATGGCCATGTTGGTTTGAGTGATGGTTGAGTCAGGCTATCGGTGGTATTCGGAATATAACGTCGAGGAGCAGTTCAGAGACTTCAACCAAAGCCAGTTCCTCTGTACCGTCAGGATATATCCCTCTTATCCTGGAGCCACTGAGCCCCTTCACTGTTCCTATGTACTTGGCATCACTATTGAGATGTCTGTGCAGGATGCAGCCTATTCAATGATGACTATCATTCGAGCCAGGACTGCCTTGCTACAGAACACTGACTTCCGTTTCATGCCAGCCTCACTTCCTGGAGCACAGGGGTACTATCAGGCCTTGTACTATGACTCTACACATGAGGAGTCACCACTCGGCACCACTGCCGAGATGCTCGGGGATAAGGACCGCGAAAATCGGGCCTTGCGTATGGAGCTTTTCCGCGCTCGTGCTGATCATTGGGCCACTTTGACTCAGTTTGCACCTGTGGTGCAGGCAGGATACATGGACACGAGGGACTTGTACCCTGTACGGTCTGGATTGCCAGATTGGATGGAGTGGCGCGATGTAGGAGGCATCACCCCTCCTCGTGGTCCCCGTCTGCCACCACCTATGGGACCGAGGCCACATCCGAGTCCCTATGGTCCGCAGGCTCCGCAGGACCGTCTGTTCCAAGATGATCATGTTCCACTTCCAGGCTTTGGTGGCGACTTCTGTGAGGATTACTACGGAGCCGTCTAAGCTAGTAGTAGTTTCACTAGTATTGTAGTGGTTGTATTCTCCACAGTCCTGCGTGACCGTGGGATACGACTAGGTGTGTATCACGCTCCGGAGGTGTATAAAAATAATGTATAGGAGCTTGGAATGCCTTCGATGAGATGTAATGTCTTTCACCGTAGTTGTACTCTAGCCTGGGCTTGTACTAAACTATGTACGGTGTGTATGACCAATGGTATATATATGGCAGCTTCTATATTACCATGTCGTGAAATGAGCATCTTAGCATTCCATGTTATCCATTACATTCTGCACTTCCTTGCTAAGTTTGTGCCATCCTTATCTAAACCGTTGTCTTGTTTTCTCCTAGGATGGTTAACACCCGCAGCAACCCTGCTGCCCCGGAGCAGGGGGAAGCCAGTGCAGTTAGGGATGAAAATCTACCTCACCCGCCTTCTCTGGCCGAAGTGATGCTGGAGGCGGAAAGAAACAAGCGTGAGACTAACCGCTTGCTAGAGCGGATTGAGTAGAACACTGCACGCCATCAGCGAAATGACTTGGTGTCAATCAATGACTTTATCAAGTTGTACCCACCAAAGTTTAACCATTCCGTCGAGCCCCTCGACGTGGATGACTGGCTTCGCAGCATCACCCACAAGCTACTTTCTGCCAACGTAGCCGAAGCTAATAAGGTTACTTATGCTGCCTATCACCTCGAAGGCCCTGCTAGCCTTTGGTGGGAAAATTTTGAAGCTATGCGCCCGGTCGGCCAAATCACTACTTGGGCTGAATTCAGTGAAGCTTTCCGTGAGCATCACATCCTGGAAGGTCTCACAAATCGCAAGAGGGAAGAGTTTTGCAATTTCACCCAAGGAAGACTGACTGTGGATGCATATAGTCGGGAATTTGGGAATCTAGCACGATATGCTCCTGAAGAGCTATCCCCCAACACTAAGAAGAAGGCAAGGTTCCGCAAGGGACTTAACCCTGAGCTTCGCCGCGATCTTCGTGTGCACGAGTGCACCTCCTTTCAATGCCGAGACAGGCCAGTATGACTATGATGCTTCACGCAAGCACTCTCGTGATTTTGGCTCTTCATCCAGCTCTGGATCTCAGAAGCGTCGGGTGTGGATTCCAAGCACGACACTGCAACCTAGGTTCATTCCGAGGCCATCCTTTGAGGCGCCTCGCCCCAACCAGCAGTTTGCACCGTCCAAGCCCTATGGTGGCCCCGCTGCTAATGCTGCTCCACGCCCCAATGTTGTAACATGTTTCAAGTGTGTAGAGCTGGGTCACTATAGTTGAGAGTGTACCCAGAACAACAACCCCAATCAGTTTGGAAAGTCCATTGGTCGTGGTAAGCCAGCGGGAAAGACATTCTATGCCAAGCCGGTCACCACTACACGTGGTCATGTCAACTATGTCTTAGCTGAGGAGGCTCATGAGGATCCTAACGTCGTCCTTGTACGCTCCTTGTTAATTGCCGGCATATGTTCTCTTCGTCACTGGAGCATCTCATTCATTCATATCCGAGAGCTATGCTCGATTGCATAACACAACATTCTGTGACATGCCCACTTCCATGGTAATTCAAACTCCGGGTTCCAAATGGCAAACTTCTAGAGTAAGCCATGGGAACGAAATTCTTGTCGATAGACTTGTCTTCCTTGCATCCTTAATAGCTCTCAAGTCCTCAGACATAAACATCATCTTGGGTCTGGACTGGATGTCAGCTCATTACGCTAAGATTGATTGTGCCACTAGAACCGTTCAATTTACTCAGCCATCGGGCAAGACAGTCAATGTCTTAACTCGAGTGGCCAAGCGCCAGCTTTACTCCCTAAATGCCAACCCCCTTCCAGACCTTGGAGATATTCCGGTAGTCTGGGACTTTCCGGATGTCTTTCTAGAAGAACTGCCAGGTGTTCCATCTAACAGGGATGTTGAGTTTGTGATAGACCTTGTTCCAGAAACTGTTCCAATTTCTAGAAGACCCTATAAGATGGCACCCTTAGAACTAGCCGAGCTTAAGAACCAACTCGATCAGTCCTTGAAAAAGGGTTTCATCCGTCCTAGTTCATCTACTTGGGCTTGCCCCGTCCTCTTCGTCAAGAAGAAGGATGTAACAGATCGGATGGTTGTAGACTACCGACCTGTCAACTTGGTCACCATCAAGAACAAGTATCCGCTTCCCAGGATCAACGATCTGTATGACCAGCTCGCTGGATTCTCAGTCTTTTCCAAGACGGATTTGAGGTTGGGCTACCATCAAATCAAAATTAGAAACGGGGACATTCCCAAAACGGCCTTTGTTACTCGTTATGGCCAATACGAGTACACCGTTATGTACTTTGGTTTAACCAATGCCCCAGCCACCTTCTCTCGGTTGATGAACTCGGTCTTCATGGAGTATTTCGATAAATTCGTGGTAGTATACCTCGATGACATACTCATCTACTCCAAGAATGAAGAGGAACATGCCGAACATCTAAGGCTGGTATGGACGAAACGTCGAGAGCATCGCCTTTATGCCAAATTCTCCAAGTGTGAATTTTGGTTGCGAGAAGTGACCTATCTAGGCCATGTAATCTCTGGTAAGGGTATTGCTGTCAACCCCGAGCGAGTTCAAGCTGTCCTTGATTGGACTCCACCTAAGACGGTCAAGCAAGTTCGGAGCTTCCTTGGCTTAGCGAGCTACAGCCGCCGCTTCGTCGAGAATTTCTCCAAGGTTGCTAAACCTCTAACTGAACTCCTCAAGAAAGATAAAAAGTTTGAGTGGACCCCACAGTGCGAGTTCATCTTTTAGAACTGGAAAGACGCCTGACATCTGCTCTCGTACTGGTACCACCGGATTTTTCCAAGGACTTTATTATCTATTGCGACGCCTCGCGACAAGGACTAGGTTGCATACTCATGCAAGATCGTCAGGTAATTGCCTATGCCTCACGGCAATTACACCCACATGAGGAAAACTATCCCACACATGATCTAGAGCTTGCAGCTGTAGTCCATGCACTCAAAACTTGGCGACATTACCTTCTCGGTAATCATTGCGAGATCTTCACCGATCACCAAAGTTTGAAATATATCTTCACCCAACTGGATTTGAATCTCAGGCAACGACGTTGGGTCGAGTTGATCTCGGATTACGACTTAGGAATAACTTACACCCCGGGCAAGGCCAATGTCATGGCTGATGCGCTAAGTCGTAATTCTTATTGCAACAACCTGATGTTACAACAAAGTCACCACTTCTCCATGAGGAATTTCGTAAGCTTAATCTTCACATTGTTCCTCGAGGATTCCTATCCACCGTTGTGGCGAAGCCTAACCTTACGGATCAAATCATAGCTGCCCAGAAGCGTGATAAGGGCATATCCCAGATTAAGGAAAACATCGCTAAAGGAATTGCTAAATGGTTCCCAACAAACAACATTTACGCCAATTGATTCTTAAGGAAGCTCATGAATCCCCTCTCACCATTCATCCCGGTAGTACTAAAATGTATCAAGACCTACGCCAGAGGTTTTGGTGGACTAGGATGAAGAGAGAAATTGCTCAATACATTGCTAGTTGCGACGTCTGTCGTCGTGTTAAAGTAGAGAACCAACGGCCTCCTGGCACCCTTCAACCTTTGGCTATTCCTGAGTGGAAATGGGATAAAATCAGTATGGATTTCATCACTGGGTTTCCCAGTACCAAGAGAGGGAATAATGCCATCTTCGTTGTGATCGACCGTCTTTCCAAAGTAGCCCATTTCTTACCTTTTCGTGAGAGTATCACCGCTAGCCAGCTAGCTCATTTGTACATCTCCCAAATAGTGTCTCTTCATGGTGTCCCATTGGAAATTAACTCAGACCGTGGGAGTCTCTTCACCTCTCGATTTTGGGAAAGTTTCCAAAATGCTATGGGAACTCGTCTTCATTTTAGCACCGCCTTCCATCCTCAATCAAGTGGTCAAGTAGAGCGAGTCAATCAAATTTTGGAAGATATGCTCCGAGCTTCTGTCATCTCATTTGGAATGGGTTGGGAGAAATGCCTTCCATTCGTGGAGTTTGATTATAACAATAGTTATCAAGCTAGCTTGGGAAGAGCTCCTTTCGAAGTTCTCTATGGATGAAAATGTCGAACGCCTCTTCACTGGTCAGAAACCGGGGAAAGACAACTCTTTGGCCCGGATATGATTCAGGAAGCAGAAGAGCAGGTTCGCGTTATTCGTGAGAAATTGAAAACAACCCAATCTCGTCAAAAGATCAAATATGATCGTAAACATAACCTCATGACTTATGAAGTCGATGAGAAGGCTTACCTTCGGGTTATTCCGTTAAAGGGAACCCATTGTTTTGGTATCAAAGGCAAATTGGCTCCTCGTTACATTGGACCCCTTCGCCTTCTTGCCAAACGAGGAGAAGTTGCCTACCAATTGGAACTACCTTCGCATCTTTC
Organism: Triticum monococcum; assembly: GCA_034509565.1. Taxonomy (NCBI): domain Eukaryota; kingdom Viridiplantae; phylum Streptophyta; class Magnoliopsida; order Poales; family Poaceae; genus Triticum; species Triticum monococcum. The sequence goes on along the minus strand of CM067844.1, from coordinate 299,135,561 downwards.
CAGAGTTCACGATGTCTTCCACGTTTCTCAACTTAGGCGTTGCTTCGCGGAACCTATCCGTGGAGTGGACCACGAAACGCTTGATCTACAAGATAACCTCTCATATCGGGAATATCCCATTCGTATCCTTGATCAAGCCGAGCGTACCACTCGATGACATAATATCAAGTTTCTCAAGGTTCAATGGTCACACCATTCCGACAAAAGAAGCCACTTGGGAAAGGGAGGATCGTCTTCGACTCGAGTACCCCACCTTCTTCTCGGAGGATCCTAAATCTCGGGACGAGATTCTTTTGAGTGGGGGTGAGTTTTCACACCCTAGCTGGTTCATGCATTAGAGTGTTGCATCATGTCTAGTTTTCCAGAAAGTTGAAATGGGGATGACAGAACCCCCAGCACCCCCTCGAAACAACTAGGGTTTACTAAAATTATTTTCAATGAACCCAAAATGCCCTTCACAAAATGTTCATCATTTCTGGATTGGATTAAAACCCTAGCAAAAATGGTGCAGTCTTTTCTAGGACATTCTGGATTTTTTGAATTAAATCATAAGTATTTGAATTTGGGCATTTAAATGCTATAAAATATTTTAAATGCTCAAATAATTCTGGAAATAAGCGTGGGCTGTTGGAAATAATCTAAACAGAGCCTATGATTATTTTCAGGATTTTTGTAAGTGCCTAAAATAATAAAGCCACAAACCTACAGTAAAACAGAAAAACAGAAATAAAAGAGGAGCAGGAAACTTACCTGGCCACTGTCCACCTGGCCGGCCCAGCACTGTGGTGGCCCGTGCTAGCCAGTTGCTTCTCCCTCGCCAGGCAGGCAGAGAGGTGACGCCGGCGAGCACGAGCTGGCCACGATGTCAGCTGCTTGCCGCCCGCGAGGCCAAGTGTAACGGCCTCGATGCAGCTATATCTCCCACGTGTCGAGGCACGACTTAGAGGCATAACCGCATTGAAAGCAATGTCGCAAGTTAGGCAATCTTCACAACATCCCATGTAATATATAGATAATAAAAGGGGAGATACAAAGTTGGCTTACACTCGCCACGTCAATCAAAGTACATAAATAGCATTACAACATTCAAACACTCATGGCCCGACTACGACGCCAAAATAAAAGAACAACCCAACATGCGACACGGTCCCGATCGCCCCAACTGGGCACCACTACTAATCATCAGGAAAAGAAACATAGTAACGATGTTAGTCCTCGTCGAACTCCCACTTGAGCTCTAGCGCGTCATCTGGAACGGAATCATCAGTCCCTGCATCTGGTTTAATAGTAATCTATGAGCCACAGGGACTCAGCAATCTCACACCTTCGCGATCAAAACTATTTAATCTCATAGGTAAGGCAAGGTAAATATGTGGAGCTGCAGCAAGCAACTAGCATATATGGTGGCTAACATGTTCGCAAAAGAGATCGAGAAGAGGACGCAAAGCGCGAGCGAGTAACTAGAGGGCATCCTGCGGCAAGCATTACTCCAACACCGTGTTCACTTCCCGGACTCCGCCGAGAAGAGACCATCACGGTAACTCACACAGTTGATTCATTTTAATTAAGTTAAGGTTCAAGTTATCTACAACCCGACATTAACAAATTCCCATCTGCCCATAACCGCGGGCACGGCTTTTGAAAGTTCAAATCCCTGCAGGGGAGGCCCAACTTAGCCCATGACAAGCTCTCACGGTCAATGAAGGAATAGACCTCCTCCCGAGATGTTCCGATCAAACTCGGTATCCCGGTTCTTCAAGACACTTCGACAAGTTAAAACAAATCTAGCAACATCGCCCGTATGTGCCGACAAATCCCGATAGGAGCTGCACATATCTCTTTCTCAGGGCATACTCAAATTGTTCTAGGTACGGGTAGGCCAGCCCAGAGTTGCCCCTGGAGGCGACCGACAGCTGACAGGTGGACCAACACTCAGAGGAGCACTGGCCCGGGGGGTTTAAAATAAGATGACCCTCGGGCTCCGGAAACACAAGGGAAAAAGAGGCTAGGTGGCAAATGCTAAAACCTAGGTTGGGCATTGCTGGAAAAGCTTTAATCAAGGTGAACTATCAAGGGGTTCCCATTATAACCCAACCGTGTAAGGAACGCAAAATCCGGGAACATAACACCGATATGACGGAAACTAGGGCGGCAAGAGTGGAACAAAACACTAGGCGAGAGGCCGAGCCTTCCACCCTTTACCAAATATATAGATGCATTAAGATAACATGGCAATATAATGATATCCCAACAAGTAAGTAATGTTCCAACAAGGAACGGTCTCCAATCTTCACATGCAACTAGCAACGCTATAAGAGGGGCTGAGCAAAGCGGTAACATAGCCAATCAATGGTTTGCTAGGGCATGGTGGGTTAGAGGTTTGACATGGCAATTTGGGAGGCTTGAAAGAAAGTGGTAGGCATCGTAGCATGGCATAGCAAAAGAGCGAGCATCTAGCAAAGCAAAGATAGTAGTGATTTCGAGGGTATGATCATGTTGCCTGCAAAGTTGTCAGAGTTGACTGGATCCTTGAAAGCAAACTCAACGGGCTCCACATTAGCAAACTCGTCTCCCAACTCTACCCAAACAAGAGAAACAAGCAACAAGGGCACAATCAACCACGTGCAAACTCAAACAACATGATGCAAACATGGTATGCTATGCGGGATGCAATATGTGATGCATATGCAAGATTTGACAAGGAATGCATGAACCTTGCCTCCACTTGTAAAACAAAGTGTGCCACTGGAAAGATGCGATGAAATCGCTTGAAAACGATATAAAGATCACCCGAATCGGAGTTACGGTTTCGAAATGGCAAGCGATTCAAATATGACACTGGTCTGCGATTTACAGCAAGTAGTCATGTAAATGCAACAAGATGAACATGCCACAGCACCCAAACATGGCAAAAAAATACATGGCAGGGACCCATTCATGATTCTTAACAAAAAATGAACACTGAGCTATGGCTAATTCATCCCTTAACAGGTTCAAACAAGCATGGCAAAAATGCATTTGGCAAACCGATTTCAGACTTAGTGAAATTAACACTTGTCTGGAATTTCATATCAGATAGCACCCTTTGAAGCATGAAAACTATATGCTACAGGACCAGAACATGGCAAGGTAAATCATGGCATGGAGCTAATCAAAGAGCTTAACAAAAGCCTCTTAGTGACCTTGAGCCAAAAGGGATCAGAAAATACATTTGCAAGCATGTGAACATGGCAAAAATATAATCAGTTCTCAGACTTAGTGAAAACTGGAGCATGCTGAAACAGATATCAAGTAGGCATGTATACGAGCTCGATGCACTCACTACAGAGCAAGTCATGACAATCTAAGCATACACCCATCAATAATACACAAAATACAAGCTAGACATGGCAAGAACAATAACATAGCATGCACGGAACAACTACAACATCCTCGGCAAAATTGCAAACAAGTAGACAATCTGCCCAGATTCATGAAATAGCAAAAGTAGAGCTCGATTGACTCAAGCTCGGATGCTCCATAATTGCAAACAAATACATGGATGGATAGAGCACTACAAGATAAACAAAACATCATTACTGATCATCCTCAATAGAGGCACGGATCAGTAGGAAACAACATGAACATATGGCATAATGAAATAAACAGATCAAGGACTTAGTGGAATTGCCAAGTCCCTAAAATCAGCATGACGAATGCTCCACTTTGCAAGCTTGTGCTAGTCACCACACACATCACAAAAATACATGGGTTGCACCTGTGGATAGATGGCAAAACATGTAACAAAACACATGTAGAGCTCATGGGCATATCATGCACACAATAATCATGGCAAAAATGAAAAATATCTAATTGGAGCCGCAAATCTAACAATTATCTCAAATAGCATTCTTCCAACAGCATTTCGGGCATCAAGATGAACTCAAATGAAAATGATGTAATGAGATGAAATGATGTACTCTCTGAGATGAACATTTTGATATGCTTCATTCCCAAAACAGAGTTACGGGTGCAAAGTTACGATGCGATCAACATAGACAAAAAGTTAGGGTTTCGGGGCAAAAGTCAACCGAGCAATTTCCAGATATAGATCTAGCCCGAGTGTACTGTAGTGGCACAGTCGACAGAGTTCACCGGAGTTGGAGCAGGGGAGGCCGGGGCTCGCCGGATGGCGGTGTGGCCGCGGTGGAGCTCGGCTCCGGGCGAGGGGAGGCGAGGCCGAGGCGCGGCCGGGTCGGCGAGGCGCGGCCGGGCGGCGGAGTGGGCCGGGAGGCGGCGGAGGTCGGCGCCAGCGGAGATCCGGCGGGGCAGCGGCCGGCGGGCGAGGCGGCGACCGGAGATCGAGGAGAGGGGCGGTGCGGGCGGCGCGATGAGCCGGTGGAGGCGGTAGGCGGCGTGGGCCTCGGGGGCCCGCTGCGGGCCGGGCGAGCCGCGGCGGTGGGAGGAGGCGGCCGGCCACGTGGAGGCTCCTGCGTGGCCGGCCGCGGCGGCGCGGGGCGTGTCCGGCGGGAGTGGACACGTCCGGCGGTGGAGGAGACGAAATTTTAGGGTTTGGTGTGGAGGGGATCCGGGATTTCGAATGGGGGAGGTATATATAGGCATAGAGGGAGCTAGGAGTGTCCAAATGAGGTGCGGTTTTCGGCCACGCGATCGTGATCAAACGCTCTAGATGATGGAGAAGGTTTTAGTGGGTTTTGGGCCAAAATGGAGAGGTGTTGGGCTGCAATACACACGAGGCCTTCTCGGTCCCTCGGTTAATCGTTGGAGCATCAAACGAACTCCAAATGGTACGAAACTTGACAGGCGGTCTACCGGTAGTAAACCAAGGCCGCTTGGCAAGTCTCAGTCCAATCCGGAAATGTTTAATCCCCACACATGAAAGAAAGGTAGAAATGACCACCGGAGGAGAACGAAGCGTCGGAATGCAAAACGAACAACGGGGAAAATCCTCGAATGCATGAGATGAACACCTATGCAAATGCAATGCACATGATGAAATGATATGAGATACATGACAACGACAACAACACACGGAGATAAAGACCCGAACCCGAGAAAATAAAATAACTTAACGCCGGAAACGGCAAGAGTTGGATTACATATTGGGTAAATCATATCCGGGGTGTTACAACACTCCACCACTACGAAAGGATCTCGTCCCGAGATCTAGGACTGAAAGAACGCCGATTATTCAGAACGGAGGTGATCCTCGCATTCCCAGGTAGCTTCACGGTCGGAATGGTGTGACCACTTGACTTTGAGGAATTTGATTGACTAGTTGCGAGTCTTGCATTCAGTCTCTTCAAGAATAGCAACGGGGTGCTCACAATAGGAGAGATCTGGTTGGAGCTCAATGTCTTCGAAGCTGACGGTGCGGTCAGGAGTCTTGAAGCACTTTCGAAGCTGAGAGACATGGAACACGTCATGCACATTTGCAAAGTTTGAAGGAAGCTCAAGTTGATAGGCGAGATCGCCTCTCTTGATGACAATCTTGAAAGGTCCCACGTATCTAGGGGCAAGCTTCCCTTTGATACCGAAGCGACGAGTACCTTTCATAGGAGAGATGCGGAGGTAAACATGATCTCTGATTTCGAAAGCCAAATCACGGTGCTTACTGTCATAGTAGCTCTTCAGGCGGGATTGGGCTGCTTTGAGGTTATCTCGAATGACTTTGCACATTTCCTCTGCCTTTGTGATTAAGTCATTTCCCAAAAGCTGAAGTTCACCGGTTTCAGACCAGTTGAGAGGGGTACGACACTTCCTGCCATACAGAATTTCAAATGGGGCCTTGCCCGAACTTGCTTGAAAACTGTTGTTGTAGGAGAATTCAGCATATGGAAGACAATCCTCCCACTTCATGCCGAAAGAGATCACGCAAGCCCTGAGCATATCTTCAAGAATCTGGTTGACACGCTCGACTTGACCGCTAGTTTGTGGATGGAAAGCTATGCTGAAGTGGATGTTGGTGCCCATGGCCTTCTGAAAAGAATCCCAAAACTTGGAGGTAAAGATGCTGCCACGGTCTGAAGAGATCACTTGTGGAATACCGTGCAGAGAGACAATTCGAGAGGTATAGAGTTCCGCCAATTGAGCTGCAGTGATTGACTCTTTGATAAGCAGAAAATGAGCCACTTTAGTGAGTTTGTCGATGACAACGAATATAGCATCATTGCCACGTTTGGACTTTGGAAACCCAGTCACAAAGTCCATCTCAATGTGGTCAAACTTCCATTCTGGAATGGCAAGAGGTTGGAGGATACATGATGGCCTTTGATGTTCTGCCTTCACTCTTCTGCAGACATCACATTCATTCACGAACTGAGCAATCTCGCGCTTCATTCGAGTCCACCAATAAGCCTGCTTGAGGTCCTGATACATCTTCGTGCTCCCAGGGTGGATGGAGAGGAGAGAATTGTGAGCCTCGTTCATGATCACTTTACGAAGGTCACCTTTGGGCACAACAATACGATCCTCGAAGAAGAGAGTATCCTTGTCATCAAGGCGGTAGCACTTGTACTTGGGTTGACTCTTGGAAATCCCAATCTTCACCTTTTTCACCATAGCATCAAGAAGCTGGGCTTGGCGAATCTGGTCTTCCAATGTAGGAGAGACTTGAAGGTTGGCGAGGAAACCTTGAGGAACAACTTGCAGATTAAGTTTGCGGAAAGCTTCACAAAGCTCTGGTTGATAAGGCTTGAGAATCAGACTATTGCAATAAGCCTTCCTGCTCAATGCGTCATCAATCACATTGGCCTTGCCTGGAGTATACTCGATACTCGGATTATACTCTTGAATCATTTCGACCCATCGAGTCTGCCTGAGGTTGAGATTAGGCTGAGTGAAAATGCACTTGAGACTCTTGTCAACAGTGAAAATGTCCACTTTTCTTCCCAATAAGAGATGTCTCCAAGTCAAAAGAGCATGCACAACTGCCACCAACTCGAGATCATGAGTGGGGTAGTTCTTATCATCGGGCTTCAACTGGCGAGAGGTATAAGCCACAACTTTCTTCTCTTGCATCAACACTGCACTGAGACGTTGGAGAGAGGCATCACAAAAGACTTCGTACGGTTTGGATTCATCAGGCGGAGTCAGAACTGGAGTAGTGACCAATTTCTCTTTCAAAGTGTTGAAAGCGATGTCACATTCCGGAGACCAAACATACTTGACATGCTTTTGGAGAAGATTTGAGAGAGGCTTCGCGATCTTAGAAAAGTTTTCAACGAATCTTCGACAGTAGCTTGCGAGACCGAGGAAGCTACGGAGTTGCTTCACATTCTGAGGAGGTTCCCAATTCACAATTGCAGAAACCTTCTCAGGATTCACCGCAATGCCCTTGGCAGAGATGATATGACCAAGATAAAGAACCTCATCTAGCCAAAATTCGCACTTGGAGAACTTGGCGTAGAACTGGTGTTCCCTCAGCTTATCGAGTACCAAACGCAAGTGCTTGGCATGATCTTCCTTGTTCTTCAAGAAAACCAGAATCTCGTCGAGATAGACCAAAATGAATTCATTGGTGTAGGTGTTGAAGATGAAGTTCATCATGTGAGAGAACATCGGAGGAGCGTTGACGAGGCCAAAAGACATGACAGTGTATTCATATGAACCATAGCTTGTCCTGAAAGCCGTCTTGAGAATATCTTGCTCGCGGATTTGAATCTGATGATAACCCATACGGAGATCAAGCTTGGAGAATACTTGGGCACCTTTGAGTTGTTCGAATAGCTCGTTGATGTTGGGAAGTGGGTATTTGTTCTTGATGGTCTTCTTGTTCAATGGACAGTAATCAACACAAAGTCGGTCCGTTCCATCCTTCTTCTTCACAAAAAGAACACCACAACCCCACGGAGAAGAACTAGGTCGGATGAGACCCATTCTCTCTTGAATATTGATTTGCTTCTTCAGTTCCTTCAACTCTTCAGGTCCGAGCTTGTAAGGACGCTTGCACACTGGTTCCGTGCCAGGCTCAAGATCAATGACGAATTCAACTGGCCGGTGCGGAGGCATTCCTGGAAGCTCTTATGGAAAGACGTCTTGATATTCACAAACGACTGGAATCTGCGAGATAGCATCCAGTTCACCCTTCTCATTGAGAGAAAACAGATGGATGGTATCATCACAAGCGGCAAAGACAATTACATCCTTAGACGAATGAGTCAATTGAATCTGCCTGGCTGCACAATCAAGCTGAGCCTTGTGCTTAGAAAGCCAATCCATCCGGAGAATAAGATCAATATCTGAGTCACCAAGAACCGTTGGAGAAGCCAGAAACTTGTAGTCACCCAAGGTGATAGTAACATCCGGAACGATGGAGTTAGCATGCATGCGCTTACGGGGAGAGACAACTGCTAACGGACTAGGGAAAACTTGCAAAATCAATTCATGCCTAGATGTAAACGGTCTCGAGATGAAACAATGTGATGCACCAGTGTCAAAAAGAACTTTAGCTGGAATATCATTAACAGGAAGGTTACCCATGATGACATCTGACGACTCCTCTGCCTGAGCTGCATTCATCAAGTTGACCTTGGCGTGCTTGGGGTTATGCTTGACCACAGCTGTACTTGCCGATCTGACAGGAGGAGGAGGAGGAAGACGCCTCTGGTTGAAACACTTGTTGGCATAGTGACCCTTCTGTTGGCACTTGTTGCACGTGACCTCTAAAAGCGGATGGTGATACGGAGCACTCGATCTTGGAGCTTGAGACGAAGTCTTGTTCTGAAAGCCAGGGTTGCGTGGGTGGGAAGATCCACTGCCACCTTTACTCTTCTGATATGGCTGACAGAACGGAGGAGGAGGAAGCCAATACTTCTACTGCTTGGCCACTTGAGTAGAGGAAGAAGGAGTAGCATCTCTGACTCGCTTCTTGGAAGCATCACATCTCAGTTGAGCGGCCTCTTGCTTCAATGCCATGTTGTAGAACTCATCGTACCTCAAGGGCTCAAAGAGAACAAGAGCTAGCTGGATTTCTTCTCTGAGACCACCCCTGAACTGGTATATCATGCTCTTCTCATTAGGAACGTCCTGCTTAGCAATGCAGGCGAGCTTTTGGAACAACTTGTTGTAGTCATAGACAGACAAAGAGCCTTGCTTCAGGTTGCGGAATTCCTCACGCTTGCTTTCAACCACGCTCTGAGGAATATGATGAGCTTTGAAATCTTGACGGAATTCATCCCAAGTAATCACACATCCTCCTCTGGAATCCTTGTACCGCTAGAACCACTGTGCGGCTTGGTCTTTGAGTTGGAAGGAAGCGAACTTGACAAAGTCCTCAGGCCTGACGTTACTGCACTCGAAATGCTTGCACAGATCCACGAGCCAATCATCAGCATCAGTTGCCTCAACACAATTGCTGAAAGTCTTTGGCCCGTTGGCAAGGAACTGGTTGAGTGTAGCAAAGTGATTCTAATTGTTGCCTTGGTTGTCTTGGTTCGCTTGATTGCGCTCTTGAAGAATTTGCATGATCAACTACGTGTTTGCATTGGTTGCATCCATCACAGCTTGCCATGCCTCCGGAGGAGGTGGAGGTGGTGGCGTATTAGGATTCGGAGTCGTGCGCGTTGGAGGAGCCATCCTGAAGAGGTTGACATCCATTAGCACATTGATAGACAAATATTGAAGCTCAATCCAACGGAATGAAAATTGCAACATAAAGTCTTCACATCCGAACATAAGAATGAATGCATTCCTCTTGAAATGGTCACATATCCATAAATTGAGAAGCCACTTAGAATTTAGGTAGAGAAATAAATCAACAAGGTACGGATCAAGAACGAATACTCGGTAAGAAATCCCAATCTCAAACCAAATATCCGTGGAAGAAGGACTAGAGCTACAAGAATTCCCACCTATGAAACTCCCGAACCTTTCCGGTTATGCAATCAGGTGTTGGGGTTACAGGGGAAGCATAATATCTCACCCAAATCTAGCAAATCCTACATCCAGCTGTATCCATCCTTCAACACATAACCGAGAAAACTTTGGAAACCATCTACCTCAACCTTCGAAAAGCATCCGTTATACAAGTTATGGCGATACTCCTGAACTCCCGCCCCAGTACTGGGTGGCGTCGAGGTTATCTCACCAACGAACTACATAAAAGAGATTTTCGATGTCGGCATACTAATCTCAGGTATTCTAGATCTGTAAGGATAAAATTGTGATGACAACACCTTGGAGCTCAACTCCCCGGGATACTGCCACAACCCCTAAAGACAGGAGGCACCAAGAACAATGTTCTCATCACAAAACCATCGGAACGATTCCAAGATACCCGCGTGATCCTAATTTTTTTAGTGAAATTTGAGAAGAGAAGAGTCAAAATTCTACGTCAGGATGCCTTACCAGAGGGATGAGGAGACTCGGAAGTAAAAAGAATTCCTAAACTCTGCGATATATAATTCCTAAATGACTGGAAACATTTTTCTAGACTCAACAACGGCTGCTAAAAATGATCAATTAGTGGGGGCTCCTAATGTCGGGGAAGGCTTTGATTACCAACTTGTAACACCCTCGATGCGGCTATATCTCCCACGTGTTGAGGCACGACTTAGAGGCATAACCGCATTGAAAGCAATGTCGCAAGTTAGGCAATCTTCACAACATCCCATGTAATATATAGATAATAAAAGGGGAGATACATAGTTGGCTTACACTCGCCACGTCAATCAAAGTACATAAATAGCATTACAACATTCAAACACTCATGGCCTGACTACGACGCCAAAATAAAAGAACAACCCAACATGCGGCATGGTCCCGATCGCCCCAACTGGGCACCACTACTGATCATCAGGAAAAGAAACATAGTAACGACGCGAGTCCTCGTCGAACTCCCACTTGAGCTCTAGCGCGTCATCAGGAACGGAATCATCAGGCCCTGCATCTAGTTTAATAGTAATCTGTGAGCCACAGGGACTCATCAATCTCGCACCCTCGCGATCAAAACTATTTAAGCTCATAAGTAAGGCAAGGTAAATATGTGGAGCTACAGCAAGCGACTAACATATATGGTGGCTAACCTGTTCGCAAAAGAGAGCGAGAAGAGGAGGCAAAGCGTGAGCGAGTAACTAGAGGGCATCCTGCGGCAAGCATTACTCCAACACCGTGTTCACTTCCCGGACTCCGCCGAGAAGAGACCATCACGGTAACTCACATAGTTGATTCATTTTAATTAAGTTAAGGTTCAAGTTATCTACAACCGGACATTAACAAATTCCCATCTGCCCATAACCACGGGCACGGCTTTCAAAAGTTCAAATCCCTGCAGGGGAGTCCCAACTTAGCCCATGACAAGCTCTCACGGTCAACGACGGAATAGACCTCCTCCCGAGACGTTCCGATCAAACTCAGTATCCCGGTTCTTCAAGACACTTCGACAAGTTAAAAAAATCCAGGAACACGCCCGAATGTGCCGACAAATCCCGATAGGAGCTGCACATATCTCTTTCTCAGGGCACACTCAGATTGTCCTAGGTACGGGTAGGCCAGCCTAGAGTTGCCCCTGGTGGCCACCGGCAGCTGACAGGTGGATCAACACTTAGAGGAGCACTGGCCCGGGGGGTTTAAAATAAGATGACCCTCGGGCTCCGGAAACCCAAGGGAAAAGAGGCTAGGTGGCAAATGGTAAAACCAAGGTTGGGCATTGCTGGAAAAGCTTTAATCAAGGCAAACTATCAAGGGGTTCCCATTATAACCCAACCGCGTAAGGAACGCAAAATCCGGGAACATAACACCGATATGACGGAAACTAGGGCGGCAAGAGTGGAACAAAACACTGGGCGAGAGGCTAAGCCTTCCACCCTTTACCAAGTATATAGATGCATTAAGATAACATGGCAATATAATGATATCCCAACAAGTAAGTAATGTTCCAACAAGGAACGATCTCCAATCTTCACCAGCAAATAGCCAATCAACGGTTTGCTTGGACATGGTGGGTTAGAGGTTTGACATGGCAATTTGGGAGGTTTGAAAGCAAGTGGTAGGCATCGTAGCATGGCATAGCAAAAGAGCGAGCAACTAGGAAAGCAAAGATAGTAGTGATTTCGAGGGTATGATCATCTTGCCTGCAAAGTTGTCAGAGTTGACTGGATCCTCGAAAGCAAACTCAACGGGCTCCTCATTAGTGAACTCGTCTCCCAGCTCTACCCAAACAAGACAAACAAGCAACAAGGGCACAATCAACCACGTGCAAACTCAAACAACATGATGCAAACATGGTATGCTATGCGGGATGCAATATGTGATGCATATGCAAGATTTGACAAGGATTGCATGAACCTGGCCTCCACTTGGAAAACCAAGTGTGCCACTAGAAAGATGCGATGAAATCGCTTTTAAACGATATAAAGATCACCGGAATCGGAGTTACGGTTTGGAAATGGCAAGCGATTCAAATATGACACCGGTCTGCGATTTACAGCAAGTAGTCATGTAAATGCAACAAGATGAACATGCTACAGCACCCAAACATGGCAACAAAATACATGGCAGGGACCCATTCATGATTCTTAACAAAAAATGAACACTGAGCTACGGCTAATTCATCCCTTAACAGGTTCAAACAAGCATGGCAAAATGCATTTGGCAAACCGATTTCAGACTTAGTGAAATTAAAACTTGTCTGGAATTTCATATCAGAAAGCACTCTTTGAAGCATGAAAACGATATGCTACAGGCCTGAACATGGCAAGGTAAAGCATGGCATGGAGCTACTCAAAGAGCTTAACAAAAGTCTCTTAGTGACCTTGAGCCAAAAGGGATCGGAAAATACATTTGCAAGCATGTGAACATGGCAAGAACATAATCAGTTCTCAGACTTAGTGAAAACTGGAGCATGCTGAAACAGATATCAAGTAGGCATGTTTACGAGCTCGATGCACTCACTACAGAGAAAGTCATGACAATCTAAGCATACACCCATCAAGAATACATAAAATACAAGCTAGACATGGCAAGAACAATAACATAGCATGCACGGAACAACTACAACATCCTCGGCAAAATTGCTAACAAGTAGACAATCTGCCCAGATTCAAGAAATAGCAAAAGTAGAGCTCGATTGACTCAAGCTAAGATGCTCCATAATTGCAAACAAAGACATGGAAGGATAGAGCACTACAAGATTAACAAAACATCATTACTGATCATCCTCAACAGAGGCACGGATCACTAGGAAACAACATGAACATATGGCATAATGAAATAAACAGATCAAGGACTTAGTGGAATTGCTAAGTCCCTGAAATCAGCATAACGAATGCTCCACTTTGCAAGCTTGTGCTAGTCACCACACACATCACAAAAATACATGGGTTGCACCTCTGCATAGATGGCAAAACATGTAACAAAACACATGTAGAGCTCATGGGCATATCATGCAAACAATAATCATGGCAAAAATGACAAATATCTAATTGGAGCCGCAGATCTGACAATTATCTCAAATAGCATTCTTCCAACAGCATTTTGGGCATCAAGATGAACTCAAATGAAAATGATGCAATGAGATGAAATGATGTACTCTTTGAGATGAACATTTTGATATGCTTTATGCCCAAAACGGAGTTACGGGGTGCAAAGTTACGATGCGATGAACATAGACAAAAAGTTAGGGTTTCGGGGCAAAAGTCAACCGGGCAATTTCCAGATCTAGATCCAGCCCGAGTGTACTGTAGCGGCAGGGTCGATGCAGTTCGCCGGAGTCGGAGCAGGGGAGGCCGGGGCTCGCCGGACGGCGGTGTGGCCGCTGTGGAGCTCGGCTCCGGGCGAGGGGAGGCGAGGCCCAGGTGCGGCCGGGCGGCAGAGTGGGCCAAGAGGCGGCGGAGGTCGGCACCGGCGGAGATCCGGCGGGGCACCGGCTGGCGGGCGAGGCGGCGACCGGAGATCGAGGAGAGGGGCGGTGCGGGCGGCGCGGCGAGCCGGTGGAGGCGGTAGGCGGCGTGGGCCTCGGGGGCCCGTTGCGGGCCGGGCAGGCCGCGTCTGTGGGATGAGGCGGCCGGCCACGTGGCGGCTCCTGAGTGGCCGGGCGCGGCGGCGCGGGGCGTGTCCGGCGGGAGTGGAGACGTCCGGCGGTGGAGGAGACGAAATTTTAGGGTTTGGTGTGGAGGGGATCCGGGATTTCGAATGGGGGAGGTATATATAGGCATAGAGGGAGCTAGGAGTGTCCAAATGAGGTGCGGTTTTCGGCCACGCGATCATGATCGAACGCTCTAGATGATGGAGAAGGTTTTAGTGGGTTTTGGGCCAAAATGGAGAGGTGTTGGGCTGCAATACACACGAGGCCTGCTTGGTCCCTCGGTTAACCGTTGGAGCATCAAATGAAGTCCAAATGGTACGAAACTTGACAGGCGGTCTACCGGTAGTAAACCAAGGCCGCTTGGCTTGTCTCAGTCCAATCCGGAATTGTTTAATACCCACACACGAAAGAAAGGTAGAAATGACCACCGGAGGAGAATGAAGCGCCGGAATGCAAAACGAACAACGGGGAAAATGCTCGAATGCATGAGACGAACACGTATGCAAATGCAATGCACATGATGAAATGATATGAGATGCATGAAAACGACAACAACACATGGAGATAAAGACCCGAACCCGAGAAAATAAAATAACTTAACGCCGGAAATGGCAAGAGTTGGATTACATATTGGGTAAATCATATCCGGGGTGTTACACCAAGACACCTGGGCGAGATCTACATCGTCGCCCCGACCCCGTGGACATCTCATTCGCCCCCCTGCCTCTCTCCCTCGCTCCCCCGAAGCCATGGCCGACGCAGCCGCCGTCGTCTTGCCGCCGTAGCCGCAGCCACCATCGTCCCCGTGTCACCCCACCATGCCCACGAGCTCCGCAACATCTCCCTCGACCTCCTCGACGAGCCACGAGGCCTCGGATGCGCTGCAACGCGCCACCGCTGCCGTTCCCCTTGTCGGTCACCGGAGATCGTCGCCGGCGATTCGCCGCCTCCCAAGCTTCCCCGAGCCTGCTTTGACGCCCGCTGCACTTGCCGTGAGCTTCTCTCTCTTCTCCCCCTAGCCACGTCGATCAAGCTGCCCTCTAACCTCGTTGGCCATCACGGCCGAGAGCTCGGCTCCGCCGGCCATGTCGCTGCCGTGGCCACAGGTGCGTAAGCTCGATTCCGAGCGCGTCACCACACTCACCACGTTCCAAGGAGCCTAACGCACCAATCCCCGCGCCTTGCCGTGCCCCGTAGCTTCGGGTTCATCCTCGCTCGAACTCCGGCGACCGTCAAGGTCGTCGCCGGCCTCGTTCCCGGCCTCCCCGAGCTCCACTTTCTCCACCGAACGACGCGGCTCGCTCCCCGTGTCACGTAGCTGCTCTCCGCCGTCGATTAGGTCGCTGGAAACGCAAACCCGAGCCCCTCCGCCACGTCTGGCCTCGCCGGAGGCTAAAGGCCGGCAGGTTTTGACCCGCTGACCGGCAAGTTGACCACGTATGACCCGTGTGGACCCCAGTTGACTTCCCCCCTGAGCCTATGACAGGTGGGGCCGGCCTGTTAATTAGTTTAAGATTAGTGCTAACTAATTTTAGTTAGTTTAGGTCACTGACATGTGGGCCCAGGCCCCACTGATAGTTAGTTAGTATAAACTTAATCCTGTTAGTTAGCTGAGACACTGACAGACAGGGCCCACCAGTCAGGTTTGACTGGCCCTGGCGCCTTTGACTCGCTGACGTCATAGTGACGCAGTGCTGACGCAATTATTCATTTTCTGGATTTATTTTTATATAGGAAATTCCAGAAAATAGCCAAAACTTCTAAAAATCAACCATAGCTCCAAATCAAACAAATTATATATGAAAAATGATCAGAAAAATTCAATCTATCCATGAAAAACCACTTTAACCTTGTTGTTTAGGTGAAACAAGCCAATACACTTATTATGCATAAGAACTTTAACCTTCATTTGAATCTTTGATTCAAATGGACCCATTTCAACTTGTTTCACATTGCATTAGGCAGGACACATCATTTTGCCATGTCATAGCATGCATCATATTGTTGCATATTGTCATGTGTTGATTATGTTCTGTGTGTCCTTCGTGGTAGGTTTTGCCTCCGAGGATATCTCCGAGTATCCAACTGAAGGGCAGTACCCTACTACCACTCCATTGATCATATCGATACAATCTCATGTTCTCGCCTCTGCTCTCATTTACTTCATTAAGACAACAACGTTTCAATCTGCTGTGTGCTGCGGTAGTTGAACCCTTATCCTCTGCATGACCTATCATTGCCAAAGTAACTAGATGAAACCCACTAGCATGTGTAGGAGTTGATTGAGCCATGTATGTGTTCCTACCTTGCTATGCCTGCTATGCATAGAGTTGTGTCAGGTCTGGTTCATCTGGGTGATGGGCTAGAGTGAAATGATTATGTCGGTAATGTGAGGGATGTGTTGAACATGATTTGGTAAAGGTATCGATGAGAGGCCATGTAGGAGTACATGGTGGGTTGTTTCATTGAGGTCATCCATAAGAACTGAGATCTGTATGTGTGATTTTAGATTCAGTTACTACCATACATTGGGCCCGAAACCAATGGACCCTCTCGGCTTCTTAATCACCCTAGTACTCTGTCCAGGAGGTGCAATTAGTTTCTGGTGTTTGTAGGTTACGTGTTGGCGGCCGTGCGTAGCACTGACCCTAGGGGTGGGCTATGTTGCGGTAGATACACCGCGGCACGGTGTACCGATTCACCCGTTTGGTGTCTCGGGAACCCTGTTCACATCGTCGGGGCCGTATATGGGAACCTCGGCCGGACTCCCTGTGGATGGAACCTGTATAGGCGATAAACCTGGACTAGAGACTTGAGTGTTTAGGTAGGCCGTGGCCGACACCCTCGTTGGGCTTCCGCTTGAAGGTTGCGAGTACATGTCGTGTAAACGGCGGTAACTGGTGAGAGCGTGTATAAAGAAGTACACCCCTGCAGGGTTAATATCATCTATTAGAATAGCCGTGTCCGCGGTAAAGGACTACTTGGTTGCATATACAGTTCATAGACAAGTTAATGGTTACTACGAAAAGACTCAAGATAAGTGTGAGTACCGCGGATGGCTCTCTCGTAGGATGACGAGGGAGGATCCCCGGTGGAGTATTGTGTTGGTGATTAGTGGACTCGTGTGCGAAAACTATTTTACTAGTGGTGTCCCATAGGATAGATTAGCCAAGAGTCAAAGCTGGCTTGCTGCAATAACTCCACCACCTTCTTGACAATGAGCATGTATAGTAGGTTCTGATGTAAGACTTGTTGAGTACCTTTGTACTCATGTTTGCTTAATTACCGTTTTCAGACGACAACACCGCCCCCTCCGATGGGTTTTATGTAGATCTCGACGTCGATGAGTGACTTGCCACCCAGGTGGTGATCCTGGCCATGGAGGGCCCTATGTAGAGAGACATGGTTCGAGAAGCCTTCTTGCTTTCTAGTGTCTGTACTCAAACTATTTGCTTCCGCATGTGCTTGTATGCTTGTATGACTTGAGTGTCGGGTCATGTGACCCCTACCTGTATGAACATGTTATGTATGGCTCTCTGGAGCCTTTAAATAAAGTACTTGAGTTGTAGAGTTTTGTTGTGATGCCATGTTGTATTTGCACATATCGAGCATATTATGTGTATGATTGAAATGCTTGGTATGTTTGGGATCCGAGAATCTAGTTGTTTATCCTCGGCAGCCTCTCTTATGGGGAAATGTAGTCTAGTGCTCCATGAGCCATAGTAGTCTGCTACAGCCCGGTTCACCGGAGTCCTGCTAGCCCAGCACTACTGCTCAGGACACTTGACTGGCCGGCATGTGTTTCACTTCGTTCCTATGTCTGTCCCTTCGGGGAAATGTCACGCGGTGACTTCCGGAGTCCTGTCTAGCTTGCTACAGCCTGGGTTCCCGGAGTCCTATTAGCCCAGTGCTACAGCCCGGATTCACACGCTGATGACCGACATGCTCGATGTGATTCATGTATGCCTGTCCCCAGAGGTCTGAAATACCAATGTCAGCTCTTGGAACATCTCATATGCTCCATGGCATTCAAAACATTTTGAAATCCCGGTTCTAAGCCATAAAGCATGGCACACTAAACTATCAAGTAGTCGTCATATCGACCTTGCAAAACGTTCATAACGTTTGGATCACCTCCTGCAATTGGTTTGTCACCTAGAGGTACATCAAGGACATAATTCTTCTATGCAGCAATGAGGATAATCCTCAGATCACGGACCCAGTCCACATTATTGCCTCTATCATCTTTCAACTTAGTTTTCTCTAGGAACATATCAAAACAAATATAGGAGCTATATCGCGAGCTATTGATCTACAACATAGATATGCAAAACTATCAAGACTTAGTTCATGATAAATTAAGTTCAATTAATCATATTACTAAAGAACTCCCACTTAAATAGACACCCCTCAAGTCATCTAAGTCATACGTGATCCAAATCAACTAACCCATGTCCGATCATCACGTGAAATGGGGTAGTCATCAATGGTGAACATCTCGATGTTGATCATATCTACTATATGATTCTCATTCGACCTTTCAGTCTCCAGTGTTCCGAGGCCATGTCCGTACATGCTAGGCTCGTCAAGTTTAACCCAAGTATTCTGCATGTGTAAAACTGTCTTACACCCATTGTATGTGAATGTAGAACTGTAGCAATGATGCATACTCAGGGAGAAGACTTTTACCTTGAAATTTTGTGAAGGGATCATCTTATCATGCTACCATCGCACTAAGAAAAATAAGATACATAAAAGATAAACATCACATGCAATCAAAATATGCGACATGATATGGCCATCATCATCTCGTGCTTTTGATTACCATCTCCAAAGCATCATCATAATCTCCATCGTCTTGGCTCGACACCTTGATCTCGATCGATGCATAGTGGTCGTCTCGCTAACTGTTGCTTCTACATCTATCGCTAATGCATAGTGATAAAGTAAAGCAATTACATGGCATTTGCATTTCATACAATAAAGAGACAACCATAAGGCTCCTGCCGGTTTCCTGATATCTTACAAATCATGATCATCTCATACAATAATATATGTCACATCATGTCTTGACCATATCACATCACAACATACCCTGCAAAAATAAGTTAGACATCTTCTACTTTGCTGTAGCAAGGTATACATGGCTGCTAGAGGTTTCTAGCAAGAACCATTCTTACCTACGCACAAAACCACAACGGTGATTCATCAAGTTTGTTGTTTTAACCTTCTTCAAGGACCGGCCGTACTCAAATTTGATTCAACTGAAGTACGAGAAATAGACACCTGCCAACCACCTTTATGCAAAACTAGTTGCATGTCAGTCGGCGGAACCGGTCTCATGTGCGTGGACATGTAAGGTTAGTCCGGGCCGCTTCATCCCACAATACCGCCGAATCAAAATAAGACATTGCTGGTAAGTAGTACGACTATCACTACCCACAGCTCTTTGTGTTCTACTCGTGCATATCATCTATGCATAGACCTGGCTCTGATGCCACTCTTGGGAAATGTAGCATGGAAAACAAAAAAAATCTACGCGCACGCCATGATCTATGCATGGAGATGCATAGCAACGATGGGGAGAATGTGTCTACTTACCCTCATAGACCGTAAGAGGAAGCGTTTCACAACGCGGTTGATGTAGTCGAACTCTCTTCATGATCAACCGATCGAGTACCGAACGTACGACAAATCCGAGTTCTGCACATGTTTAGCTTGGTGATGTCCCTGGCCTTGTTGATCCAGTAAGACATCAAGGTAGTAGATGAGTTCCGTCAGCATGACGATGGTGAAGTGATCCTCGCACGGCTTCACCTAAGCACTACGAAGATATGACCGTGGGAGCAAATGGTGGACGGGGGTGCCGCACATGGCTAACAATTGTCTGTTGTGTGCTAGGCACACCCTCCCATATATATATATATATATATATATATATATATATATATAGGTGGGAGGGGGAAGGAGCAAACAAAGGAGGCTCCCAAGTAGGAGGAATCCTAATTGGGGTCCCTGCACCCCGTTTCCTTATTTGGAATCCGGGGATAGGCAGGGGAGGGTGGCGCCCCCCCCCCCTTTCCTTTCTCCAATGAGAGGGAAAGGCAAGATGGGATAGCCCTCCCCCTTTCCTACCCTAGGGCTGGACAAACAAGGGAGGGCGTGCACCCTCCCCCTTGTGGACTGGTTTGTCCCCTCCTTTGGCCCATAAGGCCCATATCTTGCCGGGGGTGGTGCCCGGAACACCTTCCGGTGACCCGATTCCTTCCCGGTATGTCCCGAAACACTTCCGGTGTCCAAATACCATCATCCTATATATCAATCTTTACCTCTCGACCATTTCGAGACTCCTTATCATGTCCGTGATCTCATTTGGGACTACGAACAACATTCGGTCACCAAAACATATAGCTCATATAACATTATATCGTAAATGAACGTTAAGCGTGCAGACCCTACGGGTTCGAGAACTATGTAGACATGACCGAGACACCTCTCCGGTCAATAACCAATAGCGGAACCAGGATGCCCATATTGGCTCCTACATATTCTACGTAATCTTTATTGGTCGAACCGCTATGACAACATACGTAATTCCCTTTGTCCATTGGTATGTTACTTTCCCCAGATTCGATCATCGGTATCTTCATACCTAGTTCAATCTTGTTACCAGCAAGTCTCTTTACTCGTTTTGTAATACATCATCTTGTGACTAACTCCTTAGTTATTTTCTTGCAAGCTTATGATGTGTATTACCGAGAGGGCCCAGAGATACCTCTCCGATACTTGGAGTGACAAATCCTAATCTCAATCTATGCCAACTCAACAAACACCTCCGGAGATACCAGTAGAGCATCTTTATCATCACCCAGTTACATTATGACCTTTGATAGCACATAAGGTATTCCTTCAGTATCCGGGAGTTGCATAATCTCATAGTCGGAGGAATTAATATTTGACATGAAGAAAGCAACAACAATAAACTTCACGATCATTATGCTAAGCTAATGAATGGCTCTTGTCAATCACATCATTCTCGTAATGATGTGATCTTGTTATCAAATGACAACTCTTGTCCATGGTTATGAAACCTTATCCACCTTTTTATCAACGAGCTAGTCTAGTAGAGGCTTACTAGGGACACAATGTATGTTTATGTATTCATACATGTATTAAGGTTTCCGATCAATACAATTCTAGGATGAATAATAAATCTCTATCATGAATAAGGAAATATAAAGTAACAACTTTATTAATGCCTTCAGGGCATATTTCCTTCAATGGTGAGGCCAAAGAATAATTTTTGCACTCCAGAGTACCTTGATCTAGCCCCTGCAACAGGGAGCTAACAAAGTAAATTGGCCGCTGCACTACCTTGTTCTTTGCCGTAGCTTCAGAACTGCTACTGTCAGCTTGCCCTGCTTCTCCCTGATCTCTACCCATCGTTGTCATGACTGATTCAGTTCCTTCTCCGAGGAGGATAGTAACTGTGGTTTCTCCATCATCCATGTCCTGCTACGCCACCAGTGTTGCACTAACCACTTGGTTGGTTGTCGCTAAGTATAGCAGCAATGGCTGTTGTGGTTTTGGAGCGACGAAGGTGGGAGCTGAGGAAAGATAGGCTTTCAAGTCCAACAATGCTACTTCTGCCTCCGGGGTCCATTCCATTGTAATGCCCCGGACCCACCTGTCGTTGGTCGTTACTCCTGACGGGATCTAGACTGGCCCCACAGATCAATACTAGTCTTTTCTACGCACTTTGTCCTCACTCGTGCGCACCCGGGAGTAACTTCCCGGTCGGCCATCCGTCCTGAAATTACTCCAAGCTAAGCACGCTTAACTTTGGAGTTCTTTCCCAATAGGCTCCCAGAAAAGAAGGAATTCCTTATTGATATGAGTAGTCTATCATCCCTAATAAGCCAGGCTATAACATACACCCCCACTCAAAGGAACCGGCATCCTTGTCGGGCCACAGGAACGTTCCCTCTTGGCACATACGTCCGTGCATCCAGTCCGGCACATGTGCCATACCGTATGCCATGGCGGGTCATAAACATCATGCACAACCTGAATGCGCACCTATCCGTAAACATCCGTGTAACTGCGAGGGTCAGCTCTGATACCAACTTGTAACACCCCGGACACACCCGTCAATGGTCGTTACTCCTGATGGGATCTGGACTGGCCCCACAGATTAATACTAGTCTTTTCTATGCACTTTGTCCTCACTCGTGCGGACCCGGGAGCAACTTCCTGGTCGGTCACCCATCCTAAAATTACTCCAAGCTAAGCATGCTTAACTTCGGAGTTCTTTCCGAATTGGCTCCTGGAAAAGAAGGAATTCCTTATTGATATGAGTAGTCTATCATCCCTAATAAGCCAGGCTATCACATTGGCTCTGCCTTCTTCAAGATCTTGAATAACGGCAAGGCACGCTCAGCAAACTTGGAAATGAACCTACTCAGTGCCGCAACACATCCAGTTAGACGCCTAAAGTACTTGACTGTCTTGGGTGCTTGAATCTGGTCGATCGCTCTAATCTTTTCAGGGATGGCCTCTATCCCTCGGTGGGACACAAAGAAGCCAAGTCACTTGCCAGAGGGAACACCAAACACACATTTCTCAGGGTTCAACATCAAGTTGATGTTGCGCAGGTACTCAAAGGTCTCTTCCTAATCCTAAATAAGTGTTGATTTGTCCTTGGTTTTGACCGCTATATCATCCATATAAGCTTCAACATTCCTATGCAGCCGAGGCTCAAACCCAATTGGCACTGCCCTTGCAAAAGTCGAGCCAGCGCTCTTTAACCCGAAGGGCATTCGTATAAAGCAGTACGTGCCACATGGGGTTATGAATGTGGTCTTCTCCTCGTCTTCTTTTGACATGAATATCTGATGGTATCCGGAGTATGCATCCAAAAAGGAAAGCAGATCACACCCGGAAATGGAATCCATAATCTTATCGATGCGCGGCAAGGGGAAGGTTCCTTCAGGCATGCCTTGTTCAGATCCGTGAAGTCTATGCAAAGCCTCCATTTCCCATTTTCCTTGCGCACCACCACTGGATTTGCCAACTGTGTTGGATGCAACACTCCTCTGACCAAACCAGCGGCTTCAAGTTTCTTGATCTCTTCGGCAATGAATTTCTGTCATTCGAGAGCTTGCTTCTTGACGGGCTAGGCATGGGGACAGATAGCAAGATGGTGCTTGATTACCTCCCTGGGAAGGCCGGGGATGTCATATGGTTGCCAAGCAAACACATCGACATTCGCCTGCTGGAAGGCGTGCTTTCCTATTTGTCGTCTAAGGTGGAGCTGATGGTGAACATAACATTAGCGCCATCTAGCCTTGCCGGGACCTCCTTTATAGAAGGTGAAGCAACCTTAGATCTCTTGCTAGTGGAACTCTCTGGTATGTCATCGATGGGTGTAGCGCACTCTAGAGAGGCGTGCATCCCAGATTCCTTGTCGGCATCTCTGCTAGCCTTCTTTTTCTTTCTTGACTTCCTTGGCGGGAGCTGTAGCTTCAGCGGCCTCGGCAACTACCATATCCTGGTACATCTTATCGAGTCATATGATTGTGTCTTTCTTGTGTGATGGATGGAGATGACACCCATTGGCCTTGGCATTTTCAGAGTGTTGTCGGCATAGTGGGATGCCGCCATGAATTTTGCCAGAGCTAGGCAACCAAGAATACCATTGTACGGCAAGGGCAGCTCGACCACGTCAAACACAACCCTCTCGGTCCAGTATTTCAGTTCCCCGCCAAACGTCCATAGCAGCGTAATCTTCCCCTTAGGACGACTCCTGCCGGGATTGATTCCTCGAAACGTGCTAGTAACCTTGAGCTCTTCATCTGATATTTGATGTTTGCTAAACATCTTGGGGGAAATCAGATTCAACCTTGCCCGGCCGTCAACTAGCATATTTGTGACTTTGAGGTTGCGGATTGTTGGTGAAACCAATAACGGCAAACACCCTACCGCGGTGGTGCGATCAGGGTGATCCTCTTCATCAAAGATGATAGGCATGCGAGACCATTTGAGCGGCTTCCGAGAATCTGTTGTTGGCTCTACGACATTGACTTCACGTGCCCACTTCTTGAGCTGGCGATGAGAGGAGTGAAAGAAGCACCTCCGGAAATGCACAAGGCCTAAGTGGCTTTCTGTAATTCTTGCTCATAGGTTTCCACTTCATCCCCTTCTTCACTTTCACCATCACCTTACTTCTTTTCATGACCCCTAGTAGGTTTCTCCTCTTGCTGTGGGGGGTCCCAAACTGGCCGATCTTGGGTAGAGGTCTGTTTCAAAACTGTCCGATCTCGGGTAGGGGGTTCCAAACTGTGTGTCTGAGGATTGAAGGTAACAGGAGACAAGGCAACATGATGTTTACCCAGGTTCGGGCCCTCTTAATGGAGGTAATACCCTACTTCCTGCTTCATTGACCTTGATGAGTATAGGGGTTACAAGAGTTGATCTACCTCGAGATCGTAATGGCTAAACCCTAACTGTCTAGCCTATGCAAATTCTGGTAGCCTCTACGGACCAAACCCTCGGGTTTATATAGACACCGGAGGAGCCTAGGGTTGTACAGAGTCGGTTTACAAAGAAAGGAAACTACACATCCGGATGTCAAGCTTGCCATCCACACAAAGGAGAGTCCCCACCAGACACGGGGGAAGGCCTCCTGCCTCATATCTTCATGGCCCACCAGTCCGACCCATAGCCCGAACACTCAAGGACCCCTTAATCTAGGACTCCCTCAGTAGCCCCTAAACTATTCTTCAATGGCGACGTATTCGGCACGCATAATTGTCTTCGGCATTGCAAGGCGGGTTCCTCCTCCGAATAGCTTTAAATCTGTCTTTTGAGTTAGAGAACTGTATCCGTCTCTGTATAACAGTTACAACCATCAATTGCAAGGGCACAATACTTAATCAAAATAAGGCATGTCCACTGACAGCTTTTTTGGTGAAACGTTACGGCTGGCCTTTTATTATTTTGAACCGTTTTTCAGCCTCCCAGCTTCGCACTTCGAGGTGCAGACTCTATTGACACGTCTCGTCAAAGCAGAGATCATGTCCCCTTGTCACGGGATTATCATCAATACGGGTTTGGGTAATCCAACTATGCCGTTTGCACGACCCTTTGGGAATAGGCGAGTTTTAACGCTAGTGGGGTGGGCGCTTAGTATTCATGGCCTATATAAGCGGATAAAGATCCATCTTTTTTACCCCATGCTTTATTCCTTCCTCAGCCTTCTCATCCTCGAGCCCCAACACCCAAGCTTCAATTTTCCCACCGCCAACAACCTCTCCAGCCATGTCCGGATCCAGCACACAGGGCAAGTGGATGGCCTCCTCCATCACGGAGGAGGACATCAAGGAACTCCGGGAGGCGAGGTACTTGACCACAGAAATCACACACAGGCTCCCTACCAAAGAGAAAGTCATCCCCACTCCAGAGCCCGACGAGAGGGTTGTCTTCATCCCTCACTTTCTGCGCGGTTTAGGGTTTTCCCTCCACCCCTTCGTCCACGGCTTCATGTTCTACTACAGGCTAGATTTCCGCGATATAGCCCCAAATTCATTCCTCCACATCTCGATGTTCATCATCGTATACAAGGCGCTACTCCAGATCCCCCCACACTTCGGCCTCTGGCTAAAAGTCTTCAATGTGAAGCCGAAGGTGGTCGATGGGCAGCACGCGGACTGCGGCGGTGCCATAGTGAGCAGACTCCCCAACACCACTTTGCCCAAAGGAGCCTTTGTGGAGACCGTGAACGTGTGGCAGCAGGAGTGGTTCTACTTCACCGAACCCCGCAGTACCAAATGGGAGACCACTCCTGAGTTGAGATCTGGGCCCCCTATGCGGCTCGCGTCGTGGACCAACAAGGGTCTGGACAAGGGGTCGACCGACAAAGTGATGATGCTGCAAAAGCGGATCAAGAGTATGATAAATAAGAACACCAGTCTCACCGACGTGATTCAGGTGATGCTCTTCCGCTGGATCCTCCCATGCCAACGCCAGCCTCTCCGCATGTGGGAGTTTAATCCGAAGGGCCGCCGGACCTTGCAACGCTTCTTTGGCACAATCCACGAAGAGATCGTGGAACTGCTTTTCAAGGCCCAAAAGACATGGCTGGAGAAAACCAAAGACATCAGTCTCGACAGTGCAAATCCAGCTACTGAGGTAAGCATTTTACTTCCGAACATAATTTCGGTACATAAGTCAAAGGGTATATTGAGATGCCCATTCCTCATTCAGGGCTAGACAGCGAAGGCGAAGCGGATCAGGTGTCAGGCGCCGCTACCCGAAAACCCAGCCACACCTCTGTTAACGAGGATGCTGGTCCTGGCGCCTTATCAGGCACCAGAGAAGAAGGTCAAGAAGAAAGGTGGCCTCCGACGTAAAGGCACTTTGGACGCTGTTTCCGGAGATATTGAAGCTCTCTCCTCCCACGAGGGAGATTAAGATGAAGAGGAGGAGGAGGAAGAGAGCAATTATCCCCTTATGGGGAGGAAGAAGAAAAGGGTGGCCTCCGTAGACCCAGAGGCAGAGGCGTCCAAGAGGGGGAAGATATCCCTCTCGGACGGCTCGCATTCGGATGCCGAAGCCATCCCTGAGTGGCACCCCAAGTAGAAGCCCTAGGTCGATTCGTAAGTATCCATGGATGCCTTACATATATCTGGTATTTATGATTGTAATTTTAACACATTATATTGTGTGCTTTAGTCTGGCCCGCGATCTCCCCTACTATCATCATCTTTGGGGAACTCGCTGCAGCTAGGGATGGTGGAGAGCGAGACGCCTCTGCGAGCCTCTCCGCCTACCGCTACGGACGACACTGAAGTGTTGTCTCGAAGAGCCTCTCTGGGCCATGGAGAAGTGCGGGAGGCCACCAAGACGATGCTAGAGGGTAACGCCTCGACTACTGAGAACATGGGGGAACCAACCCCCATGGAGACTGATGACGGGGGCCATGACCAATTCGACCCCAGCCGAACACCATTCCAAAGATCCACACAGCTCTGAAATCGAGTGAGCAACCCCCTTTTAAG
Organism: Triticum monococcum; assembly: GCA_034509565.1. Classification (NCBI taxonomy): domain Eukaryota; kingdom Viridiplantae; phylum Streptophyta; class Magnoliopsida; order Poales; family Poaceae; genus Triticum; species Triticum monococcum. Next base: position 299,108,480 of record CM067844.1, on the reverse strand, counting down.
GAGGAGGGAGCATCGACTCCACCGGCGACTTCCATCTACCTAGAGGGGCCGGGCAATTTGGTGGAAGAACTTCGACGTGCTTCCGCCGTGGAGGAGCACCGTACCCTGATGGGTACGGTGGTTGAGAAGGTTCAGTCTGCCAAAAGTGGGCTGAACGAAGCCTTCACTAGCTTATTAACAGACTTTGAGGTATGCGATGTAATACCCTTAGTCGCTTTGCATATGAAAAAAAATATGCCTGTGTATAGATAGTAGCCTATGAGACTCTATTCGGCTTTTGAAAAAAAGGCCGAACATAGGATCAAGTAATACTCGCAGGAGATAACATACTTGTCTATTTTGATAAACATGCTTCACTGTTAGCGGCGACCACCCAGGGCGGCGAAGTATCTGAAATCAAGCGGAAGCTGGAGCTGGCCGATGAGGATCTCGTCTGCATCAACAAGCGGTTTGATGAAGCACAAGGTATGTTTGAAAAAAAACTATTTACACATCTGAAGTAATATGCCAATGCGGAGTCTAATCTCCTATGTTTCCCTGATCATATTTAGAGGTAGTGCGGCCGAGGTCGAGACCCTGAAGAGCGCTCTTGCCCAAGCGACGGAGCAAGCACGGGTGAGCCAAGCAGCCGCTGACAAAGCGGGTGCGGATTTAAAGGCCAAGCAGGTCACCTGCCGCAAGTATGAGGAGCGGGTGACCGAAGTGAAGCAAGAGCTCAAGGATGCCACCAGCAAGTGCGAGGCCTTGGAGGAGAAGAATAAAACCCAAGAGGTCAATCTCACCAAGGCTCTTCAGGAGGCCAAGGAGGCACGGGCAGAGTCCCGAGTAGCTCGCGAGGAAATCAACCAGGCCGAATAGATAGCAGCTGGAAAACCCTTTCTTTTACATAGAGTATTTGGCAGTCAGGGATATGCCTTGCTTAATCGACTATGGAGTTCTCCAGACGCCTTTGCGGATCTTCCCAGGAGTGCGGCCGACGCCGCGCAATTCTTCCAGGCCCAGGAGGGAAACACCACGGAGAAGATCTTCTGGTCAAAGTACCTGTCACCAGAAAGGCCAGCGCTGCTGAACAACTAGATGATTCAGCTGGGGGAGCTACATAGGATGTCCAGTTTGGCCATGAAGGACATGATGGTCCGGCTGTGGCCAGCCATACCCATTCCTGGCACCTACTTCGGCCTGGTCAAGCGACTCGGTGATGCATTGCCCCGAGTTGAAGCTGTGAAGCGATCGGCATGCATAGAGGGTGCTCGGATGGCCTTTGCCCGTGTCAAGATGCACTGGGCGAAGATGAAGCCCGCCGTCGTGGCAGTAGAGGGCCCACCCAAAGGCAAGGACCACCGGGAGTCGGAGCGATATTTCGAAGACGTCCTAGAGGGTGCCCGTTTAATAGAGGGTCAATGCTCGAAAGATGTCATGTTTGAATGAATGTATTCGGGCGGCCTAGACTTTGTTTTATGAACCAAGGCTTTTGTAATATATTTGTGTCTTTATCTAAAATTATTTTCCTCCTGTGCGGCCATTTTTATTTCTGAAAGTTTGCCAGTCGTCAGCTTCATCCCCCACGTAGATACTATGGGGGTGTCCGGAATAGCACATGACCACACTTGACCCAACGTCTTGGTCCTTAAAGGAGGTGTCTGTGCAGCGAACCAGGCAATCGGACAATGTGGCTTTATCACTCTCACTTAGCCATCGGAGTTTGACAATGGGACTTGATAACCCACAAATATTGGGGATCAATAGTAGCCTGTTTCTATAAGTAAGAGTGTCAAACCCAACGAGGAGCTAAAGGTAGAACAAATATTCCCTCAAGTTCTATCGACCACCGATACAACTCTAAGCACACTTAATGTTCGCTTTACCTAGAACAAGTATGAAACTAGAAGTACTTTGTAGGTGTAACGGGATAGGTTTGCAAGAAAATTAAGATCACGTAAATAAAAAATAGGGGCTGTTTTAGGTAAAGAAGCAATAAAGTTAGTATAGCAAGTGTCGAAAAGTGGTTGTAGGAGTTGCAAAATTGTCCCTAAGCAATTGACTACTTTACTAGACCAATAGCAAGTTTTATGTGGGAGAGGCCACTGCTAGCATGTCATCTCTGACTTGGAATTCTATGCACTTATGATTGGAACTGTTAGCAAGCATCCGAAACTACTAACGTTCATTAAGGTAAAACCCAACCATAGCATTAAGATATATTGGTCCCCGTTCAGTCCCGTATGCATCAATTTCTATGCTAGGTTGAAGCTTCTGTCACTCTTGCCCTCCAATACATAGTTCTATCAACATACAACTAACCCTATGGCGTGATCCATGTGCGCGCTCATATGATGGGCACCAAAGGACAACAACATAACCACAAGCAAATTAAACCAATCATAGCAATTCACCAATTACCGATAGGACAACGAAAATCTATTCACACAAGATAGGATGGCAAAAAATCATTGGATAATAATATGAAGCATAAAGCACCATGTTCAAGTAGAGGGTACATCGGGTTGCGGGAGAGTGGACCGATGTAGATAGATGGGGGAAGGTGATGAAGATGTTGGTGAAGATGACGGAGGTGTTGGTGTAGATCACCGTCACACGATGATGGCCCCGGCGGCGTTCTAGCGCCACTGGGAGAGAGGGGGAGAGAGCCCCCCTTCTTCTTCTTCTTCCTAGACCATCTCCCTAGAAGGGCGAAGGGTTTACCCCCTGGTGCATGGCTTCCAGATTCTGGCCTTTCTCCGTTTCTTATATTCCCGGAGATCCGTAACTCCGATTGGGCTGAACTTTTAACACGATTTCTCTCCGGATATTGGCATTCTTGCGGCAAAAGAAGTTCACCACCGGCCTTACCGAGTGGCCATGAGGGCCCAGGGCGCGCCCCCTGCCTCGTGGCCCCCTCGGGCATCGTCTCGTGTTGATTCTTCTCCCCAAAAATCACATATATTCTAAAAATAATCTTTGCAGTTTTTATCCCGTTTGGACTCTGTTTAATATGGATTTTCTGCGAAACAAAAAACATGCGACAGACAGCAACTGGCGTTGGGCACTAGATCAATATGTTAGTCCCAAAAATAGTATAAAAAGTTGCCAAAAGTATATGAAAGTTGTAGAATATTGGCATGGAACAATCAAATATGGGACAATGCTCCATATTAGTAGACTCTTTTTTTTTCTTTTTTTGTAGGCTTCTTTGGCCTCTCTTCTTTTTTTGTGGGGGGGGGGCTTCTTTGGCCACTTTTATTTTGATAACCTCACATGGGACAATGTTCTAATAATGGTGATCATCACACTTTTATTTACTTACAACTTAGTATTACAACTCGATGCTAGAACAAAATATGACTCTATATGAATGCCTCCGCCGGTGTACTGGGATGTGCAATGATCTAGCGTAGCAATGACAACAAAAAACGGACAAGCCATGAAAACATCATGCTAGCTACCCTACGATCATGGAAAGCAATATGACAATGATGCTCAAGTCATGTATATGAAGATTATGGAAGTTGCATGGCAATATATCTCGGAATGGCTATGGAAATTACATGATAGGTAGGTATGGTGGCTGTTTTGAGGAAGATATAAGGAGTCTTATGTGTGATAGAGCATATCATATCACGGGGTTTGGATGCACCGACGAAGTTTGCACCAACTCTCGAGGTGAGAAAGGGTAATGCATGGTACCGAAGAAGCTAGCAATGACGGAAGGGTGAGAGTGCATATAATCCATGGACTCAACATTAGTCATAAAGAACTCACATACTTATTGCAAAAATCTATTACTCATCGAAACAAAGTACTACACGCATGCTTCTAGGGGGGTAGATTGGTAGGAAAAGACCATCGCTCGTCCCCGACCACCACTCATAAAGAAGACAATCAATAAATACCTCATGCTCCAACTTTGTTACATTATGGTTCACCATACGTGCATGCTACGGGAATCACAAAATTAAACACAATTATTTCTACAATCCACAACTACCCACTATCATGACTCTAATATCACCATCTTTATATCGCAAAACTATTGCAAGGAATCAAACATATCATATTCAGTGATCTACAAGTTTTATGTAGGATTTTATGACTAACCATGTGAATGACCAATTCCTATCAACTCTCTAAATAGATATAAGTGAAACAAGAGAGTTTAATTCTTTCTAAAAAAGATATGCCCACGCTCTAATATATATAAGTGAAGCAAAAGAGCATTCTACAAATGGCAGTTTTCTAAGTGAAGAGAAACATGCAATCCAAACTTCAAATGATATAAGTGAAGCACATGAAGCATTCTATAAATCAACCATGCACTATCTTAGACCAGCATGGTGCATCAAAGAAAAGTGAAAACTAGTGCAAAATACGCTCCAAGATTTGCACATATCGCATGAACGAAACGAATCCGAAAATATACCAATACTTGTTGAAGAAAGATGGGATGCCTTCCTGGGCATGCCCACGCTTAGATGCTTGAGTCTCCTTGAATATTTACTTGGGGTGCCTTGGGCATCCCAAAGCTTGAGCTCTTTCCTCTCCTCCTCCTCCTCCTCACATCGAGACCTCCTCGATCTTCGAACACTTCATCCACACAAAACTCAACAGAAAGCTCGGTAAGATCTGTTAGTATAATAAAGCAAATCACTACTCTAAGTACTGTTGCAAAACAATTCATATTTTGTTTTTGCGTTGTAGCTACTGTAATATAACTTTTCCATGGCTTAATCCACTGATTCAAATCGATAGTTTCATCAAAACAAGCAAACTATGCATCTGAATATTCTCCATACTTCTGGTACTCCAATTCTTTTTTGAACAAATAAGGAAAAATAAACAATTTTTATAGAAAGACAATGCAAAAGGTTTCAGAACAGTTTGACGTTCGAGTAAAAAATGTAAAATCGTGCACTACAGCCAAAGTTTCTGTCTTGCACCACACAAACCAACAAGCAATGTAAACATCCTAAAGGCAAACATTGGCACATTATTTTTATAATAAAATGGATTTGTACTTTATAAAAGCACACAACAAAAATAAATGAGTCTCTACAACTTCCGGGTTGTCTCCCTGGCAGCACTTTCTTTAAAGCCATTAAGCTAGGCATATAGTGTTCAAGTAATGGATCCACCCGGATCCCAAGGTATATTAAAGCTAATTTTAATTAACAATGATTTGTGATTTAGTAGTGATCAAAAAGTAACATATATCATGCAACAACGAAGTCTAACTCTCTTCCTATGCATCGGCATGTCATAAAATAACAATTCATGCACACATAGTAAAGGCCAATGCATAGTATAAACAGTTTCTTGCAATTTTATCATATTGAAAACATGGAGAGGCGGACATGTAGTTCCTCTCTCATAATAATTGCAAGTAGGAGCAGCAAGCACATGCATATTATATCTATCAAAATCATCATGTGTAGTAATAAAACGCAACCCATCAATATATCCTTAGTAAGGGCAAACTTCTCCAATATAGTGTAGTCGGGAGAATTCAAAAAGATAATAGGACTATCATGCGTGGGTGCAATAGCAACAATTTCATTTTTAACATAAGGAACTATAGCAAGTTCATCTCCATAAGCATAACAAGCATCATCAAAAAGGGATATTTCAAGAGAATCAACGGGGTCATAACAATCATCATAGCAATCATCCTTCGGTAAGCATGAAGGGAAATTAAACAATGTATGAGTTGAAGAGTTACTCTCATTAGAAGGTGGGCACGATTAGCTAATCCACTCCTCCTCCTTTTGTTCTTCGCTCTCCTCATCATCTTTTTCATCCAATGAGCCCACAGTTTCATCAATTCCTTCTTCCATAGACTCCTACAAAATATTAGTCTCTTCTTGGACAGCGGAGGAGTCCTCAATATATGGTTTAACATAGGAATTAGAAGCATAATTATCATAACAATATTTAAGTATGGCAAAATTTTCAGATTTGTAAAGAGTAGCATCATACTTTCCAATCAATGAAGCAATTTCATAAGCACCCTTAAAAGCAAAAAATTCTTCAATTTGTTGAACATCCTAGTAATTATAAACAGCCTTATGATACGAAGATACAATTCCATTATCACTAAACTCACATTGGTAGGGAAGGTGTTTCTTAGGGTCTTGAGAACAATAAGTAAAATCAAATATTTCACATAAATTCCAAGCATAGCATTGTAAACGATGAATTTGATCCAGTAAAAGTTTCCCTTTTTGAGATAAGCGGTGTTGCACATAACAAGCATGCTCATGTAAAGATTTGCCCTCATCTAAGCTAGTTGGGGTTTCAGCACGTGCACATAGGGATCGAAGATGATCCAAGTAAAAAGCTTCAGGAGTGTGATAGATTTTGAGTGGTTCTTCAACCATTGGTTCAGTAGGTACCACTAATTTTTTTTTGATATTTTGCATTTCCTACCCATAACTAAAGATGGAAAACAAGAGATCAAAATAAAAACTACTTAGTGATAAAGCAAACAAGCACACACGAGAATATTCACCTCACGCTATTGCTCCCTGGCAATGGCGCCAGAAAAAGGTCTTGATAACCCACAAGTATAGGGGATCAATTGTGGCCTCTTTCGATAAATAAGAGTGTCGAACCCAACGAGGAGCTGAAGGTAGAACAAATATTCCCTCAAGTTCTATCGACCACCGATACAACTCTATGCACGCTTAACATTCCCTTTACCTGGAACAAGTATGAAACTAGAAGTACTTTGTAGGTGTCACGAGATAGGTTTGCAAGATTATAAAGAGAACGTAAATAAAGACTAGGGGATGTTTTAGGTAAAGACGCAATAAACTTAGTGTAGCAAGTGTGGAAAAGTGGTGGTGGGAGTTGCAAAATTGTCCCTAAGCAATTGACTACTTTACTAGACCGATAGCAAGTTTTATGTGGGAGAGGCCACTGCTAGCATGTCATCCCTGACTTTGAATTCTATGCACTTATGATTGGAACTATTAGCAAGCATCCGCAAATACTAACGTTCATTAAGGTAAAACCCAACCATAGCATTAAGATATATTGGTCCCCCTTCAATCATGTATGCATTAATTTCTATGCTAGGTTGAAGCTTCTGTCACAATTGCCCTCCAATATATAGTCCTATCAACCTACAACTAACCCTATGGTGTGATCCACGCGTGCTCATATGATAGGCACCAAAGGACAGAAACATAACCGTAAGAAAATAAAACCAGTCATAGCAATTCACCAATTACCGGTAGAAAAACAAAAATCTACTCAGACATCATAGGATGGCAACACATCATTGGATAATAATATGAAGCATAAATCACCATGTTCAAGTAGAGGGTACAACGGGTTGCAGGAGAGTGGACCACTGTAGATAGATGGGGGAAGGTGATGAAGATGTTGGTGAAGATTACGGAGGTGTTGGTGTAGATCACCGTCACACGATGATGGCCCCGGCTGCGTTCCGGCGCCACCGGGAGAGAGGGGGAGAGAGCCCCCCTTCTTCTTCTTCTTCCTTGACCTTCTCCCTAGAAGGGAGAAGGGTTTACCCCCTGGTCCGTTGCTTCCATGGCGGCGGAGGGGTGAGAGCCCCTCCGAGATTAGATTTGTCTCTCTGTCTCTCTCTGTTTCTGCCTTCCAGATTCTGGCCTTTCACCGTTTCTTATATTCCTGGAGATCCATAACTCCGATTGGGCTGAAATTTTAACATGATTTCTATCCAGATATTGAATTTCTTGCAGCGAAAGAATGGCACCAATTGCCTTACAGGGTGGCCACGAGGACCCAGGGAGCGCGTGACCCCCTGGGGCGCGCCCCCCTGCCTTGTGGCCCCCTCGGGCATCGTCTCGCGTTGATTCTTCTCCCCAAAAATCACATATGTTCCCAAAAAAATCTCCGTCAGTTTTTATCCCGTTTGGACTCCGTTTGATATGGATTTTCTGCGAAACAAAAAACATACAACAGAGAGGAACTGGCACTTGGCAGGATCAATATGTTATTCCCAAAAATAGTATAAAAAGTTGTCAAAAATATATGAAAGTTGTAGAATATTGGCATGGAACAATAAAAAATTATAGATAAGACAGAGACGTATCAGGACTATAAGCTAGCCCCTGGTGCATGTGCGGCTATCCGAGCTTGGATGCCTTAGGTGCATGACTTGGTGGAGGCTAGTCCTTCGTACAATACGGAAAGAAAATCACAAAAGATTTAGTAAGTCTTGGAACCGCTGACCAGCTCTTGCTATATCATGACAGTCAGTTTTTGTCTTTCTCTACTGAGGTGTTTGACCAGACGAACCAGAAACACAATCGCAGTAGTTCTCCCTTTACTACCTTAGCCAAACAAGCAGAACGTAAGGCGGTAACCACAGGAGCCGGGCAACCCAACTATTGACCAAAGACATGATTCGGAGCTGATGCATATAATGTAGTATTCGGGACGACAAAGTATACTATAAAAGTGTTTGGACTTTTTTGTTTTTTTAAAATATATGTGGCTGAATAGAGCCCCTGGCAATTTATGCTGAGGTGTATTATGTCAATCTGACATGAAGAGGGGGTACAGATTATGAAATAAGCCAATACCGAATAGGGTTGGACAAAACGGTTTCCACTATAGTCTGATTGATGTGTCAAAACGTGCTCTTACAGAGAATTCCATAAGCATCAAGGCTATTTTACATGCCAAGTATTTGTGAGCAACGGAAAGCTGTATACAGTACCTGAAAAAGGTGATCTTGAAGATCCTTTGGACACCCTACCGCACGTCTGCATCGCTTTTCACCTTGGTGAAGGATCCTTTGAGAGGATCAATGATCATATACATAGAAGGGGCCTGGGAAAGGGCCCTTGTACCACCGAAAAGTGATCTAGGTTTTAAAGAACCTGAACTAACAGAGAAAAGAGAAAAAGGGAGAAGAAGAAGATTAAGGTCCGAACAGGGTCGAGCCGTATTGTGCACCTTGTCCTTAGTGTGCCTCCGTCCTTGCGCATGGTATTTTTAGTGCGTAGTTATGCACACGCGGTACGTATGCCGCGATTAGGTGGGGGGTTTGACGGAGGCCGAATTGCTAGTCGATCTTTGGATGAACCGAACTATCGTTCTATAGGGTAGACCGGACTCATTTGATAATGTCCGGGGGCTTGATGGCCGATGAAGTATTCAGCTTGATAAGGCCACCATGTACCTTAGCTGCGAGGGCCACGGTATGCTCCTCAGTATGGAGTAAACGCTCCATATTTCAATTGATTGTTATAACACCGTGTGGTTGGGGCATCTTGAGCTTTAGATAAGCATAGTGCGGGACTGCATTGAAACGGGCAAAAGCGGTTCGTCCGAGCAGTGCATGATAACCACTACGGAAGGGGACGATGTTGAAGATCAAATCTTCGCTTCGGAAATTATCCAGTGAGCCGAAGACTACTTCTGGCATTATTGACCCTGTGCAGCCGGCCTCCAGGCCGGGTATTACTCCTGTAAAGGTGGTTTTAGTAGGCTTGAATCCTTGACGGAACAATACCCATTTTACGGACAGTGTCCTGATAAAGCAAGTTAAGACTGCTCCCGCCGTCCATGAGGACTCGCGTGAGATGGAATCCGTTGATGATTGGATCAAGGACCAATGCTGCGGAACCTCCATGACGGATACTGGTCGGATGGTCCCTGCGATCAAAAGTGATCGGACAAGCCGACCATGAATTAAATTTTGGGGCGACTTGCTCTATGGCGTAGACTTCCCTTAGTGCATGCTTGTGCTCCTGCTTAGGGATATGAGTGGTGTAGATCATATTCATTATTTTTACCTTGGGGGGAAATTTCTTCTGCCCCCCTCTTATGTTTGGTATTTAACTTACCGGCCTGTTTGAAGACCCAACAGTATCAGTTAGAATGATTGGCAGGTTTGTCGGGGGTGCCATGAATCTGGCAAGGCAGATCGAGTATTTTGTCCAAACTGGATGGACCATCTTTGTTTCCATTGAATGGCTTCTTCCACTGACCAGGTTTAGAGCTGCTAAATCCGGCGTTGACCGCCGTGTCTTCGGTATCCTCATTGTTGCTTCGACGCTTGTGTTTGTTGCATAGTGGCCTACTGTTGCCATCTCTGGCTTCGAAGGTGCCATGGTCGCTGGTATTGTTGCTTATACGAGCTAACTAGTTGTCTTCTCCCGTGCAAAAGCGGGTCATGAGTGCGCGTGAGAGCTACCATCGACTTTGGTTTTTCTTGGCCGAGGTGTCGGGCGAGCCCTTTGTCACGGAAGCTGTGTTTAAAGGCCGTGAGGGCTTCGGCATCCGGACAACCGACAATCTGGTTCTTTTTGATTAAGAACCAAGTCCAGAGTTTTCTGGCTGACTCTCTGGGTTGCTGGACTATATGACTAAGGTCATCGGTGTCGAGAGGCCGGACATAGGTACCTTGGAAGTTGTCTCTGAAGGTGTCTTCCAAATCTTCCGAGCTACCAATGGAGTTCTCTGGGAGGCTCTTTAACCAGTGACGCGTTGGTCCTTTCAGTTTCAAGGGGAGATATTTGATGACAAGGAAATCGTCACCGCGAGCCATGTGGATATGGAGAAGGAAATCTTCAATCCATACCGCGGGTCCGTCGTGCTGTCGTATGATTCGATATTTACGGGTTTAAACCCCTCTAGGGACTGGTGCTACATTACCTCATGGGTGAAGCATAAGGGGTGTGTGGTGCCACTGTACCGGGCAACATCGCGACAGAGCTCGGATGATGTCCGTGTGCGGTTTTCGGCCTGGGTGAGGTTGTTCCTATCGCTCCAGGCCTGATGGTCGTCTTCTCGCGTTGGGGTACGCCTCCTTGATCCATAGATTGATCTGGCTTGGCCTGCTCTATTGTCCAGGTCCTGTTGTAGGTCGTAGGTGTATCCTGGAGCTGTTGTCTCTCTACTTCGACGGTGAGGTGGTGCGGGTTGGTGTTCGGCATAAGTGGCTGCATTATCTCGCCCACGTGGTGGCCGTTCTGGTTCATCAGCGCGGTCATGTCTTGACGGTATTGTCTCGAGGGCCTCATCGTCAAATTGTGGTAGTAGCCGATGCTTCAGATAACTCTTTGTTGGGCGTTGGAGGCCATATTCTTCGGCAGCTAGGACCTAGGTCCATCTGTCGTCGAGTGTATCCTGTTTGGCTTGGAGCTGTTGCTACTTCTTTTTAGGCTTCACGAATTGGCGATTAGCTGGCGCTTAAAGCGCTCCTGCTCGAGGGGTTCCTCTGGCACGATGAAGTCTTTGTCGCCGAGGCACACATCATCCTCGGAGATTGGTGGAAAGTTACTATCCTCCGAGTCCTTGTTCCCAACCGGATCGTCGATGTTAACTTGCCTCTCCTCCCAACCATCCTTCTTCGGATGTGGGCTCGATGGGGGCTTCAGGGTCTCGGCGTTCTCTAGAGTATTATTGTCTCTGCTGCCGGTATTGCTGTCCTTTCCATGACGCGATTATGAGCGGCGTCACTAGCGTTGACGTTTCGGTGGTGCCTCAGCAGGCTTGTCCTCAACTGGATCCTTCCAGCCTTCATCGTCATTCTGTTTGGGTGTATCCACCATGTACATGTCGTATGTGGATGTGGCCGTCCAACATCCGGTAAACGGCAGGTCTTGGCTTTGTTTGTCTCCGGCATCGTCGTGCATGCCGTCGATGTCTTTAGAGGCGTAATCCAGCATGTCGATTAGGTCTTCGACAGTGGCTATGAAGTGGGTGCTGGGTTGGGCGTGAAATTCCCCGCTCTCAGCCCCTAATCCGGGCTGGGCGTAGTTCGGAGGTGATTCCTCTGTAATGGCAAGGGACCGTATTAAGTCCATAGCCTTGTTTAAGAGCAAGGTTTGGACGGGGAAACGAGAGTCCGCGAAGCTCGGCAGAGTAAAAGGCTCCTGGCCATGCTTACTTGGCGCGGACTTTGAGAGTTCAGAGCTAGAGTTCAGGGGCGTGTCCGACCTTCCAATCATAGGGGGTACCCAGTCTGACTCCGGGCTTGCCGACGACACAATCACCTCCGGATCTTTGGTAGTGAGCTTCATAATAGCAGAGAGTCTAGTGGGCTCCAAACTCCCCTCTTCGGACCCGACAGTTTGCTCCAGATCTAAGGTCAGAGCGGTGGTCGAGGCCGCGAACCCTTCAAAGATCATGTCTCCTCGTATATCAGCGACATGATTCAGGTTCCCAAAACCGATCTGGTGACCAGGGGCATAGCTGTCAATCTGTTCGAGGGGGCCAATTGAATTGGCATGCAGAGCAAAGCCGCCGAACACAAACATTTGACCGGGGAGAAATGTTTCCCCGGAAATAGCATCGTTTTTGATGATTGAACGAGCCATTGAGCCTTCCGTTGACGGCATAGTGGAACTCTCAATGAAAGCACCATTGTCGGTGTCAAAATCGGCCGATCTCGGGTAGGGGGTCCCGAACTATGCATCTGAGGATCGAAGGTAACAGGAGACAAGGGGACACGATGTTTACCCTAGTTCGTGCCCTCTTAATGGAGCTAATACCCTACTTCCTTCTTGATTGACCTTGATGAGTATAGGGGTTACAAGAGTTGATCTACGTCGAGATCGTAATGGATAAACCCTAACTGTCTAGCCTATGCAAATTCTGAGAGCCTATATGACCAAACCCTCCAGTTTATATAGACACCAGAGGAGCCTAGGGTTGTACAGAGTCGGTTTACAGAGAAAGGAAACTACAGATCTAGATGTCAAGCTTGCCATCCACGCAAAGGAGAGTCCCCTCCAGACACGGGGGAAGGCCTCCTGCCTCATATCTTCACGGTGCACCAGTCCGGCCTATAGCCCGGACACTTGAGGAACTCTTAATCCATGACTCCCTCAGTCTTGCCGCGGCGGCCTCCTCTTCCGCCACGGCCCTTCCTGCCAGCACCTTCTTGGTCTCTTTCCTTGTCACGCTTCTCATACTCAGCTTTCTGTTTCTTAACAGATTTCTCAACTTGATGACACTCTTGGAGATCATGGCCCTTGGTTCGGTGAACCATATAGTATGTTCCATCGGTCTTCAAGGATTTTTCTGCTGCCGCAGCCTCCTGGCAATCTGTGCATGCGACAACTTCCTTGCCGGGGGTTGCGGTCTTGTCTTTCATGCTGGTACTAGGTGTGCCAGAACCCTCAATGGAAAGTACTGACTTCGCTTTGCACTTCTTCTTGCGCTTCCAATTCTTCCTCTTTGGATTAGTTACATCATGGTCATCCTCTGAATCAACTTTGATGTTGTCCTCTTCTCTGGGGAGTCTCCTTCCTTCCTCCATACGGGCGCATTTCTCTGCCAAGGTGTATAACTCATTCACAATCTTGGGCAACCGGACATTCATTTTGGAACGCATCCTTCTGTTACGCATGTTGGACTGGAATGCAGCGATGACAGCTGTCGGGTGGATATCGGGAATGTTCCTGTGCACCCGGCTAAACCACTTCATGTACTTCCGCAAACTTTCCCCTTCCTACTGTGGAAGGAGTTGCAAGTTGTTGGGCCATCCTGGCTTTTGGTGGCTTCCCATGGATGCACCAACAAACTCATTGCATAGGTCAGCCCAGGATGAAATGGAGTTCTTTGGCAGGTGCATCAACCATGACCTCATGTTCGGCTTGAGTGCCAAAGGGAAGTAGTTGGTGAACACCTTCTCATCTCTCCCTCCAGCGGCTTGAATAGGAATTGTGTAAATACTCAAGAACTCTGTGGAGATCAACCTTGCATCTTATTTTTCTGGTATTTCTGGCTTGAAAGCGCAGACAGATGGCCGGTAATCATTCTTGTGATTTTATATGAGGGAGAGGCATGAGTTAACATACATTCTCTACATGGATCATATGCACTTATGATTGGAACTCTAGCAAGCACCTGCAACTACTAAACATCATTAAGGTCGTGAAACCTAAACGTAGCATTAAGTATCAAGTCCTCTTTACTCCCATACGTCATAACCCACCTATCCGTGTTTAGGCTGTTGTCACCCCCAAAACACTGACAATAAGCAAACCATGAATATATTACAACACCCTATAGAGGAGGCCCCACACGTTTGTGTGAGATGGAGGGCACCGTAGGACAGCACCACAAATAAAATATACAATCATACCAACCAAGATCATGATTAACCCACAGGACAAAACGGATCTACTCCAACATTATAGGATAACCATAGATCATTGGGAAATAATATATGCTGTTGAGCACCATGTTTAAGTAGATATTACAGCGGGGGTAAGAGGTGTTACACCGCTGCATATAGGGGGAGAAAGTTGGTCTTGACGGTAGCAAGATTGTTGATGTAGATCGCCATCCCAATCATTGCCCCGGTGGCACATGGAGCCACCGGAAGTGAGGGGGAGAGAGAGCCCCCCTCCTTCTTCTTCTTCCTTGGCCTCCCCCCTAAATGGGAGGAGAGTTCCCCCTATGGTCCATGGTCTCCAAGGCGCCGGAGGGGCGGAAGCCCCTCCGAGATTGGATCTCCCTCTTTGTTCTCTTCTGTTTCACGTTCCCCAGATCTGGCTGAAAACCGTTTCTTATATTCCCAAATACCCGTAACTCTTATTGCGCCCGAAGTAGAGCTTCGACCAACGTACGAGGTGAGCACAACCCACCACCACGTGCCAGGGGCCTCTGGCGTACCCTGGTGTCTTGTGGGCTGTGTGGGCCTCCGTTTGCGATGATTCCAACTCCTAAAAATCACATATATTCCAAAATAATTCTGCATAAAATTTTATTGCATTTTGACTTCGATTGATATGGATACTCTCCGATACAAAAAAACATGCAGAAAACAGGAACTGGCACTGGATCAATAGGTTAGTCCAATAAATCATATAAAAAGTTGCCAACAATATGTGAAAGTTGTATAATATTGGCAGGAAACAATCAAAAATTATGGATACGACGGATCTATCAGCATCCCCATGCTTAATTTTTGATGTGGAATGCTACCTAATATAAACTTGATCATATGTCTAATCATGGTATGAATATTAAGACATAAGTGATTCAAAGCAATAGTCTATAATTTGACATAAAGAAATCAATACTCAGGCATCCCAACAATCAATCATGTCTTTCAAAATATCAACGCTAAAGAAAGCTATCCCTACAAAATCATATCATATTGTCATGCTCTGTCTTCTTAACACAAAGTATTTATCATGCACAACCCCGATAACAAGTCGAGCAATTGGTTCATACTTTTTAACGCGCTTCATCTTTTTCAACCCTCACGCAATACATGAGCACAAGCCATGGATATAACACTACGGGTGGAATAGAGTATGATGATAGGGGTAAGTATAAAGAAGACAAAAAAGTAAGAAAGTTTCACATCGAAGTGGCTAACCAATAGGCTATGAAGATGCCAATCAATTGATATCAACGTGAGGAGTAGGGATTGCCATGCAACGAATGCACTAAGAGCTATAAGTGTATGAAAGCTGAATATGAAACTAAGTGGGTGTGCATCTAATCCTACAATGAAAAATTCCCACTAGTATATGAAAGTGACAACATAAGAGACTCTCCATATGAAAAACATGGTGCTACTTTGAAGCACAAGTGTGGTAAAGGATACTAACAATGCCCCTTCTCTTTGTTTATTTCTTCTTCTTTTTTCTTATATTTATATTTTTTTCTCTCATTGTCCGGAGTCTCATCCCGACTTGTTGGGGAATCATAGTCTCCATCATCCTTTCTTCACTCGGGCAATACTCTAAACATGAATAATGATGATCATCACACTTCTATTTACTCATATCTCAAAAGAAATAAAAATTATAACTCGATACCTATGACAAAGTATAACTCTATATGAATGCCTCTGGTAATGTACCAGGATGTGCAATGATCTAGCATAACATGTATGAACATTGATGAACGGTGGCTGCGCCACAACTTCTATGTCAGCTATATGATCGTGCAAAGCAATATGACAATGAATGCTCAAGTCATCAAACGGAAGCGGCGGAAGTTGCATGGCAATATATCTCAGAATGGCCATGGAAAAGCCATAATAGGTAGGTATGGTGGCTGTTTTGAGGATGATATAATAAGGCTTATGTGTGATAGAACATATCATATCATGGGGTTTGTATGTGCCTACTAAGTTTGCACCACGTCTCGATGTGAGAAAGGCAATGGATGGTACGCTAGAGGCTAACAAATGGTGGAAAGGTAAGAGTGCGTATAATCCATTGACTCACATTAGTCATAAAGAACTCATATACTTATTGCAAAAGTTTATTAGCCCTTGAAGCAAAGTACTACTAGCATGACCCTAGGGCGGTAGATTGGTAGGAAAAGACCATCCCTCGTCCCCAACCACCACTCATGCGGAAGAAAATCAATAATAAATCATGCTCCAATATCATAGCATAACGAGAGACTATACGTGCATGCTTCGGGAATCACAATCCTTAAAAACAATATTCTTACTAACCACAACTATTTACTAGTACCCCCCACATATTTCATCTCTATATCGCAAAACTATTGCAAGGAATCAAACATATCATATTCAGTGATCCATAAGTTTTATGTAGGATTTTATGACTAACCATGCAATTGACCAATTCCTTTTGTCTCTCTAAATAGATATAAGTGAAGCATGAGAGTTTAATTATTTCTATAAAATAACATGATCTAATAAATATAAGTGAAGCAAAAGAGCATTCTTCAAACAACGGTTTTCTATGTGAAGAGAAGAAGGCAATCCAAACTTCAAATGATATAAGTGAAGCACATGAAGCATTCTATAAAGCCATACTCAAAAGATATAAGTGAAGTGCAATGAAGATTCTATAAATCAACCATGGACTATCTCATACCAGCATGGTGCATAAAAGAAAGATGAAAAACTAAAAGCAAAAGACGCTCCAAGATTTACACATGCCACACGAACGAAATAAGATCAAAAACATACCGATACTTGTTGAAGAAAGATGGGATGCCTCCCGGGGCATCCCCAAGCTTAGACACTTGAGTCTCCTTGAATATTTACTTGGGGTGCCTTGGGAATCCCCAAGCTTGAGCTCTTGCCTCTCCTCCTTCTTCTCATATCGAAACCTCCTCGATCTTTGATCACTTCATTCACACAAAACTCAACAGAAAGTTCGGTAAGATCCGTTAGTATAATAAAGCAAATCACTACTCTAAGTACTATTGCAAACCAATTCATATTTTGTTTTTTCATTGTAGATTCTGTAATATGACTTTTTCATGGCTAATACCACCGATAAAAATTAATAGTTTCATCAAAACAAGCAAAACAATGAACGGAAAACAGAATCTGTCTTAAATAGGACAGTCTATAGTAATATGAACATTCACCATATTTCTGGTACTCCAAAAATTCTGAAACAAATAGGAAAAATAAACATTTTGTATAGCCGTTTGACGTTCCAGTAAAAAATGTGAAATCGAGCAGTATAGCCAAAGTTTCTGTTTTGCACTGCACAAACCAACAAGCAATTTAAACATACTAAAGGAAAATCTTGGCACATTATTTTTATAATACAATGGAATTGTAAAAGGGGATAATTATTTTTGTTGAAAAGTTTCTGTAATTAAGATTCACAAAGTTTCCTTGGGCATGAACAAAGTTGAAGACATGCTCCCGCTTCCATGCTGCTCGTCTATCTCACTTTCACTTTTCTTTTTGTGATGTTTTAAGTTCCCCTCTATATTTTTTGTTTTTAAACTTTATAAAAGCACTCAAAAGAAATAAATGACTGTCTAAAACATCTGGGTTGTTCCCTGGCAGCGCTTTCTTTAAAGCCATTAAGCTAGGCATAAAGTGCTCAAGTAATGGATCCACCCGGATCCCAAGGTATATCAAAGCCAATTTTAATTAACAATGATTTGCCATTTACTAGTGAGCACAAAGCAACATATATCAAGTAATGACGAAGTCTAACTCTCTTCCTATGCATCAGCATGTCATACAAGAAGAATTCATGCACATAAAGTAAAGGCCAGCACATATATAGTATAAGCAGTTTCTTGCAATTTTATCGTGTTGGAAACATAGAGAGGTGGAGACGTAGTTCCTCTCTCATAATAATTACAATCAGGAGCAGCAAGCACATGCATATTATATTCATCAAAATCATCTTGTGCAACGGTAAAAGGCAACCCATCAATATACTCCTTAATAAGTGCAAACTTCTATGATATAGTGTAGTTGGGAGAATTCAAAAAGTTAATAGGACTATCATGTGTGGGTGCAATTGCAACAATTTAATTCGTAACATATGGAACTATAGCAAGTTAATCTCCCTAAGCGTAATTCAAATTGGTATCTTGGGCACAAGCATAGCAAGCATCAAGTTCATCAGAAAGGGATATTTCAAATGAATCAACGGGATCATAACAATTATCATAGCATTCATCCTTCGGTAAGAACGAAGGGGCATTAAATAATGTATGAGTTGAAGAGTTAATCTCATTGGAAGGTGCGCACGGTTTCACATCCCTAGTTCTGGTATGACCTAGACTAGCCAGTCATGTGTGCATCATGTTTAAACTTAATTTAAATTTGAAATGGGGATTTGTTAAAGCCTCAGAAATCATTTCTGGAAATAACCTAGATAAAAGTTGCTCTAAAAAGGTCCAAGAAAATGTTCATGTTGCTCTCTAAAAATATTGGTCAGAGGTAAAATTCAAAAAAAATTCAGGAGCTTATAAATATTTATTTTGGCCATTTGGAATTTATCCAGTAATTATTTGCTTTGGATATATATTCGTTATATATATAACATATGTCCAAAAATTCTGTTAATTGCTGAGGAGTTTTGGAGCAATCCAACTAGTTCCTACAAAAAATTGACAAAATTAAATAAAATGATATAGTGCTTAAAACTAAGTCAAAACAAATTGCAGAAAACAAAAATAGAAAGAAAGGAAGAAAACCCACGTGCACTTACCTCCCTATGCAGCCTGGCCTGGCCCAGCGGCCCAACAGGCCAGCCCAGCCAGCTGGCCGCACCAGTCGTCCCCTTCCTCACGCCAGGAGGACAGGGCCGCGCGCGTGGCCACGTGCCCGGCCACCTCTTGCCTCACTGCTTCCTCACGCGTCTCTCTGGAGACGCCACGCAGCCCCCCGACTCCCCTCGCTCTCAACCGTGATCATCCCCTCCCCTTTCTCTCTCTCGCGAGCACCACCGAACGAGCCGTTGCCGCCGTTCGCCGTTGCCGCGCCCACCACCACAGCATCGCCCCTTCGTCGTGCCCACGTGCTCCGCGCCGTCTTCCTTGTCTTCTCCATCAAGTCGTGCGTCTCCGGACGCCCTGTGGAGCCGCCATCGCCATCGTCTTCACCTTCGGCTACCCGAGATCGTCGTCGCTGTTCTACCCGCGTTGGACGTCCCCCGAGCTCGCTGATGCCTCCACCGGATCCGCTGTGAGCCCCGCCGCCGTTTTCCCCTCTCTGTTTTGTCACTCGCGTGCCGTAGCCATGCTAACCACCGGACCCAAGCGGTCGCGCCGCTGTGGATAATCACCGTCGTGGCCTGAGCCACCGCAGCTCGCGCTCGCGCATGCCATCGCTCTCAGCAGCCTCCCAGAAGGCCAAGCCACCACTCCGCAGCTCCTGCCGTGCACTGCAGCACTGCATGCGCACCCGGCTTAACTCCTGATGCCACCTCAAGCTCATTTCCGGCGAGCTCGGGCACCCCCACAACCTCCCGTTTGCTCCAAATAACACGGACGAGCTCCATCTCCTCGTCCATGGTCTCCGCCACCCAAATGGTCATCGGAGGGCGAATCCCATGCCCCTCCACCGCGTTCGGCCTCGCCGGTGGCTAAACGCTGGCGGGTTTTGACTGGTTTGACCTCGCCGGTCCGTCTAGTGGGCCCCGTTGTCAGGTGATTAGCTTAGTGCTAATCACGACTTAACCTAAACCCTGACACTGACCAGTGGGCCCCAGCGCCACTAATCCTGTAATTAGGATAAGTTAAACCCCATGTTTAAGCTGAGACACTGACGTGTGGACCCCACACGTTAGGTTTGACCTAGTCAGCCCCGTTTGACTCGCTGATGTCATGCCACTGTCATGCTGACGCAGTTGTTCATTTTCTGGTATTAAAATAAATCAGGAAATTCTAGAAAATGATATAAACTTAAAAAATTCATAGAAATTCAACCGTAGCTCAGGTCAAAAAATACAATCTATCCATCTGTACCATTTTCATGCATGACAAACCAACTTATACCTGCTGTATAGGTGAAAACACATGAATGGCATTTATAAGAGATTATTTGGGAGATGCATTTGAACCTTTGGTTCAAGTGGACTTCAACCAAATGAATGCTAGTTGCATCAGCTCAAACAACATCACATCTTCACGCCATGTTCAAGCATCATATTGTTGCATATGCTTGTGTATTCATTGCCGACACCGTTCCTTCTCTATAGGTCCTGCTCCGGAGACCGATCCAGAGTACCTGTCAGAGGAGCAGTGCCCCGCTGTTGATCTACCAGGCAAGCAAACCCCCTTGTTCATTCCGGTACAATCCTACCATCTAGCTCATGCTCTCTTTTATTGCATTAGGACAACAATGATTCAACTGCTACTCTATGCTGCGTTTGTTGAACCCATTCCTCTACATGACCTGTCGTTGCCATAGTAAATAGTTGAAACCCACTAGCATGTGTAGGAGTTGATTGAGCCATGTTGTGTTCCTACCATGCATTGCCTTCTATTGCTTAGAGTATGTTAGGTTTGATTCATTGGGAATGAATTGGAGTGCAGTGCTATGTTCTGATGTTGAGAGTTAAGTGTGTGAACACGATTTGGTAAAGGTAGCGGTGAGAGGCCATGTAGGAGTACATGGTGGGTTGTCTCATTGGGACCGTCCTTAAGAATTGAGTTCTGTGTAAGTTGTCAAATGACTAGCTACTACCACACATTGGGCTCCGGGCGCTCCAAGCTCTCTCGACTTATTAACCGACTTGGTCTCTGTCTAGGAGTTGCAATTAGTTTCTGGTGTTTGTAGTCTACCAAGTGGAACCCGCCGAGGTGGGCTTGGAATAGACTAGGCATAGTGGCACGGTGTACCAAGTGGCACCCGGATGGTGGGCTTGGGAACCATGCTCACATTGTTTTGGGCCGTGAGCAACACCCCGGCCGGATCTCCTTGCGTATGGAACCTGAATAGGCGATAAACCTGGACTGGAGTCTTGTGTGGTTAGTCAGGTCGTGGCCAACTCCCTCACCAGGCTTCTTTTTGAAGGTTGCCGAGATACACGACGTGTACATGGTGGTAAGTGGCGAGAGCGTGTGTGAAGAAGTACACCCCTGCAGGGTTATCATGATCTATTCGAATAGCCGGGTCCGCGGTTATGGACTTCTTGGATGCTTACGTGGTACATAGACAACTTAAAGTGGATACTCTAAAATGCTCAAGACAAGTGTGAGTGCTATGGATGGCCTTCTCGTAGGGAGACGAGAATGAATCCATAGTAGTGTATTGATGTGGTGATTAGTGGACTCGTGTGTGCTTTCTCACCTCAAAGAACTTACTCGTAGTCGTAGAACAGGATAGCCACTGAGTCAAAGCTGGCTTGCTGCAACCTAACCCCACATTGCCTTCTTGACACTAATGCATGTATGATAGGATCTGATGTATGTCTTGCTGAGTATCTTTGTACTCACGTTTGCTTAATTTATGTTTTGAAGATGAGACATCTGTCTCACTAGTAGTTCCACTTGGACTTCGACGAGTAGCTTGTCACCTCAGCTACGATCTTGTACCCTTGGGAGGGTCTTGTAGATAGTCAGGCTTCTTGGCCTTTTTCATTTGTAGTTGTCAGTCAGACATGTTATGCTTCCGTTGCTTGTATGCTCTGACTGATGGGTCATGTGACCCATGTTTGTAATATAATGCTATGTGGCTCTTCTGGGCCCTTATCTATATGAGTTTGAGTTATGTTGTGATGCCATGTTGTAGAGCACATACTTGCATGTCATGCGTACGTGTGACGTGTATTGCTATGTGTGGGATCCGACAACCTAGTTGTCTATCCTTGGTAGCCTCTCTTATGGGGAAATGTGGCCTAGTGCTTCCACTGAGCCATGGTAGTCTGCTTCAGCCCGGTTTACCGAAGTCCTATTAGCCCAGTTGCTACTGCTCCGGAACACTTAGACTGGCCGGCATGTGTCCTTCTCTGATCTTGTGTCTGTCCCTTCAGGGAAATGTCACGCGGTGTCTTTCGGAGTCCTGTTAGCCTGCTACGGCCCAGATTCCCGGAGTCCTGCTAGCCGAGTTGCTACAGCCCGAATTCACTCGCTGATGACCGACACATTCATTGTTGGGTCATGTATGCATGTCCCTGTAAGTTAGTGCCACTTTGGGTTCATGACTAATCATGTCGGCCCGGGTTCTCTGTCATATGGATGCTAGCGACACTATCATATACGTGAGCCAAAAGGCGCAAACGTTCCTGGGCCAGGTAAGGTGGCACCCGTGGGAATAGCGTGCGTGAGGCCGCAAAGTGATATGATGTGTTACATGCTAGATCAATGTGACTTAGGATCCGGGTCCCGACACACGGGTAGCTAATCCGTTCTTCCTCCTTTTGTTCGTCGCTCTCCTCATCATCTTTTTCATCCAATGAGCTCATAGTTTCATCAATTCCTTCTTCCATAGACTCCTGCAAAATATTAGTCTCTTCTTGGATAGCGGAGACTTTCTCAATAAATTCATCAATATCGGAATTATATTTATAATTATCATAGAAATATTTAAGGATAGAATAATTTCCAGGTCTATAAACTAAATCATCAAAATCTTCAAACTTTTCAAACAACGATTCAATTTCATAAGCACCCTTAAAAGCAACAAATTCTTCTATTCGTTCCACATCATAGTAATCATATATACCATTAGCATAAGAAGTCAAGGTTTCATTATCATTAAATTTGCATGAAAAGGGAACATGTGGAGCATTCATCCTAGAGCAACAAGTAAAATCATATCTCAAGCATAAATCGCAAGCATACCAATGCAACATATGAATTTCATCCCATAAAAGTTTGCCTTTTCTGGCAAGCGATAATCCCTAAAGTATTCACGTTGATCCAACGTTAATCCCATTATAAAGATGAATGGGGTTTTCTCAGGATTATCAAAGTAGTGCCTAATATCTTTAACATAACGAGCATCGAGTGTTTCAGGAGGTTCCCCATCTCCATGAGTAGCAAGTACAACTAATTTTTTTGATATTTCGTGTTCCATATCAATAACTAAAGATAGAGAACAACTTAGAACAGGAAATAAAATCGACTTAGTGATAAAGCAAATAGCACACACGAGAATATTCACGCCACGCTATTTCTCCCTGGCAACGACACCACAAAATGTCTTGATAACCCAGAAGTATAGGTGATCAATTGTAGCATCTTTCGATAAGTAAGAGTGTCGAACCCAATGAGGAGCTAAAGGTAGAACAAATATTCCGTCAAGTTCTATTGACCACCGATACTACTCTACGAGCGCTTGATGTTCACATTACCTAGAACAAGTATGAAACTATAAGTACTTTGTAGGTGTGATAGGATAGGCTTGCGAGATAATAAAGAGCACGTAAATAAAATATAGGGGATGTTTAGATAAAGACACAACTAAGTTAGTTTTAGTAGAGAGCTTTTGTCAACAAGAAAGTCATTTGTCCCTAGGCAATCGATAACAAGTACCGATAATCATTCTTTGTCGGTGTAAAAAGGTAGGGGCTCTCCTTTTGACCTCTTTACTTGTGCGCGGGCGGTCAGAGCCATGCGCCACGACCACACTTAGCAGGGAAGAGGAGGGAAGACGGAGAGAAGCCGTAGGACCAAAGCAAACAAGACAACACCAAGGCCGAGAGCACAAAGAGCAGAGGGATGAAGTAGGTTCCCCCGGCAAGACTCTTGCCGGGGCAGAAAGTCATTTGTCCCTAGGCAATCGATAACAAGTACCGATAATCATTCTTTGTCGGTGTAAAAAAGTAGGGGCTCTCCTTTTGACCTCTTTACTTGTGCGCGGGCGATCAGAGCCATGCGCCACGACCAAACTTAGCAGGGAAGAGGAGGGAAGACGGAGAGAAGCCGTAGGACCAAGGCAAACAAGACAACACCAAGGCCGAGAGCACAAAGAGCAGAGGGATGAAGTAGGTTCCCCCGGCAAGACTCTTGCCGGGGCAGCCTCAGCGGCCCCGACAAGACCCTTGCCGGGGCAGCCCGCACAATGCCAGCGAAGCGCACCACCCTTGAGCCCACGGTTTCCAACACCATCAACCATGTTGGGCCAGGGATCGGGAGGCACCTCCCTGGTGGCTTGCAAATCTTTGTGAAGACAGAGAATACTCAAGATCAGATGAGGACCAGGAGACGGCGGCCCTCGGCAGGATCCTATTCGAGGAAGTCCACAAGGCCCCCCACAAGACCCTTGCCGGGGATGATGGCAAGGCCCCCAACAACACCCTTGCCGAGGATGACGGCAACGCCATGATAGAGACCCTTGTCGAGGGCATCAGTAGGGCCACTGCCAGACCCATACCAGCCAAGACTACCGCTGCCGTTTGTATGCAGCTGCCAGCCCAACCAGCTGGGCAGGCACCTGCGTGGCAACATGCATCTTCCAGGCCAAATCAGCAGGCACCGGCGTGGCGGCGTGCGGACCTTCATGAAGGCCCTACCACCGCGCCTCCTTAGCTGCCTGCCTGTCTACATGGCACTGCATACATCGCTAGCCTGGGCGCGTGTCGAAGTGAGGAGGAGCGGCGACGGACGGGACATGCCTCGTTCACATCCCTGATAAAGCTAAGGGACACCTAAGCAATGCATTAAATTTGTCTTGCCCTGTAATACTGGCGATAAGCTCATAGTACTGTAGGCCTTTCCACGTCTTGTGTGCCACTATGGCAGCCCCTTTCGACCATAAAAGGAGGCCCATGGCGTACTGGGGGGGGGGGGATTCGGCTCTTTTGAACTACATAGCCACCGTAGCTAGTTCGAAAGCCCAAGAACACTGAATACATCCACCAAAGCAGGACTAGGGTTTTACGCATCCTCGCGGCCCGAACCTGGGTAAACGATCCTTGTGCTGACCGCTAATCCTGCTCTTCTCACGACCCCACGCCCCGGCAACCATAGTAGGGATTCTTGTGATCCCATAGGTATCGTTTCCCACCGACATTCTTGTAATTTTATATGAGGGAGAGGCATCAGCTAACATACTTTGTCTACTTGGCTCATATGCACTTATGATTGGAACTCTAAAAAGCATCTGCAACTACTAAAGATCATTAAGGTCATGAAACCCAACCATAGCATTAAGTATCAAGTCCTCTTTACTCCCATACATCATAACCCACCTATCCGCGTTTAGGCTGCTGTCACCCCTGCAACACTGACAATAAGAAAACCATGAACATATTGAAACACCCTACAGAAGGGTTCCCTCACGTTTGTGCAAGATGGAGGGCACCGTAGGATAGCACCATAAATAAAATATACAATCATACCAACCAAGATCACGATTAACCAGCAGGACAAAATGGATCTACTCAAACATCATAGGATAACAATTGATCATTGGGAAATAATATATGGAGTTTAGCACCATGTTTAAGTAGATATTACATCGGGGGAAAGAGGTGTTACACCACTGCATAGAGGGGGAGAAAGTTGGTGTTGACGGTAGCAAGATTGTTGATGTAGATCGCTATCCCGATCGTTACCCCGGTGGCACACCGGCGCCAGCGAAAGCGAGGGGGAGAGAGAGTCCCCCTCCTTTTTCTTCTTCCTTGGCCTCCCCCTAAATGGGAGGATATTTCCCCCTCTAGTCCATGGCCTCCATGGACCTGGAGGGGCGGGAGCCCCTCCGAGATTGGATCTCCATCTCTCTTCTCTTCTGTTTCGCGTTCCCCAGATCTGGCTGAAAACCATTTCTTATATTCCTAGAGATCCATAACTCCAATTGCACTGATATTTTAACACGATTTTTTTTCCTGATATAAGCTTCCTTCCGCCCGAAGTAGAGCTCCAACCGATGTACGAGGTGAGCACAACCCACCACCACGCGCCAGGGGCCTCTGGCGCATCCTGGTGTCTTGTGGGCTATGTGGGCCTCCGTTTGTGGTGATTCCAACTCCCAAAAATCACATATATTACAAAATAATTCTCTGTAAAATTTTATTGCATTTGGACTTCATTTGATATGGATACTCTATGATATAAAAAACATGCAGAAAACAGGAACTGGCACTGGGCACTGGATCAATAGGTTAGTCCAATAAATCATATAAAAAGTAGCCAAAAATATGTGAAAGTTATAAAATATTGGCATGAAACAATAAAAAATTATAGATACGATGGAGACGTATCAGGTTGTCCCTCAGGGAGTTCTTGGTGTTGTCCGCCTCGCGAGGCCTGGCCCCTCACGGGGGTCTTGGGTCTTGTTGATGAAGCTAGGTCATACTGGGCCATCGATGGAGCCACGCCGTGGGCTGCAGGCAGGCAAATCTAGGTACCCCCATTCCCAGGACGCCGACAGTAGCCCCTAGGCCCAAGGCGCGCTCGAACTTGGCTTCGAGGCGAAGCCAAAGGGAAAGGGCGGAGCGCCGCGGGCCCCAACCGCCTGCGGCCTCGGTCGACGCATGGCAATTGGTGGGACGTGGGTGCCTCCACTTCCCCACACTGCCACGGCCACCGTTCGACTTGACGAGACTTTGCTGCATCCAGAGAAAAACAATTAGTATGTGCGATCATGGAGGCCGTCGATTGGCCTCCTAGCTATAAATGAGAGGAGGGGCGGAGCCCCCTTGCTCATCTCTGTGTTCTCACAATCCGCTTCTTCTTCTTCTTCTTCTTCCTGGTCTCTCCATCTTGCTGACTTGCCACAGCTCCCATGGCGCCGATTAGGAGGTTTTCCGCGGAGGAAAAAAGAAAGACCTCCCTCGGGGAGCCTGAACTTCTCCCACCAAAGAGGAGGTCCAGCCATCCTCACGACACCGGGGAGAGGCAGGAAGTAACGCGGCCCTGGTACGAGCGGCCATCACCTGGCTTCTGGCTCCCTCTATACGCCCAAGCGCAAGCCTCGGGAGAAGGCGGTAGTGCTCGACGCCGCACGAGCCATGGCCGCGGGGATCAGGCTGGGGCTGCGCGGCCAGCCGGCCCGCGAACCCACACCGAAGGCTCCTCGCGTGAGTTCGTGATGTGGGCGGCGATGCCACTACGCATGTGGATCCGGTTCCCATAGTTCTTCGCCAAAGAGGTGCTATCGAGGGGGCCGCTCGAGCTGTGTGCTGCAGCCTGGCCACGGGGGCGGAGGTCGAGGTCGTCTCCCCTGGCAAGATCTTCATGACTCGAGGATGGGACGAGGTCGCCCGCGCCAGCCGCGCAGAGGGGGGCCTCATCCATTTCGAGTATGATGGTAATTCCACGCTGTTCTTCATGGTCTTCGATGAGGAAGGCAGCCACCTGTAGTGCCGCCCCAGAGGAAGCTGCCAGCAGGGCACAGCAACGGGCATTGAGCCCGCTCCTGGTCCTGCCGCTAGATTCTCCAGCAGCAGCGATGACTCCTGGGAGTCTAGCGACTCTCCTTAGCCTCGCGAGTCTTCAGAGTCGAGCGGCGACAGCTACGTGCCCCCGAGCTCTCGTTGTTCCCAGAACGGGGCAGCGACCTCCGCCCGGCTTCGACGATGATCTAGATGGGGTTGTCATCGGCCTCACGTGACCCACTGTTGATGATGGCATCGGCGGCGGTGCCCATAGTTGAGGCTTCTTGAAACTGTTCTCCTGTTGTTTCCTGCGAGGAATCAAAATGAGCCCCGTGGGGGTATGTAAAAAACCTGTAATGCTTTTGCTCCACAGTTTACTATTCTTATCATGAAATTACGGCTGATGTCTCGCTTTGGCATTACTCCCCCTTTTCGTTCTCGCGGTAGCTTTAGCGCTCTACGCCAGAAGGTCCCAGTCCCCAAGCGGGCTTCAGCCATCCCTGGTATGCCAGGTCGCGATGCCGTGGTCAAGGCCAGGAGGTGAGAGGCCTGAGGTCTGGTAAGAGCTCCGAGGGGCGATGCTCAAGAGGTCCCCTTTGGTGTGCAAGTAGCTACCTGGAGGCCGAAAAGGGAAGTAGCACTGCCGGATCGAGTTTATGAGAACGGAGAACTTCGGACGGTGAGATTCATGCCATCATGCATGGGTGACTTATCTTTTGGCAAGTCTGTGGTGGTTCCTCGCGCGGCGCCTGACTTTCGCTCTGGTGGTGCTACTAGGTAGGGCTCACACCGGCCTCCCTTTTCATTGCTCATTTGGGTGCTCTGTGTCCTCGGGTCCCGACCCTCAAGCGAGGCTCAGCCGCCGCTGGTATGCCAGGTCATGGTGCCAGGTCAAGGCCAGGGGTGAGGGCTGGAGAACCGGTAGGAGCTCCTGAGGCGCGATGCTGAGGAGCCCCCCTTAAACGCGCAAGAGAATCGCATAGAAAAGGGATAGCCGGCGGGGGCCACCCATAGTAAGGCTCTTGTAGATTCCAGCGAGTTTTTCTGGGGGGGAGAATATAACCCATAATCGCGTTTTCTATCCCGCCACCGAACATTCCGCAAGAAGATGAGGGCACTGAGGACCTGGTGAGGTGACGTGCGGGGGGCGGGCCGCGAGCCAAAGCTCGATCTCTCAGATTTGTCAGCATTACAGGGACGGACTTGAGCACAAGCACCGTGCCAGCATGTGTAGCCCCCGTTGCGGGATGAGCAGGAGGCCGGTTAGCAATGCAGGGGCCGCAAAGGGTAATAAACAATCATGTGAGCAGGTGATAATCGTAAGTCAGCTTATGGGAGGAGGTAAAGCTAGTTTAGATAAATGGAAGAACAACACATGCCGTAAGGACAGACCCACACGGCCTGGGGATAATGCAGCCCGAGCGGCGCCCCCAGCAGAGCAGCTGGAAGATGCAAGATACATGCCACAGGGATAGGCCCATGCGGTCTGGGGATAATGCAGCCTGAGGGGTGCCCCCAACAAAGTAAACCGGAAAATGTCACTTGGTACCTGTTGCTGAAGGGATGTCGAAGTAGCTGAAGATGTGTGCTGAAGAGGTTGCTCCTCATGAGCCTCCTAGGTCCTGAACCGAGGGGAGCTCTGGAGGCTCGGGAGGCTCGGGGAGAACCGTCGCCATCTCCACCAGGACTACGTGGTGCCTCGCCTCCTTAGCCGCTATGACACCTCGCAAGCGGTGCTAGAAGGTAACAGATGCGCTCATCAAGCCGAAGGGCATGCGAAGGTAGCTGTGAGGTGGACCCTCACGCCGACCAACGCACGAAGGCCAGAAGCGCTCCCGGGATGCGGCTCCGTTGAGCCCTGGGATGTTGACACAGATGCATAGTTCATTGTCCTCATCGGGACAAGGAGCCGCGCCAAGTAGTGGGCGGTGGTCGCCGTGCATGTTTCTCGCTTCTTGAAGCTCTTCAGTCACCTTGGTGATGAACTCCTGAGCACCTGTCACCCTGTGCCCTATGCCCTCGTGGGGGAAGCGCGCAATGAAACACGCCTCCATGTGGTGCCCGAGCGCCCCCTCGTGACTTTGGCTAAGTCAGAGGCCCTCTAGAAGAGAGCCCCCGAGCCCAGCCTGAGTAGGGCGAAGGGCGCGCCTTGCTATGCACTAAAGGGATGTGCCCCGTTCGTGGGCGCAGGTCCTAAGGTGGTGCTGCTGGAGACTCCGCTCTCCTGAGACTCTTGGCGGAGCATCTGCTTCTTCTTCTTAGGGACAGCCTTAGGAGGGTAGATAGTGCCTTTGTTGTCTGGGTCCTCAACTGCTGCAGCCTGGTAGACACGCTCAAGAGAGCACACAACATCTTTCTCCTCACACGCGATCGCGATGATGCAGTGGTTCCCCGGCATCTTAAGGACGTTGTAGCCATGGTGGGTCACCGCCATGAACTTGGCCAGGGCTGGATACCCTAGGATGGCATTGTACGGAAGGCGGATGTGGGCGACATCGAAGTCGATGAGATCGGTGCGGTAGTTGTCGCCTTGGCCAAAGGTGACAGGGTGGCGGATCTGCCCTATTGGAGTAGTGGAGCCGTCAGTTACTCCTGAGAAGAGCTTAGTGGGCTACAGCTGATCATATGGCACTTGGAGGCGGTCGAACATCTCGATGGAAAGAACATTGAGTCCCGCATTGCCATTTATGAGGGTCTTGGTGACAAGGACATTGCTGATGATGGGCAAACAGAGCATCGAGAGGGCGCTGGCCGTCGCCGCGCACTTGAGCTGATTGGAGGAGCTGAAGGTGATGGTGCACTTGGACCACCTGAGCGGGCGCGTGGCCTCGATCCTAGGGAGGGCCGCGTTCATCTCACGAGCGAACTGCTTGAAGATGCGCTGGGAGGCTAGGGCCTGAGAGCCACCCAAGATGCAGGCGAGGGCGCAAGGCTCTTGGAAGCCCCTAGTCCCCTCGTCCTGGTGGTGTTTGTCGTTCCTTCTTGGTGGTGGTGGCAGCGGAGGGAGGCCAGCATTGCCCGAGGATGGTAACTCACGAGGTTGGTCTCTCCAAGCGCCCTCGCGAGGTTGGCCTTGCCAGCGGTCCTCCCGAGGTTGTTCGCGCCACTCCTGGCGTGGGCCGCGGTCGTCCCAACGTCCTCCACTTCTGCGTCCTCCGCGGCCGTAGCCTCGGTCGTTGCGCTCGGGGCGTCGACCGAAGCGCGCATTGTGGATGGCCTTGAGCTCCTGACAGTCGTTGGTGTTGCGGTTGTGTATGTTGTGGAAGACATAGAACGGACGGCTGCACATCGGTGACTCTGGGTGCTCGCAGCCACACTTCATTTCTGGTTCAGCCGCGAGCACCGCAGCCCCCTTGCGCTTCATGTCCTTAGCCTTGGCCTCCTTGTCTTCTAGGTCGGCCACTGGTTGTTCGAGGAGGGAGAGGCACCCCTCCTCAGCTCTTGCACACATTGTTGCCATGTTGAACATCTCCAGAGCCATGCACAAGTCCTTGTGGATGGCAAGCTCCTCCTTCATCTTGACATCGCGGATGCCATCAGAGAACACCGAGATGATGGCTTCGTTGGAATCCTTGGGGATCTTGAGGGGGACACTGTTGAAGCGCTGGATGTACTTCTTCAGAGTCTCCCCTGCCTTCTGCTTGATGTGCCGCAGATCACCCGCGGCAGGTGGCCGGTCGCGAGTGCCCTGGAAGTTGGCGACAAAATGCTTGCGCATCTCGCCCCAGGAGGAGATCGATCCCGCGGGCAGATTCAGGAGCCATGAGTGTCGGTGTGAAAACTCGCGGATCTCGGTTAGGGGGTCCCGAACTGTGCGTCTAGGAACGATGGTAACAGGAGACAGGGGACACAATGTTTACCCAGGTTCGAGCCCTCTCTATGGAGGTAATACCCTACGTCCTGCTTGATTGATATTAATGAATATGGGTGTTACAAGAGTTGAGCTACCACAAGATCGTGATGGCTAAACCCTAGAAGCCTAGACTATATGACTATGGTAATGAATGTGTCCTTTCCGGACTATCCCCTCCGGTTTATATAGACACCGAGGGGATCTAGGGTTTACATAAAGTCGGTTACATAAGAAGGAATCTTCATAGTCAGTCACCAAGCTTGCCTTCCACGCCATGGAGAGTCCAATCTGGACTCAGGTATAGTCTTGGGCCTTCATGTCTTCATAGCCCATCAGTCCGGCCCATGGATAACAGGCCAGACGCCCGAGGACCGCTTAGTCCAGGACTCCCTCAACGAGCGCGCACCATCCTTGAGGGCCATGGGAAGCCAGCTCGCCATGACCTTTTTGTCACCGCTAGCCGCCTTGATGCTCAGCTAGTAGAGCTGCAGGAACTCCGCAGGGTCGTGGGTGCCATCGTAGCATAGTCGGGCTTGAACTTGCCTGGCCAGATGACGCTGCGTAGCTTAGGGGTGAAGGCGCAATAGCCCGCTATTGTCATCGGATCCCATCGTGGAGGTGGAGCCTAATTTTGGTGCTCATGCGCCACCACTGCAGGTGGCGCGTGGTCTTAACGTGGCGGTGGAGGGAGCGCCGGAGCACCTTCTCGTGGCCATTCGACCTCCCTGCAGCTTTCTTCTTCGCGCGTAGGCGCCTGCGTGGTGGGTCATGCCATGGGTCCGCGTGTCTCAGACCGAGGGCGATGTCCTGAGGGGGGGGTGGTAGAGGCACTCCATGGGCTACGTCGCTCGCAATAGGCGGCGGTCGAGGCAGTGAGAGGGATGGTGCAGGGGAGACCCCAGTCGCGCTTACAAGCTCGGTGATGCGGTCTAACCAGTCTTTGTAGAGCTCCTCGACTCGGCGGTAACGCGGGAGCTCACACGCCACGACCAACGCAGCCTGCGCGTTCGTCGGGTCATGCCGAGCGTGGGACGATGAGCTGGCCCGAGTGAGCGACGGGGCGGCGGTGTGTCCATCCCGCCGCATGGAGGGGTGCAACAACGAAGATTGATGCTCGTGCCCCGTTGGGCCAGTGGCGGTGTTGGCGGCGGGTGATGGAGAATGACGTGGAGGCCCGCCGACAGGCGCCGTCTGGGCGACATGAGAGGCAAGAGCAGCTCGAGCTCAGCACGGGCTCGACGAGCATCAGCCATGGAGACAGTGGAGCAGCGGCGAGTTGATGGATGGAAAAGAAGCTTCGATGCACCCCTACCTAGCGCGCCAAATGTTGGATTCGGGGTTCCACAGACCCTTGTGAGGTTCGAAGACTGGGGTGCGTGTGAAGAACTCCCTCTTCCCAACTTGCCGGCTCAACGATTCCACAACCTAGCTCGACGAACCTGAAGGACAAACGACACAGTAGTTTATCCTGGTTCGGGCCACCTTGTGGTGTAATACCCTACTCCAGCTTTGTGGTGGATTCCGTCGAGCGGCTAAGGATGAACTAGTTTAGTCGACGAACAGCCTCAGGAGGGGAGGTGTTCTTGAGCTCAATAAGCTAGTGAGGTGGTCTGGGTGGAATGGATCCTCCCCATCTATGGTGGTGGCTAGGTCCTATATATAGCGGCCTTGGTCCTCTCCCCAAATGTAAGGCGGGAAGGAATCCCACAATGGCCAAATTCAAAGGGAGACAACTAGTACAAGCTATCTTGAGAAAAGTAGTCTTCACCTACAAAAGGCTCTGGTGGTGACGCTGAAGTGGGCTCTGGGATGTCCTTTGTCCTGTCGTCATGGCTCACGTCATGTGAACCTCACGAGGTGCACCTTGCATTGATATCTCCGCTCCTCAGGAGCCAGCCTAGTGAGGCCCGCCCCTCAGGGACGTCTTGCTGTCATCCACATCGCGAGGGTCTTGGGTCGTCATCGATGAAGCTAGGCCGTACCGGGCCATCGATGGAGCCATGCCATAGGCCGTAGGCAGGCAAGTCTGGGTACCCCCGTCCCCAGGATGCAGACAACCTCTACGTAGCCATCAACAAATTTACCTACTGGGCGGAGCTGGAACCCATGCGCACCATCCCAGCGGGCTCGGCTATCAAGTTCATCAAGGGCCTCGTGAGCCGGTTTGGCGTCCCCAACTGCATCATCACTGACAATGTTTCTCAGTTTACCAGTAACCTCTTTAGGTCATACTGTACTAACCTTGGAACGCAGATATGTTACGCTTCAGTGGCGCAACCACGAACCAATGTCCAGGCCGAGCGCGCCAACATGGAGGCACTCAGTGGCCTCAAGGCTGGAAGCTTCAAGAAGCAGCTTGAGGCGTGTGGCCAGGGTTGGCGGGACAAGCTGCAGTCCGTGTTGTGGTCCATCCGCACCATCGCGTCTAAGCCTACCGGTGAAACTCCATTCTTCCTCGTCTATGGGACCGAGGTGGTCCTTCCGCTTGAGATCAAGCATGGTTCCCCATGGGTCTTGTCATTCTACGAGGCATGCCAGAATGCCGCGTGGGGAACCGATCTCGTGCTCGGCGAGGAAGCCCGTCGCTCAGCTTCCTTCCATGCCGCGAGGTACTAGTAGGCCTTGCAGCGTTACCACAACCGCAACATCTGCCCCCAGATTATGAAGTCGGAGACCTCATCCCGGGGCGGGTCCTAACCAGGGTGGGCCTTCACAAGCTCTCGCCCATGAGGGAGGGTCCGTTCAGGGTCACCCGCATCTCCAGGCCTGGCGTCGTGCGCCTGGAGACAGAGGACGGGGTCCCCGTGCAGAACGCTTGGAACATTCAGCACCTCCACAAGTTCTACCCGTGACACTTTCATGTAATAATGAGTGGGGTTGTACACGCCCCGGAGTCTCCCACTGCGCCATTCCAACGCCTCACGGGAGCTCCCGCCCACGCCCAAGTGGAAGCCCCATGCTCCATGCTGGTGGAACAATCAAACAATGACTATGCCCACGCCCAAGTGGAGGCCCCATGCTCCATGCTGGTGGGAAGACTAGAGTAGGCGCCGGACGTGACAACTTTTCCCCTATTTCTTGTAAACCGTTTCATGATTTCCCAAATAAAATTTGGAGTTTTGTGTATTTTCTCACATGAGGGTGGGGGTTTGTTTTCCTGTGGTGTTTCTTTTCTCAAATCCTTATTTCGGATGAAGCAAATACTGTTGGGCGTGGTGCTGCTGCTTGGGCTAGCCCTAACTGCATTAAAGACTTAGTCCACGACGGCCGAGGGTCTGCCCTAGTGCACACCATGTCGCCAGGACTCTGGTGCCTAAACCCTCACGCGACGCTCGCAGGTGAGCCAACAGCCACAGGTTGCCCTCGGCCTCTTGCCTCGCAAGGGCTCATCCCTTGGCCTCGCTCGGGGGCTACGGGATTGAGATAAGCACAAGGAAAAGGCAGCCTAGGAGAGCACAAACATGCCCGATAAACCATTACGGAATGTTCATCAAATACCCCTTACACCGTGATATCGGCATAGTACCATTTACTGATAATTCTCTTATAGCTGAGCCACTAAATGAGTCAAGCCTTGAAAATGTTGTGGAAAATAATGCCATGCACGCAGCCAGATTTCGTCAAGGAAATGACGGTCGTGTGTGACAAATTTGTGGACCGAGAATTAATTTTGTAACTGGTAGACCAGTGGCCAATTATATGATGCGTGCTTTGGATTCAAGAGATGATATTGGCAAATTGGCGCATAGTTCTAAACGCATGGAATCTAGATGTGTACGATCAGACTTTATTAAAGAAAAGACAGAAAGAAAGTCACATACACATAAAATGCCAAGAGATCATACTAGTTTCCATACTAAAAAGGAATCGGAACGACATCAATTTATTCTGGCACATTAAGTTATTCCTGCACTAGCTATGGTGGAGCCTAATTTTTGTACCCCACCATGTAACATAAATTTGTGATATGTGGAGTCCTAGAGTTAATTTGTTAGGTTTCCTTATTTTATTTTATGTCTACGCGCTATCTAACTGGCTAGCATGGTACATAAGTCCATTTCTCTTTTCCAAGTTAGGATTCGTTTATTTATGGTTAGCACACGTAAGATGGTTGGAGTTTTAAGTTTCTTGATAGACTTGGAGTTGCATAGGTGTGGCATATAAAATCCATGCTATGGCCATGTAAACAGATTAGTTTTTTGTTTTATTCGTGAATTATGAACAAAGTTCAGAAAACGTCCAGTTTTTTGGCGATCCAATCTTGAGTAATTTCTGTGATTTTCCTTCGAGGGAATGTATTAGCGGTCAAGGGTTGATCATCACATGAACACCTACATGCTGATCTGAGGGTGTCATTATATTTGTTTGTGTACTGATCGTGCATAAGTAGAGATTGTTATTTGAGGTTGCGAGGAGGAACATAGGTGAAGAACTTCTCATCTAGCATCACCGTGAAAGGCTGGGCCGCCTACACACACGAATTAATGTCTCACCGTTCGTGCTTTTATCAAGTGGTACTCAGAGCTAAGGTTAGTCACCGCAATTTAGTTTGCAATATCATCTTCAGAGGCTAGTATGGAGGTGTTGAGCAGGAATGTGTTGATGGAGGAGGAAGGCATCGGCGTGGTTGTTCTTTTTTACACACGTTGTGTCGTGAAGGAACGGTGTGTCAATTTGATGATTGATGAGGGTTCCGCAGTCAACATGGTGAGCATTGAGGTTGTTGACAAATTGGGACTGACTATGGCACCTCTGGAAAGATCGTACACACTAAAGTGGTTCAAAGGTAAAATAAAAATTACACATCGAATTTTGCAAATTTTTGATATGGGAAAATATTGTTATGCGGAATTTTTTTATGTTTGTCCTGTGCCCATGGTGTCATGCCATATTGAAAGCACAAGTTCTCCCTGGGTGGTTTTGGTAATTAATGTCAACATATCTCTTGTTGGACTAATACTTTTATCTAGTATATTCCAGATGAGTTCAAAAATGGAGTGACTAGGACAAGAGGATGTGGAACCCATTCTAGATGCTAAGGAGAGAAGATTGGCAAAAGTTCAAAAGCTCAAGACTCTACATTTTCATTTTAGTGATCCAAGATCACATTGAGTCCATAGGAAAGCCAATACTATTAAAACGGGATGAGGTGTTGCTTAATGGCTTGCTTGCTCAAAGTGCTTAGTGATATGCTCCAAAGCCCTCAACCACTTTCTCATATCCACATATGTCCCAAACTAAAAGTTAAGGGTAAGGTGAAAACAACGACCCTCGAAAGTACGTCACTTTTGGTGATAACTTAAAGGGTAAGGTGGTTGGCCTTTGTAAGGTGGCCATCTCACATGATAGCTCCATATAAAATGTTATGCTCGTTGAATCTCTTGGCTACAATTTACTTTCTGTACCTAGACTTGCTAAACTTGGTTTCAATGTCCTATTCACTAAAGTAGATTGCCAGGTGTTTCATAGAGATAACCACAATATGGTCTTTACCGGTATTCATAGAGGTGATCTTTACATTGTTGATTTCACTAAAAAGGCTCAACCTAGAACTTGCTTAATTGCTAAATCCTCTAAAGGTTGGTTGTGGGAAAGAAGGTTAGGTCATCTAGGCATGCGAAATCTTGATAAGCTAATTAAAGGTGATCATATCCTTGGAGTGAAAGATGTTATATTTGACAAGGATAGATTGTGCAGTGCTTGTCAAGCAGGAAAACAGGCTGGAGGAAGTCACCCCGTGAAGAACATTATGACCACGAGAAGACTGCTCGAGCTTCTTCATATAGATCTCCTTGGTCCCAATGCCTACAAAACTCATTTGGCCTAGTTATAGTCGATGATTATTCAAGATTTACGTGGGTGTTCTTTCTTGATGATAAATCATAGGTCCAAAAGATCTTCAAGAACTCGCTAGGAAGGCCCAAAATCAATTTGAAGTGAAGATCAAGAAGGTTCGAAACGATAATGAAACGGAGTTCAAGAACGCAAATGTGGATACCTTTCTTGATGACACTACAAAAAAATACACTTCCGTGATGATACGTGTTTGTCACAGTAGGTCGCTTTTTTGTCAGGCATGTACATCCATGACAAATTTATGACAGAATCAAGATAGTCATACCTGTGGTGTTGTAGAAGTGTTCCATGACATTACCAAAATTATTATCATGGAAGTGTCCACTTCCATGATGATAAATCACGCGTCACAGAAGTGCTTTCGTCAAGGGTGACTGATACGTGGCATCCACCGTAACGGAACGCCGTTAAGCTATCGGGTCGGGTTTTGGATCCGATAACCCGTTAACAGCCCCGACCAATGGGGACTTTCCACGTGTAAAATCATCATTGTCTAGAGGAAACACGTGTCGGCTCATCGTCGGGACAGATGAAATCCACTGACTGGACAGAAGGCGCCTATGATACGTCGACACGTGGCACGGTCCAACAAGTTTAAATGGGCCGGCCCAACTAAAGGCCCACAAGATTTTCCGGACCATAATGGGCCAGCCCAGCTAAAGGCCAACGAGATTTTGCGGACCATAATGGGTTGGCCCAGCTAAAGGCCCACAAGATTTCGCGGGCCATGATGGGCCGGCCTAGGTAAAGTCCCACAAGATTTTTGTGTGCCATAATAGGCCGGCCCAGGTAAAGGCCCACAAAATTCTTGCGGATCATAATGGGCCGACCCAGCTAAAGGCCCATGAGATTTTGCTGACATTAATGGGCCGGCCCAGCTATAGGCCCACAAGATTTTGAGGACCCTAGTAGGCCGGCCCGTTAACTGGCTGCCATGTTTTGGGCCAAATGCCGGACCATATTTGATACGGTCTATTAATGGTCTATCACGCTCCGGGCCTCATAATGGCCCATATGAGATCCGGCCCGTTAAAATCCTACCACGTTCTGGGCCAAATTACGGCCCAGATCAGGTCCGGCCCTTTAAGAGGTTTTGGGCCTAATTATGGCCCATATCAGATTCGGGCCGTCAACTGGACACTATGCTTTTGGGCCCACTTGCTAAAGGCCCACTTAGTAATTTGGCCTGATATTAGTTTTGGCCTGTTAAGGGCCCGTTTAACATTTCGGCCCTATATTAATTTCAGCCTGTTAAAAGCCCGTCATAAGTTGGGCCTAACTACGGCCCGGTTTGCATCCGGCCTGCTCGCAGCCGATATCTGATTGGGCCAAACAAGGACCGAGACAATTATTCGGCCTGTTAAAAGCCCGTGATTTGATTCGCACAATCATGGGCCGGGGTTCATTTCGGGCTGCTAC
Organism: Triticum monococcum; assembly: GCA_034509565.1. Classification (NCBI taxonomy): domain Eukaryota; kingdom Viridiplantae; phylum Streptophyta; class Magnoliopsida; order Poales; family Poaceae; genus Triticum; species Triticum monococcum. The sequence continues at coordinate 299,069,885 of CM067844.1, read as the reverse complement.
CGGCCCGTGAGCTGATCGGCATGTTTCAGGCCCAACCTACATCGTGATTGCATGATGGCCCGATTATGTACCGTAATTATACGGTTTGGCCGGTTTACTGCGAAGATAGGATATATATACAGTAAAATAACTGCAGCATCGTGAATAAGAAAAAACCTATACTATACAATAAAGAAACTATGGCATATTACATCCATTGGGCATCAAAGTTCGCCACTATGATAATAAAGCACAAGCATACAGCAGATTACATACACTGGGCATCAAAGATCGCCACCAGTGCAAATAAACACGCCGACAAAATAATATACAAAACCGACATCACTTCAATAGAGTTCAAGAAAGGTTAGCCCTGCTGGGGAGCTGCAGCGCAAGCAGCTGAGCAAGATGATGAGACTGTGCTTGTTCAACACTTATATCTTCCTCACTTTGAAAGATAAACAATCTGACAGATGACAGGTGTTGCACATAAAAGTATCAGTGCTGACAATTCATCACATTTCTTAGTGACGAATAAAGTGACACATTTTAAATTTGCATTAACACAATATGGTATTGTTCAGGTCAAGACATGGCAGGAAATGACATTGTGAAGGAGTTGGCAGCTTCACGACACCACTAGATTACAGATCAAGAACTCATAAGTATCAATGGTTAGTGTGCTGTCAATTTATACCATTTCAGATTGGCAAATAAATAGATGGTTTAAATAATAGTGGAATGATATGACATTTTTCATAGTTAAGACATTGCAGAATATGACATTGTGCTGTAGTGGGTAGGTTCACCACACCACTGGATTACAGATGAAGAACAGAAGCATACATGCAGTGCAAAAGAAGATCACTTGCTCTGTATAGTTTAATTTACATGGTATGAAGAAGGAACTTGGTTGTACAACTGAAAACTTAAATTGAGAAAGGACGAACTTTTGTTTATGAACTACATATAATAAACTTTAAACAAGCAATGTGATGCAAACACCAAAAATAAACAGCTGTTGTAGTCATGCCTAACCAAATATATACAACAAAGTTTGAAGGCTTGAGATGGACAAACTTACATTATTGGTGAAGACAGGCTCTATAAAGGCCTTGTCCATGCTGATGGGGGGGGGGCAATTCAAGAAGTTTACCACAGAATCTTCTTCAAAAGCATTGCCTTTATTCTACATTTTGTTAAGAGTAAATATAGATGTGATAATATGTGAAAAAATGGAGAATATCTAAGAAAAGATGAAGAGTGATGCTACATAACCAACTAGCTATAAATGTAAGTGCAGCGATACAGGCAAAAGGTACAGCCAAGAGCAATGCACAGCTAAACTTCTTCAGTACCAACCTTATGGTAAGAGTAAATATAGATCTGATGTGTAGAAAATGGAGGGCAAAGGAAAATAAGCTGCATAGTGAAGGTACATGAACAACTACCTGTCATTATAAGTACACTGATAAAAGACAACATGTACTTACAAGAACAATGCAGAGCTAAAAAAACATTGGCATTGGATATATTCTACACTAATGTAACCATTCATACAGATCAGATAATTTGGAGCGAACAATTGCTAAGCAAGCTCTCATGCATACTGCTGTCACATAATGAACCAGGTATGTATGCAAGTATAGTGATACAGGACAACAGGTACTAACAAGAGCAAAGCAGCAGGCAGCATATTTGCGACATCCTGTCGTTCTTGTCAAACCGGAATTCTTCTTTGAGCAGATTTCCTGCAAAAAAATATCCCTAAGGCACATGCGGAAAAGTAGAAGTTCAAATTGTCATGTGATTTCATAGACAGTACCTCATCCTGGGAACGAGACCAGTGCATAACAAGGTTTTTCCATTCAATGTCTTCTAAATTTAGCACATGAGACTTCACCGGAAATTCGTTTATAGACTTGCCATCAAAGTGTGATTTCCTCAGGTAACACCCAATACTGCTGCAATGCTTTCTTGAAAAGCACAAGCAAGCTTTGCTCGTCATGACTATACAGATTGACCCTCGCCTACTTACAACAATGTAATGTAAATCATTGATGTGTTCAATTAGCAGAAAACAGGAAAATAATAGCCATAAATAACAGCACTTACACGTAATTTGGACAGGAAGATGTGAAAATGGTGTTTGTCTTCACAATAATCTTCCCATGATGGGAATATATGCACGTAGTCCCTAACAACATTGAAAGCATTGTCTTTTAAACTGGGAATAAATGGAATGGGGTTCCAATCTTCAGGAATTGGCCGTCTCTGCAGTTGGGATAGGTCTTCGACTGGTGGACTTACTATACTTTTTGCTAGAGTGGGATTTTTCTGTGGTACAGCTGATGCTATGGCAAATCAAATCGGTATACCTTTTGCTGGAGTGCAGGCCCTGTGTGGTGGGGCTAGTGGTGTGGCCAGTGAAGTATGGGTACAGTGTGCTGGAGTCGGTCCTACGTTTTGTGTCACTGGTTGTACAGCCAATATAAGTGGGGTGCTGTCTAATTTCTCCGGCACCACCACGTTTTTCAAGGACTTTGCTGGTGCTCCTTCAGGTTCGGCAATCACCCTCTTCCTTTTTGATGTCTGATGCACAAGAACAACACTTGAGTGGAAAAACGTGGTATGATGACAGATGGAATATGTATTGATAATGAATGGGCATGGCATCTCGACATATATGATGAGTAAACAAAGCAGATGGCGGTGCAACAAAGTAGAAGAAATGCAAGACAACATATGCAAGATACCCGCAATCAATAAAACATTGCCAAATTAGAACATGCACCTTGATGGGTGAACAGGACATGCCATCTGCCTTTGACTCCTCGAGGTTAGAATAGTCATTAGGATCATATTCTGAACAAGAATCAACATGTGGGGAGCGTATGAGTTTCATTGCATCCAGAATGGCACTCAATGCCTTGGTGCCAATTTTGTAAGTCATTGCAGTGTTTAGCTTCAAGAGTGGACTGCTGCTAGTGCGACACAAAGTAGCTAGACAGATAATAGTGTAGATATAACGGGAAAACCTTAAGCATCAGAGTAAAATCAGCAAAGTGGAACTTGCTGCAATATATGTGCTACTATTGCCGGTATGGCTAGAAAGGCTTCGGATACCAACTCTCTTCAAGTGAAGGTGCGGTACTGTTAATATCAATGTAACTCTCAAAGGCGACACAACTCCCCTCATTTCCTTGCTATTCTTATAGGATTCAAGTGGGCAGGCCACTACAAATCATATTCCTATGTTTACAAGATCCTATGAATCAAAGAGACTCAAAGTGTCCATCACAACCGACCGTATAGACCTCTACACTGCAAATGTCCCTGCTCATCTTCAATACAAGGAACATACTGTACTACTATCATACTCCCTCCGTTCCAAAATATAAGTCTTGGTAGAGATTTCCACTATGGATCACATACAGATGTATCCAGGTACATTATAGAGTGTAGATTCACTCATTTTTGCTCCATATGTAGTCCATGGTGGAATCTATACAAAGACTTGTATTTAGGAACAGAGAGAGTACATATTAAAGAAGAACGGAAGAGGAACATGGTAAAGAAGAGCAAGCAGATTTTGGATAATAAAATGTTGGTTGCGCAGTGCCCACACATGATGAACAAGAGCGCATTAAGAATGCAAATCCTAGCTGTCTCTCGACCATTTCAGGTGGTTGGATGAAGATCCTAGGTCTCCTAACCCTTCTTCTTCCTCGTCTCTGATTCTTCTCATACAGAACATCGCACGGGCCGCCGACCCCCACCGTCTGTGTTCCTCCGCCACCCCCACCCCCACCCCAACCCCCACCCGTTTGATAGGTTGGCGGACGACGGCGGGCGGAGGAGGGTGGGGTGGAGAGGGTGTTTTGGCACCCACGAAGTACGAATGGGGAAAAGGGAGGTAGAGAGGAAGGGGGAACCATGTATTCAGGGCGCACTTGTCTCAAATGCGAGGAAATTTACAAACTTAGCCCCCGTTTCAAATTTCTACTACATCACAGCAACACTAGTCGGTTGGCGATAGGACAGTAATCTCGCATACACCGAATATTTGCCGACGAGAGTTTGTTTTTGGCGCCCACCGTGTATGAATATGAATCGGGGAGGGAGTCGATTTCGGCCGAGGGCACACTGTGTTTTGGTGCCCACCATGTATGAATCCGGGTGGGAGGCGGTTACGTCACGTTTGGGTGAAATTACAAACCTACCCCTATCGAAACCTATAGAAATCCAACATATAGGCTTTGCGTGGCAGGGATAGGCAGTAGTGATTTCCATCTCGGAGATTTTGGTTTCGGGCGGTTACTGCGACTTTCCCCGCTTCGTTCAAATTTTGCAGAGTGCACGTTTACCGTGCCAGCTCAATTCGAATCCCGTTTGTATTCTAATTTTTTTCAGGCGGGATCCATTTTCAATTGGAATTACATTCTATATACATCATTTTTTTATATATACTTTCAAAAGCACAACAAAGAATTATGCTCCTTTATATGTATAATATGATTTTCAAATACAACGATCTCGAAATCTTAAGGTTGAATTCGAAAAAATTTATCCAAATAATGTTCTACTAAAATGTATGGATCAGTAATATCTACATATTAAATAACATAAATGTGCGTGAATTCATATGAGTATGCATGTTTGATAGATCAATTTTGGTTCGAGTATGGATTACATGTATCATCATCTCGAATTCAAATATTTGAATCCCTTTTTTGTACACTCCTTGCACGCCCATCTCTCTCGCATGCATGCTCCTTCAGGTAGCTATCACTCTCTTTTCTCCAGCTCACCCGCACGCTCACTTCATGTTGCTCCTATCCTCGCAAACATGGTCTCTCGACGTTTCCCTTGAGAAGTGTCACACTCTCCCTATCATTATAAATTACAAAGTTTTCATTATCTCTCACGTCTCTACTGTTCTCTGGTATCACTCGGTACCTAAGCTTTCTTTTTCACCGCTAAACACACAGTCTCCACTCGTCTTTCACTTTGTCTTTCTCTCTATGGGATTCTCTCACACACTCTACATGTCTCTACATATGACTCATACCACGAAAATTACTCTCTCTATCTCTCCTGTAGACACAACATTTGTTGCGGTCTCCTTTTCGTCTCCATCCCAGACTGACATTATTCATTTGTTACCGATCAGACAACCCCGACTACCGTCTCCTCTCTCTCTCTCTCACAGACACACACGCACAACTTCTACCACTAAAATGTGAATGGAAAACGAGATTTTGTTATACCCAAACAAAAAAGGACTAGAGGGAGTGATTGCTTTGACACGGATGCGACCTCTCATAGCGCAGGCATTGAACCGGCGCACCGGCCAAGAGGGCCGCACTCGCTGCAGGCCCGACTGAGCACGCCTCCTCGCCGCGTGCAACCAGCTTAAGACTACCCCGCCTGCCTTCATTGAATCCGCGCGTGTGCCGGCAACACGTCCTTCCGCGAGCCAGCAGGCATTTTAGAACACAAAAAATGACTAAAATATAATTAATTTACGCATGGTCTTGACTTGTTGTGCTCGCACTGGTAGCAGGAACTAGTAGAGGATTTTCTTTATTTATAACTCTCCTCACATTTTTTTTGGCTTTGAAGTGAATCATGGTTGTGGACATTATGTATGGATGTGCAGATATCTGTGAACATGAGTTTGATGTGGAAGTTGAACTTGGAATGTCGGGCTTGTACGTGAACTATACCATGTCCAATGCTTCGTCTATTATTGTTTGGAAAGTAATTGCTGTTATTACATGACCCGAAAAAAACATTTTGTGCCACATCAGTAGATACACGGACATCACAACAGGCATGCTGACTGGATAAACATTTGAACCTAGCTATTATGAAGGAAATTTTGTATTTACAATAGTTTTAGATAGCAGGAGATGCCTAGCCTGCTCTGCCTCTGCTAGCTTATTTATGGCTTCATCCATCTCTTCTTTGACTTGTGTGAAGAGAGCATCTGATTGCTCTTTTTGCTTCTTCAGGAACTCAGCTACATTCTCAAGGGCTTTTGCACGCTTTCTTTCAGTCTTTACTAATGCCACGAGGACACGAACAGCTGACGACTCCACCTCGCTAGTGTGTAATCCAGCATCATCTGGGAATTTGCACCTTGTGTCTAATCCAACATCATTAGGGAACTGGCACCTTGTGTGCAATCCAGCCTCATTTTGGAAACATGATCTCGAGGTTGACCATACTTCCCTCCTCGCAGGAACTGCATCCTGACATGAAGTTACTTCTTTTTTAGATCAATACTCAGAGCAACCTAGATCCATTTAGTAGAAGCCAGATAAACAGAACTCGGAGAAGTGAATTCAAAAGGAAAAAATAAATAAAAACAGATTACAAGGTGAGAACACCCACTTCCTACAGCAAGCTAAAAAGAAAGCATTAGGACGATTAAGACTCTTCTTATTACACATCGAAGAACACTACGCTTAAGAGAAATAGAAACTATAACATATACACATCGAAGAACACGAGGCCACATGAAAGTAATTGAAAGGGTGTTACTTACCAAAGCTTGTTTTACAGGTTCGGTGCAGCTCCTCTTTAACTTGCCACGCTCCTTGAAGATGTCCCGAATATCCCGTGTTTGGTCTTCATTGCTCCTCTGCATGTTCGCACTCGTGGTTTTAAAATCTCAACATGGCAAGAAAAATATACTACTAGTAATACTCGCACATCTTGTGGGCAACATTAAAGCACTCGTCTGCCATGTTAGAGCATCTCCAACAAGATAAACTACTCATACAAATGCATCTTGATGCGTGCAACGCATGGGCATTTTGCTAGTTCTAAAAACATTTCATGATTTGCCACACTACTAGTTGCAGATGAAAAACCTAACCAAGCACAACGTGATACAGGAGCGACGCACAATTACAAGCTGATATTCTGTTGGACAATGGAGTCTATAACCAATTACTTTTACAGGAACAATAGCACCCAGGAAATTTGAAGGGTAGGTATGAACAAAATTGGAACTGCACATGTACTGCTAAGTGATTCAATACACACATTACCAATTGAGGGGGAGAACGATGGTCGCGGCGGCCTCTATGAGTCATGGTCGGAAACGGGAGTCAGTTCATTGTCCACGACAGTGGTACTTCTGCGCTTGGCGTCGGCTTTCGGGAAGCAGATCCGAGACCGTGGAAGACGAAGCCGGGGAATAGGCTCCGTGTACGACGACGACGGTGGACCGACTCCAGTGTGGCGTACGAGGTCGTCGATGAGGCAGATGCGCTGCGGTGGACGAGTGCGTCGATGTAAAGGGGAGGAGCACGAAGGCTACGGTGCGGTGGAGAAGCCTATTTTTCGGTGGGGATAGAAATTGGGGAGTATTCAGGTGTACTACTCTGGGTGCCGGGGTGGGGTTGGCTGGGCAGGGTGAACCTGAAGTTACGAAAACAGCCTCCTACCAAGTGTCATCCGTAGGCCTGTTCCGAAGGCTATGATGATAACTTCCCACTGCTCGAATCAGGGTCGCAGGAGATTTTCCCGCCGACCTCAAAATTTTGTGACACTGGACTCCCCGTGTGGCGTCTTGAGTGATTCGGCTAAGCAACTAGCGAGTAGTAGTAGTAAATGCTGCATATTAGGTTTGACCGAAGTCAAACATCCTAATGTTTAACCAAGTTTATAGAAAAATATAAACATTTATCATAACAAATATGTATGATGTGAAAGTACATTCAATAATGGAGATTTATTTGTTATTGTATATGTTAATATTTTTTGTTATAAGCTTTCTGAGAGTTTACAAAACTTGACTTTGACCAATGCTAATACGCGGACTTAAATAAAAACGGAGGGAGTACACATTTGTTTTCTTAGTTTGTAGTGAACTAATCATTTTTTGAAATTCTGAAATAAATATATTAGGATATTGACTTCGAATGTAATGGTCTATACAATTCAATAGTTACAATCATTATCGAACCCCAAGATGTATACAAGGTCTATAGTACTTCACAACATGCTCAAACTCACATAATCCCAGTCACATGAGAATCTAAATGCATTTCATAGTTATTACTTTGTAGGATGCAACAAGAACAACCATAACTCTACATCAACCATTATAGAAGCAACATTTCGACATATCCCAATGTGTGAATGAAACGTGTAGAGAGAGCTCTTGAAGATGGAGCAGATAGGGCGGGAAATATTGTATGTATGTGGACGAGAGAGTAGGAGACAAACCTAACGAGACAGAGAGAGAGAGAGAGAGAGAGAGAGAGAGAGAGAGAGAGGAAGAGAGAGGAAGAAGTTAGGTCTGTGAGAAAGATGCATACATGTAATATACATGAGATGCGTGTGCATCTGGATTCTATATACGTGGAAGGAGAAGAGACAACATGTTTGATGAGAGAGCAGGAAAAACATGGACGAGAGAGGAAGGATCTCGTGGGTTGAGGGATTGCCAATTTTGTGCGAGGGAGAGAGGGATTGGTAATTTTGTGCAAGAGAGAGAGAGGGTAGGGGGAGGAGTCAGTCAGCCATCATCACATCACCCTTCTTCCTAATGACCCTGCATTCTCTAGCGTGGTGTGGTCGCCGTCTTCGATCTGCTCGCTGCCCTCTTTGAAGATTGAGGTGTTGTGCATGTTGGGGTGCAATGAAGCACAAGCGAGAGTGGTCGCTGTATAACCTTGGATGGGGATGAATTGTGTACTCAGGGGAGTGTGTGTGTGTTGTGTTGCATGTGTGTGTGTGTGTGCGTGTGTGTCAGATATTGAGAGAAAACAAACCTAAGGAGAGAAATGTGTATTCACGAAGAGATTGTGTGGGCCTTCAGGTGGGCAGGGGCCGGGTGAGGGTGTCAAAATGTGCACGTTGATGCATGTGTTGCATGCCACCGTGCGAGGGACGGAGGAATCGAGAGAGATGGTTGTTGTGTTACGGATGCTCCACTCTCTGTCTCTCTCTCTCTCCCTCTCTCTCTCTCTCTCTCACACACACACACAAGTAAACTAGAAGACCGTTCTATCATGTATACATAACGTATCGGCATTTGTCTATGTCTCACTCATGCACAATCATTTGCACATTCACACCTCTCTATGTCTGTATCACACGCACACCGTCTCCACACTGCCCTTCCGCCAGAACACACATATGGACACATACACACGTTCTCTCTCAGTCACACACACAAAATCAGTATTAAAAAAACTAGGGCACACCTAAAACTTCCAAACCCAAATAAACACGAACTGGAGCTAAATTCAAATATATGGAAATATTGCATCGTCAAGAACTTTCACAGGAAAAAAAATTCTTGACGATGCAATATTCGAGGATTGTTTTCACACACACAAAAAGGTTCGGTGGATGTCCTTCGAGCGCGACAGGGTGACGCACCGTTCGATCGACCGCGCAGCCACGGTTCACGCGCTTGCACATGATTCCGTATCGTGGCCGTGGTACTAAGGCTGGTCACAATGGGCAAGAACATAAGCTAGTAACTAATAAAAGCGCTGCCTAAGTCTAATGTTTACGTGTACTAGTACGGTTTTCATTTAAGTTTGACCAACCTTATATATAAAACTAAAGTAAGCTCCCACATGCGCACTCATCAATATGCCGCCGTCTCCATTGCGCAAGCCAGCGCCCGCCTGCTCCGGCCAACAATTTCTCGCCCATCACCGCCATGTCACCGCCATTGCTGTGCCACGAAGCCGAAGGCTCGCCCGCTCACGTCGTCTGCAGTCCCACCTCGCGATGCCGCCGTGCTGCCAAGCACACGAGCAGCTGGTGGAGCCGCATCTATGCACGTAGCGTACGAAGAGGAGGACGAGCGCGTGCTCCAGCACATCAGCGAGGAGGAACTAGCGTGTCATTGTTGTCTCCGCCCGCGCGGAGGAGGCGCACATGGTGACTGTCGCGGTGGTAGCCGGTCGCGTGCGCGTCGAGCCCGCAAACAGGGTGCGGACGCGGAATCTACTTTCGAGACCTTGAATGCTACGTGGATCCTATAATCTGAAGGAGCAATTTGGGTCAGTCGACTAATGTGAGCCGTTTGATGCAACATGGATGGCTAGAAGGGCTTCTTCCACCTCTTCTGCTGTCTTCTTCCTTCGCTCTGTCAAACTTCTTTCACAAATCGACTGACCCAAATTATACTACTAGTATGAACGTTTTAAGTACAGTAGGAACACGAAGATACGAGCAGTAGTACCAACTGCAAGAAGAAGAGTAGTAAGACATAGTACTAGTACTACTGTACGTACTAAAGAGTTCAAATAACAAGAAAGAACATAAACATAGTTCTGTTGGGGCCTTAGCACAACACACCCTTGAAAATAAAGTAATAAGCAACTAGTCCACTTGACACTGCAGTTGAACCAGCATGAGCGACGGCACTGCCACCTACTTGGAGTCCGAGTCCACCTCCTAGACTTCGTCCTTGTGCCTCTTCCTCTTCCTATTTGTCAACGCTTCTTTGCTTGAACTGGACACTGGGCGCTGCTTCTTCATCCAACCCTTGTAGATATTTAAACAAAGGTCGGCACCCATTGCTGCGTACAGGATGTGATCTTCATCTAATGTCTTCGACTCCCATGCATGATGAAACTCGTGATGAGGTTTCTTTAGTTTAGCGTACGAAGGATCAACATGGCTGCTGCCAGGGTCAGCATTGAAGGTTGAGAGGAGGACACCAGGCTTGCCTTCTGGAGATCGAAGGGCTGGCCAACAACGAGACCTATCCGACGCAGGACGTCACTATCATTCTTAAAGCCTACAGTAACGAATTTCACTCTTTTGTCCTTGAGGAAGTTCTTAAAATCCTGGCACTCAACGTCGGCATGGCATATGTGGTAGACCAAGCAAACGTTATGTACACAAACCTGGATCACGGCGGGCTTCTTCCTCTCTTCGTCCATTAGATCCTTCTCTCGTCCCAGGACTGTGGTGTACTCAACATCTAACCCAGCGACCCACTCATCCGTTGAACTATTGAACATGCGTAGGAAGTGAGCAAGCCATGCTTTCACCATCTCGGATCCACGTGTGTAGATGACGATGAACTGATCACCGGTGATGGCTCTAACCTGGTACTCAGCGGCGACCATGGAGATTTCGGAGGCCATGGATTTTGGAGGAGGGTTAGGAGAAGTTGAACTATTGTACCCCGCAAAAAAAACTGGGAGTGAACTAATGTGAAAGGACGGGACGACTGGGAGCGAACTGTCGTAAGGTAGAAGATGGGGACGAGTAGGGCATGCGAACGGCGTGGGGTTGCTGGCTTGTCCGGTGGATAAACGGCTGCAAGCCCCCAAAGAGTTCTCGAGAACTATGCGGCACCCACTAGACGTCATGTCTACTAGACCCATATCCTAGGCCTGACGGTATAGCTTGTGCCTGTTCGCACGCCATGCCGGGGCATGGATGTAACTTCACTTAATTCCGTCAAACGTCGCGCCTCCCACGACCTTCCCCTCCCTCGCGCGATCGCGCCCTTTGAGACTTTGACCGGCTATAAATGAGCATTTTTTGCCTTTTTTTAGACAAGCAATTTTTTGCCTACTCCGCATGCATGATACTCCCTTTGGTCCTTTTTACTCCCGTCAAATGTTTGCAAAGTGTGTCAGATTTCGGGTTCCGGCAGACCCTTGTGGTTCGAACACTGGGGTGCGCGCGGAGATTTTGCCTCCTACCTACCTGCACCCCTCCGCCTTACTAGGATCTAAACTATGGAAAGAACAACATAAGGGACACAGGGTTTATAATGGTTCGGGCCACCGTTGTGGTGTAATACCCTACTCCAGTGTGTGGTGTGGTGGATTGCCTCTTGGGCTGATGATGATGAACAATACAAGGAAGAACAGCATCGCGAGGGTCTGTTCTTGGCTGGGGCGGTGAACTGTTGGGAGGAGTTCAGTCACCTTTCTCCCTCTCTCTCTTTCTGATCGAAACCCTCTCTAAAGAGCCTCCTCCTTTCTACCCCTTCGAAAACCCCCTTTGCTATGTGGGTGGCTGGTCCTATTTATAGAGGCCCTGGTCCTCTTCCCAAATATCGAGCGGGAAGGGACCCAACAATGGCGGGCTAATTTGAAAGGGGACAACCAGTACCAACTATCCTGACGAAAGTAGTCTTCGCCTACACAAAGCTCTGGCGGTGACGCCGTCTTGGGCTCCACGGTGACCTCCGTCTCGTAGTCCTCCTGGTCTTGGTCTCGTTGCACCGAAATGGCAACCTTTGCCTGATGCCTCGGTACTCTGCGGCTGCGCTTGCCCCCATTGCACCAAAGAGGAAAGGAGGACACTACGCGGGCTGGCACCCGCCTGGCGCCCTTGGTCGTCATGGCTTGCGTCACGTGCACCTCGTGAGGTACCCCGCCTTGGTCTCTCCGCCTCCTCGTGAGACAGCCTGGTGAGGCCGTGCCTGGGGAAGCTCCGCGTCGTCCGCCCCGCGAGGCTTGGCCCCTCGCGAGGGTCTTGGGTTTGTGTTGGTGAAGATGGGCCACGCTGGGCCCCCTTTTGAGCCACGCCGCAGGCCGCAGGCAGGCAAGTCTAGGGACCCCCGTTCCCAGAACACCGACAGTAGCCCCCGGGCCCAAGGCGCGCCCAGACTTGGCCGTGCAGGGAGGCGGAAGGGCAAGAGCGAAGCGCCGCGGGCCCTAACAGCCTGCGGCCTTGGGCGCCGCGTGGCGGTTGACTGGACGTGGGCGCCTTAGCAACCGCGCGAGTTGATAAAGGAGTGGCATCAGCCTAGGCCTTGCTCCTTGCTTTCCCCGGTTAATGCTCAGATCCCCTTTCTTGCGCCTCTCCTTCCTTCCTCTGAAATTTCCAGATCTGCTCTTACCTTGCGACCTAGGAAACCATGGCGCCGCGTCAGCCCCCGGCCGTAGCTTGGTACTCGTCTGCCCTGGACTCGCCGAATGTGTCGGAGGCGAGCCTCGCCCGGTTGCGCCGGATGGCGATGGCGCGGGGCATCGATGGGGCGAAGGTGTTCAAGGCCGGCTCCGCCACCCCCGAGGGTCAGGGGAGCACCTTCTATCCGTTCTTCGTAAGTGCCATTGCCGCTGGCCTGGTGCCTCCCTTCTCCGAGTTCTTCTTCTCTATCCTCCGCCATTACAAGCTACAGGCTCTGCTTCTCCATCCCAACTCTGTCCTCCTCCTGGCAATCTTTGCTTATTATTGCGAGGCCCACGTTGGGGTGCAGCCCTCAATGGCCTTGCTGCGCCACTACTTCTACCTCCGGACCTCTCGCGGTCCTGCTTCCTCGTGCGCGAGCTCCATCGCGTACGGTGGCGCCATTGCCATCTCGAACCCTGGGAAAAGGATTGAGGGCTTCAGGAGCAAGTGGATCTTGGTGGATGCTGGGCGCATCCACCCTCAGCTGATCTTGCCCACGGAGCAGCCCACGAGCTCCAGCGATTGGGGTCGAGCGGAGCTCGCGGATCCCCAACATGGTGGCGGCAAAGTTGACCAACGCGTCGCTGCTGAGAGAATTCCTGGAGCACCAGCTAGCTCCGCTTCGGCAGTACTCACTCCCGATGTGGAAGCCCTGCCCGAGCCCCACGGCCTTGGCCGACGGAGATCTGGCTGCGGTCCTCCAATCTCTGGTCGGGGGCGATGTGGCAAGGTTGGAGGGCGCTCCTACGCCCTTGTTCCTCCGTGACGACTGGGAGCGGGTAGTGAAGTCCATGCCCGTCTTCAACGGGGATGGGCCCATGCCCCTGGAAGCTCCCGAGGAACCGATGGACGTGCCCTTCGACGAGTCCAGCGAAGAGGAGGAAGGAGGGGAGAGGGAAAAGGGCCTGACTCCGAGGCGACTGACGGGGAGTCGAGGGCTCCCCTCCCCCAGCGCAGGTCCCGCGTTCTCTGCCTTTCTCCGAGCTATGACGACGAGGAGGATGGCGGGAGCTCGCCCCCGATCCCGAAGAGGGACAGGACCGGGCTGATCTCCCACGGGTCTGCCCCGGCCCCGAGGCGGACCGCAGATGCACCTTCCGCTTCCAAGCTTCCCGAGGTTGATCCTTCCAGCCGGCTTTCAGGCTTCAAATTTGGCCGGAGGCTGCTTGAGCTCACTAGCGACGACCCATAAGCGTTCGATTCTTGTCTTTATTTCTTGCTCTGCTTCTGAGGCTTGACGTCCGCATCCCTTGGATAGGCTGGCGCCCGCAGCAAAGAAGCCGAAGGGAGCTCCCGAGGTTCCATCCGTGGCAGCGCCTCTGCCTGCAAAGGAGGGTGACCGCGATGCACAGGCTTCCCCTGCCCGGTCATCCTCGCGAGGCCTGGCTGAGCCGGCTGGGGCGAGCTCAGCCCCCACGGCCCAAGTGGCTCCCGAGGTGCTCTTGCCTGCCACCGCCACTACAGCTATCGGGGCGCGGCAGACTCCGCCTCAGGATGCTGTGGCCGCGCTGCCGCCTTCTCCTCCTACTCCACCAGCTGCTGTCTCTCCGACTCCTTCTGCCATTCTGGATCGTGCTGTTGCTGAGCTGGACCGACTGTGGTAGGATCTTCTTGGCGCCGACCCCCGCTTGGTGGCTGGGCGCTTGGAGCTGGCTTCTGCACGGGTTCGCTCCGACGCTTTGATTCGAGCGGTGCTGGTCCAGGCCTCGATGGCTCGCGATGAGGAAAAGCAGGCCGTCCTTGAGGCGAAGGCTGCTCATGATGCAGCCCTGGGGGAGGTGGTCGACGTCCGTGGTCGCTGCAAGGCGCTGGAGGACGAGCTGCAAGGCCTGCGAGATCAGCTCGCAAAAGAGGTCCGCCTTCGCCAAGAGCAGGAAGAAGGCGTGAAGGCTCGCGAGGCGGCCATCGAGGGCCGGGAGGCCAAGCTCAGGAAGCGCCGCGACCGCCTAGGCGCGCTGGAGCAGGAGTTGGGGGCGAGGAAGGCCGAGCTGGACGACAAGTCCCTGGTTCTTGCCGAGGACCACGCGGCCTTCACGGAGTTGGAGGCGAAGGCTCGCTCCTCGCTGAGGACGCTTTGCGACAGCGGCCTGGAGAGCCCGCTGGCTAGCGCCGAGGACGGCCCCGCCAAGCTGCTTCCCTTCCTGGTTCATGCTCTTGAAGATGTCTCCCTTGGCCCTTGCCCCACGGCCGAGGCCGAGGCGCATGTCCTGTCTTCTGCAGCGCTGATGCGGGTCGTCACCCAGATCTACCTTCGCGATCCCGGCGTCGACGTCGACAGCCTGCTGGAGCCAGCAAGCAGCGAGCGTGCCGCTGCTGCTGCCGAGGCCGTGAAGGGACGCGCGGAGGCTCTCCTGGGGAAGTTCCGGGCCTTCAGCACCAAGCCGGAGCAAGGCACTGCCGACCCCGCTGCTCCGTGAGGCGAGCCCACTTCATGCTGCTCCTCTGCCGACAAGTGACTCTGTCGTGGCTCCTGTCCTGCCTTTTATTCCTGCACATGTATCATGCCTCGGGGAGGCGTTTAAACTTGCGTTTGGTATTGGGATAACAGTGTGGACTGTAATATTTGCTTTCGAATTCCTTTGAAATTTGCGCTTTTCCTTCCTAATTGCTTATGTTCTACGCCGGTAGAGCCCGGCCCCGCGTGTACCTCACCCAGCGTTAGTCCCGACCGGAAAACAGGACGGGACCAAGGAGTGAGGGGCTACGTGACAAGTTAGGCTCCTGAGTCGCGATGCTCGGGAGTCCCCCTTGGCGCACGAACAACAAGTAGGGAGGTGTGATGTGGGTGGATCCACCGTTCTACGTCTGCAGAGCCCGGCCCCGCGCATACCTCACCCAGCATTAGTCCCGACCGGAAACTAGGACGGGACCAAGGAGTGAGGGGCTACGTGACCAGTTAGGCTCCTGAGTCACGATGCTCAAGAGTCCCCCTTGACGCCCAAATGGCCTTCATACCTTGGCTCTGCTCGGGGAGAGGCGCGCGACGAACCAGGCCCGGGGGGGCCTGGCTGGGCGGCGTGCGTCTGGGCGTGACCCAGGCGTAGCCCCCGTGCCCAGCCCCCTCGCGTGGCACTCCTGAGGGGAGGCGTTACGGTGAGGCTAGACACTGAGCTCTGGGCTCCCTGAGGTTGATGCGGCCCGGGGGCCACCCTCGGTTGTTTATCACTAGCGCGGAGTATAGCGCTTCCGTATGTGTAAGGGCATAGCCGCTCCTCGGCAGTGTCATGACCCAGCGCAGAGCATGGTGCTTCCACTGGTACGTGGGAGGGGGCCCCCTCCGGGAGGAGCCCCCGGGGCGTGTACAGCCCCGCCCTGACACATGGCTGGCACGGTAGGGCCTGGCAAGGTGTATCTGGGCACCCGTGAGCCAGCGCGGGACTCACGGGGCCCTACCTCTAGGCGGGTTGCGCCTGGCACCGGGCCTTATCTTGTGATGTGTCCCTGCAAATTTGGTTAGATGTCGGCACTCTATGTCCTCGGGTCTCGGCCCTCGAGCTGGTCTCAGCCGTCGCTGGTATGCCAGGTCGCGATGCAATGGACAAGGCCAGAGGGCGAGGGCTGGAGAGCCAGTAAGAGCCCTGAGTCGCGATGCTCAGGTACCCCCCCTTTAACGTGCAAGTGGTCGGCATGGAGAAGAAGAGGTGCCGTGGACCGGCATCAAATAATCAAGCATGGCGGGTCTAACGCATAATCGGAAATAAACACAAATGAGGTACATGCCGCTGGGCCTGGCCCGAGTGGCTTGGGGATCATGCAGCCCGAGGGGCGCCCCCAACAAGGTAAGCTAACAACATGGAATGAAAAAGGGATACACGCCGCAAGGAGGTACCCCGCCTTGGTCTCTCTGCCTCCTCATGAGCCAGCCTGACGAGGCCGTGCCTGAGGAAGCTCCGCGTCGTCCACCCCGCGAGGCTTGGCCCCTCGCGGGGATCTTGGGTTTGTGTTGGTGAAGATGGGCCGCGTTGGGTCCCCTTTTGAGCCACGCCGCAGGCAGTCAAGTCTGGGGACCCCCATTCCCAGAACGCCGACGAAGTATTTGACCAAATTTATACTTTTTTTGAACACCACCTTATATTAATTAACCAGCCACACCAGTACACTCATTCGATACAATATTCACCACACAGGGCGGTACGTTATATACAAGAATACCATCTAATCTATTGTCAAAGCTATACTTAGTGATTAAGTGTGCCACCTTATTGGCCGAACGGCTAATCTTTGAGAATTGAAGATTGTTGATCAACTTCGAGATGCTCAACGCTTTCATCTTCAGGTCACGCATAGCAGACCTGTCAACGCTTTGACATGCATCAATGAAATCCCACGACCAAATTTATACTAAAAATATCAATATCTACAATACTCCCAAAACACTTAGGCGCGGTGCATTAACTTCTAGCTTGTTTCTTGTTTCTTGACATATCAACCAATAGGAGATGTGGGTGTGCATGCTTTAATGACTTGAGACTACCAAACACGACATGCAGTTGTTAGTTCATTGCATGCAATGCTATTAATTAGCAAATAAACATTAAGATCTCTTGTTTTCCCCTCCTCCTTGGTCACAGTGCACAATCTAACATGACTTGCTCACCTAGACGGATGGAGTACTGATTATAATGAGTACTCCCTCCTTCCATCTATATAGGGCCTAATGCATTTTTAAGACTGCCTTTGACTATTGATAAAATTAATACTACATGACATGCATAATGTGAAAATTATATCATTGAAAGCTCCTTTCACATATGAATTTGATGATGTGCTTTGTGTAAGATGCATGTCATATATTATTGCTCTAACATTTGTTCAAATTTAGCCTCGAAAAACGCATTAGGCCCTATATAGATGGAAGGAGGGAGTATAAGAACTACGTTTTATAATGAGTGTAAAAATATTGATTTGACATTGTGAATGTTGACACATTGTGGAATGGTTTTTGAAGTCTGCAAAAGTACTCAACTAGTGATGTCGTTCGCCACAAAAAAATGGGTTTACCAATGCATGCATCAACTCTCCATATCAGCATGTTTCCTATTCTCGTGTGCATGATACCAGCTAAGATACCACCATTATTGACAGCCTTAATCATCGCATGCAATAATTTAGTGCACCTTGAATATGAACATGTGTGGGACCTGTTTGTTTTTAATGACTTGAGACTATACCTAGCCCGGCATGCAAGATGACTTATTATGCACCGTTCCCCATACCTGCAGGAAGCCCGTTCGTCTCCAAATTTTTTCCTCTCCATGTGTGGAAACAATATGCCTGCCAAACTCTCCTTCTCCCTCCAGCGGTCCCACCACTGCACCCTGTGTGAAAAAATCTGCATGCATGACTCTCCTTCCCCCACGCTCGTCCAATCCGTTGTGACCAGCAATATTTCCACCCCTTCGCTCCCCCGTAATTTACTCCAACAAATAGGCCCACGTAGATGTTACTTAACTGCAGGTGCATTCGGTCACTGACATATGGGCCCAACAGGGGTCTGGCCCACATGTCAGTGACGCAACTGGACCGGCAGTTAAGTCAGTGCACCTCAGTCCATATCTTATGTAGTTGTGCCATTGCTCGCTATAAATACTGCGCCTCCCATGACATCGCTATCTCCTCCCCCTCACGTTCACGTTCATCGCTATCTCCTCCCCCTCCCTCTCACGTCGATGACCATGGCATCGCCCCTCCCAAGCCCTAGGAGCCCCTCGCTGCACCGCGCGGACGGTCACGTGTCGCCATTCCGTTCCTCGCCGCCACTAGTCGAGGAGGACGCGTCGGTGTTCCGCTCCTCGCCGCTACGCGACGTGTCGCCGTTCCGTTCCTCCCCACCACTAGTCGAGGAGGACACGTCGGTGTTCCACTCCTCGCCGCGGCGCGTCGAGGTGGACGGGTCGTCGTTCCCAATCTCGCCATCACGCACGCCGGAGGACGCGTCGGCTCCCCGCTACGAGGAGAACGCCGCACCGCCCAGCCTTGAGGAGCTTTGGAAAGAAATGGATGTCGCCTTGTGGGAGGCTTTGCCTCCAGCAGAGCGCGCCAAAATAGAGGCAGAGAAGAAGGCCAGGGATGAGAAGCGCACCGCGGAACAAGCTGCCTGGGAGGCCTATGTCACGTCCGAGAGAGTCAGGAAATTGGCTCTTTGGCAGAAGGCTCGTGCGAGGGCCGTGAGTGTGGCGGTGGACGCCCGTGCCGACGCCCTAAGTGCTGTCGGGCCCAAGCGCCTCATCTACGCTTGGCGGTACATGGACCGGGTGCACGCTTCCAGCGAGGAGGAGTACCTGTTGGCGCCGGATCACCACACCGGTGAGATCGCGCTCGCCCGCCGGCAAGCCGCCAATCAGCACCTCGCGAGTTGCGAGGCTGAGGAAGAGGCGTTGTGTCGGCGCGCTGGGAAACGGCCATGCACCAGGGCACTCGTGGCGCGCCGCAAGCGCTCCTGCGAGCCCCGTGGCTTTTAGGAGGAGTATAATTTTTGTTTCGTAAGGCGATCTCATTAGTTTTGGGACGCAAATGATAAATCCCGAACGTTCAGGAATTTTTAGCGTCCTTAATTAAGTATGTAAAAGGGTAAGTTTGGAAACCATTCGTACGCATTTTGCAAGTACATGCATATAGCACAAACTTTACTATATACTATCGTAGGAAAAGAATTCTATGAGACTAGGTCTCACGCGAGACCCATCATGATGGAGGACACGTGGCATTCACAAATCACAAAGCATCCCCCACCCCCACTTAAAATCACGGGGAGAGATTAGATGCTTTGTGATTTCTGAATGCCACGTGTCATCCATCAGGACGGGTCTCACCTGCTAACCGTGAGACCTGGTCTCATATAATTTTTTTCCACTATCGCACTACACGTCTCTCTCGATATATGCTTGCAGACTGTGCTACTCCCTCCGTCCTGGTCAATAAGTCATCTTCAGTTGTGCACCGTGACCAAGAAGGAGGGAAGACTTATACACCTAGATGGAGGGAGTCCTACTATTACTTATGTACGTGCAAATGCTTGTTTTAACATTACGATGCGGTTTTTGTAAAAGTAGAAAAAAACACTAGTCAAGCTTGTGAAACGATTCAATGCAAAACAAATGCAAAAATGCTCGTTTGATTGTTTACTTTTAGCTTCCTTCTCTGTGGTTATTTCTTTGTCGTACTTTTTACTGAGTATCTCACTGGTTGGAAAGGCATGCAAATTCCCAAACCGCTTTCTACACCCTGTATCTCACTGGTTGACGTTGTCGTCCATGTCATCGAGGATGAGGTTGCCGAGGTCGGGGAAGAAGTCGTCGTTCGCAACTAATCATGTGGACAAGCATAGTAGTAGGATACAGAGTAGAAACATGAATTCTACCATGATTTCAAACAGGAAGGACAGAAACACATACGGTGCAACAGGAGCAGCACCGTTGGCGTTGAGGTTGTCGCCCATGTCCAAACACCACGTAGACACGGTCTTTGAGCACGGTTCATAGTTATTCCACGCTCGGGCATTGAAGTTTGTAACTACTTTAGATTAGAATATACTACTCCTCCGGTGCTAGTAGTACAGCAGAGTCCTACTCTACTACTCTACTCAAGCAAGTTAGGACATCACATTGTAGGGAGTACCAATACTGTGATCACTCAAGCAAGTTGTCCGGCATCGACATGACCCTACGCTACTGGTATGTGTCTCGTAAGTCAAGCGGCGTGCTATAGTCATCATCACTTGTCCACTTCCCGAAGCACATATTCACTTCTCCATCTTTGTCCGCACATAATCTCGTCCAATCTTCCATCCCCACTAAGGCGCCTCCCCCTCTCGTCCGAAACCCAAGCACTAACAGTGGCAGAACCAAGCAGCGTCTGCCGAAAGAGTTGCTGGAATTTGCTCCCCACAGAGGTAATCAAGCTCATTGTTTCGCATGTGGACAATCTCAGTACCATGCCGCTCGCCGCGTGCTCGTCAGGGCTGTACCGTTTACTCAAAGCCCTCAGGCCGGATCTTCAAAAATGGCATGTCACGCAGCATAACGATCGTAGGGTGGCGAGCATCAACCCCCTTGACTGCGATCCGATCCCCTTCAGCCTCAACTACATTAACGGTATGTACTGGGTCGGCATGAACACGTCTTAGATGGTGCTCGTCGACGGTCGCGGCAGCTGGATGCTCGTGGAGGTCTACACCCGGTGATTGATCCCCCCTCCTTCGGTTAACACTGCACTGCTTTGGCACCACGGCCAAGAATACTCGGAATCTTGAAGTAGCCAACATGATACCAAGTTTGATTTGCTCAAGGTTGTAATCTGCCGAGTGCCCACAAGATCTGCGAATTATAAAGACTTCAGGCTAATTGCGTTCTTCAACCGCGGTCTCGCCTATCTGACAGGTCACTGCGGTAAGTGGATAAATCTGCACGTCCATCGCGGGATCATACATCCTCCATGGTTCTCTGACGCCATTGAACACAAGGGCTTCATTTACGCTATCGACTCCTTCCATGGCTGGACGTATTGCTGGCCTACTCCAGTCATCACTACAAACGGCTGTTACAACAGTATGTTACTTTCCTATGATATCATGATGGCTTGCTTATATTACTGTCAACATTTGCTAAAAAATATTCATGCTCATAACATGCTATTCTTAAGATTGACTAAACCAAGAGCCCTTTTTTATTTGACTCCAACTTGATATGATGTTGTAGGCCACCTGGTGTCCCTACCCTTCCTAATCCTAGAACCTTTCAAAGAAAAGCGGCATGGCAGTTGCAGGTGGTTCCTGGCTCGATCAGACGACGGCGAAAGATTGATGATCGTTCGCACGTACCGGACGTGTTGTTTCGCAGAATACAATCACAGTCACTACAAGGTCTTTGAGCAGGATCCTAGCTTCTCTGGGCCTTCAGGAATTTTTGACTAGAGGCTGGTAAGTAGCCTTGGTACACGCTCTCTGTTTGTCAGACTGAATTATCCAATTAACTAGGAGATAACCGACGACAAGGATCATGATGGCAGCGCGGTTTCGTTCATCAGGCAAAACTGTGTGTACACAGCGTACCATGCGTCTCTGCATGCACCATACCTTGATATGTGCCGCCACGCTCTCCAGCCCAAAGTAGGAGAGAGGGTCGCAAGTATCAGACTACAACCTGCTGGCTGGAGTTTCCCCCGTCAGGCACCCATCTGGTTCAAGCCGTCAGCCAATCTCCACAGCTTAACAAATAGTAACGTCTAACTGAGCCAGTTAGTTAGATGCGTACACTTGGTGTAGTAGGATCTTTATTTAGTTTGATGCATACACTTGTTCTTTTTTGGTAGCCCTTTTGTAATGATGGCTGATGTTTGGTTTGGAAGAGAGAGTTGCGTCTTCACTCTTCTAGCCTGCTTACTGCTTCTATTGCACCCCCAGCCCTGGTTGCTGCTGCTGCTATTTTCAATGTACAATCAGTAGTACATTTCGTCTGTTGGTTGAATAAATGTGTTGTTAGAACGACAAACACAATGTTTTGGAAGTCGTTGCACGGTTCGATCCTTTAGTGCCCCATACCGTATGTAGCGCATAGTATTTATCATACGGAACACATTTTTTTTGAAACTCGGAACACATTTTCCACTTGTTGATAACATGCAGCCCACTGATGAAGGCCCAATAGAGAAGCCCATAATTAACTGGAAGGGAGGCTCTCACATGAATCCGGCCTAGGTACATGCTCATGGTCCCCTAAACATAAATAAGTAAATAAATAAAGCTAAATGCTCATGCACCACTTCATTGGGAAAATAGGTAGCCCAGTATTTCTTTTTGAAGAATACCCAAGCAAGGCATGTTTGTTTTCTCCGAATTACTGGGCTGCAAATCTTTCAAGATGAGGAGGGATGCATTCCGTCCTAGCTTAAGAGTATGGTCAATGTCTGTTAAAAGTAATATCAAAAGGGGTTGAAAATTCCAAAAAAATTATAACAAATGGGATATAAGTTTCTTTTTTTGTTTTTGTTCTTCACTGATATCTTATACGTATTTCATTGGATTTAACATGACATAGTACTAATTTATTTTTAAATTTGTTTTAGTATGGCTATTAATTTTTGGATTAAGAATATTTCGTTCCCCAGCAAAAATTTGTGAATTTTCAAAATTTCCCACATATTTAGTTAATTTTTTGACCCTAGTACTGACCAGAAAATGGCCAGCAATTCTAAAAATGGAAAACGGGCTGCAATAAATTCCCTATGAATTAGAAAATGAGTAAAAATTATAAAAATAATAGCAAATGGGCTGTACACGCCACAGATTTCAAGGCTCAGTTGTTTACGCAAGGCTTTGTCAGTGAACACACGATTCTAGCAGCAGTTAGTGTTGGATGTCCATCCAACGACCGACGTGCTTCTTCGATCTCTGATCTTCCTGCTCCAGCCGCCTAAACTAGCGCCGGGGGGACTGCCTGCTCCCTCCTCTTATGGCCCGCTGTGATGCCGCGCAGGCTTCCCTGGCCCACCCTACTCCCTCTGCTGGCCTGGCCACACGCAATCAACTGCCTCCTTATTACGCAAAAAAATTGATTCCTCCCACTGACATCTGGGGTGCACCAGTTGGGAGGCCGACCTGTGGGCCTACTAAGTTGACGCATACACAGGGCTTGTCAACTTAGTCAACAAACGATTCTAGCAGCAGTAACCATTGGATTTGAATCGAACGGTCCTGCTGCTTCTTCAATCGCTGCTCTTCTTGCACCAGCCGCCCAAACCAGCGCCGGGGAGACAGCCTGCTCCTGCCTCCAGTGGCCGGTTGTGCTGCCGATGAGGCCTCATCGCCCCCTACTACTCCCACCGCTAGCCAGGCCCTGCGGCGAAGGTAGCCTCACACCGCAGCTGAACTAGTGAACCCTCGTACTCCTCTCCGCATGGGCATCCACTGCCGCGTCTTCCCCGGCTCCGTGTCGTCCCCTTCCTAGGCCTCGCCGTCGTCCACCGCATTGGTGCTCTCGGCGCGGCGTGGTCAACATGGTCAACGACATTCCATCGGAAGAGTACTGTATGTGGAGAGGCTGACAGCTGGGTCCACCGCCACAACCCAGTTTTTTTGTGATTTGCCAAGTAAGTCGCTTTGTCAGGCCTGTTGGGCTGCAAATATTTCAAGACAAGGAGAGCTTTCATTCGGCTGGCCGAGTAAATGGCCCATTAGTAATGAGAAATTGGATGTACATTTTTAAAACACATCAAACCGGCAATTAGTTTCAAATATCTTTTTTTCATTTCGAGATTTGAAATTACATTTATTTTTATGGGTGGAGAATTTGTTGGATTTTATATTGATATACATTTATTTTTAAAATCAGTTTGAATGTGAGTCAAATTTTCGGGATTAAAAACAGTTCGGACCGCACCGAAATATGCAAAATTTCGTATAATTTTTTAACCGTGGCCACAATATGGGCTGTAATGCTAACAAAAAGAATATGGGCTCCAAAAAAACCTTAATAATTAGCAAATGGGTTGTAAATTATTAGAAATAATGGTAGATGGGTTGTATGCTGTTTTCCACAGATTCGAGGCTTTCCTAAAAAAGGTTGACGCACAAGCAGTGACTGTTGGATGGGCATCCAACGGCCGTCGTGCTTCTTCAATCTCTGCTCTTCCTGCTCCAGCCGCTCAAACAGGCGCCGGCGGGACTGCCTGCTCCCTCCTCCCCGCGGCCGGCTCTGCTGCCGCGCAGGCCTCACTGCCCCACCGTACTCCCATCGTTGTCCTAGCCATCCCTCTACTCACCCACACCTGCTATTATTCTCCGGCGATGGTAGACGAACCAGTAAACCCTCGTACAGTCGTACTCCCCTCCGCGTGGGAAACAACTGCCGAGTCTTCCCTGCCTCCGTGTCATTCCGTTCCTAGGCCTCGCCGTTGTCCACCACCCAGGTGCTCTCGGCGCAGCCTGGTCAACGTGGTTAATGACCGACATGCATCTGAAGTGGACTTTACATGGAGAGGCCGACAGCTGGGTCCACGGCCGCACGCAAGGAAATGCCTCCTTATTACGCGCAAAATAATGATTCCTCCACCTGACATCAGGGACCCACCGAAAGGGCCTTTGTATTTCGTGAAAAAGTGTTACCGCCGCTAACAGCTCGGACCCACCAGCTATATCTTCTCACGCAAGGAAGTGCCTCCTTATTACGCACAAAAAAATGAATACTCCCCCTGTTAGCTGGGACCTAGTATAGTGGCAGGCTGACTTGTGGGCCTACTAAGTTGACAGGAACGGAGGGCTTTGTCAACTTAGTCAATATGCACGATTCTAGCTCCAGTGACTGTACGATGTCCATCCAACGGTCGTAGTGCTTCTTCAACCTCTGGTCTTCTTTCTCCAGCCGCCCAAACCAGCGGCAGTCGTGCCTTGTGCTCCTGCCTCCCGTGGCAGGCTATGATGCGGCGGAGGCCTCACTGCCCCCTACTACTCCCACCGCTGGTCAGGCCATCCCTCTACTCACCTACACCCCCTGTTATTCTGCGGCGATGGCAGCCTCACACCACAATGAACCAGTGAACCCTCGTACTCCTCTACGC
Source organism: Triticum monococcum (assembly GCA_034509565.1). Taxonomy (NCBI): domain Eukaryota; kingdom Viridiplantae; phylum Streptophyta; class Magnoliopsida; order Poales; family Poaceae; genus Triticum; species Triticum monococcum. The sequence continues at coordinate 299,044,451 of CM067844.1, read as the reverse complement.
ATGGGCATCCACTACCGCGTCTTCCCCGGCTCCGCGTCGTCCCCTTCCTAGGCCTCGCAGTCGTCCACGGCCCTGGTGCTCTCGACGCGGATTGGTCAACGTGGTCAAGGAACGGCTTCCATCGGATGTGGACTGTATGTGGAGATGCTGACAGCTGGGTCCACGGCCGCAGCAAGGAAGTTCCTCCTTATTACATGCAAAATAATTATTCCTCCACCTAACAGCGGGACCCACTGGACAGGCCACCATATTTCGCCCCCCTGACTGCTGGGACCCACCAGCTACATCTTCGCACGCTAGGAAGTGCCTTACAGTCGGCACCCACCTGGTCGAAGTGTGCGTAGCATTGTCATTCTAGTCGCGAACGTGTACGTACATATATACTGGTCGATGTAGAGGTGCGCACGTGTCGTAGTAGAGGCGGCCAGGGTGCAAGAAATAAAATACATCCACGTATGTGTACATATGGGCGGGGTCTCGAACGCCTACTCGCGCATACGTACGGCCAGGGTTCGTGTACATGGCTGGGTCGGAACGGAGAAATAGCATCGTCGTCGTGTTCATGGGGAGGCAACGGAATGCGTCGTTTTCATGGGGAGGCAACGGAATGCGTCGTGTTCATGGGGAGGCAACAGAACATGTGGGAGCCAACCGGCTGGGTCGAAACAGAATGCGTGGTCGTGTTCATCGGGAGGGCTTGGACAGAATAGGGGATGGAAACGAGGCCTGGCGTACCGCAAAACAGAGGAAACGGCCTTGTGTTTGACTGGCCACGTTCGAAACGGGATCATGTTCATCGGGACGGGTCTGGCGTACCGCAAAATGGAGGAAACGGACCTCCTACGGTCGAAACGAGGGTCCTGTTGATCGGGAGGGGTTTGGCGTACCGCAAAACGGACGAAACGGACTTGTGTTGGAGCGCTACGGTTGAAACGGGGGTCCTGTTCATCGGGAGGGGTGTGGCGTACTGCAAAACGGGACTCCATGGGATACTGTTCATCTCCACCGTCGACCCCCTCCAGCCTCCACGAGCTACTATTCATCTACCGTCGACCTCGTCCAGCCTCCACCTGCGACTGTTCATCCACGGGCTCCTGTTCATCCAGCCTCCACCGCGCGCTACTCCACCGGCTACTGTTCAACTAGCCCTCTCCACGGGCTCCTGTTCAACCACCCCTCCACGGGCTACTGTTCATCCTGCCCTCCACCGTCTACTGTTCATCCTGCCCTCCATGGGGTGGTCCTGTTCATCCACCCCTCCACGGGGTCCTGTTCATCCAGCCCCAACCGACTCGATCGATCGGGGTCCTGTTCATCCAGAGGCAACACCACGGGGTCCTGTTCATCCACCCCCACCGGGAGCTGTTCATCCACCCCCCCCCCCCCCCCCCCCGCAACGCTCATTGTTCATCCAGTGGCAGGATCGATCGGCTTCAGTTAGCAGCAGTAGCGAAGGAATCGCTTGATCGGGTTCAGTTAATAGCCATCGATCGATCGCTCGGGTTCAGTAACGTGTAGCCTGCAGTGCAATCGCTCGGGTTCAGTTAGAGCCCAACGCCTCGCTCGAGTTCAGTTAGAGCGAACACCTCGCACACATGCGCGTACGTGTACGAGAGAAACGCGCATCGCTCGGCCCCCGACCTCCCAACGTAACCAGGAACTCCCCAAAATTTTTCTCGCCCTCGCTTCTACCATGGTTTTTTCTGTCATGGACGGCTCAAAGAATGTCATGCAGCTGCGTCTCCGGCCAACCCAGGACGAAAAGCCCATTTTCTGTCATGATTATCGTCATAGAAGTGTCATATGTATGACAGAAAATTTTTTCGTTCGGCCCAAAATGTCACGGATGTGTCTTTTATTGTAGTGTGAGGAAGGGATTTCACATGAGTTCTCGGCTACGTACATGCCTGAACAAAATGGAGTTGTTGAGAGGAAGAATCGGACTCTTATTGAGATGGCGAGAATGATGCTTGATGAGTACAAGACGCCAAAACACTTTTGGGCGGAAGCGGTTGAGACTGCTTGTCATGCAACTAATTGCTTGTGTCTTCACAAGCTACTCGGCAAGACGGCATACGAGCTTCTACCAGAGACAAAGACCCCTCGGAAGCAATCCAATACTTATCTATTGGCATGATTCGTCCAACGAAGGTGAAGGAAATTACCTCGTCCGTCCAAGTGGAAGCTTCTACCTCATGTCAAGGTGAACAAAGAGGTGACACGGAAGCATCCACAAGTGGGGCACACCAAGATGAAGAAAACAAGGGAGTACACCAAGATGAATCTCATCAACCTCCTTCTCCACCATGACAAGAGAACGACAACACCAACAATGAAGAAGGACAAGAAGAAGAACAAGATGATGAAGAACATGTTCCACCCCGACCCAAGCAAAAGCTCTCACGAGTTTGAGCAAGAGTATCAAGAGACCATCCCGTCGAACAAATCTTCAATGATATCCAAACCGGGAGAATCACTCGCTCTAAAACTCGTTTGGCTAATTTTTGTGAACATTATTCATTCATCTCTAGCATTGAACCTATGAAGGTTGAAGAAGCATTAGAAGATCCGGATTGGATAAATGCCATGCATGAAGAGCTACACAACTTTGAGAGAAACCAAGTGTGGACATTAGTCGAGAAGCCCGACAACAACCACAACATCATCGGTACCAAATGGGTGTTTCGCAACAAGCAAGACGAAGATGGACAAGTCATTCGCAACAAAGCGCATCTCGTTGCTCAAGGCTACGCTCAAGTCGAAAGTATGGACTATGGTGAGACATGTGCCCCCGTTGCTAGACTTGAGTCCATCCACATCACACTTGCCTATGCTAATCACCATGAAATTACTTTGTATCAAATGGACATTAAAAGTGCTTTTCTAAATGGTGAAATTGAGGAGGAAGTTTATGTTAAGCAACCTCCCGGCTTTGTTAATCCCAAGAAACCTGATCATGTTTACAAACTTCACAAAGCTCTTTATGGTCTTAAACATGCTCCTAGAGCATGGTATAAATGCTCAACCAAGTTCCTTATTGAAAAAGGCTTTGAGATTGGAAATATTGATTCTACCCTTTTTACTAAAAGGGTTAATGGTGAATTATTTGTGTGCCAAATTTATGTTGATGATACCATATTTGGTTCAACTAACACTCATTTTAGTGAAAAGTTTGGAAAGCTAATGTCGGAGAAGTTTGAGATGTCTATGATGAGTGAACTAAAGTTCATTCTTGGGTTGCAAATCAAGAAAACTAAGGAAGACACTTTTGTTTCTCAAACAAAGTACACCAAGGACTTATTCAAGAAGTTCAACATGGAAGAAAGCAAAGGTATGAAAACAACCATGCCTACTAGTGGACATCTTGACTTGACTATCGATGGCAAATCGGTTGTCCAAAAGGTTTATCGTTCTATGATTGGTTCATTGTTATATCTATGTGCCTCCCGTTCCGATATTATGCTAAGTGTGTGCATGCATGCACGATATCAAGCGGCCCCCAAAGAGTGTCATCTTAAGGTTGTGAAAAGGATAGTGAGAAACTTAATCCATACACCAAATTTTGGGATTTGGTATCCTAAGAGGTCTTCTTTTGATCTTGTTGGCTACTCCCACTCGGACTATGCCGGAGACAAGGTTGATAGAAAGTCCACTTTGGGTACTTTACCATTTCTTGGTAGATCTCCTGTGTCTTGGTCCTCCAAGAAAAAAAACTCGGTATCCTTATCCACCGCCGAAGCGGAATACATTGCCGCCGGTTCATGTTGTGGTTAATTACTTTGGATAACCCAAACTCTTAAATATTATGGGATCTATGTGAAACATGTTCCATTGCTTTGTGACAATGAAACTATTAAGATTGCTCATAATCATGTGCAACATTCTCGAACTAAGCATATTGAAGTTCGTCATCATTTCATTCGAGATCATGTTGCTAAAGCGGACATTGATCTTAAGCATGTTCGTACTGATAAGCAATTGGCTGATATATTCACCAAACCGCTTGATGAGAAAGTATTTTTCCGTTTGAGAGGTGAATTGAACATCATTGATGCTTCAAACTTGGAGTAGAAACTCCATCATGCAAGGCATGAGCCTTTAACTAATCCTTGATATTTCTCTTATGATGATAATCATATGTATTGGATATATTTGCATCCTTTCATGCTATCCAACCCTTGTAGGTACTTGGATGAATCTAAATCTATGAGATTGCAACTCACTCACATCTTATGAAATCTCTACATCACCAAGTCTCTACAATATGGTGGTTGAAGACAAGGAAGCTTGAAACCTTCAACATATCCTTTGACAATTCCTCCATATCAAATTTCATTTGGTATCAAATTTCACGATTGTCATTTTCGATACACAAGTGCTCTTCCTTGCAAGACTAACCCATGTAGGTAGATGAACTCAAACTACAAGTGGTGCTCCCAAATCCTTGATGAGCTACATCAACCTTGAGCATCCCACACAAGTTCGACTACATGATCAAGTTAAACACCACCACCCAAGGTATGTTATTCCATCTTAGAGAAGCTTTACCTCAAGTCAAGGGTCAAAGCAGCTCAACAAGATGCGAATACATCAAATGCTTTATATAAAAGTGGTAACCCCACTTGAGCTTAAACGAGGAGTATGACCTATGATCAAGTGTTCTCACTTGACTCCTATGTCGATATACTCTAACATAGGTGACTTTGTCTTCGACCAATTCTAGTTGAAGTTCTCTAGTGTTTCTCTATGTTCTTGCATTTGTCTCTTGCATATTTGTTTCCCTTCTTTTATAAAAAAAACTTCATCTAGATTTCATTTCTTTTCCTTGTTCTGCATTCCCTGCATCTAATTTATTGCAAATCTTTCAGTTAATTCACTGTAAATCTTTGTGAAATATTATTGTTCTAGTGAGCTGAGGTGACAAATGTTTTCTCTGTGTTGACCTCGGTCACACCGTTCTGTCACTTTCGGTCAAACCGAACCATTTCGGTGCCACCGAAGAATACAACTCGGTGTTACCGATTTCACTTCATGATGAGGACATCAATACCATTGTTACACACACAGCCCCTACTATTACATATACTGGACCAATTACTAGAGCTCGCGCACGCCAATTAAATTACCAGGTACTTTCGTTTCTTGGTAATGATTCCAATGTTCATGAGATTATGATGCTGCCTAAATTGGTTACATTTGTTTTGCTTACAAATGAAGGGCCTAGCTTGGAGAAGGATGAACATTGGAGCAAGAACACGCATGGAGTTGATGGCATGCGCAAGGGGATCAAGAACGGAGTTACAAGTGATGATTTCAGGACTTTGAAGCCGCCATAAGGAGTGCATGAAGCCTTGGACGAAATATACGAGATGCGACTTCATAATATTCGTCCAAAGGCTATTCTAGGTGCTGCGTCACCTTATTAATGGGCCAGGCCCATGTAATTTCGAGATACTTAAGTATAGGCTATTTTTAGAGTCCGTATGTGTGGGGAAACAAGAGTTAGGGTTGCTTTCGGACCCCACCCTCAAGGGCCACGAAATTCCCCCCCTCTTCCTCCATATATACAGCCCTTAGGGCGTCGTTTAGACCTTGGGTTTTGTTTAGATTAAAAGTTCGCCATAGCTGCAACTTCGCGTACTTCGTTTGTGTCCAACGACCAGACCAAGACGTCACAGAACCCCATCTTGATCAATAAAGATTTCATCTTATATTCGCAATATCCAGATTGCAATCTTAGTTTCTTGCTTGTTCTTCGTTTGCTTGCAGGAAACAGACCCTCGTGGTCAGGTTGATCGTGCTCCGGCGTGGTCAATAACCCTCGGAAGTTGGTTTAGCGATTGCTAAGGCGCGACGTCTCGCACGTTCGTAGTCGGATCGTCAAGGTCGACTCCCACAGAAAACGATAGCCACCATCTCATCGAAACATCGGGACACCTTAGCCTCTATCAAGTGGTATCAGATTTCCAGGTTGCTCGGTGAGATTTTACAGTTTTTCATAGATTAGATCGAGTCTGTTCTTCATACCTACAGTCCACGAAAAAGCCACAAAAAAATTAGGGTTAGTTCATCATATCCAAACCAATCTGAGCCTTTGCATAATCTTTTTAGTGTTTTTGCTTTGTTGAATTTGCGGTTGCATCGTCGTGTCAAGTTGCTGGTCTTAGAGTCTACTCTTTTAGAGTTTCGAGTTCTGGTCATAAGTTTTCACGCCGCCGCCGCACCATCATCATCGCCCATCTACCACCATTTCTTATCCGCCACCGCTCTGACTCCGTATCCATATACCACCACCAATCCGTATCCATATACACCACCGCTACCATATACCACCACCGCTGCCATATACCACAACCATATATCCACCACCAATCCGAGTTCTTCTCATATTAGGTTTGTTCTTGAGACCAATATAAATTCCGTTTCGTGTTTCCTTGCCTGCGTAGGTCTCGAAAAAAAAAGAGTCTGGAGACCCCCGGGCAGTTTTTAGGCCAAAATTTTCATGGGCAAATTTTTTTTCCCTATCCTATTTTTAGGCTTTTCTCAGTCTTTTGAGTGACGTGCCATCATAGTGATTTTTTGCCGCACTTTTTCGTCGTCGCTGCCCTGATTTCCGAAAAAAAAGTGAACAAAAAATTTTCGTGCCATCCTACCAGTTTGACGAGGGAAGAGTTTTGAGACACTCGCCATTATAGTGATTTTTTTGCAAAAAAAAGAGGAGCGCAAAAAAAAGAGTGCAAAAAAAAGAGCGAAGAAAAAAAAGTTCCAGAGTGTGCTTTTCCCTTATTTACGTGCAGCGCCGCGATTTTGTTAGTGTTCTAGGCTCGCGTCTCTAGCACGGTCTAGCCTAGGACCCGCACAGTACCGTCGTTGAGCGTTTATTCAACTTTGCATCTTTAAATTGATTATTGCTGACCCTTTTTGCTACCATACTATAAGCCTTCCCAGCTCCACATACATCTACGTCGTGCGTTTGACTCTCCCTGGCAATCGCTCTATCCACGCTTTTGAGAGTTTTGACTACAATGGTTGCCGATCACCGCCTGCTGCTGGGTAAGAACTGGTAAGAATTTGAGATTGGCTTGACGGATTTGTGACACCACCACCACCTCTTGTTAGTATTCTGTAGGATCATATTCTTGTGTGTTTCTATTGTTGCTAACCATGGCAGGATCACAAGCCGACGAGACTGACTAGGAGAACATGACGAATCAGGAGTTGCATGATAAATTTCAGCAAATGATGAATGGACAGGTGCAAGATGTGCTAAACAGATTTGAAGAGGCCATGGAGAAGATAGATGGCATGGAGAAGACATTCGAAACAAAGCTCGATAACAGGTTTAATAAATTGCTCGCGCGTCTTCCACCACCACCACCGGCTGCACCTAACGCACCTTTACAACAACAACAACAACAACAACAACAACAACAACAACGACTACCTACACATCGTGAAACAGCCCTCCGCCAAGCGAGCCGTCTCCCTCTTGCACCTGGCCAAACTGTTGGTGCTGCTGTTGCTACTTCTGTGGCTCCTGCTGCTGATGCGGAGGAGGATGATTTTGCTGGCGATTACGAGGATGAGGTTGATCAAAATCAGAACTACGTGCCACCACCAGCACAGCAACCACCAGGTCGTCCACATGCAAATAATGGCAATGGTAGGGCTCACCCTCAGGTACGAGATCATGACCATCTCCCTAAACTAAAATTGAATATTCCACCATTTGAGGGTAGATATGTTCCTGATATATATCTTACTTAGGACTTAGAAACTGAACAACGATTTACATGTTTACAATATCCCGAGGAGAGACGTGTTCCTGCTGCTGTTTGTGCATTCACTAGTTTTGCATGTGTTTGGTGGTCTGAGCATTGTAGATTATATCCCATTCCTGCTACTTGGGCTGCTTTGAAAACTGCTATGCGTACTCGTTGGGTTCCACCATATTATCAACGTGAATTACTTCAAAAATTGCAGCGCTTAAGACAGGGAAAAAATTCTGTAGAAGAATATTATCAGGAATTACAAACTGGCATGATTAGATGTGGTATTGTTGAGGAGAATGAAGCTATGCTTGCACGTTTTATGGGTGGATTAAATAGAGAGATTCAGACGATTCTAGAGTATAAGGACTATACTAATATCACTCGTTTATTCCATCTTGCTTGTAAAGCTGAACGTGAAGTGCAGGATCGACAGGCATTGGCGCGGACTAACTTTTCTGCAGGTCGACCTTCATCATGGACACCACGTGCATCATCTACTTCCACACGTTCTGCTACACCGGCGCCTCCGTCGGCTGTCACCTCCAACCGTGATAGAATAAAGCAGGCACAATCACCACTATCTGCCAAGAGCACACCTTCTGCGCCTGCAAAGAGCTCTTCTTCATCCATGGCATCCACAGGGCAAACACATGATATTATTTGTCGACGTTGCAAGGGTGGAGGTCATTATGCGAGAGAATGCACATCTAAGTGTGTGATGATTGTTACTGAGGATGGTGGGTATGAGTCCGCTAGTGACTATGATGAGGAGACTTTGGCTCTTATTACGCGTGACGAACACGGTGGAGACGATTCTGATCATGAGACGCAATACATGGCTCCTGAAGATGCTGACAGGTATGAATGTTTAGTTGCTCAACGTGTTTTGAGTGTGCAGGTTACACAAGCTGAGCAAAATCAGAGGCATAATTTGTTCCATACAAAGGGAGTTGTGAAGGAACGTTCTGTTCGCGTGATCATAGATGGAGGCAGTTGCAACAACTTGGCTAGCATAGAGATGGTGGAGAAGCTATCTCTCACCACAAGACCACATCCACATCCTTACTACATCCAATGGTTCAACAACAGAGGCAAGGTTAAGGTAACACGTACTGTTCGTGTGCATTTTAGTATCTCTACATATGCTGATTATGTTGATTGTGATGTGGTACCTATGCAAGCATGTTCCTTATTACTTGGTAGACCATGGCAATTTGATAAAAATTCTGTTCACCATGGTAGAAACAATCAGTATACTCTTGTTCATAAGGATAAAAATATTACTTTGCTTCCTATGACTCCTGATTCCATTTTGAAAGATGATATTAATAGAGCTAATAAAGCAAAACATGAGAAAAATAAGAGTGAAAATCAGATTGTGGCAAAAGAATTTGAGCAACAAATGCAGCCTAATAATAATAAACAATCTAGTGTTGCTTCTGAAATTAAATTGAAAAGTGCATGTTTACTTGCGACCAAATATGATATTGATGATCTAGATTTTAGCAAATCTGTTTGCTATGCTTTTGTGTGCAAAGAGGCATTATTTTCATTTGAGGACATGCCTTCCTCTTTGCCTCCTGCTGTCACTAATATTTTGCAGGAGTTCGCCGACATCTTTCCACAAGACGTGCCACCGGGATTACCACCTATTCGAGGGATTGAACATCAAATTGATTTAATTCCCGGTGCATCATTACCCAACCGTGCACCATACCGTACCAATCCAGAGGAGACGAAGGAGATTATGCGTCAAGTACAAGAACTGCTCGACAAAGGTTATATACGCGAATCCCTTAGTCCTTGTGCTGTTCCTATCATTTTAGTGCCGAAAAAGGATGGTACGTCGCGTATGTGCGTTGATTGTAGAGGCATTAATAACATTACTATTCGTTATCGTCATCCTATTCCTAGGCTAGATGATATGCTTGATGAATTGAGTGGCTCTACAATATTCTCCAAAATTGATTTGCGTAGTGGATACCATCAAATTCGTATGAAATTGGGAGATGAATGGAAAACAACATTTAAAACTAAGTTTGGATTATATGAGTGGTTAGTCATGCCTTTTGGGTTAACTAATGCACCTAGTACTTTCATGAGGTTAATGAACGAAGTTTTACGTGCTTTCATTGGACGATTTGTGGTAGTTTACTTTGATGACATATTGATTTATAGCAAATCTTTGGAGGAACATTTGGAACATTTACGTGCTGTTGTATTGCTCTACGTGATGCACGTTTGTTTGGTAACCTTGGAAAGTGCACCTTTTGCACCGACCGAGTATCTTTTCTTGGCTATGTTGTTACTCCACAGGGAATTGAAGTTGATAAAGCCAAGATTGAAGCTATTGAGAGTTGGCCGCAGCCCAAAACGGTCACACAAGTGCGGAGTTTCCTTGGCCTCACTGGTTTCTATAGGCGTTTTGTGAGAGATTTCAGCACCATTGCTGCACCTCTCAACGAGCTTACAAAGAAGGATGTGCCTTTTGTTTGGGGTACCGCACAGGAAGAAGCCTTCACGGTATTGAAAGATAAGTTGACACATGCTCCTTTACTCCAACTTCCTAATTTCAATAAGACTTTTGAGCTTGAATGTGATGCTAGTGGAATTCGATTAGGAGGTGTGTTATTACAAGATGGCAAACCTATTGCATACTTTTCTGAAAAATTGAGTGGACCTAGTCTGAACTATTCTACTTATGATAAAGAATTATATGCTCTTGTTCGGACCTTAGAAACATGGCAACATTATTTATGGCCCAAGGAATTTGTTATACATTCTGATCATGAATCTTTGAAACACATTAAAAGTCAAGCAAAACTGAACCGTAGACATGCTAAATGGGTTGAATTCATTGAGACTTTCCCTTATGTCATTAAACACAAGAAGGGTAAAGAAAATGTTATTGCTGATGCATTGTCTCGTCGTTATACTATGCTTTCACAACTTGACTTTAAAATATTTGGTTTGGAGACCATCAAAGATCAATATGTTCATGATGCTGAATTTAAAGATGTATTGCAGAATTGTAAGGAATGGAGAACTTGGAACAAGTTCGTTCTCAACGATGGCTTTGTGTTTCGTGCTAACAAGCTATGCATTCCAGCTAGCTCCGTTCGTCTTTTGTTGTTGCAGGAGGCGCATGGAGGAGGATTAATGGGACACTTTGGCGTCAAGAAGACGGAGGATATACTTGCTACACATTTCTTTTGGCCAAAGATGAGACGGGATGTTGAGCGTTTTGTTGCTCGCTGCACTACATGTCAAAGAGCTAAGTCACGACTAAATCCTCATGGTTTATATATGCCTTTGCCTATACCTAGTGTTCCTTGGGAGGATATATCTATGGATTTTGTTTTAGGTTTACCTCGAACAAAGAAGGGGAGGGATAGCATATTTGTTGTCGTGGATAGGTTCTCGAAAATGGCACACTTTATACCTTGTCATAAAAGCGATGATGCTGTTAATGTTGCTGATTTGTTCTTTCATGAAATTATTCGCTTGCATGGTGTGCCAAATACTATTGTTTCAGATCGTGATACTAAATTTCTTATCCACTTTTGGAGATGTTTATGGGCTAAGTTGGGGACTAAGCTGCTTTTTAGTACTACTTGTCACCCCCAAACTGATGGACAAACTGAAGTAGTCAATAGAACATTGTCTACTATGCTTAGGGCTGTTTTGAAGAATAACAAGAAAATGTGGGAATAATGCTTGCCTCATATTGAATTTGCTTATAATCGTTCATTGCATTCTACTACTAAGATGTGCCCTTTTGAAATTGTGTATGGTTTCCTACCTCGTGCACCTATTGATTTGTTGCCTCTTCCATCTTCGGAGAAGGTTAATTTTGATGCTAAAGAACGTTCTGAATTGATTTTAAAAATGCATGAGTTAACTAAGGAAAACATCGAGCATATGAATGCTAAATATAAACTTGCTGGTGATAAGGGTAGAAAACATGTTGTGTTTGCACCTGGAGATCTTGTTTGGTTACATTTGTGTAAAGATAGATTTCCTAATCTGCGCAAATCAAAGCTAATGCCACGTGCTGATGGTCCTTTTAAGGTGTTAGAGAAAATAAATGATAATGCATATAAACTTGAGCTACCTGCAGATTTTGGGGTTAGTCCCACTTTTAACATTGCAGATTTGAAGCCTTATTTGGGTGAGGAAGATGAGCTTCCGTCGAGGACGACTTCATTTCAAGAAGGGGAGGATGATGAGGACATCAATACCATTGTTACACCCACAGCCCCTACTATTACATATATTGGACCAATTACTAGAGCTCGCGCACGCCAATTAAATTACCAGATACTTTCGTTTCTTGGTAATGATTCTAATGTTCATGAGATTATGATGCTGCCTAAATTGGATACATTTGTTTTGCTTACAAATGAAGGGCCTAGCTTGTAGAAGGATGAACATTGGAGCAAGAACACGCATGGAGTTGATGGCATGCGCAAGGGGATCAAGAACGGAGTTACAAGTGATGATTTCAGGACTTTGAAGCCGCCATAAGGAGTGCATGAAGCCTTGGACGAAATATACGAGATGCCACTTCATAATATTCGTCCATAGGCTATTCTAGGTGCTGCGTCACCTTATTAATGGGCCAGGCCCATGTAATTTCGAGATACTTAAGTATAGGCTATTTTTAGAGTCCGTATGTGTGGGGAAACAAGAGTTAGGGTTGCTTTCGGACCCCACCCTCAAGGGCCACGAAATTCCCCCTCTCTTCCTCCATATATGCAGCCCTTAGGGCGTCGTTTAGACCTTGGGTTTTGTTTGGATTAAAAGTTCGCCATAGCTGCAACTTCGCGTACTTCGTTTGTGTCCAACGACCAGACCAAGACGTCACATAACCCCATCTTGATCAATAAAGCTTTCATCTTATATTCGCAATATCCAGATTGCAATCTCAGTTTCTTGCTTGTTCTTCGTTTGCTTGCAGGAAACAGACCCTCGTGGTCAGGTTGATCGTGCTCCGGCGTGGTCAATAACCCTCGGAAGTTGGTTTAGCGATTGCTAAGGCGCGACGTCTCGCACGTTCGTAGTCGGATCGTCAAGGTCGACTCCCACAGAAAACGATAGCCACCATCTCATCGAAACATCAGGACACCTTCGCCTCTATCACTTCAGAGAAGACAATTTGCCACTTCCATCATGCATTTTTACTCCAGCTCCACTCAATGATACTTGTCCTCTACCAGCATCACACTCTATATGCTACTTTGCTCTGTGACTCAAGTACCAAACCTATTTTGACTCACAATCCAGAAGATCCCTTCTTGGAAACATCAAAGCTTAATCACTTCAAAAGGGGGAGAGTACTTCAAAGGGGGAGAATGCTTAATCGCATCAAATGGAGAGAGAGACCCTAGATGCTTGGTGTTCAAGACAAGAGAAGTCACATGTCTTTAGAGGGGAAAGACATGTTAGTTTGTTATGTATTGGTGCTCTGATTTGTTTTGCTCTAATTCTCTTTTCCCTTTTTTCTCCCACTATCCTATATAAGATTCAGGGGGAGAAAGACTTCTAGGGAAGGAAATCTCTGAATTCATTGCATAACTTTACCTTTGGGGACATGTCTATATCCAATAGGAGTACCTAGTACTCATTCTCTACATGTCATCCCAGTCTTGGTACTCTTGTGGTTTGCAGTTCCTGCTATGTTTAGTAGATGTATCTGTGTTATCTAACCTTGTTTACTCAAGTTCATCTCTTCCTAAGCAATCTTAAGAACACAAGGTAAGTATATGCATCACATTCATGTGCATGATGATCTCTTGCTGATGTACATATTGTTTGCAAGAAGGGATCATGAACATGAAGCTACAATTTCTATATTCACATCATTTGCTCCGATGCATATAGCCAAGATACATGTAACTCATTGCTTGCTCGGTTATGATTATGCATTCACATGCTCTTATACTCTATATTTACATGATTGCATACATGTAGGGGGAGCCTATGCATGTTACATGTCTTTCCAAAGCTTTACTTGCTATTCTCAATATCTTTATCTAAAGCTTTGATTTATGTTGTCATCAATTACCAAAAGGGGAGATTGAAAGCACAAGTGCTACCTAGGTGGTTTTGGTAATTAATGTCAACATATCTCTTGTTGGACTAATACTTTTATCTAGTATATTTCAGATGAGTTCAAAAATGGAGTGGCTTGGACAAGAGGATGTGGAACCCCTTCTAGATGCTAAGGAGAGAAGATTGACAAAAGCTCAAAAGCTCAAGACTCTACAGTTTCATTTTAGTGATCCAAGATCACATTGAGTCCATAGGAAAGCCAATACTATTAATAGGGGATTAGGTGTTGCTTAATGGCCTGCTTGCTCAAAGTGCTTAGTGATATGCTCCAAAGCCCTCAACCACTTTCTCATATCCACATATGTCCCAAACCAAAAGTCAAACTCGGCCCTACCGATTTGTTCTATCCGGCGCTACCGAATTCACTTGACATAGCCACTGCCAGAAATCCTAATCAGTTTGGTCTCACCGATGGGATCTCGGTCTCACCGAGATGGGCTTGCAAATTCTTTGGTTCCTGTTGCAACAATTTTGGTCTTACCGAGATTTGCAATCGGTCCCGCCGAGTTTTCTTGACCAACTCTCTAGTTATCTTATTACCAAAATCGGTCTCACCGAGTTTGTGTAATCGGTCAAATAGAGATGAGGTTTTACCCTAACCCTAGCACATCGGTCCCACCGAGTTGACATGTCGGTCCCACCGAAAAGCCTAATGTTCACATTTTGAACTGAATCGGTCTGTTCGAGTTTTTTGATTCGGTCCCACCGAGTTTGGTGAATTGTGTGTAAGGGTAATATTTTGTTTGGAGGCTATATATACCCATCCACCCACTCTTCGTTTGAGGAGAGAGCCATCAGAACATGCCTACACTTCTAGCATACATTTTCTGAGAGAGAACCACCTACTCATGTGTTAAGACCAAGATATTCCATTCCAACCACCTACTCGTGCCTTCCCCAAGTTGCTTTCCACTCAAATCATCTTTCCACCAAATCCAAATCTGTGTGTGAGAGAGAGAGAGTTGAGTGTTGGGGAGACTATCATTTGAAGCACAAGAGCAAGGAGTTCATCATCAACACACCATCTATTACGTTTTGGAGAGTGGTGTCTCCTAGATTGTTTAGGTGTCACCTGGGAGCCTCCGTCAAGATTGTGGAGTTGAACCAAGGAGTTTGTACGGGCAAGGTGATCGCCTACTTCGTAAAGATCTACCCTAGTGAGGCAAGTCCTTCATGGGCGAAGGCCATGGTGGGATATACGAGGTTGCTTCTTTATGGACCCTTCATGGGTAGAGCCCTCCATGGACTCGTGCAACTGTTACCGTTCGTGGGTTGAAGTCTCCATCAACGTGGATGTACGATAGCACCACCTACCGGAACCACGGGAAATATCTTCGTGTTTGCAACTGCGTTTGCTCACTCCAATCCCATCCCTTTACATTCTTGCAACTTGCATGGTTTACTTTCCGCTGCTCATATACTCTTGCCACGCTTGCTTGATATGTATTGTGAATGTTTAAACTTGTGCTGAAACTCCACCTTAACTTGAAGAAAATAAAAACTGCTACTTTTCTTTGCTAAGAGTCTATTCACCCCCCTCTAGACACCTCTTCTCGATCCTTTCACATATGCTACATGGAAATCCATGGTGAAAGCGCGTTGGAGCTGTTTGGAATGCCAAGAAAAAACACTAACTCACAATCATGGAAGGGCCAACAAGTTTGTTTTAATCCAATGCCAATATATGTATTTGTTTTAGATTGGAAAAGTCGTTTGCTAAAATGAAGAGAAGAGCAACTAGAAATGAAGGAAAAAAATGATGGACCTATAGAGGGGCTGAATCATTTGGTGGAGAAGGTGAAAGATGATTGCGGTGCAAAGGGGCAGCGGTGGAGTGTTTTTAAGACACAGTGCATGATCAAGGACCGTGCATGTAAGATGATAATTGATGGCGGCAGTTTTACTAATGCCATTAGTAAAGATTTCGTGCAAAAATTGGGTTTATCCATGTGGCGGCACCCGTAACCGCACCATGTGGAGTGGCTATATAATTCTTGGAAATTAAAGATTACACATAAGGTACGTGTGACGTTTGTAATTGGAGATTATATTGATAAGGTGGGTTGTGACATCGTGTCGATGGATGTGTGTTAGTTGTTATTGGGAAGACCGTGGCAGTCTGATCGTGATGCAGTGCATGCCGGGAGATCCAACATATACACGTTCATGCACGAGGGAAGAAAGCATGTGCAGAAACCAATGACACACAGTTCAATCACAGTAGAGTTGCAAATACCGGGGAGAAAGGTTGACCAAAAATTTGACTCGAAACCGAGGAAGGTTTCTCTTCAAGGGAGGGAGGATGATATGAGAAAATCACCATTGACAGATAACTCTATTAAAGCTGAGCCAGTTGATGAGTCAAGCCTTGAAAACGTTGTGGAAAATAATGTCATGCATGCGGCCAGGATTCGTTAAGGAAACGATGGTCGTGTGCAACCACTTTGTGGACCGAGAATTAATTTTGTAACTGGCAGACCAGCGGCCAATTATATGATGCGTGCTTTGGATACAAGAGAATGTATTGGCAAATTGGTGCATAGTCCTAAACGCATGGAACCTAGAGGTGTACGATCAGACTTGATCAAAGAAAAGACAGAAAGAAAGTCATGTACACATAAAAGGCAAGAGATCATATTAGTTTCCAAACTAAAAAGGAATTGGAACGGCATCAATTTATTTTGGCGCACAAGAATATACAAGAGGCAAAGGAGGAGCTTGCACTAGCTATGGTGGAGCCTAATTTTCATACCCCTCCATGTAATGTAAACTTGTGATACGCAGAGTCCTAGAGTTAAGAGTGCAGTTTTTTGTAGACCGAGCTCCATGGTACCCTGTATCATGGGCGTTCAGACTAGACTCAGATTCATCGAGATACGTGCGTAGTTCTGAAAAGCTACAGCTGTGTCAGCTCGATCAATGCTAATACACCGGCGTCAGCGTCACAATGATGGGCCTCGCTCACACGCAACTCCACTGCTTCACAAGTAGCAACCTGACTGACGCATCACATCAGGTGTCACTGTTCACCAGACTCTCCTCTCTCTTTTTTCTGAACTACCACACTCTTTATCGTGTGAATTTTACTAATGACATGCAGCACATGCACATGTGTGTGGAAAAGTTAAAAAGTTTTTCACACTCTTCTTAAATGGGGTTGGCACGTGACCTTTTTCTCTCTCGTCTCTCTCACAGCCCCTCTCTTTCCTCTAAGAAATTCACCACTACTCTTTCTCATGGGCATGGAATACAACGGTTCTTTCTCTCTCTCTCTCCTCCCTTTTCTCTCCAAGGCTCTGTATCCAGAATAATATCTTCTCTCTGATGCTGCCATTTGTCCTCTCTCTCTCACAAATGTGATTAGAACAAAAATGTCTCTCTTTTATCTCTCCATTCGCATGTGCAGAAAAGGTGTGAGGAGTTGGTGGTCAAGGGTTGTGGACCTCATGTCACGACGAGTTTGGCATAAATTATTGGCCTGCTGAAGTCAGTAAAGATGTGCTATCTCAGCCAATGAACAGTGACCTATTCTACTGTTGACAACATGATGTGCCATGTGCCTGGTTTGCTGACAGCCCTATCTTCATAGTGGTCACTTCAGACTAATCACTCTCTTGCTACAGGGATACTACTAATGATGCTGACACTAGCACAAATCTTCATAGCGTGACCAACAGCACAGATAAAAGGCATCGTGTAGGAAGAGCTACAAAGAAACTTTGCGTAGAGTTAATTTGTTAGATTTCCTTATTTTATTTTGTGTGTACGCGCTAGCTAGCTGGCTAGCATGGTACGTAAGTCCCTTTCTCTTTTCCATGTTCGGATTCGTTTTTTTATGGCTAGCACACGTAAGACGGTTGGAGTTTTAAGTTTCTTGGAGGTGCGTAGATGTGGCATATAAAAGCCTGGCTATGGCCATGTAAACAGATCAGTTTTGAGTTTTATTCGTAAATTATGAACAAGGTTTTGAAAGCATTCAGTTTTTTGGGATCCAATCTCGAGCCATTTCTATGATTTTCCTTCAAGGGAATCTATTAGTGACGAAGGGTTGATCATCATATCAACGCTTACACATGGATAAAGATTGTTATTGGAGGTTGTGAGGAGGAACACGCTGAAGAACTTCTCATCTAGCGTCACCGAGAAAGGTCGGGCCGCCTAAACGCATGAATTAGCGTCTCGCCGTTCGTGCTTTTATCACACCCTTGGGGGGCCACAATGTTGACAGGTAAACAGAAGGAAGGCAGCCTAAGGAGACACGTCGTCCTCATCGCTGTTGTTGGTCCCGTGTCCTCCGGCTTCTCTTCGTGGCCATTGGGGCCGAACTGCGCAAGCAGGTCCTCCACATGGTTCGGAACCCACTCCCCTAGGGCATCCCGAATCGCCCAGGGCACGGGGCTATCACGGTCACGAAGTTGGAATCAGGGTCAGAGCAAAGGAGGTTACTGAAGATGCTCGTTGACGCACATACAAGGAGATCGTGACTCTCCTCCTCCACGAGCCTGTTCAACCTCTCCTCGCCCCCTTACAATTGCTCCACGATCAAGGTGAAGAAAGCAAGGTAACCGGAGGTGTCGGGCACAAGCGGGCTAGAGACGCTTTCCCTGCTGATGCAATTCAGGGCACGATGAGCCCTTTGCTTGAGGCCGCGGAACATCTCGGAACGCGTATGCTACAGGGCTTAGGCTCGGCTGGCCTCGTCGACTGCCCGTTCCGCAAAGGAGGTGACGTCGCCCACCTGCTGATAAAGGGATGCCAGCTCGGCTGCGGCCGCGGCCGCGGCCTGGGCGTCTAGCGCGGCCTTCTGGCGCCTCTCCGGCTTGGCAGCATCCCCTTGAGGTCGTCAATCTTGCCCCTTAGTTCTTCATGTCGTGCGTGGAAACGGGTCTCCTAAAGCTTCAGTTTTCAACGATGGTCCTTCACAAGGGCCCAGCGGGCCGCCGCGACCCCCTCGTCGATCTCCGTCTGGAGCTCAGCCTCCCGAGAGGCCAGAGAAGCCTCGGCAGCCATTACATGGCGCCCCATCACCTCCAGCCACTCATGCTCTAGGCTCTGCTTGGACGCCTCTAGAGCCAGCATGTCCTCAAGAGCGCGGAGACCCGTTTCACGAGCCGACGACCCGTACGATGAGGCGCTCAAGGTGGCTCCACGCGCCTGGGCTTGCCGCTCGAGGACGGCGAGTGAAGACAGAAGTTCCCACTCGCGATTTTCCGCGGCTTGGCGGTGTCAATCTGCAGCCGCGGCTTCCTTGAAGTCGCGGTCGCGGGCTTCCTTTGCTGTGGCGGAAGACTCTGCGTCCTTCGAGAGGGAAGCCTCACGCTGCAGGCGGCTAAGATTGTCAGCGACCTCGAGCCGATGCCACTCGGGCACGAAGCGGAGGTTCTCGGCCTCAAGATGGAGGTCGACGTTGAGAAGCTCCGCCCTAAGCCAGTCCAGCATGCCCCTCGTGCCTTGGAGAAGGCCATGCCGAACGATGCCACGGTTGCGTGCAAGCTCCAATGCCTCGTCGGGGCTTCGCTCTGTGCTCCGGTATGAGGCGGAGACGCAGGACGATTCGAGGCTGTCCGCCTCCCAAGTCCGAATGTCCCGCCAAAGGCGTGGCCCTGTGTGAGCTCGACGTCCTGTCCATAGGGGTCGTCGACTCATGGAAGACCTGGCCACCGGTGAGAATTGGCAAGGAGCACCTCGGGGTCGCCCACGCGAGCCTGATGCTGCGTCCGATGAAGGGACCCGGGGACATGGAGCCTAGGTCCGCTAGGGGTCGCCTTAGGAAGGGCTTGCCTACCTTGGCGCGCATGGCATGGCCTCACGACTTGTGGGACGCACCTCCAATAGGCCCTCCCAGGCCATTTTTTCTGTGCCGGCGTCGAAAAAACGGCCCAGTCGCGCCCCAGGACGCCGAAAATTGTCGGTTCGGACCTTTTTTCCGCCCGGCGGTCACAGGCCGAACCCGGCGCGCTGGGGAGCCGTTGGGGGCTCCGGCGCTAGGGAAAAGCACGCCTGGCCCACACCGACACGGGAAAAATTAAGGTTTTCTTCCCCCGACTCGCCTCGCACCCCCCGCGCCCTCGGCCACCACTAGCTATATCCCAGCGACGGCCGCCGCCCTACTCCGCTAGATAGCCATTCCCCGCCGGAAAATAGCAGCGCTTCGCCGCGGCAGCCCCTCCCACAGCAGCTGGGCGTTTCCGGCCGCCGTTTCCGGCCGCGGAGGCGTGGTTTAACGGCGGGTACACGCCCACCGAGCGCAAGGTGTTCGGCGTTTTGCCTGTCTCGGCGATGGACTCGGATGATGAGGAAGAGCTCGCCGCGCTGCTGGAGGAGGAAACCGCAGCCGACGTCCAGGAAGAAGAGCATCTGATGGTGCTCGCCGCCCTCGCCCAGCTGCTGGCGAGCAATGAAAAGCCGCGGCGAGGTGGCTCGGCGCCGGGGCGGGTGAAAGCAAAGAACCAGCATCGTCTGCAAGGCTACTGCATGCTCTACTCCGACTACTTCGCCAATGCTCCACTTCATGGCGAGAGAACATTTCGGCGCCGTTATCGGATGAGCCGAAAGCTCTTCCTCAGGATTGTGAATTCCATCCGGGAGTTCGACAACTACTTCAAGTGCAAGATGGATTGCACTGGCGCTCTTGGATTCACCTCCATCCAGAAGTGCACGACAGCGATGAGGATGCTTGCATATGGAACTCCCAGTGATTCACTCGACGACTATGGGCGCATGGCCGAGTCCACCAGCATAGAGTGTTTCTACAAGTTCTGTCGGGCAGTGGTGGCAGTGTTTGGGCCACAATACTTGAGAACACCCAATGCGGAAGACACTGCTCGGATCCTAGCCAAGAATGCAGCAAGAGGATTTCCTGGGATGCTTGGAAGCATCGACTGCATGCATTGGAAATGGAAGAACTGCCCATTTGGTTGGCAGGGGATGTACAAAGGCGCCAAAGGCGGTTGCAGTGTGGTGCTTGAGGTGGTAGCCACACAGGACCTCTGGATTTGGCACTCCTTCTTTGGTATGCCAGGAACTCACAATGACATCAACGTGCTGCAGTGCTCTCCTGTTTTTGCCAAGCTCATTGAGGGCCATTCTCCTCCGGTGAACTTCGAGATCAATGGGCACCAATACAACAAGGGGTACTATCTAGCTGACGGCATCTATCCGAGATGGTCGACATTTGTGAAGACGATCTCAAACCCTGTGGCAGGAGGCAAGAACGCCTGGTTTGCGAAGCTTCAGGAGGCTTGCAGGAAGGATGTCGAGCGGGCATTTGGTGTGCTCCAATCTCGATTCGCTGTTGTTCGGTACCCCGCTCAGACCTGGTCGAAAGATCAAATGTGGGAGATCATGACTTGCTGTGTCATCTTGCACAACATGATCATCGAGAGCGAGCAAGAAGACCCAGTGTTTGACACTGAACCATACTGCAGGCAGGGTCCTCTAGCCGAAGTTGATCACCAGCTACCGGCAACTTGGACTGCCTATCTCAGTATGCGTCAGGAGATCCGAGACCCACAGGTGCATCATCAACTGCAGAAAGATCCGATTGAGCACCTATGGAGGCTCAAGGGGGACGCCGCGTGATGAAATACGAGTTTTTATTTGTTGAACTATATAATTTGTATTGAACTATTTGTTGTTGTAGTATTTTGTTGAAGTATTTGATTTTTCTGTGATGAAATATGTGATAAGAAATAATTGTGTTGATAATTGAACGCCGAGACACGGCGAAACCACACCGAATATGGGCCTATTCTCGCCCATATGGGCCGTTTATTTGCCGAAATTGGGCTGCAAAGTGGGCCAATTTTGGCGCCTGGGGGCGAGCTGGGGGCAACGACTGGGCGCAAAACTGCCCCCAGCGCCGAGTGTATCGCCGGCTCGCCCCCAGGGGGCAATTTTTATGCGTCCTGGGGGGCCAACGGCTGGAGATGCCCTTATGCCCGCAGGAGCAGACGGTGGGGGTACCCTCGCCTTTTCGCCTAGAGGAGACCTAAGAAGCAAGAGCATAAGGGGCGTGCCACGCAAAAATCGAGGGGAGCAGGGCACTTACTCATCCGCGGCGCTCCACTTCCTCCTCTTGAAGGGCCGCAGAGGCAAGGTGACACCATCTACAGGCCACCCCTTCTCTGGGGGGTGCAACGATCAGGGTTTGGCACACCGGAGCTCGGCGTATGGCTCCCCTTGCTTGGAGTAGGAGCCACACCCTTAGGGGAGGCGACACCGACGGCGCTCGGAGGCGCAGCGGGCGGATGAGTGTGCCCCACCGCTGTTGCTAGGGGTGCCTCAGCCTCGAAGCCCTCGGGGCTTGGGATCACCAGGAAAGGGTTGTCTCGGGGCCCCTCGGGTCCCTCGGTGAGCAACCCCCACTCGTCGAAGTGTGGCATTCCCCGAGTGAAGTCTCTTCCGCTCGTGTAGCCGTAGAGGCGGAGCCCATCCCGAGGAAGCACATTTTCTTCCCCACTAGTCAAGAGGTGGAGGATCCCATTCAGCATGTTTGGGGGCAGGGAAGCCATCTAGAGCCTCATAGTGTCCTCGCGGCCAGTGACAACTCACATTGGGCAAGAATGGCGCTACAGGGGAGCAATCCGTTGTCGGATGAACTCCCACACCACCATCACCCCTATTACGCCTGCTGCCCTCAAGTCGGCCATCCTTTCCATGACTCATGAGAGGCTCGGTTAGGCGAGCCTCTCGTGCTTCCACCCAGAGCTCTCCCTCGCTGGGGACAATGGAGTCTCGAGCAGGGGGATGTACACCCACTGCCTCCAGAAGCCCTCCGCGTCTGGGTGGATCTCCATGTCCATGCAATCAACTGCTGTCATGCTCGCTGCATGGAGCCACAAGCACCTGGAGCACTGCGCGCCGGCAACCAATCGCAGGGAGAACAAGTGGCGGAGTAGAGTCACTGAGGGGGAGATGCCCACGAAGGCTTCACACAAGAAAGCCAAGGCAGAAAGAGGATGATGGCCTCTGGGTCAAAATGCAGCGCGTGGACCTGGTAATGCGAAAGCACGACATTGAAGAAATCCGAGAACGGTGGCAGCAAGCAAGAGAACAGAGACAGAATGTGAAGGGAGATGGTGGTGGCCTCCAAATTGATGGAGGCCCGAGAGGCAGGCCAGACCGTCGTCGCCTTCCACTCGTTGGAATCCGCTGCAATCACAAGTAAGATCTTGTCCACCCCCTCACGATTGGGCACGGTGGACCGGCCATGCTTGGCGATTCGCTGACACCACGACCCCGCTCTTCTTCCTCCCATGAGCCATGGTGGTGTGGTGAGCCTGAGCCGGCGTCAGATCTGGCGGGCGAGATACGAGCTTGATCGGGAAGGAAGAAGCTGAAGACGGGCACGCGATGGAGCAATGATGGCTTTGCAAAATGCACGTCTAGGCATTTGTTAGCCTGGGTAGTTGCCGAGGCGACGTGGGGAAGTGTGGGCGTCCGCATCCCATCATGCGCCACAGGTCAAGCCTGGCCCGCAGGCGATTGGGGCTCGTGTTGCTTCGCCCTCCCTTCACGCCTTCGCCTCGAAGCCAAGCCGAGCGCGCCTTGGTCCCGGGGGCTACTGTCGGCATTTTGGGATTGGGGGTACCTAGGCCCGCCTACCTGCGGCCTAGCACGTGGCCCCATCTATGGCCTGGCGGAGCCTAGGTCCAAGGACTCACCAGCAAGGCCCTCGCGAGGGCCCTCGGCCCCGCGAGGCGGACGGCACCAAGGCCTCCCGAGGAGCGGCTTCCTGAGGCTGCCTCCCGAAGAGCGGAGATCTCTATCCAAGCACCTCACATCGCGAGGCGCGCGATGACATGAGCCATGACGACCAAGGCCAGGCGGGCGCCGGCGACCGCGGTCTAGGACGGTTTCTTAGTTGGTGCTAAGGAGGCAAGGACGTATGCGGTTTCCCAAGGAATCCCCCAAAGGTTTCCATCCAATGCAACAAGACCAAGACTGCTGGCTCGGCAGGACAAAGATTATCACCGAGCCCACCACTGCATCATGACCTGAAGCTTTGCAGACGAAGACCACCTTTAGTCAGGATAGGGTGTACTCATGTCCCCTTTCAAATTGGTCGATGTGGTATCCCTTCCCACCTAAGCCATGAGGGAAGAGGACCAAGGCCACCATATATATATATATATATATATATATATATATATATATATATATATATATATATATATATATATATAGGTTAGACTCCACCGTAGAGAGGATTGAACCATCGGCCATCGAGCTCTCCCTAGGCAACTCACACTTGTACTAGTTCATACTCATCCTTCTCGCGAGGCAATCCACCACAAAGCAAGAGTAGGGTTTTACATGGCAAGGTGGCCTGAACCTGTGTAAACCTCTGTGTCCATCTCTTCTTCCCATCAGCTCGAACCCGACATGGCCAGGCAACAAGGCAGTGAGTAGACAGCAGCAACTAGGCTAGATCCTTAATACACGCCTAGAGTTTGAACCTTGTTTGGGTCCGCGGAGTCTTGATTCCTACAGTAGAGATACTTTGACTACCCACAAAACTTATATGTGGACTAAAAAGGACCGGAGGGAGTATATTGTATGTACAAAACCGAAATGAACATTGAGTGTTGTCAGCGTGGAGCTGGCGATCTATGGGGCAGGCTCGCCCCTTGGTTGGTTCGGCGAGGGGGGGGGGGCGCACGTGCCGCAAAGAGCAAGACGACGAGAGACACGACGGTTTTCACCTAGCTCCAGGCCACTGAGAAGCATAAAACCCTACTCCTGCCTTGGTGTATTAGATGCGTGTGTGCATAGATACATAGAGCACTCTCCCCCAGCAAGTTACAAGGAGAGGGTAGCTGCACGAATGCCTATCCGTGAGGTTGCAATGGGTTCGAACCTCTGTAAAGGCCTGCCCTGGTCCTCCTTTTATAGATGAAGGGTTACCACATTGGCAAAAGGGTCTTTACAGGGTGACTAGATAGACACAGAACTATCATACCTAACTCTGGCAGTTAGGAAAAAATGTGTTAAATGCATCGCTAGGTGTCATGAGGAGGAGGAGTCCCGGCAAGCTTGTCGCAGTGCTTGCTCATCTACCTACTATTAGCTTGACACGCCATTAGGACGCGTGTGGATAATGGTAATTCCCCTCCATCAAGCCACCATGTGCCTGACAAGCTTCACCTAACAGCCCGCGAGCTCGACACCTCATTGATGGATGACTACCTGCTTAGTAAGGTGGAGGATTGGCTTAGCTGGCAATAGCGTGCTGGGCTCAGTGCCAGTCGGGCCTTCTTCTTGCCGAAGAGAGCTAGCTTTAACTTTGTATTTTGACTTGGTCTTCTTGATGTGCTCATTGATCTCACAAAGAGCCACTCTTTTTTCTTGGGTTGGTACCCGCCAAGGCCTTTTTCCAGGGATGTTATCACTGTCTGTGCATATGTCCGAGGCATTAAGGGCCCCGTTCGTAGTGTGCCAATAGGAGCCCCCGGGCATAGGCCACACATGCATCAAGGGCGTCGTTGGGCTAGGCGCAAAAACATGAACGAACACATGTGGCGAGAAACAAGTGCCACGATCTTCCTGCTTCGAACCGTAATCATGACGGTTTTCACTCGCGCACGTCTAATCCGTGCATTAAACGCAGGTCGTGCGAGCATGGGCTACTCCGACGATTACCCAACGCGACGTCCATGTGAGGGGTGTGGCTGTGAGGGCGGGGGCAGCGAAGATCCATCCCCCTCACGTATTCCCCATAAAAAGGAAACCGCGAAGGGGTGCAGCTCATTCACTCACATTCCCCTTCCGCCCCATCTTCTTCCTCTAACCCAAAAAGAAAACCACATCAGCCGCCGCCACCATCGACTTACTTCAACCTTAGGCCCATTGGTCCCTTCCTCCCATTTTTCGGAGCTCCCAATGGCGTCGAATATGGCTGCTCTAAAGGGGAAGAATGCGGCCAAACCGCTCGACCCTAAGGCGGAGAAGAGGAGGCAGGAGCTGGAGGAGTTAGAGAGGCGGAGGCAGGAGAACGTCGTATTTGCTCCATCGTCACTGTCTTCAGATAATCAAGAGGTATGCATACATGGGGGGAGGGAAACTGGGGATCATAATGCCCCCACTATTATTGTCGATGCCCCAATGCGCCCGCGAATTCCTACCCCTTCTTCTGTCCATATTTCCATTGCGGCCTATCAGCTCCATATTTAGATTTCTTTCGCGAGATGATGGACACCTTCGGGTTTAGATTGCCAGATTTCACCCCCAACGCCATGACCTGCATGGTGATCTTTGCTCATTTCTGTCAGAACTTTGTCGGGCTTACGCTCAATGTGGATCTGTTTCGCCATTTTTTTGTCCTCGGGTCAAGGATAAGTCGCTATGTGGAAGCGTGACATCGTTCCTGAGGGGGGTAAAGGACTAGAGGGATTACATCCCTGGTAAGCTCTACGACAAGTGGGATGAGTGGATAGGACACTGCTGCTCGATCCAGGGAGAGGACTTCCCGGCATTCTGCCAGCCGCGCACAAAGAGGATTGGAAAAGTATGGGCCTACTGAGAAGAAGCTCCCCCCGGCATTGAAAATGATTTATCACCAGATGTATGTCGTGCTGACCATAGAGATGGTTGGAGCTGACTTATTACGGCGCCGTATCACCCCACTTCAACAGAGGAATAGGCTTGCCTAGGAGTACAAGAATGCCGCTGACAGGATGCGTTTTTCTCCCGGACGCGGCAATGACCTGACGGTACTCGGACACGCCTGGCTCTGCCAACAGTTGTCCCAGAAGCTTGGTACATTCCACTTGTTGGATATGGTTGTGCCCCTGCACCTCAACACAAGGAGGGACTCTGTCCTGGCATGGATGCCACTGTGCTCCGCCAAGGGGGTCCAGGATGGCTGGAAACTACCCAAGCTGGCAGATGAGAAGAATTGAGCCTCTGAGTTGGCGGAGGTGACTGAGCGAAAAGAGTATGATCTCATCAAAGACACTACGGCCGAGGAAGAGGCATACATAACTAGCAGGATCATAGATGCTCGCAGGTTAAAAGCTGCGAGGGTTGCAGGCCCTGCCAGGGGCACTAGGGACGCTGGAGAGATGATGATGAAGAGGATGAAGTTGAAGAGGATGATGATGATGACGACGAGGAAGAGCCTACCGACGAGAGGTAGGAGAAGCTTGGCGGGGATGAAACCGCCGAGGCGGAACTTGCCGGTAACCCTGAAGAGGAGCTTCAGGTCCCTGAGCCGCCCCACCTCCTCCGAAGCAGGGGTAGTCACGAGCCTGCGAGCACTCCCCCGCCCTGATCTGCACTAGTGGCGAGGAAATTGACCACGAAGACGGGGCACCAGGGAATAATATGCCAGTAGTCCACTTGTCAGGCTAAGCTCAAGTCCCCGTCTACCCGGGAGGAGCTCTCCTGGGAGGGGAGGCTTCTCACCTGCCAATTTCGCCACGGCCAGCCATCAAGAGAGAAAGGGAAAATCCTCCGCCGCCTCAATACAACATGCATGTCCTCCTCGAATCTAATGATCAGGAGTAAGTCAATCTTTGCCTTCTTCCAACCAAGCTTTAACTTGCATGACTGTTATTTTGTTCCAACTTCTTCTTATCTTCCAGGGATGAGGAAACACTAGAGAAGTGGGCGGAGCGCACCAAGACCTCGGAGGGGAAAGGTTCCTCGGCAATGTCGGGCAAAGGAGCAAACGGCCGATGCCGCGGCCGCCTGCCCCCAGCCCAGTCCCGCAAGGGAGAACGCGCCACCTGCTCTGTCATCTGGTCCTCGCACCTAGGTCCCTCTTCCCAGATCTGACAAGGAGATGGGGGAGCCCCACCAAGAAGAGGAGCACTAAGAGGTAGATCCCGTCATGGGGTCCCCACCAACCATCGTCCCCAAGAGTGCGTCTCCAGCAAGGGCCTCCACCGAAGAACGGAGGTTGGGGCAGTGTGTTGGCAACTATTGGGGATATAACCCCATGATATAACCCGCCACATCGGGTCGGGTCATCCAGGTGGCGGCTAAGGAGCAAGACTCGAGATGGGCCAAGGTGCCCAGATTCAAGACCCGCCAGGCGGCTCATAGAGTGAGCCAGCTTAGGGCCTAGCATTCGAAGATGGCAGCTCATAATCCCGAAGTCCAAGTCGCCAAGAGTTTCCTTATTTAGGAGACAAGATAGAAAGATACAAGTTATAGGATCATAGTACGACCCCGATTCCTGTATATAAAGGCGAGTCCAAGAGGCAGATGGGACTAAGTTACAATCGATCGATAGCTAGGTCAAGCGAATCCGCTCCCTTGTAATTGATCATCCAACAATAAGCAATCAAGCACGAAGTAGGCTATTACCTCAATCATGAGGGGCCAAACCTGGGTAACCCGTGTCTCTCGATTCCAATCAAGCCCAACGAGCTAATCACCTAGTTGCGAGGGCCTCATGACTAAGTCTTCACACTAGGATATCTGCCGTTACAAAACCACGATAGTTGGCGCCCACTGTGGGGCCAGACCATAGTGGTTTCGAGTTCTTGAAGGGTTCATTCCCAGGGATCAAGGGACATGACATTGGTGGGATGACGAAAAGCCACTGCGACGAGCTCTACATCGACAACCCTAGCTGAGGCCCTGAGGCTGACTCAATCGAGTACGGGTATCGCGTCCCCTTCGGCAACGTCCATGTCTTCATCGGCAAGATCGGCACATCTCAGTCTGTGATGGAAATCTGCACTGATAGCATCAAGCTAGCTCGGTGCATGCAACTCGCCTGGATCCAAGCTGGCCGGAAGCACGTCTTCATAGGTTTTACGCAAGGCGTGGAACTTGCGAAAAATTATGTATCCGTAGCAGAGACTCTTGTCTACTCAGATGGCAAATCCTCGACCGGGGAGATGATATGTCTCCAACGTATCTAATTTTCCAAACTCTTTTGCCCTTGTTTTGGACTCTAACTTGCATGATTTGAATGGAACTAACCCGGACTGACATTGTTTTCAGCAGAATTGTCATGGTGTTATTTTTGTGCAGAATAAGAAGTTCTCGGAATGACTTGAAACTTCATGGAGATAACTTTTGGAATTAATAAAAAATATTGGCGAAGAATCAGCACCAGGGGCCCACACCCTAGCCACAAGGGTGGGGGCGCGCCCACCCCCTGGGCGTGCCCTACGACCTTGTGGGCCCCCTGGACCTCCACCGACCTCAACTCCAACTCCATATATTCACTTTTGTTCCTCGAAAGGGTAGATCTGGAGTCCATTTTGGGCTCCGGAGATGGGAATCCATCACGATGGTCATCATCAACCATCCTCCATCACCAATTTCATGATGCTCACCGCCGTTCGTGAGTAATTCCATCATAGGCTTGCTGGACTGTGATGGGTTGGATGAGATTTATCATGTAATCGAGTTAGTTTTGTTAGGGTTTGGTCCCTAGTATCCACTATGTTCTAAATTTGATGTTGCTATGACTTTGCTATGCTTATTGCTTGTCACTAGGGCACGAGCGCCATGATTTCAAATATGAACCTATTATGTTTTCATGAATATATTTGTGTTCTTGATCTGATATTGCAAGTTATAGTCACCCACTACGTGTTATGATCCGGCAACCCCGGTGTGACAATAGAAGGGACCACTCCCGGTGATGACCGTTGTTTGAGGAGTTCATGTATTCACTAAGTGCTAATGCTTCGGTCCGGTACTCTATTAAAAGGAGGCCTTAATATCCCTTAGTTTCCAATAGGACCCCGCTACCATGGGAGTGTAGGACAAAAGATGTCATGCAAGTTCTTTTCCATAAGCACGTACTATATTCGGAATACATGCCTACATTATATTGATGAACTGGGGCTAGTTCTATGTCACCCTATGTTATAACCGTTGCATGATGAATGTCATCCGACATAATTATCCATCATGGATCCATTGCCTATGAGCTTTTCACATATTGTTTTTTGCTTAGTTACTTTTTTGTTGCCGCTGTTACGGTTGCTACAAAACTGCTACTATTACTTTTGCCACCATTACCGTTACTTCCATACAACTTTGCTACTAAATACTTTGCTGCAGATATTAAGTATTTCAGTAGTGGTTGAATTGACAACTCTGCTACTAATAGTCAAGAATATTCTTTGGCTCCCCTTGTGTCAAATCAATAAATTTGGGTTGAATACTCTACCCTCAAAAACTGTTGCGATCCCCTATACTTTTGGGTTATCAAGACCGTTTTCTGGCGCCATTGCCGGGGAGCATGCCTCTTTTCTCTGAGTCACTTGGGATTTATATCTGTTGATCATTATGAGGAACTTGAAAGATCAAACAACTAATATTTTCCCTCAACTACGAGGGGAGGTAAGGAACTGCCATCTAGCTCTGCACTTGATTCTCATTCTGTGTTGAGTAAACTTGCGACACCTACACCTGCTATTGATTCCGTATGTCGCATGTTATTGATGATGCCACTTATGATATGCATGATGCTTATGATGAAACTGATTATGTGCTTGATGATACTATGCCACTAGGTGAATTTCTGGATGAACAACTCGCTAGGGTTACATAGAATAAAATTGCTAAAACTGATGATATTATTGAAAATGATGATTATGATTCTCCCCCTAGATATGAATTGTCTGTTGTTCCTAGGGTTATGTTATGGATGAAGAAACTGCTAAAGACTTCTTTGCTTGCAATGAGAGAGATGATCTTAAGAAATTATTAGCTAAGCTGAAAGAAAAATCCTTGAATGCTAGAATGAAATATGACCCACTTTTGCTACTTCACCTATCTTTGTTACTAATAAGGATTATGAATTCTCTATTGATCCTGAGTTAATTACTTTGGTTGAATCTGATCCTTTTCATGGTTATGAATCTGAAACTGTTGTGGCACATCTTACTAAATTAAATGATTAGCCACCCTATTTGCTCAAGAGGAAAAAAATCGCTATTACTATGTCCTTAAATTGTTTCCTTTCTCATTAAAGGGTGATGCTAAGATATGGTTTAATTTCCTTGCTCCTGGCTGTGTGTGTAGTCCCCAGGATATGATTTACTACTTCTCTGGAAAATATTTCCCCGCTCATAAGAAACAAGCTTCCTTAAAGGAAATATTTAATTTTGTGCATATTGAAGAAGAGATTCTCCCACAAGCTTGGGGGAGGCTTCTCCGATTACTTAATGCCTTGCCTAATCATCCTCTCAAGAAAAATGAAATACTTGATATCTTTTATAATGGACTAACCGATGCTTCCAGAGACCACCTGGATAGTTGTGCTGGTTGTGTTTTCAGGGAAGGAATTGTTGAGCAAGCTGAATTGCTATTGAATAATATATTGAGTAATGAAAATGATTGAAAGCTTCATGAACCAACTCTGAAGCCAACTCCAAAGAAAAGGGGTATTCTATTTCTCAGTCATGAAGATATGCAAGAGGCGAAGAAATCTATGGAAGAAAAAGGTATTAAAGCTCAAGATGTTAAGAATCTACCACCTATTGAAGAAATACATGGTCTCGATAACCCGACACGGGTAGTAGAGGTAATCTCTCTCTGTAGATTTGATGAAGGTGATATTCCTCATTATAAGTCTGCTAGACAATGCTTAGATGAGTTCGATAATTTTATTATTAAACAAGAAAATTTCAATGCTTATGTTAATAAATAATTGAAGAGTAAGGCTTACATGCTTGACCACTTGGGTGATTATATGAATAGAACTGTTAATGATCTTAAGCTTATTAGTAAGCATGCCTCCATGGTTACAACTCAAGTAGAACAAGTAGTTAAGGCTCAAGATAATTTGCTTAATGAGTTGAATAACAAGAACAATGATAGTGTTGTTAGGGTTATGAATAGAGGTGGTAAGATGACCCAGGAACCTTTGTATCCTCAAGGTCATCCTAAGAGAATTGAGCAGGATTCTCAGAGAACTAATACTGATGCACCTAGTCCTCGTACCAAAAATAAAAAGAAAACTGATAGGACTTTGCATGCTACTGAACCTACTATAGACACACCTGAGAATCCCAATGATATTTCTATTTCTGATGCTGAGACACAATCTGGTAATGTACATGAACCTAGTGATAATGTTAATAATGATGTTTGTGTTGATGCTCAACCTAGTAATGAAAATGATGTAGAGACTGAACCTGATGTTGATCTTGATAACCCACAATCAAAGAATCAACGTTATGATAAGAAAGACTTTGTTTCTAGGAAACATGGTAAAGAAAGAGAACCATGGGTTCGGAAACCCATGCCCTTTCCTCCTAAGCCATCCAAGAAAAAGGATGATGAGTATTTTGAGTGCTTTGCTGAAATGATTAGACCTATCTTTTTGCGTATGCGTTTGACCGATATGCTTAAAATGTCTCCTTATGCTAAGTATATGAAAAAAATTGTTACTAATAAAAGAAAGATACGGGAAGCTGAGATTTCTACCATGCTTGCTAATTATAATTTTAAGGGTGGAAACCAAAGAAACTTGGAGATCCAGGAGTACCAACTATACCATGCTTCATTAAAAGAATCAATGTTAAAGCTGGTTTATGTGATCTTGGAGCCGGTGTTAGTGTTATGCCTTTCTCTTTGTATCGTAGACTTGATTTGAATAAGTTGACACCTACCGAAATTTCTTTGCAAATGGCTGATAAATCAACTGCTATACCCATCGGTATTTGTGAGGATGTGCCTGTTGTGGTTGCAAACATTACTATCTTAACGGACTTTGTTATTCTTGATATTCCCGAGGACGATAGTATGTCGATTATCCTTGGTAGACCCTTTTTGATTACTGCAGGGGCTGTTATTGATTGCAACAAAAGCAATGTCACTTTTCATGTTAATGGTAATGAGCATACGGTACACTTTTCTAAGAAACAACCTCAAGTTCATACTATCAATTCTATCAGAAAAATTTCAACTATTACTATTGGAGGTTTTGAATTTCCTCTTCCTACTGCCAAAAAGAAATATGATATTATTATTGTTGGGGATATACATATCCCCGTTGAGGTACCTAGTATTATTCAAAAATTCTCCAGTTTCATTTCATTCGGAATAAGTTTGTTAATAAGACTTGATGAACCTTGTTAATAGATTCATTTTGATGTGCATGACATGGATGAATTTAGAAGGCACAACTCTCTGTACCCATCTTTTACTTATTGTTATTTAGTTTAAATAAAGCAAAAGTAGTATTTTCTGTCTGCTTTCTGAATTACCGATGCAATAAAAAATGTCCCGAAAATAAAAGTTCTCCAAATGCCCTCAAAATTTGATATGATTTTTATATAATATTTAAGAATTTCTGGTGCAAAGAACCACCAGGGGGCGTCACCAATTGGCCACAAGGGTGGAGGGCGCGCCCCCTGACCTTGTGGGCCCCAACACTACTAGGAAAAGGCCTGTTAGTGGCTCACTTGTTTTGGCCATTAATAGCGCATGATAGGTGCGCCACTATCATCACGCCACTAGTAACAAGTACTAATGGCGCACCCCTGGTGCGCCATTAGTATACCAGAAAATAGTGGTGCACTCAGTGCGCCATTACTATGCCTCCTAGGGGGGCATATTTACCTTCACGTATGCCCCCATGTGCGCCATTACTATCCCCCATAATGCGCCACTAGTATTTAGCCCTGGTGTGCCACTAATGCTCAACAAGGTGCGCCACTACTATGAATATTAGGATTTTTTTCTTTTCTGATATTTTCACAGGTTACAAAATACATTACAGCACAGAATATAAACAGCACAACATATAAACAAGAGATTTATCGAATACAATAGAAGATTAGTCTCCGAATACAATTCATCATATTAGTCTTCGAATTCAAAAGACCGAATAAAGTTAGAACATTACAAGTCTTGAGACCACGAGTAGCGAGTTTGTCTTCACATTACAAGTCAATATCTAAACTACCATCACATAGAAGAGAGCTATGGTCACGATGAGCATCATCGCGAGGAAACTGGTCTTCATCTGGTTCCTCCTCCGCTCCCTCCTCTCTCCCGCTAGATAGCGCGCGTATCTAGCTCCCGCCTCCGCCCTAGTGGTGTACCCTTTGAAATTGTTACCGCTGAAACGGTGAACCTGTCTCCGACACTCCTCCCTATCATCGTAGACTCCGGAAACCTTACCCATGTACATGACATACGACGGCATCTCTATGCACTAGACAAACAAAATGTTAGTAGAAATTCATAGACAATACATAAGCAATATATAATTATGCAACAAAAGGACCAAAAGAGAAAAGCAGCACATTAATAGCATGATTCATGGTCCTACTAATAAATAGCATCGATTACATATAATTTGAACGACTGTCCAAACCAAAGAGACATACAAGTTCATTAAAGTTTAATTACAACATGAGCTAATCGATATTTCAGAACTACATAGCATCACTACTTTTGACTCGACTTGGGGACCGGAGCGTTGATGAAGCCGCCGTCTTTCGTGATGGTCATGAAATCGCGATCGTTGTCATCTTGCATTTGTAGCGTTGTTTCTATTTCACTATTGGACGGTTGATATTTGAGGTAGAACTTCCCCGAGGTACGAAGGACATCTTGATGGATGATTTCCGCAAACCCCAACTGGATGCGAAAGAATTCTTGTCTGAGGACCGCGTCCTGAATTGCCGACAAGCGTGTGGCCCAATCTTTGAGACTATTTGGTAGCAAAAGGTGATTATGGTCCCGTACGATCACCCGCATGTGATGGAGGGTGTAGTAGGCATCCTTCTGACCGCCAGGCGGCTGCTTGGCGCAGGGGAACGTCGTTACGTGGGTGAACACGTGCTTGCCGTACCTAAAAATTGGCCTCCTGAAGGTGCCTCCAGATTTGGCGTAGCTGGGGAGAACATCATCAAGAACTTTCTTGATATTTGTGTAGTCTTTATTCTACTGACGGTCCAAGTCGAAATACGTGGCCATGGAATAGTTCGGGCTTAAGAGGATGAGTGTTCAACATGCATCACTGCACAAAACACGAAATGTTAGAACAAAAAGAACGATCAAAATCTAAGAAATCATAAGTTACGGGGCAGTGAGGGGATATGACTTACTTGGGAAAGTAAGGAACGAGGAAGTTATCCTTATCTGGGTTCACCAGAATGACGCCTTCGAGGTATGAACTCGCGACTTGCCAGTCCCCAGTGCTGCCCAAGATCTTGGCACGCATGTAGAATGGGTCGACTATCACAATGTCTGGGGTCTTGTCTCTAATGATCCGCATCTCCATACTTAGCAAAAATAGCCGAATGAAGGTGTAGTGCAGCGGATGAAGGTTAAACATAGCGAAGATGTCATCAAACCGCAGGACGATCATACCCCCGATGGCGCTATCCACAAAGCGCTTGCCCTCTGGCACATTTGCCACGAAAACTAGGTATGCCACATCATTCTCGGAGAGACGCCGCTTCTCCAAAGAAAGAACACTGTCATGCAGACTCCGCATAGCACCAATTGCAGCATTGAGCAGATTAGTCCGTAGCATTGGCCTACGCACCACATGCACCCTCCTTGAGATATCCTTATGTGAAGGTGGCCCATCCTGAGCACGGATCATACTCGGTGTCGGCTGGTTAGCACCCTTGTTATTCTTTATTTTCCGTCCCTTCTTCTTCTGCTGTAATGGGATCGAGTTCTGCTCAGAGACCACCTTCTTCAGTGTGTTGGGGCTGATAATATTTCGCACCTCAGCTATCTGAGGCTCGGTGAAGGCGGCAGCTGGAGGCGTCTCCTGAGAACTAAACGCCAGACGACGCCTGTTGCAATTGGGTTTCTCCGTGGTACCAGCTAGATCACGATCGTCTTTTGTAGGGTTGGGTTCTTGAGAAGGAGGCCCCAAGAATTCGTCATCGTACCCATGTTCGTTGAAGTACTTATTGACCCTGGTAAATGTACTGTCGTCGTCCAGATCCTGTGGCATATGCATGTCCGAATCAGCTGACGGCAGTAGCGTTGCGACGGTCTTGCCATGGCTTGGCGCCGGCACGACTGGTGGTGTTGTCTGTGGGGTGGTGTCCCCCCCCCAAACGAATATGGCTCTTCGGCCAAGGAATGGACTAGCTTATGCAGGCGCTGAGGTTCATCACATCATCTTCGTCGGCCCCAGGGGGTCGATACGGAGGTAACAAGTCGTCGCAGCCCCGCAGCACCCGAACCAGTTGAACCCTATACACATTGGGTGGCATCGGATTACCATGGAACAGGCGGTTGCCCGGTTGAATGATTCTGGCCTTAGCGACATCGATCAACTCGCCGTCCACGACGTGCAGGAGAGTGCATGGAACGTCGGCGGCGCCCTGCGAATACATGTAGGGCGTCAGGGATGCCCAGTCAAAGGAGATGAAGTCATCGGCCGAGAGGCTTAGTTACCGTGATGGCGTCGAGCTCGGCTAATGTCGAGGCACCGCCAACGGCGGTCGTGCAAGTGACGGAGGGGCCACTTGCTGCCGAGGTGCCGGCCGGCGTATTGTTCCCACACCCGAGTGCATTAAGCTCCAATGCTGGCGCCGATGCCGGAGACACCAATGCCGCCTCCGTTGGAGACACCAATGGTGTCGCCGGCGTGTTGTGCGAGTTGCTGCCCGTGAAGCTGGGAATCGGGGGCGGCCCCTGTTGGTATCGCACTTGCTCTTCGACTATCTCTAGAATCCGCGCCATTTGTGCCTTGAGTTCTTGAACCTCGCGCTCCTGGCTTTCCGAGATGGTCTTTCTCTCATTTCACCCAGCGGTATAGTATTTCGACCATTTCGTGGACAAGCCTTTCCGGCCACACGACTAGCTGACGTGGGCTTACTCATCTTATCTTTGCGTTTCATTACGTTCAACGCCCTATTTAAAGTTGTGTCCCAAGGGGAGCTCTGAGACGACCCCGCGCTACTGCTTTCAGTTTCCCGCAGAAGGAACGTGAACCAGTTAGAAATTTGGCTTCATTAATTAGAATGCAACCATATGGAGCTAATTACTCGGGGGTGTATTCCTTACCAGAACAAGCTCAAGCGCATTGGTCTTCGGATCTGTGGTAAGCTCCTTTGTTACCGGGTCAATCTTGTACCGGGCCCTGACATAGTTCCTGGTCTGCTTGTCACAGTATTATCGAAGAGGGGTGGTAGGCCTTGCTCGGCACACTCCGTGTCCTCCTTGTCCCATATAGGTTCCGCCACTGTGTAACCGCCGGGACCAAGTTTGTGGACCCCTAAGTTCAAGTCCCGCATATCTTTTTCCCACTGACTTGATTCCACGGTTGCGTTGCTTTCGCACTTGATCCTGAACTCCAGGTAATCGGCTTCGCTGATCGAAGTATTTGTCTCCTTGATCTTCTCATAACTATCACCTTTTTCAATCCTTCTCTTTACCGCGGCTCTCCAAGTAGCCAGGGTCGTGCTCATCTTCGTGAGGGCGGCACTGTTCACTTTATTCCCTGAGAGGCGTGTGTTTGCGAAGTCACCGGGGAACTTGTATCGTTCGTGCAGCTTCGTGAAAAGGAGGTTGCGCAAATTCCCTCGGTCACGATGCCTTAGGTTCTCGGTGTTGATCGAGACGGTGATCCGGAAAATGCACCCGAGGTGTCTCGTGTACCCCCTGACTAATTCTTTGGGCGCCGTTGGATGCCCACTGGAGGACACTTTAGTAAATTCCTCCTTGACGGTGCCGAGCACGTTCGGGTGCCGGTCCTTCCATTGCCTCTTCGGCTGGCTGCCATCTGTGCGTGCACTGGCATCATCAGTGGTGGCATCCTCGGCGGCACCATCAGTGGTGTCATCCCCGACGCCACTAGGGGTTGTGTAGTCGGGATCGGTGTCTTCCGCGGCGTCCTCATAGCGGTGAGGTTCTTCCTCCTTCTCCTGGGACAGGTCCTAGAATGCCTTGCCCGAGCCACCGGCTTCATCGTTGTGGGCCATGTTTCGCTCTAAATAGGAAAAAAGTTTGGTCATTGTCAAGGAACAAGATCTCTAAGTTGACCAAATAACCTAATTCTCGAGGAATGTCGCCAAAAAGTTGGTTATTGGCAAGGAACAATTGAGAGATGTTTGTGATATTGCCTAGGTGTTTTGGGATGGAACCTGTTAGTGTGTTGTTGCTAAGGTCCAAGTCCCTTCCTAACCCCTTCTTCTTGTCTCCTCTCACTATCTCTCTCACACACATGGCAAGCAAGGGTGTCTAAGTGTGTGAAAAAATACTAAACTAATCCAAGGGCTGAAAATTGATCATTTGTTTCTGATTGCAATTTTCTTTCTTGGGGCTTCGATGTGTGATACAAAACTGAAGTTTGGAAATCTACAAAAATTGTTAGGAATTGTCTTAGTCAAGAAGTGCTAGAAAATGGCTTCAATGTATCAGGTCCTACTCTAGTTTACTCCAGTTTAGGTTGCAGTAAAAATGCACCACTATGGAGTATCAGGTCCCTAGCAAAAAATGCACTACATAGCAAGCCATAATGCTACTCCATTTTTCACAGATTAAAGCAATACTGACTACAAGCAATATTGCAAAATTACAGAGAACCAAAATTGCAAAATTCAGTACTCCATAACATTAGAAAAACTTTTATGTGATTGGAACTATACTGAAACTTTACTCCATATATATATGATCATTTTTGTTTGAAAAGTTTCATTTAATTTTGTGTGGAGTAGTTTTAATTAAATAAAGTTTTTAACTTCTTGAGATGAGAGAAATGAGAAGAAGAGAGAAGTTCTACTGCTTGCAAGAACAGCTGCTTGCAAGTCCTACAGTAAATGGTTTCAGTGAAACATCTATTATTTATTCCATAAGAATAGCAAATCAACCGCATGTGTCCTACATTGAGCCTGATTTCCCTTGGCATGGTGAGCCAATTTCATTTGTTTTGCATCTTCTTTGAAAAATGCAGTTGGAAGATCACCCACTGTGTTGCCTAAAAAAAGTCATGCTAAGTACACATACATGTAGTTTATCGAGTGATGGACAAAAAACAGTTGATCCTACTTAATTAAGTACTAAGATACCCCGGCCCATGCATTAGTTGCAAGTACCCCATATGTCCTATTTTTAGCAAAGTCATGCTAAAATTCACGGAAAATTTCAGCATGACCTTTTCTGAAAATAGGACATATGGAGTACCCGAATTTGTCGGAACGGAAGTTAATCGACATTCCGGCAAACTCGAGGGCCTCTCAGGGTACCTGCAAAATCATTATCCCACCCCCGCCGCGATGGAACCCCACAACACCCCACAATATCATCACGACACAATGGTCGGAGACAAAACCCCCCAATATCATCATGACACAATGGTCGGAGACAAAACCAAGCAATCACTACTGGAATCAGCTACTTTGCCATCTGCCAGCTCTTTGCCATCACCTACCGAAAAGCAGAAGACGAAGAAACGGCAGACGGCAAAACAGGCCGTTGCCATCTGCCAGCTCTTTGCCTTCAGCCAGCTAATGGCAAAGAGAGAGGTGGCCCCCACCCCCAGCCCGTTTAGAAAAAACTTAACGCCCCACCTCTTTGCCGTCCGCTAGGAGACGGCAAAGAGAGATAAAGGCAGACGGCAAAGAGCGGCGGGCGGCAAAGAGCAGACTAACTAACGGCCCCCACCCCCGCCCGTTACTCTCTCTGCTTTCCCTCTCTCCTCCCCGACGCCCACCAGATCCCCACCCACCGCCTCCCCGCCGCCCGGCGCCGCCGCCGCCCCCGCACCCACTTGGCTTGTCGCCCCACCACCCCTCCGCCCCCGCCCACCCGCCGACGCCCCATCGCCCCGCCACCCGCCGCCCGGCGCCGCCCCCGCCACCGCCCCCGCTTGCCCTGTCGCCCCACCACCCCTCCGCCCCCACCCCACCCGCTGACGCCCCATCGCCCCGCCACCTGCCGCCCAGCGCCGCCCCCGCCGCCACCCCCACCGCCCGGTGCCCCCCACCACCGCCCCCGTCGACCGTCCCATTGCTCCGGTGAGGGGCTACTTCTTTTTTTCTTCTGTTTTTTCATTTTTTGCTGTTTAATTGTTAGTGCTAAATTGTGTTAGTGTTAGTGTTAGAAAAGAATTAGAAGTAGTAGAAGTAGTAGAAGAAGTAGAAAAAGAAGAAAAGAAGTGGAAAAAAGATGAAAAAAGAAAAAGAAGAAAAGAAGTAGAAGAAGAAAGGAAGAAAAGAAAAGAAGTAGAAAAAAGATGAAAATGAAGAAGAAAAGAAGTAGAAGAAGAAGAAAAGAAGTAGAAGTAGTAGAAGAATAAAGAAGTAAAAAAGTAGAAAAAAGATGAAAGAAAAAGAAGAAGAAAGGAAAGAAGAAGAAGAAGAAGAAGAAGAAGAAGGATAGAAGGAAACACCCCGACCCCCTGACCCCGACATCACACCCTGAACCCCCTGACCCCGACACCCCGACCCTGACACCCCGACACGACACCCCGACCGCAACACGACACCCCGACCCCCTGACCCCCCGACCCCGACACCACACCCCGACACCCCGACCCCGAGACCACACCCCGACACCCGACCCCCTGACCCCGACACCCCGACCCCGACACGACACCCCGACCCCCCGACCCCTCGACCCCGAAACAGCACCCCGACACCCGACCCCCTGACCCCCTGACCCCGACACCCCGATCCCGACATCCGGACACCACAGCCCGACCCCGACACCACACACTGACACCCCGACACCGACACCACACCCCGACACCCGACCCCCAGACCCCGACACCCCGACCCCCAGACCCCGACATGGCACCCCGACACCGACACGACACCCCAACCCCCGACACCTCCCGAAAAGGTGTTCTTTAGCCTTCTAGAGGCCGACGGGGTCATATATTTGTGAATTATTTGTTAGGTCATATATTTTTTGATTTTGTTATGAAAAACAACATATATAATTGTGTTGATCGGGTAGATTTAAATGTGCAGTTGTTTCATCACTGCGAGGTTTGGTGTTCGATGACCTCGCCATGCTTTTCACGAGCTCTGCCCCTTCGTTCGTGGGTGAGTACAAATGACATGTCCTCCTCCCCCATTAATTATTTGCTCTGTTCTGGTGTTCGTACCGATGAAACTTGATAGCTAGCTATATATGTGTCTTGAATCGTCAGTATGCGTAACCAATATGTGTCTCCCATTCGAAAGCATCATAGTTATAAATATGCATGCATTTGCATATTTATAACCTTGATTCTTTCGAATTGTCCAACGCTATCCATGGACAGCCCGAGTGTGTAGATTGGGTTCGTTTTCCCATATGCTTTGCTCCAGATCCGACACATAAATTTCATCAGTGCCTCCCCTGTTGTTCTCCGGGTACACATCCTCTCTGTTTATTGCAGAGACGTGTATCAAGAGAACAGCGGGGAGGTGCTGCCGAAATTTTGCGTCAGATCCGGAGCATAGCATGGGAAAATGAACCCAATCTACACATACTCGGGTGGGATTAGGACCTATCATTACCTATTAGAGTGTAGGTTGCATGGACATAATAAAATTGAGTCGGGAGCACTACTTGGCTCCCTCGGCCCCGCCGAGTGAGATTATCGACGGTGTCTTGTGCAAGACGAGGGCAGACGTGGTGATCAGAAAGTTCTGGGTAATATGTCCTTTACACAATTAAAAATCTTCAACTAGCTAGTTATAAATTGTACTAATCAATATTGTCTCATTTGATTGTAGACATTCTACAGGTTTGAGGAGGGATACGAGGAGGAAGCTGCAAATGTTATCGATAACGTCTGCAAGCGCCTACTACAGAACTTACGGCACGAGGCTCGGGTGCCGGCTGTTCGAGACTACTATGCCTCACGTGGTATCAAGAAGACCAAGCCGGCGTGCCGCGAGAAGTTCTTGAGTAAGAAGCAGTACATGAAGGTAATTCTTAAGGCCTTGTACGTACTTCCTTCATTTAGTAATTCATAGCCGTAGCGCTCAAGTTTCTATTAGCTAACTTAGGCCCCTCCGAGATGGTGTGCGGATCGAATGGATTGTTGGGAGGTGTTGGTCAATGAGTGGTGCTCAAATAAATGGCTAGCCCTCCACAACGATGCCAAGGACAAACGTGCCCAAATGGAAGGTGTGCCACACCATCAAGGCAGCTCCAACTTATTTTAGTTCGGGCGGAACTGGGTATGTGGTTTGCTTCATGATTCATGCAATTCATTCATCATGCTAGCTTTAGCCCTTTAATTACTAATTAACTTTGTTTCTCTCTTTCAGGCACGCTACAATAAGGCGGATAAGGTGCCAGAGGTGTACGACCTATATGCCATGGCCCACACTGGCCCTTACAAGAAAGTCAAGGCATTCTCTGTGTCTGACCTCGATGATCCAAAGAACTTCACCAAATCTCCTCCCACGACAAGCTTGTGCAATATAGAGATCAGGGGAAGGCGAGGAAAGGGGATGACTTTAACCCGAACCTGGGTCCCATTGATACAGGGTTGTTGATGATATCTGGTGGCGGGAGGTCCCATGGCTCCATAGCCATAGGAGATGGACTTATCCGTTGTCCTAGCACTCTCCCGGAGATCAAGGCGCACCAGTCGAGCTCCGCTCCTGAGATAAGGCCTTGTGAACGGCCAGTCCAACTCGCCTTCAAGGTTAGTTATACGTACTCAGCTATCTTTCTCCATTCCATTGTGTGCGCTTCCATCAATGATTACAAATGGTCATGTGAGTGGCGTTACAGGCTTCTATACAGAGTGAGAGAGATAGAACAGAGAAACTTCTGGCGGAGGCGGCGGAGAGGCAGCGGGAGTTGGAGGAGAGGACGACAAAGGTGTTGGAGGAGGAGAGGGCACGGAATGACATGAAGGCAAGGGCCATGTACGTGCTCCTTGTGGTAAGTTTCTTCTGCAGATTAGCCTAAACATTCATGTAGTGTTTGTCTCCTTACTAACTAGTATGACTGTGTTTGTAAAAACCAAATGTGCAGTCTGTGTGTGAGAAATCCCGTCAGACCGCTCCGCCGATGCCATTGATTGCTCCTGAGAACACGGTGAGTTTAACTTGAATGGACATTAATTGCTAGTCTTAACATTTGAGAGTCATCATGGTAACGAGACATTGGTAATGATCATTGGTGTAGCGTAACTCCAAACAAGCATCGCACGATCCTTCTCCAGCTACCGGCGCGAGCCAGCCCGTTCCTACACCCCCATGATCACGGTAAGTTTCCCTAGTGTTTTGCTTAACAAATACATAAAGACCTTGACTTAGCTTTATTTCCTCCAATATGCTTACCATAATGACCTAGAGTTAGATTCTATTCCTCCAAAATGACTTAATAAGCTTACTGGCCTCCAAAACCATCCATTTTACCTAAGTTAGCTCTAAAACGATTTGTAATTAGCTTACTTATGTCAAAAATTGCATAATTAGCTTAGTTAGCTCATAAACGATCCATTTTACCTAAGTTAGCTCTAAAATGACCCATTTTACCTTAGTTAGCTTATAAATGATCCAGTTTATCCAAGTTAACTCTAAA
Organism: Triticum monococcum; assembly: GCA_034509565.1. NCBI lineage: Eukaryota > Viridiplantae > Streptophyta > Magnoliopsida > Poales > Poaceae > Triticum > Triticum monococcum. The sequence continues at coordinate 299,001,129 of CM067844.1, read as the reverse complement.
ATGACCCATTTACCTAGATTAGCTCGTAAATGATCCATTTTACCTACGTTAGCTTTAAAATGGCCCATTTCACCTAGGTTAGCTCCAAAATGACCCATCACACCTAGGTTAGCTCCAAAATGACCCATCACTCCTAGGTTAGCTCTAAAATGATGCTTTTTACTAAGTTAGCTCATAAACGATCCATTTCAACTAAGTTAGCTCATAAACGATCCATTTCACCTAAGTTAGCTAAAAAACGATCCATTTCACCTAAATTAGCTCTTAAATGATCCATTTCACCTAAGTTAGCTAAAAACGATCCATTTCACCTTAGTTAGCTCAAAAACGATCCATTTCACGTTAGTTTGGTCATAAACGACCCATTTCAACTAAGTTAGCTCATAAATGATCCATTTCACCTAAGTTAGCTCAAAACCGATCCATTTCACCTTAGTAGGTCAAAAACGATCCATTTCACCTTAGTTAGCTCATAAATGACCCATTTCAACTAAGTTAGCTCACAAATGATCAATTTCACGTAAGTTAGCTCAAAAACGATCCATTTCAACTTAGTTAGCTCAAAAACGATCCATTTCACCTTAGTTAGCTTATAAACGACCCATTTCAACTAAGTTAGCTCATAAATGATCCATTTCACCTTAATTAGCTCATAAACGGCCCATTTCAAGTTAGTTAGCTCATATATGATCCTTCACCTAAGTTAGCTCATAAATGACATATACTTCTTGTTCTAGTCTTCTTCTTTTTCTAGTCTTCTCCTTGTTCTAGTCTTCTTCTTCTAGTCACCTATTTCTAACTTTCTTATTTGCCATTTTGCAGATTTCATTCACTTCATGGAAGCTAGCTTTCTATGATGGAGTGCTTGTTTTTCTTTGCTGAAACTTTGCATTGTATCTAGCTTGCTATGATGGAAATTCCTATCTTGATGAAACTTTGCATTGTAATATGTATATGGATAGAACAATGTGTATGGATGGAACTTGATGGAACTTGCTTATGTATGAATGGATGAAACTTATTTATGTGCTGTATATATGATATGTTTGGTGTTAAATAGCCCTGTGAAATATATCTATATATGTCATATATATTTGCTGTGAAAATTGTTGGATTAAAAAAAAGAAAAAAGAGCCAATATGCAGGCTCTTTGCCGTCTGCCACCGACGGCAACGGGCTCTTTGCCGTCAGCCGCGGACGGCAAAGAAGCCACGTGGGAGCCAACTCTGCTTCCTGGGAGTTGACCCATTTGGTTAGTTTGCTTACAGTGGCAGACGGCAAAGAGTGAACAATTTAGCCGTCAGCGGCGGGCGGCAAAGACCTGCCGTGTAGTGACATCTAGCTGAAATCATACGGCGGACAGCAAAGGAAGGACAAATTTTCCCATCAGCAGTGGACGACAAAGGCCTGCCGGTAGCCGCCTAACGGACTAACATCACATTTTTTGCCGTCTGCTTTCTTTGCCGTCTGCTGCTGATGGCGAAGGCCCCTTTGCCGTCAGCCGCATAAAGCGGGTGGCAAAGTAGCTGTTTGCCAGACCTTACTTTGCCGGAGCCTGTTGCCGTCCGCGGCAGACGACAAAGACCTTTGCCATCCGCCGTTCAGGCCTTTGCCATCCGCCGTGGCAGACGGCAAAGCAGCTGATTCCTGTAGTGAATATATCTTCTAGCGATGAAACCCTACCCTGATTCTCCTTCCTTCCTCTTTTTTCACCTAAACATGCAAACATGTAGGGAACCAATTAATACAAGGCACAAAAATGGCATGCTATGTAGCCTTAATGCTATAGATCATATGAAATACATGCCAGCAATATATATGATATAAACTCCAATAATTTTTGAATAAAAACAGTAGCAAAAAACAGTAGCAAGCAAGCAATTCATTTGACTAACTATTTAAAACAGTAACAAGGAGGCTATTTTCTTGGCTGTGCATGGCTCACTTGATACCATGCATGGTTTATTAATTCATGGGAAACTAGAAGAGACCTAGTCTCTGTCTCTACCATTTGGTGGCATGAATTAGTTAACACCGTAAACAAAGCTACTGTTTTTGCTAGCAAGCAAGCAAGTATATAAACAGCTCAAGCAAGCTTCCTGAAGAATATTAACAGAATTTATCTGTACCAATGAACTAAATCTATCTGCTACCACCTCTCGGCCTCTTGCCAAAGAAGATTAGACGAAGCATATCAATGAACTAAATCTATCAGTTTTGCTGAAATAATAAAGCTTTAACAAAAGTGATTTTTGCACCCAGATACAAGCATATGATGCAGATTTTATGACAGTATATCCTCATAAGCCAAAACAACTTTGTAAAAGCCAGATGCAACTTGTTGAGCTAATTTTGAGCAGAACTCCTTGAGGAACTAGCAGCAAGGAGTGGCTAGAGCTGCAAACAGTGGCTAGAACTGCAGATTTACACATTAAAGGACACAAACTCAAGCAAGCTTCCTGAACAATACCCTGACAGAAAACATAGGACAAGCAATGAATTTCTATAACTAACAGAGATCATGTGCAGCTGAAGTGACTATCATTTGTATTCTTGTTGCTAAAACTTGCCAAGTTTATGTCTAGGTAAGGAGCAGGAAGAAGAGGAGCCAAGCAATTTCTAACTGATTTCTAGCACTGGGTTTACTAATCTCATAAGTAGATAAGTAGATGGTACAGTTTTTATCTTTGAAAAAATGCAGTTGGAAGACCACCCACTGTGTTGCCTAAAAAAAGTCTCAACATCAAGATTGTATTTAGCAAGTTTGGATTTAACATGATTAGGAGGCCCATCTGACCAATGTTTGGTTCCTAAATTAATCCCCATTCTAAAAAAATCATCGCCATGCCTACACAGGAAGATGGACACTTGCTACAGAGCAACAAGATGGACATTTGCTAATTTGACCAAAATTAGCAATTTGTTGAACCTAATTTGACCTAAATTTGAGAGGGATTTGACCTAAACCTAGCAAAAGAGAGAAGAAGAGGGCATCGCCGGGAGGGAGGAAAGGAGGAAGAGAGGCAGAGGGATGAGGTGGTGGCCGGAGCGGAGACGACGGAGGGTGGAGACGGCGAGCTTGGGGGAGGCGGGGATAGACGGCAAGGAGGTCGCGAGGTGCCCGGGCCTCCTCTCCTGGTGGACGCGGGCCTCCTCCTCCTAGTGCTCCGGTGACGACTCCGATGACGGAGCGGGCGCGGGGGTCGTCGGGTGCGGGGCGTCGTCGGCGGCGGTGGAGCGGGTGCGGGGGGCGAGGGGGATCTGGCGAGGGAGGGACAGCGAGATGGACAGAACACACCTACATAGTGGGGGGAAGGTTAGCAATGGCGTACCATCTAGGGGTGCGCCATAAACACAATGATAGCAATGGCGCACCTTCCCCTGGTGCGCCATTACTAAATTTTTTTAGTTGCATCTAATATTTTTTAGAAAATGACGATCAAAATCGAAAACATTTATGAATGTGAAAAAATATCATCAAATTTGTTATTTGAAAATATTTATGAATATGAAAAAAATCATCAAATTTGTTATTTAAAAATATCATCAAATTTGTTGTTTGAAAATATTTGAAAAATATCATAAAAATTGGTATACCAATGGCGCACCTCCTAGGGGTGCGCCATAAGTACCTTGATAGCAATGGCGCACCTTCTCCTGGTGCGCTATTACTAATTTTTTTAATTATTTTTAGCTGCATCCAATAATTTTTTAGAATATGACGATCAAATTTGAAAACATTTATGAATGTGAAAAAATATCATCAAATTTTTTATTTGAAAATATTTATGAATATGAAAAAATATCATCAAATTTGTTATTTCAAAATATTTGAAAAATTATCATAAAAATTGGTATACCAATGGCGCACCTCCTAGGGGTGCGCCATAAGTACATTGATAGCAATGGCACACCTTCTCTTGGTGCGCCATTAGAAACTTTTTTTTGGATTATTTGTTGCATCTAATATTTTTTTAGAAAATGACGATCAAATTTGAAAACATTTATGAATGTGAAAAAATATCATGAAATTTGTTATTTGAAAATATTTATGAATATGAAAAAATATCATCAAATTTGTTATTTGAAAATATAATCAAATTTGTTATTTGAAAATATCATCAAATTTGTTTTTTTGGATTTTTAATTGCATTCATTTGTGAACTGGTAAAACATTTATGAATATGAAAAAGTATCATCAAATTGGAAAAAATATTGATGAATTCAAAACGGGCCCATGAAATTTAAAAATATTCATGAGTTCAAAAAATATTAACAAATTCAGTACTTTTTGTGAGTTAGAAATTCAATACCAGAGTAAACATAAATAAAAATTGGTATACCAGAATAAACATAAATAAATATTCATGAGGACTAGAACAGAAGAAATATCATTTCAATATGTCGAAATACAATCGAGAAATGAAGACTGCAATTTAAATACAATCGATCTTAGCTAGCTATCTTTTCACAATCTTCTTGGCCTTCTTTTTCGCAATTGGAGTTCTTCTGTTGAACGGACGTCCTTTAGGTAGGGTGGTCCTGCTTCTTCTTGTGGTGTATGGCACTTCATCGTCGTCGTCATGTTCCATCTTCGGGTCACCGTACTTGTCGAAGTCTTGCTCATTGGCGACTCCATCCATTCCGATGATCTTCCTTTTGCCTCTCCTCACGACAACACGACTGGGCTTTGACGGGTCGGTAATGAAGAAGCATTGGTCCACTTGGGAAGCTAGTACCCATGGCTCATTTTTCGCGGTGACATTTGCGCCCGCGGTCTTGTATTTTGCTTCGGGTACAACCATGGTGGTGAAATACCTGCCTTCTTTTAGGACGCTCTTGGCCCATCTAACATGGAACATCGGGACCTTCTGTCCTTGTCGTTACCGGTGTAGGATTCCATCGTTACCCCGGAGTTCTGATAACCATCGCTCTTCATTTCCTTGTCCTCGGTGTAGAATGTGTAGCTATTGATATCATACGCCTCATAGGTCATCAGGTTGTGCTCGTCGTCCTGTGACAAGGGAATATGAGTTTTTCTTCCACGGAAGAATATTCATGTAAAAGGTACAACAGAAGCTTCTCCTTGAACCAATGCATGAAACATGAGTTGTGCTCTTTGATTATATCTCCGTCCGTCCTCTGTTGGCCTCGGTCATTTTACGTCTTCACAATAAAGGTTTTGTGCTCTACCACCCAGGGATCGACCACGTCTATGTGTTATAGCGCTTCTAGGTTTGCTCTTTCAAAGTCGGCGAGTCGACCCTAGAAGTCGACATGCATTTTGCGGCGACCATCGTGGTGACCCCATCTAGCGAGCCTGCCGAGGTGCCTGTTGACGGGCAGACCAACGGGGTTCTCGATGCCTAGATAATTCGTGCAGTAGGAGATGCACTCTTCGGTCAGAAAGCTCCTGGATATGCTTCCCTCTAGACGTGACATGTTGCGAACGTATCCTTTGATGACACCATTCATCCTTTTGAATGGCATCATGCTGTGCAGGAACGTCGGCCCGAGTTGGATGATATCCTCCATGATATGGACCACCAGATGCACCATAACATCGAAGAATGCGGGCGGGAAGTACATCTCAAGCTCGCATAGTATCACCACGATCTCTTCTTGTACCCTTCTGAGTTGCCTCACGCCAACCACTTTCTAGAGATGACGTCGAAAAAGTTGCATAGGCCAAATAGCGTTTCATGGACGGGTGCTTCCAGGATCCAACGGAGTGCAACTAGAAGTACCTGCGTCATCAGCACGTCAGAGTCGTGAGACTTCATCCCGCTGAACTTCAGCTCCGCTGGGTCTAGGTATCTGCTTATCTTCCCCGCATAACCGTAAGGAAGTTTTACTCCTACGAGGCAGGTGAAAAACTGCTCGATCTCCTCCTGACTTAGAGTGAAGCACGCGGGAGGGTAGTCATTTCCCGTCTTCTTGGCCTTTTTGCCTTTGTGACGAATTTCCGTGCCCTACTTTGCCTCCTCATCATCATCATTAGTGTGAAGCTCCTCCCTGATGCCCATTGATTTCAAGTCTGCCCTTGCTTTCGGCCCATCTTTGGTCCTCTCTGGCATGTTGAGCAGGGTACCAAGCAGACTGTCGCACACGTTCTTCATGATATGCATGACATCAAGGCTGTGAAGCACACGGAAAATCTTCGCTTCATTCCCGGCTCCGTGTAACACCCCGAGACCGATGTGCCAGGTGTCCTTCAGTTATTCGCTGTTGCTGCCATGTCTTTTGCTTGCGTGTTGCATTTCATCATGTCACCATGTGCATTGCATTATCATGTTTTCAAAACTTGCATCCGTCCAGGTTCCCTCAGTTCCGTCCGTTGTCCGTTCTGAGCCCAACCACACTCGCACGCGCCCGTGACATGTCCGAAATAGTATTTTATAAGTGGCCAGGAAATGTTCTTGGAATGGGTTGAAAGTTGGCGTGTGGTCTTATTATAGTGTAGATAGATCGCCTGCAAGTTTCATCGCATTCGGAGTTTGTTTGACGCCCCAACGGATAACTATAGCGGCATTATAGCCGGTCCAATCGTCGGACGTTTTCGGTCTCCGAAAACTGTTGCCGGGCTTTCCCTCTCTTTCCTCTCTAGACCGTCTACACAGGCCACTACCTACCGTCCGGTCCAACCTAACCTTTCTTGTCAGCCCGCGGCCCTCCTCGCGCGCGTCCGAAAGCTGCCCCGGAACCGAACCGGACTTTTGTCACCATTGGACTCAGATCATCCCCAAACATCTACAAAATATCTTCGTTTTGTTAATTGGACTCCCTGGCTATTTATTCGCGACCGTCCGTTTCCGATCAGAGGGACCGAGGTAGCCCCTAACCTAATCTGTGAGGTATATATAGTCGACCCTTAGTCTTTTTGGACAAACCCTAAAATCTAGGGACTTTGTCCCATCGCGCCGCCACCTACCTTTCTTCCTCGGGATCCCCTCATTTCCCTGATCCAATCCCACCAACCAGCTCCCCCTCAATTTCATCACCGAGCCAACCGGCGGCCTCCCTGCGCAGCCGCACCGATCCCCTCTCCTCCCTCCATGGAGTCATCACAGCCGGCAAACCCAGCCACCAGGATCGGCCTCCTCCTCGTTCCCTTCCTCTTCTCTTTTTTTCCTTCGCCATGCCTGGCCTGACTCTCTCCCCGTCGCTTACAGGAACCCGTCGAAGAGCACCTCGACCATGCGGGATCGCAGTTGCGCCGGCCACCGTGTTCCGCGGGTGAGCAAGCCCCCACGTTGCCCTCTCATCCTCGTTCCCCTCTGTTTACTCTCTTCCTCACCTCACCTCGAGCTCCCTCTCTCTTGTCCGAACAGGTTGCACCGCACCTCTGCTTCGAGCTTTGATCCGTGCCTCCCCTTGCCGAATCTGAACTCAGGCGTCTCCCCACACTCCGTTCCACCTGTTCCGGCCGGCTTCCATCGACCCCGTCGCTGAAACCCCACTGCATCGGCTTCTGCTTCGCCAGACACCTGCTGTTGTTTCAGTTCTTAAGAACGAGAGTAGCAGCGCCTCGTCCTCTCTTTGTCTTCACCCCCGGTGTAACCCACGTCGCCGTCTTCGCTGCCCGTGGGCCTCCCCTCCCGACACCATGGACGGTTGCCGCCTCGCTGCTCCGAGACCAAGTCGCCTGGCGCCGCCAAGTTTCCCTGCCTCGCCTGCAAGTCCCTGGCGCTGCATCCTCTGCTTCCTTCAAGAGATGTGGACGACCGCATTGACCCTTCCCTGATCGAACTAGCAGGCCGGCCCAGTGCGCCGCTGTCGGCCTCTCCCTCTCTACAGATCTGGGCCGAGCCCATGGTGAGGCCCCCCCCAAGCGCCCTCCTTTTTTTTCTCTGTTGGGCCAACTAGTTTCGGTCCAACTGCTATTTTTTTAGCACACAAATTTCTCTATTTTGTAAAAAAAACTGCATGCTTACAGATTAGGCCCTTAACTTCATGCATATTATAACTCCTCAACCGTGCATCGGTTTAAAATAAGTTATATATGAAACTTGCTTAGTTTTTCATCTAGTTTAATAATTTGTCATTTTCATCCATGGTTAAAATGATTAAATTGTTGTTTGTGTAGATTTAGCCTTATGCCATGCTAAAACGGTTTAATTCATAACTATTTAACCGTAGCTCCGAATTAAATAAATTTTATATGTAAATGGGGTAGAAAAATGCCTAGATTATCATGATGGCTTTACTTTGCATGTTTAACAACTCTAAAGTTGTGTTTAGGGCAGAACAGTACCAAACCTAATATTTGCATATGGGGATTTACCGGAATTGTTGTTCGTTGCTTCCGACCTCTTTTAAACTTGCCTAGATAGATAGTTTCATTATGCTTCACCTCTTGCCATGCTAACAACATTCAATATTGTTGGGTACATAAACGAGAGTGAACTAAATAAGTCACATGGTGTTCCATCAATATGCAACTCGTTGCATATTGAGCTCCACTTAATTTGTAGGGTTGTTTCTGCACTTTGCCATGCCACGCCTCATCAAACCGGACATGCATCATGCTTGGTTGCGCATCATGGCATGGTCATGTGTTGGTTGTTTACTATGTTGTTTGCTCCATTCCGGTGTTGCTTCTTCGGGTTGGTTCTGATAACATCGCGTTTGTGAGGATCCATTCGACCATGTCCGTTTGTCTTCTTCATGGACTCATTCTTCTTCCTTGCGGGATTTCAGGTAAGATGACCATACCCTCAAAATCACTTCTATCTTTGCTTGCTAGTTGCTTGCTCTTTTGCTATGCCTATGCCGCGATACCTACCACTTGCTTATCATGCCTCCTATATTGTCGAACCAAGCCTCTAACCACCTTGTCCTAGCAAACCATTGTTTGGCTATGTTACTGCTTTGCTCAGCCCCTCTTATACCGTTGTTAGTTGCAGGTGAAGATTGAAGTTTGTTCCTTGTTGGAACATGGAGATGTTGTTCCTTGTTGGAACATGTTTACTTGTTGGGATATCACAATATACCTTATTTAATTAATGCATCTATATACTTGGTAAAGGGTGGAAGGCTTGGCCTTATGCCTGGTGTTTTGTTCCACTCTTGCCGCCCTAGTTTCCGACATATCGGTGTTATGTTCCCGGATTTTGCGTTCCTTACGCGGTTGGGTTATAATGGGAACCCCTTGACAGTTCGCCTTGAATAAAACTCCTCCAGCAATGCCCAACATTGGTTTTACCATTCGCCACCTAGCCTTTTATTTCCCTTGGGTTCTGCAGACTCAAGGGTCATCTTTATTTTAACCCCCCCCGGCCCAGTGCTCCTCTGAGTGTTGGTCCAAACTAGAGCCCCTTGCAGCACCACCTTGGGGAAACTCGAGGGCTGGTTTTAGTTGTACGGACTGCTCATCTAAGTGTGCCCTGAGAACGAGATATGTGCAGCTCCTATCGGGATTTGTCGGCACATTCGGGCGGTGTTGCTGGATTTGTTTTAACTTGTCGAAGTGTCTTGTAGAACCGGGATACCGAGTCTGGTCGGAATGTCTCGGGAGGAGGTCTATTCCTTCGTTGACTGTGAGAGCTTGTCATGGGCTAAGTTGTGACTCCCCTGTAGGGATTTGAACTTTCGAAAGCCATGCCCGCGGTTATGGGCAGATGGGAATTTGTTAACGTCCGGTTGTAGAAAACCTGAAGTTGACCTTAATTAAAATACATCAACCACGTGCGTAACCGTGATGGTCTCTTTCCGAAGGAGTTCGGGAAGTGAACACAGTGTTGGAGTTATGCTTGATGTAGGTTGTTCTAGGATCACTTCTTGATCATACTTTTATCGATCGTGCTTTGCCTTCTCTTCTCGCTCTCATTTGCGTATGTTAGCCACCATATATGCTAGTCGCTTGCTGCAGCTCCACCTCTTACCTTTTACCCTACCTATAAGCTTAAATAGTCTTGATCGCGAGGGTGCGAGATTGCTGAGTCCCCGTGACTCACAGATACTTCCAAAACCAGTTTGCAGGTGCCGATGTTACCGAGCAGGTGACGCAACCAAGCTCAAGGAGGAGCTCGATGAAGATCTTGTCCTTTGGTGTTGTTTCGTTCTAGTTGATCAGTAGTGGAGCCCAGTTGGGGTCGATCGGGGACCGTGTCGCATTTGGGGTTCTTCTTTTATTTTGGCTCCGTAGTCGGGCCTTGATTGTAACTGGTTGATGTAATGCTTTAGTCATGTAATTGTGTGAAGTGGCGATTGTAAGCCAACTATGTATCTCTTTACCCCTATTGTATTACATGGGTTGTTTTGCGAAGATTACCTCACTTGCGACATTGCTTTCAATGCGGTTATGCCTCTAAGTCGTGCTTCGACACGTGGGAGATATAGCCGCATCGAGGGCGTTACAAGTTGGTATCAGAGCCTTCCCCGACCTTAGGAGCCCCCACTGCTTGATCATTATTAGCAGCCGTTGTTGAGTCTAGAAAAATGTTTTGAGTCATTTAGGATTATATATATCAGAGAGTTTAGGAATTCTTTTTACTCCCCAGTCCCTTCATCGCCCTGGTAAGGCATCCTGACGTAGAGTTTTGACTCTTCTCTTCTCAAATTTTCACTAAATTTTTTTTAGGATCACGCGGGTATCTTGGAATCGTTCCGATGGTTTTGTGTTGAGAACATTGTTCTTGGTGCCTCCTGACATTTAGGGGTTGTGGCAGTGTCCCGGGGAGTTGAGCTCGGAGGTGTTGTCGTCACAATTTTATCGTTGCAGTTCTGGAATACCTGAGTTTAGTACGCCGACATCGAAAATCTCTTTTATGCAGTTCGTTGGTGAGATAACCTCGACGCCACCTAGTACTGGGGCGGGAGTTCGAGAGTATTGCCATAACTTGTATAACGGATGCTTTTCGAAGGTTGAGGTAGATGATTTCCGAAGGTTTCTTGGTTATGTGTTGAAGGATGGATACAGCTGGATGTAGGATTTGCTAGTTTTGGGTGAGATATTATGCTTCCCCTGTATCCCCAACACCTGATTGCATAATCGGAAAGTTTCGGGAGTTTATAAGTGGGAATTCAAGTAGCTCTTAGGATATCTTTTCGACGGATGTATGATATAAAATTGGGGTTCGACGTCTAGTGGTCCGCCTATTCACGGTTGGTTTTATAGTGGTCTCGTTGTGTCTTAAAGAGTCCTTGGCTATGACGACTCGGGGACGCTTCGTATGTCATGTGCACCGCCTTGTACATGATGGTGCTTTACGATCGAGCCCGTGTAGGCCCCACCACGAAAACTTCGGACGAAATCTCTATCATATGTTTGTTCTGGCTTATTCTGCAAGCCAATCCTTTGTTTTGTTTTGAGTTGTGGTATTCGAGTTGCTTCAATGTCAAATGTTGATTCCATACCTTCCCCGAAATGGTGTTCTCATACTTCGATGTGAATACTAATCCTTCTCGATCATCGAGTTTGTTATTTCAATTTCTTGTCAACCGGTGTGCTTCTCTTCAAGTGGATCCGATCATTTCAACATCCGCAAAATCTAATCTCAGTTTTTCATCAACGTTGTTTGTTTCATCCGTTTCCAAGTTGCCTTTGTTTTTCCCGCCCACCCACCCTTTTTCTTCAAGGCATCCGATATATTAATCAAGTATCCTTTTATTCTTGCGAAGTCTCTCCATCCTTTTCTGTCTATGTTCTTAGCCGTTGTTTCTCATGAAGATTTTAACGGAGCTTCTAGTTCACCATTATTCATTCTTTCTTCTCCGGTGGAACCAAGTCAAGCTTTGTGGATCATATCCTTTTTTCCTCGTTTCAAATGTTCTCTCATGCCGTTGCACCTCATAATCATCCACTTCTCGTTATTCAATTGTTCCGATGCCCTGAAGATACCTCAGAAGGCTCGTCTTGTCATTCAAGATCCGTTCAACCTATCTCGAGGCTGTTATCTCACTCAAGCCTTTTAATTCAACCGGTGCAATCTCTCTTTTCAAGTAATCATTTCAACAGTGTTTCTTTTGAGTGGGCCCTAACCCACAGGTCTTTTTCCAGGATCTTACCTGACTCTTCTTATTTTTCCAGAGTTATCCTCAAATTCTTTTCGAAGTTTGACGCAAGAATGAATTATCATCAGTCATATGTATTTCTCCAAGATCTTTCAAATTCTTTTCATCGTTGGTTCAACCTTTCCAATTTAAATTCCGGAGTACCTCAATAATTCTTGGTGGTGTTTCTCATCATCATTCTCTGCATTTAAAGACCAAAGAAAAGTTTTTCCTCCATTTCTTGCTCCATTCTCTTCAAGATTCGTGGTTCTAGCTTGTTGCCATCCTCTCGGTTCTTTTCGATTGTGAGAATTCTTTTCACCCATCCGGAGTAATTTAAGATTCTTCTCAGTTTGTTATCCGGAGTCCATCAATTCTGGATTATTCATGTTAGCTTCCAGTTATCATTCTCCAGTCATACCGATGCATCATTCAAGTATACTCTCTAATCAGCTCATGATCTTTTGTTCTCATGGATCTAATTTCCCTCAAGTATTTTCATTCGTTCTCTAATTCCTTTCCAGTGATTTATCCCTTTACTTCGTTCTTTGTCAATGCTTACGGTGGTTCATTCAAGATTTTTCTTCTTTCTTATCGTATCAATGCATTTGTTGTTTCCTAATTCTACCGATGGTTCGTCGAAGACTTTCTTAAGTTTGCACCATATCTATCTTCATCCTTTCCATGAGAATAAGTAGTGTGCCAAATCCATTGTTTTTCATCAATTTAATTGGTGAAGGATAAGCATAATGTAATTCTCATTCTTGTTTCATCGAGTGAATTTAATTCTTTATTCCAGAGGCTCATCAAATTCTTGATTTTCTTTTGTTCATCTTTTCTTTCTCGGAGTACCATGCTCTAATTATCACGGAGATCCATCTAAATCGGTACTAGGATTCACTTTGTGTTTTCAACTTCTCTTTACTTCCATTTCATCATTCTTTTGTTTAACGGAGTTCTTCATGGAGTTCTACATGATGGTTCATCAAGGATTTAATTCCTTCTCGAAGTTTTCATTCGAGATTCTTTTCTAAGAAGCTCAAGTCTTCTTCATCTTGCTATCTGGAAAGCAATTCTTTCTTCCATATCATTGGAGGTGGTATTATGTCATTCTTGATAACTTGAGTTCATGTTTCATGATTCGCAGATTGTTAAGAACGAGATATTTTAAATCCATCAATCTTGTCATTGGAGTTATCTGGAGTTATATTTTCACCTAAAGCTTTCTCTAAGGATTGTTACTATTAATGGTGATAATATATGATCCAAGTTCTTCATTTATCCTCCAAGTGATACGAGTTTCTCGTCTTCTTGTTAATATCAATTCAAATGCGTTGTTTCCGGTAGTGGCAGAATTTCACACCATAGTTTTGGGATGTTTTCCATAAGCCCACTACAAGCTTATTCTTTTCATTGTTGGTTTTCCAACAATTCCGCTCGACCCTTCTCCTAAAGATGCTTTTCAAGCTCATTCGAGGTAGAAGATGTTGTTTTCTTCTCCGTTCTTTTGTTCCAGTGATCCATCTTCTATTATTTTGTTCCAGAGTCATTGTGTTGTTACGCTTTTCAGTCATCATCTCGAATTATGAAGATCATGATCTTTTCATGCTTATCCTACTTAACCGGAGTGTTGTGACCTTTTTTCTCAAGTTCTTCTCGCCTTATCAAGTCTTGCACCTCTTTTCAACCGGAGTGCTGTCCGAGATCTTTCTTACCCCTTGTTTCCTTTCATTCAATAGTTACGGAGGCAGTGTTTTGTGTTTTTCATCAAGTATCTTCTCATCTTATCAAGTTCTTATTCAATTCCATTTTCCTTTCAATCGGATTGCTTCCCAAAGATGTTCTTCCTTGTTCCTCGTTGCTAACGGAGTGCTTTCAACTTCATTTATCTCCGTTGTATTCTTTTCTCGGAATGACTAAACCTCTTCAAGGTTCGTGTTTTCACTCGTTTGTCAATGAAGCAACTTAGCTTTACCTCATCTCTTTCTCTTCCGTTTTCCCTCCGGTGCCATTCTAGATCTCGGGACGACATCCTCTCGTAGTGGTGGAGTGTTGTAACACCCCGAGACCAATGTGCCAGTTGTCCTTCAGTTATTCGCTGCTGCTGCCATGTCTTTTTCTTGCGTGTTGCATTTCATCATGTCATCATGTGCATTGCATTATCATGTTTTCACTTGCATCCGTCCCGGTTCCCTCAGTTCCGTCCGTTGTCCGTTCTGAGCCCAACCACACTCGCACGCGCCCGCGACATGTCCGAAATAGTATTTTATAAGTGGCCAGGAAATGTCTCGGAATGGGTTGAAAGTTGGCGTGTGGTCTTATTATAGTGTAGATAGACCGTCTGTCAAGTTTCATCGCATTCGGAGTTTGTTTGACGCCCCAACGGATAACTATTGCGGCATTATAGTCGGTCAAATCGTCGGACGTTTTCGGTCTCCGAAAACTGTTGCCGGGCTTTCCCTCTCTTTCCTCTCTAGATCGTCTACACAACCCACTACCTACCGTCCGGTCCAACCTAACCTTTCTTGTCAGCCCGCGGCCCTCCTCGCGCGCGTCCGAAAGCTGCCCCGGAACCGAACCGGACGTTTTTCACCGTTGGACTCAGATCATCCCCAAACATCTACAAAATATCTCTGTTTTGTTAATTGGACTCGGTAGCTATTTATTCGCGACCGTCCATTTCCGATCACAGGGACCGATGTAGCCCTTAACCTAATCTGTGAGGTATATATAGTCGACCCTTAGTCTTTTTGGACAAACCCTAAAATCTAGGGACTTTGTCCCATCGCGCCGCCACCTACCTTTCTTCCTCGGGATCCCCTCATTTCCCTGATCCAATCCCACCAACCAGCTCCCCCTCAATTTCATCACCGAGCCAACCGGCGGCCTCCCTGCGCAGCCGCACCGATCCCCTCTCCTCCCTCCATGGAGTCATCACAGCTGGCGAACCCAGCCACCAGGATCGGCCTCCTCCTCGTTCCCTTCCTCCTTTCTTTTTTTCCTTCGCCATGCCTGGCCTGACTCTCTCCCCGTCGCCTACAGGAACCCATTGAAGAGCACCTCGACCACGCGGGATCGCAGGAGCGCCGGCCACCGTGGTCCGCGGGTGAGCAAGCCCCCACGTTGCCCTCTCCTCCTCGTTCCCCTCTATTTACTCTCTTCCTCACCTCACCTCGAGCTCCCTCTCTCTTGTCCGAACAGGTTGCACCGCACCTCTGCTTCGAGCTCTGATCCGTGCCTCCCCTTGCCGGATCTGAACTCACGCGTCTCCCCATGCTCCGTTCCACCCGTTTCGGCTGGCTTCCGTCGACCCCGTCGCTGAAACCCCACTACATCGGCTTCTGCATCACCAGACACCTCCTGTTGTTTCAGTTCTTAAGAACGAGAGTAGCAGCGCCTCGTCCTCTCTTCGTCTTCACCCCCGGTGTAACCCACGTCGCCGTCTTCGCTGCCCGTGGGCCTCCCCTCCCGACACCATGGACGGTCGCCGCCTTGCTGCTCCGAGACCAAGTCGCCTGGCGCCGCCAAGTTATATATGAAACTTGCTTAGTTTTTCATCTAGTTTAATAATTTGTCATTTTCATCCATGGTTAAAATGATGAAATTGCTGTTTGTGTAGATTTACTCTTATGCCATGCTAAAACGGTTTAATTCATAACTATTTAACCATAGCTCCGAATTAAATAAATTTTATAAGTAAATGGGGTAGAAAAATGCCTAGATTATCCTGATGGCTTTACTTTGCATGTTTAACAACTCTAAAATTGTGTTTAGGGCAGAACAGTACCAAACCTAATATTTGCATATGGGGATTTACCGGAATTGTTGTTCGTTGCTTCCGGCCTCTTTTAAACTGGCCTAGATAGATAGTTTCATTATGCTTCACCTCTTGCCATGCTAACAACATTTAATCTTGTTGGGTACATAAACGAGAGTGAACTAAATAAGTCACGTGGTGTTCCATCAATATGCAACTCGTTGCATATTGAGCTCCACTTAATTTGTAGGGTTGTTTGTGCACTTTGCCATGCCATGCCTCATCAAACCGGACTTGCATCATACTTGGTTGTGCATCATGTCATGGTCATGTGTTGGTTGTTTACTATGTTGTTTGCTCCTTTCCAGTGTTGCTTCTTCGGGTTGGTTCCGATAACGTCGCATTTGTGAGGATCCGTTCGACCACGTCCTTTGGTCTTCTTCATGGACTTGTTCTTCTTCCTTGCGGGATTTCAGGCAAGATGACCATACCCTCGAAATCACTTCTATCTTTGCTTGCCAGTTGCTTGCTCTTTTTCTATGCCTATGCCGCGATACCTGCCACTTGCTTATCATGCCTCCTATATTGTTGAACCAAGCCTCTAACCCACCTTGTCCTAGAAAACCGTTGTTTGGCTATGTTACCGCTTTGCTCAGCCCCTCTTATAGTATTGTTAGTTGCAGGTGAAGATTGAAGTTTGTTCCTTGTTGGAACATGGAGATGTTGTTCCTTATTGGAACATGTTTACTTGTTGGGATATCACAATATACCTTATTTAATTAATGCATCTATATACTTTGTAAAGGGTGGAAGGCTCGGCATTATGCCTGGTGTTTTGTTCCACTCTTGCCGCCCTAGTTTCCGTCATATCGGTGTTATGTTCCCCGATTTTGCGTTCCTTATGCGGTTGGGTTATAATGGGAACCCCTTGACAGTTCGCCTTGAATAAAACTCCTCCAGCAATGCCCAACATTGGTTTTACCATTCGCCACCTAGCCTTTTATTTCCCTTGGGTTCTGCAGACTCAAGGGTCATCTTTATTTTAACCCCCCCCCCGGGCCAGTGCTCCTCTGAGTGTTGGTCCAAACTAGAGCCCCTAGCAGCGCCACCTCGGGGAAACTCGAGGGCTGGTTTTAGTTGTACGGACTGCTCATCTGAGTGTGCCCTGAGAACGAGATATGTGCAGCTCCTATCGGGATTTGTCGGCACATTCGGGTGGTGTTGCTGGATTTGTTTTAACTTGTCGATGTGTCTTGTAGAACCGGGATACCGAGTCTGATCGAAATGTCTCGGGAGGAGGTCTATTCCTTCGTTGAACGTGAGAGCTTGTGATGGGATAAGTTGGGACTCCCCTGCAGGGATTTGAACTTTCGAATGCCGTGCCTGCGATTATGGGCAGATGGGAATTTGTTAACGTCCGGTTGTAGAAAACCTGAAGTTGACCTTAATTAAAATACATCAACCGCGTGCGTAACCGTGATGGTCTCTTTCTGGCGGAGTTCGGGAAGTGAAGACGGTGTTGGAGTTATACTTGACGTAGGTTGTTCTAGGATCACTTCTTGATCATACTTTTATCGACCGTGCTTTGCCTTCTCTTCTCGCTCTCATTTGCGTATGTTAGCCACCATATATGCTAGTCGCTTGCTGCAGCTCCACCTCTTACCTTTTACCCTACCTATAAGCTTAAATAGTCTTGATCGCGAGGGTGCGAGATTGCTGAGTCCTCGGGACTCACAGATACTTCCAAAACTAGTTTGCAGGTGCCGATGCTACCGAGCAGGTGACGCAACCAAGCTCAAGGAGGAGCTCGATGAAGATCTTGTCCTTTGTGTTGTTTTGTTCTAGTTGATCAGTAGTGGAGCCCAGTTGGGGTCGATCAGGGACCGTGTCGCATTTGGGGTTCTTCTTTTATTTTGGCTCCGTAGTCGGGCCTTGATTGTAACTGGTTGATGTAATGCTTTATTCATGTAATTGTGTGGAGTGGCAATTTTAAGCCAACTATGTATCTCTTTTCCCCTATTGTATTACATGGGTTGTTTTGCGAAGATTACCTCACTTGCGACATTGCTTTCAATGCGGTTATGCCTCTAAGTTGTGCTTCGACACGTGGGAGATATAGCCGCATCGAGGGCGTTACACTCTGGCACCTTTTTCTTCTTTCCTGGCAGTGGGCAATCTTTCCAATTTTTCAACAGCTCGTCTATTTCCTCGCCGCTCCTCGTACGCGGGAGTCTTCAGGGTTCGGTTTCACCATCGAACAGATCCTTGCGTTTTCTCCATGAGTCATCGTCGCGAAGCCACCTTCGATGTCCCATGAACACGGTTTTCGAAGACCCGGGATCTCTATCTAGCTGGCGATATGTTGTGTCATCCATGCACCTGACGCATCCAGAAAATCCGTGGACCACCTGCCCTACGACATATCCGTAACCAAGGTAGTCTTGCACCGTCGTGAGAAATGTGGCTCTCATAGGGAAATATTCTTTCTCTGCGGCGTCCCACGTATTGGCTGGCGTTTTCCACGGTGTGGCTAGCTCCTCTTTTAGCAGCCCCAGATACAAATTGATGTCGTTCCCTAGTTGTTTCGGCCCTTCAATTAGCATACTCATGTGAATGTACTTCCTCTTCATGCACAACGAGGGGGGAAGATTTTACATCCACACAAACACAGGGCAGGTGCTATGTGTGCTTCTCTGGCTGCCAAACGGATTGACTCCATCAATGCTCGCGCCCAGCATGATGTTCCTTGGATCGTGCCCAAATTTTGGGTGTTCGAAGTTCAACACTTGCCATTGGCTCGCATCCTTAGGGTGACTCAGCATCTTGTCTTTTTATTTATCTCTGGATCATTTCTTTCATCTTCTCGCTTCTTCTCCTCCCTATCCGCGTGCCAACGCATGAGCTTTGCTAGCTTAGGGTCCGCGAAATACCACTACAGACGAGGAGTGATCGGAAAGTACCACAGCACTTTTCATGGAGCTTTCTTCCTCTTCTTGTATCGAGTGACGCCGCACACCGGACATATGGTAGACTCCGCGTGCTCGTCCCGATAAATGATGCAATTGTTCATGCACACGTGGTATTTCACGTGCGGTAAATCCAGAGGACACACAATTTTCTTCGCCTCCTCGAAAGTAGTCGGGCACTTGTTCCCCTTGTGAAGACGTTCGTGCCAGAATGACATGTTCTCATCGAAGAATGCGTCGGTCATTTTGTGTTTTACCTTCATCTCCAGAGCCATGAATGTTACTGTCAGGCGGGTATCCTCGGGCCTGCATCCCATACAATGGAGTAACCATGTCTATCTCTAGTTGATCCAGCTTGGCTTTCTCTCGGGCGGCAGGTCTTGCATTATCCGTCTACTTGAGAAGCAACTCTTGAATATGAGGGTCCTGCACCTAGCCCATTGATGGTACATTGTCGTATGCTCTGGCATCTTCATCTTCATGATCATGCCCTTCGTCTTGACCATCCTCATCATCATGTCCGGCATCTTCTACATGATGACTGTGTAGTGCATCTACTTCGTGATCATGTCCAGGAGATTCTTCGTCTTATCGCCCGCCCTCGCCACGGTTGTCTTGCTGCCCTTCCTCATTTCTTGCCCGGCCCCCATGGACGACTTCATAGTAATCTTCATCACCTTGCCACTGATAGCCATCCATGAAACCACGCAAGAGCAGGTGGTTCCGCACCTGTACGGATTCCGGGTCCATAAGGCTCTTCAGCTTGCATCTTCGACACGGAGATCTTATCTCTGTCTCATTCTTTTGAAGCATCTCGGCCTTCGCGGAGCTCAAAAACCTATTCACGATGCCCTCGGTCATCATGCGGACCATGGTTGCCTGCGGGGTAGAGCAAAACGGTATTTTAGAACCAGAAAAAAAAATTGGCATGACTTTGCCTAAAAATAGGACCAAAAAGAATGCATAGTGCTAAATTCTCGCCCAAACGGAAATGAATCAACATTCAGGCAAAATATTGGCAACTATCGCATTTCAAATACCGGTACCTGCAAACACAAACATATGCAACACCACAAACATACGTAGATCTAGGCCATAAAAAGTCTGTACGTTGTTGGAGGGAGAAAAAAGTAGATCTAGAACATAAAGAAAGTTTTCCCCTTACTTATCTATCAAAAAGGAAATTTAACCACTTAATTTGGGTGAATCTATGGTGCAAATGAGGTGAGGAGGAGGAGGCAGCCGAGACCAAGCTTGGTAGAGGTGGAGAGAATGAAGTGGGGAAAGTAAGTGTGGTAGGTGGCTGTCCAAAATATCGAGCTGCTCCCAGGTTACCAATGGAGCACCACCTATGAATGCGCCACTAGTAACCAGGGTTACTAATGGCGCACCTGGTGAGTGGTGCGCCATTACTAGTTTTGAAAAAGAACATGTTAGTAGTGGCGCACCAGTGGACAGCGGGCCATTACTAGTTAGAACTAGTAATGGCGCACTGTCCCCTGGTGCGCCACTGCTAACAATTTTTTACCTTTTTTTTCAAAACCAGTAATGGCGCATCGGCCACTAGGTGCGCCATTAGTAATGAGGACATTAATGGCGCACATGCATCTGGTGCGTCACTGCTATATAGCAGTGGCGCACCATATACATGGTGCGCCATTAATGTCCATATTAGCTATAGCCCTTTTCCTAGTAGTGCACGTGGCCCCCTCCAATTACTCCAGCACCCATCTTCTTCCTCTTCCTCCAGAAAAAATCACTCCATAGCTCAAACCCGTGTTCTTTTCTTTTTGCTGCCATTTTCGATCTCCTTGCTCAAAGCTCCATTCTCAAAACTGCTTTGAGGGATTGATCTTCGGTATGTGACTCCTCTAATGGTCCAAGTAGTTTTTGTTCTAGTGCTTTATTTATTGCACATTTTTGCTTCTTTGGTGACCCTGTTCTTGAGCATGCATGTCAAATTTATATGGTCCAAAGTAGTTTGATGCATGATATAGCATCTAGGCACTTGTAGGAGTAGTTACTATTAATCTTATTGAGTTTGGTTTAGTTCTATTGTGAGTCACTAAAAATTTCAGAAATTTTTCAGAGGAAGAAAAATGTCTAGTAAAATGTACGAAGGTAGTTCTTCAAGGAAGCAAGGACCAGGCCTGCAATTCGTGAGCAGGACCTTGAACCGCCAAGGGAAGCTCAAGTGAAGCCGTGTGAATGGCCGTCGGATGAATTCATGGATCGTGCAGGTTTCAAGGATGATTTCTATGCGTACATACAAAATGATGGCCTCGAGGATTTCTTATCGGACCAATGCTTACAGTATTATTATCTCACTGATTCCTTCGTGCGAAGGTTTGAGTTTTCATCCAAGCACAATACTCATACTGTCATGTTTGACTTTACAATTAATCTTATACCATGGACCTAGAAGACTTTTGTTATGCATGTAAAATTGCGCAATGGGCTAGTCTTAGTGAGCCTCACAAATCTGAATATAATGATTTCCTTGCTAGTATAATTGTTGGAGAAACTATAAATATCACACAAGCAACCGTAGGGAGCATTCACTTTCCTACCATACATTATTTTTCTCTCCTTATCGGTCGGTGTATTAGTGGGAAACATGAGATTTGCCATATTTGCGTCCCAGATCTTAGTGTCCTCAAGTGTGCGGTGTTAGGTGATAAACGATATAATCTGGGGGCCATTATTGCTAGGAGGTTATACCTTAATTCTAAAGATGGAGATTTATTTGGTGGGATTTATGCAACTCGTTTAGCTAACTATTTGAACGTACCTATCAGAAGTTATGATATTGAGTTGCCACCTGCTTTTCTGGATTATGAGGCTATGGTACACAACTAGTTTCTTAAGAGGAACGAACAGATCCTCCAGTACTGACTAATCTTTGATAGATGGCATGACGTCCTTGTTACTCTTCCTGCTCCTTCCTTCTTTAACTTTTAGGAAAAGGGTCGATATTTTATAACTAGAGAGGAGACAGAGGTGTATGAGAGAACAGCGGAGGCTGCTCGCCTCCATGTTGCAGGCCTTCAGGCAGTAGCTAATGCGCGTTAGTACAACCCCAACTACAACTTTGGATATCCACCAGGCCATTGGTCGCAGACCAACTTAGGCCAATATCCTAAGCTTGGGGGAGTGCATAATTCTCACCGACATTATATTCATGTTCACACTCATTCTAGTTGTCGGTGCTCATACTTTTTCATTGTAATATCCATGTTAGTTTACTTTGTTTTTCCACTTTCTTCTTGTGTGTTTGATTATCCTTAAGAAAAACCAAAAAAATAGTTGTAGTTACTTTACTTTCTATGCATGCTTAGTAGTAATATTAAAAGAAAACAAAAAAGTATTTCTCGTTCTTATTTTGCTTGTTGGGATTTTTCCCGTGTAAATGGTTTTTCTCGTTCTTGTTTTGCTTCGTTCAGAAAAAGAAAAACCCTGAAAATATTTTAGTGTGTTTCTTTGAAATTCTTTTCTTTTCTTTGGGGGTCAAGAGGAGGAGACCACGATGAAAAAGTTGAGTGGCTCTCATATGCATTATTGTTGATCTAACAAAGATCCCTTATTACCTTGCCTTCTCCTTTGAATAAATGTTTGTAGATTCCGGCTTAGTCCAGTGCACGGGCACTATTATTATTTATCCTCACGGTTTGGTCATTTAAGTGAAAGGCAATAATGACGATATATGATGAAATGATTGAGATGAGGAAAAGCTAGTATGAACTCGACCTATCTTGTTTTTGTAAATATGGTTAGTTCATCGTTTCTGATTTGGCCTATTATGAATGAAACATGTTTGCAATGAAAATTAGAGATTATAGTTACTACTGCCATGCTTAATTAGCTAGGAGTTTATAATGGTTTACCTTGCGTGCCAACAGGGAAATTAAAATGGTTGTGATGTGGTATGATAGGATCACTACAAAAAAGACACACCCATGACATTTTGGGCCGAACGAATTTTTTTCCAGTCATGCTTATGACACTTCTATAACGATAATTTGTGACAAAACCCGATATCATCATAGATGTGGTGGGCTCCTACTTCTATGACAAAGAATCATGACAAAAATGGGCTTTTCATCCTAGGCTGGCTGGAGACGCAGCTGCATGACATTCTTTGGGCCGTCCATGACGGAAATTACCGTGGTAGAAGCGAGGGCAAGGAAAATATTGGGGAGTTCCCAGTTACGATGGGTGGTCGGGGCCGAGCGATGCACGGAGGTTTGCCCGTTTCTCGCGTACACGTACGCGTGTGTGTGCGAGGCTTGCGCTCTAACTGAACTGAGTGAGACGTTGGGCTCTAACTAAACCCGAGCGATTGCACTAGCTATGTTACTGAACCCTGATCGATCCCTTGCTGTTAACTGAACCCGAGTGATTCCTTCGCTACTAATGCTAACTAAAGCCGATCGATGCTGCCTCTTAATGAACAGTGAGTGTTTTTGGGGGGGGGGGGGTGGATGAACAGTTCCCGGTGGGGGTGGATGAACAGGACCCCGTGGTAGTAGAGGTCATTGCCGCTGGATGAACATGACCCCGATCGAGCCGGCTGGTGGTGGATGAACAGGACCCCATGGAGGTCTGGACGAATAGGACACCGTGTAGGGCTGGTTGAACAGTAGCCGGTGGAGGGCTGGATGAATAGTAGCCATGAAGGGGTGGTTGAACAAGACCCCATGGAGAGGGCTGGTTGAATAGTAGCCAGTGGAGGAGCGGTGGAGGATGGATAAACAGGAGCCCGTGGATGAACAATGGCTGGTGGAGGCAGGAGGGGAGACGTCGTGGATGAACATTCGCAGGTGTAGGCTGGAGGAGGTCGACCGTGGGACAACAGTGGCCCGTGGATGCTAGAGGAGGTCGACGGTGGAGATGAATAGTATCCCGTGGAGTCCCATTTTGCGGTGCGCCACACCCCTCCTGATGAACAGGACCCCCGTTTCGACCGTAGCACTCCAACACAAGTCAGTTTCCTCTGTTTTGCGGTATGCCACACCCCTGCCGATCAACAGGACCCCGTTTTGACCGTAGGAGGTCCAAGAGAAGTCTATTTCCTCGGTTTTGTGGTATGCCACACCCCTCCTGATGAACAGGATCCCGTTTCAACCATGGCCGGTCGGACACAGGGTCGTTTCCTTCGTTCCACGGTACGCCAGGCCTCGTTTCGATCGGTTGTTCCGTCCAAACCGGTTGGCTCCCGAACACGACGACACAATTTCTCCGTTCTAACCCAGCCAGGTACACGAGCCCTGGCCGTACGTATGTGCGAGTAGGTTTGAGACCCCACTCGTATGTACATATGTGGCCGTATTTACTTTCTTGCACCCTAGCTGTACGTATGTGTACATGCTACGTCCACGCCTCTACTACGACACATGCCCTTCCTTACTCAGCCACAATTCATCGCTGCAGCCTGCAGACGGACCGATTGACCAGTATGTACGTACACGTTCACGACCAGAATGACAACGCTACGTACGCTTCGACCAGGTTGGTCCCGACTGTCAGGAACTTCCTTGCATGAGAAGATGTAGTTGGTGGGTCCCACCAGTCAGCTGGAAATGTTTCTTTTCATGAAATACGGTGGCCCGTCTAGTGGGTCCCTACTGTTAGGTGGAGGAATCATTATTTTCCACGTAATAAGGAGGCACTTCCTTGTTGCGGTCATGGATCTAGTTGTCAGTCTCTCCACGTACAGTACTCTTTCGATGGAAGTCGTTCCTTGACCACGTTGACCACGCCGCGCCGAGAGCACCAGGGCGGTGGAGGACGGCGAGGCCTCGGAAGCCGATGATGCGGAGCCAGGGAAGACGCGGCAGTGGATGCCCACGAGGAGAGGAGTACGAGAGTTCACTAGTTCGGCTGCGGTGTAAGGCTGTCATCGCCGCAAGGCCTGGCTAGCGGTGGGAGTAGTAGGGGGCGGTGAGGCCTCTACGGCAGCACAGCCGGCCACAGGAGGCAAGAGCACGTGGTGGTTAGGACGACTGGAGCTAGACGACCATTGGATGTTAATAATCCAACGGTCACTGGTGATAGAATCATTTGTTGACTCAGTTGACAAACCCTCCGTCCGCGTCAACTATGTAGGCCCACAAGTCATCCTCCCACATGGTGGGTCCCGGCTGGAAGGGGGAGTATTCATTCATTTGTGCGTAGTAAGGAGGCACTTCCTTGCGTGCAAAAGATATAGCTGGTGGGTCCAAGCTGTCAGCGGGAGTATTCATTCTTTTTGGCGTAATAAGGAGGTACTTGCTTGCAAGCGGCCATGGACCATGTGGGTCCCAACTGTCAGCCTCTCCATGTACATCCCTCTTCGGATGTTGTCGTTTGTTGACAATGTTGACCACGCCGTGCCGAGAACACCAGCATGATGGACGATGGCGAGACCCAGGAAGGGAATGACCCGGAGGCGGCGAAGCCACATCAGTGGAGGGATGTGGGTGAGTAGAGGGATGGCCTGGCCAGCGATGGGAGTAGTAGGGGGCGGTGAGGCCTGCGCGGCAGCACAGCCGGCCACGGGAGGTGGGAGCAGGCGGTCCCGCCGGCTCTGGATTTGGCGGCTGGAGTAAGAAGATCAAAGATTGAAAAACATGATGGAAGTTGGATTGACATCCAACAGTTACGTCTGCTAGAATCGTTTGTTGACGTATATAATAAGTAAAAAAATCTTGCATACACATCAACTTAACAGGCCCACAAGTCAGACCATTCCCTATTTTTTTAATAATTTATATATAGCTCACTGCAACTTCTTATGCAATTTATTGCAGTCCATTTTTTTGGTTACCAGGGCCAGGGTTAAAAATTTAAACGAAATTTCGCATATTTCTGTGGGTTCCAAACTATTTTTAATACCGAAATGTCGAGCCAGATTTAAAGTACTTTGAAGATATATTAAAATTAGGTTAAAGCCTAGTGAAATTGGAATCTGAAAATGTGAAAAAAAATTGGAAATTATAAAGTAATTGCCAATTGGTCATCTGTTTTTATATTTACAGCCCATTTCATATTACTTTCAAGATTTACAGGCGTCTTGAAAGAGTTGCAGCCCATTAAGGCATAGAAAAATAAGTAGGCATGAATTGGGTATTCTTCAGAAAAAATAAACTTGGCTCATTTTCACAAAGAAAAAATAGCTGGGCTAGTCATGTGGTGAACATAAAATATAAGCCTGGGCTAGATGGGCGACAGCCCAGTTGAAACCCAGTTGAAACAATAACAAAAAAAATATTGCTCGAGCAGCTAAGTCCGAGGTGTCAGCGGATCTTGTGATGTTCTCTTGTCTATTGATTATATACGCTGACAATGTCGTGGGCCCCAGATGTCAGGAAACGACTAGGAGGAAGCATTTTCTTTTTCCATATGCTGACAATGGGGTATATATAACAAAAAATGAGTAACTTCCTTGTGTCCGACCATGGACATCGTGGGCCTCTACTGTCATCCTCTCCACATATAGTCCTCTGCCAATTCCTCTTTTTTGTTGACCATGTGGACAACGCGAGAGGGTGGCGCCACGGCGAGCGCACCAAAGCACGCGGAGGACGATGACAAGGCCTCGGACATCAACCTTAAAGATTTAGGAGACAATGGGGCGGCGATGCATGCACTAAGGCGCATGCAGCTGTGGGAGGTGGAAGTAGGCGGCCCCACGGGCGCTGGTTTGGTTTTGGTGGCTAGAGGAAGACAGGACTGAAGAAGCACGATAGATTGTAAAAGCAGCAGGAGTGCTTAACAACCTTAACTGAAACCAGTAGGGGCACCTAACAACCATAGCTAAAAGCAGTGTGAGTACTTATACAGGTTCAACTGTACAAAGCACGCCTCGAAAAGTGCTACTTTGCCTATAGTTAACCAAGGGTGAGGCTGTCAAGCCCTAGGACAAGGGCCAGGTGCCACCCCATGCATCCACAACCGTCTGAAAGCGGCTTCATCTCGCAATGTGGTAAATAAACATGATATTCGCTTTAGAGCCATGGAAAAGCAGGAACATAATCTTCTGTCCTATTCTCCAAGATGGACATGCCTTCATTATTTGAGACCACCCATGAATAAGTATCTTTTCACCTCCAAGTGGAATGGAGTAGGTCGACATAAACATCATGTTGTGACCAAGCGCAAGTCTGACCCGATCATGGTCAGGCATCTGTATATGAACAATAGAACTAGGCAGTTTCTGTTTCAAGAAGATCACATCTGTAAAACTGTGTATAAGCAAGAGTTTATGAACAACATATATAATAGAAAACAGCTCGTACCATAAGTTTGTTGACACAGTTGGTCCTATTCAACGAGTGCAGCAGTGGCACACATATCCCACATGGCCTTCCACCATTGAAACACCCCACAAAGACCTCAAGACGATTAATAAATGTGTGGGAACTTGTGGATGTCGTAACAGCCGAGTTCTTATAGAATAAAAAATGAGTAGCCTGCTTAACTCTAGAAAAACCTACACGTGCCACCAATTATATGAAAATATTAGTTAGAAGTAGCATCTTCGTGAGAGATCGTTGCTACTTCTAAAGTTAAATTGTGATTACTTAGATAGAATAGGTGGATTAAGAAGTAATCGAGGCAACAAGCAAGAACCAGATACAAAACTAAAATGGATGAACAATTGGAACGACGTTGCGGTGGAAGATCGCAGTGAAGATGAGACCAGGTTTTGTTATTTCCATCAAGATTCTTGCGCCAACATTTTCCGGACACTTATAAAATACTATTTCGGACATGCCGCGGGCACGTGCAAGTGTGTTAGGGCTCAGAACGGACAACAAAGAGAACGAGGAGACCGGGACGGATGCAAGTTTTAAAACATGATGATGCAATGCACATGATGACATGATAAGATGCAACACACAAGCAAATGACACGGCAACGACAACGAATAGCTGGAAGACACCTGGCACATCGGTCTCGGGGCGTTACGACACTCCACCACTACGAGAGGATCTCGTCCCGAGATCTAGAATGGCACCGGAGGAAAAAACAGAGGTGAAAGAGAAGAGGTAAACTATGTTGCTTCTTTGACAAACGAGTGAAACCAAAGAACCTTGAAAAGGTTAAGCCATTTCGAAAAAAGAATACAACAGAGATAAACGAAGTTGAAAGCACTTCGTTAAGAAAGGGGAAAGGAAAGAACCGATTCGGGTAGCACTCCGGTTTAGAAGGGATGCAAGACTTGATAAGGCGAAAAACTTGAGCAAAAGGTCACAACACTCCGGTTAAAAGGATAAGCATGAGAAGAACATGATCTTTGACCAAACGAGATGATGGGTGAAACGAACAACATCGCAAATCCTCCGGAACGAAAGAATAGAAGATATATAAATGAAATAGGAGAATGGAGAAGAAAATGCCAACTTCTGTCGCGAAAGAGCTAGAAAAGGCATACTTAGGAGAAGGGTCGAACGGAGTTGTTGGAACACCAACAAAGAAAAATAAACTTGATATGGTCTTAAGGAATACATCTCAAATTATGAGGTGACAACCTGCCACTCACGGAAAAGAATTGGATTGATATGAACGAGGAGACGAGAAAGCTATTTCACCGGGAGGATAAAGAAGAACTTGGGTCATTGATAATCACCATAAGAGCGACAATCCTTAGGGAAGGCTTTAGATGGAATATAACCCAAGATAACTCCAACGAAGAGATTGATGGATTTAAAATATCTCATTCTTGATAACATGTGAATCATGAAAACATGAACTCAAATTATCAAGAATGACATAATACCACCTCCAATACTACGGAAGAAAGAATAGCACTCCGGATAGCAAGATGAAGAAAGCATGAGCTCCTTTGAAAAGAATCTCAATGAACACTTGGAGAAGGAATTATTTCTTTGATGAACCATCATGTAGAGTCTCCATGAAGAACTCCGGTAAACAAAAGGATGTCGAAAAGAAAAGGAAGTTGAAAACACTAGGTGAATCCTTGTACTGATTTAGATGAATCTCCGTGGTGAAATAGTTGGAAAAGATTGGAACTCCGGGAAAAATAGAGGATGAACAATTGAAATCAGGAATTTAATCATCGTGAACAAACTCCGGTAGAAAAGATTAACATATGGATGAAACAGGAATAAGAATTACATTATGCTTATCCTTCACCAATTTAGATTGATGACAAGCAACGGATTTGGCATACAACTTATTCTCGTAGAAAAAATTAAGAGAGATATAACATAAACTTGAGAATGTCTTCCACGAACCACCGGTGGGATTTGGCACAACGAATGAATTGATATGATAACTAGGTAAGAGCAATCTTGAACGAACCACCGTAAGAATTAAAATGATCAAAGGGAAGATAAAGGAACACCGGGAAGAATTAGCAAATGAATGAAGATGCTTGAGAGAATTTATATATGAGAGAACAAAGAGATCATGCACTGATTAGAGGATATTTGATCGATGCACCAATAAAATTAGGAGGATGAGAGCTGAAAGCTGAGAATGAATAACTCTGAGATGATGGGCTCTGGATAATCAAACTGAAAAGACTCCTGAATTGCTCCGGATAGGTGAAAAGAATTCCCACAATCGAAAATAATTATGAGAGGATGGCAACAAGCTAGAATCACGAATCTGTGAGAGAACGGATAAGATATGGAGGTAAAACTCTTCTTCGGTCTTCAAACGCAGAGAATGATGATGAGAAACACCACCATGAATTGTTGAGGCACTCCGGAATGAAAAATTGGAAAAGTTGAGCCAACGATGAAAGGAAATGAAAGATCTTGGAGAAAGGAATTTGACTGATGACAATCATTCTTACGTCAAACTTCGAAAAGAAATTTGAGGATAGCTCCGGAAAAAAATAAGAAGAGTCAGGTAAGATCCTGGGAAAAGACCTGTGGGTTGGGGCCCACTCAAAAGAAGCACCGTTGAAATGATTAAAGGAGAGATTGCATCGGTTGAATTAAATGGCTTGAATGGGATAACAACCTCGAAATAGGTTGAACAGATCTTGAATGACAAGACGAGCGTTTTGAGAAAGCTTTGAGCACGCCGGAACAAATGAATAGTGAGAAGTGAATTGTTATGAGGTACACCGGTATGAGAAGGCATTGAAATGAGGAAAGGGGTAAGATCAACAAAGCTTGACTTGAAACCAACGGAGAAGATAAAAGAAATAAGAATGATGAACTAGAAGCTCCGTTAGTATCTTCATGAGAATCACCGGATAAGAACATTGAAGGAAAAGAATGGAGAGGCTTCACATCAATAAGATGGATACTCGATTAAGAAATCTGAGTCCTTAAAGAAAAACAAGGGAGGGAGGGCGGGAAAAAAACAAAGGCAACTTGGAGATGGATGAAACAAACAACATTGAGAAGAACTGATAATTGATCTTGTGAATGTTGAAGTGATCGGATCCACTTGAAGAGAGACACCCCGGTAGAACAAGATTGGCTTAACAATCTCGATTATCGAGAAGGATTAGTATTCACATCGGAGTATGAGCACACCATTTGGGGAAGGTATGGAATCAACACTTGACATTCAAGCAACTCGAATACCACAACTCCAAACAAAAACAAAGGATTGGCTTGCAAAATAAGCCGGAACAAACATATGATAGAGATTTCGTCCGAAGTTTTCGTGGTGGGGCCTACACGGGCTCGATCGTACAGCACCATCATGTACAAGGTAGTGCACATGACATACAAAGCGTCCCCGAGTCGGCATAGACAAGGACTCTTTAAGACACAACGAGACCACTGTAAAACCGACCGTGAATAGGCGGACCACTAGACGTCAAACCCCAATTTCATATCATACATCTGTCAGAAAGATATCCTAAGAGCTACTTGAATTCCCACTTATAAACTCCCGAAATTTTCTGGTTATGCAATCAGGTGTTGGGGATACAGGGGAAGCATAATATCTCACCCAAAACTAGCAAATCCTACATCCAGCTGTATCCAACCTTCAACACATAACCGAGAAACCTTCGGAAATCGTCTACGTCAACCTTCGAAAAGCATCCGTTATACAAGTTATGGCAATACTCCCGAACTCCTGCCCCAGTACTGGGTGGCGTCGAGGTTATCTCACCAGCAACTGCATAAAAGAGATTTTCGATGTCGGCGAACTAAACTCAGGTATTCCAGAACTGCAACTATAAAATTGTGACGACAACACCTCGGAGCTCAACTCCCCGGGACACTGCCACAACCCCTAAATGTCAGGAGGCACCAAGAACAATGTTCTCATCACAAAACCATCGAAACGATTCCAAGATACCTGCGTGATCCTAAATTTTTTTAGTGAAATTTGAAAAGAGAAGAGTCAAAACTCTACGTCAGGATGCCTTACCAGAGCGATGAGGAGACTGGGACTAAAAAGAATTCCTAAGCTCTCCAATATATAATTCCTAAATGACTCAAAGCATTTTTCTAGACTCAACTCGTCCGCTAATTCGATCAAGCAATGGGGCTCCTAAGGTCGGGGAAGGCTCTGATTACCAACTTGAAACGCCCTCGATGTGGCTATATCTCCCACGTGTCGAAGCACGACTTAGAGGCATAACCGCATTGAAAGCAATGTCGCAAGTGAGGTAATATTCACACAACCCATGTAATATATAAGGGAAAGAGATACATAGTTGGCTTACAATCGCCACTTCACACAATTACATGAATAAAACATTACATCATCCAAATACAATCAAGGTCCGACTACGGAACCAAAATAAAAGAAGAACCCCAGATGCGACAAGGTCCCCGATTGACCCCAGCTGGGCTCCACTACTGATCAACTAGAACGAAACAACACAAAGGACAAAATCTTCATCGAGCTCCTCCTTGAACTTGGTTGCGTCACCTGCTCGGTTCAACGGCACCTGCAAGCAGGTTTTGGAAGTATCTGTGAGTCACACGGACTCAGCAATCTCGCACCCTCGCGATCAAGACTATTTAAGCTTATGGGTAAGGTAAAAGGTATGAGGTGGAGCTGCAGCAAGCGACTAGCATATATGGTGGCTAACATATGCAAATGAGAGCGAGAAGAGAAGGCAAAGCAGGGTCGATAAAAGTATGATCAAGAAGTGATCCTAGAACAACCTACGTCAAGCATTACTCCAACACCATGTTCACTTCCCGGATTCCGCCGGAAAGAGACCATCACGGTTACACACGCGGTTGATGCATTTTTAATTAAGGCCAACTTTAGGTTTTCTACAACCGGACGTTAACAAATTCCCATCTGCCCATAACCGCGGGCACGGCTTTCGAAAGTTCAAATCCCTGCAGGGTGTCCCAACTTAGCCCACGACAAGCTCTCACGGTCAACGAAGGAATAGACCTTCTCCCGAGACATTCCGATCAGGCTCGGTATCCCGGTTCTACAAGACACTTCGACAAGTTAAAACAAATCCAGCAACACCGCCCGAATGTGCCGACAAATCCCGATAGGAGCTGCACATATCTCGTTCTCAGGGCACACTCAGATGAGACTAGCTACGAGTAAAACCAACCCTCAAGTTTCCCCGAGGTGGCCCCGCAGGCAGCTCAGTTCGGACCAACACTCAGAGGAGCACTGGCCTGGGGGGGTTAAAATAAAGATGACCCTTGAGTCCGCGAAACCCAAGGGAAAAAGAGGCTAGGTGGCGAATGGTAAAACCAATGTTGGGCGTTGCTGGAGGAGTTTTATTCAAGGCGAACTGTCAAGGGGTTCCCATTATAACCCAACCGCGTAAGGAATGCAAAATCCGGGAACATAACACCGATATGACAGAAACTAGGGCGGCAAGAGTGGAACAAAACACCAGGCATAACGCCGAGCCTTCCACCCTTTACCAAGTATATAGATGCATTAATTAAAAATAAGATATATTGTGATATCCCAACAAATATCATGTTCCAACAAGGAACAACATCTCCATGTTCCAACAAGGAACAAACTTCAATCTTCACCTGCAACTAAAAACGCTATAAGAGGGGCTGAGTAAAGCGGTAACATAGCCAAACAACGGTTTGCTAGGATAAGGTGGGTTAGAGGCTTGGTTTAACAATATGGGAGGCATGATAAGCAAGTGGTAGGTATCGCAGCATAGGCATAGCAAAAGAGCGAGCAACTAGCAGGCAAAAATAGAAGTGATTTCGAGGGTATGGTCATCTTGCCTGAGATCCCGCGAGGAAGAAGAACGAGTCCATGAAGAAGGCAAACAGACGTAGTCGACCGGGTCCTCACAAACCCAACATTCTCGGAACCAACCCGAAGAAACAACACCGGAAAGAAGCAAACAACATAGTAAACAACCACCACATAAGCGTGGCATGATGCACAGCCAAGTATGATGCATGTCCGGTTTAATGAGGCATGGCATGGCAAAGTGCACAAGCAATCCTACAAATTAAGTGGAGCTTATTATGCAACGGAGTTGCATATTGAAGAAAACACCACATGACTTATTTAGTTCTCTCTCATTTATGTACCCAACAATATTAAATGTTGTTAAACATGGCAAGAGGGTGAAGCAAAGAAAACTACCTATCTAGTCAAGTTTAAATGAGGCCGAAAATAACAAACAACAAGTCCGGAAAGTCCTCATGTGCATATTTTGGTTATGGTACTGTTCTGCCCTAAACACAATTTTAGAGTTATTTAACATGCAAGAAAAGTGCACCATGTTAAACTAAGCATTTTTCTACCCCATTTACATATAAAGTTTGTTGCAAACCGAGTTATGGTTAAATAGTTATGATTTAAACCGTTTTAGCAAGTTATTTAAGAAAATTCAAAAAAAAACAACATTTTAAACATGGATGAGTGCAGCATATTATGAAACTAGATGAAATTCTAAGCAAGTTTCATATTAAGTTTGTTTTAAACCGATGCACGGTTTGTGAGTTATTATATGCATGTTCTCTAGGGACTAAACTGTAAAACTGGTTTTTCTCTAGATAAAAGGAAAATCGCTCTATGGAAAAAAATACGAAACGGGCCAAATCTGAAAATGCCCACCGGGTGGCTGGCTGCTCACCTAACTGGGCCAGGCCCAATTCGGTGGGAGGAGCGCAGGCAAAGGGGCGCACTGGTCTGGGCTGCCTGTGGACTACACTGTGCTGGAGCTGGGCCTGGCACTGTAGTCTATCAATGGAAAGTCAACGCAAGCGCTGACGGGGAAAGAACGGGCGAGCGGGCAGCAGAGGAAGGCCAATGCGGCGGCGAAAGGCGGACTCTGGTGAGAGGACGACGACAGGTGGCAGGCACGGGACCAGCTGACGACGGGAATGGATAGATCCGCCCGTGGGGAGTTCGGATCCGGTGACGGACGAGGCCGGGAAGGCCGGCGACGAGCTCGGTGGTGGATCCTGCAAAAATGGTGGCGGCGCGGGTCTTAGAGTAGAGGCAGAGTACGGGAGAAAGGAGGAGAGGAGGAGACATCGGGGAGATGGTGCGTGGACCTGCAGGTCGGTCACCGAGGCAGACTGGAAAGGAGAGGGCGGAGGAGGCCGGCGGGGTCCTGTTGGTGCCGGCGATGTGCAGGCGTCGGTGAGGGCATATGGAAGGAGTGGGCGCGAGGAGCTCCTTCCCTCGGGCGCAGCGAGGCTGTGGCCTCGATCCCAAACTGGATCGAGCACCGACTGAGGAGGCTCTAACAGGGACGAGACAACAGCGACAGGGACGCTCGGGCAGGGACGAGACGACAACGAGAGGGACGCTCGGGTGTGGGGCTGCTCCATGGCGGCGGTGGTCGAGGTGGAGGCCTGCGGTGGCTTCCATGGCGTGGAGAGCACCTGCTGGTGATGCTTGTCGGCGGAGGGAGAAGGGAATCCGGGAGGATCCCGATGTGGGATTTGAGGGTGGCGGCCGCGGATCCGAGGAGGAGAAGGCTGTGGCTTCGGTTGGCTGGATGATTGGTTCAGCATGGAATCTGAGGAAGTGAGTGGCGGCGGTGGGATGGATCCCTAGGAATTAGGGATTTGGTCTAGGTTAGGCTAATATATATATCGAGTGGTTTTGGTTAGGGATACATCCGTCCCTCCGATCATAATCGTACAGTCGGGAAAAATACGCTAGGGAGCCCAAATAAGAAAACGGACACGTTTCGTAGATGTTTGGGGATGATCCGGACACAACGGTGGCGACAGGCCGAGTCGGGTCTAGGATAGCTTTTCGGACGCGCGTGCGAGGAGGGCCGCGGGCTGACGAGAGGGGTTAGGTAGGGCATGAGGGTGTGTAGTGAAATGTGAAGACGGTCTAGGGAGGAAAAGAGAGGGAAAGTCCGGCAACAGTTTTTGGAGACGGAAAACGTCCGACGTTAGACCGGCTATACTGCCGCTATAGTTAACCGTTGGGGCGTCAAACGAACTCCGAATGCGATGAAAATTGACAGGCGGCCTACCTACAACATAAAAACACCGCACGCCAACTTTCATCCCATTCCGAGAACATTTTCCAGACACTTATAAAATACTATTTCGGACATGCCGCGGGCGCGTGCAAGTGTGTTAGGGCTCAGAACGGACAACGAAGAGAACGAGGAGACCGGGATAGATGCATGTTTTAAAACATGATGATGCAATGCACATGATGACATGATAAGATGCAACACGCAAGCAAATGACACGGCAGCGACAACGAATAACTGGAAGACACCTGGCACATCGGTCTCGGGGCGTTACATTATATCCATGGCTTGTCTTCACTGTGACCATTAAACTTGTGTATTCAGCTATGGCAAGGTCAAGCATCTTGAGTACATGTGTTCTGGCAAAGCAAGTAATGCACTGCACGAAAAATATTATGAGAACACAATGTATTCCCTATCCAACTCAAGAAATAATTTCCTCTTCACGCCAGTGTTGATCATCGTACTATTACCTTTTATCCAAATATTGCAATCCAAATTTCCAAATTAGTCAACAACATGTTCAAAAAACCCCACCCTCCCGGATAGAAAAGAGGATTCTAGGAACATATTGTGCGCGTTTTAATATCATGTGTGAGGATGAGAAGGAACAAGTGTGGCATCTCGCCAAGGGCATAGAAACCTGCAGGGTCCTCGCACTTTGGGCACTTCAAATGAAACACACTAGATTCAGTAGGAAGAAAAATGCATCAACGGCGACGGCTGCCATCCTAGGATTACCCGTGACCAAGGGACTTGGACTTATCAGGGATGGATGAAGAATTCGTACCTGGTTCTCCATGAGAAAACCCTATGCAATCGCCGAGAGGGGGTTTTATATGAACAAGCAAACGAGGGAGAAGGTGATTCAGGCCAGTGAAATATTGCCGCTTCGTCCGTCCAGCTTACTGCTAAAGCTGGAAAGGCGGGGGTTTTTGTGATTTGATGGCTCATTGGGCATTACTGCGGCACTACGATCGGGTGTCTTTACAGTGTAGTTGTTCACTCTAATTTGGTGCATATGGTACGTGGACCCCGTTGCCAGATGCCCCACATATCAGCGAAAGGAAGTAGAAATACAGGAGTAACTAGTTACACATAAACATATTTTTGACACAGAGATACTCCCTTTGTAAAGAAACATAAAAATCTTTTATATCACAACTTTATACATAAGAAAAATCAAGGGGAATATATATAACATATATAACTATAAAATACAGAATTTTTTTGAACACATTATAAACAAGTTGGTGATGATGGTGTGCCTGCCATCCTGCAATATAGGCCGTCCGGTTTATATCTGACGAATAGGAAGGAAACTATGGCAATTTTGCAAAACGCTACTGCTACCTCTTGAGCACTGCGTTGGATTTCCCTGAAGAGGAGAGGATGATGCAGGAAAGTAGCGTAAGTATTTCCCTCAGTTTTTGAGAACCAATGTATTAATCCAGTACGAGGCTACGCGCGAGTCCCTCGTACCTACACAAAAACAATAGCTCAACGCAACCAACGCGCTTAGGGGTTGTCAATCCCTTCATGGTCACTTACGAAAGCGAGATTTTATAGAGATGATAAATAATATTTTTGGTATTTTGGTATAGAGATGCAAAGTAAAAAGTAAAAGCAAAGGAATAATAAAGTGATGGAGATTGATATGATGAGAAAGAGACCCCGGGGCCGTAGGTTTCACTAGTGGCTTCTCTCAAGAGCATAAGTATTCTACGGTGGGTGAACAAATTACTGTTGAGCAATTGACAGAATTGAGCATAGTTATGAGAATATCTAGGTATGATCATGTGTATAGGCATCACGTCCGAGACAAGTAGACCGACTCCTGCCTGCATCTACTACTATTACTCCACTCATCGACCGCTATCCAGCATGCATCTAGAGTATTAAGTTAAAAACAGAGTAACAACTTAAGCAAGATGACATGATGTAGAGGGATAGTTTCATGCAATATGATAAAATCCCCATCTTGTTATCCTCGATGGAAACAATATAATATGTGCCTTGCTTCCCCTTCTGTCACTGGGAAAGGACACCACAAGATCGAACCCAAAGCTAAGCACTTCTCCCATGGAAAGAACAACCAATCTAGTAGGCCAAACCAAACTGATAAATCGAAGAGACTTGCAAACATAACAAATCATACATAAGAGAATTCAGAGAAGATTCAAATATTATTCATAGATAGACTTGATCATAAACCCACAATTCATCTGTCTCAACAAACACATCGCAAAAAGAACATTGTATTGAGATCCAAAAAGAGAGAAGAAGCCATCTAGCTACTAACTATGGACCTGTAGGTCTGAAGTAAACTACTCACACTTCATCGGAGGGGCTTGGATGATGATGTAGAAGCCCTCCGTGATCGATGCCCCTTCCGGCGGAGCTCCGGAACAAGCCCCAAGAAGGGATCTCGTGGATACAAAAAGTTGCAGTGGTGGAATTAGATTTTTGGCTCCGTCCCCGACCGTTTGGGGGTACGTAGGTATATATTGGAGGAAGAAGTACGTCGGTGGAGCTTCGAGGGGCCCACGAGGCAGGGGGCGCGCCCTAGGGGGGCGCCCTCCACCCTCGTGACCACCTCATGGCTTTCTTGACGGAGGGTCCAAGTCTCCTGGATCTTATCTGATGAGAAAATCACGTTTCCGAAGATTTCATTCCGTTTGGACTCCGTTTGATATTCTGTTTCTCCGAAACACTGAAATAGGCAAAAAACAGTAATTCTGGGCTTGGCCTCTGGTTAATAGGTTAGTCCCAAAAATAATATAAAAGTGGAAAATAAAGCCCAATATAGTCCAGAACAGTAGATAATATAGCATGGAGGAATAAAAAATTATAGATACGTTGGAGAAGTATCACTATCCACACACCTCTCCACAGTTGCAAATAAGGCCTTCCCTCGTTCATCATTTTCTTTCACAAGATAAAATACTCATACAAATGCATCTTGATGTTACGTGCAACGCACGGGCATTATGGGGGTTCAGCTGAGAATATAATACACAGACAGGCTCACGGTTCTGGACTTTGGGCCATAGGCCGCTGGCCCTGCATGTTTGAGGGCCCATGTGTTCTACCTCAGGCTTTTCATATTGCAAGGGATTGGTACGGCGCTGGTTTTATATGTTGTCGCAAGGCGAATACACAAAATTGAATAAAGCATGGCAACTGTTAGAATGAAATCGAACGACAGTTCCTAACCATCAATCAGAGTTGCAATTCTATCAATGATATACCTCGTGTTAAATAATATTGTCGTACTACTTATACACATAGGACACGTGTTTCACCATGACAGATTATTACATCAAAATCTCTCGGAGGATAGATCAGTTCGGCAGTTGTGTGCTGCTACTGAACAATTTCAAAGTTGATTTGGACCAGCTCACCTTGCCGAGAAAGTCCAATTTTGACATCATCCCCTACCACAAGATATGATTTAGATTTGAACCTTGACCATCCTTTAGCATCAATCATCATGCGACCATCCTTTGTACTTACGGTATATTGAGCGGGTTCATTCACACCAAGGCTGCGCATGGTAAGAGAAACTTGGCCATGGTCGCCTGGATTGTTGAACGATTCCCTCGTTGCTCTAGGAATTCTTTGCATGCAAACAGGAAGACATACACAAACAGTTAGATCAACATAGTGAATCATGTGAAACAACATGGAAAGAAAAAAGAATGAAGCACTTGGGCGGCCAATGCTTACCAAGAAGGTGGACATGTAGGTTTCTGTAAGGACTTTGGTATATGAAGTGCGAACTGCAGCCCAGTCTGTTGTCGGTGCAACTGCTGGTTCCATTGCCGCCGCACGGGTTGGACCAGATGCAAGTGCAAGTGTTGGTGCATATGTCGAAGCTGTTGCTGGTGCCCGTGCCGGTGCGACTGGTAGTGCCACTGCTGCTGCCGGAGACGGTGCTCCTTGTAGAGCTAGTGCCGGTGTCGATGCCCAATCCTCCGGTACATTAGCCTGGTCCACTGATACGGTCGGTGCCCAATCCTCAGCTGGATCAGACCGAGTTGTTGCCGCTGTCAGTGCTAGAGCAAGTGCCGTTGGAGAAGGTGTCGGTTGTCGATCCATTACTGAAGGTGGTACAAATGTGCGAAACAACGGCGATCGTGTCTGGTCTGCTATGATTAGCTTTCTAACTTGAGTAGGCTCCGTGACCGTGATCCAGTCTTTTTCTTCATTTCTTTTTAACGCGAGAAGGAATAATTGTGGCGTGTTTGTTAAACCAAATTGCAGTTGATCATAGGGATTCAGCTTATACTCAGACAACAGACTGATCCAATTGTTTTCGGTAATATAAGTGATGGACAGTGCCTTAGTTACTGACACGACATGAGAAGTGAAACCTGCAAAAAAACATCGTAGAGCAAACCAAACGGTTTATTTTGTGATGAATGCTACATGGCAAAACCTGCATAGTAAAATTGTTGCAAAAGAAAGAAAACATGACATTAAATCAATAAGATTTAGATGGTAAATCAATAGGCTTTACTTGATGTTACACGAGTGAATCCTTACCAGGAAATCACTATGTTGAAATACTAAACAGAAGATTGATCGTCCAACTACGTGTGGCATGCAGGGGCCCCGCCTACTCCCACAAGCAAGACAGTCCAAAGGTCATGACAAATTGTATGGACCGAACATCCATGGGATTGGAAATCCTGGTGGGTGCGATAAACCCTGCAATGCATACAGATATTGGAGTGTAAACATAATTGATTGATACGTCCATTTTTCATCATGCTTTTATATCGATATTTATTGCATTATGGGCTGTTATTTCACATTATGTCACAATACTTATGGCTATTCTCTCTTATTTTACAAGGTTTACATAAGGAGGGAGAATGCCGGTAGCTGGAATTCTGGACAGGAAAAGGAGCAAATATTGGAGACCTATTCTGCACAACTCCAAAAATCCTGAAACTACACTGAACACCTTATAATAAATAATGAAAAATCCTCACAAAAGATGAATTCCAGGGGGCCCACACCCTTCTCACGAGGGTGGGGGGCGCCCCCCTAGGGTGCACCCCCTACCTCGTGGGCCCCCTGGTGGCTCTTTGATGAACATCTTCTCCTATATGAAGTCTTTCATCGAGAAAAAAATAAGAAGCAACCTTTCGGGACGAAACTCCGCCGCCACAGGGCTGAACCTTGGTGGATCCAATCTAGAGCTCCAGGAGAGCTGTTCTGCCGGGGAAACTTCCCTCCCGGAGGGGTAAATCATCGCCATCGTCATCACCAACGCTCCTATCATCAGGAGAGGGCACATATGATTCGCGTTCATATGTTACCACCTATTGGAAAGATTGGGCCACCTTGTTGCACTTTATTTACTTTTGTTACTTGTTGCTCGTTACAAATTATCTCATTACAAAACTATCTGTTACCACCTATTTCAGTACGTGCAGAGAATACCTTGCTGAAAACCATTTATCATTTCCTTCTGCTCCTCATTGGGTTCGACACTTTTACTTATCGAAAGGACTATGATAGATTCCCTATACTTGTGGGTCATCATTGATAAACCGTCCTCGCAAAAAAGATGATCTGTATACTTCAAAATATACACACTGATTTGAGTGGATAGACATTAACATAGACTATTCTTAGGACTCACCACACACCAAAAGCGGCAGTACTAAATAATATAGGGTTCACAAAAACAAATCAAGTATTGTACAATAGTACTTACTACAGACAAGCAAAGTTGCACTAATTAAACTCTGCAGACTATTTCTTGCCACCGACCTATGGGATGAACCCTGCATAACTGACTAGGCCATGGACTTCATGAGAAATGTCCACCTGCACCATCACCCTCTCGTCAACCTTGGAGAACATAACAGAGTGGTCTTTCCACTCATAAACATGATGATGAAGACATGCTGCATCAGATTTGTTGAGAAGCTTTACAAGAACCACACCCTTCGTAATCGAAGGCACAACCATGGAAATGTTGTGGTCAAGTACAACCTGGAGAACACGCCTGACAACAATGCTACCTGAAAATAGTAGTTCAGGACACGTGGCAACAAGGACACACGAGCTAGATAGTTTAGTAGTAGAACTCATCCTCAGGTATTCCAGTTCACATGGCATGACTTTGAGAACTTCATCTCCACCGCGGACCTGGTTCTAATTCAAACAGAAACAAATTATTTTATTACTAACTCCGTTTAGAAATATATGATGATTTTCAATATTTTACTCCGTATATGACTAAATATACGCACAGAAATGAATGAACAAAGACACTAGAACATGTCTTCAAAGGCATGAGAGCAGACAGATTACTTGCAATATCCATAACACAAGTTACTAAGGCAAATATACCCTCTTCAAAGGTAGCATTGATGTTCATAAAGTAGTTGAAAGTAATATATAATAAATCAGTGTCATCCTCTCACATGTTTTGGGCAAAAGAGGAATTTAGAACCATCATTTGGCACATAAAAATCACATGCAAGATCACCCAGAAAGTTGTACTACTAGTACTAGTATTGCATGTTAGATGAAAAAACATGATCAATATTGTGAAAAAGATTGTCAAGAAGAGATATTACCTGGACTTCCTTAATGAGCGATTCTGGAGAGGGGGGCTTGGATAGGGCAATGGCTTTGAGCTTGTCTGCGGTAGTCTCGGTGGGGTGCATGCGCTTCTTCGTACCATGAGCCTCGATGGTTTTTGCCAGAGCCGTAGACATCACTTCGGCCGATGCTGCAGCGTCCATCAAGAAATTGTCAAATAGAAATAAAAGAAACGAAACCATAATCACAAACCGAAAAGAAGAACAGAGAGGGATTTATAGGATTAGTCTCGGGGTTGCAAGATCGGGCCTTGGCCAGAATCAACACCATTCATGCGCTCACCTTTCCTTCTTTGGGAGAGAAGAACAATGGCAGAAGCAGGTCGGGCTTTTCTTGAAGAAATGACGAACAAGATGAGGGAGAAGCGAGTGGGGTTTTTTTTCAAGACAGGAAGCTGAGAGAGAAGAGTGAAATGATGGTTGCTTCGTCTGTCCAACTTACTGCTAGAAAGGAGGCGGTTTTGTGATTTGACGGCTCATTGGGCATTACTACGAAGCTTCGATCAGTGCACTCTACTATGCAGTTGGGCACCCTACTATGAAGTAATTTAGTGCATGGCTAGTGGACCTCGATGATGGTTGTCCCACATGTCGGCGAAAGTGAGTAGCAAGGTTCCCCATGACCGTCGAGGAGGATCCGCATGGTAGAGCATGACCACTATTTTTCTGAAGAAAAAAAATGATTATAGCAAGCGTTTCCACTCTTACGATGGAGGAGTGCGAAACACGGCAGCCACTTGAACATACAAAATGCTCATACTACAAGGCATGTGCAGTGGTTCATATGTCAGTACTACATAATCTTTTTGCTAGTGTAGTAAGATAAGATGATAACAAATGATGTTGTGCGCATGTCAACTATATGCACAGTAATGTAACATAGTACCACTTTTTCGACTATCCGGTCGAGAATGAATGGTGAGATCAATGTTAACAGAACTAGGTCTACAGCACACGGAGAGTACGGTGCTATAATACTCCACAAAACATGAACCATATGAAGCACGAATCAGTGTTAGGCAGGGTGTATGAAGGGTGCACGGGATGGGAGCAAAAGTTCCCTTCTCGACCCACTTTTAGGTGTTTGGTAGAGTTCACGAAGGGTCCATGAGTCCACACTAGTAGGTTAAGACAAATACATGAAGAGGGAACAACTATATTGAGATGAGAATGCAACCAAACACACCCACACGCTTGGTGCTACAGTGGCTGATCTACACCGTCTGAGTTTGAACCAACGGTCATGTTGCGCTGAGACATGGACGTGCCCATGCAGAGGACACCTAAACGCCAACGAAGTCCCTCTGCTTCTCGAGGCGCACGACATTGGTGATGCAGGGTGATAGAGCCCTGAGAGTTGACGGGAGCCAGCTCGTCAAAGAGGACGTCCAATGGCACGAATGGATTCCGGTGACGGAGCCCTGAGAGGATTTGCCTGGCAACAGCGACGGTAGCCCACAACACCTCCTTGTCCAGCTCCGCCCCCACCATCGCACGGAGACGGCTCAGCTCCTTGGAGATATAGGTGAAGAAGGAGACCAGGTGAGGAAGCCACAGCTCTTTGAAGTCGACGGGGTGGTTGAACGAGTTTAGCCCGACGGCCGTCATGGTCGCGCTAGCACGATGGTAGGCATCACGCAGCCGCAACACGTGTGTGGCAACTTGGTCCACCAAGTGGCTGAGGCGATCCTAGACCTCGTCACGATCGGCCCGCTCGTGCTCCAGCTGGCTCCCCTAACGGCCTATCGTATCTCCCGCTTTCTGCAGCAATGTCACCGACGCCTTGAGCATCTTTGTGGTGGAGACCTGCCGCTTTTGAAGCTCCATGAACTCCTGCACATAACGGAGGAGCATGGCACTCCTCTCCTCCTTGAGCTAACGGAGCTCCACGTCCTTGGCCCTGAGCCCTGCATCCTTGGCCTGGAGCTCCTGTGTTAGGCGCCTCACCTCAGACTCCATGATCTGTTGCGCCGCCATGGCACCAGGTAAAAGCAATGGGGAGAGGAAGCAAAGGGGGGAAACGGCTTAAAGGAAATGCAGTCTACGGGAAGGCAGAGGGAGCCAACCGGGGAGCGGGGTGAATCTTTTGGTTTTCACCATGGAAAATCACCACTCGACGACTTTTGACATCAGGGGGCAGTGGGTTTTACAAGCGCAGTCATCGTGACTAATTGCTGCCACGCCTGCTCCCGTTAATCAAAACATTAAAAATCCTGTCGGGCTTGCTCCCGTCAATCAAAATATTAAAAATCCTGCCGTGCCTGCCGCAGCCAAACACCAGAGCAACGCCGCGGTGGATATTTAAATTTACCTGCTAGCAAGGAGATGAAAAAAGGGGCGAAAAAAAATGTTGCGGCGGCCTATCTAATCGGTCGCACTAGCCCAACTAGCCATCCACCATGCTTCACTGATGTACTTCGTGGGAAAGGTGGTCTTTCGTGATTTGATGACTCATTTACTTGCTTCGGCGCCATGACCGAGGAGGACCCAGAAAACGCGCGGTAGGGCGTCCCACGTCTCGGCAAGGAAGAATATAC
This sequence comes from Triticum monococcum, assembly GCA_034509565.1. NCBI lineage: Eukaryota > Viridiplantae > Streptophyta > Magnoliopsida > Poales > Poaceae > Triticum > Triticum monococcum. The sequence goes on along the minus strand of CM067844.1, from coordinate 298,956,862 downwards.
GCGTGCACCATGCAGGGGGACCCCAAAACCGCGCAGTAGGGTGTGCCACGTCTCGGCGCGGAGGAAAAATCTGCGTGTAAAAATATACTATATCAGACGTACTACCTATGGTTCGACCTCAGGACCTGGCTAGTCGATCGAAAACACGCCACTAGCCACAAAGCTTCATCATGCTAACGTGGCACGGAGGATAGGTGTGGTTAGCTCCGTCTCGACCAGCGACAACGTCTCTTTTTCTAGGAGATTCTTCTATTTTCCAAGCTTTTTAAGTTATAATAACACCACGGCAAGCTAGCGCCGCTCTTCATGTGTGCCAGTGAGTCTAATAGCAAATATAATAAGGTGACGTAAGTCGGCTGTAAGGATTTAAACACTATATCTTTGCTGACTTGGAAGAGAGAGAAGAGGAGAGAGAAGAGAAGCGGGTTGTAGACTTTTTTTTGCAAGGAAAGAGTGAATATATTAGCTAGCAATAGAGATACAATCGATGTTCAAAGCTATGGCAATTTCCTAAGGGATATTTCTTAGCCAAACTTCAGTTTTCACCTGCTCTCTACCTAGCTGTGCTAAGCCATGGGTCACAGAGTTGGCTTCGTGACTGATTTTGACGATCAAGACGTCTCTTTCCTGAAGATGTTCATGAATATTCTGGACACACGATGTATTGTGCGACATGTTGGGGGTGGAGGATTGCACCAACGCAACAGCTTCAGCACAGTCCGTCTCCATGGACACTAGAAGTGGTGACCACTGGAGGGCAAGGGCCGGGCCCTCCTCCATGCAACAAAGATCGAGGATCCAACACTGTCATGAGGCGCCATGCCCATTCCTGCTGACTCGTCTGGAATGAACGATCCATCCACATAGAGTTTGACTTGGTAAGCGGAATATAGACTTACAGCCGGTTGTAGCACGTGCTCCAAGAAGCTATGTGAGACTGTATGGTGGGCCATATGATAGAAAAGTAGTACTTCCTTGTAGCCCACTACTATATGTGTTGGCTATTATATTGACTATAGATGACATGGCGAGATGTTATAGCCAGCAATGGGCTATATTATTAACCATGCTCTAAAGGTTAGACGATGCTGAGGAGAGAGAGATCATAGAACTGGGACCCACCAGTAAGTGAGTTAACGGTCATGCACGTGTTGACGTAGCAGTTCCTCTACTCTACTCAACATAATACTGTATAAAATCAAGTTATGGGACAAAGCTAACAACCATTATTGTTTCAGGCTATCGACTTACGCTTTGTAGTCCAAGTTGCCAGTTCGAATATCGTCTCTCATATTTGTTAGTTTTAGGTCCAAATTTAATCAATGACAAGTGGGACCCCAGTGTGTTGTTCCGATATTTCAGTGTAGGATAGTTTTTTTGAAGAAACACTTTGCGCATTTAGACAACTAACGGCACGAGTTACACGTATTTTGCAAGTTTACGAACCAAAATGACAGCGGCATAGAATATCACATCCACCCCCGCAGCTTAGATTCTATGGTGATATGAGTTTTTACATTGTTGGAACTGAGATCCAATGGCTTGGGAGTAGTCTTTGTAATTATGGAAAATAAAACTTCAGGCCTCATGTGCGCCGCTACATCTTGGATCCAACGGCTTCCCGTTGGTCATATTAGGTGCTCCCGGTAGCTTAATTAGCCGCTACGGTGATATGAGCATCTAGGTCGTATGATCTGTGATCAGATGCCACATGCATAGTACTTGTACTTTCTACGCAATTCCCAAACTCTCTCAGGCGTATATTTCAAAAACATTCCAACCTCCTACTGTGAGCCATTAGATCTCCGTGAACTCGTATCACCATAGAATCTACGGTGAGTGAACACCTCATATTCTCCCATGTGAGAAAACATCAGGTGCTCTCGCAACTTGGATGCTACGGTGATACAAGCTTCGAGGTCGTTTGATTTGAGATCCAATGGCACCTGAGAAGTCTTTGTGCTTGTATGTAGTGGCCGAACTCTTTGGGGGCTTTTTTGCAAAAGAAAATCGAACCACTAAGGAGTGGTTGGATCACAAATCCAACGGCTTCGAAGAGCTTGTATCACCAAAAGATCTAAGGTGTGGTAGCACATGATATTCTTACACATAGGAGAATATGAGGTGTGGTAGCACATTAGATGCTACAGTGATACGAGCTTCAAGATCATTGGATATGGGATCCAAGGGCATCTGAGTAGTTTTTGTACAGATTGTGTGCAATTCTCAAATCTACAAGCTCCAAGCAACTCGTATCAGCATATGATATTCTCCCAGGGAGGAGGGGGTTGCACAACCAATCCGTGTTTGGGAGGGTGAGGACAAATATAATCTAAACAATCCTAAACAGAGCTTCAAAATTTTATCTAAGGTCGAGGGGTTAACCCCCGACAATCTACATAGCTCTGCCTAAACACAACATTTGCATGTAGTCCCTCCGGTCCTTTTTAGTTCGCATAGAAGGTTTGTCTGAAGTCAAACCTCGTAAACTTTGACCGAATTTATAAAGAAAATACGGGCATTGTAATACACTTAGATTCGTTCGGACAATTTAAAAGAATCCTTTTGTATTATCGACCGGTAGGACCCAATGGCGTAGCAGGCAGACCCTGGCTCATGTTGATCCTCAAAAAAACCGAGCTTGTGTCCTTCTGGTGGCGTGCATGGTACGCACATTAGCCAACCCCAACCAGTCGATCCTTCGCATTTTGAGTCAAAATATCTAGCGACCAGAATTCCAGCCCTAGGAAATTCCCATCCTGTCCCCGGTCCATAATGACTACCGATGAACAATGGAGGGATGCTTTAGTAACTAGACAACGTTACCTACCGTGCCGAGCATGGTTCAATTCCCTCGGTCGCCCCTACCCAAGGTCACCCATCAACTCCATTGCCTAGTACTAATAAGAGTACTACACCAGGATGAGCACAGAATTGAGCCCGTTCGTAAATGCCTAGTACTTGATTTAATATATCTGACAATGCACTGGTACGGAAGGATTATCGTTTTACTCTGCATATATAACTTGTCTGAAGTCTAACTAAGAAAAATGTTTGACCAAATCCTTTCTTAGGAAATACATCAGGAAAGGTGTATTACTTGAAAATTTATTGCATGATGCAGGTTATGATATTGTTTCAAATCCTGGATTTTAAATTTCAGAAAATCCAAAAGTGACCAGAAATTCATGAAACTGAGCATGGTCATGTGATATTGCACAAATATTCCTATGTATTGTTTTCTTCAATTTGAGACAAACTGCTTATGAGAAGTTGCACAAATGAAGAGCCAAGGTATTTTGGAACAAAGACTTGTTACGTTAAGGCGAACGCTTTCACTATTGAAACCGTGGGCGTTACGTGCCACCATGAGTCCCGCTTCTCATCAGCAGGTGCTGTCCGAGCAAGTGTGTGAGTCGACGAGAGGCGTGCGAGAAGACTGCTGCGCTGGCTGACCGGGAGTCATGCAGCAGACCGCTGTGCAGGCTCACTAGGAAGCGAGCCCTTTGACCAGGATCCGCCGCCCACCTTCGTCCCAACTGCTCCCACTTTTAATGTCCCCGCAGCCATGGTTTAAAATCAACCCCGCACTACCCAGTATCGCTACAATCTTATCTCTTCCTCTCCGATTCTCCTGTCGTCTACCTCCAACCAGCCTGACCTAACTGTATGCCATGCCGCATCACGATGGTCTACCCTTAGTCTTCCAGTTTCCTTAGGAAGACACCCAGCCGGAGTCTCAAGAACACAAGGCGCTTTGAGAAGAGCTTGAACCGGCCTTGCGGGAAGATGCCGCGCCTGCCCCGCTTCCGTCCCGGCTCCCGTCGCCCTGAGTACACCAGCGCCTATCCCCGTGGTATTGATGGGCTGGGAGCCGCACATTGTCACCGAGGTTGATGCCACGGGGTTCCATGAGGTGCCCGCCGACTTTCACGCGCTCGTGCACCTGCCAGCGCATGCGCTTGCGCGTTCCATGACACGCATGCCCGTGCCAGTGCCCGTGCACCTGCCAAAGCATGCGCCTACGCGTGCACGTGCTCTCCCGTGTCAGTGCCCATGCACACGAATGTCTCCACCATGCTGTTGCCAGCGCTTGTCCACGCACGTGTGCCAGTGCCCCCCTCAGCGGCATGGATGGCCACCGTCGATCGCTTCCTTGCACCAACTCCAGTTGCCTCCTCCCGCTAGTTGACTCGCTCTTGGAGATCGAAGTGAAGAACATTGTGGCCTTCCTTGAAGCTAGGGCAAACATCCAGGAGTACGCAAACAATGGCGCAAGACGCCGTCGGTCAGTGGCCCGACGACACACAGAGCATGGCAGAGGAGCCGCTTCCCACCGCAAGACGCCCCCGCCGCCGCCGCGTAATCTAAATTTTCCATGAAAACATTCGGATTGCCATGCTTAAAATCCGAACATTTATCATTTCCGTTTATTTTAGATCGATCGTCGTATGAATGTAAAGTCGGAGTTAGACTAAATGAAATATATGGTTTGATCGACTGAATTTTCTGCTAGGGTCGTATCAAATTAAGTATAAAACGTCATGAAGCCACATGTATTCCTTCTCATCCAATGACCTAGACTGCTTCAATGTCGAGCACTCAACACGTTTAGCGTGCAATTAATTTCATGCCAAAATAGTGCTAATCACATAATAACACGCAAATAATATCTTACTTAATATCTGCATGCACTTAATATACTTCCAAATTAACATGCAATGCATGTACACATTAACTAGTACTACTAGTATGTGAAACTGGTGCCGTAACTTGTGAACGCGTCTAGATATGGTCAATGGGAACATCGCCCGCGAGTTCTTCATGTTTGCCCGTGCGTCTAAACGTAGAAGGGGAGGAGAGAGAGAGCACCCATGGAACCCACCAGTAAGTGAAGGCGAATAGTATGTGCTAACGAGTTGGTCCCACTAATGTACTAAAAATAATATTACAAGTTATCCATTAAATGGACTGTGGTAATATAAAAAATTATATGAACAAAGTGGGGTACAACAAACATTGTTGTTCTACGTATGTTGCCTATTGATGTGCGGCTTGAAGGCCTTGGTCGCATATTCAATCCTCATCCTTTTTAGTTTTTAATTTACATATGGGTCCAAATTTTTTTCATGATAGGTGGGCCCCTCGGCGTGTGGTTTGTAGCACTTTAATTTGTGGGTCGAAATTTGTTCCATTACAGGTGCACTATCGGTGTGTAGTTTTGTAGCTTATTTGTAATAACTAAAGAGAACAACAGAGTTTTTTGCAATAATACCATGGTGCGACATTCAAAGAGAGAAATGACGTGTGAGAGAGCGATGACCGAGCTAGAGGGAAATCAATTGGGGGAGGGTGCGGGGGTTGCAACGGTGTTTGGAGTAGTTGTGGCCCAAATGCTACCAAAATATAATCTAAACTCACCAGAATAAATGCCTACACAAATTAATCCAAGGTTGGAGTCCCCCTCGCAATGTAAATAGCTCCGGCAATGCGAGGGATGGGGAGGTAGCTTCAATGTGTGGAAGATATAGTGTGACAAAGCGAGGTCAATCGAGACACATATAAATAGAGAGACAAAGTGAGTGTGGTCCGACATTCATTGAAAAGATATATATGCTCTGGAGAGATAGTGTCTGATTGAGGTTTTGGAATGGGTGAGGGTTGTAAGGTAGAGCTTGAGAGATGATCCAGTCACAGACATGTAGATATATTTTGTGCGTGAGAGGAATCAAGGTCAATTGATTACATATATAAAGGGAGAGAGATTGAGCGAGTGGTGGTCGTTGTGTGATCGAAAGAGTGAGACGGGTTGGAGAGAGTGACCTAGATAGACAATGTGCATGAGAGAGTATACAATATGAATATGTCGAGTTGGGATCAAACATGGGGATATATCGTTTGTGTCTGAGAAAGAGCGAGGTAAATCAAGACATTCAAAGAGAGGGAGAGAGGGAGAGCGAGACAGAGACAGAGAGAGAGAGAGAGAGAGAGGTTGAGCGAGCGTGGCCCGCCATGAGGTCGAAAGAGTGGGGCGGCTTTTATGGAGTGACCTAGATAGACAATCTGCGTGAGAGAGTATAGAGTGTGTCAATCGAGGGCCAAACATGGAAATATATCATTTTGTGTGAAAGAAAACGAGGTTAATTGAGACTCAGATAAAGAGAGCGAGATTGAGCGAGTGTGGCCCGCCGTGCGGAAGAAAGAGTGAGACAGCCTTGAGGGAGTGACCTAGATAGACAACGTGCGTGCGTGCGCACAAGAGCTTGGGGGCTAGATAGGCAATGCATGTATCTAGCGAGAGAGAGTGGGAGAGAGAGAGAGCTCGGCATGGGGTGCAATGGTGGGTGTGTGAGGTAACTACATTCGGTGACAGAGTGGAAAAGGGGGCTGTGTAGTTGAGAGAGTTATAGATCGAAATAGGGAGTGAAATAATGAACATGCGTCGGAAACCAATTGCTTCCTAAGGTGGCTAGGAGAGGAAGATTAACCGGCACATGATGTTTGTAGCGTGTGTGCCTGTGATGCCCCCAATTTGACCGTACACTAATCATACACGCAAACGTGTACGATCAAGATCAGGGACTAACGGGAAGATATCACAACACAACTCTACAAATAAAATAAGTCATACAAGCATCATATTACAAGCCAGGGGCCTAGAGGCCTCGAATACAGGAGCTCGATCATAGACAAGTCAGCGGAAGCAACAATATCTGAGTACAGACATAAGTTAAACAAGTTTGCCTTAAGAAGGCTAGCACAAACTAGGATACGGATCGAAAGAGGCGCAGGCCTCCTGCCTAGGATCCTCCTAATTACTCCTGGTCGTCGTCAGCGGGCAGCACGTAGTAGTAGGCACCTCCGGTGTAGTAGGAGTCGTCGTCGACGGTGGCGTCTGGATCCTGGGCTCCAACATCTAGTTGCGACAACCAGGTAGAAGGGATAGGGGAAAAAAGGAAAAAGAAACCATGAGTACTCATCCAAAGTACTCGCAAGCAAGGAGCTACACTACTTATGCATGGGTAAATGTGTAAAGGGCCATATCGGTGGACTGAACAACAGAAAGCCAGAATAAGAGGAGGATAGCTAGTCCTGTCGAAGACTACGCTTCTGGCAGCCCCCGTCTTGAAGCATGTAGAAGAGAGTAGACTGAAGTCCTCCAAGTAGCATCGCATAGCATAATCCTAACCGATGATCCTCCCATCGTCGCCCTGTGAGAGAGCGATCACCGGTTGTATCTGGCACTTGGAAGGGTGTGTTTTATTAAATATCCGGTTCTAGTTGTCATAAGGTCAAGGTACAACTCCAAGTCGTCCTGTTACCGAAGATCATGGCTATTCGAATAGATTAACTTCCCTGCAGGGGTGCACCACATAACCCAACACGCTCGATCCCATTTGGCCGGACACACTTTCCTGGGTCATGCCCGGCCTCGGAAGATCAACACGTCGCATCCCTACCTAGGCACAACAGAGAGTTCAGCACGCCGGTCTAAATCCTATGACGCAGGGGTCTGGGCCCATCGCCCATTGCACACCTGCACGTTGCGTATGCGGCCAGAGAGCAGACCTAGCAACCTCCATTACAAAGGAAGTTGCGTAACGCAGTCCAACCCGGCGCGCGCCACTCAGTCGCTGACGTCACGAAGGCTTCGGCTGATACCACGATGTCGAGTGCCCATAATTGTCCCCGCGTAGATGGTTAGTGCGTATAGGCCAGTAGCTAGACTTAGATCAAATACCAAGATCTCATTAAGCATGTTAAGTATCCGCGAACGCCGACCAGGGCCAGGCCCACCTCTCTCCTAGGTGGTCTGAACCTGCCCTGTCGCTCCGCCACAAAGTAACAGTCGGGGGCCGTCGGGGACCCAGGCCCATCTCTACCGGGATGTAGCCACCTGCCCCTTCAGCCCCCATCTCCGAATAGTATCATAAATAATGTAACTGTGTAAAGTATATAGTATATGCCCGTGATCACCTCCGGAGGTGATCACGGCCCAGTAGTAAAGCATGGCAGGCGGACAAGAGTGTAGGGCCACTAATGGAACACTAGCATCCTATACTAAGCAGTAGGATAGTAGGCAATGGTAACAATAGTAGTAGCAAGGACAGGCTATGCATCAGGATAGGAATAACGGAAAGCAGTAACATGCTACACTACTCTAATGCAACAAGTATAGAGAAGAGTAGGCGATATCTGGTGATCAAAAGGGGGGGCTTGCCTGGTTGCTCTGGCAAGAGAGAGAGGGGTCGTCAACTCCGTAGTCGTACAGGGTAGCGCGGCGTCGGTCTCGGTGTCTAGCGAGAGAAGAGGGGGGGGAAGAAACAATAAATATTTAAGCAAACAGATGCATAGCGATGCATGACATGACAAAGCGTGGTGCTAGGTGTGCCCTAACGCGGTACGAGGTGGTACCGGTGAAGGGGGAAAACATCCAAGAAAGAATCCCCGGTGAAGGGGAAAGTTACGAGTTCGATAGGTTAGGGAGGTGTGGCGGATGAACGGGTTGCGTATCCGGAATCGTCTCGACGTTCTGAGCAACTTTCATGTACAAAGTTTTTTCATCTGAGCTACGATTTATTTTATATTAATTTTAAAAGATTAAAATCATTTTTAGCATTTATTTAAGTATTTTAATCCAACATTATCCAGAACAATGCACGCTGACATCAGCATGACGTTAGCATGACGTCAGCAGTCAACAAAGGCGTTGACTGGTCAACTGACGTGTGGGTCCCGTTTGTCATTGACTGTTCAGTCTAATTAGGATTAACTAATGTAATTGCTGTTTAATTAAACTAACTAGTTAATGAGATTAATTAAATAGGATTAATGAACTTAATTAATTCATTAATTTATTAATTAATTGATTTAATTACTATTTATTTATTTTATAATCATTTTTTTATATCCCCTTTTTTACAAACGTTTTGGGGTGGGACCCCAAGGTCAGTGGCTCACGGGGAAGCCTAGCGGGCGACGGCTAACGGGCCATGGGCACCAGCCCGTCTGGGCGCTGGCAGGGGCGTCGACCGCTGGAAGCTAGCACGGGAGGAGCTTTAGGCGCGGCACCGGCAGCGAAGCAGCAGGTCGGGCACGGGACGGCAGCGAGCGGGTGTAGCGGCTCGCAGGCGCATGCGGGCGCGCAAATCTCGCTGCGGGGCGGCGTGCTGTGCGAGCCATGGTGCGGGCGCGCGTGACGCAGTGGGGGGGGGACAGGGCGGTGGCGCGGTGCACGCATGGGTGGCCGCTACGGGCGCACGCGCGTAAGCGCTGGAGGCGCCGGCGCGGCCCCGCGCGTGTGAGCGCGCGTGGGTGTGCGGGCGGCAGGGGGAGTAGCACGGTGGGGGCGCGCACTGCACGGAACGGGGCTCGTGGTGCGCAGCGGGAGCGAGGCAGAGGAGAAGGAGGAGGGGGAAGCTCACGGGGCGGTGTAGGGTTCATGGCAGTGGGCTCGGGGAGGAGGACGACGAAGGGGCGGCGTAGCTCGAAGGCGTCCGACGAGGAGGAGGATGGGGACAAGCGACGCAGGGGAGGAGATCCGGCGAGGAAGCGGTCCGGCGAGGCGGCGCTGGCGCGGTCGGCGACGGCGGGCGTTGGGGCGGCGCGGGGTTGATCCTAATCTTGCTCGGGTCGAGAGGGGACCGAGCGCCATGCGGGACGAGAAGGCGGGCGCCGTCGAGGTGGGCAGCGGGGGAAGGTGGCGGCGCGCCAAGGGTGGGGCGGCGTTCGTCGGCGGGGATCGTTCCCCCGATCGGATCTGGATCAGGGAGGAGGGGGAGAGTGAGTGGGGGGGGGGGGCGAGTGGGGCGTTAGGGTTTCGGTCGGGGTGGGGTGGCCTATAGGCCAGGGGGTGAAGGGTTCGCATGGGCCGGCCTGGTGGGCGGCCTGGTCGGCCAGCTGGGCCGTTTGGCCCGGGGGGCCTCTTTTCTTTTTTATTAGTTTTCTGTTTTTGTTTTTTTTCCTTTTTATTTATCTTATATCTTTTCTGTTTTATCTTGTTTCTCATTTTATATTAGTTTGTGAAAATACAAGAATGATCCCTAACTTAGTACTACCACTAAACCCACTGCAATAAAAAGTTTAACACCTAAATAGAATAGTTTAACATTTTATTAATTATGAAAGGCATTGAACTAATTGTTTTTGCTACTGTTTAAAACATTTTAGAGTATTTTACACTTTTATAAAAGTGTGGTTTCTCCACCGTACTTACTTATGAATTTGAACCGGTTTCGAACTAACGCAAGATTGGCAACAGTAATCGAGGTGATGTGGCATCATTAGCATAGGTTTACTGTAGCTTAAATACCTGGGCGTCATAGTGCCGAGGGGGGGGCGAAGACTACATTTTTAGAATAGCTTGTACTAGCTGCCTCCCTTCAAATTTGGTTGTTGTGGGATCCCTTCCTGCCTTACATTTGGGAAGAGGCCAAGGCCACTACATATAGGACCTAGTCACCACCATAGAGGAGAGAATCCATTCCACCCTGACCCCTTCACTAGCTCATTGAGCTCAAGAACACCTCACCTCCTAAGGCTGTTCATCGACTGTACTAGTTCATCCTCAGCCCCTCGAGGCAATCCGCCACAAAGCTGGCGTAGGGTATTACATCGCAAGGTGGCCCGAACCAGGATAAACTACTGTGTCCTTTGTCCCTCAGGTTCGTCGAGCTAGGTTGTGGAATCACTAAGCCGGCAGGTTGGGAAGAGGGAGTTCTTCACACGCACCCCAGTATTCAGACCTCACAAGGGCCCGTGGAACCCCAAATCTGACAGTTTCAAACAATAGAGTAGAAAAGTATTTATGCTACATTGTCATGATACGGGGACTTTCTGGTATATGGCCTCGACATTTCCTCAAGCCATGAAAATGTACTATAATTTGCTTGTCATCAATGCCTGCAAATATCTATGTCTCTCTCAACATAGCAGATCATCATTAGACACTAAATCCTTCAATGCGAGCTTGCAAGATGCTTGCATTAGATCCCTCATTAGACACTGTATGTTCGTCACCAGGAGCATGTAAAAAGTTTGCATCAAATCCTTCATTAGTAGTTTGTTCATTAGACACTTTAGGCTCAAGAAGAACATGAGCTTATATGTTTGCACCGGAAACTTGATTAGATAAATCAGATTCAGTCAGTTCAGTATTGATTGGGGGAGTTATAAAATAAGCAGAAATTGGTTTTATTTTCTTAAAGATTCCTTGCAAACAAGCTGTTTTACAACACCGTCAGGTTTAAGTATTGGCCAAAAATTGAACAGTTGAATTAGATATAATCAGTGATGTGATGTACCTGCTCGTTGCACATGTTGCTCTTGCAAGCTGTGACTGTCCATTTGCGCAAGATCGATGCCATGCCCGTGTTGCCGCCATTGCCTCCCACACAGGCTAAACCTAGGTTGGAACTTCATCTTATTGTCCTTCCACTTGCTTGAAGCCCGGCGACCGTCCTCCAACGAGGGCGCAAGGAAGTGTTGTGTCGGTCTATCTAGCGGCGGCTAGGTTAGGAGCAAACCAGACTGGAGGCTGGAGTGAACGAATTGGGATTTTTCCTGCTGTCGATCGATATGGGAGGTGCTCGTTTGAGCTGCGAGCCTCCTATAGGGCTTGCCTTGCACATATGTTATTGGCCCATCCAAATTGAAATGTTTTTCTTCATTGTTTACATTGCCCGCTCGTCCGTTGGGACGAACAAAACTAGCCTGGGCCAACCTGGACGACTCAAACTAGGTGCACACTTTCCAGCCACCCGAGGCAGCTGCCCATACCATCCCCTACGGCGGCGTCACCCATTTTTGCGTGTATGATTGGGGTAGTGAAAAATATCCAAGTGGCACTTTGGATTTACCCACAAAATGGTTGAATTGCTTGTTTCTATGAACTGAGTTCGCCAATAATGTGAAGGATGACAGTCTTTTCATCCTATTGTCGATTGCTTAGATCTCGATATGCCAAATGTAATCGCATGAAATAAACAATAAAAGCTAGTGTGATGTGTGTGGCTACAACTAGTCTGACTACCCGTCCTCATATAATATATCAAGGATGAACCATCTTACCAGATTAACCATTCGACTTACCAATGCAGTGTGGGAAGAAAGAAGTATTGGGACTGCGTATCCAAGCAATTGATGCCATGGACTCCTTTGAAGAACCTTGTAAGCGAAACAAAAGTTGGAGTGTGCTTGTACAAAGAGCTAGCGTAAGTTCAGTTACCTACTTCTCGGAATTTTAGTTAGATACATATTCCAAAAAATTTCAATTACGTTGCTTGGCTTAATTTATTTTTCTATTAACTACATAATGTCATAGCCTTTTAATCCTATTATAGACTGTGCCTATCTATGTGTTTGATACTTACTGTTAAGAGTTACTTGTTTGCCTGAGCTTAAATAGCTACTTAAGAATGTAGATAGCTGGTCATATGTACCTCTAGGGTGCAGCAGAATTCATGTGTAATTTATGTTTTGATACCCAATTTTTTTAAATGGTTTACTGTTATCACTTGTAGCAATAGTAATGTTTGCATGTTCATAGATAGACAAGTGTCAGGTTTATATGAGGGACACCGTATTTATAACTTATATATGTGTTGGAATCATTTTTCTTACATCAAGGAAATTTACAGATGTCTGTGTTGCTCATAAACTGTACCGACTTGTTACTTTAATGCGTTGCCAAGAACTTGTTAGTTTTACTAGTTCAGGTGTAATTAAATATGTTGCCAAAACTGGTTAGTTTTACTAGTTTGATGTTAGTTTCTTATGGCTCTTGCAACACTTTATTTATGATTGCTAACATTCAAGTTTGCAGGATCCAACTGAAACTCCGTTGGCACAACAGCTTTGTTTTTAGAAACTTCCTTGTCTACCTGGTTTGCGGCTGTAACTTGTTGTTGTAATCATCTTACCAACTTCAAGTTTCAAGATCCAATTGGAAGTCCAATTGCATAGCAGGTACATTTTCAAAAAAAATTGTGTAACAGGTTTGCTGCTGTAACTTGTTGCTCTAGTCAAGTTACTGACTACCCAACTTTTCAGGATCCAAGAGAAACTCCAATGCCACAATAGGTTCCTTTTGCAAAACTTGTTTGTTTAACTGCTTTGCTGATACAACCGGTTGCTCAAATCATGTTACTGCCTACTCAACTTTTCAGGATTCAAGAGAAACTCCAATGCCACAACAGGTACCTTTTGCAAAACTTGTTTGTTTAACTGCTTTGCTGCTGCAACAGCCGGTTACAATGATGTTACTAACTAGTTTTCAGCATCCAATTGAAACTCTTTAATTCCTTGTTTGTTTAACTTGTTTGCTCTTAAACCTCCCAGTTGAGATGTTTTGGTAACTTCAACTTTTCATAATCCAACCAGAACTTTAACGGAAAAACATGTTAGCCCAAGATCAAAGAGCGAGGTCCCCATGGACATTGTATCATCCCACAGCAGTGGCACTGGCCGAATCGTGCATCATGAATTGGCAACTACTGATGCTCTAGAGGCTAAACTATTGGTAGAAAGAGATTCTGATTCTGCACTTATAGATGGAGTTGACCTGTCGAGGAAACAAACAGCACAATCACAAGCAGTACTCAAGACAACCATTAAATATTTGGTGGATTTCAAAATGAAGCAAGATGAGACTGACCGCATTGTTAACGTCCTGAAGGAAAAAAGGAAATTAAATTCTCACTTGGTAAATCTGTTGGGGAACACAGTAAAAAAAATTCCTACGCACATGCAAGATCCATCTAGGTGATGCATAGCAACAAGAGGGGAGAGTGTTGTCTACATACCCTCGTAGACCGTAAGAGGAAGCGTTATGACAATGCGGTTCATGTAGTCGTACGTCTTCAAGATCCGATCGATCCTAACACCGAAGGTATGACACCTCCGCGATCTGCACACGTTCAGCTCGGTGATGTCCCATGAACTCTAGATCTAGCTGAGGTCGAGGGAGAGTTTCGTCAGCACGATGGCATGATGACGGTGATGATGAAGCTACCGACGCAGGGCTTTGCCTAAGCTCTACAACGATATGACCGAGGTGGAAATCTGTGGAGGGGGGCACCGCACACGGCTAAACAATCAACTTGTGTGTTCTAGGGTTCCCCCCTCCCCACGTATATAAAGGAGGGAGGGGTCGGTCGGCCGGCCCTCTAGGCGCGCCAAGGGTGGAGGAGTCCTCCTCCTAGTAGGAGTAGGACTCCCCCATTTCCTAGTCCCACTAGGAAAAGAAGGAAGAGGAAGAAGGAGAAAGGAAAGCCCCCCCCACCCAATTCAGATTGGGTTTCGGGGGGGGGGGGGGCTCCACCTGGCTGCCTCCTCTTCTCTCCTACTAGGGCCCAATAAGGCCCATTCACTCCCCGGGGGGTTCCGATAACCCCCCGGTATCCGGTAAATACCCGAACTCACCCCGAACCATTCCGATGTCCAAACATAGCCTTCCAATATATCAATTTTTATGTCTCGACCATTTCGAGACTCCTCGTCATCTCTGTGATCTCATCCGGGACTCTGAACAACCTTCGGTACATCAAAACACATAAACTCATAATATGATCGTCACCGAACGTTAAGCGTGCGCACCCTACAGGTTTGACAACTATGTGGACATGACCGAGACTCATCTTTGGTCAATAACCAATAGCGGAACCTGGATGCTCATATTGGTTCCTACATATTCTACGAAGTTCTTTATGGGTCCAACCGCATAACAACATGCGTTATTCCCTTTGTCATTGGTATGTTACTTGCCCAAGATTCGATCGTTGGTATCTCAGTACCTAGTTCAATATCATTACCGGTAAGTCTGTTTACTCGTTCCCTAATGCAACATCCCATAACTAAATCATTAGTCACATTGCTTTCAAGGCTTATAGTGATGTGCATTATCGAGAAGTCCCGGAGATACCTCTCTGATACACCGAGTGACAAATCCTAATCTCGATCTATGCCAACTCAATAAACACCATCGGAGACACCTGTAGAGCATCTTTATATTCACCCAGTTACATTGTGATGTTTAATAGCACACTAAGTGTTCCTTCGGTATTCAGGAGTTGCATAATCTCATAGTCATAGGAACATGTATAAGTTATGAAGAAAGCAATAGCAGTAAACTAAATGATCATCGTGCTAAGCTAATGGATGGGTCAAGTCAATCACATCATTCTCTAATGATGTGATCCCGTTCATCAAATGACAACTCTTTGTCCATGGCTAGGAAACTTAACCATCTTTGATTAACGAGCTACTCAAGTAGAGGCATACTAGTGACACTCTGTTTGTCTATGTATTCACACATGTACTAAGTTTCCGGTTAATACAATTATAGCATGAATAATAAACATTTATCATGATATAAGGAAATATAAATAACAACTTTATTATTGCCTCCAGGGCATATTTCCTCTAGTCTTCCGGTTGCACTAGAGTCAATAATCTAGATTACATTGTAATGATTCTAACACCCATGGAGTCTTGGTGCTAATCATGTTTTCCTTGTGAGAGAGGCTTAGTCAATGGGTCTGCAACATTCAGATTCATATGTATCATGCAAATCTCTATGTCTCCCTACTTGACTTGATCACGGATGGAATTGAAGTGTCTCTTGATGTGCTTGGTTCTCTTGTGAAATCTGGATTCTTTTGCCAAGGCAATTGCACCAGTATTGTCAAAAAGATTTTCATTGGACCCGATGCACTAGGTATGACACCTAGATTGGATATGAACTCCTTCACCCAGACTCCACCATTTGCTGTTTCCGAAGCAGCTATGTACTCGGCTTCAGACGTAGATCCTGCCACGACACTCTACTTGGAACTGCACCAACTAATAGCTTCACCATTCAATAAAAATGTGTATCCGGTTTGTCACTTAGAGTCATCTGGATCAGTGTCAAAGCTTGCATCGATGTAGCCATTTACGACGAGCTCTTTGTCACCTCCATAAATGAGAAACATATCCTTAGTCCTTTTCAGGTATTTCAGGATGTTCTTGACCGCTGTCCAGTGATCAACTCCTGGATTACTTTGGTACCTGCCTGGTAAACTAATAGCAAGGCACACATCAGGTCTGGTACACAGCATTGCATACATGATAGAACCTATGGCTGAAGCATAGGGAATGACTTTCATTTTCTCTCTATCTTCTGCAGTGGTCGGGAATTGAGTCTGACTCAACTTCACACCTTGTAACACAGGCAAGAACCCTTTCTTTTCCTGATCCATTTTGAACTTCTTCAAAACTTTATCAAGGTATGTGCTTTGTGAAAGTCCAATTAAGCGTCTTGATCTATCTCTATAGATCTTGATGCCCAATATATAAGCAGCTTCACCGAGGTCTTTCATTGAAAAATTCTTATTAAAGTATCCTTTTATGCTCTTCAAAAATTCAGTATCATTTCCAATCAGCAATATGTCATCCACATATAATATCAGAAATGCTACAGAGCACCCACTCACTTTCTTGTAAATATAGGCTTCTCCAAAAGTCTGTATAAAACAATATGCTTTGATCACACTATCAAAGAGTATATTCCAACTCTGAGAGGATTGCACCAGTCCATAAATGGATGCTGGAGCTTGCATACTTTGTTAGCACATTTTGGATCAACAAAACCTTCTGGTTGCATCATATACAACTCTTCTTTAAGATATCCATTAAGGAATGCAATTTTGACATCCATTTGCAACATTTCATAATGATAAAATGCGACAATTGCTAAGATGATTCGGACAGACTTATGCATCGCTACGGGTGAGAAGGTCTCATCGTAGTCAACTCCTTGAACTTGTCGAAAACCTTTTGCAACAAGTCGAGCTTTGTAGACAGTAACATTACCGTCAGCGTCAGTCTTCTTCTTGAAGATCCATTTATTCTATATGGCTTGCCGATCAACGGGCAAGTCAACCAAAGTCAACACTTCGTTCTCATACATGGATCCCATCCCAGATTTCATGGCCTCAAGCCATTTTGCGAAATCTGAGCTCATCATCACTTCCTCATAGTTCGTAGGTTCGTCATGGTCAAGTAACATGACTTCAAGAATAGGATTACCGTACCACTCTCGTCCGGATCTTAGTCTGGTTGACCTACAAGGTTCAGTAGTAACTTGATCAGAAGTTTCATGATCATCATCATTAGCTTCCTCACTTACTGCTGTAGGAATCACTGGAACTGATTTCTGTGATGAACTACTTTCCAATAAGGGAGTAGGTACAATTACCTCATCAAGTTCTACTTTCCTCCCACTCACTTCTTTCGAGAGAAACTCCTTCTCTAGAAAGGATCCATTCTTAGCAACGAATATCTTGCCTTCGGATCTGTGATAGAAGGTGTACCAAACAGTTTCCTTTGGGTATCCTATGAAGACACATTTCTCTGATTTGGGTTTGAGCTTATCATGTTGAAGCTTTTTCACATAAGCATCGCAGCCCCAAACTTTAAGAAACGACAACTTGGGTTTCTTGCCAAACCACAGTTCGTAACGTGTCGTCTCAACAGATTTCGATGGTGCTCTATTTAACGTGAATGCAGCCATCTCTAAAGTATAACCCCAAAACGATAGCGGTAAATCAGCAAGAGACATCATAGATCGCACCATATCTAATAAAGTACGGTTACGACGTTCGGACACACCATAACACTATGGTGTTCCAGGTGGCATGAGTTGCGAAACTATTCTGCATTGTTTCAAATGAAGACCAAACTCATAACTCAAATATTCACCTCCACGATCAGATCGTAGAAACTTAATTTTCTTGTTACGATGATTTTCCACTTCACTCTGAAATTCTTTGAACTTCTCAAATGTTTTAGACTTATGTTTCATCAAGTAGATATACCCATATCTGCTCAAATCATCTGTGAAGGTAAGAAAATAACGATACCCGCCGCGAGCATCAGCACTCATTGTACCGCATACATCAGTATGTATTATTTCCAATAGGTCTGTTGCTCATTCCATTGTTCCGGAGAGTGGAGTCTTAGTCATCTTGCCCATGAGGCATGGTTCACAAGCATCAAGTGATTCATAATCAAGTGATTCCAAAAGCCCATTAGCATGGAGTTTCTTCATGGCATTACACAAATATGACATAAACGGCAGTGCCACAAATAAGTTGCACTATCATTATTAAACATATATCTTCTGGATTCAATACTATGAATATGTGTATCACTACTATCAAGATTTAGTAAAAATAGACCACTCATCAAGGGTGCATAACCATAAAAGATATTACTCATATAAATAGAACAACCATTATTCTCTTATTTAAATGAATAACCGTCTCGCATTAAACAAGATCTAGATATAATGTTCATGCTCAACGTTGGCACCAAATAACAATTATTTAGGTCTAAAACTAATCCTGAAGGTAGATGTAGAGGTAGCATGCCCACGACGATCACATCGACTTTGGAACCATTTCCCACGCGCATCATCACCTCGCCCTTAGCAAATCTTCGCTTAATCCATAGCCCCTGTTTTGAGTTGCAAATATTAGCAACAGAACTAGTAACAAATACCCAGGCGCTACTACGAGCATTAGTAAGGTACACATCAATAAGATGTATATCAAATATACCTTTCACATTTCCATCCTTCTTCTCCGCCAAATACTTGGGGCAGTTCCGCTTCCAGTGACCATTCCCTTTGCAGTAGAAGCACTCGATCTTAGGATTAGGTCCAGACTTGGCCTTCTTCACTTGAGAACCAACTTGCTTGTCGTTCTTCTTGAAGTTCGCCTTCTTCTCATTACCCTTATTCTTGAAACTGGTGGTCTTGTTGACCATCAACAATTGATGCTCCTTCTTGATTGCTAGCTCCGCAGCCTTTAGCATTGTGAAGAGCTCAGGACTTGTCTTATCCATCCCTTGCATATTATAGTTCATCACAAAGCTCTTGTGGCTTGGTGGTAGTGATTGAAGAACTCTGTCAATGACACTATCATCAGGAAGATTAACTCCCAATTGAGTCAAGTGGTTTTGGTACCCAGACATTCTGAGTATATGTTCACTGATAGAAATATTCTCCTCCATTTTGCAGCTGTAGAACTTATTGGAGACTTCATATCTCTCAATCCGGGCATTTGCTTTAAATATTAACTTCAACTCCTGGAACATCTCATATGCTCCATGACGTTCAAAACGTCGTGGTAGTCCCGGATCTAAGCCGTAAAGCATGACACACTAAACTATCGAGTAGTCCTTAGCTTTGCTCTACTAGGTGTTCATAATATCTGGCGTTGCTCCTGCAGCGGGTTTGCCACCTAGCGGTGCTTCCAGGACATAATTATTCTATGCAGCAATGAGGATAATCCTCAAGTTACGGACCTAGTCCGCGTAATTGCTACCATCATCTTTGAACTTAGCTTTCTCTGGGAACGCATTAAAATACAACGGAACAACAACACGGGCCATCTATGTACAACAACATAGACATGCAAAATACTATCAGGTACTAAGTTCATGATCAATTAAAGTTTAATTAATCATATTACTTAAGAACTCCGACTTAGATAGACATCCCTCTAATCATCTAAGTGATCACGTGATCCATATCAACTAAACCATGTCCGATCATCACGTGAGATGGAGTAGTTTTCAATGGTGAACATCACTATGCTAATCATATCTACTATATGAGTCACGCTCGACCTTTCGGTCATAGTGTTCCGAGGCCATATCTGCATATGCTCGGCTCATCAACTTTGACTTGAGTATTCCGCGTGTGCAAAACTGGCTTGCACCCATTATATGTGAACGTAGAGTTTATCACACCCGATCATCACGTGGTGTCTCGGCACGATGAACTGTAGCAACGGTGCATACTCAGGGAGAACACTTGTACCTTGAAATTTAGTGAGAGATCATCTTATAATGCTACCGCCGAACTAAACAACATAAGATGCATAAAGGATAAACATCACATGCAATCAAATATAAGTGATATGATATGGCCATCATCATCTTGTGCCTTTGATCTTCATCTCCAAAGCACCGTCATGATCACCATCGTCACCGGCTTGACACCTTGATCTCCATCGAAGCATCGTTGTCGTCTCGCGAACTATTGCTTCTACGACTATCGCTACCGCTTAGTGATAAAGTAAAGCAATTACATGGCGATTGCATTTCATATAATAAAGCAATAACCATATGGCTCCTGCCAGTTACCGATAACTCTGTTACAAAACATGAGCATCTCATACAATAAAATTTAGCATCATGTCTTCACCATATCACATCACCACATTCCCTGCAAAAACAAGTTAGGTGTCCTCCACATTGTTGTTGCTAGTTTTACATGTCTACTACGGGCTGAGCAAGAATCGTTCTTACCTACGCATCAAAAACCACAACGAGGTATAGTGATTGCTTTTTGATCTTTAGAAAGAAACTTGTTCATTGAACCTGATTCAACTAAAGTTGGAGAAACTGACACCCACTAGCCACCTGTGTGCGTAGCACGTTGGTAGAACCAGTCTCGCGTAAGCGTACGCGTAATGTCGGTCTGAGTCGCTTCATCCAACAATACCGTTGAATCAAGAATCAACTAGTGACGGCAAGCAATATGTATATATCCATGCCCACAACTCCTTTGTGTTTTACTCGCCCATATAATATCTACGCATAGACCTGGCTCTGATACCACTGTTGGGGAACATAGTAATTTCAAAAAAAATCCTACGCACATGCAAGATCCATCTAGGTGATGCATAGCAACAAGAGCGGAGAGTGTTGTCCACGTACCCTCATAGACCGTAAGCGGAAGCGTTAAGACAATGCGGTTGATGTAGTCGTATGTCTTCATGATCTGTTCGATCCTAGAACCAAAGGTACGGCACCTCTGTGACCTGCAAACGTTCAGCTCGGTGACGTCCCATGAACTCTAGATCCAGCTAAGGTCGAGGGAGATTTTCGTTAGCATGACGGCGTGATGACGGTGATGATGAAGTTACTGATGCAGGGCTTTGCCTAAGCTCTACAATGATATGACTGAGGTGGAAATCTGTGGAGGGGGGCATCGCACACGACTAAACAATCAACTTGTGTGTTCTAGGGTGCCCCCCTCCCCACGTATATAAACGAGGGAGGGGGAGGCCGGCCGGCCCTCTAGGTACGCCAAGGGGGGATGAGTCCTCCTCCTAGTAGGAGTAGGACTCCCCCTTTCCTAGTCCCACTAGGAAAAGAAGGAAGAGGAAGAAGGAGAAAGGAAAGGGGGGCCGGGCCACCCACCCAATTCAGATTGGGCTTGGGGGGCACCCTCCACCTGGCTGCCTCCTCTTCTCTACTACTAGGGCCCAATAAGGCCCATTGACTCCCTACGGGTTCGAGAACTATGTATAAATGACCGAGACTCATCTCTGGTCAATAACCAATAGCGGAACCTAGATGCTCATATTGGTTCCTACATATTCTACGAAGATCTTTATCGGTCAAACCGCATAACAACATATATTGTTCCCTTTGTCATTGGTATGTTACTCGCCCGAGATTCGATCATCGGTATCTCAATACCTAGTTCAATCTCGTTACCGGCAAGTTTCTTTACTTGTTCCATAATGTAACATCCCATATGTAACTCATTAGTCACATTGCTTGCAAGGCTTATAGTAATGTGCATTACCTAGAAAGCCCAGAGATACCTCTCTGATACGCGGAGTGACAAATCCTAATCTCGATCTATGCCAAGTTAACAAACACCATCGGATACACCTGTAGAGCATCTTTATAGTCACCCAGTTACGTTGTGACGTTTGACAACACACTAAGTGTCATAATCTCATAGTCATAGGAAGACGTATAAGTTATGGAGAAAGCAATCGCAGTAACTAAACGATCATCGTGTTAAGCTAACGGATGGGTCAAGTCAATCAGATTATTCTCTAATGATGTGATCCCGTTCATCAAATGAGAACTCTTTGTCCATGGCTAGGAAACTTAACCATCTTTGATTAATGAGCTATTCAAATAGAAGAATACTAGTGACACTCTGTTTGTCTATGTATTCACACATGTACTAAGTTCCCGGTTAATACAATTCTAGCATGAATAATAATCATTTATCATGATATAAGGAAATATAAATAACAACTTTATTATTGCCTCTATGGCATATTTCCTTCAAAATCATAGTGAAATGTTCTTTCCATCGTTGAATAATCTTTGTGTTGTATGTTCATGTAATCGATCAAATCATTTGTTTTAGAGATCATGTAATAATTGTTTTGTTTTTTGGTTTGTAATTTTTTAGCACAAGTCTGTATTAATTGATAAGACTCGGAGACATTTCATTCTGATTGTTGTGCCAGACCTACAAATACACCGATCGGGTTGAATGTGCATTCAAGAATAATAGTAGTATAGATGGACCTTAAGTGGCACGCAACGGAAAGGGCCAAGATGTTGTACTAGCTTCGCTAAAAAACGATGCTCTTCTAGCAAAAAAAGTATAGTGGCCTGGCTTATGTGTGTTAGTCGATATTATTGATCCATATACTCTATAAGTGTTTATATCTCTGTTAATTTTGTACATTGTTGGTTGATTGACTCGGTATTTGAATCTTCATACATCGCCTGTGTACATATCTAAATGGGAGTACACATTAGGCTGCATGTGGCACTTTAGGTGGACATAAAGTGGTTTCAAATATTCGAATACACCTTAAACAGGATTCTAGCTTCTGAATTTGATTATCGGCATTTGTAAATCATATTCATATATGATAGTGGAATACATCTATGTCGTACTTTTGAAGATATATAAAAAGACATAGAATGATTTATAAAGATTCGTATAGGAATACAAAATGAATTCCAATTTAGTTGCCAGGGTAAACGTGGATGCTTATTGTCCCAAAATTCGAAAGAAGCGGCAAAATGTCCACTCCCACGTCGGCTGCCCGAAGCCAAGTATTTGGGGGATGGAAATAACTATCTACCCCTTACACGGACAACCCATCAGCCTGATTTCCACTGCTCTAAATAGGGGTAGGTTAGTAACTTCAATTAAATGTGACACGACCGCCTTTGAGCCCATTCCGACACGGTGGGCACCAAACATGGGCGGAAAAACACATTTGATTCAAGCTCGTCCAATAGACCTCTGTCTCTCCCTCCATTTCCCCATTCATACACGATGGGCGGCAAAACAAACTCGACTCAGGCGAAATCGATGTAGGCAAATATTTTCAATAGGGGCAGGTTTGTAACTTCACTTAGACGTGACACAAGCACCCTACCTGTCAACCCCATTCATACACGGTGGGCGCCAACCATGGGCGCCAAAACACCCTCTCCTCACCCGAAATCGCTCTGGGCAAATGTTGGTGATATGCGAGATTACTGTCCTATCCCTAACCGATGAGACGTCCAAATTTTAAACGGGGGCTAAGTTCGTAACTTTCCCATATTTGAGACAGGCGCGCCCCAAAAACATGGTTCCCTGTACCTCTCCCTCCATTTTCCCATACATACACCGTCCATGCTAGAACAACATCCCCACACCAGCCTCCTCCATCCGCCACCCCATCCATCGCCGCCGTCCTCCACCCCATCCATCGCCACCGTCCTCCACCAAGCCGGAGCGCCTACCCATACCACATCGTCCACTACTAGAGATTGATGTTTCTCATCCATGGCGACGGACCAAGAGCCTTGCATCGCGTCCTCTCGCTTCATCAGCGTCGTCGTCCTCTTTGTCGGGGCCGCTCACATGACCTTCTCTTCAGTGGCAATGGGACTTATCCCCTGATGCACCCGTCTACCATCACAGATCTGCTTCAACGCCACCGACAGCCATCGCACCCCCGATGCCTACATGGCACCGCAAGAGAGGTGGTACTTCATATCTCTTCAACTTTTTCATCTCAACCAGAAAATATATCGTAACTTGGTTACTGTACTTTCCTTTCAGCTCATAGAATTTGGTTCTTAGTTCGAAGCAAATAATGGATGCGAAATAGCATTTCTCTGGTTTGCAGCTTTAAATCTACCATGGCATAGTCATAATTGGGTTTAATTTATCATGCTTAGGGTTTAATTGATCATGTTGGTTCGTGGTAGTTTGTTTATTAGAAATCGGAGCGGAAACCCTCTTTTGCTAAAAAAATGCTTAGGGTTTCCCCCTTTTATGATCACAATACGATCAGCATATGAGCTTCGTGTCATAATAGCACTACTCCACCCATCAAGCTAAACAAGCTTATTTGTTCAAATACAAATCTGATATTATTAAAACAGAGTCATCTAATTGGTCTACTAAATGTTCCTAATTTCGTTTCGAAAATGCATGTTCGCCGCTCCGGTGTGTATCTCTACAGGGTGCCCACGGTGGGCCACGGCCCACCCTGGGATTTTGGGTCGGCCCAGGCCCCGATTCCCCTCTGTTCTGCTGCGCTCTTCCGATATTGACTCGCCCCCAGCCGCCTGCCTTGCTGGCAAGTTTCCATCCCGAACGACATGACTCTAGGAGGAGACTCTGGACTAACAGGAGGTAAGGATCCGCTCGCCCAACAGCGTCACCGCTGCCCAAGCGCGCCTCCATGCCTACCTTCCCAGTCCATTCAGGGCTCAGGCGTGCAGCACCCACTAAGTCAACCCGATTTATCCTGAGATACGGCCTCAACACTCAGCAGTCACTCCTCATCACCCATTTTCTAAATGATTCATTACTCATTAGGCAGGACTGTCATTAGGGTTTGTTGTGTGCTGAGTACTACCTACACTTAATGCTTCAGATGTATTTCAGTAATCTTTAGTACCTGTAAAGTTCACAGGGTTTCAAAATTATGGCCCTGGGAATAGATACTAGTCATTTTGGTTTGTTGGTCGTAGTAGCATTGACCCACATTACTACCGCAGGCAAGGTTTGTTGACAAGTTTACTTGTCTTTCTTACTCATTAGATATGATATCTAATTATTCACGTTGATTAGTTGCAAACAATAAGTGCTAGACAAACTTATTGAATCAGATTTTGGACGGTCTCTTACTACAGTTACAATTCTACATACTTGTCCTAGTAAGCTCACAAATGATTGATTCACTACATCTATGCTTGCCTTGTCATATTTGTTGTCAATATTCCTCTAGGGTGGTCCACCCTGTTTCAAAATACTGGAACCGCATACATGAGTGAATAGTATTTCTCTGTGTGATCTCTTCCATCATGTGTGGGCAACGAACATGGCATTGTATAGAATTAAAGTGTCATTTCCAGCTTTTACATAGAATATGATCTTTTACATGGAATACAATCTGCCTACTTGGTTTGTGTCGCACTACCAACACTCCACCCTTGAAGCTAAACATTATGCCACTCATAATTCCTTAGTTTATTT
Source organism: Triticum monococcum (assembly GCA_034509565.1). Taxonomy (NCBI): domain Eukaryota; kingdom Viridiplantae; phylum Streptophyta; class Magnoliopsida; order Poales; family Poaceae; genus Triticum; species Triticum monococcum. The sequence goes on along the minus strand of CM067844.1, from coordinate 298,931,505 downwards.
GTTCAAATACGAATTTGATATGATTCTAATGTTCCTACTCCAGTTTTGAAATGTGTGTCTACCAGTTATAGAGACATAAGAGTTTTGTATTTCTATGTGTGGTCTGTCAGCACGGTTGGGGGTGAACTTTGCATATGCAGGGTTTATAGGGAGACACTTTTCCAGTTGAATCTGCAATGCATTCCATAGATAATCTGACTACTTTTTATGTTTTCATGAATCTCAGATTCATAGCATCATTATGATTATTAGCTTGCGCGCATGAAAAGAATAAAGCAGAACAATGCCATGGCTGTCAAACTTGGCATTAATGGACTGAAATCAAGTCTGGATGCAATGCATTGCAAACGCTCTCCACCTATAGATTCATGCTTAGATTATAATCCTCATAGTAATTTTGGGCTAGAGGGAGACCTAAGTCAATGTAGCTCCCTAGTGGAGGAGTCTGAGGCAGATGCCCTATCTTATTCACCCATCAAGGTGCTTGATATAACTTCCTAAGGTTATATTGGTCGCACATATCTTGCAACTGATGCGTTGCATTGCTTCTACTTTGTTGCACTGCCATTACCTTAGTTTACACATCGTGTATGAGAATACGCCCTTCCTATCCATTTCCAGTATGTATTCCATCTATCATCATACCATATTTATCGATTAAAATGTTGTTCTTTTGTATCATACGTTCAAAAGGAAGAGGGCGATTGCTGACCGCGGAGGAGCAGGAGCAAAGTATTTGGAAAAGGTAGTGACACCTGAAAAATCAAAATATCCTATTAGGTGTAGTTGCAATATCACCTGACCCACAAAACACGGCCCCAACTCTAGCAGAATCTAGCCCTACTACACTGGTCATTTCTGATGCCCCAACTCAACAGACCCCAACTGCAGCAAACAGTATGATGATGCCAGTTGACATAGCACCAGCTCTATGACCCAAAACCCCCATTCCAGCAAAGAGTACACCAAATCCAGTTGCCAAATCCCTTTTCGAACCAGAGAGAGCCCCATTTGCAACAAATAGGACCCCTGTTCCATTTCTTCCCAGTTTAGAAGACGAAGCTTATATTATTGTCAGGAACTTTGTGCGCATCTTTCCTTCATGGAAAGATTATACCTCAGACATAGAACAATTTCCAGTCTGCCTCCACAACTTATGCGTAAGTAATGTACTAATGTTATTCATGGTAATTACTGCATATGTTTCTGCTGACAGAAGAAACATGATTTCATTCTTTTAAATAGGCGAGGTCCAAACTAGATTGTCAAGACGAGCAAGGGTTGGTTGCACTTTTCAAGCACTCATTGATGAAGTATCGTTCCTACCTGAGCCAAGCGCACTTCGATGGCAAGCCTCTAAACTAAATTTCTGTGAAGTCTCCGGTGCTACATTTATCAGAAAGTGACTGGAATAATCTTGTTACACATTGGTCTTGTCTGAAGTGTAAGGTATTGTCTATGATAGCACATCACAGTTTGAACTACATTTCTACATTTGCCTTAACGTCTCACTTGTACGAAAACTGTTAGCAGAAGAACATTCATTCTCAAGGAACCACAAAATCTCGTAACTATACTGCACACTGCATTGCTCTTGTGAGTACCTCTTGCCCTGTATGACCATACTTACTTTCATAGTTGTTTGATTATGTAGCATCACTTCACATGTTAGCCTCGTTATCGTCCATTTGGTGGACATTATAAGATCCGTATGGACTCTTACATAAATTTCGAATCAACCCAATGCTTTTGAAGATGTTTCACTCCGCAGTCCTCTTGTAAGAACTAAACGTTGTCTATCACTGTACTTACATTAACAGCTACTCCCTCCATCCCATAATATAAGAATGTTTTGTATAGTACACCAGTGTTTAAAACACTCTTGTATTACGGGAATAGGGATTGGTTCATTGTGTAGCATTCTGCATCTTATCTCCCTCGCCCACCATTTACTAAAAAATATCAGATCTATATTTAATCTTACGAAAAAGTTGAATACATAGACAATGCCAGTGCAAAAGTGTAGCCCATTGCTCTTGTTAGTACATTTTGTCCTATAACGCTTGTACTTCCATGGATTGGTAGTTGATTATGTAGCATCAATATGCATCTTATCTTCATTATCATCTATCCCTTCCAATATTATCATATCTATAATTACTCTCTACGAATGTAGAGTACAGGCAATGCTTATGAAGAAGATGCTGTGCTGAAATTCTTGAGTTATCCTACCCTTCACATGGAGAAGGGCATTATAAAGCCGGTGTTAACTGTTAATGGAAGGCAGCCCTTCTAAATCATTTATCCTCAACTGTTGTTTAATTTGCTCATACTCCCTATCGTTAACTGCTATTTCTATCAAAATGCATGTTCGCTACAACCGTAAGGTCCAAGTTTTACTTGCAAAACCAGATCTCTTATTCATACCATGCACATTAGTCAATACTCCCTATATGTATGCTTGTTTTTGTGGATCTATAATTCAGTGTGTGGTGAAGCAGCCCACGTTTGCACCTTGTCATCTCCTGTTTTATCTTACTGATGTGGCTGATGATATGAACAACATGCCATGCACATTAACCAAATAGATACAATTATTGTCTTTGCCCTTAATCTATGCTTGTTATGTTGAGATGGTAATCCAGTAGTGTGGTGAAGCTCCCTGCATTATGAACAATGCCAAATCATGCTATTGATATTTTGAACTTACTAATTATTTTCTAATTTGAGATTGGATGGAACTGACAGCACAGTTATCATCTTTGTTTATACACGTGCAAAACATGTCATCTCTCTGCTTGTTTCAGAGTGATATGCCTGATGGCATGCACAAGCCTGCTGAAGGCTGTGAGACAAACCCAACATATATTGCAGCAAAGAAGGCAAAACATCTTGAAGCTAGCAAGACAACCCAAAAGTCTTGTCTTGATGCAGTGTTCAAGTTACTTGAGACTAGCAGTCAGACAAGCTAACAGAATCCACTGTCTAAATCAGTTTGACTTATGCAGTCCCAAGTTCTAGCAGAAAGGCACTCTGCAACTCAACTTCGACTTGAAGTCCTATCTCTAAGAAAGATTGCAGAGAACACCAATGAGAACCTCATTGCTAAACAGCTAAACCTGGAAGCTATGACCGACATGCTAGGCCGGTCTCACAGCCTTGCTCGGTAGCTTGCGCAGCAGTCCTCGTGCAAGGCTAACTTGGAAGTGGTCTCGGTTCAGTATTATTTTGTTACGGTGCAATGGTGCCCAGTTTTTGTAATCTGCTTCTTCATTGCGCTTTGTGATCACTAGGGCGAACTGCGATGCCAAGTGGATGTAATATACCATAAATCCTTTGTTGTATAGGTTTATTCTAAGTTACTATGTCATAATTTCTTTATTTTATAGAGTATGTTTGTTCTTAATTCCTACTAGTTACTACCATCATTCGCTATCTTAAAAAATTGGATTTAGTCGACCGGGCCGAAACATTCACCTCTAACTGGCCTGGTTTTTAGCCGGCCACAATTGGGCCGGCCTGCAACTTTCTTGGGCCCGAATGGCCATTGGGGCCTTCACACTTTGCCCAAGGCCCACAACCTACTCCGGCCTATATTCGGCCCAAATTCTAGTTGGGACTTTTGTGGACCCGCGCTTAGTTTGGCCCATGTAGCTTTGGGCCATTAACAGGCTGAATATTCTACTGGGCTGTTACGATCCAGAAGAAACCATGTGCCTTTAGCAGGCCAAAATGCATGTTCGGCCTCAATTTTCACTAGTCGTCGACGGGCCTTCACTAGGCTAAACTGTAGACCGAGCGTTTTTTTGCCTAGTTATATGACGAGCTGTTACCGGGCCGAAACATATCATGGGCCCTTAAGAGGCCAAAAGCTTAGTACAGGCATCAACGGGCCAAATTATACAACAGGCCTTTAAAAGGCCCAAAGTCACGTTGGGCTGAACTGTTGCCACCTTTATCACGGGTCGTTAGTGGGCAGGATGTCGCGTCGGACCATATATGGCCCATGACCAGCACGGGCTATTCCCAGGCTGAAAGACACACCGGGCTGAAATGGGCCCATGTCTACATCGGGCCTCTAACTGGCCGAATGTCACTGGGCCGTAATTGGGCCCAAATATTCCGTGAACAATTAACAGGCCAGATCTGTCTTCCGACCGTAAATTTGCCATGTTTAAACATGCCATTATTGGGCTAGCTCACTAGTACCTGAGTAAGTAATATGGGCCTTTGACTGGGCTAGCCTTTTTAACCTATATGGGCCTCTGTTGGGCCCTGCCACGTGTCGACGTATCATAGCCATGTCTCTCCAATGGACGGACGCCATCTGGCCAACAAAGGAGCAGACACGTGTTTGCTCCAGCCAATGATGATTTTAAACGTGGGAAATGTCCATTGGTCCGGGCTGTTAACGAATTATCGAAATGAAACCAGAACTCGATAGCTTAATGGTGACCCGTTATCGTGGATGCCACGTGTTGATCACCCTTGACGAAAGCACTTCTATGACGTGCGATTTATCGTCATGGAAGTGGACACTTCCGTGATGATAATTTTGGTAATGTCATGGAACACTTCTACGATAGCACAGGTATGACTATCTTGATGCTGTCATAAAATCGTCATGGATGTACATGCATGTCAAAAAATGTGACCTACTATGACAAACTTGTATCATCACGGAAGTGTATTTTTTTGTAGTGGATGGTATCCTCCTTTGAATGATTTGAGTGGCTTGACTTGGCACATGTTCACACATGTAGTTGAAACAAACTCAACATTTCCACCATGATATTTATGTTAATGGTGATTTATATCCTACTCATGCTTGCATGCAATGTTGGTTAATCTCAATGCATGTTTATGACTATTGTCGCTCTCTAGTTGGTCGCTTCCCAGTCTCTTTCTAGCCTTCAGTTGTATTAAGCAGGAATACTACTTGTGCATCCACTTCCTTAAACCCCAAAGTTGTTCCATATGAGTCCACCATACCTACATATATACGGTATCTACCTGTTGTTCCAATTAAATTGCAATTGCCAACCTCTAAACCTTCAAATAATAATCTATTTTGTATGCTTGAATAGCTCATGTATCAACTAGAGCTATCAATATCTTCCATGCTAGGTGTGTTATTCTCACGACGAGTGGAATCCGCTCATCATTCACGAGAAAATGGCTAGTAACCGGGATGCCTAGTCCCATGCTCAAAGCAAATCAAATCAAAATAATTGCAAACAAACCTCCACCGGGACTGTTGTTAGTTGGACGGTACCCGTTGTTTTGGACCAGCCGTGGAGTGTGCTTGTTTGTGGTGGGGGAGTATAAACTTTACCATTCTGTTTGGGAACTGCCTATAATGTATGTAGCATGAAAGTACCGAGATCTCTTAGTTGTTATGTTGACAACGAAAGCATACCGCTCAAAATATTATTCCTCTCTATTTCAAAACTCGAGCTCTGGCACCTCTGCAAATCCTTGCTTCCCTCTGCAAAGGGCCTATCTATCTACTTTTATTGCTGACTCATTATCCTCTTATAAAAAGCACCAGTTAGAGAGCACCACTGTCATTTGTATGCATTGTTATTAATTTATATTGAGTATGACCGTGACTGGATCTCTTTTACCATGATTTACAATGTCTAGTCAGTCCTTGATCTTCACGGGTGCTCTGCATTTATGTTTTGTAGTCTTAGAAAGGGCTAGCGAGATACCATCTTGTTATATCATATCATGATTGTTTTGATAAAAGTGTTGTCATCCGAGATTTAATATTATTGCTCGTTAGTTGATTGTGCCATTGATATGAGTAAACATGAGGCCTTAATGTTATTGTGAATATGGTTAGTTCATAATGTTTGCTGAAAGCTTGAATGCTGGCTTTACATATTTGCAACAACAAGATCAAATAGAGTTTGTAAAAGTTTTTTATTTATCACTTACAGTTTGCCAACTGAATTGGTTGAGAACAAGCAAAGGTTTAAGCTTGGGGGACTTGATACGTCTCCAACGTATCTACATTTCCAAACACTTTTGCCCGTGTTTTCGACTCTAACTTGCATGATTTTACTGGAACTAACCCGCACTAACATTGTTTTCAGCAGAGTTGTCATGGTGTTATTTTTGTGCAGAATAAAAAGTTCTCAGAATGATCTAAAACTTCACGGAGATAACTTTTGGAATTAATAAAAAATATTGGCAAAAGAATTAGCACCAGGGGGCCCACACCCTATCCACATGGGTGGGGACGCACCCTCCGACCTTGTGCCCCCCCTAGACCTCCACCGACCTCAACTCCAACTCCATATATTCACTTTTGGGGAGAAAACAATAAGTGAGAAGGATTCATCGTGTTTTATGATACAGAGCCACTGCCAAGCCCTCTTATTCCTCAAGAGGGCAGATCTGGAGTCCGTTTTGGGCTCCGGAGAGGGGAATCCGTCACCATCACCATCATCAACCATCCTCCATCACCAATTTCATGATGCTCACTGTCATTCGTGAGTAATTCCATCATAGGCTTGCTGGACCGTGATGGGTTGAATGAGATTTACCATGTAATCGAGTTAGTTTTGTTAGGGTTTGATCCCTAGTATCCACTATGTTCTAAGATTGATGTTGCTATGACTTTGCTATGCTTAATGCTTTTCAGTAGGCCCCAAGTGACATGATTTCAGATCTGAACCTATTATGTTTTCATGAATATATTTGTGTTCTTGATCCGATATTGCAAGTTATAGTCACCTACTACATGTTATGATCCGGAAACCCTGGAGTAACAATAGTCGGGACCACTCCCGGTGATGACCGTAGTTTGAGGACTTCATGTATTCAATAAGGACTAATGCTTTGGCCTGGTACTCTTTCAAAAGGAGGCCTTAATATCCCTTAGTTTCCAATAGGACCCCGCTGCCACGGGAGGGTAGGACAAAAGATGTCATGCAAGTTCTTTAACATAAGCACGTATGACTATATTCGAAATACATGTCTACATTATATTTATGAACTTGAGCTAGTTCTATGTCACCCTACGTTATAACCGTTGCATGATGAATGCCATCCGACATAATTATCCATCATGGATCCATTGCCTACGAGCTTTTCACGTATTGATCTTTGTTTAGTTACTTTTTCATTGCCACTGTTACGATTACTACAAAAATGCTACTATTACTTTTGCCACCATTACTACTACTTCCATACTACTTTGCTACTAAATACTTTGATGCATATATTAAGTCTTTCAGGTGTGGTTGAATTGAAAACTCCGCTGCTAATACTCAAGAATATTCTTTGGCTCCCCTGGTGTCGAATCAATAAATTTGGGTTGAATACTCTACCCTCGAAAATTATGGTGATCCCCTATACTTGTGGGTTTCAGGAGACTGAGTCAATCACCAGCTTTAAGATGGTAGGCTTGGGGGCTATTCCAATGGCAACGGTATTCCATACCCATATGAGTCGTCATGCCGAGCCGCCATCTTCATGGGAGGGACGGCGCCGGCCCTCAATTCTATGTGATGGGAGCAACAAGAACGACTAACCCTTTGGTGGCCGGCTCAGCCAGACCTCTGGCTCAAATTCTATCTGAGCTGATGACCACCCTGACGACCTTGCTAGCAACTGAGGTACTGCCGAAAATAAGGCAGAGCGCAATGCGGAGATTACGAAGCTTCAGGAGTGGATGACCAAGGGCCAGGAGATATCAATGCTGACAACACATTGACAACCAACTTGTAGGCTTAGATTAATGCATAGGCGGAGCGTCTGAAGATGGAATCTTAGTGTCTAAACCCTGAGCACAACACTTCCGGTGCAGTTCATCAGCGAAGATACCAGAGCCGTTTACCTCCGAGTTTTGAGCCTGCACGTTTGATCATCTAGCGACCAAACCTCAACCGGTCTGATCTCTGTGCTCCGGTGTCATCCCTGGATCAGTAATGCTGACACCACACAGTACTTCGAAGGATTTATAGCAGATTGGCAATCACACACTTATTACATCAATGTCTCCGAAGAGAACTTATTACAATAATATGGCTTAAGGCCATCTAGTGTCGATAACAGCGGAATACTTGGAAGATAAATGGGTCCATCAACTCAAACGGCATCACTGAGTATAGAACCACGACCTAAAACACCTCAATCATCGTCTGAAAAGTCTGCAACATTAACGTTGCAGCCCGAAACGGGTCAGCACATGGAATATGCTGGCAAGGTAACACATAGAGAATGATGGAATGAAACAGCTATACTATATGCATATTTGGCTGGTGGAAAGCTCTATGGTTACTGTTTTTGCGTAAAGCCAATTTTTCCCTACTGCCAAGGAATAAATTTATTTAACTATCATGGTGGTTGTTAAACATTGAGAATGGTTGACAGCATTCTCAGTCCCAATTAAAAGTAATCATTAAAACCCAACAATATTAATTAGAAGTAACATGATGAGATTCACATGATATTCAAGTACTAGATACTCAAGATTGTCCATAACCAGGGACACGGCTAATCATGATTAGTTTGTTACACTCTGCAGAGGTTTGCGCACTTTTCCCCACAAGACTCGATCGCCTCCGTTGGATTTCTCGCACTACCCGTGTTTGAGAAACGGATGACCGAGACACAGTCTTTCAGACGCGCTAGCACCTTATGATAGATAGACCGGTACACCTACTTTCCCCTACATCTGCTAGTCTACCCTGTAACAGTTCGCACGACTTAGTCAACTATGCCAGAGCCCATAATGGCTTGTCCATGTAAGTATTTAGCATGAAAGATCTTATGATCCCTTTGAGCCTGGGTGGCGGTCCATAAAAAAACAGGCAAGTCCTGATAGACATCAGGTGCCTCAATCCACCCAGATGTGTTTTTAAGTTGCCACCTTAGATAAACCCTTAAAATTATCAATATCACATCTGTCATGGATATCACTCAACCAATCCACGTCTACTAGGATAGCATGGCATAATAGGTAAACGTAGAAGTAACTCCCAAAGGTTTCATAATAAACATGTAATAGGTACTACCTCATCTACTTCCCACGCCACAATTTAATTAGATCCCAATCATGCAATGTGTGAGGATGGATCTAATGCAATAAAACTGGGTTGTAGAAAAGGTATGATCAAAGTGTTACTTGCCTTGCTGATGATCCGCGAGTCCTAGAGATTCGAAGTAACAAGCGGCGCAATCCGGGTAATCTATCGCAGACAAACAACAAGCATACAATAAGTACTCATCTAATGCACAGGTAAAACTCGAACAAGAGAACGAACCAGATAGTTCAACTTAAGAAATCCAGTTGCAAAGAGAGAAAGAACCGAACAAAGAAACCAAAAACAAACGGCAAAACAAAACAACTCGGTTCTAGCAAGTTGAAACTAGGTCAAATTTTACCGTAACAAAAACTTAGTTAAAGTGGATTAGTTGGAACGGCGGTTTCGAAACGAAACTCCAGGCGCTTGAATTACCTGATTCCGATAAACGAGCGAGAAGATAGACTAGAAAGAAGATCGGATCTGAGATCGCGATCACGGAATAAATCCGACGAAAAGAAAAAGAAGAACGGTTGAACGAACGGACGTTCATTAACCTAGAAGAATCCGGTGATCACGTTCGCTAGGACGAACGGTCCGGCGAACGGTCGCTAGGCAACTAGACCGGAAAAGAAAACGAATCCGATCTAGGGTTTCGGAAGAGAAAACCGAACGAAAACCGATCTAGAAACCGGAACGGTTTAGAGAAGAAAAGAATCGGAAAGAAGAATTAGAACGATTAGAAGAAAACGATCCGATGAAAAGAAGAGATGCGGTGCGGGGCTACCTCCGGCGAGGTCTCCGGCGAGGGGCTCCGGCGGCGTGGGCATGGGACGGCGGTGGCAAGGTGCAGCGGCGGCACAGGGCAAAAGTGCGGCGCGGGGCAAGGTGCGGTGGCGGCGCGGGGTGTGGTGGAGCTCTAGGCTTTGGGTTTGATGATGATTTAGAGGGGGGGGGTGTGGGTATTTATATTGGGTAGGGGGAGGGTTTACTTGGAGTAGAGGACAAGGAATAAGAGTAGGACTAGGAAAGAAAAGAGGGAAAGGAAAGATCTAGAACAAAACGAGCAAACGGAATCCTAGATGGATTCCTAAAGGGCAGTGGCGGCGGCTCCCTCCTGCCTGGCGCGGCGTGTGGCGAGGCGCTGGCCTCCTGGCCGGCCGGCTGGGCCTTTGGCCCAGGGGCGCGCGGGATTTTTTTTAAACGGTTTCGCGCGCAAAAAAAACAGAAAGAGATCTAAACGAACTCCAAAACTAATAAAGTAAATTTTCCCCGACTCCTAAAAAAGAGAAGAACAAAATGAACTTTTCTCCGGGCCTAACATGCAAGTTTTTAAAACGCGCATTTTTCCCTATCCAAATAAAAGGCAAATGAAACTCCGACAAAACCAACGATCCTCTTTTCGAAATTTGAGAAAACTCAAATATGAAAATGAAAAAATCTCCAACTCTCTCCGTGGGTCCTTGAGCTGCGTGAAATTTCTAGGATCGGCAAAATGCAAGAAAATATGATATGCATGATGATCTAATGTATAACATTCCAAATTGAAAATTTGGGATGTTACAAACCTACCCCCCTTAAGATGAATCTCGCCCTCGAGATTCGGGTTGGCTAGAAAATAGGTGAGGGTGGTCCTTGAGCAAATCTTCTTCTCTCTCCCAGGTGGCTTCATCCTTTGAGTGGTGGTTCCACTGAACTTTGCAAAACTTGATAACCTTGCTGCGGGTAACTCTGCTGGCATAATTGAGAATCTTGACTGGTTTCTCTTCATACGTTAAGTCGTCCTTTAACTGAATCGCTTCTAGCGGCACTGTATCTCTTAACGGTACCTCCTCCATTTCGGCGTGACATTTCTTCAGCTGAGAAACATGGAATACGTCATGAACTCCTGACAGTCCCGCTGGTAATTCCAACTTATAAGCGACTTCTCCCATACGTTGCAAGATCTTATATGGTCCAACAAAACGTGGTGCTAATTTTCCCTTAACTCCAAAGCGCTTAACTCCTCGGAGTGGGGATACTCGGAGATAAACCCTGTCTCCGGTTTCGTAAACTGTCTCCTTGCGTTTAGAATCTGTGTAGCTCTTCTGCCTGGACTGGGCTACCTTGAGCCTATCGCGTATCAACTTAACCTTCTGTTCAGACTCCTAAATCAAATCTGGTCCAAAGAACTGACGGTCTCCAACTTCGTCCCATGACAACGGTGTCCAGCACCTCCTTCCGTACAAAGCTTCGAAAGGTGCCATCTTCAAACTAGTTTGGTAACTGTTGTTATACGAAAACTCCGCATACGGCAAGATATCGTCCCAACTATATCCATAATCTAGTGCACCAGCTCTCAGCATATCTTCCAAAATCTGATTTACTCTCTCGGTTTGTCCATCTGTCTGCGGATAAAAAGCTGTGCTGAACTCTAGCCTAGTTCCCAAAGTTTCATGCAACTGATTCCAAAACTTTGAGGTAAATTGGGTTCCTCTGTCTGATACAATAATCCTTGGAACTCCATGAAAACAAATGATCCTAGTCATGTATATCTTTGCCAACTTAGCACTGGTGTAAGTGGTCTTAACTGGAATGAAATGTGCTACCTTCGTCAAACGATCAAGTACTACCCATATCGAGTCATATCCTGCGTTCGTCCTGGGCAGTCTGGTGATAAAATCCATGCCTATCTTATCCCACTTCCATTCGGGTATCGGCAATGGTTGCAACAATCTGGCTGGCTTCTGATGCTCTGCCTTTACTCTATGACATACGTCACAAACTGCTACATAGGCTGCAATATCCTTCTTCATTCCGGTCCACCAGAATGTTTACTTCAAATCCAAATACATCTTGGTATTTCCCGGGTGAATCGAATATGATGAATCATGTGCCTCTTGTAGAATCAACTTCCTGATCTCCGGGTCATTTGGCACATAAACACGGTCCTCAAACCATAGGGTATCATGCTCATCCTCATGAAATCCCTTTGCTTTTCCTTTGCTTAGTTTCTCCTTTATAGCAGCAATCTCCTTGTCAGATTTCTGAGCTTCTCTGATTTTTCCATCAATGTGGACTGAATCTCCAATGCGGCTACATAGCCTTTCGGAACTATCTCTAAGCTTAGTTCACGAAGGTTTTTTGCTAACTCCTTTGGTATACTTCCCGTCATTAACATATTGACATGGCTCTTGCGGCTCAACGCGTCAACTACTACATTAGCTTTACCGGGATGGTAATGCAATCTCATATCATAATCCTTGATGAGCTCCAACCATCTCCTTTGTCTGAGATTCAACTCCTTCTGCGTGAAAATGTACTTCAAACTCTTGTGATCCATGTACACCTCACAATGATTTCCAATGAGGAAATGTCTCCATGTCTTCAATGCATGCAGTACGACTGCTAACTCCAAATCATGGGTGGCGTAATTCATCTCATGAGGTTTCAGTTGTCGTGAAGCATACGAAACAACTCTCCCTTCCTGCATAAGCACTGCTCCAAGTCCTCGACGTGAAGCGTCGCAATATACCTCATAATCCTTGGTCTGATCTGGCAAAATCAATACTGATGAGGTAACCAATCGTTTCTTCAACTCCTGGAAACTAGCCTCACACTCCTCAGTCCATTTGAACTTAGTATCCTTCTTCAACAACTCCGTCATAGGCTTCGCAATCTTTGAAAAGTTCTCAATGAATCTCCGGTAGTATCCTGCGAGTCCAAGAAAACTCCGGATCTCTCCAACTGTGGTTGGGGCTTCCCATTTGGTTACGGTCTCAACCTTGGCGGGGTCAACTGCTATCCCTTCTCCGGATATAACGTGTCCGAGAAATCCTACTTTCTTTATCCAAAACTCACATTTGCTAAATTTGGCATATAACTGGTGTTCCCTTAGTTTCTCCAAAACCAAACGCAAATGTTCCTTATGCTCTTCTTCATTCTTCGAATAAACCAGGATATCATCAATGAACACTACAACGAACTTATCCAAAAACTCCATAAACACCTTGTTCATCATGTTCATAAAATAGGCAGGCGCGTTAGTCAATCCAAATGACATAACGGTATACTCATACAGTCCATATCTCGTGGTGAATGCTGTCTTAGGTATGTCCTGTTCTCGAATCTTCAACTGGTGGTACCCTGATCGCAAATCGATCTTGGAAAACACTTTAGCTCCTTGCAAACGATCAAACAGATCATTAATCATTGGCAATGGGTACTTGTTCTTGATGGTTACTTCATTCAATCCTCGATAATCAACAACTATCCTTAATGATCCATCCTTCTTCTCCACTAGAAGTACGGGTGATCCCCAAGGCGAAGAACTTGGGCGAATGTAACCTTTCTCCAATAACTCCTTAATCTGATTCTTAATTTCTACCAAATCCTTTGCTGGCATCCGGTATGGTCTCTTTGATATTGGCCTAGTGCCTGGCAACAACTCAATCAAAAAGTCAATGTGTCTATCCGGGGGCATGCCTGGCAACTCTTCTGCAAATACATCAGGAAAATCCTTTACCACTGGTACTTCCTCCTGCACGACTCCTGTCAGGAAATTTACTTGTGTCCTCTTTGGCACATGCCGGGATACATACTTGATCCTTCTTCCTTCCGGCGTTGTAAGCAAAATTGACTTACTAGCACAATCGATGTTTCCTCCATACTTCGACAACCAATCCATACCGAGGATTACATCCAATCCTTGAGATTCCAATACTATTAGGTCCGAGGGAAAAACATAGTTACCAATCCTTAATGGTAAATCTGGGGTCACGTCTTAGAGGCATCTGAGGGTTTAGAAAAGAAGAAATATAAGAATAGAATGAGGTCTAAAGAGAAAACACTACCCCAATGCACATGAGCAAATTCACACAAAATCACTTCATTTAATCAAACAAGGGCATAAAATCGATCTAGCTATCGCAAAAGTGCTCGAACTATAGTGTTTACATGGGGGAAAATACTACTAATATTTGGTGGTCATCTAAAAATTTGAACCGACGGAAGACTCCATGATGTCCGCTCCAGCTTCGTCGTCAAAGTCGGGTTCACTTGGATCCGAATCGGTGTCGTCGATGATGATGTAGTTGTCTGGGCATGCGACGTACTCGTCTTCCCTCCTGGCTGCTAACTCCCTCTTGAGTTCTTCAATCTCTTGCTTAAGATCGACGTTGTGTCTTGCTAGAGCTACAATCTCGTCCATGTAGTCCTTGCGTGTAGCCTTCAGTTCTCCTTCTAGCTCGATGATCCTTGTCTTCGCATTCTTCAACTCCATCATATCATTGCACATCTGGTTCTCATGGCGTCGAATGTGCTGGTTTAACTCCTGGATGAATGCTGCAATGGATCTATCCTTCTTGGTGCTGACTAACTCCCATTGTTCATCTCGGTGTCTGCAAATCTGGTAGATAGTGTCCTTGAGGTCTTCTTGATAAACTTCTCCAATGCGTCCTATGGTGATGTGGGCTACCATGCTCTTTCCTAGGCTCCAAGTTGGTGCATTGAAAACACTATCTATGGGCTTCGTGATTGGCGCGAATGTCCTTCCTGGAACATGAGCTTGAATCTTCCAGCGCTCCTCTTCAGGCAAAGTGGCTTTGAAGGTTCCCGTGAAACTTGGTAATCCAATGTTTAGGTACTTGGTGACTTCCTTCAAGTGAAATCCAAAAGGTGTGCCTTCATCCGGTTGAGCGTACTTAATCTTCGCGTCCTTCATCCTAAAGAGTAGAAAAGATGAGGAGTTAGAAAATGAGGAGAGAATAGTGATCTATGGCTTTAACTTAGTGGTCGTGTCCTACAGTCAGCGTGTGCTCTGATACCATCTCTGTAGCGACCAAACCTCAACCGGTCTGATCTCTGTGCTCCGGTGTCATCCCTGGATCAGTAATGCTGACACCACCCAGTACTTCGAAGGATTTATAGTAGAGTGGCAATCACACACTTATTACATCGATGTCTCCGAAGAGAACTTATTACAATAATATGGCTTAAGTCCATCTAGTGTCGATAACAGCGGAAGACTTGGAAGATAAATGGGTCCATCAACTCCAACGGCATCACTGAGTATAGAACCACGACCTAAAACACCTCAATCGTCGTCTGAAAAGTCTGCAACATTAACGTTATAACCCGAAACGGGTCAACACATGGAATATGCTGGCAAGGTAACACATAGAGCATGATGGAATGAAACAGCTATACTATATGCATATTTGGCTGGTGGAAAGCTCTATGGTTACTATTTTTGCGTAAAGCCAATTTTTCCCTACTGCAAAGGAATAAATTTATTTAACTATCATGGTGGTTGTTAAACATTGAGAATGGTTGACAGCATTCTCAATCCCAATTAAAAGTAATCATTAAAACCCAACAATATTAATTAGAACTAACATGATGAGATTCACATGATATTCAAGTACTAGATACTCAAGATTGTCCATAACCGGGGACACGGCTAATCATGATTAGTTTGTTACACTCTACAGAGGTTTGCGCACTTTTCCGCACAAGACTCGATCGCCTCCGTTGGATTTCTCGCACTACCTGTGTTTGAGAAATGGATGACCGAGACACAGTCTTTCAGAAGTGCTAGCACCTTATGATGGATAGACCGGTACACCTACTTTCCCCTACATCTGCTAGTCTACCCTGTAACAGTTCGCACGACTTAGTCAACTATGCCAGAGCCCATAATGGCTTGTGGCTGCACACGTAAGTATTTAGCATGAAAGATCTTATGATCCCTTTGAGCCTGGGTGGCGGTCCATAAAAAAATAGGCAAGTCCTGATAGACATCAGGTGCCTCAATCCACCCAGATGTGTTTTTAAGTTGCCACCTTAGATAAACCCTTAAAATTATCAATCTCACATCTGTCATGGATATCACTCACCCAATCCACGTCTACTAGCATAGCATGGCATAATAGGTAAACGTAGAAGTAACTCCCAAAGGTTTCATAATAAACAGGTAATAGGTACTACCTCATCTACTTCCCACCCCACAATTTAATTAGATCCTAATCATGCAATGTGTGAGGATGGATCTAATGCAACAAAACTGGGTTGTAGAAAAGGTATTATCAAAGTGTTACTTGCCTTGCTGATGATCCACGAGTCCTAGAGATTCGAAGTAACAAGCGGCGCAATCCGGGTAATCTATCGCAGACAAACAACAAGCATACAATAAGTACTCATCTAATGCACAGGTAAAACTCGAACAAGAGAACGAACCAGATAGTTCAACTTAAGAACTCCGGTTGCAAAGAGAGAAAGAACCGAACAAAGAAACCGAAAACAAACGGCGGAAGAAAACAACTCGGTTCTAGCAAGTTGAAACTAGGTCAAATTTTACCGTAACAAAAACTTAGTTAAAGTTGATTAGTCGGAACGGCGGTTTCGAAACGAAACTCCAGGCGCTTGAATCACCTGATTCCGATAAACGAGCGAGAAGATAGACTATAAAGAAGATCGGATCTGAGATCGCGATCGCGGAATAAATCCGACGAAAATAAAAAGAAGAACGGTTGAACAAATGGGCGTTCGTTAACCTAGAAGAATCCGGTGATCACGTTCGCTAGGACGAACGGTCGCTAGGCAACTAGACCGAAAAAGAAAACAAATCCGATCTAGGGTTTCGGAAGAGAAAACCGAACGAAAAACCGATCCAGAAACCGGAACGGTTTAGAGAAGAAAAGAATCGGAAAGAAGAATCGGAACGATTAGAAGAAAATGATCCGATGAAAAGAAGAGATGCGGTGCGGGGCTACCTCCGGCGAGGTCTCCGGCGAGGGGCTCCGGCGGCGTGGGCGTGGGGCGGCGGTGGCAAGGTGCGGCGGCGGCGCGGGGCACAAGTGCGGCACGGGGCAAGGTGCGGTGGCGGCGCGGGGTGTGGTGGAGCTCTAGGCTTTGGGTTTGATGATGATTTAGAGGGGGGGTGTGGGTATTTATATTGGGGAGGGGGAGGGTTTACTTGGAGTAGAGGACAAGGAATAAGAGTAGGACTAGGAAAGAAAAGAGGGAAAGGAAAGATCTAGAAAAAAACGAGTAAACGGAATCCTAGATGGATTCCTAAAGGGCCGCGGCGGCGGCTCCCTCTTGCCTAGCGCGGCGCGCAGTGAGGCGCTGGCCTCCTGGCCGGCCGGCTGGGCCTTTGGCCCAGGGCCGCGCGGGATTTTTTTTTAAACAGTTTCGCGTGCGAAAAAAACAGAAAGAGATCTAAACAAACTCCAAAACTAATAAAGTAAATTTTCCCCGACTCCTAAAAAAGATAAGAACAAAATGAACTTTTCACCTGGCCTAACATGCAAGTTTTTAAAACGATCATTTTTCCCTATCCAAATAAAAGGCAAATGAAACTCCGACAAAACCAACGATCCTCTTTTCGAAATTTGAG
Organism: Triticum monococcum; assembly: GCA_034509565.1. Classification (NCBI taxonomy): domain Eukaryota; kingdom Viridiplantae; phylum Streptophyta; class Magnoliopsida; order Poales; family Poaceae; genus Triticum; species Triticum monococcum. The sequence continues at coordinate 298,914,090 of CM067844.1, read as the reverse complement.
AAAACTCAAATATGAAAATGACGAAATCTCCAACTCTCTCCGTGGGTCCTTGAGCGGCGTGAAATTTCTAGGATCGGCAAAATGCAAGAAAATATGATATGCATGATGATCTAATGTATAACATTCCAAATTGAAAATTTGGGATGTTACAGATCAACACGCCAGGTGTAGGCCCAAATACACCAGGAGCACCGATTATACCCCAATTAACCTCTAATGCACTGGGGAGTAGAGTAGCAGCGCAACTACTCCAGGCAGGGCCAGCCCGAAGGGAGGAGCCGGTACCCGACCCTCGTCTTGTTCAGACACCCCCACCACATTTTCCGACACCGCAGGGTCACTTCTCCGACCGGTGGATAACATGGTGGTAGCGGCAACCGGGCTTACTATGATTTCTATCACGCGTGAGTCACTAGTCGTAGTAGAAATCTAGAACGCCATTGACCTATAGCAGACGGCGATTGCTCAGCAGGCTAATTATTCTTTGAGTCAGCATAATGTACATTCAACACCACTGCCGAGTCGTAGCTAGAGCAAGCATGCTAAGTCATCGACAGTTTCAAGTAGTGAACGACATCGTAACCCACCCCACGATAACCCACCCTACAATTCAAAGACTAATTCTCGGACAATTGTGGACAGTGCAAGGGCCCGTTGCAAGGCAGAGGCAGCAAACCAGGGGGCTTATCAGCCACCCCCAGTCATTCCTTCAAGTTCAGTGGGAGCCGGGTCGAGTACCAGAACCAGTGGAGTGTCGTGCCTAGTGCCGGCTTTATGTAATGAGAGCATGCCTAAAGTTTTAAGGGTCCTCGCAATGTAACCAACTACATGGCGGATCTCCCTCCAGAGGCTTGGATTGAGAGCTACGAGCTGGCGATGGATATGTTTGATGTCAGTGATGCGGTATGTGCCAAGTACTTCACTATGATGTTGGAGGGGACGGCTCACATATGGTTGAAGAACCTGCCCCCCCCCCAATTCTATCAGCACCTGGGCAGAGTTGAAGGAGCGCTTCATCAAGAATTTTCAAGGAACTTGCAGGCAGCCTATGACAATTGTTTATTTGCAGCACTATGTCCAGCATGAGAATGAGTCGGCACATCATTGTGCTCAATGGTTTGTGATCATCCACTCTTCAGATAACATCTAGGTGGCTCAAGCTGTGTTGCTCTTGAAAAAGAATTGTCAGTTTCAGCCTCTTCTGCAGAAGCTTGGGAGGCTTAAGCGCAAGTGCACGGATATGGGCAAACCTCATGGATGTACTTTCCAGATATGCTGATCCTGATGGTACGAAGGATCCTAGCTTTGATGATGATTAATATGGCAAGGACAAGAAAAACGGTAGTGGCAAGAGTCAGCAGTAGAATGCCCCCGCGCAAAATGGCAATCATCATAACCATGGTAATGGTGGAAAACACGGACACCCCGATGGCGGGTCATATTTGGTGGCTAACAACAATACATTGTATAAAAATCAGCGTCGCAATGGAAAGCAGCCTTATAATGGAGGGAAGGCCAATAATTATGAGGAAGCCCTTAATGGGCCATGTCCTAAACAAAGTTATCCTAACAAGCCATCTAGTCATGCTTGGATGGATTGCTATATCATCCAGGAGTACACGAACAAGTCGTTTCAATAGCACCATGGTAACAGTAATGGGCCGCCCGGCGGGTTATGCTCCGAAGGTTTTCAGGGAGCCGGCTTTGGAGGTGGTAGCTCAAATTCTAGCTATCAAGGCCAAGGGATCATGGTGGTCAACATAACCAGTAGCAGCATAATCAATCAGGATATCAGAGTAATCCTAAGCAGCTGAAAAGTGACCTAGACGATGTTCTCACTACGAGCACTTGCAAGCGCCACCGAAAGATCCGTAAACGGACAGTCGATGTGGATGAGCCGGCGGTGACATGCTATTTGAGGTGGTCTGAGCACACGATCACTTGGATCCGAGCGGATCACCCACCCCGAGTTGACGATCCAGGTCATCTGGCCCTGGTGGTGCCCCCTCAAGTGGGTGGTTATAAGTTCACCAAGGTAATTATGGATGGTGGCAATAGCATTAACATATTGTATTTTGACACTTTTCGATTGATGATTCTAATAGAGAAGGACCTTAGGACATGGTCTACGGTATTTCACGGAGTTATGCCTGGTAAGTCGGCTTACCCTATCATAAAGATTGCTCTAGAAGTTGCTTTTGGTCATGAATATAATTACAGAGCAGAGACACTGTCATTTGAGGTGGTGAAGATCAAGAGTCCTTATCAAGTGCTATTTGGACGGCCGGCTTATGCTAAATTCATGGATCCTCTTTGTTATATATATATATATATATATATATATATATATATATATATATATATATATATATTTGCAGCTTAAGATGCACTGGCCACAAGGGACGATCACAGTTCATGGAATTCACAAGACAGCCCTGGAATGTGAAGAGGGACATGCTACTTATGCAGAGTCGGCTTGTGCTATTGATGAGCTAAAGTTTTATAAACATAACATTGATCCGGCTGATCTGACCCCTCTGAAGAATCCCTCTATTGAGAAGGACCCTCTACTCAAGTTGAAGTTGGCAAAGGATGCGCAGCAAGTGGATTTTTTCCCTAGTGATTCTTCGCAGCTGTTCATGATACGTCCATTTTGCATCATGCTTTTATGTTTAGATTTATTGCATTATGGGCTGTTATTACACATTATGGTACAATACTTATGCCTTTTATCTCTTATTTTACAACATTTACATAAAGAGGGACAATGCCAACAACTAGAGTTCTGGACCGGAAAAGACCAAATCTGAGAGACCTATTCTGCAAAACTCCAAAAGTCCTGAAATTTTATAAAGAATTATTTTGGAATATATAAATAATATTGGGGAAAGAAAATACCAGAGGGGAACCACTAGGGGGCACAAGCCTGGGCGCCTTTGCAGGTCCCTAATGCCCATCTTCTGCTACATGAAGCGTTTTGACCTGGAAAAAATATGGAGGAAGCTTTTGGGACGAAGTGCCACCGTCTCGAGGCGGAACCTGGGCCGTGGCAATCTAGGGCTACAACAGAGTTGTTCTGTCGGGGAAACTTCCCTCTAGGAGCGGGAAATCGAAGCCATCGTCATCACCAATGATCCTCTCATCAAGAGGGGGTCAATCTCCATCAACATATTCACCAGCACCATCTCCATTCAAACCCTAGTCCATCTCTTGTATTCAATCTTTGTCTCAAAACCTCAGATTGGTACCTGTGGGTTGCTAGTAGTTTTGGTTACTCCTTGTAGTTGATTCTAGTTGGTTTATTCGGTGAAGGAACATATGTTCATATCCTTAATGATATTCAATACCCCTCTGATCTTGAACATGAACATGATTTATGAGTAGTTATGTTTGTTCCTGAGGACCTGGGACAAGTCTTGTTATAAGTAATCATGTGAATTTGGTATTCGTTCGATATTTTGAAGATATGTATGTTGTCTTTCCTCTAGTGGTCTTTTGTGAACATCGACTACATGACACTTCACCATGATTTAGGCTGAGAGGAAGGCATTGGGAAGTGATAAGTAGATGATGGGTTGCTAGATTGAAAAAAGCGTAAACACTAGTTTATGTGTTGCTTCGTAAGGGGCTGATTTGGATCCAGATGTTTCATGCTATGGTTAGATTTATCTTAATTATTATTTTGTAGTTGTGGATGCTTGTGAGAGGGGTTAATCATAAGTGGGAGGCTTTTCCAAGTAAGGACAGCAACCAAGCATCGGTCCACCCACATATCAAATTATCAAAGTAAAGAACACAAATCATATGAGCATGATGAAAATTAACTTGACAATAATTTCCATGAGTCCTCGGGAGTGTTGTGCTTTATATAAGAGTTCGTCCAAGCTTATCCTTTGCTACAAAAGTATTGGGACACCATGTTTCACCTTTAATTACACTGGTTACTGGTTACCCATTACAAACTATCCTATCATCAAACTATCTATTACCGATAATTTCAGTGCTTGCAGAAAATACCTTGCTGAAAATTGTTTTCCATGTCCTTCTGCTCCTCATTGGGTTCGACACTCTTACTTATCGGAAGGACTATGATAGATCCCCTATACTCTTTGGTCATCAAGACTCCTTTCTGGCGCCGTTACCGAGGAGTGAAGCGCCTTTGGTGAGTGGAATTTGGTAAGGAAAAAAAATTATATTACGTGCTAAAATTTATTGCCACTTGTCACTATGGAAAATCATCATTTGAGGGGTTTGTTCGGGGTATCTTCACCTCGACCGGAAGAACGAAGAGTTTCTCCTCCACCTACTACACCTACTAAAAATATTTATTATGAAATTCCTTCAGGTATGATAGATAAACTGCTAGCTAATCCGTATGCAGGAGATGGAACACTACATCCTGATATGCATCTAATCTATGTGAATGAAGTTTGTGAATTATTTAGGATTGCAGGTTTGCCCGAGGATTAGGTCAAGAAGAAAGTCTTCCATTTATCTTTGAAGGGAAAGTCATTAACATGGTATAGGCTATGTGAAGATATTGGAGCTTGGAACTACAACTGATTGAAATTGGAATTTCATCAGAAATTTTATTCTATGCATTTAGTCCACATGATCAGAATTATATATATAATGTTTGGCCTCGTGAAGGAGAAAGTATCACTCAACCTTGGCGGAGGCTTAAGTGCATGTTATATTCATGCCCCAATCATGGGCTCTCAAGAGAAATTATTATTCAGAATTTTTATGCTCGGCTTTCTCGTAATGATCAATCCATGCTCGATACTTCTTGTATTGGTTCTTTTATGAAGAAGACTATTGAATTCAAATGGGATTTATTGGAAAGAATTAAACACAACTCTGAAGATTGGGAGCTCGACAAAGGTAAGGAGTTAGGTATAAACCTTAAGTTTGATTGTGTTAAATCTCTTATGGATACTAACTCTTTTCATGAATTTAGCACTAAATATGGACTTGACTATGAGATAGTAGCTTCTTTGTATGAATCATTTGCAACTCATGTTGATCTCCCTATGGAGAAGTGGTTTAAATATCATCCTCCCATTGAAGTAAAAGTAGTAGAACCTAATAAAGCTGAAGAAGAAACCATTACTTATAATGTTGATCTAGTAGTTACTACTACTTATATTAACAAACCACCTTTTCCTATTAGAGTAAAGGAACATGCTAAAGCTTCAACTATTGCTTGTAAGAGTTATACTGGAAAACCTATGCCCCCTGAACAAATTAAAGTTGAACCTAGTATTGCTATGGTTAAAGATCTCTTGTTCGATAATATTGATGGGCATGTTATTTATTTCTGTGATGAAGCTTCTAGAATTGCCAAACCTGATGATACAGATAAATATAAACTTATTGTTGGCATGCCTATTATCTTTGTTAAAATAGGATATCATTGTTATCATGGCTTATGTGATTTAGGTGCTACTGTGAGTACAATTCCCTTACCTTATATCAAGAAATTATGAATGATATTACACCTGCTAAAATAGAAGATATTGATGTCACTATTAAGCTTGCTAATAGAGATACTATCTCACCAATTGGGCTTGTTAGAGATGTTGAAGTCTTGTGTGGGAAAATAAAATACCCTACTGATTTTCTTGTTCTTGGTTCCCCACCAGATGATTTTTGTCCCATTATATTTGGCAGACCTTTCTTGAACACTGATAATGCTAAGATAGATCGTGAGAAAGAGATCGTTAGTGCAAGTTTCGGGGAGGTGTCTCATGAGTTTAATTTCTCCAAATTTCGTAGACAATCTCGTGATAAAGAATTGCCTAGTAAAGATAAAATTATTGGTCTTGCTTCTATTGCCGTGCCTCCTACTGATCCTTTGGAATAATATTTGTTAGACCATGAAAATGACATGTTTATGAATGAGAGAAATGAAATAGATGAAATATTCTTTAAAAAAATGCCTATTTTGAAACACAATTTGCTAGTTGAGACTCTTGGAGATCCTCTACCACCCAAGAGTGATCCTATGTTTGATCTTAAATAATTGCCTGACACTTTGAAATATGCTTATCTTGATGAGGAGAAGATATATCCTATTATTATTAGTGCTAACCTTTCAGAGCATGAAGAAAAGAAATTATTGAAAACTCTAAAGAAGCACCGGGCCGCTATTGGACATACTCTAGATGATCAAAAGGGCATTAGTCCCACTCTATGTCAGCACAAAATTAAAATGGAGCCTTATGCTAAAGCAATTGTTAATCACCAACGATGGTTTAATCCTAAGATGAAAGAAGCAGTAAGAAATGAAATATTAAATCTTCTAGAAGCAGGTATAATTTATTATATTGCTGATAGTAGATGGGTAAGTTGTATTCATTGTGTCCCAAAGAAGGGAGGTATTACTGTTGTTCCCAATGATAAGTATGAATTGATCCCACGAAGAATTGTCACAGGATATAGGAATGTAATTGATTTTAGAAAATGAAACAAAGCTTCTAGGAAAGATCATTATCCTCAACCTTTTGTTGATTAAATGCTAGAAAGACTATGCAAACATACACACTTTTGCTTTCTAGATTGTTATTCTGGTTTTTCTCAAATACCAGTGTGGTAGGAGAATCATGAAAAAACTACTTTTACATTTCCTTTTGGTACTTTTGCTTATAGACGTATGCCTTTCCGTTTATACAATGCACCTGCTACCTTTCAAAGATGTATGAATGGTTTAGTCTCTGATTTTTGTGAAAAGATTGTTGAGGTTATCATGGACAGTTTTTCCATTTATGGAACTTATTTTGATGATTTCTTAAGCAACATTGATCAAGTTTTGCAGAGATGTGAAGAAACTAATCTTGTCTTGAATTGGGAGAAGTGCCATTTTATGGTTAATGAAGGTATTGTCTTGGGGCATAAAATCTCCGAAAGATGCATTGAAGTGGATAAAGCTAAAGTTGATGCAATTGAAAAAATTCCGTGTCCTAAAGATATCAAAGGTATAAGAAGTTTCTTTGGTCATGCTGGTTTCTGTAGGAGATTTATTAAAGACTTCTCTAAAATTTCTAGGCCTCTTACCAACCTCTTGTAAAAAGATGTTCCATTTGTTTTTGATGCTGATTGTGTAGAAGCATTTCAAATACTTAAGAAAGCCTTAATCTCTGCACCTATTGTTCAGCCACCTGATTGGAACCCACCCATTGAAATTATGTGTGATGTTAGTGATTATGTTGTTGGTACTATTCTAGGACAAAGAGTTGATAAGAAATTAAATGTTATTCATTATGCTAGTAAAACTCTAGATAGTGCTCAAAGATATTATGCCACTACTGAAAAATAATTTTAAGCGGTTGTGTTTGCTTGTGATTAGTTCAGATCTTATATTGTTGATTCCAAAGTGACTGTTCAAACTCATCATGCTGCTATTAAATACCTTATGGAAAAGAAAGATGCTAAACCTAGACTCATTAGGTGGTTCCTACTACTACTAGAATTTGATTTTCATATTATTGATAGTAAGGGAGCCGAGAACCCTGTAGCAGAAAACTTGTTTGGTTAGAAAATATTCTTGATGACCCACTACCTATTGATGATAGCTTTCCTGATGAACAACTAGCTATCATAAATGCTTCTCGTAGTACTCCATGGTATGCTGATTATGCTAATTACATTGATGCTAAATTGATACCACCTAATTTCACATACCCACAAAAGAAAAAGTTTTTCTATGATTTAAGATATTACTTCTGGGATGACCCACATCTTGATAAAGAAGGAGTAGATGGTGTCATTAGACGTTGTGTACCTGAGCATGAACAGGAACAAATCCTACGCAAGTGTCACTCTGAAGCTTATGGAGGACACCATGCTGGAGAGAGAACTGCACACAAGGTATTACAATCTGGTTTTTATTGGCCTACTCTTTTCAGAGATGCTCGTATGTTTGTCTTGTCTTGTGATGAATGTCAAAGACTTGTTAATATTTGTAGACGTCTAGAAATGCCTATGAACTATTCACTTGTTATCGAACCATTTGATGCTTGGGGATTTGATTATATGGGACCTTTTCTATCCTCTAATGAGTATACACATATTTTGGTTGCTATTAATTACGTTACTAAGTGGGAAGAAGCTATTCCAACTAGTAGTGATAATCATAACACTTCTATTAAATTGGTTAAAGTTATTTTCCCGAGGTTTGGAGTCCCTAGATATTTAATGTCTGATGGTGGTTCACACTTCATTCATGGTGCTTTCCATAAATTGCTTGCTAAGTATGATGTCAACCATAGAATTGCATCTCCATATCACCCTGAGTCAAATGGTCAAGTAGAATTGAGTAGTAGAGAAATAAAATTAATCTTGCAAAAGACTGTTAATAGATCTAGAAAGAATTGGTCTAAGGAACTTGATGATGCATTATGGGCTTATAGAACTGCTTATAAGAAGCCTATGTGTATGTGTCCATATAAAATGGTTTATGGAAAAGCATGTCACTTACCTATTGAACTTGAACATAAAGCTTATTCGGCAATTAAAGAGATCAACTATGATTTCCAACCTGCTGGTGAAAAGAGCCTATTTGACATTAGCTCACTTGATGAATGGAGACCCAAGCCTATGAAAATGCCAAGTTGTTTAAAGAAAAAGTTAAACGATGGCATAATAAATGGATATAAAAGCGTGAATTTAATGTAGGTGACCATGTCCTGCTATACAACTCTCGTTTCAGATTTTTTGCAGGAAAGCATCTCTCTGAGTGGGAAGGACCTTACATTGTCGAGGAAGTTTACGATTCCGGTGCCATCAAGATGAACAACACCAAGGGCTCCAATCTGAAGGTGGTAAACGGACAAAGAATCAAACATTATATCTTAGGCACTCCCATAAATGTTGAAACCAATATTATTAATACCATAAGACTGGAGGAGTACATAAGGGAAACTTACTAGAACGTTCCAGACTCCTAAAAAGGAATAGGTATGTGATACGGTAAGTAAACCGACTCTGAAATCTTTGCAATAGCAATTTTACACTATTTTGGAATATTTAAAAAATTAGGAAAAAAGTCCGAAAAATGCATGAGGAGGCGACAAGCCTTGGGGGCGCGCCCTAACCCCCTAAATGCGCCTCCTAGGGTTGTGGCCACCTCGTGTGCCCTTTGGACTCCGTTTTCTTGCGGAATTCTTCTTTTGGTCGGTAAAAAATCATTATATAATTTTTCAAAGGTTTTGACCACCCTACCATGGCAATATCCTCTATTCTTGTTTTGATCCGTTTTTCTGACAGATCTAGATCGTCATGATGTCCCCAAGCGCTCTGAAGGACAAGTTCTTTGAGAAGAACATCAACCCCTACCTTGTGGAGGTGCTGCAACACCCTCAAACCATTGAGATGCGTGAGGGGGTGCTGCACAACTGTGATGTTCAAGGGCCAAGGAAGACCGGAAGCGTGGATACTAGGCTCGAAGCAATGGAGCAGCAAGTCTTCAAGTGCCAAGGGATGGTGGAACACGGACTTAGCGCCAATCACTCCATGATCACAGAATGTACCTGTGACCACAAGTTGGACGCCAAGAACATCAGATAGGCCATCTTCAAGATTCATGGGAAAATTGAGCATCTCCAAGCCCAGATGTATGACCTGCAAAACCAAAACTATGAGTGTGAATATAGATTTAGGAGGATGAGTTTGGCTACAGATTTGAGGATCCTAGAGACTCGTTCATCCTTTTATGATGGTGAACCTATGCCTTGGAAGACGGAGGATAAGCTTCCTACATCATCAACCTCACCACCACCATCACCTCCAAAGGAGGAGACATGAGTATATCGTATCACCATCATTTCTTTACCTTCATCATTTTTCTTAGTTCGATCCTTTTGGTTATATCTTGATCTAGTAGAATAAAAATTTTAGTATGATTTAGTGTGTGAGTTTTTGCTTTGTGATCTGTATATGTAATCGAGTCCATGAGTTATATAATAAAGATTAGTTTTGAGTTGGGGGATATGCTTTCTTACTTTGATCTTGAGGAAAAGAAAAATAAAAAAATAAGGAAAATAATAAAAGAAGTAAAAAGATTATATAATGATATTATGGAGAGTGACGACTTCACATATAAAGAGTGTGATGAATAAAATTTGTTGAGAGGTTACAAACTTAGTTTTGGTCATTGTTGCAACTAATAGGAAGTAATAAAGAAAGAGAAGTTTCACATATAAAGACACTATCTTGGACACCTTTTGTGATTGTGGGCACTCATTAAAATATTACACGCTAAAAAGTTGATGTTGGACAAGGAAGATAACATAATGGGTTATGTTTTCTTATATCCAAATAGAAGTTATACTCTCATGGATCCTCCAACATGTTGAGCTTGCTTCTCATCCCTTGCTAGTCAAATCATTTGCACCAAGCGAACATACTACTTGTTCATCCAAACATCCTTTAACCCAGTTCTGCCATGAGAGTCAACCATACCTACCAATGGATTGTTTAAGATCCTTCAAGTAAGTTGTCATCGGTGCAAGCAATAAAATTGCTCTCTAAATATGTATGATCTTTTAATGTGAAGAAAACAAGCTTTATACGAACTTGTGACATGGAAGAAATAAAAGCGACAGACTGCATAATAAAGTTCTTTATCACAAGCAGCATTATAAAGTGACATTCTTTTGCATTAATATTTTGTGCATCCAACCATAAAAGCGCATGACAACCCCTGCTTCCCTCTGCGAAGTGCCTATAGTTTACTTTTACCTTCTACCTTTATACAAGAGTCATGGTAATCGTCACCTTTCCTTTTTACACTTTTTCTTTTTGGCAAGCACTATGTGTTGGGAAAAGATCCAGACATATATATCCACTCGGATGTAGGTTATCATAAATTATTATTCTTGACATTACCCTTGAGGTAAAAGGTTGGGAGGCGAAACTAAGCCCCTATCTTTCTCTGTGTCCGATTGAAGTTTTGATCGCATAACTATCGCGTGAGTCTTAGAAATTATGAAAGACTAAAAGATGGTTGCTTATGTGGGCTTGCTATTAAAAGCACTTGTATTGACTCTTTCCGATATTATGATAAATTGTAATTGCTTTAATGACTGAGATCATAGTTTGCTGGTTTTCAATAAAGTTTTTGATTCATACTTTACCTTGTGAATGAATTGTTATTTTAGCATAAGAAATTATATGACAATATATGTTGATGTTCTAAAGATGATCATGATGCCCTCATGTTCGTATTTTATTTTATCGACACCTCTATCTCTAAACATGTGGACATGATTATCGATTTAGGCTTTCACTAGAGGCCAAGCAAGGTCTAAGCTTGGGGGAATTGATACGCCCATTTTGCATCATAATTTTATGTTGATATTTATTGCATTATGGGCTATTATTACACATTATGGTACAATACTTATGCCTTTTCTCTCTTATTTTACAAGATGTACATAAAGAGGGAGAATGCCGATAGCTGGAATTTTGCACTCGAAAAGACCAAATCTGAGAGACCTATTCTGCACAACTCAAAAAGTCCAGAAAATTTATGGAGAATTATTTTGGAATATATAAAAAATATTGGGCGATGAAAATACTAGAGGGGACCCACCAGGTGCCCACAAGCCTAGGGGCGCGCCCTACCACCCTAGGCGCGTCCCTAGGTCTTGTGGGCGCCCTGGCAGGTCCCCGGTGCTGATCTTCTACTATATGAAGCATTTAGACCTGGAAAACAAATAAGGAGGAACTTTTTGGGACGAAGCACCACCATCTCGAGGCGAACCTTGGCAGAAGCAATCTAGGGCTCTGATGGAGCTGTTCTTCCGGGGATACTTCCCTCCGGGAGGGGGAAATCGAAGCCATCATCATCACCAACGATCCTCTCATCGAGAGGGGGTCAATCTACATCAAAATCTTCACCAGCACCATCTCCTATCAAACCCTAGTTCATCTCTTGTATTCAATCTTTGTCTCAAAACCTCGGATTGGTACCTATGTGTTGCTAGTAGTGTTGATTACTCCTTGTAGTTGATGCTAGTTGGTTTATTCGGTGGAAGCTCATATGTTCAGATCCTTAATGATATTCAATACCCCTCTGATCTTGAACATGAACATGCTTTGTGAGTAGTTACATTTGTTCCTGAGGACATGGGAGAAGTCTTGTTATAAGTAATCATGTGAATTTGGTATTCGTTCGATATTTTGATGAGATGTATGTTGTCTTTTATCCTCTAGTGGTGTTATGTGAACGTAGACTACATGCAACTTCACCATGATTTGGGCCTATATGATGGGTTGCTAGAGTGACAAAATCTTAAACCCTAGTTTATGTGTTGCTTCGTAAGGGGCTGATTTGGACCCACATGTTTCATTCTATGGTTAGATTTATCTTAATTCTTATTTCATGTTGCGGATGCTTGCGAGAGGGGTTAATCATAAGAGGAGGCTAGTCCAAGTAAGGACAGCACCCAAGCACCGGTCCACCCACATATCAAATTATCAAAGTAAGGAATGCGAATCATATGAGCATGATGAAAACTAACATGACAATAATTCCCATGTGTCCTCGGGTGCGCTTTGCTTTATATAAGAGTTCATCCAGGCATATCCTTTGCTACAAAAATGATTGGTCCCCCTTGCTGCACCATTATTACACTTGTTACTTGTTACCCGTTATATACTATCCTATCATAAAACTATCTGTTACCGATAATTTCAGTGCTTGCGGAAAAAACCTTGCTAAAAACTGCTTGTCATTTCCTTCTGATCCTCATTGGGTTCGACACTCTGACTTATCGAAAGGGCTATGATAGATCCCCTATACTTGTGGATCATCAATTCACCATAGGGACTGGGATGGATCCCAAATAGGAAAGTGCACTCATCGAGTTAATCCATGAGAATGGGGACATCTTTGCATGCAAACTTTCTGACATGCCAGGTGTATCGAGAGAATTCATTGAGCACCACCTTAATGTGGATCCTAAGATGAAACCTGTCCAACAGTTCCTCCGTCATTTTAACGAGGAGAGGCGTAAGGCTATAGGAGAAGATGTGCCCGACTTTTAGCTGCCGGGTTCATCATTGAAGTTTTTGACACTCAGTGGCTAGCTAACCCCGTTCTTGTGCTTAAGAAGAACGAAACTTGGTGTATGTGTGTTGATTACGTAGATCTTAGCAAAGCTTGTCCAGCTGACCCGTTTGCTCTACCCCGCATTGACTAGATCATTGATGCCACTGCGGGTTGTGAGAGTCTATATTTCCTGGATGCTTATTCTAGTTATCATCAGAACAAGATGGCAGTTGAGGACCAGGAGAAAACAGCCTTCATCATGCCTTTTGGAGCTTTGTATTATGTGTCTATGCCTTTCAGGCTCAAGAGTGCACATGCGACTTATCAGCGCTGTGTTCAGAATTGCTTTAATGGGCAGATTGGATGTAATGTTCATGATTATGTGGACGACATTGTGGTTCAATTGAGGAAGAAGGAAACTTTCCTTGATGATTTGAAGGAAACCTTTGGTAATCTCTAGGTTTATAAGATGACGCTTAACCCGGCTAAGTGCATTTTTGTTGTGCCTGTAGGAAAATTGCTAGGTTTTCTGGTTTCTGAAAGGGGCATTTAAGCTAACCCGGAACAGATCGAAGCTATCACCTCTCTGTCTAAGTTGCCCTATATAAATGACATACAACACCTGGCGGGTCGTATTGCAGCCCTAAGATGGTTTATAAGCCGCAACAATGAGAAGGCGATTCCCCTCTACTAGATGATGAAGAAGACGAATCATTTCATTTGGAGTGATGCTGCTAATGAGGTTTTTTAGGTGCTCATAAAGCATTTTGCTGAGCCTCCTATCTTGGCTTCTTCAATGGACAAAGAGCCACTGCTCCTGTATGTGGCGGCTAATAACAAGGTTACGTGTGGCAGTCATTGTCCTGGGAAAACACGGCCACCTATGGGACCATCGGCACCTTGTGGTTCGACAGGGGGAAGATCACATTGCAAAAAGAGCGAAGAGTACATAGCAGCATGGTAGCAATCACACGAGCATTTTTTACCCAGGTTCGGGCCACCGTGAAGCATAAAACCCTGCTCCTGCTTTGTTGGATTGATGAGGGGACCATGGTGTACACGCAGCACTCTTGCCCAGCGAGGTTGCCTCGAGGCGAGAGCAGCTACGCGTGTATGAGTGTACAGAGGTCTGAATCCATTCTAAGGTAGCCATGACCCTCCTTTGATAGGTCAAGGGGTCAGCACAATGGCAAATCAGTCATTGTGTACGGATAAGATAGCAAACAATGCTATGATACCTAACTCTGCAGACATTACATGGTCCATTAAATGCACCCCTTAGTGTCACATCGCAGCATAGTCCGGCAAGCCTTGCCGTGCTGTTCCACCACCTTCTCGCATGCCTACTTGACATATCTCTGGACGGGTGCCATTTGGAGGTGATTTCCTTCGGAAGTGGCTGCCACATGGCAACACTTAGTCACTTGGGGGCTCGACACCGCACCGATCGATAACTTGCATTGCCGTGAGGTGGAGAAGTGAAGCTTTGGCGGGGTAATCCACCCTTTGTGTACATAGCAAGCATGTCGGGTTGGTCTAGAGAGTTGACATTGGGGCAATCTCGACCCCACCAGGCTCGCCTTCCTGGCAAGGGAGGTTTTTCCTTAATGTTATCTTGCTCCTTTAGCTTGACTTAGTCTTCTTGATCCACCCTTTGATACCTCAAAGAGCCATCTCTTCTGCTACGCCTTGTCTTGGATGTTGTAACTTTGGTCTTGAGCCTCTGTACACTCTTGGAAACACATGCCTGGGGTTTGTTGCACCGACAGGAGTCCCCGGGCCTGGCCTGGATGTGCTGCCGAGCACCGTCAGGGTAGGTCATGTCTAGTACATAGGCAAGGAAGTTGAACTAGCTCACCCTTCGAGATTTTATTTGCTTCTTCATTAACCTGGGCTTGAGTTATTTTTTGGTTTCCCCGCGCGTCGCGTAACGCCAATTGTAGTGCGGCCATCTTTGTAGTGGCCCGTGAATGACTTTCACACATGGGGAGAAACTGCAAACTCACTCTTCCTACCACGTCCTTTTCCCTTGCCACGTATGTTGCGTGCATTGAGTGGGGTAGGTAATGGAGGCGCGTGGTGCGGGAGAGAACGCCATGGTAGGGGCCCAGTCTTCTTGGATTCGTCGAGAGGGACGGCGATTGTTTCCCCTAAGGGAGGAGCCATTCCCTGGCCTCGTTTTCCCTATAAAAAGGGACGTGGGCTGGGATGCAGGCTCACACCAATTCCCCCTCCCCTGGCTTCTGGTATTGTGCCTTCGTCATGGCGAGGGGAGGGGAAGAAGGGCACGGTTGCACCTTTGTGGAGATATTGTCCCCGTCCCGTCCTCGCACAAAACTTCTTGCCTGAAGCGGCGGCCAGTTGCTTAGCGCGGGTGGAAAAGGTCTTAGGTTGGCACGTGGGCGGTGCGGCAACAGCGTCGGAGGTAGCGGCTGCGGTGGGCTCGTCGTCGGGCCGCCTGCGGTCCCAACCTTAGTGAGGGGCCATATGGGCACCACCACGCCAAGGTCCATAATAGACACAAGGCGTGGTAGTCGACTATGGCTTATCCTCTCTTCATCCGGGATGATGAAGGGAGACCACAGAAATGGTCGGCCATTGGTTATGGCAGATTCCTTCTTTTGGGGTATTGCTTATCTTGCATACGGGTGGGTTCCTCGTGCCCATGCATGGTTCTTCAAGGGACGACATCCTTCTAGCTTCGGGTCGACGGAGACGACCATGCTCTTTGTGAGTCTCCTGTAGCGCTTGGCGCCTACCCAAGCCATCGCGGTGGGGGCTAGACCAACGGCAGGCGTGCCTCTTCGAGCGACAGCGACAAGGAGGGTGGCGGCAACCCACGACTCGTCAAGAGTGAGGATGGCCTCTTCGACGTGGTGTGATCGCCGACAGCACCATCACCACCGGCTGGGCCTCAACAACGCCACCATCTGCACATGCCCTTTAGTTTCACCATCCTGGGGAGGCGCCGAATCCCAGCCAGGTATTCCCTCCATCTTCTTCGTCTCCCCCTGCAGTCTTGAGGAGGGGACGGACAGAGCAAAGGCATCACAGGCACTTTTATTTTTTCAGGCTAAAATATGTAGGCATCTGCCAAACTTTATTCTAAATTATGTAATCTTCTTCTATCTAGGTTTATGTTCTATAAGATATGTACTTGCTTATCAGCATATTAATGAAAAAGACAAGCCTTGACAGGTACTCGTGCATGTATCATGTCCATGCAGAGGTGAGATGCCTCTATACGTTAAAGTAAACGAGTTTCCCCCGGCAATCTATCCTGCCGGTGCCCGTAGTAAGAGATACGTCGTCAACACTCAGCAGTCACTCCTCATCAACCATTTTCTAATTGATTCATTACTCATTAGGCAGGACTGTCATTAGGGTTTGTTGTGTGCTGAGTGCTACCTACACTTAATGCTTTAGATGTATTTCAGTAATCTTTACTACCTGTAAAGTTCATAGGGTTCCAAAATTATGGCCCTAGGAACAGACAATAGTCATTGTGGATTGTTGGTCATAGTGACATTGACCCAAATTACTACTGCAGGACAAGTTTTTTTGACAATTTTACTTGTCTTTCTTACTCATTAGATATGATATCTAATTATTCACGTTGATTAGTTGCAAACAATAAGTGCTAGACAAACTTATTGAATCAGATTTTGGACGGTCTCTTACTGCAGTTACAATTCTGCATACTTGTCCTAGTAAGCTCACAAATGATTGATTCACTACATCTATGCTTGCCTTGTCATATTTGTTGTCAATATTCCTCTAGGGTGGACCACCCTATTTCAAAATACTGGAACCGCATACATGAGTGAATAGTATTTCTCTATGTGTTCTCTTCCACCATGTGTGGGTAACGAACATGGCATTGTATAGAAATAAAGTGTCATTTCCAGCTTTTACATAGAATACGATCTTTTACATGGAATACAATCTGCCTACTTGGTTTGTGTCGCACTACCAACACTCCACCCTTGAAGCTAAACATTATGCCACTCATAATTCCTTAGTTTATGTTCCTACTTCAGTTTTGAAATGTGTGTCTACCTATTATAGAGACATAAGAGGTTTGTATTTCTATGTGTGGTCTGGTCAGCACGGTTGGGGTGAACTTTGCATATGCAGGGTTTATAGGGAGACACTCTTCGAGTTGAATCCGCAATGCATTCCATAGATAATCTGACTACTTTTTATGTTTTCATGTATCTCAGATTCTAAATAGCATCACTATGATTATCAGCTTGCGCGCATGAAAAGAATAAAGCAGAACAATGCCATGGCTGTCAAACTTGGCGTTAAGGGACTGAAATCAAGTATGGATGCAATGCAATGCAAATGCTCTCCACCTATGGATTCATAGTCAAAATATAATCCTCATAGTGATTCTGAGCTAGAGGGAGACCTAAGTCAATGTAGCTCCCTAGTGCAGGAGTCAGAGGTAGATGCCCTATGTTATTCACCCATCAAGGCGCTTGCTATAACTTTCTAAGGTTATATTGGTTGCACATATCTTGCAACTGATGCTTTGCATTGCTTCTACTTTGCTGCACTGCCATTAGCTTAGTTTACACATCGCGTATGTGACTACGCCCTTCCTATCCATTTTCAGTATGTATTCCATCTATCATCATACCATATTTATCCATTCAAATGTTGTTCTTTTGTATCATACATTCAACAGGAAGAGGGCGATTGCTGACAGCGGAGGAGCAGGAGCAAAGTATTTGAAAAAGGTAGTGACACCTGAAAAATCAAAATATCCCATTAGGTGTAGTTTTAATATCACCTGACCCACAAAACACAGCCCGAACTCTAGCAGACTCTAGCCTTACTACACTGCTCATTTCTGATGCCCCAACTCAGCATACCCCAATTGCAGCAAACAGTATGATGATGCCAGTTGACATAGCACCAGCTCTACGACCCAAAACCCCCATTCTAGCAAAGAGTACACCAAATCCAGTTGCCAAATCCCTTTTCGAACGAGAGAGGGGCCCATTTGCAAGAAATAGGACCCCTGTTCCATTTCTTCCCAGTTTAGAAGACGAAGCTTATATTGTTGTCAGGAACTTTGTGCGCATCTTTCCTTCATGGAAAGATTATACCTCAGACACAAAACAATTTCCAGTCTGCCTCCACAACTTACGCGTAAGTAATGTACTAATGTTATTCATGGTAATTACTGCATATGTTTCTGCTGACAGAAGACACATGATTTCATTCTTTTAAATAGGCGAGGACCAAACTGGATTGTCAAGACGAGCAAGGGTTGGTTGCACTTTTGAAGCACTCATTGATGAAGTATCGTTCCTACCTAAGGCAAGCGCACTTCGATTGCAAGCCTCTAAACTAAATTTATGTGAAGTCTCCGGTGCTACATTTATCAGAAAGTGACTGGAATAATCTTGTTACACATTGGTCTTGTCTGCAGTGTAAGGTACTATCTATGATATCACATCACAGTTTGAACTACATTTCTGCATTTGCCTTAACGTCTCACTTGTACAAAAACTGTTAGTAGAAGAACATTCATTCTCAAGGGACCACAGAATCTCATAACTATACTGCACACTGCATTGCTCTTGTGAGTACCTATTGCCCTGTATGACCATACTTACTTTCATAGTTGTTTGATTATGTAGCATCACTTCACATGTTAGCCTCGTTATCATCCATTTGGTGGACATTATACGATCCGTATGGACTCTTACATAAATTTCGAATCAACCCAATGCTTTTGAAGATGTTTCGCTCTTCAGTCCTCTTGTAAGAACTGAACATCGTCTATCACTGTACTTACATTAATAGCTACTCCCTCCATCCCATAATATAAGAATGTTTTGTATAGTACACCAGTGTTTAAAACACTCTTGTATTACGGGAATGGGGATTGGTTCATTGTGTTAACTGTTAATGGAAGGCAGTCCGTCTAAAGCATTATAAAGCCGGTGTTAACTGTTAATGGAAGGCAGTCCTTCTAAAGCATTTATCCTCAACTGTTCTTTAATTTGCTCATACTCCCAATCGTTAACTGCTTTTTACTTTGTTGTTTCTATCAAAATGCATGTTTGCTATAATAGTAAGGTCCAAGTTTTACTTGTAAAACCAAATCCCTTATTCATACCATGCACATTAGTCAATACTCCCTATATGTATGCTTGTTTTTGTGGATCTATAATCTAGTGTGAGGGGAAGCAGCCCACGTTTGCACCTTGTCATCTCCTGTTTTATCTTACTGATGTGGCTGATGATATGAACAACATGCCATGCACATTAACCAAAATAGATACAATTATTGTCTTTGCCCTTAATCTATGCTTGTTATGTTGACATGGTAATCCAGTAGTGTGGTGAAGCTCCCCGCATTATGAACAATGCCAAATTATGCTATTCATATTTTTGAACTTACTCTTTATTTTCTAATTTGAAATTGGATGGAACTGACAGCACAGTTATCATCTTTGTTTATACACGTGCAAAACATGTCATCTCTCTGCTTGTTTCAGAGTGATATGCCTGATGGCATGCACAAGTCTGCTGAAGGCTGTGAGACAAACCCAACATATATTGCAGCAAAGAAGGTAAAACATCTTGAAGCTAGCAAGACAACCCCAAAGTCTTGTCTTGATGCAGTGTTCAAGTTACTTGAGACTAGCAGTCAGACAAGCTAACAGAATCCATTGTCTAAATCAGTTTGACTTCTGCAGTCCCAAGTTCTAGCAGAAAGGCACTGTCGGCGTTCTGGGAACGGGGGTCCCCAGACTTGCCTGCCTGCGACATGCAGCGTGGCTCAAAGGAGGCCCAGCATGGCCCATCTTCATCAACACAAGGCTCAAGACCCTCGCGAGGGGCCAAGCCTCGCGAGGCAAACGGCACGGAGCTTCCTCAGGCACGGCCTCATCAGGTTGGCTCGTGAGGAGGCGGAGAGATCAAGGCGGGGTACCTCGCGAGGTGCCCGTGACGCAAGCCATGACGACTCAGGGCACCAGGCGGGTGCCAGCACGCGCAGCGTCCTTCTTTCCACTTTGGTGCAAAGGGAGCAAGCGCAGCCGCGGAGTACCGAGGCATCAGGAAAAGGTTGCCATTTCGGTGCAACGAGACCAAGACCAGGAGGACTACGAGACGGAGGTCACCGTGGAGCCCAAGTTGGCGTCATCACCAGAGCTTTGCGCAGGCGAAAACTGCTTTTGTCAGGGTAGTTGATACTTGCCGCCCCCCTTCAAATTAGCCCGCCATTGTTGGCTCCCTTCCCGCTCAATATTTGGGAAGAGGACCAGGGCCTCTATAAAAAGGGCGGCCGGCCACGTAGCTGGGGGTTCGAACTTTGGGTTCCGTTGGCTAGTAAGAGTAAGAGAGAGAGAGAAAGAGAAGGGAGGCTGAACTCCTAGCAGTTCATCACCCCATTCAAGAACAGACCCTCGCGAGGCTGTTCTTCCTTGTATTGTTCATCATCATCAGCCCCAGGAGGCAATCCACCAACCACACACTGGAGTAGGGTATTACACCACAACGGTGGCCCGAACCAGTATAAATCTTGTGTCCCTTGTGTAGTTCTTTGAGTAGTGTAGATCTTTGCGAGGCAGGGAGGTTGAAGGCGTAATCTCCGTGCGCACCCTAGTGTTCGAACCTTAAGGGTCTGTCGGAACCCGCAATCCGACATTTGGTGCGCCAGGTAGGGGTGCGCCAGAATTCGTCGTCCACCGCCCTGTTCTCCTCCGACCGTCGCGTCCATGTCAGACGCTCGTCGGGCCCGCGCCAAGTGTCGGGCCGCCATCGCTCCTCGCGTTGCCCAGACGGCGCCCGTCGCCGGACATCGTCGTCATTCCCTGTCACCCGCCGTCAACGCCGCCACCGGCCCGGCGGGGGGCGAGCAGCAAGCATCATCTCAGCATCCATCCGTGCGGCAAGACGGCCACACCGCTACTCCGTCGCTCGCACCCGTTGGTTCTTCGCCCCGCGCGCTCCGCGCGCCCTTAGAGGCTCGAGCCGCACTCCTCGCGGCAAACGAGCTCCTGCGCTACCGCCCCATCGACGACGTCTATGAAGAATGGCTCGACCACATCGCCAAGCATGTTCGCGCTGCAGGGGGCTCTCCTGCATCGTCCCATCGCGCTACACCAACACCCCCGGTCGTCGCGGCCCTCCTGGGCGGCTCGCAGGCGCCACCCACAAGTCAGCATGTCAAGCCGTTCATCCGCCGGGTCAGCGCCGCTTTCACGCGGCAGGGGGCTCCCCCGGAATGGACGGCGCCCGAGACCGGCCTGACCTTCAGTTCGGAGGACCACCCCTCCAACTCGGCTGGCTCGGGCGCGCTCCCCATGTTGTGCACCCCCACCATCTGCCAGGTGGCCGTCACCAGGACCCTCATTGATGGCGGCGCGGGCCTCAGCGTGCTCTCGGTCGAGGTCGTCAACCTCCTCTGCATACCTCTGGAATGGCTGCAACCCAGCCGGCCCTTCTCAGGTGTCGGGGGCAAGTCGTCTAGTCCCTTGGGACAGATCCGGCTCCCAGTGAGCTTCGGCACCTATGACAACTTCCACACGGAGCCGGTCGACTTCGACATTGCCCCCATTGGCCTCCCCTACAACGCCATCCTTGGCTACCCAGCGCCGGCCCAATTTATGGCTGTCACGCACCCGGCGTACAACCTCATGAAGATGCCCGGGGGCAACGGTATCCTCACTGTGCACGGGAACACCGGGGACGCGCTGCGGGTGCTCAAGCTCGCCTTCAAGACGGCGGCATCGGTACAGCACGCCGACTTGGAGACCCCCGAGGTCAAGGGGGCTGCACCCACCAAGAAGAAGCAGTTGTTCACCCAAGACAAGGCGGAAACCAAACAGATACCCGTCGATGCGGACAGGTCCACCAACGCCACTTTCACCATAGGCGCCCACCTCAAGCCCGAGCAGGAGGAGGCCCTGGTCAGGTTCCTGCGCTCAAACAAGAAGGTGTTCGCTTGGGAGCCGGACCAGTTGGCAGGGATCCCCAGGAGTGTAATCGAGCACCACCTCAACGTGTGCCCCAACGTGCGCCCTGTGAAGCAGAAGGCCAGTCGGCAGTCCACAGAAAAGCTGGCCTTCATCATCCAGGAGACCCGCAAATTAGAGGCCGCTGGGGTAATCCGCGAGGTTCGATACCCAGATTGGTTGGCCAACCCTGTCGTTGTGCCAAAGAAGGGAGGGAAGGAGCGTATGTGCGTTGACTTCACCAACCTCAACAAAGCATGCCCGCAAGATCCGTTCCTGCTCCCCCGCATTGACCAGATCGTCGATTCCACTGCGGAATGCGACCTGTTATGCTTCCTGGATGCCTTCTCTGGGTATCACCAGATCAAGATGGCGGTAGAAGACGTCGAGAAGACGGCCTTCCTGACCCCGTGTGGGGTATACTGCTACACGTGCATGCCATTCGGGCTGCGTAATGCAGGGGCGACCTTCCAGTGGCTGATGCACATCACCTTGGGCCCGCAGCTCGGGAAGAACGTTGAAGCTTACGTTGATGACATCATGGTAAAGTATTGGGAGGCCGGGACCTTGATACAGGATCTGGAGGAAACCTTCGCGAGCCTCAACGCAGTGAACCTACGGCTCAACCTAGAGAAGTGTGTGTTCGGAGTCCCCTCGGGCAAGCTCTTGGGTTTCCTCGTGTCCCACTGGGGCATCGAGGCTAACCCAGAGAAGGTTAAGGCGGTGGAAGACATGAGCCCGCCAAAGACCCTCAGAGAGATGTAGAAGCTCACGGGGCGCGTGACCGCGCTAGGGCGCTTCATCTCCAAGTTAGGAGAACGAGCCCTGCCCTTCTTCCAGCTAATGAAGAAAAAGGGTCCCTTCAAGTGGACTGAAGAGGCCGACAGGGCGTTCCAGGATCTCAAGAGATACCTGACCAGCCCACCGGTCATGGTGGCACCGCGCCCTCAGGAGCCCCTGGTGCTTTACCTCGCCGCCACGCCTTACTCCGCCAGCGTAGCCTTGGTGGCAGTCAGAGAGGAGCGCCAATTCAAAACCACGGTAGCAGCCCGGGACAAGGCAGAACAGGGACAAGGAAGGCCTATAGAAACCACCACGGCAGCTGAGGAGGATCAGCCGCCGCGGAGGGACGCACCAGAGGCGGAAGAGGCCCCTCTCCCAGATGGCCAGTGTCAGGAGGCCTCATTGCCTCAAGAGGCGCTGCGGTCTCCGGAAGGAGCCACCAGCACTGACGCACTCCGCCTCGTCGAGGACCCAGTGTACTTCGTCAGCACAGTGCTGCGGGATGCAAGAGCACGGTACCCTATGCCTCAGAAGCTCCTCCTCGCACTACTGGTGGCTTCGCACAAGCTGCGGCATTATTTTCAGGGTCACCCCATCAAGGTCGTCTCGTCGTACCCCCTGGAGAGAGTGCTCGGGAGCCCTAATTCAGCTGGGAGGGTTGCTGAGTGGAACATAGAACTACAAGTGTTTCAGCTCGAATTCAGCACGACCACGGTCATCAAGGGAGCAGCGTTGGCAGATTTTGTGGCAAAGTGGACGGAGGCGCCAGGACTCAAGGCCGATGAGGATCGGTCCTTATCCCCGGGAAGCGAGGCACCAGAAGGCTGGGTCATGTACTTCGATGGGGCGTTCTCCAGACATGGCGCTGGAGCTGGGGCGGTGCTTATATCACCCACACAGGACAAGCTCTACTACGCCGTGCAACTCTGTTTCCAGCAAGGCGAAAAGGTCTCCAACAACATAGCGGAGTATGAAGGTTTAATAGCCGGCTTGAAGGCCGCGGCCGCCCTGGGAGTGAAACGCCTCACCATCAAGGGCGATTTGCAACTCCTTGTCAACTTCTCCAACAGTGTGTACGAGCCGAAGGATGAGCACATGGAAGCCTACCTTGCGGAAGTCCGCAGGATGGAGAAGCAATTCTGGGGGTTGGAGTTACAGCATGTGCCCCGTGGCACCAATCAGGAGGCCGACGATATCGCCAAACGTGTGTCCAGACGGTTACCCCAGGAGCCTGGCGTTTTCAAGGAGCGGCTCTTCAAGTCCTCAGCTCCGCCGTCATTGTCAAACACGGCTCAGCCCTTGGAGGAGCTCCCCCAGCCACCTGCCTCAGGAGCTCCGACCTGTGGCCCGGCCTCAGGAGCGCGCCTGCTCTTGATGATGGAACCTCAGGAGGGATGTTGGATCACGGAGCTCCGGAGCTACTTGACGCAAGGGACCTTGCCGGAGAAGGAGGAGGAGGCGGAGCGAGTGGCACACCAGGCCACGACATACTGCATCAGAGACAGAGAGCTCTACCGGAAGCGACCAAACGATGTATCCCTGCGCTGCATCTCCAGGGAGCAAGGGAAGGAGCTACTGGAAGATATACACGGTGGAGACTGCGGACATCATTCATCATCGCGGACCCTCATCGGCAAGGCGTTCCGCAGTGGGTTTTATTGGCCCACCGCGCTCAATGACGCCGTGGAGCTAGTGAAAGCTTGTGAAGCCTGCTAGTTCCACGCCAAGCAGATCCATCAGCCAGCAGGAGGCTTGCAGACTATTCCCCTTTCGTGGCCATTCACAGTCTGGGGGCTGGACATCTTGGGTCCATTTCCTCGGGCACCAGGGGGCTATCACTACCTCTATGTTGCCGTGGACAAATTCACCAAGTGGGCTAAAGTGGAGGCTGTCCGCGCCATCCCTGCGGGCTCCGCGGTCAAGTTCATCAAGGGCATCGTAAGCCGGTTCGGGGTGCCGAATCGCATCATCACAGAGAATGGTTCACAGTTCACCAGTAACCTCTTCAAAACATACTGTGCTAACCTTGGAACGCAGGTATGCTACGCCTCAGTGGCGCACCCCCAAAGCAATGGCCAGGCCGAACGAGCCAACGCGGAGGTCCTGAGGGGCCTCAAGACCAGGACATTCAAGAAGAAGCTGGAGGCCTGTGGCAGAGGATGGTACGACGAGCTTCAGTCCGTGCTGTGGTCCATCCGCACCACCACGACCAAACCGACGGGAGAGACCCCATTCTTCCTGGTCTACAGAGCGGAAGCGGTCCTCCCTCATGAGGTCAGACGTCGCTCCACGCGGGTCCTGGCGTTTGACGAGGCGCAGCAGAATGCCATGCGGGGGATGGACCTCATGTTGGGGGAGGAACGTCGCCGGGAGGCCGCGCTGCGGGCAACGAGGTATCAGCAAGCGCTGCGGCGATATCACTGCCGCAACATCCGCCCCAGGACTCTTGAGGTAGGAGACCTCGTGCTCAGGCAGGTCCTTTCCAGGGAGGGACTGCACAAGCTCTCTGCCATGTGGGAGGGCCCGTTCAAGGTTGTTCATGTTTCCAGGCCCGGCTCCGCGCGCTTGGAGACTCAGGAGGGAGTGCCGGTCCAGAATGCATGGAACATCCAGCACCTCCAGAGATTCTACCCCTGAAAAGGCCCGGAGCCTGTGAAGCAAGGCGAGTGCTTGTGAAGCTATCGCGTTTTGGAAAAGGCCCGGAGCCTGTGAAGCAAGGCGAGTGCCTGTGAAGCTATCGCGTTTTGGAAAAGGCATGGAGCCTGTGAAGCAAGGCGAGTGCCTGTGAAGCTATCGCGTTTTGGAAAAGGCCCGGAGCCTGTGAAGCAAGGCAAGTGCCTGTGAAGCTATCGCGTTTTGGAAAAGGCCTGGAGCCTGTGAAGCAAGGCGAGTGCCTGTGAAGCTATCATGTTTTGGAAAAGGCTCGGAGCCTGTGAAGCAAGGCGAGTGCCTGTGAAGCTATCGCGTTTTGGAAAAGGCCCGGAGCCTATAAAGCAAGGCGAGTGCCTGTGAAGCTATCGCATTTCGGAAAAGGCCCGGAGCCTGTGAAGCAAGGCGAGTGCCTGTGAAGCTATCGCGTTTTGGAAAAGGCCCGGAGCCTGTGAAGAAGGCCAATGCCTGTGAAGCTCGCCGCCCGTGACACTCTCACGTAATAATGAGTTGGGGCTGTACACGCCCCGGAGTCTCAGGAGCGCCGGCCTCAGGCCCTGGGGCTCCCTCCCACGCCCCGTGGCAGCACTTAGCTCCGCGCTGGTGAGAAGACATCGAAGACTAGATTAGGTGCCGGACGCGGCTTTTCATTTGCTTTCGGCAGTTGGCTTGTTCCTTCCCATTTGAAGTTTTATTGAAGTTGTTGTCGTCTTTGGCTTGTGGTTCTTCGGATTTTCGCTCTCCTGCCTCGATTTCTCTTGTGCAAGGCCTCGCGAGGGAGGCAGCTGAGCGCCCTCACGAGCGTTCCTATCCTAGTCGTTCAAAGAGTTCGCGACCCGGGCCCCTTACAGGAGCACCGCACCAGTCCATGCCCCACGGGCATCGCGACACAAACAAAGGGCCTGGGTCGGTCCCCCCCCCCCCACGGCCGGGGTCGGGAACTATCCACGCTCAGGCACATAGCCGGAAGGAACGGTAACGAAAGCAAACGATGATTAACAGCAATAACCCAAACATGCCCCCGCGGGGCTCCACACAATTGTCTTTGTTACACAGGAAAACGAGAAAGGGAAGAACAAATCCGGCGCAGCTCGCCTCACACCGGCCGCGAGGAAGGCGCGAGCTGCCTCCGGAGCTCAGGCGGACTCCCTCTCGCGCCTCACCAGGGCGCAGCGGCGAAGGGGCTAATCGCGGTCGTCGCTAGAGGAGTCGCCGTCCGAAGAAGAACCAGAAAAGCTAGAGGAACTCCGAGCACCGCCAGCCGCGCGAGCGCTGCTCCCTCCATCATCACCGGAGCTGGGTTCCCAGCCGCAGTCGTCACCCTCGGGGCAGCACCCCGCGCGGCGACCATCTTCCCCAAACACCCTCATGTAGAGGGTGGCGTCGCCGTCAAACTTGAAGTGTATGGTGCACTGGTGGCCCAGGCCACGCGCACGGGCAAACGTCTGCCAACCGCGGGCCAGGGACAGGCTCCCAGCCGCGGAGACCTCCAGGGAGACCCATGAGGCCCGGCTGCAGCAGCCGTCGGCATGGAGCCAGAGGCCGCCCGGGGCGCCAGCCGGGAGCTCGCCGAGGAGGAAGCGAGAAAGCGGGAGCCGGGTGCTGTCCAACTCCGCCGACCAGACGACAAACTCCGGCAGCACTTCAGCAGCACGAACGCGCGGCCTGGGGGGACGCGCCGTCGGAGCGCGCCCCCCGTCTGCAGCAACCCACCCGTCGCCGTGCTGAAGATCACCGCCACGGCCGCGGGGAGCCACCGCGGTGGCCACAGGATGCTTGCGAGGGCGCCCTCTGCCACGCTTGGGTGGGGCAGAGGCGGGCTCAGCCCGGCAAGCCTTCCCCTTCTCGGCGGCCGAGAATCTCTTTGACGGGGCCATGAAGAAGAAGGAGGAGCAAGGAGGAATGGACTGGAGGGGCACGCGTGGTCCCGTACTTATAGCCGGCGAAGGCCAACCGCCGGCCTCCACGATCACAGGTAATCATGACAAGATCTGCATGCAGGGACTTGTCCAACTCGCGCGATCACCAAGGCGTCATGGAGAAGCGGAGACGCCCACGTCCCATCAACCGCCACGCGGCGCCCAAGGCCGCAGGCTGTCAGGGCCCGGGGCGCTTCGCCCTTGCCCTTTCGCCTCTCAGCACGGCCAAGTCCGGGCGCGCCTTGGGCCCGGGGGCTACTGTCGGTGTTCTAGGAACGGGGGTCCCCAGACTTGCCTGCCTCTGGCCTGCAGCGTAGCTCAAAGGAGGCCCAGCATGGCCCATCTTCATCAACACAAGGCTCAAGACCCTCACGAGGGGCCAAGCCTCGCGAGGTGGACGGCACAGAGCTTCCTTGGCATGGCCTCGTCAGGTTGGCTCGCGAGGAGGCGGAGAGATCATGGCGGGGTACCTCGCGAGGTGCCCGTGACGCAAGCCATGACGACTCAGGGCGCCAGGCGGGTGCCAGCGCGCGCGGCGTCCTTCTTTCCTCTTTGGTGCAAAGGGATTAAGTGCTGCCACAGAGTACCGAGGCATCAGGCAAAGGTTGCCATTTCGGTGCAACGAGACCTAGACCAGGAGGACTACGAGACGGAGGTCACCGTGGAGCCCAAGACGGCGTCATCACCAGAGCTTTGCGCAGGCGAAGACTACTTTTGTCAGGGTAGTTGATACTTTCTGTCCCCCTTGAAATTAGCCCGCCATTGTTGGCTCCCTTCCCGCTCAATACTTGGGAAGAGGACCAGGGCCTCTATAAATAGGGCCGGCCACCCACGTAGCTGGGGGTTCGAACTTTGGGTTCGATTGGCTAGTAAGAGTAAGAGAGAGAGAGAGAGAAAGAGAAGGGAGGCTGAACTCCTCCTAGCAGTTCATCACCCCAGCCAAGAACAGACCCTCGCGAGGTTGTTCTTCCTTGTATTGTTCATCATCATCAGCCCCAGGAGGCAATCCACCAACCACACACTGGAGTAGGGTATTACACCACAACGGTGGCCCGAACCAGTATAAATCTTGTGTCCTTTGTGTAGTTCTTTGAGTAGTGTAGATCTTTGCGAGGGAGGGAGGTAGAAGGCGTAATCTCCGTGCGCACCCTAGTGTTCGAACCTCAAGGGTCTGCCGGAACCCGCAATCCGACAGGCACTCTGCAACTCAACTTCGACTTGAGGTCCTATCTCTAAGAAAGATTGCAGAGAACACCAATGAGAACCTCATTGCTAAACAGCTACACCTGGAAGCTATGACTGACATGCTAGGCCGGTCTCACAGCCTTTCTCGATAGCTTGCGCAGCAGTCCTCGCACAAGGCTAACCTTTCTTGAACTGTCTTGGAAGTGGTCTCGGTTCAGTATTATTTTGTTATGCTGCAATGGTGCCCAGTTTTTGTAATCTGCTTCTTCATTACGCTCTGTGATCACTAGGGCGAACTTCGATGCCCGGTGGATGTAATATACCATAAATCCTTTATTGTATAGGTTTATTCTAAGTTACTATGTCGTAATTTCTTTATTTTATAGAGTATGTTTGTTCTTAATTCCTACTAGTTACTACCATCATTCGCTATCTAAAAAAATCGGATGTAGTCGACCGGGCCGAAACATTCGCCTCTAACTGGCCTGGTTTTTTGCGGGCCACAATTGGGCCGGCCTACAACTTTCTTGGGCCCGAATGGCCATTGGGGCCTTCACACTTTACCCCAGGCCCACAACTTACTCCGGCCTATATTCGGCCCAAATTCTAGTTGGGACTTTTGTGGACCCGCGCTTAGTTTGGCCCATGTAGCTTTGGGCCATTAACAAGCTGAATATTCTACTGGGCTATTACGATCTAGAAGAAACCATGTTCGGCCTCCATTTTCACTAGTCGTCGACGGGCCTTCAGCATGCTAAACTATAGACCGGGCCTTTTTTGGCCTAGTTATATGACGAGCCGTTACCAGGCCAAAACATATCATGGGCCCTTAAGAGGCCAAAAGTTTAGTACAGGCATCAACGGGCCAAATTATACAACATGCCTTTAAAAGGCCCAAAGTCATGTTGGGCTGAACTGTTGCCACCTTTATCACGGGTCGTTAGTGGGTAGGATGTCACTTAGGACCATATATGGCCCATGTCCAGCACGGGCCATTCCCAGGCTGAAAGACACACCGGGCTGAAATGGGCCCATGTCTACATCGGTCCTCTAACAGGACGAATGTCACTGGGCCGTAATTGGGCCCAAATATTCCGCGAACAATTAACAGGCCAGATCTGGCTTCCGGCCATAAATTTGTCATGTTTAAACATGCCATTATTGGGCTGGCCTACTAGTACGTGAGTAAGTACTACGGGCCTTTGACTGGGCCGACCTTTTTAACATATATGGGCCTCTATTGGGCCCTTCCACATGTCGACGTATCATCGACATGTCTCCTCCAATGGATGGACGCCATCTGGCCCACCGAGGAGCAGACACGTGTTTCCTCCAGGCAATGATGATTTTAAACATGGGAAATGCCCATTGGTCCGGGCAGTTAACGGATTATCGGATCCAAACTAGAACTCGATAGCTTAACGGTGACCCGTTACTGTGGATGCCACGTGTTGATCACCCTTGACGAAAGCACTTCTATGACGTGCGATTTATCGTCATGGAAGTGGACACTTCCGTGATGATAATTTTGGTAATGTCATGGAAGTGGACACTTCCGGTATGGCTATCTTGATTCTATCATAAAATCGTCATGGATGTACATGCATGTCAAAAAATGTGACCTACTGTGACAAACACGTATCATCACGGAAGTGTATTTTTTTTGTAGTGGATGGTATCCTCCTTTGAATGATTTGAGTGGCTTGACTTGGCACATGTTCACAGATGTAGTTGAAACAAACTCAACATTTCCACCATGATATTTATGTTCATGGTGATTTATATCCTACTCATGCTTGCATTCAATGTTGATTAATCTCAATGCATGTTTATGACTATTGTCGCTCTCTAGTTGGTCGCTTCCCAGTCTCTTTCTAGCCTTCAGTTGTATTAAGCAGGAATACTACTTGTGCATCCACTTCCTTAAATCCCAAAGTTGTTCCATATGAGTCCACCATACCTACCTTTGGGCCAGTTCTTTTCGGCGATTCTCCCAGAATCACCCCCTCCCCAGCTTCTCCCAGAATCGCCACTTCATATTTTTTTACAATCCTATCTAGTTAAGGTATAATTAGCTAGGATTGTAAAAAACATATAGAGTGGTGATTCTAGGAGAAGCTGGGGAGGGGGTGATTCTGGTAGAATCGCCCAAAAGAACTAGCCCTATATACAGTATCTACCTGTCATTCCAATTAAATTGCATGTGCCAACCTCTAAACCATCAAATAATAATCTATTTTGTATGCTTGAATAGCTCATGTATCAACTAGAGCTATCAATATCTTCCATGCTAGGTGGATTATTCTCACGATGAGTGGAATCCGCTCATCATTCACAAGAAAATGGCTGGTAACCGGGATGCCCAGTCCCATGCTCAAAGCAAATCAAATCAAAATAATAGCAAACAAACCTCCCCCAGGACTGTTGTTAGTTGGACAGTACCTGATGTTTCGGACCAGCCGTGGAGTGTGCTTGTTGGTAGTGGGGGAGTATAAACTTTTCCATTCTGTTTCCGAACTGCCTATAATGTATGTAGCATGAAAGATACCGAGATCTCTTATTTTTTATGTTGACAACGAAAGCATGCCGCTCAAAATATTATTCCTCTCTATTTCAAAACTCGAGCTCTGGCACCTCTGCAAATCTCTACTTCCCTCTACGAAGGGCCTATCTATCTACTTTTATTGCTGACTCATTATCCTCTTATAAAAAGCACCAGTTAGAGAGCACCACTGTCATTTGTATGCATTGTTATTAATTTATATTGAGTATGACCGTGACTGGATCTCTTTTACCACGATTTACAATGTCTAGTCAGTCCTTGATCTTCACGGGTGCTCTGCATTTATGTTTTGTAGTCTCAGAAAGGGCTAGCGAGATACCATCTTATTATATCATATCATGATTGTTTTCATAAAAGTGTTGGAATCCGAGATTTAATATTGTTGCTCGTTAGTTGATTATGCCATTGTTATGAGTAAACATGAGACCCAAATGTTATTGTGAACATGGTTAGTTCATAATCTTTGCTGAAAGCTTGAATGCTGGCATTACATATTTGCAACAACAAGATCAAACAGAGTTTGTAAAAGTTTTTTATTTATCACTTTCAGTTTGTCAACTGAATTGCTTGAGGACAAGCAAAGGTTTAAGCTTGGGGGAGTTGATACGTCTCCAACGTATCTACATTTCCAAACACTTTTGCCCGTGTTTTGGACTCTAACTTGCATGATTTTAATGGAACTAACCCGGACTAACGTTGTTTTCAGCAGAATTGTCATGGTGTTATTTTTGTGCAGAATAAAAAGTTCTCAGAATGATCTAAAACTTCACGGAGATAACTTTTGGAATTAATAAAAAAATATTGGCAAAAGAATCAGCACCAGGGGGCCCACACCCTATCCACATGGGTGGGGGCGCATCCTCCGACCTTGTGGGCCCCCTGGACCTCCACCGACCTCAACTCCAACTCCATGTATTCACTTTCAGGGAGAAAAAAACCAGAGAGAAGGATTCATCGTGTTTTATGATACAGAGCCGCTGCCAAGCCCTCTTATTCCTCAAGAGGGCAGATCTGGAGTCCGTTTTGGGCTCTGGAGAGGGGAATCCGTCACCATCGTCATCATCAACCATCCTCCATCACCAATTTCATGATGCTCACCGTCGTTCGTGAGTAATTCCATCATAGGCTTGCTGGACCGTGATGGGTTGAATGAGATTTACCATGTAATCGAGTTAGTTTTGTTAGGGTTTGATCCCTAGTATCCACTATGTTCTAAGATTGATGTTGCTATGACTTTGCTATGCTTAATGCTTTTCACTAGGCCCCAAGTGCCATGATTTCAGATCTGAACCTATTATGTTTTCATGAATATATTTGTGTTCTTGATCCGATATTGGAAGTTATAGTCACCTACTACATGTTATGATCCGGTAACCCCGGAGTAACAATAGTCGGGACCACTCCCGGTGATGACCGTAGTTGGAGGGCTTCATGTATTCAATAAGTACTAATGCTTTGGTCTCGTACTCTTTTCAAAGGAGGCCTTAATATCCCTTAGTTTCCAATAGGACCCCGCTGCCACGGGAGGGTAGGACAAAAGATGTCATGCAAGTTCTTTTACATAATCACGTATGACTATATTCGGAATACATGCCTACATTATATTGATGAACTTGAGCTAGTCCTATGTCACCCTATCTTATAACCGTTGCATGATGAATGCCATCTGACATAATTATCCATCATGGATCCATTGCCTATGAGCTTTTCACATATTGATCTTTGCTTAGTTACTTTTTCGTTGCCACTGTTACGATTGCTACAAAACTGCTACTATTACTTTTGCCACCATTACTGTTACTTCCATACTACTTTGCTACTAGATACTTTGATGCAGATATTAAGTCTTTCAGGTGTGGTTGAATTGAAAACTCAGGTGCTAATACTCAAGAATATTCTTTGGCTCCCCTGGTGTCGAATCAATAAATTTGGATTGAATACTCTACCCTCGAAAACTATGGTGATCTCGTATACTTGTGGGTTTCAGGAGACTGAGTCAATCTACCAGCTTTAAGATGGTAGGCTTGGGGGCTATTCCAATGGGAACGGTATTCCATACCCCTATGAGTCGTCGTGCCGAGCCTCCATCTTCATGGGAGGGACGGCGCCGGCTCTCAATTCTATGCGACAGGAGCAACAACAACGACTGACCCTTTGGCGGTCGGCTCAGCCTGACCTCTGGCTCAAATTCTATCTGAGCTGATGACCACCCTGACGACCTTGCTAGCAACTGAGGTACTACCAAAAATAAGGTAGAGCGCAATGCGGAGATTACGAAGCTTCAGGAGTGGATGACAAAGGGCCAGGAGGATATCAATGTTGACAACACATGGACAACCAACTTGTAGGCTTAGATTAATGCAGAGGCGGATCGTCTGAAGATGGAACCTTAGTGTCTAAACCATGAGCAGAACACTTCCAGTGCAGTTCATCAGCGGAGATACTGGAGACATTTACCTCCGAATTTTGATCCTGCACGTTTGTCTAACATGCCAGGTGTAGGCCCAAATACTCCAGGAGCGCCGATTATACCCAATTAACCTCTAATGCACCGGGGAGTAGAGTAGCAGCGCAACTGCTCTAGCCAGGGCCGGCCCGAAGGGAGGAGCCGGTACCCGACCATCGTCTTGTTCAGACACCCCCATCACATTTTCCGACACCGCAGGGTCACTTCTCCGACCAGTGGATAACATGGTGGTAGCGGCAACCCGGCTTACTGCGATATCTATCACGCGTGAGTCACCAGTCGCAGTTGAAATCCAGAATGCCATTGACCTATAGCAGATGGTGATTGCTCAGCAGGCTAATTATTCTTTGAGTCAGCATCATGTACATTCAACACCACTGTCGTGTCGTAGCTAGAGTGAGCATGTTGAGTCACCGGTGGTTTCAAGTAGTGAACGGCGTCGTAACCCACCCCACGATAACCTACCCTACAATTCAAAGACTAATTCTCAGACGATTGTGGACAGCGCAAGGGCCCGTCGCAAGGCAGAGGCAGCAAACCAGGGGGCTTATCAACCACCCCCGGTCGTTCCTTCAAGTTCGGTGGGAGTCGGGTCAAGTACCAGAACCAGTGGAGTGCCGTGCCTAGTGCCGGCTTTATCTAATGAGCGCATTCCTAAAGTTTTAAGGGTCCTCGCAATGTAACCAACTACATGGCGGATCTCCCTCCAGAGGCTTGGATTGAGTGCTACGAGCTGGCGATGGATATGTTGTATGTCAGTGATGCGGTATGTGCCAAGTACTTCACTATGATGTTGGCGGGGACGGCTCACACATGGTTGAAGAACCTGCCCCCAATTCTATCAGCACCTGGGCAGAGTTGAAGGAGCGCTTCATCAAGAATTTTCAAGGAACTTGCAGGCAGCCTATGACAATTGTTGATTTGCAACACTATGTCCATCATGAGCATGAGTTGGCCCATCATTGGGCTCAACGGGTTGTGATCATCCACTCTTCGGATAACATCTAGGTGGCTCAAGTTGTGTTGCTCTTGCAAAAGAATTGTCAATTTCAGCCTCTTGTGCAGAAGCTTGGGCGGCTTAAGCGCAAGTGCACGGATATGGGCAAACCTCATGGATGTACTTTCCAGATATGCTGATCCTGATGGTACGAAGGATCCTAGCTTTGATGATGATTAATATGGCAAGGGCAAGAAAAACTGCAGTGGAAAGAGTCAGCAGTAGAATGCCCCCGCGCAAAATGGCAATCATCATAACCATGGAAATGGTGGAAAACACGGACACCCTGATGGCGGGACATATTTAGTGGCTAACAACAATACATTGTACAAAAATCAGCATCGCATTGGCAAGCAGCCTTATAATGGAGGGAAGGCCAATAATTATGAGGAAGTCCTTAAAGGGCCGTGTCCTAAACACAGTTATCCTAACAAGCCATCTAGTCATCCTTGGATGGACTGCTATATCATGTAGGAGTACAAGTCGTTTCATTAGCACCGTGGTAACGGTAATGGGCCGCCCGACGGGTTAGGCTCCGAAGGTTTTCACGGAGCAGGCTTTGGAGGTGGTAGCTCAAATTCTAGCTATCAAGGCCAAGGGAATCATGGTGGTCATAGACAGCATTCTGGTCAATGTAACTAGTAGCAGCATAATCAATCTGGATATCAGAGTAATCCTAAGCAGCTAAAAAGTGACCAAGACCATGTTCTCACTACGAGCACTTGCAAGCGCGACCGAAAGATCCGTAAACGGGCAGTCGATGTGGATGAGCCAGCGGTGACATGCTATTTGAGGTGGTCTGATCACACGATCACTTGGATCCGAGCGGATCACCCACCCCGAATTGACAATCCGGGTCATCTGGCCCTGGTGGTGGCCCCTCAAGTGGGTGGTTATAAGTTCACCAAGGTAATTATGGATGGTGGCAATAGCTTTAACATATTGTATTATGACACTTTTCGATTGATGATTCTAACAGAGAAGGACCTTAGTTCGTGTTCTACGGTATTTCACAGAGTTGTGCCTGGAAGTCGGCTTACCCTATCAGAAAGATTGCTCTAGAAGTTGCTTTTGGTCATGAATATAATTACAGAGCAGAGACACTGCCATTTGAGGTGGTGAAGATCAAGAGTCCTTATCAAGTGCTATTTGGACGGCCGGCTTATGCTAAATTCATGGATCCTCTTTGTTATATATATATATATATATATATATATATATATATATATATATATATATTTCCAGCTTAAGATGCATTGGCCACAAGGGACGATCATAGTTCACGGAATTCACAAGACTTATGGGTTGTTATTACACATTATGATACAATACTTATGCCTTTTCTCTCTTATTTTACAACATTTACATAAAGAGAGAGAATACCGACAATTAGAGTTCTGGACCGGAAAGGAGCAAATCTGAGAGACCTATTCGGCAAAACTCCAAAAGTCCTGAAATTTTATGAAGAATTATTTTGGAATATATAAATAATATTGGGCGAAGAAAATACCAGAGGGGAACCACTAGGGGGACAAGCCTGGGGCACGCCCCGAGGGCTTATGGGCGCCCTGGCAGGTCCCCAGTGCCCATCTTCTGCTACATGAAGCGTTTTGACCTGGAAAAAATATGGAGGAAGCTTTTGGGACGAAGCGTCGCCGTCTCGAGGCGGAACCTGGTCAGTGGCTATCTAGGGCTCCAATGGAGTTGTTCTGTCGGGGAAACTTCCCTCTAGGAGGGGGAAATCGAAGCCATTGTCATCACCAATGATCCTCTCATCGAGAGGGGGTTAATATCCATCAACATATTCACCAGCACCATATCCATTCAAAGCCTAGTCCATCTCTTGTATTCAATCTTTGTCTCAAAACTTCAGATTGGTACATGTGGGTTGCTACTAGTTTTGGTTACTCCTTGTAGTTGATTCTAGTTGGTTTATTCAGTGAAAGACCAGATGTTCATATCCTTAATGATATTCAATACCCCTCTGATCTTGAACATGAATATGATTTGTGAGTAGTTATGTTTGTTCCTGAGGACATGGGGCAAGTCTGGTTATAAGTAATCATGTGAATTTGGTATTCGTTAGATATTTGATGATATGTATGTTGTCTTTCCTCTAGTGGTCTTTTGTGAACATCGACTACATGACACTTCACCATGATTTTTGCTGAGAGGAAGGCATTGGGAAGTGATAAGTAGATGATGGGTTGCTAGAGTGAAAAAAGTGTAAACACTAGTTTATGTGTTGCTTCGTAAGGGGCTGATTTGGATCCAGATGTTTCATGCTATGGTTAGATTTATCTTAATTATTATTTCATAGTTGTGGATGCTTGCGAGAGGGGTTAATCATAAGTGGGAGGCTTGTCCAAGTAAGGACAACAACCAAGCATCGGTCCACCCACATATCAAATTATCAATGTAATGAACGCGAATCATATGAGCATGATGAAAATTAACTTGACAATAATTTCTATGGGTCCTCGGGAGTGCTGTCCTTTATATAAGAGTTCGTCCACGCTTATCCTTTGCAACAAAAGTATTGGGACACCATGCTGCACCATTAGTTACACTGGTTACTTGTTACCCATTACAAACTATCCTATCATCAAACTATCTGTTACCAATAATTTCAGTGCTTGCAGAAAATACCTTGCTGAAAATCGCTTGCCATTTCCTTCTGCTCATCATTGGGTTCGACACTCTTACTTATTGAAAGGACTATGATAGATCCCCTATACTTTTTGGTCATCAAGACTCTTTTCTGGCGCCGTTACCGGGGAGTGAAGCGCCTTTGGTGAGTGGAATTTGGTAAGGAAAACAATTATATTACGTGCTAAAATTTATTGCCACTTATCACTATGGAAAATCATCCTTTGAGGGGTTTGTTCGGGGTATCTTCACCTCGACCGGAAGAATGAAGAGTTTCTCCTCCACCTGCTGCACCTACTAAAAATATTTATTATGAAATTCCTTCTTGTATGAGAGTTAAACTGCTAGCTAATCCTTATGCAGGAGATGGAACAATACATCTTGATATGCATCTAATCTATGTGAATGAAGTTTGTGAATTATTTAGGATTGCAGGTTTGCCCGAGGATTAGGTCAAGAAGAAAGTCTTCCCTTTATCTTTGAAGGGAAGTCATTGACATGGTGTAGGCTATATGAAGATATTGGATCTTGGAACTACAACCGATTGAAATTGGAATTTCATCAGAAGTGTTATTCTATGCATTTACTTCACGTGATCAGAATTATATATATAATGTTTGGCCTCGTGAAGGAGAAAGTATCACTCAACCTTGGCGGACGCTTAAGTCCATGTTATATTCATGCCCCAATCATGGTCTCTCAAGAAAAAATATTATTCAGAATTTTTATCCTCGGTGTCGGTGTCAAAACCGGCGGATCTCGGGTAGTGGGTCCCGAACTGTGCGTCTAGGTCGGATGGTAACAGGAGGCAGGGGACACAATGTATTTCATAGGTTCGGGCCCTCTTGATGGAGGTAAAACCCTACATCCTGCTTGATTAATATTGATGATATGGGTAGTACAAGAGTAGATCTACCACGAGATCGAGGAGGCTAAACCCTAGAAGCTAGCCTATGGTATGATTGTATGTTGTGGTTGTTGTCCTACGGACTAAACCCTTCGGTTTATATAGACACCGGAGAGGGTTAGGGTTACACAAGGTCGGTTACAAAGGAGGAGATATCCATATCCATATTGCCTAGCTTGCCTTCCACGCCAAGTAGAGTCCCATCCGGACACGAGACGAAGTCTTCAATCTTGTATCTTCATTGTCTAACAGTCCGGCCAATAGAGATAGTACAGCAGTCCGGAGACCCCCTATTCTAGGACTCACTCAGTAGCCCCTGAACCAGGCTTCAATGATGATGAGTCCGGCACGCAGTATTGTCTTCGGCATTGCAAGGCGGGTTCCTTCTCCGAATACATCACAGAAGAATTTGAACACGAGGATAGTGTCCGACCCTGGAAAATAAGTTCCACATACCACCGTAGAGAGAATAATATTTTCGCAGATCTAGTTTGCTGGCTTGTTTTGGCAGCATGACGTTATGTCATGGCCTGGTGATTATTCGAACCGTTTTTCTTCAACCAGCTCCACACATAACGCGAGGCGGTTTCTTGACACGTCCTGTCAAAGCAGAGATCGTGTCCCCTTATTACGGGATTCTCATCAATACGGGCATGGGTAACCCAACCGCGCCATCAATTACGGCGCTTGGGGGATAAGCGAGTTTTACCAGGCAAGTGGGGACGCTTAGCTTCGTCCACCCATATAAAGGGATAAGGGTTCACCTTTCTATCCACGCCTTCTTCCTCCTTTGCTCATCCGTTTTCGCACACTCGAGCTCTAGCGCCGAAGTCCATACTTCCCACCTCAACCTTCTCGAACCATGTCCGGAGTGGGAGGCAGGTGGATGGTCTCCTCCGTCACGGAGGGAGACATCAAGAAGCTGCGTGGAGCCGGATACTTAGCCGCGAACATCGCGCATCGCCTGCCTACTGCGGGGCAGATCGTCCCTACCCCGGAACCTCACGAGAGGGTAGTCTTCCTTCAACACTTCCTCCGCGGACTAGGGTTTGCCCTCCATCCATTCGTCCATGGTCTCATGTTTTACTACGGGCTGGACTTTCATGATCTGGCCCTGAACTTCATCCTCAACATTTCGGCGTTCATCGTCGTGTGTGAGGCTTTCCTCCGTATCCGGCCCCACTTCGGCCTGTTGTTAAAGACCTTCAATATCAAGCTGAAGGTGGTACGAGGCCAACAAGCAGAATGCGGCGGAGCCATGGTGGGAAAGATGCCCAACGTCATATGGCTCAAAGGCTCCTTCGTGGAGACAATAAAGGGATGGCAATCGGTGTGGTTCTACATCACCGAGCCATGCAATGCCAAATGGGCAGCAGCCCCCGAGTTTCGATCCGGATTCCCTACATGGCTCACTTCCTGGAAAGAGAAGGGCTTGTCGTGGGGTTCTTCGGTGGAGCTGGATGGACTCCAGAAATGTATCCGGAGTATGGCGAGCAAGAAGCTCAAGCTTGTCAACATAGTCCAAGTTATACTCAGACGCCGGATCCTCCCGTGTCAACAACGGGATTTTACCTTGTGGGAGTTTGACCCGGCCCGGCACCAGACTCTGAGCGAGCTCTTCGATACAACGCACAAGGACGTCTAGAAGGTGCTGTTCAAGGGCTCCGAGGTCCCTCCTTCTCTCTCCGAGGACCGCGGACTATGCGCAAAGCGCCTAGCGTGTTCGGTGAGTTCAATACGTCCCGTAGGACATTTATTTTCCCTAGCTTAATTATGTGCGGGGTCTAATCTCCATGCCTTTGACAGGACTGGGTGGAGATGTCGGGGCAGATTAACTGCCCGGCCCCTCTGCCCGAAGATACTACGGGCGCTCTCCTGACGGAGATGCTGACTCCGGCTCCTTACAAGGTGCTAGAGAAGACCAAGAAGGCCAAGGGAACCCGAAAGAGTTCCGGGCGCCAGGTGTTATCGGACTCATCGTCCGATAACTCTGTGGCACACTCCGCCCCCGAAAACAAGGAGGAAGAAGGAGATGCTCCCCCACCGGCTGGGGGAGACAAGAAAAGGAAGGCCGCCCCAACTGGGGAGGCCGGCGTTTTCAAGAAGGGTAGGACTCTTCTTCCGGACAGTTCCACCGCCGCCGACGAAGGTGAAGACGAGTGGTTGCCCAGGGCCAAGCCCCCGGGGAGATCGTAAGTATTCGGATACAAGAGTAACTCATGGAATTCCTTTTTCGCACTTACTCCCCTAATGCCAAACATAATTATGCAGGCCGCCACGAGCCAGTATCGATGTATCATCGGACGGCTCCCTGGGCTCGTCGGACATGGATAGTGATCCAGTCCTGACCGCCACCTCCCCTCATCCTGCCGATGACGCCGAGGTGTTGTCTCAAGAGGCTGCGGATTGAGGGGAGATAGTCCCGGAGGCGCCTCAAGGCGACCTTCCGAACTCCTGGAGCCGAGGGGACGGGGCCCCTGAGACCTCCGAGTTCGGCCCTCAGCCGAACACCGCGCTGGAACCTCCAGTGGTTCCAGGCTCGGACAGGCGGCCTCCTTCTAGGAGGGGCAAGACGCTTGTGCCGGTGATCTCTGTCCATCCAGAGACGCCATACAATCTGCTGGAAGCGCTTTGCAGCGCTTCCATCAACGAGGAGCACCATACTGTTATGAGTGCGGTGGTCCAGAAGGTTCAGTCCGCCAAGAGCGGGTTGACTGAAGCCTGTGCCAGCCTTCTAACAGGCTTTGAGGTAAGTGTTTTAAAATGTAGTAGAAATATTACCGCATAGACACTAGCCCCTGATGCTGTGTTCGGTGTTCACAAAGAAAAGCCGAGAAGAGGATCAAATAATATCGCAGGAGTCTAATATAATTATGTCAATATGCATATGCAGGCTTCGCTCTGGCATACGCCGTACTAACTGCGGAGGTCGCCGTACTGAAGCAAGACCTCGAGGGGTCCAGGAAAGAGCTCGGCCTTGTCAAGAGGCAGCTCGAGGAGAACAAGGGTAAGTAATACCATGTCCATGTACAAATAAAAGAGGACGCCATTGCAAAATGACAGGATCATCGTATGTTTGCCAGGGGCCACGACCGAGGTGGCAACCCTGAAGCAAGCGCTAACCAAGGCCGAAGATAAAGCGGCCAAGGAGCGCACCGAGCGAGAGAAGCACGAGGCTCGGGTGGGCGAGGTGCAACAAGACCTCCAGGCTCTCGTGGCGAAGCATGAGGCCTTGGAGCTTGACTCAAAGACGCGGGAGTCTGAGCTTGCCGCAGCCCTCGAGATTGCAAAAAGTGCCAAGGCCGAAGCCCAAAAGGCCCTCCAAGAGATCGACGCGATGAAGAAGATAGCGGCGGGTAAGGCTTTCTATATGCAAAGTAAGCATGTAAAAGTAAATTACCGATTACTTACCCGAATCCGGAGCTCTCCAGGAGCATTCGTAGATTTTCCCCGCGTGTGTCCGATGCCGCACAATTTTACCAGGTCGAGGATGGAAGCTCAACGGAGAAGCTGTTCTAGTCTCAGTATGCTGAGGCCGAACACCCGGTGCCAATGAGCGACCAGCTGAAGCAGATAGTCGAGCTATATAAGGCGGCCGACCGGGCCATGAAGAGCTTTATGGTCCGACTGTGGCCTGCCGACGCCCTTTCGAACAGCTTCTTCGGCCTGGTGAGGTGGCTTGTGGATGCTTGCCCGCGGCTGGAGGCCGTCAAGCGATCTGTCTGCATTGAGGGTGCACGCCAGGCTTTCGCCCGTGTGAAATTGCAGTGGGTCAAGCTGGACGCCATGAAGCTAATCAAGGAGGGGCCGCCGGAGGGCAAGGAGCACCGCCACCCCGAGATGTACTACGAGGGTGTTCTGCCGGGTGCCCGTCTCATCGCGGACGAGTGTTCAAAAGATGTAATATTTGAATGAGACTTGCTCGTTTTATCCTGTGTCGGTGTCAAAATCGGCGGATCTCGGGTAGGGGGTCCCGAACTGTGC